>OY740719.1:64228711-69028711 GCA_963513945.1 Hydrotaea diabolus
GTTTGTTGCGTTTAAAAACATAGTAAATGCCGTTGAAAAGTTGTAGAAATGATCGTTTTAAGTTAAAGAAAAATACGCTTTATTTTTATATATGCTTTTTTTAAATTATTGAACCTGCTTCTTAGGAGCCTAACAAAAAATATACGAATCTGAAGCCTATTTTTGAGTTATGAGGCACAGGACCTCCACAGTCATTTACAGATTATTTGCGATATTTGTCTGTAGAGGGAACGACTCTAGTTACGTATGTATAACGGATACCTCTGGATTAGTAGTGTGAACAACTTTAAAATTATTGAGTCGATTTGGTTCATAGGAATTGTACGTACTGTTGTAGGCCTTTTGGTGTTTACATAGTCGAGAATTCTAAGCCAAGTTTTGGGTTAAAACACGTGAAATATAGGCGGAAGCCTCTATCGCAAGCTATTTCCGTAATTAAGTGTTGTAGGTTCTTTGTGTTGACTGTTTTGAGAATCACGTGTTAAAGAATTTTAGCCACGTTTGGTTTAAACCTCGTGAGGTAGAATAAAGAATTCTGCACAGTCTTTATTTACATTCATGCATTCGCCATTTGCATGTTGTTGGCCTTTAAGTGTTCACATGATAGGAAATTTTTAACCCGGTTTGATTTAAACCACGTGAAATAGGGGCGGAAGCCTCTTTAGCCAAACATTTCCGCAATTTCAGTTTTTATAAAACCCTGTTTGGTTCAAACACCGTGGAGTAAAATAAAAAAATCTACAGTCTTTTAGGCGAGTGTGTTCGCGATTGTTGTAACGGTATACGCACGGGTGTAGATTAGATTAACTGCCGTTCGTTTCTCCATAGTCTTGACCCGCTTAGACTGAACAATAAATGTCTAGTAACTATGTTATCGTTTACTTTGACAATGTTGTATAGCTGGAACTCGTATTCGAGGCTTAGTTTTGAGTTCCAAAGTTGCGCATGCAAAAATGGCATCTTCATCTTGCTTTAAGTTTGTATTGATGAATGTTGACAATTCATTAACACTTTCATTACTTTTTTGCTACTATTCAACACTATTTTGTTTTGTCCGGAATTCCGGATTTGCTACCGAAAATTGATAAAAGTGGTTTGTTGTCGGTGCACAAAAAGAGCAGCTGTCCTTATATTTAACTATGAATTTGTTTTACTGCCAAATAAAAGCAGACCTTCTTTCTCAATATGAGAATTACCTGGTATTAAAGTACGTGACGTGTGCGTTATAACCATCTCTGATTCATCAGAATAAATATGGAGTATAAATGCTACATTTCCGTTATACGATCATCTGCCGAAACCTTGATCGGTAAATCTAGGTCAAATTGCGTTAACATCAAATCCGAATTTCATATTTCTTTGAATCTTTGAAACGCTTTCTTTCATGCAGCTTTCCTATCAAATTATACAACATTCCTTAGCAAACTATCAAACAGTGTTCCTAATTTGATCATTTCATGAATGTATTTTCCATAGTATTACACTGATCCCAGGAAAGTCCTTAATTCTGATTTATCATCGGCTGCTTGTAAACCATTTTAAGAAATGATGTTGCATATTTGTCTTATTTTACGAAAATTTACAAGTGTCAAATTTGATGCGAGTTCACAAGGTTTTTAAAGAACTTTGATGACATTTTCCAAACGCTGCTCTATAGCTGTAACCCCAAAAATTATGTCGTCTATATACTCCAGAGTATAATCCTCACAATGACTCCATAATTTGTTGGACTTGATGCAAGGTGCTAAGAGATTAAATGAAAAGAAACCTTTGTGAGTGACTTCAGTTTGAAAGGCATCATTAGCGCGTGTAAAACAGCAACTTTTAGCTACTTGCGTAGATATTTTGCGTACAAATTTGCTCGATATAACTCATTTGCTCATTGTAACTCAATTAATATCATTCTGTGGGCTTTGCGACATTACACCTCTATGCACTTTTGTTTTAAGTCAGTATTCTACAATTTTTGTATAGCACGGTTGCAAAATAAGCAGTCGTGAACCAAATGGAAGTAAAACTTAACATATGAATTGGAAATTAAGAAAAACTGTTTTATTTGCAAATCTCGCTTCCTGATGACACTAAAAAGCTCACTGTCCCCTCCACATAGGTCCTTCTAGCCGGATATACAGTAAAAACTACGCATTAAAATTTGGTAAAACTTACTTTGTCAAAAGTCTCAATTGATTACCTACGTAATGTCTGATTGTGGCACTTCTCCACCATGTGGCAATGTTTGTCTTAGAGTTACGCGGCGAGAGCAGCTTGAAATTTCTGCCATCATGCACCAACCAATTATCGGATCATGGTAGATTGACTCTGCCACAATTGGAAGTGAACTTAGCAATAATTGATCGTCAATTTGAAACGTTTGATCAATTACAATCGGAACTTGAACTACTAGACAAGACACAGTTTAAAGAAAAGAAGCGCGAAATATTTGAAAATGCGTATTTTCTTGTATAGTAGGGCCAATTTCGTTGCGTGGATTCAAATGACTCTACTGCCTAGCACCCATGTAGTTTCGCCTGGAACTGCTCCTGTCAGAAACACGTTTTTACCTAAACTTCATTTAACTAAATTCAGCGGTCAGCACAGAGTGGCCGAATTTTCAACATGTTCACCATTCTGGTTTACAATGATATAGATTTGTCAGCAATTGCGAAATTACAGTACTTGCGCTTATGTCTCACTGACAATGCTGCCAGTTTGATACAACCGCTTGAAATGACACCAGAGAGAAGCATATTTCAGTCTTACATCAATGACATAATCGCCGTACTAAAGATCTCTAAACCCACTATGTCTTCGCATCTTGTTTTTATCAACACCATTAACTCCAACATACGGGCCATGCAGTCTGTAGCCACTTCCGAACAAATCGCATATGGAATCATCTTACACCTAATCGTATCGAAACTTGATAGTGAAACTCAAACGAAATGGGAAGTAGAAGTTGCCTTGCCGTGGGACGAACAGGGATCTTTTATTCGAGACTTTTTTTTATTCACGATGACATCTGAATATTTTACAAAGACAATAATATTGATATTTTGCTTAGATCTATAGTCGTCTTGATATAATAAACGCTAATATGAATTTCGCTACATGCGAAAAAGTTAAGGAACAAATCTATTATTGTAACAATTCTCAAAAAAACAAACAAAAAATATGGCCCCGTAATTCATTAAAATTGAATAAGTGTAACAAAAAAAAGTCGGCGGCAACTATATTTTCCGAGTTACGGGACCCTCAATTTCGGACCTACAGCTGGATATATTTGCGACATTTGGAATCTGACCTAGGCTTATGACAATAACTTTCAAACGGTATAAAAATTTTATGAATCTTTTTACCCATTGTGAGCTGGGGGTCATTTTGTATATTTTTGACCCGAATTTCTGTGAAAAATGGGTCAAAACTCGGAAAATTGCCGATTTAAATGTAAATATTCTTTCTACTAGTTTGTTGCCAACACTTTAAGCTCTTATTGGGTTTGCTCTTTGATTTGGAATTTAACCCTTTAAATGTCGGAGATATTTTGCATTTTAGTTTCAGTTTTTGATCAAAATTTTTACAAAAAAATACATAGATCTTTTTTCGATATGGAATTATCAGTCTTGCCATGTTCTAACAATATGGCGACATTTGTAGACGAAATTACACGCTGTGGTAGCATTTCTTTTCATAACGGAGACAAGTTTCATTATAGAAAACTCGTAAGAAACCTAAAGTGTAGTAAAATGAATATACAAAAACTGTAGGTATTGCGAAAAATGTTCAGCGATTAAGTTGGAGAGGCAATCCCTGCTCGAACAATAAATATTTTAAGGGTCTCAGGCTTAATACCAAAAGAGGGGGAATATGTATGTCCAAAAGGCCATCATCTGAGGCTTGTAACACTAGAAAAAGTTGCTGATGGATGAATTTGGAGGTATGAAATACATTAAAATCATTAAGAAATGCATGAAAACAGGAATAAAATATTGAAATAAGAGAGGTATGAAATGAGAACTGAGCCGCGGGCGAAAAATTATTTGAAAAAAATCGCGCGAAAATACATTAAAATCATTAAGAAATGCATGGAAACAGGAATAAAATATTGAAATAAGAGAGGTATGAACTGAGAACTGCGCCGTGGGCGAAAAATTATTTGAGAAAATCGTGGGTTAATAATTTTTCATTTTTTTTAATAAAAAGCTTCATCACCTGTTCTAGAAGGGTTACAACGTCAAAAATGCGTTAACTGAAAGGTAAATATGTTGGCTATAAAACTAGATCGATAAATACATACTTAAAAATACATTTTTGCAGTTATGAGGCATTTTAGTAAAAGGTCGTAAAAAATAAATATGTTGGTACCGCTTCTTAATGGGTTAACAGATCGAATATGTGTATGTATCACTGAACTAAACTAGATTTAAGCCAAAGTTAACAAAAAATAGCAAAATGTACTTAAGGGTAATGAGAAAATAAGTGTGTTTCTTTACTTCCCCAGTAAAAATTAGCAAGTTTCTACTTTTGAGAGCGTAATGTCAATTTTACTCTCTTTATTAAAATTTGCAAGAAAAGTAAACGAACAGCTTCCAGTAAAAATTTACAATGAAACAGCTGATATTGTTTCCTGTTTGCATTACATTTCGTTTAATTTTGAATTTTAAAGTGTTAAGATTTGTAATAAAAAAATGAGCAAAAGAAAACTTTTTTCTTTCTAATTTCAGTGATTAACATCTATATTAAATAAAATAAAATAGTAATCCAATTTTTACTTACCTATTCTATTGTAAATTTGTTTTTACTTTTATTTGTTTGCATAAAACAGCTGATTTCAAACATCAGTTCTATCTTGCAAATTTTGGTTGGCTAAAATTTCTACAACTAAAATTTGCTGTCAAAATTTTCTCTCTCTGGCTCTCATTTACTGAACTTTTTGTGTAAACGAACACGATCCAGTAAAAATTTGCACAAATTTGTACAAATTTGCAAGTAAATGAACACACTTAATAATGCTTGCTCTCGACATTTGCGGTGACGTACAGAGCGAAGTCTGTCAAAACAAAACAGATAATAAATAATAACAAACAAACTAAAATTACGTAAACAGAAAGTATGGACATACTTAACAATGAGAACATTAAATTAAAATGTTGACATGTTATAAACAGAGCACAGTAATGCGTGTTCACACAAAAGAGTACATTTAGTACAAATTAAATGTGACAATTTTCTAATTGTTAACATCGTTTTTTTAAGATGTACATGAAGTATTAAATCTAATGTGTGTATTTTTATCGACAGGCCAGCACCCCTCTCCACCCTGCTACATTCTACAATAGAATGATGGCCATCGAAAATAATACGCAAGTATTTGTTATGTAAATATCTTAACCCGAATTTTTTTAGTAAATGTGTTTTTTAGTAAATGTCACCGATATCTAACCGGTTGAATAAACTAGCCCCTGTGGGAGCCTGGTACAGTTTTGGAGTAAAAAATCTGGTGGTACATAGTGTGTGCTATAGCCTCAGTATTTTCGTTCAATATACCAATAGGAGAAAGGTATATTCAAGTTGTCCAGTTTTGTTTTTTTCTGATTAGTATGCCTCAGCCATAAGTGGGTTTTAGTGGTACTCCAAGGTTTCGACGAACTTCCTTTGTAGTGATAGTACATAATGGCTTTAGGGTATAACTGCTGCATTTTCGTAAATTTAAGTGTTTGAGTATCGTTTAGTATGATTCTCAACATTTTTCACCAGAGATTTTCGTAGTATATTTCTTTCTACAATTTCTAGTAATTTCGCAATTTTTGGAGAGATGGAGAACCTATGGTTCAGCAGTATGCATATAGTACTGATGGTCGTATTGCTACCTTATATATCAGTTGGTTTGTGATCAGAGGAAAAAATTTGCTATTCAGTAATCTAGAAAACATTCCTGCTAGTTTTTGCGCTCTGGTAAGCATTATTCTGGCGTGATTGTTGAACTTCATTAGGCTGCAAAAGTGCACCATCTAAGTACTTCATTGATGACTTAAAGGGGATTTCGGTTTCACCAAGCCTTCGATGAGATTTTTGCTTTGCGGGACGACGTGTATATTAAATTTCCCGGTCGCGTTTTTAATGCATATTGCCTCAGACTTTGCTGCATTTATTTTGATGTCCATTTTTGTAGTAATCATTAATAACAGCCAGGTGAATAGATGCGTTGTTCAGAGCGCGGTCGGGGAATTCGTCATAGGAGCAAATAATGCAGTCGTCTACATAGAGGATAGCAATGGAGTTATTAGTCAGATGAGGGAAGTAATTTAGGAGGATGTTGAATAAAAGAGGTGCCAATACGCTGCCCTGAGGGGCACATTCAAAATGATTGACAAAGTAGAAAAAAGGTCAACAATTAGGCTATCAGATGTGGTTTCTCTGAACAGTGACAAATTATTATTACGATTAGATTTTTTCTGAGTCGAGATTTACCGTAGAGTTGAAAGATAATTCAAAACCATTCATTAAAGCATCGATTTCATTGTTTTATAGATTTCTATTTTCAGGTGCCATAATGGGGAGTGTACCCCCAATGACCGACTGAAATTGGGGCGTTTTGCTGTTCTTGAAGGATGTATATGAATTCGGGCATCGCAAAGAGAATTCAAAATCATACATTTCCAGGGGAATGGGCAGAGAAAGTTGGAAGACTTGAATTCTGATCTTCCTGTCAATAAGATGACTGCTGACCAAAAAGTTGTTCAAAATGGACATCCATTTGGATAAGATGGAGTGTGGTTGCAGATTCGAGATAAATCCATAGAGGCCAGGATTGTAAGATTTAACCATTTGAGTTATCAAAACAATCTCCCCAATATATATTTTTTTTTAATTTAAGTCTCCCCCCAGGATTATCTTATCAAAATTTCTAGATGCATCGACAATTATATAGAGACCAGTGCAGATATCTACCCGTGGAAAATTTGTGGGAGTGTAAGCAGATCTGATCGTTTTCCGGCATGTGCTGTTATAGTGGAGATCTAATTGTAAAAATACTGTATTAAATTGGGTGTCATGTATGCTAACCCTTTTAAATGAAATGGTGTCTTATTTAATACTGCAACTCCAATAGCAGAGTCGTCCCGAAAAATGTTGTAGTTTTTAATGCAAAGCCTTTTATTTTACCGCAAATGTAGTTCTTGAATAAAGCATACATAAATTTTATTATGAAAAATCAAGTTCTATAACTCAAGTTGCCGACTTTTATCGACCAATGATCTAACAGCGAAAGTCATAATATTCAAGTAATTATGGACCATGTTTAACTTTTTCAGGATACGCTAAAACTCGGCCTTGGCCTCGGGTTTTGACATTTGGCGGTATTCGTTGAGGAACTTTTCATTTTCCTGTTCTATTGTCAGCTTCTCGGCTCCATGAATTAAGTTGCAAGCTTTTAAAATTCATTTACTATAGATTGTGATGTTCATCATCCTTCTCACATTAGCCATTGCAATTTCCTTTCCCTCTCGAGATTTATTAAACATTTCCCTTTTTTCATATATTTTTTGTATGCAGTACAACCTCTCAAAAATAGGGTAGCCCGCTTTTCCAAAGTTTGCACAGCTGGGTTGAATGTCATCTTCAGTAACTCTCATACTGTAACTAGGCTCATGTGATATGTCGGATTTGACACATTTGTGTACATCATTGCAATTTTTCGCAATGTGTCCCCAATACTGGTACAGAAGTCTTAGCCTGAGGATAGCAAACCTGTTTAATTTCTTTTGGCGTTAAAGAATAGGAGTTATTTTCTTTTTTCGGTGAATTGTCATCATTTCGGTGTGAACCGATGGGTCAGTGAAATACAGCTTGCTTTTGTGCTTGTTAACATTTTTTATTTTAAATGTAATCTTTGGAGATTTTGCCTCAAGTTGAGCTGGCAGGTCCTTGATGTTTTGATCGTATAATTATATAATTGGCGGGCAAAACTTATACTTTGGCGGGACATTGACTCCCGTTGAAAAGGCCGCGGTGTCGGTGTTTTTAATATTGTTGTTTCTGTGGCTTGTAACAGATTCTTTATGGAACTCCAACATACCAAGGATGGAGTAGCGATTTTAATTGTTGACATCAAACGTAGTTACATCAATGTCATCGTCATCATCTTCCGAATGTTTCATCTTTTTTACTTTTGCTGCCAGAATACATGCCGCCTTTTACCTCTGTGTCCATATTGTTGGGGGGAACCGAGTCCTCTACTTTCCTTCTCGTCATTAATTAAAGCCACTAAAATGCCAGGCAGGCAATAGGCTATTGTAAGTATTTATTAATTTAATTGTGTTTGAAATATTGCAAATGATTTTAAGCATACTCGACGAGTCAAGCCGATCCTCTTGTTGTTCAATCTCTTTTCCAAACAGAGACCATCCACCGAACTTTAGTTACCCACATGGGAAAAACTTTCATCATTTTTCGATCGACGTTCTAAAACTTTGGGAATCATCGAAAACGCTAGTTATCAACCGCCAAAAATAACCCCACGTCAGAGCAACTCAAAGTCGCAAAATCGATCGATCACGTTCATCTTTCTCTGAAAATCATTCTTCGCAAGTTTCATTTGTCGTAGCTGAGAACAATTCTTCAAATTGTCATCTTTGCAACAGAGCTGTGTAAACAATAGTCCAGCTTACAGCGCATTCATATGTTCTAGCTTTTTAAACCTCAGTGTTTTAGATTGATTCAATCTCATTAAATCATAAAAACTGTGCCTGAACTATTGTTCAGCAAATCATATCGCTAGCAAGAGTCCGTCCATTAACAAATGCCGGAATTGTCAATCAAACCACCACAGTATGTTCAGTTACAGGCAGAACACTTCTAGGCTCTGCTTTCCAAGTTAACTTAATCACCGAACGTATGGCACATCACATTAAGTTACGTCGCAAAAGGGTTAACTTTAAATTCAACGTTGTTGGTGAAACTTCTACAAGCGCGCAACATATGTCATCAAGTCTCTTCAATGAACTCTAAAAACAACTCAATGTTGTTATCATACTTTCAATTACATCGGATCAACCCCGTAACAAATTAAATGCAGCCAATTGAAGGATTGGAGGCTTTCCTTTACGTAAATTTGCATCTAATTGTACCACCGTCATCGAAGACATTGCAAATGCAGATAGGGAAGAAATCATACATGTATTCAACATGCAATACATCAAAACGTCGGGATATCGGCGGTCGCCATCACAAAACGTGTATAGACTTGACTATCACAATCAGCCAAGTTCCAACTAAACTACAACAAGGAAAATACTTTTGCACATTTCCACCTTTTTCGATTGTTTGGGTTTGATAAATGTACTTGTAATTAAATACCAAATATTAATGCAGAGTCTATGGTCCCTGAAACTAGACTGGGACGAAAGAGTATCCCAAGATATCTCCACACAATGGGAGCATATCAAACAACAACTTGAACGAATCAGCACCATAAAAATCAACAGTTTTAGATTAGACTATCGTGTATAGACTAGACTATCACAATCAGCCAAGTTCCAACTAAACTACAAAAAGGGAAATACTTTTGCATATGTCCACATTTTTCTATTGTTTGGGTTTGATAAATCTACTTGTAATTAAATGCCAAATATTAATGCAGAGTCTGTGGTCCCTGAAACTAGACTGGGACGAAAGTATACCCCAAGATATTTCCACATAATGGGAGCATATCAAACAACAACTTGAACGAATCAGCACCATAAAAATCAACAGTTTTCTTGTTTTTAACTAAAAATCTCAAATTTATGCCATTTCAAATGTTAGTAAAAAGGCTTACGGCGTCTGTATTTTTGCTGTGACATATTCTAAAGAAGGCCAGTCATCCATGTTATTGCGCTCCAAATGAGGGTAGCGCCGTTAAAGCAGATCAGCTTATCTCGCCTCGAACTGTGCGCAGCCTATATCCGAACTCCTGAACACCGTAATTCATACATTACCCACTACACCACCTTAAATCAATTGCTGGTCGGATTCAACGATAACACTCGCATGGATTTTAGGAGAGCCTTCAGGATGGACTTCGTTTGTGGCCAATAGGTTGACCAAAATACAAACTATAACATCGAACGTTACGTGGCGGTAAGTATCTTCATCTTTGAACCCTGCCGACTTGTTATATCGTGGCAATACAGCTGATACACTTTTAAAATGCACAATCTCGTTTTCCAGACCCATATTCCTACTGATGCCGAAGGAAAAGTGGCCACCAGAAAACACTAAATGAGAATATCGCTATCGAATTTCGCCCAACATAGCTGGCTTTAACGTCAATTATTGGAACCGATCTCATTGCTGATCACAAATATATCAACAAGTACAACAAAATCGTACGTATTTTCTCTAATGTTAATAGATTTATTGCAAGTTGTCGCAAGAAGCAAAAGGAGGCTGGATTTATCACGGAACAGAGGTGAACGATGCCAAAATCACAATATGTCGTATAATACAACACTCACAGACGATTTAAAATCCCTCTCAACTACAAATGTTGTGAAATGTAATTAGAGTAAGTAGACGACTAAAAAATGCATCACTAACCCCCGAAACCAAGCATCCCATACTGCTGCATTCATCGCATCCTTTCATCATTAACAACAACATTAATTCGCCATTTCTTCCATTTTAAAAACCTTCATGACCTTCAGACTCTGATCTTACAAAACATCATTCTAGAAAAATTTTGGATCATCAATGCAATAAATACACTAAGACAAGTAATACACAGAAATTACACTCCAAGTTTTGGGAGAGTTGCCGAAAGACAGGTTATAACCAGCTTTTCCTTTTGAGTTTTGGGAGTAGATAACTGTGGACCACTTTTAATCACACAGCAAATTGGGGGAAAAGTTGCAGTAAAAGTTTACATTGCTGTCTTCATTTGCTTTACCACAAAGGCCGTCCATCTGGAGGTAGTATCAGATCTGTCCACATCCGCTTTCATTGCGCTCTCAAAAGGTTAATTTCGCGACGTGGATGTTGCAGAATAATATATTCAGGAAATGCCTTATTTTTTTTAGGTGCTTAGAGGGAGTTAAAGCAGCTCCACGACTTTTTATCGGAACACCATAAAAAGTCATCACAGAAGCTTGTCGCGTCGAGGGCATGGAATGGAAGTTCATCCCACGCCTTTCACCACCTTTTGGGGAATTGTGGGAAAGTGCCGTGAAACAATCAAAACATTACCTTCGTTGAACAATCTGATCACACATTCTGAACCATGATGAACTGCATACAATATAGTGCCAAGCCGAGGCTATTATCAATAGCAGTCCACTCAACCCACAGTCAAGTGACCCCAACGACATGCGTGCACTGACTCCTGCAAATCTTTTGATTGGGCGGACAGCAACAAAAAAAACCCTTAAAAATTATAAAATTGTACAGTGGATTCACCAGCAGTTTTGGGAACGATGGTAACAAGAGTACTTAAAATCTTTACACCAACTACCAAGTCAAATATCCAAAAGATGACTCAATTTTAAAATACACATCCACTAAAGTGGCCCTTAGGATGTGTCATAGAGACAATCCCTGGAAGAGACGGCAAGGTAAAGGTAGTGGTTGTGAAGACATCCGACGCCACATTCAAAAGGGAATCAAAGTCTGCAAACTACCTATGGAATATTGAGCTGAACTTACATTTATGTTGAATGTAAACTTTCAAGGGGAGCATGTTTGGGAATCTCTGGCTTTCAAAAACTATTTTTAGCTTACAACAACAAAATACCTTATGATAATTTTTCGAAGAATAGCAGTTCCCGAAATAAAGCAGAAAATCAAAGTTTGTACGACAGACATTTATGATAACGAACATTGTAACTCAATATTATTCTGTGTGCGCTGCGACATTACACTTCTATGCACTTTATGCATTAAACACATAGACGACAGCAAGCAGCGAGCGACAACCTGTCAAAATTAAAACACACACGTTTATATGAAAATGATTACTTTGACGGCGTCACAGCAGCACGACGGCACAGCAGCCGTTGCTGTTGTCGCCAATATAAACTAATTTCTATTTTGAAAGGCGACAATATCAGATACAGTGTTGGTAATGCACTAAAGTAGTTGTAATAATTTAGAGATTAAAGGCGTTTAACTAAAAACTGAAAATTTGCGTCAAACATTTTGGGATTTATTAAATGTTCAAGGTGTCAAGGTGTTTTTATATATCTTCTTGGTATGCTAAAATATAATTTCGCTATATAAAGATTTCTTGTGAAGCCGGTCTTCGTCCGGGGGTATGCCAAAATATGGCTTCGCCTTTTAAATATTTCCTGCCTCTTTGCAATCTATTCAATCCACTCATTAATAAACAAACTATAATGAAAATAAAACATATAATATATAAATAATATATAAAATACTCTGTTCTGGAATCTTTTTTTCAATGTGCTTCTTATCTGATACTTCGGCTTCACTACTGGGGAAAATACACGAAACATCCGATTGCTGCATAGTGAGTGAGCTATGTCTGGTTTTACACGGACAATTATAATTGTCACGATTGTTGAGTTGGTTGGAGAGAGAGGTAAGAAGTATGGAACGGGGAACAATGGCGACAATTATAATTGTCCGTGTAAAACCAGACTATGTATTTTGCAACGAAACTGTCAATCTGATGTACGGTCTATTTCCTATGAAGGGTGCACACGATTACAATAAATTATTATGTAGAACATAAATCGTTTGTTTGTGTGCCTCATAAACGTCATATTGGCATCACTGAAAAATACATTGCTCAACAATATCAGCTGTTTACGCTGCTGCTGCCGTTCTCAAAATATTTTAAAAGGTGGCAGCACAACGACAAATGTCGCCAACGACATTTGAAGTCAGTCGTCGTGCTGCTTGCTGTCGTCTATGTGTTTAAAGCATTAATCTTAAGTTAGTCTTCCACAATTTTTGTACAGCACGGTTGCAAAATAAGCGGTCGTAAACCAAATGGATGTATAAATATACCCATGAAATGAAAATTACGAAAAACTGCATTCTGAGGACGCTGAAAAGCACACTGTCCCCTCCAAAAAGTCTTACTTGACGTAAGTCCTACAAATCCTTATTTAATTTTAAAAATATATCCTCATGGCGATTGTACCATGAATTAAAAGATAGATAGAGTAAGTTGGCTTAACAAAAAATACTCGAAAGTGTTTATTTCTGATGTCATTATTCTTGCCGCTGCAATTTGGTGTCAAACTATGTCTTTTGAAAAATTTTACAAGTATGAATATAAATAATTTACTACATTAAATAGAATTCGAAAACACGAAATGAATAGCTTAATAGATTTCATATATACAGTAAAATCCAAATGAGAGCTCCAGAGTTCGAACGCCGAAGCTCAAAATATTTCCTATCTGCTAACATTAATATAAAAAAAATTAATAAACAAACTGGTTTTCCGCCGGAAAATTACTTTCTGCCAACATTTTTCAAAAACTCACCAAAACGGCCTAACATCGACTGTTTCCGTCCAAGTCATTGATGTTTTCAAATAATTGGCGACAAAAATCTGCGCTAAATCCCACCAAATAACAAATTTTAAATTTTCTGCAACCAAATTTTTGGCGAAACTGACCAAACAGCAACACTTTAAACATACGAGATATGCCTTTAAAGCCTAGTGATCATTAAACCACTGTGCCAACAGCAGTACCAAACTAAAGGCACAAAAACCTCTTCGTCTATGCATATACATATACAATGTATGTATATTGATTTGTGTTTCGATTTCTACTACGTTTTTCCACTCAAATGTAGTTCATAAAATTTACAACAACACAACATGTATTATGCCGGCAAACACTGACTACAGCAGGGCAAAAAAAGTTTATGGCGATAATAATAATCTATTTTTTTACTTCTCTTTTATGCTTAGAAAAAATTCTTTGTAATTTCTGTCTTTTAGTTGCACAGTAACAAGCTAATAAATCGATTGTTTTTGACTGCAAAATAATTGCAAATTTCGTTTGATTTTTAAATACTCCTTTAAAAAAGCTTACTGGCTTAATCACCTAGTATTCACCTAAACTAAATTTTGCTGCCATAAGAAATACATGTATACACGTTTGGCGATACTCAGCTGAAATGAAGAGGTGGCTGAATTTTTACTGTTACAGAAATATTGATTAGAGCAGTGTAGACCATAACAATTAAAATTATTATTTTTTTTCGTCAAGAAATTTTTGACATTAAGAAAAATCAATTGTGAATCATCTTTGAGGGAATTTAAATGAATATGATTAAAATAATTTATTTAAAAAAAGGATTAAAAGCTGCTTCGTCTACACTGTTCTACACTACAATTTTTGACGTGTAAAGATGAAAGTAAATCTTCCATGCGAAAATATCGTTTTAGGTCAATACTAGGCTTTAGCGTAGTAGCTACTTGTTTACAAATTCACTGAATTGTTGTAGTACCGTGTATTGTATAATGCAACCCTGCGCCACGATTATCTGTTCGATGCAGAAGAATAACTGGTAGTTTGTAGTTTTACAACACTTAAACAACGATTCGACAGTGTAGAAGAAAAGAATTCCTATACGCCCGTTGATTTGGTATTATGATATACAAAATCGAATCGATTTTGCCATTTTAATATTACATTGAATTTTGAAGTGAAATCTGTTAAGACATTATTTTGTTTGAAGATTGTGTGTGTTTTTTAACAAGACCATAATTTTTCTTAACACTGCGATGTAAACAAAAAATTGCCAATTTTTCTTATTGGAATATATAACGTTTATGAGATATTGACAATGACAATCGATTAAATAGCCTAAGCAATAAATTGCTTTTGCAATATGCCTAGAAGTACTGCCAAATCTAGACAAAATGTTAACGGAAACTCTAACTATTCATCAACAATTGCTCCACAAACGAATATTGTGGCTCCAAAAGTATCCGCTCCTACAAGAAGGACAACAGTCAAGAGGGAGCCGGAATCATCCGCTACGGAACACAACATTACGGAGCAAGTTTTTCATCGAAAGTCCGAACGTCGGAGAGTAGCCCGAGATATATTTCTAGTTTTTGAAGAACAACCGAGTGCACGGCGATCTAGAGGATCAAACAAGAAACAAGCTAAACCAAAGTTTGGTCATCTCAAGGTAGAGGACCCAATAAAGCCTAAAGGCCTACTGCGCGATATAAAAAATGAACCAAAGTGTTACTTAGGCGACAGCTCCGAAAACAAACCACTAGAAAGGGATTCGGGCAAAAAGAGCAATTTAAATGGCGGGCGTAAGTCCCACATAAAGGTATGGTCATCTACGACATGTACCTCCCACAGTCCTGCCTTTACAAACGGGAACAACCTGGAGCTATCCAAAGTCCCCCAAGAAAAGTCAATATCAACATCTGCAGAAGATTTTCAAGTGGCGAGAGTCAATCCAATATTCCTATGGGCTAAACAGGATAATTCCAGAATCATTGAAGTTCGTTGCGAGGACTACGATAAACGGAATAGAATCCGTATAACTAAAACGTCAAACGGTTGGCGTGCAATACCTCGATCAGATCCAACGTCTTCAAAAGTCTTAAAACTCTACACAACTCCCCTGATAAAAGTGAAGCGTGAAAATCATATTCACGAATATAATCACATATCGCAATCAGACAATGTGTCCATTGAAAACAAACCTGTGGTTGTCGCAGCGGAGATTGTACAACGAGATACATTTCCCGATCTTGAGGAAATCGACAATCAAGTAAATGGAATTGAAGTACCAAACAGGCCGCCAACATCAAAGAAAGCAAAAAAGAAAAAATCGAAAAAGAGAAAAAGCGTTTTCACATGCAAAAAAACTAGAATCAAAAGCATTGCCGATGAAGATACAACAGTTGTACACAACAACATTCAAACGAAAAACACTTTTGTCATAGGGGCTAATGGTGATATTGCGGAAAATGAAGGTACTTCGAATGTCCTGTTTTCCGAAAGTAGCGTTTTATCTGCAAATAACAACAAATGTCCACAACCGAACAGTAAAGGTATGCTACATGTTTCATCGCCGTTTGCCAACAAATGTACAGAGGATGTGTTATTAGAACCTACATATCAGAATGCAGTTGAAGACGAAAGTTCCTTCCAGTTATGTCCTAAAACAGGTCTGTTTTTGAAAAACACTCACATTGGTATTGATGAGGAGGATGAAGTCCAGATTGTTAATTGTAGTAGCGTTCCGTCAGACAAACATAAAAGTGCAGCCTCAGATAGCAAGCAGAATTCGCTTGAAGACAACACTGAAAGCTTAGAAGCAAAAACAAGAAATCTTAAGGACCTTTTGGATGATGCTGATTTGTTTCAACACTGTGATGATAATGCTAACAGCGATTCTGAATTAATTGATACACTTGTTAAGTCAAGCTGCGAAAATAATTTAATACAAGATAATGAAACGTGCGCCAAAGATGCGGTTGACCTTTTACATCATAAAAATATGGACTCAACGGGAGACGATTTAGCCCAGCTTATTACAGAAGTAAGCGAACCGCCAAAATGTCTTTCATTCAATGAGGCCGGAGAAATTGAGGCTTTGAATTGTGAGCTTTTTCAGCCCAATGCATATATTGACACATTTGAAAAGCAGCCATCTACAACAATTACGGATATACAAATGCAGACTAACCCCTCACCTGCAATACTATCTATTTCCTTGGAGCCTCCGGTTGCTATAGAAAATATGCCTGATATGACGGATAATGACAACACAGTTGTTAGTATAATCGAAGAATCGCCAAAAGACCTAAGTTACAAAAAAAGAGAGGAAGTTTGTCCACCATCGGAATCTCGAAGTCAATGTGCTGTTACTTCAAGTTCAGATATTGTCAAATCGCCTAGCATGGATGAAACGTCAGTTTTGTCATCTTCTTCTGAAACGCTAAAAAATCTTATACTAGAACAATTTATGAAAATGAATACAATTTCAAGCCACCAAACAGAGCCAACCGATTTGGAGAAACAGATCGAAATTACAAATTTGAGTTCCATTTACACTAAGTGCAGAGTTCCATCAAATGAAATAGAAACCGTCGTTATAGATGACGATGATAGCGTTACGGACGAAAACCACGTAGGTGTCAATGGGGAACCATTGAAAAAGCGTCTTCGTTCCAACGCACTGCCCACGCAAACAACTGCAGAAGATGGATTTAATGTTAAGGCAAAAATGGCCATGATAGACAAAGATCCAGATCCCCTTACGCAACTCCGACTTCTAATACGGAATTCTCAGTGGAAAGTTCCAGATCCAATTCTTGTCCCAAAGGATCGTTTGAGTGCAGTGTTAGCCTCACCTGCACGGGAAATTCCCCTATTGATTACAACGCGCCCAGAACTGCGATTACCGGAAGCATTTGCGTATCCTGAAATCATACAAAATCCCAATATTCTGGTAATATCTATGGCTCAGTTAGAAGCTATACTCAAAAACGATTTAGAGGTGGATACGCCAAAATCTAAAGAACTAGGAACAAAGCCAACCTCTTCGCCAACTTGCCAACAAAACTTCAGTAAATCTGCAAAGTTTGTGAATGAAATGCATGTTCCAACCCGCCATCAATCAAAAGAAACATCAGATTTATGCAACCAACTTCGTAAAGAAGATAACCTATCAGCAACAACCTCGTTATCGACATCAAAGGAAAAAGGTGCCAAATGCTCACATATCGACTCCAGCATGTCATCTGATATCAATGCGGCAACAATGGCTGTTCTTAATCAAATGTTGTGGCTGCCATATTTTGGCCAAATTTCGCAAGATTTTATGAAATCACTTAAAACTTCTCATAGTCTTTCACAAACAGTGGCTTCGTTACTGCCATTTACCGGACCCAAGGTTAATGGTATACAGCATTTAGAAGAAATATGTGACAAAAGTAAAAAAAATCAAATGGAAAACGTTACTTCTGACAATCCGTCAATAAACGGTCTTTATACGAAATCCACTCTTTCCTCCGTATTGAAACAGGGTCAAACAGATGAGCTACTGTTATTTCAGAAAATTGTACAGCATCAAATGGAAAACGTTATTAATTGCAGTCAGGTGAAAACTGGCACATTAGAGAGTTTAACTACTAATCATTCTTCTACCGATCAAAGTTCACAAATTGAATCTGTTGGCCAAAACCAGTCAAATGTTACATTGTCAAATAATAGTAAGAATATAAATTTATTAAAAAATCATAAAGATTTCGACGAAAATGATAACAATATTATAGATGCAGCGGGAAAGACATACAATTTAAGAAGTTCCGTCGCATCTCGACAAAGTTCTGACTCCAATCAATTCTCTAGTATAAAAAGAACACATGTGGACAATAAACCAAGGCTTACATGTAAGTCATTATCAAATCTTTTAGATCCAGAGCACAAGCAACAACAGCAAATGAGCTTATCGAGCACAGCAATTCCTTGTGTTTCAAATGTAGATTGTAATTTTCAAAAAGGTCACAATGGAAACAATGACCATGTTTTGGATAACAAACATACTGGTAGAATAGGAGTATGCGTAAAAGGTGGCTTTGCAGTAAACTCCCTTGTTAAGCATAATAGTTCAAGCAGCATAGATGTAGCAAATGATCTAAGCAAACAAAAAAGCAAGGAAGCTATCATTTCAGAAAATGGCATTAGACACGTAGAGTCTTCAACATTCTCCACGGAAACAAATGTACCATTGTGGCATCCCCTATTCGGAAGGTAAGATTGTCACATAATATGACCAAAAGATATATTTAAACAAATATATACATGTATATATATTGCAGCAATTCAAAGTCGGCGTACAGTAGTCCTTGGCAATGGACAACAGTAACAGCTGCGGGTGAATGACAGTCAAGGGCTCTTAAGGAGCCCGATATTCGTGAAAACGACTGTAGCAACGCAAGCGTAAGCGCGTCTAAAACTCGAGGTATTGCTACAAATGCAACAAACACAGTTTGTTCCATTACTAATAATTTAAATGGTATCAATACGAATAACTCCACAAAATACAGCAGTAGTCGCTTCGAAAACAGAACGTACCCACAGAGCGCAACTTGCCACGCATCCGAGAACACACTCTATCAGCAAATACCAAATCCTATAAGGCGTGATTCACTTCAAACATACAATGTATGTAAAGAGGATACTAGATCATGCGTAGACTTCACTAACGTTTGGCAACAGCAACAGCAATACAGTCCGCATAATTGGACGTCATCAATTGGAAATAATCGTACCTTCTCTAATAACATTTCAAAATATGCATTCTCCAATCGAATGCCTACGTTTCAAAACCAACGTCAACTTTACATGCAGTTCAATCCATACATAGCTCAACAACGAGCTATAATTGCGTCACACAACCAGCAATTGCAACATCATACTCCAGAACCAAATGAAAGCCAGGTAAACATTCGTTTTGGCGATTATGATTATTCACAACGTTAGGATTTTTAATTAGGCGCAACACTCATATTTAACTAAAAAAAACTTCATAGCAATATCTTTTTATGTCCAGCTATGTATGGACGTTTTAAATCAGGACAGTGGTCTTCAGCTCCCTCAGTGTCCTTTCAAGAAAAAAATCCTGTTACCATATTTGAAAAATGTTCATACTTTTATACATACGATACACAAATAACGCTGATAAAAAAATACATATGTAAAACATTAAATATATTTATGTGAATTTAATTAGAAAATTTGTTATGAGTATCTGTAGTTTGTTAAGCACTAATATTGTTAATCTGTACATCTCATACCTATTGTATTTATTTATTTTCTTTCTACATATGCGTATGTGTCATTAACTTCATTATTATGTATATACTGCATTTAAAAAAACAGTTTAGTTATCATTATTCTTATTTGTATTATTATTATAATTATTAAAAGCTATTATTACATTATTTCAATAAATGCAAATAATGGTGATCTTAAATTAACATTTCATTCCACTAAATAACAAATCAGATGTATATTAAGGACTAATTAAGTATATGAAATTGGTCGGTTTATTGTTCATGTAAGCATTATGGGAATAGTTAAATAAAAATATCTGTTTTTGAAAAATATACAATGTGTGTTACACGGTGAAGAAAAACAAGACTTATTCAATGATTAAATTCCTGATTTTGTGAAAACCCGTCGTAATGCAGAATATCAGGCCGACTCTAAATACTTCCCGGAGAGTTTATTTTTCCTTTGATTCTAAACAAACGGGGGGAAATGATACAAGGGAGGGAGAAATTCGATTATTCGAAGTCAGTTGTTTTGTTTTGCTAACAATTTGTAATTATTTGTATGAAATTCAAGGTGAATAAATTGAATATAACAAAAAAAAAAATAAAAAATGATCAGCGTTGCATTTGTAATAGCAGAAAACTTCTGCTCCATATTGGGGCATCCACCAGTTGCTCTGAAAAATTTAAGGCTTTGTGCCGTCGTACACACTTCTTTAGATAGCCCATACCTGAAAAGGTTTTGCATTTTCGTCCTTTGTGCATTGTAAAGGGTGGTCCAACCATAATGTATGATGTAAATTGTGAAACACTTAATGTCAAGTTTTTTGCCCAACTTAATTTAACATTTCGGTGTTTCAGCGTTTGTCAAATTCAACCATGAAGATGTACACAATTGAGCAGCGCCTTAAGATTGTTAAATCCTTTTACGTAAATGGGCGTCCAAACCAAATGTGTCCATAGTGGATTCGGGTGAATGCCCTATTTGGGCAAATGAGAATCCAACAGTGATTGTTGCTAAGCCGATGCATTCACAAAGAGTGCAGTCACTTTGGTGCAGTTTATGGACTGGCGGAGTCATTGGGCCGGTCAAGCAGTTACCGTGAAGGGTGTTCCAGAAATTGAGGATATGGACCTGGACGATCATGTGATTTGACACCATATTTAAAAGAAAAAGTGTGCGTCAATAACCAAGAACAATTGAAAAGCTAAATGGTAAGATAAAGGTGTCTCAGAGTCGTTGAAAATATGGACTATCGGTATACTGCCGAATATTTTGTTTCACACATAATTGTCACATAAGAGCAGATTTGTTGTTGTTTTTCATAGAAGGAAGGAAAAGTAAGTCAGCGAAGTAAAGCAAACTCATCACCTCCGGTAGACGCTGCGCTTCGTCGTTGGTGTGTGCGACTTATTAATACCGTTTATGTGTGCTGCCGACTTAGCCTCTATTCTTTGTAGATATTTCAAGGAAAAAGTGTACGCTAAGAACAATTCAAGAGCTAAAGGATGTCTCAGAATCATTGCAAATATGAACTATCGGATAGAGGTATGCCACCGAAGCTGTGGCCATTGGGCCGATATTTTGTTTCACATAATTGTCACAGATCCTTCTATCATAATAAAGTATATTAAGATTATTCTCTGAAAACTTTTTGTTTTATTTCCAAATGACATCGTGCGTTTTAGTTGATGAACGAAAAAAATAAAAAAATATTTAATACTTTCCTTGAAATTTGTTGGCGAAATTTTTCCAAAAATTTGTGTCAAGTAGGTATTAAGTGCGTTCGTTTACTTGCAAATTTGTGCAAATTTTTACTGGATCGTGTTCGTTTACACAAAATGTCCAGTAAATGAGAGCCAGAGAGAGAAAATTTTGACAGTTCGATGTAAGAGTTTGCAAATTTTAGTTGGAGAAATTTTAGCCAACCAAAATTTGCAAGATAGAACAGATGTTTAAAATCAGCTGTTTTATGTAAACAAATAAAAGTAAAAATAAATTTACAACAGAATATGTAAGTTAAAGTTGGAATATTATTTTATTTAATATAAATGTTAATCACTGAAATTAGAAAGAAAAAAAAAAAGTTTTCTGTTGCTCATTTTTTTATTACAAATCTTAACACTTTAAAATTCAATATAAAACGAAATGTAATGCAAACAGTAAACAAAATCAGCTGTTTCATTGCAAATTTTTACTGCAAGCTGTTCGTTTACTTTTCTTGCAAATTAAAATTGGCCTTACGCTCTCAAAAGTAGAAACTTGCAAATTTTTACTGGAAAAGCTAACGAACACACTTATTAACTTGTAAAGAAATTTTCGACAAAATAAAATAACAAAGTCTGTTGTGTAAGAAACTGTGAAACAAAACACCCAAAATAAAAAAGGTAGTGTGTGCAGCTAAACAAACTCACAACATGATGAGCCATCGTCTCACTCAATAGTTAGACAACGCAGACACTCTGCAGTGTAAGTTCGCGGAATGCATACTTCGCGATAAATGCAGATGTGAGAGAGGTAACGTAACTTAAGGTCCAATTAGTCTTGACGGTTGATTCTGCAACCTGCAGAAGTCTACCGTTGTCAACCGTCAAACTGTAATTATCTCCCTCTAACACATGCAAAATGCAACCTCAACTGTAATAGCTGATTGCCTACCGTCAACCGTCCACCGTCAAAACTAATTGGACCTTAAAGGTCCGACTCGCGGAAACTAGAGAAAAATGAGGTTCATTCTATATACAAACTTCTATATTTGTTACATAAAAAACTTACGGTTGATGAACCCCACAAAAGAAATGGTCTTGTTCAATGCCAAAGTTGTCAAGAGTACGGACACAAAAAATCGTACTGAACTTAGTGTTGCATGTGGTGACCTTCACAAATCATCCGTCTACAAAGTCAAATCGCAGGAACAGAAAAAGTGTAGCAATTGCGGGGAACAACATACCGCATACTCAGAGGTTTTAGGGTTTACAAAGAACTTAAGCTGAAACTAGAAGAGAAGCGTAAATTTATTTCTAACCGGAACGCGCCGAATACTATAGTAGACATCCAACAGACCCCAGTTTACTCTAGCGACAGAAACGGTATAACATATGTGAACGCTCTAAGGACGCATACAACTAATGCTCAGGTGCAACAACTTGGTAACGCTTAATCAATGATTCAATAACTGATACAAAGTATAAACATGTTCATGTCAACTTTGCTGCTTCGACATCCAAGTGGAGGAAATGCGTCATTTGAACTGAATGCGTTCTGGGGGTCAACTAAGTGGGCTTGGCCGGACAATTGAAGAGGTGTGGTCCTTGATGGCAGGCGGGACAAACGTCCGAAACGTTAGCATCAGTTCGTGTCCAACATTAATTGAGGCGGCTGCACCATCCATATCTCAGCTGAGCCAGAACTACGCGCGTCTGCCGAGGTAGCATCTTCTCCTCAAGTGAAATCTCCGGGGAATATTCCCCTAGCACTACATTCACACTATAGCTGGATACTGCAGCTGCGACTAAATCAACGTGAATGTCGTTCAGACCTACCTAATAGTTACGATGATAGAAAGGATCTCTCTAGTACCCCTGGACCACTCTCTAGAGATCATAAAGATCGTACCTGATCTGCCTGGGCGTAGGCATCATGTACATGAGGTGGTGGTTGGGATGAATAGTGCGAAGACACTCAAGCACCTGCTTGGACAACAAAAAATTGTGTCTGCTCACGGTAAGGACCCTCGTCTCCTCATGAAGATGGTCCTCAGAAGACACCCAGTTGATGTTATGAGTAATCTCGTACTTACGTTCGCCGACCACATCGGCGCTGCGTAGTTCGCTACAGACCGACCTATCACTTTGTAAGAGGCGAACAATGTTTCTTTGTCGGATCCCCAGCTACTGCCTGCAAGTGACTTGAGAGCCTTGTTCCTACTTTTGAGCTTATCACTGATAACTGTAGCATTTGCAGAGGATCGAAAAAGGCTGCCAAATGTGACCCTAAGGATCTTGTGGTAGTTGATAGTAAGGATGTTGACGTCATCAACTTTCACATTGAGTGACAATCGCACTTCTGCGGTCCATGGAGTAAACAGTGTGGCTGATTATTTAGTGGCGAATATTATTCCTCGCAACGAAAAAGCTTACTGAGTCAGTGAGGTAACATTTGATTTTCTCGCATATGTCATCCACTTTAGGTCCTGAAGCCAGAATGGTATCATCTACGTTCGACACAATTTTAACGCTGTCTAGTGGTGCAGGAATTTTAGAGAGGTAGAGTCTAAACAGAGCTGGAGATTTCACTCCACCCTGGACAACCTCTTGTCTAACTCTAAAGTGCATCGACTTCCTGTCTCGAAATTCTACAAATGACTGACGCTCACACATACAGTTTCCGACATAACCTTTTGAACTAGTCGGAAGGAACGTTTCTGCAATGTCCTTGAACAGAGTGGCATGATTGACCGTGTCGAAGGTCAAGAGCCATGTGAACCGTCCTGTCGATGGGCTTGTTCTGGTTAAGGCCGCGACTTATGCATGTGGTGATGGCGTGTAAATCAGTTGTTGTGTTCCATGCTGATGATTAGCACATAGAAGGATGGGAAGGAGTAGTGCCTCAAGCGTCTTTGCTACTGGCGAAAGCAAAAAGATCGACCTGTACGATTCTCCTTTGCCTGGCTTTTGGCAACCTGGAAACTTTGCCAACGGTAAATTGTTGTGGTGCCGGAGAGCGCGGATACGACACAATACTCACCTTTTCACTCTCTGGGTGCTCAAAAAATTAGTGGTTAAAATAACTCGGGAAATTGGGTCGTATTTCGGGTATTCGACCAGCAGGGATATAGCGAGCGCCTTCTGCGTTTATTATGGCCCGGAACTTTTTCTCGGCTACCCGAACATCCGACGGAATAGATAGATTACACAGTACAACAGCCAATCTGGGGGGTGAGAAATTCCAAGTCAGGGTGATGGTACTAGGTCAGTATATTAAAACCCTTAAAGGGTTTTGCGTTCATATGTGCCAGTTTTTTTTATGACCTTTTACATTTTTTCCTTATCTTGATGTTTTTTCGCTTAGTTGTAAAATGTTGGCAAAAACGTAGTTTGACATAACTCGAGAACGACTAGTTCGATTTTGCTGAAATAAATTGAGAAAAATTAATAATTACATTTTCTTTAATCCATTAATATAGTAACTTCACTTAATAAAGTAACTTCACTTAATTGTAAATAAAAGCAGAACGCGTTAATCGATTTCTATGATCTATGTCGCATTTTGTTTATAGGTTATGTGAATTTACGTGAAAGTTATAAGACTCTACACGTTTTTCCGTTTGAGATTTATATGTTTTAAAAAATTTTCATCAAAAATTTTCTTCATAAATTTATTTCTAATTGCAAAAATGTTGATTTGGTAGAGAAACAGTATATTAATGGATTAAAGAAAATGTAATTATTAATTTTTCTCAATTTATTTCAGCAAAATCGAACTAGTCGTTCTCGAGTTATGTCAAACTACGTTTTTGCCAACATTTTACAACTAAGCGAAAAAACATCAAGATAAGGGAAAAATGTAAAAGGTCATAAAAAAAAACTGGCACATACGAACGCAAAACCCTTTGAGGGTTTTAATATATAGTACCATCACCCTGACTTGGAATTTCTCACCCCCCAGATAATAACCCCAAAAATGTTCCACAGTGTTATTAAAGCTGCGGTTGGTGACATATTTGATGCCATCCCAATCAGCCTTTTTTCTGATTGAGATACGTATGGTGTTCAGAGGTTATAAAGTCGGATGTCTGGTGATGGAGAGAATTATCCGATCCTAACGAGATGACGGGTTACCAGGTGACGTTTTTGATCTAGCCAGGCAATGCCATAATTATTTCTGGCGAGCTACGGCAATCGCCTATAATCCATTATATTATATAATGGATTATAGGCGATTGTAATCAAATTCATACAACAAAATGACATACAAATAAATGAAAATTGAAATGTGTATAGAAATATTTAATGGTTATATTTTTAGATTTAAAAATATTTTGTTACAATTTTTAAAGAAAATGTGATTAATCGGTGCAAATCTCGGAGTGTTTGTCCCACGCAGATATCTAAAAGGAATGATTTATAATGATTTACAGAAAGTCAGAATGGAGTAATATTTTCGAACCTGGCATTTCTTACTGCAATACCACTGGTTACCGCAGCCCGCACATACAAAACGAGATTCGTGAATTTTACATTCTTGGCAAAATGGGTACTGGATGTTTTTCGGCGAGCATACTTCAAAATTCCTCTTAGTATTTCCTTTATTGTAATTGTCATCTATGCCGACGTTGTAATGACTGTTCTAAAATTCAATGAAAAAAACTACATTTTTAAGTTGGGCTTGATTAGTTTTTTTTTGTTTAGTATACTAGCATCTTCGATACACCTGATTTTGCATGGTGTCCGTTTATTTAAGATAAACATTTTATTGTCATAAATGATGATATAAAATAATCTTGACCCAACCATTTTCATACCAAAAAGCGTTACGATAATGCTTTGTTAAGTATCGTACAGGTGAATTAGGCCAATGAAGTTTGAAGTTTCTTATTTGCTCAATATTTATTGGTTCGCTGGCAGATTCGCATTAATTAAAGTGTTGAAAGAAGCATTTAAGTGATTGTAAAGCGATAATTTTCATTCTGGCACGAATGATATACAGCAATCATGTCTGGCCGGGTGCTTTTAGGTCTTCTTTGTTGTTGGTTGGATGGTTTGAGATAGTATGGTCCAACAGGAAGGCCCCATACCCTAAGGGTATGTACCTAAGCCAGCAAACGGCCTCCTGTACGTAAACAATATTTTCTACTACCGCTCTTTCCTTAGTCAGCACAATGCACAGAATGTATATAGGGGACACCCCATGAGAGAGAAATAATACCAAAAATGGTCCAAATCAAACGCCACGTATTTTATATGGCTATAAGAAATGCTCAAAGAAAGCAATGAGGAAAATCATTACTTGCCAAACTAAACACTTGTATTGTTATTACTATTGTATTCCCAATCGCAAACACTTGACTAAATGGAGTCTTCATTGCTCTTGCTGCAATTTCATCAACGGAATCTCGCAACGAATAATAGTCGGTTTTATGATCTATGAAATGTGGAAATTGGAAATGTCGGTTTGATTTTGTGTCCTAAAACAAATAAATGTACAATATATAAAGTGTGTTTCCTTTCCTCAAAAATTATATTGCTGTAATGGGTAAAAAGGGAGGTACGTTCATTTGATTTTATACAGTTACCAACCCGTGCTAAAATGTCAGGATGTTTTTGTCTAAAATCTGCAATTATGCTCTTGACATCTTTGAATTCCCCCTGCCGTCCTTTATTAAGCAAAGTTCTACTTCCAAGATCCTGATATGGCTCAAAACTTGCTTTATGTTCCGCATCATTACATTTTGCCCTCATATCACCGTTTCCACAGGAGTTATTGGCTGAAGTCTCTACACCTGGCAACATATTTCGAGATACTAGTAAACTGAAAAAAGTTATTTAATTGATGTTAGTGAAAATATGTTGTGTAATTTTTGCTCACCTGTGCAATCTACTTGTGTTACTTCTTTCGCGTTCCAGATCTTCCGCTTTCATATTAGCTCTGTTTTCTATGATTTGTTGAATTGATGAATATGACGAAGAATTGATTTGTTGCGAATATGAATTATTTTCCGACAAATACAATTCAAGCTCCTTAAGATCCGTCAAAGAGTTTTCACCGCGGGTTTTTGTTAAAGTTTCGTTTAACTCTAAAACATATTTTTTTCTAGACAACCGGGAATATAACTCTTCTTTAACCATTTTTAAATGCAGTATTCGATTCCATTCAATTTCTTTAGTGTGAAGAATGTCATTCAACGTTTTAATTTCATTGAATATACTCTTAATTTTTTCGTCGGTAGCTGTTAGAGAGTTATTTGTAATATATTCAACGTGATCTTTTGCAATTGCATCAAAGTTTGGAAACATTTCATTAATCTTCTTGTAGAATAGTAGGCTGTCTGCTTTGAATCTCTTTTCGCTGTGCTCTACTCTATTTTCGACCGTCAAAGGGCTGCATGATCTAGACCTTTTGTCCGGATTTTCAGTCTAAAATAAAAAAAAAACACAAATGCTCAATTTGTATTGTATATAGATACGAATAGAACAAAAATACATTTTTCTTATTAGATTATGGTCTGCAATTTTATTGGATATGGACGTTTTTTTTTTGCAAATCCTGGAAACTATTTTTTTCTGATTACTTAAGATCGGAATTCTATGCACTACAAAAATAACTTTTAAGCGATTAAATACAGTATTTTTCGGTTAATTGCACATCAAAATTTGCACAACTTTTTGTTCAATTAACCGGGGAACCAATTAGCCGATACCCGCTTAATTGAACAATTCGTTCAATTACAAGAACCCCGTTTAATTGAACAGTTTGTTCAATTACAGAAATCACGCATAATTGGAACTATTAATGAATTAAAAGCACTTTAAGTTTTTCAAAATATTTTTTTTACCTTAAACGAAGAAAAGCAAGTAACAGAAAAAAATGTAAATATATGTGTGTACGCAGGTATTTATTATTGTAGGTATGTACTATTAAATGCACTATTTATGTGCACATTAGTTTTACAAAAAAATAAAATTTATAAACTAAAAAACAATTCATATACATATTCGCAAAATTCTATTCAATGTGGTAAGAGAGCACCCATACTTTTTGCACAGCTCAGACTTCTGCTTGCATTTAGCTTCAGATAAAATTTTTATCCTTAAGTGTAAGGGTTACGTATCGTTTTCCACTCATAGTCTACAAAAATTAACCATAAGATAAAATTAATTTCCATTGTTATTGTCGAATACAAATTAAACACTTACGCTTTCTCACTGTTTTTCCTTAGCAATAAACATATGTTTTCAATTACATACATACATAGTAGAAATGCCACCCAGTGTTTTTCACAAATGATGTCAAATATGTATGTGCAAAAATGCCAGATTATTTTTCAATAATAATGCAATTAACCGGGTAAAAGTAAGAGGAAATTTATTTTTGATGACATGAATTTTGAATCAATTAAGCGGGAAAATCAATTAACCGGGTTCAATTATCCGAGGAAATTTACATGTGTTTTCGTATGCAAAATATTTTTGCCCGATTATGTGGTTCAATTAAGCGTGGAAACCAATTAACCGTAGGGTCAATTAACCGAAAAATACTGTATACACTATAAATCAAAAAACATGGCAAATATGCATCAAAAAGTAAAAAATGCAGTAAATATTATAATAGGCACAATATTATTGTTGATGCCGTGTTATGTATTGAGGTGGTGTCTGGTACAACCTCTGGCTGTTTTAAAAGATTTGAAAGGCACTTTAATATGGTACTGTGTTTTGATTTTGGATTAAGTCGCCATGATCACGTATCGGAATATGCGGTTCAGTTTTAGGTGATCCTTTTGAAATGTTTGTTTATATTTGACTTTTGCAATCTTTTTATAAAATTATTACATCTCGAGTATGAATACGAGATAAACTTCTCTTTTCCAGACCCACCGAAAGCCCACAGTTACTTTTTTTCCTCGAATTTCGTCTGTGGTTTTTGGTTTATCTTATATTAAGTTGATTAATCTTTGAAACTAACAAATCTGTAAAATGAGTAAGGGTCGTTTTTTAAATTGTCCCTAACTTTTGAAAAGTACGAGCTATAGCATCGACAAGATTCGATATTTTACAATTGCCTCGCCAAGGAAAATTTAATATAATCAGCAGTCAGACCTGTTTTTAATTTACCTTTCATGTTTTTTAATCTACCTAACAACTTGAAAGTCCAAGGCACCGCTTTTCTACAAACGTGTTCCTTATGCAATGTTTGTATCTAAATTCATTTCGTATTTCAAAAAATGTCTTGACATCAAAATCAAATTTAATCAATTTCGTTCAAGCCATACAATCAACAGATAATATTACGAAATTAAATGAACGAAAATCACGCTTAAAGCAAAATCTAAAAGAATCCCCAAAAGGACATGATGATGAAATACATATAATAGGATGATGGTTATTCTACGGTGTAAATCCAAAATCTTCCCATACAGGATGAGAATATTATAAATCTGAGACAAATTCAGAAGGTAGGCAAACGAGAATCCATCAATTCTATTTACAAGCCCATCAAAATCAAATGTATCTGAGGAAGTGTCATTGCCATTCACAATAAACGACATACTTAGGTCGTTAAGGTTACTATCTGAGAGAATAATTTCTTTCCTTTCCAAACACACATAACTTCTGAAATTCTTGTCTTGCTACTCTCTTCGAAATGACAAGTCTATTTCAAAATAATCGTATTCTATTAGCTTCAGATGGGTTAAAGAAATTATAATGAAAATCACTCATGAATTATGTACTTACGAACATCACTTTCGAGCGCATCCAATTTACCGTGAGGTATGTACACCCCAACCAGAATCCTTTGTGATTCACAAAAAAACTACAAAATTTCTCAGAATGATGTATTTTCCTGTATTTAACACCCGTCATAATTAGAAGACCAACAACACTACCCTATCAGACGGCTTTAGCCTAGGTACAGAACGACCCATAATATGAATACTGGAATTAAACATAATAGATTTAAGCTAGTTCAGTAAAACGAACGCAAAGAAGGTTTAATACACCGACAACAAAGTTGGTTGAAGCAAATGTTCGTCTAAAATCATTAGCATTTTTTAAATTAAAGGGTTGTGTATCTGCTACATATACTAGAAAATCCCGCATATAGCTAGGCAATAATCCATTTCTAATTTTGTATATGAATATAAGGGCGTTCATTATTAGTCGTTGCTTAATAGATAACCACTGCAGGTTTCTCAACATCTCGCCCTTGTTTTGCAATTTATGAAGTCTTGCTTTCATTTGTGCAGTTCCAGAAACAATATGGTAGAACAATATTCAAATGTTGAAGATATTTATAGCTGTACTTTTTGATATTTTGTGACGAATTCTTTGTAAAAATGATACTTTTTTGATATTTTTTTCCACATGTAATTAAGTGTTCCTCGAATTTCAGTTTATTGTCTATTATTACTCCCAAATACTTAATTTGATATTCAATGCCATTTATTATGATTGATTTAGTTTTCTGGTGTTGAGTTAATTTTGTTCATTTGTAAATACTTCTCGACATTTTTTAATTCTTCATTTAGGTTACGCACACATTATTCTGGATTTTCTCCAACAATGTATAAAAGAATGTCATCCGCGAACACACACACTTTAGCTTTATTTAAAATTTTTTCCATGTCGTTTATATATATATATATATATATATATATATATATATATATATATATATATATATATATATATATACAGGAATAGGTTTAAATACCTAGACCAGTCGGATGGAAGGAGTAGAAAAGTAAAAAATAAGAGGCAACGACTAGAAGAAGCACGTTTCTTAGTTGCTGCTGCTCTACCAGAAACTGTAAATGCAGAACCTAAACCCTTATCATCTTACAGCGTGTTTCAAATCGGAAAAGTTCTGGATTACATTTCAACAGATTATTTGGATGTCACTGAAATGCGCAATGGAGATTTAATGATTAAGACTAAGAATCTGAGAACTGCTCAAAAGTTCCTTAGGGCGAAGTACATTGACATTGTACCAGTGAAAATAAGTTTGCACACTAGTTTGAACTCTACCCTAGGCAGAATTTTCTCTAGACATATTATCAAAATGTCGCAAGAGGATTTGTTAGCTGGTGTTATGGGAATCAAGAACCCAAACGTGAGTGATATTAGACATATTTTAAAACGTGGTGGTGAAAATTTCGTTCCCACTGGTGCAGCAATAGTGACATTTAATTCTTTAACAAGACCACCAAAAGTCATCGTTGGCTGGGAAAAATGCTTAGTGTCTGAACATATTATAAATCCTATGCGTTGCGTTAATTGCCAGAAGTTGGGACACACCAAGAATAGATGCAAAAATATATCATTGTGTGGGGAGTGTGGTAACATAAATCCTCCACATGAGAAATGCCCTCGAAAGTTCTGTGTAAACTGTAGTGATGATACACATACATCTTACTCTACGTTGTGCCCAAGCTTTATTAAACATAAATCAGTTAATAAAATAAAAGCTGAAGATGCACCGTACGTGAAGCATGGAAGGTTTTTAATGACAACCCAACCCTACACACGATCAAACCTTTCCAGAACAAACCTACATTTTCAGATGTTGTTCACGGCAACATCGTACAAAATCAGCAAGCAGAATCAAACATGCAAAGCAACACTCCAATAAACAACAATAGAAACAACGACGCCGCAATAACGCCATGTGCTCTTGAAATAGAGAAAAGTATAACAAAAAACCAACAGACAAACGATAAACCACCTAAAGCCAACGAACGAACCAAATCAACCAAGAACAGAAAGCCTATTTAAATCAAAAGAAGAGAATAACAACAAAAAGCAAATAACCAAAAAACAGAACTCCCGACAACCAAAAATAACTCCAGGACCTCAAAATAATGACCAACAACTACAGAATGCAGATAAATTACCCGTGGAAGAGGAAATGGAATTTACTATCTCAAATGCAGCTGAGATGGTAACACCACCAAGACCTAGTAGAGTCAGAGCTGACTCTAACCACCATCCATATAGTAGTTTATATGGGAAGTATACAAATTTAGAAGTATTAATAACACCAGAAACATTGAAGAGAACAATGCCCAAAACACATAGTAAAGAATAATCTAATTTTTTGTATTTGTAATTTTTTGTTCTTTTTTCCATAATTAATTTAGTATGAATATTGGATTAAACATTAGAATTCTTCAGTGGAACGTTCAGGGCTACATTGCCCACAAGTATGCATTGGAAACTTTGATATGAGATATACCACCATAACAAGGATTACCAATAAGCAAAGGCTGGAATTAAGTTCTTAATTCGCAATAACATACATGTTGATCAACATCTAGTGTCCTCTGGTGACCTTCTTTTTCAGACTGTCACAATACATGGGAATCGGAAGCTTCACATTACCAATATATACCAAGAATGTGACGTGAATATTACTGCTGGTATGATATCGAGTATTAGTAATTTTTGTAATGAACATCACCTTGTATTAGGCGATTTGAACTCTCAAAATCCTATTTGGGGATCTAGGTCGCTCTCATCTACGGGTGCTTTATGGGAGGAATTTGCTAATAGGGACCTGGCGTTTTTAAACGACGGTTCTCCTACACTATTTAGTACAAGAGGTACTCTCACATCCATAGACGTATCCATGGCTAGTGTTGATCTGGCGCCATTTCTCATTTGGAGAGCACTGGACATGCCCGAGGTTGGAGATCACTTTCCTATAATTATTAGTGACAACAGGAGTGATGATAGAAAACGATTTATGCCCAGATTTTTGGTTGAAACAGCGAACTGGCAAGCTTTTGAAGGAAAAGTTACTCATATCATGCCTGAGTTTGGAGAATCCACAAATATAAATAGGGAAGCTGCACATCTTAAGAGAATTATACGAAAGGCTGCCAATGAGACTATAGCACAGATAACTAAATCGAAGAACAACAACTCACCAGCATGGTTTAAATCGCCTATAGCTAGTTTAGTTATGCTCAAACAAAGGGCCTGGAACCTTTTCAGAAGGCACAGAGGTATACAGAACTCAATTATAGAAGAGCATGTGCTAAGGTAAAATTTGCATCTTTGACGGCAAAACGAAAAACCTGGGAAAATTTTCTAAATTCTTTAAATCCAATGCTTGATGTTAGGGTGTTATGGAGCAGAGTTAGCGGTATTAGAAGCAAAAAGGCATACAACTTCCCCTCAATCATTGAAGACAATAACATCATAAGTAATCCAATTGGCATTGCCAACAAATTTGCTGAAGTTTGGAGCTCCATCGGATCTGATCAGAATTTCGATAGAAATATCATTGCTCGTAAGCACAATTGCATTGACCAGCTGAACTCATTAAATACCTCAGACAATCTTCTTTGCTATGATGTTGATATAGCGGAGTTAAACGAGGCGCTAAATAAAACAAAAGGGACCACGCCATCTCTAGACAGCATAACATATTCTATGGTAAAGAATTTACCAATGGATATGAAAACTAGATTGGTTCAACTTTACAACAACATATTGCATTCTGGAATTTTCCCCCATGACTGGAAGACAGCTCTCCTTGCTCCCATTCCAAAACCGGGTAAACATCCCAATATAACTGACGGCTATCGTCCAATTTCATTAATACCAGTATTGTCAAAGATTTTGGAGAAAATTATGTATATCCACGCGGTTCTGGAAATATTATAAGCATCGAATATCACCAAGGTACCATGCTTTTTTACCCAAACATGGAGTGCATACAATATGTCATGAACTCGAATCGACACTCAGGAGAAATGTATCTAAAGGAAGACATAGTGTTGTACTGTCAGAAGACATTGAAAAAGCCTTTGACCGTGTTGTGTCCACTTTTGTAGTTGATGAATTGACAGAATAGGGTATGTCTCCACAGATTATAAGGCTCCTCTTTTCATTCCTTTCTAACCGGAAAATAATGGTAAAGGTTGATGGACTTATTTCCCGACAACACCCTTTGGGCAATGGAGTTCCTCAGGGATCACCATTGTCTGTGGTTCTGTTTACAGTGTACGCTAACTCATTGGCTAGGACAATCGACCATATTCCAGGAATCGATTATGTGGGAGTATATGCCGATAACATATTCGCTGTTGTATCCGGTTCCCCTGCGGTTGTAACTTCGAAGGTGAATAAATTAAATGACAAAATACAGTATTGGGCTGGTATGCGTGGTGCTGTTATTCCGATGGGTAAATCTGAGATTCTCCACGTTTGCAGAAGAAGAAACTGTGATGTCGATAACCTGGCGCTTGGCGATTCATCAGTGCCACTTAAAACTAATATAAGAATCCTTGGTCTTCATTTTACACGAAATTTGTTATGGAATAATCATATCAAGCATCTACAAGAAAGACTAAGTAAGATCAACAATCTGCTGAAAATAATTTGTTCTAAAAAGAAGGGCCCACAAATGGAGACAGCAATCGGTATATGTTCATCTCTGTCATAAGGTTTGGTGCAACATTGCATAACTATATATGGTTGGACAAGCAAAACAAAAATTAGAAAAATAGATGTATCACTCAATAACTGCTTTCGAACCGCTTCAGGCCTGTTGAAAGTCACACCTATAGTCTCTGAGAATTGAATGCAAAATGAAATCCTTCAGTACAATGCTACATTTCAGATCAGTAAATCTAGCATCCAGGTCCATCACAGATCCTAAGGAGAGTTTACATATGCTATTCTGGCAAATGATCGATAAAAGTACATCAATGAGTTCTTGTGCTACGCATAAAATTATATTTCTTCTGAGAAAAAATAATATACCTTTACCAGAAAGACCTGAAATAGGAATAATATCCGCCAACATGGTAAAAATTGACAAAAGTCTAGCTATATATGACAAACTCACAACTAATCCGGAATTTCGCAAATCTCTGGTTGTTGAGAAAATCTCAATCTTTTCACCGGAGATGGTACTCTTCACTGATGGATCCTACCAGAATGGAGTAACAAGATATGCGGTTATACAGCAAACGTCATGTATTGAACATAATACATTAAAGCAAAGCATGTTACCAGAGTTTTCGGGAATATTTGTTGCTGAATTGGCCATAAAATTCGCTGCTCAGCGCATGGCGCGGACGGTTGTTTGTACTGACAGCCTCAGTGTTGTAAACGCTATTCTTTACAACAAAAATGCAATCTATGATAACGTTATAAAGAACCCATCCATCGAGCAACCGATCCTAATTTTATGGGTACCTTCTCATATTGGTATAGGAGGCAATGAGTTTGCGGATAGGGCTGCTAAAGAGGTCGTTATGCTGCCAATGATATTCGAGATGCCATGCTTTCATCGTATAATTACTAATATCTATAGAGCTATACAGCGGAAAGAACAGAAAATGCAATGGGAAAACTCTTAAAGTTTTTTTCGATCATACAGCACTACCAATAGTAGACCTAGATATCATCAGAAGTACAGTAGATATCAGTGCATTCTGTTGGCGCGCCTCAGGGTGGGAAAGGCGCTGTTCAACTCTAAACACTACTATGACAATTCTGGTCATCCGCAATGTAACACCTGTGGCTGCAATATGGACATCCGTCACATTCTGGTCGAATGTCCCATATCCAGATTGAATGAACCCTTATCAATTGTCTTGGATTGTTCAATCCCTGGTCAACTAGGCGACTTAATACATGCCCTGGGCCAACATGGGATTTCTGACGTTTAAACCAATATTTATCATACAGGGAACTTTATCTTATTTTAAGCATTTATAAATGTAATTAGTTTTTTTTTTGTAATTGGAGACCTTTTTATAATTTTTTTTTCATTATCTCTATTGTTAAATTTGTATATATAAGTAAAAGTAGTAATATACTGAATAGTACAACTTTTTCGCGCATATGGTCTATGTTACCCTGCGCCTTATCTCTGTATTTTATAAATTGAATTTCTGGATGTCGTAATTGGTAGGAAATACATTTGCCAGAAGTCAATTCCACATACGGACAGTACGGGCGAAAAACGAATTCGATCTGTAGTGTATAGTGCGGTCAACCGGCCAATCGATAACAAATGGGTGTGCATTTCTGGAAAGTCGTGTATCCCTGCCGAACATCCTCACGTCAGGAATAAGGCCACGAATGTCTGAAGAACACACACCATGGAAGTAGCGATAGAACAGCGACACACAACCTACATTCCGACGATGCTCCAGGGAAACAATAGAGTTGGATACCCTACTGTTTCCTATCAGCACCATCGCTCTCCTTTGAACACGGTCCAGAAGCTCCAAGGATGATTTTGGAGCACCTGCCCATATATGGGAGTTGTATTCCATCTTTGGCCTGATGTAGGTTGTATAGATATCGAAAAGATCAGAAGGAGTGAAATATTTTTTGCACCGCTTTAGGAAGCCTATACACTTGAGTGCTTCTTTCGACACTTCGAATACATGTCTCGCCCAACGAGCGTCACATTGTATTTTCATGCCCAGAACATCAAGAGCATCTGATTGTTCGACATCCATACCATCGATAGATAATGACGACACTGTTGGGTCAGCAAATCGCTTGTAAGACAACAAGCAGCACTGTGTCTTACGCGCATTAAAATCTACTCTATTTACTCGACCCCAGTCGGAAATGGCCAGTAAATCCCGGCCAAGTGTCTCTTCCATTATTCGCCTTTTGTCTTCAATATCTTGAAGACTCGGCCTACGGTCGAATGAATATGAATGACATAGGTTGCTGTCATCCGTGAAAGAGTAGATTGGATTCACGGTCTGACCCAAAAGATCACCAATGAAAATGAGAAATAATGAGGGAGAAAGGACAGAGCCTTGTGGCACACATGCGGTCAGCCTATGTTTATCGGATGAGAACCCATCAACAACAACTCGTATAGTGCGATCTCTAAGAAAGCTCGATATAAATCGAGCAAATGTATTACCGACACCAAAAGCGATCAGCTTTGATAAGAGTGCTCCGTGCCAGACTCTATCAAATGCCTTGGATATATCCAGAGCCACGACCTCACTCTCACCAAACTGGTGGATATACCGACTCCAGCTTTCCGATAGGAAAGCCATCAGGTCACCCGTAGAGCGATTTCTACGGAAACCGTACTGTCTGTCGCTAAGCAGGTCGTTGGACTCTAGATACCCTACAAGATGGTGGTTAACCATGCTCTCCATTACCTTGGAGAGCGCAGAGCAGATCGCGATTGGCCGATAATTCGCAGGATTATTGGCTTCGCCCTTTTAGGGATCAGCTGGACGTTTGCAACCTTCCAAAACGCTGGGAAGACTCCTGCACGATAAGCAAGGTTGAAAAGGTTGCACAGTAGACGGGCTAGCGTCGAGGAGCACTTACATAGGACTAGTGCCGAGATACCATCCGGGCCCGGGGACTTACTAACATCGAGATTTGCAAGAACCCTTTTAGCTCCACGAGTTCGAAAAAATATCTTAGGATACGTTTCGATCTCGGGGAGTGGTTGATTGCTTTCCGGCAAGGAAGAATTTCCTGCAAACATTTCAGCCAAAAGGTTGGCTTTATCAACCGGGTCAGTGAATGCCCGGTCGTTTTTAACAAGAGTTGGGAAAGATGAAGAACTATCCTTTATTCTTCTTACAAACGACCAAGAGCTCTTACTTCCCCTGGGAGAATTAAGAACCTTTGTATGTAGACGTTGCTCGTAAAGAAACTTTTCACGCCTAAGCACTCTGGCACACGACGTTCTTGCCTGTGTACGCAGCAGTTCAGTATTGACGTTTTTGTTTAAAAGCCAATTTCTGAACGCCTCCTCTTTTGATCTGACAGCATCCCTGCATGCCTGGTTAAACCAACTATTTTTGGCAGGCTTAACCGACATAATTTTAATTGGAATAAACGTCTTCATTCCAAATAAAATTATATTTTCGATCATTTCAGCCGCAGCATTAATGTTGTTATCGAGAAAGCATAGCTTCCAATTGAAATGCTGGAAAAAGTGGTTGAGCTCAGCCTAACGTGCATTTTCGTATATAAAAATTGTCCGCTTTGGGGCTGGTATCGAAGCGACACGAAGGACGGAATACGAAAAAGATGCTGAAACAATGCAGTGATCGGAATTACCAAGAGGTGCAAGGACATTAACTTCATACTTTTCAGGGTGTGAAGTTAAGAAAAGGCCAAGAATATAGTTTTGGTGTCCTTCGACACACGGAATATGTGTCGGTTCATTCACTAATTGCGTTAAGTCGTTTTGCGCGGCGAAGAGCTCGGCGTATTGGCCCTCCGGAGTTGTTTGGCTCGAATGGGAAAGCCAGGTGGAATTATGGACATTAAAATCCCCAGCAACGACAATTTCACTGTCCGGATAACTGTCCAAAACTTTCGTTATTGAATCAGAAAGGGCGTCAAAGCCGTTGAGGGAAGCCTCCCTTTCTGAATTTGGGCTTCTATAAATAAACCCAAAATGAAGTACGTGTGTTCCAATCCTGAATTTAACCCAAAGGGAGTTAAATTCTGGATCTTGTGAGTTCAAGTGTTGCTGGCTCTGAAACACTATGTCATTACGTACATATACCGCAAGACCTCTGTGAGAAATAAAAAGGGATAGGGTGTGGTACCCAGGAACGTGAAAATCCTGTGGATAAGAATCCTTGCGCACCTGGGTCTCACATAGAGCTAAGACATCAGGTCTATGGAAATGAATGTGAAAAACACTGCGAAAAAATTCGCACGCAGCCCACGTATGTTGGCGAAATGAATTTTAAATCTCTTCACCATACGCCAACCGGAAAACAAAAACAAATGTCAGTGTGTAAGTGCAGTAGACAATCCAGCCCCTCTGCCGCTGTTAATCCCTCCAATGCTTAGTGTTATGCCTTAAACATTGGAGGACAGCAACAAAAGAGCAAGAGTTTTTACTGCAATACACGAAGGGTAAAAGGAAAGGTTGGAGGGAGGGGGGAGCAATGCACCACAAAGAGAGTATTGTGTGTTTATTTTGTTGTTTATTTCATGTTTTATTTTGTTGATTATTTTTTTTTCTGTGTTTTTAAACGAACGGACAACAACTATAACGCGGACAACATAAAACGCGTGCGGACTGAACGGCAGACAGAACATTACTTCTATATATATATATATATATATATATATATATATATATATATATATATATATATATATATATATATATATATATATATATATATATATATATATATATATATATATATATATATATATATATATATATATATATATATATATATATATATATATATATATATATATATATATATATATATATATATATATATATATATATATAGAAGTAATGTTCTGTCTGCCGTTCAGTCCGCACGCGTTTTATGTTGTCCGCGTTATAGTTGTTGTCCGTTCGTTTAAAAACACAGAAAAAAAAATAATCAACAAAATAAAACATGAAATAAACAACAAAATAAACACACAATACTCTCTTTGTGGTGCATTGCTCCCCCCTCCCTCCAACCTTTCCTTTTACCCTTCGTGTATTGCAGTAAAAACTCTTGCTCTTTTGTTGCTGTCCTCCAATGTTTAAGGCATAACACTAAGCATTGGAGGGATTAACAGCGGCAGAGGGGCTGGATTGTCTACTGCACTTACACACTGACATTTGTTTTTGTTTTCCGGTTGGCGTATGGTGAAGAGATTTAAAATTCATTTCGCCAACATACGTGGGCTGCGTGCGAATTTTTTCGCAGTGTTTTTCACATTCATTTCCATAGACCTGATGTCTTAGCTCTATGTGAGACCCAGGTGCGCAAGGATTCTTATCCACAGGATTTTCACGTTCCTGGGTACCACACCCTATCCCTTTTTATTTCTCACAGAGGTCTTGCGGTATATGTACGTAATGACATAGTGTTTCAGAGCCAGCAACACTTGAACTCACAAGATCCAGAATTTAACTCCCTTTGGGTTAAATTCAGGATTGGAACACACGTACTTCATTTTGGGTTTATTTATAGAAGCCCAAATTCAGAAAGGGAGGCTTCCCTCAACGGCTTTGACGCCCTTTCTGATTCAATAACGAAAGTTTTGGACAGTTATCCGGACAGTGAAATTGTCGTTGCTGGGGATTTTAATGTCCATAATTCCACCTGGCTTTCCCATTCGAGCCAAACAACTCCGGAGGGCCAATACGCCGAGCTCTTCGCCGCGCAAAACGACTTAACGCAATTAGTGAATGAACCGACACATATTCCGTGTGTCGAAGGACACCAAAACTATATTCTTGGCCTTTTCTTAACTTCACACCCTGAAAAGTATGAAGTTAATGTCCTTGCACCTCTTGGTAATTCCGATCACTGCATTGTTTCAGCATCTTTTTCGTATTCCGTCCTTCGTGTCGCTTCGATACCAGCCCCAAAGCGGACAATTTTTATATACGAAAATGCACGTTAGGCTGAGCTCAACCACTTTTTCCAGCATTTCAATTGGAAGCTATGCTTTCTCGATAACAACATTAATGCTGCGGCTGAAATGATCGAAAATATAATTTTATTTGGAATGAAGACGTTTATTCCAATTAAAATTATGTCGGTTAAGCCTGCCAAAAATAGTTGGTTTAACCAGGCATGCAGGGATGCTGTCAGATCAAAAGAGGAGGCGTTCAGAAATTGGCTTTTAAACAAAAACGTCAATACTGAACTGCTGCGTACACAGGCAAGAACGTCGTGTGCCAGAGTGCTTAGGCGTGAAAAGTTTCTTTACGAGCAACGTCTACATACAAAGGTTCTTAATTCTCCCAGGGGAAGTAAGAGCTCTTGGTCGTTTGTAAGAAGAATAAAGGATAGTTCTTCATCTTTCCCAACTCTTGTTAAAAACGACCGGGCATTCACTGACCCGGTTGATAAAGCCAACCTTTTGGCTGAAATGTTTGCAGGAAATTCTTCCTTGCCGGAAAGCAATCAACCACTCCCCGAGATCGAAACGTATCCTAAGATATTTTTTCGAACTCGTGGAGCTAAAAGGGTTCTTGCAAATCTCGATGTTAGTAAGTCCCCGGGCCCGGATGGTATCTCGGCACTAGTCCTATGTAAGTGCTCCTCGACGCTAGCCCGTCTACTGTGCAACCTTTTCAACCTTGCTTATCGTGCAGGAGTCTTCCCAGCGTTTTGGAAGGTTGCAAACGTCCAGCTGATCCCTAAAAGGGCGAAGCCAATAATCCTGCGAATTATCGGCCAATCGCGATCTGCTCTGCGCTCTCCAAGGTAATGGAGAGCATGGTTAACCACCATCTTGTAGGGTATCTAGAGTCCAACGACCTGCTTAGCGACAGACAGTACGGTTTCCGTAGAAATCGCTCTACGGGTGACCTGATGGCTTTCCTATCGGAAAGCTGGAGTCGGTATATCCACCAGTTTGGTGAGAGTGAGGTCGTGGCTCTGGATATATCCAAGGCATTTGATAGAGTCTGGCACGGAGCACTCTTATCAAAGCTGATCGCAGTCAGTGTGTAAGTGCAGTAGACAATCCAGCCCCTCTGCCGCTGTTAATCCCTCCAATGCTTAGTGTTATGCCTTAAACATTGGAGGACAGCAACAAAAGAGCAAGAGTTTTTACTGCAATACACGAAGGGTAAAAGGAAAGGTTGGAGGGAGGGGGGAGCAATGCACCACAAAGAGAGTATTGTGTGTTTATTTTGTTGTTTATTTCATGTTTTATTTTGTTGATTATTTTTTTTTCTGTGTTTTTAAACGAACGGACAACAACTATAACGCGGACAACATAAAACGCGTGCGGACTGAACGGCAGACAGAACATTACTTCTATATATATATATATATATATATATATATATATATATATATATATATATATATATATATATATATATATATATATATATATATATATATATATATATATATATATATATATATATATATATATATATATATATATATATATATATATATATATATATATATATATATATATATATATATGTGATTTTTTTATGGATTATAAGTTTTTTACCTTTTATTAGTGATTTAAAAGAAAATAAAAAAATGCAAATTGTATAACTTTTTTTGCAAATACTTAGATAAACGTTAGATTGCGAACAGGACAATAAAATGGAAGAAATTCTGCCAGTATGTTGAAAAATTAAAAAATCAACGAATTGTCTCGCATTATTTGGTAGTAAAATTTGTTTAACTACTATATTGGACTAATTAAATAGCTTTTACGATGAACTTATTTTCTGAAATATCAATAGTTCGTTTTTAAGACATTTGTGACTTTCACGAACGGGACATAAATTCCAGCAAGATTGTTTTTAGTTTTTTTGTTTTTTTTTTTAAAAAGTTGTTGTTTGCTATTGTAAGTGGCATATAATGTAAAGTTTGTTGGCATAACATGTTTTCAGTATGTAAAAAAATTAAATAATACGAGGGCAGACCTATAATTCCGCGACTTTTCCAACTTCACTCGTAGTTATATGAAATGCAACACTGCTCGCATCATGTACCATTTAGTTTGTGTTTAACAGCTGTTAGATACATACAACCTCGTGGACTTTGTTAAAAATGGAAAAAAGTAAATTTCGAGTGCTCATTAAACATTATTTTTTGCGAAAAAAAACGCCAATCAAACCAAGGAAATGCTTGATAAATATTATGGAGACTCTGCAACATCGATTTCAATGGTAAAAAAGTGGTTTACTGATTTTTGTTGTGGTCGCACAAGTACAAATGACGCTGAACGTTCTGGACGGCCAACAGAGGTCAATACTCCCGAAAATGTCGAAAAAATCCACGTGCTAAAGATTGTTGATGCCATGCGCACTTCATATGGCAATGTGGTTTCGATTTTACATGACCAGTTGGGTTTATGAATGCTGTCGGCAAGATGCGTGCTGCGATTACCATTTTATCAAGATAATGTACGGTTGCACAGTCTCAATGGCAAAATTGGTTAGGATTGGTACCTCATCCGCCATATTCTCCAGATTTAGCCCCCAGTGACTATTTCCAAATCTAAAGAAATGGCTCGGTGGAACGAGATTCAGCTCCAACGATGAAATTATTGATCAAACAAATGCTATTTTATGGACCTCGAAAAATCCTATTTTTTGGAAGGGGCACAAATATTGGAGAAACGTTGGACTAAGTGTATTAAGCTAAAAGGAGATTATGTTGAAAGATATAATTTTTTTTTTTGCAAAAAAAAAGCTGTGTTTATTCGAAAAGTCGCGGAATTATTGATCTGCCCTCGTAATAATAAACAATATAATTTAGCTTTTTATGCATAATTTCAAGTTGAAGCTTATTTTTTAGTGACAAAAGCAAAGATGAATATTTTATTCATAAAAAAGCAGTAAGGCATTGGACAGTATTTTGTTTTAAATATCGAAACAGTTTTTTTAGTAAGCACTTTTGATTTTTTTCGTCTCGGTGGATCTTCCGCTGGAAATGTTCATATGTGACGCGCAAAATAGAAAGAGACCTAAGGTTAAAAACCAGCTTTGTTCAGGAGAGCCATTTTAAAGATTAGGTCCCTTTCTATTTGCGATCAGAATCGTCGACTTCACTTTCATAAAACGCGCATATCTCTGGGAGGGAACACTTTTGGGGCATGGGATTCTCATTCGATGCTCAGATGTTGTCCACATCAAAAAAAGAAAAAAAATGAAAATTGATTTTTTTACCCTTAGGTCCCTTTCTCTATGCGCTGTCACATATTTTTTACATTATCGTAAAGAGGACATCAATACCTTTTAGGCGGTAACTAATATGTTTATTTCCTAACATATTTGACATCTAACGCAGCTACTTTCATTTCCAAAAATTGCCGTTTAGGCCAACTTTAAGATTTGAACAAAGCACATTTAGGAATGGTTATATCTAATATTCGTCAAAAAACGACATTAAAAGACCGAGATAGATAAATAAAAACATAAATTAATAGCTTCATGCCTCACTTGGTTTTGGAAACAAAGCGTTGTATTCAGAGAACAGACCCATAACACAGTGATACAAAATCGAACTTTCCGAATGCGAATGGGATGATGCCAATTGCAAATGAAAGTTGACATTATCATAACAAAACCTACAAGTGTTGTCTTTTTCACACGCATTTGAAGTTGGTTATTTTGGAAAGCTGTCTAACATGATAAAATTGATAAAAATAATATTTATTTTTATTATCCTGGAAAGTTGCGGTATCTTACTGTTTTTGTTTGTTGTGGCGGTGCAATTCATTATAATTATCATAGAAAAAACGGTGCATTGCAGTAATTACTGCATACACAACACAAAGGAAGACAGTTAAACGTATTAGAGAAAATGGAAATAAACAAACAATAGACATTCGACGGTAGGATGATAAATGAACAGGTTAACACTGCGTCAGACATAATATTTGAACCCTTTAAGAATTTCTACAAAAAAAAACAAGACAGCAAGGCAATTAAAATCAGTAACGCACAAATACAAAACAAGACCATAAATAAACAAAAGCGCACAATAACAACTCAGTTCTAGCAAAGTGAAAGAAGGCATTGTATAAGTTATTGTATAAAATAAATGATTTTAAAAAATGAATTTACAAAATTATTTATCTAATTTTTCAGGATGTTTAATGCCCAGACATTAGATGATTGATGAAAAATAATGATTTTCATAATTCTTTGGATCAAAATCAATTAATTGCATGGAATGCAGATAGTGCACAAAGAGTAAAGCCTTTGAGGAATTTGGTGTGAATATGTCATTAAAAATTCATTTTCTTCATCACCATATGGATTGGTTTAAAAACCAACTTTTCACCGAATCTGATGAGCAAGGTGAACGTTTCCACCAAGTAGATTTAACCATGGAAACGAACAAAAATACATATTCGACAGAGCAAATTGATAGCTCTGCGTTCTGCACAGTGAATTAGGACACCCCCACGCGGATTATGGGCGATTGCCATAGCTCGCCAGACATCAGAATGGCATCGCCTGGCCTGATCAACGACGTCACCTGGCAACCCGTCATCTTACTAGGATTGGACCCCCTTCCCATAATTCTCTCCATAAATAGACCACCCGATTTCATAACCTCTGAACGCCGTACGTTTCTCAATCAAAAAAAGGCTGATTGGGAAGCCTTTAGAGAAGCCACCAACCGCAGCTTTAATAATCTAGCTATTCCGTCGGATGGTCGGATAGCCGAGAAAAAGTTCCTGGCCATCATTAACGCAGCAGCCGCTCGCCATATCCCTGCTGGTCGAATACCCGAAGTACGACCAAACTCCCAGCAGAGGCAGCGGGACTCGCAGACGAGCGTGATGACATTCGTCGCTCCAACCCTACTGACCCTGGTATTAGGAATCTCAACTCTGAGATCAGTAGGTTGGTCAACGAATATGAGCGGAACAAATGGCTAGACCACTTAAAGCAGTGCAACTTGAGTTCCGGAATTGGTAAGTTGTGGACAACGTCAAATCACTCTCTAACCCTGTAAGGAAAGATGATCGGACAGCTATCACGTACGGTGATAGAACAGTGACAGATCCGAAGCGGTGCGCGTGTTATTTTAACCGGCTTTTTATTGAGCACCCAGAAAGTGATAAGGCGAAAAGGAGAGTATTGCGTCTTTACCGCTGGCGAAGTTGCTCATGTCATCCGCAGCGCAAAGTCATCAAAGGCGCTGGGTCCGGACGGAATCTCAATGCTGACGTTAAAGCACTTGAATACCCCGGGAGTAGTGTACATGACCAAAGTGCTCAATCTGTCGCTAGCCACTCACGTAGTTCCCGATGCCTGGAAAATGGGCAGAGTGGTCCCGCTACTGAAGCCAGGCAAAGACGCAAGTAAAGGTGATTCGTACAGGCCGATCTCCTTGCTTTCTCCAGTAGCAAAGACGCTTGAAGCACTGCTCCTCCCCAGCCTAATCGAACACTTTCCTAGTGCTGATCATCAGCATGGATTCCGCAAGCAGCACAGCACAACAACGGCTTTACACGCCATCACCACACGTATAAGTCGTGGCGTTAACCAGAACAAGCCTAATGACAGGACGGTCCTCGTGGCTCTTGACCTTACAAAAGCCTTCGACACGGTCAATCATGCCACTCTGTTCGAGGACATTGAAGAAACGTCCCTTTCGCCCAGTTTGAAACGTTGGGTCGTAAACTATATTTGAAAGTTGAAGCCCCGTAGAGTTAAACAGGGAGTTCCCCAGGGTGGAGTTATATCCCCGGCTCTGTTTAACCTCTACCTAAACTTCCTGCACCACCAGACGGCGTTGAAATTGTGTCGTACGCTGACGATTGCACAATTCTGGCGTCAGGACCTAAAGTGGATGACATTGCGAGAAAATCAACATTTACCTCACTGTCTTAGCACGTTTTTTATTGCGAGGAATATGAAAATATCCGCCTCCAAATCATCAGCCACACTGTTTACTGCATGGAATGCAGAGGTGCGGTTGTCACTCAATGTGAAAGTCGATGACGTTAACATCCTGACTACCAACTACCCCAAAATCCTTGGGGGCACATTGGACAGCCTTTTTAGATCCTCTGCACATGCTACAGCTATCTGCGATAAACTCAAAAGTAGGAAGAAGATCCTCAAGTCACTTGCCGGCGGTACTTGGGGAGTCGACAAAGAAACCTTTTTGACCTCTTACAAAGCGATAGGTCGGTCTGTAGCAAACTACGCAGCACCTGTATGGTCGGCGAACGTGAGTACGACGCAGTGGAAGAAAATTCAGACTTGCCAGAATGCCGCCCTCAGAACATCAACAGGGTGTCTTCTTATGTCTTCTGAGGTCCATCTACATGAGGAGACGAAAGTCTTTTCCGTGCGCAGACACAATTTCCAGCTGAGATCTGGATGGTGCAGCCGCGTCAATTCTTACTGGGCACGAATTGATGCTAACGTTCCGAACATCTGTCCCGCCTGCCATCAGGGATCACATGATGTGCTGCACCTCTTCAATTGTCCGGCCAAGCCCACTCAGCTGACCCCCAGGTCTCTGTGGACGCATCCAGTTCAAATGGCGCGTTTCCTCCACCTGGATATCGAAGCAGATCCCCCATAGAAGAACAAGACTTCAAAATAAATATATTGTTGTTACAACAACAACAACCATGGAAACTAAGTACTTAGTAGGGACTCAAATACTGTTACAACATTGAACACACCATTTCAATAGTATAACTGAATATACCCCGTTAATGTCATATAGGGTTTGAAAGCTAACCTCAATAGCGTTAGTCTGTAACGGGATTTTAAAATTTTTTCAACTTTCATCATGGAGTGGTCAGATAATGCAAACATTATCGCTGTAATAGCACATTTCAAGTGTGAAATGAAAAAAGCGATATTTTCAAAACGCGCCGGCCACTAGGGATTAGCCGCATGTTCGTCTATCGATGCATAAAACTGATTAAGGAGACTGGAGATGTAAAAGACCGCCCACGCTATTTTCGTTCGAACACCGCATGTCATCAAAGCAGTTAAATCAAGAATTCACAGAAATCCGCTCCGAAAACAGAAAATCATGGCCCGTGAGATGAATATCACGCAAACGTCCATGAATCGAATCATTAAAAATGACTTGGGACTTGGGGCTTTCAAATGACGTACCGGACATTTATTGACTGCAGCTTTAAAAAAAATAGGATTGAAAAATGCAAACGTCTTTTGGTGAAGCACGCTGATAACTTGCACAGTGAAATTTTGTTCACCGATGAAAAAATGTTTACCGTTTAGGAAAAATTTAACAAGCAAAATGATAGTGCGTATGCGCGGTCATCTAAGGAAGCATCTGAACTGATCCCAATGGTGGAAAAGGGTGTCTCTTACGATGGGGTCACTGACCTGCAAGGAGTCAAAACATCGGCCAAAGTTTACCAAGAAACCGTTTTGAAAGCTTTTGTGATGCCTCTTAACAATTCCCTGTTTCAAAACTAGCCATGGACTTTCCAGCAGGATTCTGCGCCAGCCCATAAGGCTAAAACGTCCCAGGCCTGGCTTCGAAACAATTTGCCAGCGTTCATTTCCTCTGAAGAATGGCCCTCAGGCAGTCCAAATTTGAATCCATTGGATTACAAATTGTGGACGGCTTTAGAGGCCAAGGTTTGTCACAAAGGATACCCCAACATTGGATCTATTAAGACTGCTTTGGTTCGAGCTGTGGCCAATTTTCCAATGGACGAGGTTCGTGCAGCTATTGGCGATTGGCCAATTTTAAAATCTCTTTACAGACTAACGCTATTGAGGTTAGCTTTCAAAACCCATATGACATTAACGGGTTATGTTCAGTTATACTATTGAAATGGGTGTGTTCAATGTTGTAACAGTATTTATGTCCCTACTAAGTATATATATGAACTTAGCATAGCTCGGCTTTAAAAAGAAAATAAATAAGTTTTTGAACTTTAAATTTTTGGAAAAAGTAGAAAATACGATTAGTACCTGTAACTTACAATTCGAGTTGATGGAGAAAAATTGAGATTATATTTAAAATCGTCAACCTCAAAATAGTAAAAAAAAGGCTATAGAATTCTAAACAACACACAATAAAGTTCATTTTGTTCCCTTGTGTAATAACTAGAAGTGTTTGTATAATAGTTTAGTGATATAGTGCTATCTAGTGGCTTTCTTAATATTTGTGCTGTGTTTTTTTACAACTTGTTTTAGTGCAATCTGTTTTATCATCCTCTTTTGTTTTGTGGATAATAGAGTGTTGCCACTGGTTTGGTTTATCCCGGTCTCCTAATATAATTATTAATAATATCCTTAAAATTAAACTTTTTCAAAATGAGTTGCTCTCTTGCGGTAGTAATTTAACATCAAACGAGAGAATGATTGATTGCTGGGTTTGTTGTATGTTTGGTGATGCCAAATGTGCCGGCCTTTCTGCTCGTGCCGCTGATGCCTTAGGCCAGAATAATGGGATCAGATGGTGTTGCCCGCGGTGTAGAGGAATTGATATTCAGTTTTACAAATTCTTCAAGGATAGATTGGCGGAAGTATCCAAGATGGAATTGGAATTGTTAAATGCTCAGAATAAATTTTCTGAATTATTTATTAATTTATATACTCGTATATATTCGGACTTGGATAAGTTTGTCGTATCACAGACGACGACACCGACACCAAAACGAAAGAAATCGTCGAAGAAAAATTCTTCCAAGTCAACGGAACACACGTCTTTTGGTAGGACGTTATCTGCGGGTCTCATAATAGAACAAGAAAATGTATTGCCGATGGTTGCCGACGATGTCTTCTGGTGGAGAAGAAATTATTACCAGTGGAATAGAAAAAGCTGTTGTCGTTGTAACAACAATATATTTTATTTTGAAGTCCTGTTGGTCTATGGGGGATCTGCTTCGATCTCAAGGCGGAGAAAATGCGCCATTTGAACTGGATGCGTCCACAGATACCTGATGGCAACTGACAATTGAAGAGGTGCAGTACGTCATGTGGTTTCTGATGGCAGGCGGGACAGATGTCCGGGACGTTAGCATCAATTTGTGCCCAATAAGAATTGATGCGGCTGCACCATCCAGATCAAAACGGAACGACGCGCGCCTGCCGAGGTAGTACCTTCTCCTGAGGGAACCTCTCTTTAGATCTAGATCATAAAGATCGTTCCTGATCTGTCTGGGCGGAGGCATCCTGTCCAAGAGATGCTGGTTAGGATGACTACTGCAAAAACACCCTAACAGGTATTGGTTAGACAACAAAAAACTGTGTCTGCGCACGGTAAGGACCTTTGTCTCCTCATGTAGATAGTTCTCAGAGACACCCTGTTGATGTTCTGAGCGCGGCATTCTGGCAAGTCAGAATTTTCTTTCTCTGCTTCGTACTCACTTTCGCCGACCACACCGGTGCTGCGTATTTTGCTACAGACCTACCTATCAATTTATAAGAGGTCAACAAGGTTTTTTTTGTCGGCTTGCCAAGTACTGCCACAAAGTGACTTGAGGACCTTGTTCCTACTTTTGAGCTAATCGCAAATATCTATGTAGCAAGAGGATCGAAAAAGGCTGTTCAATAAGAGCCCAAGGATTTTGGGGTAGTTGGTAGTCGGTATGTTGACGTCGTCGACTTTCACATTGAGGACAACCGCACCTCTGCGGTTTATGCAGTAAACAGTGTGGCTGATTTTATGGAGGCGGATATTTTCATATTCCTCGCATTGAAAAAACGTGCTAAGCCAGTGAGGTAATTGTTTATTTTCTCACAGATGCCATCCACTTTAGTACCTGACATCAGAATTGTGCAATCATCAGCGTACGACACACTTTCAACGCCGTCTGGTGGTGCAGGAATTTTAGAGGTAGAGGTTAAACAGAGCCGGGGATATCACTCCACCCTGGGAAACTCCTTGTTTAACTCTACGGGGCTTGGAATTTCTGTCTCTAAATTCTAACCATGACTGGCGCCCACACCTATAGTTGACGACCCAACGCTTCAAACATAGCGGAATGTCCTCGAACAGAGTGGCATGATTGACCGAGTCGAAGGCTTTTGTTAGGTCAAGAGCCACGAGGGCCGTCCTGTCGTGTGGCTTGTTCTGGTTAAGTCCGCAATTTATACGTGTGGTGATGGCGTGTAAAGCAGTTGTTGTGCTGTGCTGTTTGCGGAACCCATGCTGATGATAAGCACAGGGAAAGTCTTCGATCAGTCTGGGAGTAGCAGTGCTTCAAGCGTCTTTGCTACTGGAGAAAGCAGTGAGATCGGCCTGAACGAATCTCCTTTACTTGCGTCTTTGCATGGCTTCAGTAGCGGAACCATTCTGTCCATTTTCCAGGCATCGGGAACTAAGTGAGTGGCTAGCGACAGATTTTGCACTTTGGCCATGTACTCTACTCCCGGGGTATCCAAGTTTTTTAACATCAGCATTGAGATTCCGTCTGGACCCAGCGCCTTTGATGACTTTGCCCTGCGGATGACATGGGCAACTTCACCAACGGTAAATTGTGGTGGTTCCTCTTTGACTCGGAGAGCACGGATATGACGCAATACTCTCCTTTTCGCCTTATCTCTGGATGCTCAAAAAAAAAATAAAAAATTAAAATAACCGAACGTGACGGCTGTCCGATCATCCTTCCTTCCAGGGATGGAGACCGATTTGACCGTTGTCCATAACTTACCAATTCCGGAACTTAAGTTGCACTGCTTCTAGTGGTCTAGCCATTTGTTCCGCTTATATTCGTTGACCAACCTACTGATCTCAGAGTGTAGATCCCTTATTCTAGGGTCAGTAGGGTTGGAGCGACGAATGTCATCACGCTTTGATCGTACTTCGGGTATTCGACCAGAAGGGATATGGCGAGCGGCTGCTGTTTTGACCCGGCTGCTGTGTTGGCCCGAAACTTTTGTCGGCTACCCGAACATCCGACGGAATAGCTAGATTATTAAAGCTGCGGTTGGTGGCTTCTCTGAAGGCATCCCAATCAGCCTTTTTTTGATTAAGAGGTTATGAAGTCGGATGGTTTATTTATGGATAGAATTATGGGAAGGTGGTCCGATCCTAGCGAGATGACAGGTTGCCAGGTGACGTCGTAAATTAGGCCAGGCGATGCCATAGTGATGTCTGGCAAGCTATGGCAATCGCTCATAGTACGCTTTTGGGCGTCCTCATTCACTGTGCAATTTCTTCTGCGAAAGCTAAGCCCCTCTGGTCGTTGTCTAGGAGATAATGCCACAGTTCGTGGTGAACATTAAAGTCTCCTAGGACCAAGCGGTGATTGCCTTGTAGCAGATTGCTAATGTCAGGTAAACAACAACACCTTAACTTCTAGAACGATCCTTACGCAGATCCCAACGTTATATCCGTCACAACTTTGCAGGCTGCAGATGGCATTCAGCTTAGTTTCTTGCGAGGGAGACTGCGATGATGACACCAAATCCAGAGACCCAATGCTAACTTCGTTGATACAGCACGGGGCAATAAAGTCCGATTCGCTATACTCCCTGATGTGGTTCAGACCTGAACAGCTCTTAAAGTGCACCCACTCCATGCAACGAGTACACCTTACAGACGTAGCACGATGGTGTATACGGTTCTGACAAACCGAACAGATCCAAGGTCCGGGGTTTTTTCGATGCTGGCTCGGACCAGTAATATTCGGAGCAGGCATTCCGACAAGTGCTGCTCTCACGACAAAAAAAATTGACGAACAAAAAACACATATTGTTGAGGTTACTGCCCAAATAAGCTAATAAACCGGAAGGACCACTGAATTCAATTTCAGTATTGAATGTGCACATTCACACACCGGTTTCTAGTTGTTCTGCTAATGTCAGTTTATTAAAACGGTTGATTTGGTCTGTTCGTCAAGTAAAAGTAGACCTAGGATATTGACAGTCAATCCAGCAAGAAAGACAGTCTTTATTTCTCAGTTTGCCTCCAGACACACAAATGACGAAATTGAACATTATATAAAGTCGAATTTGGAAGGTGACCTCGACTTAAATATTTTTAAATTTAAATCATCTTCTAACTATTTAACTTCATTCAAGATAAATGTTTCAGGAGATATCGTCTCTCAGGTTGTTGACCCTGAATTTTGGCCAGATATGGCGCTAGTCAAGGAGTTTGTGCAAAGAAATAGCAGAAGAGGAAGATCGAATTAAGCCAAATTTCCTGCTAAGTCTCAAAACTCTTCAAAAAAAAAACTAGAAGAGGTATGCAGCAAAGCTTATCAAAACGTAAGAGGTTTAAAAACAAAATTAAGCTGCTTATTTTTTATGTGGTTTTTTGAGACATGGTTAAAAGTGATATTTTGAACTCTGAGGTTCTGTGCAATAATAACATGATTTATAGGAAAGATAGATTTGGGAGAATCTGTGGTGGTTCTTAATTGCGGTTTCTTGTTGTCTTTCTTCCGAGCGTATATTTCTGATGAATTTAATAATTTGGAATTTATTGCAGTTTGTACTGCATTGGGAACTAAAAAAAGTTTTATTACCTCTTCTTACATTCCTCCTTCGATTTTAATGTTTATAATGAAGATTTGACTGCCGTTAAAAAGCATGAACGAGTCTGATATTATATTAACATTGGGTGACTTTAACTTATGTACACATGTTGCCGGATTCTGAAGCACTTACTCCTCTAACTAACAGCGATTGGTCCACTGTTGTTTTAAGACATCTTTGAAGCCATCGAAAATAAGATTTTATGGTGTTGAGTTCTCAAGCGATCAGTCAATTGCAAACCGTTTTTTTACTTTTTCAAAAACACATATTCTTTACGTTCGTTTAACCCTGCAATTCCGTACCTTTACAATCTTAATGGAGCTTTCGCTACGTCAACATCGTTTGTTCTCTCTTACGTTTGTTGTCTCACGCGTACTACCGATTGTATTGGATCACTTTTGTACTCTTCATTTCATCTTTCGTTGCTTTTTAATTTTTTTTGGGTGTTCGTCGAAACCACTTTAACTACATCATGAGTGGGGCCTCGACCCACAAACAGAACCGTTTCGATGAACTGGCCTCTCCGAAACGTAAAAACAACAGGAAAAGGATAAGGACCGAAGAATTCATTGACTTGATTAATGATACGGAGATCATAAATGACAGCAATCTTCCTCGTTTTCTAATTGCTTCCACCATTAAACCCAAGAACGCTTCTGAACACATTCCTCTAGCATCACACAACATATTCCAGGTCGGTAGAGGTATAGATCACATTTCCACAGATTACCAGGAAATTACTTCGATGGTAAGCGGAGATTTGCTACTTAAAGTCAACAACAGGAAATCTGCAGACAAATTCTTAAAGGCAACACACTTCGACAGCATACCCGTTCACGTTACTCTTCACCCTAACCTGAATTCATCTCAAGGCAAAATTTATTGCGATCGCATTGTAAAGCTTACAGAGAAGGAGATTATTGAAAACATGCCATATGTAGTTGCCGTTCGGAAAATCACGAGAAAAGAAGGAGAGAAAATTATTCCCACAGGTGCCGCTATTATAACATTTAAAAGTATTTTACGCCTCCAGAAAAAAAATTGGATGGCAAAAAAATAAATGTTAAAGAGCACATTCCAAATCCAATGAGATGTATTAATTGTCAAAAGTTAGGTCATACGAAGAATAGATGCCGAAATATGGAAAAATGTAAGGAATGCGCTAACCCCCCACCGCACTCTCCCTGCTAAAGTAATACTGTGTAAATTGCGAAATCGATAACCACACATCATACGATCCCGAGTGCCCATCTTTCTGGAAATATAAATCTGTGAACAGAATAAAAATCAGCAATAGATGCACCAATCGTGAAGCATGGCGCATTTTTTTCTGAAAATCCGACTGGTTACACACTTCTCTCACCATCTCAAAAAGCCAACAAATCAACATACGCACAGGTCATCTCTACAAACATTAACAAACTTGCAAACAAAGAAAAAGAGATAAAAAAACAATACAGATAAATTGACAACTACAAACTCCGCTACTTCTGTTAGTAGCAAACCTCATACAGAAAACTCTCTGACGAGAGCAGAAACATAAGCCACACCACATACTAAAAATTCAAAAACTACACATACAATTACCACAAATACAAATCACTCTAACCAACCCAGCAACAACTCTCTTCGTAAAACCCCTACACACATCTCTTTATCCATTTCACACAAACCAACCGTTATAAAACAAACACATTCTAATGCTAACTACCCACACCGTTCAACTCCACATGGCATCCATAATTTATTATCAAGAACTCCTGCAATAGTCGATAACTGTAGTGATACAGAAAATATGGATTTCGATAATGAAATCCTAAAATCCGTACTTCCTACCAATAACAATGAAACATCATCAACACTTAATTTATCAGCAAACTTACAAACATTGGCCGACAATAATATTGAAACAGAAAATATGGATCTTGAAGCTGAAAAAATTTCCGGATTTGAATGTACTCATAACACCAAACGCTTTTACAAAAACCTTACCAAAGCCAACACAAGACTCCTCTCCTTAATATACATATTTATAAATGAACTCTAATTTAAACATAACCATCTTACAATGGAATATACAGGGTTTTTTTTTTAGCAACAAGTATGCTTTAGAAATTATCGTAACCAAATATAAGCCAACTTTTATAGCTCTACAAGATACGCATGTTATTAATCGTAATCTTCACCTCCCAGGCTATAAAATTTACCATCACAACAAAGATTATGTGTACGCGTAAGCTGGTATTGCTATCATGATTAAAAATGGTATCAATGTCACGCAGCACGTACAATCATCTAGCGAATTAATCCATCAAACTGCGACATCAACATCGCCATCACCAATATATACAAGAAGTGTGGACTAACTCTCTCGACCAACCTTATAAACTCGATAAACCTCCCATCTAACCACCACCACATTGTAGTCGGAGACCTCAATTTGTAAAATCCTTTATGGGGATCTAGCTTGTTGAGTAGTTGTGGCGTTTTGTGGGAACAATTTGCTGATGATCAAGATCTCGTCATACTTAACGATGGCTCTTCAACTCTACTCAACACCAGACACACTCTCACAGCGGTAGACGTTTCCATGTCTAGTGCTGATATTGCTCATACTCCGACATGGTCTCCCGGAAGCCAGCGACCACTTACCCTTTATTATTACAAATGGGTCCACAACCGTAGAGAAACGATTTATTTCCCGCTTTAGAGAAGAAAACGCCAACTGGCCACTTTTTGAAGAAAAATTCGAGCTACAGAAAGAGATTTTCCTAATTCTAACAATATAAATAAAGAAGCTGCACTAATAAAACACATTATTAGGATGTAAATAAACACATTATAAGTTTTCTATCAACCCGTAAGCCTAAGCCTCGAAATATCCCCATCTAGTTCTCTACTAAAATTGCCATTACTCCAGACTTTTCGTTTTATGGTGATCAAAATCCATCGTAACAACCCAAATTGTATCTCTTTTAGAAAGGCATGTGCAGTGCTAAAAAGGAATGCATTACAGCCAAAAAACAATCATGGCTCAGGTTTCTAAACTCACTCACCCCTTCAACGGACGTTCGGCGACTTTGTCGAAGGTCACTAAATTAAGAACTGAAAAAATTGATAACTTTCCACCCATTGTTACGAACGGAAACGTTCGTAACAATGCGGAAAATTTGCAGAACACTGGAGTTCCTTAAGCTCAGATGCGGCATTTGACCCAACAATAACGCAATAACCCAAACAAGTACTTAGTAGGGACATAAATACTGTTACACACGTTTTATGCTGTAAAATAAAAAGTACTGAATGTTTTTAGACCAAATATTTTTTAATATATTTATTGATGTATATTGTATCCAAAAAGAATCTACTTATTCGAAATGTCCGCCTTTTGACTTTACACACGCCTTAAGTCGTACTGGCCAATAGCTGCACAAACCTCGTCCATTGGAAAATTGGCCACAGCTCGAACCAATGCAGTCTTAAGAGATCCAATGTTGGGGTATCTTTTGGGACAAACCTTGTCCTCTAAAACCGTCCACAATTTGTAATCCAATGGGTTCAAATCTTGACTGCCTGAGGGCCATTCTTCAGAGGAAATTAACGCTGGCAAATTGTTTCGAAGCCAGGCCTGGGACGTTTTAGCCTTATGGGCCGGCGCAGAATCCTGCTGGAAAGTCCATGGTTGGTTTTGGAACAGGGAATTGTTAAGAGGCTTCACAACAGCTTCCAAAACGGTTTCTTGGTAAACCTTGTTCGCAGAAATGCAGATCAGTGACCCCATCGTAAGAGACACCCCACCAAACCATGACTGAAGCTGGGTGATGACCATTTTCCACCTTTGGGATCAGTTCAGATGCTTAGATGGCCGCGCATACACTCTATCATTTTGTTTGTTAAATTTTTCCTGAACGGTAAAATTTTTTCATCGGTGAACAAAATTTTTCTGTGCATTAGCATTAGCGTTAGCATTTTTCAATCCTATTTTTTTAAATATCCCGTACGTCGTTTAAAAGCCCCAAGTCTTTTAATGATTCGACTCATGGACTTTTGCGTGATATTCATCTCACGGGCCATGCTTTTCTGTTTTCGGAGCGGATTTCTGTGAATTCTTGATTTAAAGGCTTTGATGACATGCGGTGTGCGAACAGAGCGTGGGCGGCCCGACCGGTGGCGGTGTTTTACATCTTCAGTCTCCTCAAACAGTTTTATGCATCGGTAGACGAACATGCGGCTAATCCCCAGTGGCCGGAGCATTTTGAAAATATCGCTTTTTTTCATTTCACACTTGAAAAGCACTATTACGGTAGCGCTATATACGGTTCTCCTTATCTGACCACTCCATGATGAAAGTTGAAACAATTTTAAAATCCCGTTTCAGACTAACGCTATTGAGGTTAGCTTTCAAAACCCATATGACATTAACGGGGTATGTTCAGTTGTTCTATAAAAATGGGTGTGTTCAATGATGTAACAGTATTTATGTCGCTACTAAGTACAACCTTGACATTGAAAAACTCCCCACTTTATACAATAACTTACCACAATATCCCAATAAATGTTTTTGAGCTCGGCGATACTCTGCGTAATTTAAAGTGCTCATCACAGGCCCTGGACAAAATTACATATACAATGGTTCGAAAAACACCAATAGCTTTCCGTGTGCGCTTATGCAATCTCTACAACAATATCATACCTAGTAGTGTGTATCCTTTTGACTGGAAAGTGGCCGTTTTAACACCAATACCTAAAACAGGTAAAAATCCAAATATATTTGACGGGTACCGGCCCATCTCATTACTACCTGTTATAGCAAAAATCCTAGAAACAAATTTTGCCACGCAACTATTTAAAGCTACAAGCGAACTTATGACAAAAAATCAGTACGCATTCCGACCAAAAGATGGAGTCCACAGTTTATGCCATCAATTAGAAGAAGTACTACGATCAAATCTCAAACGCAGAAAACACTCTCTAGTGCTTTCTGAGGATATAGAGAAAGCATTCGACAAAGTAGTCAACACACATCATAATTGATCTAAACGAATGGGGAGTGCCAAAAAACATTCTGAGAATTATCCAATCTTTTCTGACTGATCGTAGGATCTTGGTCAAAAGCGATGGATACTTCTCAAACCTAAAGCATTTAAATAATGGAGTACCACAAGCGTTCCCTCTTTCAGTTGTTCTATACAACAGCTACGCCAACTCTCTGATCACCGCTATTGAAAACATGTCAGACATCGATTATACTTATATTGGAGTCTACGCTGACAATCTTTCTGTTGTTGTTGTTGTAACAACAATATATTTATTTTGAAGTCCTGTTCGTCTATGGGGGAGCTGTTTCAATATCCAGGTGAAGGAAACGCGCCATTTGAACTGGGTGCGTCCACAGAGACCTGGGGGTCAGCTGAGTGGGCTTGGCCGGACAATTGAAGAGGTGCAGTACATCATGTGGTCCCTGATGGCAGGCGGGACAGATGTCCGGAACGTTAGCATCACTTCGTGCCCAGTAAGAATTGAGGCGGCTGCACTATCCAGATCTCAGCTGCGCCAGAACCACGCGCGTCTGCCGAGGTAGTACCTTCTCCTTAGGTGAAATCTCCGGGGGATGTTCCCCTAGCGCTACAATCACACGGTAGATGGATACTGCTGCTGCGACATCATCGGCGTGAATGTTGTTCAAACCTGCCTGATAGTTTCGATGATCTAAAGGTTCTCTCTTATACCGCTGGACCTCTCTCTCTAGATCATGAAGATCGTACCTGATCTGCCTGGGCGGAGGCATCCTGTTCAAGAGATGGTGGTTAGGATGACTGCTGCGAAAACACCCTAGCAGGAATTGCTTAGACAACAGGAAATTGTGTCTGCGCACGGTAAGGACCTACGTCTCCTCATGTAGATGGTCCTCAGAGGACATAAGAAGACACCCTGTTGATGTTCTAAGTGCGGCATTCTGGCAAGTCTGAATTTGCTCAAGGTTTGAACTGCGTCGTACTCACGTTCGCCGACCATACAGGTGCTGCGTAGTTTGCTACAGACCGACATATCGCTTTGTAAGAGGTCAACAAGGTTTCTTTGTCGGCTCCCCAAGTACTGCCGGCAAGTGACTTGAGGACCTTGTTCCTACTTTTGAGTTTATCGCAGATAGCTGTAGCATGTGCAGAGGATCTAAAAAGGCTGTCCAATGTGACCCCAAGGATTTTGGGGTAATTGGTGGTCGGGATGTTGACGTCATCGACTTTCACATTGAGTGACAACCGCACCTCTGCGGTCCAAGCAGTAAACAGTGTGGCTGATGATTTGGAGGCGGATATTTTCATATTCCTCGCAGTGAAGAAACGTGCTAAGTCAGTGAGGTTATAGTTGATTTTCTCGCAAATGTCATCCACTTTAGGTCCTGACGCCAGAATTGTGCAATCGTCAGCGTACGACACAATTTCAACGCCGTCTGGTGGTGCAGGAATTTTAGAGATGTAGAGGTTAAACAGAGCCTGGGATAAAACTCCACCCTGAGGAAGTCCTTGTTTAACTCTACGGGGCTTCGACTTTCTGTCTCTAAATTCTACATATGACTGGCGCCCACACATATAGTTTATGACCCAACGTTTCAAACTAGGCGGAAGGGACGTTTCTTCAATGTCCTCGAACAGTGGCATGATTGACCGCGGGGAAGGCTTTTGTAAGGTCAAGAGCCACGAGGACCGTCCTGTCGTTAGGCTTGTTCTGGTTAAGGCCGCGACCAACGTTTCAAACTAGGCGGAAGGGACGTTTCTTCAATGTCCTCGAACAGTGGCATGATTGACCGCGTCGAAGGCTTTTGTAAGGTCAAGAGCCACGAGGACCGTCCTGTCGTTAGGCTTGTTCTGGTTAAGGCCGCGACTTATGCGTGTGGTGATGGCGTGTAAAGCAGTTGTTGTGCTGTGCTGCTTGCGGAATCCATGCTGATGATCAGCACTAGGAAAGTGTTCGATCAGGCTGGGGAGAAACAGTGCTTCAAGCGTCTTTGCTACTGGAGAAAGCAAGGACATCGGTCTGTACGAATCTCCTTTACTTGCGTCTTTTCCTGACTTCAGTAGCGGGACCACTCTGCCCATTTTCCAGGCATCGGGAACTTCGTGAGTGGCTAGCGACAGATTGAGCACTTTGGTCATGTACTCTACTCCCGGGGTATCCAAGTGCTTTAACATCCGCATTGTGATTCCGTCCGGACCCAGCGCCTTTGATGACTTTGCGCTGCGGATGACATGGGCAACTTCGCCAACGGTAAATTGTGGTGGTGACCGTTGTCCACAACTTACCAATTCCGGAACTCAAGTTGCACTGCTTTAAATGGTCTAGCCATTTGTTCCGCTTATATTCGTTGACCAACCTACTGATCCCAGAGTTGAGATCCCTAATTCTAGGGTCAGTAGGGTTGGAGCGACGAATGTCATCACGCTCTTCTGCGAGTCTCGCTGCCTCTGCTGGGAAGTTTGGTCGTACGTCGGGTATTCGACCAGCAGGGATATGGCGAGCGGCTGCTGCGTTAACGATGGCCCGGAACTTTTTCTCGGCTACCCGAACGTCCGACGGAATAGCTAGATTATTAAAGCTGCGGTTGGTGGCTTCTCTGAAGGCCTCCCAATCAGCCTTTTTTTTGACTGAGAAACGTACGGCGTTCAGAGGTTATGAAATCGGGTGGTCTATTAATGGAGAGAATTATGGGAAGGTGGTCCGATCCTAGTGAGATGACGGGTTGCCAGGTGACGTCGTTGATCAGGCCAGGCGATGCCAAAGTGATGTCTGGCGAGCTATGACAATCGCCCATAATCCGCGTGGGGGCGTCCTCATTCACTGTGCAGAACGTAGAGCTATCAATTTTCTCTGCCAAAGCTATGCCCCTCTGGTCGTTTTCTAGGAGAGAATGCCACAGTTCGTGGTGAGCATTAAAGTCTCCTAGGACCAAGCGGTTATTGCCTTGTTGCAAATTGCTAATGTCTGGCAGATAACGCGGGGCACAGCTACCAACCGGCGGACGTACAAAAAACATATACAAAACAACTTGAGTTCCGGAATTGGTAAGTTGTGGACAACGGTCAAATCACTCTCTAACCCTGTAAGGAAGGATGATCGGACAGCTGTCACGTTCGGTGATAGAACAGGGACAGATCCGAAGCGGTGCGCGTGTAATTTTAACCGGCTTTTTATTGAGCACCCAGAGAGTGATAAGGCGAAAAGGAGAGTATTGCGTCGTATCCGCGCTCTCCGAGTCGAAGAGGCACCACCACAATTTACCGTTGACGAAGTTGCCCATGTCATCCGCAGCGCAAAGTCATCAAAGGCGCTGGGTCCGGACGGAATCTCAATGCTGATGTTAAAGCACTTGGATACCCCGGGAGTAGAGTACATGACCAAAGTGCTCAATCTGTCGCTAGCCACTCACGAAGTTCCCGATGCCTGGAAAATGGGCAGAGTGGTCCCGCTACTGAAGCCAGGCAAAGACGCAAGTAAAGGAGATTCGTACAGGCCGATCTCCTTGCTTTCTCCAGTAGCAAAGACGCTTGAAGCACTGCTCCTCCCCAGCCTGATCGAACACTTTCTTAGTGCTGATCATCAGCATGGATTCCGCAAGCAGCACAGCACAACAACTGCTTTACACGCCATCACCACACGTATAAGTCGCGGCCTTAACCAGAACAAGCCTAACGACAGGACGGTCCTCGTGGCTCTTGACCTCACAAAAGCCTTCGACACGGTCAATCATGCCACTCTGTTCGAGGACATTGAAGAAACGTCCCTTCCGCCCAGTTTGAAACGTTGGGTCGTAAACTATATGTGTGGGCGCCAGTCATATGTAGAATTTAGAGACAGAAAGTCGAAGCCCCGTAGAGTTAAACAAGGAGTTCCCCAGGGTGGAGTTTTATCCCCGGCTCTGTTTAACCTCTACCTGTCTAAAATTCCTGCACCACCAGACGGCGTTGAAATTGTGTCGTACGCTGACGATTGCACAATTCTGGCGTCAGGACCTAAAGTGGATGACATTTGCGAGAAAATCAACTATTACCTCACTGACTTAGCACGTTTCTTCACTGCGAGGAATATGAAAATATCCGCCTCCAAATCATCAGCCACACTGTTTACTGCTTGGACCGCAGAGGTGCGGTTGTCACTCAATGTGAAAGTCGATGACGTCAACATCCCGACCACCAACTACCCCAAAATCCTTGGGGTCACATTGGACAGCCTTTTTAGATCCTCTGCACATGCTACAGCTATCTGCGATAAACTCAAAAGTAGGAACAAGGTCCTCAAGTCACTTGCCGGCAGTACTTGGGGAGCCGACAAAGAAACCTTGTTGACCTCTTACAAAGCGATAGGTCGGTCTGTAGCAAACTACGCAGCACCTGTATGGTCGGCGAACGTGAGTACGACGCAGTGGAAGAAAATACAGACATGCCAGAATGCCGCCCTTAAAACATCAACAGGGTGTCTTCTTATGTCCTCTGAGGACCATCTACATGAAGAGACGAAGGTCCTTACCGTGCGCAGACACAATTTCATGTTGTCTAAGCAATACCTGCTAGGGTGTTTTCGCAGCAGTCATCCTAACCACCATCTCTTGAACAGGATGCCTCCACCCAGGCAGATCAGGAACGATCTTCATGATCTAGAGAGAGAGGTCCAGCGGTATAAGAGAGAACCTTTAGATCATCGAAACTATCAGGCAGGTTTGAACAACATTCACGCCGATGATGTCGCAGCAGCAGTATCCAGCTACCGTGTGAATGCAGTGCTAGGGGAACATCCCCCGGAGATTTCACCTGAGGAGAAGGTACTACCTCGGCAGACGCGCGTGGTTCTGGCGCAGCTGAGATCCGGATGGTGCAGCCGCCTCAATTCTCACTGGGCACGAATTGATGCTAACGTTCCGGACATCTGTCCCGCCTGCCATCAGGGACCACATGATGTACTGCACCTCTTCAATTGTCCGGCCAAGCCCACTCAGCTGACCCCCAGGTCTCTGTGGACGCATCCAGTTCAAATGGCGCGTTTCCTTCACCTGGATATCGAAGCAGATCCCCCATAGACGAACAAGACCTCAAAATAAATATATTGTTGTTACAACAACAACAACCAACCGGCGGGATGTATACGTTGTACAGCTCTATTTCGGCAGTTCCAGACTTGACTGCTACCCCCATACATTCCATGTATGGGTCTCTAGAGACAAGCTCAGGCGAAATAGGTCTGTACTGCACAGAATGGTGTAACAGGAAAGCAAGTCCCCCACCTCCACTTCTGGTGCGATCCTTACGTAGCACGTTGTATCCGTCACAACTGTGCAGGCTGCAGGTGGCATTCAGCTTAGTTTCTTGGATCGCGGCGACCATGATGTTTCTCCGATTCATAAATTCTATGACCTCATTGATTTTGTTGCGTAGGCCATTACAATTAAATTTCAAGTCAGGAGTGGCAACAGCAATCTGTGGTGTAAGATGCTGTATGTGTTGATGCTGTTGCGGGGGCGACTGCGGAGGAGTCTCGTAGTTGGATGATGACGACGACGACGAAAATGCAGACTACGATGATAACACCAAATCCAGAGACCCACTGCTAACTTAGTTGATACAGCATGAGGCAACAAAGTCTGCTTCGCTATACTCCCTGATGTGGTTCAGACCTGAACAGCTCCTGAAGTGCACCCACTCCATGTAACGATTACACCTTACAGACGTAGCACGATGGTGTATTCGGTTCTGACAAACCGAGCAGATCCAAGGTCGGGGGTTTTGTTCGATACCGGCTCGGACCAGTAGTATTCGGAGCAGGCATTCCGGGAAGTGCTGCTCGCACGACGAAAAAATGGACGAACAAAAAACATATATTGTTGAGGTGACTGCCCCTGGCCGAAGAGTTTCGGGTCAATCCGGTACATAGAACCGGCAGTCGCGGGATTGACAATATTAAAAAAAAATAAACAATCTTTCTGTGGTTGTTTCTGGCAACAATGCTTTTGCAGAGGCAAAATTGAACAATGAAAACGACATCTCACAGCAATGGTACTTCCCCGACGCCTTATTCGGTCGCATTGGCATTGTCTTCTTCTGTAGTATTTCCGTTTTGTCTACTAGAAAACGGAAATACTACAGAAGAAGACAATGTCAATGCGACCGAATAAGGCGTCGGGGAAGTACTATCCACGTATCTACGGAAATGAGAGTCTTAGGAATCATCTTTACAAAAAACTTACATTAGCTTATGGAACAATACAACACGGTATCACACTATATGACTGGACAAGCAAACACAATACAAATTCCATAAACACGGCAATGAACAATTGTTTTAGGGCCGCTTCAGGGTTGCTACGAGCCACGCCTCTAGGCGCCTTAAGGGTAGAGAGTAATTATCTGGACTTCATATCTCCGCAAATTTAGAGGATAGATCAATAACCCTACCATATGATGGTTTGCATGACCTATTCTGGAACCACATGACTGTGTCGGGCAGGTGTCCTTACTCATCAATCATACAATCCACCAAACCATATTCCACCACGGTAGATATCAGTCTAAGTACCGCATTGGGACGTAGTGCTAACATCAACTTAATCAAACAATTTTACATGAGAAAATACAAGCTTTCTCAACAGGCATCATTCTCTACACTGACGGCTACTTCCAAGGAGGCAGAACCTCATATGCTGTGATTGAGCAATGCCAGATTATGCTGGTATTTTTGTAGCAGAAATTGCAGCTATAAACTGTGCATTAAAGTGTGTTGCTGAACTGAGAAAAAAACTCCTAATTCTATCAGACAGTCTTAGTGCCATTTAAGCCTCTCAACGAGCCCAAGATAAACTTCTTCTTGACAAGATCTCCCCGAACAACCACAGCGACCACCAATCACACATTGGCATCTAAGGGAACGAAAATGCCGATCTAGCAGCCAAAGAAGCCATAAACTTCCATACCATCACGGAGTCACCTTGTTTGCCAAGGGTGATAAGAAACCAATGTAGAAGAATACAGCTACAAACAAACTGATCTAACTGGGAACGCTCGGAAACATTTCTCAGGCACATCAATCCGAATCCCTAAAGGCCTAAATACAACATAAACTTTTATCGAGAGCAATGCGTTCTTCTTGCCCGGCTTAAGGTTGGGAAAGCAATTTTTAATACACAACACTATTTCACAGGATCAGCCCCTACTCAATGTTCTTTCTGCCACATCATCTTATTAATTGCATATATTCTAACAGAATGTGCCCACTCCAAACTGGACGAGCAACTTGATGCTTTGCTGGATTGTATATGTAACCACATGACAAAAATTATTGGATGCTTAAGAAGACATGGCATTCGAGATGTTACGACTGCTTCATTTAGAACAGTCTCTATGCATCGATAATTAATTTTTCAAATCACTTAACTTTCTTAAACAGCGGCGGGCGCATATGGTCTTGTTACCGAGAGCCTCTAGACTTTTTTTTAGTATTTTTGCAAATTTACTTTGTTAGATACTAGATAAATAAATAAATTCCGTACCTTTACAGAATTTCTTCAGTAAATCAGATAGTTAAACCCACTAGTACTTCTGGGCCCGATGGTATTCCGAATATATTATTGAAAGGCTGCTCTGAATCCCTTGTCTTACTTTTATCCTTTTTATTTAATTCATCAGTGAAATTGGGATACTTTCCTGATTTATGAAAAAGTTCCCACTTGTATCCACTTTATAAATATGGTAGTCTGTTGGATGTATCGAACTATAGAGGGATTTCTAAATAAAGCGAAATTATTTGAATGGATTGTGACAAATTTTATTTCACATAATGTGGCCCCTATACTCCATCCATGGCAACACGGATTTCGTTAGGGTCATACTGCTATTACCAATCTACTCCACTTTTCCTCTAAAGTTATGAATGCTTTTGTTTGTCAAAAGCAAACAGATGTAATAAATACTGATTTTAGTAAGGCGTTTGATAAAGGAAATCACACTGTTACTATTCAAATTAAATATAATTGGATTTAATAATAGTTTCATAAACTGGCTTTCTTCTTATCTCATTGGAAGGAAATACGTAGTTTAATTTGAGAATAGTCTCTCCAGATCAATTCTTGTATCCTCTGGTGTCCCACAGGGTAGCAACCATGGACCCATTTTATTTTTAATATTCATTAACGACTTGCCCTAATCTATCAACTCTATTTTACTTAAGTTTGCAGACGACGTGAAATTATTTTCTTCTTATGATAGCCTTGCGGACAGATTTAGTTCCTGGTGTGAATTTAATTTTATGGAATTAAACAAAAAAGGGGTAAGCATATCTGCTTCTCTAGAAGTAGATTGTTGGAAACTAAAATTAAATTATGTGGCTTTGAATTGACATCAGTTGATTCATTTATTGATCCTAGTTTTATTATGTACATGGTTATTAAAGCATATGACTTTTAATTTATGAAACGCTGGGCAAAAGAGTTAACTTATTCATATAATACGAAACAGATTTAGATTTTTCTACTCAGGCCAATTTTAGAATATGGATCAGTGATTCCGAGAAATTTTTTTTACTGTTTTGCTTAAGAAGTCTACAGGTTAAATCTGAATATTTGATATAAAAAACCTCTATTGTCTCATTTAAACCTTCTAGATACTATGAGTTTTTACACATAGATTTGCAAAGGTACAATTATACATTACTTAGAATTAAATTTCAACCCGTTCAACTTTTAACTGACTTCTCCATAGGTTTTGATGCATTAAAAACTACAATATTTTTTTATTTAAACTTAAACTGTTTTCCTAACAATTTATATAACTTGCAAAGTACAAATCTCCTAATTATTTACTTCTAGTGTTTCTTATAATTTTATTTGTTTCTAATATTGTAAAAAGCAAAGGTTTTTCTAATTTTTTAACTGGTTTTGGTTTCTTATATTTTACTAAGTAAAGGTGGCGGTTATATTAAAGTTTATGTACATATTCTAGTGATTATTAAAATATTTTGCACCGATTGGCTGTTGATAAATGTCTGTAGTTAATTTACATATATAACGTTTCTTGTCATCTCTTTATTATGGATCGGTCAATAATGTGTACGTTGTCTCTAAGTCATAAGGGACGTGGCCTCCTCAATCGGCAGGGGCGGGTGTGAGTGGCGATTGGAACGTTCGTCCAAAAAAAAAGCTGAACTATAGAGTTGACCAAGTAAGTCGACTACTTCAAACGTTTTCCATATTCTTGCATAAATATCGCTATACAAATTTATAGTACGTCTACTAAACTTTGCGGACTGCCATGCTGTGATATTTAGTCTTCACCACTGTCATACCTGTAAACCCAACCCAGTTTAGATCAACAGGTTAAGCATGCATACAGAAAAATGATGTTACATTCTCTATGAGACTCTATCGAGTGCAACGATTTAAAACGTCAAACAAACCGCAAGCTGTTCCCCTATATGAATGTTGTAAAGCGCATCAGGACATGGCGGTTGAATAGAACTGCGCTGTCTTTTCGTAAGGGACGGGCATCTATGTACATCAGGTGATCCACTGGCTCAATATACTCATCATCCTAACACGGGCGTTAGTATTTGACCTCTTTCCCCGTTTCATTTCCTAGGCGTTACAAATAATTCCTTTGCAAAAAGTAAACGGTCCGAAAGCATGTTTAAGAATTCGTATGAAATTTTCTACCGTTCCTATTTTGTTAAATTGTGACAACAAAATTAAATACCTGGCTTGAATGAGAAGACCCCGTATTTTGATTTCCTTTAGTTTTATTATCTTCAGGTTCTCTTGGCCTTGGTGCTTTGTGTTCCTCTTTTGATGCTTCAGATGGTGTTATGATCTTAATTGATATGTCACCAGATGACTCCTCTTTCCTTTCAAGTTCTTTGTTTGAAGTCAGTCTCGATTCTTCTTCGGATGTTACATTAGCTCTATTTAGTTTTTTTCCATCGTTTCTAATAATTTGTCCTTTATATCTTTCTCGTTGTTTTTTGCTGTTTAGCCTTAAAATATTGAAAAATAGTTATAATAAAACTTTGTTTTTATTCATTAGCCATAAAGTACCATTTAATAGACTTATTTTTGTAAATTATTGATATTTTATTTCTCCTTATTAATGAGCTCAATTGTTTCTGCTTTTGCTCGATTCGCCATTTGGGTTTTTCATTTAATCCTAAATGGGGCTTTATATTGCTTTGTGCTCTTACAGCATCATTCATGAGAGCGTCATCATCGTCGTCATCTTCACTGTATTCATCACTGCTAATAACATGTTCTTTTTCCTCGTACAAATCCATAATGAAGGCCGCAATATCTTGTAACAGGATACAGATACACAAAAAAATTAATAACAATTGGTTAGAACAGTGCAAGGGAAGAAACCGGCAAGTCAGTGTATGTGGAGAGTATGGAAATTGATTCTAGTAAAACTAATGTACCTACATATGTCTAAAAGCAATCATATGTATAACATGGCAAAGTTAAAGAAGACAGTACAGAACAATTGACTTACATTTTCAACGTTGAAGATAAATGCTAATGGTTGACGGATAAGTTGTTGTTGCAAAAAAGATTTGAGGTTCTTTTCACTCACTTTATATTTTTACCGTTTTTGTCATCTTTAACTTGTTTAGTTTGACATTTTCTTTAATTTCTTACTATTTTCATCTATAATTAATTTTGCGAAATAAAATAAATTGCAGTAACAAAAATGCTTAACTAGTGATTTCGATACTATTTTAGTTGAAAATCGATTTTTAAAGAAAATTTTCTGATGTTTTAATAAATTGAAGTCGTTTTTTATTTCGATTATATTCTCAAACAATACGTGGGTTAGTGTAGAAGTTTTACTATTCAAGGACGATAAACTATAGATGAAGGAAATGCTTCTGCTTTGCGATTTCGCACATAAAGTACACTTCAGTAGCAGACAAATTCTGTTTTTTTACATTCATTTGTAAACAAGAACTCGAAATAAAGCAAAATTGAATCTCAAAAAACACTAAATACGCAAACTTTAAACATAAAAAATCAGCACTCCCCAAATGTTTGTTACTCATCTTGTGTTTTCCAACTCCTAGTAAAATATCATTTCGTCCATGATTTATAGTTTATTGTCTTTCGTTTGAACATGCGGTGCATCCACTTGGTGACCCATTGTGGTTGTACTTTGTCTTCTTTAGGAAGATGTCCTTAGGCAACGGCAAACCCTTTAAAAGACTCCCTGTATACGATTATACTACATTATAACTACTTTGTAAATAGTGTAAATAGTATTATCAAATTAGTTATAAGTTAGTTTTTAAGGTAGGTTAAGAAAAGTAATCACCCCGTTTTTTGTTCCTATTTTTCCGGGAAAATAAACCTAATTGTGACAATCGTCAAAGATGCTTATAAATTGATAAGTGGCCTCAGGTCATATAATATAGTTAGAATAGTTAGAAATTCTAGAAAAATACAAAGTTCATTAGAAAAACATATCAATTAAAATTCTATAAAACTATGTGAATAATACCAAATGTAAACAATAAACATATGTTATGTTATGCATTATAACTTTTCAAGAAAGCTCTTCCAAAGTTAACTATGCCGGTGTTTTTTTTAGAGGGACGGGCATCTCCAATGTTTATAACTCTCTTGTTGTCGAGGCGTCGAATGCTCTTAATTTTCTGGTCATGAAAATTCAGTGTGATGTTCGCTGGAGCAACCAGTTTTTTGATGTGTCGAAAGAAGCAATTAAGCGCCTGGGCTTTTTAACGCGGTGCAAGAAATACTTCACTTCCTTCGACCTCCTTAACGTCTACATCACATACATTAACTCCATCTGGGCGGATGCTCAAAGGTTTTCTCTGGAGTTTTTCGACCAGGTACAAGGGAGAGCGCTGAGGCTTGTTAGAGATAGCAGGTTAGCCAACTATGTTGTTTGACTTTAGCATCGGCGGAATGTTAGTTGCGTAGCACTCTTTTACAGGTACTTTAACGGGATGTGTCTTCTGAGATAGGTAATCATTTGTTATTGATCGCACAACGCATTACCAGAAGAATTCGATCTTCAGCCGTGTTTTCCGTATGTGGAACAGAATTTCCGCAGAGGTGTCACGTACGATATTACCAGGTTTAAATTAAATGTCCATAAACATTACTTTCTCTTTCCTTCCATACCTTAAAGTATCTTTCCTTGACCGATGCAATGCACTGCATATATAGGGAGCACCCCCGCTGTCTGTCCTAATAAAAAAGGCTGTTTTTGTTTATTTAAAATTATACATTTAACAAAAAAAAAGAAGAAAAACGTAAAATTTTCAGAGCAAAAAAGTATTGGCATATTAATTTTTTATAAGAAATATTACCATATTAAAGAATAATAATTTTTAGGCAAACCCTTTTGTTAAATAAGAGCATTGAGTCGATTTTGCATGAAATGGACCAATCTTTTTGTCGTTTTTCTCCACTCTATCAACAAAGCTCTTTATAAGCTCCGCTTTGTTGGAAACTACACATTTTTTTTCACTTGTCTGTCCATTGTGGTCAGGAGACTGCGGTAGGCGTGGTTTACCATGTGCAGTGTTATATGCTAGCCACATTCGCACTATAAGTATATGAGATGTGTGCTTGAGATCATTATCATGATAAAAGGTGAATAAAGACAAGTTCAGGTTTTTCACCACTTTTCTTCGTTTTCTTTTAAAATGTCTAGATAACCAGTTTTGTCAGTTATTTCGTCTTTAAAAACTAGTTCTCCAACACTTTCAGCAGACATGCAACTCCATACTATCACTTTCCCACCTCATGTTTAAGGATTGGTGCAGGGTTTTATTTATTATAAGCAGTGTTTAGGTTTCGCCAGAAGTCGACTCTTCCATCCGATCGAAAAATATTGAATTTGCTTTCATCGAAAACTGGCCCCAGAATTCAGTTAATTGTTTTATGGGTTAAACGAGTGGTTTACGTCTAGCAACTCGCGCGTTTTAATCAGCCTCGTGCAGCACTGCACTTATTGTCGTGGGGTGTATATCATTTTCGAATTCGCCTTTGACCTCTGCTGACCTTTAACTTTTCCAGCCAATCGCATGCATTTACGGTCGCCTAAATTGCGGGGACGACCGACCGCTTCTCATTTTCCAAGTTATGTGTCTCTTTAAAACGATGAATGATGCTACGAATGGTAAATCGACTTCATTCCATCATTTCTCCAATCTCGGCATAAGATTTACGTTGATTGTGTAAATGAATTATAATTTTACGCTGCGTTTCAGTGGTCCTTTAAGTTTGCGCTAAAAATTTGATGTTGCAACAATTATTATCACCACTAGTCACTTTTCTCGAAAAAAAACAACTTGTCTGTCAATAAGGGTAAATAGCATGGTGTAAAAATTAAAGGTAGCCCATTGCGCAGGTCCGTTATTCGATGGCAAATCAAGAGAGAAAATAATGACGTCACATTTCCAACCAGTGATGGTGTTTCCAAATTGCACCAAGTCGACATCTAAATTGTACTAAAACGAGTCCGATTGTACCAAATCAAAAATATAATAAATTCATATTCTACATAACTAAGTGTGTAGGTGTACAGACGGACGGACATGGCTAAATGGAATCAGAAAGGTTTTTCTGTTGGAAGAAACACTTTGTTTGAAATCACTTTAAATACTACTTTATAATAATAGAAAATAAGCTTTCGTTATTTTGTAAAATTGAAAAAATAAATAATAATTTTCCAAATTATTGTACAATAAATAACTTCAATGTTTTTAGGTGTAACAAACACCATCACAAAATTATAATATGTACCCTGTATTAGTTCTAAAATTCTAATATAAAAGAAGAATTTTCATTAAATGAATGATATTTTAAGAAATATTTGCTATTATACCAGAAAATAGTAAAATATAACAACGTGAAATTACAACAAAAAATGTGTGTACCAAGGTAACACCAAGTATTCAATCGTACTAATTATGGTACAATTATACCACATTTTCCATCGATGGTTTCAAGGCACATTCACAAGGTAGAAGCAATACTACAAAAACAATTAAAAAGCAACAACCACATGCAATTTTGTTTTTGTATGGGGTATCAGAAATGTCAATGCCAGCTGATCGAAATGTACACAAAATGTGATATGTAATAGGTTTGTTCGGGTACTTTAACAGCACCTTGAATGGTCGCCACTATATCATTGAATAACTGAGCTTTTGACCCCAAAGAACAATTGTTTCAATAATTAAAACGTATTGACCTTAGCTTTTGTTTTAGTTTAATTTGTTTATTATTCAAAATTGTATAGTTGTATTGTAGTATTATATACATACAATATAAGGAACTAGTTGTTTTATAACGCAAGAAAAACATTTTTGGCTCAAATTTAAGTTAAATAAATAAAAAGAAAAATATTCATAAATTAATTTTTACATATTTTTTGTAGCCCATTAAACGCTGCTTTGCCTTTTGAACTTTCAGGCGCCTATTTAAATGTCAAATCCCAAAAAACTTTTGACATTTAAAATAAAATTTTTTACCCTATCTGGAAGAGCGATTGATCCACTTCTTTTTAGGAGAATGGCATTTATATTTTTGTAATGGGATATTTCCTTCCCATTTATGTTATAAAACACCAACTCTAAACCCTTAATGGCGTCTACAAAAGAAGGTGTTGGTTTTTTTAGCATCCCCTTCGATACCTGATCGACCCACGTAAATGTACTATTCCCGTGACATTCGTATTCCTCAAGATTGAGCTTGTGAATTATGTATCCGGATATGTACTCCAATGCGTCTTCTTGAAGAAAACCAATGTCATTTTCGCCATTTGTCCCTTCAGGTATTTCAAGGTCTGCATCAGAAACTGTGTCAAAACAAATTTCATTTATGTCATTGCTAGGTGTGATGTCAGCAGTTCATTTTCATATATCAGGCCTGAGTCCAGAAAATGGTTTCGTATAAGCTTAAGTAAATGTGGTGCATCAGCGAACACAAATACTTTATCCTTTTGGTTTACGGGACTAGGAAACCAAGGTCTATCTGAAGTAAAAGTTATATATTAAAAGCAAAATAAATAAGAAAATTAGATAACTTACCTATGACCACACCTAAATCTTTCCATAATTTTCGATTTGTTGAGCCCATATCACAAACCATAGCCACTACAGTAAATCCTGCATGGTTTAGTCTGATTATTATAGAAAATAAAATATCTTTTCCCATCGCACAGTCGAAATCATAAAAAACTGGTAGTTTCCATGACTTTCGTAATCCACGAGCAATTACCACTTGAACATAGTTTGTTGGCCTTCTTACAACATCTTCCACAGCATCGTATTCATACGTTTCCGAAATTTTCATTTTATCAAACGCAAGAACACATATTTTATCTTCGCTTGTGAAATCTGTCTTTTGTTCCATCAACTCTCTATTGACGTTGATAGAATACCCTCGCTTACGTCGATCTTGCGACACCAACGCTGCAACGTAGACACATGAGGTATTGGAAAGCCTTTGCTAAACAGATGGTTGTATGCACGGGGACCAGATGCGTGCAAGCATATTGCACTTGAAATATCTTCCCATTGCCATCGAACGTGTTCAGAGGTGGACATTTTTCTTATTTGGCCGTCGGTGAATATCAAACCCATCTTGTCAAATACCGCACTTTTTTCAGCAAGCTGATGCTTCAACTGCTTATTCTCCGCTTGTAAATTCCTTATAATTTGTTTATACTCTTCATTTTGCATTTGCAATGTACATTTAAGAATTAAAAGGCTTAAGGAATAGAATAGATTAAAAAAATTAAAATAGAATAAAATACATTTCTTTCTGCTTACTCAGTTTGAGTTTGACTGTCTCTATAAGTTAAAACTCTATCCGGCATCTCGAAATCCTCTCTATTTGAATTAAAATATGTAGTATATTATATGCAGCTAATTGAATTTGGATGCCCTTACTTTGTTTGACTTTGACCGCCTGCATATTCCACAATTTTTTCAGGCAGCTCACGATGCTCTCTGTTGGAATTAAAAAGAAATTAATATTTTTAATTTCATTACTTTCTGATACTTACTCCATTGGAATATCCAAATTTAGTTCCACATGACAGTTGATGTCATGTGATGGGGAGCTTCACGTATATTAAGAAAAATAAAATTAACTTTAGCACGATACGGGGCCGCGTAATTAGTTTGCCCAAATTTTAATATCTACTTACTCTGCTGCTGAATATCCAGTCATATTACTTACTGCTATTCTCTCCTCGAGCAATCGGGGAACAAAAGGAACGGCACTGGGCATAAGAGTATCTCTTTTGCGCCCTTTTACTATATCTGTGGTCAAAAAGTGATCCGCACATATACGAGCGTTTGATGAAAATTGCATCCTACAAATTTCAATCCACTTATTTCTTCTCCATTCCTCCGCTGGAATTTTGAAGAACGGTCCCGCATTTCGTACAATTTTTTTTTTACAGATGCAGCAGGTCCTCATTTTTTCTTTTATATATTGCTTTTTATTTTTTTCGACAAAAATTAAATTTTGAAAACAAAGGCACAATGAACAAACCTACTGTGGCATAACGTACAAAAAAACCAAATGTAAACAACAATGTGACAGTTTAGTTACACAAAGACATGAAAAAAATCAAATCAGCTGTTCTTATAACACAACCTTCTTAAGCAGCCTTGGATGGTTTCAACATTTCTTGTTGTGGTTCTCGTACACAAAACTAAAATTGTGACGACATGCGCAGAGAGAGGAAAAATGTTTTACACATTATTTTGCGTTGACTTTAATTTTTATACCATGGGTAAATAGTCATTAATTTTTAAGAACGTTGCCAGACTAACGAAATTTTTTAAAGTTGTCATACAGACATTAGCCGTGTTCTTTTCAGGTAACTTACTAGCTTAGTTACCTATTTAGGAAGCAATATGGTAGTCCTGCAACATTTAACATAAACTTTTATTACAGCTACCTCGAAATTTCTCTAAATCTTAACAACTTACAAATAAGTCAGGTAACTCTAATTCGTTTCGTAACCGAGTAACAGCCAACATAATCTAAGTCAGTAAATTGTCTTGATAAAAACAAAAAATACATTACAAATATTAGGATAAACACCTCACATGATTTATATTAAACAAACCAGCTTTTTTCAATAGGGTTGTTGTGTTGGTTCAATAGGTAAATAAAGTCCGCTTTTCCATAAGAATCTTTGTTGGATTGCAATCACTAATCGAGCAATTAATAAAAATCCTTTGAATGTGAGTACATTGGTTTAACTTCATCAGGCCGTTTGTTCTATCATATTCTACTTTTGTTTCCGAATATATACTACTGCAATTGACCACAGTTTGACATTTTAAAGACAGTTTAAAGATTTTGCTTTAGTTTTTTTTTAAATGTAACTAGTAACTGTCCACGAATATGTTGTTTATTTAATCAATAATGAATTACAATAATATAGTATATAAACTGGCCTATCTGAATAACAACATTTTTCATTTATAATCATACTGAAGTCTCTGATGTATTTTAACTGACAAATTCGATTGAAGTAAAAGCGCTTAAGATATGTTTTCTTTACCTCCTTCCTGTCCTGTCAGCCTTCAGCAAGGCAATGAATTATCTCGATTTATGAAACGCTCATGTATTCATCTGATACATTAAGTTCTATTCTGATCTGAACCCGGCAAATTAAAATATTATGAAGATTAAAAGAGTATGAAATAACACAAAAACTTACATATAAAATATATGCACATAAACACAACAGCTCACAATAATTCCATTAAATAATACAGGGTGGGCCAAAAGTTACCATGGAGTTAAAAACTCTAATAACTTTTTCGTTTATTAATTTGTTATTTACAGTGTCTGTTTAACTCTCACTGCGTAAACATCTCTTCTAAACCAATCGGATAAAGTAAGAGTTTAAAAAATTAAAACAAAAAATCGCAAACAACCAAATAAATTAAAAATTCTTACATAAGACGGAATCTATACAACAAAACAAGAAATAAGTATGTACTAATTCTTGAAAGCAACCGTCATGACAAGGCAGTTTTTAAACCCGGAATCGTTGCAGAAAAAAAACAATAACGAAGCTAGAAAGCAATACGAAATAAATTACCCTCTGCCGCGAACATATGCAAACATAACACCAAACAAAGTATGCAACTGTCCATGTAAATGGACAAAGCGAAGAACCAAAACTCGCTAGAAAACTAGACCTGTAAAAACCTTCAGACAAGCCCTCTCTTTTGTCTCCTCGGTACGTGAAGTGACGAAACCAGAAGGATCGAAAATAAGCCCATAAACATATTGAAGAGGAAAAAACGAGAGATAACGAATGCTGAAAAGAAGAAAAAACAGAATGAGCAAAACAAAAAATTTAAACACAGAATCAGATAAAGATGTACTATCAAGCTGCTCTAGTTCATATGAATAACGACTACCAGATAATTCAATGGAATTGTAACGGATTTAGAAGAATATAAACTCTTATTATCCACAGTTAACTGTCTTGCAATACTAGACTTAAATCCAACTATACAAAACTAAATATGTAGCTTCATGCTTCTATAAGAATGTAGTCACAACAACAAATGCTCACGAGGGCGCGCAAAATAGAAAGGGACCTAAGGTAAAACACCAGTTTTGTTCAGGAGAGCTATTTTAAAGATTAGGTCCCTTTCTATTTGAATCGTCGACTTCACTTTCATAAAACGCGCATATCACTGGGAGGGAACACTTTGGGGCATAGGATCGGTCTCATTCGATGCTCAGATGTAGTCCACATCAAAAAAGTGAAAAGTTGATGAAAAGTTTTGTTCAGGAGAGCCATTTTAAAGATTAGGTCCCTTTCTATTTGCGCTTAGAATCGTCGACTTCAACTTCATAAAACGCGCATATCTCTAGGAGGGAACTTTTGGGGCATGGGATCGGTCTCATTCGATGCTCAACGCAATTGACGAAGAAGAAACCCATCGAAATACGCACTTACAGGTAGTAGAAATACAAATAAAAATCGCCATCGAATGTAATATCTGCTCCATATAACTTCCTAGGTCTGAAACTATTTCCAACAATGACCTTTGTAATTTAGTAAATTAATTTGATATTCCTTTTATAATATTTTAACTCTGATAATTATATTTGGGGTTCCGAGAGAACAGATTTGAGCGGTAAAATTGTGACAAAAATTATAGATAACAACGATCTTAACATATTTAATAATGTAAATGAACCGACACAATTTAGTTTTGCCTATAAAACATTTAGTAAAATATATTTAAGTCTCATATCGCCTTCCATTGCACAACATTTCGAATGGACTATCTGCGATGACCTTCATAATAGTGAACTCTACCCTATACTGATTATATATAAGGCATTTACACCATCCTTCTAACTAAGACCGAAGAAGGAAAGATGTTCCATGGTGGAATGACACTATCAGGATTTTAATAAAAGAGAGAAGAAAGCTCCTTAAGCAATTTACTTATAAAAGAAATATGAATGCAGTTAATCTAGCTAAATTCCTTCAGATTAAATCGGAAGCTCGTAGGGAAATCAGGAGAAGCCGGAGGAACTAATGGATTAATTTATGTCTCAACTCAAGTATTAACCTACGAACTACGTCCTCGCTCTTGTATAGAAAAATTAAATCTTTAAATGGTTGCTAGAATTTTGGACATATTACGGCTACAGAATTAATGATGGACAATGACAATATAGCAATTTTCTTAGGTCAACATTTTGTAAAAACTCTTCTTCTTTAAACTTTTCCGCAGAGTTCAGTTCATACGCAGCTTGGGCGGACTTTTCAAGAAGTTTAAAATTAGAGATTTACACTGACCGAGTTAGAATCGGCATTGCGACCTTGCAGTGTATCATTGCCTGGACCAGATAACATCAGATACGAAATGTTAAATGGACTGGATGACATTTCGAAACAATATTTACTTGATTTTTTAATCATATTTGGTCGGAGAAGACATTTCCAAATAATTGGAGAAAGGCTTTTAATAGTACCAATCTTAAAAACAGGGAAGGAAGCCCATATCTCGTACGAGCTGCCTTTGCAAACTTTTTGAGAGGATGCTAAATAAACGACTTGGCTGGTACATAGAAATGAATAGTATTATAGACATAAATCATTCTAATTTCAGAAAAAAGTATGCAAAATTGATAATTTAATTTTTAATTGCAATCCGATATTATGGACATTTCGTTCAAAGAGAGATTTAATAGCAGTTTTTTTTTGATATTCGCAAAACGTATGATCGTGTTTGGAGGAAGTTAATCCTTAAGAAAGTAGCCTCCGCGGGAATTAACGGAAATATGGGCGCTTTATTTCGAACTTTTTTAGAAAACAGGACCATTAATTGCGTGATAGGCAACACCTTTTCGGACTACTACTGATTTGACAACGGAGTGCCCCAAGGAACTGTGCTTAGCGTCACACAGGATGTCAAGGCATTGCTATATGGATATATACGACTTAGTAGTGTATTGTGCAGGGAAGAAAGTATCGGCGTTGTTGAGGAAAATTCAAAAGACAATAGCTAAATTGATATATTGGACTGGAACAAGTGGATTACAATTAAACGATTAGAAGTCTGTGGCCATAAGTTTTTCAGGCAAAAAGATTGTACAGCAGGTAATTTGACTCTAAAGAGATCCGATAGAAACATTGCTTTTGTAGATAGACATACATTTTTGGGTGTTATTTTCGATCAAAAATTAACATTTCAGCACAATATTCAGCATATAAAAGCAAGGGCCAACTCTAAATAATATATAATCAAACTGCTGAGATGTTCGCGTTATGGATCTGACCCACACGCCCTTTTTAAAATATTGGACACGATTGTGTTACCTACCTTAGACTATGCTTCAAATGTACGAGGGCAACCGCAAAACTAACTGGCCTGGCACATTTTCTGTTTTACTAGCAACTTTTTTTTTTGTTTTTTAAAAGCAATCTTTTATAAGCCATCTGTCCAAATTTCCGAAATATTTAATGATTATTTTCTTTGTTACAGGTGATTGAAGTTTTATAATTTTTGAAAAATGGAAAATAAAGAGTTTCGTGCGGTAATTAAACACTTTTATATGAAAGGTTATACGCCACAATTAATCAAAGATAAATTGGATTCTATTCATGGTGATAATGCACCATCATACTCCACCGTGAAATCCTGGGTTCAACAATTTAAAATGGGTCGTTCAAGTACGGAAGATGAACAACGCCCTGGAAGACCGAAAACTGCTACTACTATTGAAAACATTAGAAAAATATTTAATGAAGTGACTAAAGATAGACGAATAAAGCTCAGAAAACTGATATTGTTAAAATACACGAAAAACAAGTTTGGAGTATTTTACATGATGAACTCCACATGGAAAAGCTATCCGCAAGAACGCTGCCGCGTTTGTTGACTTTGCCCCAAAAAATCGTCCGTTGGACCCATTCCGAGGAGCTTTTAGCGATTTATCAGCGTAATCCAATAGAGTTCTTGCGCCGATTCATAACTGTTGATCCATCACTACATCTCAGAATGCAAAGAACAGTCAAAACAATGGATAGAAGCTGGTAAAAGTGGTCCTAAGAAGGCGAAAACTGTTAAGTCAGCAGGAAAAGTAATGGCCACGGTATTTTGGGATGCAAGGGCTATAATATTTATTGCTTATCTTGAGGAAGGAAAAACTATAAATAGTGAATATTATTTTATTGGATCGGTTGTGTGAAGAAATCAAGATAAAACGACCGCATTTAGAAAAAAAAGTTCTTTTTCATCAAGATAATGCTCCTTTACACACTGCATTTTTAACTCAACAAAAACTGGCCGAATTACGATTTGAAATTGCTCCACATCTACCATATAGTCCAGATTTAGCTCCTTCTGATTATTTCTTGTTTCCAAATTTAAAAAAAAATTCTCGGTGGCAAAAAAGTTTCGTCCAATGGCGAGATTATTGTTGAAACTGAGGCATATTTTGAAGGTCTTGAAAAATCTTATTTTTCGGATGGAATTAAAAAACTTGAAAAACGTTTGATGAAGTGTATTGAGTTGGAAGGAGATTATGTTAAAAAATAAATAATAATAATTCCAAAAAAACGGTTCTTTTTATATTAGGCCAGTTACTTTTGCGGTCGCCCTCGCATATTCCTCCGCCACCGTCTGTCGCCTGAAAGGGCTCGACCCAATTTCAATACTGGAATAAGACCTTCCATTGAAATATTCTTGACTAGCCCAGCAATTTGCCTACAAACATTAACCTCAAGCCCTCCTCTTCATCTCGGAAGCGAAAACTACATCAATTTACACATCTGAATTACTGGCGATCAGAACGAGCGTTGGCACGCTAGGAATAATTATCAATGTCAGAATATTCTCTTTTTATCAGATAGTAAAAGCGCCTTGGTGGGTTTAAGTGTCCCCTTTGGTAGGAACCTTCTTATTCAGCGACTGAGATCAACCTTGTCTGGCATGCCCGATCATCAGGTACTTAATTTTGTATTTCCATGTTGTTCCAAGTTGAACATGTTTTATTTCGTGTGTTGGGTAATGTTATATTCAAAAGTGCAGCCCATAAAATTGTTGAACTACATACATTAGATAATATTTGTACGCTCGCACATGATCATGCGTTTTCACATGGTGATAATGGCCTGTGATAAGAGCAGCCCGCAGACACGAGAAATGCGACACAATTCGTGTACTTAGGATGAATGACAGCCTATATATACTTCTTATGCTATTAAATATTGTATTAGTTATTTTGTATTGTATATTTTGCCTCCGCTTTGATCTGCAATCTCTGCTGGAGGTTATACTACATATTTCAACATTTGATGTAACCACTTATTGCCTGAATAAAATTTACTACCTTACAAATATGTACTCAAAATGGAATGAAATGTTTCAGTCATATGTCAATAAGTTATGGTCACAATAAGGTTATATAACCTTATTGTGTCTTTCAAGTCAAATTTTTGGTAAGCGAATAATTTCCAGAAATTCGAAAATTATTTGGCCAGATTTGCGATCGCCAGATTTGCCAGCACCCGAGTTTATTTTTTGGGGTTATTTGAAGGAATAATATATGTGAACAAGCCCGAGATAATCCTTCAACTCAAGGCCAACATTGTCGCTGAAATTCGAACTCTACAGCCAAAACATTTTGAAAGATGTTAAGAAAAATTCTCTAAAACGAGCGCATCATTGCGAAGCTGAAAACGGGAGTCATTTGTGACATTATTTTTCATATTTTTTACATCTTTTTCTTAACATCTTTCAAAATGTTTTGGCTGTAGTAGAGTTCGAATTTCAGAGACAATGTTGGCCTTGAGTCGAAGGATTGTCTCGGGCTTGTTCGCATATACTCGCTCCTTCAAATAACTCCAAAAAATAAACTCGAGTGCTGGCAAATCTGGCGATCGCAAATCTGGCCAAATATTTTTCGAATTTCTGGAAATTATTCGCTTTCCAAAAATTTGAATTGAAAGTGCCGTTGTGTCTCGGGCAGTGGCTCCGTCCTGCTGAAACCACATCTTAGGTCTGTTTTCAAGAGCAGGAGGTAAAAAATGTTCGATGATAAACCGATACCGCTCTCCATTTACGGTTACAGCACTTCTATCTTCATTCTCGAAAAGTAGGGCCCAATGAAATTTCAGAAGTGATCCCACACCATACTGTACACCTAATGGGGTCCAATTGGCCTTGAAGAATGGTTCTTGGATTTTCAGAACCCCAGAACCTATAGTTCTGCTTATTAACTAAGCCATTCAAATGAAAATGTGCTTCAACAAAATTTTCATTAAAGATGATTTCAATTCTGGCCAACTTTTGAAATTTAACTACAAGTTGAGACGTTGCCGATGATCTGCGAGTTTTAATTCTTGCACCAATTGCAAATTAAATGGGTATACCAGTAAATCATTTTTTAAAATGCGCCGTAGTTACGTACGAGACATTCCTGGCTGAGCAGAACGCCTTCTGGCAGATGGTTCTGGTGTTTCGTCAACACTTTGCAGTACTCGTTCAATATTTTCCGCAGTGCGAATTAAACGTGAACTACCGGTTCGAGGCAAATCTCTTATGGTACCATGTTGGTGATGACGATCAACTAAGCAACGAATCATTGCTTCAGAGGGCGGAATTCTGACGTTGAAATGTCGACGATATGCTCTTTGCGTTAATATAATTGATCGCTGATTTAAAAAATAAAATTCTATCATTCTGGTTCTTTGTTCAGTTGCGAAAAAAAATATAAACGAAAAAGTTAAATTTTTAAACCCATGGTAACTTTTGGCCCACCTTGAACAATTTGTATTAGGCATTTTTGTACACAAGCACTTTGCCATCGAAACGGTAGTTGTTAATTACACTACTCAACAAAATGAAAAAAATTTCATGTACTCCGGATGCGATAATTTTTTCTGTGTAGATAACCTTGACATGAGCTCGAAAAACGCAATAAAAAATTTTTTTTCGTTTGGTTTTTGTTTTATTTTTTTTTTTTAAATTTTAAAAATTTTTTTTTGGTTAATTTGTTTCGTCCGGCATAACTCGGGAACCACTAGCCCGATTTAATTGAATTAAATTTTAAAAAATTTAAAATTACAATTCCCTTAATCTGTTCATATATTGTTTTCCTATACAAGCAACAGTTTCCAAGTTAAAAATGAATATATAAAGGAAAAAACTTATTTTTTGCCTAAAGATTTAAATTTTTTTTTTTAAAAAATCCATAAAAAATCCAAAATGAAAAAAATGTCAAATCTTATTACTTTTACGTAAAGTCACATAACCTATGAGCAAAATGAGACAGAGATCATGAAAATCGATGCACGCGTTTCGCTTTTATTCGCAATTGAGTAAAGGTATGAATTTCAAAAATTTGCTCGACATATGCACAACTTTGTCTATGGTGAGGTTTTTTCTTTTTTATTACAAAAAAAATTAAAATTTGTTGGGTGACAAAAATATATGACAAAAATATATGATTTGAAATTCATACCTTTACTCAATTGCGAATAAAAGCGAAACGCGTGCATCGATTTTCATGATCTTTGTCTCATTTTGTTCATAGGTTATGTGACTTTACGTAAAAGTAATAAGATTTGACATTTTTTTTCATTTTGGATTTTTTATGGATTTTTTTAAAAAAAAAAAATTTAAATCTTTAGGCAAAAAATAAGTTTTTTCCTTTATATATTCATTTTTAACTTGGAAACTGTTGCTTGTATAGGAAAACAATATATGAACAGATTAAGGGAATTGTAATTTTAAATTTTTTAAAATTTAATTCAATTAAATCGGGCTAGTGGTTCCCGAGTTATGCCGGACGAAACAAATTAACCAAAAAAAAATTTTTAAAATTTAAAAAAAAAAAAATAAAACAAAAACCAAACGAAAAAAAAATTTTTTATTGCGTTTTTCGAGCTCATGTCAAGGTTATCTACACAGACAAAATTATCGCATCCCGAGTACATTTTGACTGTTGACTAGTGTTATTAATGATGATTAATTTAGTATGTGTATCTTTAATATCAACTACGGAATTTTCAGGTAATACCCTCCTTTACTCGTAAATCTCCATTAAGAAAGGCTGTTTTTAGGTCCAGCTTGTGCAAATACAGTGGTAGACTATCGATTTAGCACAGAATACTTTTTTTCTACCTTGGTGATATAAAATATTTTTTAATAAACTTTTTTAAAGAAAATGTTGATTTTTTAATACAGAAAAAATTAAGTAGAAAAACAATCAAATTTATTACACTGGAAAATTTAAATAACATCATAAAAAAGCGAGAAATTCGTTTGCACTCCACTCAAAAGTCAAAATTGGAAGTTAATACAAAATTCATACCAACTTTTATATTAAAATAATACTTATATTTGGCATTTACTCCATTATTCTATATAAAAAAAAAATTTATTTGGAATTGATTCTATCTAATTTTGAATGGTAGTAAAGTTAATGTCAGACCAAAACTACTTATTGTACATGATAAATTGTTAAAAACTGTCTAGTCTACTTTGCTGAAATGAATTAATCAAGGCATTATCATGCTGGAAAATTACTTCTTCGTCCACATTTTTATCATGCCCTTCAACAAATCAATATAATTTTCTGAATAAATTTTTGTTTATATGAAACAAATCGGTAAATTCTTTTCATAGAAAAGTCACACCACACCATAAGGCTTCAGCCAGCAAAATAACGCTTGGATATAACTACATTGTTTATATTTAAATCATGGCAGTAGCAGGTTTAACAGTCTGAGCCATCTATATTGAAAACATTACCTGCTTCCATACATTTGTCCAAGCCGATTTTGTGTAGCTTTCTCATGAATTCGTTCTTTATCGTTCAAGGTTAGTTTTGTATTGCCTTTGGTTGGAGATTTAATGTCATATTTTTCCCTTTCGCAAATATTTTCTTATAACACATACGGAACGATTTAATAATTTCGCAGTTTATCTATTGGACTGGGAGTCGACGTAATTCTGTTTATAGTCATTTAAACGCTGGTCCAAGCCCATTTCTACAAAAACGTTGCCACAATTTATTTTTTAAATCTTCGACATGTAATAGTTCTTACATTCCATTACTTAGTGTTTTGATAAAAAAAGTAATCATGCCAGTTCAGTCGAACACCTTTTTTAAATATGCTTTATTTGAATTATTGGATCTGCTCCTTAGGAACCTAACAATAAGTATACGAATCTTAATTATATTACAATAATGAATCCTATTTTGGATTTTTTGTTATGTGGTTCTCTGCTTATTGGCAGGAATTTGCATATATTTTGGCCAAACTAGTATATAACTGGTATAGATCACATGTCTGAAACTTGTAAGCCTGGTTTGGCTTAAACCTCGTGATGAAGGGCCAGAGGACCTTCACAGTCATTTACATAGAGTTCTCGATTTTATGTAAAGTGAAAAACTCTTACATGTATGTATAACGGATAGCTCTAGATTTGCAGATTGGAAGGCTTTAAAATGGCTGAGTCGAATTTGTTCGTAGGCGCGGCATTGTACGTACTGTTGTAGGCCTTAAAGTGTTCACATAATTAAGAATTTTAAGCCAAGTTTGGGTTAAACCTTGTGAAATAGAGGTGGTGGCCTCTACAGCCAGACATTTTCAAAATTTAGATATTGTAGGTTTTTTCGTGTTGACTGTTTTAAGGATTACAAATAATAGCAACGTCACGTAGAATAAAGAATTCTACATATTCTTTCAGGCGCGTGTGTTCGTGATTACTGTTACGGCTGAGTCACAGGTGTAGATTAGAAAACACGGCGTTCGTTGCTCCGAAGTCTTAAAGAGCTTGGACTGCACAATAATTGTCTAGCAAGTATGTTATCATGACGTTCGAGTTTCACTTCTGAGTTGCCTCTTTAACGAGAGGTATTTTTAAAACTCGGTGTGACACCGGTAATCAGCCGCAATATCTTCGATTGGACTCTATGAATTCTTTCGAGATTGCTCGAGCTTGCTTTGTCCCATAGCTGAGCACCGTATATCCAGATAGGTTTGATTGCACTGTTGTATAGCAGGACCTTATATTCAAGGCTTGGAGTTCGCTTTAAGGAGCCAGTGAAGTTGATAAACCTTAAGTTTCAGTTGAGTCTTCTTGGCTTCGATATGATTTCTCCGGGTGAGTCGGCGATCCAGGTGGTGAGTCGGCGATCCAGGTGGATTTCAAGGTATGTACCATTGTTTAGTTTCGATGTCGGACAAATGCTTAAATTCACTGTGAAACTTACCTTGTGAATTTAGCCACATTGACTTTTATTCTTCAGTATGAGAGCCAAGATTCTACTCGTTTAAGATGAACACCTAGTTACATAGATGCAATATCCTGTTTTTTATGAGAGGCCATTTTAGCGGTATCGTCGGCAAAAGTGGATGTTAGTACGTTTGGACTGGTTTGGTTCGTGGCTAGTATTTCGTGGTCATTGGTGACGCGTTGCCCACATTTGACTCTGAATCTGTAGTTTTCTAACTAAGTCTTAAAAATTCGATATTTGCCGGTAAGTATTTGCAAATATTGTTGGTCAAGCCATAGTGCCAGACATTGTCAAATGCTTGAGCAACATCCAGAAATACGGCGCAGCAATATTCTCGCCGTTCAATGATTTTTCAATTGCTTGGGTCAGACGGTTTACTTGTTCGATGGTACTGTGACCTTCACAGAACCCAAACTGATTGTCTGGTATTATGTTATTTGACACGAGAAACGGTTTTATTTTCGATAAAAGAACTTTTTCAAGTAGTTTGGACAAGCGGGAAGCAAACTGATCGGCCTGTATAAGGAAGGTATTGATTTGCCCTTTCCTGGCTTTAAAATCATTTGAATCAGATATATTTTCCACGCTTGAGAAAAGTAACTAAGTCTCAATATTGAGTCAAATAATTTTGCCAGGAACTTCACAGCAATATAGAGTAGTTCTAAGATCATTTCAGGCGTGATAATATAATATCAGGCGTAATAATATAATATCAGGCGTGATAAGATAATATCAAGGTGCTTCACGGTTTCTTTAATTACACGCAGAACTTCATTTACGTTAGTTAACAATGGAATTACGGCAAAAACTTTATCATCTGGTGGAAGGAGGTTGCTACTTGATTTGGGTGAAATACCTGGGACAGATGGTTTGTAAAAACATTGACGTTTTCCTCTTCTGATATTGCCCGTTCGCCATTTGTGCCGCGTATTGGTCATTGCGTTTCGGTGGGCATACTAGTATTTCTTAATGTTTTCCATAACGAAAATTTGGTTGAAGCTATCGGAGTTAAACTTGCATTCGCGAAGGAACCTCCCTTTTCACTTAAAAGGTGCTCTATTTACCGGTAAGTGTAAGTATTCAAACAATTTGTCGCGTTTTTGTCTGTGTTTAGCGTGAATGGCCGCCTGTTCCAGGATCACGTTCAAGTTGGAGACGTTGTTATCGATCTCTTCCGCGTTGGAAATTAGATGATGCGAATCTAAATGACTCCTAATGTACTTCCCGTATTTTAACCAGTTAGTTGTGAAGTAAGCAAGGGACTCGTCTAAAAGTACTGTATTCTCGTGAAGAAGTAATATAATTGGCGAGAGGTCTAACGATAAGTCAGGGAAAGTACTAGCAGATAAGTTAGATTTACTCACTCCTCTTATATTATAGTAAGTTGTCGGACAGGGGCATTAGGTGTATGCGCCCTTAAACCATTCGCGTACGTTATACCGTTTGTAATACTTTGGAACACTTAATAATCGATTTGTAACTAGGGTGATCATTCTTTTTTAAAACCCGGTTTTATGTGTTACCGAAAAATGCCTATTTCTAGGAAAGCTGTTTTCAGTTTTGATTTTCTTTAGAATCCGGTTTTCCCATACAAGGAAAAAGAAAATAAATATTATTGTTATTACTTTTGAAAAAAATTTTTGTTAAATTTATTAATTCCAATTTCTGTTGTAATAACAATATATTTTGTTTTTAAATTCTGTTCGTCTTTGGAGGATCTTCTTCGATATCCATGTAAAGGAAATTAGATGCGCCCAAATATGCAGCACGTCATGAATGTCCCTGATGGCAGGCGGAACAAACGTCCGAAAAGTTAGAATCAATTCGTGCGCAATACGAGATCTCAGCTGAGTCAAAAACACGCGCGAGTTACCGCACATGCTGCAACAACAACAACCCCACACGCTCCAGCTAAGCCACCCCACAGTCGTTGACCCGCTGACGCTTTCAAATCTACAACGGAAGTCATTGCATACACCGCATAGCCAACAACGACAACAACCCAACGAATTCCAGCTAAAACATCGTGGGCGACGACACCATCCAAACAACAGCCAGACTAATTTCTTAAGAATTAGGAATAAGCATAATTGTATCGGAAGTCATTGCATACACCGCATAGCCAACAACGACAACAACCCAACGAATTCCAGCTAAAACATCGTGGACGACGACACCATCCAAACAACAGCCAGACTAATTTCTTAAGAATTAGGAATAAGCATAATTGTATTTAGGTCACCGTATGTTCAGTGTAATAATCATATTAAAATAAGCCATAGTTAGTAATTTCAACCAATAAACATTTACATACAGTTTTATACTTCAAAGCTAATCGGTCGTGTTTTAATTAACCAGTAAAAATAATTAAAGGTGCACTCCAAAAGAAGTAAAGTGATTCTTTTTTAAGTACAGATCACCAACAAACATAAGTGGCGCAGTCGATCGGGCCAGTGGACAGTACCTGCAACTGTAGAATTTCAATTCCTAACCACTGGAAAAGGACAACAAATAAACTAAGCTGTGGAATTACCAGTTACTAAGGATCAACAACCAGCAATATGATCATCCTAATTATCACAATGGGTCTCATGTAAGCGTATTGTATGTTCAAATTTTTTTTTTTTAAATTAGAACCTTTTAAGAAAAATTATAAAAAAAAGAGAAATATATTATTATACACAATTTTTTTTTCTTTCTAAAGAAATCATGTTTAAAATTTTATCATAATAAAAAGAAAAAGAAAGTGACAAATTGTAATGTGTGCTGTTTTAAAATATAACAAACAAAAGGAATCAAAGTTCTTGTGATAGAAATTAAAAGCAAACTTTCGTGCAAATATTTTCATTTCGGCTATACTCCATCCTTACTAGGAGTATCGACGGCTATCGGTATAGCGATACTATATACGGGATTGCACTCAGTGCATTGTACTAGTACCATTTTGTCCAACTAAACCCATCCTCGACAAGGAGTACAGAGGTTCAGCCTATCGGTACAGAGGTTCAGACTGGGCATTATTAAAAGTATCGTGTTTTTGTAACCTATACGGGAAAGTATATGTACTGCACTTGCATGCAAAGTATTTAAATAATTACTACTCTTCTTACCTAAATGTCTAAAAACCAGAATAAATCTGCAAAAACTAGATTCATACCTTATCAATTAAGAAGAATAACTAGAAGCTTATCTTCCATTCCTAAGGAAATCGCAAAGGCTTGTTGAAACGAAAATCTTAGTGACCCCCAATCCTTTTCAAATTTCCAATTATATAATAGCAATATGGCAAACCCTAACGACCAGTTAAATACCACTCAACCGAGTCAACTAGACATTTTTAACTCCTTAAGAATCCCTGACGCTATTAAGGATCTCCCTAAATTTGACGGGAATTCAAGACTGCTAAACGAATTTATCAACAATGTTGAAGAGATCCTTCTCTATATCAGAGGCACAGACAACACTCCGTACGGACAAATCCTCTTACGAGCCATCAGAAATAAAATCGAAGGTCAAGCCAACGAAATCTTAAATATGTATGGTACGGCACTAAACTGGGATGAGATCAAAACTAATCTTATATTACACTACGCGGACAAACGGACAGAAACGTCACTCATTAGGGACTTGCATAACACCATGCAAGCTAATAAAACTGTGGAAAACTTTTACAGCGCAATTGTGGAACTCCAATCCGCATTGTGCAACAACATCCTGCTACACGAAACGGACACAAATGTGGTAAGGGCAAAGAAAGACCTTTACGCTGATATGTGTCTTAACTTATTCCTCAGTGGACTCAAAGAACCGCTTGGATCTAGAATTAGAACTATGCGGCCGGATTCCCTAGCCACTGCATTGACATTCTGTATCAAGGAACAAAATATATCCTATCAAAGGCAGTCTTACCAAAATTACAATAATCAAAATTATTCGAATATCCAATTATAATAATCAGAATTATTCGAATAAATCTAATTACTATAACCCAAATAGGACGAAAGATCGTAGCCACCCATACCCACAAGATTCATATAACAAATATCTGAACTACAATAACAATAATCGGAAAAACCAATATCCTTCTACCGACAGAATGATAAAAGATTCACCTCATAATGAGTCAAGAAATCACAGATCAAATACGACAGAAAAAACAAATTTCAAACAAAAACAAAGTACACAAACAAGATTATCTCAACCCAGAAATTCTAATTTCAACGAAATAAATAATCATCAATCGACAATTACCCTAGACCGTTATTTTGACAACGACGTTAACAATTATACAAACATACAAGAAGAACAACATTTTTCAAACTTAGCCTCAGAGACCCAACAAGATATATAGAACTCAATAAACATGGTGACACCCTTCCCTATATAAATATATCCTCCCCTTTCGGTAGAAATCTCAGGTTTCTTTTGGATATAGGAGCTTCCACAAGCTTTATCAACCCTGAATATATACCTCCAAATCAACGACAAAACGTCGAACAAATCATAATCTCAACTGCTTTCAAAAAACACATAATCAATCAGCAAGCAACATTACCAATATTCGAAGAATTTAACCAACACGGTTCGCTTAGATTTCTAATATTCAAGTTCCACAATTACGTTGATGGGCTTCTTGGAATAGACGCATTAAAGTTATTAAGTGCCAAAATTGACTTAACAACTCAAACACTATCAACAACTAATGCAATTAACAAAATCAAACTCAAGCCCAATTTATCATCAGGACAAATTATGATCCCCGAAAATTCAAAAATCTTAGTTAAACTCCCAGTCGACGTTCAAAACGGCGACATTTACATTAACACAACTGAACTGAAACCAAATCTTTTCCTCTCGGAAGGACTGTATCAGGCGGAAAATTGGTACAGTAAAGTAGAAATAATCAATTATTCCCAAATTCCACAAGAACTATTCATTGAACAACCAATTAAAGTTGAGAAATATACCGCTTCAGACTTTATAGAAATAAACAACTTCAACCCTACCGAAAACAAATGTGTACAGGATCTTAACATTCGCGACCTTCTCAGACTCGACCATCTAAATACAGAAGAACGTAAAGAACTTATAAAGTTATGTAAACAATACGAGGACATAATTTACAAACAGAATGAACCACTCACGTTTAGTAGCGAAGTTAAACACCAAATAAAAACGTTAGATGATATCCCTATCTATACGAAGTCGTATAGATACCCATATATCCACAAGGAGGAAGTCCGAAAGCAAATCAGCAAAATGCTAGACCAAGGCATCATCAGACAGAGCTATTCTCCATGGAGCTCACCAGTCTGGGTGGTACCTAAAAAGAAAGACGCTAGCGGACGACAAAAATGGCGTCTAGTCATAGACTATAGGAAAGTTAACGAAAAGACAATTTCGGACAGATATCCACTACCAAACATAACAGAAATCCTGGACAAACTTGGAAAGGGCCTTTACTTCACAACCCTGGATCTTGCGAGTGGCTTCCATCAAATTGAAATGGACCCCAAGCATTCACTGTCGAAGGACACTACGAATACGTCAGAATGCCATTCGGACTAAAAAACGCACCGGCAACTTTCCAAAGAGTAATGGACAATGTGTTAAGAGACCTTATTGGAAAAAATTGTTTGGTGTACCTTGATGACATTATTATATTCTCGACCTCACTCCAGGAGCACCTACAAAATATTAAACTAGTTTTCGAAAAGCTCCGCCAATCCAATTTTAAAATACAAATGGATAAGTGCGAATTCTTAAAAAAAGAAATCGCATTTTTGGGACACATAATTACAACTGAAGGAATAAAACCAGACCCTATGAAAATAGAGGCGATAAAAAACTACCCAATACCAAAAACTCGTAAAGAAATTAAAGGTTTCGTGGGACTGATAAGCTACTACAGAAAATTCATCAAAGACTTGGCAAAGTTAACAAGACCATTAACAAAGTGTCCGAAAAAGAATGCTCAAATAATACTGGATGGTGAATACACCAAAGCATTCGAAACGTGTAAAGACCTATTGACAAACGACCCAATACTCCAACATCCAGATTTTACTAAACCATTTGAGCTTACCACAGATGCAAGTAACTTCGCAATTGGAGCAATATTGTCACAAGGACCAGTAGGAAACGTCAAACCTATTTGCTTTGCTAGTAGGACATTGTCCGACACTGAGAGTAGATATTCGACAATAGAGAAAGAACTGTTAGCAATAGTGTGGGCCACTAAATACTTCCGCCCATACCTATTTGGACGTAAATTCCAAATAGTCACAGACCATAAGCCTCTAACATGGATCATGAGCCTAAAAGAACCAAACTCAAAGCTCGTTAGATGGCGTCTTAAACTCGAAGAATTCGATTATGAGGTGGTTTATAAAAAAGGAAAATGGAATACGAACGCTGACGCACTGAGCCGAATTAAAGTTAACAACCCAGACTACACATATCAAGAGTTAAATACCAACGATAACGCAGACGATACACTAATAAGCACAGCTCACAGCGCAGATGAAAATCTGAACGACGGTATCCATATATCCGAAAAACCACTCAACGAATTTAACCTTCAAATGATATTGGAAATAAGTTATAAAGGCTCACCAATGACAGTCGCGACAATATTTAGAAACCGACAAAGAAGAACCATAAGACGACCAATATTTAACGAAGAAAAACTATAGAAATATTTAAAAAAATTTTACCAACTAATAGAATTACCGCCATTTTTACAGACGACGCTAGATTTCAAGTTGTACAGTCAGTCTTTTCAAAATATTTTTCCCACAGTAAAACATTCCGCATCATTCGTTGTAAAGAGATTCTTAAAGACATCAGACTTGAAGACGAACAGGAACAACTAATTCGCAGCTATCATGAGAAGTCGAACCATAGAGGAATAGAAGAATGTTTTCTACATTTAAAAAGAGAAATCTATTTCCCCAATATGAAGAACTTAATAACAAAAACTATAAATAATTGTGAGAAATGTAAAACTCAAAAATATGATAGGAATCCCCCTAATCTGCAATACGAACAACCAGAACTACCATTAAAACCATTAGAAATAGTCCATATAGACATATATACCATCAATAACAATCAAATTTTGACACTTATAGATAAATTCTCTAAGTTCGCTACAGCTTTCACCTTGACCGCCAAAACTAGCATAACCATTTTAAAAGCATTTAAAACTTACATTAGCATTTATGGCATCCCGAAAAAAGTTGTGTGTGACCAAGGATCAGAGTTCGTGGCGAATATATTCAAAGACTTTTGTAGACAACATGAGATTATTCTTCATTTCAAATCATTTCAACAGACAAGCAGTAATGCGCCAGTAGAAAGGCTCCATTCCACTCTAACTGAAATATATAGAATAATACTATCAACACGCAAGGAACATAAAATGACACTCGAACAGGACGACATGCTCACTGAAACTCTCATAACATATAACAATGCCATACATTCTTCAACCAAACATACTCCCTATGAACTCTTTTTCGGAAGACCCTACAAATTCCTCAAGACCTTAAAATCTACAGATGAACATGATTATTTATCTAAACTAAACGAATTCCTAAAAAAACTTATATCCAGAAATAAGAGAAAAAGTCGAAAACACCACTCGAACAAGACTAAATAACTTAAATAAAACAAAAGAACCCGTAGAAGATTACAGCGAAAACGAAGTTGTATTCAGGAGAGAAGCTAGGAGAAATAAAATAACCCCTAGGTTTTCTAGACATATTATTGCTAAAAATAACAAAGTTACAATTCTTAAAAAGAAACAAAAAAATGCATAAAGGCAAATTAAGAAGAAGAAATAAATAAAAAAAAACACAAGAAAAATCCTTATAATAATAACACACATGTGGTTTACATTTCATTTAATAGCGGAATATAAATCAATATTTATCCTAAAAAAATTAAAATACCATCCATTAGTACTAAAGACACAACCAGAGCACATGATTGTAGTACAAAGGAAAACGGATGAGATCAACCTTCACTGAATATGATTGGTTGATTCATAATAACACATTAAAGACATAAGAGAATAATTAAAACGGCATACACCAATTTATGACACTCAATATTAGTAGCACTAAACTAAAATATATATATGAAAAAAAAAAAAAAAAATGTTTTCCTCTCTCCGACATTTCTCTCCCTTTCGCCAGACTAACAATGGGGTCCACCCAATTCATCGAAATACACAACTTAACTAATAACCACACGATACTACCTCTACACCTAGGAACATCGCGAACTATCACTAACTATACTAACCTCATTCACATAATCAAACTCAAAGATTATGAACACAATATCGCAAACATCTCTGAAACCCTTAACACATTAGAGAAAAGTTCTACAAACACAAATTTATTACACATAACCAAACTAAAACTCAATGAACTACAAGACAAACTATCAACACTCACCCCAATAAAAAGAAATAAAAGAGGACTAATCAACGGATTAGGATCAGCAATAAAGTTTATTACTGGCAACATGGACGCACAAGACGCCCAGGAAATTAATAAACAAATAGAAATGATTACATCCAATACAAACACTCTAACAAACGCAATACAAACCCAACATACAATTAACTTTCAACTAATAAATAGATTTAAGAACATAACCGATCATATAAATGCAGATCAAAGAATAGTAAAAGCATTTATAGAACGCTCAGCAAATAAAATTAAACAAGAAGAAGATATACTTGCAAAAATACTATATCTCAATCAAATAAACTTCAATATCGATTTATTAAACAATCATTTATCTAACATAGCTGAAGCAATATTGCTAAGTAGACTAAACATTGTACCAAAACTATTATTATCAGTAAATGAATTAAAAGAAATCGAAAATCGCTTAATTAAACAAGATCTAAAAATTGAGTCATTAGAACAATTATATGAACTTTTAAACATGCAAGCATATTATAACAACAATATTATAACAATTTTTAATATACGCATTCCTAACTTGTCACCAGAAAAATATTCCCTTTACCATGTAATTCCGCTACCTATTAATCACACTAAACTTATAATATCCAAACCTTTTGTAAATTATAACATAAAGAACATACAATACCTTAATGCACCTTGCCCAAAAATAGAAGCTACATATTTCTGCCCTGCAACAAAAACAGAATCCAGCACTGCATTGGAAAGCTAATGAGAAATGAACCAGCCCATTGCTCACTCCAAGATGTCGGACGTATAGAATCCATCTCCCAGCCGGAACCGAACTTCATCCTGTTCATCAACGCTCCCACCACTCACATCAAATCAACCTGCAGCACCAAGGAAACAGTAATACAGAAAACCGGATTGCTGCACTTCAAGAACTGCAACGTAGAGATAAACGGCATTACCTACGAAGATGACAACGAGGTATTCTGGGATGAAATCCATGTTCCTCCCCTACCTCCCAACAAGATACAAACAAATACAACATTCGAAGTACTCAACCTGCAAAAACTAAAAGAGTACAACTTCGAAACCGAAACAAAACTACAGACCTTCAAAATAGAAACGAACATACGGCATCATCTCACATCAGCATCAATAATAATTCTAATACTCACAACACTAACAATTGCAGTCCTCGTCTTCAGAGCATCTAACAAAAAACAAATACTGCCAACCTTACAATCATTCGCTCCTGCCCCAATGACATCATTATGGCCCTCGCTCTACTATAAGGGGGGAGAACCCATTTCGTGTAATGTAAAGTGCCAACTGCTTCATTTGTCTCTGTCCGTCCAGAGCTTAATGCATAACACTAAAAATTGAATGGGATCAACAACGGTAAGGGGGTCAGATCGTCAACTGCATTTGCACACTGACAATTATTTTAAGTTTTTAGTTGAAAGAAATTTTAAACCCATTTCGCCAACATACGAGGCTTACATGCAAATCTTTTCGCGATGTGAGAGAAAATTTTCATAGACCAGATCCACAGGATTTTCACGTTCTGTTCCACAGGATTTTCACGTTCCTTTTTACAACCTTTCTATTTTCATTTCCCACATTTCCACCCCCTTTCAAATTTACATCAATTTTAGCATCATTCAGCATGCATCACGCCATTTCCATCAAACTTCGATTTTTGCTTTGCGCAACCCCGCGTTAATTCTAAAATGGCTTTCGATCTTGACTCTGAAACTTTCGGAAATGGTTTTCTGGTTAGCTTTTAGTGAAGATATACCTCACGAGTGGAAGAACAGGAATATTTTCTTATATTCACTCCAGCCATCAAACCTTGACTGACGCTTGTTCTAATAGCTTGAATATTTCTATGTCCTCAGCGGCGATGCAAACTGTGAATGCAATCTGAATTGACTGCACTTAAATTATTTGCTTTGTAATTTTGATTAAGTTCATATAAATTATTCTTCAAACCCGCTGTCGCATGTCCTTGACCATTCATTAAAATTGAACAATGTTATGCATTAAATTTCACTTGGAAACCTTCACCGGTCAATTTTCTCACAGACAGCAGGCTTCCTACCAATTTCGGAACATACAAAACATCACGGACACGGATCTCATTGTCCTGACAAACTAATCGGCACTCGCCAGAACCAGTTGATTTCAATGCAGTACCGTCAACCAAATAAATTATTCCATTTTGTTGCTTATCCAGTTCCTCAAAAAAGATTCTTCACAAGACATGTGGCAAGTAGCAGCAGAAAACATATACCAGTTTTTATTTGTTCTTGTACTCCAAAACAAAGTTTTATATTCTCTTCGTTTTTCGCTAAATTTACACGATTTCCATTTGATTTCTTGCTAAGACAGTTTTTCTTCAAATGACCTGTCTTAACACACAAAAAACATTTGGGTTAAAACTTCTTTTGACTTTTGAACGCCATATTAGCTTCTTTCTGGCAACCAGAATTTCGCTTAAATTCTTAGAGCAGCTTTTCGTTTATAAGATCCATTGTAAGATCGGTCTCAGGTCGCATTTCCAATGTTGAAGCCAACGAATTATATTCCTCTGGTAAGCTTCCAAGCTAAACGCAATGCTTCTGTGTTCTTCAATATCCTCACCCAAATCCCGAAAACGGTCCACAGTATTCAAAAATGTAGTGATGTGTTCCTCCATCGATTGACTGCTATGTATCCTTTTTGTAGAAAGTTGTCGAAGAAGACTTACTTTATTTGTAATATTGGTTTTTTCATGGTGCTTCCTCAGGCCCTTTATAAATTTTAGCCTCTTAATGTGAACTTTTTGGGATTCTTCTACGGTTAAACCGATAGCAGTCCTTACTATTCCATCACGAATTATCCACTTCTCGTCAGGAGATTCAGGATTTTCCTTAATGATTATCATCCAAAGTTCTCGTTCCAACAACAGCAATTCCATATTGAATTTCCTGATATGATAGTTGGAGTTCGTGGAAATTGTACACACGTTCCACTCATTTTAATGACCGCCCGAACAATACTTAACAATTTAAAATCACGAATTATTGACCACAATTAAAATCTCGCAAGAGCAGGCCCATAACTATTGGATATTAAATATACGCAATGGTTTTATATGTGTATAAGACGTATTTATTAAACGGAGTTCTGAATCGTACTGGAAAAATATTTTTAATATTTTTCATTTAACAACATTTCTACAACTGTTCACTATGTTTTTACAAAACAATGTAATAATGTACAATATTTAGGAATGTATTGTATAAGTACATTACAAAATATGGAGTAGCAAGCGCTTTTTACATTATACCATAATTCTTGAAAATTTGACGACTTTTGGTCTCCTATTTTGCTTTTTAAGATGCCCCATAGGTGTTCAATGGGGTTGAGTTCCGTAGATTGTTCTTGGGTCGACGGACGTACGTTTTACCGTCAGAACCAATTAAATAAATTTTTGTTTCTTCTGACCAGAGTACATTTTTCCAATTTGTACGGTGTTGGCGCTGTTTGGCGAAAGTAAGCCCAGTTTATATATTTTTGGTTTTGCTCAGCTATAGTACTTTCCTAGGACTTTTACCCATTAATCCTGCATCCATAAGCCTTTTTCTTACTGTCCGACTTGTAAGTAATGCATTTAAATTCTGTTTCAGTTCTTAAGAGAACATTAAAGGATTTTTTCTTGATAAGCGCACTAGATGTTGATCGAGCCGAGATTAAGTTTTTCTCTTTCTTCCCTTTTTTCCATGGTAGTTGTTAAATGGATTGCATTAAAAACTTCGTTTCTATTCTTCAGTTGAGTGAACTCCGCTGCCCATTTTTAAGAACTAATGTGTTAATTTACAAAACGAATATTGCAAAAAAGCATGCCAATGATTATAATAATTATTAACCGTTAGTTTTTCTCGCCTCTTAGAATTTGACTTACAAATGGAAGAGAATTCTTAAGCAATAACAATGTTTGGACAATTATCCCTATTATTTCCATGCTAATTTACAGCTGATATTACTTTAACGACCATCCAAAAATTTTATGAGCTTAAATATATCTAAGTTCAAGATAGAAAATTAAGTAGTACTACGAATAATCTGGTAAAGCCTTTTACAAAAATATACACGTTTTCTTAATTTTTTGATCAATATTATTGTTATGAACTATTGTCCCTATTATTTTTTCCAACACTGTATATAAAAAAAAATATTTTTTCTGTAACAATAAATTTACCTTGATTACGCATTAAATGAATATGCAACGCTTACATTTTAACAAATCGTGATTACTATGCCAACACGCTCCAATAATGTCAATTCTACACTGAAGCGCCATAAAAAATGTAAGTTGACATAGTCAACTAAACTCTTTTTACAACACACACACACACGTGTTGTAAAGGAAATCTATTGATGGCTCTCGAAGTGGAGTCTCTTTAGAGGTGGCAAGAGTGAGTTGTATTTTCGTGGAAGTAATCTAAGGATAATGACTCAACGCAGAGAAAAATAGTAAGTTACGTTGCTGAAAGTCCCAAATCTAGTGCTGCTTAAACGGGACAAATTTAGTTTTCTAAATATCCATACCGAAATGGCGATCCATTGTCCCTTCTATAAATTATCCTTCTATAAATGTTTGGCATGTGCGAGTTACTTTTTTCTGTCCACTTCACTTAGCGCAACTGCTGACAATAAAGCTACTCTTTTTAAAGAGATCGCCATTTGGATTTTTACCAACGTAACATACTATTTTCCTCTACATTTCTTGTTATTGTAACAGCAATACAGGGTGATTCATTCACGGCTAGACAGATTTTACCAACGTATTCCTTGGCTTTTTTCATGACAATATGTCCATCTACGACCATGTCTGAAAATGAAAGGGGACGAAATGGCAGCGGTTTATGGTTCATAACTTTTTTTACCCTAGTTCCCTCCATCCACCAATCCGAAAATTTTCAAACCGCTGCCATTTTGCACATTGTATTTTCGGTCATGGTCGTAGGTGGACATATTCAAATGAAATGAGCCAATGACTAAGCTGGTAAAAATTTGTTTACTCGTTAATGAATCACCCTGTATATTTTTGTTTGTCAGTCCTGCTTTGATATGCAGGTAAATGAAACGCGTCATTTTAACTGGGAGAGTCCAAAGAGACCTGGGCGTCAGGCTTGAGGACCTTCTGCTCTTGAGCTTATTGCAGATATCTGAAGCATGTGCAGCGAAGAAGCATGTGCAGTGAAGAAGCGTGCTCGCAGTGAAGAAGCGTGCTATGTCTGTGGAGCAACTGTTGATTTTCTCGTATATGTCATCTACTTTAGGTCCTCACGCCTGAATTGTGCAATCATCAGCGTATAACTTCGACTTACTTTCTCTAAATTCTACATATCACTGGCGCCCACACATATAGTTTACGACCTAACGTTCCACACTAGGGCTCGTTGGGCTTATTCTGGTTAAGGCCGCGACTTATACGTGTGGTGATGGCGTGATATTCAGTTGTTGTGGTGTGCTGCTTGTGGAACCGATGCTGATGATCAGCACATGGAAGGTGTTCGGTCAGCCTGGGGATGAGTAGTGCTTCGTGCGTCTTTGCACCTAACAGACGTTACACGGTGGTTTATACGGTTATGACAAAGCAAGTTGACCCAAGGTTCGGGGTTTGGTTCGATCCCGATTCGGACGTGTAATATACGAAGCAGAAATTTCGGAAAGTGCTGCATCCACCACGAAAAAATGGACCAACAGAAAATAAATATTGTTGAGGTTACTGCCCCTGTACAAAAACTTGCTTTAGGGTAAATCAGATACATACCAATTTTCTTCGTGGCCGACGCTCGCTCAAAGACGAAGGTCGTCCAAAAACGGCCGTTGTGCCAGAGAAGCCGTGCGTGAACTGATAATGCAAGATCGTCATGTGACGTACCGTGAAATAGAGGCATCCTTGGGCATTTCTTCCACCAGCATTCATTCGATATTGCATGAACACCTGGCCGTAAAAAAGGATTGTTCTCTTTGGATCCCGCACAATTTGAAATCGCTCGAAAAAAGGCTAGTGTCGATTGGAGCAAAAAATTTTTAAAAAACTACGATCGCGGTGCTTCAAAAGTCTTTTATAAGATCGTCACGAAGGTGACGCATAATGAATCTATGCGTATGAGCCCGAAACAAAACAGCAATCGACCGTGTGGGTCTTCGAAGACGAGCCAAATCCAGCGAAAGTTGTTCGTTGAAGAAGCACTTCGAAGCAAATGGTCGTCTGTTTCTTCTGCAAAACTGGTCATGTGGCGACTGTTTCGCTTGAGCAACTTAGGACTGTCAATTATGAGTGGTACACCACAATTTGTTTGCATAAAGTCTTCCAAGAAATTCGAAAAACGAACAAGAGAAGACGAAACGTTGTGTGCCATAACAATGTGAGCTCTCATAAAACGACGAATTGATGGGCCATCCGCCGTACAGCCCTGACTTGGCACCCAATGACTTCTTTTATTCCCGCACATCAAGAAAAAATGCGTAGTCGATTTTCGTTAACAGAAGATGCTGTTGAAGCGTTCAAAAACCATGTTTTGGAGATGTCACAATCAGAGTGGAAAAAGTGCTGCGACAATTGGTTTGAGCGCTTGCAAAAGTGTATAAACCATGCTGGAGAATACTTTGAAAAACAATACAACCATTTTTGATGATAAATATTCGCACTTTCATTATTAGGCCAGAAATATACTTTGTAGGGACTTAAATACTGTAACAACATTGAACACACCCATTTCAATAGTAGCCAACCTCAATAGCATTTGTCTGTAACGGGATTTTAAAATTGTTTCAACTTTTATCATGGAGTGGTCAGATAATGAGAACCGTATCGCTGTTATAGCGCTTTTCAAGTGTGAAATGAAAAAAGCGATATTTTCAAAACGCTCGGGCCACTAGGGATTAGCCGCATGTTCGTCTACCTATGCATAAAACTGTTTGAGGAGACTGGAGATGTAAAAGACCGCCACCGGTCTGGCCGCCCACGCTCTGTTCGAACACCGCATGCCATCAAAGCTGTTAAATCAAGAATTCACAGAAATCCGCTCCGAAAACAGAAAATCGTGGCCCGTGAGACGAATATCACGCAAAAGTCCATGAGTCGAATCATTAAAAAAGACGACTTAAAAAAATAGGACTGAAAAATGCAGTCTTTTGGTGAAGCACGCTGATAACTTGCACAGAAAAATTGTGTTCACCGATGACAAAATTTTTACCGTTCAGGAAAAATTTAACAAGCAAAATGATAGAGTGTAACTAAGGAAGCATCTGAACTGATCCCAAGGGTGGAAAAGGGTTATCACCCAGCTTCAGTCATGGTTTGGTGGGGTGTCTCTTACGATGGGGTCACTGGCCTGCATTTCTGCGAACAAGGAGTCAAAGTTTACCAAGGAACCGTTTTGGAAGCTGTTGTGAAGCCTTTTAACAATTCCCTGTTCCAAAACCAGCCATTAGCTTTCCAGCAGGATTCTGCGCCCGCTTAAGACTAAAACGTCCCAGGCCTGGCTTCGAAACAATTTGCCAGCGTTCATTTCCTCTGAAGAATGGCCCTCAGGCAGTCCAGATATGAACCCATTGGATTACAAATTGTGGACGGTTTTAGAGGACAAGATTTGTCACAAAAGATACCCCAACATTGGATCTCTTAAGACTGCTTTGGTTCGAGCTGTGGCCAATTTTCCAATGGACGAGGTTCGTGCAGCTATTAACGATTGGCCTGTGCGACTTAAGGCGTGTGTGAAGGCAAAAGGTGGACATTTCGAATAAGAAGATTCTTTTTGGATACAATATACATCAATAAATATATTAAAAAATATTTAATCCAAAAACTTTCAGTACTTTTTATTTTACAGCATAAAACGTGTGTAACAGTATTTATGTACCTACAAAGTATATAGCAGCCCTCGTATAACGAAAATTAAATATTGAATTACTTGTCTGAATGCAACGCAATAATTCTATGAAAAAAGTAACAGATACCGTTTCTTAATGGGTGTTGAAAAAATATCGATTTCGTGAACCACATCGTTACTCAACAACTAAACTGTTTTTTCCTCTCTTTCATATTATAAAATTTAAGTGTGTTAAATATAAGTACGTTCGGACTATATATATATATATATATATATATATATATATATATATATATATATATATATATATATATATATATATATATATATATATATATATATATATATATATATATATATATATATATATATATATATATATATATATATATATATATATATATATATATATATATATGTGCATTTACTTATTTGTTTCGCTGTGTTAAATCGACGCACTTGTGCGTCATGCGTTACATAGATGCACTTATGCGTCCCAGGTTCTGCCTTATGTAGAACTGTTCGAACCAAATGTGGGAGCAAAGAATAGGAAGGAAGCAGATAAGAACATGCGTTTGACCATCTGCAAATCTAAGTCAAGCATACAGTCTGACTTCATCAGTTGTTGCGAACAGATGTGTGTCAAATTTCTCTCTCTGATAGACAAAGTGCTAACAGTTGTGTTTCAAACATTCGGTACAAGTAATTACAACAAGAACTTCGTAGAAAGCAAAACAAAATTAAGCGTGCACAAGATGTTGTAAACGAGCAAATCGTCAGTATGGCAAGTAAAAAAAACAAATTGTAGTGCAGCGGCCAATGCACATTCCAAAAACTATTTTTCTCCGCTTCAAACTATCGAAGATGACAACGAGGAAGACGGAGAAATTTTAAAGCCGGTCAAAGTCCACATTCCTCCTATTACTGTTTTAAAATGTAAGACAGTATAATTGCATGAAATATGTACGCAAATTAAGATAGCAAATTATGCTATTAGAAAGATCTCAATTGGATTGAAAATCTTCTGCAATTCCAAAGAAGACTTTGAGCTAATGTGTAAAACTCTTACAGACAAATATGAATTCTTTACTTACGACTCTAATGAGGAGAAACCGTACAAAGCCTTACTTTATGGTCTAGATAAACATGACCCTATGATTATTAAAAGCCAACTAATTAAGATGGGCCTTAAATGCTTAGATGTTAAGCTTGTTTTAAAATGAAGTGCTGGAAATTCGGAATTTGTTATATATGTTGTTTACTTCCAAAAGCAGTCGATTTCCATCAAGGAACTGAGGCAAAATTATTCTGTTATTGAATATATCAAGGTTAAGTGGGACTTCCAGCGGAGTAATAAGTCGAAAATTACTCAGTGTTATAACTGCCAAATGTATGGACATGGTTCTAGTCGTTGCAGAGTAAAAACAAAAAACACTAAACTTCGGATTGCACAGAAACAAATTTCAAGTATGCAAATTGTAATGGAGCTCATAAATCAAATTCCGATTCATGTCAAAGTAAGCAAAATTATATTCAAATGAGAGAACGATTGCATTCCTAAACCCGTCGCCCTATCAGAGTCAATAACGCTGGATATCCCAATCCTAATTACGAAACAAATTTTCCAAATAATCTACGTCAAAGTAGGCCGCCTGAACAAGCCTCATGGATTGTACCAAGATCGCGGCAGAACAACTTTAACACCAACAACAGAAGTAATTTGTTTTCGCCGGAGGAGATAGTCATTAACAATTCTATGGTTAATGACTTTATCTCCTCCGGCGAAAATAATCTAAGAAACTGCCGCAGTAAAGCAGACCAATTGGATGTGATCACCACCCTAGCTTGTAAGTTTTTGTCGTAATGTTAGAAAATATTGCAATAGTCACTTAATGCCAGAGGCATTAAGAATAAGAGTATCGAACTCTTCTAATTTTTAGTTCATCAAAAAATAGGCATCTGCCTAGTTTCCGAAACATGGTTGAAACCCCACATATGCCTTAATCATCAGGAATTTATCATTTATAGAAAAGATAGGGAGATTATGAGAGGAGGAGGAGTGGCAATTATTGTTAAGAGAATGATCCCTCACCAACTTCTTCCTATTATAGACACGAATTTGATTGAGAATGTTGGTATAAGGATTCTTACGAACTCGGATAATGTAGACATATTTTCATGTTATTTCCCTGGTGGTCGCGTTGGAAACAACGGCGAACGTAAACGATTATTTGCGTCCGATTTAAATAAACTGAGTAGAGGTGAGAGATTTATATATAAGGGGCGATTTTAATAGCAAACACCAGTCTTGGGGATGTCAACGCGCAAACTGTTGGGGGAATCTTTTGTTTCAGAAACAGGATTCCTATACTTTCAACATTATATATCCTGACGAACACACATTAGTTCCGGCAAACATGGCCCATCAAGGATCAACGCTTGATTTTTTCATAACTAATATGCATGAGTTCATATCTTCGCCGCAGGTCATAAACGATTTGAGTTCAGACCATTTGCCTGTAAAAGTGATTATTGACCGTAGTGTTCGAGGAATAGAACCCCACCACTATGATTTCCATAACGCTGACTGGAACTCCTATTCCAGATATATTAAGAGACATCTTCATCTTCGTAGTTCTGACGTTATAACAGAAACGGGGGATATAGGCTTAATGCTGGTAGACTTTAGACGTGTAATAAATGATGCCATTGATCACTACTCTACGAGAAAACCTTTCCCGGGGCATATAAAATTACTAATTCAAACGAGAAGTTACTATCGTCGAATTTGGAAGAGGAACAGAAATCCTGTAGACTTTCACGAAATGAAATGGTTAAACATTAGAATAAATAAGGAGATTGAGATCTTTAGAAATAGGTCTTGGAATAAGCTTCTATCCAAACTGGATACGGGCTCTTCCCCTTTTTGGAATTTATCAAAAATATTAAGGAAGAAGTCAAACAAAATTCCAATCTTAAGACAAAATGGATCTCGTTTTACCACTAATCAGGAAATATGTGGCGTATTGGCTTTGTCTTTCAACTCCAACCATTCCATTAGCTCCGCGCTTAGTGATCAACAGACCGTGTCTGATGTAAGAAGTTGCCTCGAGGCATTTGTTTCAGTGTCTATAGATGCAAACCAGCAGATATCTACTGATGCAGAAAATATATCAAATATTAAAAGGAGATTAAAGAATAAAAAATAGCCAGGGATCGACGGCATCAGGAATATATGTTTTAAGGCCTTACCTAAAAGCGGCATAAAATACTTGACTGTTCTCATAAACTCCTGTCTACAATTTGGATATTTTCCACATGAATTCAAGGAATCGAAAGTAATCCCAATCAAAAACCCAATAAACCTAGTCACTGTCCGTCTTCAATCAGTTTGCTTTCTTCCGTTAGTAAAATACTAGAGAAAGTCATAAAGGAGAAGCTATCACAGTTCATGGAAGACAATGGAAGACGAACAGAGCACAGCACAATTCATCCGTTAGTGAGGATTAGAAATATAGTTAATTCTAATTTCAACGTACAGAAATCCACCGGTATGGTACTTTTATATGTAAAGGCTGCGTTTGATTCTGTGTGGCATGATGGCCTTATATACAAAATGGTTATCCTCAATATCCCGCCTGCTCTCATTAAAATCATTCAGAGCTTTTTAGATGCACGGACCTTTAGAGTACACATCAACTCTGTTTTCTTTACAGCTACACCCGTGGCAGCTGGTTGCCCCCAGGGATCATGTCTGTCCCCTGTGTTATATAATCTATACACATCAGATTTCCCAGTACTGGAAAACTGTGTAACGTCCATTTTTGCAGATGATACTGCAATACTTAGCTCCGAAATCTTGGCTTTGGATGTGATATCGAACTTACAGAGGGCAATCTCCGTACTTCTCGCATATTTCCACAAATGGAAAATATTAGTGAACGGTGAAAAATGTCAGGCAATATACTTCACCAGGAAGCGTAAAGAATGTTTTACTCCACAGAACAACATCATAATTAATAATAGAAAAGTACACTGGGATCAAAAGGTCAAATACTTAGGAATTATACTGAACCCCAAAATGAAATTCAAGGATCACATTTTTTATGTCATCCATAAGATAAATATGCTAACCAAATCATTATACCCATTCATTAATCGAAAATCCTGTCTCAGTATAAGTAATAAGATGCTAATTTTGAAAACCATATTTCACTCAACTCTATACTATGGGCTCCGTTATGGACAAACAGTGCCAAATGTTACTTGAATAAACTGCAAGTTGCACAAAATAAGTTACTAAAATTGATTTATAATCTACCCTTCTTCTATTCTACGAGACGACTTTACGAACTGGCTAATGTAGAACTAGTTGTAGAAAGAATAGTTAAACTTTCACAAAACTTCAATATGAGATGTATAACATCTATTTACCACCATATCAATGAATTATATCATTCATAATTAGGTTAAGTAGTTTTAAGTTTTAATTAATTCATATAGGTTTTTTGTAAATTTTTGCCTTCTTGTATTATATTACATTTAATTTACTAAATTTTCAAAATTGTAAATAATTATAAGGAAGAAGAAGAGATACCTCTTAAACTCTAAGTTGTATATAATATGTTTGTACATAACCTATCGTATATTATTGAAACAATAAATTGAATTGAATTGAGAAGTCAAGCATACATTACCATTTATATGTTTTATCGATGCTGATTTATGACGTTGAGGTGGTCAGGACATCGAACATGTTCGATAACTTGCAGCTGCATAATTATAAGCCAAATTTCGGTTTGCCTGCTTTAATGCAAATTTAAATCGGTCTCTTTTTTTGGACTGTCAAGCAGGGAACATCGTTTAAGTATCCTAAATATCTAATTTTGTACCCTTTTAGCTCAGCTGTGAAAAAATAAATAAACTTAACAATTATCTTTTACTTTTTTTTCTAAATTCTTGAAATTGATTTCATCTGTATAATTTCTTGAAAAATGGGAGTTATGTTTAATTGTTCGTATGTATGTATGTAGATGTATGTAGACTTTCGTTAACATGATGAGATTATTGTTTTTTTCATATGAGTAGTAAGGTGGTCGAAAATGTAAGTGTTTCACTTCTGTAGTAGTACTGTGAACTGTATTTTTAAATTAAAAATGTTAAAACATGGTGCAATGTATTTTTATTTACTTATAATGCATAATTTAACATATTACGTAGAACTTTGTGACAAGGTGTAGATAGTTCCATTTACAAATTCATACTTGCCCTAAGTAGTGTGAGTGTAATTTAAGTGTGATTAAAAAGAATTTATCAGGTTAAAAAAAAACAGAGGTTTAGGCTATGTGTATTACTCGATATACTTTCTAAATTCTCAGAAAAGTCGTGCAAATTGCTGAGAGGGACAACTTGATTAAGAATGTCAAATACGTGTATATTTCAATTAAATAACAAACATGTAAAAGCGGGTATGTTTATTTAAATTAATTCAATGTTTGCAATTCTACTTTTTCAACTATAAACGATCCGCGGTCGTTCCACCATCGAAAAATTACTGTGCGTCTTCGTCGGATAATCAAAAATATGAGCAGCACAAATACTCCTTGCAGGCCGTTTATTATGTCCATCAGAATCAAATAGATTTGTGGGCCGGGTGAATAAAATGTTACGATTTCCAACAGCCAGGTGGAAATCAGCGTTAATCCCAACAAGCTAATACACTTAGCACTACAAATAATAACATATTGATAATGATAAAATTCGATATCATGTAACATAACTTACTCTTTCTTCACTTCTTCGAACATATCTTTATTACATTCGAAAATGTTATCAGGGTCCCGACAGGGGGACACAGCCACACCTCGGGTTGTCAACTTTTGAAATCCAAAAAATGCTCCAGCCATTACGAAAAAACTTAACAGCAATAGTGACGAAACAGGCGGGATAAAATACCGTTGAGACTCCCGAATGGCTACAGGTGATAATATTATTTATTATTATGTATGCTTTTTATGAGCAAGATATTTTGACTCCATTGAGATGTACTTACATTCCGTATAACCTTGTATAAAGTAAGAAGGCATTCCAGGTAAACCCTTTTGATTTGTTAATATCACAAATATGAATGCTCCAGTAAATGAAAATCCACTATAGCTTCCCAAGTAAAGAAATGTAGTACACATTGTTTTAGTCTTGTTTAGTGCTATATGTATCCTACAATTAGAGTTGATAATTTATTATTTGGTATGTGTTGCATAAAACTAACAAAATAATGAAAATTATAATAGCAAGTGGGCCACTTAAGTTCGACAAAATTGTATATTTATTGTCGATACACCTTCTACTCGTATTCAAGCTTGCATTAACATGTCGAATATGCGACTCCTTTCTTTCTCGTCATGACCTTATACTGTCTATGATAATTTTGGAATAAAGAATTGCATACCAACATGTTATATTTTACATCAGTCAGTCCATTACTTTAGCCAATATGTAACATTCTTATGTGGACCATGCCCGAAAATGCAAGGGGAAGAAATGACAGATAGAAAGATAGCCCTACCTCTTACTTTTCCCAAATTACCTATACGAGCCCAGAGGTCCTACTTTTCAAAATTTATGACTGTGACTAAAATTCAAAAAAAAAAAATTTGTGTTAATTTACAAAAACAAATAGATGCGTTAATTCGCTTCCAAAAAATAAAAAAAGCGATTCAGTCAATATATGTTGCGAGCCATTAGAATTTGTTTCAATTTCGAATCAACGAATTCTATTTCATGATATCATTATTACTTCCTTGGATTTTTTCGAAAATGACAAAGCCTAATTTAGATAAAATTATTAAATGCAACTATACTTATAAGACCATATGCGACAGCGCATGGAGAAAGGGACCTAAGGGTAAAAAAATCAATTTTAATTTTTTTTTGATGTGGACAACATCTGAGCATCGAATGAGACCGATCCCATGCCCCAAAAGTGTTCCCTCCCAGAGATATGCGCGTTTTATGAAAGTGATGGTACACCAAAGATACACGTATTTAAATCTTTAAAATGGCTCTCCTGAACAAAACTGGTTTTTACCCTTAGGCCCCTTTCTATTTTGCGCGTCACATATTGTTAACGCTGCGTTTAGATTTGAAAAATAATTGACAAATAAAATAAAATTTATCGTTACATTTGAATACCAAATTTTTTTAGGCACAAACAAGAAATCAGTTGAAATTTGACAAATAAAATTATTTGCTTTCAGGATGTTTTAATTTGGGCTGTAATGGTCAAGTTAGATGCCTTGATGTATATAAAACTAATTTATTTTATCTTTTCCACGTTTTGTGGTTTGTTTCCAACCTCTCCAGGGGAATTTTTTAATTTAACCCAACGTTAATTACGTTATTACGAACCATTACTTGTATAATTGATTAAAAAACGTGACTTCACAACACAATTAAGATGTAATCATTTATATTATTAATAAATTAAACAATGAAAATCACAGAAGGAGAAAAACTTAAATACTAATATTTCAGAACTGTATAAGTATGCTTCAAAATATCGCAACGGAACACTACAGCTTATTGTTGTCTTCATCTTCTTTGGTGTTGACTGATTTGTTTATTTGTTGTTTTTCTGCTATATATACACTAGGCTACTGTTGCAGCAATACAACCATGTTGAAGCAAACGTTGCTTTGTGTGTAGATGTGTTACAACGTTTTTGTTTTCGATTTTGTCGAGTATTTTGACGATTTCGAAATTAACTGTATGTCCGATCTCTTTTGCATGTTGTGCTACTGCAGTTATCTCATTTATCTTTCTGATATCTGTTCTAATAGTTGTATGCCAAATATTTGTTTTGTTGTTCTTTCTTTCTTATACTTTTGGCAGTCTTTTTTGTCGTTGCCACTGCAGATGATCTCGTTTAAAACGTTGTCAGTGTGGAGTTTGTGTGTTGTTGTTTTTGTTGTGCATATGTTGCGAAATGTTTGGTACGATTTGTACGCTACCGTTGCATTCTCATAATGTAATGTATTTTGTAACTTTTTACCATCAGTCAGATTTTTTATGAAGAGTACGCTGTAAAAAGTTTTTGGTTTCTCCTTCGAATTTATTTTCTTGCTCGGGTTTAATGTTCTTGAGATTGAGTTGTTAATAATGGATGTTGGGAAGTTTTTGAGGTATGTTTTATTTTGTTTATATTGTCCTTTTAAAATTTTTTGTCGCTAAGATAGAAAAAAAAGTTTATTGCACTGTTGATCTTCATTATCTTGGTTGTGTTGAATAGAAAGTAGTCATTTCTTCCGAGGCCGCCTCTATCCAATTTGTGATTAATGTACTATTATTTCTGATGATTTTCTTTTCCAGGTAGACAATATCTTGATTCTTTCTCGATGGAAAATTGAATTTTCTTGTGTTATGTGAACGATGGACAGGACAAGGCGTCCTGTCATAACAAGCACGGTTGTAGTTTTGTGGTGAAGAAGAGGCTTCGACATCTTGTCACCAGGTTCACTCCACTTGACGAACGACTGGCCACAATTCCCATCGAGGCAACATATTTAAAATCAGCCTAACAGCTGCACACGCTCCGAGGGAAGAGAAAGTCAATGATGCCAAAGACAGCATTTATGAGCGCATTGAGCAGTCATATTTTGATTCACGAAAACTACTACGAAAACGGAATGAGGTTGATTGATTTCGCCGCAGCTCTAAATATATTTATAAGCAGCACTAGATTTAAATATATAAAAATCCACAAGGCCACTTGCTTGTTCCCAGATCTTCAATCGCGAAATCAAACTGTTCATGTTGCGGTAGATGGAAGACACCAGTATATACGTAGTTTGAGCTATCCGAGAAGACAACATATATTTGGATCATTACCTAGTAGCAGCGAAGGTACACACTAGACTAAAGGTCCAATTAGTCTTGACGGTTGACGGTAGGCAATCCGCTATTTCAATTGGTTTGTATTTTGCATGTGTTAGAGGGAGATAAATACAGTTTGACGGTTGTAGACGGTAGACTTCTGCAGGTTTGCAGAATCAACCGTCAAGACTAATTGGACCTTAAGTGTAGTCTTTTTAAAACGTGGCACAAAGTACTACAAAATGTTGCACAAAAAGTATAACAACAATAAAGTGGCAAAATTGTGACTTAAGTGACACAACGGTAACTCTGAGCACAACATCTAAGGAATATAAGTAGTTTATTATGATATCAAACTCTTAAAAAGTCAACTGCATCGACAATACCGAATAGCTTCTAAAACCACAAATAGATTTCGCGGATTATTCATGAAAATAATTCTGATGTTGAAGGTATGGACAAATCCAACATAGGTTATTAAGTTAAATGCAATGGAAAAGAATTAACAATATCTACATCGAATCAACAGAACACCTACCCAAAACTCTATTATCGGGACACAAATCCGACGTTCTATTATAAAACCAAAATTTAATGAAAAAAAGCGTAAGTGGAACACTATGCTGCACGACATAGAAAACGTATTAGAGAGCGATAGAGATTACAACAGGAAATTTATACTTATAATAGGAATGTGGACATTGTTGCCAACTGTGTGGAAAATTAAAATCGATTTTAATTATTTGTTTATGTCGTTTTTGACTGGGCTGATTGGTCAGTCCTCCTTCATGAATCAAATAAAACTTATTTATTCCATGTTTTCCCAACGTTTCGTTAGCTTTTTTCTAACTTCTTTAGGGGATGTTTATTTGAAAATCCTGTCGACAAAAAGTGTTGTTATTTATAATTTCCTATGATATGATAGCTTTACTTACAATTAGTTTTACATTTCATTCGTCATAATTTCTTATTACTATTAAAAAACTGGACATCACGAAACAATTCAATAATAAAAAATAAATAAATGTAAAAATCACAGCAAAACTTAACACTTATATCACAGTAACGCACTTCTGTTTAGTTCAACTTATTGCAGCGGAGTATTGCAGCTTTATGTTGTCTTTGTCTTCTTTGGTGTTTATTGATTTATATATTCTCTGTTGAATTCTCAAACTTTCTAAAGTGTATCTCTTATTTTCAATTTTCTCTCTGTCTAGTATTTTCACGTTCTTTAGGTCAGCTGAGTGTTGGTTCTCTTTAATGTGTTGTGACAAAGCAGTTTTTTCTTTTCCCTTTCTTACTTCGGCCTCATGCTCGCTTAATCGCACACTTATCAATAGTTTTGTTGTGCCAACATAAACTTTGTTGCTCCCCTTCATTCCCCATGCTTTTCGTACACAACGTTGTTTTCCCTTAGTCTGTCTGGTTTTGTTGTTCTTCTTGTAAAAATGTTGTAAATGTAGAACACCAAGGTTTATGTATAGAAGGTTACGCCATCCCAGCCCCCTTCCCTTTTCTGTTTTTGACGTTTGTCACCAATGACGTCACGCAAACTTTGTTCCTATTGGCTAAAAATTTCGAGTGTGGGACAATTGACTATTTTTGCCATCAATTTATTTATTAGAGTTTATTTATTAGAGTTAAAGTTTTATTTAATTTTCTTTTTTTGGTATAAATATTTTTGGTAATGTCGGCATTTAATATTCTTAACCTAAAGTACATTCTGCACCGGAAAAACATTCTTTTTACATTTTCTTCAAGTTCAACACCTTCAGCTTCTTCTATGTGTTTTTTTAAATATTGATTCGTTAGCCACAATGTTTTTTAACTAAATGTTTCTAATCAAACAATAAAAATGTTACTTATACACATACTCACATATTTTTTACTGTTGGTTTTCATACATTTGCCCACTGCACACTTAATGTTTACGTTTCGATTTGTTGTTTTATTTCTTCACAAATCTGACAAAGTGATTTCAGCTGTAGGGTTGCCAACTCACTGCAATATGTAAATTTTTCACATGAAATCTTAGCTTGGTTAACTAAAAGTAGGCAGACATAGAGCTGGCAACCCACTTCTTTTTGATGTTTGTCACCAACTACGTCACCTAACGGCAATTTTTGCTGATGGCGTAACCTTGTATTTATAAACCTTGTAGAACACTATTCAGACTACAACAAACACGAAAGAGGCAGAAAGAGCAGAATACAATTTTCAAGTCAAGTTACTCAACATAGAAATAAAGGAGATGCACACGAACTTCAACACAGTAAAAAGAGAAATTGAAATATTAGAAAAAGAGATAAACAATACACTGCACAAAATCGAGTGTTAAAATTTTAAAACGGAACAGTGGAAACGATATAAAAACATAAAACAAAGAACAAAAAGGACACACTTATTCATATTTGAGAAGTTAAAAAGGGATAAGTTTAGGAAATTAAAATTAAGATACAATGAAGATTGGTTTATCAACCATACAGAGGTAAATTTTACAGAAGAAAGCAAATGGCTTCTGTCAATGGGGAACAAATTTGCTTTACCAATAAATAGGAAAAACTTCGACCCAATTTCTCTAATAGCAGACATAGAACAATGGTACAAGCAATAAAAGACGACACGGAAAAGGAGATAATACGATCAAAAACAGCAGGATGAATATCAAATCTCAAAAGGACGCTAAACAACAACGAAATGGACAAATTCATATTCGGGATTTACGAAGACACGAATACTCGCATTATGGAACTCAAAGGCACAATCATGGTAACAACGGCGGACAAAGGAAGCAAACCAGTAGTTATATACAGAGACGAATATATGAAGAAAATGGAGAAACTATTGGAAGACAAGACAACGTATAAGAAAATCGGGATAGATCCAACAGAAAAACTCCAGAAATTAAACAACACAATAGTGTTAGATTTATTTAAGAGCAATTACGTCACAAAATGGGAAAAAATGAAACTTACCTGCATCGCGGCAGAAGCACTAGAACTCTATGGACTACCGAAAATACACAAGGAAAACTTACCAATGCGACTAATTGCATCATCCCAGAAAGTCCCCTGCTATATTTTTTCTCAATATATTGCAAAAATACTAAAACAAATTATCTCACCCACATATAATATTAAAAATTCTTCTGAACTAATGGAGAAACTAAAAGGAGTAAATTTGGATAAGGACGACATACTAGTTTCATTCGACGTGGTATCTTTGTTTACCAACATACCCACACACTTAGCAATTAGAAATATTATGGACAAATGGGAGACATTAGAAGAATATACACCTACAGTCAAAACCGCTTATAACGTCATTCAAGGGACCGACGAAACTCAGTCGTTATAGCCGATTGTTGTTCAAAGCAATATCCATTAAATTCACATTTCTCAAATTTGAAAGAGTATTACAAATATTCTCCTTATTTGGAACATCCGTTGTGCAAATAAATTTTTGCAGCACCTCTACGGCGAAGCAAGCCTCGGACACCGAAGGAATAATTCAGAAACGTCTTCATCTGGATCATCGACGTCATGGTCTTCTACAGATTTTATAATTTTTCATCGTCGTCATACTGCTCACATATGCGTACACAGTCATCTATATCAACAAGTCCTTGCACAATTTCACCATGTGGAATTTCGGTAGTGTCTATATTGTCATATTCCGTAATATTCATTGAGCCTTGCATAAAGCCAGCGTGATGGAAACAGTTTTTAATAACGGTGGCTTTAACGTCTTTCCAAGCAGCCTCCAATATTAAAATAGCATCTAAAATGTTTAACTTTGTATCCAGCCCCGGTCGATTTTGGCTTTTACATTAGAAATTTGGCGATTCCTGTAGTGAGATTTTAAAGATCATATAACGCCCTGATCCATGGGCTGCAATACTGAAGTAACATTAGGTGGCAAAAACACTAGCTTTATAGATTTCAAGCCGGTAACGTGGGTGGTGAGCCGGACAGTTGTCAACGACTAAACAAATTCTTTTGCCTTCTTTAGTAAGTGACCGATCCCAATTAAACAGCCATTTTTCAAAAATTGTTGATGTCATCCATGCCTTAGTATTATTTTCGTAATCGACCGGTAAAGAATGCACATTTTTGAAACATCTCGGATGTTAAGGTTTTCCAATTATTAGCAGCTTCATCTTCGTCGAACCAGACATATTTGCTGCGACCATTACCGTTAGTCTGTCTTTTGATAATTTGCCATTGGAACATATTTTAACTTTATATTTAAAGCTGTTTGATGGTGTCATATTAAAAAACAATGCTGTTTCGTCGGCATTATATATTTCATCTGGAGAATACTCAGCGCAAAGTTTTGGCCATACATCAATTAGCCATGATTCACATAATCCCTCCGGCACTGCACCACGTTCTCCACAGACCTTTCCAAAAATAATGTTGTGTCGGGTCCGAAAGCGTTGAATCCATGATGTCGAAACTTCAGTCGTTACACCCAGTTTTTTAGCAAACTCATCAGCGTTGCCTTTTAAAATTGGACCATTAATAGGAATGTTAAAACTTCTCTGTTGTTTAAACCATTTTAATAAACAGGCGTTAACTTCTTCCAGAGTCGACTTTCTGATTCTTTTTACAGTTGTTGAATTCTCTTTTAAGGACTGCGATAATTTGTCTTTGCTTTTTAATATTGTTGATATCGTAGAATGGCTTACATCAAATTCTTTAGCTAAATCACTATTTTCTCACCGCTTTCTAGCCGACGAATAATTTTCAATTTTTCTGCTACTGTAAATTGCTTGCGTTTAGTACTCATCGTTTGAATTTACTTACTTTTGCTGACAAATGACGAACATGTGTACAACCAACTTGAAAACGCATACATGTGTGCAAGCAAATTAAAAAACCAACTAAAAAACACACTCTGCAGTTTTCCAGTGAAATATATACGAAACAAAATTCTCCAATTAATGCCATAGCCTGCTTAGTCGTCGTATGCGATAGTTAAATTCAAAGACTATTTGAAAACATGACGATATAACCAGATTGTCGTTGAATGCGATGTCGCTGTAAGCAATACTATTTATAATGGAATGTAGGAGCACTAATTCGGGACTTTAAAATGCCGTCTTTATAACCGGTAGGACGTTTTAACCGAAGTCGTTGTAAGTGATTTCGACTGTATATCAAAACAAAAGTTACTAAAACTGCTTCAATTCTGCTTGACAGACAATAACTTCTTCAAGTTTGACAACAAGGTATACCATCAGACGTATGGTATGCCAATGGGCAACCCCTTATCACCAACAATAGCAGTTATAGTTCTAGACGCATTACTTGACGACGTGACAACAGAATTAAAATCAAAAACGGAGAAATAAAACTACTATCGAAATACGTGGATAACATATTTGCTATCGTTGACAAAATAGCATAGATACAGTACTAAAAATGCTCAATGCATACCACATCAAGATCCAATTCAACGGAAATAGAAGAGGAGAAAGAAATCGCATATTTAGACATGAAAGTAATAGGACGGAAAACTTGTAACAAATTGGCACACAAATGAAACTGCACCTGGGATAAACTATCATTCCACACAACCGCAAAATATGAGAATAAACACAGAATCAAACTTAATACAGAAGGTTTTTAACGTGAGCGACTAAAGATTCTACGACCAAAATTTGAAAAAAGTTACACAAATACTAATAAAAAATAATTACCCAAAATGCACAATAAGCAGTTTAATGAAAAAATACACAAAAAATAACAGAATAATACAACCTTCACCAATGGATCAATAAATTTTTCACAGTGTACCATACATACCAAGACTTACTGAGAACAGATTAATAAGAGAATAATACGGGACAACAACACATCCATCGCCTACAGATCTAATGAAACACTGAGAAACATTTTTACAAGAAGAACAACAAAAAACAGACAGACTAAGGGAAAACAACGTTGTGTACGAAATAACATGCATATGGAATGAAGGGGAGCAACAAAGTTTATTTTGGCACAACAAAACGAATGCTAAGTGTGCGATTAAGCGAACATGAGACCGACATAAGAAAGGGAAAAGAAAACACTGCTTTGTCACAACACATTAAAGAGAACCAACACTCAGCTGACCTAAAGAACGTGAAAATACTAGACAGAGAGAAAATTGAAAATAAGAGATACACTTTAGAAAGTTTAAGAATTCAACACACGCAGAAAAAAAGTATGGTTGGGGTGACAATATTATGATCCTCACAACAATAGTATGATTCACACATAACCATACTATGATTCCCACAACCATAGTATGATTCAAACTCAACCATACGATAATCTCCACAACAATACTATGATTCTCACAAGAATAGTGGATTCACACTCAACCATACTATTATCTTCACAACCATATTATGATGCTCACAACCATAGTATGTTTTTCATACATCTATAGTATGACTATTACAACTATAGTATGATTCACACGCAACCATAGTATGATCCACACAACCATAGTATGATTCACACCCAATCATACTATGATCCCCCAAATTATTTATTAGGATTGGGTAATGTTGTTATTCAAAAATAGAGATTTTTATCAAGAATTTTTGTATTACAATAAGTTAATAGCCAGAATTGAGTCCATGTTTTTATTGAACATTTCATTCAAGAAACAAAAATATATATTCCAACGGCAGTCGAAAATACTTTTAGTTCCCAGCAGGGGTGAATGCTACTTCACCATCCGTAGACCCCAAGAAACGAATGTGATTAAACTATGATCAATGGCTATATACTTAAGTGCAGGCAGATTTTAAATAAACGAGAACCAGTCAGTATTAGAGTATTTCACCGAACAAAGTAAACACACAAAAAATACCTCGAACTACCTTCCGATTGTTTTTGGTTTTTTTTTATGGACAACAATCATTGACTGTATCGTGTGTACGTGTTTTTTTGTATATCAAAAAAACATACGCACGCACTTTCATGTATGCTCTATAAAACCTGTTTTGTTATGTTCATAGTCGAAACCATACTGTATGATTGCCGTAATCATATTATTGTTAATGTAAATATTAAACAACAATACTTTTGTTGTGCCAACCATGTTTATATGGTTGCTAAAACCATATTTTTATTTCTAAATTTGGCAATAATACCATTGTTACATTTCAACAATAGTAATATTGTCGCAATCATACTGCTGTCAAAATGAAATTTAAAAAACAATACTATGGTTGCGACGAACATGCTTTTATTGTACAGAACATATTATTGTTGCGGTGACCATAGTGTAACCATATCTTTTCTCTGCGTGCAGAGAATATCAAAATTAATAAACACCAAAGAAGACAAAGACAACACAAAGCTCCAATACTCCGCTGCAATAAGTTGAACTAAACAGAAGTGCGTTACTGTGATATAAGTGTTAAGTTTTGCTGTGATTTTTACATTTATTTATTTTTTTATTATTAATTTGTTTCGTGATGTCCAGTTTTTTAAAAGTAATAAGAAATTATGACGAATGAAATGTAAAACTAATTGTAAGTAAAGATAGCATATCATAGGAAATTATAAATAACAACACTTTTTGTCGACAGGATTTTCAAATAAACATCCCCTGAAGAAGTTAGAAAAAAGCTAACGAAACGTTGGCAAAACATGGAATAAATTAGTTTTATTTGATTCATGAGTCCTCCTTCATGCCCAGTCAAGCCAATCAGCCCAGTCAAAAACGACATAAACAAATAAAATAAATACCCATTTGGTCAAAGAACAAGAATTTTAATTATAGTTGAAAGTCTGGCGCTATGTAATCTATAAGTTTTTAGAAAATTACTAAAAATGTAACAAAAGGAAACCCCACCTTCATATCAACAAATATTGTTGTTCTATAAAAATAAACTGTTCAAATTACCGACATGCGTGTGAACGAAAGTAATTATTCTCGTATAAGTTGTTTACTATCTTTTTCCTATATACCTGTAAATGTTTTATTGAAAACACCTAAATAATGTAACATTTGCTGAAATATTATTAAGGTAGTAACTCAGAACTCGAACAAGTTGTTTTTTTATATATGATTTATTTGAAATATTGAATCTGCTCCTTAGGAGCCTAACAATAAGTATACGAATCTTAGGTATATTTCAACAATGAATCCTAGAACGGATTTTTTGTTATGTGTATTCAGTTGTATTAATCATACACTGAATGGTTCTTCGGAAAGGTCGACCAACTAAATGAACATACAGAGATAAGTGTTTTCTGTGCGTTTTTCAACAACGAGATAAAGTAAAACGAAATCTCTTTATGACCTTTTCTCTGAATTTCAGAATTAGCCTGTGTGCACGCTGGTATGCTAGGGCCTACGGCGATAAACCGTAGGGTACTTTGGATTTTGAGTGCATTAGTTGTATGTGCTTGCCTTATGTACCATTTGCATATCGAGCCATAAGCGCTAACCTATCGTAAGTCAAATTTTTGGAAAAAAAATTTTATTGCTAAAAAATAATCGTTAGGACAAGCCTCATCGTTTTGTATTTTTAAAATGACAAAATTGTTAGTAAAACATCAAAAAAAAAGCTTTTGCATTTTATCGTAAATGATTGTTTAAATTTTATTGTGTAGCAATTTTATCGTAAGTCACACATCAAATTGCTGCAGCAATCGCAAATGTGTTCAGATTTTTTTTTTTGTTTTTTGATACAGTTATATGAGTAGGTAGAAATCTTAAATTTTTGCATTAAAACATTTGCATTTTTAATAAAGTTGTTTGAAATAAATAATAAAAACCGTCTCCTGTAAAATTTGCATTTTTTCACTTACGATAGGTTAGCGCTTATGGCTCGATATATTGTATGTATGCATTTTCCTTTGGTATACATATTTAGTTAAGGTAGAGTAAGATAGTTTGTAGTAAATGAAATGAGTTCTTTCAAAGCCATTGAACTGTTTGGTTGTTTGATCTCCGCTCTGTTTCCATATGTGGTATGAAACGCGGTGTTAGTAAATACTAATATATCGGTGACCTCGACTGGATCAAGAGTTCTTTCAAAACCATTGAAGTGTTTGGTTGTCTGATGCGTTATATGTATGTATATGGAGTGCATATGAAATGCTGTGTTAGTAAGTACTAACATTGTGGTGACCCTGACATGATGAGTTCTTTTAAAACCATTACAGTGTTTGGTTTTTTATCTCCTTTCCATATGTGGAGTGCATAGAAAACGCGGTGTTAGTGCATACTAACAATGTGGTTCGCTGCTTATTGTCAGGAATTTGCATTAATTTGGGTAAACTAGTATACAATCACATATCAAACTCTAGTTATAACGGATAGACGCGGTATTATACGTACTGTTGAAGGTCCTTAAGCATTCACATATTTGAGAATTTTAAGCCAAGATTGGGTTAAACGTCATGAAATAGAGGTGGTGGCCTCTATAGGCAAACATTTCCGTAATTTAGATATTGTAGGTTTTTTGTGTCGACTGTTTTAAGAATCACTTATAAGACTATTTAAGCCACTTGACGTAGAAAAAATAGTTCTACACAGTCTTGGAGTGTGCATTCGCGATTTGCATGTTGTTGGCCTTAGAATGTTCACATGATTGAGAATTTTAAACCAGGTTTGATTAAAAAACCTCGTAAAATAGGGACAAAAGCCTACATAGCCAGACAGTTCCGCAATTTCAGTGTAGCAGGGTTTGGTATTGACCGTTTTAAGTAGCATATATAAGAGCACGTGACTTAGAATAAAGAACTCTACACAGTATTTCGGGGGAGATAAAAAAACGTTCGTTTTTCCGAAGTCCCCAGCTAGTATTTCGTGGTCATCGGTGACGCATTGCCCACATTTGACTCTACATCTGTGGTTTTCTAAATAAGACTCAAGAATTCGATGCGTATTTTCCGGTAAGTATTCGCAAATTTAGTTGGTCAAGCCAAAGTGCCAGACTTTGTCAAATGTTTGAGCAACATTCAGAAATACGGGGCAGCAATATGCTCGCCGTTTAAATGATTTTTCAATTCCTTGGGTCAGACGTTTACCTTCCCGGAATCCAAACTGATAGTCTAGAATTATGTTAGATGACACGAGGAATGGCTTTATTTTTGATAAAAAAAAAACTTTTTCAAATAGTTTGGATAAGCTGCAGACTTATCGGCCTGTATGAGGAAGGTATTCATTTGTCCTTTCCTGGCTTTAAAATCATTTGAATCAGAGAATTTTTCCACGCTTTAGTAATGTAATTATGTCTCAAAATTGAGTTAAATAATTTTGCCAGGAACTTCACTGCAATATAGGAAAGTTCCAAGATCATTACCTGGATTCACGGTTTCTTTAATGACATGCAGAACTTTATTTGCGTTAGTAAGCAATGGAATTACGACAGAAACTTTATCATCTGATAGAAGGAGCGACGTCCTTCCTTGCAGGATTTGGGCAAAATACCTGTGAAAGATGTTTTGCGAAAACAATGGCTTTTTCATCTTCTGATATTGCCCACTCGCTATTTGCGTCGCAAATTGGAAATTGCGTTTCTGTGGGCATACTATTATTTCTTAAGGTTTTCCATATTATATTTCCCGGTTAGTGTAAGTATTCAAAATATTTGTCGCGTTCTTTTGTTTATGTGTAGCGTGAGTGGCCACCTGTTCCAGGATCTGCATTTTCGTGAAACTTTTCCAGAGCCACCGACTCAGGATTTCGGTAGTAAGTTTTAATGATTTCCAAACGTTGCTCGTAAGTAAACTTTACCACTGAAAGGTCATTGAAAATGTTTGAGGGTGCGTTGACGTAAAGATGCGAAATTGTAATTGGAAACCCCGATATTATGTTTTCTCCAATTGATAGTAAATAAAATACAATACAAATGTTCTCATACTAAAAAAACGTCAGTCGGATAGTCTGTCAATATGGTTGGAATTGTTTTAGTAAGTCGATTGTGTCCACACTCTTCGACGACCACACCAACGGCGAAACGTGTTAAAATTACGTGCATCATTAGAACTTCGTTTAATTCTGTTATTTGTTATCTACATACTTATGTACATGCAGGCTATATTCTTAACTGCATGGAGATTCTGATAACAAGAACCAATCGGCAGTAGAGTACTCCACCTTACAAAGTAAACAGAATAAAAATCCCTTGCACTGCCATCCGATTGTTGTTGTTTTTTTTTATAATGGACAACTACCGAGCGATGTATCGTGTGTGTGTGTGTGCACGATACTTTTTGGTATACCCAAAAAAAACACACTCACAAGTCTGTAAAAACTGTTACGTTTTGTTTTAGTTACATAAGGTATGATTGTCGGAATCATATTATTGTTAAAATAAAATTCAAACAATAATACTTTAGTCGCTCTAACCATATTTATTTGGTTGCTACAACCATAGATTTATACCTAAATTTTGCAATAATATGTTATATTTCAACAATATTAATATTGCCGCAATCATACTATTCAATGAAATTCAAAAACCAATACTGTGGTTGCGATAAACATACTTGTATTGCAGGGAACATATGATTGTTGCCATGAACATATGTTACCATATTTTTTCTCTGGATGTATGTAGTGAGGGGCAAGCTCACATGTTATATATATTTTTATTTGCTCTGAATAAAGATATTAAAGTAATGAAAAAACCAAAAATGTTTAACGAAAAAATTGATTAATAAATTTCCAATTTTATTTAATATTAGGGAAGTTTTAAAGAACTGGAGATGCTATAAATTACCACTCCAATCAGATACGTTCGGAAGAAAATATGGTATAATATATAAACCTTCGTTATTCGATTTTTTACTAAACGTAATATTTACAAAGTATAGATTTATAATTTAGAAAGTTTCAAAATGCACAAAGCTATAATACATAATTTTAACCGACTGTTGATATTCGGGTTTCTGGTTATTGAATTGATGGTATTAGTATTGATTGTTAGGTGTATTTAATAAAAATCGCAGTTGAATAAAAAACGGCTACAACTCCGGAAAATTTCGGGCCTTAAGGATGGTTCACGAGAAAACTTTCAGCAAGAATCATTTTTTTCTTTGATGAAACTCACATTATCAGACTACATATTATTGTTTATTTTGAGTTATTTTGACGCCAATTTACATGAACGTTTATTCCAATTTACTGTTGGCATTATGGAAAACAAATTGTTTTTGTTGTCGTTTTCCTCCTTTTACTGTTTGTATTTTTCTTTTTAATTTTTTTTTTACTAAATTAATTTGAAAAACACCGTTTATCAACTTTTTTGGACATTTTCCCATGCAGAACAATGCACGCAGAGAAAAGATATCGTTATTATATGGTCACCGCAACAATAATATGTTCTCTACAATAAAAACATGTTCGTCGCAACCATAGTATTGTTTTTTGAATTTTATTTTGACAATAGTATGATTGTGGCAATATTACTATTGTTGAAATGTAACAATAGTAATATTGCCAAATTTAAAAATGAAAATGTGGCTGTAGCAACCATATAAACATGGTTGGTGCAACAAAAGTATTGTCGTTTAAAATTAACGTTTACAATAATATGATTACGGCAATCATACTGTTGCGACTATGAACATAACAAAACAGGTTTTATAGAGCATACATGGATGTGTGTGAGTATGTTTTTTTCGGTATACCAAAAAAACACATACACACAATGCAGTGCATGGTTGCCCAATAAGCACAAAGTCGGACTCGGATCCGATTTGAGTCCGATATGACGGACTCCGCTTTCTCTGTTCCGATTCGGATCCGATTTGAGTCCGAGATGTCGGACTCCGCTTTCTCTGTTCCGATTCGGATCCGATTTGAGTCCGATATGACGGACTCCGCTTTCTCTGTTCCGATTCGGATCCGATTTGAGTCCGAGATGTCGGACTCCGCTTTCTCTGTTCCGATTCGGATCCGATTTGAGTCCGATATGACGGACTCCGCTTTCTCTGTTCCGATTCGGATCCGATTTGAGTCCGAGATGTCGGACTCCGCTTTCTCTGTTCCGATTCGGATCCGATTTGAGTCCGATATGACGGACTCCGCTTTCTCTGTTCCGATTCGGATCCGATTTGAGTCCGAGATGTCGGACTCCGCTTTCTCTGTTCCGATTCGGATCCGATTTGAGTCCGATATGACGGACTCCGCTTTCTCTGTTCCGATTCGGATCCGATTTGAGTCCGAGATGTCGGACTCCGCTTTCTCTGTTCCGATTCGGATCCGATTTGAGTCCGATATGACAGACTCCGCTTTCTCTGTTCCGATTCGGTTCCGATTTGAGTCCGAGATGTCGGACTCCGCTTTCTCTGTTCCGATTCGGATCCGATTTGAGTCCGATATGACAGACTCCGCTTTCTCTGTTCCGATTCGGATCCGATTTGAGTCCGAGACGTCGGACTCCGCTTTCGATTCAGGTTTGCAGTAAAAATTTGGAGTTTTATTTTTATATTTATTAATGAATTTACTTATTATTTTGAATTTATTACTTAGTATATATGTGGTGAAATAAGCAACAATTAGATGAAAAGTAATATGACATTAAAATTTAATATATTAATAAGTATATGACTCATATGTAACAGACATCATATTAGTGTATAAGTGGTACAAAATACAATTCGTTTGTCAATTTAATTTTGAAAACCGTTTTTATATGTAATATGTTGTGCTCATTGGGCAAATCTTCAAACTCAATAAAATCCTCACGAGCCCTTGGAAGTAATGGACCAGCGGAGCAAAAAATACTTCCAATATGCAATGGACAGGTTTACGAAAAAAAAACAAAATATAACAATGAAAAAATATTATCGTAAAGTAATATTATCGTAAAGTAATCGTTTATACTTACCTATGCTATAAATAAATGCGTAAAAATTGAATTTGTTCCGCCTTATTATTTTATGCTAAATTATGCAGGATCAAAAATCGTTTCGGCAACGGATCAGAATTCATTTCGTTTTCGGATCCGACATCGTTTTGAGTTCGGGTCCGAACTCATATCTAAATCGGATCCGAACTCACTTCGATGTTGGATCCGACATCGTTTTGAGTTCGGGTCCGATATCATTTCGAAATCGGACTCAATTCTCGGTCCGATATCGAAGAGGGAATTGCTCCCGTTCTCGTGTCCGACCTCGGACCGAAATCGGACCAGTTCTCGAAACCAAATCAGAGAAGTCGGATCCGATTCGGATCAGATTCGGATCCGATGTGCTTATTGGGTGTTGACCACTTTAGAAAACAACAATTGGAAGGTAGTTCGAGGGATTTTTATTGTGTTTACTTTGTTCGGTGAAATACTCTACTACCGACTGGTTCTCGTTTATTTAAAATGTGCCTGCACTTCAGTTTATAGTCATTGATCATGGTTTAATCACATGCGTTGTTTGGTGTCTACGGATGGTGAAGTAGCATTCACCCCTGCTGGCAGCCGAAAGTATTTTCGACTGCCGTTGGAATATATATTTTTGTTTCTTGAATGAAATGTTCAATAAAAACATGACCTCAAATCTGGCTATGAACTAATTGTAATGCAATTTAAAATAAAAATTTCTCTTTTGAATATTTGAATAAAAAAAAATTTCTCTTTTTGAATATCAACATTACCCAATTCTAATAAATAATTTTGGAGATGGTAGTATGGTTGAGTTAATCATTCTCTGGTTGTAGGGATAATAACATGGTAGCGTGTGAATTATACTATAGTTGTGAGGATCATACTATGGTTGTATGAGAAAAATACTATGGGTGTGAGGATCATAATATGGTTTTGGAGATCATAGTATGGTTGAGTGTGAATCATACTATGGTTGTGGGGATCATAGTATGGTTGCGTGAGAATCATAATATGGTTGTGAGGATCATAATATTGTTGTACCACAACCATATACCCAACAATAATATTATCCTCTTCGAATATTGTCACCCCAATCATACTTTTTTCTGCGTGTGTTATGTACATACACACTTTTTTCACTTTTTACAACGCTGAACTCAGTACCGCTTAATTCACGGCGAATTCACGATATATTTTTGTATGGAGTTTTACACATTTTAACACGAAACATCGAACTAAATAACAGGGTGGTCCACAGAATTTTAATTGTTAATAAAATTTTTTTTTAAGAATTATCTTAATACAGTGCGACCTCGCCTAATGCAACTAATAGAAATCAAGCCAGTTGCAGAAACCGAGGTAGTTCCGAAAACACGAAATAAACTTTGGCCCGCTCTTAAAGGTGTTTTCTACTGCCTTATAATTAATTTTTTGGTTTCACTTATAGAGGCTACATGAAAAATTGATAATAGATCTTCTATACTGAATAAGACGAAGATCGAATGTTAAATGTGGCTTGTGGAATAGCAGAACCTCAAATCTGGAGAGACCTTTGCATGGGTGCATGGTACATTGGGCGATATGACCCAACGTACCATAAAATGATTTTACCGACAGGACACGAAGTTGTAAGAATCGTTGTGTAGGGCTATCCCAAAAATGGACTATTAGTGACTCGTCACGCTCTGTACAAAATTTGATCAAAGTAGGATGTAATATGTGGCTTTTTTAGCTGCGGATTTTGAGCCGAAACCAGAAAGACCTTAGTAAGCTATCATAACATGGCCCTACATTGACCAATTTTAGCAGGGTTCGCTCAATGGCATAAGGTAGTGGCTCTGAATCGATTCGGATCTATCTCCTTGTATTTTGGGGTTTCAAACATCAGCACTACACCATAATACCCTACCACATAGTGGTGTGTGGTATAAAAATGTTTTATCTTTCCGGCTTAAAAAGGACTTTTTTATTCCTTTTATGTATCAATTCGCCAACCACATGTATCATCACTGCTACCAACCATAAACAACTGATTTGATTTAATGCACATTAACGCTATCGTCTGTCTATGCTATTAGCGATGAAGTATAAATTGAATTTATAAATGGAATTTTGAAATGGTATCTGCAAACAGACGCCAAAGTGGAGTCGGCTTCATAATAAACAAAGATTTTAAAGTTATATTTTCATGGAACCCAATTTTAGATCAGATTATAACAGGCCGATTCTACATCGATGTAGGAAAATATGTAACTATGTATGTCATAACTTTATGAAATGCTATATACCAAAAGAAAATGCGTAGAATACAATAAAAACGACCACGAGCTAGTGGTTCAGACTAAAAAAATAAATTCTAGAGAATGTACAGAAAAAAAAACTCGAAGTTCCCAAACGCTTTAACGTCCTAAAACTACTAAACATGGATAAAAACAAAGAGGTGGAAAACGCGTTAATGGAATGTGTATCGTCGACAACCACAACATGGGAAGAAACATGTAACTTCATTAGAAACATCGCGATAGATAAAGTAGGCTTTAATCACAGGGCACAAAGAAATGTATATCAGACGACATGTGGAATTTGATTTAGATAGAAATAAGCTCAAGCAACAAACAAATGAAAACCCCACTCTAAAGGCACGAAATACTGTTTTAGCTTAAAGGTCCATTTAGTCGGTTGACGGTAGGCAATCAGCTATTTCAGTTGAGGGTTGCATTTTGCATGTGTTAGAGGGAGATAACTACAGTTTGACGGTTGACGACGGTAGACTTCTGCAGGTTGCAGAATCTACCGTCAACCGTCGAGACTAAATGGGCCTTAAGCCGTAAAAAGAGCAGTCCGTAACGAAAAAAGAAAATATTTGCAGACTATGGCTACCTATGCGCAAACAGCGGTACGATTATCTTTCGGTTATCAAACCTAAATATGAACCAAACCATGCCATTAATGATGCAAACTGAATCCTTTTAACAAACACGTAGGTGGAGGCAGCATTTTGCAGAAGAAAGCCGCCTTACCAATCGTAACGAAACGCAAACCCATACCACCAAAGACGATAAACGCACAAATCCACGGTTTATTTCACTACTATCGATTGAACATAATAACAAGAACGCAAAAAATGAAACACTCAAGACACAGAGCAAATTAATTCACACACTTAAAACACAAAAAACAGCTTTTCCAAAATGTTTGATATTCATTTTGTGTTTCTTAACTTCTCGTAAAAGCTCATTTCGTCCATCGTCTATAGTTTATCGCCTTTGCATGCCACAACCGAAGTAGAGGTGATAGTCAGTAATCGAATATCAATAGAGCATTGTCGTATATTAAAACAAGGGTAACAAAGTTCCAGGCAAAGACGGCATACCTCCGGAGCTTCTCCAATATAATTCGAGCATCTCAGCTGTATCTAGCGAATCTTCCCAATTATATATGAAGCGTGGTCGAATGAACAGTTCCCCAACAAGTAAAAAATTGGGCTAACATAAAGCTGCACAAGAAAAACGACCTGATGAACCGTAACAACTGGAAAGGTATCATCCTACTAAATACTGTATACAAAGTTATCGCAACAAGTATAGGTATTAGGCTCAAATACGAAGAGAAGGCACTACGAGATGGGCAGGCAGGATTCTGACCACACCGTTACTGAGTTGATCAGACAATATTATAATAGAACAGCCGGAGAATGACATTTTCCTTTGTATTTGGTATTCGTCGACAAAAAGCCTACGTCTCTACTCAATTTGCTCAATTCGAACGACGTTAACCTTTAACTTTTTTTAAAATACTCTCTTCTATTGCGCTCAATCAATTTAATTCTCTTAGTATCTTCTTATATTGTGATCGTCGTTATTCAGTTGTGTTTTGGCTGAGCTAGACATAGCACGAGCGGAGCTACGCACATGCTGGTGTAAAAGTTACCACTCGTCAACATTTACGTAAGTTTTTCTTTGAAAATATTTTACCACCACGTCAGCGTTAGCGTAAGTATTTAGTAGAAACAAATTTACCCCACATCAAAATTAAGGTAATATTTTCGTGGAATTATTTTTACCACTCGTCCGTTTTCTTGTTGGTAAAAAAATTATTTATTTCAAAAATGTTATATTATACATGTTTTAAACTACGTTATATGCTATTTATGTTTACAGATCATGTCGAATTCAAAAAAACTCAGTGATTCGGTCATATCTCAATTTCTTGAAGAATGTTTTGAAGACGATGACGATGTTAGCGAAGTCGACGACGAAATTGTCGATCCGGATTTTTGCATTGAAGAAAGTGACATGGAGGATGAAATACGTATAGAAGATGATGAATTCAGTGAATACGATGAAACGGATACAATGATTGTTGATGAAATTGTTGGCAATGATGAAGATGAACTAGTTGTTGAAGAAAATGCATGTGAATCTCGTGTAAACTACTTTTATGGAAAAAACGGCTTCAAGTGGTCAGCATTGGAACCAACACGCAGCGTAAAAACTCCTCTACATAATGATGTGCGGTTACCAGTTGCTACACAACCGCAATCGGAAAACGATTTATGTGGATATTGGTCGCGAATTTTTGATAGCGATATGGAGAACATGATTTTAGAACATACAAATACAAAATTAAAAGCAAAATTTGATCTAACAGCACAAATTGAAGCGAAAATGCTTGATAAAATAGAATTGCGTGCATTTTTCGGTATCTTGATTTATTCATCCGTATTCAAGTCTAACCACGAGGCCGCGCAATTTATATTTGCAACTGATGGAACGGGCAGAGAAATTTTTAGAGATACAATGTCCAAGGCACGGTTTCTTTCTATTCTAAATTGCTTAAGATTTGACAACTGTTGTAATAGACAACAACGATTATTAAACGACCCATTAGCAGCAGTTTCAGATTTGTTTAACAAATTCATAGAAAACTGCCGAAAAAGTTATTCAATTGGTACTCATGCCTGCATTGATGGAATGTTGGTACCATTTCGAGGAAGATGCAAGTTCAAAATTTACATGCCAAAGAAACCCGCAAAATATGGCATTAAGATAATGTCATTGACTGATGCACGCACACAATATCTTGCAAATGCTTATATATACTTTGGAAAAAACTCGGATGGAGTTGGTCTAACAAATGAAGAAAAACGACTTGCAGTACCAACACAATCAGTAATAAGGCTATCTAAAATATTAGAAGGAAGTCGAAGAAATATAACTGCTGACAATTGGTTTTCATCACTCCAGCTGGTGGAAGAACTTAAAAAACGAGAACTAACTTATTTAGGTACACTGAAAAAAAACAAAAGAGAGATCCCACCAGAATTTTTGCCTAAAAAAAATAGATCGTTGGGATCCTGCATATATGGTTTTACCAAAGATGTCACTATTTTATCTTACGTGCCTCGTCAAAATCGTGCTGTTTTATTATTATCCTCCATGCATCACAGAAAAGAAGATGACCCAATCACTTTAAAACCTGCAATGATAGCGGATTATAATAATACAAAAGGTGGAGTGGATGAGCTTGATAAAAAATGCTCAATTTATTCATCCGGTCGACGTACACGCCGCTGGCCATTAGCCATATTTTATAGAATTGTAGATATTTCTGGTGTCAACTCTTTCATTATTTTTCAATCTTCAAAGGATTATGATAACAGCTCAAGGGGAGATTTTTTAAAAAAGCTTGCAAGACAATTGATTTTACCACATTTGCAAAGACGTCAACACAACCAAAAGCTCCCCCGTTTATTACGAGACACAATTGGTAACATTTTGGGTCCGGACTCAGTACCTCCGCCTTCAGTACAGTCGGTCCCTGTTGGTCGTAAGTAATGCTACATATGTCCGACTAGGCTAAAGAGAAAAACTACACACTTTTGTCTCCAGTGTAGTAAGCCAATGTGTATGGGATGCAGTAAACGTATATGCTTACCTTGTGCGAACACAGATTATGATGAGTAAAAAACCACCTGAAAGGTGGACCTGCAGTTTCTATACCTGACTATTTATTTTAATGATCTCTTTTATATCTTTAAATGTATACATTTGGCTGTGAAAAAATGCCTCTTAAGTTTTTGTTTTTTTTTAAATTCATATTTTTTTTATAAGTTATTTATATATCGTTTTTTTTATATTAAAAAAAGGTTTGTGAAGTAAAGTACCTGTTTTGTTTAAGCGAATAAAAAAAATTTTTGTTTTCTATATCTTTTGTAATTAAAAATGTAGTAGCTTGTTTTTAAAAAACAAAAAATTATCAGAAAATATTTTTTACTAAATTTTTTTTAGTAAAATTAAGAGGGGTAAAATTTACTACCACGTCATAAACTATGTCCCAAAATTTCACCTCGACAGTTAAAGTTTAAGGGAGTACCGCCGAAGATTGAAAATAGTATACAGGCAACGGACAACAACACGCAACTAAATGTGCGCCATAATGCTATTACCAGTGTTGATTTTTAACGAATGCCGGAAAAAAACAATGATGCCTCATGTAACTACTATGGGAGAAATAATGTTGAAACTATCCAAAAAATGGAGGGGCATTTTATTGAACCTTTATCGGCACCTGTAAGACCACGGCTTTGCAGATTATATATGTCTCCTGTCTCATAAGTTCACCGATATGCAGGATAAAATAAGTAAACTGATTGTACTGGCAAGCGCTGCGGGCTTGGATATTTGATGAATACTCGTATAAGTAAGACGAAATGCGCATTAATAACTCAACAGACAACCATGGTGTAGATGGAGGAGTTGAAGACGACTTAGGAAACAGATTAAATAAAGCACGATCAAAATTTCTGTTCCAAAGTGGATTTAATATATGAAAAAAAGGAACAATTTAACAGAACCCTGTAATCAAACTTCTCTGCTAAATTGCTCCTATTAATGTAATTAATTTAAGAATAATATATTTTCAGCAAAACCCATTATGTCTTTACTAAATTAGATTCCACATTAGGGTATTACAGAATGATATTTTTTTTCAACGCACCCAGATGCGCCGTTGTAAACAACCGTGACATATGTCGAACTTTTTTCAACTTATATAATCCTCTTTATTAAAATTTCAGCTATTTACATATTTTCTTGGTTTAAGATTTTATACTTAAATTTAACTTTGAATATGATCTTTATTCCAAATGTAGTATGTTTCAAACATTATTAGAAAAGAGAATGTACGGGGGCTGCTATGTATATTTCTGGCCTAATAACGAAAATGCGAATATTTATCATCAAAAATGGTTTTATTGTTATTCAAAGAGAGCGCATGATTGATACACTTTTGCATGCGCTCAAACCAATTGTCGAAACACTTTTTCCACTCAATTTGCTAAAGAAAATAGGCAAAAATCTTATACAATTTAAAAAATATTCGAACATTATAAGAAAAGAGAATGTACGAGGTCTGCTATATATATATTTCTGGCCTAATAATGAAAATGCGAATATTTATCATCAAAAATGGTTTTATTGTTTTTCAAAGTATTCTCCAGCATGATTTATACACTTTTTCATGCGCACAAACCAATTGTCGAAGCACTTTCTCTACTCCGATTGAGACACCTCCAAAGCATGGTTTTTGAACGCTTGAACAGCATCTTCTGGCGACGAACATCGTTGACCACGCATTTTTTTGATGTCGCGAATAAAAAGAAGTCATTGGTGCCAAGTCAGGGCTGTACGGCGGATGACCCATCAACTCGACGTTTTGGCCGGTCAAAAAGACGCTGGTTTGAGCCGATGTGTGAGAGCTCGCATTGTCATGGCTCACAATGAGTCGTCTTCTCTTGTTCGTTTTTCGAATTTCTCCGATGACTTCAGGCAAACAAATTGTGGCGTACCACTACATTGCTCAAGCGGCACAGTCGCCACATGACCAGTTTTGCCGGAGAAACAGGCGACCATTTGCTTCTAAGTGCTTCTTCCACGAACAACTTTCGTTGGATTTGGCTCGTCTTCGAAGACCCACACGGTCGATTGCTGTTTTGTTTCGGGCTCATACGCATAGAGTGATGATTCGTCACCTTCGTGATGATCTTATAAATGTCTTTTGAAGCCCCGCGATCGTATTTTTGTAAAATTTCTTTGCTCCAATCGACACGAGCTTTTTTTGGAGCGATTTTTAAATTGTGCGGGATCCAACGAGAACAAACTTTTTACAGCCAGGTGTTCATGCAATATTGAATGTATGCTGGTGGAGGAAATGCCCAAGGATGCCTCTATCTCACGGTATGTCACATGACAATCATGCACGGCACGGCATTAATGTTCTCTGGCACAACGGCCGTTTTTGGACGACCTTCATTTTCCAATGCATTTTTTCAAGTTGCTGTAAACATCACAAATGATAGTCGTACGTCAAAACGTTCTGAGTACGTTTATGCTGAAAAATGTCAAACTTTCCAATGGAAATGTTAGATGGCGCCAGGTAACACTTAGTGTTGCCTAGGCCAGAAATATATATAGCAACCCTCGTATAAGCCATTAGGACATAAAAGAAATCAGGTATATACAAATAGTTTCCAGTTTGATCATTTTTGATTTAAGTATATTCGAGTAGTTACAGTGAGGTTTCTCTACAGGCACTTATCAGTGGATAAAACTGTGTAAGTGTTATACTATTTTTAGCTGAGCTCGTATATAAATTCGTCGATTTTATCGTATCCGCATCTACTGTCGAGAAGATTTGTTAGATATTTGTGTAGATAGTAAATTTTTTAAACATTTATTTTGAATTATCTGTAATTTTTGAATATGGGTTTTGGCATCCATTATGCCATATAAAAAATTTAAAATTAGATCGTTGTTCTTACAATTTGAAGAAAAACGTTTAATTTTTTTTTGATGTTTGATGTTTTTTTGAATAAGTTTATTAAAATTAGGGGATTTATCCAACCTGCTAGTTAGGATTAGCTTTTATTTTCCATTTGTGCAAATACTTGTTGTAACTTTTCAATTCCCTTTCTATTTTCTTTAAAAGCGCGGAGGTAAGTTATCTTGATGTAATTTAGGCAGTGTCGTCCTCATAGTATGCCGTACTTACATATGGGGGTGATGCCAATCGGAATCGGTGATCCTACTTTGGGCGCGGAATAAAATTCATTTGCATAGGTATTTTGGAATATTAATTGTCATCATATAATGTACACCATCTGTGTCATTAGTGCCCTTTTTCTGCATTTCACTTGATATTTCTCAATTTTAGACTAACTCAATTTAGGTACACAAGCGAGCAACGTGTCCAAATGTGCGTACAGTCGGAAAAATCGTGAAAAGTTTGAGCAAACCGTGTTTGTATGAGATGTGAAAACACCAGTGCATGCTCGTACTGCAGAAAATATTGCTGCTGTTCTCGATTGTGTGGCTGAAGAGCCGTTCACCTCAACTCGTCGTCGTGTCCAACAATTGCACCTCCCACGCTCGTAGTTGATGAACATTATGCATAGCACATCTAATGGTTGGGGTCTGACAATGGTGATGTAGCATTGGTAACTGGACAGTCATCGACTCGACTGCTTTTTTAACATTTTTAAGCTTTATTATTTAAGAAAATTATTATTCTTTTCTTGTTGTTACTTTTCTATACTTCAAAATAATAAAAAACTACATACAAAAAATAAAATACTTACTGAGATGAGCGTAAATGCTCTAAACTCAAAAACTATTACCGATGTAACAACAAGTATTAATACTAAAAACAATAACAACATGGATTTGTAGACGGCAAAGCAATGTAAAAAAATTATTATGCAGTTCTTTACACTGTGATCCAAAACTATTGAAGAAGTTTGAAAAACGTGTAAACGGAAATAAAGCAAAAGATCATAAACAAAATACTCGTACAACAAGTGCAGCAACAAAAGAAGTAACAAGTACTAGCAAGAACAATTCAATGACAAAAACATGAATAACAAATTCCACTTGAATTAGAATCAAATCATTTTCTAGAATTTTTGAGAAATGGTTTGAAAATAAAAGTGTTAAAAAATTAAAAATAATTATTTTTAAACTCTTCCAATGATTCTTTAATGGTCAGAGCGTACCAAGAAAAATGTTTTTTATTTTTACTTTGAAAGGCATCAAAACTAAAACGTATTTGCATTTAGGCCTGGACACAAACATCGAAATCAATGATATTTGACGAAGTATGCAAATTCCAAAGTGATGGCTTACAATTTATCAAAGAAGGTCAATTTTTAACTAAAGCTTCCACCATGAATATATATGTGGTTTGACCATTTTCTGGTACAAATAACAACAGAAACTGAAAAATGTAAAAACACTTGTTTATCGTATTATTAAATGAACAAGTTAGACGCCCAGAAATATGAAAATGCCGAAACTGCCAAGGGTTTTTCATAGCGCATCAAGTTGTTTTCTCGCATCGAAATGCGTGCAATGCGACAAAGATCATAAAGAGCGGAAACATTCCACTAAAAGTTCCAGCAGATGAAAACAACAAATTGTACTGCGCTTATATAAAAAATATGGGCCAGCCTCATATAAAGGGTATGAATAATATATAAAATTAGGTATACTTGTAATTTCAATAAAATATGTACATATTTACTAAATTTCATACTAATTTAGTTTTGAAATGGCAAGTCATGAATGTGGAACCTCTTAAGTCTACGTACATCATCGCTGGCATACAAAAGTGATATGGCTAATACATTCTGAGGGTTACTTAGTGTGCTAGAGTGCTATAACTTAGAGTGCTTTAAAGCTGAATTTCTTCAAGAATGGTTTTTATGTCGAGATCCCTATGAATGGCATTATTAGTAACAAACCATGGAGCCATGGTAATAAACCTCAACGTCTTTGATTGATATCTTTGCAAGATTGCTCTGTGTTGGAGTTACTTGATGTACCCCAGAACTGTATCCCACATCTCCAAACTGGTATACTTATGCTTTTGTATAAAAATTGTCTTATACAAAAGCACCTTATTTTGGAACTAACAACCAATACATCTTTTTTGTTTTTACCTTCAGGTAATTTCTTTTGGTCTCAATGTGTCTTTTCCACGTCATCATCACCATAAGTATATTAAAGGGAATCACCCCTCTTTTTTATGAATGTTACTTGAACTGATTTGCAGGTATTAATGTTAATTCTCCATTGATTCAGCCATTTTTGCACTTTGTCCAGTAGTATTTGTATCATCTTAGATGCTTCTGTTTTCGAATAATTGGAGGCTATCAAAGCAGTATAGTCGTCGTAAGTTGCTACAGTTACATTTTCGGTTGTAGGCAAGTCGGATGTAAAAATAGAATACAGTGTGGGCCGAGGGCGCTGCCTTGAGGCACTCATGCTTTTATGTGTCGAATTGTTGAGCAGTCCTGATTTAAATTAACATAAAAAGCTCTATTCTGTAGATACGATTTTAACAATAAATATAACGGTGTTGAAAAGTTCTTCTTTAGCTTATACAAGGGAACAGGATGCCATACCTTATCAAATGCTTGTTTTACATCAAGAGAAACTGCAGAACAGTACTCTTTTTTTTCGAGTGCGTTGCTTATTACATTTACGACGCGGTGACATTGGTCTGGTGTAGCATGACTAGTACGAAATCCATTTGTGTTCCAATTTTGTGTTCCGGTATAATTTTATGCATCTCAAGTACTGGTCTCATTCTTTCCAAAAGTAGTTTTTCAAATAATTTTGAGAAAGTCGTCAGTAAGCTTATGGGTCGATAAGATGATAAGACATGTTTCGGTTTTAGGTTTCGGAATCATCGTAATTTGGGCACATTTCCACTGGGTAGGGAAATGGCTTAGTCGGAGCATAGAATTGAATATATATGTGAAGAAAGTTACTGCTCTTTTTAGGAGACTTTTGGCAACTTTCGTGTCTATTAGGTCATATCCTGGTGCCTTTCCATTACCAAGGGTGTTTATTTTCCGTTCCACTTTTCGAGGAGTTATGTGTTTACTTGGCAAGTGATTACTAGAAGGAAAGGGGTGAAACACGTCTTCCAAGTGTTTCGAAATATATATATCCTGTAAACTATTTTTTTTTTTATTTTTTTTTTAACTTTAAATGCGTTTCTTACGAATACAATTCGGAGTCATTTTTATAAATCTCTTAGAAACCGATTGGGTTATTCAACTTTTATTAAAACAAAATTTTAAGGCAGTGGAATTTGAAGATTTTTGTGTAACTTTCTGTAGAAGTGACCGGACATTGTTATTTGAAGAAAGATTTAAGACTGGTGAAAATGACAGAAGTCTAATATATTGCGCCGATGTACCCAAACTTTTTTCGGCTTTAAGTCACAATTATAAGGCAGGCGAATGGCGACTTTTCATTGATTGTTCATGTAAAAGTACGTATTCAAAAAATATATTGATTCTTAATAGATTTTAATATTTTTATATAAAATTTGTAATGCTATTTCTAGGCTTGAAAGCTGTTTTACTGCATAACAAAAATCGTTACCATCTGTTCCAACCGCATATGCGTCTAGTACAAAAGAAACGTATGAAGTTATGAACCAAATACTGCGATTCGTCTACTATGACTTGCATATGTGACGCGCAAAATAGAAAGGGACCTAAGGGCAAAAACCAGTTTTGTTCAGGAGAGCCATTTTAAAGATTTAAATACGTGTATCTTTGGTGTACCATACCTTTTATAAAACACGCATATCTCTGGGAGGGAACACCTTTGGGGCATGGGATCGGTCTCATTCGATGCTCAGATGTTGTCCACATAAAAAAAAGTGAAAATTGATTTTTTACCCTTAGGTCCCTTTCTCTATGGTTCTGGCAATTTTATTTGGTATGCTAGGTGGTTACACAAAATAACCATGTTTTCTTTGTGAATGGGATAGTCGTGAACCAAATCGCTTCGATCGCAAGGTATGGACATCTCGTGACACATATCTAATAGGCAGAAAAAACGTTTTAAACGCCCCATTAGTAACAGCTGACAAGGTTGTTCCGCCACCACTGCAACTAAAGTTAGGATACATAAAACAATTTGATGTAAACGGTGAAGCTTTTTGCTATCTTAGAGAGGTGTTCCCAAAATTAAAGAAAATATTAATTTCTTCACATATCTAATATTTGTTATCGCATTTATTAGTTCTGATGAATTTCAGGTATATTCATTGGACTTCAAATTCGTAAAGTTATGAGAGATGAGAACTTTATCAACAAGCTCAGTTCCGTTGAAAAACGCGCATGGAAGATTTTTGTTGTTCTTGGTAATCAAAGAATCGACAACTATGCCGCGATTGTTGATGAATTTTTGAGTGCATATGGTGAAATGGGCTGCAACATGTCAATTTTAATTCATTTCCTCCATTCACATCTAGACATCTTCCCAGAAAACCTGGGCCAGTTCAGTGACGAACAAGGCGAACACTTTCATCAAGAAATAATTACAATGGAAAAACGTTTTGAAGGAAAAATGATTTCGCCATAAAAATGATTTCCGAATATTGGTTACTTAATCGGGATACTAATGTTGTTTAATTAAAAAGAAAACGGTCAAACAAATATTTCTAAGTAGTATTGAAAATAATTGTATTTTTATCAATAAATGTTGTTTCTAACGGATTTTTAAAAATGACAGCGAATTGTATTCGTTAGAACACTCTCTTTTTGGGCCCTGTTAAAAAATTCTGTGTAAAAACGCATCCAAAGTTAATTTTTTTTTAAAAAAAATGAGTTTACAGGAAATATATACAGATTTTTTAGTGTGATTTTTAAAGTGTATACACCATTCAAAATCAGAAAAACTTAAAATCGGTTGATATTTAACCAAGTTACTGGCATATAAGTGCGTAAGATCTAAAAAACCAGGTTTTTACCCGTAACACCAGATTTTAGTGTTTGGGAAATTTCAAAACCGATTTCTTGTTTTACTCAGCAAGATCTACAGGTATTTTGACTTCATTCTTTTTTGTTTGGTGTGTGATCGAAACTTATTTAGGACCGCGATTACTTAGGTGACTAGCAGTTATCAAGTCATAATCTTTTATATTTATGTAAGTTCTTGATGTGAAACGTGTCTCAGATATTAAGAGAACATCGATATAATTTTTAGAAATAATTCAATCTCCTGGGCATGATTGCAAAGCACATTTGCATTCCAGACACTAATTCTGATATCTATTTGCATAGTAAGTTGTTAGTTAATTCTAACTGCTTACTAAGCAGTAAATTTATTCCTTCAAAAAGGTTTTTTTCATTAGCAGAAGTTTGCTGTTTTAAAACATCAGAATACAAAACATTAGTATCTGTAGTTGCATAGACGTTAGGTTGAGATTGTTCGTACTGATGCAATTTGTGTGGCAACAATCTTTGTGTAGACGGCCGATTATTCATTTTCCTGTTCAGAAGGGTTTGATATACTTTCAACCCCTTGTAACTTGCTGTGTGATTCTCCAGACAATGGACACATTTGGGTGGCACATTTTCTTCCATTTTGCAGTGGGGTACCCTAGAGCACATTTAACACATATAAAAGGTCTTTTGCAATAGCCTTGTGTATGTTCGTCTTGCTGACACCGAAAGCCCTGTACAAATTCATTAATCTTTTTCTGTGGAGGTTCTACCGTTACGACGGCGTTACTTAGGCGTTTAACTATATATATCTCAGTGCTTTTCGGCATAGGATCAAGATCGACATAAAACATTGAGAGACGTTGTTTTGTTCCGCTGCTTCTGACGTTAGGTACATTTCCTTCATCAAATCCTAGTAACAAATAGGTATTGGTTTTGGGGCGTCCGTCACATTATTCGAATCAACTTGTTTATCATTTGCATCATCATCCAATAAAGCAAAAGGATTTGCTGCAGTGCTAGGTTCATCACTTGAAACATTTCTTTTTTTTGGCTCATTACCAATGGGTGATTTACAACTTTGTCGTTCATTTAGCACGGGTATTGTTTACCAGTCATAAAGATTGTCAATTTTTTCACCGTCGTCTTTCGCACCATCAATTGCAGCATCCATGCTGTAAGCGTGTTGTTTTTGTATTTTATGACTTGTTTGGCCACTTAACTGATTTCTTTCTTTGATTATACCGTTGCACTCTACTAATGTTGTTATATTGTTTTTGGTTTTTTAATATCAAATTTGAAAAAATTTTCGTACACACGTCTGAATGCAATCACTGACAAACAACGACTGACCCGTTTACATACAGACGACATTTTTTCCGTGCTTCCTTAGTTAATCGGCAAAATATATTCCTTTTTGAACCATGGTACTCGAATGTGCTTTCATCAGTCCATAATAAGTGCTCCAAAATGACTGAGTCTTAAGCTTATTTTTTTGTCGTAGGAATGTTGCACAAAACTTATTCGTAAACTTCAATGCACATGAGATTGTGTGGCAAATATAACGGGAAAGTTTGCGCTATTTGTCATTTATTTTGGTTTGCTGTATTACAAACACATTCTCACATACATACTTAAAAGCTTCATAAATAGCGGTCAATTGTCATAAAAACCCATAAAGCGGACTACCGAAGTTATTGACAATTCAAGTGGAGCGCAGTATAGTGTCTTCAGTGACCCCAAAAAAGATCCATCTCAAATATGCCAAAGTTTAGAAGAGGCAATCCAAAAGAACGTTTGAGTTCAAACGGTACGCAATTGCCTCCATAGAGCAGGTTATCGTAATAGAGCTGACCGCCTTAAACCATACATTTTGTATATCAATAAAAAGAAGAGGCTTGAATGCGCTAAACAATACACTAAAGAACTAGATTCCTTCTGGGAAAATATCATCTTTGGGAATGAATCAAAATATAACATATTTGGAGCGAATGGTCCACCAATGGTTTGGCGAAAGTAAAATAAACAGACGGATAGATATATTATCCTAACGGTAAAACACGACTGTGAAAATATAATAGTAACGGAAGCGGGAAAAAAGCATTTATAGCAGATAAATGGACAAGTGCATGTACTTTAATATTTTAAAAGACAAGCGCCCGGAAAACTTGGTCGGGAACTTTTTGTTCCAACAGGAAAACGACCCAAAATATTCATCGTAACTTGTCCACGAACGGATCTTTTAAAACTGCAAGGTGCTAAATACACCTCCCAGTCTCCGTATTTAAATCTTATAGAAAACATTTAAGAGTTTTTGGGACGGAGAGTCAGAAAACACCAAATACTTATTACTACCAAGCGTTGAATGGGAAAAACTGGCACAGATGATAAGCATGAGACGACGTCTGGAAGCTTTTATCAAAGCAAAAGAAGACCCTAAAAGATATTGCAGAACGAATTGGATTTAGTTGTTTTTACTATATTTTATGAAAATGTAAAGTGTATGAATTATTTTTGATACTATATTATTTATTTTTGATTTTCTTGTTTACAAGCACTGAATTGACTGTTTTTTTGTTTGTACTCGTACAGAAATAATAGAAATCACTATGAATGTTATGAAAAAAGGACAACATTTTTTGGTTTAATTTAATGTTATGCAACAATGCGTTTAAAAAAGAATGGTGTATGAATAATTTTTGTGATCACTGTCAGTTACTCCTTAGGAAAGTAACGATTAGTGTATAAGAACAGAAATAAACCAACTTATTGGGGCTTTAGAATTGCAAAATGAAAACAACTACTACATATTAGCGGTAGACTTGAACTGTAGACACGGCTTGTGGTAGTCTTTCGATAATACAAAGAGGGGGGGGGGGGGGGGTTAAGAAATGTTTACAGCAGAGCGAAATCAAGTTTTGATGCAGATTTTACGTCTCTAGCTCACCTTCATATCCTAGATCAGGTTCATATTTTGACAATTGTATAGCAGACTGTACATCGTTACAGAAAACAATTCTTAATTTACATTTGAAGAAACCAAATTACTTTAGTACAACTATAAGATCACAAATTGGAAAAAATATAGATAATCCACAGACTAGATAATTTAATCGCTGAAGCCATGGAGGAAGTAACTCCTAAATATTATAAAGTTGATTCATTTCGAAAAATAGCCATTAATGTTATAAAAAAAACTGCATCTTCAAAAAGTAAATTCCTAATACTCATTAAAGGACACAATTGGTTCGAACAATTTTTTTTCTTAATCTACTTACATATAAGTTCAACGTTGAACAAACATATACAAGAAAACTAGACCAAAATGAAATTAAAAAGAACTATGAGAAATTCAAACCATTAAATATCGAAAATGCAAGTATTCCAGTTAACATTTACTGATTAATGCAGGAATTGATACAGAAAGTTTAGAAAAAGATGTCTCAAACAACTTCATTATACGAGATCAGGAACATATGTTAGAAACTATAGGTTCATATTTGGAGTCTCTTCACGGTGAAAACAGATTTACAAGGACAATAACTTGCATGTTCAAGTTAATTATTATTTCGATAGGTTTAAAGAAACAAAATCCATTTTCGAGTATGTTCAAAACACAATAATAAATTTCAGAAATAAAACCTACAAATTAACGGTTATTTTATTACAAAAAACAAAATTATGTAAATTTTCTTTGATTTAAAAGGCAAGGACAGGGATAGACAAAATACCCAACAATGTTTTGAAAAACATTCCGAAAAAATATATCGGAGTGTTACAGCCTTTATAATTATATGTTAAATAACTCGTTTTTTCAGCTAAAATGGAAATTAGCAAGTTAGTTTTTTGCAAAAACAAGATAAAGATTTAAGTAAAAATCTCCAAATCTTTTTTATGTATCAATTTTGTTCGGTGTTGGTTTTGAAAAAACATTGAAAAAGTAATTATATAAATATGTAAAAAAATATAATTTTGAAATGTTAGTTATGAAAAGTTTTAATTAAAAAAATTAAATAAATTAATGATTTGGCCAGTTGCCGTTTAGCAGGCGGCTGTGGATCAACATCACTGCTATCCTAATATCTTGGTAATCGTTATCATCATTAGAAAGGTCGATAATTTGGTCCAACAGATATGCATATCAATTTTCTTCTTGACGCGGGCTGTTGTCTTACCACATCATTGGTATACCAAAGGGCATAGCCTTCTTCTTTTCACTTTTCCATTGCATAAAAATTGAATAGCAATTAAAGCAAACTTTTTTAGGGGCAAAGTTAACGCCAGTGATGAACTCATGCGAGAAATATTGTTTATAGGCTTCCAAAAACAAATCACTCGCATTGCTACACTTTGCTATGAAACGTCCACAAACATTGCAAAAATGGTCCATTTTACATTTTAGTTCCGACATTTTTAATACAATATATATTATACAATGTTTTTTTTTTGTTATTTTTATGAAACCGATGCACTTAACTTAAATCACTCACAAAATGAAATAAGTTCCAAAAAGAATAATAGCGTATTTTATCACGACCGAGCGAAAATTAAAAGACATCAGCTTCGGCTGAGTTTCGAGTCTTTACTGAATCTTTATTTTTAAATTTAGTTCGCTTGTAAGAAATAAAAAAATCGCGGTGGTTGAAAACAAAAAAGTTGTTTTACTAATTTCTAATTCTTGGAACTTCCCTTTTTAATTACTTCTATCTCTTTTTCAATGTTTCTTCAAAACCAACGCTGAACAAAATTGATACATAAAAAAAGAGAAGTAACTTAATATTAAGCTGGAAAACGCAAGTTTTGTATTATAATACAACACTTGCGTTTTCCAGCTTAACACAAATACAACACATGATTTCGGGATTCAACTGATAATTGTTTGTGAAAGTAGCCCCAAAAAGAAGAACTTCTACATCATTAGTTTGGTAAAGTTATATCAAATAACAATTTAATAATTAATTTGAAGTTAGTAAGTATAGGGGAATTTGTCACGTTTTAGGCTCTATTGCTTGTCATAACTCGAGAACCACTAGTCCGAAAAAGCTGAAAAAACTTAAAAAAATAAAAATTACAATTCCACATTGAACAGGGATTAACCGGCGCAAGATTTTGTTAAAAACTTGTCTTCTAATTAAATATAGAAGCAAGAGGTTTTGAGCCGGTTAATCCCTGTTCAATGTGTAAAAGAAACAGACCGAAATAAAACAAACGAGCTAAACATTACAATTCCTTTAATGTTCATACAAGCAACAGTTTCGCAGTTATAAATAAATGTATGAAGAAAAAAATATTTTTTGCTTAAAACATTAAAGTTATTTTTTAATTCATAAAAAATACAAAAAGGGTAAAAAGTGTCAAGTCCTATTACTTTTACGTAAAGACACATAACCTATAAACAAAATGAGACATAGATCATGAAAATCGATTTACGCGTTTCGCTTTTATGCACACTTAAGTGAAGATTTGAATTTAAAAAATTTGCTCGAGATATGCACAAAATACCATGACGAGAATTTATGCATGCGTAGCACCTGGATTCATCATGTCCAGTTAGGTCTTCCACCCAAATTACTGGCTTCATAATAGAAAACTGTCTACCCTTTCCATGTATCCACATAATAAGGGTATTATAACAATTTTTGCACACTGTGTTCGGCGTAAAATTTGCACCACTTAAATCTGCTTCATCAAAATAATGACAATGCGCTGTTTTGAATTCCTCAGTAATCAATTTTTTTCGATACAGTTGGCCTCTTTTTGGGACGATATGACCACAAACGTAACAAAAATTATCCAATTTTGGGCACTTCTTATTTTCCATATTGAAATATATTACAAGTTTTCACTTTTAAAAACCGGAGAAAAATTCATTTGTACTTTTCGCGTTCGTCGACGTTTGTTAAATGATAAAAATCAATCAAAGAGCACCTATAAATACTACACAATTTTCAATACTTTACTGGCAGTTACTTATGAATTGGCGCATATTTTAAGGGTGGCTATATACCTGATTCAGCACGTGTGCGTTATAAATTTTTCGAAACGTTCCAAAACTTGCGCACTTTAAACTGGCTCTATGAAAGAAAGCACCAAAAAGTTGTACAGAAAGCAACAACAACGATATTTGGGGTGTTGTTTCATCTTTTTTAGGGCTTTATTTTATTTTGGTAATTAGTGCATTAGTTCGCGCGAGTTTTGAATCTCTACCCATCTCACACTTCGACAAATTTATATGCACATTTTTTTCCACACCATCAATTTACATTTACCCATGTAAGTAAATTGGTTCGAGCGAATTTTTAATTTCTACACCTTTTGCACTTTGACAAAATTAAAGCTTTTTTCCCAACACCACAAATTTACACTTTCTTAAAATTGAAATTTCAAATTTTTTCGGTTTAATGAAAGTGTAAATTGATTGTTAAAACAAATTATTTTTGTAAGTTTCATTATTGCCAAGCTACTTACATAAGGCAAAATATGTGTTGCCGAAAATTATTATGTAGAATATTATTGCTTGACTATATCAAAGCATCGAAGGCAGCATCTGTGGCTTACCATAAAATAATGGCACTTCCGTTGTTGCCGTCAGGTTCCATTAGGTTTGCTTTTGCTGAAGTCAAATCGAAAATGCAATTTAAAATTGCAAGCAGGTGCGATTTCCAAGGGATTATAGCACTATAAATGTCCATACTGCCGATAAATTGTTGAAGATACAATGCAGGTGTTTGTTTAATATTTGATTAATTTTTCAAAAAAGAAACTATAAAACTATATTAGGTAATTAAATGATTTATTTATTTAATTCCAATTTAATACAAAACTTAACTTTAAACAAAATACTTTAATTGAGAAAAAGTGCGATGTCACGATGCTAATACGAACGTCAAAAGTGTGCTCCGTTATAGAGTTGACAGATTTTTTCAGCAACCCAACACACAGTGGCCCCCCCAGAAAGGTCAAGCCTATTCCCTGAATCTGGAAGGGCATTTAATGGTCGGACCAGTTCTTGTGCGTTGATATTCATGATGTGGTAGAGTTTCTGGAATATACGCTCCGTCGGTCGGAGTGGTCTGAGCAAAAGAATCTTCATGCTGTGTCTGTGACGATTGCGGAGATACCTCCACTCTAGATGGTTGCATCTCTGACGCATCCAAAAGGCAGGCTTCATACGATCTACTGATATCTTAACGGGCCTTCCCCGTACATCAATTAAGAAATATTTATCATACCGTTCCTTTACTTCAAACGGTCCTTCATAAGGTGCAACACACGTAGCCTTCACCGAATCGTTACGAATGAAAACGTGAGATGATGTGTTTAAGTCCTTGTGTATAAAGGTTTTTTCCTTTACGTGCCAGGCCGTTTAGGAGCGATATCATGCAAAATGCGCCGTTGATTTTCTACGAATTCAGAATATGATCTCGGTTGTTTGTACTATACCAGCATATTGGCAGGCAAACGTAGATTCGAGCCGTATGAGTTTTATATGAAAAAAGCCTAAAAAACTATTGTTGTGTAGATTGTCCCTCGTCTAACATATTTTCTGGGCAGGTATAGCATCGATGCATAAGTGTTGAATGCTCTGCATAAACTGGATTGTTACAGGAATGGCAATAGGCCCTTGTTTTCCGCTGCCGTCCGTACTCAGAACGGCATTGGTGACATGACGTTCTGTTCGTTCTAGACGCAAACGACGGTGCAGCTCCTTCTGCCGGTCTTGATAATATCTAAAAAGAACAAAATTATGTAGTTATTCTGCTTTTGAACAGTAGAATTGTTTTTACTTACCTTTACATCAAATGCTTTCATTGCGATCCGTACCCTTGGATATGCGGTTGTTCAGCGCTCGTTCCTCTATGTTTGGTAGTGCCAATTGTTTTGTCAGCATCAGTAGGAATGACCGTCGTCTGTCACTTCTTTTTATTGGCTTCAGCTTGTTGCATGAAATAAATGCAGCTAATGCAGAAATGCCCACCACATTAAAAAACATGGCTAATGGCCAGCGATTTGTTGAGCGCTTGCATGTATTTGTGCCAAGCATCTGGTCCATTGTATCAAAGCCCGATTTGTTTGGCGTTGTAATCCAAAATAGCAAACGGCTTCTTCTTTTCAGTTTGCATGTCCACACCGCAAGTAAAATGTTGTGTCGACAGCAAAATTACCGCTTTGTTCTTCTTGGGCACATATGAGCATAGTGCTATATCGCCTTCGTTGAAGCCGAACAATGTGCTGTTGGCAGGACGCGTATAATTTTTTTGGAATTCCCGAGGCACACATGTCTTATTCGAGCGCACTGTTCCAACATATGCGGTTTTCTTACTAATCAAAGTACGCGCCAAATCCAAAGTTGTGAAAAAATTGTCGGCATAAATTGTGCGGCCTGTATCCAAATATCTCTCCGAAAGTTAAAGTACAACATTCTGCCCTTGATTCAGCTCTCGTGCCTGGTCAGGCAATTTCCCAGAGTAAATCATTCCTTTGACAGGATAAAATGCTTTTGAGTCGCACAACCACCATATCTTTATGCCGTACTTGGCAGGCTTCGATGGAATGTATTGTGTGAAGCGGGTGCGGCCTATGTATGGGAATAACTCCTCATCATCGGTCACTGCATCATGCGGAGTGTAAGCTGCTGTCAAGTTAGACTACAACATTTGCCAAATATCATCAATAGCCGCAGTTTTGCTGTTGATTAGTCGCTGCTGTCGCGTATTTCCATTGTCGAATACAAGACATTGTTTTATGCACTTTATACGATCTAATGATAATGCAGCTTTATATATTGGACAGCGCGTTGAGACCCATAACTCTTCAAGAGGTTCACTATTCGATTTAGTGAGTCCAGCATAAAAAATAATAGCCAAAAAAGCATCGAACTCTTTCAAAGTGATTGGTTTCCATTCCTTTGTGTTAGTTGGCTTTGCCAAATTCCATGCAGCGTTCACGTCTCTGCCTTTCCGATTTGATTTGCGTATTATGGTGTACGCCATGTCTTCGGTGATGAGCGAGCGTAATATGTTAAAGGGATCATATGTGGTTCCTACTGGTCACGGCTTCCTCCTTGTGTAGTCGACCACGTTATGGGCACGAGTCAGTGGTGCATTTTTAGTCCATTTGGTGCCATCTTTGGAAATTAAGTAATTGTCACTTGTTTGCTGAGCATCAGTTTCTTCCTCTTCACCATCTTCGTCATCACTAATATCTTCATTGATGTCTATATGTGGTTCAGTTTCCGCATCCGAATCATCAACATGAAAATTTGCTTGATATGTGAAATCGTCATCATCCGCACCTTCAAAACCAAATGCAGAAATAGCACCTTCATCGTCATCACTCATCTCCGCACTCATGAAGTCTGCAAATATATCTTCCACTGCAGGTCTTTCATCCTTACTCATTTGCTGATAGCGTGAACTACGACGTACCACAATTTCAGCAATGTCAAAATTTTCCTCTGCCTTGTACTTTTATTTCTCTTTATAAAATTCAAAATAAAATTTCGCACTCGATGTTCACTGTCTCAACTTTCACTGATTTGGTTTACGAAACTAAATCCGCTTTTATACCCTTTTCTACGTCTACCTTTCTTCTAGCTTGTACATCTGCGTCTATGTGAGAGTATACAACTCAAAAGGGACGGTAACAAACGTTCAAAAAGGGACGGAAAGTTTATTATGTTTTAAGAAAAGGCACAATAAAATAATCCAAAAAGTAACTAAAACTCAAGGAACACGTTTTTGATGTGTTCAAACAATAAAATAAGCCAAAAGACAGTGCATTTAATAACGATTTCTTGAAATTTCAGTACAAGGTCCCAGCGGACCTTTTCACACGTTCCCGTACTAAACACATTTAAATCTCAACAGAAACTAAACTATTGGTCGAATCGCTTTGAAATTCTATATAAAATTTCCTTGGAATACATGTGGGGGTCGGGTATACTTCCCATTGACCATCAAGGAGTAATTTCAGTTTGAAAATGAAAAAGGTCCCCAGGGAACTTCTCATCCGCCTGAGGGTTTCCATTGGAATCGCTTCGGCCAATCTGGTGTATTGATCAATTATGGTAAACAAATACTTAAAACCTCTTGACGGCGGAAATGGACCCACAATGTCCACATTAATATGTGCGAATCGCTCATCAGGTGGAAAGTATTTCTGAAGTTCGGCTTTAGAATGAATATGAACCTTACTTCTTTGACATGCTGTGCACGTTTTAGCAAAATCGCGTCGAATACCTGGCCACACAAACCGATCCACCATTAAATGTACAGACGCTCTCCTTCCTGGATGGGATAAACCATGTGTTGCAGCAAAAAATTGTTTTCGTAAATCCTTTGTAATAAAAGGGCGTGTGCCGTTGCGTGACGTGTCACAATATATAGGACCAGATAATCCCGGAAAGGATATTGGGTGGAGAGCGAGAGAATGTGAGACTTCACCCGTCAGCAACTTGATAAGCTCCTCATCATTTCTTTGCGAGTCAATTAGACGCCCGTATAAAGAATCAGCAGATATCGCATCGATTCGGGACAGTAGATCCGCTATTTCATTTTTTTCTCCACATATATATCGGATGTCGGTCGTAAACTGACTGATGAATGACAAGTAATTTTTTTTGGCGGGGCGAAGCTTTTTCTGACCTTTGTCTGAAAGCAAATATGAGCGGCTTGTGGTCAGTCTCAATGTGAAAACTTCTGCCTTTAATAAGTCTCGAAAATGTTAAACGGCAAGATACATTGCAGTGAGCTCGCAATCATACAGTGGTCAAAATAATTATTCGTACACCCTGCAATAACTGCCAAAACTCTATTATACATTAAATATATATACATTTTCTGTGTGTTTCTTTTTCAAATCATAAGAATGGTTACTTGTTTACAAAATGCACCAAAAAAAGTACCGTTTGATTTCTTCATCAGTACGAATAGGGTAAACAACACAAAAAAGGAACAAATATGTGCATAAAAATGATTTGTACACTTTCTGGTTTTTTGTAAATATGTATATGAGAACATAACGGTAATGTTTTTTGTGTGAGTTATTTTGTTTGTAAAGAAGTAACAATGGATTTCTTTGGTTTTCTGTTAGAAAATATATCAGTGTTACATGTACATTCGTTGTAGTAAGACAAAATGGGACGAAGCGCAGATATACCACAAGATCTTCGAAAATTAATTCTAAAACTATACCTAGTAAAGAAATCTCTTATAGAAATTGGCAAGATTATCGGGAAATCTCATTCAACTGTACAAAGTGTGATAAATAATTATTTAAATAGCGGCCAAATAACTCCGAAACACCATCAAGCTGGTAGGCCCCGTGAAGAACGCAACATCGTGACATCAATAACCCAGAACCCTTCAAAAGTATGGCGAAAACCAAATGAAGCGCTAAAGAAGAATAATCTCATACCAACAGTGAAACATGGTGGAGGTAATGTAATGGTTTGGGGGTGCATGGCGGCAGCTGGACCCGGTTTAATGACGTTTGTAGCTGATAAAATGGACAAGCATATGTATTTAAATATCTTGAAGGACAATCTAAAGGATAGTGCCGTGAAACTTGATCTAGACACTACCAATTTTCTGTTCCAACAAGATAACGACCCGAAACACACCTCATACTTAGTACGTGAATGGCTGTTATACAACTGCAAACAGTTAAAAACACCGCCACAGTCGCCCGATACAAACCCAATAGAGCATGTATGGGAGTTACTGGAGAGACGAAGACAAAAACATCAACGAAACTTTAAAAATAGCATTAATGACTGGGTGGGAGAAAATTTCTGCCAATGACACTAATGTACTGGTAAAAAGTATGCGTCGCCGTTTGGAAGCCGTTATAAAAGCAAAAGAGGGTCCAACAAACAACTAAAATTAACATTAATTGAAAATTTTCTTACTTGAATTTCTCAAGTTAGTTACTGTACGAATAATTTTTTTGCGTTAAATAGTGCATTTTTTTATTTATTAATTTTTTTTTATATACCAAAGATGAAATAATTTTTTTTTTGTAAACCAATAATGAAAACATTTTCTTTTTTTAAATATAATATTTTTGAATTTTCCTTTTTTATTATTGTGCTGCATTTGAGACTGCTAAGCTTTATCTCTGGGTGTACGAATAATTTTTTTGACCACTGTATGTCGAGTATCGCTGTTGAGTTTCGTTAAACGTCTTTGAAAAAATCCGAGTGGTTCTGCTTTGTCATTTATTATCTGGTGTAAAGCGGCACCTGCGACCACATTCAAAGCATCAGTAACCAAAACAAGTGGAGCGGTCATTTTAGGATGTGCTAATGCTACAGCTTTCTTCAGCAACTTCCGACATCTTTCAAATACCATCAAAGCTGTGTCTGACCATGAAAGTGGAGTTTTATCCTTACGCTTAATTCCTGTCGTCATTTCATTTAAAGGAATTTGAAGTTCGGCCGCGTGCGGAAGGAACATTCTATAAAAGTCAATCATCGCAAGAAATCCTTTAAGTTCTTTACTGTTTCAGGGCGTTTGCATTTAATAATAGCTTCTGTGCGTGAGTTAGTAGGGGAAATTCCCCGTGATGTAACTCTGTGTCCAAGGAAATCTATATCCGTTTTGCCAAATACACACATTGATATAATAAATAAAAACTTCTTTCAAATGTCTTTCGTGTTGTTCAACATTGTCTGACGCTATACAGATGTCATCCATATAGGGAAATGTAAAATCGAGGCCACGAAGCACTTCGTGGATTAGACGCTGAAAACTTTGTGCAGCATTCCTCAGACCAAAAGTCATCTGGGTAAACTCGAACAGTCCAAATGGCGTTGTTATAACAGTTTTTGGTATATCGTCCAGACTAATGGAGATCTGATGAAATGCTTTGCGGCGGTCTACCTTTGAAAATATATTTTTGCCATAAAGTATTCCTGCAAAATCGTGAAGAAATGGCAAAGGATATCAATCTAGAGTTGCCAATGCATTCAATGATATGTAGTCCCAACATGGTCGCCACGGGCCATCAGGTTTTTTCACCATATGTAGCGGGATTTTGACGGACGGCAAATTCCTGCTTGTAATAAAACATCAAGATCTTTTTTGGCAGCAGCTAACTTTTCAGGTGGCAAACGACGGACTCTTGCTGAGCAGGGTGGACCTGCAGTCTCAATATAGTGCACCACCTTTGAATTTGCCTGTGTGCTCCGTTATAGAGTTGCCAGATCTTTTCAGCAACCCAACACACTCCGCCACACATATTTCTTTTCAAAAAATGTGGCCATAGTTCATTATAAAAAAAATTAAATGGTTGTTTCTTTTTAGGTTTGGGGTTTCTTTTCATTTTTGGGGCTTTATTTCATTTTCACTTTGGGGCCTTATTTTTTTGGGGCTTTATTTCATAGAGCCCTCAAAAATGTGGGTCGAATTTCTGTAAAAAAATCATGTAGGTAGCCAACGGAAAAACACACATAATTATGTGCACTTCCTTTTTTCCCATTAATTGACTGCGAACGGATTAGGTATCATAAATGAATAACAACGCCAATTCAGCGTCCACGCACATTTATGAACAATCATAAAAATCAAATAAATTCTGAGAATCATAAAAAATTCATCAACGTTTTTTCCAAAGAATTTTGTATATATCTCGAGCAAATTTTAGAAATTCATACCTTCACTTAATTGTGCATAAAAGCAAAACGCGTAAATCGATTTTCATGATCTATGTCTCATTTTATTCATAGGTTATGTAACTTTACGTGAAAGTAATAGGACTTGACACTATTAACCGTTTTGTATTTTTTTATGAATTAAAGAAAAACTTTAATTTTTTAGGCAAAAAATATTTTTTTCATACATTTATTTATAACTGCGAAACTGTTGCTTATGAAGCGAAACGTTTTATAAACAGATTAAATGAATTGTAATTTTTAATTTTTTTATATTTGTTTTAGCTTATTCGGACTAGTGGTTCTCGTGTTATGACAAACAAAAAAGCCTAAAAAGATACGATACTTACTAACTTCAAATTAATTATTAAATTACTATTTGATGTACCTTGACTAAACGAATGATGCAGAAGTTCTTCTTTTTGGGGCTACTTTCACAAACAATTATAAGAATTGAGTCCCGAATCAATCACCTGAAAAATGTTTTACTGTGTTATGATTGTTTTCTTTTCAAATGAAATTTATTGAAGAAACTGAGAAGCATATTATAGATGAAACAGAAAGCAAAAAGGACTTAGTTTTGTGGAAAATATTTTCAAAAATCTCAAAAATTTTATATAATCTCTAGCAATAATTTTGCTTTTACAGATTGAAAAAATATCAATTAGTCGCCGAGTTATAGCCAAAAAAAACATATAAACAATATACTGAAAATCGGCATTTGACTGCAAAGTTCAAAGGCCGATTAAAAAAAAATTCGAACTAACATTAACAAACGCCGCGATACGGGTCTTCTAATTAATCCTATATTTTCACCCCTCACTCTCACCCCTCACACTCCTAACTTTTGCTAACCTTAATTTGTTCCACAGTGTAACTATTTTAAATAAAAAATTATAAAATAAAATTAAGTAGAAAAAGGACAAATCCCTAAACTCATTGTATATATGTATTATAATTATTTAAACATGAAATGCCATGAAGACAATAAATTGAATTGAATTAAATTTTATTCGTATTATTTATAATAACGAAATTCTCTTAAAAGCAAGGGATGCTTTCTTCATGCATAAATCATTGTTCTATTCAAAATTTATAAAGCCCAGAGTCAAAATTATTATTATTAACGAAAATTCTAGTAAAATGTCTTCTACATCGTTATTTAGATCTCTTTACAAAGCAACAACATATGTATAATGTGTATCAAATAAAAAACTGTATAATGCTCCAAATATTTTTTTATATGCTTTATTTGAATTATTGAATCTGCTCCAAAGGAGCCTAACAATAAGTATACGAATCTTAAGTATAATTCAAAAATGAATCTAAGTATAAATTTCTTGTTATGTGGATCTCTGCTAATTGGCAGGAATTTAAATTAATTTGCTCAAAATAGTATATAACTGGTATGGATCACATGTCTCAGAATATTAAACCTGGTTTGGCTTAAACCTCGTAATAAAGGGCCAGAGGACCCTTACAGTAATTTACAGAGTGTTCGCGATATTATGTAGAGTGAAGAACTCTAGTAATGTATGTATAACGGATGACTCTAGAATAGCACAGTCGACGACGTAATTTAGGTATTGCAGGTTTTTCGTATTGACTGTTTTAAGGATCACGTATGAGAGCATTTAAGCCACGTGGCGTAGAATAAAGAATTATACACAGTCTTTTTTGAGTGTTCGTCCGCGATTGATATTGACTATTTTAAAGATCAGGTATAAGAGCATTTAAGCCACGTGACGTAGAAAAAGAATTCTACACAGTCTTTCGGGCGCGTGTGTTCGCGGTTACTGTTACGGATGAAGCACAAGTGTAGATTAGAAAACACGGCGTTCGTTTCTCCGAAGTCTTAAAGAGCTTGGACTGCACAATAATTGTCTAGCAAGTATGTTATCATAAGGTTCGAGCTTCTCTTTGTGCTTTATATTGATTTTTTGAATTGTTTCTTTAACGAGACGTATTTTTAAGTCTCGGTGGATGTTTTCATTCCTCATATACCAAGGGGCACCGGTAATGAGCCGCAATGTCTTCGATTGGACTCTTTGGATTTTGTTGAGGTTGCTCTAGCTTGCTTTGCCCCATAGCTGGGCACCGTATAACCAGATAGGTTTGATTGCACTGTTGTATAGCAGGACCTTACATTCAAGGCTTAGTTTTGAGTTCGCGTTTAGGAGCCAGTGAAGTTGGTGGACCTTAAGTTTCAGTTGAGTTTTCTTGGCTTCGATATGACTTCTCCAGGTGAGTCGGTGATCCAGGTGGATTCCAAGGTATGTTACACGATCACATTGAGAATATTGTTTAGTTTCAATGTCGGACAAGTGCTAAAATTCAGTGTGAAAGTTACCTGTGTGCATTTAGCCTCATTGACTTTTATTCTCCAGTCAGAGAGCCAAGATTCTACTCGTCTGAGATGTACACCTAGATTCATAGATGCAATCTCCTGCTTTTTATGTGCGGCCATTAAAACGGTATCGTCGGCAAAAGTGGATGTTAGCACGTTTGGGCTGGTAGAGATATCTGCGGTAAACAGAAGGTAAAGAATAGGACCCAGGACGCTTCCCTGGGGCACACCTGCTAGTATTTCGTGGTCATCGGTGACGTGTTGCCCTCATTTGACTCTGAATCTGCGGTTTACTAAGTAAGACTTAAGAATTCGATGCGTATTTGCCGGTAAGTATTTGCAAATTTTGTAGGTCACGCCAAAGTGCAAGACTTTGTCAAATGCCTGAGCAACATCCAGAATTACGGCGCAGCAATATTCTCGCCGTTCAAATGTTTCAATCAATTGCTTGGGTCAGGCGGTTTACTTGTTCGATGGTGCTGTGACCTTCCCAGAATCCAAAATGATAGTCTGGTATTATGTTATTTGGCACGAGGAACGATTTTATTTTCGATAAAAGAACTTTTTCAAATAGTTTGGATAAGCAGGGAAGCAAACTGATCGGCATGTATGAGGAAGTTATTGATTTGTCCTTTCCTGGCTTTAAAATCATTTGAATCAGAGAAATTTTTCACACTTTAGGAATGTTACCATGTCTCAAAATAGAATTAAATAATTTTGCCAGGAACTTCCCAGCAATATAGGGAAGTTCCAAGATCATTTTAGGCGTGATAAGATCATATCCAGGTGCTTTACCTGGATTCACGGCTTCTTTAATGACATTAAGAACTTCATTTGCGTTAGTAAACAATGGAATTACGGCAGACATTTTATCATCAGGTGGAAAGAGGTCGCTACTTGCAGGATTTGGGCGAAATACCTGGGACAGATGGATTGCAAAAACATTGGCTTATTCCTCTTCTGATATTGCCCACTCGCCATTTGCGTCGCGTATTGGAAATTGCGTTTCAGTGGGCATACTAGTATTTCTTAATGTTTTCCATAATGAGAATTTGGTTGAAGCTGTCGGAGTTAAACTTGCAATGAAACTAGCATGCTGTCTACTGCCTTAATTTCTAAGTGTGCTTTGCAACCTTTTAGTAGCTTCAGTCAGTCTTAGTCGGGCCGCTGGTGACCTATTACGCTGCCATTCGCGACGGAACCTCCTTTTTTCACTTACAAGGTTTCACTATTTTCCGGTAAGTGTAAGTATTTAAACTATTTCTCGCTTTTATTTGTCTGTGTGTAGCGTGAATGGCCGCCTGTTCCAGGATCACGTTCAAGTTGGATACGTTGTTATCGATCTCTTCCGCTTCAGAAATTAGATGATTCGAATCTAAATGACTGCTAATGTACTTCCCGTATTTTAACCAGTTAGTTGTGTATGAAGTAAGCCTTAAAGATAATCTAAAATAAAAATGTGTTTCCAGTCTTATCAACATTGAAGCGGTTGAACGCAACATAACCGCAAGACATTATTTCAGAAATGACGCTAATTTATCTAAAAAGGTTTCTAGTATTTTCAACAAATAAAAACTAAAAAATTTGCGTGGCTATCTAAATCGTAGTTACCCTAGCCAAACTTTTAAATTCTAAGACCTTTATTGAACCATATCAAATAAGAAGTAATGTTTTTGCAAATGTTTTCATTAAAAAAATATATAAAACCTCTATAGTTGTGATATTAATTAACAAAATGCTCCAATTTTGATCATGTCTGCAGGAAACTCCAGCTGTTTTATTTTACAAAAACGTTAGAAAAATTATTTTTTGTTGCTGGTTTAGTAATTAGTCTTTCAAATCCTTTTTGATATAATATTAATTGTATTTAAATATATTTCGATTAATATATTGTGAAATACGTGGATTAATTAAGGATCTTAAATGAGAGAATAAACTTTCGTTAAAAAAATCATTTTCAACTTCGTTAAAAGTTTTCTCTTCTGTGAAGGCATATTCAAAATATATTTTTGCATATCCAAAATCAATAAATCCTTTTCGTACTTAACACTAAAACGACGAAAACTGTTGACTATTGGTCAATAAAACTCTGATTCTAGCACTACATCAATGTACGAGTAATATAAAATTCACTTAATTTTATGTTTCCCACTAAGTATATTGGAAGGAAATTGGTTTTGTAGATTTTTTAAAATTCTACTACTTTCACGTCGCCACTGCCGACAGCGGCGCTTTAGCAGTTGCGCTCATTTACTATCGGACCTATCTAAGATTACTCTAATTAAATCATTAAAAAAAAGCTCCTGTTACACCTCACTCTGTTCGTCTGACAATGTCGTCTACATACGAAAGAAGGATATGTCCCTTGGTGTTACTTTTGCCCGGGGTAGCATTTTTTTAGGATTTTCTCCGTTAATATGTTGAAGAAGTAACACGATAAGCTGGCACCGTGTCTAAGACATCTTGTCTGCTTAGACAGCAGAAAATTGTGTCTACGCACGGTAAGGACCTTCGTCTTCTCATGTAGATGGTCCTTAGAAGACATAAGAAGACACACTGTTGGTGTTCTGAGGGCGGCATTCTGGCAAGTCTGAATTTTCTTCCACTGACGGACGAACGTAGCTAGATTATCTTACAATTTTAAGTCATTTCAGAATATATTTACTTTGTTAGGTCTCCCAGCAGTATTTTGAAGAGTTGCAAACGGAATGACAAAATAAATATACCCTCAAACCTACGATGGAGTGAGTGTATAAACAATCAAATCATTATTTTATTACTCGTATATGATATTCGAAGCAAAAAGTCGACTTTCGACTTAATCGGCTTTAATTTCTACTTTTTACTAGTAGAGATTTAATTGAATTTTACATATTTACACCCTACATCAAAGGGCGGACGGTATGATAAATTTGTCATGGTTTAAATGAGTATAAATGGGTTCTGTTATTTGGGATGCACTAAATGCCTCAAAAGAGGCATAATTTCTGAAATTTTTGGCACTTGTGGCCCAAGAAACGTCCCACATGGTCTAACAGGAGATCAGTATAGTCAAATAGGTACTCTAATTAAAGCAAATTTTTCTACAAATGCAAATATATATTTAAGTTTTTTTTATTGACGAACACTCAGGGGGGTTTCTCCTAAACATGCAATGCATTGCGTTGGAGTGTGGAATGTAAGAGTGAGGGGGGAAAAGAGAGAGTAATGGTTATTGACATTTGTCCTGAATTTCTGTCCTGAATTGGTAGGAAAAATGTTTGCCAAAAAAAAGTACGGGCGAAAAAGGCATTCGATCTGTAGTGTATATTGCGGTCAACCGGCCAATCGATAACAAATTGGTGTGAATTCCTGGCTAAGTTAAGGGTCGGACGCATGGGCTTAAGGTCAAACTAACGGACTGATAAAAAAAGTCGTGCACAAAAGCATGAAAATTTTATTATTTTTTGGTAGCAAAACAGTCCGTCACCCAAGTTACTAATCCAAAAAAGTAACTTCTGCCAAATTTCAAAAAGAGTGGATAATAATTGCGACCAATTGTTTGAAAACATGCTTTATATCGAATCAGCTCCGGATTCTGAGTCGGTAGACATAAGGGGTGGGCTTAGCTCAAATATTTTTGGCAGTAACAAAAATTTGCCATGTACATAACTTAAATTAGTCTGTAACACAGAGTGGTGCAGGGTATAGATATTTGTTTATTAGCAGCAAAAAGACGAAGAAATCGAACGCAAAAGCAGATTATTTGATTAAAATCGCATTAGGAAAGTTAGATTTTGTATCACTGTGTTATTAATTAGTTTCTAATTATTTTTTACAAAATAAACTAAACAATATTGTAAATAATTTGGATTTTTAGTTGGAGCTAGAAAAAAACGAAAAATGATTTACAACTCTGGTAGTGTTTTCTGCTAACTCAGTCTCAACAACATATCCGAAAAAGATATGTTATTTGTTATCAAAATGTGTCAACATTATTCATGTCTAAAGAAAAGTACTGCTTGCCTCAAAAAATATTTTGTCAAAGCCATTTTTGTACTTAAGCACGATAACTCTCAAGTGTAAGCCAATTGTAAAATTTTTTCACTCGACCGACCCAAACAGGCAGAACTCAAAAATTTGAAATAACATTTCAAAAATGTTTGTTTTTTTTGTCTCCCGGTTACGGCTTTTACGATAGTACAACATTCTTCAAAACATGAATTTTTTAAGTTTCAGGTTTGTTAACAGTACCAAACATTTCGGTATAAATACCGTGGTTCAAGATTTTAGATAAGGATTTTTTGATTTGTAGAGTACAGCTAGTGTATAGACATGAACAAAATTGGCTGGTTTATTAACAAAAAACTTAACAACTGTGATTTTGCTACCGAGATTTTGCAAAAAACACCACTAATAGAAAGTGTGATTACTAAACAATTAGGGACTTACCATATGTTGAAAGACACGTTGCAACAAAGACAGAAGAACCAAAAGTAGTAAGATAAAACAAAAAATTGTACGGCATAGCCAATGTCTCGTTCATCCAGATTGAATATATGTACAAGAGAAAATAGAAAATAGCCAGCGGCTAAACAGCTCGACATAAAGCTAAGCGCCATTCCATGTATTGACCTCAATTCCTTTATTCGGATATGTACATATGATACCAGCAAGAGACATGGCATGGATATTAGCATCAGAATGGCAACAATCACTATTTGGCTGCGATTTATATGGTCTTTAACGGATGTTATGCATACGATCGCGTAAGTTATTCCAGACGAATTTTCAATGTCAACGCAGTACTTTGTTTCCCAGGTATACGTGTCGTTCGCATGTGGATCCATCACGAGCAGCGACCCATCTTGCACAACAAAGAATAAATCATCCTCATTGTTGTATAAAAAGGACCTACAGTTTATCATGTAAGTTTAGGATTCTGAAGTTACACACTCAACGAAATATTTAACCAGGCACCTTATTTATATACATGAATGTATTTTAATTAAATCATTTTCTTTTATTATAAATGGTGTAATTCTAATCTATTTATTCAATAATATCGCTAAACAAGTTTCGATTTATTTTAGATATTAGAGCTTTTTTGAGGAGTAAAAAATTTTTCTTTTGTAAGAAACAATCTTATAACAATCACAACTGGACAACAGACCGTCTCAATACGGTTAATTTTGTATATGGCGTACACAATTAGTTGCCGATTACATGTTGAAATATTGAATTTAAATTGTATTTTAATTTAAGTAATTACATACGTGCTTTTCAGCTGGAAGGCCAACCGAAACGAAAAAAAACAAAAGTGCTTAAACAAATTTGTTTGTCACGTTCGCAATCTCATGTTTATCTTAATTATATTGAGAACGTTAAAGTAATTGCATTTGCAATAAGAATTTAATAAGAGATTAACAAATTTGTATGTCTTTATACAGTTATATTAACGTAAGTCGTACGACTGTCCCGTTTGCAATCCTGGAAATGTCCATATGCTAAGTTATACCCTAGCAAAAAATGAATAGAAAATAATTATCACAAAGTTTAGTTTTATTCTTTTTCGTTTTGTTTACATTTATTCATTCTATTATCATTATTACGACTTCGACAGTTGTTTTTATTCCAATACCAATACATTTGACCAATTTCTACGTTGATTCTGAAAAGACAACAAACAACAAAGGTCTCAAACCTGAATAAAAAACTGTTCAAGTCATAATTTAGTTTTTTAACACCATTGTTAGTTTTGTTTTAAAATGTTTAAAATTATTTATTTAGAAAAGAATAATTTTTGCAACATTGTTTCAATTTGTGCAACACAAGATAAAACTCCCGAACATCGATTATTCAATGTTCATTTTATTGATGAAGTCTTCTTGTGACAGTGATACTGTGTAAACGTATAGTGCAGACAAAGTTGCGAATTTATTATAATAAAAAAACAACAAATATCACTCCACAATATTCTTGTAAAGACTAAATAAACCAACATACTACTATTCTTGCATCGGTTCTTTGAGTACCAAACAGAGACTAATCCCTTCAGAGACTAATCCCCAACTCCAACGATCATGTCGAGTGACGATGATGCTGGCTGGCAGACGCCTCGCTTTAGAAAAATTACAAAAAGACATCAGGCAGATAATCGCAAGCGAACTGCTTGTGACAACTATGCAAGTACAAGCAAAAACAACAAATTTTCGGCACTTGATACTGAAGATCATGAAATTATGCCGCCTCCAATTATTTTACCAAATGTATCGAATATCAATTTAATGATTGCAGATATACAAAAAATTATAAAAAGGAAGAGTGTACCTACAAGGCATCGAGAGATGTCCAAATAAGACTCATGGTTTAAAACACTAACTCATATACTTAGTAGGGACATATATGCTGTTACAATATTGAACACACCCATTTCAATAGTAGAACTGAACATACCCCGTTACTGTCACTGAACATATCCCGTTTAAAGGCTAACCTCAATAGCGTTAGTCTGTAACGGGATTTTAAAATTGTTTCAACTTTCATCATGGAGTGGTCAGATAATAAGAGCCGTATCGCTGTAAAAGCGCATTTCAAATGTGAAATGAAAAAAGCGATATTTTCAAAACGCTCCGGCCATTAGGGATTAGCCGAATGTTCGTCTACCGATGCATAAAATTGTTTGAGGAGACTGGAGATGTAAAATACCGCCACCGGTTGGGCCGCCCACGCTCTGTTCAAAGCCGTTAAATCAAGAACTCATAGAAATCCGCTCCGAAAACAGAAAATAATGGCCCGTGAGATGAATATATTGACTGCAGCTTTAAAAAAAAATAGGATTGAAAAATGCAAACGTCTTTGGTGAAGCACGCTAATAACTTGCACAGGAAAATTTTGTTCACCGATGAAAACATTTTTGCCGTTCAGGAAAAATTTAACAAGCAAAATGATAGAGTGTATGCGCGGTCATCTAAAGAAGCATAAGAACTGATCCCAAAGGTGGAAAAGAGTCATCACCCAGCTTCAGTCATGGTTTGGTGGGGTGGGGTGTCTCTTACGATGGGATCACTGACCTGCATTTCTGCGAACAAGGAGTCAAAACATCGGCATTAAGCTTTATGGGCCGGCGCAGAATCCTGCTGGAACGTCCCAGGCCTGGCTTCAAAACAATTTGTCATCGTTCATTTCCTCTGAAGAATGGCTCTCAGGCAGTCCAGATTTGAACCCATTGGATTATAAATTGTAGACGGTTTTAGAGGACAAGGTTTGTCACAAAAGATACCCCAACAATGGATCTCTTAAGACTGTTTTGGTTCGAGCTGTGGCCAATTCCAATGGATAAGTTTCGTGCAGCTATTGATGATTGGCCAGTGCGACTTAAGGCGTGTGTAAAGGCAAAAGGGGAACATTTCGAATAAGTAGATTCTTTTTGAATACAATACACATCAATAAATATATTAAAAAATATTTGGTCCAAATCATGCAGTACATTTTTTGTTTTACAGCATAAAACGTGAGTAACAGTATTAATGTCCCTACTAAGTAGAGTAATAGTGAAATTTTTTGATAAAACAAAAAAAAACTTCTTCACATATCAACCAAAGCAGTAGAGAGCCTACAGAGTCGTACTAAAAGGTATACATTTTTCCACACCTGTCTCAGAAATACAGAATACAATTGAACAAAAAAGCCATAATGTTCGTAATATTAGTAATATACGAAGAATGAAATCGAAGAATGTCCATGTTTTTAATTGACCTAGAACCGAGTCGAAATAATAAAGATATATATAACTTGAGAGATATTGGAAAAACTATTGTAAAAATAGAACCGCCTTTGATTTCTGCCGAAATCCGTTTTGTTGTGTTAAATGTGGATTGGGTCTAAATACGACTGAATGTAATAAGCCAAAAGACGTACCACCGCAGTGTATAAATTGTTTAGAACAACACCAAGCAAGCTACAGAGGATGTAAAGTTTATCGCGCTCTCGTACTAAAAAAGAAAAGTAATTATACTTATAAGTACACATTAAATGGACGGGCGCAACCAATAAATAATTATCAAAATACAAGCAACTACATGTATAATAACAATAACGAAATATATGATAGTATCGTTCTAATCAACATTCACACGGGAACGTAATAAGAAACAATAATTCACCACAAGAAGAAAACACATTTAAAAAAATTGAATCACTGTTACAAAAGCAAACACTTTTAAATATGATGTCACTCTTACTATCAAAACTATGCAAGTGAATCTGCGTTTAGCTATATGGAATGCCAATGGCATTTCAAACCATGTCAAAGAAGTAGAAATCTTTATTAATATAAATTACATAGATATATTATTAATATCGGAAACTCATTTTACAAACAAAAATTATCTAAAAGTTGCAGGATATGATTTCATTCACACTAATGATCCGGATAACAAAGCGCATGCGGGATTGGGAATATGATTAAATCTACAATTAGTTATACAATTCTTGTATCATCTGTGTATTTTCCTCCTCGACACAACATAAATTGCATTGACTACGAAACATTTTTTAAATCCCTTGGAAGTAGATATCTTGTTGGAGGGGATTTCAACGCAAAGCACCCTTGATGGGGCTTTTTTTTACAAAGGTATCCGATCAACGACTCGAAATAAAAGGATGTGATGACCTAAGTTCAGACCACACACCTATACTTATAAACTACTATACATCTATAGAAAAAAACCAAAAACTTACAACATATTCTCTTCAAAGCCTGATATCCACTTATTTTATGATTTGCTCGATAGGGAAATTGACCTTAGTGTAAAGCTGAAAACACCTTCTGATATTGATTCCGCAGTTGAGCACTTTACGGATACAATATATAACGCAGCCACAATGTCAACAGCCTCAATGTTAACAACGATAGCAGACGATGAAACATTTCGACTTATCAGAAGAGTTTCTACTTATCAGAAGCGTTTATGACAAGCGCATCTTCAATATAGCCTGTAAAGACTTAAAAATGATACTTTCGGAACACAATAACTTAAAAACAGCTCGATTCATTAACGAAATAAATAATTTAAAATATGACGAACACCTTATGTGGAAAGCCACAAAATACATAAAAAGGCCTACAAAACGTAACATTATAATAAGAAGCGAGGATGGCTCCTTTTGCAAAACTGACAAAAGCTGAGCTGAGCTCAGCTTGGAAAGTATATTTACACAATCTTCATTTATAAACGCTTCAGATCGAAATGAAGTTGAAAGCTCTTTTGATTCTCCACTCCAATTTCTCCGACCGAAACCCGTAAAGAAATAAAACAAGTAAATATCACCTGGATATGGCCGTATTGACGAAAACGTCACGAAGCATCTCACTTGTAAAGCCATTCTATTTCTTACATTAATTTTTAATTTAATTTTAAGACTTGGTCACTTCCCATCTCAATGTAAGTGCGCTGCAATTATTATGATCCGAAAACCTAATAAGCCCGACATTTGGAAAACATCTTACAGGCCAATAAGTTTACTGGTAACATTTTCCAAAATATTCGAGAAGTTATTCCTAAAAAGATTATCTCCTCTAATAAAGGAAAATATCATTCCTTATCATCAGTTCGGTTTTAGACCCAATCACGGCACACCAGATTCATCGGATCGTAAACATAGCCACAGATGCATTCGAGGGAAAGAAGTATTGTTTAGCAGTATTCCTTGATGTAGAGCAAAGCTTTGACAGGTTATGGCATCAAGGCCAACTCTTTAAATTAAAAAAAACTCCTTTAGGCCCGTTATATCTCTTCTTCCAGAGTTATTTAAGTGAAAGACACTTTTACGTTAAAGTTAATGGTTATATGTGGGATTTACTGAAAACGCAGGCGGACATTTCGCAAAGAAGTGTTCTAGGACCTATCTTGTACGCCGTTTATACTTCAGACATACCAACTAATGATAATGTTAGAGTGTCAACTTATGCAGATGGCACAGACGTGATCGCTACTAGTGAATGTCATAAAGAGGCATCTGTAAATGTTCAGCATTATCTGAATGAATTAGAAATTTGGCTGAAGAAACGGAACATCAAGGTTAACGGAGATAAATCATGACACATGTCAGTTACATACCGTCGGCAGAATTGCCCTGCTGTTCATCTTAATTTCATTGTTGTACCTTAATGTACGACAGTAAAATACCATGGAATGGTACTTGATAGGCGACTTAAATGGAAGCCTCACATACAAGCGAAGAAAGTTCAACTAAACAAAAAATCAAAGAGAACCAGTACATACTCTTAAGTCCCAGATCCAAGCTTAATCTTAACAACAAGCTCCGATTGCATAAAGGTATGCTAAAACCCGTTTGGACATATGGTATACAGTTATGGGGAACCGCCTCTAACTCGAATATTGAAATTTTAGAGAGATTCCAAGCCAAAGTTTTGGGACTTATTACGAATGCGCCCTGTAGCCCGTTTTTGCAACTCGTACCGATCGCAGTTACCGACTGAAATTACCGATTTGACGACATTCTTGTGTCATTCTTACCATCACTGTTTCTGTAAAAAAATTGCCGATTCCCATTCCATTCACTTGATCCAAATCGATAATATGACATTTGTTCCGATTCTACTTCAATAGGAATCGCTTAAATAAGTGTTTCTGTAAGAAAAGTGACTCAACTTGAAATCGGTAACTTTCTCACTGACTTTAAGCCAAATGAGAACTCTTCCGATTGCTATAGTGTTGTTGCAATTATGAGAAAGCAAGTAATTAAATATAACTTTTTACACCAAATACAATTTAATTGATGTTATTTTAGACAAATAAATATTTTATTAAAAAAGTATGTTTTAATTGTGTTACCGCGGCTTAATTTTGTTTGAAAATAGGCAGCAAAACAAACATTTAATAGGCTGTTTCCACTACGGTCGCGTCCACGTCCGCGTCCAAAAATCAATGGGAGTAATGTTTATTGACACATGTCTTGAACTTCTGGATGTCGTAATTAGTGGGAAATACATTCGCCGGAAGTCGATTCCACATACGGACTGTACGAGCGAAAAACGAATTTGGTCTGTAGTGTATAGTGCGGTCAACTGGCCAATCGATAACAAACGGGTGTGAATTCCTAGAAAGTCGCGTATCCCTGTTGAACATCCTTACGTCAGGAATAAGGCGACGGAAATCTGATGAACACACACCATGAAAGTAACGATAGAACAGCGTCACGCAACCCACATTCCGACGATGCTCAAGGGAAACAATAGAGTTAGATACCCTACTGTCACCAATCAGCACCATCGCTCTCCTTCGAACACGGTCAAATAGCTCCAAGGATGATTTTGAAGCACCTGCCCATATATGGGAGTTGTATTCCATCTTCGGTCTGATGAAAGTTGTATAGATATTGAAAAGATCAGTAGGAGAGAAATATTTCTTGCACCGCTTTAAAAAGCCTATGCACTTAAGTGCTTCTTTCGACACTTCGAATACATGTCTCGCCCAACGAGCGTCACATTGTATTTTCATGCCCAGAACATCAAGAGCTTCTGATTGTTCAATATCTGAATAGAATAGAAATTGACGATATTGTTGGGTCAGCGAATCGCTTGTGAGACAACAAGCAGCACTGTGTCTTACGCGCATTAAAATCTACTCTATTCACTCGACCCCATTCGGAAATGGACAGTAGATCCCGGCCAAGTGCCTCATCCATAATTCGCCTTTTGTCTTCAATATCTTGAAGACTCGGCCTACGGTCGAATGAATATGAATGACCTAGGCTACTGTCATCCGCAAAGGAGTATATTGGATTCACGGTCTGGCCCAACAGATCATCAATGAAAATTAGACCGACTCCAGCGCTCCGACAAGAGAGCCACCAGGTCTCCCGTAGAGCGATTTCTACGGAAGCCATACTGTCGATCACTAAGCAGATCGTTGGACCCTAGATACCTCACAAGATGGTGGTTAATCATGCTCTCCATTACTTTAGAGAGCGCAGAGCAAATCGCGATTGGCCGATAATTTGCAGGATTATTGGCTTCACCCTTTTTAGGGATTGGCTGGACGTTCGCAACCTTCCAACACGCTGGGAAGACTCCCGCACGATAAGCAAGGTTAAAAAGGTTGCGTAATGGACGGGCTAGCGTCGGTTATACCAGCATATTTTTTTAACAATGTTATTGTCACGAATCTTACGCAATAATTGTACTTTTATATGTAAATTAAATTCTTTCAAAACAAACTACTTTGGATAAGTATAACTGATATATTTTAAACAAGTAAATTTTTTCTACTGTTAAGTCACTCCTATTAAGAGTTGAAAGTATTTTTAGTAACTTAACCCAATCCTTCCGTAGAATTTTGGGAATCATAGTATGGTTGTGTGTGAGACATACTATGGTTGTGAGGATTATACTATGGTTGCATGTTAAACCTACTATAATTATGCAAATCATAATATGGTTGTGGGGATCATAGTATGGTTGAATGTGAATGCTAATATGGTTGTGGGAACCATAGTAAGATTGTGTGTGAATAATTATATTGTTGTGAGGACCATAATATTGTTGTGGGGATCATAGTATGGTTGCCTGTGAACCATACTATTGTTGTAATGATCATAATATTGTTGTGCCACAACCATATACCCAACAATAGTATGATCCTCTTAGAATATTGTCACCCCAACCACACTTTTTTCTGCGTGTAGGAGTTTAAAATACTGAATCGATCTTCGTAAAATTTAAGAAAAACCTACTTCAGTTTGTGTTTCCTCAAGTGGGCGGTGCTACCCTTATAACAATTAAAAATGATCACTACTTAAAAACATCAAGAGCTAAGAACATGAGGTTTATTATGTAGCTATTAGTATGTAACAAAAAAAAATGACGAAAGAACTGAGAAAAGAATATAAAGTTACGGTGCAGGGTGTTATCACCCAATGACCCATCACTAGTCGTATTCCGTATTCATCCCTTGATCGTGAGTTATCTACTCCTATAGGTGTGGGTGCTTGGTCTTTATATCGCACATTATATCGCAAAACATAATGAGCTAAGAACATGAGGTTTATTATGTAGCTATTAGTATGTAACAGAAAAAAAGAGGAAAGAACTGAGAAAAGAATATAAAGTTACGGTGCAGGGTGTAATCACCCAATGATCCATCACTAGTTGTATTCCGTATTCATCCCTTGATCGTGAGTTATCTACTCCTATAGGTGTGGGTGCTTGGTCTTTATATCGCACATCTAGTCAGTGGGGAAAATACCAGGAAGAATATGAGAAACTAAGGGGGAGTGTCAACATCCCTGCCTTTAGAGACAGGTGATGAGTTCGATTCCGACGTAAACGATAATGCCAACTGTTTAACTCCAAAGTTAAAGACGTCATTAAGATGGTATAGGAAGTGGCAGTATCGCAAAGCTCACTACCAAAAAGAAAAAAAAACTATCCGAAATGAAGAGGGTCAGATCTCCCAAAAAGATGCTTCTTCAAAATTAAAGAACCAGCAATTCCAAAGCAATACACACGTGTGCTGAAAGACGATCCAAAGACATGAAGATATTCTCCAACTTTGCAAAATAACACGGTTGGCAAATTCGAAGTTTTTATCAAATAAAAAGATACTTTTTTGAAAATGTTTTTCTATTCATTATGAAAAATATATTGGCTAAATTCTAAATCTTTTTTAAATGCTTTTTATTGTAAATTGAATCTGCTCTGGGAGAGCCTAACAATAAGTATACAAATATTAATATCTATAAGTATAGTAGTAAATTCCATTTGGTTTTTTGGAATGTTACACGCAGAAAAAATATTATGATCTTCGAAACAGTAGTCTGATTCATACACAACCATACTATGATCCCCACAGCCATATTATGAGTCACACTCAACCATACTATGATCCCGAAAACCATACTATGATTCTCAAAACTAAGTATCTTCACATACCACCATAGAATGAATCACACGCAGCCTTGTTATGATCCCTACAATAACTCAGCCCAAATTTATTCAGCCCAAATACATTTATTAGGATTTTTATTTTATTAAGCAAGTTATTAAAAGTTACATTGCAATTATTTTTTGAAAGAGGAATTACTCCACATGCTAATAAGAGGGAGGGAAGGGAAAGTTAGTCAGCAAAGTAAAGCAAACTCATCAGCGTCTGGTAGACGCACGTTTCGGCGTTGGTGTGGGACGGCTCATCTGTACAATGTATGTGTGTACAACCATACGGTATGATTGCCGTAATCATATTATTTGCCACAACCATATTTTCCTTTTTAAATTTAACAACAATACAATTGTTACATTTCAATCAACATAATTAAATTCAAAACACAATACTATGGTTGCGACAAACCATGACCATATCTTTTCTCTGCGTGTCAACAGATCTCTGCGCATAGCCGCCTCGGATGTGTATGTCTGTCCGGTAAGTTGTTTTCTTAGTTTGATCTGTGGGTTTTCACTTAGGTCATATTGCTTGTGAAATTAAAAGAATGTTGTGTCTACGAGTATGTGGCTACTTATGTTCTGTCAAAACATCACCCAGTTTGTTCAGTTGAGGTTAGCCTTTGTGGTATGTCGCCTGTTTCTGGTCTTTCACATAAAATAATAGCAATCGGTGAGTATTCGAAGGACAGGTCAAAGTGAGTTTTTGAGGAGATGTTACGTTTTCCAATTCCTCTGTATATACCGAAGCCAATAATACCAGGTTATTTATTTACATATGTAAGCCAATAAGTAGGTTGTTGGGTGATCTAAAGTCAAAGCCTTGTTGTCACTTTAAGAGACAGTCGTACATGTGTCTTCTATTATTGTCATTAGGTATAATCCCCAGTAAGTGTATTTAGCGTTATATTCGCCGGCAAAAAGAGAGATTTTGCCGAGACTACTAAAAAAATATTGCAAAACTATGGCAAGTCTTGATGGACAGTAAATTGCAGCAATGTAAGACGATCAGTACCAATTTGTATGCAAATCGCCTTGTAAGACATCGTTCTTTAGTCTATAGCTTATATCTAAAAATTATACTTTGATGTCAAAAAATTTCGGACAGAAGAATTATAAATTGTGGTTAAATTTTAAGGGCCGATGTTAAATGTGAACCACTCCCAAACCTCAAGTTTTTTTCTGCATTTCATTTAATATTTTTTAATTTCAGACTAACTCAAGAGTCACAAACTAAAGGATGAGATCATTTGGCGCAATAACGGCAAAGATCCGCTATTGTCATCGTCATCGAAAATTTGGATCATTTGGCCGATATTTTGTTCCATGCATAATTGAACCATGCCAATATTACGAGTATTATAATAAAAAGAAATGACAATAATTTCCTAAATAATTTGTGTTTTATTCAAAATAAACTTCGTCCCTTAAAATTTAACCACCCTTTATTAAAGTATTCACTGTCATGGAAATGTGGTATTTTGTGTCTATGTTGGTTAACACCGTTCGAGTTCTAAGAAGAATAAGAGAGCCTTCTTGTGATTAAGAAATGCCTGCATTTGCTGGTTTCGATTCCTCATAAATTCCTGATTTATAGTCTGCATTGTCTGCTGTAGCATTGTTTCTAGACCACTTTGAGGTTGTTTGGGGACCTGTAAAATATTTGTACGCAAAACATACGCGGCTGCATTTATATGACGGACTGTGACCGAGAGCTGTTGTATTTCCAGTGGAGGATAAGCAAAGTTTTGGTTTCTCAGCAAATAAACTGTGTCGTTAGGCTTTTTCTTTAAGTTCTTTTACACAGAACAGACTTTGTAATTCGCAACTGTTGCACAGTTTTTGGTCTTGAACTATGAAGTCATGTAAATGGGGTGGATTCCATTCTTTTTTAGCTTACATGCTTCTGGTTCATTGAGAAAATAAACCACTGTGCGAACTGAAATTTCATTTTCTCGAGTGTGGTTATTATCTCTCTAGTTTCTACCACAATACTCCTAAGAACAATGTGGAAAGTAGTTTTTCAAATTAGCTGCAAAATGATCTTAACCATTGAGTTTGAGCTTCGTTCGCGTGAGTGAGGGGGGTGGGGGCGGTTTAGCAGTTGTTTCCCAAATTGTGGTTGAGCTTTGTGGATTGTCAGCTTCACTCAGTAGTGCGGAACTGGTTGCTTTTAATTAGATCGGAGGAGTTGGCATCTAAAGTTGTCCTATTAATTTGTATTTGTATTATCATTTTTAGGACTCGGTTTACGCTTTGGGCGAATATATCGACCGATACCAGTCTGGATGACCTTCGCTTATTTATGTACGGTGTAGTTGTGTATATTTTATTTCGTGATGGCTCGATATTTGATAAATCTGACTTCTCACATGAGGCCAAGACGTTTGCTGCAGCATGTTTCTTTGACGGTTGCTCTAGTATATCTAGCATAGGGTTTAGTAATTTTTTTACGGCAAAATTCTCATCCCACCGCGATGTGTGGTATTCTGTAGTCGTTACAAAACAATATTTTTTATATAGCTTGGCACCGAATGCGTTTTTTATATAAATTTGTTTTCGTCGCTAGCCTGTCAAATCACTGTTACGAATCTACTTGTTATATTGGTTATACTTTTTACACTCCAAAATCGTTCGTGAATTGACTATCGTTGAGACAGTGCCGTGATCGCAATCCGTAATGGCCACAATATCTGCTTGGAATATCATATTGTGGTACGGTGGTCAGATATATTTGTCGATGCAGCGGATTTCCATGTAGAACCCAGCTCCAGTTTGCCCGGTTATTTAATATAAGAAACAGGACTCCTCTTGAGATTTCTGTTTTGGGTAGGAAACTCGCCAATTACGAAAATCGTTCTGTTGTTGTTGTTGTAACAACAATATATTTATTTTGAAGTCTTGTTCGTCTATGGGGGATCTGCTTCGATATCCAGGTGAAGGAAACGCGCCATTTGAACTGGATGCGTCCACAGAGACCTGGGGGTCAGCTGAGTGGGCTTGGCCGGACAATTGAAGAGGTGCAGTACATCATGTGGTCCCTGATGGCAGGCGGGACAGATGTCCGGAACGTTAGCATCAATTCGGCTGCACCATCCGGATCTCAGCTGTGCCAGTACCACGCGCGTCTGCCGAGGTAGTACCTTCTCCTCAGGTGAAATCTCCGGGGGATGTTCCCCTAGCACTGCATTCACACGGTAGCTGGATACTGCTGCTGCGACATCATCGGCGTGAATGTTGTTCAAACCTGCCTGATAGTTTCGATGATCTAAAGGTTCTCTCTTATACCGCTGGACCTCTCTCTCTTGATCATGAAGATCGTACCTGATCTGCCTGGGTGGAGGCATCCTGCTCAAGAGATGGTGGTTAGGATGACTGCTGCGAAAACACCCTAGCAGGTATTGCTTAGACAACAGGAAATTGTGTCTGCTGGTCCTCACAGGACATAAGAAGACACCCTGTTGATGTTCTAAGGGCGGCATTCTGGCATGTCTGAATTTTCTTCCACTGCGTCGTACTCACGTTCGCCGACCATACAGGTGCTGCGTAGTTTGCTACAGACCGACCTATCGCTTTGTAAGAGGTCAACAAGGTTTCTTTGTCGGCTCCCCAAGTACTGCCGGCAAGTGACTTGAGGACCTTGTTCCTACTTTGAGTTTATCGCAGATAACTGTAGCATGTGCAGAGGATCTAAAAGGCTGTCCAATGTGACCCCAAGGATTTTGGGATAGTTGGTGGTCGGGATGTTGACGTCATCGACTTTCACATTGAGTGACAACCGCACCTCTGCGGTCCAAGCAGTAAACAGTGTGGCTGATGATTTGGAGGCGGATATTTTCATATTCCTCGCAGTGAAGAAACGTGCTAAGTCAGTGAGGTAATAGTTGATTTTCTCGCAAATGTCATCCACTTTAGGTCCTGACGCCAGAATTGTGCAATCGTCAGCGTACGACACAATTTCAACGCCGTCTGGTGGTGTAGGAATTTTAGAGAGGTAGAGGTTAAACAGAGCCGGGGATAAAACTCCACTCTGGGGAACTCCTTGTTTAACTCTACGGGGCTTCGACTTTCTGTCTCTAAATTCTACATATGACTGGCGCCCACACATATAGTTTACGACCCAACGTATCAAACTGGGCGAAAGGGACGTATCTTCAATGTCCTCGAACAGAGTGGCATGATTGACCGTGTCGAAGGCTTTTGTGAGGTCAAGAGCCACGAGGACCGTCCTGTCGTTAGGCTTGTTCTGGTTAAGGCCGCGACTTATACGTGTGGTGATGGCGTGTAAAGCAGTTGTTGTGCTGTGCTGCTTGCGGAATCCATGCTGATGATCAGCACTAGGAAAGTGTTCGATCAGGCTGGGGAGGAGCAGTGCTTTAAGTGTCTTTGCTACTGGAGAAAGCAAGGAGATCGGCCTGTACGAATCTCCTTTACTTGCGTCTTTGCCTGGCTTCAGTAGCGGGACCACTCTGCCCATTTTCCAGGCATCGGGAACTTCGTGAGTGGCTAGCGACAGATTGAGCACTTTGGTCATGTACTCTACTCCCGGAGTATCCAAGTGATTTAACATCAGCATTGAGATTCCGTCCGGACCCAGCGCCTTTGATGACTCTGCGCTGCGGATGACATGGGCAACTTCGCCAACGGTAAATTGTGGTGGTGCCTCTTCGACTCGGAGAGCGCGGATACGACGCAATACTCTCCTTTTCGCCTTATCACTCTCTGGGTGCTCAATAAAAAGCCGGTTAAAATAACACGCGCACCGCTTCGGATCTGTCACTGTTCTATCACCGAACGTGACAGCTGTCCGATCATCCTTCCTTACAGGGTTAGTGAGTGATTTGACCGTTGTCCACAACTTACCAATTCCGGAACTCAAGTTGCACTGCTTTAAGTGGTCTAGCCATTTGTTCCGCTTATATTCGTTGACCAACCTACTGATCCCAGAGTTGAGATCCCTAATTCTAGGGTCAGTAGGGTTGGAGCGACGAATGTCATCACGCTCTTCTGCGAGTCTCGCTGCCTCTGCTGGGAAGTTTGGTCGTACGTCGGGTATTCGACCAGCAGGGATATGGCGAGCGGCTGCTGCGTTAACGATGGCCCGGAACTTTTTCTCGGCTACCCGAACGTCCGACGGAATAGCTAGATTATTAAAGCTGCGGTTGGTGGCTTCTCTGAAGGCCTCCCAATCAGCCTTTTTTGATTGAGAAACGTACGGCGTTCAGAGGTTATGAAATCGGGTGGTCTATTTATGGAGAAAATTATGGGAAGGTGGTCCGATCCTAGTGAGATGACGGGTTGCCAGGTGACGTCGTTGATCAGGCCAGGCGATGCCAAAGTGATGTCTGGCGAGCTATGGCAATCGCCCATAATCCGCGTGGGGGCGTCCTCATTCACTGTGCAGAACGTAGAGCTATCAATTTGCTCTGCCAAAGCTATGCCCCTCTGGTCGTTGTCTAGGAGAGAATGCCACAGTTCGTGGTGAGCATTAAAGTCTCCTAGGACCAAGCGGTTATTGCCTTGTAGCAAATTGCTAATGTCTGGCAGATAACGCGGGGCACAGCTACCAACCGGCGGGATGTATACGTTGTACAGCTCTATTTCGGCAGTTCCAGACTTGACTGCTACCCCCCATACATTCCATGTATGGGTCTCTAGAGTCAAGCTCAGGCGAAATAGGTCTGTACTGCACAGAATGGTGTAACAGGAAAGCAAGTCCCCCACCTCCACTTCTGGTGCGATCCTTACGTAGCACGTTGTATCCGTCACAACTGTGCAGGCTGCAGGTGGCATTCAGCTTTGTTTCTTGGATCGCGGCGACCATGATGTTTCTCCGATTCATAAATTCTACGACCTAACTGATTTTGTTGCGTAGGCCATTACAATTAAATTGCAAGATTAATGCTCTGTCAGGAGTGGCAACAGCAATCTGTGGTGTAAGATGCTGTATGTGTTGATGCTGTTGCGAGGGCGACTGCGGGGGAGTCTCGTAGTTAGATGATGATGACAACGACGACGAAAATGCAGACGACGATGATAACACCAAATCCAGAGACCCACTGCTAACTTCGTTGATACAGCATGAGGCAACAAAGTCTGCTTCGCTATACTCCCTGATGTGGTTCAGACCTGAACAGCTCCTGAAGTGCACCCACTCCATGCAACGATTACACCTTACAGACGTAGCACGATGGTGTATTCGGTTCTGACAAACCGAGCAGATCCAAGGTCCGGGGTTTTGTTCTATCCCGGCTCGGACCAGTAGTATTCGGAGCAGGCATTCCGGGAAGTGCTGCTCCCACGACGAAAAAATGGACGAACAAAAAACATATATTGTTGAGGTGACTGCCCCTGGCCGAAGAGTTTCGGGTCAATCCGGTACATAGAACCAGCAGTCGTGGGATTGCCGTAACTCGCTCTGGTGGAGCGAGGCCCATTATTGGTTCCAGGATGTTTTGGTGGCGAGATGTCCGTTCTCCCAAGATCCGTTTGCCTTATGCCATCAATCTTTTTGATGTAATTTCTTTTACATGTTTTCCTCAAAAGACAACAAGGGTACTACCACATGTAGTAAAGTCTCAATTGACCTGCGCTTGATAGAGGCATGTTGTTTACATTTTAACAAGTTATCTGGTATCTGGGATTTAGCCATGTTAGTCACTATTCTTCATTTATTTGTAGTTGAAATAACGTTAGGTTTATTAATAGATATGATTTAGCGTTTGCATAACTCGCCTTGCACGCAGAAAAAAAGTATGGTTGGGGTGACAATATTAAAAGAGGATCATACTATTGTTGGGTATATGGTTGTGGTACAACAATATTATGATCCTTACAACAATAGTGTGCTTCACACATAACAATAATATGATTCCCACAACCATAGTATGATGCACACTCAACCATACTATGATCTCCACAACAATAGTATGATTCACACTCAACCATACTATTATCGCAACAACCATATTATGATCCTCACAACCATAGTATTTTTCTTATACAACCATAGTATGATCCTCACAACCATTCTTTGATTCACACGCAACCATGCTATCATCCGTACAACTATAGTATGACTCAATTAACCATACTATGATCCTCAAAATTATTTATAAGGATTGGGTGTTGTTATCCAAAAATAGAGATTTTTATCAAGCAAGTTATTATAAATTGCATTGCAATTAGTTCATAGCCCGATTTGAGGCCATGTTTTTATTGAACATTCCATTCAAGAAACAAAAATAAATATTTCAACGGTCAAAAATACTTTTAGATGCCAGCACCCTGCTCCATGATTAAACCACGATCAATAACTATATTCTTAAGTGCAGGCAGATTTTAAATAAACGAGATCCAGTCGGCAGTAGAGTATTTCACCGAACAAAGAAAACAATAAATCCCTCGAACTACCTTTCGATTGTTGTTGTTTTCTAAAATGGTCAACAACCATGCACTGCATTGTGTGTATGTGTTTTTTTGGTATTCCGAAAAAAACATACTCACACACATACATGTTTGCTCTATAAAACCTGTTTTGGTATGTTCATAGTGGCAACCATACTGTATGATTGCCGTCATATAATATGTCATCATATTATAGTCAACGTAAATTTTAAAAAAACAATACTTTTGTTTTTTAAATTTTAATTTTATATGGTTGCTACAATCATATTTTCATTTCTAAATTTGACAATAATACTATTGTTACATTTCAACAATATTAATATTGCGGCAATCATACTATTGTCAAAATTAAATTCAGAAAACAATACTATGATTGCGCCAATCATACTTTTATTGTGGAGAACATATTGTTGGTGCGGTGACCATAGTGTAACCATATCTTTTCTCTGCGTGTGTCTGGTTTTGGTATGAAGACCATTCTCGCTATTTGCTGATCTTCGTTGTATACGATGATCTGCTAACAAACTATGACGTTGACAACATAGTTTGTTATCAGATCCAGAACTTGCTGGAGTATTGCCTGAAATTTACACCCGGTTCTGCTGCCTTAAACGGGAAGAAGCCGGCACTTTTCCCGGGATCAAATCATGTATGATTAAAGCTTCGTGACGGCATGTCCTACGTAACTATTGTTCTACCGTTGTCAGTTCCGAGTCGCCAGTCGGGAATTGGCTTTCTAACAGAAGTCTTAGCAATTGTCTGCTTGGGACCACCTTTGTCCCATTTGCGTCGACCAGATTTTCGGATGCGTGTGGGTTTTAGATAGGAATTTCTTAATTTCAGAAACGTGTTTTACTCTGTCCTCTTTAACTGTCTACTAGAAGATCAGTTTCGTTTTTCTAGTACCTCGTTATCTTCACTAAGTTTCTAGAGGTATTTATCCCAGTGTAAAGTACTCTTTGAAAAGTCTAAGCACTGACTTAGTATAGGAATTTTCCTTGTTTAATTTTCCACTTGCGTGGTGAATCTCTTTTGTACTTTGGGGTTGCAGCTGGATTCTGGCATGGACTTGAGTTTCCAAAGGAACATAGCCCCTTGGTGTTGTCTTGTTCCTAAACTAGGCGAACTCGAAAGGGAAATTATTCTGTAATCAAACAGTGTATGGTGCGTAAGGATAATCAGTTCTTGTGTAAAGAGAAATTTCAAAAAATATTCGTAAAGTTTTGAAGTTATCGCTTTAGCGACCACTTACTAGTTTTATTGGCGAGTACCACTAGAACACGCCTTTAGTTAATCTATGAGATACAATGCAACGGGAATGGATCTTACACCATGGAAAAGACATGGAAAAAGTAGAAAACCACAGTGCAGATTTAGTGAATGTGTGTGTACCAGTGTTGCCGTTGGTCAAATTTTTCCGACTAAAATATTACCACAAAAACGGCCAGAAATCAACGGTTTCCGACCAAATCTTTAAAAAGACATTGATATATTGATAAAAGTGATGTTTTTGGTTAAACCTCGACAAATAAGACTGGATTACAAAACCACAATAGTTAAGTCATTTAATAACAAATCGTGTCAATGCTGTTCGTGTCTAACGGCACAGTCCAGAAGTATTAGTCTTCAAAAAATATAAAGAAGTAGTAAAATTAATTTATTTTGAGCCATTTAACTTCTTATCTTGGATAGAGGTATATCTTACTACTAAAGAAGGCACCTACAAATTATTTTTCTAAAATGTTTTTCCAGATCAAGGCGAGTCTATCATTGATCGTGATTCTGTAACGGCGCACCATAAATTTTGGCGCAAGTTTAAAACACATTCCGAGTAATATAACAACAAAATCACCCGTTTTGGTTTGGACAAAATCTCAAAAAAAGGAAAAAGGGAAAGAAAGCTAATTGTGTTAAAAGAAACAACAAAGCTTATCCCTTTGTTTGTTACATAAAAAACAATAACAAACATTAACCATCGTCTGCTGCAGCGGTAGTATGGGTGGAAGTGATATGAGCACTGCTGATAGTGAAGATTCTGAGAGTGATACTGCTTGGCAGTTGGTAGGACCGACAACAAAACGAAAGCAAACAAAACCCCCGAAAGCCCCTCAACCGAAACGTCACCAGTTAAATTCCAATGCAGGTACCAGCAACAACGCATTTTCTCTACTAGTTAATGATAATAATGATGATAATTACGATGATGATAATAATGACAATAATTGTGATGCTAATGAAGATGAGAATAACAAACCACCGCCTATAATAATTCTAAATGTTACCGATATTCGAGTAATGGTGAACAAAATTTCAAAAATAATAAAACCAAATGATATTTCATATTAAAGTATGAGAGATGGCAGTATAAGAGTATCCCTGAAATCAACAGATTCTTATAGAGCTCTAGTTAAATATCTTGATGATAAAGGCATAAACTTTCACACATACCAACTAAAGCAAGATAAGCCATACCGTGTAGTAATTAAAAAATTACACCATCAACAGGAGATTGAAAAATTAGGGCATAGAGTCAGAAATATTATGAATGTTTGAAGCAGAATAAGTAAGGACCCTTTACCCATGTTCTTTCTTGATTTAGGGCCACATACCAATAATAAGGATATATATATAAAGTAAACTATCTTACAATTGTGTCGTCAAGATAGAACCAACAATTAAATCAGAACCACACCGATCTATCAAGAACTACTTCACCGCAAACAATTAATCAGAAGATCACATTTGTTAAATTATTCACAACCTGAATTTGATATTAGTGCTTCTAATTTTCCCCATATTGAGAATCATCAAAATCCTTCCCATAATACTAAGGATGCAACAAATCCCAGCCAATTCTCTTATGCATATGCTGTTAAAAATAACGGAAATGTAAAAAAATTGAGCTCCTTCAAAAAAATTAAAGAACTTTTAACAAAACAAACAGAACAAATCAACAATCTAGTTAAAATGATGTCATTACATTTAAAAATAGCTATATGGAATGCGAATGGTATTTCCAATCATACCCGCGAAATAGAAGTTTTTCTAAATATAAAGTACATAAATATACTTCTTGTATCAGAAACTCACTTCACCAGTAAGTCATATTTTAATATCAAAGGATTCGACATTATCTGCGCCAATCACACAAATAATCGAGCTCATGCAGGTTCATGTATACTAATAAAAAGTAAAATCAAATATGAAATATTACCTGCTACTCAAGAAACATATCTTCAGGCAGCAAATATAAAAATTAAAAGTAATACCGGCGATTTTGTTATATCATCCATTTATTTTCCTCCTCGATATACGGTAAAAGTGTTTCTTCGATTCCCTTGGTCATAAATTTTTCGTAGGAGGAGATTTTAATGCCAAACATCCATGGTCAGGTTCACGTCTTACAAATCCGAAGGGGAAAGAGTTGTATAAATGCATAAAAAATACTCTACACTATCCACTGGCTCAGCTACATACTGGCCATCAGACCCAAACAAGATTGCTGATGTCTTAGACTTTGCATTATATTTCGGTATCGCAAGCCAACTTTTACAAATAAATGATTGTAATGAACTAAGTTTGGATCATTCGCCATTACTTGTGGACTACAACATTTCTGCAATTACAAAGGAACAACATAATTATATATTGAATCGTCACTCTAATATTTTACTTTTCCAATCCTGGCTTGACGAACATTTAAATTTAAACATTCGACTGAAAACCAAAGATGAACTGGATGATGCTGTCGACTATTTTACGAATCTTATTCACGAAGCTGCAGCTATTTCAACCCCAATTATTCCTGATAATCAAACAAATCAATTTAAGATAACGTCAGAAACAAGATGTATGATTCGTCAAAAAAGAAGATTGAGAGGAATATGACAACGTAGTAGACACCCTGTCGACAAAAGTATATATAACAGAGCTTGTAAAGATCTTAAAAAATTTGGATGAGTACAAGGGACAACAAACGGCTACGTTCATTGAAAGAATAAACAACTCAAAATACGACTATCACTTGAACGAAACGAAACTCCCCAGTTAAAAATTACGATGGGTCCTGGTGTCAATCCGACAAGAGTACTTCCAATGCATTTGCGAATTTAAAAAATATTTTTCAACCATCAATTTCAACAATGGACCTGAGCAAGAAGAAATAGTTGATTTCTTGGACGTTCCATGCCAAATGACGTACCAATCAAACCCATTTCTCCATCTGAGGTAAAGTGCGAAGTTAAAAAACTAAACAAGAAAAAGTGTCTATGGTTTGACTTGATAAACGGACAAATAGCGAAAAAATTATAAAAAAAAATCCATTATGTTTCTGACATTAATATATAATTCCATATTGAGGCTCCAGCACTTCCCGTCACAATGGAAATATGCGGGAATAATAATGATACACCAAAGCCTGGAAAGTCGGAAACAGAAATAAGCTCCTATAGGCCAATAAGTCTCTCAAAAAATTTTGAAAAAATATTTCTAAAAAGACTTTTACCCATTCTTGAAAAACAAAATATAATTCCAGATCACCAATTTCGATTCCGACACAAACACGGCACACCGGAACAATGTCATCGCATTGTGAATGTAATAACGGATGCTTTTGAAAAAAAGGAAAAATGCTCAGGTGTATTTTTAGATATTCAACAAGCCTTTGACAAGGTTTGGCATCAAGGACTTCTGTTTAAAATTAAGCAAAAATTGCCTGCACCTTATTACATGTTTCTAAAAGATTATCTAACGGATAGATGTTTTTATGTTAAAGTAAAAGTTGAAAGATCCCAAATCTTTCAAATGAATGCAGGGATACCACAGGGTGGTGTATTAGGACTAATTTTATATACTATTTTTACTGGAGGTATGCCCACATCTGAAGACGTTACTGTTGCCTCTTATGCCGATGATACAGCAATTTTAGCAACAAGTTCTTGCCGCAACGAAGCATCCTCTATAGTGCAACATCATTTAAACTCACTTGGAAAATGGTTAGCTCGATGCAACGTAAAAGTTAATTCCACAAAATCAAATCATGTTACTTCTGCCTGGCGACGCGGCGAATGTGCTCCAGTTACTATTAACAACGAAATAATACCCAAACAATACTGTAAAGTACCTTGGCCTTACTCTGGATAGAAGACTTACCTGGAAACATCACTTTAAAGCGAAGCGGAATCAAATAAAAATAAAAACCAGCAGGCTATACTGGCTGTTAGGACCAAAATCGAAACTCAACCTTAATAACAAGATTCGAATATACAATGCCATTATTAAGCCAGTTTGGACCTATGGCATCCAGCTTTGGGGAACAGCAAGCAGATTCAGTATAGACGCCTTTGAAAGATTTCAATCGAAAACATTAAGGCTTATTACAAATGCCCCATGGTTTGTTAAAAACAAACAATTAGGAGATACCTAAATATATACCATCCGTCAGCGAAGAGATCTGCAGATTTAGTCAGACCTATCTACAAAGACTAAGTGACCACGTTAATCCCTTAGCTATCTCTCTACTTGACGACAGTAATGAAATAAGAAGACTACAACGTATTCATGTACTAGATTTACCATTCAGAAAGTAGCTATGTATCATATGTATTAAACAAGTTTTGACTTAATTTACATTAGAAAAAGATTTTCCTTTTGGATATATTTACGCATCCCAATGGGGATGCAAAATTCCTGTTATGTACTAATATATGTTTTAGCTATTTTGCTTATTGTTGAAAGACAGATCGCAAATAAAGACAATTGAAAACAAAAGAATCAAGGCACTTTTTTGTTAACAAATGACTGAACTGTTGCGGTTTTACCATTTATTTATTTTATTGTTAATAGACTTCGTTGTAATATATTTAGTCTTATTTATCAAGGCTTAACATATATGTAATAGCGGCAAATGTCAAAAAATCCGACCAAGACCGGACCAAACAACACATTTGGTCAAAAGCGATCAAAACGCCAACACTGGTGTGTCCTGTGAGGAAAACTACAACTCAAGCTCGAAATGTCCCTGTTCTATCTCGAAAATAACTAAATAGTGACGCTAGGAAGTTAAAACTCATCGTCTGCGATACCATTTTCTAATCGCAGAAGTATCTTCCGTATAGAGAAGTTGTACTTCCCGGAGTTAACTTCCGGAAGTCACTTTTGCGTTACTACCAAAAGTCACTTCTTAGAGCCTTCTTGGAAGTTACTTTTGATTCTAATTGTATATCGCGGTCGCTGCGACTTTTGAAGAAGTGTATAATGTTGTTTAATATCATCATACCGGCACATGTGATTTTCGGCTGGTGTTGTAAACAACAATCTTCCATTTGCCGTCTGGGTGAATTAAAGACTGTAATGTTAATTGTTCTTGTAAAATACAAACTATCTTCCAATTATCGTCTGGAAGTGACTATAGCGTAACGATGGACGATGAAAGAAACTTCCAAATGTTGGGAGGGACAATACAGACACCGATAATTGTGATCAGAACAACAGATTCTTGTTAGAAAACAGATGATGAGCAGGGTAAAAGTTGATTGTCAGACGAAGAAGACATCAGTTCAGCAGTAAAGTGTGTGTTATACGAGTATTCATTGTTAGCTCGTAAGTTTTAATGTGAACATATTTTGTTGTTATACTTTACTTATTGTTTTTCCAATGTCTATTTAGGACTCCTGAAGATGATCATCGATTAAGATCGAAATATCGAAAATAATACATAAATTAATAAAAATACAAAAAATACTGACCTCGACCTTTAATTCAACATTTCAGTAACATTTACAAAAAAGGTGGAATAAAAAGCAACAAATTAAACATTTTTTTACTTCACTCGAACTAGCAAATAAAGTGCATATCATACACCAGACGTTTATATATGTCTGGTGGTCAGCGTTAACCCGTAAAATTGTATTTATACATACATATTTAAAATTACGTTCCGTAAAAAACAGAAAACTATGGTCATTTAATAGGCGAGATGTAATTTTTTTTCTTTTACCAATAACGAATAAGGTTGCAGCTTCACGACAGTCAGATTCCTTGCAATTTTAAATTCGAACCCATTGTCATTAATGTTTGCAAAATTATTCTCTGCTCATCTTTTTGTTGAAATTGAATTTAAATCTTATTGAATTTGTCTAGACGGCAGGCTTGTTGCTTTAAAATTAAAACGTTTTTTTTTGGTTTTTTTTGCAATGTAGTTTAGGAGGTTAAGTACCTGTATCATTAAAATCTGTAATTTATGTGTAGGCTACTTATATATTACTCTGTTCGACAAAAAGGTATAAATTCAAAAACTGCAAATGCTTTATAGAGAAAAAACTGTTTGCAGGATGTTGAAGTGCTCTAAATAATTGCAAGAATTTTCTCTTAAAGATGTAGACAACCCATGGAAATTTTTTACCGTGAGTAGAAATGTTGAGTGTTGTTTTCTTATATAAAATTAAGTTTATACCCCTTTAAAGAGTGATATATTTTCGGAAAAATAAGGAGTTTTCTACTTTTACTGACTTTAGTTTTTTAGCTTTTTTTTAAGAAATAGAAGGCGAAGACCGAATTTGGCTAAACTGCCACATCAGTCACAGCCAGCATCAAAAAACTAATTGACATTTGTACTATAGCTTACCAAAATGTGAGAGGCTTGAATACAAAATTAAGCCGATTGTTTGTAGATAGCTATGACTTTGAGTTCGATATCATTGTTTTCACAGAGACATGGCTGAAAAGTGATATTTTGAGATCAGAGGTAATGTGTAGTAGTTATTTGATTAATAGAAATGATAGAATAGGGAGAATAGGGGGTGGAGTTTTAATAGCAGTTTCCTCTTCTTTATCTTCCGAACGTATTCTTACTGATGAATTCAGTGGTATTGAATTTATTGCAGTTTGCGTTAATCTTGGAACAGTAAAACTTTTCATTACTTGTTCATATATTCCCCCGTCTTCGAATTTTGGTGTTTATAAGGACCATTTATCTGCCATTGAATCAATTGTTTTAAATATGGGCAAATCCGATTTAATTTTAATTTTAGGTGATTTTAATTTATCTTCTGTCTCGTGGCATATGTTACCTGACTCAGATGCACTAACTCCCCTCACTAGCAGTGATTGGACAGCTGATGTTGCTAGGTTGTTTGCAGAAATGAACCTGTTTCAGATTAATAATACGCTAAACTTAAACGGTAAGATTCTAGACCTGATTTTAACCAATGATTCACATTCATTTCAATCATCTAGAATTAACCCTATTTCTACTCCGGAGGATACTCACCATCCTACTTTATGTGTTTCTTTTTCAACTCCTATGCCTCTCAAAACTTTACCATTCACTTCCAGAGATTCTTTAGATTTTGTTTCAAACGCTGTGATTTTGAATGTCTCAATGCACTATTGTCAGCTGTAGACTGGAATGGAATTTGCAGATGTGATAGTATTGAGGAATTCAGTCATGCCTTGATAAATTTTTATGATATTTTACAGGGATTCGTATCTAGAACGGTGCCTAAGGTACCCGTTACTATTACTAAAATTATTCCTTGGTCTTCTAAGGAATTATGCAGATTAAAAAATATGAAAACTAAGCTCTTTAAAAAATTTAAGCGTACTGGGTTAAATACTGACTATGGCAAATATTCTGTGGCTAGACATAAATATAATATTGAGTCTCGCCGGTGCTATCGGTCCTACTTGTTGAAGGTTAGGGATAATTTTAAAACTGACCCTAAATCGTTTTACAACTTCGTTAATTTGAAACGTCGAACATCATCTAAGCCAACTAGGATTAGATGTAACGATGTTGAATTCTCTGATGATCAGTCTATTGCAAATTGCTTTGCTGATTTCTTTGAATCTGTTTATTGTTCGCGTTCGTTTGACGCTGACATTTCTTACCCATATACTATTTCTGCAGTTAATCAGGTTGTTCCTCCTATTTTAGATAACTCGCTGATTCATTTAAATATGCAACGTATAAAACCCACTTGTACTTCAGGCCCAGATGGGATACCGAATTTGTTGTTGAAAGGCTGCGCAGAATCTCTTGCTTTGCCGTTGACCTAATTATTTAATTCATCATTGAGACTAGGGCACTTCCCAGATATATGGAAAAAGTCGTATTTGACACCACTCCATAAGTCAGGAAGTCTGTTAAATGTTTCGAACTATAGAGGCATTGCTAAATTGAGTGCAATTCCTAAACTTTTTGAGAAAATTGTTACCAATTTCATTGTACATGGCGTGAACCCTATTTTACATCCATGTCAACATGGATTTCGTAGAGACCATTCCACTATAACTAATCTGCTACAGTTTTCATCTGAACTTATAAATGGGTTTGTTTCTCGTAAACAAACTGACGTTATCTACACTGATTTTAGTAAGGCATTTGATAAAGTGAATCATAGGCTCTTACTTTACAAGTTAAATAGAATTGGATTTAATTATAATTTTTTAAATTGGCTTTCTTCCTATCTAGTTGGTAGGGAGCAAGTGGTACCATTTGAAAATTGTATTTCTAGAACAATTCATATTTCCTCTGGTGTCCCACAAGGTAGCCACCTTGGTCCGGTGCTATTTTTATTATTCATAAATGACTTACCGGAATCTATTACCAAATCCAGCATTCTTATGTTTGCTGATGATGTAAAAATCTATTCATCTTATTCAAATAATGCTGACTCTACCAAAGATGACTTGGACAGATTCAGTAGATGGTGTGATATGAATTGCATGGAACTCAACTTAAAGAAATGCAAACACATGGGTTTCTTCAGATCTAAAATGTTGCCCTCAAAATATAACTTATGTGGCATTGAATTGGCATCTGTCGATTCATTTATTGATCTTGGTTTTATGATGGACAGAAAGTTAAATTTCAATAATCATATTATTACAATGGTAAATAAAGCATATGGCGTTCTTTTCTTTATGAAACGTTGGGCAAAAGATTTTACTGACCCGTATACTACGAAACAGCTGTTTACCTCACTTGTGAGACCAATTTTGGAATACGGCTCGGTGGTATGGGATCCCCAATATACAAAATTGAATCTGTGCAAAAGCAATTTCTACTTTTCTGCTTAAGGAATCTTAACTGGTCTTCTGGTTATGAACTACCATCCTATACCAGTAGGTTAAATCTCATTAAATTGCCCACATTAAAGAGTAGGCGAACAATGATGAATACTATGATGATATATAAAATTATTCGGGGGGCTGTTCCGTCGGACTTTTTAATATCAAGAATTTATATTAATGTCCCGTTAAGACCTTCGAGACACTATCAGTTTTTACACTTGGATTTTCAACGATACAATTACGCATGTGGTGATCCAATTCGTAGAATGTGTGCCGACTTCAATTCCTAATTTCAACTAATAGATTTTTCCTTAAGCTTCGATGCATTGAAATCTATTATTATTTTTCATTTAAACTCACATTCTGTATAATATTATTAGTAGATACTAGATTCTAGATTATGGTGGTGGGTACATTATGCCTATTTAAATTCTCTATATTAGTTTAGATTTATTTATGTGGTATTTTACCGTGTAGCTAATCTTCGAATGATGTTATTTGTTGCCATCTCTCCGTTATGGATCGGTTCATAATGTGTACGATGTCCCTACGTCATGGGGATGTGGCCCCCTCGGTCGGCAGGGGCGGGTATGAGTAGCGGCGATGGGAACGTTCGAAAAAAAAAATCAGTTTTTTGTCAAAAAAAATCCGGCAACCCCAAGCAACGAATTTGATGTAACCAGGCAGATTAAAATCCCGCGCACTGTATCTAATCCACACACACACGACACAGGCCACTTAAAAACAACAGCATAAGGTAAGCCTTATATTCTAGCCTTTTTTTGAATTTTGTCCTTGTTTTCATTCATTAAATTTCATTGCAATATTTGATAAATATACAGTCGAAAAAATTATGAAATTTTTTCACTTATACAGGATTATCTACTAAAAGGACTTCGGACAAACTAGTAAAAAAAAGCTCAAGTCCTGGGCTGGCCGACTATATAAAACCATGTTCTTCTGGGTGGTCAGAATAGCCAATTGAAATCAGGTTTTTTGGACCTCCATGGATTAGATCATTTGAAGGATAAGTTATATTGTTTTTTACGTACATATTCAGGGCTTGTTTAAATGAGCAAGGAGCCGCCGTTACCGTCAACGGTTAGCGTTACCGCGCCATGCTGAACGCATTTTTATTTCCGAAAATGGAGGAGAATAACATGGGCCACAGTTGGTTTTAACAAGACGGGCTACATGTCACAAAGCCAACGCAACCATTGATATTTTACGCACTGTTTTTTAAAATCGAATAATCAGAAGATGTTTGAGCCCTTAGGATTATTTTCTGTGATGAGCCATTAAAGATTAATGTTACGCAAAACATCCAGAGACAATTGAAGCGTTGAAACATGAAATCGAAGTTGGAAGAGATTCGACCCGAAATATACAAAAATGTATTAAAAACTTGGGTTGATCGAATGAGGTACTGCCGAGCCAGTTGTGGTAGTCATATGAAAGATATTGTGTACCATTATTAAATGACAAAGTTCTACCTTTCCAATGCTGAGAACAGTTCGTTTGTAATATACTTATACTTTGTCAAATTACATATAGATGTAGTATGTGACTTTCAGCACTAAAGATTGGATGTAATATGCGGCTTCTAGAGCTATAAACATACAGGTAAATAGGATAAATATACAGGATGGAGCGCAAAAATTTGTTTTTTTGCTCTAGAGGCTGTGGCAGCACTGTTGGTCAAAGAGAGTGGAGAGTGTGCGTGGCTTATATTGGCTGACGAGAGATTTGAATTCGTCTATCTTTCAGTTATCATCAGGCATTGGGCACGTGAGGAGAGGTCATTTTGTGTTGAAGCGTATTTTTGAAATTAGCACTCGATCATTGCATTGCTTTTCGTTTACGATACGCTGTTCCCCCACGTGGGTGTGTAAACATACAAAATATGCGGTACTGAAGTGAAACAAATCCTAGAGAACATCACCAGAGACCTCTGCATTCAGACCGCGTCACTGTGTGGTACGCCATATCACGAGTAGGCATCATTAGACCTTACTTTTTCTAGGATAACCGTCTTGCCGTGACTGTGAACTTCTAACGGTACTTGACTATGATACAGGACTTTTCTACCGGCTCTTGAGGCATTGCAATAATGTTGGAATACATGGTTTCAAAAGGATGGTCCCACTGGACAATCCCACGACAGCCGGTTCTATGGACCACAGTTGCCGCTACAACAATAATAACCAAGGTTCATTAGACTCTGCTCTGATTTTGACTTGGTTTTTACGCCGGAGCCTTGACCTGTTTGATGCGCTCGATCACATCGATGTCGGTATACAGATCACTGTGCATATTTCTCCAAGGGTTTTTTTTCTCGAACCCTCTCAACATCGCTTCACATGCTTGTACGAGTAATCAAGTCTCAGCGTCATATAAAAGCACGGGCAGTACGACGTGTTATAAGGTGTTAGCGAAAAGATGCGCCAAATAGCACCTGTTGCTAATATGATTCGTCGTTTTATTCACAGGCCGACATCGTTTTCTTTGTCATTTCCGGATCCGAGAAAGGCGAACTCATCGACAACCTCTGTCTGAGGATGTTGTCTTCCCCTTGTATATAGTAGATGCAACGATTAGCTTTTTTGTCCTAGTCACCACCAAGTCCAACATTGCCGACTCCTTCTCTATACTAGCAACGGATACAGTCACAGATTGTACAGTTCTCCCTATGATGTACTTATATATGTCATCTGCGTACACGAGGAGCATGCTCTGTCTATGCGCAACTTCGTTTCGTTTGCTGCCTTTTCTAAAATTCTTTGCAGCAGAAAATTGAATATATTGCACGAAACATTATTACCTTGCCAGAGGCCTCTTTTTGTATCGAATGATTGGGAGAGGCCTTTTCCTAAATTAATTGCAGTCAACGTCATATTGCATTGATGGATATGTTTCACGAGAATACGAATATGCAAGTCAGACTTGGTTTCAAACAGCTTGGATCTTAATGGGCTGAAGAAGACATAGGGGTGGCATGTTTCAATTTATTTTCTCGGAACTGTCTAGTTTTTGGCTCAATATAAAGATACAGTCTGCTGTAGACTTACCAGGTCTAAACCCAAAGACTTTTAAGCATAAGGTTTCAGTCGTTCAAATAATACGCTCGAGAGAACCATGCAGGACTTAGTTGACACAACATGGACTGTTTCCCTTTTATGTGCAGATTAGTTGGTACATGCTTTTAACCAGATCATCCCTCCAGCCTTGAACAGCTCAGCCGGTAAACAATTGGCACCGCCAGCCTTATTCAGACGAAGTAATGGCCATTCTACGCCGTCATCAACGAAACAATAACAAAAAAATGGAAAAGTGTTCTGTACATATACTCACACGCTGAAAAAAGTATGGTTAGGGTGACAATATTTGAAGAGGATCTTACTATTGTTGGGTATATGGTTGTGGCACAACAATATTATGACCCTCACAACAGGTATGATTCACACATAACCATACTTTGATCCCCACAACCATAGTATGATACACACTCAACCATACTAATTTTTTCACAGCTATCCTCACAACAATAGATTGATTCACACTCAACCATACTATTATCTCCACAACCATATTGTGATCCTCACAACCTTTGTATGTTTCTTATACAACCATATTATGATCCTTACAACCATAGTACGATTCACACACAACCATACTATGATCCCCACAACCATAGTATGATTCACACTCAACCATACTATGATCTCCACAACCATACAATGATGCTCACAACAATAGGATTATTTGCAAGCAACCATACTATGATACCCTCAACCATATTACGAGTCACACTCAACCATTCTATGATCCTAACAACTATAGTATTTTTCTCATACAACCATAGTATGATCCTCACAATCAAAGTAATATTCACGCGCAATTATGCTACTATTCCTACAACCATAGTATAATTCACTCAACCATACTATGATCCCCAAAATTATTTATTAGGATTGGGCAAGCAAGTTATTTTGAATTGCATTACAATTAGTTCATAGCCAGATTTGAGGCCATGTTTTTTTATTCCATTTAAAAAAAAATATAGTAGCATTCACCCCTGCTGGCAACTAAAAGTATTTTTGACTGCTGTTGGAATATATATATATTCCAACAGCAGTCAAAAATACTTTTAGTTGCCAGCAGGGGTGAATGCTACTTCACCATCCGTGGACCCCAAGTAACGAATGCGATTTAACCATGAACAATGGCTAAACATTGAAGTGCATGCAGATTTTAAATAAACGAGAACCAGTCGGTAGTCAAGTATTTCACCGAACAAAGTAAACACAACAAAAGTCCCTCGAACTACCTTTCAATTGTTGTTGTTAATGGACAACTACCATGTACTGCATCGTATGTATGTGTTTTTTTGGTATATCAAAAAAAACATAAGCACATACATACATGTATGCTCTATAAAACCTGATTTGTTATGTTCATAGTCGCAACCATAGTGTATGGTTGCCGTAATCATATTATTGTTAACGTAAATTTTAAACAACAATACTTTTGTTGCACCAACCATGTATATATGGTTGCTCCAACCATATTTTCATTTCTAAATTTGGCAATAAAACTATTGTTACATTTCAACAATATTAATATTGTAGCAATCATACTGTTGTCAAAGTTAAATTCAAAAAACAAAACTATACTTGGGACGGACATGCTTTTATTGTTGAGAACATATTATTGTTGCGGTGACCATGTACTTATAGTAACCATATTTTTTTCGATACCAGATTTATATCTCTGCCGGAGTTCATAACATTAGTTGGAAGCTTAGTGTGGTAATGCTCTTTGATAGAATTTTCGGGTATCATTTCTACTCCTGTACATCTCAAGCTCCTCTCACTCACGCAATTCCATTTTTCGTTTCTTTTGTCGGAATAGGCGTTTCTTTTGTCTTTTAACTGATGGCGTACAGGGCTAATGCTCCGAACCATACCTTTGAACGTAATTATGGTAAACGAGCAGTACATGTTAGCACACTATCACAACAGGTGTTGGGATAGCTATAGAGGTAACTGGATAGCTGAACTATTCTCGAAAATCTGTATCCACTTGAGATAAATGATGACAATGATAAGCCTGTACTGGATTTGGCCTGGTTGAAACCAATCAGACCGCTGTTTGGTATCACAACTTCTCCTGCTATACCAACGGCTAATACTTCGAAACATTTAAAGGCTCCAATGACTTTAACGCCAGCACCAGCAAAGGCATTTGATACGGTATTCGTGGATACCATTGGCCCATTGCCAAAATGGCCAGGCATATGTAATGACATTATAATGTGATCTGAGCGCCAAAAATATAGCAAAAGCAATATTTGAGCACGCAAACAGAAAACAGATTTGTTTCCACAACCTAATTTTTTGCCAACCGAATGTTGGTGGCTTTGATATCTATATATTCCATCGTTACAACCTAATGTTGATTGGGAAGATAGCACTTTATTCTCGTAGTAAAGGGAACTGCCACTTTCGTTAGAAAAAAAAACAATAATCGGTAATCCTAACAGACTATGATGATTATTGGAATTGAATTTGTACATGTGTTAGTTGTTGTTATAGATTGTTGGTTATAGGTATTACTCGAAAAAATGTAATATTGTACCTCCTTGCAATGGGTCAACTGATCAGAACCATTGCAGTAATCCCCAATTGGAGAAGAATTAATTAAGATACTCGTTAATAACAATGTTTGTTGTCAAAAAATAGGTTGTTGTTTTAAGTTATAAGGTGGTCTATCTATGGCGAAAATTCTGAAGAAAGAAACTTTTTTTATTTATTTATTTTGTACCAAATAATATGTACAATTCAATTCAAACAAATTATTGCCCCAGCGCCACTTGGACATTTTTGGGGCCAGTTGGCAAAGATTTAGCTAAAAGTAGTTTGTAGCTCGAAAATTAGATATAACAAAGAACTGTGCACTTAAAAACTAAATAAACTTACAATAGAAGCAATTCAATATTATCTAATAAATGTGTTTTTAATGTTGTTTTGAAAATTGAAATTCGTAAAATATTTTTGATATATTGAGGCAGAATACGTTGTTTTGTTGATTCCAGTCTACATCTTTTGATAAGCAAGTTTGATCGATTTCTAGTATTGAAAAAAGTTTGATTTTGAGAAAATGAAATACGTAGAATGATAACTAATGTTACGCACTGATTTAAACATGTATATTAACAACTGCATTTTATATAGTCCATATATAGGCAAAATTGTTTTAGATACGCCCTTATACAAAGATACCGTCGTATACGTTTGTGGAAGATTGTAAACAATTCTGAGTGCTTTATTTTGGGCTCGTTGAAGATATCTATACTCGAGACTTTTTTGTAAGAGTATATCATTGGTAAGTAATTAAAATGGCTATAGATTAGCACATTAAATGGCAATAATTTAGTTTTTTTTAATTCCGATTCCTGAAGCTATTTTTTTCCTCAAATGTTGCATATGTAAGTTCCATGATAAATTTCCTTGCAAAAGTACTCCTAAGTATCGAACTGAACTGGGTTCAACAACATATTTTCTACAAATAGAAATATTGAAAGCGTTATTACCAACTGAGTGAGGTCGAAATCGCACTAACTTAGTTTTCTCGGCATTCAACAATAGTCCATTTATCCTGGCAAATTCCGTTATAATACGCGCATCCTTTTCTTTTTGAGCTTTGAGAATAACTTCATGGCAATAGGGATAAAAGAGACTTATATCATCAGCATACATTATTAATTTACCGTGTAACTTGAGATTTGCAATATCATTTAGATAAATTGTAAACAATAATGGATCTAAAACACTCCCTTGAGGCACTCCATATTGTATATTTCCCATTTCACTTCTACTTTTTTTTCTATTTAAACTTACTGCTTCCTATTTTGAAGATAACTTCTAATAAGTTAAACTGTCTGACCAATTTTTGTATATATTTTTGGGTATTTCGAATTATGTTTTCGTCGTAAACAATGTTTTTGTTGTGACTAAAAAAAAATATTATAGGTTTTATATGTTGATGTTGGAATAACTAATATTATATTATAACAGTCAACTAAAGAGGGTTTATCACTACAATGAACAAATCTGTTCTCACCACCAATTATTGGAACCAAAATTACATGTACATCACAATTGGTTAGTTGCCATAACCGCCAGTTGTCTCAACCAATAGTTAAACTGAATTCGGTTTGTATAACTGTGTAATTGGCTGTAAATATAGTGATGAGGTCGTAGCAACCATCATATGATATCTCGAAACATGTTACCATCAATACTATGGAATGTTGATTATTGCAACAGCAATTCGGTTTATTTCCAACTAATTTTTTCTCTGTGTGCGTTACTCTCACCCATGGGCAAAAGAAGACATTTCTTTCAGACATGGCCACAGAATATAAAAACACCCTACTGACGGAAATATGTGATCTACATAGAATGAATAAACTAACTTCGACAGCACATCATCTCCAAACATTGGGTACGTTTGAAAGAAGTCACCAAATTTTTAACAAATATAAAAGGTCTGACATACCTTTTGAAAAGTGGTTGCGATGAATTGCTTAAGTTCTTCGCGCACTTTTACAACACTACACCATCGAAAGCACATGACTACTGTCCATACGAATTAGTTTGTGAAAATTACCTAAGATGATAAGTTAAGACAAACGATACTTTACGACGAGATCGCAATAGACTATGATATTAAGAAAAGATGTTGGGCATTAGCAAGATTTCAAAGAATGCCCATACAAATTGTGTTATAAGGACACTTTTCCGAAAAGAGGAGGTAAAGTGTACACCTGGTTCGACCATGCTAACAATAATAAAGGGTGATCCATCTAGAGTTATTTTTTTCAGAACAAAACAATATAAAAATTCAAATCAAGTGTGGAATCTTTATTGGTAATTTCAAAGGACATTTTATGGTATTTATTTATTGAATATAATTTCCTTTAAATGTTGGCCGCAACTACGCCTCAGGGTTTCCATTCTAAGAGTCCAATTTTGGATGACTCGTTCGAGAATTTCGACCGGTATGGCTTTAATGACACGCGTAATGTTGGCTTCCAAAACCTGAATCGTAGCTGTCAGCATAGATTTAGACTTTACGTAACCCCAAAGAAAAATGTCTAAAGGGTAGATATCACTCGATCTAGGCGGCTAACTCACCTGTCCAAAACGAGAAATTAGTTGCTTTTCGAAATGACCTCTCAATAGATCCATTGTTTAAGCAGCTGTATGGCAAGTGGCACTGTCCTGTTAAAATCTGTCGTAAGATTACGGGTTTCAATTTCAGGTAGCATAAATGCCATTGAGCCAGAAATGGGCCTCATCACTGAACAAAATTTTGGATCTTCCCGTTTCTTACTGAACGCTCATTTCCAAAATACAGTTGCCAACATTTGAAGGTTATTATTTTCAAAAATAAATGCCATAAAATGTCCTTTCAAATTACCAATAAAGTTTCCACACTTAATTTGCATTTTTATATATTTTTTGTTCTGAAAAAATAACTCTAGATGGATCACCCTATATTAATGCATACCTAAAAAAGAATATTGAATTACATAAACATTTATGCACTGTTAAACAAACATAGACGACTGTCTGTGTTGTTATGTTTGTATCGACTTACTCATTCACTCCTTTTTTTAGGTCATTACAAATCATAACAAATTTGTTATCTATGTAAATATATTTGTAATCTATGTATGTATGTATTACTTGATTTGCTGATTTCTAGCATATAAATATCGGTGGTGATTCCCTCATTCTATTGTAAATCAAGTAGGGCTCCGCATCAGCCCAAGCTGCAAAGAATAAATACAAAAGGCACTTGTTACCGATTCTAACCATCAGGTGCCAGGTGCGGAAAGAATTTTTTGCTATTCTTAAAAAAATAGAAAAAGGCTTTTCATTATCTGTTTTCGATATTTTTTATTGAAAACATTAAAACATACATACAGTTTCGAACTAAAAAATAGAGTCACTTGAAGTTATTTTGAATGAAACGAAAACAAATGAATTTTTGTATTATTCGTTTAATTTTATTTTATTGATTATTTCACATCTCCGTATTATATATTTAAGTACAACAAACGCTCGAAATAGTTCCATTAAAAAAAATTAAACCCATAAAAGTTATTAGATCCATTGACTTCAAACGGATAAATAAAAGGGTAGTTTAAAAAGATAAGATGAAAGAAGCCGATAACATTTATTTCGTTAAACTGTTTGCATCTTATTGGAATTAGCCACCAAATAATTCGTCCTTTTTCCTTGATTTTGTGGGACAAAGTTTTTTCTTTGACAATTGCTAAATATATACTACACGCTTTAGATCAGGTAGTTCTGCAGGACATGGTATAAAACCAATTAAAAAAAATGTGTTTTGCGTCGTTATCCTGTTGAAATGTTTATTTTAAGGATATGGAAGTTGATACTTTTATTCATGTTTTCCTTGATCCATTATATGGACCATACTTAATGCCTAGAAAATCAACCCTAACCTATGATATTACTTCTTCTATGTTAAAAGATTTTTGTTACGTGGTGGGGGGAGACAACGTTTTTTTATGCCGTTTAATCCACGTTTTTTCATCATAACCAATTAAATGTATTTTAGATTCGCCTAAATTTATTTCAGATTATGCACGTCTCTCAATTTTTTGAAGCATTTGGTGTTCCCATTTTTTTGCAAATAATATGCGTTTTTCGCAATAAAATGGGTATAGTTTCTCGAATTTTTGCTCATGTGGCTCAAAAAACGAAAGAAGAACGATCGAAACTGGGAAGAAAAAAAGAAGAAGCGGCAAAATGATGCATGGAGTAACATTTGAAATGCAAGAATCAAGTAAGTAGTTTGATTGGGCCTGCTGTATTTCTAATTGTACAGTTATTATTTTTTATAGAAATTAAATCTTCTCTCATTTATACATAGTTCATCAAGAAAATTAAATTGAAGTTGAGGCTATGGATATTTAGAGTACTGGTTTTGACAATAATTTAGACGTTCGAAAATCACAAGTACGGCGTTCTACTACAAAGAAAAACTGGGTTACATGTTATGCTCTTTACTTGATAAAGCAAAGATAAAATATTATAAAAGATATTGAATAATTAAGATCATTTGTTTTTATTTCTTCTTTGCGTTTAGGTGTCAGTCAGAATGGCGAAGCATATTTTAATGGCTACCTTAGATGCTTCAGAGATATCTTCGGATGATTTTGTTCTTAATCGTGCGATTCTACTGAAGTTACGTGAAAATAATCGGCACTATCAATTTGGTGAAGGAAGATCTGAGCTTACCGACAATGTACTCGTAAGCATTACACGGACACTGGGAATTATAGATGTCGTTCTCGGACTCACTTATATTTATCACGTATTAGTGGTAGTATGTCCCAGATAAGATGATAATGAACTCAGTATATGTACATCGCTGTCGTAATTTATTGTTCTTTTTTATCGTTTCATTAATAGTTAAGTACAAACGATCATTTAGTGGTTCACTGGGACGGAAAGATTTTTCCCAATATAGCCGGCTAATCAAATGTGAATCGTATAGAAGTTCTAGTGAGTTACAATGGAACAGCTTAGTTCTTAGGTGCACGCAGAATTGTATTGGGTAAGGCATCGCTAAAGTTGTTCAAAAACATTAATAGAATGGGCAGTTTCTGATGAAGTTGTGGCCTTGAACTTTGATACTACTTCAACAAACTCTGGTCTTGATGACGGATGGACTTCTGGGACAAAAAGCCACATGAGATTTTTCAAAAAAGTGTCTTTGATAAGAAGCACGGTAAAAGTAGTGCGCCGGAAACCCTCATTTTAAACCGATTCGCAACATGAAACGAGATGAATTCAGAAGTGGCCTCGATGATCCAATTGTTCAATCTAAACCTCCGACGATGGATGCGAACAAAACAAACAGTTTTTCCGATGTAAGAACAAACAGATAAATATACGTGGCGATTATGAAGAACTCTTGGAGTTCACAATCCCATTCATTGGTGATAACGGTGGTGTTTTTCGCACATTTGCTGCAACTTTTTATTCAAGATTCATGACAAAGTCAATTTACTGCCTCAAAATGTTTGTGTTTCGTTTTCAGTTCAATCAAGTTGACTGCAAGAAAGCTAAAGCTCGACAAACATTATATTCACATTCGGTACGGATGCACAAATGCCATTAAATGTCCGTATCAAGATATGATTTATTTGCGTGCTACATTCTAGTTTTCAAAAATCGATGAAGTTGTTTAAAGTTTAAGAATCAATATTTGACTCCTAAAACAGCAGGACTAGCATTTTCGATCCAAGCTTTTCACTCCAAACCAGACAAAAATGTTGACAAATACCGTACATATCCGAATTGGAAACAGCTGTTCACATGTGATTTATCTGAATTTGTATCGTGTATAATAAAGAGCCTCTTCATCAATTTTGAACTTCAAACCGCCTTCTTGGAATTAGACCCAGCATTGGGGAATGGCTATGAGGAATATCAAACTGTGTTATGATTCTTTTAAAATGTGTATGTCGTCTATAATGCTGCAGAACGTGGAATTATATTTATGAAATATTATTGAATTCATTGAATGAGTAATCTGGACTTGAACTAAAACATTACATTTAAAATTTTCTAATAATATTACCGTAATTGTATATTTAAATTAAACCAAAAGAAATTTCAAAATAAATTCGCTTTACAAATAATTTTACATTAAAATCTATTTTGTTAAACTTTTATAAATTGTTGTGTTTATTACTCAACCATGTCTAAATTGGTCCATGTTTAATGTGTACGAGGGTTGCAATTTATATTTCGGGTCCTGACAATACTAGTGTTCCCAGATGCAAACTGGAACTTTCTTTGGAAACTTTCACATTTTTAGTATATTTTCACTCAGAACGTTTTGTCATTTGAGCGCGAATTGTTTTGTTTTTGTTGAGAAATTCATCTCAGTCAAAAAATTGAATTATTCCGTTAACATTTTCGTGCGATGATTTTTAACGATTTATCGGCGTGGGTTATCGAGACAAGAGTGTTTAAATGAACTTCTCCTTGGATCCCACATAATTTTACGAATGCTCAAAAAAAAGCTCGGGTAGCTCAAAGGCAGTGTATAACGTTGTCACAGGTGACGAATCATGGATCTATGCATATGAGCCCGAAACAAAACAGCAATCGAGTGTATGGGTCTTTCAAAACGAGCCAAATCCAACAAAAGTTGTTCGTGGAAAGAAGTACATCGAAACAAATGACTGCATTTTTTTTTGTATAACCGGCTATGTTGCCACAGTGCCTTTAGTGGAACGTTGGACGGTCAATTCTGAGTGCTTTTCAACCATCTGTTTGCCAACAGTGTTCGAAGAGCTCTCACACATCTGCTAAAGCGATGGGCCATCCACCGTACAGCCCTGATTTGGCACCCAATGACTTCTTCTTATTCCCTAGAATCAAGAAAAAATGCGTAGTCAACGTTTTTCATTGCCCGAACTTCATGTTTTGGAGGTGTCTCAATCGGAGTGAAAAAGGTGCTTCAAAAATAGGTTTGTGCGCTTGCAAAAGTGTATTGATCTTAAAGGAGGATATTTTGAAAAACAATAAAACCATTTCCGCTGATAAATTATTGTGTTTTTATTGCCGGACCCGAAATATAAATAGCAGCACTCGTATTTACGATAAAGTGATAAAACTTGTCACTTTTTGCCGATTTCGTATGGGCTTATCTTCAAACAAATTTTTATTTTTGAAGCAAACATTTAGTTTTTTGTCATAATTTGTTCTATAACTCCTAAAATGTTGATAATATTGAGAAATAATACTTATTTGGACAGGTTGTTCTCGAGTAATGATGATATTTGCATGAACATGTCTAAGAAATTACAAAATTTTGAATTATTAAACTTAAACCAATTTGTGGGTCCATCAATCATTCATTGATTAGCTTCAAACTTTTCAGACGTTATTTTTATTATTTTATTTATTTTTGCAACAAACATAAGCTAATTTTGATGTTAATCCAAATATACAGTATTTTTAAAGTTATAGGTGAGATTAGAAATCTACGCATAGGCCTAAAGAGTCTTAAGACGAACCTTTTCAATCAATGGATGATAACTTTATTTTTTTTTTTTTATTTTTCTAAGTGAACAGTTTTGAACTTTTGTTGTAAATTACGCGGATATATACAATATACAAAAAAAATCTTCTATTCAACTGACCCAGATGAGATGCTATAATGCTTTAAACAAAGCCACGACTTTTTAAAATATACACAGAGAAAAACTAGATTTGCATGCAAACATTTATATGTTTGGATCAAACTACAAACATAAATATGTTTGCACATGTTTGCCGTAAACTTATTAATGTTTGGGAGCAAACAAATAAATGTTTATACATGAGCATAAAAATGTATGCAAACATTGCTACAAACATATTAATGTTTCCTGCATATGGTAGAGATGCCGTTTTTTAACTTTATGTATGTATGTCGAAAAAGAAATTAAAAATTGTTGGAGAGAGAAAAAACGGCCTGTCTAACATATGCAGGAAACATTAATATATTTGCGGCAATGTTTCCAAACATTCATATGTAGGATGTTCCAAACATATACATGTTTGCATGCCAACTCATTTTTTTCTCCGTGTATAGTTACTGGTACAACACATTTTTCGGTTGGGGTCTGACGCTGTTGAAGTAGCGTTCACCGAAACTGCGCAGTCATTCCTGCTTGCAATTTAAAGCCTTTTTGACTTGTTGAACCGTTTTTAGTTTCATTTGAATGCATTTTCTAATAATTCCTGATACTTATCCTGGGTATGTACTAAAACGTTTACTTATAATCACATTTCAAAATCTTTTTTGAAATTTCGAGTACAACTTGACATTTCCTTAAGACAAGTATAAAATTTGCACTTTTTGTTAATGAATGTTTTTTTTTTTAAATTTCACTAGATCCTGGTGAAAATTTTCAGGGTAGCGTAAGTAACTAAACAAGACCTAGGAAGTAACCTAAAAATAGCGTCACTTCACAGGCATTTCATCTTCTTACATTTTTGTGGCACTGAGTAATTGTGGATAAATCCAAACATTAGCTGTTGTGACATTTAAGGCTTTTACAAAATAAAATACCGATTCCATAAGTAATGTTTAAAACGAAATATGAGCTAAAAAATTTAGTTCTATTGAGATTTTTGTTTCTTTTCTTAAATAAGAAAATGTTGTGGTTTGCCCCTTTTCATTTCAAGTGGCGATATTTATTGTTATGCCCAGATAAATACTTCGTTGGATGTATTAAAAAACATGTTTTAATAACCTACGTGTTGCAGGGATTTCCAATTTCAAAGGGGAGATCAAAAAGGGATTCCATGTCTTCAATGCAATTATCATACAGAGTGACGTTTATCACATTTGGAATGATATTCTTACTTGTTGAAACACACATTGCTTCATTCTGGTCGTTATTGTCCATACTCAAGCTTTCTCCCATAGGACAACATTTTTTTAGGCGGGAATTTTTAGTGTATATTGGCTGTGTTTTACATTTTTCCCTTTGGGAGCAATTGTCAGGAAAACCTTTATCATCTAGAGGGCTTGATGGTGTTGTTTCATTCTGCAATAAAAAGAGACAAGATGTTTTTTAATCGTCGATATTCAAAACACTTATAGAGGTATTCGTAAGTTGGCAAGAATTTAATATAATAAGACTTTTATTCAATACTTATAATGTTTCTTAAAAATGTAAATTAAAATTTAATTTCTAAAAATGTTTAAACTTTCTAAATTATTATTAATGTTGAGGCGAGAATATTATTTTTTGGCCGAATGAAAATTATTTGCTACTTAAACGTTCGACCATTGGTATTTCCAAAAATGTTATACATATTTGAGTTGGATTTGTTATTGAATTTTCCGGCTTTAAAGCCCAGACCAGTATCTACTTTAAATTGTTGTTTTCATCGGTTTAGTTTTTAGTTAAAAAATATAAAAATGCATGTATTCCCAGTGAACAATGTGAAGACCAGGAAATTATAAACTTATATTTAGGGCGTTTTTGGGCTGAATTAATGATTTTTTACTTTGATAATGCACATAAATGTCTGTTTGAAAATTAATGGAAATTTCTACCAATATTAGGACAGCATTTCTTTTTAGCGGTTCTCGATATTAGGCTGATACTATAAAGCGGCATTCGATATTACCAATGAGACTTGTTAACAATTTTGCCGAGCACGGGACAGTCAACAGAAGCCCTTCCCATCGATATCCTTTAGTTCGGACGGAGGAAACAATCGCTGCTGTAGCTGCTGCCATACAAAACAATCCAATAGTTTGGACAAGAAGCTTATCTGCTCAAATGGGTATAATCAGACAGTCATTGCAGTCAATTATGCACAAAGATTTGGACTTATTCCCATATAAAATTTAAATGGCCAACAAGCTGAACGAGGCAGACTTCCCGATTCGCTTGGAATTTTGTCAGAAGATGTTCAAATGGTGGAAGAGGGCGGAAACATGTTGAACTGTTTTTTCATATCTGGGCATTTAAATTTCATTATTTTTAAAACTAATGAAATTTATTTGAGTTTCTTAGTGTGGCAATATTCATCAGCTACTCTTATTCTTCTGACTAGTCTATTATCTCAACTCAAAGAACAAAACAGCACCCAGTAACAACCTGCTTAGAAACTTAGTCTTCCGTTTTAAGGGACAAGGATCAGTGTCAGAATTCCAGGGCATTACATCAGCGTAACACGGTCCAGATTTACTATTTTTTGTGCAGTGTTAAGCTTAAAAAAGTATTCTGTATGGTTAAAAAAGGAGGGTCAATAACAAACCATTAACTTGGCTCTTGGACTACGATTGGAAATTATTCGAGTCTGCAAGCTGAGAATCATCCTAACATATAACTTCAGCAAGACGGACCCACTGCGCATACAGCAAGACCAATAATGGAATTTCCACGAAACCTTTTTTTGGCGAACCCTTCAGTCTAATTTGGGCCACCAAGTCAATGCACTTAGTCAACACACGAAGTCAGCAAAATTTCAGGTCACATATCCGAGGCACGTAACATAAGATCTGGAGAGATCAAGCTATATGCGATATACGAGGGCAGATCAATAATTCCATGACTTTTCGAATAAAACTGTTTTTTGCACGCAAAAAAAATATTTTTCAACATAATCTCCTGTTAGCTTAATACACTTAGTCCAACGTTCTCCAATTATTGTATCCCTTCCAAAAAAAAGGATTTTTCGACATCCATAAAAAAATGCATTTGATCAATATGAAATCGTTGGAGCTGAAACTCAAATCACTGCGGGTTAAATCCGGAGAATATGGCGGATAGGGTACCGATTCGTAACCCAATTCATGTATTTTTGCCGTTGAGACTACACACTTGTGCACCCGTGCATTTTCTTGATGAAGTGGTAAACGCGGCACGCATCTTACAGACAGCTTTCTCAAACCCAACTTGTCATGTAAAATCGAAACCACACTGCCGTATGAAATGTGTATGTCGTCAACAATCTAACGCACTTGTACTCTTCGATCGGCCAACGCCATATCGTGGATTTTTTCGACATTTTAGGGTGAATTGACCTCAATTGGCCGTCCAGAACGTTCGGCGTCATTTGTACTTGTGCGACTACAACGAAAGTCAGTAAACCACTTTGGTGCTGAGTACCCATTTTAACAAAATCCACGAGGTTGTATTTTTTGTACAGCTGTTAAACACAAAGACATAGAATTATTGATCTGCCCTCGTATAAGCAACGAAAATCATACTGCGAGCTACATAGGCTGTGCTAATGCAATAATTCTGAGAAATAAATCAAAATCGTATCTTTTAAACTCCATTGCCAATGTTCCGCATATGTCCACAAACAGTTTATCTTATGCAGACGCTCTTTAAAATGATTATGACTCTCATGCCGGGTCAACAGCAGTAGCAATGCAAAGCGCACGACGTGCAGTTCTCTAATTACAAATAGATTAAATAGTGCACCACATTTTTGGGGGTTGTATGATTCCTCCGGAAAATGAAAGATTTAGGTAAGTATAATAAATCCCCAAAAGGAGAGGGTCCTGGCTGGAATCGGTTACATGGGTCGAAGAAAGTTTAATTTTGCAATGCAATACCGTATGCAATAAGTTAAGTAATAGCACTTACATATGTACATAAGACGTGAGATCAATATCTCTAGTTGAACGGCTTCTTCCGTCAAATAAATAAAGTTAATGTGTGTGAAAATGAAAAGTACTGCAACCAGTATTATCATTAAGTATAGGTCGCAGGATATCGTCGTAATAAAGAATCCATTTCAAATTTTTTTCAATTTTTTTTAATCTTTACTCAGACGACAAATTTATCATTTTTGTTTGCACAAACAAGCAATAGCCGATTGTTTCGTGTTTTAAAAATTTGTTTAAGTTGCTAGTTATCGTTAAAGTGATAGGACGTAGTGGAAGCTAGCACATTTAAAAAAGCAAAAACATTGGATATTATTAGTGGAAGTACTTGTATTTCATTGCATAACATTGAATTTTAATCAACGTGTGAAGAATATAAAAAACGGTATGTTTGTTAAACATTATATTAAAGCCCATACTTTTATCAAATAGGAAGGTTTTAATGGTTGCTTACATTTCTACAATACTATTTATATGCTTATGTTTTGGAACATTGCTGCAAGTATATTAATGTTCGGTAAAATCCAAACCACAGTGCTACAAAACAGAATTAATGTCTGACATTATATGTCTAAGAATATAACCCAACAAGTATAGGTTTCTGAAATTTTTTAAGCACACGGGAATCAAATTATTAAAAATATGTTTGCATACTCGTAGAAACAATTAAATGTTTGGAACATGCTACAAACACATTTATGCTTGTATTTTAGTAAAATTGGTTTAGACAAATACTCGTAGCGAGGTTATTTGTGAAACTGAGGCATATTTTGAAGGTCTTGAAAAATCTAATTTTTCGGATGGAATTAAAAAACTTGAAAAACGTTTGATGAAGTGTATTGAGTTGGAAGGAGATTATGTTGAAAAATAAATAATAATAATTCCAAAAAAACGGTTCTTTTTATGTTAGGCCAGTTACTGGCCTGGCACATTTTCTGGTTTACTAGGAACTTTTTTTTTTGTTTTTTAAAAGAAATCTTTTATAAGCCATCTGTCAAAATTTCCGAAATATTTAATGATTATTTTCTTTGTTACAGGTGATTGAAGTAAATAAGTTTTATAATTTTTGAAAAATGGAAACTAAAGAGTTTCGTGCGGTAAATTAACACTTTTATATGAAAGGTTATACGCCACAATTAATCAAAGATGAATTGGATTCTGTTCATGGTAATAATGCACCATCATACTCCACCGTGAAATCCTGGGTTCAACAATTTAAAATGGGTCGTTCAAGTACGGAAGATGAACAACACTCTGGAAGACCGAAAACTGCTACTTCTATTGAAAACATTAGAAAACTATTTAATGAAGTGTCTAAAGATAGACGAATAAAGCTCAGAGAACTTGCTGATATTGTTAAAATACACGAAAAACAAGTTTGGAGTATTTTACATGATGAACACCACATGAAAAAGCTATCCGCAAGAACGCTGCCGCGTTTGTTGACTTTGCCCCAAAAAATCGTCCGTTGGGACAATTCCGAGGAGCTTTTAGCGATTTATCAGCGTAATCCAATAGAGTTCTTGCGCCGATTCATAACTGTTGATGAAACATGGATCCATCACTACATCCCAGAATGCAAAGAACAGTCAAAACAATCGATAGGAGCTGGTAAAAGTGGTCCCAAGAAGGCGAAAACTGTTAAGTCAGCAGGAAAAGTAATAGCCACAGTATTTTGGGATGCAAGGGGTATAATATTTATTGATTATCTTGAGGAAGGAAAAACTATATAGTGAATATTATTGTGCATTATTGGATCGGTTGAATGAAGAAATCAAGATAAAACGACCGCATTTAGAAAAAAAAAGTTCTTTTTCATGAAGATAATGCTCCTTCACTCACTGCATTTTTAACTCAACAAAAACTGGCCGAATTACGATTTGAAATTGCATCCACCATATAGTCCAGATTCTTGAAAAATCTTATTTTTCGGATGGAGTTAAAAAACTTGAAAACGTTTGATGAGGTGTATTGAGTTGGAAGGAGATTATGTTGAAAAATAATAATTCCTAAAAAACGGTTCTTTTTATGTCGCCCTCTATGTCGTGCATTTTCATCGGGACAGATTTTTAAAGGAGTGGTTCTTTTGTTTGCACAGGACATCGCCCTTCTTGTAACTAAAGCTCTTGGATGCAGATGAGCTCCTCCGCGTCTAAGGCTTGACGAAGTAGCAGGGCAGCTGAAGCTGCTTAAAAATGAGAATCTTTTTCAGTTTCGGATTGCTTCCGCTTAGGCATACTATCCTCTGCAGAGGAGGATGCTCGATTTAAACAATCGATGTAGGTTTTTGCGCATTGGAGGGAGTTTTTCTCTTTCTCGGCAGGTTTAGCACCAAGCCGATTTGTTGTTTTATAGGAGGAACGCCTTTGGGGTGTTTATCCCTCGGCCACCATCTGATGTGGTGGCCTAGTGATAAACAGAATCATTCTTTGTATGCGCTTCTTGCACAATATTCGACACGCGGTTAACTGTGATTCAGCGGTTAACTGTGTTTGTTCCACCTCGTAGGTACATAAAGCTAGCGGTTTCCCTGTATTTTATCCAACCTGGACCTTAAGAGCCCTTGAGTTACCTGGTCCTAAAGAAGAAAGAAGCTTGTGTTTCGACCGCCCACCGGCTTGGTTGTATGGTTTGTAGCTCCTCAGTAGCATGCTGACTAGTTAAGCCCGAAGCCGACACTGCAGTAGTTGGATCACCGGAGATCGTGCACCTGATATGCAGGGAGTGATTTTTTCCACATGTAGACAAACGGACAGACGGACACGGCACGACATATTAGAATTTTACGCGATTAAGAATATACGTATATACTTTACAAACGGAATAGAAAAGTTAATTTACTTTCTATTATCTGTGAGCCTACAAATCGAAGTAATGGCCAAAGTAATGGACCGTTCGTTATAAAATTGTAAGGGAATGCATTTAATAATTAACATTCTATTATAGATTATGTAACTGAACTATAAAAGTCCCTTTCTCACCGAAGTTTGTAAACGGTCTTGGTATGGAATGAAACATACCCTAATAAAATAGAGGCCGGTGATACGTTCCTTTGTCAACATTTTTATATTGAACCGGAATCAAAGGTTGAGGGTATAATTATTCATACAAGCTTCGGCCCGGCCGAACTTAATATGTCTACTTGTTATACCCTCCAGGTTAAGTTGGCGTAATGGCTCATGTGGTCCAAAATAATGGACAATATGGGTACTCAAATTGAAGCAATGTAGATTAACTTCAGACACATTGACGAAAGGGGGATTTTTTGGGATTTTAGTAGGTAGCGAAGTGACGGTCGAGGGTATATAAGGTTCGGCCTGGTCTAACTTAATGACGTTTTAAATTGTTTTAGTCTTAAATGTACATACTTATATACTTATTAGTTTACACTTGCCTATATATCTAATATAAATATTTTATTAACATTCATTATGAATAACTGAAATGCCAATATATGTACATATGCAAAAATGTATTTCCTAGCTTTATCCAATACATAGGGCGATCATTTAACATATCTTCTTTAAAAATCGGGTTAAGGTTTAACCGAAAAAATTGCAAATTCTATGATACGTTTTTTTGATATTCTTAAAGAACGGTTAAACCAGTGTTCCCATACAAGGAACACATGCTGCTTAAAAAAATGAAAATATCTATTAATGTATTTACATTTTTAATTTTTATTTTTGTTTAAATTATAAATTCCAAATCATTTTTAACAGGCGGTGACTTCAACATCTACATCACATACACTCGGCCAAAAATGGAGTATAACTCCCACATCTGGGCGGGTGCTTCAAGGTCTTCTTTGGAGTTTCTCGACCGGATGCAAGGGAGGGCGCTGAGGCTTGTTGGAGATAGCAGGGTGGCCAACTCTGTTATTTTACTCGAGCATCGGCGGAGTGTTGGTTGCGTATCACTCTTTAACAGGTACTTTAACGGGATATGCTCTTCTGAGATAGGTGATCTCATCCCGGAGGTCAGAGTTTTCGCCCGTAACACTTGCTTGTCTAGAAGTTCGCATCCATTTGTTATTGATTGGCCTACTGATCGCACGACGCATTACAGGGAGAATTCGTTCTTCAGCCGCGTTGTCCGTATGTGGAACAGACTTCCCACAGAGGTGTTTCCTGCCACGTACGATATGAACAGGTTCAAATTAAATGTCCATAAACATTACTCCCTCTTTCCTTCAATACCCTAACCTATCTTCCCTTGACCGATGCAATGCACTGCATATATAGGGGACACCCCCTGAGTGTTGATCTTAAAAAAAAAATAAAAAATAAAATAAAAATTATAAATTCCAAATCATTTTTAACAGGCGGTGTCTTTATTTTGTTCCTTGAAATAAACATAATAATATGCTTAGTTAATAGTCAGATTTGAGTTCATGTTTCTATAGAACATTCATTTAAATGAAACTAATACTGAACTAAATTTCTATTACGAGTAAAGTAGTATTTATATTTTGAGTTATTATTGTTTTTGTTTAAATTATAAATTAAAATTGATTTTTAACATTTAATTTTTCCTTTGAAATAAACAAAACATTATGCTCAGTTCATAGCAAGATTTAAGATCATGTTTCAATTAAACATTCATTAAAAAGAAATTGAAAAGTTCTTTAAAATGCAGCAACATCATACGGCTAGCGATGCGACCATATGCAATCAGAAGCAGTGCGAGGGATTTCCTAAAATTAAAAATACGCGATTTATTTTTAATTTTTTTTGAACAAAATACAAATTTCTATAACATTGCACCTGTAACCAAATAGTGATTTAATGAACGTCGTGAAGAACCCGAAATGTCAATTTGTAAACAAAATTGTCTCCTTTTAAGATATAGATATAACAGGCCTCGACCTGGTAATGATACCTTTTCAATTTGTTAAATCTTAAAAATTTCGTAGTTTTCCTTTATTTGTTTTATGAAAACTTTATTGTTTTGAATTTTTTTAAGAAAATTTTGTAGTTTTCATAAAAATTTCTTTATATTTACTTCTTACGTTTTACGAAAATGTTCTTATTTTGTATGAAATGTTTAAAACGCTGCATGTACTTTATAAGGACATATGTACAGTATAAGCACATGTTCTCGCTAAAATACACACACTTTTTGCTTTTGCATCTGTGGTGGAAATGATATTTTGCTTTGTCGATTACTTACTCAGAGTTCAAAGAATATACATAAAAAGATAATTCTCAATAATTGAAATGAGACAACTGTATAAGTTGTATGATTTGTAGCTGAAGTAAACGTTGCAAAAGACTGCTGAAGAAAATCCTTGGTGTTTTTTTGAAACGGCTGTACAGTTTGCCTAGCAACCATAGCAAACACATTTCAGTATTTTTTTTACATTGATGCTGAATAGAAACAACAAACTTCGTGAACCGGAAAAAAAAGAATTTCACATTATTTGTGAAGTGAAGAAAAATTTCGAAAAAGTGTCATTAAAAATATCAAACAATTTGATGAATAATACGTAAAATTTCATATAAAGTATGAAACTACTTCATTAATCTTATGAAACGTATTCTCAAAAATGTGAAAATAAATCATAAGAAATTCTTTCGTAAGCCGATTTCGTTATTTTTATTTTTTTTTCACACATTTTATGAAAAGTTTCTTTGGCATAAAATTAAAGAAAAATTCCGTTATTTATAATAAATATTTCGTGATTTTCGCTAACATAATTTTTTTTTGTGTACACAGTTTATGTCAGAAGTTGTTCCACATTTTTAAAATACCATAGCAGTGATGTGATTGGTTAAGCCTTCATAACTATGACTAGAAAACAAAACCGCAATAGTTAAGTCATTTATTTGTTAACAAAAAGTGTCAATTCTGTATGCGTTTTAAGAAATACTGTTTTATTCCTTTCATCATAGGATAGATGCACTTTGTCATTCCTTTTGCAACACCTCGAAATACCCCATGAAGTGTTTTTTTCTGAGTCGTCGTAAAATTCTGAGTTGATCTACCCATGTCCGCCTGTCTGTCTGTGAAAAGCAAACTACAGGTCGCTCTTTTAAAGCTATGTGGCTGAAATTTTGCAGGAAAATGTGATGATATGCCAGATCGGTCAAGATCCAAATAGTTTTCCCGCACAAGGACAAGGTCAACCTCTGGATAAATCAACAACTCTCGACTTTTTAACACAATATTTTAGAGATACAATATACTTATATTAGAGATACGACAATGATTTATGAGGTTGGCATGACCAAAAGAGGGCACTGCCACGTCCACCATTAAAAAAAACGAAATTATGGACAATATAATTGACCGATTGTTAAAAAATTTTAGCAGTGTGAAATCAAGAATTATCATATTATTATAGACTATAGCGTGTTGAAAGGTCAAGACCCCGCTCAAAATTCATATTGGACTGTAATCTATGATGGAGGGTTTATATAAGTAAGCGTTGGCACGGCCTATCTTAATTTGTCCACTTGTTTTTATTGATGTTTTTTTTCTACTTTGTTGACGACGCACATACAGTCATATGTGTCAAATAGTGAAACGCAAACGTAAAAAAAAACGATTTTATTTACATACCCAGCAATCAAATTGTGGGATATCATACACTTCCAAGCAATGTCTGAAGTCTTCCGAAAAAATTATAAACATACGACACGTTTGTCTAAGAGTTAATCTTTAAATGCCTGATATTTTCTATAAATGCATTGTTTAATTAATAAAACACATGTCTTCAGTTCATAGTTTAATAGTAATAATGTACAAGTCATGATGATGTTACTTATCCTATAAGCGAGTAATCATATATCTGTGATTACTTGTATCAACAATAGAGATGACAACTCTGTCGTTACATCATAATAAAAATAGAGAACAGAGTGTTAAGGCAAACTACTAATGTTCATATATGTTGGATTTAATCTCAAACACTTGTGGCAATTCTTAAGGCAAATTGTACGTTAAGGTTTAGTGGTCTACAATAGCGTTGTAAGGTTTAAATTAGAAGTAATCACGCTCGATTTTATGATTCTTTTTGTTGCACCCTTTATTTTGTTCCACCGATCAAGCTCTTTTGCAGCTCAGCTTTTCGCGCTGATGTTTTTGTTGTTGCTGAATTAAAATCAATATTATTTAAATAAATATTTATTGTATCAACAAGACTTCAAAACATTTTTCGTTAATACTCTCCCTTAATTCGGAACGCACATGCTCACTATTCTAAATTTAAACCATTTCCTATGTCAAGGCACAAAATAAATTTAAAATCGTTCACATATCAAATAGTTTTGTTTATTTTTCTTCCAATGCGCAGAATATATTCATCCACAAGAGAATGTAAAATAGGGGGTTTTCTCCTCCGGAGTTCATTTAAAGTTAGTATGGTAACACCACTTGGAGTTAGCCTCGCTAATAAGACTGGATAATTTTCCAGTGTAAAGTTAATCAACCAGGGCTTAGATTTATAAATTCTTATCGACTGTAATCTCAATATAAAGATATATAAAAAGACAACACCTCAGAGTTCTGCAAGAATTTTCAGAATTAGTCGACAAACCTATCCTAATTCCTTTAGACATCATTTCAGAATTCTGAACGACATTATAAATTTCTCTTCAAAGTTTCGCAATTTTTTGATTAAAAGATAGGTCAGAAATCGGTACAATGTGCCGGGAAAAACATCAGATTTCCCTCAGACGTTTCGGTCAAAAACTCGGCAACCACTCCATGTATTTTTAGCAACGAAGTCGGTCAGACATCAGATCCAAATTCGGATGTATTTGCCGATTTTCGTATTGATTTCGGAAAAAATCGGTACAACTGTTTAAAGGTTTTTATTTTGCAATTTTTTTTAAAAATAAAGACATTAGTTCAAAACTTATTGATATTTATTTTTAATTTTTAACTTGTTGTTTTAGTATTTGTTTTGGAAATTACCATATATGTGAACCATATTTCGGTGGAGGGTAAGGCAAGTATATAAATTAGGTTCGGCTGCGCCGAAGATTATGTGTCCAGTATGGTTTTGTGAAGGGGTCGGCATCGGTTTCTTTTCCATCAGTATGTGTTTCTTTCCATACCAACCACTATCGTCAGTATAAATTCACGAGTCAATATTATTTGCCTTGTCATTGATTTATTAAGCCTTTAATGAGATTTTTTAAAAGGTGTACGGCACCGCCATTTACCTATCGTTATGTGCAAACACTTTCTTATTCACTTAAAATAAGGTTTATATACGCGTGAAAATCGTTTGTTATATTGTCAAAACTAAAGTTTTGCAAAAACATGTGTTAATGGACTGAAACGGCTGGTATTTACAAAGGGCCAGATCGGTTTAGAGGAAGAAAGAAGAAATTTTCACCTCAGAAGGAAGGTGTCAACCTCCTGGAAAAATGAAAAATCCTTACCTTAAAAACACAACATTTTACGAACTAAGAGATTTGGAACATTTTAAAAAATCGCATTAATGGCCAAAGTAATGGACCGATCGTTATAAAATTGCAGCAGAATGAAATCAATGACTAGGGAATTATTATAAACTAAGTTATGGTTAACTTGGAGAAGGGGCGTGGCACCGCCCACTGGCTGGGCAATGATATGGCACTATTTGGTACAGCAATATGTTCTTTGTAAAAAAAACATGTTCGTCGCAACCATAGTTTTGTTTTTTTTTAATTTCATTTTGAAAATGAATTGATTGCGGCAATTTTAATATTATTAAAATGTAACAATAGTATTATTGCAAAAACTAAAAAGTATAATATGGTTAGTGCGACAAAAGTATTCTTATTTAGGTTTAATTTTAACAATTATATACCAGTTTTTATATACTCACGAAACATACAAAAAAACATACACACACGATATATTGCATAGTATTTGTCCATTACAAAAAGTAACGATGCAAACCTTTGAGAAATCAGAAGGCAGTGCGATGGATTTTTATTGTGTTTAATTTGTTCGGTGGAATACTCTACTGCCGGCTGGTTTGTTTTCGTTTATTTAGAATCTGCCTGTATTTAAGTGTAAACCCATTGACCATGGTTTAATCACATTCGTTGCTTTTGGTCCGTTCACCGAAACTACAGTCATCGCTGCTCGCAACCAAAAGTCTTTCTCATTGCCTTTTGAATAACTTTTTGGTTTCTTTGAAAGAAATGTTCAATAGAAAAATAATTTATATCTGACTATGAACTTGTTGCAATGAAATTTTAAATAATCTACCAATTAAAAATCTTTATTGTTAAATAACAACATAACTCTACCTTATAAATAATTTTGGGTAAAAGTAAAGGATACTATGGTTAAAGGATCATAGTATAATTGCGTGTGAATTATACTATGGTTGTGTGTGAAACATACTACGATTGTGGGGAAGAATATGGTTTTGAGGATAATAGTATGGCTAAGTGTTAATCATTATGTGGTTGTAGGGATCATTATATGGTTGTGTATGAATTATACTACTATTGTGAGGATCCTAATATCGTTGTGCTACAATCATATTTCTAGCAACAGTATGATGCTTTTCAAATTATGTCAATCACAGTAACTGCCTGACCGGCCTCATTTGGAAAAAAATACGGCCCGATGATGCCGCCCGCCCATATACCTCACCAAACAGTTACTTTTTGTGGGCGGATTGTTTTTTCGACAATCACTCTTGGATTATCATTCGCCCAATTACGGCAATTTTGCTTATTGGCGAAACCACTGAGCTGAAAATGTGCTTCATCACTAAAGATGATTTTCTTCGAAAATTTATCATCCACTGCTGCCATTTCTTGCCACCATTCTGACCATTGATGACGTTTGTGCCGCTTGTGTATCTCTCCATGGTTCAAATTAAGTTAGTCTGAAATTGAGAAATATCAAATAAAGTGCAAAAAAGCTTGACATTTAGGTGTGGTTCACATTCAACATCGGTCCTTAAAATTTAACCATCCTTAACTGAAAAAAATCGTACTTAAACCCAAAGTAATGGATTGACCGGTACAAAATTTTAACAGGTTGAAACCAATGGCAATTATTTTAGGCGTGGTACCGCTCACACAATCCAAAACTTAAATGGACAATATTTCATGAACTAATACGTAGCGATATGACGATGATGTGTGGAACATAAGATGTTGATATAGATCGAAACACATCCAAGAGGAAAAGTGGCGTTGCCATAAAATCACTTATAAGACATTGTTATAGACTTTATTGTGTAACAATTTACCAAAAGGGCGTGTTCCGAACCATACACCCTTGAACTTTGAAAGGCTATATTTTATGATCTAATACCGGTATGACGAGAGTAGTTGGAATATATTTTTTTTATATAAGCTTTATTTGAATTATTGAATCTGCTCCAAAGGAGCCTAAATCTTAAGTATCTTAAGTATAATTCAATAATGAATCCTAGTATGGATTTCTTGTAATGTGGATCTCTGCTTATTGGCAGGAATTTTAATTAATTTGGTCAAAATATTATATAACTGGTATGGATCACATGTCAGATAATTTTAAACCTAGTTTGGCTTAAACCTCGTGATAAAGGGCCAGAGGACCCTTACAGTCATTTACAGAGTGTTCGCGATATTATGTAGAGTGAAGAACTCTAGTTATGTATGTATAACGGATAACTCTAGAATATCAGAGTGGACGACGTAATTTAAGTTATGTAGGTTTTTCGTGTTGACTGTTTTAAGGATCACGTATGAGAGCATTTAAGCCACGTGACGTAGAATAATGGATTCTACACAGTCTTTTTTGAGTGTTCGTCCGCGATTGATATTGACTGTTTTAAAGATCACGTATAAGAGCATTTAAGCCACGTGACGTAGAAAAAAACTCTACACAGTCTTTCGGGCGCGTGTGTTCGCGATTACTGTTACGGATGAAGCACAAGTGCAGATTAGAAAACACGGCGTTCGTTTCTCCGAAGTCTTAAAGAGCTTGGACTGCACAATAATTGTCTAGCAAGTATGTTATCATGACGTTCGAGCTTCTCTTTGTGCTTTATATTGATTTTTTGAATTGCCTCTTTGACGAGAGGTATTTTCAAGTCTCGGTGGATGTTTTCATTCCTCATAAACCAAGGGGCACCGGTAATAAGCCGCAATGTCTTCGATTGGACTCTTTGTATTTTGTCGAGATTGCTCGAGCTTGCTTTGCCCCATAGCTGGGCACCGTATAACCAGATAGGTTTGATTGCACTGTTGTATAGCAGGACCTTATATTCATGGCTTAGTTTTGAGTTCGCGTTTAGGAGCCAGACCTTAAGTTTCAGTTGAGTTTTCTTGGCTTCGATATGACTTCTCCAGGTGAGTCGGCGATCCAGGTGGATTCCAAGGTATGAAACATGATCAGATTGAGAAAAAGGGATATTGTTTAGTTTCAATGTCGGACAAGTGCTAAAATTCAGTGTGAAAGTTACCTGTGTGCATTTAGCCTCATTGACTTTTATTTTGCCAGTCAGAGAGCCAAGATTCTACTCGTCTGAGATGTACACCTAGATTCATAGATGCAATATCCTGCTTTTTATGTGTGGCCATTATAGCGGTATCATCGGCAAAAGTAGATGTTAGCACGTTTGGGCTGGTAGGGATATCTGCGGTAAACAGAAGGTAAAGGATAGGCCCCATGACGCTTCCCTGGGGAACACCTGCTAGTATTTCGCGGTCATCGGTGACGTGTTGTCCACATTTGACTCTGAATCTGGAATATATGATGTTGATATGGTAAGAAACACACCCTTTATTAATAAGTCCACTTACTTTTAAATACGTTCTGCTTCCACTACGTCTATAAATTGAACGATAATAGCAACTAATACAAATTATGTGTAAAAAGTGTTTTAACATTTTTTAACATAGAATTTATGTGTCAAAAACATATTACATTTCAATATGTGACGTGCAAAATAGCAAGGGACCTAAGGGTAAAAACCAGTTTTGTTCAGCAGAGCTACTGGCTGAGAATTGTGTTTCCATCAGTACCTTCAGGGTATTCTGCGTGTTATTGGCAGATTCTAAATAAATCCGTCTGCTCTCTGAATGTAAGATGGATTGGATGATTACATTTGTATAAGTTGCTATTATCGTTCAATTTATAGACGTAGTGGAAGCAGAACGTATTTAAAAGTAAGTGGACTTATTAATAAAGGGTGTGTTTCTTACCATATCAACATCATATATTCCAGATTCAGAGTCAAATGTGGACAACACGTCACCGATGACCGCGAAATACTAGCAGGTGTTCCCTAGGGAAGCGTCATGGGGCCTATCCTTTACCTTCTGTTTACCGCAGATATCCCTACCAGCCCAAACGTGCTAACATCTACTTTTGCCGATGATACCGCTATAATGGCCACACATAAAAAGCAGGATATTGCATCTATGAATCTAGGTGTACATCTCAGGCGAGTAGAATCTTGGCTCTCTGACTGGCAAAATAAAAGTCAATGAGGCTAAATGCACACAGGTAACTTTCACACTGAATTTTAGCACTTGTCCGACATTGAAACTAAACAATATCCCTTTTTCTCAATCTGATCATGTTTCATACCTTGGAATCCACCTGGATCGCCGACTCACCTGGAGAAGTCATATCGAAGCCAAGAAAACTCAACTGAAACTTAAGGTCTGGCTCCTAAACGCGAACTCAAAACTAAGCCATGAATATAAGGTCCTGCTATACAACAGTGCAATCAAACCTATCTGGTTATACGGTGCCCAGCTATGGGGCAAAGCAAGCTCGAGCAATCTCGACAAAATACAAAGAGTCCAATCGAAGACATTGCGGCTTATTACCGGTGCCCCTTGGTATATGAGGAATGAAAACATCCACCGAGACTTGAAAATACCTCTCGTCAAAGAGGCAATTCAAAAAATCAATATAAAGCACAAAGAGAAGCTCGAACGTCATGATAACATACTTGCTAGACAATTATTGTGCAGTCCAAGCTCTTTAAGACTTCGGAGAAACGAACGCCGTGTTTTCTAATCTGCACTTGTGCTTCATCCGTAACAGTAATCGCGAACACACGCGCCCGAAAGACTGTGTAGAGTTTTTTTTCTACGTCACGTGGCTTAAATGCTCTTATACGTGATCTTTAAAACAGTCAATATCAATCGCGGACGAACACTCAAAAAAGACTGTGTAGAATCCATTATTCTACGTCACGTGGCTTAAATGCTCTCATACGTGATCCTTAAAACAGTCAACACGAAAAACCTACATAACTTAAATTACGTCGTCCACTCTGATATTCTAGAGTTATCCGTTATACATACATAACTAGAGTTCTTCACTCTACATAATATCGCGAACACTCTGTAAATGACTGTAAGGGTCCTCTGGCCCTTTATCACGAGGTTTAAGCCAAACTAGGTTTAAAATTATCTGACATGTGATCCATACCAGTTATATAATATTTTGACCAAATTAATTAAAATTCCTGCCAATAAGCAGAGATCCACATTACAAGAAATCCATACTAGGATTCATTATTGAATTATACTTAAGATACTTAAGATTTTGGCTCCTTTGGAGCAGATTCAATAATTCAAATAAAGCTTATATAAAAAAAATATATTCCAACTACTCTCGTCATACCGGTATTAGATCATAAAATATAGCCTTTCAAAGTTCAAGGGTGTATGGTTCGGAACACGCCCTTTTGGTAAATTGTTACACAATAAAGTCTATAACAATGTCTTATAAGTGATTTTATGGCAACGCCACTTTTCCTCTTGGATGTGTTTCGATCTATATCAACATCTTATGTTCCACACATCATCGTCATATCGCTACGTATTAGTTCATGAAATATTGTCCATTTAAGTTTTGGATTGTGTGAGCGGTACCACGCCTAAAATAATTGCCATTGGTTTCAACCTGTTAAAATTTTGTACCGGTCAATCCATTACTTTGGGTTTAAGTACGATTTTTTTCAGTTAAGGATGGTTAAATTTTAAGGACCGATGTTGAATGTGAACCACACCTAAATGTCAAGCTTTTTTGCACTTTATTTGATATTTCTCAATTTCAGACTAACTTAATTTGAACCATGGAGAGATACACAAGCGGCACAAACGTCATCAATGGTCAGAATGGTGGCAAGAAATGGCAGCAGTGGATGATAAATTTTCGAAGAAAATCATCTTTAGTGATGAGGCACATTTTCAGCTCAGTGGTTTCGCCAATAAGCAAAATTGCCGTAATTGGGCGAATGATAATCCAAGAGTGATTGTCGAAAAAACAATCCGCCCACAAAAAGTAACTGTTTGGTGAGGTATATGGGCGGGCGGCATCATCGGGCCGTATTTTTTTCCAAATGAGGCCGGTCAGGCAGTTACTGTGATTGACATAATTTGAAAAGCATCATACTGTTGCTAGAAATATGATTGTAGCACAACGATATTAGGATCCTCACAATAGTAGTATAATTCATACACAACCATATAATGATCCCTACAACCACATAATGATTAACACTTAGCCATACTATTATCCTCAAAACCATATTCTTCCCCACAATCGTAGTATGTTTCACACACAACCATAGTATAATTCACACGCAATTATACTATGATCCTTTAACCATAGTATCCTTTACTTTTACCCAAAATTATTTATAAGGTAGAGTTATGTTGTTATTTAACAATAAAGATTTTTAATTGGTAGATTATTTAAAATTTCATTGCAACAAGTTCATAGTCAGATATAAATTATTTTTCTATTGAACATTTCTTTCAAAGAAACCAAAAAGTTATTCAAAAGGCAATGAGAAAGACTTTTGGTTGCGAGCAGCGATGACTGTAGTTTCGGTGAACGGACCAAAAGCAACGAATGTGATTAAACCATGGTCAATGGGTTTACACTTAAATACAGGCAGATTCTAAATAAACGAAAACAAACCAGCCGGTAGTAGAGTATTCCACCGAACAAATTAAACACAATAAAAATCCATCGCACTGCCTTCTGATTTCTCAAAGGTTTGCATCGTTACTTTTTGTAATGGACAAATACTATGCAATATATCGTGTGTGTATGTTTTTTTGTATGTTTCGTGAGTATATAAAAACTGGTATATAATTGTTAAAATTAAACCTAAATAAGAATACTTTTGTCGCACTAACCATATTATACTTTTTAGTTTTTGCAATAATACTATTGTTACATTTTAATAATATTAAAATTGCCGCAATCATACTATTTTCAAAATGAAATTAAAAAAAAAACAAAACTATGGTTGCGACGAACATGTTTTTTTTACAAAGAACATATTGCTGTACCAAATAGTGCCATATCATTGCCCAGCCAGTGGGCGGTGCCACGCCCCTTCTCCAAGTTAACCATAACTTAGTTTATAATAATTCCCTAGTCATTGATTTCATTCTGCTGCAATTTTATAACGATCGGTCCATTACTTTGGCCATTAATGCGATTTTTTAAAATGTTCCAAATCTCTTAGTTCGTAAAATGTTGTGTTTTTAAGGTAAGGATTTTTCATTTTTCCAGGAGGTTGACACCTTCCTTCTGAGGTGAAAATTTCTTCTTTCTTCCTCTAAACCGATCTGGCCCTTTGTAAATACCAGCCGTTTCAGTCCATTAACACATGTTTTTGCAAAACTTTAGTTTTGACAATATAACAAACGATTTTCACGCGTATATAAACCTTATTTTAAGTGAATAAGAAAGTGTTTGCACATAACGATAGGTAAATGGCGGTGCCGTACACCTTTTAAAAAATCTCATTAAAGGCTTAATAAATCAATGACAAGGCAAATAATATTGACTCGTGAATTTATACTGACGATAGTGGTTGGTATGGAAAGAAACACATACTGATGGAAAAGAAACCGATGCCGACCCCTTCACAAAACCATACTGGACACATAATCTTCGGCGCAGCCGAACCTAATTTATATACTTGCCTTACCCTCCACCGAAATATGGTTCACATATATGGTAATTTCCAAAACAAATACTAAAACAACAAGTTAAAAATTAAAAATAAATATCAATAAGTTTTGAACTAATGTCTTTATTTTTAAAAAAAATTGCAAAATAAAAACCTTTAAACAGTTGTACCGATTTTTTCCGAAATCAATACGAAAATCGGCAAATACATCCGAATTTGGATCTGATGTCTGACCGACTTCGTTGCTAAAAATACATGGAGTGGTTGCCGAGTTTTTGACCGAAACGTCTGAGGGAAATCTGATGTTTTTCCCGGCACATTGTACCGATTTCTGACCTATCTTTTAATCAAAAAATTGCGAAACTTTGAAGAGAAATTTATAATGTCGTTCAGAATTCTGAAATGATGTCTAAAGGAATTAGGATAGGTTTGTCGACTAATTCTGAAAATTCTTGCAGAACTCTGAGGTGTTGTCTTTTTATATATCTTTATATTGAGATTACAGTCGATAAGAATTTATAAATCTAAGCCCTGGTTGATTAACTTTACACTGGAAAATTATCCAGTCTTATTAGCGAGGCTAACTCCAAGTGGTGTTACCATACTAACTTTAAATGAACTCCGGAGGAGAAAACCCCCTATTTTACATTCTCTTGTGGATGAATATATTCTGCGCATTGGAAGAAAAATAAACAAAACTATTTGATATGTGAACGATTTTAAATTTATTTTGTGCCTTGACATAGGAAATGGTTTAAATTTAGAATAGTGAGCATGTGCGTTCCGAATTAAGGGAGAGTATTAACGAAAAATGTTTTGAAGTCTTGTTGATACAATAAATATTTATTTAAATAATATTGATTTTAATTCAGCAACAACAAAAACATCAGCGCGAAAAGCTGAGCTGCAAAAGAGCTTGATCGGTGGAACAAAATAAAGGGTGCAACAAAAAGAATCATAAAATCGAGCGTGATTACTTCTAATTTAAACCTTACAACGCTATTGTAGACCACTAAACCTTAACGTACAATTTGCCTTAAGAATTGCCACATGTGTTTGAGATTAAATCCAACATATATGAACATTAGTAGTTTGCCTTAACACTCTGTTCTCTATTTTTATTATGATGTAACGACAGAGTTGTCATCTCTATTGTTGATACAAGTAATCACAGATATATGATTACTCGCTTATAGGATAAGTAACATCATCATGACTTGTACATTATTACTATTAAACTATGAACTGAAGACATGTGTTTTATTAATTAAACAATGCATTTATAGAAAATATCAGGCATTTAAAGATTAACTCTTAGACAAACGTGTCGTATGTTTATAATTTTTTCGGAAGACTTCAGACATTGCTTGGAAGTGTATGATATCCCACAATTTGATTGCTGGGTATGTAAATAAAATCGTTTTTTTTTACGTTTGCGTTTCACTATTTGACACATATGACTGTATGTGCGTCGTCAACAAAGTAGAAAAAAAACATCAATAAAAACAAGTGGACAAATTAAGATAGGCCGTGCCAACGCTTACTTATATAAACCCTCCATCATAGATTACAGTCCAATATGAATTTTGAGCGGGGTCTTGACCTTTCAACACGCTATAGTCTATAATAATATGATAATTCTTGATTTCACACTGCTAAAATTTTTTAACAATCGGTCAATTATATTGTCCATAATTTCGTTTTTTTTAATGGTGGACGTGGCAGTGCCCTCTTTTGGTCATGCCAACCTCATAAATCATTGTCGTATCTCTAATATAAGTATATTGTATCTCTAAAATATTGTGTTAAAAAGTCGAGAGTTGTTGATTTATCCAGAGGTTGACCTTGTCCTTGTGCGGGAAAACTATTTGGATCTTGACCGATCTGGCATATCATCACATTTTCCTGCAAAATTTCAGCCACATAGCTTTAAAAGAGCGACCTGTAGTTTGCTTTTCACAGACAGACAGGCGGACATGGGTAGATCAACTCAGAATTTTACGACGACTCAGAAAAAAACACTTCATGGGGTATTTCGAGGTGTTGCAAAAGGAATGACAAAGTGCATCTATCCTATGATGAAAGGAATAAAACAGTATTTCTTAAAACGCATACAGAATTGACACTTTTTGTTAACAAATAAATGACTTAACTATTGCGGTTTTGTTTTCCAGTCATAGTTATGAAGGCTTAACCAATCACATCACTGCTATGGTATTTTAAAAATGTGGAACAACTTCTGACATAAACTGTGTACACAAAAAAAAATTATGTTAGCGAAAATCACGAAATATTTATTATAAATAACGGAATTTTTCTTTAATTTTATGCCAAAGAAACTTTTCATAAAATGTGTGAAAAAAAAATAAAAATAACGAAATCGGCTTACGAAAGAATTTCTTATGATTTATTTTCACATTTTTGAGAATACGTTTCATAAGATTAATGAAGTAGTTTCATACTTTATATGAAATTTTACGTATTATTCATCAAATTTTTTGATATTTTTAATGACACTTTTTCGAAATTTTTCTTCACTTCACAAATAATGTGAAATTCTTTTTTTTCCGGTTCACGAAGTTTGTTGTTTCTATTCAGCATCAATGTAAAAAAAATACTGAAATGTGTTTGCTATGGTTGCTAGGCAAACTGTACAGCCGTTTCAAAAAAACACCAAGGATTTTCTTCAGCAGTCTTTTGCAACGTTTACTTCAGCTACAAATCATACAACTTATACAGTTGTCTCATTTCAATTATTGAGAATTATCTTTTTATGTATATTCTTTGAACTCTGAGTAAGTAATCGACAAAGCAAAATATCATTTCCACCACAGATGCAAAAGCAAAAAGTGTGTGTATTTTAGCGAGAACATGTGCTTATACTGTACATATGTCCTTATAAAGTACATGCAGCGTTTTAAACATTTCATACAAAATAAGAACATTTTCGTAAAACGTAAGAAGTAAATATAAAGAAATTTTTATGAAAACTACAAAATTTTCTTAAAAAAATTCAAAACAATAAAGTTTTCATAAAACAAATAAAGGAAAACTACGAAATTTTTAAGATTTAACAAATTGAAAAGGTATCATTACCAGGTCGAGGCCTGTTATATCTATATCTTAAAAGGAGACAATTTTGTTTACAAATTGACATTTCGGGTTCTTCACGACGTTCATTAAATCACTATTTGGTTACAGGTGCAATGTTATAGAAATTTGTATTTTGTTCGAAAAAAATTTAAAATAAATCGCGTATTTTTAATTTTAGGAAATCCCTCGCACTGCTTCTGATTGCATATGGTCGCATCGCTAGCCGTATGATGTTGCTGCATTTTAAAGAACTTTTCAATTTCTTTTTAATGAATGTTTAATTGAAACATGATCTTAAATCTTGCTATGAACTGAGCATAATATTTTGTTTATTTCAAAGGAAAAATTAAATGTTAAAAATCAATTTTAATTTATAATTTAAACAAAAACAATAATAACTCAAAATATAAATACTACTTTACTCGTAATAGAAATTTAGTTCAGTATTAGTTTCATTTAAATGAATGTTCTATAGAAACATGAACTCAAATCTGACTATTAACTAAGCATATTATTATGTTTATTTCAAGGAACAAAATAAAGACACCGCCTGTTAAAAATGATTTGGAATTTATAATTTTTATTTTATTTTTTATTTTTTTTTAAGATCAACACTCAGGGGGTGTCCCCTATATATGCAGTGCATTGCATCGGTCAAGGGAAGATAGGTTAGGGTATTGAAGGAAAGAGGGAGTAATGTTTATGGACATTTAATTTGAACCTGTTCATATCGTACGTGGCAGGAAACACCTCTGTGGGAAGTCTGTTCCACATACGGACAACGCGGCTGAAGAACGAATTCTCCCTGTAATGCGTCGTGCGATCAGTAGGCCAATCAATAACAAATGGATGCGAACTTCTAGACAAGCAAGTGTTACGGGCGAAAACTCTGACCTCCGGGATGAGATCACCTATCTCAGAAGAGCATATCCCGTTAAAGTACCTGTTAAAGAGTGATACGCAACCAACACTCCGCCGATGCTCGAGTAAAATAACAGAGTTGGCCACCCTGCTATCTCCAACAAGCCTCAGCGCCCTCCCTTGCATCCGGTCGAGAAACTCCAAAGAAGACCTTGAAGCACCCGCCCAGATGTGGGAGTTATACTCCATTTTTGGCCGAGTGTATGTGATGTAGATGTTGAAGTCACCGCCTGTTAAAAATGATTTGGAATTTATAATTTAAACAAAAATAAAAATTAAAAATGTAAATACATTAATAGATATTTTCATTTTTTTAAGCAGCATGTGTTCCTTGTATGGGAACACTGGTTTAACCGTTCTTTAAGAATATCAAAAAAACGTATCATAGAATTTGCAATTTTTTCGGTTAAACCTTAACCCGATTTTTAAAGAAGATATGTTAAATGATCGCCCTATGTATTGGATAAAGCTAGGAAATACATTTTTGCATATGTACATATATTGGCATTTCAGTTATTCATAATGAATGTTAATAAAATATTTATATTAGATATATAGGCAAGTGTAAACTAATAAGTATATAAGTATGTACATTTAAGACTAAAACAATTTAAAACGTCATTAAGTTAGACCAGGCCGAACCTTATATACCCTCGACCGTCACTACGCTACTAAAATCCCAAAAAATCCCCGTTTCGTCAATGTGTCTAACGCTCATCTTCATTGCTTCAATTTGTGTACCCATATTGTCCATTATTTTGGACCACATGAGCCATTAAGCCAACTTAACTCCTGGAGGGTATAACAAGTAGACATATTAAGTTCGGCCGGGCCGAACTTATTCCGTTTGAAAAGTATATATGTATATTCTTAATCGCGTAAAATTCTAATATGTCGTGCCGTGTCCGTCTGTCCGTTTGTCTACATGTGGAAAAAATCACTCCCTGCATATCAGGTGCACGATCTCCGGTGATCCAACTACTGCAGTGTCTGCTTCGGGCTGAACTAGTCGGCATGCTACTGAGGAGCTACAAACCATACAACCAAGCCGGTGGGCGGTCGAAACCCAAGCTTGGTACACTGTGCTTCTTTAGGACCAGGTTACTCAAGGGCTCTTAAGGTCCAGGTTGGATAAAATACAGGGAAACCGTTCGCTTTATGTACTTATGAGGTGGAACAGACACAGTTAACCGCTGAATCACAGTTAAACGCGTGTCGAATATCGTGCAAGAAGCGCATACAAAGAATGATTCAGTGCTGATTCTGTGTATCCCTCGGCCACCACCTCAGCACCCCAAAGGCGTTCCTCCTATAAAACAACAAATCGGCTTGTTGCTAAACCTGCCGAGAAAGAGAAAAACTCCCTCCAATGCGCAAAAACCTGCATCGATGGTTTAAATCGAGCATCCTCCTCTGCAGAGGATAGCATGCCTAATCGGAAGCAATCCGAAACTGAAAAAGATTCTCACGGCTCTAAGTAGCGTACTTGAAGTACGTCCGGGTACACCGATTACCACCTGCCAATGCCTGGATGTTGGCTGGTTCCAAGACCACATTAAATTTGCATGTTCAGTTCAGCACTGCTGTATAAGAACACTGTCGAGTCCCTCGGGGAAGTCTGGTCCGTTGCGAGACTCGAACCGATAATACTTCTCGCTGATGTACCACATCGAAGACCTGTAACGAAGGTTACTGATTTCACTTTTAAGCAGCTTCAGCTGCCCTGCTACTTCGTCAAGCCTTAGACGCGGGGGAGCTCATCTGCATCCAAGAGCTTTAGTTACAAGAAGGGCGATGTACTGTGCAAACAAAAGGACCACTCCTTTAAAAATCTGTGCCGATAAAAATGCACGACATACCACATGGAGAAGCTCGGTCATCACCCGAAGAGGTGAGTCACTTTTTGATTTTATGATTGAAAACAAACTAACGATAGTAAATAACAAAAAATAGGTTATTAATGTTACACTTATTAATGATAACTATAAGTATAAGTACCTGATCAGCAATTTGAATGTGTCGGAAGACTGTTCCTTTCTAATCACATGTATGTGTATTGACTTCACGTACTCGTGCTTCATAAAAGATAAGTTCAATATGGTATGACATCAACGGCTGAGGTTCTAACAAATGTCTTAGCCAAAGCGACTCTAACAATACGCAAGGCTAACCCCACATGGTGAAATTCAGAAATTGCCCTGAATCGCAAGGAATGGAAGCAACTATTTTATAAGTCTAAGCGGATTGGCAACTGGGTCGCATATATATATATATATATATATATATATATATATATATATATATATATATATATATATATATATATATATATATATATATATATATATATATATATATATATATATATATATATATATATATATATATATATATATATATATATATATATATATATATATATATATATATATATATATATATATATATATCCTTACTTAACGGTTTTAAGAACCCAACAAGAGAAGCTTAAAGGAAATTCTGAAGTATTTTCTGCAGTTGTGTAGAAAGCTTCTCGGCTAAGCAAAAATGCATCATACAGTCCAGCTTTACCATCTTACATTCTGAGAGCAGACGGTCCATGGGCCAATAACATGCAGAATACCCTGGAGGTACTGATGGAAACACAATTCTCAGCCAGTAGAGCACCTGACTCTCAGTCTGTAGTGGATCTTGACAACGATGTTTACGATAATTTCGATTACACGATATCGCATACGATAGACAGTTAAAAGCTTCCTTTATATTAAATCTCCAGTCCATTATCCCAGCGGACTTGCAGGAGAACATCTATACATTAATGCCATGACTTGTGACTATCTTTGTAGCCTCATTGCGACTGTCTCATTTCCCTATGCTGTGAACAGCGTATATGATTTGTCCATCCCAAAAGGTAGGAAGGCATTTCACAGTAAGGCGGATGATTTTTAAAGAATCCGTCTTCCATCATATCTTCTCAAAACTTTGTAAAGAATTATCGATGCATGCATCACATCATCCCTCACACCGGACACTGACGGAGGCCTATACGAAAGGCACAGTTATCGACACTACACTGCACTTGTTAGTTGGTAATATAGAAAGGTCCCTGCACTACAAGAAATACACACTGGTGGCTTTTTTGGATGTAAAAGGAGCTTTAAACAATGTCGAACAGTTCTTGGTCAATGACGCAATGGGTTAGTTAGGAAAAAATTACACTGTCACTTCATTTGATAGAAACCTTCTGAGTCCACTCTAGGCGCCTCCAATCTAAGTTGGCAGTACGGGGAATACCACAAGGGAGTGTATTCTCCCCACTGCTATCGAAACATTGCTTAAACTCATTGAGGAGACAAATGCATACGCGGATGTCGGGGATGTGAGCTGGTACTATTCACTAGGAGAGACAAAATTCCTCATTATGTTAATCGAACCATCGCTGGGGTATTACTTTCTTTATCCAATAGTGTCAAATATCTGGGACTGGTGCTGGAGAGTAGACTAAACAGGAAGCTGAACACACAGACAAGGATCACTATGGTGGCAAATACTTTGTATTGCTGCAAAAAGGACATTAGCATTAACTGGGGACTGAGTCCAAAAAAACGTTAACTGACTATATGAGTTTGTTGTCAAGACGATTCTGTTCTCTGCTGTTGTCTGGAGAAAGACGTTATAAAAAAATATTATCAGAGCTGATTCTGACGTATTATGAGAACGGTGGCGATAATGATAACAGGTACGCTTTTACCGCATTCGAAATCCCCTGGATTTAATTTTTATAGAATTTCAGCTGTCTAATTCCATTGAAATTTTAAAAGATTTTAACAAAAAGAAACGTTTTAACACGAAATGCGATGAATTTGGATGTCAAGTGTATATGCCAAAAAAACATTAAAACGACTCCATCCAAGGCTCTGTTAACAATCCTTAAGTGGGTTCCGCCAGATGTTTTGGGAAAGCAAGTGGCTGGAAATACAGCTGCGCGTACTGAAAAGTACAAGAACTATAACCATTCCCCTAGGCAACTTATATTGCGGAAACTGTCCGGGCTTTCGGCGAAAACCTAGTTTACAACAGCAGTGTTGCATGAAGCCGAAGTTTTCGTAATCAGTTTCCACAATTATATCGCATCCATGTAAACATTTAAAACTGGCCTTTTTTCAAGGCCATATGGCTTTGTTGCCTATGACCTTATAACACTACACCGATTGGACAAGGGTACAACCCTGAACTTAATATAATATATATCTAATAAACTGATATATTTGGAACATATATAAGTAATATTGGCTTGGAGCGAAACAGAACCTGGTGGAAAAGTGGACGGTGACACGCTCCTTTAAAAAAATAGTTTTTAGCATTTTCTCGGTCATGGAAGAAATTTCGGTTTTCTTTGTCCTAAAGTTCTTACAGCTCTGGTGCTATTCATACAACGGCTGTATTCACAAATCTCATATTTGCAACCACTAACCGTTCGTAAACGCTTGTCAAATTTAAAGGGTTGTCCAAATCAAAGCTCTTACTATACCTCACTAAATAAGTCTAACGGCGTCAACCCGCAGCTCCGATTGGTTGTAGATCAAGCGTAAACAGCTTTATTTCGTTCAATTAAATTATGATATAAGAATTCTAGCAGGAAACAGCTATCACTGCTTAAAAAATATGATTTAAAAAGAACCACTAGATGGACCACACTGGCATGACTCTTTATTTTATTGGACACACGTACAATCGAGAAAGCAAATGTAAAAATTATTGGCGTTTACACACGACAGTTTTGCGAAGACAATAGCAATACATATACATTTTTTACTAAACACATACGAGTACATGTCTCTCATTGTCTTCGTCACTGTCTCTGATATTTGGCAAGTGATTTGACGTAGGCGGCCAATTTGATGACGTTCCGTAGAAATTTGTAAAAAACAGCAAAACAATCGCAAAAGACCGCAATAAAATTTGGAATCTATTTTAATTTGAGTTTTTGGTAAATATTACTGAAATATTATTTGGTAGAACAAATAATATTGATTATAATTTTACAGATAACTTTAAAACTAAACAGAAAACTTTAAATGGGTAAACAGAAAAAGCAGGAGGAAACGCTGAAAATAATTTCCCAGTTCCGAAATTTCATCAACCGAAATGCGAGTGAAATTTTGGAAATCCTTTTCATCGTCGTTCCTTAGAAGATCGTTTAACAAATGTGCCTCCAGGCTGTGTTCGTTTTTTTAGCAGCAGTGGTTTCACCCTAAACAAACTATTAACGGTTCTTCGTGTTTTTTGCTGTGATTTTCGCATTACGGATGAATAGCTCACGCAATAGCTGTATTGGTGCTATTTGCCTTGTGATAAAATATTTTACAAAAAAGTAAAAACACCGACACAATATGCAACAAAAAATATAAATTGGTATTTATTAGAATTAAATGCATGTATGATTGATGTCAGTCAAATGAAAACAAAACAAAATCAGTGCACGAACCGACACTGTCGACGGTTGCTTAAAAGTTTATTGTCTTCATATTTGTCTTGACGCCTATGTCACACAGACAATTTTTCCATTTTTTGACAACTAATACAAACGCAGGGTTAGGCACATTACAACAAATTATATTTTGTGCCTTTCTTGTCGAAAGTTTAATATCTTTCACCGATGGGCAAATGTAGTACTAAATTTGTTTTTCCGTTTGCAAAGCCACGAAATATTGATCACAGAATCTATAAGGTGCATTTGTTATTGATGTCCGCTCGGGTGTTTGTTAACAGCTAGGACAAGGGTTTATGGTCATAAGGATAAGGGTTTATGGTCATAAGCTGTTCGTGATTGTAAATAAGCGAAATCGGCCAAGGGGAAAAAAAGATATTTTTAGGTACTTTTGGCTCATGTGGCAAAAAAGGCCCCATAGCTGGTTTTTACTCTTAGGTCCCTTTCTATTTTGCGCGTCACATATGTGACAGCGCATAGAGAAAGGGAACAAGGGTAAAAAAATCAATTTTCATTTTTTTTCTTTTTTTGATGTGGACAACTTCTGAGCATCGAATGAGACCGATCCCATGCCCCAAAAGTGTTCCCTCCCAGAGATATGCGCGTTTTATGAAAATGAAGTCGACGATTCTAAGCGCAAATAGAAAGGGACCTAATCTTTAAAATGGCTCTCCTGAACAAAACTGGTTTTTAACCTTAGGCCTCTTTCTATTTTGCGCGTCACATATGGGTATTTTAATTTAAGCAAATATTGTACGAACCCAAGTATGGATACATTTAAAAGTTTTGGCTGAGATTAGGGTCGGACGTATTGACCGAAGGGGCCCAAACAACGGGCTTGATCTTGTTGCGGTTAGTAGCGATTTAAGGTTTGGCGTGGAAATGTAAATACTGTTTTAATAGTTTTTGACTTGAATCTTCAATATTTGTAGCATACAACTCTTTAGAACGACCTTAATTGAGGTATGGTTTGCTTTACTAGTTTCCGTCTTGTCGGCTTATGGGGGGTTTCTTGGGCTACAATGCTCAGTTACTCTACAGATAACTATTAAAAGCTACATGTGTTTTCCTGGCCCCTTATAGTTCACCTCCTTACTGGATGTAAGTAAATCACAAATTTATCAGTTAGAACTTCATTATGTTTATTAAACAAGAAATAACATTTCGTGAATATTCATTCTACAATTTGTTTAGAAAAGTAATTCAACCTAAATCTAACAGACACATTTAATAACCAATCAAAAAAAACAAATTAATCTCTATAAATTAATTGAAGAAAAATTAAAAACTGACCGATTTTGCCGAAACTAAAGCAAAAAGTATGTGCAGATATCAACGAAAATGAAAAAAAAAACTTAAATTAAATATATTCAGTTCGGATATCATAAGGTTTTCAATAAGCATGGAACATTTTTTTTTAAAAAACAAACATAAATGTTAATCAGGTGTTAAAAAAATAATGAAAAATTTGAAAAAACTCACTCAAAATAATTTACAAAAAAAATTATAATAAAAATGGAAAACCAAATGAAAGATTCAGGGGTTGTACCTGGGGTATCCAAAGTAAATTCTAAAATGTTAAGCGTATAAAGGTGAAACCATTTTATTCTTTTCTTGTGAGTTCAAAAAAAATTTAACTAAAAAAATAAATATTTAAAACGACCAACAATAAAAAATCAATAGGATTATGAGTCATCTGGGACTTAATCACTGATCCTCGACAATAATTATTACTACGAGTAGGAGGATATAACACTACCAAAATCAACTAATTTTTTAAACAAAAATAGTATAACAGATAACTAAAACGCAATTAAAAAAAATATTTAAAAAAAGTTGTGCTCAATGGGTTGAGGCATGATTTGAACCAAGGACGTTAGAGTTGCCAATAGCTCAACTTAGCGAGTTGTGCTAATTCACCACGGCTTGGAAACAAAATTCAAGATGATTTTATTGGTATTAATTTTTTTTGCATTCGATATTTACCCTCATGCCACACATCAATTTCTTCTATTAATAAATATATAATTAGATAGTTGGTACACACAAAATTGATGGTGATGGAACTGAAATACACTACACTAAAGAAATTAAGCATCACTTACATTTTTACGGCTTCAACGATAAAAGGGTTTCTATGGATTTCCGCTCTGTAATACTCATGTTCTTATTGTTTCCGTCGTTCGTCTTCGATGACAATTATATTTAATGGAACATAAAAAACACGATAAGTAAAAAAAAATAACTACACGTCAACTGATTTTAAACCCAAAACTCACCTTCACTCACTTTATATTCATTTTGAATTTAATGCTCACTTCTCTTGATTTTATCTATAATTGCACATTTATACCGTTGGCAATTTAGAAAAAGATTAGTTAACAAAATATATAATCTCTCAAACTTCATCTACGTCATTCAACGTTCAAATAAACATTTTTTGTCAACACATGATTTCGGGACTCAATTCTGTTGTTGTTGTAACAACAATATATTTATTTTGAAGTCTTGTTCGTCTATGGGGGATCTGCCTCGATATCCAGGTGGAGGAAACGCGCCATTTGAACTGGATGCGTCCACAGAGACCTGGGGGTCAGCTGAGTGGGCTTGGCCGGACAATTGAACAGGTGCAGCACATCATGTGGTCCCTGACGGCATGCGGGACAGCCGAGGTAGTACCTTCTCCTCAGGTGAAATCTCCGGCGGATGTTCCCCTAGGACTACATTCACACGATAGCTAGATACTGCTCTGCGACATCATCGGCGTGAATGTTGTTCAGACCTGCCTGATAGTTTCGATGATCTAAAGGTTCTCTCTTATACCGCTGGACCTCTCTCTCTAGATCATGAAGATCGTACCTGATCTGCCTGGATGGAGGCATCCTGTCCAAGAGATGGTGGTTAGGATGACTGCTGCGAAAAAAACCCTAACAGGCATTGCTTATACAGCAGGTATTGCGCACGGTAAGGACCTTCGTCCCCTCATGTAGATGGTCCTCAGAAGACATAAGAAGATACCCTGTTGATATTCTGAGGGTGGCATTCTGGCAAGTCTGAATTTTCTTCTACTGCGTCGTACTCACGTTCGCCGACCATACAGGTGCTGCGTAGTTTGCTTCAGACCGACCTATCGCTTTGTAAGAGGTCAACAAGATTTCTTTGTCGTCATCCCAAGTACTGCCGGCAAGTGACTTGAGGACCTTGTTCCTACTTTTGAGTTTATCCCAGATAGCTGTAGAATGAATAGGATCGAAAAAAGCTTTCCAATGTGACCAAGGATTTTGGGGTAGTTGGTAGTCGGGATGTTGACGTCATTGACTTTCACATTGAGTGACACTCTTTGGGTGCTCAATAAAAAGCCGGTTAAAATAACACGCGCACCGCATCGGATCTGTCACTGTTCTATCACCGAACGTGACAGCTATCCGTTCATCCTTCCTTACAGGGTTACGGAGCGATTTGACCGTTGTCCACAACTTACCAATTCCGGAACTCAAGTTGCACTGCTTTCGTTGACCAACCTACTGATCCAGGAGTTGAGATGCCTAATTCTAGGGTCAGTAGGGTTGGAGCGACGAATGTCATCACGCTCGTCTGCGAGTCGCACTGCCTCTGCTGGGAAGTTTGGTCATACTTCGGGTATTCGACCAGCAGGGATATGGCGAGCGGCTGCTGCGTTAACGATGGCCCGGAACTTTTTCACGGCTACCCGAACATCCGACGGAATAGCTAGATTATTAAAGCTGCGATTGGTGGCTTCTCTGAAGGTCTCCCAATCAGCCTTTTTTTGATTGAGAAACGTACGGCGTTCAGAGGTTATGAAATCGGGTGGTCTATTTATGGAGAGAATTATGGGAGAATTATGGTAAGGTGGTCCGATCCTAGTGAGATGACGGGTTGCCACGTGACGTCGTTGATCAGGCCAGGCGATGCCATAGTGATGTCTGGCGAGCTATGGAATTGCCCATAATCCACGTGGGGGCGTCCTCATTCACTGTGCAGAACGTAGAGCTATCAATTGGCTCTGCCAAAGCTATGGTCCTCTGGTCGTTGTCTAGGAGAGAATGCCACAGTTCGTGGTGAACATTAAAGTCTCCTAGGACCAAGCGGTTATTGCCTTGTAGCAAATTGCTAATGGCAGGCAGATAACGCGGGGCACAGCTACCAACCGGCGGGATGTATACGTTCTACAGCTCTATTTCGGCAGTTTCAGACTTGACTTCTACTCCTATACATTCCATGCATGGGTCTCTAGAGTCAAGCTCAGGCGAAATGTGTCTGTACTGCACAGAATGGTGTAACAGGAAAGCAAGTCTCCCACCTCTACTTCTGGTGCGATCCTTACGTAGCACGTTGTATCCGTCACAACTGTGCAGGCTGCAGGGGGCATTCAGTTTTGTTTCTTGGATCGCAGCAACTATAATGTTTCTCCGACTCATAAATTCTATTACCTCACTGATGTTGTTTGCAATTAAATTGCAAAATTGATACACTGTCAGGAGAGTTTAAAGTTAGTAAGTATCGTATAATGGAAATTGTCACGTTTTAGGCTCTTTTGTTTGTCATAACTCGAGAACCACGTCCGAATAAGCTGAAACAAATTTAAAAAAAATAATTTAATTTCAATTCCTTTAATCTGTTCATACAACGTTTCGCTACATAAGCAACAGTTTCGCAGTTATAAATAAATGCATGAAAAAAAAATATTTTTTACCAAAAAATTAAAGTTTTTTTTTTAATTCATAAAAAAAAAGTTAAAAAGTGTCAAGTACCTATTACTTTCACGTAAAGTCACATGACCCATGAACAAAATGAGACATAGATCATAAAAATCGATTAAACGCTTTTATGAACAATTAAGTGAAAGTATGAATTTCACAAATTTGCTCAAGATATGTACAAAATTCTTTGGAAAAAACGTTGATGACTTTTTTATGATTCTCAGAATTTAAAAAAAAAATAAGTAATAAACAAAATGATATTAAAATTTTGGAGCAAATCAACTACAATGTACACAAATGGAAGATTTGTTGTGATCTAAAGATTGTCAACATAATACTAGGCATTGTATTAAAGGGCCGTTTTCCAAAATACTTCTGCTGCCTTTGTAATTGGGATTCACGATACACAGGAAATCAATATCAATGTAAAGATTAGAAAGCAAGAACTCCCGATCTCGAGAAACAATTAAAATTACGGAATTAACCTTTGGTAAATGATCTAGATGATCATCGCTCCACATGAAATTAGGAATAGCTGGAAAATTCGTCGAAGTGGTAGTCAAAGATATTGATGACGCCTATGAATGTTTGAAATCCATTTTTCCAAAACTCAGTGAAGCTAAAAATAGAAAAGGTACGTATCGTTGTCAGTATTTTAATATTGTCATATCTAAATTTGCTCACTTCGATATATTCGCATTACCAAGAATTTTTTCGTAAATGTTATTTTTTTATATTTCAAACAGGTGTTCTTAATGGACCGGATGTACGAAAATTAATGAAAAGCGAATCTTTCACAAATATGCATTCGAACCATTATAACAACCTATGTGCATGGGACGCATTGAAACAAGTTATCAAAGGCGTTTTAGGAAAAAACCGTGTACAGCGAGATGACATACAGACACAAGTGGACAACTTGCTGTATTATTTTGAAAAAATCAATGCACCCATGACGTTAAAATTACATTTCATGCATTTCCACCTTGATACCTTTCTGGCACAATTGCCACCACGTGACCATGCCAATGGAAAAGCGATTCAAAGACAAAAAATTGGATGCATTGCTTGTGGAGGTTCGTTGGTGGAGTTTTAAAATTATGCAGTTCGAAGATGAAAGCACCGAAGATAACACTGAAATTTGTGGACACACTGAACAAAACATGCGCTTGAATATTACTTATATGTCTATCTCGGATGATGATGCAGACTCAGAACATAAATATGAACAACCTACGAAGAAAATAAGGTCAACAGAACCACAAGGGTCAACTTCAACGAGGATGGATAGTGACAATAATTGAAAATGTTCTAAATTTTGTTTCCATGCATAGATAACATATAAAAACCTCATATTTTCTGTGTAAGCACGCAGAGAAAATATATGGTTACACTATGGTTACCGCAACAATAATATGTTCTCTACAATAAAAGCATGTTCGTCGTAACCATAGTATTGTTTTTTGAGTTTCATTTTGACAACAGTATGATTGCGACAATATTACTATTGTTGAAATGTAACAATAGTATTATTGTCAAATTTAGAAATGAAAATATGGTTGTAGGAACCATATAAACATGGTTGGTGCAACAAAAGTATTATTGTTTAAAATTTACGTTAACAATAATATGATTACCGCAATTATACAGTATGGTTGCGACTATGAACAAACCAGGTTTTTAGAGCATACATGAATGTGTGTGCGTATGTTTTTTGATATACAAAAAAACACGATACAGTGAATGGTTGTTGTCCATTGTCGGTGAAATACTCTACTACCGACTGTTTATTTAAAATCTGGCTGTACTTAAGTATATAGCCATTAATCCTGGTTTTATCACATTCGTTACTTGGGGTCTACGAATGGTGGAGTAGCATTCACCTCTGCTGGCAACTTAAAGTATTTTCGACTGCCGTTGGAATATATGTTTTCGTTTCTTGAATGAAATGTTCAATAAAAACATGGCCTCAAATCTGTCCATGAACTAATTGTAATGCAATTTAAAATTACTTGCTTGATAAAAATCTCTTATTTTTGAATAACAACTCCCAATCCTAATAAATAATTTTGGCGATCATAGTATGGTTGATTGCATTATACTATGGTTGTACGGATAATAGCATGGTTGCGTGTGAATCACACTATGGTTGTGAGGATCATACTATGGTTGTATAAGAAAATACTATGGTTGTGAGGATCATAATATGGTTGTGGCGATAATAGTATGGTTGAGTGTGAATCATACTATTGTTGCGAAGATCATAGCATGGTTGAGTGTGAATCATACTATTGTTGTGGAGATAATAATATGGTTGAGTGTTAATCATACTAAGGTTGTGAGGATCATAGTATGGTTATGTGTGAATCATACTATTGTTGTAAGGATCATAATATTGTTGTGCCACAACCATATACCCAACAATAGTATGATCCTCTTCGAATATTGTCACCCCAACCATACTTTTTTTCTGCGTGAGAATAGCTGTAATATGAATCGGAATTCATTTTCATGCAAAATAAAGAATCAATAAAAAAGTCATCAATGTTCATACATTTATTTATAACTGCGAAACTGTTGCTTAAGAAACGTTGTATGAACAGATTAAAGGATTTTTTTTTAAACTTGTTTCAGCTTATTTGGACTAGTGGTTCTCGAGTTATGACAAACAAAAGAGCCGTAAACGTGACAAATTCCCCTATACGATACTTACTTACTTCAAATTAGTTATTAAATTATTATTTGATGTACCTTGACCAAAGATTGATGCAGAAGTTCTTCTTTTTGGGGCTACTTTCACAAACAATTATCAGAACTGAGTTCCGAATCAATCAACTGACAAATATTGTACTGTGTAATGGGGTTCTTTTAAGGAAAAACATTTTGTTTTTTCAGACAAGTTAAAGTGAAAATGTTTCGTTCTTTTGTTCGGAAGTTCTTAGAATGCCAGTGGAGTTAGTAATGACGGTTCTTGATAAGGACAGTGAAATTCTGTATACAAAATATACGATTGGTGTCTTTCTGTGTGCTATGTATGTGGTTAAATTAGTTACCGTTCTATTCCGCCAAAATTTAAAGAAAAATTATCAATTAATAAAATATTTTTTTCCGTATTCTGGTATTCCAGATTTCCATACATAAATTTTGTAAATGAATTGGCATATAATTTATGAATTTGAGCAAATTACACTGTAGAACAAAATAACATTTTTTTACATTACAAGGTCCGACCTCTAAATTTTGATAGAGGAGACAAAAAAGACACGTGTATCGACGTTTTGAAAGTTTACATCTGGGTTTCATTTTAGGGGAAGGTAAAGTTTCCTCCAAATGCAAATTTTGTATTGTCATTCGGCATAGAAAATCGAATAAATATTACGTTTAAAGTATATGGTGTGTTCAGCAAATTTATGTAAAATGTTACAGAGAACAATTTTGTGTATTATGTTAACACTCTGACTCATCAAGGTCTTTTTTGTCCTTCTTTTAAAATAGAGCAAAAAACACCATTAATACAGGGATTTAAGGAGTTAGTTTTACTATAAGTCCCTGCTCGGAGAGAAAAGATATGGTTACACTTAGGTCACCGCAACAATAATATGTTCTCTACAATAAAAGCATGTTCGTCGCAACCATAGTATTGTTTTTGAATTTCATTTTGACAACAGTATGATTGCGGCAATATTACTATTGTTGAAATGTAACAATAGTATTATTGTCAAATTTAGAAATGAAAATATGGTTGTAGTAACCATATAAACATGGTTGGAGCAACAAAAGTATTGTTGTTTAAAATTTACGTTGACTATAATATGATGACATATTATATGACGGCAATCCTACAGTATGGTTGCCACTATGAACATACCATAACAGGTTTTATAGAGCATACATGTATGTGTGTATGTTTTTTTTCGGTATACCAAAAAAACACATACACACAATGCAGTGCATGGTTGTTGACCATTTTAGAAAACAACAACAATCGGAAGGTATTTCGAGGGATTTATTTATTGTTTTCTTTGTTCGGTGAAATACTCTACTGCCGACTTGTTCTCGTTTATTTAAAATCTGCCTGCACTTAAGAATATAGTTATTGATCGTGGTTTAATCACATTCGTTTCTTGGAGTCTACGGATGGTGAAGTAGCATTCACCCCTGCTGGCAACTAAAAGTATTTTTGACCGTTGAAATATATATTTTTGTTTCTTGAATGGAATGTTCAATAAAAACATGGCCTCAAATCGGGCTATGAACTAATTGGAATGCAATTTATAATAACTTGCTTGACAAAAATCTCTATTTTTGGATAACAACACCCAATTCTTATAAATAAATAATTTTGAGGATCATAGTATGGTTGATTGAGTCATACTATAGTTGTACTTATAATATCATGGTTGCGTGTGAATCAAAGAATGGTTGTGAAGATCATACTATGGTTGTATAAGAAAAATACTATGGTTGTGAGAATCATAATATGGTTGTTGCGATAATAGTATGGTTGAGTGTGAATCATACTTTTGTTGTGGAGATCATAGTATGGTTGAGTGTGCATCATACTATGGTTGTGTGGATCATAGTATGGTTGCGTCTGAATAATAATATAGTTGTAAGGATCATACTATGGTTGTGAGGATCATAATATGGTTGTGGAGATCATAGTATGGTTGAGGTTATGTGCCAATCATAGTATTGTTGTGAGGATCATAATATTGTTGTGCCACAACCATATACCCAACAATAGTATGACCCTCTTCGAATATTGTCACCACAACCATACCTTTTTTCTGCGTGTGAATACACCAAAACGGGAAATTCAACCAGAAAGTCAGAAAGACACAACAAAAGAGAGCTCAGGGTTAATTTGGCATTTTTTAAAAATTTTATTTTAAAGTAAAAATGTAGCATTTGTCAAGCATATTTCATTTTTGTAGAATATGTTAACCCTGTTACTTCTCTTGCAAACTTGTTCTTTGGCTGACAAGATCCATTACATTACAACAAAAATAAAAAAATCAAATGCTTTATTACTTATTGTACTGAAAACGTGTCAATTTGCGTCGCATATATTGTGTACATAATTTGTTTTGTGATTTGAGTGTTTTACTTATAAAATAACAAAAAATTAAAGTAGACAATGAAACATAAGATTTGTTTTGGCAAAAATGACCAATTGTTCGGAAAATTTGATTGGTTTTGCTATATCTGCGGTAAACATACTATGCCGGAATATAAAGTTACTTTTGTATTACGACAATACCAAAAATCCTATTCCAATTGCCTATGGAATGAACATTTAAGAAAGCTATGATTCTATAAAATTAATACTGGACTCCGAAAAATATGAAGACCATAAGTCACTGATCTGTTGCGACATAAAAGTCGTTAGTTTCCTTTCAGTTATGCAGGACGTATACGTTAAGTACGGATGCTTTTTATGCACTTGGGATAGCAGATGGAAGGGCGACCAATATTTAAAAAAAAGGAAGTTGAGAGCTGAGGAAAATTTGGAGAGTACAATATCGTTCATGGTATCAAACCAACTGAAAAAATTCTCTTAACCCCATTGTATATCAAACTTGGTTTGATAAAAAACTTTATAAAATGTATGGGTACAAATGGATCACCATTGAATTATCTGAAAACAATGCTTCCAAAATTAAGTAAAGCAAAGATTAAAGAAGGAATGTATGTATTCTTCAAGTCGTTGTTATTATTAAAAGCCTTCAAATTGGTTTTATACAAACAGGTGTTTTTGTTAGTCCAGATATAAGAAAGCTAAGGCAAAACGCTGACTTCGACGAAATTCTCTTACCAATTGAGCTTGATGCGTGGAAATAATACGTAGACTTCGAGAATACGTAGACACCATGCTTAGAGCTTTTAAAAAGCTAGGCGTTCATATGTCAACAAATTTTTTTTTTCATTTCATTTTATAAATTCCCATATAGATTACTTTAAGAATCAGATGTCTCTGGAGCATGGTCAAAAATTTCATCAGCCATGCGCACCCATTGAAGAACGCTGTAAAGGTAAAAACATTCAGTTTCTTATCGCTGAAATATGCTAGACATTGTATGATAATGAAGTGGAATTGCCTAGAGCTAAAAGAAAATGTAATTAATGAATACTTCCTATACAAATTTTTGCAATGCTAATTTTTTGAGGTACTTTACAATAAAATTCTTAATAATTGCCAAATTAACCCTAAGCTCTCTTTTGTTGTGTGCTATTTCTGACTTTCTGGTTGATTTTTACGTTTTTTGGTATTCACGGACTTATAGTAAAATTTCACGGAGAATATTTTTGCGGAACGTTTAACCCCTTAAATCCCTGGTTTAATGGTGTTTTTTGCTCGGACAAAATAGACCTTACTTTGAGGAGTCAGAGTGTTCACATATTCCACAAAATTGTTGTCCGTAAAATTGTACATAAATTTGCTGAAAGTACCACATACCCTAAACGTAAGCTTTACTCGATTTTTTATGCCGATTGACAAAATTTGCATTTGGGGAAACTTTACCTTCCCCTAAAATGGAACCCAGATGTAAACTTTCAAAACGCCGATACTCGTGTCTTTTTTTTGTCTCCTCTATCAAAATTTATAGGTCGGACCTTGTATTTTTTTGTGTTGTACAGTGTTATAAGAAACTTACTTTGTGCAACTTACTTGGTATATAATATAAAAAACAGCTCGAAGTCGTTGGGAAGTAGGTAACTATAAATTTGCAGTGCCAAAACAACTACCGAAAATGATAGCCGAACAACGAAATCAGGGCTATATATAAAGAAAGTTTACATGGAATAGTGCCTTAATTTGACGAAGTTTTGATCACTTTGTAAAATTTCAACTACTTATAATTCTCACACGACCAAATATTATCACCCAATTAAAATAAAAAAAATAAAACAATAAAACGGTAAACTAAACGTAGCACCGCATTATCGACCGAAGCGGAATACCGTGCTGACCAACAAATCCAATATGCGTGCTCCGACACGATGAATGTCCGATACATGTCCGTTGTTGAGAATGTGTGACATAAACAATTATGCCCACACTGCAATATAATAAACAATATTAATATGAATTATAAAATATGGAATAGTAATTCTAATGATTACTTCCCACAGTTTGGCAGCTTTGGCCAAAAATAGTGAAAACAGATAAAAAATATATATTTTAGCAATTTTTGAGCACTGCATAATTTTTTTTCGTAATTGTTTGTTTTACACCCTTTTTCTTCTCGTCTATAGCTACAACTGTGGCGATGCCAGGTAAGTTAAATTCCAATACGCTTAAGCGATTTTGCAGTGAGAAAAATTGCAAAAATTGCATTCAGAAAAATTAATTTTTAGCTAAAATATACATAAGGCCATATAGTCTGAACAGCAGCTAAACTAGCAAAACCCAAATGGGGTTACGTTAGTTTTGATATGAACTTCGAACAATCGCAAGGAGTTTGCATTTGATTGTTGCACTGCTTTTAAAATTTTAACATAACGAAAATTGACATTTTTTGTTAACGAATGACTAAGTTACTTATTATTTTTATTATTATAGTTTTCACATGTTTATTTCGCTCTTCGCTACCAAAAATTATATTTTTTAAAAAAACAGTCCCATTTATTTCAGTTTTCGTTTATCCATATGCACTATATACACATGTAATTAGGATTTGGCTCTTTTTAAATAAAATTATATTGATTTGGTGATCATAATAATATTTGTATTTTTTCCAATAACTGCCATTTTTTATTTTTTAAATATGTCCTCCGAAGGATTAAAGGTTCTTGTAAATCTTGCACGTACCGATGATCGCAATGAACAACTAATACTGCTGAGGTACTCGTCCCAATTAGTATGGTCGTGTTTTGTGTATGCCCGAATTGCCGAAAGTACTGCACGATTGACCCGTTCAGACGCATTTGCTTGGCTTGTAGTGGGTACTTTTAATTTGACCCTGTTATCTGATTCGACAGATTATGGCGTTTCCAAAACGTGAAACAGCTTTTGCTACATATATTAAACAACAATCTCCGCAGTAAACTACTTTACAGGCCGCAGGAAACAAAACTTAAAAAATGATCGACAAATTTAAATATACCAAAGTTTAGGGACTTTAAACGAGGATAAGGGCAGAGAAAATCAAAGCACAACTTCTGGAAAAATCGATGTTGCTCAGTAGTCGTATCCATTGGAGGACGCATTGTAAAAATGTGATCTTTGATGCTTCTGCAAATGCCACATTTGCTTATGTAGTTTTTGACATCATATAAAAGGTTAGGTTAGGTAAGTAAAACCGCCTTATTATTTTATTGATGCCTCCGTGTGAGGAAAAGGGACTGTCATGTGCCTTTTCTAGAACCTCTCTGTCGTTCTTGTGAACACTTTCAAATTTCACAAGAACGACATTTCGAACTTCCCTTTAGAATTTCCCAAGATTTAGGTTCAGAGTTTGGTCTGAAATCGGTACGTTATGTCGGCAAAAACATCCGATTTCCCTCCGATGGTATTTTTTTAGAACCGAAGTCGGCCAGACTTCTGATCCGAAATAGGATGCATTTGCCGACTTTTGTTCCAATTTCCGACCGAACTCTGAACTTTTATTTTGTTGGGACTGATGAAAATACAGACATCCAACATTTATGTTGGGATACGGCATACACAATTTGAATACCACAACGAGTAGACAAATTCAAATTTGCTGGTTCGATTTTTTTAAATCTTCATCGGTTCCTAGCAACACTAACTATATATATACGTACTTATCGCCTATCTAGGAAGCAATAAAAAGTCTAAGCATGCAGTCAGTGACAATTTTCGGCTATCTTAAAAGTGCACACCAATCTTTAAGCGTATAAAATTTATTTTTAACCATTGGATTGTTGTATAAGGATTGGTCTGTTATGTTGGTCAACAACAATTTATTCAATTTATTTTTAACTTTTTACCAGGGCTGTCCATCTGAATTGGCTTGTCAGCACCAACTTTTCCACCAAGACGTGCCTATTTTCGTATCAACATCATATATTCTAGCTATCACCGTCACCGACTTTTAAATTTCCGAATTGAATGAGCAGTGCCACACCCTATGTCCAATAAGGAACACATGGAAAACTTCTCTTAAATCAGTGAGTTGGCCGAGACCTACAGACTTTGTTAGTCGGCGACATTTACGAGGTGGAAACCCGCCGGAGATTTTTTTTAGATATTCTTACCTGGATTTGCACCTAGGTTTACTTGTATGATAATCGTACGCTAACCATCACACAACGGCGGGCCACACAATTAGCTATTACTTGACTTTTACAATTAACTACAAAATATATGGTAAAAATTAATGTATTAGTCATGCAATACATAAATACTTACGTACTCGTTTTCTGTCTCGACCTTAAAGTTCGGATTAGAGCTTTCTTCCATAAAAAAACCGCAGCATAAAGACAAAAATGTTAATGACATTAAGGTAAAAACGAGTGCCATTCTCATCTGCATCTGTAATTTAGTAGGTGCTACGATCTTCTTATCAGTCTTTTCAAACAATTTTTTCAGAAATTGCTGTAAAATTATTAACCCTTTTTTGTTAAAACACAAACGGTGAAATTGGTATGAATTTGCATAAATCACAAGATATTTTATTTTCTTTTTATGAGTTTTGAATAATACATCTATCTAATAGTATTCACGACATTCCAAATTGTATTAAAATGGCTGTCGATGTTATAGGTATGAATAAGAGTTTCAACACACGAAATCAGTTACAGTTTAAAGAGTACTGTCTGATAGTACGACTAAGGCATTTAACTTTTTCCGAAATACTCGTATTTGAATGTTTTATCAGAGAATATTTAAGATTAGATAAGACGTAGTTACTTATACCCATACACACGCATGTACTATACATAATCAGTCTTGTTTTTACCATAAGGGTAATCGGCGCCCTTGATCAGGGCCCCTTTAAAATATATATATTTAAGATCGCCATAAAATTCTGAGACGATCTAGCCATGTCCGTATGTCTGCTGAAAGCAGGATAGCAATCAAACGAATCAATATATGTAGAATCCTACAAATTTTGAAGATGGCGACTTGTGGCCGTAAGTTGATTAGGATTGTAATTTGGCGAAATCGGTACCTCGGAAACCAATTGCTTAACAAAAATATTTTCAAGTGGACAGGCAATGGTTAAAATGGATACTGCTGGACGCACTTAATACCTTAAAAAGGAGCATAGTTGCTAGACGTTTTGGCTCTTATGGTTTTCGTCTGAAATTACGGAGGACCTTTTTTCGCTATAATTGCGTAGGTATGGTGGAGGGTATTTAAGGTTCCGCCTGGTCGAACTAAACGGTCGAGGTTTATAAACTCTGACCTTGCCACTTTTTTAAACTATGTATAATGGCCAATGTATGGGCATAAATATATATTTCGAAAAATAACCATATTTGATTATCTATAAATCATTATATGACCATCTTTGTTAGGACCAAACCTATTTCAGATGCTTTAAGCGCGTCTACACAAGCGATCCCATGTTCAGCAATGGTTCGTCTAAGTAAGTATGCTTAGGTTATGGGACTGGTAAAAATTTCATAGAATGTTAAATCTTTTGTATTTTAACCTAAAAATGTCAAATCTTTTGTATTTTAACCTAGAAATGCTATTATTTTTCGACAGATTTAAACAGAACAAGGTGAATTAGCTTTATTATCTTTTATTTTGAACTGGTACAATTGTGGGAAACATTGGACGTTGTTACGATCTGTATTCAGGAAGTCAATAGTTAAATTTTAAGAAAAATTCCTACATACTTGCACGATATTTTATATATACGAGGGCATATCAATAATTCCGCTACTTTTCGAAAAAAAACTCAGTTTTTTTTGCAAAAAAAAAAATATTTTTCAACATAATCTCCTTTTAGCTCAATACACTTAGTCCAACGTTTCTCCAATTTTTGCATCCCTTCCAAAAAAAATAGGAATTTTCTAGGTCCATAAAATGGGCATTTGTTTGATCAACACTTTCATCGTTGGAGCTCAATCTCTCTCCACCGAGCCATTTCTTTATGTTTGAAAATAGGAAATAGTCACTGGGGCTAAGTCCGGAGTATATGGCAGATGACATTGAGACTGCTCACGTGTGTACGCATTATCTTGATGAAAAATAACTTTTTTCTTGGCCATATGAGGTGGTTTTTTTAATCTAATAAGTTGGCATAATATTCGCCGTTTATTGTTTTTCCCATTTTAATGTTATCGATGCCTTTTTCGGAGCCGGTACAAAACGCCGCAAAAACTCATTAAAATTGCTGTTAAACAAATCTAAACAATCCTTTGAAGTTGTCTCACGATTAAGTTTATGATCAATTGAGAGCAAACGCGGCACAGCTTTTGGATACAGTTTTCTTAAGCCCAACTGGTCATGTAAATTTGAAACCACACTGCTTTATGAAATGCGTAAGGCATCAACAATCTTACGCATTTCTACTCTTCGATCGGACAACACCATAACGTGGATTTTTTCGACATTTTCGGGTGTATTGAACTTAATTGGCTGTCCAGAACGTTCAGCGTTATTTGTACTTGTGCAACCACAAGGAAAGCCAGTAAACCACTTTTTTACCATTGAAATTGATGTTGCAGAGTCCCGATAGTATTTATCTATTAAGCTTTTCCTTTGTTTGATTGACGGTTTTTTCCGCAAAAAATAATGTTTAATGAGCACTCGAAATTCACATTATTCCATTTTTAACAAAATCCACGAGGTTGTACGATTTGAACAGCAGTTAAACACAAACTAAATGACTCTCAAAACAGTAGTCTATTAACAGATGGTACATGATGGGAGCAGTGTTGCATTTCATATAACAACGAGGGAAGTTGGAAAAGCCTCGGAATTATTGATATGCCTTCGTATGTTGTGGTCAATAACACAGTACAACAGCCAATCTGGGGGGTGAGAAATTCCAAGTCAGGGTGATGGTACTAGGTCAGTATATTAAAACCCTCAAAGGGTTTTGCGTTCGTATGTGGTTTTTTTATGACCTTTTACATTTTTTCCTTATCTTGATGTTTTTTCGCTTAGTTGTAAAATGTTGGCAAAAACGTAGTTTGACATAACTCGAGAACGACTAGTTCGATTTTGCTGAAATAAATTGAGAAAAATTAATAATTACATTTTCTTAAATCCATTAATATACTGTTTCTCTACCAAATCAATATTTTTGCAATTAGAAATAAATTTATGAAGAAAATTTTGCCAAAAAAAAATTTTTTTTTTTTAAAAACATATAAATCCCAAACGGAAAAACGTGTAGAGTCTTATAACTTTCACGTAAAGTCACATAACCTATAAACAAAATGCGACATAGATCATAGAAATCGATTAACGCGTTCTGCTATTATTTACAATTAAGTGAAGGTATCCCATTTTGACAAGAATATTGATATATGTTTTTATTCAAAAAAGTGTCATTTATCGCCTTTTTTATAAATTTTCCCCATTAACTCCAGACTTCTGGCCATAAACTCCTAAAAAAATAAAGTAAAAATTTTAATAATTTTTTATTTTTATTTTATTAATTTATTTTTATTTATTTTAATAAATATTGCCTAGACTTTTTCGATGGTGGTTGTTCGGGACTAGTGGCATTGGCTTCATCGCTGTCATCAGTTTCTGAACCACACATAATGTCAATGTGTGACTCCACTGCTGGCCCTTCTGCACCTCCTGAAAATTCTTTATCATCAGGATCATCTTTGTCTTGGCACACAAGCTTACTCCACCAGCAAATTTCCGCAAGTATTGCACTCGGCGACTTTTTCCCTCTATATCTCATTTCAAATGGCATAGCAACTTGATGATAGCGTTCGCCTTGTTCATCAGATTCGGTAGCCAATTGTTTGCTGAAGTAGTCCAGATTATGATGTAAATAATGGATTTTCAAGGACATGTGGACACCAATTTCCGAGAACGATCTTAACATCCTTGCGACAGAAACATCGTAGTTGGTAGAACGATGCTTTCCCAACAATCCTTCTATTACTTCTTTGATTGCCTGCCATGCGTCCAATTCAGCGTCAATCAAAATATTGTTGAATGCGCCACTTTTAATCAGCTTTCGTATATCTGGAGCATTTAGTACGCCTGATTGGAAAAAATGAAGTTGTTAAGATGGAAAATCATGGGAAATGAATGTGATATTTTAATTTACCTTCTTTAATTTTACTTTCGCTGAGTCTCGGGTAAATTAGTTTCAAACACAAGAAAACTTCATCTCTTTTGGCGACAGTTTTGATGAAATTCTTAACAATTCCAAGTTTAATATGCAGTGGAGGCAGTAATATCTTCTCCTTCGGCACTAGAGGCTCACGAATAATATTGGCCGTTTGTAACCTGCTGTGCTCTCTGAGTTTCCATCCGTGGCATGCATATTGGTCACCGGAAAATCGTGTGTCCCAATCGCACAAAAAGCACATATATTTTATATAGCCGCTTTGAAGGCCGCAAAGCATTGCTACAACTTTTAAATCGCAGCATATGCGCCACATATGCTTGGCGTAGTTAACCATTTTTAAAATATTTTCCAGTGCATCATATGTTTCTTTCGTTTCTGTACTATAGGCGATTGGAACTGAAGGTTTTTTATTGGTCTTATGCAGTAAAACCGCCTTCAAGCTGAGTTCTGAACTGTCAATAAATAGCCTCCAGTCATCTGCTTCATATTTTATTTCCATTGCGTCCATTAATTTTCCTACATCCGGGCAATATGCAGAAGTTTTTTCATCATTCACAGGGAATAAAGTTTGGAGTGTTGCCTGACGACTTCGATAAGCTGTGACTTTCACACCGGGTGCCAAAAGATTGTTTGATTTCATAAAAGAAGCCAGTTCTTCTGATTTATGCTGTGTTAGTTCCAATTTGGCAACAATTGAATCAAGGCTATTTTGATTTACTAAAATAGGCTCATTGGACACAGATGGTTCGGGATCATCACTTAAACCGTATGCTGCTGCAAAACTCGGAGCGGTCATAGAAGATACAATATCTGGGCTAGAAGCTTTTGGCACAGGAATGTGGTCAATGGCCAATCAAAATGGGCAATGGTGTTGCGGCACTTGCAACACCAACGTAATTATACGATTTTCTTATCCTTTTTGCGGCTCCTTTATTAGCACATGCATAGCAATTCAATGGACTGTGACCTTCGCCAGGATTAGTCCAAGTCATTGGGATACCGAATGGCATAGTTTCACGACTTCTATTTTTCCAATCCATTAGACGGTTGTAGCAGCTTTTACACACCACATTTGGTACCCAATTTTTGTTCAGTATAACATTTTGGTTGAAGTACATCTTGTATATTTGAACAAAAGCAGTACTGAAATTTCCCATTTTTTATGTGTTGAGACATATTGACCGCAGCAGTAGCAGAAGCTATTTATATCTGGCTTGCACAGTTCCATATTCTATTCACTTTTGCTCACTTTTAAAAAACTGGAGGGAAAATACTTGTTCTCTTCGCGTTCGTCGGCACTTGTTTAATGACAAAAAACGAACAATGAACACCTATTTATACTATGTATTTCATTTTCATATTTTTCAATATTTTACCGACAGGTACTTATGAATTGGCGCATCTTGCAACGTTCTAAAACATGACCACTCATGAATGTGGTGGAATTCGTGTAAAAAAAATCATGCAGGTAGCCAACAGAAAAAATCCAAATAATTACAAAAGTGCCCTTGATTTTTTCCTTTTAATTGTTCACGCACATTTATGACCGTTTTTTAGTTTGTTTCAGCAACCATAAAAATGTAATAACCTTTTGTTTATTACTCTTTTTTTTAATTCTGAGAATCATAAAAAAAGTCATCAACCTTTTTTCCAAGGAATTTTGAGCATATCTCGAGCAAATTTTTGAAATTCATACCTTTACTTAATTTTGAATAAAAGCAGAACGCTTTAATCGATTTCTATGATCTTTGTCGCATTTTGTTTATAGGTTATGTGACTTTACGTGAAAGTTATAAGACTCTACACGTTTTTCCGTTTGGGATTTATATGTTTTAAAAAAAAAAAAAAAAAATTTTGGCAAAATTTTCTTCATAAATTTATTTCTAATTGCAAAAATGTTGATTTGGTAGAGAAACAGTATATTAATGGAGTAAAGAAAATGTAATTATTAATTTTTCTCAATTTATTTCAGCAAAATCGAACTAGTCGTTCTCGAGTTATGTCAAACTACGTTTTTGCCAACATTTTACAACTAAGCGAAAAAAAACATCAAGATAAGGAAAAAAATGTAAAAGGTCATAAAAAAAACTGGCACATACGAACGCAAAACCCTTTGAGGGTTTTAATATACTGACCTAGTACCATCACCCTGACTTGGAATTTCTCACCTCCCAGACAATAACCCCAAAAATGTTCCACTGTGTAATGCAAGATCGTCCTGTGACATACCGTGAGATAGATGCATCCTTGGGCATTTCTTCCACCAGTATACATTCGATATTGCATGAACATCATCTGGCCGTAAAAAAGGTTTGTTCTCGTTAGATCCCGCACAATTTGACAATCGCTCAAAAAAAGGCTCGTGTCGATTGGTGCAAAGAAATTTTGAAAAAATACGATCGCGTTGGTTCGAAAGACGTTTATAAGATCGTCACAGGTGACATATTATGGATCTATGCGTATGAGCCCGAAATAAAACAGCAATAGACCGTGTGGGTCTTCGAAGACAAGCCAAATCCAACCAAAGTTGTCCGTGGAAAAAGAACTTCAAAACAAATAGTCGCCTGTTTCTTCGGAAAAACTGGTCATGTGGCGACTGTCCCGCTTGAGCAACGTTGGACGTTCAATTCTGACAATTTGTTTGCCTGAAGTCTTCGGAGAAATTCGAAAAACGAACAAGAGAAGACGAATCATTGTGCACCATAACAATGCGAGGTCTCACACATCGGCTAAAACCAGTTCCTTTTTGACCGGCCAAAACGTCGATTGATGGGTCATCAATCGCACATAAAGAAAAAATGCGTGGTCAACAATTTTCGTCTCCAAAAGATGTTGTTGAAGCGTTCAAAAACCATGTTTTGGAGGTGTCTCAATCGGAGTTGAAAAAGTGCTTCGACAATTGGTTTGGGCGCATGAAAACTGTATAAATCATGCTTGAGAATACTTTGAAAAACAATAAAACTTTTTTTGATGATAAATGTTCTCATTTTCATTATTTAGCTTAGCTACGAAATTTCTCTTCTGCCTCTTATCCTTTAGTTTTTGCTTTGAGTAATTCCTGTAATAATTTGTACTTGTTGTTTTTCTTTGTGTTCGAAGTACAATGTTTTTCTTCTTTTCGATGGTTTGACCGCTGCGGCAGTCGTGCCTTCCACGCATCAACCGCTAGTAGATTCACAGCAAAGATACTATTTTCACTATATTTTTTAGTAAGAATTTTGAAAACAATTTGAAGTAACAATTATGCTTACGATTTCAGTTTGATTAGCGTTCCTTTGTTTCACGAATAATAAGAACAGATTATTTGTTTTGACTTATTTGATATCTTAAAAAAGGTGCGACAGAAGGCAAAAACGCTGCTAGCTACGTTTTCACTATGCCGCTGCATAGCGGCTGCCGATTTTTTGTCGTTTCGCTTCGGTACAAATGCTTCCACTATTAAGTGCGTAAATAGACTTTGACATTTAGATGCGTTTTGTCGTATGTGAAAGAGTGTATTAATTCACAAGCTAATTAGATCAGGTTTCTTGTTGTTTGCCTTATATGGTAGGAAAAGGAAGTCCGCAAAGTTAATGCAAACACATCACCTTCTGGTAGCCATGCGTCTCGCTCTTGGTGAGGCGGGATCTTTAATACCATATGTGACAGCGCATAGAGAAAGCGACATAAGGGTAAAAAAATCAATATTCACTTTTTTTTTGATGTGGACATCTGAGCATCGAATGAGACCGATCCTATGCCCCAAAAGTGTTCCCTCCCAGAGATATGCGCGTTTTATGAAAGTGATGGTACACCAAAGATACATGTATTTAAATATTTAAAATGGCTCTCCTTAACAAAACTGGTTTTTACCCTCAGGTCCCTTTCTATTTTGCGCGTCACATATATGTTTGCTGCCGACAAGTTTATCGATATGGTAGGAATTGTTTCTGTGAATCGCCTAGTCATCACTCTTCGGCTTACTACTTCTCATATGCAAAATCAAAGCAATGATTAGTATACAGGGTGGTTCATTCACAACTGGACAAACTTCACCAGCGTACTTCTTGGCTCATTTCGTGAAATATGTCCATCTCCGGCCATGCCCGAAAATGCAAGTGGTCAGAGGGTTCCAAGGAATACGCTGTTGAAATTTGTCTAGTCGTGAATGAATCACCCTGTATATATAGATCGTTAAATAGAGACTTGTCGGCAGCACACAAATGTGGTATTGGGGAGCCATCCTGCACAAACTGCAATACCAAGTCTACCGGACGGTAACGCGTTGGCTTTAACTAGCTAAGTTCTAAACCCGTAATCCGTTTTTTTTTTGTTTGTCCAGAGGTTCGTCCTACCGTTTCAAAGTTATGACTATTTGACTGAAATGCAAAAATTTTAAATATTATAAAAATAGAATTCCGTATGATTCTTTAACCACTGAATCAAGAGCTACAATAAAAGTCGTTTAAAAACATGTGAGTATTTCGCGTTTTGGCGTTTTTTTCACTAATTGTACGCTATATTCCAAGGGAGCAATTTCGGGCGGGCAAAAGTTAACCCCAAAAAATGATCAACATATTCGCCTTTTCGAAATGGTACTGCATCCAGAGTCATATTTTTTCAAAATCGATGTGTCTTAAAATACTTATAATTACTAATGCCAGAGTATATTTGAGAAAAGCAAAATTAAAAAAAAAATATTGCAATACCTTTTAAAAATGTATGAGATACAGTTCGACAAAAGCCGAAAAATTAAATCTCACTTTTTAAATTTTCAAAACCTAAAAAAAGGGGAAAATCGGCAATAAGGAAAAAAAATTGAGCATTTTATGAAAAAAACATTTGCAAATATGTACAACAAAACTAAAAACGAAAAACAAATTTACTTTTCTTTAAAATCGGAAAATGTTAGTAACTCAAAATAAGCATTAACTCCTTGGCAATTGCCCTTTACAGAACTCAAAAATATTTACTAGATCAAAAGTTATAGAATTTTTGCCTATGGAAATCGATTCTGGACCACTGTGCGCCCCACCATGACCTGGGATAAAAAACCCGTTCAAATGATTGCCATGGTCCCATATAACATACCCTACAACACACACATATATATATATATATATATATATATATATATATATATATATATATATATATATATATATATATATATATATATATATATATATATATATATATATATATATATATATATATATATATATATATATATATATATATATATATATATATATATATATATATCGTTAATTGAAAAGAATACATAATAAATTTCCAATTATTTGAGCAATAAATAACTTCAAAAGGAACACATTTTACAATTTTATCTCGAATGTTTTAGGTGTAACAAACACCATCACAAAATTATAATATGTACTCTGTACCACCATATTGTATAGGCGTCTAACGTTCGTATTAATTCTAAAATTCTAATATTAAAGAAAAATTTTCATTATATGAATGATATTTTAGGAAGAATTTGCAATTATACCAGAAAATAGTAAAATATACCAACGTGAAATTGTAACAAAAAAAATAAATTGTGTGTACCAAGGTATCAGCAAGTATTCAATCGTACCAATTTTGGTACAATTATACCACATTTTCCATCAGTGGTTTCAACATTACACTGGTTCTCGTACAAAAAAATAAAATTCTGACGACATGCGCAGAGAGAGTAAAAAAGTTGCACACTTCTTTGCGTTTCCATAAATTGTTATACCATGTCGCCGACCAACTGTCCCGAACCACCGATGGAAAACATAGTATGTACAATTGAACACTCGTTGGTGCCATGGTACTCTTAATCCAGTTTTGGTACAATTAACTGACGCCAGAATATTATTTCATAAATTTCTTTACAGAAGGATATGATAAACTGAAATTTATTTGGGTAAATCTATCACCAAGACAATGTAACATTGCTCTTTAAAATCTTAAGCTACGGTCCACGTGTTTTTTGCAGGCATAAAGCGCGACTCTGGTTAAGACCAAACGATAAAATTTTAGATAATCGAAATTTTAGATAAAGTTATAAAAACATTAGGTTTCTTAAAATTTGACAAGTAATTTCAGATATTTGACGATCCATTTTCTCCACTCGTCTTATAACTACGCGACCAACTAACGAGAGATCTTATAAGCACTGTGGTGAAGTTTACATAATATTGATACTCTTATACATAATAATCGTTTAGTATTCGTAGGTGGAGAATACAAAACATTCCGCCTTTCTTCTGTGAGTTATCACATCAAAGCGAATGGCTAGATTTCGGTTAAAAAATGGCTTTATTTACTAATTAATGATAACGTTTTCGACGACTGGTAACACAAGAATAGTTGAAACGTTTCCCGAGCAAAATTCGATTCATGCAGGAATCTTTTAAAGTAGAAAAAACATTTCCCGCAAGATTTAATCTTACCATTTTTATATGCTAGATTTAGCCGGAAAAAGGATAAATTGATAATACTCTCTATGGTATTTCTTTAGCAGGTGCTGATACCTCCCAAAATTATCGGTGTACTTATAGTAATTTTTTTTGTTTTCAAAGTGCATTGGCGGAATTAGTTTTGCAAATCAAAATTTCATTTGTATTTAATGTTTGGTACAATTTAATGTTTTGTGAGTTTTATCATTGTCCCGAACACGTTCGACTGCGCTCTTTTTATATCCTATTTCTGTTTCACACACACACACACACACCAATACCTTCACATTACCGCCTAGCTGTGTTGGTACGTATATGTTGGCCGCACTGTGATCAAATGATTCAAGTCAAAGTCTCAAATTTCCGTTAAATTACGAAATTCCGTAATTAAATTCCGTTACGTTCCCAAAATCCATGTTTTATATAAATATGAATATTTTATTCTATAATATTAATTTTTAATTCATTTAAGGACAAAAGAAACATAATACTATATATAAGTAATAAAAACTGTAGACGAGAGTATGAACTTGTTTCGTTACACGTTTTGTGCTCGGAGGCGCATTGGTTCAAGTGTTTTTTAGAGAACTAGAAAGCTAAAAATTGGTACATAACTACTGCTGCTGATGGCGTTGCAAAAGTGTAGTTTTGCGTTAGAAGGCTGACATTGATACATATACAAGGTGGGTCAAAACTTACCGCAGGGTTAAAAACTGTAATAACTTTTTCGATTGTTAATTTTTTCATTTTTCTCAGATTATACAATACAATCTGATATTAGATTATAATATATAATAAGCATGAAAAGTAATGTCACTTTAATGACATCCGTTTTCAGCTTCTCAATGATGCGCTCGTGTTTGAGCATTTGACTTAAACGTGCCATTGTGTCTCGGGAAGGGTGGGCAGTGGCTCCGTCCAGCTAAAACTATTTTCAAAGTAGGACGTAAAAAAATTTCTATCATAAGCCGATACCGCTCTCCGTTTACGGTAACAGCACTTCCGTCTTCATTCTCGAAGAAGTAGGACCCAATATTATTTGCAGATGGGATCTCACACCATACTGTACACCTAATGGGGTGATATTGGCGTTGATGAATTGCTCTTGGATTTTCAGAACCTACAGTTCCGATTATTAACAAAGCCATTCAAATGAAAATGGGCTTCACCACTTTGCGTTAAAATAATAGATCGCTGATTTAAATAATAAATGTTCATAATAAAAATGTTCAAAGTAATAATTCCATCCAAATTTTCATTCTAATTCAAGCATGTCTAGTCCCAGGTTCAAATTGCACTCAGAATAAGGATAAAACATCCAGAGGTTTAGGCAGTCACATCATTTTAAATCATGAGGCGATATAGCGGCAAAGTATTACTTGGGACCTGCAATGCGGGCCGGGTTTAACTAGTTATTCATAAAAATGTCATTTACTTTCGTACCTATTCTTTCACCTTCAGTGGCTTCTTGGAATATATTTTCGGAATAAATAATAATTAGTAATGGAATAAGATGCAACCCTGCCTCACACTTTTAGATTTGGAATATTGTCAGAAATACCCCCATCGATATTAATTCCAGCTGTCTGGTTCCAATCTTGTTTTAAAGCATCGGTGGTCCTTCCGGTTAATCCTTGTAGAAGATAAGATTTCTAGCAGCTTGTCGTATATGACCATATCGAAGGCTAATCCACAAAGCATATAAATTCATCTTTTTGGACGTAACGGCACTTTTGTATTAAAATTTGAATACTAAATAACGCTTTCGACCCAGTCTGGATTTTGACCATTACCGATTTTAATGAAACTCGGCACATATTCTAGTATCTGTCTGTCATATGACACCAAATTTTTGTTCAGATTAGTTCAAATCTTACAGAATTTCAAAGTGCGCTTGGACGAGCATTTTTCGAAAAAGTTAGCTGTGTTTGATGTCAAATATGTTGGCAACGCTAAATTAACAACCGAGGTGTCTCCTGAAAGGTATTGGAGTCCTCTTTGAGATAGTGTAAAAAATATTTTGTCCTTGCAGGACATAACATTCTGAAACAAGGATATATCCTTAATCCTTAAATAATTCGGAAAAGGATATTTTTCCCAAAATTTTTTCAGGAAATAATTTGTAATTCAGTCAACTAGATGAGAAAATTTCAGATTGGGTTCGCCATGGTCTCAAAAGTTATGTTTATTTGAATAAAGCAATCATTATTTTTTTCGTGATGTTTCCGGCGTTTTCGAATATATTTTTAAATACCCGTTTTAATTCAAATAACTTAGAAAATAATTCCAATTGGTTAGGTGTACTTGTGAACCATCTCCCTTCCTTTGATGGTTTAAAAGCTGTGCGAAAACCGTTGATACCCCTGCCGTACTACAGTAAAAAACTTTTAAGATTTTTTTTTTAATTTTTGTACTTTTTATATTGCATTAAGTTAGCCTTGCAGGGATATATGTAGTTCTGCCAATGTCCAAATTTTACTCCACCTGCGTTAAACTTTTGGTCAATAAAAATTTTCATTGTTTTATACTTAGTAGGGACATAAATACTGTTACACACGTTTTATGCTGTAAAACAAAAAATGTACTGAATGTTTTTAGACCAAATATTTTTTAATATATTTATTGATGTATATTGTATACAAAAAGAATCTACTTATTCGAAATGTCCCCCTTTTGCCTTTACACACGCCTTAAGTCACTCTGGCCAATCGTCAATAGCTACACGAACCTCGTCCATTGGAAAATTGGCCACAGCTCGAACCAAATCAGTCTTAAGAGATCCATTGTTGGGGTATCTTTTGTGACAAACATTGTCCTCTAAAACCGTCTACAATTTGTAATCCAATGGGTTCAAATCTTGACTGCCTGAAGGCCATTCTTCAGAGGAAATGAACGCTGGCAAATTGTTTCGAAGCCAGGCCTAGGACGTTTTCGCTTTATGGGCCGACGCAGAATCCTGCTGGAAAGTCCATGGCTGGTTTTGGAACAGGGAATTGCTTCACAACAGCTTTCAAAACGGTTTCTTGGTAAACTTTGGCCGAAGTTTTGACTTCTTGTTCGCAGGAGTGCAGGTCAGTGACCCCATCGTAAGAGACACCTCACCAAAAGATGACTGAAGCTGTGTGATTAGTTCACCCTTGGGATTAGTTCAGATGCTTCCGTAGACGACCGCGCATACACACTATTATTTTGCTTGTTAAATTTTTCCTGAACGGTAAAATTTTTTCATCGGTGAACAAAATTTTTCTGTGCAAGTTATCAGCGTGCTTCACCAAAAGACGTTTGCATTTTTCAATCCTATTTTTTTAAAGCTGCAGTCAATAAATGTCCGGTACGTCGTTTAGTTAGCTTTCAAACCCCACATGACATTAATGGGGTATGTTCAGTTCTACTATTGAAATGGGTGTGTTCAATGATGTAACACTAAGTAGAAAAACCACAAAATTATTAATTTAACACTTTGTTAGTTTACATATTCCATTTAAGAGATCCCATATAGGTAATAAGATCCCATATAGGTAAATTGTTTTGTAACCCATTGGTACACAAAAAAGCAATGTTTCTGATTTGAGGCCCGTTCCACAATGGAAAAAAATTGGCTATCTTTACCTGGAACAAAGTGCAAATTATGTTCAACCAATAGAGCGAAAGTTTCAAAAGAACTAAATAAAGTGAATGACAAATCTGAAAATGATGAAGGCATTGAGTTTGTTCCAAAGAAGGAGCGTTGAAATTTAAATCGGCAATATTTTAAAATACAACACGTAGCTGAGCAATTATTTTAAAAAGGTTGGTTTGCAGCCCAAAATAAAAAAAAACAAGACGATAATTAAGTAATTATAACACAGAAACTGAATGGAACTTTTTCTGTACTGTTCATGGCAAGAATGTATTGATGGTTTTTGTGGAATACTTAAAATTAGTGGAAAGATTAGAGATTACTCCACGAGTTGTTGTACATATAGGCAAATAATTTTGAAGAATTTTTGTTACAAAAAAATTACTTTGGGCTGCCTAAATTTCTTTGCAAGTGTTGTATTTTAATAATTTAATTATTACTACAAGCTTATAAACTTTACAATCCAATTAAATCTTAAAATTATTCAAGATCAACAATTTTCGAAATATATTGGAAAGGTCAATTTACCCTCTAAACACCGCGCTCAAGTTTTTTTTAAAATTGGTTCACAAATGAAGCAGTTAGCAGTGAATATCTCATAAACTCGTAATCAGCACCCCAAATAAACTGAAGTTAACTATCGAACCTTCTGCTTTTTTTTCATATTTTGCTGTCCAGTTTAATGCAATTATTGTCAAGTGACATTATCCCGTCGATTCTTTTTAATACGTAATGTAATAAAAATAATAAATTATATAATTAATTCCAAATGCAATACATTCTTAGTTTTCCTGCTGCGTAACTAAGGTGGTCTGCATAATACCAGTTATCTCTTATTTCTAAGAGAAAGCAAACACAAAGTGTACCAGTGCAATAGAAAGAACACAGCTCTGATTGAAAGACTCAATCAGTCTCATAACTTTCTGTTATGAGACTAAGAGTGCATGTAATTTCTTATGTTATTGCAAGTACTCTTCAAACTCAGAAATTTGATTTTCTTCTTACTCCTACATCTGACTTTTGAGTATAACAAAAAGTGCACGTATCTAGTTACAGTTTATTTGAAATACGTATCTTTGAAACAGTGGCGTATAAACCAGTAGCCAACGAGCGCCAGTTACTTAGGGCCAGGTCTTAAAATGTCCTGGCCCTAAGTAACTGGCGCCCGTTGAACAGCCAAAGCTGTTTTCTTTTTAAAAACTTTACCATCTGCGGTAAAAAGTTCGAAGCCATGCGGGTAGAATTGTAAAAAAATACAAACTTTGTGGACAGAAGTTTGCAACTCACCCCCATATCGTACCTAATTCCAACTTTTTTATGAAGCAAAACCTAGCGACCGCAGATATTGTAATAGTTTATATATTTCGTTGAACAGACACCTTTAAATCAGGGCTTTCTTGGACCAAGACTCTGAGAAAACTTTTATATCAAAAAAACTGCAACAAAGGTTTATGCTTCTAACAAATACGAGGAATCGGGAGAGGTATTGTGGCAAATTAAAATTTCTTATGCAATTTGACTCAGAATGCCACGATATGTACATCCCTATTCAAACCACTGTAGTTCCACAAATAACCCCTAATTAATTTTTGCGTCAAACACTAATTTAGAGGATGTAAAAGGCCTAGTTCTAGCTGATCCCACCTTTGTTCGCCCGGTCATGTGGATCTTCTTATTGGTAGCAACGTCATTCCCAACCTGTTATTAGTTGGTGCTAAAGGGGTTTTGCAGTTCCTCGTTGTCCAAGATAACTTTTTTGGCTAGATCAATAGCGGACCGTCACGATTCAGACCACATCATCTTTTTTAATTGATGTTCTGCTGACGTATTCGCTAAACAGCTTCAAACAATTTGGGAACAAGAAGAGGTTCCAAGCTGACGTCACATGTCACAAACCGACGAGTATTGTGAATCTCTACTCACTGAAACAACAGTACGTGACCCAGAGGGGCGCAACGTAGTTAATGTGCTTTTCAAGCCAGGTGTTCCAAAGGAGACGCCGTTGGGTCCTTCCAGAACTCCAGCGCTGATACAATACATTCGAATGGAACAATCTCTAAAAAACATACCAGAAATGATAGGAACTTACCACAATGTCTTGAATAAGTATATTGCTCTTGACCACATGGAACCAACGACTTCCCAATAAATCTCAAAGCGAGACACATACTCGTTTTATCTCCCGCATCATGCGGTGGTAAAACCGGAGAGCATGACAACAAAATTAATCAGCAGCGTTATCCATAAGGAAAATCACTTCAAACTCGACCGAAGTCTTGGAATCTGTCTCTCCCGATTTCTTAAAATTACTATCACAACTAAAACTCTTGGAATAGAATGGAACGCAATGCCAGACTGTTTTTCGTATAAAGTTTCCCCGATTCACAACTCTAATGTTGTCACAAAGCGGCAAATTCTATCCACAATTTCAAAGTTATTTGACCCAGCGGTATGGTTACCTCCTATGATCATACAGGCAAAATCCTGCTTCAACAACTTTGGTTAGAAGGCACCCAATGGGATGAATGCGTGAATTATTCAACATTGCAGAAATGGAACAGTTTAATTCAAACTCTGAGGCATACACCTCACATTAAAATCTCTCGATGGGTTAGTCTTTATCCTTTCTTTAGGACCCAAATACATGGTTTGTGAAGCCTCTAAAAGGACATATTGTGCAACAATATATCTTCGTATACAAAACGAAAAAGAAATACGTTTGCATCTTCTCATGTCTAAGGTCAAAGTGGCACCACTCAACCCATTAGTATTCCTCGTCTCGAACTGTGCGGCGCTATTCTCCTCTCAATGCTGATTAGACATGTCCTTAATCACTTACCAATTTATAATTATTAATTGCATTTATGGTGCGATTCCTCCATTGTACTTGATTAGTTACAAAAACCTCCATGCTCATGCAAAACATTTGTTGCAAACAGGACAGCGGAAATCATCCATAGTATTGGAAATTGTTTCTGGTGACATATACGTACCGCTGAAAACATATCTAGGATCTCGCGGTTCTAGTGCCTAGGATTTCAACAACACCCTGAAAGTCTTTACATATAAGTATACCCGGAAATCCCCCCGAAATGAAGAAAATCGAAGTGTTTTGTACTTTCGAAGAGTATCCGGGCATTCATGAAATATTTTCTAGATGGGATCAAGCCATTCGAGTTATGGCTTTTGTTCTCTGTTTCCTCTCTCAAGTTTACCTCATAGTCAATTACTAACTCAAAATTCCTTCATTCCAAGACTCGTTTAATAACTCTAGCACAGCAGAGACATTATTACTGAGAGTATGCATCTAATATTATCCGACCCACGGACGACTTACTTACTAACTTAAAGCTGAGATCTATCAGAAATGAATACTATGTCTGCAGGTTGTACATTCGCAAATGATGGCGGCCTTACCATCCGATGGAAGTACTTTCACGCTACCTTTAAAAATTACAGGAATAGATTTTGCGGATGGAACTAATTTCGTAGGTGCGAAACGAGCACTAAAAAGGGATTTCGAAGAATTCACCAAAACAACATCAAAGGAAGCGGCAAATAAAAAAATTTCCTTCCCATGGTTTTTAATAGTCATTTATTCCTCCAAATGTCTCTCATATGGGAGGAGTTTGGGAAGTCGATGTTAAGTCCTTTAATATGCCCTACAAGTAAGTTGCTCAGAACCACAAATTTACATTCGCAGTTTTCACAACCCTTCTGACTCGAGTTGAAGCTATTCTTAACTCTCGCCCGTTATCACCTATGACAGATAACCACACCAGTTACTTCCGTTGAGTCCAGGACACTTTTTGAAAGGTGCGCCTTTGATTTCCAGAGCCTGAACCCGATTCTTTATCACCATATGATCGTTGGGATAAACTAAAACAATCCAACATCAATTCGCCAGGCTCTGGAAAGACAAATACTTAAAGGAGCTTCAAAAGAGATGCAAAAGCCAACAACCAAAGGACGACATAAAAGCAGGGCAGTTGATCGCCGTAAAAGACGATTCAAGTCCAAGATGACTTTGTTCGAGTGGCTGAAGTAAAGTCAGAAGGACGTCGCAGAGTTGCTCGAAGACATCAATATTGTATTAATTGTTTGGCACTTTGACATTAAACTGCTCAATGTACCTCTGGATATGGTTGCCAAAAGTGTGAAGTTGAACATCACACCCTTCTTCATTCACCAGTATTGCAGCGTACAAGACAAAGACAGGGTGAAACCCCACAGCGAAAAACAACGACATATTAGCACTCAAAAAACCCGACGCAAACAACAGCATGATCGACAAAAATCTGCAAAACCGTCTGTAAAAACAACAAGTAGCATTAAAAGACCTAGAAAAGCTGCATGATGCTCTATAAACAATCTTTATTATTGGTCTTGTCGACCAAAGAGGGCAGGATCTTTAAGGTAGTTGTTTTCATAATAATTATAGAAAAACACCTTTTTTAAAATTAATATCATGTAGTATAAGTTAAAGTATAAATCAGAATAACTACTTCTATTAATTTGAATTATATACGTTGTAACTGATTTTGAAAACTAAGTAACATTAGCAACGATGAGTACTAAAATGTATCCATACCTTCTATGTTAACTATTGGCAACCATATTTTGTTATTATATTTGCATCGTCTGCGGATGCTACTTCGTTGGCAGCAGCCAAGAAACCTCGGTCTCTTTCATCATCATCGCCACGGATAACACAGTCGACATCCAAATTCCCAACACAAAATAAACTATGTAAGATATTATATTAAAATGAGAAAGACAAAGTGCATTTCCCTTATAACCACAAGTACAGATTTGAATTTTCCTTATAATTCAAATTTGCACTTTCAAACGGAATTGTTATATTGCAACAACATTGTTGAATGGAAAAAGCTTATTTGCACCCAAATATTTTTGTTTGTACTCAAAGTTGTACTTCTCTGCAGTTAACTTTAATACATCATATTTATCTCCAAAAAATGTTGCAGCCCGCAGCAGCATTCTTCAACAAGTCTAAAGGCCGAGATCGAAAAACTAAATTGATTCCGAAGTTTTTCAATCATAGTACCATGGCAAATTGAATTAAAGGCTTTGGACAGATCTAAAGACACTGAGGCACTTATATCATTGTGATTCATAATATTACATATGGTGTCAGTAATGTGTAAGAGCAAGGAAGAAGTGCTATGCCCTTCTTGAAAAGCATACTGCAAATCAAAGATTTTACCCCCGGCAAACAGCATTATCTGTATATATTGAATATATAAATATATTCAAAAACTTTTGATAGAACAGGGAGAATTGGCATGGGCCTTAAAACGTCAGAACCTGTAAAAGTTGTTGATTTAGGTATTGGTACCACTCGTGCTGTCTTCCATGCAGTAGAGAGGTCATCTAATATATAAAATAAGATCAGATATGTAGGGAAATATAATACTCTAACTAATCCTCTAATAACTCAATAGAAACTTTATCGATACTGACAGATTTAGATCTCACCTTCCCCTAAGCCCCTGAAACATCATTAATACTGACGCAAGATAAAGATGACCTAAAGTCATCATCATTAAATGGTCATGATCAACATAAGCTTGAACGTCAGATGTCACACCGCGAGCAAAACAATCATTAATAGTCAACATTACTATTATAACTTGTGTTATATTCTCCTATGCAGCCTGCGCCCATTAGAATACGTCAGAATTTAAGTGATCAAAATTTCGAAAATAATGCTTTCTTTTTTATGGTTGATTTTGCCCTGTTGCGATACTAAAAGAAAACTTTCCATTTCTAGTGGCTACCATCAATTTGATATGTCCTACTCGTATATGCTATACTTATATATATGCTTAAAGACTGCGATAATAAAGCATTCCTCGACTTTATACAACAATCATTTTTTTCTAACCACAGGAACGAAAGCATAAAGCATACAAAAAGGGATGAAATGATTAAATACTTGTTATCAACACCAACAGTTGTAAGAAAAACGAATCGAAACTATGTAAATAACGCAACAATCCGTCTAAATCAATGTTTGTATAATCGTGATGCTCGACATATTCCTCTAAGAGATTTAAATTGATATCAATTGGCTCGAAAATAAGTGCATGATGCGATATAGAGGCACATTGGGCATTGGTTGGTATAATGTATCAGCTAATTATTGCTTTCTAACATAGAGTCTATTATAATTGATGTTCCATGAGCAACATCGTAGTTCGTAGGTCTAGAATTGTGAAAAACTTATCGATTTAATAATGTACCCATCGAACGGAGTAATACTGCCCTTGATGTATTGAACATATTTTTATTGAAATCTCCAACAACTATTACGTTAGAATATTTCAGCAAAATATCATGCTACTGAAAAGTAGCAAGGTCACCCTGAAGAGGTAAGTAGACAACAACAAACAAAATCTTAGCACACCCACTATACAATTTAAGAACAAGGGACTCAAAATTTCCCAAAACAAAAGTTTTTAACTTTATGTCTACGGTCGTTTCTGTAGAATTTAAATCCCGAAATATAAACTGCACCTGCAGAAACAGCCGATATCAGCCATGTCTTAGAGATGCCAAAAATATCAAACCTAGAGCCAGACAAAATTGACTTAATTTCATAAAATTTAGTACAATTAAGCGACAGTTTCTTACTTTGGAAATTTATATGGGCTACATTAAATTTACCATCATAAGCGTTTGTACTATTCACAGGACCAATATTTATATTAAAAGGCATTATTAAAACAAATTTAAATATTGTGGGGAACCAAAAGATATAAGTTACAAGTTTTTATAGTTTATATAAAATCAGAAATCCAAAAACATATCCATTAATTAAAATAACACAGTCTAATCAATGTTAACAGTGTTGAGACGAGATGTGCACTCATAAGCATTCCGCACTACTTCATTTCTATCCGCAAGAATTAACTTAGCTCTAAGATTGTCTGCATTAAAAACTTTAAGTTTTGTAACGATTTTTTTTTTTGAAGCAGCAGGAGAGTAATGGTCATTAAGTTATACTCTGTTATTCATAATGCAATCCCGAATTTTCACACAATTTGATTTAACCAAGACGAGTTTACGATTATGCATATAGCAAACATGGTTAATATCTAGCCATTGCACCGCAAAGCAATAAAAGCACCAACTAGATCATTAAATCCTTTAGGGGAGGCAGCAATGAAAATATCAGCGCGGTAAAGTCTTCGATGTAAAACATTGTTTTTAGTCTCCAAGGTGGAAATTTGAGTTAAGGAAGAAGAAGCAATAAGATAAATTAGCACATGATATGGTTCCATCCTGTTGGAACCATGTATCCTCTGATTGCATTGCCGCAAGGGCCGGCTGAAAAAAAAAACATGTATCATAGTCAAGAACCGTTCGGAGTTCACAGTTACGGCAAGACGGTTATCCTAGAAACATTAAGGGCCAATGATGCCTACTCGTGATATGGCGCACCACACAGTGAAGCGGTCCAAATGCAGAGGTCTCTGGTGAAGTACTCTGTTGTTTGTTTCACCAGGAACACGTACGCGTGGGGGAACAGCGATTCGTAAAGGAAAAACATGTTGGACTGCGATGATCGAGTGCACATTTAAAAAATACGCTTTAACACCAAATGATCTCTTCTCACGTGTCCAATGCATGATGGTAACTGAAAGGCAGACGAATACAAATCTCACGTCAGCCACTATTAGCTACGCACACTCTCCATTCTCTTCGCCCAACAGTACCGCCTTCAGTGCTCATCATTTAACACACGTCTATTCGGGGCTCTTGTCAATATTTGGTGGTATTACAAAAGGAATGACAAATTTAATATACCATCGACCCGATGGTATATTAATTAGTATTGTATACCCGATGGAGGGTATACAATACTGTATGCTGCATTTTAACGTTTTATCGGCAGCTTATTTTTTGTTTTGAGTGCGTATTACTGTAAATTGCAAATACTACTAAATAATATTAATATGTATTTTGACATTGTGAAATAACAAAACCTTAGCTATATATCAAATAACAAAGCAGGCCGCTTTAAGAGTAAGAGATTTATCTCTAAGTCATATAAAAATTTCTTATAAAATATGCATTATCCGTTCGGAGCCACCGTTAATCAGTAGGTCCCGGCCAGTGAGTAAAAGAATTGAATCGTTCACAGCTGACTGATTTGTGACAAGTTCCCCTTGGTCCATAATGATGTTGTAGATCTTAATTAAGTAAAGTAGCAAAACCGCAATAGGTATGTAGGTCATTTATTAACAAATATTCTGTTATTGTGTTACGGAATAATTTGGATGTACTAGTATCTCAAAATGGATGTACTAGTATCAAAAAAAAAAAAACGAAATACGACTTATGTTGTTTCTATTGAATTATGATAAAATTAGCAGTAGTCGAAAAACGACAACTGTAATAAGGGTGTTTGTTTTTTATCGGGGCATATACAAACCGCATTGGAATTTGTATTTATTTTTTCAATTTGTTTATTTGCAATCCATCATTAGATAATAAGCAATTTAGATGAACTATATGATACAGATGGTAGGATGAGTTTCACTTTAATAAGTAAAATCGTCTATAAGTAAATTAAAAATGTATTGTGTTAAATTATATGAGGTAATACTTATACATCAATAAATATATTAAAAAATATTTGGTCCAAAAACATGCAGTACTTTTTATTTTACAACATAAAACGTGTGTAACAGTATTTATGTCCCTACTAAGTATTTATGCTCTAAAAGGAAGGTCCAGTACATGTAGCCTTTTTAAACGCCTTGTTTTGTTGCTATCATCTAACAGGCAGGAAATTTGAATGATTATTTTGGCAATATTTTTCGGAAGTGAAAAAAGAAGGTTCCGTCGCGAATGGCAGCGTATCAAATAACATAATACCAGACCATCAGTTCGGATTCCGCGAAGGTTACAGCACCATCGAACAAGTTAACCGTCTGACCCAAGCAATTGAAAAATCATTTAAACGGCGAGAATACTGATGCGTCGTATTTCTGGATGTTGCTCAAGCATTTGACAAAGTCTGGCACTTTGGCTTGACCTACAAAATTTGCAAATACTTACCTGCAAATACGCATCGAACCCTTGAGTCTTACTTAGAAAACCGCAGATTCAGAGTCAAATGTGGGCAACACGTCACCGATGACCGTGAAATACTAGCAGGTGTGCCCTAGGAAAGCTTCCTGGGGCTTATCCTTTACCTTCTGTTTACCGCAGATATCCCTACCAGCCCAACTTTCATACTGAATTTTAGCACTTGTCCGATATTGAAACTAAACAATATCCCTTTTTCTCAATCTAATCATGTAGCATACCTTGGAATCCACCTGGATCGTCGACTCACCTGGAGGAGTCATATCGAAACCAAGAAAACTCAACTGAAACTTAAGGTCCATCAACTTCACTGGCTCCTAAACGCGAACTCAAAACTAAGCCTTGAATATAAGGTCCTGCTATACAACAGTGCATCAAACCTATCTGGTTATACGGTACCCAGCTATGGGGCAAAGCAAGCTCGAACAAAATCCAAAGAGTTCAATCGAAGACATTGCCCCTCGGTATATGAGGAATGAAAACATCCACCGAGACTTAAAAATACCTCTCGTTAAAGAAGCAACTCAAAAATTCAATATAAAGCACAAAGAGAAGCTCGAACGTCATGATAACATACTTGATAGACAATTATTGTGCAGTCCAAGCTCTTTAAACTTCGGAGAAACGAACGCCGTGTTTTCTAATCTACACTTGTGCTTCATCCGTAACAGTAATCGCGAACACACGCGCCCTAAAGACTGTGTAGAATTCTTTTTTCTACGTCACGTGGCTTAAATGCTCTTATATGTGATCTTTAAAACGGTCAATATCATTCGCGGACGAACACTCAAATAAGACTGTGTAGAATCCTTTATTCTACGTCACGTGACTTAAATGTCTCATACATGATCCTTAAAACAGTCAGCACGAAAAACTTACAATACCTAAATTACGTCGTCCACTCTGCTATTCTACAGTTATCCGTTATACATACATAAATAGAGCTATTCACTATACATAATATCGCGAACACTCTGTAAATGACTGTAAGGGTCCTCTGGCCCTTAATCACGAGGTTTAAGCCAAACCAGGTTTAAAATTCTCAGACATGTGATCCATACCAGTTATATACTATTTTGACCAAATTAATTTAAATTCCTGCCAATTAGCAGAGATCCACATAACAAGAAATCCATATTTGGATTCATAATTGAATTATACTTAAGATTCGTATACTTATTGTTAGGCTTCTTTGGAGCATATTCAATAATTCAAATAAAGCATATATAAAATAAAAAAAAAATCGGAGCATAGTTTAATTTCGTCTCTAACCAATGTCATGTTCAGATCGTTGAGAATTATATCATTTCTAAAGAATCATAGCGAGTTAAAAATCAACGTAAAACTTTCGATTGAAATCTTTCCAATATTTTCACGCTAGAGTTGCTAGTCGTTAACCATAGATGTAACCCGTAGATCCAAACCGGGTTTAAAAAAGATTTATAAATTATTAGTTTGTTTCGATAGTAAGCTGTGACTTTCGCCCGAGGTACCAATATAACTTTTTAAAATTAATGTGTGTTTTTATTCTATCCACACTATCTGATGTTGGTAAATCTGACAGGAATATGGTTTACAGTAAAAGAACAAGGGCGCTTGCTTGCGGCACACCTGCATAATGGAAACAATTTGAGAGAAATCATTCTTGTGTTTAATATAGAAGAGCCGATCTGCTGAATATGCCCTCAAGAGTAAATAAAAATGTTTTTGAAATTTTTTTGTTAATTTGTATAACAATCCGGGTGCCAAACTGCTGAGTAGTATTTTTTATTTTCCTATGTTTCAGAGACATTTTCAATAATACGATGGCATTGTTCAGGAGTTTCACGGCAGAATCTAAACTGGTGGTCAGGGATAATGTTGAATTGTTCTATGAATGGTGTCAATCTTTGATGGAGTATTCTTTTTGGAAAACGTAGATAATAAGCTAATCGGTTAATATGATAAGATATCAGACTCTGGTTTGTTTGGCTTGGGTATCATTATTATCGCTGCACATTTCCATTGCGATGGGAAGTGGCTTACGCACAAAATAGCAACATTTATATATTTCCTTTCCCTTTAGGTTAGATAATCGTGAACCCTACCAAGGGTGCTTGCTATTAAAGTCCCCACCGACTAAAAATTTTGCACATAGTTTTCGATAAAATCTCGGAAAGTCGTCTAGTTTAAGATTTTTTTATTAAGAGGGAACTACACAGCCTCAAGTGATTTGTCTAGTTATTAAAATTTCTAGTTTTTGAAACGGATTTGATTTCTGACTTTTAAATACAACAGCATAACTGCTAATTGGTACATTTTCGGATGTAAACTGATGGAATTCTCTATTATAAGAATGTCATAGCAAAGTGTTTTTCTACATCTCATGAAAGGTTTCTTATACACTATACATACTCTATAATTGGCGGGGTGATTTTCATTACAATTTGAGCATTGCGCTGGAGTATTTTTGTTTGTTTGGCATTCCGCAGTAGATTATTCCTTTCCACATTTGACGCACTCTACCAGTTCCTTAACTCTGTGTGGAGGTTATTCATTTTGATTTGATTGTATATATCCTTATTTTTTTGTGCTGGTTCAGGGTCAATAAAAAATAAATTAAGTGGGTTTTTAGTTATCCTGCTCCGAATATTTTGAATTTTTTTACCCATCTAATTCAATGGCCTCTTTAAGTTCCTCAACAGGAATTTTCATTTTTCATTACGACTCTAAATTCCCTTTCGGTGTTTAGTTGATACGTATGAAATTTAATATTTTTCTGGCAATAGGCAACTAAATTTTTGTAGTCATCTACATTTTTAATGCTGACTTTTCTTGGCTACCTCGTAAGGCTTTATTTCTTTTGAATATTTTCTTCGTCGTTGTTGTTGTCTTCTTATTTTTGTTCGGTGTCTAATGATTCATACCTGGTTAATCAGTTATAAACTTCATTGAAGGTTCGATAAAGATCGTTGGAGAGCTATGACGTTTGCGAGCTGTAACGACCTGTCAATCCACTTCGCTCTCACTCTCTTCGCGCTCACTTGAAGTTACCATTAAACAAAAGGTATTTTGCTTCAATCGAAATATTTCAATTGTTTTTTGTTACGTCCTTTGTTTCTTCTTTAATAAAAATGTTTCAGTAACAGTCAACTTTCTTTTACGAGTGATGTTGCAGATTGTTCCGACACTGAACTTGTATGCATTTCAATTGACGACGGTTGCAAGTGGACTATTTAGTAAATATGAGGCTCGTCCTTCATCAAATATTGAGGGAGAAGTTGCCAACCATATTGAAGCTAAACGTCAAGCTAAAATTTATTGATAAATAACTCTTAAATGCAACCCTTTCCATTTGGTTAATTTTTTCAGTATAAACCCTGAAGTGTTGCGTTCCGAATTATACCTTTATATTCATAAAATATTTATAAAAATGTATCATCTTATGGCGCCACTTTTCCAGTTGTAAAGGGTTTTGTCTGTCATTTGAGGACTTGAAGAACGGAATTAACATTAATTCAAACCCCGAAGAATTTGATAATTGCATGCCAAAAAAAAATAGGTAATGCCGTTTATATTACTTCCACCTTAATCGGTTAGCCTAGAGTAACATGGCCGAGGCAAAAAGTGGGGCTATATCAAAACGTGGACCAATATGTCCCAATTTTATCTAAGATCGCATCTAATCGATCGAAACTGTGCCAAATGTTTTCAAGACTTCTTGAGCTAACACATAGATCTGGCTAAACAAATGCGTAAGAGACACATCTAAATCAGAACCTAATTTCTTTAAATTCCAGAGCGTCCGTCCTTGGTTCAAAACAAAAATGCGTCTGTTAAATTTCATGAACCACAATTGCGACCTGTAGTTTAATTACAAGCTTTCGATCGAAAGCAAATGAAACAATCAGCTAGGTATTCTGAGACCTGTAATTGGATAACAAGCTTTAGATGGACAGCAGACGAACGGACGACAGATAGACGAATCGGCTTTTGATTCTGAGTCGATCAGTTCAATTTAAGGTGGGTTAGCCCAAATATTTGGCATGAAACAAACTTATAATACCCTGTTGAACAGAATGGTGCAGGGTAAAAATATTTGTTCAGGCGGTAGCAAAAAGTCGAACGCAAACGTCGATTATTCGATTAAAATCAGACGCAAAAGTCAATCACGACTTTTACAAGTTTTAAAACAAAATGTCAAATAATCGACTATTACAACCCTCGGCTAGCCATTTTTTTGAAATGAACATTGTAAAAACTGACACTTTTTGTGACACCTTTTCAAAGTAAAGAACCACTTTTTTGAAAGAAATCTTCGTTTTGTAACACATTTTTTTGGAAAATTTCTGCGGTAACACTGTTGGTGAGCTGCCCAGAGTTTGACGCTTGCGGCGCGCCGAAACCGCTTGAGTTTGCTTAGATTGGCCAACAATTTCAATGGATAAAACCGGACTCAGGAAGCCGCCGTGAATATCGGCTGAGCCGTTGTTAAAATATTTATATCATAAGAAAATTGTGACTTATTCAATATTTCATCTCAGTGCTGAATTTAAATACATGTTACTGGCGTAATTCGACAGCGTCCGAGTATTTAACACGATTCTCGCTGTGATAGCTATAACCATAGTGCGCCATCGCACTGGAGCCATTACCAAGCGGCGGCCAGCGCCCCTTAAGGCCAATCCCGCCGGTACTAATTCGAGAGTGCTATATGGACACAACTTCCCCCTTGGTCAGGGGCCGAGGCCTATCTAACACCTCTGCTGTTGTATGGGTCACAGCAACCTGTTGCAATGCAGCTCCACGCCGAGCCGAAGCTCTCCCCGCGATTTGGGTTTAAACCACAGCCACCACGATACTCCACGAAAGACCGCACCAAACAGTCAGGCCAGAACAACAGTTCTGGGGGCTCCTGACTACCCGTGGTACCAAACTTTAGTCTCTCAGACGTCGTAGCCGAGCTACTATCTGTTTGCGAGCCATACATCGCGGGACTGGTCACCGCCTGTTAAAGGCACGGTCATGAGATAGTATATATGCAGACACAAGTGCCTACATATAGATGTTACGGTCTAAAACCATGCTGTACATGGACATGGTTTCCTCACCGCTCAGAGCGAGGTCTATCTCTACCTCTTCCGTTCGACGACGGTGAACGGCACCCATGCCTTAAGGCTAGGCCCGACCGTACCCACAACAAGGACCGAGGGCCCATAATGACTAGGTGGAGTCTTGAGAAAACCCAATAAGGCCCAGTCACCCGTGGTACCGGTTAACCTCCGGTTAGGTTCCGTAACCAAAGATACTTCCAGTTTCAGTTCTGTGCAACCAGGGGACTGGTAGTTACAGCGGACACGAGACTTGACATGCGCTAGTGGAGAGCACCCCACTGACCGTCAGAGAAATCAACGTCCATGGCGTCCAGGTCACGTGTGTCCTCATAGAGAGGGCATTCGCCCTATACCTGTACGTCACCCGACCGGTCTTGCTGGCATCCCATCTAGACTGTCATTTAGATGTGACACACTCACGCAGAAGCGCTTTGCGATCCCGCTCGGCGATACTCTCCACTCCCTCTATCACCCAATCATTAGGCAGCATTGCTAATCCTTTCTTGATCTTGAAAGTTATACCGCAACGTATTACATCAATGACAAGCGGAGCTACCCCTAACAGCACCTGCAGGGCCTAAGTAGAGACCGTACGACACACTGGTAGACACGCAAGTAAGACAACTCTCTGACAAGACAGTGTCTTGCGCAACCCGACAGCCGCCCTGGCTGTCTCATACCAGACCGATGATCAATACGTCGCGCAGGCAAAAAACGGACCATCGTACATAACGCGTACAGCACGTCTATTAAGACCCCAATCTGTCCTTAGAATACTGCGTACCTGGTCAACTTCTCCCGCAAGCAGACAAGATGAGGTAGAAAACTCATCCTTTCTCACATCGTTAGCCCAGGTACTTGACTTGCGTCGTGTACGAAAGGCCCACTCCATCTAACCTAACAATGGGATGCCTTTCAGCAACATTGTCACAGATTTGTCCCTTGCTACCTCGACACCAATTCGCGAGCCCCAAGCACTTACTATGCCCATCATCCTGGAGCCCAGCTGTTCCATCACGGAACGAGACTGGGATTCAAGCAGAATGAGTAAGTCATCGGCATAGGCACAAACCTTACACTGTAGACTGAGATGCCGCAACAACGGGTCCACCATGAGGTGCCAAATAAATGTACCACAGATGGATCCCTGCGGACAACCCCGGACAACATCGATCCAAACATGATCGGAAGCACCCACAACACACGCCCGTCTGCTAGAAAAGGTAACTCTTCCAGAGTTCAATTTCCTGGCAGCCTACCTCCTACCTACCTCAGATAATCAAGGCACCTTTGAAGTCAACAAACACCCCTAGAACGTACTTAGTTGACGTCGCCCTAATGCTCTCCTTCACATGCAACCAGGCATCCTCTACACTCCAACCTCGCTTGAATCCGAACTGTCATTCGCATTCAGCCTAATTCAACCTCTCCTGAAGTCTGGTCTGTACCATATTCTTCTCCAGCACTTTGCCAAGCACCGGGTGGAGACTGATCCATCGATAGGAGCGAGGATTGCTTCGCACTCTATCAGGCGACTTCAGGACTACCTCCCTGGCAGTCTTCCAATCGCTTGGAAACGAACCCTCCTGTACACATGTCCCAAACAAAACCTCCAATTACTCTGGAATGACCTTCCAGATATTTTTACACATCTCTCCAGTCAAACCGTCCATACCAGGGGACCTGCGAGATCGAACTGAAGCCATGCGCTGGCTGATCTCCCATCTTTCCAATTCTGGTGTCACAACCTCAACATTCTGTGGAGGTGGAGTTTGAGACTCCGCCCTTGGAAAGAACTCCCTCATGAGAGCAGCAACACAGTCTTTCCAGGAAGTAAGGACGGTATCACCGACCCTAATCCCCGAAACATCTATCGACCTACCATTGGACCTGCAGATTCGGTAAAGATGAGCCCAGGGGTCATCCCGATTCTGCTCCACAAACAGATGCCAATGATCATCCTTTGTCATTAGAATCAACTCCTTGTACTCTCGAAGACACTGCCGATAGGCAGCACTGAGCTGAACCAAATTGTCACCTCCAGCCCGCCTCCCTCTCTGGAATAGCTTCCGGAGAGTCTGACGGACCTCCGCTTGACCGTCAACGCAGCGTTCTACCAACGCAACCTCCTGGATTCACCTTGCGGATCCTCCCAGGGACGTCGTCGTTAACCCGCGAAACGATATCTGCGAAAAACGCCAATTGCTCCTCGACCGTCAACCCAGCAAACTCATCAAGGGGGACATTTAAAAATGCCTCCCTGATGCACTAGCCATAAAATGGTCAGTTTTACCCCACAGGTATGCCATCTCCTAATGTATACCTTTGCGCCTCAACCTGATCATAACTGATCACAATTTTTTATCAAATTATGATCACTTATATCCCACTCTTCTGTCACCTCCCACGCAAATCTATACTGGCGCAATGCCGCCTTATTAACGCATGTCACGTCTATATCGCTCGATCCGTTCGCCGTACAAAAGGTATACACCTCGCTCGGCTCATTCACTACATTAAATGGCTTAGCATATCACCCCTATTGTAGTTCCGATATCCAAGCGAATGCCTGGGCATCTTACTGAACCACATGGGAGAAGATGCGATGGCTTCTCACGAGTAGTAGCACCTCATCCATATACCTAAGGTATGGCTCCAACGCCTCGCTGAACTTACAATACAGACTAACTAGGAATAGCTTCCCAAAGACTCCTGTGACACAAACCCCAAAATCACTTGAACTAACCACAGCACAATCTACAGTAACATCGTCAACAATGACTGCAGAATTAAGCCTACGATTAGGAAATACCCGCAGTCCTGCGGGTAGGCTCCTTACAGACTCATAGAGTGTGTAAGGTTCCTGAACTAGTCCAAAACTTCAGCCCCACCGACGCATACACATACCGAAATCACCCATCACTGCCTTCGCTCCCTGGCAATTAAGCTGCATGGCTTTAAGAGCCATATCTAGTGCTTAGAATTTACTATCCCAGAATACACCGGACAAGCCTCAGACATCATACGATGTCCAGATGGCATACCCCGGATCGCACAATTGCGGCAGTTTAATGCATTGCTGCATTGCCTGGCGCAATGGCCCACCTGACCACTGCGGCGGCAGACAAAACCGTTGACACGGCAGTCCCTCACCATATGGTCGAATCCCAAACACCGGTTGCAACTCGTAACTACGTCAAATGTTGCACCTGGAAGTAGAACCACTTAATGTATCACCGACCATTCGAGAGCAGTGAATCCGTGATTCGACTGCTTCCCTCCATCAGCACATTAGAGGTCTTGTTCTCCTCCGTTTTCCATGCCCCACCTACCAGACGTACACTCTTCTTAAAGGCTTCCTCACTCATCGACCCTTAAACTTCAGAGCGAAAAGTTCGCTCATGAACTCGTCAGGGGTGATGACCGAGTCGACTTTCTGCACAAATACTCTATGCCTGAGTTTGTCGTTGACCAACACATCGAGACCTTGACTTCGTGCACCCTAACACCCAAAGTGGGCCCTACCTCGGTCACAACCTTCTTTACCACTTCCTTGGAAGCCACAATCTTGTCTTTGGGCTTGACAAGCGCAGCCAACGTCTCAACTTGCTTTACAAGGGGCTGACCAACGGGCAGTACGTCGGGGCCGGCATCGCGGCAGGGCCCGCAGGCACACCGACAACCTGACTAGCTACGCCTCTGCCCTGGGTGAGAATATCCAAGCGCCCACGAAGGCGCTCGTTCTCTCCCACCAAATTACAAATCAGTTGCTCGGACTCTGATGCCCCAGCAATGCTATCATAGCGCAAACTACTAACTGCCTTCTTACTCTTCCTGGCAGACAACAACAACGGCTCGTCGTCAATAGTCAAAAATTCGGACAGACCAACAGGCGCAGGTTTAGCAAACACTGCAGCCTCCTCTCTTCTCTCTAACATATCAACGCTAGCGACGCTGTCGCCACTCTTCAAACCGACAGCACCCCCCGTTGATCTCCCCGGACTACGCATCTTCTTGGCAGAAACAGATGCCTCACTATCGTCGACAGACCGGCAGACATCTCTCCACCACTCCTGGCCCTACTGCCCTTTGCCTTACGCGGCATGACAGCCTACTCTACTTACAAATGACCCTGAGCAGTCAACGGAACTGAAATTCCTATGTTCAAGGGCAAACAAGAAAAACAATCTGTGTAGCAACAAAACTACACAGACCCAGAAAACTTAATGTCTTAAAATATGACAAAAGCGAAAATTTGTTTTCAACAAGTAACGGAACCGAAATTCCAATGTTGCAAACACAAAAACAACCACACTGTGCAGTAAATAACTTAGCAGCCTCAACTGTACCAGTCTGTAAAAGGCCAAGGCCAAATGTCTTAAAAAGAAAAAATAGCCGAAAAAAGCAACTGCTTGGCTTCAGCACTAACGGAACCGAAATTCCAATGTTGAAAACCAACCGCAATATGTAGTAACAACTACACAACCTCAACTTTACCGGTCTATAGAAGACCAAGGTCAACTTGTTTACTAGTAAACAAAGTCAACCGACTTACTTCAATTTTGCACTGAATTTACAGATCACCGACCGTCACAAATCTAACCTCAAACTGCAATTGTCTTAATATCAGAGGATTCCCCGCCAGCGGAGTCTCAATTGATGGCCTTGAAAACAATTGTAAACATAACGCACTGCAAGCAAACTCAATGTTTCTCACAACCGAAAAATTCAACTTTTTTACATTGGTATTCTAAAACACGCCTAAAACCTTCACACCCTCCGGCGGGTGAGAAGGTCCATGGGGACCTTTTTCATTTCCAAACTGAAACCTTGGTGGTCCATGGGAAGTATACCCGACCCCAACTTGTATTCCAAGGAAATTTTCTAGAATCGTTTTAAAAAAAATTCAAAGCGATCCGACCAATAGTTTAGTTTCTATTGAGATTTAAATGTGTTAAGTTTTATTGTTTGAACACATCACAAACGTGTTCCTTTTTAGTTACTTTTTGGATTATTTTATTGTGCCTTTCCTTGAAACATAATAAACTTTCCGTCCCTTTTTGAATTTTTGTTACCGTCCCTTTTGAGTTGTTTGAATTGACCCTTACTTCTCTTACTCTCACATAGACGCAGACGTACAAGCTAGAAGCCAGGTAGACGTAGAAAAGGGTATAAAAGCGGCTGTAGTTTCGTAAACCAAATCAGTGAAAGTTGAGACAATGAACAGTGAACATGGAGTGCGAAATTTTATTTTGAATTTTATAAAGAGAAATAAAAGTACAATACAATGGCATTTATAGATTGCTGAAATTGTGTTACGTCGTAGTATACGCTACCAGCAAGTGAGCGAGGATGAAAGACAAGCAGTGGATGATAGATGCTATTCCTGCATTTCATCTTGAAGGTGCGGATGATGACGATTTCACATATCAAGCAAATTTTCATGTTAATGATTCTGATGCGGAAACTGAAACACATATAGACATCAATGAAAATATTAGTGATGACGACGATGATGAAGAGGAATAAACTGATGCGCAGCAAACAAGTGACAATTACTTCATTTCCAAAGATGACACCAAATGGACTACAAATGCACCACCGACTAACAGTACTCGTGCTCATAACGTGGTCGACTACACAAGCAGGAATCCGGGACCAGTAGGTACCACATATGATCCCTTTACCATATTCCGCTCGCTCATCACCGAAGACATGGCGTGCATCATAATACGCGAATCAAATCGGAAAGGCAGGTAAGTAAACGCTGCATGGAATTTGGCAAATCAAACTAACACAAAGAAATGGAAACCAATCACTTTGAAGGAGTTCGATGCTTTTTTGGCTATTATTTTGTATGCTGGGCTCACTAAATCAAATAAAGAACCTCTTGAAGAGTTATGGGGCCCAACGCGCTGTCCAATATATAAAGCTTTTTCACAACTTTGAATTTGGCGCGTACTTTGATCAAGAAGAAAACCGCATATGTTGGAACAGTGCGTCCTGTCAACAGCACATTGTTCGGCTTTAACGAAGGCGATATAGCACTATGTTCATATGTGCCCAAAAAGAACAAAGCGGTAATTTTGCTGTCGACACAACATTATACTTGCGGTGTGGACATGTAAACTGAAAAAAAGAAGCCGTGTGCTATTTTGGATTACAACGCCAACAAATCGGGCGTTGATACAATGGACCAGATGCTTGGCACATATACATGCAAGCGTTCAACAAACCGCTGGCCATTGGCCATGTTTTTTAATATGATGGACATTGCTGCATTAGCTGCATTTATTTCATACAACGAGATGAAGCCAATAAAAAGAAGCGACAGACGAGGTCATTCTTACTGATGCTGACAAAACAATTGGCACTACCAAACATCTTTTTAGATATTATCAAGACCGGCAGAAGGAGCTGCACCGTCGTTTGCGTCTAGAACGAACAGACCGTCATGTCGCCTATGTCGTTCTAGGTACGGACGGCAGCAGAAAACAAGGGCTTATTGCCATTCCTGTAACAATCCAGTTTGTGCAGAGCATTCAACACTTATACATCGATGCTACACCTGCACAGAAAATATGTTGGACGAGGGTCAATCTACACAACGATAGTTTTTTAAGCTTTTTTCATACAAAACTAATAAAAAATTAATAATGTTATAAAAAAAATTCTAACATTCATTATACATGTATAATTAGTAAATAATAATAAATCAAAACAAAAAAATGTAAAAAAAATGCGTTTTCATATAAAATTCCATACAAATAGAAATAGGTCCCTGTGGACCTTGTACTTCGTATATGTGCAACGGCTGACTCAACCGTCGGAGGGTTAACATTTAACCTAAATGTTAAAGTTCAGCCGCCACCGGATGCCCAAATAATTGATTTAATGACGCCGCCGATAATATCCTATCGACTTCAAACTCAGGTGCGTCCACAGGCGTATTATTTCGAAGCGTATATTCTCTTTTGCTGTTTCATTGCAAAAGAAATGATTTTTTTCCGAATTTGTTTTTATATGGTTTGTTAAACTCAATTCGTAGTACCAAACCTTTTGACAGTGCGAAATGTATTTTTTAAACCAGCAATTTGCTGGTAATATTTAAAAAAAAATATTTTTTATTAAAAGTTTGTTTATTAAAGAGCTATTAAAAAAATAACCAATTAATCAAAACAAGACTCGCTAAAATTTTCTACAGAGTTGTAATCATTACATAAAGGCTCGGACATACAGAAGCTTTTTTTCTTACGCAGCGTGTAATTCAGCTTCCGACATCCTTTAAAACATAGAAATAACTATTTTTTTAAATTTTCAACATATTTTTCGTTAGAGCCCGGGCCTTGACTATTCTTGGTGCCGAACCGAAATAAGCAGTGATTAAATAAATCTGTATATGTAAAAATTCGGTATGTGTTTCTAGTAAAAAGTTCGCGATATTTTCCGCAGTCTATGTTTCTTGCCTTAGGAAGCATTTTAAGATAATTATACGATCGAAAGAATGCAAAATGCTTTAATATCTTTTTCAAGACAAAGAATTTTACGTACACTTACGGGTATCGAGTACCAGAAATATTCTATCAAATACAATTTCAAAGGGCTTTCACAATATATGCAACGCACATTAAAACGCTAAATCAATTTTAAATTAACGTCAGTTTTTTGGCAGACTTTTCGGTTTTTCTAGTATGCTGTAGAACAATAAGCAAGCCAAGCTCCTCTTTAAATTTTGATTAATGTGTTCTTTCTTCTCTGCAACTTTTTTTTTGATTTTTTGCTACTCTTAAGGGTTGCGAAGACATTAAGTCTCCAGTTTGTGCGATATATGTAAAATACATTTTAAAAACCTTATCCATGTATGAAGGGAAAATAATAGTCTAAGGGACAAATAGTATTATTTTATATTTATCTAACTTTACCGGCATCGTACAAATGACAAGTATATGAGTAAGTTGTAATTTTTGTACCGTGTGGAAAGAGCATGGTATTGGTACCATTGATACGTTACATTAAACAACCTATCATCCGAGTTATGCGTGTCCATATACTTTTGTCTTTACTTAACTTGCTCAGCCACATAACAACCCCACTTTACGATAATACTAAGTGTCATTGGACATAATCTAATGGTAACTCGCTTAGGAAGTCGCTAACGCAATAACTTCACACCCTTGTGTACAAATTTAAATATGATTTTGTTTACAAAAAACTATAGACAATTTGCGTTAAAACGGTTTGTTTTTAATAATTAAAATTTTTGTTAAGAAAGTTATTTAAGAATAAGCTTTAGCGAGTTAAAACGAGCTGGGTTATTACTCGCCTATAGTATTTCTTTAAAAACTTTTTTTTTCTACAAATTACAAAATTTCATATCAAACGGTTTACGATGCATAAAGCCAATAATTTCTTTTATACAAAACAATATATAAAATATCTCGTAGTTTTTAAGTTATCGCCTTAGCGACTGCTTACTCGCAGAGTTGCAGAGTATGAGGTTTTTAAGTTGGGGTATTAAGCTATCAAAACAATGAATAATTTAACGCATGTTTATGTTTTTCAAAAATTGAATTAAATTTTGCTTAAATTCGCAAATTTCCCTTCACACGTTCTCAAAAATTTTTTAATAAACTAATCATAAACTTAAGAAAAGGCTTCTGCTTAGAAAAATGGAACATACTGCTTGTTATGAGACCCCACTCACAAACGCATTTGAATGACATAGCAAATTTTGTTGTCCATCGTTTAAAATATAACAGCTAAATGTAGCAGCATTTTACCTGCTGCGTATTTTTTGTTTGGTTTTAATTTTCAACGTTGACTTTCAACTGCAAATTATATATATTGAAAAAAATTGTTGGGAATGTAATAAAATTCCTCATATTTCCATATATGAAATGAATCAAGAGCGTCATTTTGTGGTTGGTTTGGTTTGCGCCTACTTTGTGATTTCCTGTATATGTGACGCGCAAAATAGAAAGGGACCTAAGGTTAAAACCCAGTTTTGTTCAGGGGAGATTAGCAGCCGTATTCATAAAAAAATCTTAATTGGGACTTAAAGTACATATTAGTTAACAAACACTTTTTGCCTAACAAACGATTGTTAAGAAAATGTATTCATAAACACTACTTTAACTAATATTCAATTTAATCAATTTGTCGATTCAATGCTGGCAACATGGTCGTTTTGACTTGTCATTTCAATCTTAATGATGCAGTAATACGATTATCAATTATGCGAGTAGTCGAATCTTTATATTTTTTGTATTGCTTATTTTACAAAGAACTGATTTAATAAACATATATATATATATATATATATATATATATATATATATATATATATATATATATATATATATATATATATATATATATATATATATATATATATATATATATATATATATATATATATATATATATATATATATATATATATATATATATATATATATATATATATATATATATATATATATATATATATATATATATATATATATAAAGGGTGTTTTTTTATTGAGGTATAGAAGTTCGAATTGAAATAAAACACAAGAAAATCGTTTTAATGTCCATCAATTTGGCTTTATTGGAAGGATAATTTTATGCCATTAATGTTTAAATGTGATTTCGGGCATGTGGCCGCCGCGGCTGGCTCGAATAAAGCCAATTCTACAGGTCCAATTTTCAACCACTTTTTCGAGCATATGGGGCCGTATGTTGGCAATAACGCCACGAATGTTGGCTTCCAAGTCCCCTAACGTGTTTCTGGTTTGTTGGCGTAGACGAGCAACTTCACATATCCCCAAAGAAAATAATCCAATGGTGTCAAATCACACGATCTTGGTGGCCAATTGACGGGTCCATTCCGCGAAATTATGCGCTCATCAAATGTTTCCTTCAATAATTCGATTGTGACGTGCGCTGTGTGGCATGTAGCGCCGTCTTGTTGGAATTACAACTCATCCACATTCATGCCATCCAATTCGGGAACAAAATAGTCGGTTATCATGGCTCTATACCGGTCTCCATTAACGGTAACTGACTCTCCAGCATTATTTCGGAAGAAGTATGGCCCAATGACTCCACCAGCCCATAGAGCACACCAAACAGTCAGTTTTTGTGGATGTAATGGCGTCTCAAGGGTCTCATGTGGATTCTCTTCACTCCAAATGCGGCAATTTTGCTTGTTGACGTAGCCATTCAACCAAAAATGAGCCTCATCACTGAACAAAATTTTGTGATGAAAATCAGCATCGAGATGAATCTCATTTTTGGCCCATTTTGCAAGCGTTGTTCTTTTGTCAACCTGTTCATGATGAAATGGCAAACCAAACTAAATATTAATCACTTGACAGCTGACAAAATGGCCGCCAGTTAAAAAAGTGATGCCAACTTAAAGTTCTATACCCCAATAAAAAACACCCTTTATATATATATATATACATATATATATATATATATATATATACATATATATATATATATATATATATATATATATATATATATATATATATATATATATATATATATATATATATATATATATATATATATATATATATATATATATATATATATATATATATATATATATATATATATATATATATATATATATATATATATATATATATATATATATATATATATATATATATATATATATATATATATATATATATATATATATATATATATATATATACATAAAAATTTAAAACAGCTTTACAAACGATTGTTAAGCTTAATGTATGAAAACCGTATTCATAAACGATTATTAGCTTAATAATCGTTTTGTTAACCATTATTAAATGTGTGCATTTTAATATTCTTTCGACCCTACTTTAACAGTGTTTTAAAGTGACATTTGTGTTTGTTTATCTACATTAACACACATATTTTTTGAATATTTCGAATACAACGAAGAAAACAATATTTTTAAAATATACAAGTAGAATGGATACGTTAATTTTTTTGCGTTTGCAATCGTCTTTTTTCCATTTTCATTTATAAAAACTTCTTTATGGAAAAAAACACGACACTTAAAAGGGAAAATTGTAAAAAGTTCACAAGTGATGTGTTAACAATCAAAATAAGAAAAATATTATTTGTTATTCGAATACTTTTTTTATCAGTAATACATAATTGATCTCAATTTGTCTTTTTATTAAAACATGATTTTGTTTTTATTATTTTACAAGTATGCATTTTCAACACACACACGTTGTAAAATAAATCTATTGATAGCTCTCGATGTGGAGTCTCTTTAGAGGTGGCAAGAGTGAGTTGTATTTTCGTGGGCAATTGTGTGAAGAAAACTTGAAAATTAAGGTTTTCAACAGTAGTTCTCATTCGTTTGGGGAGAGCCTGGCCTTATAGAGTTCGGTTTTACTGTCAACAACTGCAGCAAGGCTTTCTGAAGAGGGTTGTCACGGATAGAAGCAAGAGGTCTTGAGCCTTAAGCCATTGAATCCTTGTTCAATGTGTAAAAGCAACAGACCGAAATAAAACAAATGAGCTAAACAAGTATGCATATATATATATATATATATATATATATATATATATATATATATATATATATATATATATATATATATATATATATATATATATATATATATATATATATATATATATATATATATATATATATATATATATATATATATATATATATATATATATATATATATATATATATATATATATATATATATATATATATATATATATATATATATATATATATATATATATATATATATATATATATATATATATATATATATACATATATATATATATATATATATATATATATATATATATATATATATATATATATATATATATATATATATATTCGACTACTCACACAATTGATAATCGTATTACTGCATCATTAAGATTGAAATGGCAAGTCAAAACGACCGTGTTGCCAGCATTGAATCGACAAATTGGTTAAATTGTATATTAGTTAAAGTAGTGTTTATGAATACGTTTTCTTAACAATCGTTTGTTAGGCAAAAAGTGTTTGTAAACTAATATGTACTTTAAACCCCAATTAAGATTTTTTATGAATACGGCTGTAGGTCTCTTTCTGTTTGCGCTTAGAACCGTCGACTTCACTTTCATAAAACACGCATATCTCTGGGAGGGAACACTTTTGGGGCATGGGATCGGTCTCATTCGATTGATTTTTTTACCCTTAGGTCCCCTTCTCTATGCGCTGTCACATATACTTTTCACTTGATATGTAAATCTTAAATTGACTTCAAAACGATTTTGAACTATTCCCATCACATACATACCAAATATCTAGAAACACTGAGAGCAATGAAGTATAAGTTAGGGATTTTGTTGCCTTTGCACTTGGTTAAAACTTTGCTATGATTTTTGAAAATGTTACTCATATATTTTTGTGTATAAATCGTAAAATAAGAAATGCCAATTCTCAAGTCCCAAAAATGCGATTAGTTTTTGATCATTTTCATGAGAACTTCATGAATATATCTGCTCAGTTTCTTGAATCTAAGAGAAGTGACCAACAACGAAATAAGTAAAGTCTTTACTCTCCCCCAATTTAATTCTAATGTTTTTTGATTTTTTGCTGGCTTAAACTGCTATAATAGGTCTATAACAAATGTTTAACTGACGGGCTAGGTATTTTTTTGTTGTTTTGCGTGCATATGGGAAGTAATAAAACTACGTAAGCGACGACAGGGTTGTGTTAGCGACTGCGACGAAAAAATGTCTTCGTGTGTAAGCTACTTAAACTGCGTATAATTGTAAACTGACCAGTAGCAGTGAAAAAACCAATGCAAATTTTTGATTTCATATGAGTGTCAGTGTCAAAACGCTTCAAAAATTACATACCCATAAGAAATAGACTTGTTTGTGTGTGTAGGACAAGAAAAGATGCTCAAACCAACAATTAAAATATTAAATAATTTCAAAATTTTAAATGAAAATTTATTAGACATCTCCGAACTGGTCTTAAATGAAACATTTGCTCTGAAACGACAAGATTGCTTTTCAATGATAAGTACGAGTATCAATTTGTCGCTCAGACCTACAATTGTGTTTATTTTTAATATTGCTTTATAACTGCAATCTGACAACACTGGAGTATATGACCGTCGCACTATAATGCAATAATATATATTTGTTTCTGTCTGATCTGGAAATCACGCCAACGTTGACAATGCAGCCAACATTTAAAATTCTAGTTTTGCTGAATTCTGCCAAGAGTTAAACTAAAATTTTTCTCTTGTTAAAAATTTGTTGCCAAATAAAAATAAAGAGTTTGATCCTGTTCACTATTTTTTTATACTATTCGAAAGGTTAAAATTTTGCAAAGTATAAATAAATTGTTAGTGAAATCGTCTTTTCCTCTGGGAATATCTTGGAGTTCTGAGCTGCCAACAATGGCGGACGTTCTGAATGTGCTGCGGTCCTGGAAAAAGTGAATGTAACATCGAAGCTTTACATACATAACATTTAATTGTAAAAACAACAAAACAAAATTTTGGAATGTCTTAACGAGAAGATTTATATGGTTTTATTTAACTGATGGAAATTAAATCAATTCACTTGAGGCCAAAAAATTTGAGAGAACGCCCCATTTGATTGGAATCTGCAACTGTAATAAATAATAGTACACAAATATGAGTGGTCGTGGTAATCGCAAAAGGGGTAGACCTCCAAAGACTCCTAATGAACGGGCAGGTAGCAAATTCAATTACCAATTGTTGAAAAAGCCAAAATATTTGAGCAAAAATAGCGACTCACAATTGAGTACACCGTCCGCATCGCGAGCTTCATCACCGCAGGAAAGTGACGGCAGTCGCAATAACAGAAAATCAACAAACAGAAGCCGAGGACGCGGTCGCAAATCCAATGCAAACACATACTCTAGCAGAAAAAGTAAGTTTGTAAAATAAATATATAAATGAGTAAATAGCACTGCAGATATAATTATTAAGAATGTCGAAAAGAAGTCTAGTATTGTTTTATAATTTAATTTTCTTTATACACACATCATATATGTATACTTAAACGAGCCCATATTCATGTAAATTCAAGAGGTATTTTTGGTAAAGCGTTTCGTTTGTAAAAGTGTAGCAGTTTTCGTAGTACTTACATATATTGGATAGCAAAACTGCAATAGTTGCGTAGACAAACTTAAATGACAATCGAATCTTCAAAAAGGACTACAAAAATAATTTGTAAAGCCGTATTAGTACTAAGCCGCGATAACTATCAAGTATTAGCCTCTATCAAGGCTATGTTACAGTTACAACAAATTATTATTCAATTTTTTTTGAAGATTTCTACAGCATGGACATGGACGTTGCCTACATGCATGGAAATAAATTAAAACATGATAACTAATGATATTGCAGGTTTGCTATCAAGGCTTAGCTAAAAACTTAATGTTTCTCTTCATACTAAAAGGTTGACCAAAAGCAATAAGGGCTTGTTCCTTTCCACAGAAAAATATAAAAACCCATAAAGATGTGATGTACTTTTAAGTACAATGATTAGCCCGAGCAAGAACATCTTTCAGCGGTGGGTTCCATCCCAATAATACTGGCGCCCTTACGTGTAAGCGATTATTTTCTTACGAGTACTATGTAACAATTCATAAGTCGACAGTGGTGCCGGCTATAAGCCGAGGCATTTTATCGTACAGAGCTCACTGGCTTAAGAGAAGTTCCTGTTTGCTCCCTAATGGGAAATACGTATATATTGTTCAGAGCTTGGTTGTAATTTCATCAAAATCGATTGCAAATTTTGCAATTAGGAAATAATTCTGTGAATTTTAAAGCCCACGTAATCGTCTATCTAATGTTAATAGTACTGCCACGTATACTCTACATAAAAATATTCATCCTCAAAAGCGTTGTACATTGAGCAATACAGAAGCAATTGCTACGATAGTTTTTTTTATTTATTGACTCCATTGTAAAATACAAAAGCTTATAGCATATTCCCAAAAATAGGTTGATGAAATATATTAAATACAAAAAAGAAAAATGAACTGATAATTGTACCTTAATAATATTGAGTACTGAAATGAGTCGATTGTCCTTCGCACTTTAGGGACAATTTTACGTAAAGATCTCTGTGTACGAACCTTTAAAATCAATTTGTCATGTACTAAAACCAATGTGTCCAAAGTCACCTAGAAGTCAACCCACTGTTTTATGGCAATATTCTATTCAGTTGAGGGCGGATGTCTGCAACTATTAATTCGCTAATGGCTTTTACTTTATTTCTAATAGTCTCGCAATGGGATCTACTCTTTTTAAAAAACACACTTTACACTCACAAATCTTGAACAGCGCAATCAGGAAATTAACTATTTCATTTTTCATTTCATTTTATTGATATTCAAAAAGTAACCGAGCCTTTAGGCCTTATATAGTTACAAAATTACTTCAAATTTGTTTAAAATATACAAAAAAACTTAAAGTAAGATTAATCTATTTTATATAAATAAGTATTAAGTTAAGCATACGTAAAATAATGTTTTTTTTTTAATTATTTTATTTTATTTTGATATCCCAAATTACGCAAAAAAAAGGTATTAATGAACGACCACTAGTTAAGTTTCGTAGTGTAACAGCAGCATGAAAGTGCAACACACTAAGACTACTAGCCAATACTATTGTTTCAAATTAAACCTTTAAATTAATCATAGTTGCAAAATAATAAGGCCATCTTTTTTATTATTATTCTGGAACAAGAAATTTTACTTAACAAGTTTTAGTTTCTAATCTAAATTTATTCACAAAATACATATATGTTAGGTTTCTTTAGGAAACAAATTTTTGTTAAACTTAATAATAATTATTAATTGTTTTTATATGAGTTTTTTCATTAGTCGAATAAGACACACCTATTGTCAATTTTTTTTAAAATAATGAGTGAAGACGGAAATAGGGACGGGAATTCCCGAAAAATTTTCTATTTACGTTTTTCAATTTCCCGGAAATTTTCTGCCGGGATCTCGAGAAATTTTTACGTGATTATAAAGCCAAATTACTTGATAAACTCTTAGTGGATGAACTTTTATTTAGTGGATTTTAAAAAGATACTGTAATTCGTTAAAACTTTGGTCATCGACGGAAAATTTTCGCGTTTTTAAGAATTAATATAAACTCGCATTTAAAATATATGAAAACGGGAAAAAATATTTTGAATAATAGTGTTGTTTTTGTGTGAGTTTCAAGTGAGCTTCATCGCTGAACAATTTTTTTTTGTAAAAATCAGGATTGGTGGCCAACTCTTTTTGGGCCCTTTCACCACGATTTGTAAAAAATGTTCCGGAGTAAGTCTATTCATTATGAAATAGCAAAGCAAACTGCATAAAATAAGTGACAGTTGTCATAAAGGCCAACTCCGAAAAAATACCCTTTCCGTAGCCAAGACGACCATTAAATTTTTCTAAATTTGTTTCTTAAGAATCTAATAGATCACTACATTGCTATATACATGATCAAAATTAAATATTTTTTTGAAAACAAATTAATTAACCTTTTTTGTTTTGCGACCCAGTGTTTGATATCGAGGGTTAACCAAAAACACAACTAATATGTTTCCATAGAAGGATTGGATTTTAATTGTGTTTACTTTGTTCTGCAGGTTCATGTGTTTTTAGAATCTGCCTACTCTTAAGTGCATAGCTATTGATTATGGTTTAATCATATTCGTTGCTGGGAAGATGGTAAAGTAGCTTTCTCCGAAACTGCAAGTCACCCCTGCTTGCAACTCAAAGTCTTTTCGAATGCCTTTTAAATAACTTTTTGGCTTCCCTTTGAAAAAATTTTCAAAAGAACCTGGTCTCAAATATGGCTATGAACTAAGCAGAATAGATAACATATACAAATTTTGTTGATGAATCTATTCTAAATGTTAAATTATGCTCTTAAAGTAATTCCTGATTCCCAGCACATACTTCACAGTACATTTGTTTAAAACACAACAGTTGGCTTTACAGTCAAAATGTCATAAGTTTAAAATGAAATCCGATCACTGGTTCAGAACTTTTAATTTTACCCTAGTATCCTCCGACCACTAAGCCGAAAATTTTCAAACCACTGCTATTTCGCCCCCTTTCATTTTCGGGCATAGTAGTAGATGAACATATTTTCATGAAATTTGTCCCATCGTGAATGAATCACCCTGTAGAATGAATAAGTTTTACAGAAAACATTGTATAAGTATTAAAAAATAAACACATTTCTCGTATGTTAGCAAAGCGAATGCAATTTACAAGAAATATATTTTACAGGTTGCTGAAAAAACAGTTAAAAGATAATAAATGTGTCCAGGGACTTATTTCTTATTAAAGATTCGTTGAAATGTCGTATAGCGCTAAAGGGAGGAAACGACAACTTTACGAGAATGTACCAGTTTGTTAGAGTTAATGTCGAAATACGAAGAAATTGCCATTAGTTGAATTTTGGCATCAACCGTACCAGACGATTTACTTTTTGAAATCTCTATTTAACGCTTTACTTACTCCTAGTCGTTAACTGCCAAAAAGATGTGTACTTGCTAAATGGATAGTATTCTCTTCTTTCTTTTCAAAAATGGCTTCAACGTAGAGCAAGTTTAAAAATACCGATCGATGAAATACAATTGTAGCAAGAATTGAAATACAATTGTAGCAAAAGAATAATCAATCGCTTTATTTTTTGAAAAAAAAAAAATCAAATTATGCTCCCATTATTTCATCTTAATAAAAGATATTTTCCGATTTTTACTTACTTTTTGTTCATTATGTCTATTGACTATTTTGCACAACACACATAGCTATCAAAGCTTCCCATAAACCCCCTAAACCATCTGGCGAACATCAACAGTTTTGGGTAAAATAGTGAATAATGATATTTTTTCTTCAAAAAAAAAATAAATTAGCCTTATGTTACCAGAATGGCAACATTTTTTAGATTTGGTAGAGCTAAATAAATTATTACTTAGTTCCTTCAACATGGCTTAGAGATTAACCTCTTACGCTTTAAAACGTGGTGGAAACCCATAGCTGAAAATTTGTTTTCATCTGTTACTTGGATATGGCACGCTAACTAACCATAATACCACGATTGTCCACTGAATGAATTATTAGACAGTAGAATAAAAATTGCATGTATTTAATAGGTGTGTGTTTTCTGATATAATAACAATATAGTTTTATTCGACCTGGGATCACCTATTAGTGCGAGTTTGATCGCCATTTCACTTTATGCACACATTTTTTTAAACTTAATCCAAACTAATGCTTGAATATTTTAATAGGTTATGAATCAGAATACCATTATGGATCCGATTTTGGTGACTCAACAGACAAAAGCGACGACGAAGATATACTTATGTCAAACTCTGAAGAAGACAGCATTGATGGTGGAAATGAGAGTGAATCAGAATTTTCTATATGCAGTTTTACTCAAACTGGCATTGGAAGGCCTCCCCGTCCGCCAAGTCCTGATCCGGTATGGCTACAAAATAGAGAATTTGAAACTTTGGAGCTTCCGCAGTCATCCCAAGATATTCTAATAGAAAGCCACCAAATCATGAACGCGCTAGGCGTGTATGAAGTTCTGAGAAGGTTCCGGCACTTAGTGCGCCTTTCACCATTTCGGTTTGAGGACTTCAGTGCTGCATTGGTCTGTGACGAACAAAGTGCTTTACTAACCGATATACATATAATGCTTTTAAAGGCTATTCTGCGTGAAGAAGATGTCCAAGGCACTCATTTTAGTCCGCTGGATCAAAAAGATACTGTGAACATTAGTTTGTATTTAATCGATGCTATTACTTGGCCTGAAGTCTTAAGAAGTTATGTGGAGAGTGATGAATTATTTGACCGTGATATCTATAATATACTGTCTAATGGGGAGTATCCCTACACCGGCGTTGCGGATCGTATTCGTGTATTGCAGTTTTTAACCGATCAATTTTTGACGACAAACGCTATTCGGGATGTCATGTTACAAGAGGGACCCATACACTACGATGATCATTGCCGTGTGTGTCACAGGCTAGGGGATTTGTTATGTTGTGAAACATGTCCCGCTGTTTATCACCTAGAGTGTGTGGAACCTCCAATGTTAGACGTTCCCACAGAAGACTGGCAATGTGGAATTTGTAAAGCTCATAAAGTAAATGGCGTTGTCGACTGTATCCTGTCACAGGAAAAGCAGGGTGTATTAATCAGGCACGATATCCTTGGGTTGGATCGGCATGGCAGAAAGTTTTGGTTTATAGCACGAAGAATATTCGTTGAGGACCAATCCTGCGAAAATGTTTGGTATTACAGTACTGTTGCCAAATTTGAGAGTCTATTAGGCGTACTGGATGGAGAAGATCTTGAACTTCGATTATATTCACACCTTTTAGAGCTAAAAGATGAAATAATAAGACAGCTAAAAATAACAGAAACTCTCACAAATGAAAACAAGCACAATAAAAAATCGTATATTGAAGTTGAAAATAAACATTGTAGTAATGATGAAGATTTGGATAACATTGATGGTAGCGAAGGCAATGGAAATGATGCCGATTCAAAGACATCAGATAACAAAATGCTTACAAGACAGAAATCCTACCAACATGGAAATGGTACACAGTATTTCAAACTGGGTATGGAAAATACATTTAAAACATATGTTAATCAGTACACATCGAACCCAATCGCATTAAATAAGCCCCAACGAAATGAAGAAAGGGATAAGCGGAGACATTTGTCACATAAATTTTCCCTAACAACCGCATCCGAGTTTAAATGGATGGGAGTTACTATGGGCACAGTTGATAACATAATTTCAACTTTACGTCAAACAATTATATCTTTTGAACAGAACATTGTATCACCATTTTTAAATCCGAATTGGAGTACATCGAAAAAACTTTGGACATCGGCGGTTATGTCAAGTCGCACTGCAGCCGATTTTGCTATGGTTCTTTTACTATTTCAGTCCTCTGTAAAAAATGTTGTATTCGCAAATGTTTGGCATGAACAATTGGGACATACATCTCTACGTCGTATAACTGCTGCAGAACGAGAAGATCGCAAAAAAATTGAAAAGAGAGAAAAACGAGAACGTGATGACGAAGAAGAACGTAACCGTCTGGCAATCAATTACATTAAGTACACTTTAGGTCTTAAGCATCAGGTGTGGAAACAAAAAGGTGAAGAATATCGCGTTCATGGCCAATGGGGATGGATGTGGCTATCTTCTAGTCGCCGCTGTGGACGTGTGCGTCGCTTGGCAATACGCGGGCAGGCCATGATGCCTTACAAAGTGAAAGTTCATTATTCAAATGGAAAGGATGTGGATGAAGTTGTGACGGTTGATCCGCGCACACACAAATTTATATTACAATGCGAAAGAAATTCCGTTCAAGGACATGATTACTATTACTTGGAAAATTACAGAAATGTAAAGGTACACAATATTGACATCAAGAGAATAGGTGTGATAGACGTATCTAAATCCCTTACTACACCTGGAAGGCTTCTCTACCCAAAAATAGCAAAGAAATGCTTCATAGACGATTTATTATCCCGTCGCATTCAGTTAAAGGAAGCCGAAGAGCAAATATCGATGAAAATTGAATATTCTGATTTGTCGACTACAAAATTACCTTCTGTGTCTTGCGCTGCGGCAAGTCCGACATTTCTGGAAAAACGATTGCTGCGATTAGTGGAATCTCAGAAAATTGGAATTTCTCAAACCAACAACAGTGTTAACCTGGATCTTGTGAACTCATTAGCAAAGAAAATCCAGAGCGTACGGTTGCAATTCAGTCAACTGAATAGATTTGCAAAACAATACCGTTGTTATACAAAAGAATGCAACACTAATTCCAATGCTGTATCTCAGATAACACAAAATAACTGTTATTCGCCACTTTGCTTGCAAAAGGCTCGAGCTAAGAAGGAGCTCCTTCTTCTTTTAAGAAAAGCACATACTGCAGGTAAAGGTTCTAAAGAAACAGTGGCCGCTATACTCGGGGCCGTTAAAAAACCTTCTATACTGGAGCAAAAGTTAACGGAGGGCAAAAAGGACAACTCAACATCAACGGACGACTATGATGATTGCAAGTGGCTTGAGGAGACACCAATGGATTTAACGAATGATTGGGAACAAGCCCGCAGCGCTGCAATTCCTTTCGACGAAACGCTTCTTCAGGATTGCTTTGTTTCTACGGAGGAAACAGGTACTGCACTAGAAAACATTAAAACCGAAATCGAACCTACTGACAACAATTCTAGCATTTTCGGCGGGGAAGATAAAATGGACTTTATAGATAACATGGAAGTCTGTAGTAATGTGGAAATTGAAAGTTCGGAAACTACAAATGATGGATCATCGACGGCAGCTGCAAATCTTGGTTCAGTAGATGATGGAGCCGAATATCAATTGGTAAAACGAAGTAAAAAAAATGTGAAAACTAGAAATAAAACATACATTGGTACAAAGGATGTCCTGGACCAGACTTTGGTTAAGGATGCGGACCAAAAGAAGCAAAATCGCAGATTTCCGATTCACCCACGCATTCCTAAACGAGAAGATATTACAAAATATGAGAAAGAATTTTATCCTAATGGAAATGAGCGTATTTATTCTACATCGTCCACACGGGGACGTCTATATCTACACAAAGATATTTCAAAGTTTCCTTATGCTGACCATCAAAAGTGCGGCGAGGAAACCACAGGAAAGATAAGGAAAAGTCTTCCTTATTCGAAATTTCCTCTAATATCGACGTTTTTTACTCACAAATTCAAGAAGAGCCTGCTCGTATTGCCGCGCTTCGAGCTTTTACGAATAGCAAGAGTTGGAGGGAAAATCCCAGCCAGCGGATTTCATCAGATTGCTAAGAATAATCAGTTCGTTTGGCCATACCCATGCTCCAGACCACTATTTAAGACTTGTTGGGCGTATAGAACATCAAACGTAACAACACTATCTGCTATCGCACTGCAACTTCGCATTCTGTGGTCTTGCTTACGGTGGGATGATATGATTACCAAACCACCATCGGCCGACGGAAAACATCAGCTAAATACTGAAACCGAAATCGTTACGTTGGAACTATTAAAATTAAAAAATTTTGGGCGGTATGGAGAACGAACACAATATCTGCGGCGTAAGATTGTAATACCGCTGGAAATGCCAAAAACTATAAGAGGTAAGCGCAAACATTTTTATAAATGCTTTACGCAATATAAATAATTTTTTATTGCAGAGGTTACATCTATACGGTCCGGTTTACGAAAAAGAAAACGAGCCGAATCTCCTCAACCAACAGAACCTCAAATTTCAGAAGAATGGGTAGAGGAAGATAAACTGGAATTATGGGAAATTAAATTTATAGGAGAAAAAATAGAAAAAGCAAAAATAATGACTACAACGCGTTCGGTAACACAACATAGACAAGTTGATTCGACATCATCAAATGGCTCTATTAATAGCAACGGAGGCTTGAACAAAAACTTGTCCGCTAGTAAAACAACTGAAGAAGCGAGGGATAAAAGTGAACAAGTGAAAGTTCAGCGTTTTACTTCAAGTCTACAAAAGAGGCCAGCGCACGAAATAACACGACCATCCATACAATGTAAGTCCCACGTATTTACGTGTTATTATAATTTATTCACAAAATCATTTTAAAATTTTAGCAAAGGGCCAAATTATTGGTAGTCGCCGAGTTATTGTAAAAAATCCAGACGGCACAACAAGAATAATTCAACAAACCGTAGCATCCCCTGCCTCCAGAACAAATACATCAAACACTGTTGCGCCTGTCTCAGCAACAGCAAGTGTATCTACTGTCACTTCTACTCCATCGGGTTTTCAGCAGAACAAAGTTCAACATGCTCATCAAAGCTCCTCTTCACAGACGAACAGCACGACCGCCACATCTTCAACGCAAGCGCCCCAACCGCATAAGGTACAAATAATTAGAGGACCGGATGGAAAGGTTAGTGTACGGGGGCTTAGTCCTGGTCAACAGTTAATTCAAATGCCAGATGGAAAATTGCACGTACTTACTACGACCAGCGCATCATCTTCATCTGTATCTCCAGGAGGTGTTATCCCATCCGGACAATGTAAGTAAATTATAATCGACCTTACAGAATGTGTTTGTAAACGTTATATATTACAGCTGTAATCAGCAAAAAACTGCCTGTTAAACCAACAATATCACAGTCGAATTCAGCTATTGTCAAACAAATTACAGTAAAACAAATATCCAAAAACTCCCCATCTGTTCAAACTGCACAAAAGGTATATTTTTTTATTATTATTATTAAAAATCAAAAAAGGGTCGATTAATTTTTTTTCTTAAATTTTAGATAGTCTCAACACCCGTAAGGACCGGAACAAAATCATCTGCCCCGGCTACGAATCAACATACTCCGGTATCGCCAGTTATTCAGAAAGTTGTGCCGAATATTTCCACTTCAAATAATGCTAAAGTAATAAGTAATAACCAAGGTCTACAGCAACTGATTGTACAGCCCGGCCAGAAATTATTGGTTGGTCAGAATGCACACGGTCAAAAGGTTATTATTCAACCAACCCAACAGACAAGTATACCACAAGCGCCAATACAATCTACAAGCAATCAACAAATTGCAGTAAATCATTCTGCTGGCGGAGTCACTTCAGAGCCACAATCGTCGCAAAAGGTAATTCAGCAGATAGTCAACACGAGCAATGTTCAGCAACAAATAGTGGTGGGTGGTCAACGAATAATACTTAGCCCTGGACAAACGATTGTAACGCAAAGATCCTTACCAGCTCAAAACTCGGGTGTACAGGTTATACAATCCTCTAACGTTCAGAAGCCCGCAACGCAGCCCTCTACAAATGTGATACAAAACTCCCAAACGCAAAAGGTTGTAAAGCAGTTGGTAGTTCAGCATCAACAAATTTCATCGAATGCTGTCGATGGCCAGATCGTCCAAAGTTCTCCTAAAGCAAGCCAACAATCAATCGGCACTTCTTCCGCAACTAGTACAACGTCTAATATTGCAAATAATCAGCAACAAATTATAGTACAGAATTCTACTTTGGCTCAGCAACTTGCACAGGGAAAATTGCAAGTGGCTACGATCAATGGTCAGCAAGTAATAATAAAGCCACTGGGAAACAATCAAGCCCAAATTGTAGCCCACATTAAAACGCAAAGCGATGGGAACGCTCATATTGTAACGAACGCGCCAATCGAAAATCAACTTTCTCCAACAAAGATAGTGCCTGTTACGCAGTCTATACAAGTTCAACAAGTAATTATTAAAACACTTTTTGTTGAATTATACATCATTCATTTGATTTTTTTAATATTAAAGGAAACTCCACAAACACAGTCTCTGCCACAAGTAACACACCAACAACAACAGTTGCAGACAAACCACACAATGTCAATAGAAGAGAGCCTGTTGCAAGGACAACCTCCGGGGACTGTTATTAAATGTGTAACAGCTCAAGTCATACAGACTGAACAAGGACCTCGCATAGTACTACAGGGTCTTGTAGGCAACGATTTTACCCAACAACAATTGGCTCTCGTTCAACAACAGGTGAAACAGCAATTATTAAAAGGTAAGAAAATATAAATACTTGTTGATTCTTTTTATTTTATCATTGTAGCATTGAGCAGACAAAGCTTCTATCATCACAGTTGGTTCAGAGATTACTCAATTTGTTTGAATGGTATTTCTGCTAGGATTTCGCTTAAACAAAATATCGAAATTAATTAAAAAACAACAAAACTTATAAAAACGTGTTAGGCTCGGCCTGGCGGAACCTCATATACTTTAAATTGGCACTCAATCCGACCCCAATCTCAGATAAAACTTCAAAAAATCCATATTTGGATTTGACTATAATTAGAACACCCACATATACCAGTTGTCTTCTTTTAACCTTAAGGCCTGCTTTTCGTCTTTTTGGAACCATCATAATGCATTACTGTAATTTTAATAAAAGAAGGGACCACCGAAAAAACTATATGTGACGCGTAAAATAGAAAGGGACCTAAGGTTAAAAACCAGTTTTGTTCAGGAGAGCCATTTAAAAGATGAGGTCCCTTTCTATTTGCGCTTAGAATCGTCGACTTCACTTTCATAAAACGCGCATATCTATGGAAGGGGACACTTTTGGGGCATGAGATCGGTCTCATTCGATGCTCAGATGTTGTCCACATCAAAAAAAAGTGAGAAGTTGATGAAAAGTTTTGTTCAGGAGAGCCATTTTAATGATTAGGTCCCTTTTTATTTGCGCTTAGAATCGTCGACTTCACTTTCATAAAACGCGCATATCCCTGGAAGGGGGCACTTTTTGGGGCATGGGATCGGTCTCATTCGATGCTCAGATGTTGTCCACATCAAAAAAAAAAAGTGAGAAGTTGATGAAAAGTTTTGTTCAGAGGAGCCATTTTAAAGATTATGTCCCTTTCTATTTGCGCTTAGAATTGTCGACTTCACTTTTATAAAACGCGTATATCTCTGGGAGGGAACACTTTTGGGGCATGGGATCGGTCTCATTCGATGCTTAGATATTGTCCACATCAAAAAAAAAGAAAAAAAATGAAAATTGTTTTTTTTACCCTTAGGTCCCTTTCTCTATGCGCTGTCACATATGTGACGCGCAAAATAGAAAGGGACCTAAGGTTAAAAACCAGTTTTGTTCAGGAGAGCCATTTTAAAGATTATGTCCGTTTCTATTTGCGCTTAGAATCGTGGACTTCACTTTCATAAAACGCGCATATCTCTGGGAGGGAACACTTTTGGGGCATGGGATCGTTCTCATTCGATGCTCAGATGTTGTACACATCAAAAAAAAAGTGAGAAGTTGATGAAAAGTTTTGTTCAGGAAAGCCATTTTAAAGATTAGGTCCCTTTCTGTTTGCGCTTAGAATCGTCGACATCACTTTCATAAAACGCGCATTTCTCTGGGACGGAACACTTTTTGGGGCATGGGATCGAAAAAAATGAAAATTGATTTTTTTTACCCTTAGGTCCCTTTCTCTATGCGGTTACATATGAATACTCAAATTAAAGCCTGTTTTCAAATATAGATTTATTTTTAAGATTTGTTTGAGATTGGAGTTCTACTTATGGACCCAATGTGCCCAAAAAATATACGTGTCACCATTGATTCCCCCGGAATAACCTTAAACATAAAATGTAAGAATATATTTTCTTAAGGGCATACAAACTTTTCGAGTTGTAAAAAACAGTAGCGACAGTTCAAAAATTAAAAAAATCGAATTCCAGTTAAAGTGGCATGGCTTAAAATATATATATATATATATATATATATATATATATATATATATATATATATATATATATATATATATATATATATATATATATATATATATATATATTTTAAGCCATGCCACTTTAACTGGAATTCGATTTTTTTAATTTTTGAACTGTCGCTACTGTTTTTTACAACTCGAAAAGTTTGTATGCCCTTAAGAAAATATATTCTTAAATTTTATGTTTAAGGTTATTCCGGGGGAATCAATGGTGACACGTATATTTTTATATATATATATATATATATATATATATATATATATATATATATATATATATATATATATATATATATATATACTGTCGCTACTGTTTTTTACAACTCGAAAAGTTTGTATGCCCTTAAGAAAATATATTCTTAAATTTTATGTTTAAGGTTATTCCGGGGGAATCAATGGTGACACGTATATTTTTTATATATATATATATATATATATATATATATATATATATATATATATATATATATATATATATATATATATATATATATATATATATATATATATATATATATATATATATATATATATATATATATATATATATATATATATCATTTGAGTATTACTTGTTTGAGTCAGTTCGTCCTTGCCACATGTTCGCATAGCATTTAAATATTTTTAAAAAAAATGTTTAAACATAGAAAAACACAAAAGGCAAGTGACAAAATCAGAAATTAGTGCAAAAAGATTTTTTTTCTGTTCTCTTTATTCGTTGGTAAACTCTACTGCCAGCAGTTCTTGTAAAATGCGATTATGCCTGCTCCAAGTGCATAGTCGCTGATCAGTCATCCCTGCTTGCAGCCAATAGTCTTTTAGACTGTTTTTTTTGGATAATTTTTGGTTTCTATTATAAAAAAGTTCAATAGAAACATGGTCTCAAATCGGACTAAGCGGCAATTTTAACTAAATTATTCTGTTATTACAGCGCAAGAATCTAGTGGCAAACAAGGAGTTCTCGGGCCGACAAAAATTTATTTAGCAGTTCAGCCCTCAAACTCGGGTGGCCAACCACCACCATTAACACCCGTACATCAATCACAACAGCAAGTGAGTAGTTGTTAGTTATACAATCCATATTATATATGAAAACACACACACACACGCACGCATATATATATATATATATATATATATATATATATATATATATATATATATATATATATATATATATATATATATATAACTAATTCAGTATTCAAATTCACCTTTGATAGAATGACTAAATTCTTATTTCATACAATTTAAATTTTGAATATTTATGATAAATATTTGTGTCTGTCATATGTACATAAATATATATTATTGTTAAATAATTTTATTTTTATTACTATTTAAGAATTGTGTATTTAAGTAAACCTATTCCACTAGTATCTATAATTTCTTACTGTGTTTACCAATATATTCATTTGAGGCTAATGATGGTTATTTGTAGACTACATTCTATGACCACCATATTGATTTCGTTTTTAAAATCCATATATGTGTTTTTAATAATCACATTACAAATATGTTCCTCTTTTAATTGCTTTATTGCGTCAGAGGGGCACAATTAAAGACTCAATTTTAACTTCCATTAGCTCTTAAAAGGATTATCTTATCACAATATTATTGTGTTAATTCTGATAAGTAGACGAAAGTGACCAAACAACTTTTTGTTGATCATTAATTTTTTTATAAGTTTAAATATTCATTTAATTACAAATTGCACCACTTATGTCATCTCTTATTTTAGTTCAACATATATTATTTTTATTGTACTTCTTTAAAAACATCTTTATTTAATTTAAGAAATTTTGAAAAAAAAATTGTAATGTAAAGCGCTTTTTGCAAATAAACTGTTTGATTTAACAATACCTTAATTGTTTTTATTGTAAGTAATTACGCATGTTTTAATTTTATTGATTTGAAAAATGAAAACAAGAGTAATTAAAATATATTATTAAGTTAAATCGTCAACGCAATTTCATTTCTTTGTCTTTTGATTTCTTTTCTGCACTTGCAGATAAAGAAATATTAATTTATTTAAGAGATACGTGAAAATCTGTATGTTTTGCATTTTAATACTACAATTTTCTATAATCATATGATGATAATATTAACCTTTCCGTATTAGTTGGATGATTATTTGCAATTGGCCTTTGTGTTGACAAAAAGCGCTCGCTAAATGTTGAATTTAAATAATTGTCGTTTGGAAATGCAATTTGTAGGCACAAAACAAATATTTGTTATTTCTAATGCATCTATTTATAAATAAAGAACAGTTTGTAAAAAAAAGTGGCCATTCAAGAAATCTTTAAAGTATTTTTTGAAGAGATTAACCATCATAATTGGATCGCATTAAATATGTGAACTTTCAAAAATTATTTTGATAACACAAAGGCTTGTTCATTTTTAATCATCTCATCTAATCACAAAAAGGCTGAAAAGAAAACATCGTGAAAGAATAAACTACCATAGAGGAGTAGTAATGCTGAGTCGGCTTATCAAAAATTTTTCTTTCTGACTAATTGTTAATCTCTTCGAAAACTTTTTTAAAGGTTTCCTGGAATAAGTACTACAACTGATCCCATTATAAAACAATAAGGTATGTGGGCTTTTAAGGTATAAAATGGAAGAGGCGTGTATAAAGTTTCACAGATTATTTTTCAATATAATATAAAAGTTTAACCGATATTGTTGACCTGTGAGCTTTATTTATGTTTCTTGAGTAGAATACAAATAATTTAAACATTTAAAAGTAATCTAAGATTTGATATTATCCAATGACTGCGCTTGTTTATATAAAATTTCCTATTTTCATAGACAACGTATGTAAACAAATCCAAAGCACCTAACGAGAAAATCAATAATGCAGCACAAAAAACAATTTCGAATAGCAACATCCATTTTAAAATACATAATAACAATAAAGAAACAACAAGTGCTGGATATGAAACAACAAACCCAACAACAATAGAAACATCTACTATTAGCAGCGATGTGACATCACAATACATTGATTTTTCTCCCACAGATCTTCAACAAAGTATGGTTGACGAAAAAAAGACAATAGAATTTTATTTAATCATGATTATATTGCTTTTTTAAGATTGTACAACAATTACGGATAATTTAAATATTCAGCTTAATAGCGGAAATGCCAATGCACACCCCTCAAACGCTATTACAACAATATGTGCACAGCACATCAAGGATTCCAGTAATAAAAAGGCCAACAGTTACGAATATGATTTCATACTACAAACGCCTTTGAAGAAAACAAGAAAGGAAAACAATCTATCATCTGGGTTAAATACAAAATTGGGAGAAGGGGAAAATTGCTTAAACTCGTCGAATGATTTAAATAAAGCTGGTCTATCGGTAAGTCTATATACGATACACATACATATATTGGAACTAGGGAATATACCGCTTTTAATTTTGTGTTACATCTTCAGTGCGAATTTTTCTGAACTGTTTGGATTGAAATATTTATGCTAGATAAATTAAGTCAGGAATAAGCCGGCCATGGCTACGAGTATATGTTATCCGGCAATCCGATTGAAACTCATATGTAAACAAATGTAGTTTGAGAAAAAATTTAGAGATAAAAATAAGTATGTTCTCTGTTAGCCTTTATCGAAAGTCATCAAAAGCGAAATTCGATTTTATGTAATATTTATAAAAAACGAACGCTGATTAGTTTCTGTGTTTAAAAGTATTGCTAGTACACTCACGACGAGTATGTACTTAGTAGGGACATAAATACTGTTACAACATTGAACACACCATATCAATTGTAGAACTGAACATACCCCGTAAATGTCATATGGGTTTTGAAAGCTAACCTCAATAGCGTTAGTCTGTAACGGGATTTTAAAATTGTTTCAACTTTCATCATGGAGTGGTCAGATAATGAGAACCGTATCACTGTAATAGTTCTTTTCAAGTGTGAAATGAAAAAAAAACGAAACTTTCGAAACGCTCCGTCCACTAGGGATTAGCCGCATGTTCGTCTACCGATGCATTAAACTGTTTAAGGAGACTGGAAATGTAGAAGACCGCCAGCGGTCGGGCCGCCGCCCACGCTCTGTTCGAACACCGCATGTCATCAAAGACGTTAAATCAAGAATTCACAGAAATACGCTCCGAAAACAGAAACTCATGGCCCGTGAGATGAATATCACGCAAAATTCCATGAGTCGAATCATTAAAAAAGACTTGGAACTTGGAACGACGTACCGTACATTTTTTGACTGCAGCTTTAAAAAACAGGATTGAAAAATGCAAACGTCTTTTGGTGAAACACGCTGATAACTTGCATTGAAAAATTTTGTTCACCGATGAAAAATTTTTTACCGTCCAGGAAAAATTTAACAAGCAAAATGATGAGTGTATGCGCGGTCATCTAAGGAAGCATCTGAACTGATCCCAAGGGTGGAAAAGGGTCATCACCCAGCTTAAGTAACGGTTTGGTGGGGTGTCTCTTGCGATGGGGTCACTGACCTGCATTTCTCTTAAGACTGCTTTGGTGCGAGCTGTGGCCAATTTTCCAATGGACGAGTTTCGTGCAGCTTTTGACGATTGGCCAGTGCGACTTAAGGCGTGTATAAAGGCAACTTAGTTGTAGTATACGTAGTAGGGACATAAATACTGTTACACACGTTTTATGCTGTAAAATAAAAAGTACTGAATGTTTTTGGACAAAAAATTTTTGTAATATATTTATTTATGTATATTGTATCCAAAAATAATCTACTTATTCGAAGTATACTTAGTAGGGACATAAATACTGTTACAACATTGAACACACCCATTTCAATAGTAGAACTGAATATACCCCGTTAATGTCATATGGGTTTTGAAAGCTAACCTCAATAGCGTTAGTCTGTAACGGGATTTTAAAATTGTTTCAACTTTCATCATGGAGTGGTCAGATAATAAGAACCGTATCGCTGTAATAGCGATTTTCATGTGTGAAATGAAAAAAGCGATATTTTCAAAACGCTTCGGCCACTAGAGATTAGCCGCATGTTCGTCTACCGATGCATAAAACTGTTTGAGGACTCTGGAGATGTAAAAGACCGCCAGCGGTCGGGCCGCCCACGCTCTGTTCGAACACCGCATGTCATCAAAGCCGTTAAATCGAGAATTCACAGAAATCCGCTCCGAAAACAGAAAATCATGGCTCGTGAGATGAATATCACGCAAAATTCCATGAGTCGAATCATTAAAAAAGACTTGGGACTTGGAACGACGACGTACCGGACATTTATTGACTGCAGCTTTAAAAAAACAGGATTGAAAAATGCAAACGTCTTTTGGTGAAACACGCTGATAACTTGCATAGAAAAATTTTGTTCAAATTTAACAAGCAAAAAAAAATTAACAAGCAAAATGATAGAGTGTATGCGCGGTCATCTAAGGAAGCATCTGAACTGATTCCAAGGGTGGAAAAGGGTCATCCACCCAGCTTCAGTCATGGTTTGGTGGGGTGTCTCCTACGATGGGGTCACTGACCTGTATTTCTGGAACAAGGAGTCAAAACATCGGCCATAGTTTATCAAGAAACCGTTTTGGAAGCTGTTGTGAAGCCTCTTAACTATTCCCTGTTCCAAAACCAGCCATGGACTTTCCAGCAGGATTCTGCGCCCGCTTAAGGCTAAAACGTCCCAGGCCTGGCTTCGAAACAATTTTCCAGCGTTCATTTCCTCTGAAGAATGGCCCTCAGGCAGTCCAGATTTGAACCAATTGGATTACAAATTGTGGGCGTTTTCAGAGGACAATGTTTGTCACAAAAGATACCCCAACATTGGATCTCTTCAGACTGCTTTGGTTCGAGCTGTGGCCAATTTTCCAATGTACGAGGTTCGTGCAGCTATTGACGATTGGCCAGTGCGACTTAAGGCGTGTGTAAAGGCAAAAGGCGGACATTTCGAATAAGTAGATTCTTTTTGGATACAATATACATCAATAAATATATTAAAAAATATTTGGTCCAAAAACATTCAGTACTTTTTATTTTACAGCATAAAACGTGTGTAACAGTTTTTATGTCCCTACTAAGACGAATTTATAACAGTTATTTTATAGTTAATGACCAGCCCATTTAACATTTGAATAATTAGTTTGACAATGTTACATTTTGTTTTATATTCCCTAAAAAATTAGAAGAAAAACGGGGTGGTAGTGGGGTTCTGTATTGTTTCGGTCTATATATAAAGAGTGGTAGTGTTAAAAATGTTCACTATTGATAAGAGATTGCTTGCGTAGTTCTGCTACTAATTTTCTTTTACGATTTTGTTTTTCAATTATGAAGTCTGCAATTACAGGAGCTGAGCAGGCATATTTGGCGACTAAATCGGCATTAATGTTCCCTACTATTCCGACATGTCCGGGTATCCAAAATGTTTAATTTTACAATTATGGGCTGTAAGTAAAGCCCTTATTTTGTTAGTTGATGGATGTCCAGGTTATATTGTTACAGCTTTAACCACTGATAAGCTGTCGGAGAAAATAATTATTTTTTTCTTTGGATGTATGTCAAAATCCTTGGCTTGTATAATTCCAGCAGCTTCGGCAGTAAAAATCGATGAGAGATCGTTTAAGATTTTTGTTTGAATTGCTTTTCCAGGGTAATCAACAACAGCAAATCCTATGTTATCGCCAATTCGTTCATACGGGGTCTCTTCTTTTACAAATGCAGAGAGTGAAGTATTACAGCAATGTACTTATACTGAAAATAACCAGCGTTTTGATCAGATATATAAAAGTGTTGATGTGAATAAAGCTACTGTCAGATAGATATTTGATGGTTGTGAGATATTTTTTCATCTTTAAAATGTGCTCCTTCCGGCGACATTCATTTTCAAAAATTATACCCAGGATCTGATAAGCCAAGCTTTCGGGTAGAAATTATGCGATCTTGTAATTTGGAAAGTCATGGTAACAAGAAAATTGGCTTGTATTCAGAGAACTCCGTTTTGTCGAGGAACGAGGAATGTTTCCTGTGTCTAAGACTATATTGTATAAATTAAGCTGGAGTGTTGCCCGTACCTTGTTTAAGGCCAGCAAGAGTTCAGGCATTAATATCATAGACTCAATCGTCTTGGCTTGCTTGTTCGTGGGTGTATTATTGAACTTAGGGATTAGGTTTTTTTTGGCTATATAAAATTCGAATGGGAAATTGTTGTCTGCCGAGTCGTCGGCCCATCGCTTAGCAAAGTATAGGATGATTCATCTAGAGGTATTTTTTCAGAACGAAAAAATATAAAAATTCGAATCAAGTGTGGAATCTTTATTGGTAATTTGAAATGACATTTTATGGCATTTATTTTTTCCTTCAAATGTTGGCCGCAACTACGCCTCAGGGTTTCCATTCTGAGGGTCCAATTTTGGATGACTCGTCGAGCATATCGACAGGTATTGATATAATGACAGGCGTAATGTTGGCTTCCAAAATCTGAATCGTAGCTGGTTTGTCAGCATAGACTTTGGACTTTACGTAACCCCAAAGAAAAATGTCTAAAGATGTGATATCACTCGATCTAGGCGGCCAACTCACCTGTCCAAAACGTGAAATTAGCTTCTTTTCGAAATGACCTCTCAATAGATCCATTGTTTGAGCAGCTGTATGACAAGTGGCATCGTCCTGTTGAAACCAAGTGTCGTCAAGATTACGGGCTTCAATTTCAGGTGAATGGTGCTCGCGCGATAGCGAGCACCATTCACGGTTACGTTCAGGCCGTCATCATTTTTGAAAAATATGCACCGATGATTCCGCCAGCTTATAAACCGAACCAAACCGGGTATAATGGCACCTCTTATTGTTGCTCTTCAGCCCAAATGCGGCAATTTTGTTTATTGACTTTGCCGGTAAGCCAGAAATGGGCCTGAATTTTTATATTTTTTTTGTTCTGAAAAAATACCTCTAGATGGATCACCCTATACATTCGAGTATGATGTTTCTTGATATATCTGTATTATGGATCGGTCCATAATAGGCGTATTCTATTGGTACTTGCTTACTAAACAAGTGGTCGCTAAGGCCATAACTTTAAAACTTTACTAGAAATGTTTTAAATTTCTTTATATACAAGATCTGATTGTCCTTAGGCATCATAAACCGTTTGATTTGAATTTGTAAGTTGTAGAAATATTGTTATTCATGAAAAACTATAAGCAAGTAATAACTAACAGAGCTTGCTTTAACTTGCTAAAGTTATTGTTGAATAACTTTCTTCCCAAAAATTTTAATTATATAAGACAAACGGGGTTTTACGCAAATTGTCTTTAGTTTTCTGTAACAAACTCATTTTTATATGTTTGTACAATGGTGTGAAGTTATTACGTTAGCGACGTCCTAAGCGAGTTACCATTAGATCACGTCCAATATGTATGTTGTAACTCCGTCTTGGGGACGGTGGCCCCTCCATCAACAGGGGCGGGTAGAAGAGGCATTGAGAATGTCCTATAGAAGAAAAAAAATCATAATGGTAAAACAAGCATAAAGCCTTATGGTGGACTCATTGTTAAAATTAAATTATGTCTAACTCACACAGTAAAAATATTTTAATTACTTTCAGCTGAAAAAACACCTTTAAAATAATTAAATTGATAGTATTTACGGGTAGCAGCTTTTATATATAATTACAAAAAAATTAACGTTTCTGTCTATTATACATACAGGATACTTTAGAACGCCACAAGGATGTCCTAAAGAGCACCATATTGAAAAAACGATCATTACTTGAGCGGAATTTGCAGAGCGAAATTAAAGATGAGATGTCTAAGAAAGTTCTTACAAATAAATTTGATGATGATAACAGCTTTACACGTACACCATCGTTCCCAGATAGCAAAAAGTAAGTTATTTCTCATAATTATATACAGGGTATTCATAACTTGGCTATAATCAGATTTTTTCATTTCATCAGACCTGTTCGAAAAGTTTATAATATTGGGTTTAGTTAAGCGACGTATTGCACTTGTTTTAAAAAGGGTAATAACTTAAAAACATTCCCCATATTCATAAAAATTAACAATAGGTGTGAAGAATTTTTTTTAAAGAAGTATAAATTTTTAACCTTTCATAAATTTTTTTAAAAATGTCGCTTTAAATTATTTGTAAGAAAACGACACCAGCGGTCAATTCTACCCACAGTATAAATCTTTCATCGTTTTCTTTATTTCGTAAGAAACATGATTTTCTATGCTTCAGAGTATTTAAGATGTTCATGCAAATAATTTTTTGTTTTCACTAAACATTTAAGGTAGGGAATGTTGGCTGTCAAGCAACTGTCTGGTGAGTTTTAACCTGTCATTCATCCATTATTTATCATAGTCATCTTTTATCTGATGTTGATAAAATTATGATTCGGAGCCACCACCAAACAAACCCACAATAAAAACGATATGAGTGATCCATCTATTTATCCTTATTTCTACGAAACATCACTGTTCCGCCCAATGATATCAGCTCGCAGTGGAAACGCATTTCACAAAAGTAAGGTACCGAACACCGCTCCTACGGAATCCATGCCCATAACGCTCATAACAGACGGTTACAAAGAAAGAGAGAGCAAAAGTGCTTATTCCGACAAAAGAAGCGAGTATATATATCAACCCTTACCGCAAAAAAGATTTAAGCGCCAAAAAAAAACACAGGAGAGGGTTTTTATTGATTTTTTTTAAATTCATCAGTCGCGTTCTACCATTCAAAAGGATCAGTCGTGTTCTGTTCCACTTATTTTTCGATTAGATCTGATTTTAAGTAGATCTTGACCCAAGCCCAGATAACAATAAAGTGTTTGATATACGGCCCATTAACCAATGTATAGTCCAAATAGAGGCTCCGAAAAAATATTCGGACATAGCCCAATGCCATCGCTGCCAACAATATGGTCACATAAAATCATATTGCAGAAGACCTTTCGTCCAAACGATAAGGACATTTTACCAAGATGCATTCATTGCCTTCAAACACACACAGCCAACTACAAGGGATGTGAAGTGTATAAAAAACTTGTGCAGAAATTATTGTCTAGACACACTGCCCATCAATTGCCACAATTCTCCTTGAATAATAATGAATTTCCCGGAATCAGGGGAAATTTTGTCAACCAAAATAATAAAAATGAAACGTATATCAATATTTGTAGTCGTTATATCTAATAACCTTACAACAACAAATTAATGAAAAAAATTGAAGATGTGATATCACTCGATCTAGGCGGCCAACTCACCTGTCCAAAACGTGAAATTAGCTTCTTTTCGAAATTGAATTAAGCAAACAGATCGAGTTAACCAATACACTCATGAACATGATGTCTCTAATAATTAATTAATTATAGACTTAAGAATAGCAGTCTCGAATGCAAACGGTCTTCAAAATAAAATAAATGAAGTTACCTTATTTTTGAGCACAAAACATATCGACATTTTCTTAGTCTCTGAAACCCATGTATCAAGCAGATCACATATAAAAATAACGAGATTTGATTTCATATCCGCTAACCATCCCGACGGTTCGGCCCATGCTGGTGCTGGGTGGATTATCTTTAATTCGCTACGAAACAATCTTCAATTCGCTATGAAACAATTTTCAATTCGCTACGAAATTGCAACAGAGGTCCAGCCGGTATAAAACTCATTTGCAACAACAGATTAGTCAGTATTTAAGCGATATACTTTCCACCTAGACACAGTGGAAATTTGGGTTCTCGCTTTATTGTCGCGGGGGACTTCAATGCGAAACATACATGGTGGCGCTCACGTTTAACTTACCCAAAAGTTAGAATTTTATATCAGTGTATAACCAATAACAACTACAACACTATCCGGTGGAAGTCTAACATATTGGCCTACAGATTCACAGAAAATACCTGACCTGCTCGATTTTGTGGTTTACAGCGGTATCAGCATAACCTCTCTTGATATATTCAACAATGATGACTTATAGTCAGACCATGCTCCGATTCTTCTCAACTATAACACAAACGTTAAACTATTCCCAAGAAATATTAAACTGATCACACGGAAAACAAATGATGATTTCTTTGGCCAATGGATAGACAAAAACGTGGATCTTAGAACTGTTATCAACTCAGGAACAGTTAAAGTGTTCGCGTCATTAATTCACGAATCAGCATGTCTGAAACAAATTTTCACACGGGACTAAAACTTCAATTTTTAGTACATATCAAGCAATTTATTAAATAAAGGGTGATCCATCTAGAGGTATTTTTTCAGAACAAAAAAATATAAAAATTCAAATCAAGTGTGGAATCTTTATTGGTAATTTGAAAGGACATTTTATGGCATTTATTTTTGAAGAGCAACAAGAAGAGGTTCAGAGGTGCCATTACACCCAGAGAAAACCACGGTTTGGTGCGGTTTATAAGCTGGTGGAATCATCGGTGCAAATTTTTTCAAAAACGATGATGGCCGGAACGTAACCATGAATGGTGCTCGCTATCGCGCCATGATATCGATGTTTATGCTACCTGAAATTGAAGGACGGTGCCACTTGCCATACAGCTGCTCAAACAATGGATCTATTGAGATGTCATTTCGAAAAGCAGCTATTTTCACGGTTTGTGCAGGTGAGTTGGCCGCCTAGATCGAGTGATATCACATCTTTAGACATTTGTCTTTGGGGTTACGTTAAGTCCAAAGTCTATGCTGACAAACCAGCTACGATTCAGATTTTGGAAGCCAACATTACGCGTGTCATTAAAGCCATACCGGTCGAAATGCTCGAATGGACCCTAAGAATGGAAACCCTGAGGCGTAGTTGCGGCCAACATTTGAATTATATTCAAAAAATAAATGCCATAAAATGTCCTTTCAAATTACCAATAAAGATTCCACACTTGATTCGAATTTTTATATTTTTTTGTTCTGAAAAAATACCTCTAGATGGATCACCCTATTCAAGAGAATATTAAGAAAGCAAGGGACAAGGCATCCCTCGGACTAAACCAATTGGAATCTTGCTTGTAAATTATGTACGGAGCTACTTAAAAAAGAAAGAAGCCATACCACTAGTCAGTACCTAAGATAGCTGAACGTTCCGAAACCGAATCAGGAGGATTATATATTTAATGCTACAAAATATCTGAAAAGGCCCGCTAAAAGAAACGTTTCCATAAAAAATGCTTCCGGTTCCTGGCGTTGAACGGACGTAGAAAAAGCAACGACATTTGAAGAACATCTGGAGCAAACATTTCAGCCGCACGATATCTCTCTCTGCCACTAACGAAATACTGATCTTCTTGGAGTCCCCATGTCAAATGGATTATCTAATTAAACAAATATCGCCAACCGAGGTTAGAGGCGAGATTGCAATCCCGCGAATGCTGGTTATATGTACCGGATTGACCCGAAACAAACACTCTTCGGCAGGGACAGTCACCTCAACAATATGTGTTTTTTTGTTCGTCCACTTTTTTTTTGTCGTGGGAGCAGCACTTCCCGGAATGCCTGCTCCGAATACTAGTGGTCCGAGCCGGGATCGAACAAAACCCCGGTCCTTGGATCAGCTCGGTTTGTCAGAACCGTATACACCATCGTGCTACATCCGTAAGGTGTAATCGTTGCATGGAGTGGGTGCACTTCAGGAGCTGTTCAGGTCTGAACCACATCAGGGAGTATAGCGAAGTGGACTTTGTTGCCTCATGCTGTAGCAACGAAGTTAGCAGTGGGTCTCTGAATTTTGTGTTATCATCGCCGTCTACATTTTAATCGTCGTCATCATCATCCAACTACGAGACTCCCCCGCAGTCGCAACAGCATCAACATATACAGCATCTTACACCACAGATTGCTGTTGCCACTCCTGACATTGCATCAATTTTGCAATTTAATTGCAATGACCTACGCAACAAAATCAGTGAGGTAATAGAATTTATGAGTCGGAGAAACATTATGGTCGCTGCGATCCAAGAAACAAAGCTGAATGTCACATGCAGCTTGCACAGTTGTGACGGATACAACGTGCTACGTAAGGATCGCACCAGAAGTGGAGGTGGGAGACTTGCTTTCCTGTTACACCATTCTGTGCAGTACAGACCTATTTCGCCTGAGCTTGACTCTAGAGACCCATACATGGAATGTAGCAGTCAAGCCTGGAACTGCCGAGCTAGAGCTGTACAACGAATACATCCCGCCGGTTGGTAGCTGTGCCCCGCGTTATTTGCCTGACATTAGCAATCTGCTACAAGGCAATAACCGCTTGGTCCTAGGAGACTTTAATGCTCACCACGAACTATGGCATTTTCTCCTAGACAACGACGAGATGGGCATAGCATTGGCAGAGCAAATTGATAGCTTTACGTTCTGCACAGTGAATGTGGACGCCCCCACGACGTCATCTGGCAACCCGTCATCTCACTAGGATCGGACAACCTTCCCATAATTCTCTCCATAAATAGACCATCCGACTTCAAAACCTCTGAACGCCGTACGTTTCTCAATCAAAAGAAGGCTGATTGGGAGGCCTTCAGAGAAGCCACCAACCGCAGCTTTAATAATCTAGCTATTCCGTCGGATGTTCGGGTAGCCGAGAAAAAGTTCCGGGCCATCATCAACGCAGCAGCCACTCGCCATATCCCTGCTGGTCGAATACCCGAAGTACGACCAAACTTCCCAGCAGAGGCAGCGGGACTCGCAGACGAGCGTAATGACATTCGTCGCTCCAACCCTACTGACCCTAGAATTAGGGACCACAACTCCGAGATCAATAGGTTGGTCAACGAATATAAGCGGAACAAATGGTTAGACCACTTAAAGCAGTGCAACTTGAGTTCCGGAATTGGTAAGTTGTGGACAACGGTGAAATCGCTCTCTAACCCTGGAAGGAAGGATAATCGGACAGCTGTCACGTTCGGCGATAGAACAGTGACAGATCCGAAGCGGTGCGCGTGTTATTTTAACCGGCTTTTGAGCACCCAGAGAGTGATAAGGCGAAAAGGAGAGCATTGCGTCGTATACGCGCTCTCCGAGTCGAAAATGCACTACCACAAATTTACGTTGGCGAAGTTGCCCATGTCATCCGCAGCGCAAAGTCATCAAAGGCGCTGGGTCTGGACGGAATCTCAATGCTGATGTTAAAGCACTTGGATACCCGGGAGTAGAGTACATGACCAAAGTGCTCAATCTGTCGCTAGCCACTCACTTAGTTCCCGATGCCTGGAATATGGGCAGAGTGGTTCCGCTACTGGAGCCAGGCAAAGACGTAAGTAAAGGAGATTCGTACAGGCCGATCTCCTTGCTTTTTCCAGTAGCAAAGACGCCTGAAGCACTGTTCCTCCCCAGCCTGATCTAACACTTTCCTTGTGCTGATCATCAGCATGGATTCCGCTGAAGATTGCACAATTCCGGTGTCAGGACCTAAAGTAGATGACATATGCGAGAAAATAAACTCATGTATATCACTGACTTAGCACGCTTTTTCACTGCTAGGAATGTGAAAATACCCGCCTCTAAATCATCAGCCACACTGTTTACTGCATGGACCGCAGAGGTGCGGTTGTCACTCAATGTGAGAGTCGATGACGTCAACATCCCGCCTACCAACTACCCCAAAATCCCTGGTCACATTGGACAGCTTTTTTCGATCCTCTGCATTCTACAGCTATCTGGGATAAACTCAAAAGTAGGAACAAGGTCCTCAAGACACTTGCCGGCAGTACTTGGGGAGCCGACAAAGAAACCTTGTTGACCTCTTATAAAGCGATAGGTCGGTCTGTAGCAAACTACGCAGCACCTGTATGGTCGGCAAACGTGAGTATGACGCTGGGGAAGAAATTCAGACTTGCCAGAATGCCGCCCTCAGAATATCAACAGGGTGTCTTCTTATGTCTTCTGAGGACCATCTACATGAGGGGACGAAGGTCCTTACCGTGAGCAGGACCTGCTGTCTAAGCTGTTAGGGGTTTTTCGCAGCAGTCATCCTAACCACCATCTCTTGGACAGGATGCCTCCGCCCAGGCAGATCAGTTACGATTTTCATGATCTAGAGAGAGGTCCAGCGGTATAAGAGAGAACCTTTGGATCATCGAAACTATCAGGCAGGTCTAAACAACATTCAGGCCGATGAAGTCGCAGCAGCAGTATCCAGCTACCGTGTGAATGTAGTGCTAGGGGAGCATCCCCCGGAGATTGCACCTGAGGAGAAGGAACTACCTCGGCAGACGCGCGTCTCAATTCTTACTGGGCACGAATTGATGCTAACGTTCCGGACATCTGTCCCGCCCGCCATCAGGGACCACATGATGTGCTGCACCTCTTTAATTGTCCGGCCAAGCCCACTCAGCTGACACCCAGGACTCTGTGGACGCATCCAATTTAAATGGCGCGTTTCCTCCACCTGGATATCGAAGCAGATCCCCCATAGACGAACAAGACTTCAAAATAAATATATTGTTGTTACAACAACAACAGAGACGACATTGGAAACAATAAAAAATCGACAGGTTATGATAAAATCGACACTAAGGCCGTAAATCATTGCAAAATAAGGCTATAATTTTCTTGACACTATTATATAATTCGATTTTCATGCTTTAGCATTTTCTAACTCAATGGAAATTTGCGGAGATTATTATGGTCCCTAAACTGAACAAGCCGGAAAATATCGTGTCATAGAACAATTAGTTTGTTAATGATTGTTTCTAAAATTTTTGAGAGACTACTCCTAATCCCAGTACTTAACAGCCACAACATTATTCTGGAATACCAATTCGGCTTAAGACAAAACCACGGTACTCCTGAACAATGCCATAGGATAATTCGTGTTATAACGTACTCCTTTAAAAGAAAAATGTATTGTGCTGCAGTTTTCCTGGACATGCAACAAGCTTTCGACAAAGTATGGCAGTTGTGGATTACTGTATAAAATTAAAAAAAAATACTTCTATCTCCATTTTACATGTTCTTCAAATCATGTCTAGAAAAACGAAGCTTTTATGTCAAAATTAATAACGACAGATTCGATATAAAGTTAATCGGTGCTGGAGTACCTCAAGACAGTGTACAGCACTGGCGCAAGTACATACGAGTAATATCCCAATCAGTCCCAATCATTAATAACGGTGAATTATGCAAATTACCCAGCCTAAGTCAAAACTGCAATAGCGCATCTTAACAATAAACAGCATCAATGCGGAATCTACCGCGTAAAAAAGTAAAATGTTATACATGGGCAGGTACCCATTTAAATTCCGATTTCGATCAAACTTGTTTAACTACTTATACTATTGAAATGGGTGTGTTCAAAGTTGTAACAGTATTTATGTCCCTACTAAGTACTGACGCTTTCGACAGGCAAATAAACTCGAAGCTGTTTAAATAAAACTGTCGGACATTTGTATCCCGGAAAGGTCCTATGGAACCATTTGATACGAAGAGAGGCTTCAGGCAAGGTTATAATCTGTCGTGAAAATAGTAAAATATTCCAACACCATCTCAGAGCACGATCCTCTTGTGCTGGTGTATGGAAGGTGTCAGCAAAGGTGGGAGTGGTGGTCAATGAGGACAGCTGCTGGTTGCATATACTTAAACTATGTCGAGACTATGTGCTCAGGCGAAGTAAATGCACACTTGAAATTTCGAGGTGGTCGACGAGTTCGTCTATCTCTTAAATGTCAAAAACAACGAAAAAATGATCTGTATGGAAATAAAACGAAAAATAGCATAAGCTTGCAAGTGCATTTTAGGACATTACAAACACTACAATACACTAATACGACCATTGTTTTTATATAGCGTTGAAACGTATGTACTCTTGAAGGCGGATCAAGCGATTTTGGGAGTGTTTAAAGGAAGATTTTTGTTGAATTTAAAGACCCATAGACGTAGTGGGGCACACCAAATATCAATGACTGCTCTGGCTAGCACATTTTAGCATGAAGGACGTTCAATGTTAATTACCAACGGCGAGTTCATATGACAACGCTGAAGGGGCCGACCAAGGCTAAGGTGCAAAAACCAGGGGCCTTATCACTGCACTCGATAACGGATTCATTTCTGTGAATATTTTAAGATATTTTCAAAAACACAGAACTTCATAAATTAAAAATGGGTTTTGTTCACATTATCCTCCGACTCGGAAGATGGCTGTAATATTAATAATATTAGAAGAACAACTCGAGAGAAAAAGCAATGATCTTTTCTTAGACGATGTGTAGTATGTTTGTCTATACAATAAATGTTAATTTATGTAGAATTAAAAGGCATTTTCAACTATCTAAAGATGCGTTTATGCATTTATCCAAGTCCGTAACACCTACAATTTAACTTGCCGTCACATTGAATTTGTTGGCCGATGGCGGTTTTCAACACAATATGGAAATTGACTCTGCTGGGATTAGCGCAACGTACAATATGTTAAATCATAACAAAATTCCGAAATTAAATACAAACTAAATTGTGCCCCAAAGTGATATAATTGTTACCAGGCGAATTTGCAGAGTGAATGCAAATTTTTTTGTGATCACTTTTGTGTTTTGAATGCATCTCCGCATAGTTGCAGTTGCAACGAGTGCCGTGATCCACATCATTTCGATTTCGACATTAATGTACACGATACCGAATGCGGTGACTAGGCCCCAGTTCAGCAAGGGGACGGAATTTAGATATAATCCACTGAAGTTAACATCCTCAAGATCAAAGCTAGTGGAATTCGAATCTAATCGCGGTTAAGACTTTGAGGTTAAAAACAGTTATTAATGTAAGTAAAAAATTGGAAAATTTTGAGTTATTAACCTTTCTTGACAAGTGCATGTCAATTTCGATTTCAGAACGAAAATGCTATTTACGCGTTATCATTTTCGGTATTTGAGCATTTTTAATACCCTACAACAACTCTTAAGCAGCTTCAAAAAAATGGACCCGATAATAATTCGTATTGGCTGCATTGATGCCACGCTCGGTGAAAACGATTGAACAGCGTCGATCGGTGGTCAGAACTGCCAATTCCATTACTGGAGATAAAAAATTACTTCGGGTGGACGTTTGTAGGCCTTAATTTTGTCAGTGCGTTCAAATAAGTAAACTCGATCGTTTTAAGATTTTATAAACTATTCAATAGGATTTTTTTTCATCAGAGAACACAATGTTTAGAAATTCTCCACTACTTATTTGCTCTTTCCAGTTTTTTTTTTGCTTTAGTGTTAGACCGTGATCTTTTTGGAAGTTGAGGCTCATTTTGTTATATGAATCGGATGCTTCGCTGGAATATTTTCAGTTTTAGTCCATTTAATTACGACGTGGATTTGGTTGAAGTCAAGCCTTCACTTTCCGAACCATTCTATGTGATGTTGCGGTTTTTTTTGTCCATCACTAAAGCGTGTGTCAATGCTGTCTGCATAATTTTAATAAACATTTTATTCTTTTTGATATGGCTTAGCTCACGAACAATAGATAGTTGTGATTTTGCGGCAAATTTTAAGCAATCAACCTATTGCGTTTAAATTCCATTTCGAACAACTTTTGGTCTATAAAACTTAGATGCAATTGCTTGTTATAGCTTGTAAACAATATAAACAGCTGATATTAGTATGAATTCGATATAGGTGCAGGCTTTAAAAGCAGGTGTCGGCTGACCGCTGTATTTCTTTAACGGAGACACTATGTTTAACCTTTATCACAAATGAAAGCTTACGCTACTATTTATCTTTTATTTTCAACAAACTAGCTCAGCTTATATTTTGAACATTTTTTTTGGCCTTGGCCAAAAAAAGCACACATACCAGCGAACCACAGTCAGCAGAAGGCCAATAGTTAAAAGCTAACGTAAGCTGATGAGCAATGGGCAGCCATTAATGTATGTACTGTTCGGTTTTTGACAAGGGAAGAGAGGATGAAAAAATAAACTAAAAATGCTTGTTTTGTTAAACTATTAACTTTATCTCGTGTAATTAAAATCGTACGTAGTCTACACAAGTTTATATATAAGCACACATGTGGACAGAGAAATTGGTCGAAGATTTTTTTTGATACAATGTGGGATAGATTTTAGAAAAAATCTACTAGAAAGAACAAAATTACATTAAAAGTCTGACAACACTATTACAAATTGAAAATTAAGAATCCCGTTAGAACGTAAGCGTGTTATAAAATAACAGAAGATTTTGTGCAAAAGCTACTTTTTAGCGTGGTCAGTGAAATAAGTGCGCTTCGTGTAAAATTGCGAACACTCAAGGTTTTTGTAATGTATAATTGGCAAAAGTAAATATTTGGCTTCAATGAACTTACGAGTATGAAAGAATAAAAATAAAATTTTATTAAAAATAATGAAGGATGTGTCGTGGACATCATTGTAGTGATGAAGAAAGAAGACTAGTTCATCAGTTACGAAAGCAAGAAAAAACGTATACATTTTTAGTCACATCATTAGGACTATCACAATACTTCGTTACAAATGACTCAAAAACCAAAAATAGTGTTGAAAAACGCGGATCAAAAAAAAACATCTTTCCAAGCTTCAATGCAGTAATAAAAGAGAATTATGGGAAACTATTGAACATGCGTAGTATAATATCCCGATAGAGAACTGCCGAAAGTTAATATCATCTATGCCTACAAGAATCGAAGCTGTCCTTAAAAATAACAGTACGAGTATAAACAGTATTTTTCGTTATTTACAAAAAAAAAAAAAACCCTAACCATTATGTAAAAAATTGTACTTTCATTCAATTCATTATTTTACTGTCCACTTAAAAATGATGAATTTTTTGAATTAGCGACATTTTAAGTTTTTTTAGTTCCTAATATAACTCTAAAGTACGTTTTAAATACATAATGAATATTAGCTCAATAAACTAATCTGAAGTATTAAATAAAACACAGAAATACAAAGCCAATGCCATTTATAAAATAAAAAATGCACACCTATTTTTCTGTCCGCATGTGTATATATAAGTACTATAATTTTTTCTGTTTGACTGGTCAGAGCTTCTTTTCCATTGGCTTGTCATGTTTAAAATCAATAGCTTTCTTTAGCTGAAATGTGTTATATTTTTTTAGCTACACTTGCTTGTTAGCTAATATTTTTTTTGTGTTTTTTTTAGCCAAGGAAAATGAACAAATTCATGGCTTGGCTAACATTGCATAGGTGGCATTATCGGTTTGCCAGCACTGCCAACGTGAAGTTGGTAACAATTTAATCGCCTATCCCTGGATTATGACTTAGTGAATACATGAATATCACCTTATATCGATCAAATCTCGCATAGCAAAGACAGTTCAAAACATGGCAAAATTGGATTCTATTTGTTTGTTTTTCAAAAGCCTTTTTTACAAAGGACCTCCTGCCGCTCTGCAAGTCACATTTTACCTTTGATCTTGCTCAAGTTTGTGTACGAGGGCGACCGCAAAAGTAACTGGCCTAACATAAAAAGAACCGTTTTTTTTGGAATCATTATTTATTTTTCAACATAATCTCCTTCCAACTCAATACACTTCATCAAACGTTTTTCAAGTTTTTTAATTCCATCCGAAAAATAAGATTTTTCAAGACCTTCAAAATATGCATCAGTTTCAGCAATAACCTCGTTATTGGACGAAAATTTTTTGCCACCGAGAAATTTTTTTTAAATTTGGAAACAAGAAATAATCAGAAGGAGCTAAATCTGGACAATATGGTGGATGCGGAGCAATTTCAAATCGTAATTCGGCCAGTTTTTGTTGAGTTAAAAATGCCAGTGTGTGAAGGAGCATTATCTTGATGAAAAATAACTTTTTTATCTAAATGCAGTCGTTTTATCTTGATTTCTTCACTCAACCAATCCAATAATGCACAATAATATTCACTTTTTATAGTTTTTCCTTTCTCAAGATAATCAATAAATATTATACCCCTTGCATCCCAAAATACTGTGGCCATTACATCTCCTGCTGACTTAACAGTTTTCGCCTTCTTGGGACCACTTTTACCAGCTTCTATCCATTGTTTTGACTGTTCTCTGCATTCTGGGATGTAGTGATGGATCCATGTTTCATCAACAGTTATGAATCGACGCAAGAACTCTATTGGATTACGCTGATAAATCGCTAAAAGCTCCTCGGAATTCGTCCAATGGACGATTTTTTGGGGCAAAGTCAACAAACGTGGCACCCTACTTGCGGATAGCTTTTTCATGTGGAGTTCATCATGTAAAATACTCCAAACTTGTTTTTTGTGTATTTTAACAGTATCAGCAAGTTCTGTGAGCTTTATTCGTCTATCTTTAGTCACTTCATTAAATATTTTTCTAATGTTTTCAATAGTAGTAGCAGTTTTCGGTCTTCCAGAGCGTTGTTCATCTTCCGTACTTGAACGACCCATTTTAAATTGTTGAACCCAGGATTTCACGGTGGAGTATGATGGTGCATTATCATCATGAACAGAATCCAATTCATCTTAGATTAATTGTGACGTATAACCTTTCATATAAAAGTGTTTAATTACCGCACGAAACTTTCTTTTCCTTTTTTCAAAAATTATAAAACTTGTTTACTTCAATCACCTGTAACAAAGAAAATAATCATTAAATATTTCGGAAATTTTGACAGATGGCTTATAAAAGATTGCTTTTAAAAAACAAAAAAAAAGTTGCTAGTAAAACAGAAAATGTGCCAGGCCAGTTAGTTTTGCGGTCGCCCTCGTATAGTGCGTTATTAAATGTCTTAAACAAGCCCTAGTGAAATTTGCCTATAGCTCTGCCAATCTTGCTCTAATTTAGTAAAGTCTGATCTTTAACCATGGCTAAAATGTGTCAGAATGTCGTTTGGACTTTCGATTTAGAAGCGATGCGTTTTCTGTATAGCACAGCGGTGAGGGTATTATATAATCAAAACTGACCGACTTTAATACATTTTAATTTAATATTTCAAAACCGCCGGAAATATCATTGAAAATTCACCGCTATTTATAGACGTCAACTTTATGATATACTTAATAGGATAGATATATTTACATATATTCATAACTCTGTGTTTTTTATCGAAAGGCAAAATAAGCAAATTCCTCCAAAATCTAATGGCAGTAACCCAAGCAATAGCAGTAACACACACACAAAACCAAAAAAGTTGGGTAGAAAAAAGGAAAAACTTTATTGTGTTTGTTGTACTCCCTATGATGACACCAAGTAAGATGCTACCCACTTAAGTTTATATGTGACATATTAATTTTTTTGGTTGTTACAGGTTTTATGTTGGTTGTGATATATGCAGCAATTGGTTTCATGGTGAATGTGTCAACATAACTGAAGAGGACTCAAAACGGTTGTCGGAATTTATTTGTGAAGACTGCAAAAAAGCGAGAGATACACAAGAACTTTATTGTTTATGTAAGCAGCCATATGACGAGTCGCAGTTTTATATTTGTTGTGATAAATGCCAGGACTGGTTCCATGGTCGTTGCGTTGGGATTGTCCAAAGCGAGGCAGAGTTTATTGACGAATACGTCTGCCCGGCCTGTCAGAAAAACAACTCTGTCAATATGGCAAACATGAAGAATTTAAGCGAGCATGAAACACTTGAGCTTTGTACAATTATTAAACATATACAGGTAAGACTTTAATAATATGACAAAATTCAAAGCTCATTTGACATTGCTTAGGCTCACAAAAGTGCTTGGCCTTTTATGGAACCGGTTGACCCAAAGGAAGCCCCAGATTATTATAAAGTTATCAAAGAACCAATGGGTTAGTATATACATCATTATTAGTATTATGTTTCTACATGTGACAGCGCATAGAGAAAGGCACCTAAGGGTAAAAAAAAAAATCAATTTTCACGTTTTTTTTTTGATATGGACAACATCTGAGCATCGAATGAGACCGATCCCATGCCCCAAAAGTGTTCCCTCCAGAGATATGCGCGTTTTATAAAAGTGATGGTACACCAAAGATACACGTATTTAAATCTTTAAAATGGCTCTCCTGAACAAAACTGGTTTGTACCCTTAGGTCCCTTTCTATTTTGCGCGTCACATATGTATAATGTTTCTGTGAAGCACAAAATATATTTTTTATTTCTAGATTTAAAACAAATCGAAGACAAGTTAAACAATGGTACATACAGCAAATTGTCGGAGTTTATTGGGGACATGACAAAAATTTTCGACAACTGCCGCTATTATAATCCTAAGGAATCGTCATTTTACAAGTGTGCAGAAAATTTAGAATCATATTTTGTCCAAAAAATAAAAAATTTTCGCGAAAGTGTAGTTAGCCAGTCGTAATTATTAAAAACTGTTTTCTTTTGCTTTTTAAAGTTACTAATTTGAAAATTAAGTAGTTTGTATTTATGAAGAAAACAACACTATTGAAATAATGTATTTGTAGTTGCCAATATAAGCAACATTACGTTTGATTATATTTTTAGGAACATTGATTAAATTTTAGAATTAAAATTAAGGATAACATTTTGTACAGACTTATTAAGCAGAGAATAACCATTATTTGTATGGTTTTGTAAATATGCATTTCTTTTAATAAAATGTATTAAATAAGAATGAAACTCCAAATGAAGTTTTTAACAAAATATTTTAATGTTAGAAAGACCAATGGAAAAGGCGAGTGTGGTTCCCTAATATTAAGTAATCCAAACGGCACGTACTAAATCGAAGTGATCGGGGAAAATTATTTATGAGACTAGTCAAAATATCAAAGCTTTCTGATGTAAGCCGTTGCTAAAAGAAAACAATTGTTTAAATTTTTTAGCAATATCGTTAATGCGTCAAATTATCTGATCCTTTTAGCACTTGAAATGTTCTTGGATTATTAGCGCACACTTTTCTTTTAAATATCCACAAGTCCAAAGGTGTAAATGACCATTGATCACCATTGATAATATGACCATTGATCACCTCGCGCAAGAGCCATTATTTCGTTGGCTGCGTGGCCAATCGCACCATTCTGTTGACGCAAAACAGCTGACTTCGAAAAATCGAATTCTCTCTCCTTTATTAATTACTCTTCTAACCGTATGGTTAGACGTTACAGCGATTTCATGAAAAATGGGGTCATCATGTCAAGAATAAGTTGCTTAAAATTGAATATACATGTCAAATACGATAACAATATCAGTGATCCACGTACGAGTATTTACGGAAAAAACACTCAACTATCTCTTAGAAGACACAAACGTTCCACAGTTCCTATCGCCGACGTATGCGGTCCCTACCCCTCGTATCAAGGGTATTAATACCTAATTGCATTTAAGGATGGCTATACTATATATGTATGCATATATACTATAGTGCAGGTATAGTTATAATATTAGAAATAAATTAGATCTAAAACATATATTAGCGAAAATGCTGGACTATGCCAGACAACAAGGACATAGAGTCAAATTTTTGACGAGTGATGATGGCGGAGAGTTTAATACTGTTGAGGTAAAATAAATCTTTAAACATAATGGAATTAATAAGAAATTTATGGCATCATATACTTCTCAACAAAATGGTGGTGCGAGGACATTTTAATTATCCACCCTGAGGTTGAATTTCCACAATCCTTATGGGCGGAATTTATTAAGTCGGCTATTTATATAACTTTAAAATAGGACAGGGAAATCATCAATTCCCGATGTAAGTACGTTTGATTTATGGTGGGAAAAAAGCAAAGAATTCGTCACTCGTGTATTATTGGATCAACCTGTTATATGCACTTTCCAAATCAAAAGCGCAGAAAAATTGACGGTAAAGGGTTATCTTGTCGATTACGATGGAGATGAGAGGCACATAATATACAGTGGTCGACATTCGTTTGAGCGCACCTTAAAAATTTTGTCATTGCTTATTTTTCTGTGAATCAGATACCAACCTGAAGTGATTACTTTACAAGTGAGCAATGGAATGTAAGAACCGTTATATGGCGAACATTTTTTGTTTACGCAAAAATCACATGGTTTTAAAAACATACACATTTATTGTGAGACATTCGTTTGAACGCATCAGCAAAATGATGTTACCAACTGAAAAATATAAGCGAATATATTTTTTTTCGTAAGATAATTCTTATTAATTATGTACAAAATACGAGTCTTAAAAATTTAAAAAAATTGTGCTGATGCTACATTTTTGCAGAAATGAGCTCGGGTAAGCGTTTAAATGACTATGAACAGAATTTCATCGATTCTCTTAACAAAGATGAACAGTCCAATAGAAAAATTGCAAAATTATTAAACCGTCCTGAATGTGTAATAAGAAATTATTTACGAAAAGGCAAAAATATGGTATTAAAACTCCATCCAAAGGCAATTCAAAACTAACATTGAAGTATAAAGGACGAATTTGTGAGGAAGCTATAAAAACGGGTAACCTGCAGCAAAATAAAAAAGGACTTTTCTGTTTCTTCTAGAACAATTGGGCGGTATTTAAAGTCTACACCATCCATAAGATGGACAAAATAAACCTAGCTCATCAAATGTCCATAAACTAAAACGCTAGAGTTTGACAAATTGCATATGGCTTGGACAAATGGACGGAACATGTTTTTGTTGTTGTATCAACAATATATTTATTTTGAAGTCTTGTTCGTCTATGGGGGATCTGCTTCGATATCCAGGTGAAGAAAACGCGACATTTGAACTGGATGCGTCCACAGAGACCTGGGGGTCAGCTGAGTGGGCTAGGACGGAAGAGGTGCAGCACATCATGTGGTCCCTGATGGCAGGCAGGGCAGATGTCCGGAACGTTAGCATCAATTCGTGCCCAGTAAGAATTGAGGCGGCTGCACCATCCAGATCTCAGCTGCGCCAGAACCACGCGCGTCTGTCGAGGCAGTACCTTCTCCTCAGGTGAAATCTCCGGGGGAGGCTCCCCTGACACTACATTCACACGGTAGCTGGATACTGCTGCTGCGACTACATCGGCGTGAATATTGTTCAGACCTGTCTGATAGTTTCGATGATCCAAAGGTTCTCTCTTATACCGCTGGACCTCTCTCTCTAGATCATGAAGTTCGTACCTTATCTGCCTGGGCGGAGGCATCCTGTCCAAGAGATGGTGGTTAGAATGACTGCTGCGAAAACACCCTAGCAGGTTTTGCTTAGACAGCAGGAAATTGTGCCTGCGCACGGTAAGGACCTTCGTCTCCTCATGTAGATGGTCCTCAGAAAACATAAGAAGACACCCTGTGGATGTTTTGAGGGCGGCCTTCTGGCAAGTCTGAATTTTCTTCCACTGCGTCGTACTCCCGTTCGCCGACTGAACAGGTGCAGCGTAATTTGCTACAGACCGGCCTATCGCTTTGTAAGAGGTCAACAAGGTTTCTTTGTCGGCTCCCCAAGTACTACCGGCAAGTGACTTGAGGACCTTGTTCCTACTTTTGAGTTTATCCCAGATAGCTGTAGCATGTGCAGAGGAACGAAAAAAGCTGTCCAATGTGACCAAGGATTTTGGGGTAGTAGGTAGTCGGGATGTTGACGTCATCGACTTTCACATTGAGTGACAACCGCACCTCTGCGGTCCATGCAGTAAACAGTGTGGCTGATGATCTAGAGGCGGATATTTTCATACTCCTAGCAGTAAAAAAGCGTGCTAAGTCAGTGAGGTAAGAGTTTATTTTCTCGCATATGTCATCCACTTTAGGTCCTGACGCCAAAATTGTGCAATCATCAGCGTACGACACAATTTCAACGCCGTCTGGTGGTGCAGGAAGTTTAGAGAGGTAGAGATTAAACACAGCCGGGGATATCACTCCACCCTGGTGAACTAATTGTTTAACTCTACGGGGCTTCGACTTTCTGTCACTAAATTCTACATATGACTGGCGCCCACACATATAGTTTAGTGGGGTGTCTTTTCCTATAAAAATAAGTTACCGATTTGTTTCATATCAACAAAAATGAACTCAGAAAATTAATAAAAATTATTAGTCTTTTAAATCTAAAGGGACAGTGTTGTAAATATTGTTTTCTAGTTAACATTACTCTACATATAAGGACGTTTATAATCAAGTTACATTTGAAGTTAACTTAAATATGTACATAGAAGTTAATGTCAGTTCAATAAAACTACGGAATTCAATTAAATCTCTGTATATTAAAAATAATATGATATACCACCTATTTATTTTTTTACTGATTTCCGAGAAGAAGAAGTTTTCATTTGGCTTACAAACTTTAATTATAATAAAAAAAAATTGTATGTTTCATCAGCCGCAATGTCTTCGATTGGACTCTTTGGATGTCGAGCTTGCTTTGCCCCATAGATGAGCACCGTATAACCAGATAGGTTTGATTGCACTGTTGTATAGCTGAACCTTATATTCAAGGCTTAGTTTTGAGTTCGCGTTAAAGAGCCAGTGACTTCTCCAGGTGAGTCGGCGATCCAGGTGGATTCCAAAGTATGTCAAATGATCAGGTTAAGAAAAAAGGGATATGGTTTAGTTTCAATGTCGGACAAATGCAAAAAAAGGGTAAAGGATAGGCCCCAGGACACTTCCCTGAGGCACATTTGATTCTGAATCCGTGGTTTTCTAAGTAAGACTCAAGAATTCGATGCGTATTTGCAAATTTTGTTGGTCAAGCCAATGTGCCAGATTTTGTCAAATGCTTAAGCAACATCCAAAAATACGGCGCAGCAATAATCTCGCCGTTCAAATGTGTTTTTAATTGCTTGGGTCAGACGGTTTACTTGTTCAATGCTGTTGTGACCTTCCCGGAATCCAAACTGATGGTCTGATATTATGTTAGTTGACACGAGGAACGGTTTTATTTTCGATAAAAGAGCTTTTTCAAATAGTTTGAATAAGCAGAGAAGCAAACAGATCGGCCTGTATGAGGAAAGTATTGATTTGTCGTTTTCTGGCTTTAAAATCGTTTGAATCAGGGAAGTTTTCCATGCTTTAGGAAAGTAACCATGTCTCAAAATTGAGTTATATAGTTTTGCCAGGAACTTCACAGCAATGTAGGGAAGTTCTAAGATCATTTTAGGCGTGATAAGGTCATATCCAGCCGCTTTACCTGGATTCACGGTTCTTTAAAGACATGCAGAACTTCATTTGCGTAAGTAAACAATGGAATTACGGCAAAGTGATATCTGGTGGAAGGAGGTCGCTACTTGATGGTTTGCGAAAACATTGGCTTTTCCTCTTCTGATATTGCTCACTCGCCATTTGCGTCGCGTATTGGAAATTGCGTTTCGGTGGGCATAAAAGTATTTCTTAATGTTTTCCATAATGAGAATTTGGTTGAAGCTGTCGGATTTAAACTTGCAATTAAACTAGCATGCTGTCTACTGTCTTCATTTTAAGTGCGCTTTGCAACCTTTAAGTAGCGTCGGTCAGTCTTAGTCGGGCCGCTGGTGACCTGTTTTGCTGCCATTCGCGACGGAACCTTCTTTTTTCACTTACAGGGTGCTCTCTTTCCCGGTTAGTGTGAGTATTTAAACTATTTGTCCCGTTATTTTATCTGTGTGTAGCGTGAATGGCCGCCTGTTCCTGGAACACGTTCAAGTTGGATACGTTATTATCGAATTCTTTTGCGTTGGAAATTAGATGATTCGAATCTAAATGACTGCTAATGTACTTCCTTTACCAGTTAGTTGTGGATGAAGTAAGCCTTAGGGGCTCGTCTACAAGTACCGTCTTCTCGTGAAGAAGAAATATAACTGGCGACGATAAGTCAGGGCAAGTATTTAAATATGTTTGGCATAGGCAACACTAAAAGTTGCCTGGCGCCATCTGACATTTCCATTGGAAAATTTGACGTTTTTTAGCATACACGTACTCTGAACGTTTTGAAGTACGACTATCATTTGTGTTGTTTACAGTGACTTGAAAAAATTAATTTGGCAAAAAATGGAATTAGCTCGTGAACATTTTCGTGCGATCAGTTTTCACAAGTTTCGACGTGGATTATCACGACAAGAGTGCATCGATGAACTTAAATCTTTGAATGGCGATAAAGCACCATCCTATAGCACTGTGAAAAATTGATTTAATGAATTCAATCGTGGCCTACGCTCGCTCAAAGACGAAGGTCGTCCAAAAAACGGCCGTTGTGCCAGAAAACATTGATGCCGTGCGTGAACTGATAATGCAAGATCGTCATGTGAGATATAGGCATCCTTGGACATTTCTTCCACCAGCATACATTCGATACGGCTAGGTGTTCATTAGATCTTGCACAATTTGACAATTGCTCGAAAAATGGCTCGTGTGGATTGATGCAAAGAAATTTTGAAAAAAAAATACGATCGCGGTGCTTCGAACGACGTTTATAAGATCGTCACAGATGACGAATCATGGAATCGTATGAGCTCGAAACAGAACAACAATAGACCGTGTGGGTCTTCGAAGAAGCACTTCGAAGCAAATGGTCGCCTGTTTCTTCGGCCATGTGGCGACTGTTCCGCTTCAGCAACGTAGGACGGTCAATTTTAAGTGGTACACCACAATTTATTTGCCTGAAGTCTTCGGAGAAATTCGAAAAACGAACAAGAGAAGACGAATCATTGTGCACCATGACAATGCGAGCTCGCACACATCGGTTCAAACCAACGCCTTTATGTAGGTTGACTGGGCGATATAAAGTCCAATTTACTTTGACGTCGACATTTATACAGCTGGTTTCCCCTAGGGTTTCTTAACGGGATCCTATTGCGTATGTTTGGCATTGTAGCCACCAGCAGCAATAAAGTTGCGTCCGAGACCATTGAAAAATTTCAGAAGTATACCTTCGGATATCGCGAACCGCGGGGGAAATATATTGCCGAAATGGTAAGAAAACTACCTTGAATCTGGATACGAATTGTTGTCGTCTGAATGTAGTTTTTTGAGACTCCTTCATCGACTTCATGTTTTGTTCGTTTCCGTATTAGGATACCAGTGCCCCCATGAGCCTTACCGTAGGGGTGGGGAGAACCACAAAATCTAAAATTAGGTATCTAAAAATTGTTTTTGTCTGTAAGATGCGTTTCCGATAGTAACATTATATCAATATTCTGGCGATATAGGTACTCTGTCAGTTCGTTTCTATGTTGGTTAACACCATTAGCGTTCCATGTACATATCTTAAAAGGGCCTATTTTTTGGTAAGTAGTACCTGAATTATCTGATTTGGTTACGCATGATTTCTTGCATCATTGATTGCATAGTTGACATGAACATGTTTATACTCTGTACCAGTTTTTGAATAATTGATTCAGCGTTACCAAGTTGTTGCACTGTGGTATTAGGTGTATGCGCCATGTATCCGTGTTCTTGACAATTTTGGCATTTCTTTTGTGGGGTTCAATCGTAATTCTTCTTTATAACAAATATTGAAGTTTGTATATAGGATGAACTATATTTTTCTTCGGTTTCGGCGAGTCGGGTTGAAGTTTGACCTTGTACGTTGGTTGAGGAACCATTTTATTATTAAGAACGTTTACCACGGAGTGAACGTTATAATTCTTTTTTCCAGTGCTCGTTTTACCTTATCTGGTCCTACAAATGATTCAATGCCTTTTAAGATTACTGCGATATCCGTACTACTCTTTAGATGATATGTGTAAAAATTTGTATTTATATCGTTAAAATATCGCGAATAGCGTTTATGCCGTTCCGGTGTATGTCTCGTTAATGTTCCCTTTTCTTTATTGGCACTATGTGAAAGCCACCACTACCAACATGTTGGACAATGAAATTTACTAGCTCATTTGAGCTACTCTCACGTAGGTATTTAGGGGCGGCCTTGCAGTTGCGGCATTTGCAGAGGAAGACGATTGAGGTTCTCTTCGCTGAACAATGCAAACCGGCTGTTACCCGTGACGGACTTTGGTGGTTCTACGCCGTTCACAATTTTGCAACTTTTTTTTGTTTGTGTTACCTTTGGCAGGGCTGGATTTACGCTTTATAAAAATGTAGCGATCCATGCCTATATGTACCGCCTTTAATGGTATGTCTTGTGTCAGTTCGTTGTTTTCCTGTGTGTGTTCGCTGCGTTTACACCTTTGTTACTAATATTGTTGCTAGCACTGCCGGTGAGATAGTTTTTTTGTCTTAGTGACGTTACCTCTCTCATTCCATTGTTTACATCTGCATTTATCGCGACGAATGCATTCCGCGAACTTAGAGTAGAAACACAACATTGCGGTAGCGGTTGTCAAATATATATAGAAAATTGAGAGGCAAAACCGCACTAAAAAACCACACTGAATTAAATCTATTTCTATATTCTTGCGCTCTCTATTTTTGTTACTGGCTCTCTCTTTGTGTTGCTATATTTTCATGTTTTTTGTAAACAAAGAACAGATGGGCTATTAGTTTTTGTGCATATTTTCAGTAAGAAGAAGAAATTACAAATTTTAAAAGTATTTGCGGGAATGCTTAATTTTGAGAACAATGGAACTAAACAAAAAATTATAGTAGAAGTAAAACAATTTGATTGTTCATACTGTTTTTTGTTTCATAATCACACAAGGCCAAATATTACATAAAAACAGCTGTGAAATGAAAACAAAAACAGTCGCCGCACCCGTCGTCATTTAATTCGCATTATCTTGCCGCACCGGATTCCGTCGCTGCAGTGTTCTGTTTCTACTCCTACACTGCAGAAAGAGTGTCTGCGTTGTTCTAGCTCTTGAGACGATGGCTCATCAAATTGTGAGTTTGTTTAGCTATGCGTGTGTGCCTTTTTTATTTTCGATGTTTTGTTTTACTGTTTCTTACACAACTGGCTTTGTTATTCAACTTAAAATTTTTGTTTTGTCAAAAACTGCTTGAATTCCTTACAAGTTAATACTTATAATGAATTAAAACAATTTTAGATAATTATTTTTCCGGCAATTAATTTTGTTTTTGCACTTTCCCCGCTTTTTTTATTTGAATTAATTTCCGAGAAGTTCTTTTTACGACCGTTCTCTTCACGCGCGGAGAAAAGATTGGCATGACTATATTTAGTTTTATTATTAAATTAAAATAAATATTTTTTCTGTTTTAAGGAGCCACCAATGATTGAAATCGGTTGAAAAAAAGTAAACAATATAGAGGTTATATAAGATCCGAATTGTAGTGTGAGAGATATTTTCGACGATACGCTTCAATCTTTCGTAAGGATCCGGATAACAACAAACAGATCGCGACAAACATCAAATGCATAATCTTCGTTGGTTTCCGAAATGGAGAGATCCTGTTTTATAAAATCAGTGGTAAATCCGATGTCATCAAACTTTTTTGTAGGACACGAAAAAGCTGAAACATGTACAGTGAACGTTTTGGAATAGATTACAGGCACCTAAAAATGTTTCATTGCTCTTCGAGTCCGCTTTTAAACGATTTGTGTTCAAAATTTTCCAAATTGCAGCAAAACGATTAAAAATGTGTATTGCAGGCCAACTAGTTACGGGATATTTAATTTCAAAGATGTGTTTCAATGCGATTTCCGACATGTGAAGGCGACATGCATATTCAATGTTTTCGATCGAGTTTTTCTGCAATAAAATGCAAGCGCTAGTTTTTTGAAGTAGTGGTATCGGAACATGGCGTACAATTTATTAACAGTATTTCATTTGCTGAATGCATCATGAACGACCTGAGTCACATTTTCTCCTATCAGCAGGAATTTTAGGAGCGCCCAAATAATTATAGCTGGCAAGATTTGCGATTCAACAACTTCAGCCGAATAGCTTTGGAAAAGCTTAAATGCCATACGACCCCAAAGCAAGATATAGCTTTCTTGAAAAACTCCATCGCATATGCAAAAATCGACCCAGATGCCTCTAAAGCGGAAATAAATGTAAGTCATTGGTTGTTGTTGTAACAACAATATATTTTGTTTTCTAATTCCTGTTCATCTATGGGGGATCTGCTTCGATATCCAGCTGAAGGAAACTCGCATTTTGAACGAAATGCGTCCAAAGAGTCCTGGGGGTTAGCTGAGTGGGCTTGATGGGACAATCAAAGAGGTGCAGCAATTCATATGGTCCCTGACCCAATTGGGACAGACGTCTGGGACGTTGCCATCATTTCAAATCCAATACGAATTGAGGCGGTTACACCATCCAGATCTCACCCAAACTGGTAACTAACTGTTTTACTCTACGAGGCTTCGACTTTCGTCTATTAAGTCTACATATGGCTGCCGCTCACAAATATAGAAAAGGACCTAATGTTTCAAACTAGGCGGAAGGGACGTTTCCTCGAGTAGAATGGCATGCTTAGCCGTGCCGAAGCCATTTGTAAGGTCAAGAGACTTGAAGACTAACCTGTCGTTGGTCTTGTTCTGGTTAAGGCCGCGACTTATATAGGTAGGGCCAAAAGTTACCATGGGGTTAAAACCTTTAATAATTTTTTCGTAAATTATTTTTTCTCAGATTACACAATATGCAAAATAGAAATTTTTTACACTAAGTATGGAAAATAATGTCACTTAAAAGTACACCGTTTCAGCTTCATAATGATGGGCTCGCTTTAGAGCAATTTTCATAACATCTTTCAAAATTTGTGGATGTAGCGTTCGAATTTCTGCAACAATGTTGGTCTTGAGTTTAAGTATTGTCTCTGGCTTGTGCACATATAATCGCTCCTTTAAATAAGCCCAATGAAAATAGTCGGGTGCTGACAAATCTGGAGATCGCGCTGGACAAATAATTTTCTAATTTTTGGAAGTTATTCGCTCTCCAAATATTTGACTTAAAAGTACCATTGCGCCTCGGGCAGTGTGTACAGTGGCTTCGTCGTGCTGAAACCACATCTCAGGTATGTTTTCAAGAGTAGGACGTAAAAATAGTTCTATCATAAACCGATACCGCTCTCCATTTAAGGTTACAGCAGTTCAATCTTCATTACTTCATCGAAGAAGTAATGCCCAATGATATTTGCAGATGTTATCCCGCACCATACTGTACACCTAATGGGTTGCAATTGGTATTGATGAATGGCCCTTGGATTTTCAGAACCCCATAACCTACATTTCTGCTTATTAACAAAGCTATTCAAATGAAAATGAGCTTCAGCACTTTGCGTTTAAATAATTGATCGCTGATTTAAATAATAAAATTCTTTTATTCTGGTTCTTTGTTCAGTTGTATGTACATATGTATGTGTGGTGATGATGTGTAAAACAGTTGTAGTACTGTGCTGCTTGCGGAACCCACGCTGACGATCACAACATGGAAGGTGTTCGATCAGGCTGGGGAGTAGCATTGGTTCAAGTGGCTTTGCTACTCGGATCGGCCTGTACGATTCTCCTTTGGTGGCGTCTTTGCCTGGCTATAGTAGCGGTATCACTCTGTCCATTTTCTGGTCGTGGGGAATGTATAACTGAGCACTTTGGTCATGTACTTTACTAAAGTGGTACCCAAGTCTTCAACATCAGCATTGAGATTCCGTATGGACCCAGCGCCTATGATTTCTTTACTCTGCGGATGCAACTTCGTCAACTGTAAATTGTGGAGATCGGGGATACGACGCTATACTCTTCTATTCGCATTATCTTTCTCTATTTGCTCAATAAAACGTCGGTTAAAATAACTCTCGCAGCGCTTCGGTTTTGTGACTGTTCTGTTACAGCTTTAAGTGATCTAGACATTTGTTCCGCTTGTAAGGGATCCTCAGAGTTAAGTCAGTTGGGTTGGCGCAACCTGCTGCCTCTTTAGGGAAATTTGGTCGTATTTCGTGGGCAAATAACGCGGCGCATAGCTACGTAATACAGCTGAAGTGACAACTAGGGATGTCGATCGTGACTGACTTTAACAATTCGGAATTTTAAAAACAGATCACGGGATCTAATAATATTTCGGGATTTTGTTTTTTTTATTGAGATATTCAGATTTTCTTTATTTCAGAATATTTTGTTTAGTTTCATATAAAACTCTAACCTATCTAGGGAAACATTATATAGTCCATATTCGTAACAAAAAAAATAAAGGTTTATATAAGAAATAATTTCTCTCACTAAAAAAATAACCGTTACAATACTGCATTTAAAGCTGATTTAATGAATAGTTGCCTTTTTTTAATTAGCCAACACTCAGGGGTTTTCCCCTATACATGCAATGCTTGCGTTAGTCGTTGGAAAGCAAGGGCTCGAAGGGGGGAAAGAGGGAGTAATGTTTATTTCACCTTGAATTTCTGGATGTCGTAATTGGTGGGAAATACATTTGCCGGAAGTCGATCTCACATACGGATAGTACAGGCAAAAAACGAATTCGATCTGTAGTGTATAATGCGATCAACCGGCCAATTTGATAACTAATGGGTGTGAATTTCTGGAAAGTCGTGTATCCCTGCCGTACATCCTCACCTCAGGAATAAGGCCACGAATGTCTGAAGAACACACACCATGGAAGTGGCGATAGAACAGCGACACACAACCCACATTCCGACGATGCTCCAGAGAAACAATAGAGTTGGATACCCTACTGTTTCCTATCAGCACCATTGCTCTCCTTTGAACATGGTCCAGAAGCTCCAATGATGATTTTTGAGCACCTACTTTTATATGGGAGTTGTATTCCATATTTGGCCTGATGTAGGTTGTATAGATATCGAAATCAGAAGGAGTGAAACATTTTTTGCACCGCTTTAGGGAGCCTATACACTAGGGCGTACCTCAAAAAAAAAGTTCGGCGTACACCTTCGAATATGAAGTATTATTGAAAGGTAGTTTCAAAAAAATTTTTTTATTTTTTTATGCCGAACGCTTTTACATTTTTCTATATAACTTCTGCATTTATAAACGGATTTTAAAGTGTGATACATCGATGTCTCGACGAGGCCGATTTTTTTGTCTTTGAAGTCATTGAGCTCAAGCACCCCATTCTGGTACTTACCCATCATATCTCAGTTGCTACTACCCTAATGTACCACTCTAATATCAGAAAATTAAAGCTCGCGCGGGGTGCTTGAGCTCAATGACTTCAAAGACAAAAAAATCGGCCTCATCGAGACAAAAACATCGATGTATCACACTTTAAAATCCGGATGAGAACCCATCTACAACAACTCGTATAGTGCGATCTCTAAGAAAGCTCGATATAAATCGAGTAAATGTATTACCGACACCAAAAGCGATCAGCTTTGATAAGAGTGCACTGTGCCAGACTCTATCAAATGCCTTGGATATATCCAGAGCCACGACCTTACTCTCACCAAACTGGTGGATAGACCGACTCCAGCTTTCCGATAGGAAAGCCATCAGGTCACCCGTAGAGCGATTTCTACGGAAGCCGTACTGTCTGTCACTAAGCAGGCCGTTGGACTCCAGATACCCTACAAGATGGTGGTTAGCCATGCTCTCCATTACCTTGGAGAGCGCAGAGCAGATCGCGATTGGCCGATAATTCGCAGGATCATTGTCTTCACCCTTTTTAGGGATCGACTGGACGTTCGCAACCTTCCAAAACGCTGGGAAGACTCCTGCACGATAAGCAAGGTTGAAAAGGTTGCGCAGTGGACGGGCTAGCGTCGAGGAGCACTTACATAGGACTAGTGCCGAGATACCATCCGGGCCCGGGGACTTACTAACATCGAGATTCGCAAGAACCCTTTCAACTCCACGAGTTCGAAAAAATATCTTAGGCATGGAACTAGATACGTTTTTGATCTCGGATTGCTTTCCGGCAAGGAAGAATTTCCTGCAAACATTTCAGCCAATAGGTTGGCTTTATCAACCGGGTCAGTGGATACCCCGTCGTTTTTAACAAGAGTTGGGATAGATGAAGAACTATCCTTTACTCTTCTTACAAACGACCAAAAGCTCTTACTTCCCCTGGGAGAATTAAGAACCGTTGTACGTAGACGTTGCTCGCAAAGAAACTTTTCACGCCTAAGCACTCTGGCACACGACGTTCTTGCCTGTTTACGCAGCAGTTCAGTATTGACGTTTTTGTTTAAAAGCCAATTTCTATACGCCTCTTTTGATCTGACAGCATCCCTGCATGCCTGGTTAAACCAACTATTTTTGGCAGGCTTAACCGACATAATTTTAGTTGGAATAAACGTCTTCATTCCAAATAAAATTATATTTTCGGTCATTTCAGCCGCAGCATTAATGCTGTTATCGAGAAAGCATAGCTTCCAATTGGAATGCTGGAAAAAGTGGTTGAGCTCAGCCCAACGTGCATTTTCGTATATAAAAATTGTCCGCTTTGGGGCTGGTATCGAAGCGACACGAAGGGCGGAATACGAAAAAGATGCTGAAACAATGCAGTGATCGGAATTACCAAGACAAGGACATTAACTTCATACTTTTCAGGGTGTGAAATTAAGAAAAGGTCAAGAATATTGTGTTGGTGTCCTTCGACACACGGAATATGTGTCGGTTCATTCACTAATTTCGTTAAGTCGTTTTGCGCGGCGTATTGGCCCTCCGGAGTTGTTTGGCTCGAATGGGAAAGCCAGGTAGAATTATGGACATTAAAATCCCCAGCAACGACAATTTCACTGTCCGGATAACTCTCCAAAACTTTCGTTATTGAATCAGAAAGGGCGTCGAAGTCGTTGAGGGAAGCCTTCCTTTCTGAATTTGGGCTTCTATAAATAAACCCAAAATGAAGTACGTGTATTCTAATCCTGAACTCAACCCAAAGGGAGTTAAATTCTGGATCTTGTGAGTTTAAGTGTTGCTGGCTCTGAAACACTATGTCATTACGTACATATGTATACCGCAAGACCTCTGTGAGAAATAAAAAGGGATAAGGTGTGGTACCCAGGAACGTGAAAATCCTGTGGATCAGAATCCTCGCGCACCTGGGTCTCACATAGAGCTAAGACATCAGGCCTATGGAAATGAATGTGGGAAAACACTGCGAAAAAATTCGCACGCAGCCCACGTATGTTGGTGAAATGAATTTTAAATCTCTTCACCATTACGCCAACCAGAAAACAAAAACAAATGTCAGTGTGTAAGTGCAGTAGACAATCCGTCGTCTTTCGCAATCATTGCTTGTGGGCACAATTACACTGTTCTGCAACACATTCCTCCTTTTGACGAAAGCAACTGATCTTTATGAAAAATGATCTCCTGAATCCGAATTGAGTGTCCGATTTGCCCCATCACGTATTATTTACGAGATATAGTGAAAATGATTTTTTGCGACGTTCTTTTTGATTCTGCGCTAAAACGAGTGGGAGGATCAAAAGTTAATTTTTGTAGAACAGTGTAATTTTCATATAACTGTATGCAGATTATTACTGTGGTTCAGTGCTTATAAGCGGGAACTGCATGTACAATTAATCGGTTCTTATAAAACCATTTTTTTACAAAACTGGCACGTTGTATAGGTTCATTTGTTGCATCTATTAATACGTGGCAGAAGCTAACGGGCGATCAATCTAGAGATACTGTTCAAACTGTTTTTCTCTTCAGTATTAAACTAATATTTCTATATGGTGTTTTTTTTAGTTTCCCTTATATACATATGTATTTCATCTCTGCCCTGGCAACTCTTTTACTTATGTATGAATTTCTTCTTTTGTTTTCGTTAGAATGTTGACGAGAAGACATCAAACAATAAACATTGAAAACGAAGGCGAAGTGTTATTCTTTTATAACTATTCGGGAATAAATTCCGCTCCCATCCTATGACAATATCAGAAGTGGGAAACGCGATATATACATTTATGTGAGTGCGACGTTAAAAGAATAATAAGAATTAAGAGATTGAAAGGAGTGGAAAATTTTACCATTACATTCTTGAAGGAGAAATTACGGGAATATGGTCTTAAAATGTGCAGTACAGAGACCGAATTAATAGCTCGTTTACGTAAATCAAACGTGCCGATCGATATTGCCGGCTCCTCGGGGTAAATGTGTCGCAAGCGAACGGTATAAATATTCAGTATGGTATAGTGCTTACGACAAATGTTAAAAATTTACCGGATTTCGTGACGAAATTGGTCGTTTCAACGACTAGGTCGACGATAGGACATGTGCATTACCTACTCAATATTCTTCTGCATCGGAATTTCATGAGAATCAACACGTCGTTATGCATGCTCACTCACAGCAGAGAATAGAATTGCATACTACCCCATTGTTTGTTGACGCTGAGAAAGCTCTGGCCGATGCGCAAGGTTTATGTATAGAAGGTTACGCCATCCCAGCCCCCTTCCCTTTTCTGTTTTTGACGTTTGTCACCAATGACGTCACGCAAACTTTATTCCTATTGGCTAAAAATTTCGAGCTAACAGCTGATAATATTTGTGTATTCATAACAGTGGGACAATTGACTATTTTTGCCATCAATTTATTTGTTTTATTTTATTTATTTGTTTATTTTCCAAAAATTTGGCCACTGCACACTTCATTTTTACTATTTTGTTTTTTTCTCCTATTTTTGTCACACTTCTATGGATTAAAAACACAAACTAAATGTTTCTAATCAAACAATAAAAATGTTACTTATACACATATTTTTTACTGTTGGTTTTCATACATTTGCCCACTGCACACTTAATGTTTACGTTTCGATTTGTTGTTTTATTTCTTCACAAATCTGACAAAGTGATTTCAGCTGTAGGGTTGCCAACTCACTGCAATATGTACATTTTTCACATGAAATCTTAGCATTGTTAACTAAAAGTAGGCAGAAATAGAGCTGGCAACCCACTTCTTTTTGATGTTTGTCACCAACTACGTCACCTAACGGCAATTTTTGCTGATGGCGTAACCTTGTATTTATAAACCTTGCCGATGCGCATAATATTTCTTACTCGCACAACAGACAGAAACACTTCGAAACAAACATGCACGATTCTGTACCGAATGTATTGAGAGACAATGTGTTTGTGCCCAAGGTTTATAAATACATACATAAACCTTGATTTGTGCCGACTGCTGATGGAATGAACACACATAGAATGACAAGTACAGTACAGCAAAACTTGTGCTTGCTTCTTACGTGCCACCATCTGCGCAATGTGTCGGTTCTCAAAATGTCTTAGGCTGATGGCAGAGTGCGCTCTCAAAGCGGAGCTGAAAGCTGATTGAAATTCTTAAAACTGTGTACATACAAATTAGTAGAAATCGGCGTCGGGATGGCAGAGTGCGCGCCGAGCCGAGCTGATTGAATAGAACAAAACTGTTTTGATCGTTTTTCGTGCTGATATTTGATTGTATGTGTAAAGATATGAGTTGTTTGCAATTTGTCAACGGTTCTTGACGTTTTGTTACTGTTGAAATAATTCTCTCTGTTTTGTTTGACAAATTTTTCGAATACATATTGAACAAAATTATTTAAATTTTGATCAATCATATTTATAATTAACAGATTATTCATAGTTCAGTTTAATCGAAAATTTCCATTATTAGATTAATCAATTAACAACATTATTGATTAACCTAAATTTTGACTTACGAATATCAACTACACAACAACATTCATTAATAAAAAAAATATAAAAAAAAACACAAAACGCACAGCAAAAACAGTGCAGATTCAGCGTCGATTTCAGCGTTCACTCTGCCATCCACAAACTTCATATAAGCATGAAATAAGTTCGGCTCGGTTCCGCTTTAAGCGCGCACTCTGCCATCAGCCTTAGCAACGAACATTTAATTGCCTGCTGTGTGCCCAGCAACTATTGCAATGACCGAAGCAATGAAACCACCACCGTTGACAACGATTGATTTGGCTAAACGGGAACGAATCGAACATCATACCCTGCGTTTGCACAAACACACACACCGATTTGGTGTCTTCAATTTGCAACCCAAATGTATCTACTATGTTTTCGCCGGTATCATCGGTCCATGCGTCTGCATATGCGCCAAGTTCTCAGCCGTACACACTGAATGTCCAGTCATACATACACACCGAGTACACAGATGTACATGCCGAATTTGCAGTTTTGTGCTCTGAATACTGTGTTGTCACAAGCAATTGCTAATTCGACATCGGTTTTGCGTCGAAATAATCAACATAGTGTGCAAGAGGTAACTGAAGCGTGCAAGAGGTAGCTGTTACGACTTCGGTGCAGTTTCTTGAACGGATTGAACAGTTGATGACAGCGTATGAGTGGACTGAGGTCTTGTTTACAATTCGAAGCAAGTTATGTGGTGCAGCGAAATTTTAGATTGATGCTCCACCGATTTTTAAGAAATGGAGTGATTTCGTTAGTGCATTTTCATGCGTAATTAATAGTGGGGACATTCATACTGAAATGATGAATACTCGTCAGAATCGGAACGAGAGAGTTGTTGACTTTTTTTTTATCGCATGTTGGCTATCGGGTTTCGTGGACAGCTTAACGACAATGCTGTTACCCGGTATGTCATTATTGGTTTAGTGGATAAAGGGCTGCGTAAACCACTATTGGCTATGTCGTTTGCAAGGTGGTCCGATTTACTGCGATCGTTACAGAATGTTGCTATTTATTCGAGACGACAACAATTTACGCCGCAACCACCTGTAAGACAATTGCCTGTTGTGAAATCAATGGGTGACAAAGAACACACAGAATACGTCGAAGTGAAAACAGTTACAAAGTCTGGTCCAATTTGTTACAACTGCCGCGATAGGGGACATATTTCGAGAAATTGCCCAAAACCACAACGAAAGCAGCCAAACCCAGTGAAATCGATAGGTGATGCGAATCTTATGAAGAAAGTGCAATTGAATGATGAGCAATGTAAGGCGTTGATCGATTCTATAAGTAGTTTGTCGCTTATGTAACGAACTCTTGCTAATAAACTGAACTGTGAGATTATCGAATAAAATAAGGTTTTGCAGGTAGTGAGTATCAAAGCATGGAAAAATCCGTGAACGTTAAAATAACTATTGTAATAACTACTAATGGGAATTATTGGTTGTCGAGGACAATGCGATGAACTATGAAGTGATTATTGCAATGGACATTTTATCAAGAGGTCGTGTGGTTATGCAGAACGGAAATGGTCAAGTGTTTGCGTTGAATGATTTGAGTGTGCGTTGTGGTGATGACTTGAAAAAGGACGAACGGAAAAAATCTGATTGAAGTGTTGAGTGATCTCTCAAATTGCTTTGGGAACAAGTTGAATGAAATCGGAAAGTGCAGCGCAGTGAAAATGGAAATTGCCGTAACTTCTTCAACGCCAATATCACGAAGCCGTACGCGATACCAATTCCAAAGCAAAAAATAGTGACCGCATCGTAAATGAACTGTTGGATTAAAATATTGTACGCCCATCAACGTCTCTGTATGCATCGCCCATCGTGATCATCTCTTAATTAAATGGAGAAGATCAACTGTGTGTGGATAATCGGGCTCTGAACTCGATCACTGAAAAGCAGCCGTGGCCGTTGCCCACTGTAGATGGCGTTCATTTAACACTTGCGGGTAAGAAATATTTTACTACATTGAACATGCTGTCCGGAATTACCAAATCGAAATCGACAAGCAATTGAAGAAGTTTACCACCTTTATGACACAAAACGGTCATTTTGAATTTAACCGGATGCCGTTTTGGTTAAAAAATGTTCTGTGTACATTTCAAAAGATGATGAAATTGATCGAATCTTTGGAAGGTAAGGTAGTAAGCTACGTAGATGAAGTTATTGTCGCGTCGAGTAAATGTTTTTTTTTATGAAAAGTGCCGTAAAATGTTTGGGACATGAGGTTGACGTTTCGGGTATAAGACCTGGTCGCGGAAAGACGGTTGCAATTGGTGAGTTCCCAGTGGCAACGAATGCAACTGATGTTAAACCTTTTCTTGGATTAACGAATTATTTTCAAAAAATTGTGAGAAATTATGCTCACATAGCTGAACTACTAACGTAAATACCAGTATTAGGTATTTACGACATCGATAAGGAGCATGAACTTCACACAGCTGCAAGTAGCGATCTTGATTCAATGTGAAAACGACGGTACGATAAAACCCATTGCATATTTTAGTCGACTATGCTGTCGTCGAAAGCAAACACCACGGATATGAGCTGGAAGTTTGAGCTGTCGTAGAGGCATGTCAACGCTTCAGGTTGCACTTGTTGGGTAAAAATTTGACCATTTTTACCGATTGTGCTGCAATTTCGAGCGTGAAAATGAAAACACCCATGATTCCACCAGTATCACGATGGTTGTTAAAACTTCTAGAATATGATTACACGACTTATCATCGCCCAGGAAAATTGATGGGCCATGTTGATGCCAAGAGACGCGCACCTGTTGATCAGCCAGTAGAATTGGAAGATGTAAAAGCGAGTTTGATGACGATTGGATTTTGTCGATGCAGAAACAAGACCTTGATTTCAAACAAATAGTGTCTATTTTAAATGGCGAGGCAGACCAATCTCAAAAGAAACGCTACACCAATGAATTCCTACTAAAACGAAACCGTTTGAACAGAAAAGACGGAACAGAGTTATTGGTTATTACACGAGGTTTCCGCTGGCAATTCGTAATACTTTGTCATGATGATGTTGGACATCCTGGTGTGGATGGCACTACAAAAAGAATTCTTCAGCATTTCTGATTTCGTCGATGTCGCAATTTTGTGAAGGGGTATCTTAAATCATGCATTGAGTTTTGTTATTGCAGAGAACCAGCCCGGAAAGAATGTCAACTCTACTGTATGGACATACCACGCGTGCCATTTGAGGTAATCCACATGGATTATCTAGGACCTTTCATTAGAAGTCAACGAGGTAATGAACATATTGTGATAGTTGATGCTCTAACACGATACGTCGTTACGTTTGCTGTAAAATCCACGAAGGCAAAACCGGTGATTGACGCTCTCAATCAATTGACATTGTGCTTTGGCTTGCCGAAACGAGTGGTAACAGACCTAACAGACGATTGACTACTGCTCTAGTCGCGATATTCAACATATAAAGGTACGCACTCCTCGTGCAAATGGACTCGCAGAACGTGTCAACCAAACAATATTGTCCTACCTGAAAACATCTTCGAACGCGAAATTGTGGTACAACGAGCCTTGCAAACTCCAATGGAAAATCAATACGACGGTAAAAGATATAAGTGGTAACAAAATTTGGTTGCCGCACACGACGACAATAATGATATCGACGCATCAACGCTAAGTAAACGACGAGACGACGCCATAAAGAACATAAACGCAGATCTACTTGTATGGAAATTCGACGCAAAACATTTGACGACCTTGCTTCCTGATGTCGATGATGCTTATGAAGATGACGAAGATCCAAACGATGATGGATAACATGTAACTCAAGGACGAGTTATCGTCAGGGGGCTGAACTGTCACCATTTTTTTAGTTTTCCTAATGTATGTATTTCATCTCCCTCAACCCTTTCAACCCTTTTACTTATGTATGAATTCCTTCTTGTGTTTTGTTGTGAAGTTGAGTTATCGTTAGAATGTTGACGAGAAGACATCATACAATAAACATTGAAAACGAAGGCGAAGTGTTTTTCTTTTATAACTTTATTCGGGAATAGATTCCGCTCCCATCCTATGACACAAATGTGAAATAAATTACATATTTCAGCATTAAGAAGATTATAGAAAACGTATGAGTATGGATGTGGTTTCCGCCTTTGCAGGCAACAACGCCTGGAATGCCCGATTTAACAAAGAAATACTTCGTTGATTTCAACATTTCTTGGCAGTTTTAACTTACTTTATGCACCTGTGGCTCCAAAAGAACAACAAATGTGTTCAAAATATGATGAGGTGCATTGCATAATTGCCTACTCGATGAAACCAGCCCTCAGCCGAAAACCTCAACTTTGCTGCCAGTTGAGTAATAGAAATTTAAATTGAAGCGCGTTAAGATTGATGAAGGCTTTTATGAAAATGGGCGTTCAAACCAAAATGCATTTCATGATTTTTTTGGTCAGCATAATTGACCAAATGTGTCGGTAGAATTGTGACCAAATTCCCACAAACCCGGTCTGAAGGAATTGTAAAAACACCTGTGCATGCTCGCCCAATTCGTTCTGCCATAGTTCTGTCATCGGGCCGTGTTTCATCGAAAATGAGCTCGGCAGAGCAGTTACCGTAAATCGTGTTCGATATCGCGAGATATGTGGTTCCAACAGGATGATGCCACACAGCCGTGCTATCTAACTTTGTGGCGATGTAAATTTGCCGTCACGATCATTTGATTTGACACCGTTGGACTTCTTTTTTTGAGGATATTTAAAAGAAATTTTCTTTGGGGATACTTAAAAGAAAAGTTTACGTCAATAAGCCAAAAAAATTCAAAAGCTTAACGATGAAATAATTCTGCACATTAACACATAATCTCCATTATGTGTCAGAGGCATTGAAAATATGGACCGTCGGAAAAAGGTGTCACCATAGTTCCTTTTATCATAATAAAAAATATTAAGATAATTCTCTGAAAATTGTTTGTTTTAGTTACAATTAATTTATAAATTGCGTTTTAGTTGGACCACCTTTTTTCCCGCAAACCAAATGGTTGGAACGTCTTGCAACCTTTTTCCTTCGTGTATTAATATTGAAGAATACACAACAACAAATGCTATTATATAAAATGCCAAGTGTTAATTTTTGATGTTGGCAAACTATTAATTATTTTACAATGGTATCAAACCTTTCGAGCTTTTTTTTTGAAATTGAAGATCTGGATGTGAAACAAACATGGTGAAAATGATACAATTTCAAATGTTGTATCATTCAGTCTTAGTCGAGCAGCTGGTGACCTGTTTCGCTGCATTCGCGACGGAACCTCCTTTTTTCACTTACAAGGTGCTCTATTTCCCGGTTAGTGTAAGTATTTAAACTATTTGTCGCGTTATTTTGTCTGTGTGTAGCGTGAATGGCCGCCTGTTCGAATATAAAAGAGTGCTAATGTACTACCTGTATTTTAACCAGTTAGTTGTGTATGAAGTAAAGTAAACATAGGGGCTCGTCTACAAGAACTATCTTCTCGAGAAGAAGAAATATAACTGGCAAGTGGTCTGACAATAAGTCAGGGCAGGTACTAGCAGATAATTTAGATTTACTAACTCCTCTATTTACTTAGTAGGGACATAAATACTGTTACACACGTTTTATGCTGTAAAATAAAAAGTGCTGAATGTTTTTGGACCAAATGTTTTTTAATATATTTATTGATGTATATTGTATCCAAAAAGAATCTACTTATTCGAAATGCCCGTCCTTTGCCTTTACACACGCCTTAAGTCGCACTGGCCAATCGTCAATAGCTGCACGAACCTCGTCTTTGGAAAATTGGCCACAACTCGAACCAAAACAGTCTTAAGAGATCCAATGTTGGGGTATCTTTTGTGACAAATCTTGTCCTCTCAAACCGTCCACAACTTGTAATCCAATAGGTTCAAATCTGGACTGCCTGAGGGCCATTCTTCAGAGAAAATGAAAGCTAGCAAATTGTTTCGAAGCCAGGCCTGGAACGTTTTAGCCTTATGGGCCTGCGCAGAATTCTGCTGGAAAGTCCATGGCTGGTTTTGGAACAGGGAATTGTTAAGAGGCTTCACAACAGCTTCCAAACCGGTTTCTTGGTAAACTTTGGGCGATGTTTTGACTCCTTGTTCGCAGAAATGCAGGTCAGTGACCCCATCTTAAGAGACACTCCACCAAACCATGAATGAAGCTGGGTGATGACCCTTTTCCACCACTGGGATCAGTTCAGATGCTTCCTTAGATGACCGCGCATACACTCATTTTTCCTGAACGGTAAACATTTTTTCATCGGTGAACAAAATTTTCTGTGCAAGTTATCAGCGTGCTTCACCAAAAGATTTTTCAATCCTTTTTTTTTTAAAGCTGCAGTCAGTAAATGTCCGGTATGTCGTTTGAAAGTCCCAAGTCTTTTTTAATGATTCGACTTACGGACTTTTGCGTGATATTCATCTCACGGGCCATGATTTTCTGTTTTCGAAGCGGATTTCTGGTAATTCTTGATTTAACGGCTTTGATGACATGCGGTGTTCGAACAGAGCGTGGGCGACTTGACCGGTGGCGGTCTTTTATATCTCCAGTCTCCTTAAACAGTTTTATGCATCGGTAGACGAACATGCGGCTAATCCCTAGTGGGATTAGACACTTGAAAGGCGCTATTACAGCGATACGGTTCTCATTATCTGAACACTCCATGATGAAAGTTGAAACAATTTTAAAATCCCGTTACAGACTAACGCTATTGAGGTTAGATTTCAAAACCCATATGACATTAACGGGGTATGTTCAGGTGTGTTCATTGTTGTAACAGTATTTATGTCCCTTCTAAGTATACCGAAGTCTACCAAGTCAGGCTTTTTGTTAATATCAGAAGCCCAATATGTAGGTTGATTGGACGATATAAAGTCCAATTTATTTTGACGTCGCAGTAGACATTTATACAGCTGGTTCCCCTAGGGTTTGATAAACGGGATCCCCAGTGCGTTTGTTCGGCATTGTAGTCACCAGCAGAAATAAAGTTGCGTCCGAGACCATTGAAAAAGTTCAGAAGTATAATCTGATATCGCGAACCGCTGAAATGGTAAGAAAGCTACCTTGAATCTGGATACCAATTGTTGTCGCCTGAAGGTAGTTTTGTGAGACTTCTTCAGCGACTTCATGTTTCATTCGTTTTTGTATTAGGATACCAGTGCCCCCATGAGCCTTACCGTCGGGGTGGTAAGTATCATAAAAACTAAAATTAGGTATCTGAAAATTGTATTTGTCTGTAAGATGAGTTTCCGATAGTAATATTATATCAATATTCTGACGATCTAGGTACTCTATCAGTTCGTGTCTATGTTGGTTCACCCCGTTTGCGTTCGATGTACATATCTTAAGAGGGCCTATTTTGTGGTAAGTAGAACTTGAATTAACTGGCTGTGGTTTCTTGCATCATTGATTGCATAGTTGACATGAACATGTTTATACTCTGTACCATTTGTTAAATCATTGATTCGGCGTTTCAAAGTTGTTGCTCTGGGGCATTAGGTGTATGCGTCCTCGTGGATGTTACCGTTTGTAATACCGTTTCCGTCGCTAGAGCAAACTGGAGTCTGTTGGATGTCGATTATAGGTTCGCCGCGTTTCGGTTAGAAATGAATTGACGCTTCTCTTCTAGTTTCTGCTTAAGTTCTTTGTAAACCCTACAATCTATGTAGTTAGCGGTACGTTGCACTTTTTCTATTCCTGCAATTTGACTTTGCAGACGGATGATTGGTGTAGATCACCACATACAACACAAACGGTTGGCAAAATGCAGTACGATTTTGTGTCCATACTCTTGACAACTTTGGCATTGAACGGGACCATTTCTTTTGTGGGGTTCTTCAACCGAAATTCGTCGTTATAACAAATATGGAAGTTTGTATATAGGATGAACTTCATTTTTCTTTAGTTTCCGCGAGTCAGGTTGAAGTTCGACCTTGTACATTGGTAGGGAAACCTTTTTATTATTAAGAACGTTTACCACGGATTGAACGTTAAAATTCTCTTTTCCAGTGCTCGTTTTACCTCATCGGTCCTACAAAAGATTCAATTCCTTTTAAGATTACCGCAATATCCTAACTACTCTTTAGACGATACGTGTAAAAATTTGTATTTCTATCGTTGAAATAACTAGAAATAGCGCGAAGGCCGTTTTCGGTGTATGCCTGAATTTTTGTCTCGCTAATGTTCCCTGTCTTTATAGGCACTATGTGAAAGCCACCACAACCAATATGTTAGGCAATGATATTTACTAGCACATTTGAGCTACTCTCACGTAGGTATATTGGGGTCGGCCTTAAATTTGCGGCATTTTTCAAGGTAGAAGATTGTTGTTCTTCTACGTTCAGCAATGTAAAGCGGTTGTTACCCGTGACGGACGTTGGTGGTTCTTCACCGTTCACAATTTTGCAATTTGTTTGTAATACCTTTGGCAGTGCTGGATTTACGCTTTATAGTAATGTAGCGATCCATGCCTGTCTGTACCGCTTTTAATGGTTTGTCGTTGTTTTCCTGTCCCTTTCTATGTTCGCTGTGTTCTTTGTTATTATCTCACTGGCGGGTGAGAGAGTTTTTTGTGACGTTACCTCTCTCATTCCATTGTTTCCATCTGAATTTATCGCGAAGTATGCATTCTGCGAACTTACACTGCAGAAGGAGTGTCTGCGTTGTTCTAACTTTTGAGTGAGACGATGGCTCATCAAGATGTGAGTTTGTTTAGCTGTTTGTGTGCCTTTTTTATTTTGGTTGTTTTGTTTTACTGTTTCTTACACAACTGAATTTGCTGTTTAACTTAAAATTTTATTTTGTCAAAAACTGCTTGAATTCCTTACAAGTTAAAACAGGGTGCGGCTAAAGTTACTATATGATGTAAAACAATTGTAACTTCTTTGCTTGCGAGTATTTAACTTTTTCTTTTTTCCTATTTCAGAAATTTAACTTGGGAGAATATTTAAAAATGGAACGCTATACAATTGCGCAAAGAACTAAGATTGTTTTTCTATTCATTGAAAATCATCGTTCGATAATTAATACTCAACGTGCATACAGAAGATTTTATGGTGTAAGAACTGCTCCAACGGGTCCAACCATTCGTTTGTTGGTGAATAATTTTGCTGAATATGGGACTGTCGGAGATACAAGACGTACGGGCAGACCTCGAACTGGCAGATCGGCCGAAAATATTGATGCTGTGCGACAGAGCGTCGAAGAAAATCCGGAGACATCAACGAGAAGACGATCTTCCCAGTTGCAGCTTTCTGACCGCACTCTTCGGCGAATTTTAAAACACAATTTGCACCTCTTCCCTTACAAAATCCAACTAGTCCAAAAACTAAATTCTGAGAACTTCGTATTCCGCTTGGAATATGCTAGAGCAGTTTTAAATCTCGTTGATCAAAATGAAAATTTTTTGTCAAATTTAATGATGACCGACGAAGCGCATTTTCACTTGAACGGTTTCGTAAATAAACAAAACAACAGATTTTGGGGATCCCAAAATCCCAAAAATCTTCATCAGAAATCTTTACACGCAATTCGTGTAACCGTTTGGTGTGGCATTACCGCCCAAAAAGTTTACGGTCCTTTTTTTTGAAAACAATAAATGGAGAACGTTACAGAGTAATGCTACAAAATTTTTTATTTCCGCAACTGCCACCAAACGCCAATATATGGTTTCAACAAGATGGAGCAACAGCTCATACAGCCCGTGCAACGATGGACTTATTAAGACAACAATTTCCAAATCGGATAATTTCTAAAAACGGCGATTTGAGATGGCCACCATGATCGCCAGATTTGACTGCACCGGATTTTTTCTTGTGGGGCTATCTCAAAGACGAAGTTTATGTGAATAAACCCCAAACCTTTCAGCAACTAAAGGACAACATTCAAGAAGAAATTGATCGTATACCACAAGAAACACTCAACAAAGTTATGGAAAATGCCATAAAAAGAGCACATTTTTGCGTTAGAGAAAACGGTTCTCATTTAACTGATATTATTTTTCATAATTAATGTAAAAAAATAACATAAAATAAACTTTCTTTTTATCATAAATTTTTTTGTTTTTTTCATTCCATTCAATAGTTATTTAAAAAACAAATCATATAGTTACTTTAGCCGCACCATGTACTTATAATGAATTCAAACAATTTAAGATAACTATTTTCCCGGCAATTAAGTTTATTTTTGCACTTTCCCTGCTTATTTTATTTTTTTACTTATAGAATTAATTTCCGAGAGGAGTTCTTTTAACGACCGTTCTCTTAGCGCTTGAAGAGCAATGTCTATACCTACACATAAAAGTAAATAATATTTTTATTTTGCTTTATGACCAATTTTGATATTTTTATATCATATTTGATTTTATCGGGCTATGAGGTCAAATTATGATGATGAAACTAAACTAATTTATTTATTTTTTTCACTAAACGTTTCGTTGGCTTGTTTCCAAATTCTTCAGGAGTGTTTTTTTTTATTTAAAATCATATAACAGTGAGTAAACATTTTTTTTCAAGAAAGAGAACCTTTTTGTCAATGACAATCTTTTTACTTACAATTAGTTTCACAACCGTCTCATATTATTATTTCTATTATAAAATTTCTATTATAAATGTTAAATAATAGTCGCAGTATAAATTAAAACTAATATCACAGAGCTTTACTTAAAGAATATTTATAAATTACTGAAGTTTTGTGTTGTCTTTGTCTTTCCTTTGTCTTCCTTTCGTGTTGATGGACTTTCTCATCCTCTGCTGTATGCTTAAAATTTCGAGTATATGTCGTTTGTTCTCTGATCTGTCTAAAATTTTAATGTTTTTAAGTCCGCCTTATATTGTTTTTCTTTTTTATGCTGCGCCAACGCTTTTATCTCTTTTCCATTATTTATGTCTGCTTCATGTTCACTTAATCGCTTGATCAGTACTCGTTTTGTCGTTCCAATATATACAGGGTGGCCCAAATGAGACCTAGTGATGTTAAACATGTAACACTCTTGTAATAACGGTTTTTAAATGATTTATTTTTACATGTTAAATACATTTTATGGAAAGTTAGCGTGACTATGTGTGAAATATGACATCAGACAAATGACCACCATTTTGCTCGATGCAGGCATTGGCTCTTTTTAGCTCCAAGCTGCTTCACAGCTTCCACGTTCTCTTCAGTACGAATATTTCGATGAGCACCTCTTCCTGGACGGTCGGCAACTGAACCCAGTTCCTCAAAACGGCGAAATAAACTTGTAATCATGGAAGATGTGGGCGCTGATCTTACGTTAAAAAACGGCGGTAATTTCGCTGCGTCGGAACAATTGATCGTTGAGAAGAATAATAAAAATCGATAATTTAATTGCGTTGTTGTGGACTGTACGTATTCATTTTAAATTTCCAAGAGTTCAGTTATATTCTGCAAAAAGAAAAAAAAAAATTATGTTAAAAAATAAAAAAAGTTATTTGTGTTTCACATCAGCTGGTCTTATTTGGGCCACCCGTCACTTTGTCACACTTCTAAATATCGTTACGCATACACTTTATTTCGTAAACAACGTTGTTCTGTTTGTGTCTGTCAATTTTTGCTTTGAGAAACATTTTCGTAGTTTTCGTAGTGTTTCGTTTGATAAGTATGCTATCGATGTGTTCTCATCCCTAATTATACTCTTCAAAATATTGTTGTCGGTTAACGGTATAAACGGTACACTGCAAAAATTTGTTACGTTATGTATCGTATTTGTGTTACCAATTTTTTTTAGAATCGATTAAAATTTGTTTACTCCCATCATCTCAATATATTTAGGGTAATTGTTTTTTGTGAACATATTGATTATTTTATTTCTGTTGTCCTTTTTTAAGTTGAATTTTAGTGTGGTATGAGTTTAATAATTTAAAATGGTTTCTACTTCGTTTTTATTGACTACTGCAATTATGTCGTCTACATATTTGGATGTGTGAATAATTTCTATGTTTTTGGAATTACATCGTCGAGAAGTGTGTCAAGTACTACTATATCCGCAATTGTTGGGGGCAATGGATTTTTCTTTGGCATACCATACGATTGATGGTAAAAATTTGTTGTCAAATCGGAAGTAATTGTTGGCCTCGAAGCAGAATTGCAGAAGTTTAAAAAAAGCTCTATTGAGTTCCTTATGCTGTAATTGGGTGAGATTATGTTCTTTAACACTTGTCCAATGTATTTAGACAGATGAGCAGGGTACTTTAGTCGATGATGAAAATGGTCTTAACGGTACGTCGTCTCTGTGGATTTTCGGTAACCCGTATAATTCTAAGTACAGTTTTATAGCTTATTTTATTATGTCGAATATATTTATTGGTTCACAAATGAGAAAAAACTGTCTAAGCTCACTTTATTTGTTCCGGTATAAAACGATTCTTTACTCCCATCATCTCAAAATCAACATACTTCTCAATTTCAACTGGGAAATGAGCTTCCGTGTGATACAAATGATAATATTTGTAAGCTAGTTCCAGATGCAGATACATCACTTACCAATTAGATGCTGAACCATCCACTTCAATCTCCAGGGTGATCCATCAAGAGGTATTTTTTCAGAACAAAAAATATATAAAAATTTAAATCAGGTGTGGAATCTTTATTGGTAATTTAAAAGGACATTTAATGGCACTTATTTTTTTGAAAATGATTACCTTCAAGTATTGGCAACTGTATTATGGAAATGAGCGTTTGGTGAGAAACGGCAAGATCCGCTGTCGTTACCGTGAATGGTGCTCGCTATCGCGCCATGATATCGATCTTTATGCTAACTAAAATTGATACCCGTAATCTTGACTACACTTGGTTTCAACTGGATGATGCCACTTGCCATACAATAATGGATCTATTGAGAGGTCATTTCGAAAAGCAGCTAATTTCATGTTTTGGACAGGTGAGTTGGCCGCCTAGATCGAGTGATATCACACATAATATTCAAAATTCAAAAAAATGCCATAAAATGTCCTTTTAAATTACCAATAAAGATACCTCTAGATGGATCACCCTATATTATGATATACAAACTGTAGGCGTATCTTCTATTCCTGGTACGTACTGTGACCAAGTTTTAACGGAAGACTTACGCGATATTTTGATTCGAAAAGGGCCAGATTTTTTCCGGAAACAAGCGGTACAACAACGAAAATATATACTTGACTAGAAATAGTTTCATTAAATGCTGCTGTTGGTACTGATCTTAATTTTAGTACCCCGAGCGAATATACAATTTGGAAGCATATTATTAACTTACTAATGGAGCATGAAAAGAGTTAACTGCACAGGCAATCAGTGAAGAATTAAGCCGCAAGAAGCAGAATTACTAAAAATGTTTTCAGTAAGTTGATATATTAACATAATACGGAAGAGTAACATTAAGAATTGTTCCAGCAGTCAATTTTGGCTTCAATAGGTCTTGATTTTTGGGTGATAATGAAATATTAGGGTATCAAAATAACGGAAACTATTTGGGTACAGAAATCGTGGAAAAAGAAATATATACATACAGCATACTTATTTGCAAATATTTGTAATGCATTTTTTAGTACAGGGTGGCGCACCAATTGTGCTGCAATAAGAAAATTAAATAACTTTTTTTTATTAATGTATTTCATTTATTTTTTTGTGTAGAAAATTCAAATTAATTTTGTATGCCTATTGTGTTTGAAGATAAAGGACCGTAAATAACCATCATGCTCATCCACGAAGAATGACCCCACAATGCAGATTGATGAAACGGCACACCAAACAGTAACTCGTTCTGGGTGCAGTTCCGTCTCATAAAGTATTTCTGGATTAGATTTACTCCATATACGGCAATTTTGCTTGTTTGCAACGCCGTTTAGATGGAAATGGGCCTCATCAGACATAAACATGCAATTAATCAAGCTGCTGTCTTCGAATGCCATTTCAATAATTTGTTGGCGCAAAACTACGGTCGTTGTTTGAATGTTTAATAACTTTTTAAATTTATTTATATTTCAGAATTTTGTAAAGCAAACTTGGGGATATTGAAATGAAACACTGCACAACAGAGCAGCGAGCAGCAATTGTTGATTTTTTTTTAAAAACCAAGAGTCAATTGCTTTGCCGCAGCGTGCTTATCGTCGCTTTTTTAATGTGCATACTGGACCTTCAGAACCAACAAAAAAAAAAACACCTTGGTTGGACCTTTTCGACAACATGGTACAGTAAGACACCTTCCATGTACCGGAAGACCACGTAAGGTCCACACGAACAAAAACATCCAACGTGTTGTGGACAGTGTGCAGTACAGTTCAGAAACATCAACAAGAATACGTTCTGCACAACTGGGGCTATCGAGGAAAGAGCACGAATGTGCGCAGCCGAAAATGGCCACCACTTGCGGGATATAATTTTTCATGCTGAAGCCAAAAATATTTTCCATTAATATACTTAGTAGGGACATAAATACTGTTACAACATTGAACACACCCATTTCAATAGTAGAACTGAACATACCCCGTTAATGTCATATGGGGTTTGAAAGCTAACCTCAATAGCGTTAGCCTATAACGGGATTTTAAAATTGTCTCAACTTTCATAATGGAGTGGTCAGATAATGAGAACACGCTTTTCAAGAAATGAAAAAAGCGATTTTTTCAAAATGCTCCGGCCACTAGGGATTAGCCGAATGTTCGTCTACCGATGCATAAAACTGTTTGAGGAGACCGGAGATGTAAAAGACCGCCACCGGTCGGACCGCCACGCTCTGTTCGAACACCGCATGTCATCAAAGCCCTTAAATAAAGAATTCACAGAAATCCGCTTCGAAAACAGAAAATCATGGCCCGTGAGATGAATATCATGCAAAAGTCCATGAGTCGAATCATTAAAAAAGACTTGGGGCTTTCAAGCGACGTATCGGACATTTATTGACTGCAGCTTTAAAAAAATAGGATTGAAAAATGCAAACGTCTTTGGGGGAAGTACTGTTACACACGTTTTTACAGCATAAAACGTGTGTAACAGTATTTATGTCCTTACAAAGTACTATATGTGACGTGTAAAATAAAAAGGGACCTAAGGGTAAAAACAAGTTTGTTCAGGAGAGCCATTTTAAAGATTTAAATACGTGTATCTTTGGTGTACCATCACTTTTATAAAACGCGCATATCTCTGGGAGGGAACACTTTTGGGGCATGGGATCGGTCTCATTCGATGCTCAGATGTCGCCCACATCAAAAAAAGTGAAAATTATTTTTTTTTTACCTTTCTCTATGCGCTGTCACATATAACAAAAAATAATAATAATTAACCAATAAATAAAAAAGTTATAAAATATCCTAACCACAACGTTAGCTTTGCCCCACCCTGTGTTGGTGTGGATTCTACACCAGATCTCGTCCATGTTGACCAACCACCAGCTGTAAAACTATCGAAAGTCAACCCATTCGATAGGGTTTGTAACAATCGATACTATCGGTTAAGTTGTGTATGTTTGTATTATTCTACAAAAACCCACTATTTTAAGAAAACCCGCAAACAAAGTTGTTTTACACAATTAAAATTAATTCAAGTACATTAAAAAAGAGAAGACGCTTATTGTAATGACTTAGTTTATTCATGAGATTATTGGATGGTCCAAATACAGTCGTTGGAAAAAAAGAATTGTTACGATTTAATGAAGTCTCAATGCCTAAGAGTATTAGAGTGGTAGCAAATGGAAAAACATAAGCCAATTGTTTACAAACGTTGCCAATTCTGTACATATAAGTACATATAGGATATGCCAAATAGTACTCGGCAGAAAAATTTACTTTTTTCACAGTTAACTATACTCAAACAAATTATGTTTACGGAATTTCTAAAAATAGTTGGAATCCATTGACATTTGTAAACTAAATAGAATATCAACAATTTGGGTAGGAGAGCATCTTTCGGTTGGGCGGACCTTAACAATTTAAAAATCTTGCATTTATAAGTATAGCTCTACCATTGGTAAGGTACATAAATAAAAACGTAGACATGACCTTTAATGGTGAACACTTTAAAAAACATAATCTTTTAAAGAGTCGATGCTATTACTATAGAACTACTAATAAGTGTTTTTCTGCCTGATGGGTTAATTTACAAATATGCTTTAGAAGCAACAGGGAGTTTTTTAATCTGTATCTTTCCAAAGGCAGAGCGATTTACGAAGGCAGTTTCAAAACCTTATTTATGCCACTATCCTAAATGCCTATCAAAGCTAAGTACCAGAACGTGTGCAACACATTATTATTACAAAAATTTTCTTAGAGTCAAGTGCTGTTGGACATTTCTTTTGTACATAGACTAAATTGATGCTTTTTGTAAGTATATGTAAATGACTTATTGTTTTTGCTATCAGCCTTGAATCTCAAGGCATCTCTTAAAATCTATTGTTTAGCTTTAAAATTATTAAGTTATCCAGTAATTTCTGTTGAGAAAGAAAAGCATATCAACATTTTCTGATTTCAAGCAAGTTCTTCTGTCAAAAATTATAGAGCTAGCTTTGCTGAACATTCTTTTAGATTCCGTCGAAGTTGCTCTGGAAAGCATAAATATCTTGTGGCGCAAAATATCTTGTGGAATGCATAAATATCTAGTGTTGTCATCTCGTTGGCATGGTTTTATTTACCTATTTTGAAGTAAGAACTAGTCAAAAATTAAGATTTGGTATTTTTTATTACATAACTTGCCAAAATTCGCAGAGTCCTAACATATATGCAAGTGATGACATTTGTACCGATACTATCGATACTATTTATAGGTCAACAGCTCTAAACCACTTAGCACATAGTAGTGCTCATCATAAACCAAATTAAACTTCCTTAATAGCCTTGATATTCCTATTAAAGACTGTCGCGGGTTACGATAATGAAGTAAATATGGCTGAAAAATATTCTGGTGCTAAAAAAGGAACAAAAGAAAAATGTAAATTTGCAATATTTGTCCCATGAGCGGCACATTCTCTTAGTTTTGTGGGTCTTCAGGCTGTACTTTATAATGTGTTTCAGAAGCACTAACATACAGTACGTTCAAGAACTCTTTAATTTTTTCTCGACTTCTACCAAAAGATGCAAAACTATGACAGCGTTTTGGGCGCTAATAACGTTTAGAAACCTCTCTCGAATAAAAAAATAGTCTACACGTGAAAATGCTATTATTCTCTGAAAATGGCTAAAATCATAATTTTGACGCTTTAACATCAATTGCAAATGACACCAATCAATCCGGAAGAACAAGAAATATAGCTTAAAGCCTAGCCCAAAAAAATTAGGGACTACACCATTTCATCATTAAAATTTAAAACATACAAATTGAAATTGAGAAACGTAAATTGATATTGAAAAACGCACATTTTTTGAGAAGATAAAATTGAAAATATAAATTGAAATTGAGAAAAGACAAATTGAAATGTAAAAATGGGAAACGCACTTTTCTTTCTAATTTCAATATATATAACTTACATTTTTTAATATAGGGTGATCCATCTATAGTTATTTGTTTCAAAATAAAAAAAATACTTAAACTTAAAACAAGTGTGGAATCTTAATTGTTCATACGAAAGGACATTGTATGCCATTTATTTTTTGAATATAATTTCCTTTAAATGTTGGAAACTTTAATGTGAAAATGAGCGTTCGGCGAAAAACAAGAATATCCGCTGTTTTCGACTAAAATTGTGTTCAGTGATAAGGCCCATTTCTGGCGCAACGGCAACGTCAATAAACGAAAATGCCGCATTTGGGCTGAAGAGGAACCAGAAGAGTTTCAAGAGGTGCCATTATATCCAGAGAAAACCACGGTTTGGTGCGATTTTTGGGCTGGTGGAATTATCGGTCTATATTTTTTCAACATAACTTTCAATGGTGTTCGTTATTACTCTGTCATATCGGACTTTTTACAACCTGAAATTGATGCCCGTATTCTTGACGACATTTTGTTTCAACAGAACGGTGCCACTTGCCATGCAGCTGGTCAAACAATGGATCTAGTGAGAGGTATTTTCGAAAAGCAGCTAATTTCACATTTTGGACCGATGAATTGGCCGCCTAGATCGTGTAATATCACACCTTTAGATTTTTTTTCTTTGGGGCTACGGAGACACCAAAGTCTATGCTGACAAACCAGCTATGATTCAGGTTTAGGAAGCCAACATTACGCGTGTCACTAAAGCCACAACGGTCGAACTGCTCGAATGAATCATCCAAAATCAGAATGGACACTCTGAGGTGTAGTTGCGGCCAACATTTGAGGGAAATTATATTCAAAAATAAATGGCATAAAATTTCCTTCGAATGAATAAAAAAAGATTGAATTTTAGTATATTTTTTATTTTGAAAAAAATACCTATAGATGGATCACCCTACAGCCGGTTCTATGCACCGGATCGACCCGAAGGAGAAATTCTTCGGCCATGGGCTGTCACACCGGTACTATGTGCGCTACAACAACAACAACCCTATATTATTAAGGGATTTGTGTGTCGACTGTGTTTCCGTGTCGAAGATGATGAAAGAGATCGAGGCTTTAGTGTCCTTTCAGATCTTATCCCGGTTGTAACGCCTATACCAAAACAACAGTCTCGCAAATATTGTTATTTTATTCTAGTGGATTCGCGCTAATCTAAAACAATAAAAAAATCCCAAATACAATACATTCGTAAAAAATTGTTTACTCGACAGTACAAGTAGTCTGGTGGACCGTTCGATGGTAAAGCCCTTGGGGCTAATACAGCGGCCCGCCGCGCTTTGAAACCTTAAAAATTAAATTTTAAAGCCAAATTGCGTCCAATGTACTACCCATTGCACGTTAATTAATTCTACATGCTCAAATTTTAACAAAATTAGTTCGACCATGTAACCCATACCTGATGGCGAACTAACCCAAAAGCAATTCTAGTTGACGCTACATTACGCTATATCAATGAGGGAAATAAAACTCCTCACAGGAGATGGTTGTATCTATAAACGAACATCACCCGGAACAAAATTCTTTCCACGGTCCCAGGAAATATGATTTTTGTATAAAAACGTTGAAGGAAAGTTTAACTGAGTTCACACGTATACCGCAAAAGCAAACGAGTTGCACATAACCTTCTTATACGGTCTTCCTAGTATGCATACTAAGGAAATTATAAAGGATCTTAAAGAGTACAATCTCGTCCCAACAACAGTTACTGAGGTACAGACTATGTATAGCAACCTTGATGACAGTTTATAAAATTCAATTCGAGCTACTATCGTTTGTTGCGTGGATGTTTCAAAGAAATTATATGCAAACGTACGGACATATTTATAAATAATTTGGCGGGTAGATGGCACTGGCTAGCTTTTGTGACACGTTGTATAGCATAACGATATGCTTGTTTCTGCCAGACAATTCATGTTTTTACTGATAGCAAATAAACAAAAATCTTAGGAACAAATTGAGTAATTTCGTGACTCCTGTGTCAGGCGGGGAGTCACGAAAATCTTACTTGTGCCGCGGCGAATACTTAACGGTGTGAAGTTGTAACAACCAATAAAAAAGGGACTAACCATTTTTAAAGAAAAAAGTTTCAATAGTCACAAGCATTAAAAAAATTATCAAATTTAAATTGGAACAAAAATTTAATAAAAGCCGTAAGCCAAATATAAAGCCCTGTGTGTTACCTGCTTTGTGAAATTAATTAAATCGAGTCTACTAAATTAGTCTGTGTGTATATGAAGATATTTATGGTGTATTTTTGCGTTTATTTTTTTTATACCTATACTTTGTAAATAGAACCAAGCTCCTTTGGAATAAAAATCAACAACTGTACTCCGCGATGGTGTCAACAGAACGGGTCCAAATATCTTTTTGGTTTGTATCAATAAATACTGGATCTTCCTCTCTGGAACTTCTGTTGTAAGCAACAACGCCGGTGAAACAAACTGTAACTGATTCATGAGACAGCCAAAAAATACAGATAGAGGAAAAGCTATACCTACTGAATGTCCCGTCGCTATATGTCTAACACCTAAGGTAATCCTGTATTTGTGTTTATGGAATATCCATAGATATGCAGAAGCCGTATGTTAATATAGTCTTCTAGGATAATCTGTAAAAAGAAAAGCCAGAGATATAATATCTGAGAAAAATATAATTTGTGTGATACCAGGTGGGGGCTTCTGTGTATAATTACGCATAAAAATATTCGACCGAATAGACAACGTCCAGCACGCAGTGGAGGAAATGTAGCGGCCGTAGCTGAGAGTGTACGCCAAGAACGTGGAGAGTCGATTCGGCGCCGTTCGCAGTAACTCGGACTGACGTATGGAACGACTTGGCGTATTTTACGTCGAGATCTTAAATTGAAAGCGTACAAAATACAGCTTGTGCAAGAACTGAAGCCGTCCGACGTTCCCAAGCGACATCGCTTCGCTCTATGGGCTCTTGAAAAGTTCCAAGAAGATCAGACGCTTTCGAGCAAAATTTTGTTCAGCGATGAGGCCCATTTCTGGCTCAATGGGTATGTAAACAAGGAAAATTGCCGCATTTGGGACGAAGAGCAACAAGAAGAGGTTCACGAACTGCCACTTCGTACAGAAAAACAACGGTTTGGTGTGGTTTGTGGGCCGGTGGAATCATCGGTCCATATTTTTTCAAAAATGATGCCAATGAGAACGTAACTGTCAATGGCGACCGTTCGTGCCATGATAACCGGCTATTTGATACCTGAAATTTAAGCTCGTGATCTCGGCGACATTTGGTTTCAACAAGAGGGCGCCACTTCCCACACATCGCATCAATCAATGGATTTATTGAGAGAACACTTCGGTGAGCAGATAATTTTACGTTTTGGGCAAGTCGATTGGCCACAAAGATCGTGTAATATCACACCGTTAGACTTTTTCCTGTGGGGATTTGTAAAGTCTAAGTATATGCGAACAAACCCGCTTTGATTCAGGCCTTGGAGTAAAACATCACGCGTGTCATTCGCCAGTTACCAGTCGAAATGCTCGAACGAGTCATCAAAAATAGGACTCAACGGATAGACCATCTGAGACGTAGCCGAGGCCAACACATGATAGACATAATCTCTAAAAAATAAATGCCAAAGAATGTTCTTTCAAATGATAATAAACATTCCCCATTCAATTTGAATTTTCTGTGTTTTTTCTTTAAAAAAGGAGGAAACCTTAAAATGGATCACGCGTTATTTTAGTGGAGGGGAATAGAATAGTTTGCGAGCCGAAAAAGCGGCTGGTATCTTAGTGTAAGGAGATCAAGAGGTTAACTAAGATACTGATTTTAGACCTGAGAGATTTATTTGTTTAATGGAAATCATGTATTATTCGTAAGTAATAAAATTGTAAAATAAGTGATAAGTTTGTCCGCCGTTAAGTGTTTAGGAGAGAGGGGGGAATTTAGTTGAATGAGCTCAGTCTGGAAATCGGGGATTTTAAGAAAAAATGCGTCGGAGCCAAACTTTAAGGAAGGAAGGGCTAAGTGTGAGGCTTAACACCGAGAGATCCCTTGCATATAGTTTACAAATTGTGAGACAATTTTTTTCTGTTAGCCTCTGTGTTAAAGTTTAGTGCACTAAACAATAGAATACTAAATGAAGCAAACTGTTGCGTGGCCCCCCGTCGCCTTTATACCGCTACTGCTGAAAGTAGAAAATAGGCAGCATTTGAATTAAAAAGAACAATGCAAATATATTCCTATTTTTTCGCACTCAAATCATTATACCTAGAATTTTTAATTCTATATTTGAAAATCCAATTTGACGAAAGGTCCAAAACTTCTTAATTACTTTATATCAATAACGCCTTAATAATTATGCTCATAATTGCGTTTATATTTTAAACATGTTTATATTTTGAACATGTCTGCCAACTACACGACTATTTTGTCTTTTAATTGAGACTTCTTTATGTTAATATGGCTGGGAAGCCGTCGCGTTGAATTGCAAGTGTATATAATACATTTTTATTATTAATGTTTATTTAAGTTTTTATATTTGAGAATGTATTTCTAATACGTTTTTTTGGGCCCTGTGGGCTTTTGTATTATATACGAATAAATAAGTAAACCGGAAAATTAAGGTAATAAATTTTGTTAAAAATAAATAAATAATTGGTGTTTTAGTCATGGTAATCATGTCTTAGTAAGAATCCATTAAAATAAAGTTCCGTCAGTCGAGCAAATTTAGAAGAGATAATGTTTCAACGGCTAGCAGCCTAAGGCGGATCTATCCTCATCCTGAAAAAAAGAGATATTGTGAAAATTAATATTTTTGGATCTGGTGGTGCACTTCAGAAGCTGTTCAGGTCTGAACCACATCAGGGAGTATAGCGAAACGAGCTTTGTTGCCTCGTGCTATATCAACGTTGTTCGCAATGGTTCTCGGGATTTGGGTCCATCATGGTCGTCTTCACTCGCAACAGCATCAACATATACAGCATCTTATACCGCAGATTGCTGTTGCCACCCCTGGCAGTGCATCAATATTACAATTAAATTGCAATGGCATACGCAACAAAATCAGTTAGGTAATATAATTTATGAGTCGAAGAAACATCTTGATCGCTGCGATGCAAGAAACTAATCTGAATACCACAGTGCCTGCACAGTTGTAACGGATACAACGTTCTATGTAAGTGGAGGTGGGGGACTTTGTTTCCTGTTAAACCATTCTGTGCACTACAGACCTATTTCGCCGAGCTTGCATCATGGAATGTATTGGGATAGCAGTGAAGACTGGAATTGCCGAGATAGAGCTGTACAAAGTATACATCCCACCGGTTGGTAGCTGTACCCCGTTATTTGTTATTTGTCTGACATAAGCAATCTGCTACAAGGCAATAACCGCTTGGTCCTAGGATACTTTAATTTTCATCACGAACTGTGGCATTCTCTCCTAGACAACGACCAGAGGGACATAGATTTGGCAAAGAAAATTTATAGCTCTACGTTGTGCAAAGTGAATAAGGACGCCCCACGCGGATTATGGGCGATTGCTATAGCTCGCTAGACGTAAGTATAGCATCGCCTTACCTGATCAACGACGCCACCTGGCTACCCGTCATCTTATTAGGATCGGACCACCTTCCCTTCTCTCCACTAACAGACTATCTGACTTTATAACCTCTGAAAGCCGTACGTATCTCAATTAAAAAAGGCTGATTGATATGCCTTCAGTAAAGCCAACGCAGCTATAGTAATCTTTAGTAATTGGAAAGTTGTGGACAACGGTCAAACCGCTCTCTTACCCTAGAAGATAATATGATCGGGCAGCCGTCACCCAGATTGCGTCGTATCCGCGTTCTCCGAGTCGAAGAGGCACCACCATAATTTACCGTTGGCCAAGTTGCCCATGTCATTCGCAGCGCGTAGGCTCTGGGTCCAGACGGAATCTCAATTGTGATATTTAAGCACTTGGATATCTCGGGAGTAAAGTACATGACCAAAGTGCTTAGTGTTGAAGCACTATATGAGTGGGTGCCAGTCATATGTAGAATTTAGAGACAGGAAGTCAAAGCCCCGTAAAGCTAAACAAGAAGTTCCACAGGGTAGAGTGATATCCCCTACTCTGTTTACCCTCTACCTCTCTAAAAGCCTGCACCACACGACGGCGTTGAAACTGTGTCGCACACTGATGATTGCACAATTCTGGCGTCAGGACCCAAAGTGGATGACAAATGCGAGAAAATTAACTATTATCCCACTGACATAGCACGCATTTTTACTGCAAGAAATATAAAAATATCCACCACCAAATTGTCAGCCACACTGTTTACTGCATGGCCCGCAGAGGTGGGGTTTTCACTAAATGTGAAAGTCGATGACGTAAACTTCCCGACTACCAACTACCTCAAAATCCTTGGGGTCACATTGGACAGCCTTTTTCGATCCTCTGCACACGCTACTTTCTGCGATAAGCATAAAAGTAGAAACAAGGTCCTCAATCACTTGCCGGCAGCACTTGTGGAGCCGACAAAGAAACCTTGTTGACTTCTTGCAAAGCGATAGGTCTAGAGATAGAAGTCCAGCGGTACAAGAGAGAGCCTTAGGATCATCAAAACTATCAGTCAGGTCTGAGCAACATTCACGTTGATGAAGTCGCAGCAGCATTATCCACCTACAGTGTGAATGTAGTGCTAGGGCAGTATCGCCCGGAGATTTCACCTGAGGAGAAGGTACTTCTTTAGCAGACGCGCTGGCTCAGCTGAGATCTGAATAGTGCAGCCGCCTCAATGCCATCAGGGACCACATGACCCTCTTCACCTCTTTAGTTGTCCGGCCAAGCCCACTTAGCTGACACCATGTCTCTGTGGACGTCAGAATATCGAAGCAGATCCCCTATAGACAAAGATGACTTAACAACAGTATACATTGTTTTTACAACAACAAAAACCGGTACAACAGACCTTCGAAGACAAAAATAACTGCCTGACTATAGGAAAACAATGGCGAAGAATGTTAGTGCCCAAAAAAATAGTGGCCCAAGCAAAGTAACGAGAGTGGGGTTGCTTCTTCGATTTCTATAACGCGTATACAGCTAGACAAACTGAGACCAAATTTCAACACGATTCTCGACGTTTTAGATGGGATGACTTCATCTATCGTCATGAGCTTTTGCAAACCCAATGTGGCATTCCTTGTGGTGAAGTTTTGAGAGACTTTAATATAATAGTTGCAGGGCCAGCCCATAAATAGTACCGGCTGTTTAAGAAGAAAAGTTATCGAAATAATTCGAATAGTCTGAAACATTTTCTTTTAGCCCAATACCAAACATTTAAATCAAATTTTAGTTTTTAGTTAAGTAATTTTATTCGACAGAAAACTCCATAAGCTTTTCTCCAGTATTAATTTTTATAAAATTGATTCAGAAGTAATTGAGAATTTCAATGTCAAAGTTGAATATTTTTTTAATATTTATCATGGAAATGTGGGCTTTTTTTTTACATCTTCTTTATTTATTAAAATAAGGTCATACGTTGAGAAATAAACCATTTTAATAATAAATTTGGAAAAATTAAAAACAAATTTCGACAAAAAAATGTTTTCCTAGATATGTTGAATTTAAATTTTGACTGGTCAAAACTCAACCTTTTGAGCCGATAGCAATATCTTAGTAATTTTATTCGACAGATAACTCCTTAAGCTTTTCTCCAGTTTCAAATTCAATAATATCGGCTTACGAGTAATATAATCGACTTTCAGAGCAGCAAGTATGTGATGATATGATTAATAAAGAATTGATCATTTTTCAATCGCACGCAATCTGGTGTCTGTTGGTGTCTTGCTTCATTAAAGAATTTCATCGCATGGAGTTGGAATACTCTTAATAATCCGTTTTTTTCACTGGAGAAACGCTTAAAACTTTTGCAGCAATGTAAGCTTTTGTGCGTTGTTTTTGTAATCGCAATTGATGTACCAAGCTCTGTGCAATAGTTTCACATCCGATTTCTTCATTGATATTCTTATGTTTGCGCCTTTAGATCTATCGACAGTTGCCGACTGTTTTGGCGGTCTCCCACAATTCTTTTGATTTCTTTATTCTCTTGAGATACGTAAACACTAAGTTCACCCTCTAACTATGTACTTAGCAAAGGTTTGCTGTCCAATAGAGTAGTAGGAGTTGTTACGTGCCCTCACAATGGCACTTCAGCTAGCTCTCGGCGTCTTAGAAGGTTCCAACCCTTCTAACCTTAGCCCAGAGTGACGAACAAAAAAATAATACTCAACAAAACAAACTATTTCACAAAAAAAACGATCACACACAGATACACCTTTCGACAAGGGAGCTTGATCTTTACTCCCACACTTTGCCGCCCAACCATGGTCCTTGATCTCCACATTTATATTTTCTAAAGGATCCCAAGTCCCCCACACACTCACCTTACAAAACCCTCACATTCAGTTTGCCCCCTCTGAACAAAAACACTAACACATCATAATTTCTTTAAGACGTTTACAAAAAAATTACAATTATTGACAACAGGAAACTGAATAAATTGAATCTAACGACTAACAAAACTAATGTCTTTCTTACACATAATTTAAATAACAAAAATATGAACTCTACAAATCACTAACACCAGAAACACTTAAATGTGAGCCATGTTCTCAGATTTACCTTTTTTAGAAACGCCTAGACGAGAAATAGAATTGGTCCTTTTATGGCCCGCAAAAATCTAATGCTATCCTAAGTAAAGGAGCTCTATAAGTTGGATTTAAGGATGCAAATCTGGACAGATCCCTATGTACACAACAATTTATCGCCTAAACGCTCACTTTCTCAGTAAATCCTACACTCACACTGAAAATACCTAGCGTTAAAGACCTTCACAAACAAAACTACATTTAAACAGCACAAAACATCACAAACACATATGTGACAGCGCATAGAGAAAGGGACCTAAGGGTAAAAAAATCAATTTTCACTTTTTTTTGATGTGGACAACATCTTAGCATCGAATGAGACCGATTCCATGCCCCAAAAGTGTTCCCTCCCAGAGATATGCGCGCTTTATGAAAGTGGTGGTACACCAAAGATACACGTATTTAAATCTTTAAAATGGCTCTCCTAAACAAAACTGGTTTTTACCCTTAGGCCCCTTTCTATTTTGCGCGTCACATATATATAAAATTTCACGATTTTTTCTTATTTTTCTCTGGACCAAATTATCCGTTTTATGCCGCCAGGGGTTGGAACAGTATTTCCTTTTTTGTTCGGTAGACGAATATATCACAAGGGATTTCTCAGCAAGGCAAGTACTTTTTAATAATATTTGTTACCTTGATTTTCCTTGACTTATTTGATTTTTTTTATTTCATACGCCGCTTTTGTTTTGTTGCTACCGTCTTATTGGACTGGATGGTTATTGATGGATGAGCCAATTGGATAATCAGGAAATGCCGGGATGTTAAAGGATGTGCCAAAGTAAACTTATGCTGGCCTCCGTAATGTTGAAGATTTCGTGGAGGACAGGTATTTCTGCAGACTTTTAGAGGCTTGGCGACAAAAAATAAGAAAAATACAAACAACACAACATACTCATTATTTCCATGTTTAGACATCTACACAACATTTGTAATTACTCACTTAGTTTTTACGCACAAATATACCAAACACATTAAACGTTTAAATTTTTAAGTTTTAACTTATTTTATACTTTATTAAAAAAATGTATGCTCTGTTTTATTATTGCGGCACTTCACTTTATAATGACCGCTTTTCCGACATGTCCGTCTTTTATACTCTGTTTTCCCACGGTTTTCAATTTTCCCTCCAACTAGTTGTTTTCAGACATTTTTCTTTTTGACGCCAAAAACAAAGTTTGACAATTTTCTGCTTATCTCGGTATTCGTATGTTTTGTCAATATCGCGTTATTCGGTCTAGTGCATATTGATCACGGCTCCATAACCTTCTCACTTCATGGTGGGAACAGTATGACCGGCCAATGTGTCACAGGCACACTACTTCCGTCCGTCCGCATAAATTGTAATCAAACATAAATTAGCCGACAAAAAAAATATTTGCGGCTAATTTATATATATAAATCAAAGCACCAGGCATAAAAGGAAAAAAGGAGGTAAGTATTGTGTTTCGTGTTTCATTCCCAGCATGAAAATTTGCTGGGAATTGAAACAAAACAGAATAATAAAAAAGTAAGTTTTTGTGTGTATATTTGTGTGTACAATTTTTCCTTTATTTATATTTGTTTTTCTATTTTCAGCAGTGGGACCATGCAACAAAACTCCGGACTTTTTGAGGAAATTGTCAAGAGAAAAAACAGGTAAGTTTTCTTTTAACATTACCTCATCTTTTTACCCATTCAGTTTTACTACCATCTGCATGGTGTGTCCGCTGCTCTACGCCACTTGACTTATCATTGTGTGTGTGTGTGTGGGGGGGGGGGGGGGGGGGGTTATTGTTGATTGCCAACAATTCGAGCGGCCACCTATTTTTCTTTTTGACGCCAAACATACAAAAAAAATTAATGTGGGAATGAATAAAGAAAAATAAAATGGGATTATTATAAAAAAAATTATATTTCAATCTGAATTTTTATGGTGTTACACTAAAAAATTTTTTTTTGTGGGAACATGCATAAATAATAAAGAAAATATCTTGGAGAGAAATTAAGGGGATTTTGGTCGGCTACGAGTATTTATATAAATTAATCAACGATTTTTAACAAACGACTTTTTAGGAATTCAAATGCAGTTTTAAATATGATCCAATTTGCCTCAATTTATTGCAGTTTATACGCTCGGGAAAAAAAGCGAAAATAATCTAATTCCAACAAAAACTTCACAATTTGCATAAAAAAAATAAATTTTGCATTTCTGCGTAATTTAATTAATTTGTGTATATGTTAAAGTCGATAGCTATTAAAATGCGACGATTCTCTTCGCATTAAAAAATTGTTCTTTTTTATTATTTCGAAAAAAATGATTCTTGCGTTGCAAGGGAGATTGCTTTTATAATGTTCTATCTTTTCATCGTTTTTTTTCTTTTTTCTTCATTTTAGTATCTTATTTTTCTATCTTTTCACGTAGAGAACTCTCACACCCTGAAGTCTTAAAAGCCGGGCCTTTATCCTAATTAGCTTTAGCGGTTTCACTGCAGGCATTCTTGTAGAAAAGACTTGTGCATATTGATTTGGTTCGCTAAGCGGTTGACTGATGATTATTGATCCAGTGGACTAATGGACCATAGCATACGTGTTACAACATTATTCGTTGCTTAAATAGGTACGCCACATATGGAGTTAATGTTTCGAGGTTCCACGAACAACCCACCAACAAATTTGACTTTAATCGAATCAATCTGCATGAGGCTTAATCTCGACGTGTCTAGCAGTTACAATTTTCTATTGACTACAGTTTTCTTAAAGACAATGATACAAATAACACGATCTTTACATTTTAGCACATATAGGACACTTACACAAATAGTAATCTTAACCTATATTGCACCAGTTCGTTTGTATCAGTCTTACTGCTTAATGTCTTTGGCATGATAATTTCCAAGAGGCCTACCTTGCATAGTCTTCCAACTCATACATGTTGTTTCCTATTGGTTTTACAATTCTGCATTTAAGAAATTTTTTGCAGAACTTTGCGTTAACATTGTTCTTGAAATCAGAAAGAACCTGATTTTTTCGGTAAACTTCTTGACCTGGAAGAAACCTCATATTTCGAGCCCTTTCATTGTACCTTTTGGAACTCTTAAGGTATGATTCGTGCATTTTGCTTTTAATTTTTTCGCGCATTAGTTCTAGGTAGTCTCGTTTATTTAGTTTGGCTATTTCATGGTCTTCCAAAGATTACAACTTTCAGGCCAGCTTGTAATCTGCCCCGCTTGTGTACATGTTGAAGCCGAATAATGCGAAAAAGGGGTTCACGCCAGTTGCAGTGAGAACGGCTGTTCTCAAGGCACATTCGATTTCAGTGAGGTATAAATCCCAGTCCCTGTGATCTTTTTCCAAGTAAGTCCTAATGGCAGCCAGTACAGACTGATTCACCCTCTCGGACGCGTTGGATTGAGGTGAATAATACGCAGTTTTTAAATGTGTGATCTTATAGGTATCCAACATTTCAGCAAAAGCTTTGGCCACAAATTGTTTTTGGTCAATAATAATATGCCATTATCGCTATGAATTATTTCGGGCACTCCGAAAGTGTAAAAGATTTCCTGCACTAAGAATCTGATCACGTTCTGAGTTTTAGCCTCTTTCATAGCATGCAAAAAGGTGAACTTTGTGAAGTTATCCATGACAATCAGAATGTATGTATTACCCTTTTTTGACCTGCGATACTTGCCGAGGAAATCTATATACAATTTTTGAAATGGTCTGTCCGTCACTACCTCATTGCCGATTGTCGGGTGTAGAGTTTGGTTTGACGGCTTTGCCTCCTTGCCGACTTGGCAGTTTCGAATAAATTGGCGTACCTGGGATGTCATTTTTTGGTCAATAATACACCATTTTTAATCTCCCTAAAGTTTTGGCAATACGTGTGCTAAAGTTAATCCATTGTGCGCTTTTTCTATTAAAACGTGAGTTATTTCTTGTGTAATCCACAATTTGCACACAAACTCTGTTAGATTTTCGTCATAAGATTTATCGCGTATAAATACTTTGTCACCCTCGACTTTCAAATCTGGTAGTCTTACTTGATTATTTACAATAGTTTCTTTGAGTTCCACATACTCACGAACTTTCCACATACTTTCGGACGCAGTTGTTTCAAAATCCGCGACCTCCTCCACATCCAATTCTCCTTCCACGGCATTCTAGACACTGTATCAGCGATTAGGTTTTCCGATCCTTTGCGATGCTCTATTGAGAAATCGTAACTCTGTAGTTGCAGTGACCATCGTGTTTGCCTTCCGCTTAAATCTTTTAGCGACATCAACCACTTTAGGCTGGCGTGATCAGTTATTACAGTAAATTTCATCAACTCCACATAAGGGCGGAATCGCTTTATCGCTAACACAGCAGCCAGACACTCCTTCTCAGTAACCGAATAGTTTCTCTGGCAAGAATTCAGCTTTGAGAATAGAAGGCAATTGGGGTTTCTTTCCCGTCATTATTTTTCTGAAATAGGACCGCTTCTATTCCATACTCAGAAGCGTCGCATTGTATGTAAAACTCTTTTTTAAAGCCAGAGTGACGAAGTACCGGTGCGGACGTAAGAGCACGTTTAAGCGTTTCAAAAAAAGTAATCGCCGCGGGAGTTACTGAAAAGTTATGACCCTTTTTTAACGCATCGGTAAGAGCGGCTGATATAGAGGCGAAATCCTTAATGAATCTCCTATACCAGCCAGCTGTCCCCAGAAAACTTCGAACTTCCCTTGGCGATTTTGGCACACTATATTTTGGATCGCCATCACTTTTTCGGGGTCAGTCTTCAAACAACCGCCTCCAATTATGAATCACAAGTACCTCAAATCACGAAAACAGAACAAAGATTCCGTTAGGCCGATTGTTAAGTTTGCTTTTTCAAGACATTCTGCCACTTCGCTCAGTATTTTTAAATGAGTGTGAAATTCGTCGGCGATAATCAGAAGATCGTCTAAATAAATGAAAACATTTGACTTGAGGCGAGCTAATATGAATTTGTCCGTTAGCCTGCAAAGACGCTGAGCCGCGTTGCATAAACCAAACGTCATAACCCTAAATTGGTAGAGCGGACGACCAGGCACAGTAAAAGCAGAGTATGGCTTAGCTTCTTCCTCCAACTCAATTTACCAAAAGGCATACTTTAAGTCCACACTGCTAATTTTATGGCATGCTTTTCTAATATTTTCTATTAGAATATTTTCCAGAAATCGACTCCTAAGTACAGTGGTTGTTCTAGATCTGGGCATAAATAAAGGCATATATCGGCCTCTTCCTCATTGTATCGTTTTCTAGTTTGCACTTTACCAAGAATTCGAGGGGGATTCCCAGACGCTGCACGTACATTTGAGTAGTACGGCGTTATTTGAAGACCTAGTTCCTCAACTAACTCTTGGCATCCCTCCCCTAGCAAACATACTGAGGCTCCAGAATCAAGCAACCCCCTGACTTTTCTCTCCCCTAACTGGATAACTGTATAGGGCCATTTGTAGTTAGAGTTGTGGAATTTTATTACAGATTCGACGATTTATTTGTTTATAATTTTGTTTTCCTTATGCCTTTCTCTCAGTTTTGATATCTTTTTCTGGCTTTTCGCTTCGTGATTTGGTTGGTTTTTTGAAATTTCCTGAGTCCCGAAAATTCTTTTTCTAGCGTATTCATAATTCTTTTGTCTAACTTCCAATGGTACGTAGTGGCGGATCGCAGAGAAGTTGATGTCTGCGGAATCGCTTAAAAGCTTGTTGGTGCTGAGCTGGCGAGTTTGTCCGTCGAATGTTGGTTCCCTGCTAGAAGCACGTACTTCTTCAGTTTTCCCGAGCGACAGTTCGGGAAATTTGGGCTGGTGGTATTTGGCTTCCCACACTAGAAACAAAACAGTTTTCGTTTTGATGACGGACAATCCATTAATAAGTGTCCTGGAACTCGACAGTTCCAACTCTCAACTCTCTCGACCGCCGCCACGTCCTCGGGCTGTTCTAAGTCTTCAAAAGGTTCCAGATCTTATACCTCCTCGACTAGAGCATTGGCTCTCAATGGCCTGATCGTCACTGGAACAGGTGGAACGGGATCTCTTTTGAAGAATGTTCTTTCAACCTCAGGACATTCCACTCTCAACTGTTCCAACGACGACACAGGCATTGAATTAACAATGCTAGAAAGAGATTTCTTCAGATTCCTTTATGCCAACCCTATCATCTCATATTCATCTCAGATCAAGTTTAGAACGCATCATGTTCAGTACATGAAAGAACGCATTGATGCTTTCACCAGGCATTTGCTTTCTTTCTAACAAATGCCGCATCACTTCGAAACAGGATCGCCTGGTCTTATACCTTTCCAGCAAAGCGTGTTTTAATGATGGTCAGTTCTTAACTGTTCCATTTTTTTGCTGTAGCCAGTTCCATTCCGACGCCATACCAGACACCCGAATGTGGAATTCGTCCAAAATCGCCTCCCAGGCCAGTCTGTATTATCTCTGAAAATATTCCAGTCGGTATATAAAATCATCGACGGAAATTCCATTTGGAGTTCCGTCGAACTTCAGACCTAACCTTTCAATCTTGATACCCCATATCCACCTGTACCATAAATACTATGGATTGTAGTGGTTATAGGGGTGTCAAAAGCTCTGCCTCTTCCACACTCTGGTGCTGGAGCCCTGCTACATGGCCTTTGACCCAAATCACCAGCATTACCAACATTGTTTACGCTTGGGCTTGCTCTGGCACTGGCTAAGCTGCTAACGGCCTCGCTCAACTTTCCCATTGCTGCGAATACTTTTTCCAACTCTTGTCCAACGCTTTCCAGTACTAAAGTTCTTAAATTAACTTGGGTTTCACTTATATTCTCATTAACCATGTCCCTGATCACATTCTCCATAACCCCTGCCTGATTCGGCATAGCTGGTTGAGGTCGATCGGTTCCGGACCTTATCTGCGTTGCGTTTGCCTGGAGTTAGCCATTATTGCGCCAGGCTTAGTTTTCCTAGTTTTAGACTGGAGCTGTGGAGCTAAACTCTGCTTACGTCGAAAGCCGAAAAACGATTTAATTTGCTTCTACGCAAGTTTTCAGCAGTTTCACTCATTTATCCCTGACGTTACAAGCTTAAGTCCAAACTAAACTTCAACCAAGGGCAGATGGAAATTCTGAAATGTCGCGAGAGGTGTATAAAAGTCAGTGGAGCGACACAAAAATAGTACGATTTTTTTTAAAGAAATTGGTTATAAAATAATTAAAAATGTATTTAAAAAATATATTAATGAATAATAATTAATAAAATGGGATTAACAAAAAAAAATAATAAAAAAAATAGACAGACAATAATAAAAAAAAATTTAGTGTCTAATGACAATACAAAACTATGATAATTCTAAAAACATTCGCTAAATATTTTCTTTTTCCAAAACAGATAACATACGAGAGGTTTCACTGAATGTGGTTTTCAAGACAAGGTAAATTGTGTGGTTTAATTTTTATATCTTGTACTAAAAGTTATATTCTTTAAAGTATCCTCACAGATTGTCAAAAAGGTGTATCGAAACAGACATTTAACACGATTGGAAAACAAAATGGATTATTATCTTGTACTACGGCATTTTTCACACGGAACAATTTCACAGGAAAGAAGATCTCGTAGACGTGAGTACTTAAAGACAATACATACAACGTTCAACACAGAATGAAGTGCTATTGCACTTTTCCCACATACAAACAATCCTCACAACTATTGACGTTAAAAATATCAAAAATGAACACTAATAGATAAACTGACAGGTCATCGACAATACGATCATTGTTACACTTTACACGAACAAAATATTGGTACTTGGAGAGAAAATACTATTTTCCAATTTTACCTAAATCTAATATTGCACTTAATAAACACGATTAAAATATTAATCGTGGCTGCAAAATTATCTAGTTACTTGAAAATGCGATTTTCTCTTATAATCTATTTTTCCCTATCGTCTATTGCACTGTGCCTCGGTGTTATTGCACAGATTTTTCTAAAAACCTCCGCCATTTTGCCACCATTACAATTTTGCCGCGTCTCTGTAGGCGCGAAAAAATGCGTGGCTTGGCGCATTACTGCGCTATTTCCATGGCGGTAAGGCCGACATTTGGTTGGGCGCCATTTCTGTTACGTGCCCTCACAATGGCACTACGGCGGCTTCAGCTAGCTCTCGGCAGAAGGTTCCAACCTTAGCCCAGAGGGACGAACAAAAAAACAATAATATTCAACAAAGCAAACTATTTCACAAAAAAAAAAACGATCAACAATAGATAAACCGTTCGACAAGGGAGCTTGATCTTTGCTCCCACACTTTGCCGCCCAACCATGGTCCTTGATCTCCACATTAATATTTTCTAAAGGATCCCAAGTCCCCCACACACTCACCTTACAAAACCCTCACATTCAGTTTGCCCCCTCTGAACAAACACACTAACACATTATAATTTCTTTAAGACGTTTACAAAAAAATTACATTTATTGACAGCAGGAAACTTAATAAATTGAATCTAACGACTAACAAAACTAACGTCTTTCTTACACTTAATTTAAATAACAAAAATCTGAACTCTACAAATCACTAACCCAGAAACACTAAAATGTAAGCTATTAGCTCAGATTTAGACGCCTAGACGAGAAATATAATTGGCCCTTTTATGGCCCGCAAAAATCTAAGCTATCCTATCTAAAGGAGCTCTCTTAGTTGGATTTAAGGATCCAAATCTGAAAAGATCCCTATGTACACAACAATTTATCGCCTAAACGCTCACTTTCTCAGTAAATCCTACACTCACACTGAAATTTCTGGCGTTAAAGACATTCACAAACAAAAATATACTTAGCTCGCTTGTTTTATTTCGGTCTGTTGCTTTTACACATTGAACAGGGATTAAACCGGCTCAAGACCTCTTGCTTCTATATTTAAATAGAAGACAAGTTTTTAACATAATGGCAAAGTGACATTGATTTTCTTGGCTGCACACTACTTTTATCATGATTTCGGGTCCGTGACAACACTCTTCAGAAAGCCTTGCTGCAATTGTTGAAAGTAAAACCGAACTCTATAAGGCCAGGCTCTCCACAAACGAATGAGACCTACTGTTGTAAACCTTACTTTTCAAGTTTTCTTCACACAATTGCCCACGAAAATACAACTCACTCTTGCCAGCTCTAAAGAGACTCTACATCGAGAGCCATCAATAGATTTCTTTTACAACAACGTGTGTGTGTGTGTTGTAAAAAGAGTTTAGTTGACTATGTCAACTTGTGTGCCATTATTTCGTCGTGGGAGCAGCACTTCCCGGAATGCCTGCTCCGAATACTACTAGTCCGAGCCGGGATCAAACAAAACCCCGGACCTTGGATCTGCTCCGTTTGTCAGAACCGAATACACCATCGTGCTACGTCTGTAAGGTGTAATCGTTGCATAGAGTGGGTGCACTTCAGGAGCTGTTCAGGTCTGAACCACATCAGGGAGTATAGCGAAGCAGACTTTGTTGCCTCATGCTGTATCAACGAAGTTAGCAGTGGGTCTCTGGATTTGGTGTTATCATCGTCGTCTGCATTTTCGTCGTCGTCGTCATCATCATCCAACTACGAGACTCCTCCGCAGTCGCCCTCGCAACAGCATCAACACATACAGCATCTTACACCACAGATTGCTGTTGCCACTCCTGACAGTGCATCAATCTTGCAATTTAATTGTAATGGCCTACGCAACAAAATCAGTGAGGTCATAGAATTTATGAATCGGAGAAACATCATGGTCGCCGCGATCCAAGAAACTAAGCTGAATGCCACCTGCAGCCTGCACAGTTGTGACGGATACAACGTGCTACGTAAGGATTGCACCAGAAGTGGAGGTGGGGGACTTGCTTTTCTGTTACACCATTCTGTGCAGTACAGACCTATTTCTCCTGAGCTTGACTCTAGAGACCCATACATGGAATGTATGGGGGTAGCAGTCAAGTCTGGAACTGCCGAAATAGAGCTGTACAACGTATACATCCTGCCGGTTGGTAGCTGTGCCCCTCGTTATCTGCCAGGGATTAGCAATTTGCTACAAGGCAATAACCGCTTGGTCCTAGGAGACTTTAATGCTCACCACGAACTGTGGCATTCTCTCTTAGACCACGACCAGAGGGGCATAGCTTTGGCAGAGCAAATTGATACGTTCTGCACAGTGAATGAGGACGCCCCCACGCGGATTATGGGCGTTTGCCATAGCTCGCCAGACATCACTTAGGCATCGCCTGGCCTGATCAACGACGTCACCTGGCAACCCGTCATCTCACTAGGATCGGACCACCTTCCCATAATTCTCTCCATAAATAGACCACCCGATTTCATAACCTCTGAACGCCGTACGTTTCTCAATAAAAAAAAATGTGATTGGGAGGCCTTCAGAGAAGCCACCAACCGCAGCTTTAATAATCTAGCTTTTCCGTCGGACGTTCGGGTTGCCGAGAAAAAGTTCCGGGCCATCATTAACGCAGCAGCCACTCGCCATATCCCTGCTGGTCGAATACCCTAAGTACGACCAAACTTCCCAGCAGAGGCAGCGGGACTCGCAGACGAGCGTGATGACATTCGTCGCTCCAACCCTACTGACCCTAGAATTAGGGATCTCAACTCCGAGATCAGTAGGTTGGTCAACGAATATAAGCGGAACAAATGGCTAGACCACTTAAAGCAGTGCAACTTGAGTTCCGAAATTGGTAAGTTGTGGACAACGGTCAAATCGCTCTCTAACCCTAGAAGGAAGGATGATCGGACAGCTTTCACGTTCGGTGATAGAACAGTGACATATCCGAAGCGGTGCGAGTGTTATTTTAACCGGCTTTTCATTGAGCACCCTGAGAGTGATAAGGCGAAAAGGAGATTATTGCGTCGTATCCACGTTCTCCGAGACGAAGAGGCACCACCACAATTTACCGTTGGCGAAGTTGCTCATGTCATCCGCAGCGCAAAATCATCAAAGGCGCTGGGTCCGGACAGAATCTCAATGCTGATGTTAAAGCACTTGGATACCCCGGGAGAAGAGTACATGACCAAAGTGCTCAATCTGTCGCTAGCCACTCACTCAGTTCCCGATGCATGGTTAATGGGCAAAGAGTTTCCGCTACTGAAGCCAGGCAAAGACGCAAGTAAAGGAGACTCGTACAGGCCGATCTCCTTACTTTCTCAGGTATCAAAGACGCTTGAAGCACAGCTCCTCCCCAGCCTGATCGAACACTTTCCTAGTGCGGATAATCAGCACAACAACTGCTTTACACGCCATCACCACACGTATAAGTCGCGGCCTTAACCAGAACAAGCCTTACGACAGGACGGTCCTCTTGGCTTTTGACCTAACAAAAGCCTTCGACACGGTCAATCATTTCACTCTGTTCGAGTACATTGAAGAAACGTCCCTTTCGCCCAGTTTGAAACAATGGGTCGTAAACTATATGTGTGGGCGCCAGTCATATGTAGAATTTAGAGACAGAAAGTCGAAGCCCCGTAGAGTTAAACAAGGAGTTCCCCAGGGTGGAGTTTTATCCCCGGCTCTGTTAAACCTCTACCTCTCTAAAATTCCTGCACCACCAGACGGCGTTGAAATTGTGTCGTACGCTGACGATTGCACAATTCTGGCGTCAGGACCTAAAGTGGATGACATTTGCGAGAAAATCAATTATTACCTCACTGACTTAGCACGTTTCTTCACGGCGAGTAATATGAAAATATCCGCCTCCAAATCATCAGCCACACTATTTACTGCTTGGACCGCAGAGGTGCGGTTTCACTCAATGTGAAAGTCGATAACGTCAACATCCTGACCACCAACTACCCCAAAATCCTTGGGGTCACATTGGACAGCCTTTTTAGATCCTCTGCACATGCTACAGCTATTTGCGATAAACTCAAAAGTAGGAACAAGGTCCTCAAGTCACTTGCCGGCAGTACTTGGGGAGCCGACAAAGAAACCTTGGTGACCTCTTACAAAGCGATAGGTCGGTCTACGCAGCACCTGTATGGTCGGCGAACGTGAGTACGACGCAGTGGAAGAAAATTCAGACTTGCCAGAATGCCGCCCTTAGAACATCAACAGGGTGTCTTCTTATGTCCTCTGAGGACCATCTACATGAGGAGACGAAGGTCCTTACCGTGCGCAGACACAATTTCCTGTTGTCTAAGCAATACCTGCTAGGGTGTTTTCGCAGCAGTCATCCTAACCACCATCTCTTGAACAGGATGCCTCCACCCAGGCAGATCAGGTACGATCTTCATGATCTAGAGTGAGAGGTCCAGCGGTATAAGAGAGAACCTTTAGATCATCGAAACTATCAGGCAGGTTTGAACAACATTCACGCCGATGATGTCGCAGCAGCAGTATCCAGCTACCGTGTGAATGTAGTGCTAGGGGAAAATCCCCCGGAGATTTCACCTGAGGAGAAGGTACTACCTCGGCAGACGCGCGTGGTTCTGGCGCAGCTAAGATCTGGATGGAGCAGCCGCCTCAATTCTTACTGGGCACGAATTGATGCTAACGTTCCGGACATCTGTCCCGCCTGCCATCAGGGGCCACATGATGTACTGCACCTCTTCAATTGTCCGGCCAAGCCCACTCAGCTGACCTCCAGGTCTCTGTGGACGCATCCAGTTCAAATGGCTTTCCTTCACCTGGATATCGAAGCAGATCCCCCATAGACGAACAAGACATCAAAATAAATATATTGTTGTTACAACAACAACAACTACATGGACCGCAGAGGTGCGTTTGTCACTTAATGTGAAAGTCAATGACGTCATCTCGACTACTTTCTACCCCAAAATCTTTGAAGTTACATAGAACAGCCTTTTTCGATCTGTACATGCTACATATATCTGCGATAATTTTAAAAGTAGGAACAAGGTCCTAAAGTCACTTGCCGACAGTACTTGGGGAGCCGACAAAGAAACCTTGTTGTCTTACAAATCGATAGGACGGACTGTACGACAACTATGCAGCGCAGGTATGGTCGGCGAAAGAGAGTATGACCAGAGAGAGAAAATTTTGACAGTTCGATGTTAGAGAGTTTGCAAATTTTGGTTGGAGAAATTTAAGCCAAACAAAATTTGCAAGATGGAACAGATGTTTGAAATCAGCTGTTTTATGTAAACAAATAAAAGTAAAAATAAATTTACAACAGAATAGGTAAGTAAAAATTGGAATATTATTTTATTTAATATATGTGACGCGCAAAATAGAAAGGGACCTAAGGGTAAAAACGAGTTTTGTTCAGGAGAGCTATTTTAAAGATTTAAATACGTGTATCTTTGGTGTACCATCACTTTCATAAAACGCGCATATCTCTGGGAGGGAACACTTTTGGGGCATGTGATCGGTCTCATTCGATGCTCAGATGTTGTCCACATCAAAAAAAGAGAAAATTTACCCTTAGGTCCCTTTCTCTATGCGCTGTCACATATATGTTAATCACCGAAATTAAAAAGAAAAAAGTTTTCTTTTGCTCATTTTTTTATTACACTCTTGACACTTTAAAATTCAAAATAATATGAAATGTAATGCAAACAGTACACAAAACCAGCTGTTTCATTGCAAATTTTTTCTTTTCTTGCAAATAAATTTAAATAAAGAGAGTAAAATTGGGCTTACGCTCTCAAAAGTAGAAACTTGTAAATTTTTACTGGGAAAGTAAATTTTGTTTTCACTGTTTGTTTACGATGTTCTATGTCACAGCGTCAAGGGGGAATGCTCACGCACGATTCGAAATCCATTTTACAATTTAACAAATCTTTGCTTTGGGAGAGCCTATGTGCCGGTTAAGAACACACGCATAGGCACAATAATCAATTTGGGAGAGCAGTTTTCTGCATTTAAAGCGTGAGAATTAAGTGTAGAAGTGTTTTTATTTTGCCAAACGAAAGTGGATAAATAAACCGAAAACGTTTGCGTTAGTGAATGCTGTTTTTCTACATTATTATACAGGGTGGGCCAAAACATACCATTGGGTTAACAACTTTAAAAGCTTTTTCGTTTATTAATTATTTTTTTTTCTCTGATTATATGTAAGAAAAATAATGTCACTTAAACGACGACTCCAGTATTCAGCTTTGCAATGATGGGATCGTTTTAGAGCATTTTCCATAACATCTTTTAATATTTGTGGCTGTAGCGTACGAATTTCTGCAACAATGTTGGCCTTGAGTTGAAGGATTGTCACGGGTTTGTTCACGCATACTCGCTCCTTCAAATAACCCCAAAGAAAATAAAAATATGTAGTGTGCTGACATATCTGGCGATCGCGCTGGACAAATAATTTCTGAAAATGTGGCCAGTGGCTCTTTCCTGCATAAACCACATCTCAGGCTGTTTTCAAGAGTAGGACTTAAAAAATTGTCTATCATAAACCGACATTGCTCTCCATTTACGGTTACGGTTAAAGCACAACAAAGCCATTCAAATAAAAATTAGATTCATCACTCAGCTCTTTACGTTAAAATAATTGATCGCTGATTTAAATAATAAAATTCTATTATTCTGGTTCTTTGTTCAGTTTTGAATCTCTCCATAATTAATTCTCCAAGTGTTATTTATATAATCTGACAAAAAATATATAATATATATATTATACGAAAAAGTTGTACAATGTTTAAACCTCAATGTAACTTTTGGCCCACCCTGCAAAAATAATCGTATTGATCAGAACCAACCCTCCAAGAAAAATAAACGTAACGCATTTTGCGGTGCGAAAACGAACTGCATACGGACCGCCATATCACTAACACTTGCATAGGCACTCTTCGTAAACGTGCCGTTTTTTACGGTACGAAATGGAAGTGATTTTGCGTAATGGAAAAGAACGTATTTAAACCAAAAAGTACCTAAAACAATCCGTTTACGTGCCGTTTTTGCGATACGAAAACGAACTGTTTTTTCTTAATGGTAACGGCATTAACTGTTTTTTCTTATTCGGGCAGCCATGTTGACAGAACACTTTAATTGTTTTAGTTAATGTTTGAAGTGTGATGATCTGATTGTTGTTAAACAAAATCAGCTTTTGTAAGTGTTAATATAATAGGTATTTATAAAACGTTTGTAGTATATTTATATCTACATATCTATATTTTGTAATAGCCAAAGAATTCATAATCATTCACAAAATATGCAACATTAATTCTTCAGTATAAAAAAGCTTATATTATTTCGATAGAGAAAGAAATTCAGTACGGAAACAGAACGTTTTGCAGATACAAAAACGTACCGCTTCAGTGTTACGTAAACGCAACACTCTGGTATTACGAAAACGGACCGCTTTAGTGTTACGTAAAAGTACTACTTTAGCTTAGCCTTGGCGTACTACCAATACATTCAAACTACTACTTTTTATTTTCTAATTCTCTTATTCCGAAATTAACGTTTACGGTGCATTTACGTATCGCAAAATCGGTTCGTTTTCGTAGTCTTGTATGAAAAAATGACTTCGCCAACGTTTCGTTTTCGTGCCGGTTTTCTTAGAGGGAAAGACAATAACCTGCAAACAAAGACGACAAATTGTAGATGATGGACGATATGCTTGTAATAATGAAGAAAACAGAACTTCAGTAACGCACAAATTCTAGGTTTATTTTTCAACATTCGTTTGTACACAAGAACACAAAAAAGTCAAAATTGAAACACAGAAAACACAAAAATCGCACTTTTAACCAAAAACGATAAACTGTACTAGATGGGCGATATGCATCTTCTTTGCAATAATGTAAAAAACAGCACTCTGTAACTCACATATTCTCGGTTTATTTATCCACTTTCGTTTGATAGTATAACAATAATTTCGCACACATTAAACACAAAAAAACAGTATACCTTAAATGATTTTTACTTAAATCTGTTTATGATTTCTCGATAATGCTCAAATCACCCATTTTGTACGATTTATCGTCCTTGACTAATATAATCGGTTAAAAAATAAATCATAGTATCGCAATCGTTTTTTAACTTTTATCGAAATAGTTGTAATCACTAGTATTGACCATAAATTGACATGTGCGAATCTATTTCTTTTAGTTAAATTAGTAAATCGGAAGCCGTTTCTATCGTTAAAAATGCTAGATTTTGAGGAAATTGTTTGTACTTTCGCCACATTTCGACGAAAAGTTGAAAAAGTAGGTCCAGCTTTTTTGAATTCTAAAAAAAAGGTACAATCTGAGCACATAGAACGAAGTGAGTCTGAAGAAAAACTTCTTGCCAATGAATTCGAGGTGGATGTCAATTATCTTAAATCTCTGGACCCAAAAGAATGGAAAGATCAGGATCACTATGCAGTTTTAGGCCTCGCAAAATTGCGGTGAGTGTTTTCTTATTAAGAAGAATTTTATAATCTGTTGCTTATTTCCAATCACTAGGTTTAATGCGACTGATGACGATATAAGGCGTGCTTACCGAAAAATGGTTTTACAACATCATCCTGATAAACGTAAGGCGAAGGGAGAAGACGTAAAAACTGATGATGACTATTTTATTTGCATTACTAAGGCATACGAAACACTAGGTAATACAATTTGAGAGTATGAATAATAGTGAGGCGATTTTTACAATTCATGTATGCTACAGGTACTTCGAAGACGAGACGTTCATATGACTCCGTTGATCCAGAATTTGATGACTCGTACCCCACACAATCTGACATTGAAAATAGGTATTATGAGTCCTTCCAAAAATTCTTTGACTTGAATGCAAGATGGAGTGAAAAGAAGGAAGTCCCTCCTTTTGGGGACGAAAACGCACTGCGAGAAGACGTAGAAAGATTTTATAGTTTCTGGTATGATTTTAAGTCTTGGCGTGAATTCAGTTATTTGGATGAAGAAGATAAAGAGAAGGGACAAGATCGGGACGAACGTCGTTGGATTGAAAAAGAGAACAAAGCGGCCCGTATTAAAAGAAAGAAAGAAGAAATGATGAGAATACGAGCACTTGTAGATATGGCATACAATAATGATAAACGAATCCAAAAGTTTAAAAACGAAGAAAAGGAGAGAAAGCTAGCAGCTAAAAGGGCAAAAATGGATGCAGTTCAAGCTCAAAAAGCCGAACAAGAAAGGGCCTTGAGAGAAGCACAGTTGTCCAAGGAACGGGCTGAAAAGGCAGAACAAAAAAGAATAGAACAAATACGGATAGAGAGAGAACAAGTCAAAAAAGCTATTAAGAAGGAAAGGAAGCTTCTTCGAGATAAAGCCAAAGAAAACAAATATTTCGGAAACAATGATAAAGAAGTTCTTAAAAATATGGAGGGTGTTGAAAAGGTTTGCGAAACATTTTCTTTTGCAGAACTTCAAGAGCTAAACAAAAAGATGGTGGAAAAATCTGCAAAAGATTCGTTTTTTTCCGCACTAAAAATGGCCGATGTTAAAATTAAAGCTGATTTGGAAGAGATAAATCAAATGCAAAACAAGAACAAAGCAAATGCTAAGACAGATTCTGTTATAAAAGAAGTCAAAAAGAACGAGTTGTGGTGCAACGAAAATGTCCAGCTGCTTATCAAAGCTGTTAACTTATTCCCCGCTGGAACATCGCAACGTTGGGACGTAATTGCTTCCTTTATAAATCAGCATTCAACGGAAGGCGTTATTGTTACTTCACGTGACGTTCTTAATAAGGCCAAAGCACTGCAAAACAGTGATTTTTCTAAAAACACTCTTAAAACTCATGCTAATGTTAGCGCATTTGAAAGTTTTGAAAAGTCAAAAAAAGAAGTAGTCACTAGTTCCGACATAACTCTTAACACAGAGACCACGTGCGAGGGGGCCACTAACAGTGAAACCAAAGAGAATCAGACCAATGGTAATAATGTTTCCAAAACGGTTACTGCTGATGCTTCCTCAAATGCACCAACAAAAACCTCGAAGTTATCTGCAAAAGCTTGGACAAAGGAAGAACAGGCTCTATTGGAGCAAGCCATTAAAACGTATCCTATAACGACGCCAGACCGTTGGGACCGCATTGCAGAATGTATTCCAAATAGGTCTAAGAAAGATTGCCTCCGGAGAGTTAAAGAGCTTGTTGAAATGGTCAATTCAAAAAAAGAAGCACAACAATCGGTAAAATGATTTTTAAATACATTATATGTTTATTATATCCAATTTATTTAAATAAATCATTTGTGAAAATATACGACAAATACTTATTTTTAATGTTTTCTCCACGGAACATTTCTAGTTGTTCATATGTATGTTTTAAATGTATATATAACAAAATGTAAGTTATTAAGTTCACGTTTGTTGGGAGCTTTTACAACCACCACTAAGTTTCTTATCAAATGCTTCCAGATTCGCCAGCGGGTCCAGATCGGCGAAAAGTTCTATCCACGAATTTTGGTTTGTACTTTTAGTGGTACGTTTTATTTCGTTTTGATCAACTTTTGATGGGGTACATTTTGTATCCTTACTCTTAAATATTGTTGGCTGCTTTAGAGTCTTGGCCGCTTTTGTTATATTTGAACTCATATTACTTTCAAAAACATTGGAAAAAACGTTGTTTGCTTCTAACATGCCGTTTTCATTAGAAATGGTTTGTAATTTGGTCCCAATATCCACGTTTTCGCCAATACATAAATCGATAACGTGTTCATTTTTATATAATTCAATTAATGGAATATTTGGTGCCACTTCAGATTGTTTCACATCTTCTGCGTTGTGTTTCTCTTCATTAGAATCAGCATAGTCGGACTGTTTGTAAAAAATATATGAAAAAAACAAATAGTTATTTGTTTGTATACAATGCATCCGCCTAATAATTCACAATTTTTTATCGCAATTTATATGATTTGTCCGATTAAGTTGTAATATAAAACATTTGAATTGAATTGATTATTAATAAATTGATATCAAATTTATATTGCAAAAAATATTTTTTTCCACGTATACATATAATTTTATCATTATTTGTCATACTCCATACTCATATCCGAAATACCGAATGTCTAATAATTTTTTTTTTTTGTAAAAAAACTTACGGCGAAAAATAAGCTTTGGTCGCTGTCAACAGTGGATATCTTGGTATTGTCTATATTTCCTTGGATGTCTTCATGCTGTGTCAATTCCTTTAGCACACAAAAGTCATACTTTGGCCTTTGTTCAAGAGCCTTTGAAATTGTATCAAATGTTGCAGTTGTCTTCTGTGCAAATTGTTTCAGTTCCGTCATGTATGAAACTAAAACATGGGAGAACATGTTGCACCGAGCTGCAGCTAACAGATCAATCTAGAAGTAAAAATTCAACACAGACATTAGAGCATCTCATTTTGTATGGAGCCAAAATTAGTGAAAAATAACCTATTCGCATATACAATTGCAATGCACTTTCATTGGATTTCTCTAATTTTCATACAAATTGTGCAAGATTTCGACACGATATATGCGCATGGGGGGGTATAAAAGTAATAAGTTGTGATTTTATAGCGTTTATGTCATGATACAATAAACAAGGTATAGTCACTAACCTAACAAGAAATAAACAGTTCGTTATACTGTCAAAGTCCCTTTAAAGAAAATGCCAAAAATAAAATGTTGTGAATGTTTAATATAGAAATTTAGCTTTACAAACTTCAAGAATGATCTTTGTCAAATTTGAAAGGGTAAGTTTCCGAGAAAAAATTGTAAATCAGCTGACTGCATAACTCTACCTTCTTTATTGTACAATGGTTTATACATATGTTCTAAGTTGTCATAAAATGTAATTAGAAAGGTTTATTTCGTGGTCTATAATTAAGAGGGACTGAAATCGCAATTATACCTATTTGGCATGTACAGATGAAATCCAGGTACACCGGATTTCGTCGTGAAATCTGTTACGACATGTATGAAAATTGACAGCCGAAATCCGTTGGAAGTGGAATCCAACTGATTTCAATAGTACAAGGTGCCGTAATCACCTTATTTAAACATGTTATACATTTTGCAAATCGCGTCGTACATCAATTTGACATTTGTAACTAGACAGCTGCAGAATACAAACAGACAACAATTATGCACAGCACGTTATGTGGTCCCCACTGGCAAGCGGGACAGACGTCCGGGCTGCACCATCCCGATTTTAGCAGAGTCAGAACTACGAGCGTCTGCCGAGGTAGCGACTTTTCTAATGGTGAAATCTCTGTTCTTCAAGTAATACATTTACGCTATAGCTATACATCCGAATGAATGTCTAGAGAAGAAGAGGTTAAACAGTGCCGGATATATCACCCCACTCTGGTGAACTCTCAATTTAACTACACGGGTCTTCGACTTCCTGTCTCTCAATATAAAGTTTACGAACCAACGTTTAAAACTTTGCGGAAAGGACGTTTCTGCAGTGTATTCGAACAAAGTGGCATGATTGGCCGTGTCGAAAGCCTTGGTAAGGTCAAGAGCCACGAGGACCGTCCTGTCGTGGGCTTGTTCTGGTGATACGTGTGTTGATGGCGTGTAAAACAGTTGTTCTGCGCTGTTCGCGGAACGCATGCTGATGATCACATGGAAGATAATCGATCAGGCTGGGGAGTAGCAGTGCTTCAAGCGTCTTTGCTACTGGCAAAGGCAAGGAGATCTGCCTGCACGATTCTCCTTTGCTGGTTAGGCGATGTCATAGTTATGTCTGGCAATCGCCCATAATTCGCGTGGGGGCGTCCACATTCACTGTGCAGAACGTTGAGCTATCAATTTGCCCTGCCAATGCTGTGTCCCTCTGGTAGTTGTGTAGGAGAGAATGCCACAGTTCGTGGTGAGCATTAAAGTCTCCTAGGACCAAGCGGTTATTGCCTCGTTGCAGATTGCTAATGTCCGGCAAATAACTCGGGGCACAGCTACCAGCCGGCGGGATGTATACGTTGTACAGCTCTAGCTCGGCAGTTCCAGACTTGATTGCAACCCCCATACATTCCATGTATGGGTCTCTAGAGTCAAACTTAGGCGAAAAAGGTTTGTATTGCACAGAATGGTGTAACAGGAAAGGAAGTCCCCCACTTCTCGTATGATCCTTACGTAGCATGTTGTATCCGTCACAACGGTGAAGGCTACAGGTTCCGGGATCGCAGCGACTATGATGTATCTCCGACTCATAAGTTATTACCTCACTGATTTTTTTTGCGTAGGCCAAAATTGATGCATTGTCAGGGGTGGCAACAGCAATCTGTGGTGCAAGATGCTGTAAATGTTGATGCTGTTGCGGGGGAGACTGCGAGGGAGTCTCATAGTTGGGTACTAATGACTACAAAAGTGTAGACGGCGATGATGAAACTAAATACATAGACCCACTGCGAATTACGTTGATACAGCACTAGGCAAGAAAGTCCGTTGTGCTATACTCGCTGATGTGGTTACTAACGATTATTTACACTGACTGCACTGACGAATGTTATTTTTTCCACTTTAGAAAAAATGTAAGGTTTCAAAAAAAAATGTCCTCGCTAAAATTTTGCGAAAACCGCATATGAGTAATTCTAAGATTATTTCGATTTTTTTGGCAGAATTAAATATTTTATTAAATAATAAGACCATTGACGAAAAAACTATTAGATGTGCACCCAATTCATGTAATGTTCAATCATATTTGAGTTGCTTGAAATCAAGATTGGTTTGGAAATTTGAATTTTAGCGAATATTAGATTTTACAGGGGAATACTGTGTATTTTCAACGACAGAAAATAAACATCCATAAAAATATAAATTGAATAAAAAATTATAATCATTAATAGCAACAAATTTATTAAATAAATAATTAATATTTTTGTAAAAAATTGAGAAAATTTCGATTGATAGTAGTTTTAGGGACAACCAGGGTAATGATATTTGAACACTTTGGTAGGAAATTTTTTGAAAAACAAATAAATTTTTTAAAAAACAATTTTAAAGACTTTTAAGATCCGATAATGATTTATTATATAGTATATAATAAAGTATAATATATTTTTTCCCCCGCTTGAAACAACCAAAGACAGCAAAGTGGCCCATAAACTTAGAATCAACCATATAACATATTTGCATATACGAACAAAATCGCACGGATTTCATCGGATTTCTATATAAAATTTAATAGATTAAGACGCGATTTCCTGTTAATGCAGATTTGAGTTGTACATACATACAAGGCATTACATTGAGTATACTTGAAGGACAACTAAAGAGCACTTGGAAAATTGTGGGATTTTTAGAAATATAAGCCTAGTATTCACCTTAAACGAAATTCTCGCACCCATAAGAAATACATAAAGCAAATCAAACGAAATTTACCATTGGTAAATTCCATTTATATATGGTGGTACTCAGCTAAAACGAAAAGGTAACCGAATTTGCAACTGTTACAGGGATGATAATAATAGCAGTATAGAGTTTATTCACCATAATATGGTATGCATATTATGCAAACGAAAATTAATGCTCTGACAATTGTTTGGTCAATGAATTTTATGAAATTTACAAAAAAAATTACCAAATGTTGTGAAGTCGTTTTTGAAGGTATTGAATATGATTGAAATGAATAACGGCTACTTCCTCTACACTACAATTCTTTCGAGTAGAGATAAAACCAAGGTTTATAAATACAAGGTTACGCCATCAGCAAAAATTGCCGTTAGGTGACGTAGTTGGTGACAAACATCAAAAAGAAGTGGGTTGCCAGCTCTATGTCTGCCTACTTTTAGTTAACAATGCTAAGATTTCATGTGAAAAATGTACATATTGCAGTGAGTTGGCAACCCTACAGCTGAAATCACTTTGTCAGATTTGTGAAGAAATAAAACAACAAATCGAAACGTAAACATTAAGTGTGCAGTGGGCAAATGTATGAAAACCAACAGTAAAAAATATGTGTATAAGTAACATTTTTATTGCTTGATTAGAAACATTTAGTTTGTGTTTTTAATCCATAGAAGTGTGACAAAAATAGGAGAAAAAAACAAAATAGTAAAAATGAAGTGTGCAGTGGCCAAATTTTTGGAAAATAAACAAATAAATAAAATAAAACAAATAAATTGATGGCAAAAATAGTCAATTGTCCCACTGTTATGAATACACAAATATTATCAGCTGTTAGCTCGAAATTTTTAGCCAATAGGAACAAAGTTTGCGTGACGTCATTGGTGACAAACGTCAAAAACAGAAAAGGGAAGGGGGCTGGGATGGCGTAACCTTCTATACATAAATCTTGAGATAAAACTAGGCTATAATAAATACAAAAATAATTTTGCAAATGAAAAAAGACTAACAGTGCAAGTTGCTGCAAAAATTGTTGGAGAAAGTATGTATAGACACAGTAATTCTTACTGTGTTTTCTTTTTTTCTTTCCGAGCAAAAACACATCGATCAAAGTAAGTTTTTGTTTCTATAGGGATTTCAAAATTGAATTATTGCTTCGTTTGAGTTTTTTATTTGACAGATCCTGAAAGTGACAAGTAGTGGAAAGATATATTTTTAAATTGAAAGAAAGAAATATCAGATCATTTGATGTCGAAAAATATTGAATCTGGAAATTCCGAGTAAAAGCGCTTCTGGCTGAGAGCGACCCCCTGAAAGTCGTTAAAGGTAAAATGGCAAGGAATATTACTGAGGACTGGTTAAAAAGCGAGAGGAATGTTAAAAGTGTTATCATTGAATATTTGGATGATTCTTTTCTTGGATTTGTGAATGCTGAATGTACTGCGAATCAAATATTGAAGAATTTAGATGCGATTTATGAACGAAAGAGTGTTGCTTCGCAATTGGCCATACCGAAAAGATTGCTGTCGCTAAAGTTAAAAGGGGATTCGCCATTATTAAATCATTTTAATGTGTTTGAAGATTTGATAGCTGAATTGCTTGCTTCAGGAGCAAAGATTGATAAAATGGATAAGGTGTTTCGTTATAACAGCAATCGAAACGCTGTCTGAAGACAATTTGACATTAGCATTTGTGAAGACTATTTGCTGGACCATGAAGTCAAGTTTAGAAATGTTAGTAAGGATACCATTTTAAAGGTATTACAGGCCATAAGTAGCAGCTATCATTCAAATAATAAAATTGTGCCGTATAGTTTTAAGAACAGAAACAAATTCAATCCATGAAAAATTTTAAGCCATTAATAAAGTGTCAACACTGACATAAAAAAGGACACATTAAAAAGAATTGCTACGCCTACAAGAAGATTTTGGATTCGAAGACCAAAATATTGGGAGAACAGCCCATAACGCAGCTCAGATGGAAAAAGGGTTTCGCATTAATGATAAGATGTGAGTCCAAGATCTCAGGGATGGAAGCGAGCCTTGAGAAGTGATCGGTTAAAGGAAAAGACACATGTTGAATTTTGGCAGCAAGAGCTTTTGTTGATAATGTGCCGAACACGTTTGATGAGCTTGACTGCAGAGATGACAGGTTGCATTGGGATAAGGCTGTTAAGGAGGAACTTGAATCTCATTTTTCAAATGTGACCTGGACCATTGTGCCAATGCCAGAGATTAGGATTGTGGTGAATTGCAAGTGGGTCTTTGCGTTGAAGCATGATGAGTTCTTAGTTCCACTAAAATATTAAGCTAAACTTGTCACGAGAGGTTTTACTCAAGAGTATTTGGTGGATTTTGGCGAGACGTTTGCTCCGGTATTATGGATTTTGATTTCCTTTTTAAATCAGTTTGGTTTAAAGATTCACCATATGGATGCTTAGACGGCTTTCTTGAATGGTGATTTGAAGGAGGAAATTTAATGAAGGTTCCTCAAGGATTGGATTGTAGTGAAGGCAATGTTTGCAGGCTTAATAAGGCTATTTATGGCCTTAAGCAGGCAGTGAGGTGTTAATTTGAGGTTTTTGAGAAACATTAAAGGATTCTGGTTTCGTAAATTAGACTATGGATCGTTACATTAATTTCTTGGATAAGGGCAATACTCTTGATAATTTATACGTTTTGCTGTACGTGGATGATTTAGTAATAGTTTCAGCAAACGATGAGATGATTTACAAGAAAATTTGATGAGTAAATTTAAAATGACAGACTTAATTGAGCATAAGTTTTGTATTGGAATTAGAATTGAGAAAGATGCCGATACGGTGAGTCTAAGTTAAACAGCCTATATTAAGAATGTATTGAAAAAGATTGGAATGGATATAATGCCCTTAATTCTGATGAAGAGTATGGTGCGCCATGTCGTTCATTGATGTACGCCACGTTCTGCACGAGACCTGATTTAAGTACATCAGTTAGTATTTTGAGCCGATATAGTGAAAAATGGAATAAAAAATTGTGGCAATGCCTTATGTTAGGAACTCAGATTTTAAGGGAATGTTTTCAGGATATATTGATTCTGACTGGGGTGGTAGTGGATTGAGTATATTTCTACAGATAATCAGCTATCTGACTTGCTTACAAAACCTTTTCCTACTGTACTGGATTTGAGAAGTCAAATTGGATTAAAAAAGTTATGAATTTGAACTATTATATTTTTTTTTTTAATGTTGGTCTGATTAGATTTTTCTGGGTTTTTCCTAATCCTTGCAACAAATTTTGGATCACTTTATTGTAACTCCCGGAGTACACAACTTGTTATGTGAAATGTTTATTGTGAATGTAATTGTAATGATCGATATATTTTAGAGGGGATGTGTTGGAGAAAGTATGTTTGGACACAGTAATTCTTACTGTGTTCTCTGTTTTTCTTTACGATTAAATATACATCGATCAAAGTTGGTTTAAGTTTTTGTTTCTATAGAGACTTCATATTTGAATTTTTGTTTCGTTTGAGTTTTTTTATTTGACTGATTTTTCAAATGTTTGAGTACGTTTTTTTCATTTCATTCCTGTGTAGACTCTGAACGTGACAAGTTGTGGAACGAAATATTTTTAAATTTAAAGACAATTCTTAGAACTGAAACCCTCTTGATTGTTCTAATTCATTTTATTGGCAGAATCTAACAAAAATTAAGGTAGTTCTACTCGTAAAATATGTGTGTTTGTTGTGTTTTTTGTTTCAATATTGTGTCATCATGACCTAAATAGCGCGAACGAGAAATTTATCTCTAAGCCATGTAAAAACTTATCATTGAATGCATTAGTCGCTCGGAGACGGTGTTAAACAGTAGGCCCCGGTCAGTGAATATAAAAATTATATCGTGTTAAGTAATTATAGGGTGATCCATCTAGAGGTATTTTTTCAGAACAAAAAAATATAAAAATTCAAATCAAGTGTGGAATCTTTATTGGTAATTTGAAAGGACATTTTATACCATCTATTTTTTGAACATAATTTCCTTCAAATGTTGGCCGCAACTACTCGTTCGAGCATTTCGACCAGTATGGCATTAATGACACGCGTAATGTTGGCTTCCAATACCTGGATCGTAGCTAATTTGTCAGCACCACCATCATCTTATAAACCGCACCAAATCGTGGTTTTCTCGCCTCTTGAATCTCTTCTTGTTGCTCTTCAGCCCAAATTCGGCAAATTTGTTTATTGACTTAGCCGTTGAGCCAGAAATGACCCTCATCACTGAACAAAATTTTGGTCGAAAACAGCGAATCTTCCCGTTTCTCACCGAACGCTCATTTCCATAATACAGTTGCCAACATTTGAAGGAAATTATTTTCAACAAATAAATGCCACAAAATTTCCTTTCAAATTACCAATAAAGATTCCATACTTGATTTGAATTTTTATATTTTTTGTGTTCTGAAAAAATACCTCTAGATGGATCACCCTATATAAACAAGCGATGGTACACCAAAAAAAACGTGACCTAAACTTACACATGAATTCCAGGGTGTTTGCATTTACAAAGATTGTTTTGTATTTCAAAATTCTATTGGTTTTCAAACTGAGTATGCTTGGTTTTGCTTTTTGTTTCAAATGAATTTTTATTTAAACATATTTTTTTAACAAATGCGATGTCTTTTTTAGAAATTGCAAAAACTTTGTAAAGTGTATATTCCTGGTTTTTGTAGTGTGTTCATGAAATGCGTCTGGTAAGTGTACGCAATATAGCCGCTTTCGTGAGTACCACTAATGTAGTTCCATATATGTTATTTGAAACTGGGCCCTTATTATGTACTCGTATCTCGTTTCTAAGATAAAACAATTCGAAAGTGAAATTATATCGGAATATTAATTCGCACCATGTAAAACTTTCGGAACGAAGTAAGAATTGGCACAACCATGGTAAAATAAACAGGGTATAGTAACTAACCCAACAACAAATTAACAGTTCGCTCTGCTGTCAAAGACACAAAAGAAAATGCCAAAAAAAAATGTTTGTGAATGGCTGATGATTATTGTAAATGTTTGACTTAGAAAATTAACTTTACAATCTTCAACAGCTGTCTTTGTCAAATTTGTAAGTTTAAATTTCTACGAGATAAAATCAGCTGGCTGCATAATACTACGAGTTGTTCCATGCGCACAAAATAGAAAATATAAAAATCAAAAAGGCCCTAAAAATATTGGGCTTAAATATAGTTTAGTAACTCTAGCACGGATACCAAATTTGCACCATCGATAGAACTTTTGATTCCAATGTCATTTATACATATATGTGACAGCGCATAGAGAACGGGACCTAAGGGTAAAAAAATCAATTTTCACTTTTTCTTTTATTGATGTGGACATCTGAGCATCGAATGAGACCGATCCCATGCCCCAAAAGTGTCCCCTCCCAGAGGTATGCGCGTTTTATGAAAGTGAAACGCGCATATCATTTCTTAATGAAATCTTTAAAATGGCTCTCCTGAACAAAACTGGTTTTTACCCTTAGGTCCCTTTCTATTTTGCGCGTCACATATTCGATCTGTTAACCCATTAAGAAGCGGTACCAACATTTTTATTTTTCACGACCTTTTACTAAAAATGCCTCATAACTGGAAAAATGCTTATTTTTAAGTATGTATTTATCGATCTAATTTTATAGCCAAAATATTAACCTTTCATTTAACACATTTTTGACTTTCTAACTCTTTAGAACAGGAGATGGAGCTTTTTATTAAAAAAAATGAAAAATTATTTAAAAAAAATCGCATGCGTCGCAATTTTTTGCTTTTCCTGTTTTCATGCATTTCTTAATGATTTTAATGTATTTCTAACCTACAAATCCAATCATTACAAGCCGCAGATGATGGCCTTTTGGGCAGAAATATCCGCCCTCTTTTGGTATTAAGCCTGAGTCCCCTAAGATATTTATTGTTCGAGCAGCGATGGCCCCTCTTAACCTAATCGCTGAACAATTCCATACTGTTTTTTATATTCATTTTACTACACTTCACGTTTCTAACAAGTTTTCTGGAATGAAACTTTTCTCCGTTATTAAAAGAAATGCTACCACAGCGTGTAATTTCGTCTACAAATGTCGCCATATTGTTAAAAAATGGCAACACTATCAGTCTTCCATATCGAAAAAAGATGTACATATGTACATTTTTTGTGAAAATGTCCAAATTTTGAAACTAAAATGCCAACATCTCCGGCATTAAAAGGGTTAAATTCCAAATCAGTGTCAAATAAAAGCTTAAAGTGTTGGCAACAAACTAGTAGTAAGTAATATTTTCCTTTAATAAGGCAGTTTTCGAAGTTTTGACCCATTTTTCACAGAAACTCGGGTCAAAAATATACAAAATGACCCCCAGCTCACAATGGGTTAAATGATGCATAATTCATTTATATACCGTTTGAAAGGTATTGTCATAAGCTTTCCAATAATACCCATATCGCCTTTTTTTGTTAAACTTATTCGTTTTTAATACTTTACAGGACCATGTTTTTTGAGAATTGTTACTAAACTAGATTTGTTCCATTTTTTCGTGACAACCAATTTCGTTCAATTTTATATCGCTCTTCTCGCTGGTCCGTAGTTTAGTTAGATGGGAAATGTCTTAGATTTGTAACAATTACAAGTTCTGCGAACTACTTGTTGTTACTGACATTGCAATGAGATCAAATTATACGCATTAAAATCACAACAGCAAAAAAAGCTAAACACATCATGGAACAAAAATATTACCCCCCTTTCATCATAAATATGTAATCAACAAAATGCAAAGAAATATAAATAAAATAGAAAAACACAAAGAAACAACATATTTTTGCAGTGTACCATTTATACCCAAAGTAACAGAGAGCAGAACATTATTGACATCAACAAACGAAGAGAACATACGAATAGCACACAAGTCAAATGAAACACTAAGACAACTTTTTTCAAAACGAACAAAAATACCTATAATAGATAAACTACATGCAGATTACGTCGTGTATGAACTGGCATGTAAAGGACGTGAAGAGATGTGCAATAAAGTGTATGTTGAAACAACAAAGAGAAAACTTGGAGTAAGACTGTCAGAACATGCCGCAGACAAAAGAGAACAAGCGGTACACCCTGGAGAGTCTCAGAATCCAACAGACAATCGCAAAATCTGCCAACACAAAAGAAGACAAAGATAACATAAAGTTGCAGTATTCACTTGTAATATTTTCAACAGCAAAGCTCGTGATTTTAATTAAACCTGTGATACTTTATATTATTTTATTATTTAATTGTGTTGTGTTGTCTCTGGTATTTAATAATCATGAGTAATTAAAACGAAATATAAACTAATCGTTGTTCAAAAAATATTTATTATTCAAAAATAAATTCTCCTAAGGATGTCGGAAAAAGCCGACAAATATAGATAAAAGCCGAAAAAATAGTTTTTTATTTTTTGTTATTTCTTCGGTCTTTTATCATTATTATGACTTGAGCAGTTTTTTATTCTGGTTCGAGACCATTATGTTGTTTCTTTTTCAAAATCAACGTAAAAGAAGAAATTGGTGAAATGTATTTGCTACGGTTGACAGGCAGACTGTACAGCTGTTTCTAAACCCGCCAAGGCTTTTCTTCAGCTGTCTTTGGCAACGATTACTTCGGCCACAAATCAAATGACTTATACGGGAGACTCATTTTTATTAATGAGAATTACCCTTTGCGTATAGTCTTCGAACTGTGCGTAGAGCAATCTTCAACGCGCAATATCATTTCCACCAATTCCGTTTCGCATGGGTCTTCGTTGAAAACCACAAATGCAAAAAGCACAACCAAAGTATGCATGTTTTTTGTGCTCATATATATATACTCATACATGATTTGTGGCCGAAGTAATCGTTGCCAAAGACTGCTGAAAAAAAACCTTGTCGGGTTTAGAAACAGCTGTACAGTCTGCCTGGCAACCGTAGCAAATACATTTCACCAATTTCTTCTTTTGCGTTGATTCTGCAAAAGAAACAACATAAAGGTCTTGAACCAGAATAAAAAACTGCTGAAGTCATAATGAATTATTTTTATTTATAATATTGACCATCTTCAGCCCATTAAAAACAAAAAAAGTAAAATCACAATAGTTGCACAAATTATTGAAAAAAAACAACAGATTATTTTATCTGGTTACTGTGATACCGATTGGCTTGGTCTTAACAATTTGACAATAGAAATAAAAATAATAAATTTGTTAATAAAACGACTGTGGAATTTCGCTAGATTTTTGACTTTTTTTTGTAATTGTTTTGCACCTTTTTTCTTCAACAATTTTTGCCTAGACCAAAACGAAGTAAAAGAAAAAAAGTAATGCGTGTATTCTTCGACCAAATCTTGATAACATTGAGTCCAGTTTTCCGATGCACTTTTTAAATTTGTCTGTTAGTACAAACCTTCCTCGGACTATTACTATAGTTTTAAAAGAAAACGTAGTCAAATCGGTCCAGAGGTTTTGAAGTGATGCGATTACCAACATGTTACAAAATTCATTTTCACTATATGTGACAGCGCATAGAGAAAGGGGGGACCTAAGGGTAAAAAAAACAATTTTCACTTTTTTTTTGATGTGGACAACATCTGAGCATCGAATGAGACCGATCCCATGCCCCAAAAGTGTTCCCTCCCAGAGATATGCGCGTTTTATAAAAGTGATGGTACACCAAAGATACTCGTACACGTATTTAAATCTTTAAAATGGCTCTCCTGAACAAAACTGGTTTTTACCCTTAGGCCCCTTTCTATTTTGCGCGTAACATACAGTTTTCTAATAACGCTTTACTGGTTTCGTTCAGGTTTGTTATTTAGGCTCTTACATATTTTTTTTAGTTTCTCATTATTTGCACGGAATTTAAGCCTAGTTGTTATCAAAGGAATTTGGTTTGAATATTGCACGTTATCGTTCGCTTTCTTATAGACTTAATGCTATTCACGAAAAATTTATTAAATTTGTCTGCCTTTGATCATTGATATTGTTTATTCTTCATCTATGTATTTATATTTTCATTCTCAAGTAATGTTTTATGTTTATTTCGGCATATTTTATAATTATTCCATGCACTATAAATGTTTTCCATTACCGTTACATGATATTTTGTAATTTTTTGTATATTGAGCACTCTCATTTCGCCACTAAACCATTTATTCTTATTGTATTTCTCATTTAATTTATTATTCGACTGTACCAAAACTTAATGATTGCATCCTCCAAGTATTTATCAAATAAACTAGAAAAGTCGTTAATATCACAGTTTCCTATGATGCTTTCCATTGCAGTAAGGGCTTAATTAAAAGTATTTTCGTAGTTAAATACTTTTATTTGTTTGTTTTTGTTATGGATCAACTCGCCTTCGCATCCAAACTCAATATCGATTCGTGATCCGAAATTTTTATGTTGTTCTTGTGTTTATTATTTTCCTGTTTTTTGTCCTTTATATTATAATGTTATGTTTGTTTTAGCCTACTTCATCATTGTTTTTAAAATATATTGTTGCTCCTCTTGTCCTAGTGGAATTTAAACGTGTTGTGTAAGTACCGTAGTTTTTTAGTTTAAGTTCGCTTTCTTTCTTTCTTTAATATTTTTGATGTTGTTGTAACAACAATATATTTATTTTGAAGTCTTGTTCGCATATGGGGGATCTGCTTCGATATCCAGGTTGAGGAAACGCGCCATATGTGTTTCAGTAAATATTGAAAATTCAGTAATTTCAATTTCAGCTATAATTTCAGTTTGATTCAAGTTGTGAATTAAACCTTATGCATTCGCATTAGTCAAACACATTTTTCTCTTCCTTGCATTTAGTTTATTTACTTATAGATGCACAGGACATTCTCTGTGACCTGTTTTCGTCGAGACCAAGATTAAGCTGCTGGTTCCTTCTAACACAGTTTATTATTTATTCCATATTGCACTCCTTACTCTTCCCATGACATTTAAAACAAGTTTATGGAATTCTACAGTTAGCTGCTCTATGGTTATACCCTTTACATTTGTAACACTTTGTTATAATTGTTCCATCAAAAACTCTCCAACTTTTCCATCCAATGTTGTCTTTGAGCTGTGATCGCCTTGTATACGACTCGTTATCAATTTTTATCCTAGAATTATAAAAAGTTTTGTTGTATCACTTGATTTCAAAAATCTTGATTGCCTGTAATTTACTGTTTTGTAATATGTGGCGCGCAAAATAGAAAGGGACCTAAGGGTAAAAACCAGTTTTGTTCAGGAGAGTCATTTTAAAGATTTAAATACGTGTATCTTTGGTGTACCATCACTTTCATAAAACGGGCATATCTCTGAGAGGGAACACTTTTGGGGCATGGGATCGGTCTCATTCGATGCTCAGATGTCGACCACATCAAAAAAAGTGAAAATTGATTTTTTTTACCCTTAGGTCCCTTTCTCTATGCGCTGTCACATATATCGTTTTGCTTTCTTATTTTCTCAATCATTTTCTTTTCTCCATTTTTAAAGCTCATATCCGTTATTATTATTCGCATACTTATTTCGATTGGAATTTTAATTTCATAGTTTTCAATCATTTGGTTTTGTATCGTCCCTTTTATTTTCTCCATTTCTTGGTCACTGACACTTTGTATGACCACTGTACCATTTCTCCTATTTTCTACGCTAGTCCATAGAATTCGACAAAGCTTTAGCATAGGTCATTTTTCTGTTTTAATCACAGCTTTATTTAACTTTATCACACATTTTAACAATGTTTTTTTTCTATCGCTTCACACATTTCTTTGTTTTTGTTCTCTGTTTCGTAGACTTTTCCAAATAGTATTGTAACCTCTTGAATAATCATTTCACATGTTTTTGTACATTGTCAATTTTTAACCTTTTTTGTATCGTTTCTCTATTGCTTCCAGTAGTACCTCTATTTCATTTTCGGTTTCAACGATATTTCCAATTCGGATTTGTATTTCACCAAGTTTTGCTTATTTTGGTTGACGTCGTCTGATCGCACAAAGTTATTTGTTTCCAAAATTGTTGCCGAGTATTTCGATGCATTCTGCATTTACCAAATTTAGCCATATTTAAGGTAGGAAAAGAAAAAAGAATTTTTTCTCAATGTTATGTTGTTTTATACGAAAAACATCACTGTACACTAGTCTGTCGGTTTTAGATTTATCGGATTTTAACATTAGGATTGCTAAAAATAGACGTATCAGCTGGATTCAGCCTGTTAGTCGTTTACGTTGTCTTCTGATAAACTTCGCAGGATTGGACTGAATAATATGGAAACCTTTATTTTCCCCATTTTTCAAAGCTCGACGGTAGATATGTTTAATTTTAAAAGGTGCTGGTGGCATTTTTTTAACACAATATCGGTGTGAACAACTTTGAACAGCTTTAGATTCTTGCTAACCATGTACTTTTTTATTATATTGCCTCGTTTGAACATCGACCAGGATTTAATGAGCAACTTTTTTTGATTTACCCAATCAAAAGCATGAACTTGTGTCATCTTTACCTAAATCCACACCAAGCGCCAGTGGGATTTTCAGTGACATGACAAGAAGATCCACATTGGTGGGTAAACCAATCACAAAAGTATCACATTAATTCTTTTGTTTTTCAACGATAGCATTTAAGGTTTTAAGACAGCGGTCGATTTCTTTTTTAACTGAAATGGTCAATATTTGTTGTCAGCCTATGTCTTCCCATATTCTCACGGAGTCGTTAGAGTTCCGACTGAAGGATGAGCAAGAATCGCATCTCCAGTTATTGATTCCATTATTCTTTAAAAAAAGATGTGAGACAATGTTTTGTTTTTGTTGGTGCCATGTTTGAGGGAATACAAACCAAAAAAACAGCAAAAGCGGCGACACCAGAAAGTATTTCTTATCTTATTTGGTACAAGAATGGTAATGTACGAGCTTTGTTTACAATTAGGACAGTTTTAACAATTATAACTTTTAATAATTAGAAATGTAGCCATCGATATAAAACGGTTACACCACCATCTTTCTTCTCTTGAACTTTATAATAATTTTTTCCTTTACCTGCTTCCTACACAATGCATTTTCTTTTCTTGTGGCTGGAGAAAAGTGGTCATTTAAATAAACCCGATCCTTTATGTTCAAATTCTGATCGTCCAGCTTTATTAAATTGGACACCGTTAGTGTTTTGCTTTTCATGGCGCTGAAGTATTTCTTCACGATCTCATCTCGCCGAAATACACTATTAAATTTTACCAGCACAAACTTTTTAATGTTCTGGACATCGAACATTAAAGAGTTTGTAAGAAAACTTATCAGTAGTTGAAAATTCGACGCATTTAATAAGCTTGCTACAGTTAGCAGTTCATACTTAACTCCAGAATTTCGTCAAATACCAATTTGACAGAATTCATGTCATCTTTACTCTTCCGAATAAAATCAACTCTAACGCTAAAAGAAGTGATTTCACTTTGAGTGGAACCTTCTGAATCAGCTTTGGGATTGCCTACACATACATACACAAACAGAAGACACAGTGTCATTTTGCTTAAATAATGCCAAAGTCTCGCCACCCACAGACGCCTATTTAGTATGCACCAACAACGTACAACCTGCGGCACTGGACACAGCCTTTAAATATACAGTGATTTTTTTGAACAAACGTTCCCAACTCCTTCCGCACCTGCCTTTGCCGACAGAGGGGGTCACATCGTAGGGACAACGTATACATTATGGACAGATCCGTAATAGAGAGATGACAGGAAACGTCATACATGTATGTAACATAGCTACAGATAATACTCTACAGCCAATCGGTAAAAATCACTAGAAAATATCCGCAGACTTAAATAAAACCCATCACCTTTGCTTAGTAAAATATAAGAAAATAAAAACAATGCGAAAAACTATAACTATACAATACAAACTTAAAATATATCCCCTAACTTTGCTTGTTACAATATTATAAACCAACACCAATTTAAAAAAATAAGAAAAACAATAAGCTTACAATTAGGAAATTAGGACATTGCAAGTAGTTTCCGTTGTTATGAAGACAATGAATTTAAATAAAAAATAATTATAGATGTTAGTATCTTAAAGCTCTAAATGGTACGTTAACCCCACGGATAAATCATCACATTCATCATATCTTAAATGATGGCAATTTAATAAGATTTAACCTGCTATTGTAAGAAGTTCCTACACAGTATTCCAATGTAGATTTCTTAAGCTTAATAGTAAAAATTGTTTCTGTACGGACTCGATTTATGAACATAGTAATCATATTGGAGATGACAAACCACCAAGCCATATTCTAAAATTGGCCTGGCTAGAGAAATATAAAGTCATCCGTTGCCCTTATACGAAGTACAAGGTACACAGGGACCTATTTCTATTTGTATGAAATTTTATATGAAAACGCATTGTTTTACTTTTTTGTTTTGATTTATTATTATTTACTAATTATACATGTATAATGATTGTTAGAATTTTTTTTATATATTACATAATTAATTTTTTATGAGTTTTATATGAAAAAAGCCTAAAAAACTATTGTTGTGTAGATTGTCCCTCGCCCAACATATTTTCTGTGCAGGTGTAGCATCGATGCATAAGTGTTGAATGCTCTGCACAAACTGGATTGTGACAGGAATGACAATAGGCCCTTGTTTTCCGCTGCCGTCCGTACTCAGAACTGCATAGGCGACATGACGGTCTGTTCGTTCTAGACGCAAACGACGGTGCTGCTCCTTCTGCCGGTCTTGATAATATCTAAAGAGAACAAAATTATGTAGTTATTCTGCTTTTGAACATTAGATTTGTTTTTTCTTACCTTTACATCAAATGCTTCAAATGCGTTCCGTATCCTTGGATATGCGGTTATGCGGTTGTTCAGCGCTCGTTCCTCTATGTTCGGTAGTGCCAATTGTTTTGTTAGCATCAGAAGGACTGACCGTCGCCTGTCACTTCTTTTTATTGGCTTCATCTCGTTGTATGAAATAAATGCAGCAATGTCCACCATATTAAAAACATGGTCAATGGCCAGCGGTTTGTTGAGCGCTTGCATGTATATGTGCCAAGCATCTGGTCCATTGTATCAACGCCCGATTTGTTGGAGTTGTAATCCAAAATAGAAAACGGCTTCTTCTTTTTAGTTTGCATGTCCACACCGCAAGTATAATGTTGTGTCGACAGCAAAATTACCGCTTTGTTCTTCTTGGGCACATATGAACATAGTGCTATATCGCCTTCGTTGAAGCCGAACAATGTGCTGTTGACAGGACGCGTATGATTTTCTTGGAATTCCGGAGGCACACATGTCTTATTCGAGCGCACTGTTCCAACATATGCTGTTTCTTCCTGATCAAAGTACACGCCAAATCCAAAGTTGTGAAAAATTGTCGGCATAAATTGTGAGGCCTGTATTCAAATATCTCTCCGAAAGTTGAAGTACAACATTCTGCCCTTGAATCGCCTTTCGTGCCTGGACAGGCAATTTCCCAGAGTAAATCATTCCTTTGACAGGATAAAATGATTTTGAGTCGCACAACCACCATATCTTTATACCGTACTTGGCAGGCTTCGATGGAATGTATTGTGTGAAGCGGGTGCGGCCTCTGTATGGGAATAACTGCTCATCAACGGTCACTGAATCATGCGGAGTGTAAGCTGCTGCCAAGTTAGACTGCAACATTTGCCAAATGTCATCAATACCCGCAGCTTTGCTGTTGATTAGTCGCTGCTGTCGCTTATTTCCATTGTCGAATCTAAGGCATTGTTGTATGCACTTCATACGATCTAATGATAATGCAGCTCTATATATTGGACAGCGCGTTGGGCCCCATAACTCTTCAAGAGGTTCACTATTCGATTAAGTGAGTCCAGCATACAAAATAATAGCCAAAAAAGCATCGAACACTTTCAAAGTAATTGGTTTCCATTCCTTTGTGTTAGTTGGATTTGCCAAATTCCATGCAGCGTTCACTTCCCTGCCTTTCCGATTTGATTCGCGTATTATGATGTACGCCATGTCTTCGGTGATGAGCGAGTGGAATATGGTAAAGGGATCATATGTGGTTCCTACTGGTCCCGGATTCCTCCTTGTGTAGTCGACCACGTTATGAGCAGGAGTACGAGAATTCGGTGATGCATTTTTAGTCCATTTGGTGCCATCTTTGGAAATGATGTAATTGTCACTTGTTTGCTGAGCATCAGTTTCTTCCTCTTCATCATCGTCGTCATCACTAATATCTTCATTGATGTCTAGATGTGGTTCAGTTTCCGCATCCGAATCATCAACATGAAAATTAGCTTGATATGTGAAATCGTCATCATCCGCACCTTCAAGACCAAATGCAGGAATAGCACCTTCATCGTTAACACTCATCTCCGCATTCATGAAGTCTGCAAACCTATCATCCACTGCAAGTCTTTCATCCTCACTCATTTGCTGGTAGCGTGTACTACGACGTACCACAATTTCAGCAATGTCTAATTTTTCCTCTGCCATTGTATTGTACTTTTATTTCTCTTTATAAAATTCAAAATAAAATTTCGCACTCGATGTTCACTGTTCACTGTCTCAACTTTCACTGATTTGGTTTACGAAACTACAGCCGCTTTTATAACCTTTTTTACGTCTACCTGCCTTCTAGCTCGTGCATCTGCGTCTATGTGAGAGTAAGAGTAGGTAAAGTATGCGTAAAAAGTAAGGGTAAATTCAAACAACTCAAAAGGGACGGTAACAAAAATTCAAAAAGGGACGGAAAGTTTATTATGTTTCAAGGAAAGGCACAATAAAATAATCCAAAAAGTAACTAAAATTCAAGGAATGCGTTTGTGATTTGTTCAAACAATAAAACAAGCCAAAAGAAAGTGTATTTATTAACGATTTCTTAAAATTTCAGTACAAGGTCCCAGCGGACCTTTTCACACGTTCCCGTACTAAACACTTTTAAATCTCAATAGAAACTAAACTATTGGTCGGATCGCTTTGAAATATTCTAGATAAAATTTCCTTGGAATACATGTGGGGGTCGAGTATACTTCCCATGGACCATTAAGGAGTAATTTCAGTTTGAAAATGAAAAAGGTCCCCAGGCAACTTCTCACCCGCCGGAGGGTTAAAAAAATACTGTTCAATAATTAATGTCTTACTGCTTATTAATGAATGAAATACTCATCTTTGCTTTTGTCACTAGAAAATCGGCTTTAACTTGAAATTATGCTTAAATGCGGTAATTTTGATGTGTTTTATTCTTTTTAAATTTTATTTAAATACGGACATATGTTATGACTAGAAACTTTACATTGTATGCCTCTTACAATATCAAACAACACCAACGATTTTTTAATTTTGTATATGTGTAATAATAAATAAAAACTAAAAATAATCTTTCTGGAATTTATTTCGCCATCGCAATGTCCCGTTCGTGAAAGTTACAAATGTTCTTTAAAACGAACGATTGAAGACATTTCGGACAATAACTTTATCATGAAGCTTTTTATTAATCCAATACAGTTAAACAACATTTACTTTAAAATAAATAACGCGAGAAAATTGTTTGATTTTTTAAATTTTCCACATATTGCCAAAAGTGACTTCCATTTTTTGTCCCGTTCGCGATCGAATATTAGTATTTGGAGAACGTTGAAGTTATACAATTTGCACTTAAATGTAATGATACTGAAAAGCAGTTAAGCCTTTAATAAGTGCTTAACAAATTGTTGTTTTTATACTTATATACTAGCGTAAAAGCCTACGAGTACCCCGTTCGCGATCCTGGAAATACCGATATGATTACACTATGTTTTGTTTAATTCCATAAAACAAAATTTACACCAGGTACTTAATCTATCCAAGTCATCTGCAGCATGTGACTGTCTGCATGACTAGCAGAGGAAAAAAATAACTTCATGTCGTCTGCAAAAATAGATTTGGGATAGTAAAAATAGAATAGATTCACGGTGGCTGGCCTGTGGGACACCAGAGGATATTAGAATTGTTCTAGAGAGACTTCTCTCATATAATACGAGTACTAAATGTTCCCTTTTAATTAGATAGGAGGAAAGGAAGTTTATGAAATTATAATTAAATCCAATTCTTTTTAGCTTAAATCGTAAGAGTTTGTCATTTACTTTATCAAATGCCTTACTAAAATCAGTATATAACCTCTGTTAGCTTGCGACAAACAAATGCATGTTTAACTTTGAAGGAAAACTGGAGTAGATTAGAAATAGTAGAATGGCAATTGCGAAATCCGAGTTGGCATGGAAGAATTAAAGGTGTCACATTATGTGAGACAAAATTTGTTCAAATCACTTAAAAATTGCGCTGAGCAATCCCTCGGTAGTCACCCATCCAATAGACTACCATATGTATTAAATAGGAGGAAAAATATAAAATGGGATTAACACTTTTAGCATATGTTTTTTTCTACTCTATGTGATAGTATGCATGCTAGTAAAAATCATTTTTAAAATACCTTCTGGATAGAATCCAAAGACAATGTGTCAAAGTTTTGCTTAGCTGCCCTTACGTGTGACTGAGCTGTCCTGAATCTGCCAACACCACGTCCTGTATCCGGATCTAGTTCGGCGCTTGACGACTTCATCCATTCAATCGCAGCTCTGTACTCAGTGCGTTCCTTTTCCATTGCTGTTATTGTTGTTTGAGTATCATATATAGCACGGTTTCGAAAAATATCTACTTCATGCTGCAGCCTCAATAAAGGCACTCTTACGCACATCCTCTGCTGCCCACAGTATGAGACTGATTTTCCGGTATTCGAAATGCTTTGACCGGTTGTCTTGCTTCGTTGCCCTGCTTCTTTTAAAAATCTTCCGAAAACACTTTCTTCCTGCGATAATATGCATAGACGTTCTTGATATTGATCAATAATTTTATTTAACTCTGTACTAGTTTCTAATATAGATTTAAACACTTCAATTTTTGCGTCGAGCTCAGCATCAGAAGATATAATATGTTCATCTTCCTTTCCACCTAATTTTCTTTGAAAATTTTTCTTCGTTATCCAAAATTGATGTTGCATTTCGGATTTTATCATTTTTATTGATAACTCAGTTTTATAAAATATGCTGAAAAGTATACTACGGCTTTAACTTTTCTGGTATGACGGCACGAACAGATAACAAGTTACCAAGTTTCTGATTTATACTCTGTATCAGAGTTTGAAGCGTAGTGGGTTCATATCGGCGGCGTGTTGCTGCCTGTGAATTTTTGATTAACACCGCGAACACCAGTGGTGCCAAGTACATTTTTCGAAAAATCGTCAAATTTAAAACCAAAAAACGTCAAATGTTTAACAATAAATTTTCAAAAAAATCGACATGCAATAAAAATTAAAAAGCGCAATTTTAAGGACATTATAACACAGTAATATGAACTTAATGATAGTTTAAAACAGGTAGGCATAATTTCACTAATGTTCATGATTTTATGTTAAAATCGTGTTTAACAAAAGAGAAGAACGTCCAGCTAATATAAATACTTCAGAAACAAATTATGTTGAAATTTGATAAACATTTTAACCACATTGTTAACTCTAGCTTGTACAAATTGTACAAAAGCTAGTTGATAGGTTTTAAACCGTATTTATCTTAATGATTTTTTTTAAATCAGAAGTTAGAAATGTATTGATGGATAATTGATCTCAAAAATGAAACTAGTAGTATATCAATCAAGTTTTGGGTATTATTTTTTCAAAGCCTTAATATTTACGACTTGATAGCAAAAACGCAATATTTATTTGTTATTAATAATTGTGTGGAAACGTCCTGCAGTATCTAAAAATTGCCAAACTCTGTTATAAATTAACACTATTTCTTTATCGAGTGCAGAGTTTTTCTCAAATTTAAAGTTCTAAAAAATCGTCAAAGTATAAGGGGGTTAAACCAAAAATCGTGAATCATCAGAGAAGCTTGGGGGTTACATTATTGTTATTTATTGCAATTGCGTTGATGAATTCCTTCCTTTTATTTATAAGTTGTTATAATGAAAAATCTTTATATTTATATGTTATACGGTAATCTTTTCCATTCCATTTTTGACGTCTCACTTGCTACAAGTGGCAGAATATCACTGATAACAAAATATCCGTGCCAGTTCTCTTGCAAGTGTTAAAAGTCTGTGTGGATCTGTAAAAAAGTTTGCATGTATAGAGTTTTTTGAGCTTGTACTTGCACGTGTGGCCATAGTGTAAGGTCCGGAAGGAGTTATGTGTTAAATTTTCATTTGTTCTCTTGTCAACACACAAATACGTATATTTCTTATGGGAATGTAAATTTGTTGTATGGTTCTACTGCGTTCTACCGACAAAAAAAATATATATATTAAATATATTATATTAAATATATTAAAACTGATGTGGTAACGTTGTCTAAGCGGCAGAAATAAGCGGATAATAAAAACCTGCTTAATAAGCGGGAACGAAAAAAAATTCTGATATTAAACTAGTAAGAAGATTTTCGAGCATGTCAAATACAGCACGCTTTTTAACTATATATTTTCTCGTGGTTATGAAATTGGGTTGCGGTTATGGAATTGTGCAAACACGATAGATCGTTGCTTAAAAAACAATGCAAAGCAGCGCGATGATTGTAGCTTACTTTCGAACAATCTTTTTCTGAAATGTATTATTGTAAACTTTTAAAACTATTTAATGTGTTGTTACAAGTTGAACTTACTAAATTAATTGGCTAAAATGACCCTACGCAGAACTATTCGGCATGTGGCACTACGGAAATTGACCAAAGAACCCTACGTAGTTCCATGCTGCAAATGAGAGGAAAGTCACTACGGGTTCAGTAAGGTGACAAACAAAGAAATTTAAATAGCTAACATTTATTTACATGACACTGAGCCAGAAATGACCTAGCCAAAGATGATGTGTTGAGCTGGATGTAGACCCGGGCTTGGGTGAAGTTTACCCCTCACGGCATAGGGCTACATCTCAGATCTAAGAACCTTAACAACCGTACCGGTGCTATAAAAACTTCGATCAGGCAGCTGAAACCCTTCATAGTTATCCGCAAGACTGGACGTAATCTGAAGGACAGAAGATAGATGTTCCATAATTTTTCCGTACAAATATATTTGGATCATACTGCTATTAATTGGTTCAAATGATGGGTGTCGGCGCAAAGTACCCTATTCCATACGCACATTTGCGACAGTCGCCTTCCGGACTAATACACAAGACGAGACCTTATTTTAACAATGTGGAGGGCATTTGTTCATGCATATTCATAATAGATGTCCCAATTAGGAAATGACCCGGATTTAAGACGCAAATTGGACATAATGGCCGCAAGTTAAGGCAGGCCTTAATCCTAGCCCCACTACTTAAGTCCCACAACATCCCTTTAAGGTACAAGAGGGAACTTCTCTCCTTGAAATCCTTGAAAGTTAGTGTATACTCGAACAAATTATTAAAAAACAGTTAAGAACACAAGATAATCTATCAAAGATCTAAAACATCTTAGACGCGGGAACCTATAAACCTGAAAACCCGTTTGGAGCTAAATATTAGTTAATTTTTTAGTTAACTTTACTAAAGTTTTTCCAATAAACGTCATTGTCAGAATTCAAAATATATAGTTTACATTACTACGAGAATAAATTTTAAATCAGCTGTTAGCATAACTCTATTTTTTTTAACATATCCATGTCAAAAAAGTATCATTCAAATTGGTGCAGCCATTTGGCTGTTATCAATTTTGTCCAAAAAAGAGAGGCAAAATATCTTAAAGTGCGCCGTCACCAACAAGAATTTTTTTGCGCCGTTGATTAGAAATTCATATCGACCACAGTTTTTGGATTACCAACAAAAAGGAATGTATGAAATTTGATATTACAAAAAAAATTATAAAAATGCAAGAGAGTTCAGTTAGAAATTCAATATTTTGCGAGTTGACCGACGAGCATGAGCTTCGTGATACGTTTTACTCTAACAACAAGAAGAACTGTGTCTTCCACGTATATCTAAATTCCACTGGTTTGGTTTTGCAACAAGACACGTCCAATTCCAAGGAACATGAATATCTTGTAAACATTGCTGACATAATTGGTGGGAGATGTGTTCGATTACAAAAAACTGCACGTTTCAAGACAGGTGCTGGTTGTGGGGTTTGTACGCCTAATGTCTCTGATAGCAATAATTCACAACCAGATAAAAATGAAGATGCTTATTTGTATGTATTTGCCTATGTACTAAAAAAGAATATAAGGAACACTGTTCGACGAGAGCGTACTGTCATTACCCTTCGATTTCGTTCGTTCGATAGTCATGAGGACAACATGCGGGAAGCTGACAAATGGTATAAAACGTTAAAATCGAACAGAGAGAATTACCTTAATCAAAGTACAACTGGGATTCTCAGTAAACGGTTGCAAACAAAAAGACTTTTAATTCTATTAAACCCTAAATCAGGATCAGGAAAGGCAAGGGACCTTTTTCACACGCAGGTTGTTCCTGTGCTCAATGAGGCAGAAGTTCCATACGATTTATATGTAACAAAACATTCCAACTATGCATTTGAATTTTTACGACGACGAGATTTATCCTTGTGGACTGGCATAGCTGCAATAGGTGGCGATGGGCTTTTCCATGAAGTTTTAAATGGCTTACTTAGGCGCCTCGATTGGGAGAGCGTTATTGAAAACATATCACTGGGAATTGTTCCGTGTGGTTCGGGAAATGGCCTCGCGCGTACCATAGCTCACTGTTATAAGTAAGTTTTTCAGTTATGTTTTAACAAATAATTTGTCGCATCCTATTTGTTTTATTTTTTATTTCAGTGAACCTTATGAACCAAAACCTGTATTGGGAGCAGCCTTGACATTAGTTAGCGGATATTCAACAACAATGGATGTCGTTGAAATAGAAATGGATACGAAGGTTTGTTTTTAACACTTAACGTTGTTATTCCTCCATGTTTAAAGTCTAAAATTAGCGTTATATATTACAATTGACTCTGTGTCAAATGTAAGGTTAAGTAAAAACGATATAATGTTTTGAATTCGGGTTTGATGGAAAAAATCAATTATAATAATAGCCGCTATTATTCGGAAAGTTTGGGTATTCCGAACTCTGCCAAATTTGCATAGCACATCCGCTTTCGAGTTTCTTGGGATATTTACAGTGTATCAAAGTAGCCCGCAGTGGATTTCTTGATCATGCAACAATAAGACCCCGGCGTCTCAAGCACCACAGCTTCAACAAATACAGCACCTTAGAGATTGTTGTTGCTAATGCTGACAGTGCATCAGTTATGCAATTTAATCGCAATTGTCTACGCAACGAAATCAGTGAGGTAATAGAATTTATGAGTCGGAGAAACGTCATAGTCGCTGCGATCTAGAAAATATAGCTGAATGCCACCTGCTTCCTACACAGTTGTGACAGACACAACGTGCTACGAAAGGATTGGAATACAAAGCCTGCTATACAAAGGATTATCTTACTTCTCAAGGACTGGCATACATCCACCAAAAAAAATCTACGACAACTAAATCACATACCATGATGCAGATCTACAAGAAAGCTATATGTTTATAATAAACTGCACACCTCATTTCCATGTTTAAAACGCTATTTTCCGAAGAAAAAAACCCCTGCCGACCGAGGGGGCCACGTCCCCATCACGTAGGGACAACGTACACATTATAGACTGATCCACAATGGGGAGATGACAAGAAACGTCATACAAGTATACGAGTATGTTAATTAGCTACAGATATATATCAACATTCGGTACAAAAAAATATAATAATCATTAGAATTCAATTGACAACCCTATGCCTGATTAGACGTGTGTGTGTAATACCGCAGCTTATAATCGTTTTATTTCTATTGTTTTGCGTTTGAACACTGGTCTTTTTTCCTTTGGCGGTTGCTGCATTTTATATTAAAATCGAAAAATGTTAAAAGAAAAAAAATTTCTTTTGTAAAAAGCGGAAAAACCTATTATTTTTAAAGTGAAGCCAGATTACACAATTTGTTGTTGTTGTTGTAGCGGCACATAGTGCCGGGGTGACAGCCCTTTGCCGAAGAATTTCTTCTTCGGGTCGATCCTGTGCAAAGAACCGGCTGTCGGAGGATCGATTACACACAATTTGTGGTTGTTGTTGCTAGTGTTACTGATCATTTTGTGATTTTGTTACTGTTATTCCGGACAGCTACTGCTGCTGTAGCTGTTCATTCAATATGCCGATTGGAAAAACGATTTAATGTGGGACTTGCAACGAATCCATTACTAAGTCTGGACCCGGACCCGATGACATTCCGAATGTTTTATTGAAAGGCTGCTCTGAATCCCTGGTCTTACCCTTATCCTTATTATTTAATTCATCAATACAATTGGGGTACTTTCCTGATTTATGGAAACGGTCTTACTTGTTTCCACTTCACAAATCTGGTAGTCTGTTGGATGTATCGAACTATAGGGGGATTGCTAAATTAAGCGCAATTCCTAAGTTATTTGAAAAAATTGTAACAAATTTTGTTTCACATAATGTGGCGCCCATACTCCATCCATGCCAACATGGATTTCGTAAGGGTCACTCTACTATTACAAATCTACTTCAGTTTTCCTCTAAAGTTATAGATGCATTTATTCGTCGCATGCAAACTGACGTAATATATACTGATTTTAGTAAGACATTTGATAAAGTAAATCACAGACTATTACTATTCAAGTTCAACAAAATTGGGTTTAATATTAAGTTCATAAATTGGCTTTCCTCCTACCTAATTGAGAGGGAACAAGTAGTTTTATTTGAAAACAGTCTTTCCAGATCAATTCGTATTTCCTCTGGTGTCCCGCAGGGCAGCCACCTTGGACCTATTCTCTTTTTACTATTCATTCAACTCTAATTTACTAATGTTTGTGGACGACGTTAAATTATTTTCTTCTTATGCTAGCTTTGCGGACAGTCACATACTGCAGGGTGATTTGGACAGATTTAGTACTTGGTGTGAATTTAATTTTATGGAATTAAACCTTAAAAAGTGTAAGCATATGTATGTGCTTTTCTAGACGTAGTTTGTTGGCTACTAAATTTAATTTATGTGGCTCTGAATTGGCATCGGTTGATCCATTTATTGATCTCGGTTTTATGATGGATAGAAAGTCAATTTTAATAACTTCACTGGAATACTGGTTATGAACTTCCTTCTTATAATGGCAGGTTAAATCTTATTAAATTGCCCTCATTGACTATGATGAATACGATGATGGTATATAAAATTATATGTGGGGTTGTGGCTTCTGAATACTTAATATCAAAAATTTCTATTAACGTCCCATTTAGACCTACTAGATACTATCAGTTTCAAAGGCACAATTATGCATGTGGTGACCCATTTCGTAGAATGAGTACTGATTTTAATTTGTTATATCATTTAATTGATTTCTCCTTAGGTTTTGATTCATTAAAAACTGTAATAATTTTTTATTTAAACTCATTACACCAACAATTTAGGGCTGCCATAAACAAATTTAGTAATTGTTATTATTTGTATATACTTATGTATATTATGCTTATATTATTTTTATTAGATTTTAATATTGTAATAAAGAAAGGTGGTGGTTATATTTTGATTTTGTATTGCATGCTTCTAGTCCTTCTCATACTTTGATTGGATTGTATTATTGTATTTAATTAAGGTGGTGGTTATATTATAAAGTATTAAATTTGGTGTTTATATTTTCTAGTGATTATTATTAATATTTTTTGTACCGATCGGCTGTTGATAAATATCTGTAGCTAATTTCAATGGATGACGTTTCTTGTCATCTCCATTATGGATCGGTCCATAATGTGTACGTTGTCCCTACGTATGGGGACGTGGCCTCCTCGCAAGGATGTATCATGGGCAACATCTGTTGCCGCTGGCTGCATGGTTCCTGTGCAAAAATGTCGGAGAAGGATCTGTTGCGGTTAAAGGAGTTTAATCGAGTGCGTATATCTGTGCTTCATGTGAACCTAACCTCAAGAAGAATTATGACGATTTGAATTGACGATTTTATATTAAAAAAATCAGAATGAGCTCTGTTCTATTATTATTATATTCATGAAAATAGAAATAACTTTTTGTCTAAGTGAGATGAAATCTAATGTTGCTGGATGTAATTGGAGGATAACTGATGCTCAATCATTTACTTCATCAGAGATATCTGCTTTGAAAGCTGAGAATAACGTCCTTCATCGAACACTAAATCGTTCGAACTTTCTTATTGGTTGTTTTCCTGAAAGAATACAGGATTTTGTGGCTACTGTTGTTGCTCTGGGTGCTTTTTACAGCATTGATTTACAAAACATCATAATTACCAAGTATGCTACATTAATAGGAGAAAACAAATCCTGGTGGTGACATACTGGAAGGTCCAGGTAGCGACATATTTAATCGTGTTTATCTTATTCTCCTGCTGCTAGTTACCTCAATGCAACTTGCAAGAAACTACGTCAAAGGAATATTGTCACTAGATTCAAGATTTAAGATGGAGACAATATTGGAGCAAAGCTTATGTTTCCTGATGGAAAGAATTTTGTTTAAGATCGTAATGGATGTGTCTCGCTACTAAATAATGGTAACGGAGTGTCAAGATAGAAACTTAAGTAGCTGCCTCATTTAGGTGTCTTACTATTTTATTAAGTTTTTTTTCTTTATTTCTTTGCTCATTATCTTTTTTTAAGAATTCTCCCACCTTGTTTATTTATTTTATATATATTTAAAAGCATCTTGTTCTATTGATCTCATCTTGCTGCTTTGATCAGCTGTGTTGTAAGAAAATTGTAATGGCGTAAATATTTGATAATTTTCACCCTCCGGCGGGTGGGAAGGTCCCTGGGGGCCTTTTTCATTTTCAAACTGAAATTACTCCTTGATGGTCCATGGGAAGAATACCCGACCCCCACATGTATTCCAAGGAAATTTTATCTAGAATCGTTTTAAAAATATTTCAAAGCGATCCGACCAATAGTTTAGTTGGCTGGGACCTTGTACTGAAATTTCAAGAAATCGTTAATAAATGCACTGTTTTTTGACTTGTTTTATTGTTTGAACACATCACAAACGTGTTCCTTGAATTTTAGTGACTTTTTGGTGCCTTTCTTTTTTATTGTGCCTTTCCTTGAAACATAATAAACTTTCCGTCCCTTTTTGATTTTTAGTTACCGTCCCTTTTGAGTTGTTTGAATTTACCCTTACTTTTTACGCATACTTTATCTACTCTTACATAGAGCAGATGAACAAGCTAGAAGACAGGTAGGCGTAGAAAAGGGTATAAAAGCGGTTGTAGTTTCGTAAACCAAATCAGTAAAAGTTGAGACAGTGAACATCGAGTGCGAAATTTTATTTTGAATTTTATAAAGAGAAATAAAAGTACAATACAATGGCTGAGGAAAATTTAGACATTGCTGAAATTGTGGTACGTCGTAGTACACGCTACCAGCAAATGAGTGAGGATGAAAGACGTGCAGTGGATGATAGATTTGCAGACTTCATGAGTGATGACGATGAAGGTGCTATTCCTGCATTTGGTCCTGAAGGTGCGGATGATGACGATTTCACATATAAAGCTAATTTTCATGTAGATGATTCGGATGCGGAAACTAAACCACATATAAACATAAATGAAGATATTAGTGATGACGACGATGATGAAGAAGAAGAAACTGATGCTCAGCAAACAAGTGACAATTACTTCATTTCCAAAGATGGCACCAAATGGACTAAAAATGCACCACTGACTTCTCGTACTCGGGCTCATAACGTGGTCGACTACATAAGGTGGAATCCGGGAAGTAGGAACCACATATGATCCCTTTACCATATTCCGCTCGCTCATCACCGAAGACATGGCGTACATCATAATACGCGAATCAAATCGGAAAGGCAGGGAAGTGAACGCTGCATGGAATTTGGCAAATCCAACTAACACAAAGGAATGGAAACCAATTACTTTGAAAGAGTTCGATGCTTTTTAGGCTATTATTTTGTATACTGGACTCACTAAATCGAATAGTGAACGTCTTGAAGAGTTATGGGGCCCAATGCGCTGTCCAATATATAAAGCTGCATTATCATTAGATCGTATGAAGTGCATAAAACAATGCCTTTGATTCGACAATGGAAATACGCGAATCAACTGCAAAACTGCGGCTATTGATGATATTTGGCAAATGTTGCAGTCCAACTTGGCAGCTGCTTACACCCCGCATGATGCAGTGACCGTTGATGAGCAGTTATTCCCATACAGAGGCCGCACCCGCTTCACGCAATACATTTCATCGAAGCCTGCCAAGTACGGTATAAAGATATGGTGATTGTGCGACTCAAAATCATTTTATCCTGTCAAAGGAATGATTTACTCTGGGAAATTGCCCGACCAGGCACGAGAGGTGAATCAAGGGCAGAATGTTGTACTTCAACTTTCGAAGAGATATTTGAATACAGGCCTCACAATTTATGGCGAAAATTTTTTCACAACTTTGGATTTGGCGCGTACTTTGATCAGGAAGAAAACCGCATATGTTGGAACAGTGCGCTCGAATAAGACATGTGTGCCTCGGGAATTCAAAAAAATCATACTCGTCCTGTCAACAGCACATTGTTCGACTTCAACGAAGGCGATATAGCACTATGTTCATACGTGTCCAAGAAGAACAAAGCGGTAATTTTGCTGTCGACACAACATTATACTTGCGGTGTGGACATGCAAACTGAAAAGAAGAAGCCGTTTGCTATTTGGATTACAACTCCAACAAATCGGGCGTTGATACAATGGACCAGATGCTTGGCACATATACATGCAAGCGCTCAACAAACCGCTGGCCATTGACCATGTTTTTTAATATGGTGGACATTGCTGCATTAGCTGCATTTATTTCATACAACGAGATGAAGCCAATAAAAAGAAGTAACAGACGACGGTCATTCCAACTGTTGCTGACAAAACAATTGGCACTGCCAAACAGAGGAACGAGCACTGAACAACCACATATCCAACGATATGTAACGCAATGGAAGCATTTGATGTAAAGGTAAGAAAAAACAATTCTAATGTTCAAAAGCAGAATAACTACATAATTTTGTTCTTTTTAGATATTATCAAGACCGGCAGAAGGAGCTGCACCGTCGTTTGGGTCTAGAACGAACATACCGTCATGACGCCTAAGCCGTTCTGAGTACGGACGGCAGCGGAAAACAAGGTCCTATTGTCATTCCTGTAACAATCCAGTTTGTGCAGAGCATTCAACACTTATGCATCGATGCTATACCTGCACACAAAATATGTTGGACGAGGGACAATCTACACAACAATAGTTTTTTAGGCTTTTTTCACATAAAACTCATAAAAAATTAATAATGTTATATATAAAACAATTTTTTTCTAACATTCATTATACATGTATAATAAGTAAATAATAATAAATCAAAACAAAAAAAATGTAAAAAATGCGTTTTCATATAAAATCCCATACAAATAGAAATAGGTCCCTGTGGACCTTGTACTTCGTATAAGGGCAACGGATGACTTAACCGTCGGAGGTTTAATAACGATAGTATAACACTTTTATTTCATGTATGGTTCCCCACGAACATGGCATTTTTGAACTTTGAGTCTTTTGATTTTAATTTCGGTCCGATAGTTAGTAATAATGTTTACTTAAAATCTGTTTTGCGAACATGTCGAGATAAGCTTAATGAAGATCATCCAAATTGCCATAGTATTAGACCTTCTTTAGGGTCTTCTAAATTTGATGAGTTAAAGTCCATTTTGACTGGTTCTTACTTGGATGTTATTGGTATTTCGGAGATCTGGCTAAAATCCAATGTGTCGAACCGTTCTGTATACAATTTTTTTTCGAACTGACCGCAGTAACTAGAGAGGAGGTGGAGTTAGGATATATGTATCTACTAAGTTAAAGCATAAAATAATTTTTAAGTCGTCTGTTTTTGGAAAGTGTGAGTCTTTATTTCTTGAACTCCATTCTGGTAGAGAGAAATTTTTGTTTGGCCTAGTTTATTTACCTCCTCCGGGTGATATAGATACGTTTGAAGAACTTCCTAGTGAGTTGCTCTTAAAATTTCCAATGAGATTGATGCTAGGGATTTTAATTATATTATGTTTAATATACAAAGAGCTAGTTTAGTTCGCTTGATGTGTTGCAGCTTAAATGTAATCTATTTTGCACAATTGCAAACCTACTCACAATGATGATGCACATGTAACATCGTCATTAATTAATTTTATGCTAGTAAGAACGTCTCTATGATTCATACTTCTAATCAGGTTTTTTGTCCATGCACTTATTTTTGCTTCTTTTGATATCAGTTACAAGGAAGAATTTGTGCAGTTTCATAATTATAGAAATATTGAGTTTTCTAATGTTTTTACTGCTGTTGACGTTGATGTTTAGTTTTCCCTAAATTCCTCTCTTATTACAGAACTTTTTTTCATTTGTTCCTGTTGTTGAAGTCCTGTTGTTGAAGTCCAATCTGTTAGGGGTTTGGCATATGGTATGTATCTTCAATAATAATTGGAGAATTTTTTGCAAAAACCCAAATAGGACTAAGATGGTCATACGAAAGGCTAAAAGGAAGCATTGTTCCAAGAAATTTAGTCATTTGGATACCAATGGGTTATGACGTATTATTAGGTGATGACATAAATTATTATGGGTATATTGAAGCCGTTAATAATTTCTTTGCTACTGGTAATTCAATAAATGGCTCTGGTGATAGTGTTGATTTTGGCTTACTTTCTGATGCTGAGAATTCTTTTTCTTTTTGCTGTGCTTGTAGTGAAGACGTTGTGTTTGCTTTAAGCAAAGTAAAATCTAAGTAAGTCGGTGTTGCCGGTATCTCCATTGAATTTTTTAAATTAATATTCCCTTACATGTCAAAATTAGTTTTGCATTTTATTAACTTTAACATTTTAACATCCTCTATTTTTCCTACAGCTAAAAAAACTGTTCGGATGGTGCCCATACCTAAAACTAAAGTTGTTAGTGATAACTTAAGACCTATTTCAATTCTTCCTGTTATGTTGAAAATATGTGAACATATTTTAAAGCATCAAATTTTAATGTATTGTAGGTAAACAATTTGTAAGAATCAGTTTGCATTCCAAGAAGGGCATAGTGCTACATCACTGCTATTATTTATTATCATAATAAATCAAGTGTCCTAGTTTCGTTAAATTTGTCTAAAGTGTGCGTATATCTGTGCTTCATGTAGGTTCACATGAAGAATCGAGGGAGTTTTTAATGTTGTTGACAAGCTTAACAAAAAGTTGACGATTTTATATTAAAAAATGAGAATGAGTTCTGTGCTATTAAATCAGCTATAGATGGCATGAAATCAGAAATGACTTCCTGTCTAAGTGAGATGAAATCTGATATTGCTGGATGTAATCAGCGGATAACTGATGCTCAATCAATAACTTCATCAGAGAAAACTGATCGGATTGTGCCCATATGTGACGCGCAAAATAGAAAGGGACCTAAGGGTAAAAAAACAGTTTTGTTCAGGAGAGCCATTTTAAAGATTTAAATACGTGTAAATTTGGTGTACCATCACTTTCATAAAACGCGCATATCTCTGGGAGGGAACACTTTTGGGGCATGGGATCGGTCTCATTCGATGCTCAGATGTTCACATCAAAAAAAAGTGAAAATTGATTTTTTTTACCCTTAGGTCCGTTTCTATATGCGCTGTCACATATATTAAACTAAAGTTGTTAATTCCCGTTTATGTTTAGCTCGTTTGTTTTATTTCGGTCTGTTGCTTTTACACATTGAACAGGGATTAACCGGCTCAATACCTCTTGCTTCTATATTTAAATAGACGACAAGGTTTTAACAAAATGGCAAAGTGACATTGATTTTCGTGGCTGCACACTGCTTTTAACATGATTTCGGGTCCGTGACAACCCTCTTCAGAAAGCTTTGCTGCAATTGTGGAAAGTAAAACCGAACTCTATAAGGCCGGGCTCTCCCCTGATGACTTAAGACACATTTCAATTCTTCCTGTTTTGTGGAATATATGTGAACATATATTAAAGGATCAAATTTTAATGTATTGTTGGTAAAAAAATTGTAAGAATCAGTTTGCATTCCAAGAAGGGCATATAGTGCTACATGACTGCTATTATTTATTATCATAATAAATCAAGTGTCCTAGTTTCGTTGGATTTGTCGAAAGTATTTATTTTTATTTGTTTTAACATTTAAATTAGAAAGCTGAGAGATTAATTTAAATTTTCTAGGTCAGCTTGTAAGCTTAAAATGTCATATGTCTTTGACAGATCTGTTTTTTTTTATTTAAATGGAAGGGTTTCCTGCCTTTTTCTCTGACCTCTTCTTTTATATTATATTTAAATGACCTATCTGAGTATCTATGTAATGACATGTGTAGTTTGCTTCTATTTGTAGATGATGTCTTGCTCCTCTTTTGTTGTGATCGAGATTTTCTAGATGTCCTATAAAATAATATAATGTCCTAGAAAATAATAGAAAATAATATTTTGTTTCTTATAATTCTTTGAAGGCTAAGGCAATTATATTTGAAGGTCATGCTCCTGATTTAAATTTATATTTGGGACAGTCCAGAGTTGATTTTGTGCATCACCACAAATGTCTATCCATAACTTTGTTTTGAACCTCATACTGGTGCAGTTCGTTGTAAAGAATATTGCATCTTACGTAGGTTTTACTTATCTAATGTTTATTTTCCCTCTGAATGTTAAATATTCAGATGCCACAACCCCACTGATAATTTTATATATGTATGTGTACTATCAAACTGTCAAATTAAACGGACGTGTTTTTGAAACGCTCTATAAAATTGAATTTACACAAAGAAAAATACCAATAAAATTGGAAAAGCTATTTAATAGCTAAAACTTTTTTTCATCATCTATATACGTGTGATTCCTAGTGAATTATGGATATCAATTCCGCTGTGGCGGTTATTGTGAAAAAAATTTCATATGAAATGCGTTGGCCTAGCACAATATAAATGTGATGCATATTTTAAATACCAAAACATAAATTATATTTGTGATGTTTGCATAAATTTTATCGAATTAACAAATGATAATTACAAAAATCTATTTAATCTTGTAAAAGAAACCGAAATAAAAATGGCTGCAGAAATAAACAAAACAAACAAGTTGGTGGAACAACGAGTAAACGACGCGAAAACTGAGATTGTCAACGAAATAAAAAGAAAAGAAACGGGCAAAGAAACATATGCAAGCAAACTTAAATCGGCGAATAGTGTTCCAGTTATTCTAAAACCAAAAAGCAAACAAAATAGTGATATTACTGAAAGAGAAATGAGAGAGAAAATCAAACCGTCAGATTTAAATATGCCAGTAAAGAGAAACGATGGACTAGTGGCTATCAGCTATGAGAATGAGATCGACCGAAATACGAAAGAAAGTCAATATTGAATGGGACAGGTGTGCGGTGTATGATAGCTGTACCGTTTTAAGATGTTTTAAGTGTTGGGGGTTTAATCATACCTCAAAATATTGCAAGAATGAACAAGTCTGTGCCAAATGTAGTGAACTAGGACACAGTTATAGAGATTGCAGAATTGACAGCAAGTGTATTAATTGTGTAAAAGCCAAGGAAAGATTGAGATTGACTGATATAAACACCAATCATGATTGCAGAAGTGTTGATTGTGCAATTTTAATAAGGAAGAATAAGCAGAAAGAGTGGCATACTAGCAACCAAAGTTTATCGCGGGCTTATTTCTAAACATTGGCGGTTTATGCACGAACTTCAATGAGTTGGAAGTTTTGTTTACCGAAGAAAACTTAGACTTCATATGCCTATCGGAAACACACATAACTGATGAAATTAATAACAATGAAATCCAGCTTAAGAACTTTATTGTAATACGTTGCGACAGTACATCTAGACACACAGGAGGAGTTTGCTTTTATATACATGAGAAATGGAAAATTAAAAATTATTTTTCAAAATCAATAGAAAAGAGAATATGGTGGCTGGAAGTTGAAAATAATTATGAGAACTTAAACTTTTACTTAGAGGGATTATACAGATCGCTGCATAGACAATATTCACCGGAGGAGTATTTTCTAAATTTTTTCGAAGTAAAAATGGAAAGTGTTATTGAAAACCAGCATTGTTTAATAATGGGAGATTTCAACATTGATTGGTTTGGAGGTAGCACACATAGAAAGAGACTTGAGGAAATAATAAGTGATTGTTATTTTAAGCAAGTTGTAGTGGAACCTACAAGAATTTCGAGTACCAAATCATCAGAAATTGATTATGCCGTGACAAATATAGAGAATATACGATTTAATAACGCTGTCTGGTGAAACAAACTACTTCAGAGCAACTTCAATAATGTATCAGCAAGTACTCCGGTTAACGATTTTACGAACCTGTTAGTTAATGAATTTAACTGTATTATATATTCCATGATAGTATACAAAAATGTTAAAAATGATTATTCAAATCCTTGGTACAATAATGAATTGCGACAATTGAAACGGAAGAAAGTTTACTGGCATAATATGGCTGTCTGGTTCAATAATGATTATTATTGGACAAATTATAGAGTCTGGAGAAATCAATACAGAAAACAATTAAACGTTCAGAAAAGTAATTACGTCAATAGAAAGATCAATGAATGCCATAATCAAAAGGACATGTGGAAAACTTTAAAAAAAACTAGTAATGAAAAACGAGGATGCACAAGTTCGGGAAATTGAAGATAATGGGAAAGCAATACACGAAGAGGTGGAAATAGCTGAGACATTAAATTCGTTTTTCATAAATAGTGTAAAACAAATTTCTAATAGTATCACTCATATACAACATGAAAATATTATAAGCGTGGACCCGGAAATAAAATTTAGTTTTGAATTATTGAGTGTGGAAGAATTAAAGAGTACTATGAAATCGATGAACAGTAAGAAGGAACAAAATAAGCTTTCAGTTAGAATGCTATTAGACAATTTTGATATATTGGGAATGCATCTACAACGTGTAATTAATGAATCACTGCTAATCACTTCCGGACTGTTTAAAAGAATCGTGCGTCGTTCCAGTAAAAAAAAGTAGAAAACACAAAGAATCCTAGTGAAATAAGACCAATCAATATGCTATCAACAATGAGCATTATTAAATAAATATTTTGAAAACAATAACTTACTATACAAAACGCAGTCTGGTTTCAGAAAAAATCATAACTGTGAATCCCTATTAAATCTTGTTGTGTCGCAGTGGAAAATGAATATCGAGCAAAAGAAATTTATAGTAGCTGTTTTCTTAGATTTAAAAAGAGCATTCGAAGTAATTAACAGACACATTCTACTTGAAAAACTAAAAAATATGGAATAGAAGGAGTTGAATTAAATTGGTTTAAAAGCTATTTAAGTAACAGATCACAAGAAACTAAATGTGGAAATTGTACATCAAGTAAAAACTTCATCACTGCAGGAGTTCCCCAAGGAGCAGTATTAGCAACTCAGCTTTTTCTTATATATATTTTAACGACATGGAAAAAATTTTAAATAAAGTTAAAGTTTGTATGTTCGCGGATGACACTCTTTTATACATTGGTGAAAATCAGGAAGAAAGCGTGCGTAACCTAAATGAAGAATTAAAAAATGTCGAGAAGTATTTACAAATGAACAAAATTCAACTCAACACCAGTAAAACTAAATCAATGATAATTAAGGGCAGTTCAAATGAAAATATTTCAATTGAAGGATTAGAAATAGAAAGAGTTACTCAAATAAAGTACTTGGGAGTAATAATAGACAATAAACTGAAAATCGAGAAACACTTTAATTACGTGTGCAAAAAATATCAAAAAAGTATCATTTATACAAAGAATTCGTCACAAAATATTAAAAATTACAGCTATAAATATCTTCAACACGACCATAAAACCCCATTTTGAATAGTGTTCTACAATATTGTTTCTGGGAACTGCACAAATGAAAGCAAGACTTCAAAAATTGCAAAACAAAGGCATTTGGTGTATCTTAAGATGTCACAGACTGACGCATATAAGCGAGATGTTGAGAAACCTGCAGTGGTTATCTATAAATCAACGACTAATAATGAATGCCCTTATATTCATATACAAAATTAGAAATGGATTATTGCCTAGCTATATGCGGGATTTTCTAGTATATGTAGCGGTACACAACCCTATAATTTAAGAAATGCTACTGATTTTAGACTAACATTTGCTTCATCAACTTTGGTCAAAATTTACTGCTTTATAGTGGTATTAAAATTTTTAATGAATTACCTGTAGAATTGAAAAGCGAGAGTAATTTATTTGTATTAAAACGGAAAATTGTTTTATATGTTAAGCAAAATTTTAAATGTGAAATTCAATTATTACTTTGTTCACTAATGTTACAAAATTGTAAAAAAATAGCACTATTACTAAATAAATCAAATCAATCAATCAGTGTATTCATCATAGTTCGCCTACTCATCAATGAGGGCAATTTAATAAGATTTAACCTGCTGTTGTAAGAAGGGAGTTTCTTGCCAGTATTCATTGTTTCAATGTTGTTTTTACACGGACTCAATTTTGTTTACATAGTAATCCGTATTCTTAAATTGGCGGGACTAGAAAAATATAAAGCGGTTTCATAGTAAATGGATCAGTAACGTGCTTTGCCCAGCTTTTAATAAAATAAAAGACACCACACGCTTTATTTACCATAGTAATGATATTGTAATAAAAATGTAACTTTCTGTCCATCATAAAACCATGAATAATTGAATCAACCGGTGTCAATTCAGAGTCACATAATTTAAATTGTTAGCTAACAATCTACTTCTAGAGAAGCACATACATATGTAAACTTTTTATGTTCAATTCCATAAATTCATCAGTCATCCTGCAGCATGTGACAGTCCGCAAGGCTAGAATAAGAAGAAAATAATTTCACGTCGTCTGCAAATATTAGTAAATTAGGATGATACAGTTATAGGACAAGTCGTTTAAAAATAGTAAAAATAAGTGGAAAATCTAAAATAGGAGGAACTATCTGATTTTCAGAAGATTCTGTAAGGGTCCATTATTGCAGGGTAAAACGAACGTTTAGAATAGGTATTTTCGAAAAGGTCAGCAAAACAGTTTGCAATTGATTGATAGCTTATTCTTGATGTCTTAGAAGATGTTTGACGTTTAAAATTAACCAATCTGTAAAATGATTAAGGGTCCTTTTTTAAATTGTGACTAACTTTTGACAAGTACGACTCAAGCATCGACGAGACCCGATCGTTGTCTCGCCAAGGAATATCTACCATAATCATCAGTTCTTTTGAATCTTTTAATTGATTAACTCTTTATCTCTACATTCATCCAGGCATAGTCCAAGGCATAGTTTTTTGTACAATAATGGGTTCCATAGGCATTGTTTTTTTTTTCTTAATAACAAAATCAAATCCTGCGATAGTACTACAACTGCAGATAGTCTTCTAATCGACAGATAATAAAAGAGAATTAAGTCTACGAAAGTCACAACGTTTGAAGCAAAATCTAAAAGGATCACTGATGGACGTGGAGATGGAGATTGGTGAGGTAATGTTATTGGAAATAAAAAACATATAGAAGGATGGTGGTTGTCCTCCGGAGTAGAAATAGGAAGCATTCTCATATTATTGGTCAAAATCAAAACAAGAATCCTTCCATTCAGTTTTAAGATTATTATTAATCTGAGACATTCATCTTTGCAATAGTCTAGCAACATCAGTGGACAAAGCGCTGTTAGATAGAGGAGTAAGTGCTTCAGAATCAGGCAATATGTGCTAGATACAGAAGATACGAGTAAGTTAAAATCGCCTAATATTAAGGTACTATCACACTCAGTCATGCTTAAAATTATCTTTTGAACGGCAGTCAAATGTTCATTACTCTTATAAACATTAAAATCGGCCGAAGGAGGAATGTAAGAACTGATAATGAAAAGTTTGTAAGTTCCCAATACAACAACAACTGCAATAAAATCCAAATTATTAAGGTTATCAGAAAAAATACGCTCAGAAGGTATGCAACGGGAAACCGCAATTAAGACAGATTTTCTCAATTCTATCTTTCCTATAAATCATGTAAATATTACACAGAAGCTCAGAGTTCAAAATATCATTTTTTAAACATATATCAAGAAAAACTACAATATCATAAACAAAGTAATAGCTACAAGTATCAACAAATAAGCGGCTTAATTTAGTTTTTAAACCTCTTACGTTATGATGAGCTATACAGTATACCCTTTCTAGTAAATTTGAAATTCCTCATCTGTTATTTCTTTACACAAACTCCTTGACTAGCGCTCTATCTGGCCAAAATTCATCGTCAAAAATCTTAGAAAAGATATTTTCTGGCTCATTTATCTTGAATGATTAGAAGATGATTTAAATTTAAAAATATTCTAGTCGAGGTCACCTTCCAACTTCGACTTTATATACTAATATTTAATTTCGTCAGTTGTGGTGTCAGGGGCAAACCGAGAACTAAAGTCCGTCTTTCTTGCTAGAATGACAGTCAATTTCCTAGGTCCGCCTTTACTTGACGAACAGGCTACATCAACCGTTTGAATAAACGGTCTGTCCCTGGTCTAAACGACATTAAACACCTCACTGGCATTAGCAGGATAACAAGAAACCGGTGAGTGAAGGTTTACATTCAATGCTGAAATTTAATTCGGGTGCCATTCCTGTGTAGGTTGCGGTATCAACCTACAACCTACGGACCTACATCCATAGGCAAAACATTTACCTGTTTCATTATTGGAACCGCAGATAACGTCCTACCGGAACTTCGACGATTTCTTTCGTTTTGGTGTCGGCCCTGTCTTCTGTGATACGACAAACTTATCAAAGTCCGGATATGTATTAAATATTTCAGAACATATTTTGAACAACTCCAATCCCATCTTGGATACTTCCGCCAATGTATCCTTGAATAATTTGTAAAACTGAATATCAATTATTCTACACCGCGGGCAATACCATCTGATGCCATTATTCTGGCCTATGGCATCACCGGCACGAGCAGAAACTCCGGCACGATTGGCATGACCCAACGTACCACAAACCCAACAACCAATCATTCTCTCTAATTAAATGTTAAATTACAACCGATGAAAGAGCAACTTATTATGTAAAAATTTTATTTAAAAGACTATTATTAATAACACAGTGTGACAGAGAAAAAATACCTGGGAAATGATATTATTTTTCTTGTAGATCTTTCTGAGTACAACAAGAAACCGGTTTTGAAATTTCCTAAACATCTCCAAAATCTGGAGTTACGGGTAAAAACTCGGGTTTTCGGATCTTACGCACTTATATGACAGTAACTTGGTTGAATATCAACTGATTTGGAAAGAAGAAACTGCGGCCTTTCGAATGGTGTATACATTTTTAAAATCACACTGAAAAAAACCTTTGTATTTTTCCTGTAAACTCATTTTTTGTAATTTTTTAACTTTGGGCGCGTTTTTACACAGAATTTTTTAAAATGAACCGGACAATTTTTGAACTGAATAATAAAGAGAGTGTTCTTACGAATACAATTCGGTGTTATTTTTTATTAAAACAAAATTTTTTGAAAAAATACAATTTTTGGCCAAACTACTCTGACTGATTTTTTTATTGAATATCTCAGTATCCCGCTTGTCATGTAAACATATTGTTTTAGTTTTTGTTCATTTGTATTACGAAACAAATGTGTGATAAACGGAATAACTCTTGTTACATTTGTGGCCTATTTTAAAAAATATTGCTGTGGTGGAAGTATACAACAAAGGGTTTAATCGTTCTTACAAATTCAGTCGCTGTTATGAGCCAGAATTTGTTTGTGAATATTGCTGTGCAACATTAAAAAATACAAAGTTCAACCTTCAATTTCTTTGCTTTTTGTACGCTCTTTCATAAACCAGATGATTGCTACTTTTGTAGAACAAATATTTCAGGGTACACTTTTAAAACCCGCAAAAATTTAGAGTACGTAAATGTTGTATGTGTTACAAAACCGATTTTTTTTGTAAAATTTTATGCAGGGGAAAAAAATACATGCACTCTTTCAGCGGTGTGATATTTGCATCAAACAATGCAACAAATAATTCCACCGATCCCCCGACAGCCGGTTCTACGCTCCGGATCGACCCGAAGGAGAAATTCTTCGACCAAGGGCTGTCAATTCGGCACTATTTGCCGCTATTACAACAACAAATAATTCCACACACAAAAAAAATGAAGACCGTAATATGCACAGAATTATGACGAGCTTTATCAGATGCAATCAAAAGACCAAGCTACTGCACGAATAGCAAAAATGATTTTCAACAGTGTACTGTTCGGAGTCTGACAAATTAGTGAATTTACAACAATCCTAAATTAATCAATTATTCTTATTAATCAAATTTAACTATTATTAAAATGTGTCGCGATATGGTCTATTAATTAATTCTTTTCATATTTTATAAATTTATTCATAAAATATATATAAATAAATAAATAACATCCACCTGATCTAAGCAGTTGTTCTTCTTTGGAATACTTATCGATTTTTTTTGTGGGGTTTTGGTGGCATTGTATTGGGGCATTTATTAAGTATCATTCATTTAATTTAGTAAAAAAAAATTGAGATTTTTTTTTTACTATCTTTGTATTTAAATAAAACAATATAACTACCTTTTCTTCTTCAGATTATGTATTCATTTCTATCCGTTGGTTGGGGTCTCATCTCTGATATCGACATTGAAAGTGAACGTTTGCGTCCCTTGGGTTATCAACGATTTACGATTTGGACATTGCATCGTTTAATAAATTTGAAAACATATCGCGGTAGAATATCATATATTCCCAAAAACGATAGCAACCATGAAACACTATCGCCCAATTCTCAAGTACCAGAAAGCAGGATGAGTTTGCAACATAGTCTAAGCTGTAATGTGTTTTCAAACACTGCCTTAACAAAAAACTACAAATCAAATGACCATTTTAGCGATACCGACTTTGAGGATGTGATCTCTCTTGAAACTTTAGCTAACCAATCTTATCGATCACGCTGCGGAAGCTGGCTGTCATCCGGTTCTCGAAAAAGCACTTACTATTCTATAGCGGAAAGTATATATCACAGCATATCGGACAATAGTGAATGTAATGATTCCAATTCAGCTGAAATAGCGGAAGACAGCATGGATTCGCAATACATATGTTTAAGCCAAAAGAAATCTGTGGCTGTTCACAAGTCTGACAAATGGGTGGTGGAAGATGGCCAGTTTGTCATGATCCACGCGGCTTACCAAACACATTTAGGTAGTGATTGTTACTTTGCACCGCAGTCAAAACTTAACGATGGAACCATTCATTTAGTTATGATACGTAGAGGTATAAGCAGATCTCAATTATTGACTTTTCTAATTAACATGAGCTCTGGCACCCACCTACCCTCCGAGAACACTGACTTCATTGCTGTCGTACGCGTGAAGGCGTTTCGATTGGAACCGCACGAGAATAGTGGCATCCTTACCGTCGACGGCGAACGCGTCAAATGTGGGCCATTGCAAGCTTATATAATACCGGGAGCTATAAATGTCATGGTTCCAAAAAGTGATGCATTTAGACAAAATTAATTGAACGATTAAGTGTAATCTATTAATTTTATGTTATTCTCATCTTAAATATTTATAGCCGACGAAGCAAAGTAAATCTCAAATGTTTTCCTTAGTTTTAAGATAAACATTATTTTGTACAGAAATGTGATAATTTTTATTAAGTATACGTACTTATGAAATGCATATAAATGCTATTCAAAAGATACAGCAGGACTAGATGATAAAGCTCGGATTTATATAAGAATAAAATAATAGTAGTCATCATACGTCACTGGAAAGGTATTGATTGAACAGTTCATTGGTAAAGAAACTAAATTCTTTCTAAATATAAAAACACTTGTGTTCTTTTTTATACGGTTCATCGCGCGATACTTTTTAAAATATTCCAAACCCTCACAAACTAAAAAAAACATGGTAAAAATCATAAAATGCATTTAAAAAAAACTTAGTGTTCTCATTTATCCCATTAATATTAGGTTTTTTTTGAATTTCTTTGTAAGTTGCAATTTTCCATTAAAATTTTAAAAAATCTAACTTTTTCTTTTTGGTTATGAAATATGCAAACTAAGTGATAAAAATTAACTCATACATTAGTATGTTTAATGCATGCAAATCGGTAACCTACCTCTAAATTACAATGCTGTTAATCTTTAATGTCAAAATTTTTTCTATGGAAAGTTGCGATTTACACATAAACAAGACAATGAAAGCAGTCGATAAATTTAAAGTATTTTTTAGGGTTTGTATTAAATAAACTACAATGTGCCGTAAAGGAAAAAATACTTTGGTAGCTTTGAGAAAATTGTAATTTTCCACTACAAAAATGATATAAAAGTATAAAGAAATTGCTTTAATTTTAAATATAAAGCCCAATACTATTGATGATATCATTAGAAGATACAAAAATGAGGGGAGAATTAAGTTTAAGAAACAAGCAGGATAGCCCAAAAAACTTACCGAGATGGAACAACGCCATATTGTGAGGAATAAAGTGAAATCCGCGGCTTAGTGCTCCTCAACTTGTGATTGAAGTTAAAACGGAATTAGGGAATTCAATTTTTGAGTCAACAACCCATTGCGAATTTGGTCAATAAAGGAAATCGCCTCATATTTAGAATGAATAATTTTCCTTGATGAGAGCAAATTCAACATATTTGGAAGTGATGGAAAGACCGTGGTTTTCGAACGCCGAATAAGGAGCTGAAAGGGAAACAGTAAACACCTAAGTGGAAGTCTCATGGTGTGGGGATGCATATCGGCAATAGGGTATTTCATCTATATTCAAGTAATGCCAAGACAGAGACCCTACGCCTAAAACCCACGTGGTGAACGGTTACTATACAATTGTCTAAAAGTCATTAATACGCAATCACCCGATAAGAATCCGATAAAAATCTGTGTGATCTTTTGGATCGATGCGTTCGTGAGAAACCAGACTCTTCGAAAGGCGAACTTAAAACTAGGCTACAAGAAATCGGAGTCGAATATTTACAAAAGTGCATACAGAATATGCCTAATCGTCTTTCTGAGGATATCCAACTTAATTTTTATGATTTTTTTCGTAATTAAAATCCGCATGTGAATGGCAGATGAATTAAAGTTTTCTATTTATGTGTTTTTTCTTTGTTGTTTCGTTAATAGCAATGAATGTGATATAATGATACAACCCCGCGATAGTCGGTTCTATGTACCGGATTGACCTAAAACAAACACTTCGGCTAGGGGTAGTCACATTAACAATGTATTTTAGTTTGTCAACTTTTTTTTGCCGTAGGAGCACACTTTCCGATGTGCCTGCTCCGAATATTAATGCTCCAAGCCGGGATCGAACAAAACTCCGGACCTTGGATCTGCTTCAGAAGCTGTTCAGGACTGAAGCACATCTGGGAATATATCGAAACGAACTTTGTTACCTCGTGCTGGATCAACATAGTTCGCAGTGGGTCTCTGAATTTGGTGTCATCATGGTCGTCTTCACGTTCGTTGTTGTAGCGGCAACTGTGTTGACAACCCTTAGCCAAAGAATTGCTCTTTTGGGGCAATTCGGTGCAAAGAACCGGCTGTCGTGCGATTGTCTTCACTTTCGTCGTCATTATCATTCAACCATAAGATTCCCTCGCAGTCCCCTTGCAACAGCATCAACATATACCGCAGATTGCTGTTGCCACCCCTGCTAGTTCATGAATTTTTCAATTTAATTGCAATGGCCTACGCAATAAAATCAGATATGTAGGTAATAGAATATATGAGTCGGAGAAAAATCATGGTCGCTGCAATCCAAGACACTAAGCTGAATGACACCTGCAGCCTGCACAGTTGTGACGGATACAACGTGTTACGTAAGGATCGCACCAGAAGTGGAGGTGGGGGACTTGCTCTGCTGTTACACCATTCTGTGCAGCAACTACCTAATTCGCCTAAGCTTGACTCTAGTGACCCTTACATGGAATGTATGGGGGTAGCAGTTAAGTTTAAAACTACCGCGATAGAGCTGTATAACGTATACATTCCGCCGGTTGGTAGCTTCGCCACGCGTTATTTGCCTGACATTCGCAATTTGCTACAATGCAATAACCGATTGGTCCTTGGAGACTTTAATGCTCGAACAGTGGCTTTCTCTCTTAGACAACTACCAGAGGGACAGAATAAATGCAGTAGATCTACGTTCTGCACAGTGAATGAGGACGCCCCACTCGGATTATGGTCGATAGTCTTAGCTTGCCAGACATAACTACTTATACTGCATCGCCTGGCCTGATTAACGACTTTACCAGGCAACCCGTCATCTTGTTAGGATCGGACCACCTTCACATAATTTTCTCTATCAACAGACCACCCGACTTTATAATCTCTGAACGCCGTACGTATCTCAATCAAAAAAGGCTGATTGGGATGCCTTCAGCGAAGCAATCAACCGCAAATTTTTATAATCTACCCATTCCGTTGGATGTTTGGCTAGGCCCTGATCAACGCAGTAGCCGCTCACCAGCAGAGGCATCGGACTCGCAGATGAGCGTAATGACATACGTCGCTTCTCAACTCTGAGATCAGTAGGATGGTACACGAATATAAGCGGAACAAATGGATAGATCACTTAAAGCAGTGCAACTTAAGTTCTGGAACTGTTATGTTGTGGACAACGGTCAAATCGCTCTCTAACCCTTGAAGAAAGGATGATCGGACATCCGGCACGTTCGGTGAAGTCACGTAATTGTTGATATGCCCTAGTATTAAGCGATCTATATTTTGTACCCAATATTTAAATTACAACTTTATTTTAAAAAAATATAATTTTGTATATGTTTATAGTCTTCGATTTTTTTTTTTAATTTTACCCAATTTGTACTTAACTCTTAAAAATCTAAATCAGCAATCAGAATTTTAGCATGAATCTGCATTATTTTGCCCATAACCTTTTACTCATTTTTATAAACATAAAGTAGAGGCAAAAAATTGTGTATCTTTAAAAATAGAAATTATGTAAATTTCGAGTTTGAACCCTGCGAACTGATTTTGTTGATGTTTTACAAAAATATGCATTAAAGATTATATTTAAAGCAAATATACATTTTAACCTTTTTTAGTAAAATATGCAGAACACATAAATTATACAGGGTGATTCATTCACGACTGGGCAAATTTCACCAGTGTATTCCTTGGTCCATTTAATAAAAAATATGTCCATCAAGATCATGACCGTAAATGTAAGGGGCGAAACGGCAGCGGTTTGAAAATGTTCTGCTTGGTGGTCGGAGGGCCTCCAGCACTTCCTCTTACCTTTCCAAAATTACCTAAACGAAGCCCAGAGGTCCTACCGTTCCAGAGTAATGACTATTTGACTGACTGAAATTTGTCCAGTCGTATATAAATTACCCTGTATGTAACGACAGTAAATATTTATTTGCATAGAATTCCGCCACTACACATTATTATTTTGTGTCCATTTAATGAAATAATCAAATATTTAACCGTTCACTACTTTTCATCTGTCATGGGTTTGTATTTATTATAGAGAATTGCACTTTGTTCAGTTGTGACATTTCGCAATAGATGATTTAACAGTACCGTCACGTTATGCTGTTAAATACTTTGGCAGTATTTGCGTTCCTTATTAGCTGGATAATTTTCGTATTAAGTCATAACAGAAAAGATTTTACGAAAAGCCGAAAAAATTCTTAAAACATCGATTCGTAAACAATGCTATAATCGTGTTTGAATTTTTCATCATGTTTTGACAAAAATCGAAATCGATTTTCCAATCACTGGACTGAAGTAGTGTGAAATGAGATGGAAAAAAGCAGAATTTTTTTTAATTGTTAGATTATTTCATGTAATTAGCAAATAACTAATGGATTGTAACCAAGTACGCGAAAAGTAAATCGATTAAACATTTTTAAATTGTGGTTTATTTGTTGTGTGTAAGTGTTGCATGCGAAGCCAGTAGTGAGTGATCATTTTTTTTGGATGCGCGTGAACTTTTACACTCATAACAAAAAGAAACAAAGAAGTACGGAATGAAGTTCCAACGCTGTGACCTACGAGATGTTGCTACATCAGTTACTACGTTTATACGATGCCGTAAATTACGAATTCTTTTTGATAAATGAAAACGATTCTGTGGTCTGTCATGTCGCACACGGTTTCCTATGTACATTGACACAGACATGATAGATAAAATGGAAGAAAAACGAAAACAATAGACACATACGATTAAAAATGCAGGATAGTCATTGTTGGCAACTCTTCAGTACTAAAAATCGCTACACTTAGGGGGAAAATCGACAGAAATGCAATATTAATATAAATGACGACGAATAATGCTGTATTGAAAAGGTCAATTTGTATTATATTTGAAATCTTAGCCATTTGGTTACAGCACAAAGTTGTCTATTAGTTTTTAGAAAAAATCACAGCTTAATCCAAAATTATTGGTCATGTTACAAATAGCATGGGCATTGATGGAAGTATGTCGTAAGTATAGGATTATGTTGAAAAATATGCCACATAAATACTTCCTTTTGGTTAACTGCATAATTGAAGCAGCATCTAGAAAACTTCTAAGTATGCAGGGAGCTTATAAATTTAAAATATTTTTATTTTCACTCAATAAAGTTTATGTATTAAACAGATGTTATAAGCAACTTAGACAAACACTTCGTTTCTGGATATCGTGCTGTGTAGTCGCGCGCCCTACTGCGGTTTCTTGGACGGGGTCAATCGTTTTACTTATATAACTACATTTATCGTAACTTATTATTAAATATTGTGATTGAATCGATTAATCAACCTGGCATAAGTCTCCGCCATTTTAAATTAAAAACCAAAAAAAAAACTTGGAAAAAAAAATCATTAGTTTCGATTGGATAGAACAATTTTCCAGTGAAAATAATTGTGTTGAATTTTTATTTAAAGCGTGAATATTCTTTTCAAGTTAAGAACTTCATATTAATATTAAGAATTTCTATTTTTGTGAATATTTTTCCATTGATTCTGAATAATTTTCTTCAAACTGAGAATTTCTATTTGTTGCTGAGAAAATTCCTATAGTTAGCCTAGATAACTAACGAGAATTAGCCTCTATTTAGAAAGAATCGTTTTAGTTTCAGAAAGAACCCTACGGACACGGTTAATATTTGCACTTTTTGTTAACAAATGCTTTGAAGCGGTTTTGCTAGCCAGTTGTGGCTTAGCCTAAAACCCCATCTACGTTTCAATCTTGCCCATTATTGTATAGAACAAGAATCCAGTAGAAAAACAGCATAGTAACTTTTTAACTAAACCTTTATTCGCAGGATTTAGTATTTTGATTCAAAATTGGCTAAACGCACAAAGATGACATATTTTTTTGCAGACCACATTCAAACTCGCAGGTAAATAAAAATGGCTAGGAGCAAAAACAATGTCTAGATCTTTCGGCTAAATCCAATCTAGCAATTTTTGTATGATTAGAGAAAATAAACATTAGTTATAATTTTACTCAAAAATATTGTTTCCAGCTGTTTTAGATAGCCTTAATAGACATGTACATTAAGTTTGTCCAGGCTAAAAACAAAACATAAACTAAATGGCGATACCTCTGTTTATAGGATCTGATATAGCAGGTTTCTTTTTTACATGAGTATAACATTTTTATTATCCAGTCTTAATTATCGAAGCATTGTTCTTAAGTTCCACAACATCCCATTAAGGATCAACGAAACTTCTCAGTAAGCTGTACAGGATATTTTTAAACGTAATGTAAATGCTTTTCTGTTATAAGCATTTACGCGATGTCAAAAAAACACCCTGAATGGAAAGTTAACGTAATAGAGGTCTTTTTGCACACATGCATGCGTGTCTATTTCTGACAGTTTGTTGATGAATCTTCTATTGTTGTGTATTCGTAACAATACAAATTTGACTTTAAATTTTTTTTGGACCAATGGTTTGTTGTTTTATACAAGTATATATAAATTTTTATGTTGTTTATATTTGAAAACATTTTTGCATAAAAATCACTTTTACGTGGGATTACAACCATTTGATAATGAAGTGTCAAAAATTCGCCCGCGTTTCCATTTCGTGACCTGTTTTACATTATGACTTTCGACCCAGGGTGTTTTTTGACGGTTTCTTTTAAAAGCCCTTCGTAAAGTCGTGAGTATAGAAAAATAGCAAGGGTGACTTTTTCTGACCTTTTGCTGTAGTTATTCCTTGTTATTGTTTTTTTAATGTTTTTGTATTTATGCAACATTATATTTACACATTTTAAAGAAAATAAAAAAAAATGTCGGGTATGCTAAAAGTATGCTTAAAGAGGATGTTAATTATATTTTGAGAGTTTTGAACAAATATCAGTTTCAAATGTTTAGAAATACACCACAACGAAAGGACCGAAAAGAAATGTCAAAAATCCCCCTCGTATTTACGTTTCCTAACTTTTTGTCTACGTCTCATGTTTTTCTACTTCCCTCCCAGGGAAGTACATTGTCTTTCCCAGAGTGGAAAGACAATGTAAAAGAGGTCTTATCTTGTAAAACAGGTTTTACTAGTAAAGTCCCGCCATTTACAAGGCGAAAAACCGCCGCATAGGTTAACATGTGTGAAAGTCGTACACACTAATCATCACCAGTGTTGCCGCTAAACAATTTTTTCCAACCACAATATTACCAAAAACGACCCGTAATGGAATATTTCCGACCGTATCGTAAAAAGTAATTGATATATTGTTAATAGTGGTGTCAAGGTCAAGCCTCGACAAATAAGACTCGATTACAAATCCGCAATTGTTAAGTCATTTTATAACAAAAAGTGTCAATGCTGTTCGTGTCTAAAAGAACAGAAGTAATAGTCTTCAAAAAAAAATTAAAATGAAGTGAAATTAAATTTTTTGTCGCCATTTTAGTACTTATAATGGAATAATGGAATTTAAATGACCTCTGCTCGTTGATGCAAGGGTGGCATCTTACCACAAAGTTGTTTATTACTGCTTGAAGAGTTTAGACAGGAATAGCCACAATTGTTTCTTGAATGGATTGCTATAGCTCATTAAAATTTGTTGGTTTTGCTTTGTAGACTTTCTGTTTGCAATAACCCCACAAGAAAGAGTCAGGTGCAGTAAGGTCAGGCGACCTGAGGAGCCAACGGAATGTAAAGTTTCTGTATTTAGTTTTATTTATCGACGCGTCACATATAAAAATAAATGGCAAACATGCCCAAAAATCCGACCAAACTACAAAATATAAATATTTTCCGACCACGTTTGGTCGAAACCGACCAAAACGGCGAGGCAACACTGATCATCACACTACGGCGGCCCACAATGATCGTGTAAATAGTGTCAGTGAAAATTCGTGTGATAATAGAATTTGTGAAATGAATCGTATAAACGCAGTAGCTAGTCTTCGTGTGTGTCGTGTTTGTCAATCTTTAATTTTGTTCTTTTTCTAGCTCTCTATATTTTTCTTTATCTTTACGTGCGTTCTAGTTTGAATTAAATGTACCAAACAGCTCGAGAAATGGAATTATCTGTTGAATTTTTGAGTTTCGCATGAGTTATTTTTTTTTAATTAAACACGAAATACGCAAACGTCTGAATGGTTAATGGCCTCCCGCAGCAAGAAAAATTAAATCGGATTGAACGTCGGAAAAGCAGATGGGAGAAGAATAGAATATATAAACAAGCAAAACACCCAATTCTGAAAGAACTCCTGAACTTCAGTTTCAAAAGAAGAAGAGGGACGTCACTTATAGTATGTGTGATATAAAAAAACGATTGTCTACTGGAGGCTCCAGTGATGGAGCCACCATCTGTGATGTTTCATTTGATAATATCTCAATGCAATCTGAAGCTTCTGACCAAACGCAACAGCAAAATGAACTGCATCAAACCACTCAGTCGTTGTTGATGGTCAGCTCAATGCTGGTGGGTACCAGCAGCAACACAAAGAATGTGGGAGGAAGCAACAATCAAAGTAATAACAACACGGAGAACGACCTATTAAATTGCCAGCAGATTCATGGTCATTATAGCAGCAGTGCTAACATTTTTGGTTCGACCGACTCTATGAATACCCAATACACGAATTTTACGGCACTAACTCCAACACCCAGATCATCATATATCCATACAATGATGAATGCGCCGAATGTAAACGCACTACAAATAAATATTCACGACCTCATCATGGAAAATCATGCTTTGCGTGAGCAACTCAAAGCAGTCACAGATGATCGAGATCGACTGCTGTGTGAAGTATCAAACTTGCGTCTAGAGTTGGATATGGTAGAATTGAAGCGTCTTCCCGAAGAATCGTAAGTACATTGTTGTCGCCTTTCTTATATATCTCACCTCTAGAATAATTTATATAAAACTATTTTTTGTCAATAAAAAGTAGTCGAATCATTCTGTAAGTAAAGCAGACTATTATACGTAGTGTAATTCAAGCAGCAGATACGGGGCAGTGAAAATTAGCTGAAGTGCAAAAAAAAATATATGCCTTATCGTTTAGAATGTTAATGCGGAAGTGGGACTAATGCCTATAGCATCCAAAATTTTTTTCAAAAAAATAAGCTATTACATAATATATTTTTTTGCTATTAAATGCAAAAATTATACAGATTGGAGCGCGGTATTTTGCTTTTTTGCACTGCAGGCTGTGGATGATGCGTGCTTTTCGTTTACGATTCGCTGTTCCCCCACGCTGACGTGTTCCTGGTGAAACAAACCCCAGAGACCTTTGCACTGTGTGGTGCACCATATCACGAGTAGGCATAATTGGCCCTTACTTTTTCCAGGATAACCGTCTTGCCGTAACTGTGAACTCCGGACGATACTTGTCTATGATACATGATTTTTTCAGCCGGCTCTTGAGGCAATGCAATTAGAGGATACATTGTTCCAACAGGATGGTGCCGCTGTACACACAGCAAGGGTTAGCATGAGTTGTTTGAGGCAAATGTTTCCTGGACGGCTTATGTCTTTGAGGGGTTATGTAAACTGGCCGGCACGCTCACCAGACTTAGCCCCATGCGATTTTTTCCTTTGGGGTTACCTTAAGCCGAAGGTGTATATCAACCGTATATCTATTACCGCTCTCCGTAAGCTTAATAAGCACTTAATAGAGGGTGTCATCGAGCATTGAAAAAATATTTTAAAACAATCGCGCGATTGAGAGATTTTCCAAATTCCTTGATTTGGCTTGTTCATTGCTGTAAACCTTTAAGACGAAGGTCGGCCACACAGGAGAAAGTTTTAATTAAGAAAAATTTACACCTAGACCTATTGTCTAGCGGGTCCCAAACATTTCCGATCCGAAAAGTATGCATATATTTGGACTACATTCAGTTTAACATGTCGGTGTTGCGCTCTCGTAATAGTTGGATCATATTTGGTAGACTATATGAGCGAGTAAGTTTTTAATGTCTACTTTTTAATGTCTTCACTGCCCAACACCTCAAATAAGGCCGAGGTTCTATGGAACGGATTGACCCGAAAAACAATTCTTCTTCCAAGGGCTGTCACCCGCCACATAGGTGTCGCTACAATAACAACAACAACAAAAATAATCACAAAAAGTCACTAAAATTGGGAAAATGATTGGACATAACAAGGCAAACAAGTTTAAAATTAAGTATTTATATTCATGCCACTTTTAGAGTAAGAGATTTAAGCTACTCGTATGTAAAAACTTCTCTATAAAATGCATTAGACGTTCGGAGCCGGTATTAAACAGTAGGTCTCGATCAGTGAGTATAAGAATTTAATCGGACACATCTCACTGGTTTGAAGAAGTTTCCGCTTGTTCCTTAATGGAATATTGTGGGGCTTAAGTAAGTAATCAAATATTTTCTATCGGATTTAGATCCAGTGACTGACTTGGCCAGCTAAGTAATGTTAACCCGTTGGATCGTTGTCCTGCTTATACTTATATATCAGTCTCAAAGGCATATTTATTTCAGCATATTGTAACATTAAATTTTCCACTATGTCTTTGTAGTGTAGTCTGTTCAATATCATTATTCTACCGCCAACGTGCTTCGCAGTCTTTTTTGTGAAATGTACATGGAACTCCTTGCTCTGTGGTTGTCAAATATTCCGGCTGTAGTAATTTTCGAACAGATTCATTTTAGATTCGTCGCTCCAAAGATTATTACGCCATATCTTTTCACTGACTGGTGCAGCAAAGCTTAAGTGAGTTCTTGCAAAGGTTAGTCGTGTCTCATTAATACTCGTTCCCAACACCTATTTCACCCGCCCCTGCCTACCAAGAGGTCAACACCCCCATGACGTAGGGACACATTATGACGATCCATATAAAAGAGATGACTAGAAACTCTATATATGTGATGCGCAAAATAGCAAGGGACTTAAGGGTTTTGTTTAGGAGAGCCATTTTAAAGATTTAAATACGTGTATCTTTGGTGTACCATCACTTTCATAAAACGCGCATATCTCTGGGAGGGAACACATTTGGGCATGGGATCGGTCTCATTCGATGCTCAGATGTTGTCCACATCAAAAAAAAAAGTGAAATTGAATTTTTTTACCCTTAGGTCCCTTTCTCTATGCGCTGTCACATATGTACATTAGCTACAGATAATTATCAAGAGCCAATCGGTAAAAAAATTACAATAATCAATTCGACAATATCGACAGTTTATATTCAATATCCTCTATCCTAAAAAACACAATTGTTCAGTAGAGCCAAAAAACCGTTTATATCCCTAATTTTAAAGAAAATTTAATTATTTGTTCTACAATGTTTATTACACCTAACTACGTGAACTACTAAATAATCTTTTTTTAATATTTGCACCATGGGCTATTTTATGGAAGCTATTCAAAAATTCTTCATGTATAAAAAAAAGATAGAGGGTTTTGTTGCATCGTAAAAAAAATTATTTATGAATTCCACAATTTGTTTTAATATATAATTATACATATAATAATAAATAATAATAACAAATTTCTTGGGGTTCATTTTTCAAATTGTCATAGAAAAAATGATATTCTTATGGAATCACAAGTTTCAAATCCTGTAAATTTTTCTATTTATTTGGGGATATTGCAAGTGGTTCAGAAAATAAAGGTTTTGGTTCTATATGACAAGAGTATGATTTATTGTGGTTTTCATCGGAATTTACTTTATATTCAACACTGCCATTTGGAAGATATAACAGTGATCTTAAGTAAGATACTGAATGATCATTCTTTACACGACCTGGTCTAATGTTTGAAAAACGTAGAATTCCACCATCCTTGTAATTTAAAAAAAATCGTAGTTAGTATCGTAGTAACGCATCGAATGGTTTTTTTGTAACTTTGACTTTAATAGTTTTTCTGGCCTCTTTAGTAACTCGAATGTAATCATTTGGCAAATAAATTGATTGATATTTTAATCTTATCTCAATTTGTGCATGTGCAGTATCACACTCCATTTGTGTACGACCTTTTTCTAAAAAATTTTGTTCTATGACTTTTTGATGTTTTATCGCAAATTTGGATAAGGCATTAGACAAATAAAGATTTCGGTTTTGATATCCGCAACCGTCTGAGACGATTGTTATTGGCAATGCATCTGGCAAGCAAACATGGCGCATGCCTTCCTCAGCTTCAAGTTTGTCCAAATATTTTTCCGTGTTGTGCCAGGTTTTTATTCAAAATATGCACGTCGAAATTGGATTGCACTTAAATCCAACACAAATGCCGCATTGATCTTTTCGAGGCATATATATAGCCAAATTCTCTTTTCAAACAGTTTAAAAATGTGAATATCACATGCAATAATCCTTATATACATCAGCCTTAGTTCTAAGAGCTGTTCCGATATATAATTTATTAGTGTTCTTGCGACAGTAGTGACTCTCCATTTTCTATAATTGGTCAAAACATTCTTTTAAGTAAACGTTATTCTCGGAAATTGTGATTTAATATGGAGTAACTGATGGTTGTTTCGTCTTTATACAACCTCTGACCATATGCGCGTTTACAGACAAAGTGGAGAGAAATGTAAAACGACATACTTGTAAAGATTTCTGTTTTTTAGGAAGGGTAAATATAAAATAAAACTTTTCTGCTTTTTTGAACAGGCAACAGTGGAATTTGTTTTACCCTTCTCCGTGGCGTAGCTTTTTACAAACACTTGTTTGGCTTTCCACGACATATTCCAAAACATTGTGAATATATTGTTTCTGGTTTCTTGATCAAATTTTTGAGTGTCGTAACTTACTTTTTATACAAAGTTTGATGTGCACCCCATTACTCTTTGTGGTCTTCTGCAATTTTGTTTGTATACTCCTTCCGTAGAAGAAAATCCTCAATATGGTTGACCTTTCTTTTTTATCGAGTTTGCTTTTCGAGTATTTGAAAGAGAATTATGTTTCCGCTTATTTCATCGGCGATTTACCACATTATAATTTATTTCGCCTTCCGAGTCTATGTAAAGGGATTATTTGGTTATTTTTTCCTTTCTATATTCAAGATACTTACCTGTTATACTATACGCACACTTTCCGTATCTTCACTTTCTGAAGATGCATAATCATTTGCCAAACGCTGCAAGAAATTGTAATTTTCTTGTTTTGAAGCACACTTATAACACAGTGGAACATTTAAGTGAATTAATTAATTGTAAATAAAAGCAGAACGCGTTAATCGATTTCTATGTTCTATGTCGCATTTTGTTTATAGGTTATGTGACTTTACGTGAAAGTTATAAGACTCTACACGTTTTTCCGTTTGGGATTTATATGTTTAAAAAAAAAAAAATTTTTTTGGCAAAATTTTCTTCATAAATTTATTTCTAATTGCAAAAATGTTGATTTGGTAGAGATGGATTAAAGAAAATGTAATTAATAATTTTTCTCAATTTATTTCAGCAAAATCGTACTAGTCGTTCTCGAGTTATGTCAAACTACGTTTTTGCCAACATTTTACAACTAAGCGAAAAAACATCAAGATAAGGAAAAAATGTAAAAGGTCATAAAAAAAACTGGCACATACGAACGCAAAACCCTTTGAGGGGTTTAATATACTGACCTAGTACCATCACCCTGACTTGGAATTTCTCACCCCCAGATTGGCTGTTGTACTGTGTAATCAAAACCAGACATTTCTTTGCTATTTTAATATTTAAAATTACTTAGGCGTACAAACTGATAATACTTGCTTTTCCGACAAGCCGATAAAAACTAGCTCAATTATCTATCGTTTACGCTCTTGAACCTATTCTGACGGCGTATTTTTATGTATTTTATGTTCATAAAAAACAAAAGTAGTAGGCACCGAAAAACGGTAAATATTTTCAACTCAGGTTTGCTGCTCTATTCTTTGAAATGATTGTCTTCAACATAAAAACAATGGGGGCCCTCGTCCCGTTGTTGTTGCTGCACTTCGCAGTAGAGCAAAAATGTAGTATTTTTTAGCCGTAAACAAGTATGTTTTTCGGTTTTGTATTTCGATATTTGAAGATATTCAAAATAGTTAAAACAAAATATTACCACATAGTTAAATATAAAAATAGTCAAAATTTGAAAACTAAAGCTTCGACTAAAAAAATTTAACCAATTTTTCGTTCAGCATACTCCTTTTACCAAAGAACCATATTTTAAAAGAATAAAAAAAAAACAAAAAAGTAGTCCCAAATTATATGAAGAGATAGAGAGTGTTTATTTATATATTTATCTATCTAGTATTTAACAAAGTAAATTTGCAAAAATACTAAAAAATTGTCTAGAGGCGCTCGGTAACAAGGACCATATGCGCCCGCCGCTGATTAAGAAAGATAAGTGATTTAAAAAATGAATTATCGGTTAAATTGAAAAATTGATTCAGTATTGTGGATATGCATAGAGACTGTTCTAAATGAAGCAGTCTAAACATCTCGAATGTCTTGGTTTCTTAAGCATCCAATAATTTGTGTCATGTGGTTACAACAATCCAGTAAAGCATCAAGTGATTCGTCAGTTTGGAGTGGGCACATTCTGTTAGAATATGTGCGATTGATAAGGTGATGTTTCAGAAATAACATTGAGTAGGGGCTGATCCTGTGAAATAGTGTTGTGTATTAAAATTGCTTTCCCAACCCTAAGCCGGGCCAGAAGTACGCATTGCTCTCGAGAAAAGTTTATGTTGTATTAAGGCCTTTGGGGATTCGGATTGATGTGCGTGAGAAATGTTTCCGAGCGTTCCCAGTTAGAGCAGTTTATTTGTAGCTGTAAACTTCTACATTGGTTTCTTATCACCCTTGGAAAACCAGGTGAATCCGTGATGGTATGGAAGTTTATGGCTTCTTTGGCAGCTAGATCCGCATATTCGCTTCCTTGAATGCTAATGTGGGATGGAATCCAGATTAGCATGACCATGGTCGCTGTGGTTGTTCGGAGAGATCATGCCAAGAAGAAGTTTATCCTGGGCTCGTTGCGAGGCTTTAATGGCACTAAGACTGTCTGATAGGATTAGGGGGTTTTTCTTAGTTCAGCAGCGTACTTTATTGCAAAGTTTATAGCAGAAATTTCTGCTAAAAAAAATACCAGCATAGTCTGGCTGTCGACTTTGGTGAATGATGTTAAAAGATGCATGTGATTGCTCAATCACAGCATATGAGGTTCTGCCTCCTTGTATTTTCTCATGCAAAAATGGTGTGATAAAGTCGATGTTAGCACTACGTCCCAATGCGGTACTTAGACTAATATCTACCGTGGTGGAATGTGGTTTGGTAGATCGTTTGATTGGCTTATTGGGTATATGGATATTCCATTCTCTAAGTTGTTTGACTATTTGTCTAATTGATGAGTGAGGACACCTGCCCGACACACTCAGGTGTTTCCAGAATAGGCCATGCAATCCATCATATGGTGAGGTTATTTATCTATCCGCTAAATTTGCCGAGTACGAAAGCAAAATAGAAATGAAGTCCTGATAATTACTCTCTACCCTTAAGGCGTCTAGTGGCGTTGCTCGTAGCAATCCTGAAGCGGTCCTAAAACAATTGTTCATTGCCGTGTTTATGGAATTTGTATTGTGTTTGCTCGTCCAGCCATATAGTGTAATACCGTGTTGTACTGCTCCATAAGTTAATGTTCTACAGATATTTAGTGATGTGTTTATGTGGGGTCCCTTCGTCTTCGAGCAGATTAGTTTTAGTAGGTTGTTAATTTTACTAAGTTTTTTGTTAAATATTTGCTATGTGCGTTCCAATGTAATTTTTTTGTAAAGAGGATTCCTAAGACTCATTTCCGTGGATACTTGGATAGTACTTCCCCGAAGCCTTATTCGGTCGCATTGGCATTGTCTTCTGCATATATGTAGTATTTCCGTTTTGTCTATGGGAATTAATGCACATCTACTAGTTGCCCATTGTTTTGAGATATCGTTTACATTGTTCAATTTTGACTCTACAAAAGCATTGTCGCCAGAAACAACCACAAAGGTTCTATGGACCGGATTGACCCGAAAAACAATTCTTCGGCCAAGGGCTGTCACCCCGGCACATAGTTGCCGCTACAAAAACAACAACAACAAAAAGATTGTCAGCGTAGAATCTAATATAATCGATGTCTGACATGTTTTCGATAGCGGTGATCAGAGAGTTGGCGTAGATGTTGTATAGAACAACTGAAAGAGGGGACTCTTGTGGAGCTCCATTTTTTAAATGCTTTAGGATTGAGAAGTATCCATCGATTTAGACCAGGATCCTACGATCAGTCAGAAAAGATCAGATTGTTCTCAGAATGTTTTTGGCACTCCAATCGTTGAGATCAATTATGATGTGTGTGTTGACTACTTTGTCGAATGCATTCTCTATATCCTCAGAAAGCACTGGAGAGTGTTTTCTGCTTTTAAGATTTGATCGTTGTACTTCTTTTAATTGATGGCATAAACTGTGGACTCCATGTTTTGGTGCCGATTTTTTTGACATAAGTTCGCTTGTAGCTACAAGCGAATTTTTCCAAGATTTTTGCTACAACAGGTAGTAATGAGATGGGCCGGTACCCGTCAAATATATTTGGATTTTTACCAGGTTTACGTTTTGGTGTTAAAACGACAACTTTCCAGTCAAAAGGATACTCACCACTAGATATGATATTGTTGTAGAGATTGCATAAGCGCAAGCGGAAAGCTATTGGTGTTTTTCGAACCATTGTATATGTAACTTTGTCCAGGGCCGGTGATGAGCCCTTTAAATTACGCAGAGTATCGTCGAGCTAAACATCGTTTATAGGATTGTTTTGCTGTGGTAAGTTATTGTATGAAGTGGGGAGTTTTTCAATGTCAAGGTTGTACTTGGCTGCAATTATTGTTGGGTCAAATGCCGCATCTGAGCTTAAGGAACTCCAGTGTTTTGCCAATTTTTCCGCAATTTCTTGCGGGTGAGTTGTAGTGTTTCCGTTCGTAACAATAGGTGGAAAGTTATCAATTTTTTCAATTCTTTGACCAAAGTCGCCGATCGTCCGTTGAAGGGCTGAGTGAGTTTAGAAACCTGTTTCACGTATGTCTTTTGACTGTAATGCATTCTTTTTTAGCACTGCGCAGGCCCTTCTATAAGAGATACAATTTGGGTTGTTACGATGGATTTAAAATTTTCTCCATGCTTTTCGTTTTATGGTGATCAATCTGGCAATTTAAGTAGAGAACCAGATGGGGTTCTCTTTCTGTAGCTCGAATTTTTTCTTCAAAAAGTGGCCAGTTGGCGTTTTCTTCTCTAAAGCGGGAAATAGGTCGTTTCTCTACGGTTGTGGATCCATTTGTAATAATAATGGGGAAGTGGTCGGTGGCTTCCGGGAGAGGAAGACAAGACCATGTCAGAGTAGGAGCAATATCAGCACTAGACATGGAAACGCCTACCGCTGTGAGAGTGTGTCTGGTGTTGAGTAGATTTTGATAGATTTTTGTTTTTTTTTATACCCGCACCACATAGTGGTATGGGGTATAATGGCTTAGTGCTTGCGTTTGTAACACATCGAAGGAATCGCGTTAGAATACCGGGACCAGAGAGAAAGTTGCTCAGAATTACATTTTGAGTCGATCTAGCCATGTCTGTCTGGCTGGCTGGGCGGCTGGCTGGCTGGATGTAAAGATGTCCATCTATTCTTGTAATCAAAGTACAGGTCGCATTTATGCACCGATCTTGATGAAACTTGGCATGTGGTAATATATTGGGACAAGGACGGACGCTATTGAATTTGGTCCAAATCGGAGCACTTTCTGATAGACCCCCCATACAAAGGAACTCCCGGATTTGGTCCAAATCCAGTTGATGTCGCGTGTATTGGTCAACAAATTAAAAATATGCCATTCGATGTAGAACTGACCACAAAATGTAAAAAAAATGGTTGGACCCGCCTCTCGGACCTACGGGGCCTTCAGAACCCAAAAAATGGACCCATGATTTTAAATATAAGTGTGACCCCTTAAATGAAAGGAAATTATCTTACAATTTTAAATACAGAAAAAAAGTCGACCTGTTTGGGCCCCAGGGTCCATTAGGAGGGTCCAAAAGTTTCGGTTTACCCGGATTTTAGTGTGACCCCTCAAATGACAGGGAATTGCCTCAGGACTTTAAATATGTCAAGCCAAATGATTTATCTCGTCCGTGGGAGGGCACAGGGTCCGAAAACAAGGTATGAAAATGTGGACCAATTATAATTGTTATACCCTCACCACATAGTGGTATGGGCTATAAAGGCTTAGTGCTTGCGTGATAGATACAAATAGAAATAGTGACGAGTGCTTTCGATTAACAGGAGACTTAATCACATTTATAGTGGTGCGGGTATCATAGAGTCGGCCACGCCCGACTATAGCACTTACTTACTTGTTTTTTGTTGTGATTGGTGTTGTATATTAATCGTGTAATCGCTCATTTCATTGCTTGACATGTAACGGCATTAAAAAAAGGTGTGTGTAAAAGTTATCATTAAAAACAATAGGCGTGTTCTATTGGTATCGCTTATTAAACGAGTAAGTGGTCACTAAGGCGATAACTTCATAAACCGTTTGATTTAAAAATGTGTAACTTGTAGAAAAAAAAGTTATTTAAGAATTCTATAAGCGAGTAATAACCGAGCTCGCTTTTACGCGCTAAAGGTCACTCTTGGATAACTCTTTTTCCAAAAAGTTTAATTATTTAAAACAAACGGGTTTTAACAAAAATGGTCTATAGTTTTCTCTAAACAAATTCATTTTTATATTTTTGTACAATGGTGTGAAGTTATCGCGTTAGCGACCTCCTAATCAAGTTGGCATTGCAAAAGCAATGAATGTATGAACACACAATAAAAACGAATGTATTCGAACCGTTCTCTGATGGGTAGCAAAAATGTCACAAAATGGAAAATTCGGAGAGATTTTTGACATTTATCTTTCTCCTCTTGTCTTGGCACATTTAAGTGATTGTTTACACAAAAAGATCCAATTAATGTCTTTAAAATATGAAATACATACAAATTTATGAAACAATATATGAAATATGAAACAAAATAAATGCGTTTGATGCAAGAAACGTTTGATAAGCGGAACAGTCGCAATACCTACAAATTTATTTATATGAAACAAAATAAATGCGATTGATGCAAAAAATGTTTGATAATAGTGAATTTTATATTGTTACGAATACACAACAAAAGAAATTTCATCAACAAAACGTCAAAAAAGTCGCGCATGCTTGCATGCAGGAAGTGATAACGTTAATACTCATGACTTTACGAAGGGGTTTAAAAAAAGAAAACGCCAAAAAACACCCTGGGTGTAAAGTCATAATGTAAAACTGGCCATTGAATTTTAGTGTGCGTGAGTTGTGAGTGAGAGAGAACTGAATAACTTAAATATGCTTTGAGATTGTCCTTTTAACACTAATATAGCCAAACATCGTACGGATAACTGTTTATTTAACCTTTAACATTTAGTACTTATTTTTGGTTTTAAAACAATGCAAAGTTGAGGTCATTGCCTGGAAATACATATGTGACGCGCAAAATAAAAAGGGGCCTATGGTTAAAAACATATCTCTGGGAGGGAACACTTTTGGGGCATGGGATCGGTCTCATTCGATGCTCAGATGTTGTCCACATTAAAAAAAAAGTGAAAAGTTGATAAAAAGTTTTGTTCAGGAGAGCCATTTTAAAGATTAGGTCCTATTCTATTTGCGCTTAGAATTGTCGACTTCACTTTTATAAAACGCGTATATCTCTGGGAGGGAACACTTTTGGGGCATGGGATCGGTCTCATTCGATGCTCAGATGTTGTCCACATCAAAAAAAGAAAAAAATGAAAATTGGTTTTTTACCCTTAGGTCCCTTTCTCTATGCGCTGTCATATATGGTAATGCTGAGTTTTTGCTGAAAAGGAAATAAATGAAATATGTTTCACCAAATATTCGGAGCATTTTTGCATTAAGAAACGTGGAATATATCTTTAAACTATAAGCTTGACCCATCTCTTGTGCATGAATACAAAAGAGGAAATGGATATAGCCTCTCAATATAAAATCCAATCCAAACCGAAATTTTTTTGAAATCTAAAGTTATTTATTTAATATAAACAAACTTTGAACAATGGAGAACTGCAGCAAAAACGGGACCGTCCATTCGTGGTGAAACAAATGTAAAATGACGTGGAGTATGTGGAAAAGTTTACCATCCAACACGTAAATGTTGTGCTTTAGACCAATACTCGATAAAGTTTTTGGAGACGAACAGATTTTTGAAATATATGTGTGATAATTGTATATGCTATTCATTCACAATGTTGATCTAGTGCATAGAAATAAACAAGACGATGTGAACAAAAGCAAAAATAACCTCAGAGAGTCAGTCCAAACATGAATTCTAGTTGTCATTGCGACACAACGAAGACTTGATAAAATCGTTAGTGGAAGCAATTGAAAATCGGTACGAAGAAATATTAAAAAAATGGAAAACGTACAGAAAATGTGTGTGGATAATATCGAAAAAGTAAAATGGTTTCATAGAAATATCGGCGAATTTGAAAACCAAAAGCAAAAAAATGTGCATCGAGTTGTTATACAACGAAATAATTTGCCTGCGTACGTCGAAAATTTTGTACATTTCTTAAGCTATGTGGTTAAGCTTAAGTAATGTACAAAATTTTCGAATTCAGATGACACCGTGAGCAGTACAACGGAAATCCCAAATTCACAAAGTTCTAAATTTATACAGCACGTTAGCTAATGGCGTAAAGGATGAGAGCAACTACAAATGTTTTGAACCAAAATTATAACTGTTATAAGGAATCAAAGTGATATTATAATGTACGTTTAAATATATTAATAAGTAGTTTTAATACTACTTATAAACCCTAATAATATTAATAATAAAAAGCCCACAATTTTAAATACTTCAAGGTAGTCATATGTCAAATACAACCGTAATGGATCTTTTACGAAATCTAGATAATTACAACAAAAAACACCATTGAATTCTTGAAAAAAGTATTCTTCACCATATAAGCTATACCAATAGTATAAACAACAACAAAAAGTTATCAACCTATGATTCAACTCTGAAAATGCTTAAAACTTTTGCAAAATTCAAGCTATTATTTTTTATACTTGTAATTTAGTTATAAGTATACTTAGTAGGGACATAAATACTGTTACACACGTTTTATGCTGTAAAATAAAAAGTACTGAATGTTTTTGGACCAAATATTTTTTAATATATTTATTGATTTATTTATATTGTATCCAAAAATAATCTACTTATTCGAAATGTCCGTGTTTTTTTCCTTTTTAAATAACCAACGCTCAGGGGATGCCGCCTAAACATGCGATGCATTGCGTTGGCGAGTGGAAAGTAAAGGATCGGAGGGGAAAGAGGGAGTAATGATTATTGACGCTTGCTTGAATTTCTGGATGTCGCAATTAGTGGGAAATACATTTGCCGGAAGTCGATTCCACATACGGACTGTACGAGCGAAAAACGAGTTTGATCTGTAGTGTATAGCGCGGTCAACTGGCCAATCGACAACAAACGGGTGTGAAAAAAAAATCTACTCTATTCACTCGACCCCATTCTGAAATGGCCAGTAGATCCCGGCCAAGTGTCTCATCCTTTTGTCTTCAATATCTTGAAGACACGGCCTACGGTCGAATGAATATGAATGACAAATGTTACTATCATCTGCGAAAGAGTAGATTGGATTCACAGTCTGACCCTAAAGATCGTCAATGAATATAAGAAATAAAGAGGGAGAAAGGACAAAGCTCTGTGGTACACCTGCGGTCAGCCTATGTGTGTTGGATGAGAACCCATCTATAACAACTCTAATACTCGTAGTGCGATGTATAAGAAAGCTCGATATAAATCGAGCAAACGTATTACCGACACCAAAATCGATCAGCTTTGATATGAGTGCACCGTGCCAGACTCTCTCAAAAGCCTTGGAGATATCTAGAGCCACGACCTTACTTTCACTACGACAAGAACGCCAACAGGTCTCCGGTAGAGCGGTAGAGCATTTCTACGGAAGCCATACTGTCGATCACTTAGCAGGTCGTTGGTCTCTTAATACCTTACAAGATGGTGGTTTACCATGCTATCCATTACATTGGAGAGCGCAGAGCAAATCGCAATTGGCCGATAATTCGCAGGATTATTGGCTTCACCTTTTTAAGGGATCGGCTGGACGTTCGCAACCTTCAAACACGCTGGGAAAACTCCCGCACGGTAAGTAAGGTTGCGTAATGGACTGGCTAGCGTCGACGAGCACTTACATAGGACACGTGCCGAGATACCACCCGGCCCGGGTATTTATTTACATCGCACTGGTCAATAGCTGCACGAACCTAGTCCATTGGAAAATTGGCCACAGCTCGAACCAAAGCAGTCTTAAGAGATCCAATGTTGGAGTATCTTTTGTGACAAACCTTGTCCTCTAAAACCGTCCACAATTTGTAATCCAATGGGTTCAAATCTGGACTGCCTGAGGCCCATTCTTCAGAGGAAATGAACGCTGGCAAATTGTTTCGAAGCCAGGCCTGGGACGTTTTAGCCTTATGGGCCGGCGCAGATTTCTGCTGGAAAGCCCATGGCTGTTTTTGTAAAAGGAAATGGTTAAGAGGCTTCACAACAGCTTCCAAAACGGGTTTTTAGTAAAATTTGGCCGATGTTTTGACTCCTTGTTCGCAGAATTGCAGGTTAGGGACCCCATCGTAAGAGACACCCCACCAAACCATGACTGAAGCTGGGTGATGACCCTCTTCCACCCTTGGGATTAGTTTGGATGCCTCTTTAGATGACCGCGAATACACTTATTCATTTTGCTTGTTAAATTTTTCCTAAACGGTAAAAATTTTTTCATCGGTGAACAAAATTTTTCTGTGTAAGTTATCAGCGTTCTTCACCAAACGACGTTTGCATTATTCAACACTATTTTTTTTTTAAAGCTGCAGTCAATAAAAGTCCGGTACGTCGTTTAAATACCCCAAGTCCCAAGTCTTTTTTAATAATTCGACTCATGAACTTTTGCGTGATATTCATCTCACGGGCCATGATTTTCTGTTTTCGGAGCGGATTTCTGTGAATTCTTGATTTAACGGCTTTGATAACATGCGGTGTTCGAACATAGCGTGGGCGGCCCGACCGGCGGCGGTCTTTTACTTCTCCAGTCTTCTCAAACAGTTTTATGCATCGGTAGACGAACATGCGGCTAAAACCTAGTGGCCGGAGCGTTTTAAAAATATCGTTTTTTTTCATTTCACACTTTAAAAGCGCTATTACAGCGATATGGTTCTCATTATCTGACCACTCCATGATAAAAGTTGAAACAATATTAAAATCCCGTTACAGACTAAAGCTATTGAGGTTAGCTTTCAAAACCCATATGACATTAACGGGGTATGTTCAGTTCTACTATTGAAATGGATATGTTTAATGTAGTAACATTATTTATGTCCCTACTAAGTAATTATGTAAATATGTATATAAAGATTTTCTTACAAAAATATTATATTCTTTGGATTGACTTTAAATGTTGTCTTGGGAATACAGCTTTGGGGTTGAAAGAATATCTTTAAATATTCTCTTTGAGTACGAGGATATATATTATTTTTTTTAGAATTATAAACAAGTATTGACTGAAATATCTTAACATATTTGAAGCGCTTGTGGGAATATGCCTAATTGAAAACGGTGGCAATATGTAACATGAATAATATAAAAACATTTGGCAACACTTCTTTTCAAAGATGAGACGACATCCAAATGTTTCGTACTACTATAAGAAGGGTTGCCAGCGGTGATGGAAAACATCGCACAATTGTCCCAAAAATTGTGTACTTAATCCTTTCATTTGTATGCCATTTACCATATATTGTGTTATAACTTTGAACTGGTGATTGCTTGTAATCAACTATAAACCCATCTAGTCAAAACTTTGCAATTGTTCAGTTTCGGGCAAATTACGAACCCTATTGAAATTGGTCCATATCTGTGCATATTATGAGTTCACTAACAACTTCTGATTGGTCTAATGTTTCATTGGTTCAGATTAAGATAAATGACGTTGTCAATTAAAATCATTTAATTCTTGATGAGTTCTTATTAAATGATTCTACATCTTTTAAATTTATGACAACTGCTTCGTAAAAAACACTTATTAGCTACAACCCCTACAGTTGCTATCTCATCTGACTAAGCATTTTAATTTATGTTAATTCAACTGTCCTTATTTTACTTTAACAATGTTGGTTGGTTTTTTTAATGGAAAACGACATGCATTCTTTTGTTGGCACAACTATACTACTAATTCAAACAGCTATTATGAATCTGTATTTGCATAAAATGAACGACAACCTTTTTACGGGATCCCAAATCACTCTACAAAGTTGCCGATATGAAAAAAGGTTCATCCTCCAAACCTAACGTGCGAACTAATTGTATCGACTAAGAACACGTTCTATAAATATCTAGTTGTTTTGCTGCTTTTATTGCTTTAACCAATTCGTCTTGTTGAATTATCGTACTGGATTGTCTATTAAAAGTCGACCGTTCTTCACAAAAACTCAAATTATTTTGAAACCGCTAGCATGATGGAATTGCGAATGCAATCCTAAAATATTGCTCTGATGCTCGGGTCATTCTATACCCAATTTGACGTAATACTTTCCCTTAGTGCAGAAAAAGTAACACATTGTCCAACGCACAGATGTGATTTACGCAGAATTTAGTAAAGGTTTATATAATATTAATTATAGCCTTTTGTTAATAATATTCAAATTAATAATAATCGTTAGGTGGGCTGGACTCAGGTTACAAGTTCTACATAAAAACTATGCATGTTAGGAAATCTAGGTAAAAGATAGACTTAAAATCTGTAATCAAACAAACTTATGGAAATTAAACAAGCAAGCAACTTAACTCAAGTTGGTCGGGTACAGATGGTATCTATTGGGAAATTTATGCCTAGGAGAAGCCATCTTGGCCTAGTATTGTTCTTATTGTTTACTAACGATCTATTTCGTTTAGGATCCGCGTAAGGCGCTGCCACATTATTGGAACTGATTTCGACTTTTGTTTAAATAATCGGTATAGCAGTAATATTGGAAAAAGTTACTTGTGTTGTTCAATAGGTGACAAAATAATAAAAAGCCGATTTTAAGTACGAAAATTTATATTTTAAAGGATCAGGATACTTATCGTTGTTTTACTACGCTGCGTACACACAGAAGACCGTTTCATCGTAGCAACCAAATTTGGTTTCAACTAAAATTTGGTAGTCGCAGTTGCTACATACACATTTCTAACAGTAAGGCCAAATTTCAGTTACACCAGATATAATTAAAATGCATTCAGTTTGCTTATGCTATATTTTGTGTTTTTATTGTTACTTAAATGGGCTTTATCGTTACAAACATACACGAAATGCCAATCTAAACTTTGCTGAAAGAAAAAATTGCTCTCATTTTATTGCTTCAGATTTTATGTGTAAACATTTCAAATTTACTTTGCTGATCATGTTTTAAATCAAAATAACCAAAAATTCAACTTTTCGATGTCACTCATCTATGTGCAAAATTCAAGCGACATATTTTAATTTTTAGCGTATAATATAAGTTTGCCTTTGCAAAATATTTCTGAAAATTCTAATTTTACGTATATAAACAACAGCATTTCGTTTTTACTGAAGCGAAAATTCTCACAACAAATTCAATATAGTACATATTATTCTGTACCAAAAAGGGATATATATGTACCTGCAACCCAAGAAATATAAAATTTGCCACCACTGATTTGCTGTCAACATAGAGAGGGTGGGTGAGACATCAGACACATTTGCTGGTGTTGTTAAGGGTTGTATTCAAACTACACATACAACATACCTCAGTGCAAATTTCTCAAGAAATGTGTTGGAAACTAGTCTAAAAAACCTTATAAACTGGTAAATGTTCTTTAATTACAAGAAAATTGGATTTGTTTAAATTAGAAGAGTTGATACTTGTGTTTCCGTATTGTTCTATTAAATTGAGTTCAACCCTCTTTGAATGGGGTACGTAAATAAGGTCCAGCAGTTCCTTCTCTTCTCCGGAAAACCATGACTAGAATAGATTTCGATTTGTGTGTGTATGTCCTGTCCGTCATAAACAGTTAGTCGACAGTTCTCTCGACGGAAACATTATGATTTTGTAGTTCTTCGTATTCAATTTTTTTTCTATAAATTAAAAAAAATAAAATAGCATAGAAAAGTGTTATGAAACAATATAAATACGAAATAATTGCATTAACCGTGTGCCAAATATCCGATGAATAAAAAATGGGGATTGCCTTTGCAAAATGTTTATTTGTGAAAATTCAGCGTCTTCGTTTTGCTGCTGCTATCTATCTTAAACTATAACAAATGGTGTGACTATTAAGAAGCAGCCGTTTTGTGTATGTATACCGAGTCTTGTTTTCATATTAAGGGAGGAATATTTAATATGTACATACCTACATATATTATTTATACCTGTTTAAAACATAAAATATTCGCTACATCCTCCTAAGGCTTAAAAAACAACTTATTTATAAATTCAATATTTAAAGAAGATAAGTTTGGTAACAAATCAACTCCGTCCACTTATGTCGTAATACTCGTACCGTTCTTGTGCACTTGATTTGCCAGGAGAAAAACAAAAAAAAAACAATTGCAATAGAAATTGTCGCAGCACAAAATATTGGATATTGGAGCTGTTCTTGTCGAAACACCAGCGATGCTTACGTCAAACGATATATACTGGTAAGTGTTTTCACTAAACTGTCTGTCGATTGTACCAACATGTTGTCTACACATCCATATGTAATATTCAAGTCCAAAAGCACGAATTGTTTTGTGGTTGATTCAATAACAACATCGATATTGACACCCGACATACAGCTATCAAATTTGTCTGTATTGGTCTGCTTTGCAATATTTAAAGACGGCTCTCAAAGTCGTGTTCGATGATTAATTATGGAGTGAATTTCTAAAAACAGAAGCGGCAGATGAAGTTTCCCATATTTATAGCTTTTTATTATTTCCTCCAGATTTGGAGGGTATATCGATTTTATAATTTCGTCTGTGCTACTTTATCACCTACTTACATATGTGCGTTATAGTCTTATTGTGTGGGAAATTGGGTTAAAGTGGAGAGCTGTCGGGCCCTTTAGTTTTTATTTGCCTTCGCCCACTATAACATAATTATTTAATAAAAAATGATTGTGAATTTTAATTGCGAGCAAGAGTGCATTACGTTTCATAATTGAAATATCGGAGCTAGGGATCCAAAGTGGTGGCCCCAGCATTCCACATACATATGTATCTCTACGTAAGTCTGGTTTGGGTTAGCAAGATTTTCCGTACATTACTTTTTGACCCATACCAGTCTTTGACGACAACGTCCCTCAAGGCCGTCAATGACACATCTACTCATTCGTGCAACAAATACTAAAAGTTTAATTACAATATAAATTTGTTTGTGTTTTGGAAATAAATACGTCGAACTTTTCTCTTTTCCAATAATATTTTTTGGTTATATATGGTTATGTATATATGGTTATGGTTAAAATGTGAATGTTAGTAACGCATGCTATGCTCTTTAGTTGCCAAAAAAGTACCGCATGGCCAAAATGAATCCAAATATAGAGTAATTTGAACTGGCTGAGATTAGGGACGGACGCATGTTCATTTTTTGATCGAAAAGTTTTATACTGGCCTGTCAAAGTGGTGTTAATAACGTACTTGCCATTTCGATTGGTTTTGTACTACCTTCTTCAGATTCCTATCGAATTAAGTATTTCCGAAAAGTTTGAAAACGTTGGCATGTGGCAAAAAAATAAACAAAAAACATATGTTTCACAAAAACAAAATAAATAAACTGAGCTTGGAAAAATGTAATACATAGTTGTGGGAATTGTTAACAATAAAATGAATACAATTAAAGTGGACGCAAATATGCCTGGCATACTCGTTTCTATAGTAGTCGAAATCGCGATGACGTCAAGATCCCGACTTCCAACTACCCGAAGGCCCTTGGGGTGACATACTACAGCTTTCTGCGATAAATTAACAAGTAGGCAAAAAATTCAGAATTGCTTATGTCTTTTAAGGACCATCTACACGAGAATACATATCTGCTTGGGTATTTTCGCCTTAGTCATTCGAAACAGCTTCTCATGGACAAGATACCTCCGATCATGCAGATATGACCTTTATAATCTAAAGAGAGAAAGAGAGAGAGAGAGAATCAGCGATAGAAGAGAGAACCTTGACATCATCGAAACTATCAGGCAGGTTTGAACGACAGTCACACTGATGAAGTCGTAGCGGAAGTATCCAGCTATAGCGTAAATGTAGTGCTTATGAAATATCCGCTGAAGATTTCACCAGAGGAAAATACGGCACGTTTCCTAAACAAGAGCTTAGAGTTGTTTATTATTTAATGGTTTTGCAATAGACACGTCTTTATAAACGTCAGGCTTTGCAATTACGTTTATGTCTTGCTACCATGTCGCGAATCCGCTTGCCATTGTCGTGGACTTCTGCTTGTACTTGTATGTTTTATAAAATGTCTTTAGAAACACTATCCATTGTTGCTTTTCCTTAATGTACTGGGCTCCGTTTCTTACCGTAATAGCTTTCGGTGGTCTACGAATATAGGACCATGAACCTTTAGCACCATCTAAAACAACTTTTACCTCCATCGTCCTCCAAAATACTATGTCGTTTACTTGTATGCCAGCTATTATGTTGTGCGAACTGCGTGCGTTTTAAAAAGTGTCATACGAAGTGTTTCACGCGGACTACACTACAAACCTCACTTTGGTGTTCCTTTTTTATTTCCGTGGCAGTTAGCTTCTAATTTTACCGAATCAAGCGGTTCACCATTAAATTCGACATTTCTGGTTTTTGCCCGCGTTTTTAATTTTTTTTTTCACAGGCTACTGCATTGAATATTATTTCGTTGGTACACTTTTACAATGTCGCACTTTTCTTTAGAGTTGTTCAATTCAAGAACAAATGATGCGATGAAGAGAATACCAGCAATTTATTCAAAGAAGACTTGAGAGGGAGACTTGAGAGGAACTTTGTCTCAGAATTGATGTCGTGCCTTCCTCGGTCACAGTTCTTTGGGTGGATCGGTTACTCGAAAACTGTTCTGATCTTAGACATTTTCAGTTAATTTATATTGTAAATGTTAGGCAGAGGCTTCTAGACTTTATTTTTGTTGATAATGCCGATTCATTCTCGATATGATAAAATTTTTTACCTCAAAGTTTCATAACATCCTACATTGCATTTAATACGGAAATGTAATATTCGAAATTCAGTGAACGAATTAACAAATTAAATTTACTCTCGTCACAAGACTGTGTACAATTCTCTGTTCCACTTCATGAGGTTTAAACCAATTGTGGTTTATAATTCCATATGTGATCCTTATAACAGTCAAAACAAAAAGCGGAAATGTCTGGCAATAGAGGCCACAACCACAAGGTTTAAAACAACTCTGGTTTAAAATTCCCAGTTATGTTAACTCTCATAGGCCTACAGTGGTACGTACGATACCGGACATAAGAATAAAACAGACTCTACCTATCTATCAATACCCGTTATATAAAACTGGAGTTCTTTACTCTACAAGTCTAGAAATCGTCACTCTACAATCAAAAATATCGCGAACACGTCGGTAAATGACCGCGAAGGTCACCTAGACCTTTATAACGAGCTCTAAGGTAAATTAAGCTTAAAATTCTCAAACGTTTCATCTAATACTGTTTACATACTTATACTACTGATTACAAATTAAAGCAAATCCTGGCAAAAAGACTTAGAGAACCGCATAACACAGAAATCATGTTAGGATTCACTATTGAATTGTACTTTAAGATACGTGTACCTATTGTTAGGCTCCTATGGACCAGATCCAACAATACAAAATAAAGCATTTTTAAAAAAATTGTCAGATGTTAACTGGATCGAGAGTATCCATTTGGAAAATGTTATTATTATTAAAATTCTTGTGGCTTTGCTGTTTCTATTTTTTCTATTTTGATTTTTTTGTCGGCACTGTATGCGAATTTGGTTCGGCAGGTGCGGCTTTGTTCGTTAACTTTTGATGCACCGAAATCTATTACATTTTTTTTAATAATGATATCCAAGCCGGCCTTATGCGTGCTGTCTCCAGTATGCAATCTTAATACAACAACCAATACAACTTTTGTTTAACTACATTCATATTGAGACACGGCTCAGGGTTCGTTCATCGTCTGTAACGTTTGCGGAATGAAATCGCAACAAATTTTACAACGCTGTGTACGAAAAAGTACTACAGCTGCCAGCAATGAACCGTTATTTTCCGATTATCACATGCTTTTTCATTTATTTTGTTTGCAATGCCCACAAAAGAAGGAAATCGAAAAATTATTTGCATTTTTCGAAATCGAAGTTTAGTATATGTGACGCGCAAAATAGAAAGGGACCTAAGGTTAAAAACCAGGAGAGCCATTTTAAAGATGTTTAGGAGAGCCATTTTAAAGATTAGGTCCCTTTCTATTTGCGCTTAGAATCGTCGACTTCACTGTCATAAAACGCGCATATTTTTGGGAGGGAACACTTTTGGGGCATGGGATCGGTCTCATTCGATTCTCAGATGTTGTCCACGTCAAAAAGAGAAAAAAATTTAAATTTATTTTTTACGCTTAGGTTCCTTTCTCTATGTGCTGTCACATATAGAGCACTGGTTATATATGAGCAAAGAAGAACAACGTGGCCCAAGTGGCTCTGACAAAAAATGTAGTTTGAGCGACTTATCATTGAAATCCCGAAATTACCAATGGTATAATCGCTAAAACGTATAGAGAGCTTGGTAAAAAGTTCCAATGTGACGGAAAACGGTCAAGAAATATCTCAGTGGTATAGGAGATCAGAAAAAGTCACCCAAATATGTCGACTTAAAAGTTTGGTGAAAATTACATTCAAAGCCAACAGTGACATTGTACGCATAATGGAAACGAGCCATATTTTAAATTGGATGGAATTGAATGAGAAGGTAAAGTTTTGAAGGTAAAAACACGTATATGATAAACTCATTTGTGGAGCATACAAAGTTTGCTAAAAAAGTTTTTTTATGGCTTGCAATCAGTCAACATGGAATGAATGCCTGATCCTTTTTTTTTGATTCCGGGATGGCCGTCAATTCTGAAAGATATATCAATTACTGCTTACCAAAACTTAAAGAATTTATAAATAAGAAGCATAGAAACTTAAATGAAATCTTTTGGCCCGACTTAGCATCAAGCCTTTACGCTAAGAAGACATTGGAAGCCATGGATAACCTTCAGATCCCATACGTAAATTAAGAAGAAAATATACCGCAATTGCGCCCAATTAAGGTTTTTTGGACAACGATAAGTATACGCAAATGACTTTAGATCCAATACTACCAAAGGTCTGATTTAAAAAAATACGAAGGGAGCTAAAAAAAACATGCCAACATAGATATTTTCAAAAGCAATGGAATAGTTCCTCAAAATTGCCGCAAAGCTGCACGAATGGGACCAAATATATTTTACATTAAACTCACTCAAAATTAAATTATCCTTTTTTATTTTTGTTAAAAAAATATTATGACATTTATTTTGTTGCGATTTAAATACGCATACGTTTGTCGGAAATGTTTCGTAGTTTCTTTTCTTCGATTACGCTCAATACTGCTTCATTCGATTTCGCAAGTAGTCCTTGTTTCGGTACAGGTAGATTAATGCACTATAAACCGAAATTTCTGTCTTTCGAGAGAGCACTCCGTTCTTTAACAGTTTACGAAGACCAAAGCAGCATCTGTTTGGCAGCACAATTCTGTATTTTATCTAAGCTACTACTTAATAACCTACTTATTAATAACCTACATACGTAATAAACCATATATTGAGAAATCCTTAGCTGAAGTTTTAGCTGAATGTCAATATCATAACTCCGTGGAACAAATTTAATCAATTTACTCTTGAACTACTTTGGTATATAACGCAAAACTTATTTCCGTAGTCAATGCTGTGTAGCCAAAACAGTGAGTATATTAAAATAAGCTTTGAACGAAATGAGGAACCCACCGCGCCTGCTGTACTGTTTGTGCTAAAATTTCCTGAAACTCACGTTCGGTACATACTGGCGAGAATGTAGCTACCTTAGACGACGAGAGTGTTCGACTTAGTTCATCGATTGGCCAGCAATCTCATAAAATCAAAAGTTAACGCTCCAGCCTTGAATGCACACGACCATTCGCTTCGTTATTGCTCCTGAGTTTGCGCCTTAGAACTCGAAAAGAAAATTTTGCTCCCTACTGAGGCATGATAAAACCTTTTTGTGACCGCACTTGGGCGATCTTTGTTTTCAACAGGGTGAAGTGCCATACCACACAGCCCATGGCACTTGAGATATTTTGCGCGCCAAGTTGAGTAATCGTGTTATCAGCAAAGATGTCAATTGACCATCTCGGAGCTGTGATTTTGTAAGGTTCCGTTAAGAACCAATGTTATGCGAATAACCTATTAACGATTTAAGCTCTTAAGGCTTAAATGGAAAAGTTCAACCTTTCCAATAAAACCAGATATTTAAAAAATAATCAATACTATTTTTACAGCCGATTCATATTTAAAATGTTAAATCGCCCACCCTGTATATTTGAATTGACGTTTTCGTTGAATTGATGTCTACAATGTCTTGGGAGTGGCTGTGATATTTTTTTTATTTAGACGTTATTATTTTATTTTAACATTACGGAATTCCGTAAAATAAATAAATACATAACCACTGTCTGAGAATAAGGAGGAGATCGAGACAGTGGATCACTTTTTGTGCAGATGTCTTTTTTTTCTTAAAGAGTCATCCTCCAGCAAGATGGTAGATATGCTGTGTTTAATAAATGGTTTGTCGTGGCTCATAGAAATTATATCGTATTTTTTTTATCATAACCAAAGGACAATCATAATGGAGCCTTTATGGTCGCCGACTACTGCGAGTCAACTTTCAACTTTGAACATTTTATTCAATAGTTGCAGGCAGAGATGACTTTCGGCGAACACTACTTCATCTTCGCCAGACGATAAACAACAAATTATCAAGGTCTATACTCTTAAAAGCGGGCAGATTCGCATTGAAGAGAATTGCCGACAGTAGATTATTCCACAGAACAAAGCCAACACAATAAAAATCATACGGACAGCTTTTAGACCGCAATAAAATGTTTAATATCGTAACAGTTTTTATAGACCAACGGTACATAACAAAACACATTTATTTGAATTGTTTTTACTATCCTATACAACAATATAGTATATAGTGAATGAGAGAGTAATTTTGTTTACTTTACGTTGTTCATAACCGCTTACTTAAGTCCTACAATATCCCGTTGAGGAACAAGGGAAACTTTTCTCAAAGCAATAAGCGGTGTACGTTTTATAATATATTACTCGCTGACCGGGATCAACTGCTTGATGCTGGCTCCAAACAGCTTATAGAGAAGTTTTTACATGTTTTAGAGGTTAATCTCCTACTCATAAAGTCACCGGAATTTACGAGAAGTACGCTCTTCGGCATTCTCTTGCGATCGTTTGTGTTGCCATTCTACAGGGTGCGGGTTTCCTCCTTTTGGCGACTCTACAAGTAAGAGATGTTACATATAGTTATTATATTATGGAGAACTCACTGATTTGAAAGAAGTTTGCCCTTGCTTTTAATGGGATGTTAAGGGACCGAAGTAAGTAAGAATTTATTTGAAGGTACCAGAATGACACGGCTATACAAGTCGAGTAACTGATTAATCTCGAAGTCATGTGAAAGATTCTCTATAAAATGCATCAGCCGTTTGGAGCCGACATAAAACGGAAGGTCCTGGCCCTGATGAGTACAAGAATAAGTTCTCTAGAAAAAAAACACGTTCGGATTTGTATGTCCTCCATTCAAGGGTGGATTGTATACTAAACTTGCCATCGAAGATCCCGAAATGTATTTTTATTATAATTGATCGTTGTAAAAATCTAAGACGATCTAGCCATGTATGTTGCAGCACGAAAGCGGTCAAACTCAAGCTGGGGTCCTGCACTATACGATGATGGTTCATGGTCATAAGCTGTGTTTGGATTGCTAGGGGGAAAAGAGTATACCTTTCGGGTTCTATAGGCACCTCGGAAAGAAGTAAAAATTTTCAAGTATTTGTTTAAAAAATTTTACAACGAATATTATAAATACATATGGATTTACACAGCCAACCAAACGTTCAGAATTCTTTACGACAATCGGCCCAATGTTTCCGATTTCGGATCAGAATTCTTACCGAGTTCGTAACGAGAAACATATGAGGGGGTTGACACGAATTCTGAACTACTTCTCTAAAAAAACCCCTCAGGCAAACCGAACGATTCCGGCCGCTTCTTTCAGTTTTTTATGAAGGTTAAAGTCGTCGTGCAGGTTCGGCAACATTTCGATTTAGCAGTGCGTTTTCTGCAGCTCGGGTTGCAATTCGAATTTTCTTGTTTATTTCCCAGTATCTCGTAATTAGTATTTTTATGGTTACTTCGTTCTACTCGTAGTTCTTTAATTTCATCTGTAATCCATTCTTCCTGTCTTGTCGTAGTGCAATTTCCTAGGGTATCTTTCCGTATTGTATTAATATACGTTTTTACACTATTCCACATATTCTCCAGTTCCTCTCTATTGATGTCTTCGAGTTAAGAGTTGATTTCTCTTTTCTCTTTTGGATCCTTAAGCTTGTCAATGTTCGTTCTTGGTCGTCGCTTTTTCTTTCGGTTAACAGCGATTTTAGTACGGATACTTGACACAAAGAGAATAAATACATCTGCTCCTGGGCACGTCAAACATTTTGTCACATACGTACGGTATCGTCTGTTTACTAGTATATGAGTATAATTGATCTGATTTCTAGCACTGTTTTCCAATTGTCTCGTGGTGTATACTTAGTAGGGACATAAAAACTGTTACACACGTTTTATGCTGTAAAATAAAAAGTACTGAATGTTTTTGAACCAAATATTTTTTAATATATTTATTGATGTATATTGTATCTAAAAAGAATCTACTTATTCGAAATGTCCGCCTTTTGCCTTTACACGCGCCTTAAGTAGCACTGGCCAATCGTCAATAGCTGCACGAACCTCGTCCATTGGAAAATTGGCCACAGCTCGAACCAAAGCAGTCTTAAGAGATCCAAACCTTGTCCTCTAAAACCGTCCACAATTTGTAATCCAATGGGTTCAAATCTGGACTGCCTGAGGGCCACTCTTTAGAGGAAATGAACGCTGGAAAATTGTTTCGAAGCTAGGCCTGGGACGTTTTAGACTTATGATTGGAACAGGGGAATTGTTAAGAGGCTTCACATCAGCTTCCAAAACGGTTTCTTGGTAAACTTTGGCCGATGTTTTGACTCCTTGTTCGCAGAAATGCAGGTCAGTGACCCCATCGTAAGAAACACCCCACCAAACCATGACTGAAGCTGGGTGATGACCCTTTTCCACTCTTGGGATCAGTTCAGATGCTTCCTTAGATGACCTCTATCATTTTGCTTGTTGAATTTTTCCTGAACGGTAAAATTTTTTCAATAAATGTCCCGTACGTCGTTTGAAAGCCCCAAGTCCCAAGTCTTTTTTAATGATTCGACTCATGGACATTTGCGTAATATTCATCTCACGGGCCATGATTTTTTGTTTTCGGAGCGGATTTCTGTGAATTCTGGATTTAACGGCTTTGACGACATGCGGTGTTCGAACAGCGCGTGGGCGGCTCGACCGGCAGCGGTCTTTTACATCTCCAGTCTCCTCAAACAGTTTTATGCATCGGTAGATGACAATGCGGCTAATCCCTAGTGGACGGAGCGTTTCTAAAGTATCGTTTTTTCATTTCACACTTGAAAAGAACTATTACAGCGATACGGTTCTCATTATCTGACCACTCCATGATGAAAGTTGAAACAATTTTAAAATCCCGTTACAGACTAACGCTTTTGAGGTTAGCTTTCAAAACCCATATGACATTAACGGGGTATGTTCAGTTCTACTATTGAAATGAGTGTGTTCTGTGTTGTAACAGTATTTATGTCCCTACTAAGTAGTCTTCTAGGGTGTAGGCGGAAGAGTGTGTTTGTGATTTTCAATCTGTGTTCCTGGTATAAATGCACTAGTCTGTCTTCTTTCGTTCCGTACGCCTAACCCATATCTCACAGTAACGCCAGGTACTTCGTCTTGTCCTACTTTCGCGTTCAAGTCTCCCTGTATCGTGAGGTTTTGTCATTTTCAATAATTTTTCGACTTTACCATAAAATTCTTCAATCTCGTCTACACCTGATTCACATGCAGGAGCGTAAACATGTAGTATATTTAAATTAAGTGGATAAGCAGTTATCGTTATCAACATAGTCCTGTCTGACATTGGAACGTATCCAGCACCGCACTCAGCTATATTTCCTCTGACAATAATTCATACGCCTTTTCTGTAATACCCACCCGGTTTCCTGAGTGATATACTCGCGTATTTTCCGACTTAAATTCTCCGCATCCGTTCCACCGCGTTTCACAGACTCTAATTATATCTATGCTAAGTCAGTTTATTATGGTGTTTTTAGCTTTCCAACTTCATGTAGACTTAACATTCGATTTTTAGTTTCTGGTTTTTTTTTGCCTCCGGGGTCGTACGTTATCAAATAGCAAAAAAATATATATTGTGGCATTATTGTTGTTCGAAATTCATATGTTCATTGGGCCTCCAAATCATTCACTATATCAAAAAATGGGCCTTTATGGTCCAAGATTGGTTTCTTGCCCTTCGTTCATACAATATCATAAATTAATTAATGCGGGTGTTCTAGAGCGTTTGTATGTAAAGACGGGTAGGACCTTGTACAGGATCCCTAACAAAACGTGTACGTGTCCATAACAATATTACTGATCGATCATAATGAGCTGTGCAAGTTTCATCAATATTGGATGAAATATGTGGCTTTTACAGGTAAGGACAGAAAATCTGTATTAGAGAAATATTTAAATCTGAACCGATTTCCTTCAATTTCGATAAAGTTTGTCCATGGTCCTTGTGCCCAATTTAATAAGGATCGGACAACAATTGTGGTCAGTAGTTTGATTACAAGCTTTATATGTGACAGCGCATAGAGAAAGGGGCCCAAGGGTAAAAAAAATCAATTTTCCCCTTTTTTGATGTGGACAACATATTGAGCATCGAATGAAACCGATCCCATGCCCCAAAAGTGTTCCCTCCCAGAGATATGCGCGTTTTATGAAAGTAATGGTACACCAAAGATACACGTATTTTAATCTTTAAAATGGCTCTCCTGAACAAAACTGGTTTTTACCCTTAGGGCCCCCGCAGACTGCAGACTTTTTATCGGCCGATAGTTTAGTCGGGTTGGGCTGAAAGTGCGCACACCGAGCCAACTAAACAGTTTGTTTGGTGAACAGGGCGCAGACTATCCAACAGTCGGTCAACTATTCTCGAAATAGTTTGTAACTGATTGTAACCATACTGATTAAGAAGCCGACCAAACTATCGGCCGATAAAAAGTCTGCAGTCTGCGGGGGCCCTTAGGTTCCTTTCTATTTTGCACGTCACATATGGACATCAGACAGAAGGACAGACATCTTAAAATCAAATCTGCTGGTGATTTTGAGTCGATCGGTACACTTATGGGTGGGGGTAGCTCAAACATTTTTAACATTTACCATTTTAAACAGATTGCTAATGGTTTAAAAGAGGTATTCCGTACGCGCAAATTATGATTTTTTTTTGCTTTTATAAATAACCGAAAACCGACTATCGGGTTTGGACATGAAAACCGGAATGTCAGATTTGGACACTAATTCTAAGATGTTAAATTTCAATTGAATGCAAATTACTAAAAATTGTGACCAAAATAATGTTTTTTATATTATTTTTTCTTGACAACTTTTAGTTAGTGGCGACTCTATTTTATCGCACACCACTGTATGTGTTTTTCATACAAAATTACGTCATTTGTTAAATTTTTGTAGTTAAAAAATGAGTGTCACTCGCAGATACGCTTTCAAATTGTGTGGCCAAAATCAAGGGGGTCTTTGTAAACAAAATTTACTTTGGGTTGGTGGGCGTGTGCGGAATTGTAGCCATGGAGCCAATACCAATCCGTTATTGATTTCTGTAGTGATTCTTGCTAGTGCTCTTCTTTTACTTTTATCGCATAGCACGATAGATATCTCGCAGTAGGGAGAAAATATTATTTCTCCCTACTGCGATGCAAGCGATGCTTTCCTGGGCTATCTTTCAGTCGAATGTTTCCAGATTTTGCTTACAAATAAATGCACATTAGCGTGTATCGCGAACGAAACATATGCTGCCACAACCCAAAATATTTGCGTCTAGCTCTTGTTCAATTCATGAAAAAATCGTTGAAATTAAAGGCCATATATTCAGTCTATCACACAAGTAAACCCGGCACAAATCCAGGAAAGAAATCATTTGATTTCCAGCGGCTTATTTATATCTCGTAAATGCCGCCTACTTTACGAGTACGCAGAGAAAAAATATAGTTACTACTTAGTAGGGATACCCCGTTAATGTCATATGGGTTTTGAAAGCTAACTTCAATAGCGTTAGTCTGTAACGGGATTTTAAAATTGTTTCAACTTTTATCATGGAGTGGTCAGATAATGAGAACCATATCGCTGTAATAGCGCTTTCCAAGTGTGAAATGAAAAACAACGATATTTTTAAAACGCTCCGGTCACTAGGTTTTAGCCGCATGTTCGTCTACCGATGCATAAAACTGTTTGAGAAGACTGGAGATGTAAAAGACCGCCACCGGTCGTGGCGTCCGTCCACGCTCTGTTCGAACACCGCATGTCATCAAAGCCGTTAAATCAAGAACTCTCAGAAATCCGCTCCGAAAACAGAAAATCATGGCCCGTGAGATGAATATCACGCAAAAGTCCATGAGTCGAATAATTAAAAAAGACTTGGGACTTGGGGCTTTCAAACGGCGTACCGGACATTTATTGACTGCAGCTTTGAAAAAATAGGATTGAAAAATGCAAACGTCTTTAGGTGAAGCACGCTGATAACTTGCACAGAAAAATTTTGTTCACCCATGAAAAAATTTTTACCGTTCAGGAAAAAATAAACAAGCAAAATGATAGTGTATGCGCGGTCATCAAAGGGTCATCACCCAGCTTCAGTCATGGTTTGGTGGGGTGTCTCTTATGATGGGGTCCTGCATTTCTGCAAACAAGGAGTCAAAAAATCGGCCAAAGTTTGGGAGCTGATGTGAAGCCTCTTAACAATTCCCTGTTCCAAAAGCAGCCATGGACTTTCCAGCAGGATTCTGCGCCGGCCCATAAGGCTAAAACGTCCCAGGCCTGGCTTCAAAACAATTTTCCAGCGTTCATTTCCTCTGAAGAATGTCCCTCAGGCATTCCAGATTTGAACCCATTGGATTACAAATTGTGGGCGATTTTAGAGGACAAGGTTTGTCACAAAAGATACCCCAACATTGGATCTCTTAAGACTGTTTTGGTTCGAGCTGTGGCCAATTTTCCAATGGACGAGGTTCGTGCAGCTATTGACGATTGGGCAGTGCGACTTCAGGCGTGTGCAAAGGCAAAAGGCGGACTTTTCGAATAAGTAGATTCTTTTTGGATACAATATACTTATACATCAATAAATATATTAAAAAATATTTGGTCCAAAAACATTCAGTACTTTTTATTTAACAGCATAAAACGTGTGTAACAGTATTTATGTCCCTACTAAGTATTTGCGTCACTAAGATTGGTTGAAATTTCGTGGTTTGCCTGAAAATGCTGAGCTTAGACTTCGCTTTTTCCTGTTGTGTAAAATATGCTGAATTGTTTTGAAATATCGTGGGAATATTTTTAGTTGTTTTCTTTTATATTTTTGAGATATTCCATAATGGCGAAGATGATTAATCTCATGTAGATAGAATATTATTCCATGATTTATTGCTATGATCTTGTATTTCTTTTTGTATAATTTTGGTCATTTGTTGATGGCCACCTCTATCCCGAAAACGTTTACAATTTCGCCTGTAAACATATCTTATTTTGATTTTAGCTATGACGGCGTTCGGTAAGAAAGTTTTTGCTGGTTGTATTAAACGTTTTGATACACTATATTCTATAGTGTTTGTAAGGGTATTAATCATGTTGTCGACCAGATACGACATCCCCAAAAAGTGTGTCTGCTATTAAAATCACCTCCCAATACAAGTTTATTGTCAAATCTCGCTAGTATACGCAGATCAGATTTGAATGCTTGCTTTTCTAAATCGTTCTTTACCTTACCACCTGGGAAGCAACAGGAATAAATATTAATGAATTTACTACCTGTGCATATTTTAATTCTATGTTTTCTGTAAGAGAAGTATTTTGTGGTTCGTAATAATTGATGTTGGATTATCTTTTAACAAGTATGGCTACAGCTCCTCCTCTACTGTACCGACGATCGTTCCTGTAGCAGTAGTAATTTTGATTTCTTATAGAAAAATTACTATTTAGCCAAGTTTCATTTATTAGGCAAATGTAATCATTGTATCTGTCCAAAAAATGGAATAATTCTTTTTTATTCCGAAGGCCACGAGCATTCCACGAAGCAATTTTAAAATATTGCTATTCAGGATAAGTATTTATGGGCTAGAGTTGTAATAACCTCAAATTGGCCCGCTTTGATTTGCAATTGCTTAGATTGGAAATCAATTCAAATGTTGGTTTTTTAACTCTTCTTACGAAAACATGTTACTGTTATTATTATTGTTAAACCAACAATATATATTCCAACCGCTTGAGGAAATACCAACACCTTTTGGTTTAACGAATGAGGAAAATCAGTATTTACATTTGCTCTAGTATTGTATTGTACGAGTACGTTGCGTACAGACTTACTCCGAGGTTTATGTATTTGCCTTATTTCCATGTAAGTTATACGGCTAGGACAGTTAGGAGACAGAACTATGATCACCATTACAATTTGCGCACTTTTGTGTAGTTTCCTTACAATCAAAGGATTTATGATTTCCCCTACTTGACAGCGACAGGAAGCGTGGTCAGACATTTGGCAATTGTAGCACTGTGTGAGTTTGGATCTGTTTGGTTTTTGATATTGCCACCTTTAACTTTAATATAACTTATAGCTTAATAATGTTGTCTGAGTTCCTTTAATGTAATCGATTTCCTTTGAAAATAAACAACATATATAATACGCTCATATGGACTATCTTTAGGCCTTGTTATAAGCTTGGAAACAACCCATGGCAATTAGGTTACTTTTAATAATAGCTGGATCCGATTTCTCCAAACCTTAAAGAACTGACTTATATGGCTTCTCATTTTTCTGCAACATACATATGTAAAATATTCGAAATTGAAATTTTTAGTACGAGATTCGCATACTATTTCAACATCTTCCTTTTTCGTTAAAAATAATAATTTGTTAATTATAATTTGAATAATTTGTGATCTTCAATAATCTGCACATTTCGTGTATTTGCTCAATTTTACACTTAAGTATTGCTATCGGTGGGAGCTTGATTTCTACCGTGTTATCGATAATCGTCTCTTCATTCACAGCTTGAAGAGGATAGTAGTAATATTGATTTTCGGTTCTCTAATGGAACCGTTTGTTTTTGTTTTTTTAGTCATGTTTGAGTGCCGTGAGGAGGCAACAACATCTCGATCGGGCGGTCGTTTAATTTAGTTGGGTTTTTAACTATTCTTCTAATTGTTAAACAATACAAGAATATCTGTCTTGTTTTCTTCTGTTTTGTTAACTGGAGTAATGCAAGCACGTCTTTGCAATTGAAACAACACAATAAGAATGGGAAACTTTTAATATTTAAATTAAAATTTTTCGAACAAACTGCTTTGGATTTGGTTAACTGAAATATATTTTTTATAAATGAAACGCTTACGTTTTTCAATCGGATTTTTTTATTTATGCTTTATTTGAATTATTGAATCTGCTTCAAAGGAGCCTAACAATAAGTATACGAATCTGAAGTATAATTCAATAATGAATCCTAGTATGGATTTCTTGTTATGTGGATCTCTGCTAATTGGCAGGAATTTACATTAATTTGGTCCATGTCTGAGAATTTTAAACCTGGTTTGGCTTAAACCTCGTGATAAAGGGCCAGAGGACCCTTACATTCATTTACAGAGTGTTCGCGGTATTATGTAGAGTGAAGAACTCTAGTTATGTATGTATAACGTATAACTCTAGAATAGCAGAGTGGACGACGTAATTTAGGTTTTGTAGGTTTTTCGTGTTGACTGTTTTAAGGATCAAATGAGAGCATTTAAGCCACGTGAGGTAGAATAAAGGATTCTACACAGTCTTTTTTGAGTGTTCGTCTGCGATTGATATTGACTGTTTTAAAGATCACGTATAAGAACATTTAAGCCTCGTGAAGTAGAAAAAAAAATTGTACACAGTCTTTCGGGCGCACAAGTGTAGATTAGAAAACACGGCGTTCGTTTCTCCGAAGTTTTAAAGAGCTTGGACTGCACAATAATTGTCTAGCAAGTATGTTATCATAACGTTCGAGCTTCTCTTTGTGCTTTATATTGATTTTTTGAATTGCCTCTTTAACGAGAGGTATTTTTAAGTCTCGGTGGATGTTTTCATTCCTCATATACCAAGGGGCACCGGTAATGAGCAGATTGAGAAAAAGGGATATTGTTTAGTTTCAATGTCGGACAAGTGCTAAAATTCAGTGTGAATGTTACCTGTGTGCATTTAGCCTCATTGACTTTTATTCTCCAATCAGAGAGCCAAGATTCTACTCGTCTGAGATGTACACCTAGAGTCATAGATGCAATATCCTGCTTTTTATGTGCATCCATTAAAGCGGTATCGTCGGCAAAAGTGGATGTTAGCACGCTTGGGCTGGTAGGGATATCTGCGGTAAACAGAAGGTAAAGGATAGGCCCCATGACGCTTCCCTGGGGCACACCTGCTAGTATTTCGCGGTCATCGGTGACGTGTTGCCGACATTTGACTCTGAATCTGCGGTTTTCTAAGTAAGACTCAAGAATTCGATGCGTATTTGCCGGTAAGTATTCGCAAATTTTGTAGGTCAAGCCAAAGTGGCAGACTTTGTCAAATGCTTGAGCAAAATCCAGAAATACGGCGCAGCAATATTCTCGCCGTTCAAATGATTTTTCAATTGCTTGGGTCAGACGCTTTACTTGTTCGATGGTGCTGTGACCTTCCCGGAATCCAAACTGATGGTCTGGTATTATTTTAATTGACACGAGGATCGGTTTTATTTTCGATAAAAAACTTTTTCAAATAGTTTGGATAAGCAGGGAAGCAAACTGATCGGCCTGTATGAGGAAGGTATTGATTTGTCCTTTCCTGGCTTTAAAATCATTTGAATCAGAGAAATTTTCCACACTTTAGGAAAGTAACCATGTCTCAAAATAGAGTTAAATAATTTTGCCAGGAACTTCACAGCAATATAGGGAAGTTCCAAGATCATTTTAGGCGTGATAAGATCATATCCAGGTGCTTTACCTGGATTCACGGTTTCTTTAATGGCATTCAGAACTTCATTCGCGTTACTAAACAATGGAATTACGGCAGACATTTTATCATCAGGTGGAAGGAGGCCCCTACTTGCAGGATTTGGGCGAAATACCTGGGACGGATGGTTTGCAAAAACATTGGCTTTTCCTCTTCTGATATTGCCCACTAGCCATTTGCGTCGCGCATTGGAAATTGCGTTTCGGTGGGCATACTAGTATTTCTTAATGTTTTCCATAATGAGAATTTGAAGCTGTCGGAGTTAAACTTGCAATGAAACTCATTTCATTTCTAAGTGCGCTTTGTAACCTTTTAGTAGCTTCAGTCAGTCTTAGTCGGGCCGCTGGTGACCTATTTCGCTGCCATTCGCGACGGAACCTCATTTTTTTCACTTACAAGGTGCTCTATTTCCCGGTTAGTGTAAGTATTTAAACTATTTGTCGCTTTTATTTGCCTGTGTGAGGCGTGAATGGCCGCCTGTTCCAGGATCACGTTCAAGTTGGATACGTTGTTATCAATCTCTTCCGCGTTAGAAATTAGGTGATTCGAATCTAAATGACTGCTAATGTACTTCCTGTATTTTAACCAGTTAGTTGTGTATGAAGTAAGCCTTAGTGCGTCGTCTACAAGTACTGTCTTCTCATGAAGAAGAAATATAACTGGTGAGTGGTCTGACGATATGTCAGGGCAACTCTTATTATACCGAAGTATATCAAGTCAGGCTTTTTGTTAATATCAGAAAGCCATATGTAGGTTGACTGGGAGATATAAAGTCCAATTTATTTTGACGTCGCATTAGACATTTATACAGCTGGTTTCCCCAAGGGTTTGCTAAACGGGATCCCCAGTGCGTATGTTTGGCATTGTAGTCACCAGCAGCAATAAAGTTGCGTCCGAGACCATTGAAAAAGTTCACAAGTATATCTTCTGATATCGCGAACCGCGGGGGGAAATATATTGCTGAAATGGTAAGAAAACTACCTTGAATCTGGATACGAATTCTTGTCGCTTGAAGGTAGTTTTGTGAGACTCCTTCAGCGACTTCATGTTTCATTCATTTTCGTATTAGGATACCAGTGCCCCCATGAGCCTTACCGTCGGGGTGGTGAGTACCATAAAATCTGAAATTAGGTATCTGAAAATTGTATTTGTCTGTAAGACGCGTTTCCGATAGTAGCATTATATCAATATTTTGCCGATCTAGGTACTCTGTCAGTTCGTGTCTATGCTGGTTCACACCGTTTGCGTTCCAAGTACATATCTTAAGAGGGCCTATTTTTGGTAAGTCGAATTTGAATTAACTGATTCTGGTTACGCATGAATTATTGCATCATTGATTGCATAGTTGACATGAACATGTTTATACTCTGTACCAGTTGTTGAATCATTGATTCAGCGTTACCAAGTTGTTGCACTGGGGCATTAGGTGTATGCGCCCTTAGAACATTCTCGTATGTTTTTTTTTTTTGACGAACGTTCCGAGGAGGCCACGTCCCCATGACGTAGGTACAACGTACACATTATGGACCGATCCATAATGGAGATGACAAGAAACGTCATCCATGTAAATTAGCTACAGATATTTATCAACAGCCAATCGGTACAAAAAAAAAATATTAATAATAATCACTAGAAAATATAAACACCAAATTTAATACTTTATAATATAACCACCACCTTAATTTAATACAATAATACAATCCAATCAAAGTATGAGAAGGACTAGAACAATGCAATACAAAATCAAAATATAACCACCACCTTTCTTTATTAAAATCTAATAAAAATAATATAAAGCATAATATACATAAGTATTTACGAATAATAACAATTACTAAATTTGTTTATAGCAGCCTAAATTGTTATGAAGACAATGAGCCTTGGTGTAATGAGTTTAAATAAAAAATTATTACAGTTTTTAATGAATCAAAACCTATGGAGAAATCAATTAAATGATATAACAAATTAAATCAGTACACATTCTACGAAATGGGTCACCACATGCAAAATTGTGCCTTTGAAAATCCAAGTGTAAGAACTGATAGTATCTAGTAGGTCTAAATGGGACGTTAATAGAAATTTTTGATATTAAGCCCCCTGGAGACGTACCAAAAAACCCATCAATCACAAAGTTGTGTGCGTGCGTTCGTTCTTTTTCGGCTACACGTACATGTTGTCGGCAATTGATTGATGAAAATCAAAAATTTTTGATATTTCTATTTGATGGCTGATTTGTGGTATGTCTCCTGTTGTTTTGACAAAAAAAATTCATTTGCTTTGTTTTTCCCGTCATGTAAACAAGTGCGCGGACGAAAACAAAAAATAAACATACATACATACGTACATATTTTGTGTTTGGTAAGAAAACAAGTGAAAAGAAAATAAGTGAAATAATGGAAAAGTGCTTAGATGAACAAAAGTTTATATTGCGTTTCATTGAAAACTAAAATTTTTTTTTTCTCTTTCATACTTTTCTTTTTCCTCAACAACACTGCACAAGTAGTCAATAATAATAAATCATCATCCGACGACGACATGATTAGGTGCGAACGCTACGAAGTCAAAATAGAAATGGTGATTGATGTGTTTATTTGTACGTCTCCTCAAAAGCTTCAAATATACGACACTCACACATATGCACTGATTGATGTGTTTTTTGGTACGTCTCCAGGGGGCTTTAAGTATCCAGAAGCCACAACCCCACATATAATTTTATATACCATCATCGTATTCATCATAGTTCGCCTACTCTTCAATGAGGGCAATTTAATAAGATTTAACCTGCCATTATAAGAAGGAAGTTCATAACCAGCATTCCAGTGAAGACCTCTTAAGTAGAATATTAAAAATTGTTTCTGCACGGACTCAATTTTGTTAACATAGTAATCATATTGGGGATCCCAAACCACTGATCCATATTCTAAAATTGGCCTAACTAGGGAAATATAAAGCTGTTTCGTAGTATATGGATCAGTAAACTCTTTTGCCCAGCGTTTCACAAAATAAAAGACACCATACGCTTTATTTACCATAGTAATGATATGGTTATTAAACTTCAACTTTCTATCCATCATAAAACCGAGATCAATAAATGAATCAACCGATGCCAATTCAGAGCCACATAAATTAAATTTAGTAGCCAACAAACTACGTCTAGAAAAGCACATATGCTTACACTTTTTAAGGTTTAATTCCATAAAACTAAATTCACACCAAGTACTTAATCTGTACAGATCATCCTGCAGTATGTGACTGTCCGCAAGGCTAGCATAAGAAGAAAATAATTTAACGTCGCTGCAAACATTAGTAAATTATACCGTTTGTAATACCGTTTTCGTCGCTAGAGTAAACTGGAGTCTGTTGGATGTCGATTATAAGGTTCGGCGCGTTTCGGTTAGCAATGAGTTTACGCTTCTCTTCTAGTTCTTTGTAAACCCTACAACCTCTGTAGTTTGCGGTATGTGGTTCCCCACAAATGCTGCACTTTTCTGTTCCTGTGATTTGACTTTGCAGACGTATGATTGGTGTAGATCACCACATACAACACAAACGATTGGCAAAGTGCAGTATGATTTTGTGTGTCCATACATACTCTTGACAATTTTGGCATTGAACGGGGCCATTTCTTTTGTGGGGTTCTTCGACCGTAATTCTTCTATATAACAAATATTGAAGTTTGTATATAGGATGAACTTCATTTTTCTTTAGTTTCCGCGAGTCAGGTTGAAGTTCGACCTTGAACATTGGTTGGGGAACCTTTTTATTGTTAAGAACGTTTACCACGGAGAGAACGTTAAAATTCTCTTTTTCCAGTGCTTGTTTTACTTCATCTGGTCCTACAAATGATTCAAACGCCTTTTACGAGGGCGACCGCAAAACTAACTGGCCTGGCACATTTTCTGTTTTACTAGCAACTTTTTTTTTGTTTTTTAAAAGCAATCTTTTATAAGCCATCTGTCAAAATTTCCGAAATATTTAATGATTATTTTCTTTGTTACAGGTGATTGAAGTAAACAAGTTTTATAATTTTTGAAAAATGGAAAATAAAGAGTTTCGTGCGGTAATTAAACACTTTTATATGAAAGGTTATACGTCACAATCAAAGATGAATTGGATTCTGTTCATGGTGATAATGCACCATCATACTCCACCGTGAAATCCTGGGTTCAACAGTTTAAAATGGGTCGTTCAAGTACTGAAGATGAACAACGCTCTGGAAGACCGAAAACTGCTACTATTATTGAAAACATTAGAAAAATATTTAATGAAGTGACTAAAGATAGACGAATAAAGCTCAGAGAACTTGCTGATATTGTTAAAATACACGAAAAACAAGTTTAAAGTATTTTACATGATGAACTCCACATGAAAAAGATATCCGCAAGATATGTGCCGTGTTTGTTGACTTTGCCCCCAAAAATCGTCCGTTGGACCAATTCCGAGGAGCTTTTAGCGATTTATCAGCGTAATCCAATAGAGTTCTTGCGCCGATTCATAACTGTTGATGAAACAGGGATCCATCACTACATCCCAAAATGCAAAGAACAGTCAAAACAATGGATAGAAGTAGGAAAAACTATAAATAGTGAATATTATTGTGCATTTTGGATCGGTTGAGTGAAGAAATCAAGATAAAACGACCGCATTTAAAAAAAAAGTTCTTTTTCATCAAGATAATGCTCCTTCACACACTGCATTTTTAACTTAACAAAAACTGGCCGAATTACGATTTGAAATTGCTCCGCATCCACCATATAGTCCAGATTTAGCTCCTTCTGATTATTTCTTGTTTCCAAATTTAAAAAAGTTGTCGGTGGCAAAAAATTTTCGTCCAATAGCGAGGTTATTGATGAAACTGAGGCATATTTTGAAGGTCTTGAAAAATCTTATTTTTCGAATGGAATTAAAAAACTTGAAAAACGTTTGATGAAGTGTATTGAGTTGGAAGGAGATTATGTTGAAAAATAAATAATAATAATTCCAAAAAACGGTTCTTTTTATGTTAGACCAGTTACTTTTGCGGTCACCCTCGTAAGATTACCGCGATACCCTTACTACTCTTTAGACGATACGTGTAAAATTTTTTATTTCTGTCGTTAAAATAACTAGAAATAGCACCAAAGCCGTTTTCGGTGTATGCCTGAATTTTTGTCTCGTTAATGTTCCCTTTCTTTATTGGCACTATGTGAAAGCCACCAAAGTTCACCGTTCATAATTTTGCAACTTTTTTTTGTTAGTGTTACCTTTGGCAGGGCTGGATTTACGCTTTATAGTAATGTAGCGATTCATGCCTGTCTGTACCGCCTTTAATGGTTTGTCGTTGTTTTACTGTGTTCTTTTTATGTTCGCTGTGCTTCCACCTTCTTTGTTATTATTGTTGTTGCTAGCACTGCCTGAGAGAGTTTTTTGTCTTAGTGGCGTTAACTCTCTCATTCCATTGTTTACATCTGCATTTATCGCGAAGTATGCATTCCGCGAACTTACACTGCAGAAAGAGTGTCTGCGTTGTTCTAACTCTTGAGTGAGACGATGGCTCGTCAAGCTGTGAGTTTGTTTAGCTGTGTGTGCCTTTTTTATTTTAGTTGTTTTGTTTCACTGATTCTTACACAACTGGAATTGTTGCTTAACTCAAAATTTTATTTTGTCAAAAAACTGCTTGAATTCCTTACAAGTTAATACTTATAATGAATTCAAACACTTTTAGATAATTATTTTCCATGCAATTAAGTTTATTTTTGCACTTTCCTTGCTTATTTTATTAGCATTAATTTCCGAGAGGAGTTCTTTTAACGACCGTTATCTTCGCGCGCGGAAAGCTTCTCCTACTTTTTAATGTTAAATAAATTAATCCTATTATTTTGAATTTAATATTTTTAAAAAAAAATTTTATACAAATCTCTATTGTTAACAATATAAACCAATCCTAATAAATAATTTTGGGGATTATACAATGCTTGTAGGGATCATAAAATGGTTGCGAGTGAATCATAAAATGGTTGCGTGTGAATCATAAAATGGTTGCGTGTGAATCATACTATGGTTGTATGTGAAACAGAATATGGTTGTGAGGACCATAATATGGTTGTGGGAATCATAGTATGGCTAAGTGTGAATCATGCTATTGTTGTGAGGATCATAATATTGTTATACCATTTTATACCATGTTCCAGTACCATATACCCAACAATACTCGTAGTATGTTGCTTTTCGAATATTGTTATCCCAAGCATACGTTTTTTTTCTACTTGAGTAAGAGATTAGTTGTTGTTTTTACAACAATATGCGTTGTAGTTTAAGTTGAAAAAATAATTAAATATTTATAATCATTTTGAAAATATGGTTTTTAGAACTGAAGGAAGGAGTGTGAATGGGATCTTCAGACAGCCTGGTTATAAATTTTTACAAACTGACCAGTTGAAAATGAAGTATTCGCTTTTCACTTCTGTTGGCTTTATTGTCAGAAGAGCATTAAACAAATTGGTGACGTTTTCCCAATTTTTTCGTAAAACTTGAAACCTTTTTTATTAGGTTTTTTTGTGTTATTAGGTAATCGATTTTTATTCTGTGCAACATTACGCTTAATGGCATCACTTAAAACATCATCCAATGATCTATTTGTAGTAATGCCACTAACAGAAATATCTTCCAATTCCGCAACTTCGCCGTCACCCCGTTTTTTTTTAAATCCGATCCGAAAAGATTTTTTCCGAGTACGCCAGCACATTTTGTTTTGAAACGTTTTTTAATAAATTGTTATCATTATGTTTAGATATTGTTGGATCTTTAAGGTACTTTAGGGAAGTATTAGGTACCTTTTCTCTTCCTTCAGCGATTCGCTTTTTTTAAGCTTCATAATTTTCTTAAGCTTTTTTTAAGCTTTAGCCTTATGGGCCGCGCAGAATCCTGCTGGAAAGTCCATGGCTGGTTTTGGAACAGGGAATTGTTAAGAGGCTACACAACAGCTTCCAAAACGGTTGATTGGTATACTTTGGCCGATGTTTTCTCTCCTTGTTCGCAGAAATGCAGGTCAGTGACCCCATCGTAAGAGACACCCCACCAAACCATGACTGAAGCTGGGTGATGACCCTTTTCCACTCTTGGGATTAGTTTAGATGCTTCCTTAGATGACCGCGCATACACTCTATCATTTTGCTTGTTAAATTTTTAATGAACGGTAAAATTTTTTTTTATCGGTGAACAACATTTTTCTGTGCAAGTTATCAGCGTGCTTCACCAAAAGACGTTTGCATTTTTCAATCCTATTTTTTTAAAGCTGCAGTCAATAAATGTCCGATACGTCGTTTGAAAGCCCCAAGTCCCAAGTCTTTTTTAATGATTCGACTTATGGACTTTTGCGTGATATTCATCTCACGGGCCATGATTTTCTGTTTTCGGAGTGGATTTCTGTGAATTCTTGATTTAACGGCTTTGATGACATGCGGAGTTCGAAAAAAGCGTAGGCGGCCCGACCGGTGGCGGTCTTTTACATCTCCAGTCTCCTCAAACAGTGTTATGCATCGGTAGACGAACATGCGGCTAATTCCTAGTGGCCGGACCGTTTTGAAAATATCGTTTTTTTTTTCATTTCACACTTGAAAAGCGCTATTACAGCGATATGGTTCTCATTATCTGACCACTCCATGATGAAAGTTGAAACAATTTTAAAATCCCTTTACAGACTAACGCTATTTAGGTTAGCTTTCAAAACCCATATGATATTTACGGGGTATGTTCAGTTCTACTATTAAAATGGGTGTGTTCAATGTTGTAACAGTATTTAGTATGTGACAGTATTTAGTATGTCCCTAAGTATGTCCCTAGTATGTCCCGTTCGTATGTTTACATTATCTTCAATCTAAAGCTTTATTTGTTCTGCATCAACAAGGGCGTCTTGTACAATTTTATAAACATAAACACGTTTCCAACTTTGGCACCATTGATTTTACTTGCTTAGTCAAGACTGTGGTGATAGACACCAATGAATTTCCCGGGAGAGAATTTACCAATAGTGGAATTTCAGTGAATTTTTTCCAAGCCCCGTGCGCTGGATCTCTCAGATAAGAATAGGAATGTGGCATTCGTCACAACCCTAGGTTTCCCAACATTGTCATGCAATCCAAATTGTAATGTCTAGTGACTGTATCGTGTATTGAAGGGCTGAATGCACAACAGCATAATGCCAAGATAAAGTGAGGTGGTTGGTGAGAGGTGAGCATGCATTCGGACAAACAGCTCTTTCGAGTTCAGCCTGTCGGTCGGTACGTACATTTATTCGCTCTGCGGTAGCGGTAAATAGTGAGTTTGTTGTATTGTTACTAACACAGCCATATGTATTTGTACATACGAACATATGCATGTTCGTACCCGTACTATATACGTGTGTATGTACACAGATGAGTGTACATTTGTTGTTCATGAGCGCAAGTAGCATGGCCTTAATAGAGACAAGCTTAAATGTAAGCCAAGCTTTTATCAGACTTGCAGACATGCACTCATACATGCGTACGTATAATGTGTGTGTGGATGTTCACGTACTCGTATAATATGCGACGACTACCCGAAGACAAGTTTTGCTGGGTATTCACAAATTCAATAGAGGCAATCAACTTTAGTTTACAATCGTACGCTGTCGGAAGCGTGATAGCTTTTTCCTAAACGTTTTGCTAATTTTTCCGTGATGTTAGTCTTTGATTTGTTAAATTTCTGCAAAATAAAATCTCCACATTGTTTTTAAAAAAATATGTAAAATAACATATTCGCTGAGCGAATGTCGTGCAAATGAAATGCATAGTTATGAAGGCGAACACAACTTCAGAGATAGAAGCAATTTGTAAAAGATGTGTGTTGTGTGTAGCCAATAAGTTGCGACTGTTTCAAAGATAAATAATTGTAACTCTTCTCCTACCCTCGCCAACAAAAAAAGTGTTGTTCGTGAAACGATGACCAGTTACGGTTTAAACAGTTCGTATTCAGTCAACAACGAAATTTAAAATGTCAGAATAACGTCATGGAAATTTGCCTTTCTCCACCTTGTACCACCAAAAACAAACGTCGGTCGGTTCGCACACCGACACCACTACGATACCACCGCTGCTAATAAAATGGAATAAAAATAAAGAAAAAAATAAATAATACAACTTCATTGTTGTGTGCATGTGTTTATTGTTGTGTTCCCACATCGAAAGAAAATGAATTGAAAATACACAATCCGAAAACAAAACCGAAAAAGAAACAGCTACAACTCGAACACATCTACACTTACAACACCATTGATGATATGCTCCCAAAGCCATATTGTTTTTGTTTTTCGTTCGCTTTGTGCATTATAATATTTTACACTTTATTTCTCATATGTATCTTTCTTTTCTCTTAGTACGTGTTTTTGCTTACTTGTTTCCGCCGTTAAATTAACAAAAATGCAAGTAAAATTAAAAAAAAGTAACACTTGCATGAGCGCGCGCGTATTTGTATGGACATAAAAATAAACGAAAAAGTTAAGTTTCTCTTCGCGATCGCGCGGATTTGTGTGTGTGTGTGTCGTCGCGCAATATTTTAAACCAATTCGCTTCAGTAATATACACAAACAACAATAAAGTCTATTGTATACCAAATAAAAAAGAAGAAAAACACACTCGAAATATTCCAAGTTGCAGTTGACACCCCCAAAATCGTCAAAGCCAAAGTAAACAACAACCACTGCCATCTGACGTTGTAAATACGACGTAGGTATGGATGTGGTATGTGTGTAGTACACAACCCACTGTGTACATACACACATGTGGATTTACGTGGCCCTGTAACTTGTTCGTCAACTATTGCCAAAGTTGCGAAAGAACAACGAACAACGTTGTGGACAACAAGCAAATATTGCTTAAATAATAAAAATGTGTTTATTAAAGTAGGCCAGTTATGGTAGAGATGTGATAATGCCTAGATAAATGGGACGTGCTCCGTGCGTACTGATATTTAACACAATTTGTAAAAGAAAATTCTCTTTATTGCAAGCAAATTCTCCTTTGTTTCTCTCCTTTTCCAAAAATTGCGAATGCTTGGGGAAGGAATGCGTATGTTTATAGCGACCGCTTGACTTTCCACCCGGGGTGAGCTGATTTTGTCGTAGGCGCACTCTTTGTAAGCAATGGAAGTTAGCAAAAAGACTTCCTCACTTCTGACTAGCCAATTGTATATAGGTTGTCGGACCCTCTTGGACGGTTTATAACACAAAAGTCACAATTGAATTTGTGAGAATATTTTTTTTGTTTGATACCCATATGTCCATGTTTAAATTAACCAATTTGTATGATGACTATACGAGTATCAAAAAAGGGGTCTTTATGGTCTAACATTGTTTGGCTGTCTTCGTCACATACTTTACTATACCAAATTTTATCAAAATGGGTGTTCTAGAGCGGTGTATGTAAGAAGGGGCGAGGGACCTTCAGCTGGTGATTATACGTAGTTGCAAACATTTGCTATGAAACTCACTTATAGCAAATTCCCTGTTCCACAAATTGATACAGGGTATAAAAATGCGGAACATTTTTTAATTGGAACAACAAATATGTAAGTCCATATACACCTAGTCTTCCATGCTTTTATTCTCGTAATATCATTCTCGACAAAGGCTCACTCGGGATCTAAAATCTTACATTAAGATTGTAGGCACAAAAACTTTATTTGAGCATTTTCGTGCTCAGCTTAACCTGCATACCTATTCTATACAGCCGTCATTCATTCGGCCGAGCTTAGAGATTTTGATAAAATCTAGTTGGATATTTGCTCAAATAAAAGGGTTTGCCAGTTCCTCATGGCTAAGGTTAAGTCTCGATAACTAAGACTGACTTTTTAGCCTGGTAATAAACTCCCTCATGTAAAAAACTAATCGCATTAAAATGACTTATATAGGGTGGGCCAAATACAAGTTTATTTTAAAAGTGTAATAAAACGAACAGTTAAATATTTTTTCAAGCTTTATTATACGGCTGGCTTCGCAGTAGCCTATTCTGCTACTCCAATTTTCCAAGTCCTTGTTGATATTTTTGGGCTGTGGGCTCACGAATTGCTTGCATGATATTGGCCTTAAGCGCTTGAATCATCCTTCACGGTTCCCCACAAAAAAAGTCTAAAGGTGTCAAATCAAAGAAGTCGTAAAACATGACTGTTGCGCTCACCGTTGACCAAATCGTTGCTTGCAGCCTTATTTTCGAAGAGAAGTGGTCTAATGATACGTACTCTATGTGGATCATTTCATTTTGCGGAGTTATGATAATGACATTCTGTCAAAATTTCAAGCGGGAAGTAGCTGTCAGTGTTAACATAACCTGCGATTTAAAGCGATACTTGTCCTCGGCCCACATGTTACAGGCCTGTCACAAAACACGATTCCGATCGAAAGTGGTTTCAATTCAGTATTTTGCTTCTTCAAAAAATAATTTCGAAAGATTTATCGGAATATGTAATACCAATTATAATTTTGTGGTCGGAATAAATATATATATATTATCTAAAACACGAAAACCTTGCAATGTCCAGGCCTGTCGTCCATGCCATTCCGACCGGTTTTGTTTTATCTTTCGATTCCGATTAAATAAAAGCCTGTGCTATGGTAACTATGAAAAAAAAAACATATGTTTAACGAAAGCAAAATAAAAAGAAAAAAGCTAATTGTAAAATTGTTAACAATAAAAATATATAGTAGATGATTATAAAAACAAAACAAATATTTACCAGGGAAATCAAAAAAAGTGTAATAATTTGTTACCGCCCGTCTTTTCACCAATCGTTGTAATCAAAGTACAAACCGCAGTTATGAACCGATTTCGATGAAACTTGGTATATTCTTCATGTTTGGCCAAGAACGAACCCAATTGACAGTGATCCACAACGGTCCATAGAACCAGCTGTCGTGATTGCGATTTGAGCGACCAGTAATTTAGTGTGCTAAAACAGAACCTCATAGGGCAATATTTTCAAATATCCCATATACTTATACAAAGCTCCTTCCCGATTAAGCCACTTACTACATCCGATTTTACAACACGGAAGTCTTGTCCATTGGGCTATATCAGTCCATGTTTTTTAATAGCCCCCACCTAAGGTCCCTTCCGATTTTTCCAGCAACTCATAGAGCAAAGCGATGTCGCTTGGGAACGTCGGGCGGCTTCAGTTCTTACACAAGCTGTATTTTGCACGCTTTCAATTTAAGATCTCGATGTAAAATGCGCCAAGACGACGTTCCATACGTCGTCAGTCCTAGTTGCTGCGAACGGCTCCGAATTGACTCTCCACGGTCTTGGTGTACACTCTCAGCTATGGCGGCTACATTTTCTTCACTGCGTGCTGGACGTGGTCTATTCGGTCGAATATTATCCAATAATGAATGCTGGGTCTCAAGATGGATGATGGTGTACGCTCAGTAGGCCGATTATGTTGACTATAAGTGCACGAAACACATTCCTCTCATAACGTGAATTTTCGTAATAAAGTTGAACGATTTGTAAACGTTGTTCAGGCGTAAGTCTTTCCATAATAAAATGTCAAACAGTAATTAACAAAAATAACATGACAGAATGACACGACTCACACTTGATCTGTCAAATAAGACAATTGAAAAAAGTATCTCTACTTGGATCATCTATTACAACTGCTGACGAGAAATTGGGCACCAAAACACACCTTTTCTTGTACCTACCTCACAATTGATACTACCGATTTAAACACATTTCTACTAAGCTTACGTTGATTTTTTTAAAATGTGCAACATAAACGTCGTAATGGAAAGTGTCACGTGCGAAAGTGATTTTAATTAAATACAAAACTTTTTAAATCATTTTTGGGTGAAATCCAAACCAATTTTCATTAAATTTTTTTTCATTTATTGATATTCGAAAAGTAACCGAGCCTTAAGGCCTTATATACTTATAGATACAAAATTAGATCCGACTTATTTAAAATCTGAAATAAACAATAAAAAAATTTAAATTACTCAAAAAAAGGCATGAAAGACTACTAGATAAGCTTCGTAATGCAACAACAGCATGAAAATGAATTCGTAAAACCTGATGCGAAAAGGCTTAATAATTACTGAAAAAGCTAGAAAAATAGGTAAAAGCAAAATAAACCTATTTGAAACCCGCTGAAGCTAGTAGGAAAAGGCTGAGTTGGCAACGCTGGTACTGTGCTGCGCTGTACAGCTTCCATGAGTTGCAACCCCTCTGCTACGAGTATACGTGTACAAGTGTATTTTCACAACAAAATCACAAATATCATGTGAAATCGTGCAAACTACTTTTTTCCGCCCGTGCTTGGTTGAGGCTAGATCAACTAGTTTTGATTCTATCAAGGTTGAAAATGTTTCCACATACATACATTCATACATATGTATGTGCAAAAATAAATAACAAATTTTTAATGATTGTGCTAAAATTGTTTGTGTTGGTCTAGATGTATTTTGTCCTCAGTCATCGTGCATTCATCGTACGCTACTGACTAACTAATCATTACAGCACGGCCTGTCTCTCTATCTACCTATACATTCTCAGAGGTGCCCAAACACCCGTGAATATATGCAGATTCATTTCTTACCCACACACATACTTATGTATGCATATATAAACAAGTTGCAGCGTTTGGCACAAACTCTGAGAGAGGTCTCAGAGATGTTCAACTGACGATGTGTCCCTCGCACAGCAGCAGCTGAGGCATTGGGGATATAAGTGACTGGCAACATGTTGGCTGGCGACACAATACCAACAGCATTGTACTGCGGTTGTTTACGCGCTCTCTTTGCTACTCGATTGATTCATTGGTGAGTCGGTCAGTGGAGCTGTTTTCACTTTTTGTTTTAATATTCTCTCCGTTATAGCCGTTTAATCGGCTTGAACTTTTCGTTGGATTTTAGCGATAGTTTCGTTCGTTGTCAAAGTTTGACTCCCTTAACTGAATGTGAGATAGTTAACGTTCTAATTTAGTAACGTTTTTCATTTGAAATTATCTCTGGCCGCAGCCAGACAAATTATCAAAAGATAATTTCAATAGAGTTTGCATAGCCTACCTTAATGTGCTCTGAAGGCTTGCCAATTTTTAAATATTCCTCTTCCATAGTCCTTCCTACTTATGCCTTTTGTAATCGTCAATGACATGGCACAGTAAAACGGGATCATCCAAAGATGGGGAAAAGCATATGTTGTGCTCTAGAAGTACACACATGCGGTCGGACTAAATCGGATCTTAAAGTTTTACAGAGGTTTGTCGTATGACAGAGGGGTCTTCTCAGTAACAATTTCGCCGTACACTGTACACTGTGCTTTATTTTTTAGCTTCAAAACATAAAAGAAAATGCTGAAGCAGGAATCGAACCACCAGCTTTATATATTGCATACCAATGCTCTTCATGCCTATTATATTCGCTGCTACGAATGATTGCTAGTTCAAATCAAACCTCACTGGTGCCCTCACTGTGCATCATTAAAGGCGTGTGTGTTAATTTTTCTATACACTAAAAATAAATATTTTTTTTTAATTTTCTGTCCAACTGACTGTCTGGACAAAAGAAGGTAATGTTTCAGCAAGCCACCATGTCATCGCTTTCGGCTTACTACTAGTCGTATGCAAAATCGAAGCAGTGAGTAGTACTGATAAGGCGTCACTCACCATCGATGAAACAATTTTAGCAAACGTTGTTGTGTATGCTTGAGCTTTGCTAACAAACTTACCACTTTTGCCAAACTGATATAATTGGGTTGGAGTATTAACTGTCAGTGTAAATTAATTACAATAACATGATTTATAAAACCCTAAAAAACATTTATATTTGACTAGCGGCAACACCTTCGCGTTGCAGGTCCTGAAAACTGTTGTCACTGCATCTATTTATGGATTTACTAACTCTCATTGCGAATGCATGTTGAACCGGAAACTGGCCCAGCTTTTTACCTTTTTATTATTTAATTATTTTTTACCCTTTGTTTGTCCACAAAACATTATGATTTGTAAAGTAAAAACTCAATAGCAGCCACAAGCAGCACAGTGCAGCTAGTGCTTCACGCGCCACCACCTTATTACCCGGGGCTTTGACCAGCACAATGCAAACGACTGGTCGGTCCCAGTGGCTCTTGACCTCACCAAAGCATTCGAAACGGTCAATCATGTCTCTTTATTTAAGAACACCACAGACGCGAGTCCCCTCCGCCTGGTATAAAACGTTGGGGTGTAAACTATATGTGTGGGCGCAAGTCGTATTTAGAATTTAACAAATGGAAGTCGAAGCCTATCAGAGTTAAACAGGTAGTTCACCTGTTTAACCTCTTACTTTTTTCCTACAACATCCTATTACGGAACAAGAGGAAACTTCTCTTAAATCAATGAGCTGTGCACGCTATAATTCTTTGAGGACCAACTGCATGAGAAGACGAATCACAGGCCCAATTTCTTGTTGTCGAAGCAGTATCTGCCTGGATGTCTTCATCAGGGACCACATGACGTGCTGCACCTTCCAGACCCACAGGTCTTTTTGGACGCATCGAGTTCAAATGGCGCATTTTTTTCGTCTGGATGTCGAAGCAGGTCCCCGATAGACGAACAATCCATTATATTGTTACAACAAGTCATTCCGACAAATCAGAAAGATGTACAATTAATTGATTGGCCATCTTCTCCATAAGAATTTGCAGGCATCGAAAGGTTGGAAAAATGTTGTCCGCATATATTCCGTATACTTGCCGTATCCGTCACCTCAGTAGGATGTTTGACTTTTCATAGTTTTTCCTCCTCTACAATTGAATCTCCAATTCTCGTTCCTTTGTCGGAACAGGCGCTCCTCTTATTTTCTTACCGGCCTACAAGTAGGAAATGTGTTTCCACTGCGCGCTAATATCATTGGGCTGTAGAATGTTTTTTGATGCAATTGCGATAGGTAATTGTGAAAACTCATTGGCTGTCAGATGTGTACGCAGCTTCGCGTACACATCTTCGGCAGCTTGGCCGAAGATTGCTGCTTCGGGCCAATCTGGTGGATAGAACCGGCTGTCGTCGGATTGCTTATCTTCGCTGAGCTTTGTGCTTATCTTCTTTGCTACTAGGTAATGATCCGAATGTATGTTGTTACCGAGGATCGCTCGAGCATATATTACCTGGTTATGCTTATAACTATACTACGAGCTGCGGCAAAATGAATCAACCTCACCTCGTTGTCGGGGCTGCTTTCGTGGGGGCTGAATTTCCCGAACATGGGTCTAATGATGCTTTCCCTGCCTACTGTGGCATTAAAATCTCCTAGAACAATTTTAATGACATGACTTGGACAGTGGTCATATGTCTAATCCAGGCGCCCATAAAAGCTGTCATGGCCTAGAAATATTTTGCCTTAATGCGGATTGGGGTCAAACGTTCGTCTACTGGAGTGAATCTCACTACCCAATCGGGCGTTGGAATAGCTACCCAGATGACGTCTAAGCTACTATCTGAGGTCAGTTTTCACGGATTTTATCAGTTGTAGACTGGCCCTTAGAATATCCTTATTGTGGCTGCATCCGCCACTTCCCGTACTGTCAAAAGTATAAGCACATCAACGGATGCCGTCAAATAATCCGCGTGGACTCTGTAAAGAAAACCAAGGAGTTAACACATACCTTCCTAATCGCGTGGCATGTCTTGAACTTCTTTGCTCTAGGTCGACTGTTTGACGTTATCGTGTGAGCCAGCCAGGCCGAGGATCTTCATCAAACTTTCGTAGAGTGAATTGTAAAGTCGGATGACGATATCGACAGGGCACTATCCCACATAGCGAGTCATTACCCTACATGAATATTGTCATCCGTGTACTACGAGTACTATCTATAAATACTAATTGACCCACAATAATTAAATGTTTTATGAAATATGTGTGTTCTTACATCTGTTATCGGCAGATAAATAGATGTGTAGAGAGATCTACTTGGCCCCTTTGATAATTTTCCCATATTTTTCGTCGTTTTTTGCTCTCCATTTGTGCCAGCGAGCGATGAGCGAGAGTGAGTGTCTTGTTAGCTAATACCAGTTGTATACTCGCATCCAATACTGGTTTACTTACTGTGTGACAGACTGACGAACGCTACACATACGATGGGGCTTCTGATGTTGTATTCGTCGTGTTCCAAATTCAAGCGAACATTTGTGAGTGTGCAATTTCACACAAATTTACATTTCACGTTTCCAATGCGTTGCAGAAATGACAACTGGCCCGACGTCTTTTATTTCATTTGTACGAGCCACCCAACATTTCGAAGATTAGATGGACGTCGTTTATACACAATGGCTGTAGCGTCAGGCACTGGCGACTGCGTGACATTTTTGGAAATTGTGTTTCAGCTGAATGACAGCTCATGCATCACGCGATACAATTGGGCGTCATCATGCAAAAGGTTACATGCAAAAGGTTCTTCAGCCCGAAGAAGCCGCTTGTGCCGCGGAAAGTTCTTCCAAATCTGCAATAACAAGTTCGCAATCATTTATCAGCCACTTGCTAACTGCACGAAGAAGAACTGTTTCGAATATCATTTTCACATAAAATGCTTTGTTAAGAACTTATAACTCAGCCGTTGATCGCTGTGGTGAAAAGGCTACGCGATATCACACTACTAGCCCAGGGTAATCTATAAGTCCTATAGACGCATCTCAATAAAATCAGTTATCGGTATGTTCTACAGATAATAAAGTTTAACCGTAGGTTCCGGTCAGTTGGTATTAGAATTATGTCTCACACAGCTCACTGATTTGAGAGAAGTTTGCCTTTTATTTATCGGGCGTTCATATTCATTATGGGGAAATTGTAATTTAGAAATCTAAAGAATAGAGATGGATATAAACCTGCGCTCGCTAGAAAAAGAGACATCTGAAACTTTCTAACTTATCAAGAAAGCAGTTTTAAGTTTCACTGACAAAGCTGGATTCGCTTAGCCCTGTAGTTCTAATTCTCAAGTCCTTAAATACACGCTAGTTTCCTCTTTAACTTTAAATTCATTTTATCATTTTATTTTTTTCTCGGCTAAATGTGCTTGTTTCTCTATTTGCCCTGTTGTTGTAACAACAATATTTTGTTTTAATGTCCTATTTGTCTATAGGGGATATTCTTCGATATCCAGGTGAAGGAAACGCATCATTTAAACTGGAATTCATCAGCGTGAATGTCGTTCAGACCTCCCTCTCTCTTGTACCGCTGGACCTCTTCCTCTAGGTGGTGGTTGGGATGACTACTGTGAAGAAATTGTGTCTGCGCACGGTAAGGACCTTCGTGTTCTCATGTAGATGGTCCTCAGAAGACAAAAGGAGAAACCCTGTTGTGGTTTTGGGACGGCATCCTGGCAAGTCTGAATTTTCTTCTTCTGCGTCGTACTCACATTCGCCGACAACACAGGCGCTACGTAGTTTGCTTTACCCCGATCTATCGCTTTATAGGAGGTCAACGAGGTTTCTTTGTCGGCTCCCCAGGTACTGCCGGCTAGTGACTTGATGACCTTGTTCATACCATTTAAGCTTATCGTAGATAACGTTAGCATGTGAAGGGGATCAAAAAAGGCTGTCCAATGTGGCCCCAAGGATTATGGGGTAGTTGGTTGTCGGGATGTTGAAGTCATCGACTATCACATTAAGTGCACCTTACGCCAGAATTGTGCAATCATCAGCGTATGACACAATTTAATCGCTATCTGGTGGTGTATGCATTTTAGAGAGGAGTTTAACTCTACGGGGCTTCAACTTCCTGTCTCTAAATTCTACATCTGACTGGAGCCCACACATATAGTTAACGACCCAACGTTTCAAACCAGACGGAAGGGACTCAAACAGAGTGGAATGATTGACAGCGTCGAAAGCTTTTTTAAGGGCAAGAGCCATGAGGACCGTCCTGTCGTTGGGCTTGTTCTGGTTAAGGTCGCGACTTATACGTGTTGTTATGGCGTGTTAAGCAGTTGTTTGATTTGCCCTGTATTCAGCGTTGCTGTGTTGGTCGATTTCAATCAAATTTGTAGTTAAGATAAAAATTTGTAGTTAAGATTTTAATATATCAATCGATGACTTTTTACCGATTTGGTCGGAAACAAACGAATTTGGGCGTTTTTGGTCGGGAAAAAGTTGTCTGCATTGCCACAAAACCATCTACTGTACTTCCTGTCTCTAAATTCTACATCTGACTGGAGCCCACACATATAGTTAACGACCCAACGTTTCAAACTAGACGGAAGGGACGTTTCCGCAATGCCCTCAAACAGAGTGGAATGATTGACAGCGTCGAAAGCTTTTTTAAGGGCAAGAGCCATGAGGACCGTCCTGTCGTTGGGCTTGTTCTGGTTAAGGTCGCGACTTATACGTGTTGTTATGGCGTGTTAAGCAGTTGTTTGATTTGCCCTGTATTCAGCGTTGCTGTTTTGGTCGATTTCAATCAAATTTGTAGTTAAGATAAAAATTTGTAGTTAAAATATTAATATATCAATCGATGACTTTTTACCGATTTGGTCGGAAACAAACGAATTTGGGCGTTTTTGGTCGGGAAAAAATTGTCTGCATTGCCACAAAACCATCTACTGTGCTTGTTTTGTCTGTATTTAGGTGACGAGTTCCACAGTACGTGGGTACAGATGCACAACCACTCATGCCTTCTTGAACTAGTTAACCCTTTGCTTCGATTGTTCTTTTGTTTCAGGAGTAGGTTAGTGAACTTATGTTTTGTGAATGGGAACTTTATTTCGATTATATTGAAACATGGCCAAATACCATTTGAAGAAGGTGCCCGATTGTGTTTTTGTGTTCAGGTCGAATCAGGTTTTATATATATTCGACATCACAAAATTTGCAGAGAAGCGATTTTGTACTGAAGTTATCAGTAGGTTATATGCTTGGGATTGAAAAGCATAATTGAATTTACAGGTCGCATTCACCAATACCACAAAATAAAGGATCAAAGTAGCAAAAACTAGAGTCCGGATTTGATATCTTTTCTCGTTATTGAGAGACAATTTTAGTCTGTGTCATGGACCCTTGAGGACTACAAAACGTTCCTTTTAGTAAAACTAAGATACCAATTGTATATAAATGTACTTCAATTAAAGCCATTTTCACTATGAATTCAGAAATGGGTTATTTTTAAGATCGAACCAAGACGGGACTTGGCCGTCATAAGCATTATAAATATTGAAGCTGTAATCACCCCCCCCCCCCCCCCCCCTTTAATTGGTGAAGGGTTCATAAGATTCAGATTGGCCAATTTAATGTTGTTTTTACTAATGTGATTGAATTTCAATTCATTGGAGAAATGGATGTGGTAAATCCGCAAATCGGGTTTTATTTCTTTATTTCATTTCTATTTTTGTACGACTGCATTCCACTTGGGGTTGCCTGATCAAAGTTCAAATAAAATTTCGCTAATTGTGCTCCAGATATATTTACGAGTAAATGCCCGTGATCTTTATGTCGGGTTATACGCAGCGTTACCGTTGTGTGAATAAAGTGGCCTTTTTGAAAAATCCCCTTTTTTGTTTCTTTTTAAAATTTTTGCTACTTTTCACAAATCGAAGTATTTGTTTGCCATAAGACATAAACTATTTTGTCCTAGAGTCCGAATATAGTCAGTAAGATAATTTTTTAATAATAATTTTAATGAACGTTTATATAAGAGTGTTATGGAAAGAGTGCAAAAATATCAAATTAAAAATATATATTAATATGTATGTTTGTACATATCGTCGTAGATCCCAGCAGAAGGCCTTTGTGCAAATTTTTGATTTTTTTCATTGTATCTTTTAGTAGTCCTATTGGTCACCAAACCGTTTTTCGATATCTTCGTTGGTTCAGGATTTAGAAAAAGGCCTATGTGTATTTGATTATGTGTTTTTCTTCACATAGTCCTTTTCAATTTTCAAATCCATAATTCTAGTTAGCCAATTATATAGAATTGTCCATATTAACGACAGAAACGAAAGTAACATTCAGAAGGCGCCAAGTTCGGTCGGACCGAATTTTATATAACCTGTACCATGTATTATGTTTAAAGCATGAATCATAATAATCGGCGTCTTTGTATGTCAGCTAAATTAAATCATGGGCCAATGTGGTCCTTAACAGTTAATTGTCATTCTATAGAACTACTAAATTTTGTCCAAATCAAACAGTAAATGTGGCTCCCAAAGAGTCAGGACCTTAAATCAAGAGGAACCGTTTTATAAGGGTTGTATAAAATCATGGACCGATATGGTCTAAATTATAAACATTTAATTTCCATGCTTTGAAACTACTTCCTGTCAAATTCCATTGATATCAGACTATAAATGCAGTTTCCAGAGCACCGGTACCTATACTCGGAAAGGAACTTTGTAAAGGGGATATATCAAAGCATTTACCGATTAGACCTATATTCAATCCTAAGTAGACCTTGTCCAAATGACAGTTTCATACCTCGTTTCAGCAGCCTAGGTCAATCCCATGGTACCGACTTTTTTGCAAAATACCCCCAAAAAGTGGATTTTTGCAGATGTTTGAGTCCTTGTATAGAGAATCGTTTTCCCTCTGAATGGATTTGGTCCATTATAAATTCCAAACAACTTGAAACAACGATACTTTTTTTCTGAAAAATTTGGAACACATATTTACTTTATAGGGTATCAGATGAATATTTTGAGATGTACCAAACGAAATGCCAAATTGGTAGACCCCCATCCTATGGTGTGGGATATAAAATCCCTATGTTGAAGTTATCAATTTTTTTATTTTAATACAGAAAAGGCAAAACTAAAAGGGCCTATGTGACATTTTTGTATATATTGTGTCACACGAAATGGCGCCTTAACCGGATTTTTTTAGTAAAAATTGGGAGTAGGAAATTCGGCGGAATGAATAAATGCAACAGTTTTTTGGCTCTCCTGTTAAGTATCGGAAAAACACATAGGTCTTGTGCTGGGAACACCGACGATATGTATGTATGTGCCTTTTAATGAATTGTTGTATACTTTTATGTGTATTTTGTTATTTTTTAACTTTAATGTTTTGTTGAAATAAAATAAGTTAATATGAACAAATTTGCGACTTTTTTTTAAACAATCCCCTTTCCTATGCCCCTTTTTAAAAAATCCCCTGTTCCCCTTTTTGAAATTTTCCAACGGTAACGCTGGTTATACGTAACCATGCTCGAGATTTGTCAAAATTATAAACTGAGTTTTGGCAAACACAAATACAACTACTATATAGATATACACATCAAGGACATACATGTAAGGCATGAAGTAATTGGTACATCACAAACATTTGCACATGTGTAAATACGAGTACAATGGACATATGTATATGCAGTTCTGCATTTAGAGATTGATGTCGGCAGTACGCATTTGCACAAAAACCGCCAGCCGATAGCGATGATACGGGTGTTAACATGACATATACGATCGAAGAAATGCAAAAACCAAAGATACAAAAAAGAAAGAAACTAGTGTGGAAAAAGTTAAACGATACACGGTGTGATTATTGCCGAGTGGGGGTTGGTTGCCATACTCGAGAATGATGGCAGAGACTGAATTGTATGACAAGCCAAGCTCAGAGACCTTTCTCCAGTACGGCCCCGACAAGCAGCAGCAGCCGCCAATTGTTGTCGTGGTCGGCGATGGTCGCAGTCGTGTTCGCAAGGTGGTTCGAACGGCGACACGTCACGTAACTGTAGTCAGTTACTCGACGCGGCACAAAGAGACACGAACACATACGTCACATCACGTCACGACAGTAAGGTAAGCAAGACTAATCTTTTTTCATATTCCATTAAAACAATTGCCAAAACATACGTAGGTACGCATACGTACGTAATTATGTACTCGTGTGTATGAGAGACATACTTATAAATACATATATATTTATGTTATTGATATGTTTGTGGTGTTCGCAATTAATTAAAGAAAATTGAATGCATTTGTGACGCGCAAAATGGAAAGGGACCTAAGGGTAAAAACCAGTTTTGTTCAGGAGAGCCATTTTAAAGATTTAAATACGTGTATCTTTGGTGTACCATCACTTTCATAAAACGCGCATATCTCTGGGAGGAAACACTTTTGGGGCATGGGATCGGTCTCATTCGATGCTCAGATGTTGTCCACATAAAAAAAAAATGAAAATTGATTTTTTTACCCTCAGGCCCCCTTCCCTATGCGCTGTCACATATGCGGGCGAAGCTTTTAAAACCTCCATCATCGTTTTTTAAGCGGGCGTAGCAGCGCCTTCTTATTATCAGCATGTGCTTCTATCCAACCCAACTTCATATATACCAACTACTATTGTCATACCGACATTAGTAACCGAGATAGGGCCTTAAAAAATTAATAGCCACGGCCTTTTGTCAATTTTTTACACAAAATATTTGCTAATCATTGATTTCATTCTGTTTTACTTTCGCCAATTATGTGATTTGCTACGGTGGGGGGGGGGGGGGCGAGGTACCGCCCACATTTCCTTCATAGTTCATGAGATATGGTCTATATAAATTCTGGGTTATATAGGCGGTACCACGCCCCTTTCTTTTCTAGAGTTTGACCTTCTCCTCGCGTGGAAAATATGTTGACCCTTCCAAACGGTTCTGCCCAACCGTTTTAGGACATTTGTGGAGTGTCCGATCACTGCTTCGAGGTGTTGAAAACGGAATGACAAAGCGAATATACTCTCCATCCTATGATCCGTAAACTCGGCCGGGACAAAGCTGTTATACACCCCACATTGTATTACTTAGCAATGGGACATGACCGTATTTGTGGATATTGTTGTTGGTGGCGTATTCAATATTTGGACAAATCTTAAATGTCAGTGCACATTTTTACGAGTCCCCGAAAAAATCATTTCTCGGTGCCCTAGGGATTATAGCCCAATGGGCACCAAAGCTTCAAATTTATTCGGAACGTCGAATTAACGTAATTCGAATTGATCTAATTTCGTTGTTTTTAATACCCATAAGTCCTTAGTTCACGGTGGCCGATTTTTTAGGCCCCATGGCCCATTGAGCCTGCCCTTGTCCCAAATTGGCCCAAATTTTTAATATAGGTACATATTTGGATTTGTGATTAAATTTTACTGTTTCTGGTTTTCCATATATCCCGAGTTTTTTTTTTCGCCTTCAAAGGAATACTTTTTCCAATGTTGGCCGATGTAATCCTTTTCAAACCCTTCTGCAACTACATAAGGTATATCTGGTAAGTTTAAGAACTGTGCATAGTATCAATTTAACTATACGCACGCGGCTAGATCGTGTTCGAATTTAACGACGATGAGTTCTATATATACATAAAATTATATCATTCCAACACAAAATTATTTGTGACTTGAAACCAACAGCACGCTGTCGAATAACGCCAAGGTCGGCTTCCTACTTTGGTCCGAAAGTATTTGTGTCCAGTCCATACGAAGCTCTTTTGTTGGCGGAGGTTAGATGTTTCGTGCTTTGGAATCCGTAACACAATCACCGAAGTTGTTCATATTCAAAACTGGTAGTACCTTAGTCGGATTCCCGCTAGCGCCTTCTTTTCTTTACAATTGAGGAAAATGTTCCGAAAGAACTAGAAGACTGCATTTTGAATTGAAATACCATTCGACCAACGACAATACTTGCGATCTGATGCAATTTAAAGGTAATTTGGATCGGAGTTTGTTATTTTCTTACTTCTTGAGATGGTCTCTTTGGGCGGAAAGTATTTACAGGCGTTTTCTCATGTTTAATTTCATCATCATATATTTTTACATGCGACTTAAATTGTCCCTTAACCGCGACTTAAATTGCCCCTTAACCACGTTATCAGCCCCATTTTTCGATTTTCTGTTTTTGATGAGAATTAATACATAACGATGATTCGGACCACTACTTAAGTCCCATCTTATTAAGAAACAAGGGGAAACTCCTCTCAAATTAGTAAGCTGTACACGATATACATAATTCGCATACTCACCGACCGTCCTAACGTTTAATGCCGACTACGAACGGCTAACGCATTTAATAGAGAAGTTTCGTACGTGGCTTAGAAATAAATTTCCGGCACTACGAGGTGGAAACCCGCCGCTGAAAAGTTATGATCTTTGCTGTAACCAAATAAAGCGGTTTGAAAAGATTGAGGTTGAGAGATTACAAAAATAGAATTTAAAATGTGAAAAAACGTGATGGTATTGTTGTTAATTATAAATTCAATAGAAAATGATTTCTGCTAATAAATCTTAATTGAAAAATGGTGAGAAGCACAAGAAATAGTACAAAGCTTTTGAAAAAATTCTAGTGTGAATACTAGAAGCATACGCCGCCATAATGCGACTGATGATGCCAAGATTGGTCATCTAAATTTTTTTATTGAGCAGTTGTTAATAAGGAGAATCTAGTGGAAAGCGGGGATGTGGAAATTTTCACCATTACGTTTGTCTAATTAAGACTTGGGGATGTATGATAAACGCACACCTCAATTACTCTTTACTGTGGCAGTGCGCGGGTCGCAATCGAACAATTTTCGTTGTACGAGGGTTGCTATATATATTTCTGGCCTAGGCAACACTAAGTGCCGTTCGACATTTCCATTGGAAAGGTTTGCCATTTCATCATGAACAGGTTGACAAAAGAACAACGCTTGCAAAATGGGCCGAAAATGATATTCATCTCGATGCTGATTTTCATCACAAAATTTTGTTCAGTGATGAGGCTCATTTTTGGTTGAATGGCTACGTCAACAAGCAAAATTGCCGCATTTGGAGTGAAGAGAATCCACATGAGACCCTTGAGACGCCATTACATCCACAAAAACTGACTGGAGTGCTCTATGGGCTGGTGGAGTCATTGGGCCATACTTCTTCCGAAATAATGCTGGAGAGTCAGTTACCGTTAATGGAGACCGGTATAGAGCCATGATAACCGACTATTTTGTTCCCGAATTGGATGGCATGAATGTGGGTGAGTTGTGGTTCCAACAAGACGGCGCTACATGCCACACAGCGCACGTCACAATCGAATTATTGAAGGAAACATTCGATGAGCGCATAATTTCGCGGAATGGACCTGTCAATTGGCCACCAAGATCGTGTGATTTGACACCATTGGATTATTTTCTTTGGGGATATGTGAAGTCGCTCGTCTACGCCAACAAACCAGAAACGTTAGGGGACTTGGAAGCCAACATTCGTGGCGTGAAAATTGGACCTGTAGAATTGGCTTTATTCGAGCCAGCCGCGGCGGCCACATGCCCGAAATCATATTTAAACATTAATGGCATAAAATTATCCTTCCAATAAAGCCAAATTTTTGGACATTAAAACGATTTTCTTGTGTTTTATTTCAATTCGAAGTTCTATACCTCAATAAAAAACACCCTTTACAAACAGAAATTTAATGAAGATAAATGCAATAGAAATGCGTTTTTTTGCTTCTACGATATGCATCCCGTTCTGTACACAATTAATTTTTAATTCATTAATTGTCTTTATAAAAAAAAACCATATCTATTTTTGTTTTCAGTTGCTTTAAACAAAGATATTGCATTTTCAAGATAGTTCATTGCATTTTGATAATTAAAACCTTTTGGTTTTAGGTCAGCAAAGTGTAGTCTACTTATTTTTTTAACGTATAATTTAGACATTTAGTTTGCTCTTCCACTTGCCAAATATGTGATTATATTAGGAATTGTTGATCTGGAAACAATTTGATTCACTTACAACGCGGAAGCCTATGCGAACGAAAACTCAAAATTTTGAAGGTTCCCTTTGATACGAAATCGAAAGACTTTCGTTGCAGTTGCATCCCAAAGCGTCTTACTATTGCCTATTATTTGTGGTAGTATCCATGCATCATCCTGTCGACTCCTGTAAAAATATGCCGTCATATTTTTTCTGCCCTATGCTGTGAGCTAGTTTGGTGCGATAGTAGGGTATCACATAGTCGACTTTTAGCGACTTGAGACGCAATACTATGCTGGTTTTATTTATTCATTATACATTTTACAATTATAGTTTGTATTCTCGTAATGCACGAGCTGCTATTGTGTATCTTTTGTTGCATGAATCAACTGTCTGATCTTGAACTGCGATTTAATTGCATTAAACTTTAGTTCATGATTGGCTATCAAATAGATTTAATAACATTGAAATTAAACCCCTATCATATAACGAGACACTCGTACGAACGCATTGCGATAAGTTTGGCTAACATACATGGGCGAAATAAGCATTCTGCGTGGATTGAGGAACGACGGTCCAGCTGTTCTAGTCCAAAACATTGCGGCATTCATCATGCTGTCATTTCGTTACAGATTTTCATGTGAAAAAAGATCAGAAACATAAATAAGTTCTAAAGTTCAGGCAGTACTGCTTTATAACAATTAGGGGCTAGTATAGCGTTTATCTGGAGAGTACTACTCCGGTATCGAAATGGTGACATCAACCAACGTTTGCCCTTGCACAGCTGCTATACTGATTTTAAAGGAATGCAGTGCTGTGTCAGTACCGCGAACAAAGTCGGCTACAGCCTTTTGTGGCAAAAAGAAAGCCGAACTTAGGCTAAACCAAGAATATTTAATCGAAGCCAAGGTGACTCAAATATAATACTGTTTTATTTGTTTTATTTCGTATTAAAATAAAAATGCTCAAAAACTAGTCATTTTTCATGTCTGGAAGATAAATCTCTTAATGGCAAAATCACCACCTTTTTAGATGTTCGTACCTGTTCTTCAAACTTGTTGTTGTTGCAACAACCGAACAAAAACATATTGTTGAGGTGACTGTTCCTGGCCGAAGAGTGTTTGTTTCGGGTCAATCCGGCAGTCGCGGGATTGCAAACTTGTGATATTGGGTGATGTCGTATACAATTTACACTACTCTACGGTCGCCCGCAATTCTGCATTTGTTATTGTTATAATTGTAACCGATTTCTTTATATGTATCAAGTTATGCATATTTAACGTTTTACGAGAACAGGTAATGATAACAGGCGCGCTTAGATCTGAGGCTCTGTTCATTATCCTTAAATGGCTTCCACCAGACATTTTTGCAAAGCAAGTGCCTGGGAATATAGGTATGCGACTTGACGCCATGGATTTTGGGTGTCGTCAATAAAGGGTTTACTGTTGACTATCTGACACCACCACGAGAATCCCGGTAACTTTTTATTCCCGGTTTTAAGGAAGATTCATCCGGGATTCTTGGGAAATTCATTATTTTCTATTACCACAGTCATGACACTTCCAAGTGCAATTCGATGGTGCCAATGACGGAAATGTTTTTACGTTTTTAAAATTTTATATAAAAAGCTCTCATTGATTAAGTGCTAATTGAGCTTAATATTATTAAATTAGCTGTGGAAGCGCTTTACCGACAAAATATAAATTTATTTCTCACACCTTTGGGTTACTTTTTACTTTACCGAAGTATCATAAAGATGCAACAATATTTAACCACAACGATAACAATTTATTTCAAAGCGCTTTAAAACAAAATGTTCTGGCCTACGCGGTAAAGATTTAATCTCAGATTTTTGAAGAAGACGGCGGTGTCGACGAAGTTACGGTATTGGACACACAACTTTCCTGGTATTAATGCTTGTTAGAGTTGAGTTGTTCTTACTTAAAGCCTCTATACCCTCCCTTTCATTGGTTTTTCTAATGGGTATTCTGTTTACGAATCCCCCTCTAAAAGTCCTGTACCTACGACAATGAAGTTCATATTCAATTCAGTTCATTACAACAACATCAAAAAACATTCAGTCGTAGATTCGTGGATGCTATATCGTTCTTTTTGTTTGAGATCATAATAGCAGAATCAGGGGCAAAAGTGAACGTAAGTACGTTGTAGGAATATTTGCGGCGAACAGAAGATAAAGGGTGGGCCCAGGACACTACCCTGTGGGACCTACGACAATGAAATTCATATTCAATTCAGTTCATTACAACAACATCAAAAAAACATCCAGTCGTAGATTCGTGGATGCTATATCGTTCTTTTTGTGTAAGCTCATAATAGCAGAATCAGGAGCAAAAGTGAACGTAAGTACGTTGTAGGAATATTTGCGGCGAACAGAAGATAAAGGGTGGGCCCCAGGACACTACCCTGTGGGACAACAGCTAGTACTTCGCGGTCAACGGTGAAGTGTTGCCCACATTAGAACCGCATGTTAACAAATAGTTTTGATAAGAGTTGTTCGTAGGTTCCAACAATTGGTAATGTCAATACATAATTTCTTTTTAATAACCATCTTCATGTTACTGACCCTAGCATAAAAACCAACAATATAAAAAAACTGAACGTTTAAAATTGCTTTTAGTTATTTAAGGTTATCCATTCTTACTTCTTATTTGAAAAATAACGTACTCCAAATGCAATACGGACCAGTAAAAGTAGACCAAATGCTGATTTTTTTTATATTTTGAATAACGTCGCTTTATTGTCCATCAAGGGTTAAATAGAATTTGTTCCATGTACGTAAAAGAGGGTTATGGCTTTGATCGCAAGTTTTATAGGATGTTTATATTTCTTATTTTATTAAAGCAAACTTTTGAATCAGGTGTTTTATTAAGTTCCGTCGAGAGTTAAAATCTCAAGCTCTAGCGACATCATGGATATTCCAACAAGGTAAGAATCCCAAACACAGGGCCAAATACATACCAACTTGGTTTAATGACAATAACATTACAGTCTTGGAGTGGCCTCCACAGTCCCCGGATCTAAATCCGATTGAAATCTGTGGAATGTCGTAAAAACTTCAATAAGAGGAAAATGTCCGTCCAATTCTGATGAACTTTGGCAACTCATTCAGGCTTCATGGTACGCTATAGCAGTTTCGGTCTGCTAGAACGAAGTCGACTCCATGCCTAGGCGGTGCCAAGCAGTCTTAAAACACAAAGGATCGTCAACGAAGTATTAAGCTATTACCAGGGTTGCTATATATATTTCTGGCCAAGGCAACATAAAGTGTTGCTTGGCACCATCTGACATTTCCATTGGAAATTTTGACATTATTTAGCATAAACGTACTCAGAACGTTTTGACGTACGACCATCATTTGTGTGACTTGAAAAAATCAATTTGGCAAAAAAATGGAATGAACTCGTGAACATTTTCGTGCGATAATTTTTCACAACTTTCGACGTGGACTATCACGACAAGAGTGCATCAATTAACTTAAATCTTTGTATGGTGATGAAACACCATCCTATAGCACTGTGAAAAACTGGTTTAAGGAATTCAATCGTGGGCGACGCTCGCTCAAACACGAAGGTCATCCAAAAACGGCCGTTGTGACTAATGCAAGATCGTCATGTGACATACCATGAGATAGAGGCATTTGGCATTTCTTTCACCAGCATACATTCGATATTGTATAAACACCTGGCCGTAAAAATAGTTTGTTCTCGTTGGATCCCGCACAATTTGACAATTGCTCAAAAAAAGGCTCGTGTCGATTGGTGCAAAGCAATTTTAAAAAAACACAATCGCGGTGCTTCGAAATACGTTTATAAGATCGTCACAGGTGACGAATCATGGATCTAGGCGTATAAGCCCGAAACAAAACAGCAATCGACCGTGTGGGTCTTCGAAGACGAGCCAAATCCATCGAAAGTTGTTCGTGGAAGAAGCACTTCGAAGCAAATGATCGCCTGTTTCTTCGGCAAAACTGGTCATGTGGCGACTGTTCCGCTCGACAATTTTTTTTTGCCTTAAGTCTTCGGAAAATTCGAAAACGAACAAGAGAAGAGGAATCATTGTGCACCATGACAATGCGAACTCTCATACGTTGGCTCAAACCAGCGCCTTTTTGACCGGCCAAAACGTCAAATTGATGGGTCATCCGCCCTACAGCCGTGACTTGGCACCCAATGACTTCTTTTTATTTCCGCACATGCATGGTCAACGATTTTCGTCGCCAGAAGATGCTGTTAAAGCGTTCAAAAACCATGTTTTGGAGGTGTCTTAATCAAAGTGGAAAAAGTGTTTCGACAATTGGTTTGAGCGCATGCTAAAGTGTATAAATCAGGCTGGAGTATACTTTGAAAAACAATAAAACCATTTTTGATAATTAATATTCGAATTTTCATTAATAGGCCAGAAATATATAGCAGCCCTCGTACAACACGCTTTTCTTACATTCGTAAAATAAATCTATCCTTAATTTTTTTATTTTTTCGTTTAAAAACCAGAAGTGTCCTTATTTTTTTCACACGTTTTATTTACCTTTTGTACTTAAAATAGTAAACAAATAAAAATAAAACCATAACAAACTTTTAAATGTGTCAAAACCCGTTTTTATATAGTAAAAAACTAAAAATTAGTGCATCAAACCTGAAGAATATGCAAATTTTATTTTTTTATGTAAATTCTGTATCTTCAGCACTGCTGTTCCTATTATTTCGCACATAAATGTAGGTAGTTAGTAAAATAAATATGATTTTGTGGACTTTGTGCAAGATAAGGTTAGTCCAAGCTTTTAATTTTTAAAATTGTTCTTCAATTAAAAAAAAATCTGTTGTAATTATAAAATGTGTTGAAAATTTTAAAATGACAAAAAAATAATTTTTGGGCTTTACTAAAACCCCTTGCTGTTCTAAACCGGCTTGACCGCATTGTACGAAATTTTGATCGTTACGAACTATATTATGTCATAATTGCCATAATTGTAAAAGTTATGGGCAAAACACTGGTGTTGGTCGGTAGCCAATAGAACTCTGCATGAATGCACTTAAACGGGCGTACGCACCACTCTCTCAAATGAATTGAGTGAACGTGTCCCTGCCAACATTTTCTATCGCGGAAGTGACTAAGAAGTGACGCTGGTTAAAAGTTAAAACTCATTGTCTGCGATACCATTTTCTCATCGCAGAAGTGTCTTCCGTATAGAGAAGTTGAACCCCCCGAAATTAACTTCCAGAAGTCACTTCTGCGTTACTACAAAGAGTCACTTCTTAGTGCCTTCATGGAAGTTACTTTTCATTCTCATTTTATTTCGCGATCACTGCGACTTCGGCAGAAACAATAAACAATCTTCCAATTGACGTCTGGATGATTTAAAAACGACTGTAATGTAAATTGTTCTTGTAAAATGCAAACTATCTTCCAATTACCGCCTGGAAGTGACTAAAGCGTAACGAATTTGACGATGGACGATGAAAGACACTTCCAAATGTTGGGAGGAGTACTGTAATTCTTGTATAGTTAGCAGAAATTTGTTTCTGGGAAGTATGTGTTTGTGTGTGTGTGGGTGCATATTGTTGTTGTGTTTGCTTTCGTAGAATTTGGTTCTTTTCACATACATACACACGCAAGCCACATACATACCTATACTGAGTGCAGTATGTATGCAAATATTTTCTCTCAATTATTGCTACTTCAAGACTAATTCATTCAAATTCGAAGCCAAATTCATTCACATTCGTTCATTTCTCTTCGAACGCTTTTATCACCCATATAGAGATCATTCAAAAGAGACAAATCTCATTGCTTATTGTATGCTGTGCCAAAATATTCGTATGAATCTCTTGTGCACAGTTCGTGTATATAGAAATGAATGTAGCCATGTAGCACTCTAGTAGCCACACAATCATTTTTCAATGCCCATCTATTTTTGTAATTGTAATCAAAGTACAGGTCGTAAATATGACTCAATCTCAACAAACTTTGGACAATAACAATGTTCCGACTACGGACGAACTCTTTGGAATATATTAGTCCACGTTTTGGTATACCTTCCATACAAAGGTCCTTCCCGATTTAGGGTCGTTTATTGACCGCCTATACATGCAATGCTGCATTGCGTTGGTGAGTGGAAAGTAAGGGGTTCATAATTGGTGGGAACTACATTCGCCGGAAGTCGATTCCACATACGGACAGTACGGGCGAGAAACGAATTTAATCTGTAGTGAATAGTACGGTCAACCGGCCAATCGATAACAAATGTGTGTGAATTCCTGCAAAGTCGTTTTTCCCTGCCGAACATCCTTAGGTCAGAAATAAGACCACGAATGTCTGTAGAGCACACACGTAACGATAGAACAGCGACACACAACCCATATTCCGACAAAGCTCCAGGGAGACAATAGAGTTGGGCACCCTACTGTCACCTATCAGCACCATCGCTCTCTTTTGGATACGATCAAGTTGTTCCAAGGATGATTTTTGTGCATATGTATAGATATCGAAGAGATCAGAAGGAGTGAAACCGCTTTAGGAAGCCTATACACTTGATTACTTCTTTTGACACTTCGAATACATGTCTCGCCCAACGAGCGTCACATTGTATTTTCATGCACAGAACATCGAGAGCTTCTGATTGTTCAATGTCCGTACCATCGATAGAAATTGACGATATTGTTGGGTCAGCGAATCGCTTGTGAGACAACAAGCAGCACTGTGTCTTACGCGCATTAAAAACTACTCTATTCACTCGACCCCATTCGGAAATGGCCAGTAAATTCCGGTCAAGTGTCTTATCCATAATTCGCGTTTTGTCTTCAATATCTTGAAGACTCGGCCTAAGGTCGAATGAATATGAATTGTAGAGGTTGATGTCATCCGCGAAAGACTAAAGGGTGGTTAAATTTTAAGGGCCGACCATCCACTGTTGCCATTTCTTGCCACCATTCCGACCACTGACGACGTTTGGAATGGTCAAGAGGCTTTAGTTGCACCTTGTAAGCGTGCAAATGCAAGTCTTTATGCATAATGTTTATCAAAACGAGCGTGAGAGGTGCAATTGTTGGGCACGACGACGAGTAGAGGTGGACGGCTCTTAGCCACCCTATCGCGAACAGCAGCAATATTTCTGCAGTACGAGCATGCACTGGTGTTTTCGCATCTCCTACAGACCCGGTTTGCTCAAATTTTTGCACGATTTTCCGATTGTACGCACATTTGGACGATACAATTGACCGAAAAAATCACGAGGCGATCGCCCGTTTTTACAATAAGCCTGCACGCAGAGAAAAGATATGGTTACTATATGGTCACCGCAACAATAATATGTTCTCTACAATAAAAGCATGTTCGTCGCAACCATAGTATTGTTTTTTGAATTTCATTTTGACAACAGTATGATTGCGGCAATATTAATATTGTTGAAATGTGACAATAGTATTATTGCCAAATTTAGAAATGAAAATATGGTTGTAGCAACCATGTAAACATGGTTGGTGCAACAAAAGTATTGTTGTTTAAAAATTTACATTAACAATATATAATTACGGCAATCATATGAACAAAACAAAACAGGTTTTAGAGCATACATGTATGTGTGTGTATGTTTTTTTTGATATACCAAAAAAAACGCATACACGCGATACAGTGCATGGTTGTTGTCCATTATAAAAAACAACAACAATCGAAAGTTAGTTCGAGGGATTGCTATTGTGTTTACTTTGTTCGGTGAAATACTCGACTACCGACTGGTTCTCGTTTGTTTAAACTCTGTCTGCACTTAAGTATATAGCCATTGATCATGGTTTAATTACATTCGTTACTTGGTGTCGAAGTGGTAAAGGGTGGTAAAGTAGCATTCACCCCTGCTGGCAACTAAAAGTATTTTCGACTGCCGTTGGAATATATGTGACCCGGCCTATGAAAAGGTGGCAGCGTTCAATCCTGTTTTTAAATTTTTCAATTTCATTTATTATCTTGATTCTGGATTTTCAATAATATTCTGTTTTTCTTTTATTTGTGCTCTTCTTTCTCTACATTTTTAGTACACTTCTAAGCAAGTTAGGACTTTCTAGTTTTCACCACGTGAAAGAGCAACTCAAAACCTATCGAAACCAAAAAAAGTGGACATTTTTTTTTGAGTCATAAGCCTCCTTTTCATATGCCGGGTCACATATATTTTTGTTACTTGAAAGAAATGTTCAACAAAAACATGGCCTCAAATCTTGGTGTGAACTAGTAGTAATGCAATTTAATATAACCCGTAAAAAAAATCTGTATTTTTGAATAACAACATTACCCAATCCTAATAAATAATTTTGGGAACCCATAGTATGGTTAAGTGTGAATCATACTATGGTTGTGGGGATCATAGTATGGTTGCGTGTAAATCATACTATGGTTGTCAGCATCATACTATGGTTGTAGGAGAAACATACTATGGTTGTCAGGATCATAATATGGTTGTGGAGATAATAGTATGGTTAAGTGTGAATCATACTATTGTTGTGAGGATCATAGTATGGTTGTGGAGATCATAGTATGGTTAAGTGTGAATCATACTATGGTTTTGGGGATCATAGTATGGTTATAGTATGGAAATATTAATATTGTTGAAATGTAACAAAAGTATTAAAAATGAAAATAGGGTTGTAGAAACAATATAAATATGGTTGGAGGGACAAAAGTATTGTTTTCATGGGTTTTATGTTAACAATAACATGATTACGACAATCATACCGTCAAAACCTTAATTTGTTTTAATGTGACAATGTTATTTTTACGATTCTTACGCAATAATAGTAATAAAAATTAAATTTTTTGTTTAGCTCGTTTGTTTTATTTCGGTCTGTTGCTTGTTGCTTGGTTGTGCGTTAGTCATACTATGGTTGTGAGGATCATACTATGGTTGTACGTTAAAAATACTATGGTTATGAGGATCATAATATGGTTGTGGGGATCATAGTATGGTTGAATGTAAATAATAATAAGGTTGTAGGGATCATACTATGGTTGTGTGTGAACCATACTATTGTTGTGATGATCATAATATTGTTGTGCCACAACCAAATAACCAACAATAGTATGGTGCTCTCCGAATATTGTTACTCCAATCATACTTTTTTTCTGCGTGTAGAGCCACGACCTTACGCTCACCAAACTAGTGGAGAGACCGACTCCAACGCTCCGATAAGAAAGCTGTCAGTCCTGTAAAGCGATTTCTACGGAAGCCATACTGTCGATCACTAAGCAGGTCGTTGGACTCCAGATACCTCACAAGATGGTGAACTATTCTCTCTATTACCTGGGAGAGCGCAGAGCAAATCGCCGATAATTCACAGGATTATAAGCTTCCTCCTTTTTAGGAATCGGCTAAACGTTTTCAACCTTCTAACACGCTAGGAAGACTCCCACACGATAAGTAAGGTTGAAAAGGTAGCGTAATGGACGGTCTAGCGTCGAAGAGCACTTACATAGGACAAGCGCCGAGATACCATCCGGCCCGGGGACCTAACATCTAGATTCGCTGGTACCCTTTTAACTCCACGAGTTCGAAAAAATATCTTAGGCATGAAACTAGTTACGTTCTCGACCTCGGTGAGTGCTTTATTGCTTTCTGGCAGTGTTATAATGGTAATTAAAACAATGTGTATTCAAATGTACATAATTATAAAAAATGATCTTTATTTGATTTGCAAGGTTTTTCCAGTGCTTTCTTTTATGTCAAAAACCCGCGTGTCTTGTTTAGATGCCAGATCGTCTACTACCCTGGCTTAGTGTGTTGTAAAGATGCCAGATCATATATTATTATGACATCCCCTTTGTTTTCAAAAACTAGTAAACTATATAATCGTCTAATCTTCCTGGGAGTTTAGTTTCTCTTCGAGCCCTTCGCGTTTGCTGGCTATTTTGCTGGTCTAATGTATTGCCTGATCCTAATTCTTGGTGTTCTGCGGTAAATGTTTCGTTCGGTTGATGAGTGGGTGGATCTAGTGATAATGGCTGTTGTATTAGGCTTGCCTTTGATGTTACATCCTCTTTTATCTCCTGTGGTTCCGAGTTGGGAGTTCTTAAATTTGGTTTCAATATGTGAATCGTGTTCCATCTATATTTTCCTTGATCGGACTTAATGATGTATGATCGATCTGTTGCTTTATGCTCAATCTTGCCCTTTACCCATTTTTCATTAGGATTTTTCTTAAAATACACTTTCTCGCCGTTAATCAAATTCTTTTCTTTAACTGTTCCACGATCAAAATATTTTTTATTGTAATTTCTTTGCTGTTGAATTTGTTCTGGTACGTTTTTTACAACTTTCTGATGCAGGTTCGTAGATGGAATATTGCATCGCAGCCATCTACAAAACATTCGCTTGCCTGGAATAGAGCCAATTTTGTTCGGTGTATTTCTCCATAAAAGTAATGACATATAAAAATCTGTATTTGAAGCCAAAGCCTTCTTAATAAGATGTTTTGCAATTTTTACAGCTGCTTCCGCCTTGCCATTAGCTTGTTGATGATGAGGACTGGATGTTAGGTGATTGAATTCCCATTCTTTTGAAAATTTTTGAAACTCAGAGTTGACAAAATTTGTACCATTGTCTGTTATTACTTTCCTGGGAACTCCGTATCTACTAAAATTTTTTCTGCATATGTTAATTGTTGTCTTCGCTGATAGACTGTTGAGCTCGTCAACTTCGAAAAAATCTGAATAGTGATCTACTGTTATAAGGTAATATCTTGTCTTACCATCCATCTGAATTTCACACACATCCATAGATATGATCTCGAATGGTGTTTCTGGAATTTCCGGTATAATCAGGGGTTCTCTTTGTTGTTTTCTCGAAAAAGTGTTACATATCTCACAGCTTTGTATCATCTGTTATTCCACGCCAGTACACTGTTTCCCTTGCCAATTTCAAAGTTGATTCTATTCCCAGATGGGGTTGATGTATTCTATTCAAAATCTCTAGTCTCATTTGTTGCGGAATGAGCAGCCTGTCACCTTTAAAATTAACTCGTTGTTTACGACAAGTTCGTCCCTAATGTTCCAGTATTGCCTTATGTTTTCATTCATATTTGCTTTGCTTTCAGGCCAGCCGTCTTTTATAGTTTCCATTAGTGTCTTCATAGCGTTATCGCATTTTGTTGCTTGTTTTATTTTGTTTATTGTTGTTGAACTTATTCTTTTATCGTTGACGTCATTAGCTTCATCGATTTGCCTGAATTCTTTGTCGATTTTGAATATATCGAGTGAGTTTTCTACATGACTTGGAGCTCTAGAAATTGCATCGGCTATGTACATTTCGCTCCCCTTCTTGTATTTTATATTGAAGTTATACCGTTGTAATGCTAATATCATAGCCTGTAATCTTTTCGGAGTCTTGAGTAATGGTTTTTTAAAGATGCTTATTAGAGGTGAATGATCTGTTTCTATTGTAATGCCTCTTCTTCCGCAAATGTATTGATCAAACCTTCTACATGCAAATAGAACGGCTAGCATCTCTTTTTCTATTTGCGCGTAGTTCCTTTGTGTTTGTGTCAATGTCTTTGAGGCATAAATTATTGGGTGACCTTCTTGTAACAATGTACAACCCAGTGCAAAAGATGATGCGTCAGTTTGTATCACAATAGGTTTTCTGATATCGTAGTAATGTAAAATGGGGGTCTCTGTTATTAATTTTTTTAATGTTCCAAAAGACTTTTCTTGTTCTGCTTTCCATTCGAAATTGGCTTTCACATGGGTTACTTTTCTTAAGGGCTCTGTAATTTCAGACATATTCGGTATAAACTTACCCATGTATGTTATAAGACCTAGGAATCTTAGGGTTTCTTTTTTATCTGTCGGGGTTGGCATGTTCATTATGGCACTTATCTTGTCGGGTTCGGGTTTTATACCTATTCTCATCTTTTCCTTGTTAATATTCAAATTTTTCTCGCGAAGACGTTGTAATAACTCGTTTAGATTCTTGTTGTGGTCGTTTATCGCTTCATCCTTAGTATTACCTTTCCCAAATACAAGAATGTCGTCAGCTATACACACTACGCCCTTTAATCCAGCTATTACCTGATTCTGTCTCATCTGAAATATCTCCATTGCTGGCTTTATTCCGAAAGGTACGCGCTTAAATCTGTACATACCAAACGGTGTCCAAAATGAAGTTAATTTGCTACTTTCTTCATCCAATTGAAGTTGCCAAAATCCGTGTTTTACGTCCTTCAGTGCTTCATTTAATTTTCCTGGATCTATACATACTCTTAGTTTGTTGATCTTTTTCACCAGTACAATGTTGTTTGTCCAATCTGTGTAATCAGGCTCCTTTATTATAACATTCGTATTTTCCATTTCTTTCAGTGTCTCTTTCAGTTGTTCTCGCAGGGCAGTAGGAATTCTTCTTGGCGGTTCACTTTTGGGTGTTATTTTGTTGTCGATTTCTAATGTTACATTGCCTTCCAGTTTACCTAATCCTTGAAACACGTCTTGATATCTGTTGATGATTTTGTACGCATTTTGTTCACCAGTGCTTAGTTCGATCTTCTTGCATATTTCTATGAGCTTTAACGATTGACAAGTTTGCAATGAAAGTAATGGACAATGATTATTTTTTATAACGTAAAATAATAATTTATACTCAGCCTTGTTTTTTTCAAAATTTAGAAATGTTGTTCCAATATGTGTAATTTGAGTTCCCTCGATAGTTCTTAGCGTTGTAAAAGTTTTCTTGATATGTGGTTTAGACTCAATATTCTTTAGATTATTAATTCCAATGATGTTACACGTTGCGCCGGTATCTAATTGACACTTCGTACCATGCACTTTGTTGTCATTGTTATGAATGTTAAGGTTCATGTATAGTCCTTTAGTGTTGCTGTTGCTGTTTTCTACAGTGTTCAGCACAAATTCGTCCTCACTCTCAGACATTATGTTGTCAGGATTTACTTCCGTTACCTCTTTAATGGCTCTTAAGTTGTTGCTGTGTTTGTTGCTTTCCCTGTAATTACCCGCCATGCATACTCGCGCATAGTACCCTTTTCTACTACATTTATGGCACGTTGCGTTTCTGGCCGGACACTGTTCTAATTTTTCGTGGTAATCATTCCCACAGAATTTACACGATTTGCGTTCTGATGATCTATTTTTCTGTTTTCCAGCCCTGTATGGGATTTTCTCCACTTTGTTTACGTCGATATCTTTGGTTTCTATCCCACGTAGCTGTTTTTCTGTAGTTTCCTTCGACTTACAGATTTCAATGGCTTTTATTAAGGTTATGTTGTCTTCAAGCCATAATTTTTCTCTTAGATCCGGATCTTTGATCGAACAGATTATTTTATCTAACAAAAGGTCGTCCTCAAGCGCACCATATTGTGCATTTTTTTATCAGACCTCTTAATCTGTTAAAATATTCGTCATATGTTTCTTCCTGATCTTGTTTGGTTAGGTTGAAAACAGCTCTTACATACCTTTTGTTCACTGTTGGTGTTAAATTTATTTCTATTTGCTTAAGTAATGCACTAGCTGTTCGTTTGTCCTCTTCCCTTATTGGCATGTTAGCATATCTTTTAAACGCATCGTCACCTATCGCTGTCAATAAAATAGCTTTTTTGTTTCCTCGTTTTGTGAACTCAAGCCTGTTGCTATTAAATAGTTTTCCCACTGTTGTTTAAAAAAATTAAAGTTTTCAGCCACATCACCATCCCTTATCCTAATGGGTGCTGGAAGTGGAATTTGGGGCAAACTTATACGTGCTGTTGTCGATGTTCCTTACGTTGTTGATTCAATCTGGTTCCGAAGTGCTGCAAGTTGCCGCTTTAATTCTTCAATTTCAGCCATTCTGATGTTGTAGTAAAGTCCAATATATATCCGCAATTTTTACACATCTGACACCATGTTATGATGGTAATTAAAACAATGTGTATTCAAATGTACATAATTATAAAAAATGATCTTTATTTGATTTGCAAGGTTTTTCCAGTGCTTTCTTTTATGTCAAAAACCCGCGTGTCTTGTTTAGATGCCAGATCGTCTACTACCCTGGCTTAGTGTGTTGTAAAGATGCCAAATCATATATTATTATGACAGGCAGGAAAGAACTTCCTGTACACATTTCAGCCAAAAGGTTGGCTTTATCAAGGTTGGCTTTAAATGCCTGGTCGTCTTGTGCAATAAAACGTATTTGCAAAAGTGGTAATTCTGGGAGAATTAGTAATGATACTTCAAGTGAAAGTGAAACTTACTTTTTCTATAGCGAAGGTAACATTTTATAGATTTCATAAGATCCTTTTAATAAAAGAAAAACATTGATCCAGATGACTTTGTTTTGAAACTCAGCCGTATTCCGCTCTCGAAGTTTATTCCATATCAGAAATTAAAACTGCAATTTCAAAGGAAACAAATACCGCAAAAAAAAACTTCAGCTGTTAACCACTGTGCCCATTTATTGGACTGGGTGTCAGTAAACGTAATTCTAAAACTGCTTTAAAATTACGTTGAAAATCAGGGTATACTGCAAGTCCAATTTCAAAAAGAGGCAGTCCTTCAATATCAGCTGCTATTTGTGATTTGGAATACAGCAGAGTCATCCCCGGTAAGAAAGACTGCATTTCGGTGAGAGTAAATGGAAAACGAGAAAGCGTACAAAAAATAGTACTGCTCTGCGATTTGAAAGAACTACACGCAAAATTGTGTGCTGAAAATACGGGTACGACATTAGCCTATCCAAATTTACATCACGTAGCTGTTGGCTGTAGCGGCAGCCATTACGTTTGCGTTTGCAAAATACACCAAACTTTGAAACTTAAGTAACAAGGACTGAACTGAATAGTTTTTAAGTTGTGATGATTTATTATTATTACGCATATACTTATATAACTATTATAAAAGTAGTGTTTTACATTAAGTACAAAAAACGGTATCTCTCATACATTTGCTTAATTTTAAATATTTATTTTAAATATCTACAACAATAAAAAATATTTTAAGAATGGCATCTGTAGCCGTTACCTCCCTCAGCTACTATTTGTAGCTACAGGACAGAAAAGGCACAAGGGGAAGAAACGTATGCTTTTTTCTCAGATTTTTATTTTTCACAATTTATGTCCCATAACTTTCTCAAGTTTTTATACTAATAAAGTAAACATAATTTTCCTTTTTCCGCTTAATTTTACTTCCTCGCTTGCTTCCGACGAACTGAGGGAGTTAATACACACAAACCTACTTTCTATTTCCGGTACAGTTTAAAAGTCCTTTTTTGACACTATTCATTTTTGTAACTTATGACAACATTAAAAAAGGAGGTCTGGTATTAATCTGAACAAGAATGTTCAACAGAAAAATGGATTTTGAAAAACCTGGTAAATTTGTGCTATATGATTTAATAATCGTATAGCACAATTACATATTAAAAATAATAATCATAGAGCACTAATTCATCAGCCTTTTTTAACAGGTACAGAAACTCTACATAGTATTGGAATTGAAATTTCTATCGGTACCCTATATATATATACAGGCGATTTATACTACATCCCATAAAAATAGGGAAATAACTCTCAAATCAGTGGCATAATCAGTTTTAGACGTTCTTACCTTTTCCTGTGTTAACTTGTATGAAAGTCGTGCAGACCATCACATCACGGCGGCCCACTACTTCTTCCTCTTAATTTAATATCTCTAGCGAAAAATAATTATGAAAATTGTTTTAATTCGGAGTCTACGTACTGGCACGGTTTAATTATATTTCATCACTAATTTTTCCATAACTATACATTCGACAACGCCATGGAAGACAAATTAATTTTTAAATGGTGTTTCGACACAGGACCAGCAGCCAAATAGAGCTATGTATGTAAAATATTTTGGATATCGCTATAAAACATATTTGCATCTCCTTTTATTCTTCACAATTCAAGGCACTCTAATGTACACATATGTATGTACATACACGCACGCACGCACAGGCAGCCGACGACTAGTTAAATTTGTACTTATTTCCAATTGGGCGTCAATCGGCATATGAAAAGGTCAATCAATTGATTTGGATTGAATCGGTCAAGCGTCACAGAGACTGGTGGCGGCTATGGAAAGAGATCTAAATAAGCGGGTTTACCGATGAATTCTGCTGCGGCTAAAGTCACTGCCGAAGGTCTTCCGTTCGTCGTTCCGACAAACACATGTTGCATATTAATGAGGTCTATGTGTACCTTTTTGTACTCGTATGTGTATATTTATGTAAATATGTATGCATGTACGAGCACATTGTTGTCTCCTTCTTCCCAACTACAGTTTATCAGCACGTACAAGTGTGCAACTCCACTTATGAGTATGTAGGTGATAATTATGTATTCGGCTGTTCACAATTTTTACAGTGAAACCTCGTTAGGTACGCAATTAGAAATCCAGGCTGTCATTCAAGCACCACTTTTGATTTGAAAGGAAAAGTTCTACTCGTTCTAAAAAATTAACCAGCGGGCTACTTTTATAATGAATTGCCAAAAACGGCGACCTGGAAGCATTTCACTCACACGCATCAATTCCACTCACCATTTCCTTTTCCCAAGAAGGCAGGACTGATTTTTATTGACCCAAGACCATTCTGTCGTACATGCAAACAGGGCATATGGAAGGATTTCTCAATGCCCGTTAGAAAATAAGTAAACGTTGCGATCCTACTCCCTACAATGGAGTTTGTTTTAGATTTGAATCCTAGGTTTCTACAAACTTTCTGATAATATCATGCTTAGACAAGCGCTAATATGACAATAACCGTGGCATATGACAATTGTTAATCACGTGTTCATCGGAATGCAGCAAAACGTGCATTCAGATACTTACAGGGAACTTCTCATTTAAAACTGCATTTTAATTCTAATGGCAATATGACCTTGTTTTCTACTCAGTTTAAACTGTGGAAACAATTTGGATTATTGCAATTCAGTGACTGGATATGTGAGCATACTAAATAACGTTGCAATACCATGGGACAGTAAACGACAAGCAATCATAGCGTTAACAACAACCGAGGCTGAGTATCCAGGAAGACACAAGACGTTATGTGGCTTATAACATTACAGAAAGAACTGAATCCAAATTTCAACTACCAATATCCGACAGTAATTACTTGTTACAACAAGAGTGCGATACATCAGGCTTCCAATGAAGCATACCATCTTCCATCATCATTTACCGAAGTTATATATTTCTCCGTTCCTATAGATGATTTTCGGACAAAACCCCTTTCGAAGGAAAAAGAAAATAAATTTTGTGGACTAATAGGGTTATACTATGTAAGTATGTTTCAAGTGGGGGTGTTGAAGAACCACTTGCTGTATTTAAAATGGAAGTTTGAAGTTGCCAATAATATTATTACTCAATAAATGATTACCACTCTGAAAACTTTAAAACTAAGAAACATCGATACCACCGAATACATTTTGTTAAATACTTAGTAGGGACATAAATATGGTTACAACATAGAACACATCCATTTCAATAGTAGAACTGAACATATCCGTTAATGTCATATGGGTTTTGAAAGCTCACCTCAATAGCGTTAGTCTGTAACGGGATTTTAAAATTGTTTCAACTTTCATCATGGAGTGAGTAGTGAGTATCGCTGTAATAGCGCTTTTCAAGTGTGAAATTAAAAAAAAAAACTATATTTTCAAAACGCTCCGGCCACTAGGGATTAGCCGCATGTTCGTCTACCGATGCATGGAGACTGGCGATGTAAAAGATCGCCACCGGCTGGGCCGCCCACGCTCTGTTCGAACACCGCATGTCATCAAAGCCGTTAAATCAAGAATTCACAGAAATCCGCTCCGAAAACAGATAATCATGGCCCGCGAGATGAACATCACGCAAAATTCCATGAGCCGAATCATTAAAAAAGACTTAGGACTTGGAGCTTTCAAACGACGTATCGGAGATTTATTGACTGCAGCTTTAAAAAAAATAGGATTGAAAAATGCAAACGTCTTTTGGTGAAGCACGCTGATAACTTGCACAGAAAAATTTTGTTCACCGATGAACAAATTTTTACCGTTCAGGAAAAATTTAACAAGCAAAATGATAGAGTGTATGCGCGGTCATCTAAGGAAGCATCTGAACTGATCCCAAGGGTGGAAAAGGGTCATCACCCAGCTTCAGTCATTGTTTGGTGGGGTGTCTCTTACGATGGGGTCATTGATCTGCATTTCTGCGAACAAAGAGTCAAAACATCGGCCAAAGAAACCGTTTTGGAAGCTGTTGTGAAGCCTCTTAACATTTCCCTGTTCCAAAACCAGCCATGGACTTTCCAGCAGGATTTTGCGCCGGCCCATAAGGCTAAAACGTCCCAGGCCTGGCTTCAAAACAATTTGCCAGCGTTCATTTCCTCTGAAGTATGGCCCTCAGGCATTCCAGATTTTAACCCATTGGATTACAAATTGTGGACGGTTTTAGAGGACAAGGTTAGTCACAAAAAATACCCCAACATTGGATCACTTAAGACTACTTTGGTTCGAACTGTGCCAATTTTCCATGGACGAGGTTCGTGCAGCTATTGACGATTGGCGACTTAAGGCGTGTGTAAAGGCAAAGGCGGACATTTCGAATAAGTAGATTCTTTTTAGATACAATATACATCAATAAATATATTAAAAAATATTTGGTTCAAAAACATTCAGTACTTTTTATTTTACAGCATAAAACGTGTATAACAGTTTTTATGTCCCTACTAAGTATACACCATTTGAAAGGCCGCTTTTCTTCTTTCCAAATTAGCTAATAAACTTAAAATCTGCTGATATTTAACCAAGTTTCTGATATATAAGTGCGTAACTCCAGATTTTGGAGGTGTTTGGGAAATTTTAAAACCCGTTTCTTGTTGTACTCTGGAAGATCTATCCGAAAAATAATATCGATTTCATTCTTTTTCGTAACACTGTGTTACGAGATTGAGAACAAGGGATATTGTTTAGCTTCGGATATGTCGGGCATGTGCTAAAATTCAGTGTGAAAGTTAACTGTGTACCTTTAGCACAACTGACTTTTATTCTCCAGCCACTGAGATGAACACGCATATTCATAGATGCCATATCCTGCGTTTTATGCGAGGTCATTATGGCGGTATCGCCGGCAAGAGTGGATGTTAGAACGTTTAGGCTGGTAGGGAAATCGGGGGTGAACTATGTCTCAAAATTGTGTTAAATAATTTTGCCAGGAACTTCACAGCAATTTATGAATTTCCCAGATCATTTCAGGCGTGACAATATCGTACAAAAGAGCTTTTCCTGGATTCACGGTTTTTTCATTTCACCTGCAGAACTTCATTTGCGCTTGTAATGGAATTACTACAGAAAATTTATCATCTGGTGGAAGAAGGCGCTACTTGCAGGATTTGGGCGAAATACCTCGAACAGATGGTTTGCGCAATCATTGGCTTTCTCTTCTTCTGATATTGCCCATTGTCTGTGGGCATACTAGTATTTTGTAAATATTTCCATAATGCAAATTTCTTTGATGCTGTCGGAGTTAAACTTGCAATGAAACTAGCATGCTACTGCCTACACGCAGAAAAAAAGTATGGTTGGGGTGACAATATTTGAAGAGGATCATACTATTGTTTGGTATATGGGTGAGGCACAACAATATTATGATCCCCACAACCATAGTATGATTCACACTCAACCATACTATCATCCCCAAAATTATTTATTAGGATTGGCTAGTGTTGTTATTCAAAAATAGAGATTTTCATCAAGTTAGTTATATTAAATTGCATTACAATTAGTTTATAGCCAGATATGAGGCCATGATTTTATTGAACATTTCATTCAAGAAACAAAAATATATATTCCAACGGCAGTCAAAAATACTTTTAGTTGCAAGCAGGGTTGAATGCCAGCAGGGGTGAATGCTACTTTACCATCAGTAAACACCAAGTAAGGAATGTAATTAAACCATGATCAATGATAATATACTTAAGTGCAGGCAGATTTAAAATAAACGTAAATGTTAACGTAAATTTTAAACAACAATAATTTTGTTGCACCAACCATGTTTATATGGTTGCTACAACCATATTTTCATTTCTAAATTTGGCAATAATACTATTGTTACATTTCATCAATATTAATATTGCCGCAATCATACTGCTGTTGTTTAAATTAAATTCAAAAAACAATACTATGGTTGCGACGAACATGCTTTTATTGTTGCGGTGACCATATAGTAACCATATCTTTTCTCTGCGTGCAACTTTTTAATAGCTGGTGACCTATTTCGCTGTCATTCATGACAGAACCTTTTCATTTAAAAGGTGCTCTATTTCCCGGTTAGTGTATGTATTCAAATCAGGGTTTAAAATGCTAACGCAATTTTAGTCAAAAGTACAGAATTTGTCAATTAGTTTTAGCATAAAAAAGTCAAAACTAATATGCGAACAAATGCTAAAACTAAATTAGTCGTAATATTCAGTTAGCGTTAGCAAAATAAACTAACGCTAACCAAAATATGCATATATTATTAGCATTGGAAGAAGAAGCAACTGCTGATTTTGCTAACGTCTTTGCTAAATTGTGCTAATTTGGTGACTAATTTCGACTTGTGTGTTTGGTTCGGTTTTTGTGTGTAACCGAAAATTGTGTTCGGCTCGAGTGTTGCCTACCTTTGATAGACAATAAGTTGTGTTTTTAAAAAATCGCATGAAACAATATTGCTGTGCGTTTCTGTAGCTGTTAAAGGTATATATATATAAAAACAAGTGAAATTAATAGCACAGAAATAATTCGAGGTAGGTACTCGTATATATTTACATATTGTTTATACATATAATATAATGTTATGTACAATGACTAATAAATCACTGCATAATGGAGTCCACATGGTTAGATCCGTTTAACTTCCAACGGGAATGTTATATGTTCCACATTTAACATTGGATTGAGGAGATGCATATCGAACTCTGAAAATGCTGAAATAATAAATATTCGTAGAATAAATAGTATGACTGTTTAACCTAATATTCTCAATATTTTTCAAACATACATATTGAGCGTTTTAATAGAAAAATAGTCCATCATTTCGCGTTTATTTAGGGCATTCGTTCAGAAGTTATTGACACTGTTCGAAAACGGACAAAGAGAGAAAATAGAAACACTACGAAAGCGTGCTACTGCTCTTTTGACTCATTGAAAATAGTGGGAAAGAGAGAGATAATCAGATTGTGTGAGAAAATGAAATTTGGGGATTCACTCCACACTCAGCGTAGAAGTAAATTTGTGTTTGGAAAAAGCTAGGTCTACTTTAAAGACATATGAAACATTGTTTGGAAAGTATATAATTTTGTGAAAACAGCTTATGTAGAAAATGTCAAAGCAAAGCTTATTTAACATTAATGATTATTTTATAATTGAGAATAACAAAACGTTGTGTTAGATGTGCAAACCATATCCGAACTTGACCTTTGTGCTGATGAATAAATATTCTGTACAATAAGATTCCGTTTATTGTAAAAAAATGAATTATTTTTATTTTCCATATTCAACTAATCTCATTTCCTTTTGAATGTTCTTTCAAATTAAAATAAATTTATATTTTTTTTTTTCAACTTATGTGTTTAACAATTTTTTAATTTTTGAAGGCTATTTATTTAAAAAATCTTGTACCAGAAATCCCCACTACGGTACCACTATTGGATACTTTGCGTCATGTTCCGTTGACAACACTGAAACCAGCTCAAATTTTTTGCTAACGAAAAATGGTTAGTCAAAATTAGCAAATTTTTAGCAGCACATTAGTCAATTGTGGTTAGCAGAGGTGTGTCATTTTTTTGACTAACGCTAACGCGAGCTAACGTTAGTCGGACATTAGTTTTAGCTCTGGCTTGTGGAAAAGATTGTTAGCATTAGTTTAGCAAAATGATGCTAATGGTTAGCGGACTGGTGCTTTTAAACCCTGATTCAAATTATTTGTCGCGTCTTTTGTCTGTCTGTTATCGATCTCTTTCGCACTAGAAATTAGATAATTTAAATCTAAATGACTGCTAATGTGCTTCCTGTTTTCTAACCAGATAGTTGTTTGGATTATGTAAGCCTTAGGGGCTCGTCTACAAGTACTGTCTTATCGTAAAGAAATATAACTTGTCTGACGATAAGTCGGGCAAGTACGAGCAGATAAATTAGGTTTAACAAGTCCTCTTATTATACCTTGGCTGACTGGGTGAATTAAAGTCCAATTTATTTTGAAGACGACGGTTTGCTAAACAGGATCCCCAGTGCATATGTTTGGCATTGTATCACCACCTGCATTAAAGTTGCGTCTGAGATCATAAAAAAGTTCATAACTGTTTCTTCTGATATAGCGAACCGCGGTGGAAAATGGCCGAAATGACTCGACTCGACTCGGCATGCGAATTGTTGCCGCCAGAATTTAGTTTCATGTTTCGTTCGTTTCCGTATTAGGATACCAGTGCCTCCACGCGCATTGCCGTCGGGGTGGTGAGTACCATGAAATCTGAAATTAGGTATCTGAAAATTGTATTTCTCTGTAAGGTGCGTTTCCGATACTAACAGAACAATATTCTGACGATCCATGTACTCTGTCAGTTCCTGTCTATGTTGGTTCACACCGTAAGTGTTCCATGCACTTATCTCAAGAGGTCCTATTTTTTCCTAAGTGGAACTTGAATTAACTGAATTTGGTTACGCGTAATTGGTTTTATAGTTGACATGAACATGTTCAAGGTGTTGAATCATTGATTCATCGCTACAAAACTGTTGCGCAGGAGCATTAGGTGTATGCGCCCTTAGAACATTTGCGTTTGTTATATCGCTTAGTGTAAACTGGGGTCTGTTGGATGACCATTGCAGGATTCGGCGCGTTCCGGGTAGAAATGAATTTGCGCTGTCCTCCTAGTTTCTGCTTAAGTTCATTGAAAACCCTACAACCTCTGTAGTTTGCGGTATGCTACACCTTTTCTGTTTCCGCAATGGACGGATGGACCATTTCTTTTGTAGCGTTCTTCAACTGTGATATAGAATGAACTTTATTTATCATTAGTTTCCGCGAGACGAGATTGGTGGCAAAACTTTTTATTATTAAGAAAGTTTTTACGAAGTACGCGTTTAAATTTTTTTCCAATGCTCTTTTTGCCTCATCTGGTCCTTCAACAAAAACGTATGCGCTAATAGTTTTTGTGCATATTTTCTGTAAGAAGAAGAAATCATATATCTCTCAATTTTTGCTACTGCCTCTCTCTTTGTGTTGCCATATTTTCATGTTTTTTTTTAAACTAAAACGTATGGGCTAATAGTTTTGCATATTTTCAGTAAGAAGAAGAAATCTTTAATTTTTAAAGTATTTGCGGAAAGCTAAATTTAGGCAACAATGGGCCACAACGACAAAATTATAGTAAAAGTAAAACAATTTTTTTGTACAATTTACAATTAAATATTTCAAAATAATTTTGGTTAATTTGCAAAAAAAATTTAATGTTTTTTTTTAATTACACAAGGCCTAATAATACATAAAAATAGCTGTGAAATGACAACAAAAACCGTCGCCGCACCCGTCGTCATTTAATTCACTTTCTCAGCCGCAGTGTTCTGTGTCTACTCTTCACTGCAAAAAGAGTGTCTGCGTGGTTCTAACTCTTAAGTGAGGCGATGGCTCATGAAGTTATGTGTTTGTTTAATTGTCGTGTGTGTGCCCTTTTTAATTTGTTTGTTTTGTTTCACTGTTTCTTAGTAATTTAACTTCAATTTTACCGCTTCAATGAATTCAAACAATTTTATATAAATAATTTTCCGGCAAATAAGTGTCTTTTTGCACTATCCCTGTTCATTTAATTTTATTTGCATTAATTTCCGAGAGGAATTCTTTTTTACACGTTCTCTTCGCACGCGGAGAGAAATCGTTTAAAAAGAAAATTCTCTATTTGAAAGTCACGATAAGCGCGCCTAATGGGTGCTGCTGCAAAAATACTCTTACCGATGAAAACATGAAATTCTTTTTAAGTGAATCTTCCCTTTTTAACATGATTTCGATAGTAAGGTAGTATAGAAATGCTATGCTTTCTAAACTTTACTTCGGTGTACTCGAATTTTTATGCTTTGCTCAAAATTGCTTTAAAGGACTGAAGTTTCTTTCAAATACCTCTAACACTGCTTGTACACGTACCACTATTTAAGATCCACAAAGAAACACAGGTAGTATTTTTAACGGTTTGCCTGGCCAGAGACTGCTTTATTTTCCAGATATTTTTGTATTTTCTTGTCCTGTACAGAAAACCAACAGCCAACATTCAAAAAACATGCAGAGTAAAGTATTCTGCATTCGATTCAACAACGAACAGCCAAGGGATGAAAAAAATATGGGTTGCGTTCATTGAGGGATTAGTTATCCGAGCTCCAATGCATACAAAGTATTTATGCCGTTCTTTATGTAGGTATGTAGTCCGTTAAGAAATAGTATATACATCGCTTATCATCTCATCAAGGAGCAATAGGGGGATTCGCTCTGATCATTAAACTGTACACGGTATAAGTTGCTCAGGGGTCAATGCTGAGTGATTTAACATATCCTAGAACTCAAATTAAAATTGCTCTCACAGCCACCTGTGTTCGAACCGCCTTTTAAGCGGGTTTAATATCTTCAGATCATAAACGGGATTATGCCAATATTTTTCTTATGTGAAATAAACATTTCACAGGAAAATCAAATAAAGTTTATACAAATGAAGTACGAGTATAACCAGCAAGTGGAACTCGACCATGTATGTACAAAAATTTAAATCGAAACTAAACTAAATATTTTATTATTATTAAAATAAATAAGTTTTATTGAACTTTTTACTAAACAAGGATTTTTCTAAAATGTTCCCTACGTTGTGGAGATGTTGGTAGACATACATTCATAATTCTTACACCCAGTGGCCTCCGCGGGTCACTTAAATGAGCGTCAGAAATTTTCTACAAACTGATAGTGTAAATCTGTTTGAACGTTTGTGCTCTCTCCTTTCTTTTAACGTCTTGTATGCAGGTAGATACCTCATATTATCCTTTATTGGTACTAGTTTGTTTAATTTAACAAGCTAGCAATCCCCTAATTATTTTTGTATTCATGTCGCTTATTTTCACCTCAGTTCAAAAATCTACTGCAAGGTACCAGTCAACTCTAATTTAAAACACAACAAATATTTTTTTGCAATGTGTTACTGCCACATTCGTAACGGTAGGAACACACCGACTACCAAGAGTGTTGCGAACTACAAAAATAGTCCGTGGATAATTACCAAATATTTTTTTCTGTGCCACATAGATATGTTTGTGCGACCACTATTGCTCTTTACTGTGCTTGTGTTGATTTAAAAGGTTTAAGTGAATTGTTTTTAAATACACACATAACAACCCTTACAGCTGCCGTATTGCTGCCTCCATAAATACGCAACCTACATACAGAATAAGGAGGCAAGAGAACACGTTAGTGACAGAGAGGCAACGATCGATATCGGAAGATACATGGGCAGCAGATGTTTCTTTTTTAAGGATGTACACACACACGCGCACATTCCTTGATTTTCGTTTGCTTTCTAGCCAGAGATGACGAAACACAAATCATGTGGAGATGTTAGGAATGCACTCACACACACGCACTCGCTGGCATGTTACCTGCCCTTGTTTGGAAATACACCTGGCATGCACCATTGTGTGTTCAACAATGCACAGGTGATACCTGGAAATTTTTTTCTTTTGTGATTTACTTGATTGCGAATATGTATCGTTAAGTTACAAATCTCACTTGCACTACTACCACTTGCAGAATACTGCGTACACATACATGCATATGTGCATACATGTATGCATGTTTGTAGAACAAACTTAGATAGTTTCATTGGCATCACTTGTGCTAGGGACAATCTTAATTCAAAAAAATAAATATCGTAGATAATCCTTTGAAAACGATATGTTCGCCGTTGGTGTAACGATCTAAACGAAGACACACACACACACACATACACGCTTCCAGAGGATCAATAGTGTCCTGTGAAATCATCGCCGCCTGACTGCGCATCCTGGTTACTCTGCTACGTTGGCTTACGTTCTTTGTGTGTGTGTGTGTGTGTGTGTGTGTGCGTATGTATCTTTATACTGAACTAACATTGTGCTTGTGATGAAGAACGATTGGTGCGGAGCCAGCCAAGCAGGCTCGGTTTAGTTTGTTTTAGATCGTGAATACGTAAACATCCGCATGCGCAGACTGTGCTGTTGATTAAAAGAAACAACCGAATAATCGAAAAAAACAAGGGACAATTGTTGTCGGCCGGTCGTGGAAAAGAACAGCTTGTGTTGTCATAGATTGATGCAAACTGTAAAGATACAAATGTTTTAAAAACCGGACTGTGACAACTGTGATTATTACAACATTGTTGGGACTTAGGCACAAGGGACATGATTATTTGTATATCTGGATTCATAATTGGGGAAAGGTACACACAGGCATAATATATTCTGGGAGGACGACAGATGTTGTGCCCATATGTTATTCGAATCAAAGCAACAGCATGGTTTAATCACTGCGTAGTTTATTTTGTACGCGACAACGTAAATGTTGCATATCAAAGAGTCACAAACAAATTGATATACGGAATTATGGCGATTGCTTCCGTTCGTGATATGTATTTCGTGTCTAATAATTCTCATTGTGTTCTATTTTTTTTTCGCCTTAGTTTTCCCCAAAAACCTATTGAGCGTAGTGGATCTGCTCAGTACGGCATCGCTGGAATGCCGGGTTCAAATACGTCCGGCTCAGAAAGCGGAGGATATGTGTATTTGCAACAACACTATGTACCAACGACAGCATCCACAAATTCCGCCAATTCGATGGCTTATCACAGCGATAGCAACCAGCCTGCAATGATCTTCCAACACCATCCACAATCGTATGCATCGTGCCATCAACAACAACAGCAACAGCAGCCGTTACCAATTATAATGCATGGAGGTAATTTATATATAGGGCCGAATCATTTTGAATAAGTGTAAAACTAATCGTGTTTTTCTGACTTCTTCGTTTTTCTCATTTGCAACAGGTGGTCTACACTACGCCCATCATATTAACACACATGACCATGGACATCATAAAAGTGTTCACCACGTCCATGGTCATCACCACCACCATTACAATCATGGTGGGGCCGTAGTTATGGCTGGCAGTGGTGTTGGCACAGGTACTGGCGGTGGGTGTACTAGTAGTTCTCCGTCAGCAATGCACCAGCAAAATGTGAACAAGAAAAGCTCAATACGTAACGGCAGCGAGGTTTTAAAACGCTCTAGGACACAATCAGCGTAAGTATATACATAGAAAGTTCTCAGACACATCTTGTTCACTGCGAAATGGATTAGTGAATACTATTTTTCTCCCGCATTGTTTTATGTATGTGTGGGACACATTTTGATAGCACATATCGATCCACTTATCCGGTCTTCACCGATGCCAAACCTAAGTATTTTAGACCAAAGTATCAGATGAACAAAGTTCTTCAAAAACCCCACATATTGCTACGAGAATGAGATTAGGAAGCTCGATGACATATTTTAATTTTCGGGCAATGACGTGAAAATGACAGATAGGAAAATGACAGAATGCTTCCGCTTGTGTAAGTGATTGTGTCAGTGAGCTCATGTAAATGCCTTGAATACGCTCTGTCGTGGCTTCATACAGAACTTATGGTGTGTATGAAGCCACGTCACACATAATGACCGGATTGACCCAAAGAGCTTTTCTTTGGCCAAGGGCTGTCACCCCGGCATATAGTTGCCGCTACAACAACAACAACAACTTAAATGGACTTAGTATGCCGCCGTAGTGTGCTGGTTATTGTGCACGACTGTCATAAATCCGGGTAGGAACATTTAATATTTTGTTTAGATGCCGGTTTCCACATCGTAAAGAGATTAATCTCTATGCTGAGTGGCCCATCTTTGACTAAAGGTCACATCTTGCATACTCGATTAGTATGGAAATAAATGTGCCCGTCAGAAAAGAAGATTGATATGTTGTAATGGAATCCAAAAGTGTTTTGGCTTTAGCTGCCTACATTCGCGAGCTCAACCAGTTTTAAAGCAACTCTTAATCACTCCTATCTCGAAACATATTCTCCTAGATCTTTCCGTCGCTATGTCTAAATCGTCAACTTGGGGTATTTATTTTGTAGAGACAAACCTGAGGTCCGAGTCCGAGCCAAAGTTTTCAAGAGCATTGAACTATCAATATGTCAATATGATTTTCACGCAGAATTTGTCGCAATTTAATGATCTGGACAGTTGTAGATTTACCAGACCTATAACCGCAATTGTAATGACATGCATTCCTTCATCCAAAGTTGTTCGGATGAGTGAATGCAATTTTATCGAAGGCCATATTTTCCAATATCCCTCTTGGACTAACATTTAGTTCTGTTAGTTCAAATTGACTTGCAATATGGAGAATGAGACCATGAGTTTTCTAATTGTCTTTTTAAAGAATAATTAAATTTAAATGACCTGAACAAAGTAATGGTTGATTAATGTAGAGGTTTTTTTTCAAAATAAAAAATACAAAAATTCAAATCAAGTGTAGAAACTTTATTGTTCATTCAAAAGGACATTTTATGCCATTTATTTTTTGAATATAATTTCCTTCAAATGTTGGCCACATATACGCCTGAGTGTCCAATTTCGGATGACTCGTTCGAGCATTTCGACCGGTATGGCATTAAAACGTGCTTTGTCAGCATAATCTTTGAACTGAACGTAGGCTCAAAGAAAAAAGTCTAAAGGTATCACACAATCTAGGAGGATATCACACATTCTAGGAGGCCAACTCACTGGTCTAAAACATGAAACAAGCTGCTCTTAGATCCATGAATCAATTGTTTTAGCAGCTGGATGGCAAGTGGCACCGTCCTGTCAAGATTACGAGCTTTAATTTCACCATTCACGGTTACGTTCCGGCCATCATCATTTTAGAAAAATATGGACCAATGATTTTAACAGCCCATAAACCGCACCAACCCGTGGTTTTTGCGGTGTAAGTCTTTCCATGAGAAAATGGCAAACAATACCGAAAAGAAAAAATGAAAGTTAACACAACTTACGCGCAATCTGTGGAAAAAACCGAATTGAAAAAATACCTTGAGATTGATCACCCGCTTTATTCATTACGACCAAAAGGAATGCAGCAAGAGTTGTCTCAATTTTCGTTCATATTTCATCGAGTACCCTGTACTTCTGAAGATTTCATAGAATATAATTTCCAGTCTTCGAATTTGAACTTCCTCAGAGGACTACAATCCCCACAGTTGATTATGAACTATTCATCGGGAATGTGTGTTGCCAACGTTCCCTCCCAACACAGGCGGTGGCAGGCTGAAAGCATTTAATGTTGTCCAGCAGCTATTGTTTTAAATATCCCATGCCTAAAGATATTGCAATCGCAATTTTGCTTCGAAAACTATTTCCTTATGAGATAGTATCTTCGAATCGCCTTCCACTTCGGTGCAATGATGAATTGGCCCTACGATATATCTTGTGCCACTGGCCTAATAAGTTGACGGAAATGGTTAAAAGTCATTCAAATAGATACAATTGCGACACATACGTGTTCATGTGTTCATTTGTACATACATCTTGCTCATTAGCCTTTGTTGCCTTAGTAAGCCTTAGATAACTACACGGTATATCTGTACTATTTAAATTTTGAAAGCTCCAAAAGTACACGTATGCATATGTGTACATACATACATATGTTTGCTTTTGAATGCCAGCTGAAAAGAGAGAAATCGATGGGTTAGGAGAGCAGCGACGAAGGGTGAGAGTGATAAAATTACAACCTGACACAGTGTTGTCAGATTTTTTTTGGGTCTAATCCCCAAATTAAAATATTTTTTCCCCAAAAATCCCCAATCCAAAAATGTTTTCCCCAAAAAAATCCCCAAACATATTTTAATTAATTTTAATAGAAAACATATTCAAGTTCAATTTGTATTTAAATTCAATTTAATTATAGATACATATATTAATAAAAAAAAAACAAAAATTAAATGTATTTTTCAATACAGGTTTTAGTTAGTTAATAGATAACGAATTACATAATAATAGTAAGTAGACAATATTAAAACATCAAATCAAATGTCATAATGTATTACATCGAATACTTCAGTATCAAAATCATCAACTTCCTCAGTTTTGTACATGGTCTTGGAATTAAAAAGTTGGATCATTTCTGGAGGGGGGCTAAAGGATTCACAACAAATCGAATTGTTTTTAAAGTGCGTATTTATTCTTAAAAGTGCTTCTAATAGTTGATATTGTATTTTATTCCGAATTTTTGTTTTTACGGTGTTCATAATAGAAAAAACACGTTCAACGCAGGCATTGCTTGTTGGCACGCTCAGCATATTTAAAACAAGTTCAGCAAGTTGTTCAAATGGTTTTGATCCGGCGGCATCTTGGTATAAATAAACTTTTCTCCAAAATGTACTTAAGTCGGTCGTAAATTCAACCACGAATACCTCTTTCCAGATTATAAATGGCATTTTTCTCCACTGTGATTCATAAATATCCATTGATACACTAGAATTTACCACAGGTTGCAAAAACGTCCTTATCGAATTAAAATTGGGTTGTCCCACTGAATTGCAGCATATATTTGGGGAAAATATTTTATATGTTTTGAAAAAACCCATGTTTGGTGGAAAACGTTGTAACATCCGCAGCAACAAAGTTTTCAGGTACTGGAAGCATGTCTTTTTAATTATGATTGAAACAGACTCGTCCTGACATTTTACTTCTTGTTCAAAATCGTATCCCAAATCCATAGCTTCTATGGGCAGATATGCCGAATCATTTTCCATTGATTCAATTATTTTGTCGAGATCTTCTTCATATCTCAAGTCAGCTATTATGGACGGCTTTAATATTCTAGTCGCTAATGACAAAAGACAAACGAATAGTTTATCGTAAACGGTTCCCGCATCCATTCTATCACTTTGAAAGCTTAGATTCAAACAGTTTATTTCATTTATAATAGGACACATAAAAATCAAGTACAGCCGTATCTCTTCATTGCTCATTAAACTGTTTATAACTTTAGCAGATTTTTCAGACTCTGTTGATGCAATAATGGAAAAATGGTACTTCAGTTCGATCCATTGTTCGAGAATCCTTTTCACGGCTAATCCACACGACAACCACCTTGTTGCAGATATTTGTACCAATTTTTTAAACTTAATTGAATCGAATCCTGTATTTATCAGGTCAAATGCCCGTTTATATTTTATAATACGTAAAGGACTGTTGCTAAAAAAGTTATATATTTCTCTTACTAAATATTCCACGTCTTCCGGTAATTTTAAAGATGCCTCCGAGCAACATAAATGATTAAATTAGTTGTGGGTTGTCTTTTTTCAGTAAGGCATATAAACTTTTATATTTTCCACATAAGTTGCTAGCTCCATCTGTTCCAATAGCTAGAATATTATTACGCTTGAGCCCCACCTTTTTTAGATAGTTATTTACGCCTTCGTAAAGCTTTTCAGCTGTCGCTTCCTCCACCAGAAACACTCCTAAAAATTCTGTTTTAATTGTACCTTTTTCATTGCTGTAGTATCGAACGCAAATACTCATCCATTTATTTGCTGATATATCTGTTGATTCGTCTACTATCAATGAATATTTACCGTCACCAATGTCTTTTACGAGTTCAGCAAGTAGGACTGGAGCAACGACATACTTTATGATAGCACTGCATTTTGTGCGGTGTAGTCTTAAATTTTTAAACTCCTCAATTGAAAATGATTTCAGCATATCAGTTAAATGGTCAATGGTCGCAATTGACGTATGCTTGGCTGTAAAAATTGCCAGTCTGATGTCCATAACTTTCTTGCCAGATGAATCCGAAATTACACCTATAATTGTTACGTTTTATTAAAACGTGTTATAAAATTTATTGCAAAAAATATGTTACCATAATTCTCTAATGTGTTCCTTGAAAAAAGAGAATCAAGATTCTGTTTGTGTTTTATGGATTCACTGTGCCTCTTCAAATCTTTTTTTTGTGATATTAATGACTTCAGGCAGGCGACACACCAAGAACCATTTGATGACTTATTGGTAGCTCGAATAGCTTCCGGAGCAAAAGCGATAGATTTAAGCCATCCTAAGAAAAAAATGGTTTAATATTATGAAAAAGGAATATGTAAATTTGCTTACCTTGAGCCCAATCTTCACGTTCCCAATCAACATTGTATTTTTTCTTGTTGGGATTACATTTTGCAGCCATCGTTAACGTTGAAATTAAGAAATGAAATTGTCAACTTGTTATTGTTTCTTCTTTCTATGTAATATGTAATCCACAACAAAGTAGGTGCTACTCGCTAATTATAGGAGACAAACGTTTTTTACATGTTTATTACCATACGTATTGCGTTAGAAGAAAAGGGAGAACTATATATTTTATTGATATCCAGTGTTGGTAAAACGTATAAATAGTCTGTAATGTTCAGTGAATTAGGGACTTCCCAAAATTGCAATACACAGTCACATAATACTTACCGTATGAAAGAGAGAGAGGACTATATAATTCATTGCTATCCAGTGTTGTACATACACCCAATTGAATAAGGCAAATAGACAGACAACATATTTGCGCAAATCCATTCAATCGAACTGAATTTATTACTAACCGAAAACTTTTGCACAAACATTTGTGTCAAAATAGGCAAGTAGTTGAAATGTGTATGCAAATACATTTCGATTTAGTTTATCCCCGAAAATTCCCCAAAAATCCATTGTTATCCCCAGATCCCCAAACAGAAATTTTGTACCCCATTTTAAAAAAAAATTCCCCAAATTGGGGAAAAATCCCTTATCTGACAACACTGACCTGACATAGCAATTTTCTGTCTTTTGTATGTATCAGTGTTGGTAAGCAAACTACAGCTGTACAATTGTAAATTTTTCGTACGTTGGTACGAAAAACATTTCTAATCAATTTGATGCTACGAAAACAAAGTCAGTCTTCATTAAGGTACCATTCTAGGTTATTCCAAAATCTTCAAGTTAATCTGGTTGTGCCTTCGAGCTATCGAAATAGAGATGGCCAGTTTACGCCGCGATATGGACATTGGCGGGTTGTAGAATTTATTTTCCCTCGAATTGATATATTTAAACAATACAGGGACATTAATCATCTCAGAAGGGGCTTACAGTTCGAGTCCCCAGATTTTCCCTGTCCATAGCTGAAAGCCTTAAAAACCGACCGATGGCCGTCTGTGCGATATTAATTTTTCTTTTAATCTCAGATAAGTTCGTATTTTTTTTAACGATTTAGTAGGAGGTGGCAAAAATTCGTCAGTCTTACACTCGACAATGTTCACTTTTGCACTTTTTCGGTATCGCTTTAACTCCGATAGTAAAAATTATTGAACATTTCCACTGTGAGTCTCTAAAAAATGGACTGCATCCATGGACAGTGTCGCATGCTTTTATTAGCATTGTAACCCTTTTAAAAGTGTTATTATGTCAATGGACTTCATAATACACTCTCCTTAGACGTTATGACATGCAATCTGAACTCCTGGTATCTAAATGAACTGGCCAAATATTTCAGAAACTGATAGCAATTCTTGCAAGTCACACTTCTAAAAGACGCCCTGGCTTCATTAACTTGAAACCAGGACTTATATACGTATAGAATCGGAACCTTTAATCAGATTTCTTTATATGTATATGCCTACTTGGGGCTACATAGCATATAGGGTAAAATTCTCATGTCGGTGTAAAAAATACTCGCCTGATTCGCATATAACATGCCTATCGATGGGCCCCTATTTGGAATATTGTCATGCTGCGATTTTGTGGCTTTTTTGGACTTTTTTGCACTTCTGATATCCATCCCACCCATCTCCAATGATCGCTTTTATGGCTGTTGCTGTGTAGCGCAGGTGTTTTTGTTTTGCTTCTGTTTTGTGTCATTCTGCGCAAACTTGAAAGTACGACTGATGGCTGCCTTCATGGGGGATGATAGTACAGAGGGGTACGTTCGTGCCGAAAAAGCTAACTTGTTTTTAAATTCATAAATGTATATTCGCACAAACATAAATACAAGTTTCATGTGAGTGTGTGTGTGAGTGGCTGGCAGCGTTGTGAGAGCGAGCGTAGGCCTTCGGTGTCGTGTAGTTTACTCTTATTTGCCAAATGAATTGACGTACTACATAAAATTATTATCTTATCTCTCGTGTGACAGAGAATTCGTCTTTAGCTGCGACCGATAAGACGGAAAAAAAAGTATTTTTGCGAAGAACAACCGCCAGCTGGAAGTCGATATTCTGCATAGAATCGAAGTTGTTTTTTTTTTTTTATTTTGAAATAATGCGAATTCAAAGAGTAGTGGACGCCATATTAATGAAAGACAGAGCGAAGAATTATAATAGTATTCAAAGTCATTTGATAAATGTTCTATTAATCGACTGTCTCCTAGGTACGAACTGTCGCAAGATTTGCTGGAGAAGCAAATAGAGTTGTTGGAGCGTAAATACGGAGGTGTGCGGGCTAGGAACGCTGCAATTACGATACAGAGGGCTTTCCGTCATTATATGATGGTGAAGAAATTTGCATCGATCACAGCAATGGCCAAAGCGGAGAAGCGATTGAGTCGGAGGACTATGGTTGTGGGCGGCAGTGCGGCGGATGAAACGATGGTCAATACATCAATGTCGTCCGCATATGGCGGTAGTGTGGAATCTCAAGTATTGGAAGGTTCACTGATGACAGCGTCAGCAAATCAACAACAACAGCCTCGAGTTACTATAATGCCGGGTCCGCCGGGCGGAGGTGTTAGTGGTGGTCATCAATCTTTATCGTCGGGGTCAAGAACGCCGCCGACGCGATCATTGTCAATGCGCGAGCGACGCCATGTGGATGGTGGAACTATACCGCGAAGCCAGTCGGGTAAGAATAGATGCTTATTTTGAGAAAAGTTTTCGAAGGGTGGTAATTGATATAATTGTTTTTTAGGCGTGTCCAGCACCTCGGTGACGAGTTGTGCAGCCACAGGGGGAAGTGGCGGCTCGGGTCATCCTCATGTTAATCTGTTGCATGCGGCCGAGCCACATTATTACGCGGTTCACAATCTTAGTGGCACACAGATGACAGCTTATTGTGGCAGCTATCACTCTGCCCAACACGACGGTAGCTTCGCCAGTTCGGCAAACAGCTCGCATTTGGATTCGTCTCTTAATGTATCTTGGGTGAATAGCAGCGGAGTTTCGCCGCACACCCCTTATTATTCTGCAGCTCAAATTTATATGCGTCCGCGAGGATCGTCGTCTTCGTCACAGGAACGCAAGAAAGTGCCGCCAGAAGTTCCAAAGAGAACCTCTTCGATTACGGCACAACAGCATGGGCAATTGCAGCTGCAGCTGCAGCAACACCAATCCCACCAGCAAATGATGGTAATGCGACAAACGCCTCCGCCGCCTTCCATGATGCGTAGCAATGGGCTATGCAAGTCAGCCGAGAATGGAAGTCTTACATCGGTACAAAGCTCGGGCAGTGATTCCAGTGCGACTTCTGTAGAACGAAATGCCATTAGTGATTTGGGATCAGATCGTTCAAATTCGCCAAATACTTGGAAGCGCGGTACTATTCTAAACAGTTCCCAACAGTTTGTTCACAATTCGGATCCGGCGTATGCTCACGCCCAAAACTCGGCGGTCATAGCGGCTGCGTTGGTGAGTGGTACGGTTGCCGTAGAGGATCATGCAATTTCTTCCCATACGAGTGCTGCACAATACGAGCAACACGAACAACAGGGGCACCAACAAATGATTGGACCACCGACACAAACTCCAAACTACAAGGTTTCTGAAACGATTCGTAAGCGTCAGTATCGCGTTGGCCTGAACTTGTTTAACAAGAAGCCCGAAAAGGGAATAACCTATCTGATACGTCGCGGTTTCCTGGAAAATACACCTCAGGGCGTTGCTCGTTTTCTCATCACTCGCAAGGGATTGTCGCGCCAGATGATCGGTGAATATTTAGGCAACTTGCAAAACCCTTTCAATATGGCCGTACTCAATTGCTTTGCGATGGAATTGGATCTGTCGGGAATGCAAGTCGATGTTGCACTGCGCAAGTTTCAGGCCTATTTTCGTATGCCTGGCGAAGCTCAAAAAATCGAGCGCCTGATGGAGATTTTCTCACAACGCTTCTGCCAATGTAATCAGGACATCGTCGGGCGACTGCGGTCTTCAGATACGGTAAGTATTCTAAAAGATAGCTGGTCAAATGTGCGTCTAAATAAACATTGTCTTCCTTTCCAGATTTTTGTATTAGCATTTGCAATTATTATGTTGAATACCGATTTACACACTCCGAACTTAAAGCCGGAGAGACGAATGCGGGTTGAGGATTTCATTAAAAATTTACGTGGCATTGATGACTGCCATGACATCGAGAAAGATATGTTGGCTGGCATATACGAACGCGTTAAAGCCAACGAGTTCAAGCCAGGCAGTGACCATGTCACGCAGGTAATGAAAGTTCAAGCAACTATTGTTGGAAAGAAACCAAATTTAGCTTTGCCGCATCGCCGGCTGGTCTGCTATTGTCGACTGTACGAAATTCCTGACATAAACAAAAAAGAACGACCTGGTGTTCACCAGCGTGAGGTATTTCTCTTCAACGATTTGCTAGTCATAACGAAGATATTTAGCAAGAAGAAGTCATCCGTCACATACACGTTTCGCAATAGCTTTCCACTGTGTGGCATGGTTGTGACGCTGTTGGACGTGACCAACTATGCATTCTGCATTCAGCTGTCACAAAAAGTGGACGGCAAGATCCTGGTCACTTTTAACGCTCGCAACGAACACGATCGTTGTAAATTTGCCGAAGACCTTAAGGAGTCCATTTGTGAAATGGACGAAATGGAATCATTACGAATCGAAGCTGAACTGGAGCGCCAAAAATCTGCACGAACACGCCCCACTGGCAATTCTGAGAATCGAGATAGCGGCGTGGCAGATGTCGAAGTCTGTCCCTGCCCTTACCAGACTCCACAGACCAATGAACTAGCACAAAACACAGCTGAGTCAACTCAACAATTGAAACGAAGCGCTCTCAGCAACAGTCTGTTGGATATACACGAACAATGTAAGTTGAATTACATCGTCTTTGATTTCACAAGCACACTTTCTCACCTTTTTCTATCGTCGCTTCGTTGGACAGGCTTGTGAATGACATTGGTCATTATGCCAATGCAATAAGTAATAGATACATTTATGTAATAATATTAATTTAAAATTACTTTGGGTTGACTACATACCACAATGTATGTACCCACAAGACAAGATTAACATGACGAAATTTCAATCATTAAATGCCCAACAGCTTCAAAAGCAATTTGTTCTTCTGTGCTTTATGAGTTTCATCGAATAAGTTGTGTTTAAAATCATGCTTAAAATTTGAGCTTGCTGAGTGTTTGGATTGGTCACTTACAATTACTTACTTGGCTAATTCCCACGGCATCCAATTAATGAACAAGGGGAAGTTTTTACGTGATCAAGAGCTGAAGTCGCCGCATTTACGAGGCGGAAAATCCACCACTTACCATCACTCCACGGTGGTTCTAAATGTACGAAATATGGAAAACGTGTGATGCTTTTGTCAGGAGTTCGTGTGCTTTCGAGTCGGACTTTGACTGACCTAAAAACACGTATAAAATCTGATGTTATTAAAATTTGGAACAGAACGCTTTTGTCCACAACTAAAATTTAACTTCAATTTGAAAAGAAGAGTTTACAATATTGTATGACAAAAGAAGCGTCTACCATTTAATGGTCGAGAACATGGTATAGGATATATTTACTCCTTTCTTACTCGTAAAGGCATTTTTCGCATTGGCATTTGCGAAATGGAAGACGTCAATAAAAATGTAATTAACATCTGATCTTTCCAAGATTATAATCAATATTTGTTATGTGAGAGTCGCGCACAACTCTGTAACGTTGAATGAATGTTGGCTGTGGGTTCTTCTTGCACACTGTGAAGAAAGAAACATTGATGATCAACCAAATCGAAGTCGGCAACTCTCGATAAATGGGAACTTTTGATCGCTCTATACGCATGCTGCTTGTGTTAACATTTGAAAGATGGTAAAACTTGAATCGGGTTATGTACCAACACTCCATAAGCTGGACAAAGTCGGCGGGCGTATATGTCATCTACGAGTTGTTGTTTTTGGATAAATCTAAAATTTGCATATGCACAGAAACAGGTTTAAATCAAAAACCAAAGCGTTTGCTTTGCAGAATATTTGAAAAGCCAGTTTATATGATTCTAAATATACTAACTAGCGTAAATCTGTTGTGAGATACATACTTATTCGTTGATATTTAAGTCACTAGTATTTGGTGAGATTCAATCATATTTCTTCTTTTGAGTGCTTTTATAGTAATAAAAATATATTTTAAAACAAATGTTTGCCGGTGTCCTACGCCAAATAACAAATAAATTTACAAGGCCATGTTAAAACTTTTGTTAAAACGGCGTTGACATTCGAATATGGCATTACATTGCAAGTGCTCTTTAGTCAGCATCAATACCAAACATCAATACTTAAATCAAATCATCGAATCGAAGTGGAGGTTTTAATGCTTTATAGTATTTTGGAGAAAATTAGAGAAGTACGATTATCAAAAGTGATTCTCATTCGTCCGTTGAGATACTTGTCAAATCAATATAGATGCAAGAGGTCTTGTCCGGAATAAATCCCTGTTCAGTTATAAATACCCGTACTATAATCATATTTGTGGGCGGTCGTCGTGCGATTGTAAGCGTGTACGAATTTCGCACAAGTAAATTCGGGTATGAACGTCTTAAACTTTTACTGCAGTTGGTTTTACCCACATCGTGAATTCCGGCGGCTTTACAAACTATTGATTAATCTTTAAGCCGGTGATAAACGTTCCCGGCCAGGAAGCAAATGAAGTACACCGTGCATATCTCACTGATACGAAAGAGGTTCCCCACTTAATCCTTGCTGTAATGTTAAGGGTATTGTGTTTGTATCATATTTTTGGAGCCTGAATAATTTGCTAAATCGAATACTGATTTTCAAAGTAAATTTAGATAATTTGGTAGCGTTGTTCAAGCATATATCTATTCATAATGGTTTGCCAGAGAACCAGAAACACTATATGCCCATATTTTTAGAAAATATATGTATTTTGTAGTTTTTTTTTCTTTTTTCGTTATATGTATTTTGGTTAAGATCATAATGTGTCAAAAACAATGTCGATTATGCGTTTCCTCCAATGTTCCCACGTTTGTTCAAGGTTTGTTTCCAACTAATGGAAATGTGTTAAACGAATATGTTCACAAAAAGTAAATTTTTTTATAGCTGCTTTGATTCGCTTTATCAATGACCGTATTGTGAAAAATTACAATGTCCTAGAACTTTTCGTTTGGCCGCTATCGTGCTTTCAGCATACACAGACGGACGGACATTGTTAGATAGTCTAGGCATTTTACGACGATCAATAACTCGATGCAACTTGCAATCAGCAATGCAATTTATTGCTTTTTATTCTTGTTTATTTGGTTAATTGCATTACTGAGCTATTTTAGATTTAAAACAAAATAGAAAAATTGGTTACCAGGTAATTATATAATAAAATCCACAAATCAATCTATTTTTCTCTAAGCCATGTAAAATGACAGCAATATCTGTGTATATTTTGATTTCCAATGTGCAAATAACTTAGTTATGCAATTGACTGACTAAAAACAAAGTTTGTCGTAGCTGGAAATTTGTTCTTTAAGTAGACGGAAATGGATTGATTTTTATGACAATATTCTGTTTTAATTTGAGACGACTTGAACAAAAATGTTTACACATACATATTTACTAACTTTATTTAAAAGAAGGACCAAAAGGACTCGCTAAAGGAATAGATATAGATTTTTCGTATTTAGTGACCCTACTGAAATTTACTGGGGAATAATTTGTAAAACATATCAGTACTCAAAACATCCGTTTAAAATACGTCACTTCTTTCAAATAAAGATAATCTCTATTAAATTTCACTTTTTGACGCTTAAATGAAGGAGAGGGACTATTTTGAATACGGCCCATATGCGTTGGCCCATAAAAAGTAAGTGAGACCTTCCAGGACCCCGTCCTTTTGAGGATTCCCACCGAAAAACGTGTTGCACAGTGTAATATATTTACCTTTTTGGGGAGCCGATCAATCAGCCCTATCCCCATTGTCGTTGTAACTTTTACAAAAGAATCCGCTTATTTATAAATTTTGGTATTCTTTTTAAGAATATGCGTTGAATATTTACTGCAAAGTTAAGATGTATTCCGCGGCAATATCAGTCTGACGTTTCCAGGATGTGGGTAATGGTTTTCAAATTACTTCAAAAGATTTAAAAGTTACTTTTAGCTTAATGAAACAGCCGTTATGCATGTGCCGCGAACAACTCCACCTTATTTACACAATTTGACTTCCTGAACGTTGCCCTTACTTCCCTTTAACTTTTATTAGCGTACTTAAGTAAATGTTATGTTTTCATAATGCAAACGGTCGCAGTTCACGTAAATCGTCTCTAATTCTCGGTGGGAAAAAACATGTAAAACTTTTCCTGTTTCATTCCATATCTCTTTAAAGTTAGTGGAAAATCCTTCTGCTTGAGGAGGATTGATTTCTGACTCTTCCACAAATTGATTCGCATTTGTTACCTTGATTGAATTCGACGAAAATCCAATTCGATTAAGATGAATCTTTCACAAATATCTTCAACCGATTTATGTCTTTAGCTCAGATGTTTTGTGTCAACCCCTTGCATATCGAACAAAGTCATTAAAACTTTTAAGTGAGCCACCATTTTCCATTTATGTGTTCTGTAGCTAACCCAAACTATTATTCGCATTCGTACCAGTATTTTTGTTTTGCAATAGAACATCTTGTTTTAAAGCCTAAAAATAAAAGCATATAAATGATTTTAGAATATTGCTGCGCGACAAGAACAACAACAGAAAAATGGTTTCACTTCGCAGACATTTTAATTTCATATTATTTTTTGTAGTTCTGTACATTGCTAACACCCTACTCAAAATACAACGCATCGAAGCAATAACTTACGATCATATCTAAACGTGGCCCAAACGTACCCTGCACGAAAGAAGGGGAATGTGTCCTAAATTTTCTATTCCATTTTTAGCATCTCGAATCATTATTAAACCCTTATTAACATATCCCGCAATAGATGACATAAGTCATTTGGCAATAAAATGTGCCAAGGTTAAAACATTATTTTTGGGAAAGTTAAGTACTGCTCGACGACTCCTATAACTATACGTACATGAACAAAATGGGCACTTTCCTAACGAATGACGCGTCTGACACATTAGTTCGTCTGACATCTTATTATTAGTTTCTTTTATTTTTATTTAAATTTGTTTTAGCTTTTGTTAAGGCTCTTGAACAGCATTTGTTAAAATCTCTTATTTTTTCTACTTATTTTTTTTGTTTTCCCTATCCTCTCCTTTTTTGTAATCAACCCCTCCCCTTCACCCCCTAATTTTAGGCTAGTTATAAGTATGCTTTTAAGCTAAATTCTAGGATATTTCACTCCTAAGACCACTTTAGCCTCGGGAGCAGGGGCGAACACACTTATCAGAGCTACATACATACAAATTAAAAATATTTCTATACACAGAAAAGGCTTGGTGCCGTTAGCTGCACGTTATTGGTAATTTAGACAATACATTATAGTCATAAGCAATTTCTTGTTCATTGATCTGGTATATGTCTGTCATTGTTTTTGAAAAAAGGCTTAATAAAATAAACTAAACTAACTAAACTTTGTTTTAGATTTTTAATGTTTGAAAAACTTTTTTTCTATTTGCAGTCGGTAGCGATAAACCACAAAGACGTGGTAGTGTTGGTTCTCTTGACAGCGGAATGTCTATATCGTTTCAATCGACTACAACTAGCAATGCATCGCGAGAAAATGCTGCAGTTATAGCTGCTGCAGCTAATGCTGCTGCTGCTAAATTGAGACTAGGTCCCACAGCAGCAAACGCTGGCGGACTTTACATTGCACCAGGGGTACAAGGATTTAATCAAGTCAATTACATTCACCAGCATGCACATCTCATACAGCAGCAGCAGCTTCAACAGCAGCAGCAGCAACAACAACAATCTCAGGCTCCAATAAGCGGTCGCATACCCGGACGCGAACGAAAACTTTCTCGCTCAGAGGAAAACAGATCGACTGAAGTCTAAATAATTCTTATCTCATTCTTTCCCTCTCGTATTCCTTTTGTTTTGTAAAAAGCAACGTCAATCATCGCTTCGCCGTTTTGTTTTTATTGGTTTCTTTGAGTTTATATAAAATTATCTTAGTATTTGGTAGGCATACGTTTTTGTAATTTAGATTTAAGAACTTTCTCTATCTATACATACATCATACATTTATATTAAATATATAAACCTATTAACATAACTATACTTGCATTCATGCACTTCTGTACTGTATGATGTGGGCATGTATGCATTTATCTATCTATTTATCAGCATTATTTATGGAAATATATAAATAATTATCCTAAACGAATGTTTTGTAAATACTTTAACTGACACTGAAATATTAAAAAGCAATTAAATGAAACAAACGACGTTTTTTTATTTTTGGATTGAACTATTCCGCTTTGTCGAGACCATTTGCCTTTGGCTTTCTCAAGTGAAAACGATCGATTCTAAGTACTCTTCTTACATTTTCTGGAGCGGCAGGTCATTGAAACGAGAGGGGATCCTTGTGGGCGGCCACAAGAAACCTGCACTGATATAACGCGTGATCCATTTCGAGGTTTCCTACTTTTTTAAAGATAAAAACACAGAAAATTCAAATTGAATGGAAAATGTTTATTATCATTTGAAAGAACATTCTTTGGCATTTATTGTTTGAAGATTATGTCTATCAAATGTTGGCCACGGCTACGTCTCAGATGGTCCATCCGTTGAGTCCAATATTCGAGTACTCGTTCGAGCATTTCGGCTGGTAACTGGCGAATGGCAGGCGTGATGTTTTGCTCCAAGGCCTGAATCGAAGCGGGTTTGTCCGCATAAACTTTAGACTTTACATATCCCCACAGGAAACTGTGGCCGGCCCAAAACGTGAAATTATCTGCACACCGATGTGTTTTCTCAATAAATCCATTGATTGATGCGACACACGACACTCACACCCGCCCCTGCCGACCGAGGAGGCCACGTCCCCATACGTAGGGACAACGTACACATTATGGACCGATCCATAATGAAGATGACAAGAAACGTCATCCATTAAAATTAGCTACAGATATTTATCAACAGCCGATCGGTACAAAAAATATTAATAATAATCACTAGAAAATATAAACACCAAATTTAATACTTTATAATATAACCACCACCTTAATTTAATACAATAATACAATCCAATCAAAGTATGAGAAGGACTAGAAGCATGCAATACAAAATCAAAATATAACCACCACCTTTCTTTATTACAAAATTAAAATCTAATAAAAATAATATAAGCATAATATACATAAGTATATACAAATAATAACAATTACTAAATTTGTTTATGGCAGCCTAAATTGTTATGAAGACAATGAGCCTTGGTGTAATGAGTTTAAATAAAAAAATATTACAGTTTTTAATGAATCAAAACCTAAGGAGAAATCAATTAAATGATATAACAAATTAAAATCAGTACACATTCTACGAAATGGGTCACCACATGCATAATTGTGCCTTTGAAACTGATACTGATAGTATCTAGTAGGTCTAAATGGGACGTTAATAGAAATTTTTGATATTAAGTATTCAGAAGCCACAACCCCACATATAATTTTATATACCATCACCGTATTCATCATAGTTCGCCTACTCGTCAATGAGGGCAATTTAATAAGATTTAACCTGCCATTATAAGAAGGAAGTTCATAACCAGTATTCCAGTGAAGTTATTAAAATTGACTTTCTATCCATCATAAAACCGAGATCAATAAATGAATCAACCGATGCCAATTCAGAGCCACATAAATTAAATTTAGTAGCCAACAAACTACGTCTAGAAAAGCACATATGCTTACACTTTTTAAGGTTTAATTCCATAAAATTAAATTCACACCAAGTACTAAATCTGTCCAAATCACCCTGCAGTATGTGACTGTCCGCAAAGCTAGCATAAGAAGAAAATAATTTAACGTCGTCCACAAACATTAGTAAATTAGAGTTGAATGAATAGTAAAAAGAGAATAGGTCCAAGGTGGCTGCCATGTGGGACACCAGAGGAAATACAAATTGATCTGGAAAGACTTTTTTCAAATAAAACTACTTGTTCCCTCCCAATTAGGTAGGAGGAAAGCCAATTTATGAAATTATAACTAAACCCAATTTTGTTTAACTTGAATAGTAATAGTCTGTGATTTACTTTATCAAATGCCTTACTAAAATCAGTATATATAACGTCATTTTGCTTGCGACGAATAAATGCATCTATAACTTCAGAGGAAAACTGAAGTAGATTTGTATTGTAGAGTGACCCTTACGAAATCCATGTTGGCATGGATGGAGTATGGGCGCCACATTATGTGAAACAAAATTTGTTACAATTTTTTCAAATAACTTAGGAATTGCGCTTAATTAAGCAATCCCCCTATAGTTCGATACATCCAACAGACTACCAGATTTGTGAAGTGGAAACAAGTAAGACCGTTTCCATAAATCAGGAAAGTACCCCAATTGTAATGATGAATTAAATAATAAGGGTAAGACCAGGGATTCAGAGCAGCCTTTCAATAATACATTCGGAATGCCATCGGGTCCAGAAGTACTAGTGGGTTTAAGACGATGCAAGTTTAATTCAATAAGTGAAAAATCTAAAAAAGTAGGAACTTTTTGATTTACTGAAAAAATTTTGTAAGGGTACGGAATTGCAGGATTAAACAAACGTAGTGAATATGTATTTTCGAAAAAGTCAGCAAAACAGTTTGCAATAGACTGATCGCTTGAGAACTCAACACCATTAAATCTTATTCTCGATGGCTTAGAAGATGTTCGACGTTTTAAATTAACAAATCGATAAAATGATTTAGGGTCCTTTTTAAAATTGTCCCTAACTCTTGTCAAGTACGACCTATAGCATCGACGAGCCACGATATTGTACCGTTGTCTCGCTATGAATTATCTACCATAATCAGCAGTTAGTCCTGTTCTTTTAAATGATTTACTCTTTATGTTTTTTAATCTACATAACTCCATAGAAGTCCAAGACATACGAGTAGTTTTTTCTACAACAATGGGTTCCATAGGCACTGTTTTAGATACAAATTCATTTAGTATGTCATAAAATTTCTTAACAGCAAAATCAAATTCCGCAATAGTACTACAACAGCAGATAGCATTCCAATCAACAGATAATAAAAGGGAATTAAGTCTATGAAAATCACAACGTTTGAAGCAAAATCTAGAAAAATCGCCAGCAGGACTAGGAGGAAGGTAATGTAACTGAAAATGAAATACCTATAGTCGGGTGGTGGTTGTCCTCCGGAGTAGAAATTGGATGCATTCTCATAACTTGAAATGAACTTGAAATACCAATGGTCAAAATCAAATCAAGAATCCTTCCATTCTGGTTAAGAATATTATTAATCTGAGACAAATTCATTTTTGCCAATAGGCCAGCAACATCAGTGGTCCAATCGCTGTTAGTAAGAGGAGTAAGTGCTTCTGAATCAGGCAACATATGCCATGATACAGAAGATAAGTTCAAGTCTCCCAATGTTAGGATAATGTCAGACTCATTCATACTTGTAATTATTTTTCCAACGGCAGTCAAATGTTCATTAAAAACATTAAAATCGGTCGAAGGAGGAATGTAGGAACAGATAATAAAAAGTTTTTTAGATCCCAATGCAACACAAACTGCAATAAATTCCAAATTGTTAAATTCATCAGAAAAAATACGCTCAGAAGGTAGACAGCAGGAAACCGCAATTAAGACACCACCAACAGGGTCAACAATCTTATCGAAGATATCTTCTGACACATTTATCTTGAATGAGGATAAATGATTAGAAGATGAGTTAAATTTAAAAATATTCAAATCAAAGTCACCTTCCAACTTCGACTTCATATAATAACTAATGTCATCTATTGCGGTGTCAGGGGCAAACCGAGAAATAAAGACAGTCCTTCTCACTGGAATGGTCTGCTATTACTTGACGAACAGGCCAAATCAACCGTTTGAATAAACGGCCTCTCTCCGGCCTCAACGTCAATGAACACCTCACTGACAGTAGTAGGACATTTTAAAACCGGTGTCTGCAGGTTCACACTCAATGCTGAAATTGAGTTCGGTGTCCCTTCCGGTTTTTAACAGCAGTATCCACAAGTCCAACTGCACAAGCAATTTCTTCTCCGCCAGAAGACGGCCCCACATCCATCGGCATAACGTTAACCTGTTCCGTTACAGGTACCGCGGGTGTTCTTTCCGTCAGCTTGGGAGAATTTTTCCGTTTTGGTGTCGTCGTCTGTGGTACGACAAACTTATCCAAGTCCGGATATATATCAAACATTTCAGAGAATTTAGAAAATTTCTCCTGAATGCTTAATAACTCCAATCCCATCTTGGATACTTCCGCAAGTGTATCCTTGAAGAATTTATAAAACTGTATATCAATTCTTCTACACCGCGGGCAACACCATCTGATGCCATTATTTTGACCTATGGCATCAGCGGCACGAGCAGAGACGCCGGCACATTTGGTATGACCAAACATACCACATATCCAGCAACCAATCATTCTCTCGTTGGATGTTAAGTTGCAACCTATGAGAGTGTAAGTTATTTTTTTTTATTAAATTATAAAATAAAAATGATTTGTGAACTACACAAAAAGGGAAAAACAAAAAGAAAACAATGACGACACTCTAAAACTCAAGAAACACAAAACGAATATTGTAGATAAAGCAAAATGCACAAAATAATAATTGCAGCTTAAATTATCACAATGTTGTTGTTGTAAAAATAAAAGAGGACTCAATCAAAAATAAAATGCATATATTGTGATATTTGATAAAACACTGGACAGCACTATATCCCCAAACTAAGTAAAAACACTTCTAGTGATTATTATTAATTTGAAAACGGATAAATAATACTTTAACTTTTAAAATTAATTATTTTAAATTTAGTAGCGCGGAGCACTGAAAAATTGCAAGTAACACGACAGGGTTGTTGAAACCAAATGTAGCCGAGATCACGAGCTTCAATTTCAGGCATCAAATAGTCGATTATCATGGCACCATAACGATCGCCATTGACGGTTACGTTGTCACCGGCATCATTTTTAAAGAAAAAAGGACCGATGATTCCACCGACCCACAGACCACACCAAACCGTTGTTTTTTCTGAATGAAGTGGCAACTCTAGAACCTCTTCTGGTTGCTCTTCGTCCCAAATGCGGCAATTTTGCTTGTTTACATACCCATTGAGCCAGAAATGGGCCTCATCGCTTAACAAAATTTGGCTCGAAAACGCACGAAACACATTCCTCACAGAACGTGAATTTTCGTAATAAAGTTAAACGTTTTGTAAACGTTGTTCAGGCGTAAGTGTTTCCATGATGAAATGCCAAACAATACTAAACAAAAATAATATGACAGCATGACACGACTCGCACGTGACCTGTCAAAAAAAGGCTATTGAAATAATAATAATAAACAAGTAGAGACTTGGATCACCCATTAGTAAAGTTTGGCCGTGGATCTCTTAAACCTCACTATACTTAATATTTAATATGAGCATGACTACCCTGTCTACGGTTGTCGAAATACGACTAGTGAAGTTCGGCGATATTAACACTGATCGTATTTCGACAACGACAACCGTAAACAGGCTGCATATGTAAAGCCTGATGCGTTAACGATACGGATCTTCCGTACCACATGCTTTTTTGATGTCTTTTGGCTGCATTTGCGAACATTACTACATTGTAAATGGAAAATAGCAAGTCAATTCAAATTTCAAAAAAAAGTTTTATTTTTTGATTCGAGAGAAAACGTTGACTCCTGTAAGCCGTTTTGTTGGACCCATAAATAGACCTATACGAACCAAAGTGGTTCGGGTTGGTTGTTTGTCCGACGAAGTAAATAATCTTAATTGAACGGAACGGAAATATCATTATTTTTTGGTACACGTATTTTCGAACCCGTTACCACATTTAGCCGAATAGCAAAAATAATTTTATTTTTTGGATTTGTGAAAAAAATCTTTTGTTATATGCTACTGCCACTAAAGCGGCAAATTTGCAACCTTTTGTGCCACAGTCATTTCGTCGCTTTTATGCTGTTTTGATCCAAACGCAAATTTCTGATATTGGAAAAAAGCAAATCGAAAATTAATTATTTTTTAATTGAACCGATGCAATTGCATAGATTTTGTCATTTTATTTTATGTCTCTTCATGCGAAATTTCACCGAAAATAAATAAATTTTGGTCAAATTCGAGAAACTTAAAAATTGCAAATAAAATGGCGTTTGGATCATAATACCATGAGTGCGACAATTGGTTAACAACATTTTGGGCCAACAACAACCCCATTAAATGTGGTCCACATAAGGAAAAGAAGGTTTCGATATTGCATATGAGTCCCGTTCTTTTACACATTTTATTATGAGGAACCAGTTGCCAACACGGTAAAATTGGTCTTTGTATTCTTAAATCCTCCATTAAAAAAGTTTCCCGCGATTCGTAGACCTGTGCCTTCAAAAAGACAAAAAGTCTACATAAACCCTGAAGTTTAATTAGAAAAGATTTTATAGCAATGTTTTGAGGCATTAAAAACAAGATTATTTGAAAAGAAACTATGTAGGAAAGCATAACATAGGAATTGTTCGGTAAAAAACAATAATTTGCTGGAAGACTATACAAAGAGAGTGCAAAGAATGGAAAATTAGAGTTATCTTTGTTGATATGATCCAATTTACATATGAGTGAACAAAATTATAACAATAGAAGATATCATTAAAAGTTTTATTTTAGAAAGTGGAAAATCGAAATGTGTTGTAAGTCTTTAAAGGAAAATAAATCTTATTAATATAATATATGTAATATAGCAATATTATTGACATCTACTGAACTGACAATCATTATAATACCAATACTACCGAAAAAAAACACGATTTGCCAGACCTTAGAAGCTTTCGATACGCAATGTAAGCAGTATTTTTAACTTCGCAACGTTATGGTTGGGAGCGCCATATCTTGGTCTAGAGTCTAAATATTTACCGCTATCAATAAAAAAAATATATTGGAACAAAATCGAAAGGAATCTGCGTATATCTTCGGCCTTGGAAGTATATGTTGGAGACTGGCTTATTAATCTTGTCACAAGGCCTAATTTACCACCCATCCCTAGACTTAGAAAGGGACCTAAGGGTAAAAAACAGTTTTTTTCAGGAGAGCCATTTTAATGATTTAAATACGTGTATATTTGGTGTACCATCACTTTCATAAAACGCGAATATCTCTGGGAGGGAACACTTTTGGGGCATGGGATCGGTCTCATTCGATGCTCAGATGTTGTCCACATCAAAAAAAAGTGAAAATTGATTTGTTTACCCTTAGGTCCCTTTCTCTATGCGCTGTCACATATGGACGTTTTCGACGAACTAACATGAAAATATTACATTTGTAGCCGTGAAACATTAAAATCCAACATTAAAATTCGAGCATGGGCTAAAATAACACCTGATATTTCGAAAAAAAAATTGCTGACTTTAATGCCCCGTCGACATACTAAAAGTTAAACTATACCCTTACCCTCAGCGATTACAACTTGGTGATTTTTCACTACTAGAGGTTATCTTTCAAAGTTTTGGAAAGGTTGCGATTTGAACTACCTTCGCGTATCGCCTATCTAGTAATTTTAACTAAAAACATTTTTTCCCATTAATTGTTCTTTGAAGTTTTGGGGTAGTAACTTGTCATCCCAAAGGAAATTACTGAAAAAATTAATTGATGCAAAAATATATCTGATTTTTTAATCATTAACACGGTTTTCAAAAACCTTGAACATTTTTTTTAATTTTCACTCAACCGAAATTTTCGGTGTGTTTTTCTTAAAGTTCTGTAGCTGAAAGCTGATTGAAATTCTTAAAACTGTGTTCATACAAATTAGTAGAAATCATCGTCGGGATGGCAGAGTGCGCGCCGAGCTGAAAGCTGATTGAATGGAACAAAACTGTTTTGAAGCGTTTTTCGTGCTGATTGGTGCAGATATTCGATTGTATGTGTGAAGATATGAGTTGTTTGTAATTTGTAAACGGTTCGTGACGCTTTGATACTGGTGAAATAATAAACAAAATTAATGAAATTTCAAGATTCATATTTAAGATTAACTGATTAATCATTGTTCTGATAAATCAGAAATTTCGATTTTTAGATTAATTAATTGATCACATTATTGATTACACAAATCTTGACTGATCGATTACCATGTTGTTTTGTGTTTATTTTATATGACAAATTGTCGTTGTTACATTTCTAATTCCGTTCCTTTGTTTCTGTACCCCCTCTTCTGCTTGGTAACATACAACATATGTGCGTATACTCTTGCACATAGTATAATGATGTATGTACATGGTAGTGCTGAATGACGTTCTTTTGTTTGTTTCAGTTTCTTTCATTGCGTACACCAACAACTTCTGACTATACCATGAAGATCATTTACCATGCTCTTGCTGTTGTTAATGCAGTGTGTGATTGGCTTTGTGTGCCGTTTTTAAGTTTTTGTTTGTTGGTGTTCTAATTTCTACTGATCAGTTGGTTTTCTGTATTGACTGTGGTCAGTTGTAATTGAAGTATGGACATCGAACAAATTATAAGTGAAGTTTTTTTTCGTCCATTGGGAGAAGCTAAATACTCTTCCTCAGACAAATCCATTACTGTTCACATCAATTTTATAAATACAAATGAATAACAAGGCTACAAAATAAACATTTATAAATACAAAACATACAACAGCGCCGATTTCAGCGTTCACTCTGCCATCCCTAAATTTCATATATGTATGTAAGCATGAAATAAGTTCGGCTCCGCTTTGAGCGCGCACTCTGCCATCAGCCTTAGCAGGATCAGCAGCGGCAAAGGCTTTAGATTGTTTACTGCACTTGCATACTGATATTTGTTTTGATTTTTTGGTTGGCGTAATGGCGAAGAAATTTAACATTCATTTAGCCAACATACGTGGGCTGCAAGTGTGTGTTCTCCCACATTCATTTCCATAACCTGATGTTCAAGCTCTTTGTAAGACCCAGGTGCGTGAGGATTCTGATCCACAGGATTTTTACGTCCTCGGTACCATACCCTATCTCTTTTTACTTCCCACAGATGTAACGTAACGATATAGTGTTCCAGAGCCAGCGACACTTGTCCTCACAAGATCCAGAATTTTACTCCCTTTTGGTTAAGTTCAGGATTGGAACACACGAAATTCAGTTTGGGTTTACTTATATACAGAAGCCCAAACTCGTAAAGGGAGGCTTCCCTTAACGGCATTGACACCCTTTCCGATTGAATAACGAGAGTTTTGGAGAGTTATCCGGACAGTGAAATTGCTAGAGATTTCAATGTCCACAATTCCGCCTGGCTTTCGCATTTGAGCTAATCAACTCCGGAGAGCCAATACACCAAGCATTTCGCCGCGCAAAATGACTTGACGCAACTAGTGAATGTACCGACACATATTTCGTATGTCGAAGGACACCATCACTGATCATTGCATTGTTTCAGCATCCTTTTCGTATTCCGCTCTTCATGTCGCTTCGATACCAGCCCCAAAGCGGAAAGTTTTTATCTACGAAAAGGCACTCAACCACTTTTTGAGCTCAACCACTTATTCCAGCATTTTAATTGAAAACTTTGCTATCTTGACAACGACGTAAATGCTCTGGCTGAAACACGCAGAGAAAACATATGGTTATTATATGGTCACCACAACAATAAAATGTTCTCTACAATAAAAGCATGTTCGTCGCAACCACAGTATTGTTTTTTTTAAATTTAATTTTGACAACAGTATGATTGCGACAATATTAATATTGTTGAAATGTAACAATATTATTATTGCCAAATTTAAATATGAAAATATGGTTGTAGCAACTATATAAACATAGTTGGTGCAACAAAAGTATTGTTGTTTAAAATTTACGTTACAATAACATGATTGCGGCAATCATACCGGGTGGTTGCGACTATGAACATGACAAAACACATCGATCACACGACAGCCGGATCGACAACCGTTGGAATATATATTTTTGTTTCTTGAATGGAATGTTCAATAAAAACATGGCCTCAAATCTGGCTATGAACTAATTGTAATGTAATTTTAAATAACTTGTTTGATAAAAATCTCTATTTTTGAATAACAACTTTACTTAATCCTAATAAATAATTTTGGGGATCATAGCAAGGTTGAGTGAATCATACTATGGTTGTAGGGATAATAGTATGGTTGTGGGGATCATAGTATGGTGCCATTTGAATCATACTATTGTTGTGAAAATACTACCAAATACTATGGTTGTGAAAGTCATAGTATTTTGTAGAGATCATAGTACGTTTGAGTGTGAATCATACTGGTTGTGGGGATCATAGTATGGTTATGTTAGGTAAGGATAGTTCATCATCTATCCCAACTCTCGTTAAAGATGATCGGGCATTCACTTATGTACACCGTTAAAAAGGCTAACCTGCTGGCTGAAATGTTTGCAGGTAATTCTTCCCTACCGGAAAGCAATCAACCACTCCGTGTGATCGAAAACGTATCTAGTTCCAGGCCTAAGATTTTTTTTCGAACTCGTGGAGTTAAAAGGGTTTTTGCATATCTCGATGTTAGTAAGCCCCAGGCCCTGATGGCATTTCGGCACTTATCCTATGTAACTGCTCTTCGACGCTAGCCCTTTTCAACCTTGCTTATCGTGCGCTTTTCAACCTTGCCAGCATGTTGAAATGTTGCGAACGTCCATTCAATCCCTAAAAAAGGTGAAGCCAATAATCCTGCGAATTATCGGCCAATCGCGATTTGCTCTCCAACGTAATGGAGAGCATGACCACCATATTCTAAGGTACCTGCTTAGTGATCGACAGTATGGCATCCGTAGAAATCGCTCTACGGAAGACCTGATGGCTTTCCTATCGGAAAGCTGGAGTAGATCTATCCACCAGTTTGGTGAGAGTAAGGTTGTGGCTCTGGATATCTCCAAGGCCTTTGATAGAGTCTGACACGGTGCACTCTTGTCAAAGCTGATCATGTTAGGTGTCGTTAATACTTTCGCTCGTTTTATATCGAGCTTCTTAGAGATCGCACTATATGAGTTGTTGTAGATGAGTTCTCATCCAACCAACATAGGCTTACCGCAGGTAAGGCTCTATCCTTTCTCCCTCTTTATTTCTTATTTACATTGATGATCTGTTGGGTTAGACCTTGAATCCAATCTACTCCTTTGGGTATGAAAGCAACCTTTGTCATTCTTATTCATTCAACCATAGGCCAAGTCTTCAAGATATTGAATACAGTAGGCGTTTTATGGATGAGACGCTTGGTCGGGATTTACAGGCCATTTCCGACTGGGGTCGAATGAATTGAGTGGATTTTAATGCGCGCAAGACGCAGTGAATCTTGCTGTCTCACAAGCGATTCACTAACCCATCAGGGTCGTCATTACTATCGATGATATGGATGAATAATCAGATGCTCTTGATGTTCCGGGCATGAATATACAATGTGAAGCTCGTTGGGTGAGGCATGTATTTGAAGTGTCGAAAGAAGCACTCAAGTGTATAAGTATAGGCTTTCTAAAGCGGTGTAAGAAAAAGGCCTAAGATGGAATACAACTCCCATATAATGGCAGGTGCTCCACAATCATCCTTGGAGCTACTTGACCATGTTCAAAGGAGAGCGATGGTGCAGATAGGCGACAGTAGGGTATCCAACTCTATTGTTTCCCTTGAGCATCGTCGGAATGTGGTATGTATGTCGCTATTCTATCGTTACTTGGATGTTCGCCGTTAGGACGTTAGGATGTTCGCCAGGAATACGAGACTTTCCAGGAATTCACACCCGTTTGTTATCGATTGGCCTGTCGACCGCACTATACACCACAGATCGAATTCCTTTTTTGCCCGTACTGTCCGTATGTGAAATCGACTTCCGGCAAATGTATTTCCCACCAATTACGACATCCAGAAATTCAAGACAAATGACAATAAACATTACTCCCTCTTTCCCCCTCTGATCCCTTACTTTCCACCCACCTACGCATTGCACTGCATAATAGGGGACATCTGAGTTCTAGCCAATAAAAAATGGAGCAATAGACAAACCCCTCCCACACAAATTACACTATCCGATCGTAGATTGAAACACAAAACTTTATCCCTAATGCACGAATTTCGTTTGAAGAGTGGATGGTATAAAAACCAAACATTAGTAACTTAGCAGTTAATAATAGATTGCTGTGGCTGTCCTGTGGGATACCAAAGGATATACAAAATTAATCTAGACTTCTCTAAAATAATACTACTTGTTGCCTTCCATATAGATAGGAGGAAAGCCATTTTATGAAATTATTATTAAATCCAATTCTGTTTAATTTGTATATTAAGAGTTTGAGATTACTTTATCAAATGCCTTACTAAAATTAGTGTATGTATATAACGTTATTTGTTTGCGGCAAAAAAAACGCATTTATAGCTTCCGAAAAAAACTGAAGTGGATAAGTAACAGTAGAATGACCTTACGAAATCTGTGTTGTCATGGATGAAGCTACGCTCCATTACGCTACGCTACATTATGTAAAAAAATCGTTAACATTTTTCAAATAACTTGGAAATTACGCTAAATTCAGCAATTCCTCTGTAGTTCGAAACACCCAATAAACTGCCAAATTTATGAAGTGGAAACAAGAAATACCTTTCCGTTATATTAGGAAAGTACCCAAATTTCAATGATAAATTAAATAATAAAGGTAAGAGAAGGGTCCAGAAGCAACAGCGGATTTAAGACAATGCAAATTTTTTCAATAAAGGAAGAATCTAAAAGAGGAGAAACTATCCGATTTACTGAAGAAATGCTGGAGGGGACGAAATTCCTGGGTTAAACGAACGTAAAGAATATGCATTATCGAAAAAGTCAGCAATAGACTGATCACCTGAGAACTTAACACTAATAAATCTTATACTTGATGGCTTAGGAGATGTTTGACTTTAATGTAAAATGATATAGGGTCATTTTTAGACCTGTTCTTTTGAACCTATGAATGATTACTTGTCATGTTTCCTTATCTACATAACTCCTTAGAAGTCCAAGGCATAGCGTTTTCTACAACAACGGGTTCCTTAGGCACTGTTTTAGATACAAATTCATTTTGTATGTCATAAAATTTCTTGACAGCCAAATCATGCTCAACAAAATTACCACAACTGCAGTCCTATCAACAGATAATATAAAGGAATTAAGTCTATGAAAATCACAACGTTTGAAGCAAACTCAGTAATTTTGGACTTTTTTGGTTGTCGATCTTAACGACATTTTTACTTGTTTTTTTTTTTTGTTTATATGCAAAATTTTAAAAATTGTTGTAACTTTTTTAGCTCGTTTGTCTTATTTTGGTCTGTTGCTTTTACACATTGAACAGGGATTAACCGGCTAAATATCTCTTGCATTAATATTGAAATAGAGGACAAGTTTTTAACAAAATGGCAAAGAGAAATTAATTTTCGTGGCTGCACACTGTTTTTATCATGATTTTGGGTCCGTGACACCCTCTTCAGAAAGTTTTGCTACAATTGTTGAAAGTAAAACCGAACTCTTTAAGGCCAGGCTCTCCCCAAACGAATGAGAACTACTGTTGTAAACCTTACTTTTCAAGTTTTCTTTACACAATTGCCCACGAAAATACAACTCACTCTTGCCACCTCTACAGAGACTCCACATCGAGAGCCATCAATACATTTCTTTTACAACGTGTGTGTATGTGTGTTGTAAAAAGAGTTTAGATAACTATGTTTCTCATTTGTTTGGGGAGAGACTGGCCTTATAGAGTTCGGTTTTACTTTCAACAATGCAGCAAAGCTTTCTGAAGAGGGTTGTTGAAAATTGTTCTGTCGCACAATTGTTCTGATGCCCTGCACACAATTCTAATGTTCATACCTATTATTTCACATAAAAAAATCGCATCAAAAATGCATTTGAAAGATATTTTTATGTAATGACACAAACGAACTTAGTACCAGACTTAATCAACCCTTTCCATGTAAATGGTTCTTTTGGTTACTTTGGGAACTTATGAGTTCCCATTTATCCCTATTATTTTCTATCAGAAATAGAGTTTTTGTAAAGATTTTTAGTCTAATACATTTTATCTAATAATCGTACAGTTGACTTGCATTTGCAAATTTGTAGTTCGGATCAGCAGAGCAACTTGATTCAAACCCCAAAGAAATTAAGAAACGCAAACCCAGAAATTCGCCTAAAGCATTTTGCTACGTTTTGTGCTAAGTTTCTTTAAATGAATACCCCTTTTTGCAATACTTTTTGTCAGCGGTAACACAGATTCCAAATTATGGACCAATAGAGTTGTTTCTTGGCGCTTAACTGCATAACGTAAAAAGTTTCGCTATTTCGCTATCGTAAACCCAAAAGTAACTTTAATACGAATACGAGTATAAATGCGAATCAACGCTTTAGCAATAAAATGTCATTGATTTGCATACTTTACATAAAATGTATATTTTGGTTAAAAAATGCATATTTTATACATATTTTATCAAAGGAAAGGGTTTTACAGACATCTAGAGCACGACCGATTAATCGGCCTCAGCCAAATTATGATTATCGGCTTCGGCAATATTTTTGGCCGATATTTGTATAGAATGTGAAGTCTAGTATTCACCTAAAACAAAATATTCGCTCTGGAGTTTTGTATTTATCTTTTCAAGGAAGGTCTTTTTGACATCTCTTACTTTATTCATGCTCAGTTTGGTTTGCCATTTCATAATGAATAGACTTACTCCGGAACAACGTTCGCAAATCGTGGTGAATAGGCCAAAAACGAGATGGCCACCGATTCTGATTATTACAAGAAAATTTTGTTTAGCGATGATGCTCACTTTTAGTTGACTGACGTTAATAACCAAAATTGTCGCATTTGAGGTAATGAAAATCCACAAGCAATTGTTGAGACGCCATTAAATCCCCAAAAAGTCACTGTTTGGTGTGCTCTATGGGCAGAGGTAATCACTAGTCCATATTTCTTTAGAAATTAAGCCGGCACAATGTTACAGTCAATGAAGAACCCTATAGAGCCATGAATTATAACTTTTTCATGCCTGAATTGGAGGATTTTCATTGAAGGAAACTTTTGGTGAGCGCATTATGGCCTCCAAGATCGTGCTATTTAGCACCGATGGCCTATTTTTTGTGTGTTTATGTGAAGTATTTACGCAGATAAGTCCGATACGATTGATGCCTTGGAAGAGAATATTCGGCGCATTTTTGCTGACATATGTCCCAAATGCGGTCGAAAATTGGGTCTCTTGGATGGAAATCATTTTTAAAACATAATGGAAAAAACGTATCTTTATAATAAAGCTAAATTAGGTACAGTTTAAATTTGTTCGTTTCTTTTTTGTTTATCGTGGTCTTCATGTTTCGGTAGAAATTTCTAAGCCGTACATAGATGGAGAAAGAAAACCACGTGGATGGAGGTTCTAACTGATAATGAAAAGGGGCACCACGTTTAATTTTTTCACATGGCTAGTTATCGGAAAACTGGTATCAGTTTCATGGGCGCCTCATCGGCGCATGTGTAGCAAAGAGTGCTAGTAGCGATGATTAAGACCTACGCGTAGTTTGTCACGTAGGTCATTCAGCACTTTAGATTGATATTCCTGTGGCTCATGTAGATCTGTAGGTTAAGTTAGGATAAGATTAGAAAATAAAAGACAATTTCCAAAATAATTTGAAGAGTGCGGTCGTGTTTACGTCGTAAATAGTCCTTCGAAAGTTGATAGAAAAATCATTGCGGGAAAACTGAAAAAAATAATATGTATACATCAAAAATTATTGAAAGAAAAATATTTATTTGGCAAATATTTAGAAAAACAAAAGGATATTGGGCAATCCCTGGTTGAAATTAGGGAAGAATCATACGTCGGAATACAAATCGCAGCTTTAGTCAAAATGAAGGAAAGATTTCAAGATTTATGGAAAAGTTTGGAATCTAATCACAAAACGCTAATGTCGTGCTCCAATCGGAGTGACGACTATTTTACCAGCAATTATTATGAAGCACTAATGGTAATGATGTATGAAATTATAGTGCTCATTCGCAAAATTAAACAGGGTGAAAGTTCCTCAGCCCCAATGGGATTTGCAGAGAGGGAGAGGCTGAACCAAAATGCGGTTGCTGCAAAAGAGGTAGCTTTTGCTACTCCGAGAGATGAGCAAAGTAGAGGTGCATTGGAACAGCAGAGTCAGAAAAAGACAGCTGCAACTTGTAGTCGAATGATCGGTTAGAAACATTGTATATATTGTAGTAGAATGGTTAAGTTACAACATTGTACATACATAGTGCAACGATGTTGCAGTTGAGATAATAAGTACTTTTAGATGCAACTATGTTAAGTTTGGCAATTTAATGATGAAATTGAATAAAAGCGTCATTCTGGTTTGAGTGATCGAAGTGACTACAACGTCAGATGTGAAAAGAACAAACGCTCAAAATCAAACGGTGAAAACAACAGAACTTTTTGAAAAAACTTAAGTAAGCAGTGTTAGTGAATACGCAGTTTAGCGAAAAAACTTCCGAAAGCCAATATAGTGATTTAAGAAAAAAAAAAAACTGAAATAAAATGAATTCACGAGAAGAAGTGGTGGTAGAATTAAAGAGGATCGGTATCAACGTTCCAGAATCAGCCAGTTTTTCGCAATTGAAGAGACTGCTGGAGGATGTTGTTGGTGCGGGCTCATTGCAAGCGGCACGTAGCAATGCAACGCAAGGAGCCAGGGTAATTGAAGGCGAACATGGACAAGCAGCATGCAGAAACATGGTTATCGAAGGCGGACGTGCACAAACAGCACATAGCAACGCAACGCAAGCAGCAGGCAGAAACATAACAAATGAAAGCGAACGTGCACGAGCAGGCGTCGACTTGTTGGTCGTAGAAGGAGACCGAATTATTGAAATTGAGCAAAACAACAATTCACAAAATGGCGACGGCGCACACAACTCCCAAAATTCGATGGCAAATAATGTCGCTACAGATAGTCAACAGGAAAGTGACATTGAAATGGACCGAATTGAACGCGAATTAAATCGCCGTCTTCGAATTTTGAAATTGGAACGTGAAATTAGTGAGCTTGAAGGGGCCAGAATGAGTAGCGTCAGAAGAAATGTCGTCAGCTTTACAGACATTGAAAACGTTTTGTACAAGTTCAGTGGGGACGATGGCTACGGCGTTTCGAAGTGGATTACCGACTTTGAGGAGCTAACCAATATTCATAAATGCACAAATGAGGAGCAGTTTTTATTTGCAAGACGCATGATGACAGGCAGTGCAAATTTATTTTTAAGAATGCTCTCTGTCAGCTCATGGGAAGAGTTAACAATAAAATTGCACGAAGAATTCGACAAGCCCATCAGTACCAGATACATCATAAGACAATTAGAGGCAAGAGTATGGGACCGAAAAGTCGAAAGCCTTCATCATTATGTTTTGGCGATGCAAGAGATAGCAAGAGGCACAATAGAAGACAAGGATCTGGTTGAGTTTATCATCGATGGTCTTTGTGATAAGACTACAGCAGCATCAATATTCTACAACATCAAAACAACAAACGAATTCAAAAAGCTCATCCCAAGGTATGAGAAAATTACTGCAGACCTTAAGACACCTAACACCGAAAAGGCAAAAGAGAAAATTCGTTGTTACAACTGTTCGAATTACGGACATTTTTCTTCGGATTGCACGAAGGAGAAGCGGCCTAGAGGATCGTGCTTTAAATGTGGAGAGACGAACCACTTTTATAATAACTGTCCTCGTAGAGTGGTGGCAGCGATGGACAATATGCAGAATCTAGATTATAATGTACAGGTAAGAGTTTCCTTTCACAATCGTGGTAGTAAAACAAAGGTTGATGTTGTTAATTCTCTTCTGGATACTGGTAGCCCGAATAGTTTCGTGAGGAAGTCAGTGGTCGTATCGGCGGTTCCCTGTGTGCAGATTGGTAGGGGACAACAATTGAAGTTCAGGGGCGTAGGTAGTGGAACGTTAACAACGTGCGGCAGGGTGCGAACGAATATTGAATTTGCTGGGCAGACAAGAACTATAGACTTGTTTGTCGTTCCGGATGACCACATTCCTTATAATATAATACTTGGCAGAGATTTTATGCGTTTATTTTTTATTTCATTGTGTATGAAGACAAGTGCTTCTAAGTTAAGTGAACATTGTGTTCAACCTATTTCTGAATTTAAGCCTGATATTGAAGTTATTGTAGATGAGTATGACTCGTTACCTGAGGCTAATAATAATTTTAAGTCTGACCCTTCGAGGGATGAATTAAATAAATGTTTATTTACGAATGATAATTCAATAAAAATGTATGATTTACATAATAGCGATGTTGTGAATGAGTTTTTGGGAATGTGTAACATAATGGTCGACGGTGCAAAAGAGAAAATTATTGATGTAGATCCAGGCCTAACAGCGAATGTGAAAATGGAGATAGAGAAGACAGTAGAGGGTAATTACGTTAAAAAATTTGGTGAGGCCAGAGTATTAATTGATTATGAAGCCACTATATTGTTAAATTCGACAAACACTACATTTTGTTCTCCTCGACCATTATCTTTTGCGGAAAAACGTGAAGTAAACAGGATTGTGGGCGAGCTGTTGTCGAAGGGCATTATACGACACAGCAATTCGCCATATGCCTCTCCTATTGTTTTGACAAAGAAAAAAAGCGGGGAGACAAGAATGTGTATCGACTATAGGGCCCTGAATAAGCTAATCGTGAGAGACAACGACCCACTTCCTTTGATTGAAGATTGTCTAGAACATCTGGAGGGTAAAAATATTTTTACAATAATGGATCTTAAATCAGGATTTCATCAGGTGAAAATGGCTGAGGATTCTATTAAATATACGTCCTTCGTAGTACCAAATGGACAATATGAATTTCTGCGTTTACCATTTGGTCTCAAGAATGGACCTGCTATTTTTCAGCGATTTGTCTCCAAAAATTTTCGGGACTTTATTGACAAAAATGAAATTGTAGTTTATATGGACGACATACTGATTGCGACCAATACAATGGAGAAGCATCTTGAGGTTTTAGGTAAGGTTTTGACTCGTCTGGCGGAAAATGGATTGGAGCTCAAGTTTGGGAAATGTAAGTTTGCATATAGTCATATAGAATATCTAGGATACACCGTATCGGGAGAGGGAATTAGACCTTCGGGAGTGCACATAAGGGCGATGAAAGAATATCCGGAACCCAAAAATGCAAAAGAGGTGCAATCTTTTTTAGGCTTATGTTCATATTTCCGGAAGTTTGTTAGGAGTTTTTCGATAATCGCACGTCCACTGTATGAACTAACAAAAGACGGTGTGAAATTTGTATTTACGGACGATTGTAGAAAAGCATTTGATGAATTGAAGAAATATTTGATATCGGGGCCGATTTTAGCTATATATAGTCCTAAGAAAGAAACCGAGCTACATTGCGACGCTAGTGCCGTTGGATTCGGATTTATTTTGTTGCAACGACAGGACGACGGGGAGTTTCATCCAATTTCGTATTTTTCTAAACGAACAACTGACGCCGAAACAAGGTACCATAGCTTCGAATTAGAAACTTTGGCCATTATATACTCCCTACGTCGATTCCGCGTATATTTGGAAGGTATTAAGTTTAAAATAGTGACAGACTGCAATTCCTTGGCGCTCACATTGAACAAGAGGACAGTAAATAGCCGCATAGCCAGATGGGCCCTAGAGTTGGAAAATTTTGACTACACAATCCGCCATAGACCAGGTACAAGGATGGGTCACGTCGACGCGTTATCTCGTAATGAATATGACTGCGAGGCGAACGAACAACAATAGAAAGCGAAGATATGGACTTTCAATTATGTGCAATGCAATCGAGAGATAGTGAAATATGCGATTTGAAAACAAAGCTAGAAAACGAGATTTTGAGCGATTATGAAATGGTAAATGGTGTGGTTTATAAAAAGGACAAAGACAATCTACGCTTGTACGTTCCGAAAGAAATGGAGGTTGAATTCATTAGGTGTATTCATGATCAAATCGGTCATTTAGGAGTAGACAAATGTTATTTAAAGATGCGAGACAATTATTGGTTTCCGAACATGAGACAAAAGATTGAAACATTTGGAAAAAATTGCATAAAGTGTATCATGTATTCAGCCCCGAAACGTCCAAATGCCAGAGCTTTGCATAGTATTCCTAAGAAACCAGTACCATTCCACACAATCCATTTGGACCATCTGGGACCACTTCCTTCTTTACAGTCAAAAAGGAAACACATTTTGGTGATAGTGGACGCATTCACAAAGTTTACGAAATTGTATCCGGTATTGACAACCAGCACAAAAGAGGTTAACGCTGCACTTTGTAAATATTTTGACTATTATAGTAGACCAGTTAGGTTCATTACTGATCGTGGCAGTTGTTTTACCTCCAAAGAATTTGGAGACTTTATATTAGAGAGAAACATAGATCACGTGAAGGTTGCGGTACATTCGCCCCAGGCTAATGGCCAAGTTGAACGCGTTAATAGGACGTTAGTTGGAATGTTAGCCAAATACAGTGAACCTGTATCACATTCAGATTGGGTCAAACATTTAAGTAGAATAGAATTCGCCTTGAACAATACGGTAAATAGGTCGATTGGGGTTACTCCTAGTAGAGCACTGTTTGGAGTAAATCAGAGAGGAGAAATCGTGGACAAAATAACGGAATATATAGACGGAAACTTTTCAGACCCGGGGGGGGGGGGGGGATATTGAATGTATACGGAATACAGCGGATGAAAATATAAGGAAGTCTCAGAGATATAATGAGGAAAGAGCCCTATTACGAGCAGTGAGAGTAAACACTTTTAAGGGAGGTGACTTCGTGGTTATCAGGAACGTCGATACTACTGTCGGAGTTAACAAGAAGTTGCTGCCGAAGTATAAGGGTCCCTATGTTGTACACAGGGTTCTACCGAACGACCGGTACGTGATTCGGGATATTGAAAACTGCCGGTTACTCAGATTCCATATGACGGTGTTATCGAGGCATGCAACATCAGGCTTTGGAGAACGTAAGACCACGAGGAAGGTGAAAGGTAGCTCTGCCTAAGTTTTGTAGATACTCGTTATTTTGTACAGCATTGTAATTTTTAGATAAACATATGTAAATATTCATGATCACCTTAGTATATCTTACCATTTAACCGTAGTTAAATAAGCATAACGATAGTTATAGTAGGATTATAAGTAATTTATATTTGATCGGGACGATCAACAGTCAGGTTGGCCGAGCTGTAGTCGAATGATCGGTTAGAAACATTGTATATATTGTAGTAGAATGGTTAAGTTACAACATTGTACATACATAGTGCTGAGATGATAAGTACTTTTAGTTGAGATAATAAGTACTTTTAGATGCAACTATGTTAAGTTTGGCAATTTAATGATGAAATTGAATAAAAGCGTCATTCTGGTTTGAGTGATCGAAGTGACTACAAACTAAAAATCCAATGTTCACTGGTAAATCTACAGATAAAAGTGCAAGCCTAAATCATACGAACCTAAAAGAAACGTGCGGCTATCAGAGATAAGGATCCCTGAGTTTATTGGAAACATCAGTGTCATTCACTGAATATTTCACGATCTTTTTAAGAGCTTGGTACATGACGCAGAACACTTTTCCAAGTTATAAAAAACTTACAGGCTAAAGGCAGCGGTGAGAGGAGAAGCCAGGCAGTTAATCCAACATTTAAAGGTAACTGATAGTACTTACGACGACGCTTTCCATATTCTGAAGGAGAGGTACGAGAACAGGAGGTACCTATTTAGGACTTTGGTGGATGAAATCTTGGATGAATCTTGTACGGACAGCAACTCAGTGGAAAGCATCAAAGCTATTCTGGATACAACGAAGAAGTCGATGAATATGTCATTAGAAGACGCTGATCCATTCATTGCGAGGATTTTGGTAAGAAAATTTGACAAAAATGGTTTGCGGTTGTACGAGCAGCAGGTGAAAAAAACGAGGGAGATTCAGAAGTTAGAAGCAGCAGTGGAACCACGACGATATACGTACGCAAAGGAGGAGAAGAAAGGAAGCCAATTTATCGAGTTGTGTTATTTCTGCAAGTACAGCTAGTATAAGCTGACAGAGTGCAACAAAATTTATAGGATTGTCAGTTGGTGAGAGGAAAGCCAATGTAAGCAACAAGCGAATTAGCTTTTTTTGTTTGAGCCATAAATCAGACAAACGATGCAATAGTAATATTCGATGCAAGAAATGCAATGAAAGGCATCACACACTGCTGCACATCGACTTTTTTCGAGATCAGAATACACAACATACAGGGAACCTCAGTAAAAAACAAATAATTAAAACGTCGAAGGTGACGAACGAAAAATCAACGCCCGTGTTACTAGCAACTGCGCAAGTAAGAGCCCGCGCATCAATGGGTAAATATGTAACAATGCGTGCAATTACCGACAAGGCTCACAAGTTACATCGATTTTCGAAGAAGCGGCACAAATCTTTGGTGTTACGCGCAAACGATACAAAACGAGATTCATGGCCTTGGTAGCACGCTTGTGGGAATATCGAAAAGCAAAATTGAGTTGGAGATAAAACCACGATTTATGAGAAATTATATATTCCGAACGCAAGCATTGGTACTTCCTACGGTGATGAGTGCCCAACCCAGCGAGTCATTCGTGATGGACATGAAAGTCGTGGACAATTACATGTTGGCTGACCCTCCTCTTCAATAAATCCGACCCGTAGATCTGATAATCGTAGGTGACCTTTATGCTGAAATTATGGAAGAGGGACACCAGAAAAATAATGTTCCATTTGCGCAGCAAACAAAATTTGGGGTGGATATTATTAGGCAAGGTGAATGTAAAATGCAATTCGAGAAAGCGTCATTCGGCAGTAACGAATCTAGAAAGATTTTGGAAGTTAGAGGAAGTGGAAACGGACCCCGGCGAATCAAATAAAGAACGATGGTGCTTAAAGTAACACGAAACTTTAAGATGGACAAATATTAGTGTCGATACCGTTTAAGGAGCACGACACGCTGTCGAGAAGAAAATTTACCAAAATGCTGACCTGAAGAAAAATTATTCTGCACTTAAGAAGGTGTATTAAGAGCTGGGGGACATGGTAGAAGTGCCAATGACAACGAAAGGAAAGTTTTACCTACCACATCACGCAGTAGAAGGACTAAAGTCCGAGTCGTTTTTGACGCATCAGCAAAATCATCAAATAGGAGAACCCAAATGACTTTGTCGACATCCTATTAAAATGGCGATTGTGGAAGTATGTGATAACAGCGGACGTGGAGAAGATGTATCGTCAAATCAAGGTGTGACCGGAATACCAAAATTACCAGTTTATTCTGTGGAGAGAAAAAAGGCGAGCCAGTGATGCAGTATAAACTGACTACAGTGACTTATGGAACTCAATTTCTAGCGGCAAGGTCCATATTTTACATTGGGGATGGACCGGATGTAGATAACCATTTAAAGGAAATCATAAGGCAAGATTTTTACATGGATGATCTGATGACGGGGGCTGATAACATCGACAATTGCAAAGTATTGATGAAAAAGGTAGCGACACAGTTGAAGACTAATCACTTCAATTTAAGAAAATGGCTGTCAAATGATGCAAAAACTATTGAAAGCGTACGTGATTAAGGGAACAACGAGATCATACAAATAAAAGATGACAAATCCCTCAAAAATCTTATTTTACTGCGGGATCTTGTTAGAGATCAGTTCAGCTTCAACATTAGTTTTCAACATGCATTTAAGGTAACCAAGCGTAGGGTTCTATCGGTGGTGGCGAGAATTTTCGATCCTTTGAGATGGCTAACTCCAGTAACCATATTTGCAAACTCCAGTAATTATAGCAGACACTTTTGCTAGTATAAGAGGGCTGGGATGACGGATTACCTGAAGAAGTAACTCAAGAGTAGAAGCGGTTTCTCGAGAACATTTTAACGCTAAGGGCTATTCGGATACCAAGGTGGGCAGCAACGACATTCGAGAAAGAGTTTGAATTGCACGGATTCGCAGACGCTTCAGAAAAGGCTTATGCCGCAGTGATATATGTAAAATGCGGTGGAACCATAACATTGCTAACAGCGAAGAGTATGGTGAACCCAATACAAAATAGGAAGACTTTCCCGAAATTAGAGTTATGTACGGCGCATTTACTGGCAAGATTTATGAAAAAGGTGACTGGAGCTATAAAAAAGAAATCGGAGTGATGGAGTGATTCGACTGTTGTCTTGTGCTGCATACACAACAATAGAAACGCCGACAAATTCATCAGGAATAGAGAAAAAAAATTGCTGTCCTCCGTCTTCATATGAAATGGAATTATTTAAATACGAAGCAGAATCGAAATCGAAGAGAATGTCGCAGTTCTAGCGGCCATCACGAAAGAAAAGTCAAATTATTTGGATGGGTTAATGGAATAATACTCGAGCTTGGCCAAATTGCATAGAGTAGCGGCATCTCTAGCAAGATGTATGATAAAAGGCGAGAAAGTCGTCTCAAAAATAATAACTACAAAAGAGTTGGAAGAGGCGGAGCGTTTGATAATATTGCGTCACCAAAACATCGAGTTTCGACGAGAAATGCAAGATCTAAAACTGGCAGGAAGAGCAACATCACGGGTCTATATCAATTCCTAGACAAAGCTGGGCTGAGATCGGCAAACCAACGGCAGATGCTCCAGAGCACATTGATGAAGTAATTGGCAATTTAAATAGATGGAAGTTAAAACAAAAATTAAAGAACGATTTTTGGAATCGATGGAAAGAGGAATATCTGGCCATAGAATAACTTGATGAAAGGTGATGTCGTAATTATAAAAGAAGAGATGACGCATCCGTCCAAATGGCCATTGGGTAAGATAGAGGAGGCCCATCCTGCTAATTCGTGTAGTAGAGGTAAAGCTACAGTATGGGGTTCTGAAACGTTCGGTGCAAAAGATATGTCCCTTAATTCGAGCTGATGATGCGAATATTAGGTCAGCTAGAGAGAGGCGCAGCAACAGGCAGGTGTCTAATGGGCTTTTCCAGACAGTGTTGTTAATGGCGTCGATTAAAGGAAAGAAGCGTCAACAGTTGGCAATTAATAATTCGGCAGCCATATATCTGGATTATATCTGTTCTGTCGATTCTGTTTCCTCGTCCTGGAATATGGTGATCTATTTCAATATCCAACCATTATTTAAGGCGATAAAGTGGTCAGAAGAGTTGCTTATTAAAATGAGACCAGCGTGTGACAAACTGATGAATTTTGAGGGCTAATGTAACCAAGTGCTAGGTGCAATGGATAGGAATGTCAGAAATATGAAGAGATCTCATCAGTATTTGTTCCCTTAAAGTACTGGTCGATTAAAATGAGCACCGCTCGAGTTTATTGGATCCTTGCAACATTTACTGTTCCGAACGATCGATGCTGATGACAGGAGGCAGATGAAAAGCAATATGAGAAACATTTTTAGCAATCAGTATGATTTGAAAAATATGGTAAAAACGCTGACTTCAGTCGTCGAATCAACGATCAATGTCTTGAAAAGGTCTACAGAAGGAGTAAACAATAGCTTCAAAATTTTAACTGACCGCGTTAAAAACATAACGATGACTATGAAAGAATCCTACTATGTGCATAAAGAGTTCATCAAATTCTTTATGGTGACTAAAGAACTTCAAATGATGATTGAGGAGAATGAAAGGATCCAGTCGGATAGATATTAAATATAAGGGAATTTTAACCTGGCCTACTCACTCCAGTACAGCTTCAAGAGGAATAAATCTTATCCAGGAGCACATACCGGAACACCTAAAGTTGCCAGGAAAGAAATACGATCAATTAAGATCTATTTATAAACTTTTGACAGCTAAAGCGACTTTAATAGATGACCGGTTGGTAATAGCTCGTAGCAAGTGCCAGTCTACGTCAACTCAGCTAGAATTTTTATGGAAAAAATTGGGTATTCAGCTCATTTAATAATTTGGCAGCGCACATTTAATGCAGCTCTGGTGGTCAGCGGCTTTTGAAGATGCCGCATCAAGGCATTGTCTCACTAGATCCAGGTTGCACGTTAAGGGTTAAAGACGCACTAATTTCGAAACCGTTCCCACTGAAATCTACACGAGTGGTCAACGACGTCATGGTCCTATTCACTGATCTTACGAGACTTACGGCGTTCAACATGGCTCCGCTGGGGTCGATGACCATAAATCATACAGCAACTATTGAGGAGTTGCGAAAACAAATTGCCAATTGCAGAAGGAAGGCGTTCAATTGAGAGGCTTCGATTTTCATAGACTGACTCAATATCATTAGTTTTGCTCATAATAATATTTTGTATAATTTTATGCTTGTATATAAGATATAAAAGAAGAACTAGATATGTAGTTTATATCGATTTTACACCTCCTATGTCCTTTGGGTGTTTTACTAAATGTTGTTTAGGGTACATAATAATGTACTTATATACATAGTATAGTATTATTTCATATCATAAGAATTAATGTTTTTTTGGCCGGGAATATGTTCCAAGAACATTCGAAAATAAAAAAAATTGTCTTCAATTACGAGTAGGTACATTTTAAATTTGTTCATATATTTTTTGTTTAATAGCGTCGGTTGGTGGATATTCATGTTTTGGTAGAAATTACTTATCGGAAAACTGATATCAATTTCATGGGCGCATATGTAGCAGGCGTAGTTTGTCACGTAGACCATTCAGCACTTCAGATTAATAATCCTGTGGCTCATGTAGATCAATAGGTCAAGTTAGGATAAGATTAGAAAAAAAGAAAAGTTTCCAAAATACTATTGAAGAGTGCAGTCGTGTTCTGTTTATGTCGTATATATAAGTACATCCTTTAAAAAAAAGACTGGTTCTAAGTTTATTCAAGAGAAATTTTTTAGGAAGTGTCCTTTTTTCCTTTGCTTAAACTGGCATTACCAGTTAAGTGTTGACGATTGTTTTTTTTCGTGTTATGACGTCAATTAAAATGAAAGTTATGACGTCATAAATATGAAAGAAAGTGAAATTGGCAATATTGCCAGACACAACTTCTTTAAAGTTTAAAAATGTGTGTTAAACACATTTTTATAGGAAACAAAGAACGTTCCAAAAAAAAGTAAAACTATGTAGTGTTATAAACACTTTTGTTTTATTATTACATAAAAAATGTTAACATATGTACATATGTATCTTTTCAGTTTATATAATTCCAAGTTTTTTTTTAATAAATTATATATGTAGCTTACCGCGACTGAAAACACGACAAAATGTTAATTTAAACAAATGGTTTATTTTAAAATGAATTGAATTTCGTTAAATAAATATAATTGACAAAGACGAATGATTACAAATTTTGCTTTTAATGCTGGTGCGGTCTGTTTTCTTTTATTGTTCTTGTCCGTGAAATTCAATTCAATATATTTACTCCATGATCTTAAACTAATATAATCTTTTGACTAAAACTAATTCTTAATTTCTAGCGTATATGTAAATACTTGTCTAAAATTATCTAAACAATACAAAATTTTGAAGTTGCAGCGGACTGCAACATATCCTTAGTACATACTTAAACTATATTTCTGAATTTTCCCCTAAAAAGGAATTACAAAAAGGGGATTGTCCGTGAAAGTTCGCGTTCTTAACTGGTCCTTTTTGACGTAGATGACAGATAAGCAGAGATGTCAGATAGATTTGGGATGGAAGTCGAATGCAGTGTTGTATTTTCCCTATCTTAAAAGGATTTGCCGTAGTGGTCTTCACGCCAAATAAAAAGGAGTTGTCGCAACAATATCCCTGATTAAAAAGCCATAAGACGCACTTGGTCAAAACATAAGAAGGTTTTAAAGTTCTTATTTCGAAGAGTTACATTTTTCATCCGTACCAAATTATATATACCCTCTTATCCAACAGGGTGAGGTTATTAAAATACTGGTATTAAAATCGGCTTTATGAAAAAGAATAGTTATCTAACGTTTTTACGTATCACCGTTAACGTCCAGTTAGATTAAACAAACAGCTTTAGAAGTCACTTTGTACAGAATTCGGTTACTATAACTGTTAGTTAGTTTTAATGGTGTTATCTGAAAATGGGATTTTAATAATTAAAAAAGGAAAGCCCGCAACTATTAAAAGTACTATTTCGTTAGCTGAAATTGGAACAATCTAAATCAGAAATTGACACCTCCATCAGCGTTACCAGTTTGTTCCAAAGTCGAACCCCCAAAAAAAATATTTTGATCTACGTGAGAAAAGGCGCTAAGTGCGCTTTTTGTAGAAATGTATTTTTTATGCAAAATGCCAGACAAGTTGAAAAAACATAGATTTGGCAACAACAGTTTTATTCTATAAAAAAAATTCGTGAAGCGCTGAAACTATACATTATATATAAAAAACGGGAGATACGGCCTAAGTCCAAAGGCCTAGTATGTAAAAATTTCGTTTCAAGTAAAAGTATGGATTACACCAGTGTTGCCATAAGCCTACAAAACAAAGTGGCTAATAGTCAAATAAAAGGCGCAAAATGAAAAAGGAGCTAAACGTAAAAAATATTTTTCTGTATTTTTGCTGCTGTAATTTTTGGAAGTTTCAATATATATTTTGGCAAAAAAGGAGCTAAATTCAAAAAAGTGCCAAAATTTTAAATATATAGTTTTTGCAATTGTATGTACTTTAGAGCGACTCGCCAAAAAAAGTGTTTGATGTACCCTCCTAAAAATTAACCTTGGACATTTTTAAGATGACATCTAAAATATTTTGGCTCCAGCTTTGACCTCTCGTGAGCTGGACCATTTTGAAAAAGGGTCTATTTTTGCATGTTTTGTTAATTTGAGAGTATATTTCATTAACAATATATACAATATGGATATCCGACCATATATACAATTTGTCAGAAGACGATCACCCATGTCCTACTTTAAGGATATTCTGCAAAAAAATAGGTTTTTGATTTTTTTGTTCCTAGTTGTTTTTAATAAAAATGGCAAATTAACATATTTTAATGTCTAGGCAATTTAAGTAAATACGGGTTTCAGCTTTTTTTGAAATTCGTGCTAGTTCGCGTTTTGACAGAAATGCAATGGGTGGTAACTCTAAATAGGGCAATATGAGTATCATTTTTTTTCTTTCTTTCTTTCGTTCTTTCTTTCTTTACAAATTTGGTCAAGATCCGACAATAAACCTGAAGATAAAAGTGAAATTGGTATTGCAATAGGTATTATAAATATCCTAGAAGCTGAGGGGTTGATGTTAGAATATCTGGTCGCTATTAATTTCGATGGAACGAGATGCAATACTGGTAAATTTAATGGCGCAATTACGTCATTAGAACGTCAACTGAAACGACCATTGCAGTGGTTGTACTGCATTTTCATTAGGCCATTTATTCTCGTTTTCGCTCGAAACTTTTCAAAACGGCTCAACCCATTTTCACACAATTTGTGGTCGTTTTCATTCTCGTTTTGGTTTTCGCAGTTCATTATTGTTTACAAACAAAGAACATCGTGGTGACTATTAAAATACTGAAATACATATTTGTCTTAAACAAATGGTTAAATTAAAGCTAAAGGCGTGTTTTTTTAATATATTGCTTGATGGTTACGAGGAATTGAGGGTGCTCGATGATACAATAGAACAATGTAAAAGAGAACGAGTACAAATTTTAAGTCGCATACTAAAAATGCGCAGACACACATTATGTTTGCTTATAGCAGCATCTTTGCCCTCAATTTACATGGAAAAGAGATTTTGGCATCTCGTAAGTAAATCATTAATTAAGTTTAATCTCAAGAACAGTATACAAACTTCTACCTTTCAGAAACGTACCCAGTTATTCTGGGAAAGCGACTGCCAGGTAAACGGCGAGGAGTTTTTCAAGAACAACTTCCGAATGAGCCGGTAAAATTTTTTGTTACTTTGTAACATGGTACCCGCACTGAAAAAGAAAAACACACAATTGCGAGCAGCCATTCCTCTAGATAAAAGAGTAGCCATTGCCTTGTATGCACTCGGCTCCTCTGCTGAGTACCGGAGTATAGCAAATATATTTGGAGTGGGAATAACCACAGTATTTTCCATTTTAAAAGAATTTTGCCAAGAAGTGTGGCAAGTTCTTAATCCCAAATATTTAAATAATTTTCCGCTAAAAAGGGAAAAAATTGAAGAATATGTCCGTGGCTTCGAAGAACTCGGCTTTCCACAGTGTCTCGGTGCAATAGGTTTGTTTATTAAAAAATATGAAAACATAAAAGTAGTTATTCTTCTTTTTAGATGGTTGCCATATAGAAATTCATCCGGAATTCAGTGAGACGACCGATTACTATAACTTTAAAGGTTGGCATTCAATCATATTATTTGCCCTTGTAGATTACAGGTGTGTGTTTACAAACTTGTAAGCCTTCCACCGGGGGTAGTATTAGTGGGAGGTGGTGGAAGGTACATAAAATTCGGTCATGCCGAACATAACACTTTCTTTCTTAATAAAATTTAATTTTTTATCAGATACAGATTTTCGTATATAACTGTGGGAACTCCAGGTCGTTGTGGAGACTCATCAATTTTCAAATCTTCCCGCCTTAAGAAATATCTTGCCACTTGTCCTCTCCTAAAGGAAATGTCGAAATCCATTAGCGGAGTAGATGTTCCTATATTAATAATGGGTGACTCCGCGTTTGCCTTATCAAAAACCCTTATGAAGCCTTATCCATTTAGCTGCGAAAGCAATGAACAAATAAAAAACTTCAATTATGCTTTGTCCAAAAGCAGAAGAGTGGTTGAAAATGCATTCGGCCATTTGAAAGCAAGATTCCGCAGAGTAGGCAAAGGAATCGATAATAAGGTGGATAATGCCAATTTAATTGTGCAAGGCTGTTGTGTATTACACAACTTTCTAAATGACAATAACGATGCTATTAATAAAAAATGGATCATGGATCAATCGGATGCGGAACACAATCGACTTCAACCCAATGAAGAACTGTTGTACGAACGTGACGATGGTAGTGGTGAACTGGTTAGAAAAGCTATTGCTATATCCTTAACCACACCCAATAACGACATAAGTCCAGTAACAGCATCCAGTAGTAACGACATTCAGTATGAATAAATGTTACTAAAATAAGTGACATACTACGTTTTCATTAAAAAATTTCTCAACAAATTTATTTTTTTTTTGTACTAATTAAAAATTAACTGAAATATTTAAAAAAAAAATAAAAAGATTTTGATTCAAGCTAAAAAATATTTTTTTGGTTTTTTTTAATTCGATTTAAATTTTTTAAAATTCAATTTAAAACATAAAGCGGTTTGAATTGCATTCATTGTTAAAAATAATACATTGGTAAGTTTAAAATATATTATATATGTTTCTAATTTAAACATATATATATATATAAATATATATATATATATATATATATATATATATATATATATATATATATATATATATATATATATATAAATATATATATATATATATATATATATATATATATATATATATATATATATATATATATATATATATATATATATATATATATATATATATATATATATATATATATATATATATATATATATATATATATATATATATATATATATATATATATATATATATATATATATATATATATATATATATATTACATAAGTCTTTTGTTTTCATTTGATTTACATTTTTAAATTTTTGTACGTTTCTTCTCTTGTTTTTGTAGGTTTCTTCTCGTATTAAATTAATACGTTAGTATGTTTTATATACATACATTATAATTTAATTTTTTAAAATTCAATTTTAAAAAATTATAACAAAGCAATTTGAATTCAATTCATTGTTAAAAATAATCGTTGGTACAGTTTAAATACATACATACATATATATTGCATAAAATTCTTTTGTTTTCATTTGATTTATAATTTTCAATTTTTGTAGGTTTCTTCAAAATGCTCCTAGCTATACCAATATAAGTACATTAGAGCGATTCAAGATATGTGAAAGCAAAATTCGTGCAAGGTTTAAAAAACGTTACAAGGCGATTTTAAAAATCTTTACAACAAATCCTTTCGTGATTATATTTAAGTATACTGCTTAATGACCGATACTTTCGATTGACTGACAAAGTGTACAAAACGTTCAGTGCTTTGTGAATGACAAGGAAATTCTGAAATGAATTCGTTAATAAAACTTATATTTTTGTATCTTATTTTATCACCTGGAATATTAATAATTTCATCAGAATTTCGAATACTCAACAAGTATTCTTGTGAATAGAACTGTGTACAAGGTGGTTCTATACCAGTTTCAATTACATTCCAGTTTATCATGGCTTTGAGCGATTCACAATTAAAATTTATTTTAGGCACAGTAAATTGTCGAATTTGTTAGGAGGTACGTTCACGTGATTTTAAAATTATGTCGTAGGCTTGAAGTCGTATGTCCTTGCTCTCATCTGTTATCATTGACAAAATTATGTTTTCCGGATGGGCGACTATGTCTTGCATATGCTCTGGTAATTCGCGTATCCATTTAATGTAATTAAATAAATGTCAGCTTCCATTAATAGCTTGTTGCTGGATTTTTATCAAAAACCAAAAAGGAGCGTGTACCTTCATAACAAATAAGGCAAGATTTTTCAAATTTTCCGAAGGCACTGTTTCCGTAACATAGACGTAAAACTCTTGAAGCTGTTGTCAACCAGCGCGATAAATTGAGTGGGCCTGGTTTCATACAAGTCAAAGCGTCATCGCACACTCCTCTATCAACTGCACGAACCATATTATACAGATACATATGATCGCCTCGTAAACTCCATCCATCAATATTTACGGGCATTTCGCCTTAAATAAAGTGTGTCATCTCCAAAATAATCGTTTTTTTATCGTTGGTTTGTCATCTCAAGGCAGACATTTTTAATCAAACGTCAAACATATTTGGTGAAATAAAATACAAAATATAAGTAAAAATGAGCGTGGTAAAAGAAAAAAAATGAAAAAAACATATAAAAGGAAAAAATTATGGACCGAAAGTGAAGAACACATGCTTATTGACGTATGGGAAGAATACGTACCCCAGTTACGGGGAGTCAGAAAGAATGGGTACATCTTCCAAGAGATGAGCGCCCAGCTTAACACATACGGCTGTGAGGCTTCCCCGGATGAAATAAAAGCAAAAGTTCACAACCTTACGTCGCGGTATAGGTATGTTTGTATATCTTTATGCTGTTTTTATCAATTTTAATTATCATTTTTTCTTAACATTTAGAAAAGAAAAAGCTGCCATGGGCTGCACCGGTGGGGCTCCGTCAGAATGGTCGCTATACCACCCCATTAATAGGATAATTGGAAGTTTCAAATCCAACAATGTATCGAGCCTCACAGTGGAAAGTATTCCTGCCGGTTAGTATACATTTCTAAAGAATATTTGTTGCATTAGTTTTAGAACCTGCATTAGAAGAGGCACAAAAGTTTCCTAAAAAGTTTACTTTTGAAAGTAAAAATCTATAAATAAGAGTAGCATGGTCAGAAAATCTGACAAAGTCAGAAAATGTCCTATCTGGGTATAATATCAAACTCGAGCTTTTCTTACACGTTTTCTAATATTTTTTCAAAACTTAAATTTACAAAAGATAATGAAAACTCATTTTCAATGGAATTTCTTGATGATGAAGATGCTTCAAATTATCTGGAATCAAATTTTCAAGAATACTCTCAAGATGCAGTGAACACAACTCAATCCACAACATCAGAGGACACCACTACAAAAAAAAATAAAAAATCTGAATTTCAGAAAGAAATTCTGAAGACGGTAAATGATATGCAAATGGATATGAAAAGGCAGATAGAAAAAAGTAACGAACACGACGAGAAAATGTTTAAATTAGAAACACAAAAATTGAAACTTTTAGAAGAAAGGGAGAAAAGGATGGAGACTTTACAGAAAGAAAATAAGGAGTTTAAAGACGCTTTTCTAGATTATTTAAAAGGAACAGATTAATTAAAAAATAAGTCGTTCCTTTTTTGTTATTTTTTTAAACGTTTCATTTGAAACTTTTAAAACAATAGAAGAAACCTACAAAAATTGAAAATTATAAATCAAATGAAAACAAAAGAATTTTATGCAATATATATGTATGTATGTATTTAAACTGTACCAACGATTATTTTTAACAATGAATTGAATTCAAATTGCTTTGTTATAATTTTTTAAAATTGAATTTTAAAAAATTAAATTATAATGTATGTATATAAAACATACTAACGTATTAATTTAATACGAGAAGAAACCTACAAAAACAAGAGAAGAAACGTACAAAAATTTAAAAATGTAAATCAAATGAAAACAAAAGACTTATGTAATATATATATATATATATATATATATATATATATATATATATATATATATATATATATATATATATATATATATATATATATATATATATATATATATATATATATATATATATATATATATATATATATATATATATATATATATATATATATATATATATATATATATATATATATATATATATATATAAATTAATACGTTAGTATGTTTTATATACATACATTATAATTTAATTTTTTAAAATTCAATTTTAAAAAATTATAACAAAGCAATTTGAATTCAATTCATTGTTAAAAATAATCGTTGGTACAGTTTAAATACATACATACATATATATTGCATACAATTCTTTTGTTTTCATTTGATTTATAATTTTCAATTTTTGTAGGTTTCTTCTATTGTTTTAAAAGTTTCAAATGAAACGTTTAAAAAAATAACAAAAAAGGAACGACTTATTTTTTAATTAATCTGTTCCTTTTAAATAATCTAGAAAAGCGTCTTTAAACTCCTTATTTTCTTTCTGTAAAGTCTCCATCCTTTTCTCCCTTTCTTCTAAAAGTTTCAATTTTTGTGTTTCTAATTTAAACATTTTCTCGTCGTGTTCGTTACTTTTTTCTATCTGCCTTTTCATATCCATTTGCATATCATTTACCGTCTTCAGAATTTCTTTCTGAAATTCAGATTTTTTATTTTTTTTTGTAGTGGTGTCCTCTGATGTTGTGGATTGAGTTGTGTTCACTGCATCTTGAGAGTATTCTTGAAAATTTGATTCCAGATAATTTGAAGCATCTTCATCATCAAGAAATTCCATTGAAAATGAGTTTTCATTATCTTTTGTAAATTTAAGTTTTGAAAAAATATTAGAAAACGTGTAAGAAAAGCTCGAGTTTGATATTATACCCAGATAGGACATTTTCTGACTTTGTCAGATTTTCTGACCATGCTACTCTTATTTATAGATTTTTACTTTCAAAAGTAAACTTTTTAGGAAACTTTTGTGCCTCTTCTAATGCAGGTTCTAAAACTAATGCAACAAATATTCTTTAGAAATGTATACTAACCGGCAGGAATACTTTCCACTGTGAGGCTCGATACATTGTTGGATTTGAAACTTCCAATTATCCTATTAATGGGGTGGTATAGCGACCATTCTGACGGAGCCTCACCGGTGCAGCCCATGGCAGCTTTTTCTTTTCTAAATGTTAAGAAAAAATGATAATTAAAATTGATAAAAACAGCATAAAGATATACAAACATACCTATACCGCGACGTAAGGTTGTGAACTTTTGCTTTTATTTCATCCGGGGAAGCCTCACAGCCGTATGTGTTAAGCTGGGCGCTCATCTCTTGGAAGATGTACCCATTCTTTCTGACTCCCCGTAACTGGGGTACGTATTCTTCCCATACGTCAATAAGCATGTGTTCTTCACTTTCGGTCCATAATTTTTTCCTTTTATATGTTTTTTTCATTTTTTTTCTTTTACCACGCTCATTTTTACTTATATTTTGTATTTTATTTCACCAAATATGTTTGACGTTTGATTAAAAATGTCTGCCTTGAGATGACAAACCAACGATAAAAAAACGATTATTTTGGAGATGACACACTTTATTTAAGGTGGCATCCCTTGTGCGAAACGTTTTCGTTCCTGTTTCGTACAAAAACAAGTCAAAGTGAGACGTTTTCATCACTTGAATTTGTATGGAAAAACGTCTCATTTTGACTTGTTTTGGCCAAACTTTTGAAAACACTTCAAAAGTGCCTAGTAAAAAAAGAGCATTAGGTTGCTTGTTTCATTTCAATGAAATGCCTTTCACAGCGCTGTTAACAAAACTGTTGGGAAAAACATCTGGGCCTCACAACTGGCCGGAGTAATTGAAAAAAAAACTGCTGAATTGCGAAGACATTCCGGTAAACTATTTCCATTCTTTTGTTATATCAGTATGTATTTATTCGTAAATCACCATTATATTACTGTCGATTTTAGATTGCTGAGAATTTCCAATCGATTGAGATGGGCGAAATGCCCGTAAATATTGATGGATGGAGTTTACGAGGCGATCATATGTATCTGTATAATATGGTTCGTGCAGTTGATAGAGGAGTGTGCGATGACGCTTTGACTTGTATGAAACCAGGCCCACTCAATTTATCGCGCTGGTTGACAACAGCTTCAAGAGTTTTACGTCTATGTTACGGAAACAGTGCCTTCGGAAAATTTGAAAAATCTTGCCTTATTTGTTATGAAGGTACACGCTCCTTTTTGGTTTTTGATAAAAATCCAGCAACAAGCTATTAATGGAAGCTGACATTTATTTAATTACATTAAATGGATACGCGAATTACCAGAGCATATGCAAGACATAGTCGCCCATCCGGAAAACATAATTTTGTCAATGATAACAGATGAGAGCAAGGACATACGACTTCAAGCCTACGACATAATTTTAAAATCACGTGAACGTACCACCTAACAAATTCGACAATTTACTGTGCCTAAAATAAATTTTAATTGTGAATCGCTCAAAGCCATGATAAACTGGAATGTAATTGAAACTGGTATAGAACCACCTTGTACACAGTTCTATTCACAAGAATACTTGTTGAGTATTCGAAATTCTGATGAAATTATTAATATTCCAGGTGATAAAATAAGATACAAAAATATAAGTTTTATTAACGAATTCATTTCAGAATTTCCTTGTCATTCACAAAGCACTGAACGTTTTGTACACTTTGTCAGTCAATCGAAAGTATCGGTCATTAAGCAGTATACTTAAATATAATCACGAAAGGATTTGTTGTAAAGATTTTTAAAATCGCCTTGTAACGTTTTTTAAACCTTGCACGAATTTTGCTTCCACATATCTTGAATCGCTCTAATGTACTTATATTGGTATAGCTAGGAGCATTTTGTTTAAATAAAACTTTTCAAACTTTTTTCTCTTAGCTGAACTGTATGTTATGTAAACACGATGTCGGACGATAACGTTTGTACGCATTCTAAGCGACAAACAGCTAACAACCATCAGAACGACAAGTCGAAAGAAAGTGATTGGGTGACAAACGACGTAATTATTTCAATTCAAAATTGTTAAAAGCACAAATTTAACGAAGAAAATGCAATAGAAAGTTTTTTAAATCTTTGTATTCTGTTTCTGCACATTTTTCATTATTAGTTCATTATTTTCGTTTTGAAAAAAAAACATCGCCAAAATATGGTTGGTTCAGCCAATAAATTTTAGTTTTAAGATATTGTATCGAGTTCATTTACGAGTACACACAAGATGAGGGTTTCCTCAAAATAACGTAAAAACGCTCTGACTTATACTTATAATTAAATAATGAACTAAATGTTTTGCATCATATATTCGCAAATTTTTTGCATATGGGCGAACACATTTGGCGAGCAAATAGGTTAAAAATTCTTTCCACTATATTTTTATTTATTCATTTATCCCATATGAACCTACTTGTAAATAAAAGAATAGACGTCTTGATAAAATGACAATTTTTTGCTGAAAGCCGAGTAAAAGTATAGCGCGCACTTAGGCAAATTTGAATTTACTTTTAGTTCAAAATACTTGTGCTGGCAACAATTTCATTCACTCGCAACACGTAAGACTACGCGAACGCTAAGTCAAAAGCTAGTGATTACCATTTTGATGCGAAAGTGAGTGACTGGGTTTCGTTCGCATAGATTTTCGTTCGACATCGTTGTTAAGACTGTAAAACATGTTATTAACATATTATAAAATTAGTTACTTACCTCATTTTAAAAGTATTAAATATTTTTTAATGATGGAATAAACTAAAATTTGCTTTCCTATTGTTGTCCGCATAGTTAAAATGTTTTAAGCACAGTTGTACAAATACGGAATTTAGTACAAAATAAACCGCCAAATCACTGTAATGCTCTTTTTTCACTAGGCACTTTTGAAGTGTTTTCGAAAGTTTGGCCAAAACAAGTCAAAATGAAACGTTTCCCATACAAATTCAAGTGATGAAAACGTCTCACTTTGACTTGTTTTTGTACGAAAGAGGAACGAAAACGTTTCGCACAGGCGATGCCACCTTAAATAAAGTGTGTCATCTCCAAAATAATCGTTTTTTATCGTTGGTTTGTCATCTCAAGGCAGACATTTGTTATCAATCGTCAAACATATTTGGTGAAATAGATATTTTTTGAAGTAAAAATGAGCGTGCTAAAAGAAAAAAAACTTAATTTAATTTATCCATTTGTTTAAGAAAAATATGTATTTCATAGGCTGTTTCCACTACGGTCGCGTCCGCGTCCATGATTTATCGATAAATTTGTAATGGTGTTTCCATTGTGTTTTGCGTCCACGTTTGCGTTCAAACAGCTGTTTGTGTTTATTTGTTTTTTTTAGGGGTGCGAAAAATTTTAATATTTTTGTGGCCCAACTAGCGCCTGCTCCTTTCTGCAATAAACACAATCGATTTAATTCCAAAAAAATATTGGTATATAATTTATATTTAAAAAACTACCTGTATTTTTTCGTTAAATTGTCCAGTTTATTTTTTACTTCGCTCCAGTCACTCCCAACTTCTCGCCCATCTCTTTGTGTATGTGGGTGTTTTTCCGACCACCCCTCAGGCCATCAATGTTTTCCTCCCAGAGGTCTAACAGATGTAGTGTTGTTACTGCTGTCCATTCCGTCTTTTTAAATTCTAAAATAATTGGAAAAATTAATATTATTTAAACAAAAGCAAAAATATTAACTTACCTCCTGTTTTTTGCATTTTTTTATTTGTACTGATTGACAGCTGTTTTCATAGGTATGTGAAATTTGCGATTTTGCCATTGATAGGTATGGGTGGGTTTCGATTGCAAAAATAATCGATTTTATAGAAAACGCGACTTATCGATAAACGCGTCCAATATGAACGCGACTTTTTCCCATACCTAACTGCCTATGTTTTTTGTATGGGCCTTAACGCGCGTTCATTGATTTTTGGATGCGGACGTGGACGCGACCGTAGTGGAAACAGCATATCAGTATTTTAATAGTCACCACGTTGTTCTTTGTTTGTAAACAACAATTAACTGTCAAACCAAAACGAGAATGAAAACGACCACAAATTGTGTGAAAATTGGTTGAGACGTTTTGAAAAGTTTCGAGCGAAAACGAGAATAAATGGCCTAATGAAAATGCAGTATAAGAAATTATATGTCTTAAAAAATTAATACTCGTAATAGGTCATATACAAATTATGTACTGTGCCAGAAGGCACCTGACACCTTTTTGTAAAAAAAAGTGCCAGAAATGCTCCAAAAGTGCTGTTCTGGCAACACTGGATTACAGTATTTGATTGCAATTTTTAATCGGATTAGAGCCAGAACACGGCCATGTCTTGGTCGTATGGCGAACAGCCTTTTTTATGTATTTTATATGGGCGAGCACATTTGGTTGGGTAATGCTCGTGACAGCCGGCTACTAGGGTTGTAACAGTCGATATTGTTTAGTCGATTTTTTGTTGCAAAGATTGAAAAAGTCGTGATTGACTTTTGTGACCGATTTTAACAGAATAATCGACTTTACCGTTCAACTTTTTGCTGTCAGCGTAACAAATATTTTACCCTGCTCTACTCTGTGTTACAAAGTATTATAATTTAGTTCCCTAACAAAAGTTTGCGAGTACTGAAAATATTTGAGCAAGACCCACGTTAAGGTTTACCGATCGACTCATAATCAGAAGCTGATTCGATTTAAAGCTTGCAATAAATCTGGAGGTTTCATTGTTGTCCGATCTTCATACAATTTGGCAAAAGTCAAATTTTGGAATAATAACAGACGTTCTTAAAATAAAAGAAATTTTTTCATACTTAGATGTAGCTCCTACACAAATCTGTATAGATTTAGAGCCTTGGCCAGTCCAAAAGTCTGCTTTCAGGGTACTATATAGTCGCCAACGCGTCCGACCCTTACCTCAGTCAATAAAAATAATCTATATTTGTGTTAGCCGCAAATTGTGAGTACCCATATATCTTAATTGGCCATGCGGGCCGGTGTTTGGGCCACATAAGCCAAAACGTCCAGCACTGCGGTTTCTTAGAGGAATTAACTGCGTCGCAACTAACACTACACACTTTAACCATTGTTTGTCCAAAAAAATTCCATATCATAAGTCCATTAAAAAAAGCTTTTCTTTCACTGGGTCGATTTTGACCATTTACAACCCCAAACAGCTTATGAACATAAGCCATTATCAAAAAAATTGAGAATCCTAGCTTGATTTGTTCGACGTGGATCGTGATTTTAACAGACACACGGACAGATGGACTTGGCTAGATCATCTTAAATGTTACAACATTCATTAATATAAGTTATTTTTAAGGTTGCCGATCAATAGTTCATACGGAATGACAAATTTAAAGGAGCATATAAATATGTAAAGTAGCGAAAATCTCGATTGGAAAAGTCGATTAATCGTCGTCGAAAAAAATTCGATTAGTCGGAAATCGACTTTTAATATATTATTATTTTTTTTATAAAATGGGCGATAAGACACCAACCTAAATTATTTTTATTTCCTTTTTTCAATTGTCGTTGCCACCTGTTTACAAAAAATGTAAATGTTGGAAAGTGGGTTTTACTAGTATTTTCCAAATATATAAGTAAAGTGTTTTTCGAGACTAATTGACATTTTCTGGCAATTATCATTGAGAAATAAGTTAAAATCCATTTTTGATCAAATGTAATAGGGAGAACTGTTTAAAAATACATATTTTGTTTACAACAAATTACAAGATTAGACGCTAGACGATTGTGTTTGTTCGACAAGAAAATTTGATTCTTCATTCGCTTTGCGGCATGGTTGTGTTCGAGCGGTTTGCGAAAAAATCAAGTGGACTAATTTCTGTGATTTTTTTAAGATATTTGGAAAAATGTTGAATATTAATCAACTTCATAAATTCAATATGGATCCAATTTTTTTTTTTTTACTTCGAGTCAAAAGATGACTGTGATATAAAATATAAAAAGTTTAGACGAACAATTCGAGGTAAAATCAATCGATGTACAGTAAGTTTGTCTTAACAATAAAATGATTTATAAAAATGTATATCTAAAATGCGATAACGTCACAAATGAAATACAAACCAAATTGTGCCCCAAAGTGATATAATTTTTTTGACAGAAGAATCTGCAGAGTTTATGGAATATTTTTTCGATCACTATTGTATTATCGAATGCATACCTGTTGCAACTCGATAACGAGTGCCATGATCCAAAACATTTCTATTTCGAAATATATGTGCACGATGTGGAGTGCACTGATTAGGCCCAAATTTCATCTATATTGGATGTAATATGTTGCTGCCAGAACTTTGGAACTAAAAGGCATCCAATCGGTTGGACATATGCGTAAAATGTGTATTTTAATCCGAACCAATTTTCTTTTATTTCAATAGCAGTCATTGGTTCCAGGAATTTACTCCTGCCGAATTTCATTAATATCGGGCAATAATCGAGATCTTTCATTTGATTACGAGCTTTAGATAAGACATCCATCGAATGGTCGAATCAGCTCGTGCAGTGTAAACAGTGGTGCTGGAGACCCGCCCGACTGTGAATTATAATCAGTCACGCGTAACCGTCTTTGTCCTCTTCAAACTTGGATCGCTTGCTTTGTTCCATATCAATATCATATGTTCTAAATATGATCGCCATATCTCTTACAGTTCGTAAGATATGATCTCTTTTAGTTCTGGGTTGTATAGGCGGTTGTACGACCATTGCTTAATCATGACGTAATGTACCTTACTACAAAATACGTACAGTGAGTCTCAAAAGTATTTTGCCTTCAAGTAATTTCATATTTTTAAAAACAAAAGTCCAAATAAAATAAGTTTTAAACAAAAAATAATTCATATTTTATTTGGTATAGAGTAAACTGGGTTTAAACGTAACATTTATGTAAAAAAAAATTAAAAAATATATTAATCTACGAGATTTTTAGTGATTTTTAATCTAAACCGTATTTTTTGAGGTCACATAAATATTTTGCTTTTTTAATTTTAAGAACTAATTTTATTTACATATTTACATTTACTGGATTCAATATTTTATAGGATAGCCATTGTTAGCTAAAACAGCGTCTAAGCGCCTTGGCATTGGTTCCACTAAATAAAGGCCTGTTTCGACCGTTATTTTGCCCCATTCTTCTTGCAAAGCATTTTTAAATGTAACTTTTGGCGAAATATGGTGTCCTCTTATTTTTCCTCCAAGAAGCACCACAAATTTTCTATCGGATTAATGTCCGGACTTTGTGGAGGGGTTGGCAAATGTTTGGTGTTGTATAATATCCACTATTTAAGGTCTACAGCTGTATGTTTTGGGTCGTTATTTTGCGGAAAATAAAATCCATTTCTAGGAGTACCCATTTTTTCTGCACTGGCATGGAGGTTTTCTTTCAAAATGTTCAAATATACGTGTCTGTTCATAATGCCATCAATGAAGACAAGATTGCCGACTCCTGAGGCAGACATACATCCCCGTACCATTACAGAACCACCTACATGTTTTACTATCGCATTCAAGTTTTTAGGATCAAGGGCTTAATTTGGCTTACGCCACACCATTCGTCGTTCACCCGAGCCGAAAATGTTGAACTTACTTTCGTCGCTAAAGGTCACATTTTTCCAAAACTCAAAGTCCTTATTTTTGTGCAGCGCCACGAATGAAAGCCGCTTTTCCCGGTTTATATCCGAAATAAGAGTTTTTTCCTTGCCACTCTACCGAAGAGTTCCTCTTAGTTTATCGTTAATTTTTGGTGCCGATAAATGCGGATTTTCCGTTATCTTTGAGAATTTTCATTTCATTTCTTTCCGACAGTAATTTTGGACGTCCATCGCGTGTTTTATTTTCGATATTACCGCGATCCTTAGCTCGCTTAATAACGATTTCTATTGTTTGGCGACAACGTTCAAACATTTCGCATATATATTTTATGGGTTTACCCTGTTTGCGCAGGTATAAAACAATTTTTCTTTCAGAAGAGTTCAACACTTTTCCCTTCGGCATATTAATTAGAAAAAACTCCAGAAATGCACACGAAGATACTGAAAGAACGACTATTTGCGATAGAAACACACGCGATAAGTGTAACTCAACCAAGCGTAAAAGAAAACAAGAAGAAACCACACATAACTACAACAGTAAACGGAATTTTTAAAAAAGCAAAATACTTTTGAGAGTACTAGATTAAAATTCATAATATTTTCAAATCAAGAATAACACAATCGAGTTGTCTTTCGTTTGAATTTTTTTGGTATTTAGATTGGGATGCAAACATTTTAATCAGTAGCAAAAAGCTTACATTGGATTTTTCGATGAATCTACGATTTTTCAAAGAAGCATGAAGAAAATGTCATATATAAGCTTATGCAAAATACTTTTGTTACATACTGTATATCCTTCTGAACATAACATAATGTAAACATACTCGTATCGTAACAGCTGATAGTGGTGATTTTTTCAGAGGTTAACTCAGCCTTGTGTGGGTTAAGTTTTTACCTCTTAATTGATCTGGCCCTTTTTTCAGTAAAAATCGTATCAAACACATATGTATGTATGTATGTACTTCTGCTAAATTTCATTCGCCCATCTTCAATATTTCGACTTGTAGTTTGAGTTCCCAAACGGACATGGGTATATCGCCTTCGATTTTTACAACGATCAGCGGTGTTACAAACGGAACGACAATGTAAATACACTCTCCATGCTATGGTGGAGGGTATAAAATACCCTAACAAAAATATTTGAATTAATATGAGTTCCGATGTTCCCACAGTCATCTGTACCCAAATTAATTCACAAATTGTGGTTCCAAATGTGTACCTTTCTCCGCCATTATTCATTGTTTGGGCACGTCATTCCTTCGCCCTTTGGCTGCCAATACGAGTATTATGAAGCACATAATAACACGGTTGGTAGTACCTGCCAGTGGTGTATTCATTGTGCGGTTGGAATGAGTCAGTTGCCATTGTCTCCATAGGAGAAAAGCTGTCAAACGCTGCCATACGTGTGTAATTATCGTGGAACATGAATGAATAAACGGTGTCGTTATTTTGATCTCGCCACCAATCGAGAATCAGAAAACGTCACTTGTTGAGTTCATGCCGCACCATCATTCTAACTGGCAGACAGAAGAAGCATAACTAAGTTTCGACATTATGATTACTCGCTTGAGTACTTCAAGTACAAAAATGATGGATTGTGTCATTTATTGCGTCGAGTGTGATATGAATTGTTTTCATAATTTGGATGTGCCGATGTACCTAACCTTTGATCTGGGCAGGCTGGCGTTCAGTAAAATCAAGCCGGCGTTTACAGAATAAGAAGATGAAAGGTAAAAAGTATTTTCATTATATTGAATTAAAAGTCAGTGAAGAGATTCAACTTCATTGCGCAGGACTTTGTCCCTAATCACACTAGGTAGCTTTACTTAGTAGGGACATAAATACTCTTACACACGTTTTATGCTGTAAAATAAAAAGTAATGAATGTTTTTGGACCAAATATTTTTAATATACATTGTATTTAGTATTTATTGATGTATATTGTATACAAAAAGAATCTACTTATTCGAAATGTCCGCCTTTTGCCTTAAGTCGCACTGGTCAATCGTCAATAGCTGAACGAACCACGTCCATTGGAAAATCGGCCACAGCTCGAACCAAAGCAGTCTTAAGAGATCCAATGTTGGGGTATCTTTTATGACAAACCTTGTCCTCTTAAACCGTCCACAATTTGTAATCCAATGGGTTTAAATCTTTACTGCCTGAGGGCCATTCTTCAGAGGAAATGGACACTGGCAAATTGTTTCGAAACCACGCCTGGGACGTTTTGGCCTTATGGGCCGGAGCAGAATCCTGCTGGAAACTCCATGGCTGGTTTTGGAACAGGGAATTGTTAAGAGGCTTCACAACAGCTTCCAAAACGGTTTCTTGGTAAACTTTGGCTGATGTTTTGACTCCTTATTCGCAGAAATGCAGGTCAGTGACCCCGTCGTAAGAGACACCCCACCAAACCATGACTGAAGCTGGGTGATGTCCCTTTTCCACCCTTGGGATCAGTTCATATGCTTCCTTAGATGACCGCGCATACACTCTATCATTTTACATGCTTAATTTTTCCTGAACGGTAAATTTTTTTCATCGGTGAACAAAATTTTTCTGTGCAAGTTATCAGCGTGCTTCATCAAAAGACGTTTGCGTTTTTCAATCCTAAAGCTGCAGTCAATAAATGTCTGGTACGTCGTTTGAAAGTCATAAGTCTTTTTTAATGATTCGACTCATGGACTTTTGCGTGATATTCACCTCACGGGCCATGATTTTCTGTTTTCGGAGCGGATTTCTGGGAATTCTAGATTTAATGGCTTTGATGACATGCGGTGTTCGAACAGAGCGTGGGCGGCCCGACCGGTGGCGGTCTTTTACATCACCAGTCTCCCCAAACAGTTTTATGCATCGGTAGACGAACATGCGGCTAATCCCTAGTGGCCGGAGCGTTTTGAAAATATCGTTTTTTTTCAAATTCACACTTGGAAAGCGCTATCACAGCGATGAGGTTCTCATCTGACCACTCCATGATGAAAGTTGAAACAATTTTAAAATCCCGTTACAGACTAACGCTATTGAGGTTAGCTTTTAAAACCCATATGACATTTACGGGGTATGTTCAGTTTTACTATTATGTCCCTACTAAGTACTCGCAGCATCTCTCAGTTTGTAGGAGGGAATGGATAGGGGAATGGTAAGGGAGGGCTGTAACGAAAAAAGCTGCGCACTTTGAATCACTTGTTTCCAATAGTATACTGGTTTGTTTTCAATGCGAAAAGTACCGTTAGAAAGTGCGATCGATATACGTTTATTGCCTAATTTTTTCTCTGACATTCTATGCTAATCACCCCAAAGGCACAAACTCAATTGAACGTATTTAAAACCAGCGCATAGAGAAAGGGACCTAAGGGTAAAAAAATCAATTTTCACTTTTTTTGTTGATGTGGACAACATCTGAGCATCGAATGAGACCATGCCCCAAAAGTGTTCCCTCCCAGAGAAATGCGCATTTCATGAAAGTGATGGTACACCAATGATACACGTATTTAAATCTTTAAAATGGCTCTCCTGTACAAAACTGGTTTTTACCCTTAGGTCCCTTTCTATTTTGCGCGTCACATATGGATTTTATATTTTCCTACTTTCCATCCTCTATTGCCTGAAGCATACCGCTTTTATGGAAAGCTTGTTGGCGGCAATGTATGTGGGAGGTACTAGAATGCGGCGCGTACAAAAATGAAATAAACCTATTGCAAAATGCAATCAAAAACTGCTATATGGGGTAATTTGTTTGGAAGGTAATCCAATAATCTCCATCGAATATTTAATTTTAGCACAATCGCATGAATAGTTTTAAGAGAATTATGCAAATACAAAAAGTGGGAAGAAATGTCATTTGCACTGGAGGTACCAGAATGGGGAGTGTCATCCACTCTTCTCGTACGCGTGTATAAGGCCGCAATAAAAATATTATAAAGTTCGTAATATAAGCGAATTTCATTCACTAGGAGACAAGTTATGTGGGTTCTAATCCAATGGCTAGGAATCCAATTCTTGTTCACCAAGTTAACCTAATAATCTGTTCCGAAGTAGTGATTTTGAGTAAGATTGTAGGAATAGCATTTAAGATATTACACGAAAACCAAAAGGGGCCGAAATGGTGCATTCCATGGGAGGTACCAGAATGGGGTGCGTCAACCATTTTTTGACATGCGAGTACTAACCCGTTAATAATTATTATTATTATTATTACGATGTTTACAATTTAAGCGAATTTTGAGCAACAGGAGACAATTTATGTGGGTTTTCATATTCAGTGGGTAAGGGTCATTAGTGTGGGATGTACCAGAATGGGCGTGGCCAGGAGTACAAATCTCCGTAACCAAGTTTACCTTGTATCTCTATTCTTAAGTGTTGATTTTTATTGAGATAGTGCAAATTGGTTGAAGATATTACAAGGATAACAAAAATGGGCGAAATGACACATTTGTGTGAGAGGTACTAGAAAAGGGTGTGGAAATATTGCCCATTTTCAACCATATAGGCAGTTTTGGAAAATTATTACGACATGCATAGTTTAAAAACGATTTTTAGCTTCTTTCGAGAGTTATAGTGCGCACTAGTCACACATACGAACATGGCTGAAATCACTTAAAAAGTCATGAAACGTATTTGGTCAAAACATACGAAGGGTCTAAAATTCTTTTTTTTATGCCCTCTTACCAACAAATTGTGCATAATCAATGCACTAAAACTGATATTTCGTACACAGAACTGGACAAACGCTACAAGATCGGTCGAAATTCCGTCAAAAATATTATACAGGGTGGGCGATTTTAAATTTTGAATCGGGTGAAAAAACTATTGATAATTTTTTAAATTTTTGGTTTTATTGGAAAAGTTGAACTTCATCATTAAAAAATGGAACACAATATTACGAGGGCTGATATATATATATTTATATATATATATATATATATATATATATATATATATATATATATATATATATATATATATATATATATATATATATATATATATATATATATATATATATATATATATATATATATATATATATATATATATATATATATATATATATATATATATATATATATATATATATATACAATATATGTTTTTTTTTTTGTTTTTCAAAGTATTCACCAGCATGATTTATACACTTTTGCATGCTCTCAAACCATTTTTCGAAGCACTTTTCCAATCCGATTGAGACACCTCCAAAACATGGTTTTTGAACGCTTCAATAGCATTTTCTGGCGACGAAAATCATTGACCATGCATTTTTTGTATGCGGGAATAAAAAGAAGTCATTGGGTGCCAAGTCATGGCTGTACGGCGGATAACCCATCAATTCGACGTTTTGGCCGGTCAAAAAGGCGCTGGTTTGAGCCGATGTGTGAGAGCTCGCATTGTCATGGTGCACAATGATTCGTCTTCTCTTGTTCGTTTTTCGAATATTCCGAAAACTTGAGGCAAACAAATTGTGGTGTACCACTCAGAATTGACCGTCCTACGTTGCTCAAGCGGAATAGTCGCCTGTTTCTTCAGTATTGCCGAAGAAACAGGCGACCATTTGCTTCGAAGTGCTTCTTCCACGAACAACTTTCGTTGGATTTGGCTCGTCTTCGAAGACCCACACGGTCGATTGCTGTTCTGCTTCGGGCTCATACGCATAGATCCATGATTCGTCATCTGTGACGATCTTATAAACGTCTTTCGAAGCACCGCGATCGTATTTTTTCGAAAATCCTTTGCACCAATCGACACGAGCCTTTTTTTGAGCGATTGTCAAACTGTGCGGGATCCAACGAGAACAAACCTTTTTTACGGCCAGGTGTTCATGCAATATCGAATGTATGCTGGTGGAAGAAATGGCCAAGGATGCCTCTATCTCACGGTTTGTCACATGACTTTCTTGCATTATCAGTTCACGCACGACATGTTCTCTGGCACAACGACCGAATTTGGACGAAATTCGTTTTTGAGCGAGCGTCGGCCACGATTAAATTCACTAACGAAAAACGATCGCACGAAAATGTCCATGAGTTAATTCCATTTTTTTGCCAAATGGATTTTTTCAAGTCACTGTAAACAACACAAATGATGGTCGTTCGTCAAAACGTTCTTAGTACGTTTATGCTCAAAAATGTCAAACTTTCCAATGCAAATGTCAGATGGAGCCAGGAAACACTAAGTGTGCCAGAAATATATATATACTAGAGCGAATCTGGCAAATCGGAGTACGGATTCGTGATCAGCAGTCCGAAATTAACTGAAGTGGTCAATCAAACCTTCTGCCGGAAATTTAGTGTTGACCAGTGTAATTTGTTTGATTCAAACGAAATTTGTTTGATTCAAACATTTGATTCAAAGAAATTAACGACTACTTTCTGATATCGGGTTTTTTTCGTACAACATTGTCTAGTTGAGAGCATAGGCTTAAAATAAACCGACGTTCCTATTTCCTTACTCTAAGTGTATATGGAGTAAATTTGTAATATACCCAACAATTGTATGATGCTCTTCGAATATTGTTACCCCAACAATACTTTTTTTCTGAATGCACCTTGTATATTTTTCAATTACACACTTACGAGTATTGCTACCGACAAACAAACTGATTTCTTGTACAGAAAAGACACAACCGAAGCAATAAAAATGATTTCCTGCACACTTATGATTAAAAATATCAAATCGTTACCCGATGTTTATTTTAACCATTTAATGATTGTCATAAACATACTATTTTTGCGTACTAATCGCACATTTCTTATGACATTAAGATTTGTAACAATGCCATTGTTCAAAAAACCATATTCAAATTTAAAAAAATAAAACAAACATACGGATCGTTTGCCAAAATCATAACAAACAAAACAGCAATACTTTTGTCGTACCAACCAAATTAACTTTACATAAATTGCTCCAATAACCGTATTTTCTAAATTTGGCAATGAAACTATTGTTACATTTTGGGTAAATTTATATTAACGCAATCGAACTATTGTCAAAATTAAATTCGAAAAATAGTACGAGTAGTATGGTTGCCACAAACATACTTTAATTGCAGAAAAGACATTATTTATTTATTAAAACTTACAGTAGGTGATAAGTCTCGCTTACACCGCGTTTCCTATGCACTCCACATATGAACACGGAGCGGAGATCGAACCACCAAACACTTCGATGGTTTTGAAAGAACTCCTTTATTTACTAAAAACTATCTTACTCTACTTAAATTAAATACACATACTGAAGGAAATACATACTCACTCGCACGATAAATGCAACTGGCACATAAGTCAAGCGCATACATCTAATACACCCAAAATCCCAAGTACCCTACAGTTTATCGCCGTAGTCCCCAGCATACTCGTACTTGCGTGCACAGTCACAGAGGCTAATTCTGAAATACAGAGAAAGGGGCATAAATAGATTCCGTTTGACTGAATCTCGTTTTTGGGACACGCACAGAGAACACTTATATCTGTGTGTTCCGTGAGTTGGCCGACCTTTCCAAAGAACCATTCAGTGTATGATAATTACTCGTACAACTGAACAGTAGGTTTAAAGAACATTTTATTATAGCAAATTTGAACTTTAAACCTTCGTCAGTGTTTCTGCATATTGCCCTTACCAAAATGAAGGAACTAAATCGACCATACTAGAAAACATTATACTTTACGTCCGTACCAGTACGCTCACAAATTTAAAACTAAATCCAATTGTAGCAACATGTTTTCTGAAAGAAAAACTTAAACATCTATTTAAAATAGATGGTGTTCAGTAAATATATACGTACGAGTTGCTTGAAAAATCCCCAGCCAATTTTTAAGGATTTCGGTACAGAAAAATGACCACGAACTTTACTTTATAGTTACTCAGTTTAACCAATTGAACTACCTACATAAATGTGCGTGGGCGCCAAGGTGTGATGGTTAGTGTGCACGACTATCATACAAGTAAACCCAGGTTCTGCCCCAGATATGAAAATCTGACCAATTTTTCAGCGGCAGGTTTCCACATAATCTCTAAGCCGTGTAACAACTTCACCATGAAATGCATTAGCCGTTCGGAACCGCGAGATAAGTGTTTTTATAATCTCGCTTGGTTGCTAATGGGGTGTTTAGCGACTTGAGTAAGTACCTTTATGTCCATTATTAAAGTAGTTGCTTTTATTGGCAAAAAGGGTCGTTTTTGGAACAGTGCGTCCGATCCCATTCTCAGGGAAATCATTAAAATAAGTCCATATTAATTTTGATCGCTCGTTTTGTCTTTATGGACCGTATTTTGTGCCCAAGCATATACAGCATTATTATTAAATGTGATGTGCTTGTTTTCTAGTTCACTTTTTAAGTATTAAGGTCCCCAGTTATGCCATTGTTCGTCGGAAATGTACTTTTAGTCCTTAAAAAGAAAACTTTTTTCCATCTTAGGCGTTTCGACCATTTTATTTCGCCATCACGATGAGCTTGTGACGTGTATACTCGTATTTAAGGAATTTGCGTGTCGTTATACAGGGTGGCTGCCGGGAAGGTATACTACTTTGTTTTGCCGCCATTTTGGTTAACATTAGTCTTGACAGTCCGTATTTGGCGGTTGTCAATTCGACGCCGTGCTGAATGTAATGAAAAATGTGCTCAAAGTGCTCGCATTTGTGAGGCTAACAGAGCGGTATCTGATATCGTATTCCATACATAATTGCCGACATTAAGTACAACATTTATCAATATAATATCCATTCTCTTTTATTTATTCAAAAATTATAAACAAAGAAAGTAGTACACCTTCCTGACGTACACACTGTATATTACACATACTTTACAGGGCCTCCGATAAATATTTCGCGGCATTGCAAACGAAATAACAAATTTATAATACACAGTGGTGCGAAAAAAATATTTTGGAAACTAGTCTAATATCTGTTGTGTTTGTCGTTAATCCATTTCACACAGTTAAAGGTAAGGTGCATTCGAGTTTTCAGGAACATTTTAGACCTCTAGTCAGAATAGGTGTCGTGTAGCACGGCTCCGAAAGTGGCAATGCCAGCTAAACCCAAATTTTTGCAGACAGCCATCTTTTCAACAAATCACACTTTTGGGATTTTTCCCTATTTTTCTTCACATAATCCAAATACAAAGGTATGTTCACATGATCTCGGTGGCCAGTTGACGATCTGAAACGTGAAATTAGGTGCACACAAAACAGATCTGTATATAGCAGAGGGGCGCGGCGCTGTGCGCGCCATAGCATCATCTTGCTGAAGCCAAATGTGGTCGACATCACGGACATCAATTTCATGCAGCAAAATGTCCATTATGGGGCAGTTGCGCTTGCCATTTTTGTCCGGGCACATTTTTAAAAGATCCAGCACTTAGTTACAGTCAAGTGTTCTAGGCTAAGCCTCGTGGAATATAAGTGGAGTACAAAACTCCTATGTGTTTTTCAATACTTGTTTTCTTGAAACTTATTGCCACATTAACATGCATGGCCTCCATCGGACCAGTGCTATCCAATAAGAGCGGAGCACTTGGGCGATCGATGAAGAAGTCCGAACTGCCAACTTTCCATTTGAGTGCTAAGTATTTACACTGTACGACACAATACGTACATACTTACATGCATAGATACATACATGTATGTGATCTTCACTCGTAATCAATCTGATCAGAGTACCACCCAGTGATCAAAATCAAAATTGGATTGTAATGACTCTTGAATGAAGATCAAGCGCAAGTGTAGACCGTACTGGGTAGTAGCTTGTGTGTTTGTATGTGCGTCGTCCACGCCTATGTTGAGCATTGAGCGGAAAGTTGAAAGCGAGAAAGGGATTAAATTTTTAATTAGTTGTCGCAATGATTTGACAGAATTTCTGCCGGAAAGTCGGAAGGAGGTTCTCTCGCTCTCTGCCATACACGGTGTATTAGGTGATCCCAACCGTTCGCCCTACAACTCTTTCGGCAAGCGTAGCAAAGCTACTGCTCCACGATAATTCACTGCGCATGATTCGTTGAAAAAATTTAATTAACTCCATTTGGGAAGTTTCTAATAAAACATAATCAATGATTGCGTATTTGTGAGTATTATCGTGTAACAATGTCTTCTTCCCGTCCGTCAGACCCCTTGGTCTTTTTCGAAATGTGTTAGCCGCAATGGGCTTCCTCAGTTTGAAATGTTGAAATTTTAACGCCTTGACGTGCCGTGGATTCGTTTAAAGTTGTTTTTAAATGATTAGCGTTGTTATCTGTGATATCGCCGATACAAAATACACGTGTACACACGATAAAGATACACAGCTTTGCATCTGGACGGGACGAAAAAGTATATCGCCGAAAGCAGCGATTTGGTTCGTCGCATCCATCACATCGAGCCATAAGCGCTAACCTATCGTAAGTCAAATTTTTGGAAAAAAAATTTTATTGCTGAAAAATAATCGTTAGGACAAGCCTCATCGTTTTGTATTTTTAAAATGACAAAATTGTTAGTAAAACATCAAAAAAAAAGCTTTTGCATTTTATCGTAAATGATTGTTTAAATTTTATTGTGTAGCAATTTTATCGTAAGTCACACATCAAATTGCTGCAGCAATCGCAAATGTGTTCAGATTTTTTTTTTTGTTTTTTGATACAGTTATATGAGTAGGTAGAAATCTTAAATTTTTGCATTAAAACATTTGCATTTTTAATAAAGTTGTTTGAAATAAATAATAAAAACCGTCTCCTGTAAAATTTGCATTTTTTCACTTACGATAGGTTAGCGCTTATGGCTCGACATGACTGCAAATTACCCGTAGTTGCGGTTACAAGTTTATCGTTGATTGGAGCAGAGTGTTCAAGTGTCCTCGGTGCGTATGTCTTCTGACTCGATCTTCATTTTGCTCTAACGTGCTACTCGTAATTAGAAATGTCTTCGAGAAATTTAATAATGCTTGGGATAATGCTGTAGTTAACATTTTTCCATTGATTAGCATATTGGGAACTTCTAACAACTTTTTAGTGTCCAGCGCAACATAATTCTTATACCCACTGGTCGGAACCTACACGGAGGGAAAAATATGTTTGCATGATCGTAAAAATGTGCAAAGGATACCGATTAATGCCACTATTTTGCAAAGTGTTAATACAAAACAGTAACAAATTGTTATAAATATTTAAAAAAAAATCTACGACGTTAAACAAATATATTTTAAAAATGTATAAAAAATAATTTTTTTTCTATACATATTTTCCTGACTTCTAAATGACAAAAATTTTATACAAATCGTTCAATTTATTCCAGAACAGCAAGATTTTTACCAAGAGTCTTAAACTTAATGTTGGGCAATTTTAATTTAGTAGTGCGTTGAAATCGGCTATATAAAGCAAATACTTATACAATAATGGAGAAAGAAGTAAGCTCTGAGGCAGGCCAGCTGGAATATATTTGGTAGATGAAAGGAAAACGTTCTGGCCTGTAAAAAATCCACTACGAGCTTGTACAGATAAATGTGTACCAGACAGTATCGAATGCCTTTTCTATATCCAGAAGTAGAAGTAATACCAGTTGCTTTTTTGTTTTACTTGTTTGCAAGAATTTTGTTTTTAATTCAAATGGTTTGGATTAAAGTGGATATGGTCTTTTTTTAAAACCGAATTGCTGATTTTGTATTAAACCACGGCAAGATACAATTTCGTTGATTCGGCGATAAATAAGTTTTCGGAAACCTTTCCTGAATTACTTAGGAGACTTACTGGTCGAAAACTGCTGGGGTAAGTCTTAGATTTTTAAGGTTTATAGATAGTAAAACCTTTGGATTTTTTGAAGACCAGTGGAAATAACTTTAAACGATTGCAGCTGTGAAATATGACAAAAAGTATTTAAACAGCATTTTGTTTTTAAGATTTTGGTTTTTTAGACATCGCATCCGTCGACAATGTGAAACCATATAAAAGGACATTGTGTTGCTTTTAAAGTCACATAATGTCAATGCACATGGACGTTATGATATGCAAGCCTTGCGAACACATTTCGATGTTTTCTTGCACCGTCTGTTTCAGAAAATATTTAATTATAATACTTCTTATACCCTCCACTGAATGATGGATGGTATATTAAATTAGTCGATCCGTTTGCAACACCACGAAATATTGTTCGCAGACCATATAAAGAATACTCATTACACTGAGCAACAAAATTTAAAAAAAATTGCGGTAGATTTGGGGCTGCTGGCCTCCAGATTCGCCCTAGTTTAGGAGATATTCACATAAACCGTTTTTTCGGGTTTTGAATAAAAAGTCCCCTTGCTACTTTATTTGTGAACTGATTTTCAAAAACATGAGCGCGGTGTTAAGAGGAGAAATTGCGCATTTATTTCGGATACGAATTGTTGAAGATATAGGCAAAATTCTACAGAACTTTCGAATGTTCGTCACACACAATTTTCTTGAGCTGCCCTAGGTTTTTCGGTTTTTTTTATCAGTGTATTAAAATTCGTGCTAACAACCTAGTATACTTTACAATCCAATTAAACTTGACTGCGTTATTCAAGATTTAGTTGGAAATAAAAACATCTTAAAAATATTTTCAAAACTTTTCAACTTAAACAAATAAAAACGTTGTCAAGTTCGGACAGGCCGCAACTAAAGCGCAAAGAAAACGGTACGTTATTGGGCCCTGTCGGCCCAAGCCAAGTCCGTCCCTAATCTCAGCAAAAAAATCGAAATTTGTTCTAAATTGAGTACCCAGGCCGAACCGTATATACCCTCCTCTGTCCCTTCGCCAATGAAGCGCAAAAAGAGCTCTTTCAGCCCATGCGTCCGTCTCTAATCTCAGCCAAAACTTAAAAACTATTCTTCGGTTAGATTAATAGCAAAATTTGCTTTAATTTTAGTACCAAAGTGTCCATACTGACTAACGATCGCCCGTTTTGACCATGCGAGACATTTTTTTGGGCCACATGAGCCAAAACGTCCAGCAACGTTAATCCTTTTGGGCATATTTAGTGCGTCCCACCTAACAGTACCCATTTTTACACTATTGCCTGTCCATGCACAAAAAACTATGATTTGTTAAGCAAATTCTTAAAAAGTGCAGTTTTTACCGAGGTACATTTAGTCCCTTAAAGGTAATTTTTCTCTCCTAGGCCGATTTCTCCCAACATGCGGGCTAAATGACTTCCATCGTGCTCAACACGAATGTTTACTATCGGATGATAGCCATGTTGCCGGATAAGTCGTGCGACGTTTAATTAAAGCACTAATTTTCCCCATGTAAAATCGATGTGGATCATCATGGAGGGCGAACATACCGACTGCCGGCCCAAAGACGGACATGTCTACGATGGAAGTTTACCATTAATTTATGAAATTTACCAGGCACTCGTTCCGGCCTTTTCGTACTTCGCTTCCCTCGGAGCATAATCTAGGCTGATTAAAAGGGACAAACACGTAGGCGACAAACATAACTCCAACCTCATTGATCTGAGAAAAGTATCGCCACATACACGCTAGTCGTTCTTTTGACGGGTGTCAAAGCACCGTTGCCACATGAAGATCTGTGAATCGAATTTAGATTCAGTCCATAAAAGTAGCACTGCCTCTGCCAAGTTGAACTTGCCTAAGAACAGGAACGACTATTGTGGGTGGCTGCGGGTACTGGCGGAAACGATCTTGAGGACCCCTTGAAATCACGGCCTACACAACCTAATAGTTAATCCGGCCGTTTGCGCTAAAAGTCAATTCAAATGATGGTCATCCTCTTTTTATTGTGCATGGTTTATGTGTGTGTGTGTGATCATAATACCCAGTAAAAATAGGATCATCCAAAGATTAATCTTGGATCGCTCCTTTGCGATTACTCCAAATAACTCCGAGACTCATGCATTTTGTACTCATTTTTAACGCTGCATGTCCGCAAAAGCCAACACTTGAGCTCCTTATGGAGTACAAAAGTATACCTTTTGGTCTCGGAAGGGAGGACAAAGGGAGTAATGGATGACAAAACATCAGTTAAACAACAGTTATGCCAAACAAAATAAACACATGCAAAAAACGCATTGATGCGTCCCTCATTAATCCATTTGAAGAATTAAGCGAGGCATCAGCTTTGTTTTTTCTAACTTGGTGGAATTTGTTAGCAAAACAAAATAAAAACGTTTCGATTACTCGCTTTTTACTCCAAGTAAAGGAACAAGTCATTACACCTTTATTGCTCGATTATAGATTAATCCATATATTTTTTACTAAGTATCCCATGGATTTGGTTGTTTAATCGGACTAGGACATCCTGAAGATTGAGCAAAGCAACAATTTCAAAATGCGTTGCAGTGATATACCCTTGAGGTGCACATTTGCCACACACATCCACATGAAAGCTGCCATTAGTTCGAGAATAAATGTTTGTAAACATGCATGCACATCCATGTTGCTGCATGGATAGGGGCGGAGTCATCTGCCGCCCTTGCGATCTGGACGAAGTTGCGAAATGAATGTTAGTATTAAATGCCGTAGGCGATTACTGGTGTAGCGTTGAACTCTCAACGCTTTGCAAAGTGCAGTTCAATCACCAGGTGGCTCTGCAACCTCAATGGTGGTCTTATCAGAAGCTCATCCCTGTCAAAACTGCCATTGGCCACTGCTATCATCACACACAAAAAAGCGCGCACAGCCAGTTGCCCTTCATCGGCTCGGAACGAATTTTGTCTGCTTCTAAATTAATTTATGAGACTAGATGTGATTTCAAGTGCACGCCCCACACGTTGGAAGGCAGTTTAATGTCGGTTCAGTCGGCCGCTTATCCGTAACCAAATTATACGTTGAATACGAGGTTTGGGGCGCTTTTCGTTAAGCTTTGCCAATTATTTATTTATAGCTTCTGGATTTAGAATTTCCACAACCAACAAACATATGTATGTACATATGCATGTGTGGAATGTCTTTTTTGTTGCAATGTTTGTAGTGTCCAAAAACCGGCTATCTGGGAATGTCGGTAATCGGTTTAAACCCGGGTTTCGGTTATCATTTTCCCTCACAACTTAATAATCCGATTATTAAGAACATGGGTACAAAAACGCAAACATCAATAGTTTTTGACAAACTTTTACGCCTATGTATATAAGTACGTAAAAGCTCTACTCGCGGACAGCTCCCGTGAACGGACAGCTCCCGCAGACGGACAAATTTCCTGGTCCCAAGGTTTTGACGGTATTTTTAGAACAAATGAATCTCCGCTGGCCGGACGCTCCCTTGGCCGGACACGGACACCATTTTCTTCTACAACATCTCTCGTACCCGTACAAAGGAAAACACTGATGTTCAAAATATGTTCACCGTGTTCAAAATATGTTCTCCTTATAAATTTTTCTATAATGGATTCTTGTGGTATTCTCTCAAACATGAAAACCAATATTTTGTCTTTCCAAGAATACCGCTAGTATTGCTTGTGTGCATGCGACATAGAAAGCGCAGCAACAATAGCATAATTTTGTGATTCCCCTTTTACTATTGATCTCATTGACAGCTAAAATGGGCAGTCATAGATGCTTGTGAAACATTTAGTTTCAAGAGTTGCATCGAGTGTGATACAGTTTATGAAGCTCGTGATATCATAGTTTTTTTCGTTTGCTATCGCAATGCCGCCTCGAAATTCTCTTTCTCTAAAAGACAAAATTTCCATAATTAATTTCCAAGAGAAAGAAAGGCTTTCAGTACGTGATATTGCAAAAAGGTAAGTTTGTTCTTAGTTATTGCTGATAAGTCGTGTTTATTAATTTATTCTTTAAAGATTTAACATTGGAAAGACACAATCTGCTGAAATATTAAAAAATAAGGAAGTTATTAAAGAAAAGTGGCAATCTGGTATTAATGTCCACTACAAAAAAAATTGTCTAACCGCAAAGGGTTCCCAGGTTGACAAGCTGAGCTACGAATGGTTTGCGGTGGCCAGGAGCAAGAATATTCCCATTTCAGGGCCAATAGTAAAGACTAAGGCCAAAGAAATAGCTGAGCTGGTGGGTTATTCCGGGTTTTGTGCATCGGATGGATGGTTACAAAAATGGCGCAATCGACACAACATAACTTTCAAGTGCATATCAGGTGAATCTTCAGATGTTAGCCCGGAGGATGTCAATCAGTTTAGGGCAAAACTTCCTTCAATGCTGAGTCAATATAGACCCGAGGATGTTTACAATGCAGATGAGAGTGGTCTCTTTTTCCGAGCATTGCCCGATAAAACGTTAGCCTTAAAATCAGAAAGATGCACGGGTGGTAAATTGTCAAAGGAAAGGCTCACTATTTTGTTTTGTGTGAACATGGTAGGTCAGAAAGAAACATTGCTACTCATCGGTAAAGCGGCCCGTCCACGAGCTTTTAAACACATCCCTATAACAGATCTACCAGTTGATTGGAAATCTAATAAAAAGGCCTGGATGACAAGAGATAGTATGTCGGAGTGGTTGCATCAATTGGACAAGAAAATGAGATCTTGTAATAGGAAGATTCTTTTGTTTTTAGATAATGCCGCATCTCATCCTAAAGAATTATCACTAACAAATATTAATGTGTCCTTTTTGCCGGCGAATACAACTTCAGTGTGTCAACCCTTAGATCAAGGAATAATTCAAAATTTTAAAGTTATACTACAGAAGTTTGATTTTGAGCCTGTAATCTCTAAAATGAAATCCGCCAAGTCAGCATCTGAGGTTTCAAAAACCATAAATGTGCTTGATGCTTTATGTTTTATTAAAACCGCTTGGGACAAAGTTGAAACTGCAACCATTAAAAATTGTTTCCGCAAATCAGGGTTCATGGTTGAAAATCCCATTCTTCTAGAATTTGATCCTGAGGACGATATACCGTTATCAACACTGTTGAATTTTTGTGCACTTGCAGAACATTATGAAACTGATTTGGAAGATTTTTTAATCATCGATAGCGTTGCACACACTGAAAATGATAACATTGAAATTAATTTGGAAAATATCAATAATCCAGAAGAAATATTAAGCGATTCAGAAGAGGAGGTTGTTGTACAGGAAATTGACTCCATCAAATCATACGAAGAGGCACTAAAACATATTGTTCGCTTAAAAGCTTTCGCCACAGAAGACTTCGTGGCATATGAACAACTAACTACTTTAGAAAGTCATTTTGTGGGCATGGAGAGAAAATGGAAGCTAGCGAATTTTAAACAGACGACAATTCACAAATTTTTTCAACCTATGTAAACAATAATTTTGTACTGAATTACATATTCTTTTGCTTTTTAAACTTTTATGAATAAATTTATTTTAAGTTGTTTTTTTTATTATAAGTATACGCATGCACATTTAAATAAATGCAAATTAAACATATTAATTTGATTTTGTAAGGCTTAGTTGATTTATTTAATCAAACGATCCCGTAGGCGGACATCTCCCGTGGACGGACAAAACCGCTGTGACCATCGGTGTCCGCCCACGGGAGCTTTCACTATGATACCCAGATGTACATACATATGTACTTATATATGTATAGGAGATTTGTATCGTCTATACGAAGTTTGGACAAGATTGGGTCTGTTAGGTATATGGCTTCAAGAGTGGAAGTAACAAATTGAAATACCAATTTCGCTGTGGCTCATAAATTTTCGATTAAAAGCAAATGTTCTAAATTTCTTCAGAATTGAGATTCATATAAGGGTTTTAGAGTGACAGGAACAGATAGCGGGAGACATCGTTTAAAGGAAATATCAATACATGGACTTATATGGTCCAGTTTTATGGTTGGCACTTTGTCATATGCAAAATTTAAGCAAGGTCGAATTTCGAAGCCTATACTCTTTAGTGCTTCTTTCGACACTTCGAATACATGTCACACCCAACGAGCGGTACATTGTTTATATTTTCATGTCCAGAACATCAAGAGCATCTGATTGAACAACACCAACAGCATTGAGAGAAATTGACGAGGCCGCCCGGCAGTGCAAGACGGCAAATATATCCGACTTCGGATACGAAGTGTGACCGAATCCGTTACTAAAAACACATAGAGTTGTTGTTGTTGTGACAACAATATATTTTGTTGTGTCCTGTTGGTCTTTAGGGGATCCGCTTCGATATTCAGGTGGAGAAAACGCGTCATTTGAACTGGATGCGTTCACGGAGACATGGGAGTCAGCTGAGTGGGCTTAGTCGGACAATGAAAGCGGTGCTGCACGTCATGTGGTCCCTGATGTCTTCGTGCCCAATAAGAATTGAGGCGGCTGCACCATCCAGATCCAACCAGAAACATGCGCCGGACTAGGTATCGAGGTAGTACCTTCTCATCACGTGAAATCTCCGTGGGGGTGTTTCCCTAGCACTACATTCACATTGTAGCTGGATACTGCTGCTGCGACTTCGATGATCTAAGGGCTCTCTCTTGTACTGCTGGACCTCTCTCAGGATCATGAAGAGCGTACCTGATCTTCCTGGGCGGAGGCAACCTATTGCTTAGACAGTAGGAAATTGTGCCTGCGCACGGTAAGGACCTTCGTCACCTCATGTAGATGGTCCTCAGAAGACACCCTGTTGATGTTCTTAGGGCGGCATTCTTCCACTGCGCTCTACTCACGTTCGCCGACCACATCGGTGCTGTGTAGTTTGCTATAGACCGACCTATCGCTTTGTAAGAGACCAACAAGATTTCATTGTCGGCTCCCCAATAGGGTTAGTCACTTTTTTGACTTTTGTCGAATATCGAATTGCTCTCGCAATATGATGATGAAAAACCATGAAGAACTGCATGTTTACATTTTTGATATGGTAAAAAAACTTCCCCCCCAAAATGCATTTACTTTTGCCGGAAATCGGTTTTTTTAATTTCCATTTTTTGTGATATTAAAAATTTAAAAAAAAAAATTTCGTAATTGGACCTTCAAAAGTCGTTTCTTACATAATTATGGTACGCTGAACACGAATCTACAATTTAATTGAAGATAGTTCCTGTAGTTTTCGAGATATGACGATTATAAAATTTTTGTTTTTTAATTTCTACGAAGTAGGCTTTGTATACTTTGGCTTTTGTGTCAATTTATAGAGATTATGTAATATTATTAAAGTAGGGGGCTTAAAATGTAATGTCTAGACAAAATGGAAATTGTGCGCAAAAAACCGCGGCAAATGGAAGAAGAATTTCAATGGAAGTAAGACACCAATAATTCAACAAGTGAAAGTTCCGCTCTTTTACAACAATGAAATTCCTAAAGAAAGTGCTATAATCGGGAGATATATTGCATTAAGTGACCTTCACAGATTTAAGAATAAGAGGGTTCATATTATATCGGGAGAATTAAATACGCTGTGGACAAGTACAAATAAAGAAGCGGTAGAACTTAAAAACATATATAAGAAAGTGCTGAAGTTGATTAACACGTATTATAAATCCCAAAAAAGGAAAAAATTCAATAGTTTCGAAAAGCCGTTCGATATTTCTTATATGAAAAAAAATTGTGTGACAAATAAAACTAAATCGCAAAACATAGTTTATGATATTGATTCAATTTCTGAGATTAGTGACCAAGAAGAAAGTGGAAGCGAGGACTATATCTCTACTTATAAAGCAAAATCTACAATATCACCAATTATTGCAGCTTCCTTGGTAATTAATTTGAATATAAGTACTTCAAAGGCATCCTTGATTTGTAAGCAGTTGTCAGAGGCTGGAGTAAGTATAGCAACGCCTTCACAGAAAACAATTCAACGCCATGTGAAAAAGAATGCAGAGCGAAAGGAAACTGTCTATATACAGAATTTGAATCAATGGGCTCTTCATTTCGATGCAAAAAAATCAATAAGAAGGAAGTACAAGTAGTGGTTCTTAAAAATGAAACAGAAGAAATAAAATTAGGAGTACTTGTCCTTGAAGATGGAAGAGCGTGTACAATATTCAATGGTATTAAAGAGTTACTTGACAAATTTAATTTATGGGCATCTGTCAAAATGATTATAAGTGATACTACAAGCGTTAACACTGGTAAAAATGGCGGAGTTGTTCGACTGCTGCAAGACCACGTCAAGTCTCTTTCACTACCCCAACCTCAATATATTGGGTGCCAGCATCATATACTGGACTTAATATTGCGACATGCAATCGATGAAATTTTGGGAGGGAAAACTTCTTCCCCCAATATTGAATATCACTTCGTTCCGGAGATCGTGAATGCTTATGAACACTTGATAAAAAATTACAAACAAAATGAGGAGAGAGTTGAATTAAAAAATAATAAATGGCGTGATGACATGCAATATTTATACGAACTTTGTGTATATTTTAAATATTACATGACTCATGGAAAATTCACATACATAAAGTTTAAGGCGATACCTCCTATAAGCAATGTCCGGTGGAATTCAAGGGCAATTCTTGCAATTTTGGCCTTTGTACTGCTTCCAAAATATAAAAAGGATTTGTATTCAACATGTGTATTGATTACTGGCGCCTGGTTTGATGTATGGTTTTCTGACCATCGTTTCAATGTGAATAACTATGAAAATTTGAAACAAGCCACAATTCCTTTTAAAAAGGCTCACGCTTGCTTTCTAAAACATTGGGTGAAGGAAGAATCAGCAATTCCTCAGCAACAAAGAAGCAACATATGTGCAGAAAGGGGTATCAAAGTGGTTCAAGATATTTTCCCACTATGTAAATCTACACGAGCTTTAAATCTGAAGTTTATATCTCACAAGTAAATATCATACATACATTTATAAAAAAACAATAAATTAAACTTTATACACTGTACCCATTTAGTTGGTCAACCAAATGGTGCTCTCTGTATTGCTTGCTAATACCTTCATTAAAGCGTAAGTATTTGAAACACGTTGTTTCTTAAAAATAAACATATAAGATATGTGAGGTATTTGGTTTATATAAAAGATTTAAATGCTGTGTTTCTACATAAAAACTCAGCTAATTATTTCAGCATAAATCTTGAATTTAGTAGTTTTATGGAAAAATTTTCATGCGAAATCATAAAAATAAGAAAATGCATTTCTACAATATGCAGTTTGTTAAAAAAAATATTCTTTTAAATAATTACCTTCGGACGGTTTAAGTGCACATATAGCAAAACAAGTAACATCTTTGCAATATCTCAAAAACTACATGAGCTATCTGGAATAAAATAGCAGATTCGTGTTCAGCGTGCCAGAATTATGTAAGGGACGATATTTGAAGGTCTAACTTCGAAAAAAAAAAAAATTCTCAAATTTTTAATATAACAAAAAATTGAAAATAAAAAATCGGTTTCGAGCAAAAGTAAATGCATTTTGGGGGGGAAGTTTTTTCACCATTTCCAAAAACTAAACATGCAGTTCTTCATAGTTTTCCAAGCCCTACCACATACTGCGAGAGCAATCTCCGCAAAAAAAAGTGACTAACCCTACTCCCCAAGTACTGCTGGCAAGTAACTTGAGACCTTGTTCCTACTTTTGAGCTAATCGCAGATAGCTGTAGCATGTGCAGATGATCGAAAAAGGCTGTCCAATGTGACCCTAAGGATTTTGGGGTAGTTGGTTGTCGAAATGTTGACGTAATCGACTTTCATATTGAGTGACAACCGCACCTCTGCGGTCCATGCAGTAAACAATGTGGCTGATGATGTGTAGGCGGATATTTTCATATTCCTCGCAGTTGAAAAAGCGTGCTAAGTCAGTAAGGTAACAGTTGATTTTCTCGCATATGCATATGAAACCGACACGTCGTACCGATTTCTGACGAACACTGAACAAAAATCTTGGGAATCTGAAGGGAAATTTGAAATGTCATTGAAATGTCATTACTAATGAAATTCGGATATGTTTGCCAACTCATCGTCAGCATTCTAGCCGAATTCCGAAGAGGTTTCTTTTATAATTCGGTAAAAAATTAAACCAAAGAATATAAAAACTACAAAATCCTTAGACTACATATGTGACAGCGCATAGAGAAAGGGAACAAAGGAAGGGTAATAAAACCAATTTTCATTTTTTTCTTTTTTTGGTGTGGACAACATCTGAGCATCGAATGAGACCGATCCCATGCCCCAAAAGTGTTCCCTTCCAGAGATATGCGCGTTTTATGAAAGTGAAGTCGACGATTCTAAGCGCAAATAGAAAGGGACCTAATCTTAAAAAAGGGCTCTCCTGAACAAAACTGGTTTTTAACCTTAGGTCCCTTTCTATTTTGCGCGTCACATATTTCTAGTGCTTTCAGCAAATAATACCCGTTGTTCACAAAACAAATGCAAACATAAATAAAATACTCCAGACGCATCGTTCAGAATTCGTTCAGACCAGTCTGAACAAAATATCCCTCAGAAACAGAAATTGTTCAGACGTGTCTGAACCTAATCCTGAGATGTCCGTTAGACTCGTATTTCAAAATTAGTTAGAGCTGCTACAACAAAACATCCCTCAGAAAAGTAGAACAATGAATGAACTCTGAAAGAACTTTCGGAAGACTTCAGAGATTGAGAAGTGTATGATTAATGATTTGCTGGACGTTGGGTCAGTGAACAAAGATGGGTGTTGGCCATTAGAAATTTGGTCGAAATCGGATATAATATGTAGATAAAGAGTTGCAGGTTCTGAAATCGGGAAAAACCAGTGTATATATAATATAATATTAAAATGTGGACCGACGTCCTTGGCCCAAATTTGAAGAATGTACCGAGTTTAATCGAAATCGGTCCATAATTGCGACCTTTAATTTGACAACGATAGATAAGCAGACGGACATCGCTCGATGGAATCAGATAATAATTTTGAGTCGATCGGTATACTTAAAATAGTCTAGGGGTATCTCTATTCATTAAAGGAGTTGCAAACATCAGCGATAAGTAAGCCCTGTACCACAATGTGGTGTATATTAAAATGATAGGGACATACAACAGAACCTGCGGTTAACCAACACTGAAACAAAAGGTTCTTCAATTTGTTGAATTCGTACATTAATGAATTTGGACATCATGATCAAACCTGCAATTTTGCTTCACTTAGATGTATGTAGAACTGTTTATCAATAATTCTTCAATTTTATAAATATTGTACATCAGTCTGAAGTACGATGTGCATCAATTTAAAGAACAATGTACATCAAGTTGAGCAAATTGTACATAATTTAGTGAAAAAGTTTTCATCAATCTGAAGAACAATGTACATCAATTTGAAGTAAATCAATTTAATGAAGATTGATTTTTTTACTTAAGTCAAAGTCCGATTTGAGAGCATAGTTCTATTAGTTGCAAGCAGAGATAACTGCAGTTTTAGTGAACGCCACTTCAAAATCATGCGACTCCAAACAATAAATCAAATTAAACAATGACCATCAAAGAGCAGACATATTCGTATTTAACGTGTCAGTCAACATTATTGTCTACTATTTTGGTTGACTTTTTGTTGACATTGTCAAAGAAGCGTCTACACTTTTAATTTTGACTTTGAGAGTACATATTGTATCGGAAGGTCTTAGTTATAGTTCACGGATAAAGCTCAGATTTTTTACTTATTTAGGGGGAAAAGCTTTCGAGCGGAAAAAAATTAAATTTCGAGAAAAAAAAATATGTGGAAAATATACTCTCCAACTGTTGTTTTAGTGTGGACATCTAGTAATAAAACGCAAAAGTGTTGACTAGGATGATTAAAATGTACCACTGAATTTCTAGTTCCAATGTCTCCATATGAACCCATAAGAACTACGTAGTCAATAGTGTGAAAATTGATTACAAATTTGCAATGTAGACAATTATTATGACGAAGAAGTAATGAATCACTGATTCCGATGTCATTGGAGGATTCTCAATGACAAGCACATGTTAAATGTTTATAGCAGAAATCATTGCCTGGGGAATACTTTACATCTAATTGAAGATTTTTTTTCAAATCAATGAAGTTTTCGTCGATTTGATGTACAACTATTGAATGTGTAAGCAAAGCTTGGATAAACGAACGTCACAACGTCTACTACAACGTCAATGCCAACAAGAAAACACGTCGTTAAGTTCGGGCATGCTACACTGAAAAAGAGCAAAGAACAAAATGGTACGTCTTTTAGGCTCTTTTGGCCCCTGCCTTCGTCTCTAATCTCAGCCAAAACATCAAAATTGCTCTATATTTGCATTCGTAAAAAATTTTGTTTGCATTTGAGTATACTTATACATACTTATGTTCATATTGACAATAATTCACCCGTTTTGACCATGCAGTACGTTTTCTGGGCCCCATGAGGTACTTAGCGCTTCCAAATTAACAGTGCCCATTTTAATCATTGTCTGAAAACAACAAATTATTATTTGCTAGGCTAACACAGTACTTCACAACACATGATTTCTGGACTTAATTCTGATAATTGTTTGTGAAAGTAGCCCCAAAAAGAAGAACTTCTGCATCATTTGTTTGGTCAAGGTACATCAAATATTAATTTGATAATTAATTTAAAGTTAGTAAGTATCGTATAGGGGAATTTGTCACGTTTTAGGCTCTTTTGTTTATCATAACTCGAGAACCACTAGTCCGAATAAGCTGAAACAAATTTAAAAAAATTGAAAATTACAATTCCTTTAATCTGTTCATACAACGTTTCGCTACATAAGCAACAGTTTCGCATTTAAAAATAAATGTATGAAGAAAATAATATTTTTTGCCTAAATAATAAATGAGACACCGATCATGAATCGATTTACGCGTTTCGCTTTTATGCACAATTAAGTGAAGGTATGAATTTCAAAAATCTGCTCGAAATATGTACAAAATTCTTTGGAATTCTTTGTGATTGTCAGAATTTAAAAAAAAGTAATAAACAAAAGGTTATTTGATTTTTATGATTGCTCATAAATGTACGTGGACCCTGAATTAGTGTTCTTGTTTATTTATGATGCCTAATCCGTTCGCAGTTAACTAATGCGAACAAAGGCTACCTGCATGATTTTTTTGCAGAAATTCGACCCACATTTTGATATTGATGATGTCTATGACTGTTTGAAATCCATCTTTCTAAAACTTAGTGAAGCTAAAATTAGAAAAGGTACGTATCGTTGTCAGTATATTAATATTGTCATATCTAAATTTGTTCACTTCGATATATTCGCATTACCAATAATTTTTTCGTAAATGTTTTTTTTATATTTCAAACAGGTATTCTCAATGGACCGGATATACGAAAATTAATGAAAATCAAATCTTTCACTAATATGCTTTCCAACCATTATAACCACCTATGTGCATGGGACGCATCGAAACTAGCAATCGAAGACGTTTTAGGAAAGAACCGCGTACAGCGAGATGACATACTGACACGAGTGGACAACTTGCTGTATTATTTTAAAAAAATGCATTTCCAATTTGATACCTTTTTGGCACAATTACCTCAGGAAGCGGACGAACGAGGAGAGAGGTTCCACCAGGTGATTATGCCAATGGAAAAGCGATTCAAAGGCAAAAAATTGGATACATTGCTTGCGGAGGTTTGTTGGTGGAGTTGTAAAATTATGCAGTTTGAAGATGAAAGCACCGAAGCTGAAGATGACACTGAAATTTATGGACACACTGAAAAAAACATGCCCTTAAATATTATGTCTATCTCGAATGATGATGCAGACTCAGAACATGAATATGAACAACCTACGAAGAAATAAGGTCATCAGAACCACAAGCGTCAACTTCAACAAAGATGGGTAGTGACAATAATTGATAATGTTCTAAATTTTGTTTCCATGCATAGATAAAATATAAAAATTTCATATTTTCTGTGTAAGAATAGCTGTAATATGAATCGGAATGTTAATTTTCATGCAAAATAAGGAATCAATAAAAAAGTCATCGGTGTTTTTTTCCAAAGAATTTTGTGCATATCTCGAGCAAATTTTTGAAATTCATAACTTCACTTAGTTGTGCATAAAAGCGAAACGCGTAAATCGATTTTCATGATCTAGGCCTCATTTTGTTCATGGGTTATATGACTTTACGTGAAAGTAATAGGACTTGCCAGTTATTACCGTTTTGTATTTTTTTTGAATAAAAAACTTTAATTTTTAGGCAAAAAATATTTTTTTCTTCGTACATTTATTTATAACTGCGAAAATAATGCTTATGTAGCGAAACGTTGTACAGATTAAAGGAATTGTAATTTTTTTTTTTTTTTTTAATTTGTTTCAGCTTATTCGGACTAGTGGTTCTCGAGTTATGACAAACAAAAGAGCCTAAAACGTGACAAATTCCCCTATACGATACGTACTAACTTCAAATTAATTATTAAATTATTATTTGATGTACCTTGACCAAACGAATGATACAGAAGTTCTTCTTTTTGGGGCTACGTTCACAAACAATTATCAGAATTGAGTCCCAAATCAATCACCTGAAAAACGTTGTACTGTGTAATACTCAAAAAAGTGTACTTTTTACCGAGGTACCTTTAGTCCCTTAACCCTCCGGCGGGTGAAAAGGTCCCTGGGGACCTTTTTCATTTTCAAACTGAAATTACTCCTGATGGTCCATGGGAAGTATACCCGAACCCCACATGTATTCCAAGGAAATTTTATTAGGAATTTCACAGCGATCCGACCAATGGTTTAGTTTCTATTGAGATTTAAATGTGTTTAGTACGGGAACGTGTCCCTTTTGAGTTGTTCGAATTTACCCTTACTTTTAACGCATACTCTTACCTATTCTTACTCTCACATAGACGCAGATGTACAAGATTGAAGCCAGGTAGATGTACAAAAGGGTATAAAAGCGGCTATATTTTCCTAAACTAAATCAGTGAAAATTGTGACAGTGAACATCGACTGCGAAATTTTATTTTGAATTTTATAAAGAGGAATAAAAGTGCAATACAATGGCAGAGGAAAATTTAGACATTGCTGAAATTGTGGTACGTCGATACCAGCAAATGAGTGAGGATGAAAGACGTGCAGTGAATGATAGATTTGCAGACTTAATGAGTGCGGAGATGAGTGATGAAGGTGGTATTCCTGCATTTCGTCTTGAAGGTGCGGATGATGACGATTTTACATATCAAGAAAATTTTCATGTTGATGATTCGGATGCGGAAACTGAACCACATATAGACATCAATGAAGATATTAGTGATGACGACGATGATGAAGAGGAAGAAACTGGTGCTCAGCAAACAAGTGACAATTACTTCATTTCCAAAGATGGCACCAAATGGACTAAAAATGCACCACCGACTTCCCCTACTCGTGCTCATAACGTGGTGGACTACACAAGGAGGCCAGTAGGGGCCAGTAGGAACCACATATGATCCCTTTACCATATTCTGCTCGCTCATCACCGATCATCACATGGCGTACATCATAATACACGAATCAAATTGGAAAGGCAGGGAAGTGAATGCTGCATGGAATTTGGCAAATCCAACTAACACAAAGGAATCACTTTGAAAGAGTTCGATGCTTTTTTGGCTATTATTTTGTATGCTGGACTCACTAAATCGAATAGTAAACCTCTCGAAAAGTTATGGGGCCAACGCGCTGTCCAATATATAAAGCTGCTTTATCATGCGATCGTATGAAGTACATAAAACAATGCCTTAGATTCGACAGCAAAACTGCGGCTATTGATGATATTTGACAAATGTTGCAGTCTAACTTGGCAGCAGCTTACACTCCGCATGATGCAGTGACCGTTGATGAGCAGTTATTCCCATACAGAGGCCGCACCCGCTTTACACAATATATTCCATCGAAGCCTGCCAAGTACGGTATAAAGATATGGTGGCTGTGCGACTCAAAATCATTTTATCCTGTCAAAGGAGTGATTAATTCTGGGAAATTGCCTAACCAGGCACGAGAGGTGAAACAAGGGCAGAATGTTGTTCTTCAACTTTCGGAGAGATATTTGAATACAGGCCGCACAATTTATGAGGACAATTTTTTCACAACTTTGGATTTGGCGCGTACTTTGATCAGGAAGATAACCGCATATGTTGGAACAGTCCGCTCGAATAAGACATGTGTGCCTTGAATAAGACATTTGTGCCTCGGGAATTCCAAAAAAATCATACGCGTCCTGTAAAACAGCACATTATTTGGCTTCAACGAAGGCGATATAGCACTACGTTCATATGTGCCCAAGAAGAACAAAGCGGTACTTTTGCTGTCGACACAACATTATACTTGCGGTGTGGACATGCAAACTGAAAAGAAGAAGCCGTTTGTTATTTTGTATTACAACGCCAACAAATCGAGCGTTGATACAATGGACCAGATGCTTGGCACATATACATGCAAGCGCACAACAAACCGCTGGCCATGTTTTTTAATATGGTGGACATTGCTGCATTAGCTGCATTTATTTCATACAACGAGATGAAGCCAATAAAAATAAGTGACAGGCGACGGTCATTCCTACTGATGCTGACAAAACAATTGGCACTACCAAACATAGAGGAACGAGCGCTGAACAACCTCATAACCGCATATCCAAGGATATGGAACGCAATGGAAGCATTTGATGTAAAGGTAAGAAAAAAGAATTCTAATGTTCAAAAGCAGAATAATTACATTATTCTGGTCTTTTTAGATATTATCAATACCGGCAGAAGGAGCTGCACCGTCGTTTGCGTCTAGAACGAACAGGCCGTCATGTCGGCTATGCCGTGTTGTGTACGGACGGCAGAGAAAAACAAGGGCCTATTGCCATTCCTGTAACAATCCAGTTTGTGCAGAGCATTCAACACTTATGCATCGATGCTACACCTGGGACGAGGGACAATCTACACAACAATAGTTTTTTAGGCTTTTTTCATATAAAACTCATAAAAAATTAATAATGTTATATATAAAAAAATTTATTCTAACATTCATTATGCATGTATAATTAGTAAATAATAATAAATCAAAACAAAAAAATGTAAAAATGTGTTTTCATAAAAAATTCCATACAAATAGAAATAGGTCCCTGTGGACCTTGTACTTAGTATAAGGACAACGGATGACTCAACCGTCAGAGGGTTAAAGGGAAACAAAAAATTTTTTTTTAAATTATTTTTTTTATTGAATCTTTTATTAATAATGTAATAAGTATTCAAATCTTATGCTATGTTCATACAACTAACGGTTATAGCTAGAGCAAAACCCAAAAAGTAATTCAACAGAGTTTTTTAGTTGGTATTCGAGTCTTAGTTGAACACTTTATTTTTTCATTTTTATTATCGGTTAGCTATGCAATTGATCTAGGAAGCCTCCTCTCCTTAGACATCAAAAGCCGTCGTAGCCCAGTACGAGTAACTCTCAATCAATTATATTTGCGTTGATACGTAGTTTTCTCGAATATTCATTAACTTCGTCGTGGAAATTAGCAGTATTGAACTCGAATGTACCAAGGCGAACCGGTAAACTACCGTAGGGCATTGTATTTGCTTAGAATTTAGATTGATCTGAGTCACATTGACTTCAATATGAAATGACCATGTAAGACGAAGATCCCAATGAAAATAAAGAATATTGGCATTGCTTATATAAGTAGTAATTGATTTATGCACTGCATAAATTGGGAATGTCCCCTATTTATGCAGTGCATTGTATCAGTTACGGGAAGATAGGTTAGGTAGGAAAGGATAGAGGGAGTAATGTTTATTCACATTTGACTTGGGCCAGTTCATATCATACGTGGCAGGAAACACATCTGCGGGAAGTCATACGGACAAAACGGCTGAAGAACGAATTCTATCTGTAATGCGTCGTGGGATCAGAAGACCATTTAATAACAAATGGATGCGAACTTCCAGACAAGGGGTGTTACGGGCGAATACTCTGACCTCCGGGATCAGGTCATATCAGAACACCAGATCCCATTAAAGTACTTGAAAAAGAGTGATACGCAACTAACATTCAGTAAAACAACAGAGTTGGCTACCCTCCTTTCTCCAACAGGTCTCAGCGCTCTCCCTTGTACCCGGTCGAGAAACTCCAAAGAAGACCTTGAAGCACCCGCCCAGATGTGAGAGATGTACTCCAGTTTTGGCCGAATATATGTGATTTAGATGTTGATGAGGTCGGAGGAAGTGAAATATGTTTTTGAACCGTTTAATGCCGTTTAAACCGCAGCTTGGGTTTTTTTTTAGCATTAAACTCGACCCTATTTGCAAAACCCCACTCTGAGATCCTTACAAGATCTTCGTTGAGTGTGTCAGTCATATTTTGCCTTATCGCTTCTGTATCTGCAATGCCCGGTCTACGAATAAACAGGGTTTGTTGTCCGACTCAGGGGGCCATTGAGAAACAGAGAAGCAGAGAGAACTGAGCCTTGCGGTACCCCTGCATTTATATTCGTAGCATACTCATCGGATGAGACTCCGTCTACAACATCGTCTGTGTCGGGTATAGAGACAGTAGATGTCACAATATATGGAGAGAAAACTGTTTCAAAGGCTGCAGCCTGTTCTCTCGATTCAGTTTTATACTCACTGAACAGGCCCTCTGTTGAACGACGGCACCGAACAGCTAATGCATTTTAATGAGAAGTTTTGACATGCCTTAGATATAAATTTCTTACTCGTTAAGTCGCCGGCATTTACGAGGTGGAAATCCGCCGCCGAAATCGTTAGATGTTCTTTCGTCACACCATGGCGGTCCAGGCTAAACGGAATTTAACAAAGATAAATGCTTTGATAAATGTATCGCTTATGTGGTCACAAATTTTGTTTTTGTTGAATACTAGGCTTGAGCTGCGAAAATTTCGTTGAAGTTTACTGTTGAAGTTTACTATTAGGCTCAAACGTGTTGTTTTATATTTGTTTTCTAACTAAAAGTGGATCACTGGTTGTCCGAAAAGAACTCTTATAATGTTGCATTCGAAATAACTCAACCACACATTTAGTTTGAAGATTGTTATTAGTAGAGATCAAAAAACCGGTTATTTTAGATTGTCGGTTATGGGTTCATTCGTATAATCCATTTATTTTTATCATTGTCTCCCATATCTGAGGAACCGAATAAACCGGGTATAAGAACATAAACGTAAGTTATTTTCATCATTTTTCTGCGCATAGGTCCAAATCCGATCTGATTTTTAGGAGACTGTTCTTGTCCCACCCACAGTGGCGCCATTTGAGTTTTTTTGTTGCAAAAATCAAATCTTTTGAAACGAATAAGAAATCTAATAATTTTGGAAAGTATGCTCCGCCTTGTAGGTGCTTACTTATGGTCTATCAAAGTTTATGGTAGCAAAACAAAATGTTTTTACCTTATTTAAGATTTGTCTTAGTTCTTTTTTAAGGTTTTTATTACAATTGATGCGGAGCTTTCTGATGAAGGTCGTCATGGATCCGAAAACGCGATAAAGGCAGTGTGCAGCCACGAAGATCAATGTCACTTACCATTTTGTGAAAGACTTGTCATCTATTAAAATGTAGATGCAAGAGGTCTCGGAACGGGTAATCGCTGTTCAATCTGAAAAACAAACGACAGAAATAAAAGAAACGAGGCATTCCGGGAAGTGCTGCTACCACGATGAAAAATGGACAAAAGAACACATACGAGTACATTTAAGATTACATTAAACATAAGTCATAAATTGTAGTGTTATTATTGTTGTAATGTATGTATGTCTGCAGGTCAATAACATAAATAAAGAAATGTTTTCACAACTGAGTGGTTATTGACTGCAGTCATATGAAGTAATGTATTAACACAAAATGCTTAGTATGTAATTTCACTTTTTATATTTCGTATGCAAGTCAACAAGGTGTCATATTGCATGGGTTGTTGACTGAAGTTAAAACTGCATTATAGGCAGTTTAGTGTTAATCAATTAAATGACATAATTCAAATTTTGTATAAATAACCATGAAAAATAAAGAATTACCGTAGTACACAATACCATTTGTCTTACTACAATACTATCTGAATACACGGTTAAAGTGCCCTGTACTTCATTTCAACCAATTCCAAGTTTATGTGCTTGGGATTCAACAGTTGAGATTACTGCCCTGGCCGAAGAGTGTTTTCGGTTAATCCGGTACATAGCACCGGCAGTCGTGGGATTGCACCGTGGTGTGGTCCTTATGAGTTTTTACCGATTCCGATTCGTGGGTTTTTCCAGTTTAGGGAAACAACAGATTTTAGCCGCCAAGTGTCAATAGATGCTATAAACATATTAGGTACATATGTATAAGTATAATGCAAGGAATGCACGTTATACAATTTCTGAAACAATGTGTTTTTTACCATTTTACCTCTAGAGGCTCTTAGTGGCAGATGAAACATTTTGAATTATATAAAGGAATAATCTATGACTATATTTTAAAAATATGGCAAATATAGAAAAATAATTTTTTTTTTTTTTATTATTTTCCGTCAAAGTTGAAAATATTTGGAAAAATGGATAGTCTTTAAATAGAGATTTACATAGAGAAACACAAAGCAAACTTTACATTTTGTTTATTATTATACATTTAATAAATACATGAATCAATAGAAACAAAAAACGACTATTTGCTACATAGTTTTCGTGATATTAATTGAGGAGGTACTTTTCAAAACATGATTATTCCACTTTTTGTGTTTTTGCACAAATTGAGAAAATAGTTTCTTGGGTATGCCCCTATATATTTAACCCGAAATTTTGGTGCATTATTAAAGGCGTAAAGATTGGTCATTGTTTTGTGTAGGATTTAAAAAGTTGGCACTTCTATATTTGGAATAAATGCATGATCTAAAATGGAATAATCTTGTTTTGATGCGGCTGGATGGAATAATCATGTTTTGATTCAAACCACTGTGGATTAAACTTGTTTTGCTGAAACTAATTAGGTATCAGATATATTAAGTTGAAATAAAACAACATTAGGTTCATTTTAATGTAAAGAAATTAAAATTTTTTTTTATTTTTTCTTCTGGATAAATCATATTTTGTTCCAAAAATGTATATTTGAAAAGGATAATGTCATTCTGAAGTGGAATAATCTACTTTTGATGAAATCATGCATTTTTCAATTATTTTCCTGGTGTAATTATTGACATTTTGAAACATTTTATTTTCGCAGAGTATTCAATTCAATGCTACCAAACAAAAAAAAATAAAAAAAATTTTTTTTTCAAAAGTGGAATAATCATGTTTTGAAAAGTACCTCCTCAATTACAATTGAAATCGGACGGAATTACTTAAAACAGTGTGTTTTTTTTGGAAACCGAAAATCGGTCAGGCAAGTCTGAACAACATTCACACCGTCGATGTGTCTAGCTACCGTGTGAATGTTGTGCTAGGGGAGCATACCCCGAAGATTTCACCTGAGGAGTAGGTACTACCTCGGGTTCGCGTGGTTCTGGCTCAGCTGAGATCTGGATGGTGCAGCCGCCTTAATTCTTATTGGGTACGAATTGATGCTAACGTGCCGGACAGTTGTCCCGCCTGCCATCAGGGACCACATGACGACCGGCCAAGCCCACTTAGCTGACACTTAGGTCTCTGTGGACGCATCCAGTTCAAATGGCGCGCTTCTTCCACCTGGATATCGATGCAGATCCCCCATAGACGAATAAGACTTCAAAATATAATATATTGTTGTACGACAACAACAAAATTTTGATTATTGCCCTCGTTTGCTCTTCGGGCGACACTGTGCGTCGGTACGAAATTGGGCAAAACATTTTCAATATTATTGAGTTGTGGTGTCTAGAGCGGTAGTTTCAAATCAAAAGGGACACTGCCATAAGGACTATGTCCTTGCGACGTACACTGATTAAAACAGCAGATGGACAGACAGATAGACATCGTTAAATTATCCCACACTAATTACACAGAGATACAAAATTGTAAAATTGTCCGAATGCGAATGGGATGAGACCAATTGCAAATGAAAGTTGACATTATCCATGCCAAAACCTTTAAGTGTTTTCCTTAGTTTAGTGCGAGATTTTTTACACGCATTTGAAGTTGGTTATTTTGAAACGCTGTCTATCATTGAAAATTTGATAAAACAATGCTTATTTTTTTTATTATCCTGGAAAGTTGTGGTATCTTACTGTTTGTGGGGTCGAGGTATTCATTTTTGATATTTATTTGTACCTAAAACGAACGCTGGATCGAACGCTGTCATACAAACGGTACTATTTCCTGTAGATTTTCATAGAAAAAACGAATTAGTGATCTGTGCACGTAGCCATTCATATACTCACAGACCGGGACCTACTGTTTAACGCCAGCTCCGAATGGCTAATGCATTTGATGGCGAAGTTTTTACACGACATAGAGATAAATCTTTTACTGGTAGAGACGACAGTATTTACGAGGTGGACCCGCCTCCTGAATCAGAGCAATGTGCACAATATAATTCTTATACTCACTGACAGGCACCTACAGTTCGAAAAGGCTAAAGCATTTTATGCATTCATCTCTTACCCGTTAAGTCGCCGACATTTACGAGGTGAAAAAGCCGCTGCTGAGAAATGATAACTGTTTTTACCGAAACATGAATCTGGACATACTACGATAGCCGGGCCAATTAACTTCCAGATCACCAGGATACGCATACAGAATAAGAATGGGATTGACACGATGCCACAGGCATTGCGGCGTGTGTAAACATTTGCCACAATGCGAGGAGCATCGTGAGCTGTCCGTTTGGTGTTCTTTTCTCAATCATTTTTTTTTATCTTTAGAATTAATCAATAAATATTTGTTACACACTAAATTAATTGCACTAAAAATCATATCAATGTACAGAAGTTAAAATCGAAGTGTATCCATTTTTGATGTTGGGTTAAAGGTATCCGCCGATATTATCAACATCGTCGTCATCGCAGGTGCGTCGATCAGGGCTTCTAATGGAAGTCGAGGGGGCTGAGGACGTGGGCACTTGTTGGGGCTTCAACTCTCTGGGACTAGTCGGAGGGTTGCGAGGGGATGCTGCTGCCAGATACTGATGAGATTGCTGCACAGATGAAGCTTTGGCAGGGTCCGGTGGATGGGTGTATAGGGTTTTAAAGGCGCTATGCTCACCTCCCATTGATAATGGAACTGATGCTGTGTGTGATGCATGGGCTGCTACCGTCACTTGACTGCGACATGGACTCGGGGTTGTGCCGGAGGTTTCGACTGAGACCAGACTGCTGTGTGCGCTGCTGGTAGGGATGGTAGTCATACTTGGTACGGGTAGTGCTCTGGCCGGCGGACCCAAACTTCGGCCGCTGGTGTCGTTGTGCTGTAAGGATAGTGCACTCTTGTGGTATGACGGGTATTGCGGTGCTGCTGGGTGTACGTTGAGGCACATCGCTTCTGAAAGTTGATCGGCTGCCGCTCCCGGTGGCAGTATCGGAGGTAATTTGTGATAGAGCTGCTGGTCCGTGGGAAAGCTGACTGGGGGTGACTGGTGGTGTGGTTGAGAGATGAAGGGGCCCTGTGGTGATGCCGAGTTCCGTTTCCGCAGTAGGCTCACGCGCTGATGCCGTCGCCATTTTGCTCGTCTGTTGGAAAACCAAACCTAATTGATCAATATGAAGAAATCTTTTGTTAGTCTATAAATGTGTCAATGTGACATTTATGGTAGTTATTTTATTTTAGTTTACTGAGTGCAAGTGTGAATGTGTCTGTGTGTATGTGGTTGTGTGTTAATGACGTATCTGCGGGTCCTTCACGGATGTAGCAAGGGCATACAAAATAATAAAATGATTGTGGCGCCTGCGGCAAGGGGGTTGGGGTGGGGGTGGGGCAGAGGGAAGAAGGAAGCGAAGAAGGTTTCATATACCTGAACTCGAGCTTCGCTCAGTGTTGTGCGGGAGGCCAGCTTCTCACGTGTGCTTACGCATGGATAGTGCGACTTTTCAAACTCCTTTTCCAGCTCTTCCAGTTGGTCTTGACTGAATGTGGTCCTGTTGCGACGAAATTTTGGTTGGTCGCTGTCGTCGGTATCCGAGTCTTCGCCTTCAATATCTAAAAGTTAACGAAAACAAATGCGCTTTTAGACACTGGCTCGTTTTTTCGAGTAATTACATACGATGTCCTACTAAAATTAAATTGTTGAATAAGAAACATTGGTGTCAAAAGATTTCAAAAGTTAAAGTTACTGTCAAGCGACACGATTTCCACATATTTTCCACATTTTCTGTCGTTGATTAAATGCGCGAATTAATGCGACGAATGTTTAAAAGGGATTAGATACCCATTCCTTTGGCTGGAGAAATGTGTGTGTCCAATGCTATACAGAAAACAGTGTTCAACTTTTTACCTGCAACAAATTTATTGATAAATGTAGTAAACTTAAATCAGTTACATGTTTCATTATTCCGAATGACTGAGAAGAAATATAGTCCAAACGAATACGAAACGTATACATTTTATACAGGTTGGGCGCAAAAATTTGCTTATTTAGGAACACACTGCTGCATACGTTTTCTGAAGTTTTCATGAACTCTAACAAGCATGGCGACTGGTGTTCTGCCAGTTTCAGCCTCAATGTTGTTAATTAGGTCTTCCAAGGTGTTGGGACGGTTGATATACACCTTCGACTTCAGGTAACCCTATAGGAAAAATCGCATGGCGCTAAGTCTGGTGAGTGTACCGGCCAGTTCACAGCACCCCTCAAAGATATAAGCCGTCCAGGAAACATTTGCTTCAAACAATTCATGGTAACCCTCGCTGTGTATGCAGTGGCACCATCCTGTTGGAACCATGTATCCTCTAATAGCATTGCCTCAGGAGCAGGCTGAAAAAAATTCTGGAAATGTCAAGAGCAAGTGATTGCAGTACTGCCGGTCTAACTCTTTGGATGTTTTGTGGTGTTGTAATCCTTCTCAAGGGTCCCCTTCGTACACATCCTTCCCTGCTGTTCTCAATGAAGTTACCCAATTTAGAATTGATTGCCGACCATGAACACGTCCGCGTGGGGGAACAGCGATTCGTAAACGAAAAGCACGCTGCACTGCAATGATCCAGTGCGCATTTGAAAAATACGCTACAACACAAAATGACCTCTCCTCACGTGTCCAGCATGATCTCTTGTAAGCCACGAAAACTCTCCACTCTTTTGGATAAACAGTGCCAAAGCCAGCTGTGCAAAAAAGCATATTACCGCGCTCCACCCTGCAGCAATTGTGTCTATTTTTACAGATATGATTTTGCAGCGTCAAATTGAAGAAACTAGTTAAGGAATCGGTGCTGTATCTAATATGTCTAAATTCTGGGTAGAACCTTTGCATAGGAGCCATAACCTTGCGCAGAACTACATTTACACTAACAACGCCATATCAAAATCTAAACCGATGCTCTTCAATTTGAATTCATATATTACAATTTGAATCTTAACAGTTTTCTGCCTGAGTGTAGGGCATAGATGCCCAATGTAATAGTATTGGTGAGAGCGACGAAATAACACTGGAAGAAAAGATTTTTCTATTCATTTTATTTAGTCGTCAACGAGATAGCGACGAAAGCATATGTGTGGCGGGTGTCGTCATTTTTTTCTGTTTCTGGGAAATATAAAATTAATGAATGTACATATTTTTTACCCATTCCTTCAACTTTTTTATAAAAAGTTTCTTATACATTTTAAATTGTTTTTCTTTTTCTTCCCCCTGCAAATAATTCATGTCTTTATGAACAGTTTCAAAATGTTTTTTTAAATTATATTTCTTATTTTTTTTAAATGTCTTATAACAAATAACACATTGCATGTCATCAAAAGCATTTTGTAACATAAAATACTTTTCAAATGACATCATTAACATATCGCAATAATTTCAGTTTATGTGTTCACTATCAGCAGTCTCGATCACGATTAAATGTAAATAAGACACAGAACTTCTGCCAGTGTAGCTTGTCTCTCCCACTCATATTTCTGCTTTCCTATTGGTTGATTGACGATCAAACAAAAGAGCGTAAGAATACGTGTGAGTTGAAATTGCTGAAATCAGCCACTACTGGGCATCTATGGTGTAGGGGGACCACATTTTTTGCGATCGATACTGGCTTAATTCATCTAGTCCAGACAATGGTTCATTCTTCTGTACTACAGCAAAATTGATCACGATCGCAGTCTGTCAGTTACAGAAAAAAAAGAAAAAATGGTATGTGAATTATATCACCACTCAATTAAAAATTTCATAAATAAGCTAAACTATTTATCAGATATTGTGCAATGATATTTACTGAATTAAAACCACAACAAAATTTATGCGCTGTATCGTGTGTGTATGTGGGTGGGGGTATGTGTTGAAGTATGTATGCAGTGTGAGGATTTTAATTGGGTACTCACTGCCGGTAGTTCTCGTTAAATGCAAAATTGCCTGCCCTTCAGTGTATAGCCGCTAGTTACAGCAGTTTCGGTGCTTGGGGTCTTATGACATGTGAGTTTTTTCATCGACTCATATGGAAAATATTTTCAAGAAACGGTTAACAACTTTTTTTTGTAAATATGTGAAGTTTTACATTGCCTGATCCAAAATAATTTTCGATAAACGGCTTTAAAATTTTTTTTTTGTATATATGTGAGGTTTTCTATCACCACATAACCAACGACGATGAACTATAGAAGGTGGACGAAATGAGCTTTTTCGAGAAATTGAAAAACACACGATAAGTAGCAGACATGGGGGAGCAACTCTGAAAAGCTCTCAATATTGCAGAAAAATAGTAACTCTGAATGAACCACGAAGAATGAAAAAAAAAACTGCAACATTTAAATTATTTTTTTTTGAAAAAGAACATTGTTGCTATGAAAAGATATTGCAAAATGAAAAAAATAATTAAAACACAAAAGATGATTTTCCTCTATTTGAATATGTATGTACATTACCTATGGTGAAAAATGTATTAAAACATTAAGAGAGAGAGAGAGAGAGAAGTACAAGAAAACGTGATAAATAAAAACACCACAATGATAATGAGCCACGTAAAAAAACAACAATGAACATACAGGGACAAATACACAGTGGAACGCATCAAAAAATTTTTGGAAATTAATAATAATGTGGCAATTTTGAGTGCTTATAAGGGAATGTTAGGTAGCCCTGGAAAAAACCGACTACGAAGAGAAAATGAGTAGAATTGTAAACGACATTATGACATACAGAAGGCTAAACAAAGATCCGACGACAGTACTACAAAGGAGGAACAATGAAATTGTAATCAAAATGTTATACAAATAATGTAAAAACGATGTATTTTGTGTTACAACGATATTTTTGAAAAGGTAATTATATTTTTCATCTTGCTATTTTTCGTGTAAACTGTATTATTTTGAGTTGTGACAGCATTGTTGAACATACGAGTATTTTCTTTTTTTAAATCTCTGTAAAATAATATGTGACATTTTTGTTGACAAAAAAATAATTGTAAAATTAAGCATTTTGTTTTGTGACGTTATGTTTGATCAAATACTGGTTGTGAAATTGTGTCATTATTTATGATAATTGTATCAATGATATTGTAAACAAGGCTCAATAACTTAAAATGATACGATATTTCTGATAGATCTTCGGCAAAACTGGTCATGTGGCGACCGTTTCGCTTAAACAACGTAGGTACACTGCAATTTGTTTGCCTGATGTGTTTAGAGAATTTCGAAAAAAACACAAGAAAAGATGAATCATTGTGCACCATGACAATGCGAGCTTACACACATCGGCTTAAACCAGCGCCTTTTTGACCTGCCAAAACGTCGAATTGATGGGTCATCCGCCGTACAGCCCAGACTTCGCATCCAATGACTTCTTTTTTGTCGCACATCAAGAAAAAAATGCGCGGTCAACGATTTTCGTCGCCAGAAGATGCTGATGAAGCGTTCAAAAACCATGTTTTGGAGGTGTCTCAATAGGAGTGGAAAAAGTGCTTCGACAATTGGTTTGAGCGCATGCAAGTGTATAAGTATAAATCTTGCTGGAGAATACTTTGAAAAACAATAAAACCATTTTGATGCTAAATATTTGCATTTTAATTATTACGCCAGAAATATATGTAGCAGCCCTCGTAAGAACTAAAGATTTTAAGTCTGAAAATGAGCTCTATATAAAAATATTATGTTTTAATGTTATAAATTTCAAAGTAATTTTTAGTTAAATTATATTTTTAGTTAAAATAAAATGAAAATATAGTATCTAAACAAACAGCTATTGACTTTTTTCACAGCAAAAACGACACATTTTACTTATGTCCGCGAAATGTCTACACTTTTTTTTTCACAAATAACTTCATAATTTAAAGTACACGAACTTTTTGCTGTAAATCACTAAGTTAATTTGACTTTTGTTCTGAATTATATTATACACATTTCATGTCACTAGTTTATTCAGGAAACCTATGGTTTTTTACAAGGTTTGTTAAGTAAGACTCCATTGAGAACTTAAAATGGCTCTCCTCAAAAAAGTAATTTTTTGAGTTGTGGCACTATTGAAGGTCTCCCAAAAATACAGAAGCAAAATTGCTCACTGAGGCCTCGTATTTGCTCCTCAATTAATGCACCAACAAGTTAACTATGTTAGTACGTTGCTGCTATACTACTGAAAGTACCTGAAGATTCCAAGCACAATATTAAGAATTCTGGAGAATTTAAAGAGAATATCAAAAATACTGTGACAAAAATGACGAATTAATGGTTTCATTTGATGGAAGACTCCCGTACCTGGATACTTTGGTTATAAGGAAAGGAAATAACATTGTAACAGATTGGTTTCAAAAACCCACAGCATCTAAAGACTTCTGAACTTCCACTCAAAACATCCTAAGAAAATATTTAAGACAGCCTCAAACTTCATAAATAGAGTCTTAGCAATAAGTGACGTAGAGTTTCACAACAAGAACATAAAGAAAAATAGACAAATACTGCCTCAAAATAGCTTCCCTACAAGAACAATTGAAGATCTTTTAAAAAATAAAACAAAAGAAAACAGTACGGAAAAGTCCAACCAAGTACAAAGTGTCTGTAAGTGTATGTACCAAAACCATCTGAAAGATTCGAAAGAGCCGGATGTATGGACAAAAATAATTACAAAATAGAACCAAAAACCAACAATACTCTACAAAATCTATTCAAAAACTGAAAATCTAACAAAATGGACAAGTCTAATTTAACCTATGAGATGCAATGCAACGGAAATGGATCTTCAACCTGTGATAAAGTTTATGTTGGAACTACCAAAAATAAATTAAAAACTCGTTTAGCTGGTCACAAGTCCGATGTCAAATTAAGACATTGAAAAAGTATTTAAAAAACTGTCCTGATGACACACTGTGCGGTAGAAAAATCACAGTCCAGACTTAGAGAATGTGCTGCACTGCTATGTGAGGACAACTACAACAGAAGACCAACGCTCGAAATCTCACACATATTAAAAACAAACACGAATGAACTACAAGACAGGCGCCGAGAGTTGTGGGCAGATCTACAGATTCTTGTTAAAAAAACAGATGATGAGCAAGTCAACAATGGATTGTCAGACGAAGAAGACATCAGTTCAGCAGTTAAGTGTGTGTTATATTTATTGTTAGCTACCTTCAAAAAAATCTTTGTTTAGACTTGAAATAGAAAGCACTAAAGTAAAAGACGACAGTGCTATTTCAAAAGCTGGACCAAACGCCCTATTCTAAATTTGAGTGAGATCGGATATAATATAGGACTTGTAGACCGGGCCTCGGCATTTACCTACATATGGGGAATACATGAAAAAGTCAACCGATGTTTTTCAATATTACAAAGATTTATAATAGATCTTCCATATTGCACTATACTAAATTTGACGAAAACCGAATGTTAAATGTGGCTTCTGTTATGGCAGCACCCAAATCTGGAGAGGCCTTTACATGGATGCATAGTACATTGGGCGATATGACCCAACTTACCATGAAATAGTTTTACCGGCAGGATACGAATCTGTAAGAAACTTTGTGCAGGGCTATCCCAAAACATGAACTATTAGTGACGCGTAAACCAGAAAGGCCTTAGTTTGGCCCTACATTGACCAATTAAAATAGTGTTCGCTCAATGGAATCAGATAGTGTTTCTGAATCGATTCGGGTCTGTCTTCTTGTATTTTGGGTTTGAAAACATCAGCACTACACTATAACACCCTATCACAGAGTGGTGTAGGTTATAAAAATCTTGTACTTTTTCAATTTAAAAAGTACTTTTTTATTCTTTTTTGTACCAATTCGCCAACCACATGTATCATCCCTGCTACCAACTAAAAAAACTAAACAGCTGTGTTCATTTTTGATAAATTGTTACACTGTTGCCAGATTGTTATACCTAAACTCAGTTTGATTCTGTGCATTTACGTCAGAGTTAATGCAGTTTCGGAGGTCTTAATGCACGAGTTTGTTTGCATTAAGTCTGTTAACGCACATTAACGCTGTAGTCTTTATAGACTATTAAACATTAAGATGGGTAAGAAGTTGTCAAAATCAGGCAATACAAATCGGGTCTGTAACCTGAAATTTTTGCAGCTCGAAATCCCGGAAGATTTTACATTTTTTTCCGTGTCTCGGAAATTTGCCACTAGGTCCCTCAATTTTGTTTAACCCTATTTAGTCCTAAAAGACTTAATCCTGATCCAAAGCTACACGATAACGCCTTGACCTGGGGTGATCTTATTTTTTAAAATTCTTTTTTTGTTTACCTGTAGCCTGATAAAGTAAAAGGTATACTAGTAGTGAAATAATGAGTATCTTTTTTATTCAATGACAAGAATTTATACATAAGTATATACTGCCAATGGGAGCTCATACTCCTAATTCCAACTACTTAATAATAACACAGTGCGACAGATGGTAGAGGTCAGTGCTCGGAAGGGGTTATGCTTACGGGAAAAATTATATCTGTTAACTTTACTTAAAGACCCGAATAAGTCTATGACAATCGACCGTATGGGTCTTTGAAGGCGGGCCAAATTTAACAGAAGTTGTTCGTGAAATAAGCACATCGAAGCAAATGATCGCGTTTATTTCGGTATAAACGGTCATGTGGCGACTGTTCCGCTTAAGCAACGTAGGACGCTCAATTCTGAGTGGTACACTGCAATTTGTTTGCCAACAGTGAATGAAGAAGTAAAGAAAAGGAAGAACAGAAGACCGATCATTTTTCATCCAAAAACCATGTTTTGGAGGTGTCTCAAACGGAGTGGAAAAAGTGCTTCGAAAATTGGTTTGAGTGTATGCGAAAGTTTATTGATCTTTACATAGAATTGAAATTGAAAGAATTAAAAAGCAATAAACGATTTTCAATGACAAATGATTGTTTTTTTATTGTTGCATCCAAAATAGTAATAGTAACCCTCGTAGTTACTCAGAACCAGTGGAAAATTCCCGCCAATCTCAATATGCATTTACTTTTAAGATCTGTCTAAATTTAAGGCCGCATCTACGGGGCCCTATGGAGACCATTGATTTGGCGCCCTTTAACGCAATCCACGGAAAAGAGAATGAAAGCTTCGGCCGGCCGAGCTTGCAAATGGTCTACCCTTTTCTTATCTTGATCTTATTATTTTATGTTTGGTCAATATTTATTTGAAACTTCAGAAAAATTGTCGGCTTTGGAAAGATGCATTCAGTAACGTGATGGATAGCATAAGGACTAAGTCACCCACTCCAAATAAAGCTAATGGAGGTAACTCTGGAAATTAAGTGAAATTCAAGGCCATCAAATCGAACATGGACTCGTCCAAAGGGCGGCAGCTACAGGCTTTATTTAGAACATGGATTTTGTCAAGGGAATTCATCAAGCAGAAGAAGCTGGCTCAGAGTCATTTTTATCAAATTCAGTAAGCTGATGGGAACGCAGGTTATAAAGGGTGTTTTTCCCAGACGTGTGGTTTTCAAGAAATGTCATGGCCAAAAATTTAGCTTTATTATAAATATAAGGGTTTGCCATTATGTTTTAAAAATGATTTCGGGCAAGCGGCCGCCGCTGCTGGCTCAAATAAATTCCAGCCGAAAGGCCCAAGGTGTCAATCGTGTCCGGCTTATCCGCGTAGACTTCACATAACATTAGTCATAGCTTTTTAGCGTTCCCCATTGACTGTAACATTATGGCCGGCTTCATTTTTGAAGAAATATGAACCAATGATTCCCTCTGGTGTGCTATATGCACCAAACAGTGACTTTTTGGGGATTTAACTGCGTCTCAACAATGGCTTGTGGATTTTTATTACTCCAAATACGAGCATTTTGGTTATAAACGTACTCATTCAACCAAAAGTAAGCTGAACAACATTTTCTTAAAAAAAAACCGGGATCGGTGGCCATCTCGTTTTGGGCCCATTCTCGATTGCAAACGTTGTTCCGGAGTACGTCTCTTCATTCCGTGTCGCCAGATTGAGAACCACACATCTAAAAAAACACCCTTTATTTGGTTCCATTGAGCGTCTGTCTACCTATCGTTGTAACCAAAGTATAGGCCTCAAATATGAGTCTCGTGCTATAAGGTCTCTAAAAGGGATATATGTACCTAAACCAGAATAAAAATGTATGTATGTTCAAATCTGAAAAATGATAAAGACCAAATGAATATGTGAAGCGCATAGAGAAAGGGGCCAAGGGTAAAATAAATCAATTTTCACTTTTTTTGATGTGGACAACATCTGAGCATCGAATGAGACCGATCCCATGCCCCAAAAGTGTTCCCTCCCAGAGATATGCGCGTTTTATGAAAGTGATGGTACACCAAGATACACGTATTTAAATCTTTAAAATGGCTCTCCTGAACAAACCTGGTTTTTACCCTTAGGTCCCTTTCTATTTTGCGCGTCACATATATGCGCTGTCACATAAATAGAATATTGTTGAATGTAATGGAAATTGCGCTTTTGATTTTGTCCCTGATGTTGAGCTTGCATTGTTGGAAGTTTTCACGGGTAAGGGGAACGATTTTTTGCGCTCTCTCTCTTATTAATGATTGCTTTGTTTAAACGCTTGGAATTAAACGTACCTATCATTCGGTTGGCTTCTGGAGATCCCAATGTCTCATTGCCACTGGATGCAGGTGACATTTGTGTTAGTGAATCACTGAAGTTGCTTCGCTCCGTGTTGCTGGTGTCGATGGACTTCTCCAAAATGGTAGAGTGGTTAACAGCGGCTGGCTGCCACAACTGGGGAGTTGGTGGCAATGTCGCAGGCCATGTTGGGAAGCTGGCATAAGGATGCTGCGGATTGATGTAGCCAAAGCTGGCAGCACGTGCAAATTCCGCCGCAGCCCGCTCGGCGGCTCTGTTTCTTAGAATTCGATTAATTGATGAAACCGACGGCGCAGTCGCATTCGTGCAGACGCCTAAAAGTACAATAATAAACAGAAGGTACAATTAATAATTGGTAGCTATAAATGAATTTATATAAAACTCTTAAATAGACGTGCATATACAATGAGCAAAAAAAAAGATGTAATAATGCAATGAAAAGTATTAGGTTGAGGTTTTACTGCAATTAAACATATAAACTATTGTCCTTAACAAAAAAATTGGAATTCACAAAGCAAACAAAACAAAAACTTGTACACATAATAAATCTTTAAGATTTTCAAGTAAATCGATTTTTTTACTTTTTAAAAATCTATTTGTCGTTGAGTAAACCAGGTTTTTAGTCAATCCTTCTGGTATTGTAGGAGTTAGGGGTTATACTTTTTTTTAGTGTTTTTAACCAACCATTCTTTAAAAATATGGGCCGAGTACTTGGGATCGTCGTCTTGGACTGTCTGGAGATTGAGCAATGTCGCACCATACAAAATTTGAGCTTGGTCGGTTATAATTTGTGGTTTCTAGATATGCTGGACCTCAAATTGGAAGGAATTTTAGTGTGGGAGCTATTCGAAAACATGAACCTATTTCACTAAAGTTGTGTATTGGCAACTCGTTATGCTCTGTGCGAAATTTGGTCGGAATCGGAAGTAATATTTAGAGCTGTATATATGAAATCGGGAAGGACCTTTATATGGGGGCTATACTAAAATATGAACATATTTTCTCAGTTTCCCACAGCTTATTAATTGTCGCTCATAACGTACCATGTAAACTTTTGCAGTGATCGGGTGTAGGTCGTGGCTTCTACAGCTGCAGGACTTCAAATCGGGAGAGACCTTTGTGTGGGAGCTAATCGAAAACTTGGACCTTTGTGGACAAAACTCACCGCAGGTGAGTGTTGGTCACTCCAAATGCTCCGTGGGATTTTTTTTAAAAATGTGTGTAGTATGTGGTTTTTAAAGCTGTAGGTTTTGAAATCGGAAAACCCCTATGTATGATATCAAAATATGGTCAAATTTCAATAGAATTCGTCCTTGGCCTTGAAATTAAAGTATGTACCAACTTTCATTGAAATAGGTTCATAATTGAGAACTGTACTCTGATTAGAACGATAGATAGTCATATTCCTCACTTAGGGTCTATCACCTTTTTTCAGGTGTTGCAAACACCAGCACTTAGTCATAATACCCTGCTCCACAGTATGGACAGTAGGTTTTCTTAAAAGTTGTAGATCTCAAGCTTTTATTTGATGTATAACGGAGTTGATTACTGACCTTCGCAAGCGTTATTATACTTACTCCACAAATTTTTACCTGTTTTTTTTCTTTTTCAAAAAGTAAATTTGTTACGGTGGTCGTCCTCTTATAAATCTAAGTGTGACGTGTTTGGCAATCTTCACAAAGACACTAGTTTGCTCCTCACGGACGGCGCCCGCAGCCAAATTTAATCCTAAAATATTGGAAAATCCTTCAACATAAAACACCAAGATTGGCACATCCAATCGACTTCTCGTCAGCCAAACGATCAACATCTGGTAATAGATTCAGCGCTCTTGCGATCGATTTAGAAGAAGAATCCAACATCTTGGTAACAAGGCAGCCAAAACCTCCACCATTAGTCGTCGATTCAAACGTTGGATTAACTAACCTCCAAGGAATGTACTTATAAACGTACATCCATATGTACAAAATTTTCCCACTAGACAATGAAAAGCTGAAAGTCGAGTTTCACAATTTTAATCCAAAAGGAAACAGTGCTTCTTTATGGTCTTCCAAAAAATTCGTTGTATGATATGATAACCGATTTGCAAGCTTATAATCTGGCACCAACATCTGTCACAATACAGTTCTAGCAATAATGCTGTTTACTCGTACAAGATATAATTTTGCCGTAAAACCGTTAACCCTAAATCATTGCATAATGTTAAATCAATCAATGTTATATCACATGGAAAATGTTGGAATTGTCTGATGTACGGACACGGAGGAGAACATTGACATCGCCATCCAGCTTGCATGATCTGCGCTAATCAGCACCACACTAATTCGTTCCCTTTGAATAAAAATGACAAAACACCGGCGGCCTTCACTTGCTTTAACTGCAAGAAGTATGGAAGAGATCAAACTGAACACAAACGACATAATCTTTATCTCGAAAGACGAGCAAACGCAACATCAAAAAAATCAAGTAACAAATCTTTAAATCATCATAACACTGCACGTGCACATCAATCGTGTTTCAACACCGCTAATGCTACCTATCAAAAAAACAACACCAACAGCAGTAATATTATCAACAACAACAAAACCAACACAAGCAGCTACGTCACCCGCGCATCAATGTTTAAGAGCAAACACTGATCTCTTCAGCGTAGATGAGCTCTTTAATATACATTTTTGCGTCAATCTTGAATGATCTTCAAATGTACACAACAAATATTAACCAAATTCAAGTTGAAATTTCCATGGTACGTTATGCTTATGACTTGCGAAAAAGGTCCAATTAGTCTTGACGGTAGGCAATCAGCTGTTTGAGTTGGGGTTGCATTTTGCATGTGTTAGAGAGTGACAATTACAATTCGACGGTTGACTTCTGCAGGTTGCAGAATCAACCGTCAGCCGTCAAGACCGATCAGCTGTTTATTGTTATGCTTCACTTCGACATTTTGAGCGCGATAATTGTTTAGAATTTGTTTTCGTTCTTGCAAATTTAATTTTAAAGTTATGAATAATATACTTATGAACGAAGATACCCTCTATATTTTGTACAAATGCTCTTCGACCAGCGGTTTTTGTTTTGTCTTCTACCGTCATAACTTATCGCACAATATTGAGTATAACGTCAACCTTCTACCGTCAACACTAATTGGATCTTAAAGGTCCAATTAGTCTTGACGGTTGATCTGCAACCTGCAGAAGTATACCGTCGTCAACCGTCAAACTGTAGTTATCTCCCTCTAACACATGCAAACCCCAACTGAAATAGCTGATTGCCTACTGTCAACCGTCAAGAATAAATTGACCTTAACTCAAACGCGAACTTTTTCATTGGAATGCTAATGACATCTCGAACAGCTCTCACCTAAATCAACTTGAGAACTTATTAGAAAGTGAACAGATTTCAATTGCAACTTTAAATGGGAGACATTTCAAAAAGAATTATGGACAAGGTGCAAGCGGGGGAGGTGTTGCACTAGTTATACGAAAATCGATAAAACATAAATTATTAGGCGTAATCACTACCAGAAAATCAGTGGCCATTAGTAATAACCAGCGCATATTCACCAAAATACACAGTATTTTTCTCCGATGATATACAGAAATTAATATCAGGCAGCAACGAATCCTCGGGGACCTTAACCCTCTGTATCATAGTGTAGACTGTAGGCAACATACCGTTCGAATGCCTCAAAATTAATAGAAATAACTTCTTTAGCTCAATCACGCACTGTATTCCGTGGTTTACATACTGAGCTAATAAACTTGTAAAAATAGAACAATTAGGTGACACTACTTGCTGGAAATTGACATTTCTTTATTGACTATGGGTATTTACGAAAAGTGCCGGTTTGCTGTGACTTCAAAAAATAATAAAAAATTGTTGTGCTTGTGTTTTGTGTGTAATCTTGATAAATTGGAGAAGTGTTTGAGCTTTATTGTAGAATGTTCTTTTTGAACAATTTTTACGTTTTTTTTTGTTTTTGGTGGCAAATAATGTTTGTTGCCAGTAGGCTACATCAGGCAAAAAGGGTGAAATTTTGTTTGACACTTGTTATGCTGATTACACAGTGCAGCACTAAAATCTTGAACCAAATGAGACCTCCAAAATCTGAAAGCTTATGATGGTAGAAGAAAAACCCTATCTGGGTTTTGAATTATCAGCTAAGGTTTTTTGTAATTCATTATTGAAGTTTTCGACTGGGGGGTAGATTTTAGTACAATTTTGAAAAAACATGTACTGATTCTTAAGTCTATATCTCGTAAACTATTCGAAATATTGCTTGATTCTCTTCGGCAAATTTTTAGCTCTTAATTAGATCTAAAAATTTTGGCTTAATACAAAATCAGAAAAACAACAACATCTTACTTAAAACAATAAAACTGTCGAAAAATCGTAAAATTTCGTCATAGATTTTTATTGTTAATGATGGAAATTATAAGGCCACTTCAAATATTTTAAAATACTTAAAAAAATTGAGGTTTTTGAACATAAGGAATGAAAAATAAGGACACTTCAAATCTTTTTAAATATATATTGAACTTAATAGTCGCTTTCGGAGCTAGTCTCATCATCTGAAAACATGTTTCCGACCGTTCCGCTAGCTTGATTTTCGTATGAAAATACTTTATGGCTAGACCAGCATACTTCCCCAAGCATCGCATCTATTTGGTTACTTGGTGGAAGCGCTTTCCTTGCTCATCAGATTCTGTTGGCAATTGTTTTTCGAACTCTGCCAAATGATTATTTAAAAAGTGAAGTTTTAATGTCATGGTCACACCGATTGCTTGGAATGACTTAAGCATATTTTTTACTAAAACTTTCCATTCGTCGTCTCGATTTTTTCCTAAGACTCTTTCAATAACTGCCTTAAGTGCTTCCCAAGCAATTAAGTCGTTTCCGTGCAAAACCATATTGAAATCTTCCCTTTTTAGCAATTTTCGAATGTCTGGTCCATTAAGTACACCTGTTTTAAGCAAAAAAATGCACAAATATTAAATAAAAATTTGAAGAGATTAGTTAAGTAGTACATTACCGGCTTTGATTTTTTGATCACTGAGTCTTGGAAAAATTTTCTTAAGGCAGTGAAATACGTTGTCCTCATTTTTCGTTACCGTCTCTATAAACTTCTTCGTTATGCCCAACTTAATATGCAGCGGTGGCAACAAAATGTCACTTACATTTTGTATTAGTGGCTCTGCTGTCATGTCTTAAGTAGCATCTTTCACTCCCGACTTTCGTTTTTCCCAAGTGTGCGAGTAGTGATCGACTTTTTCACGTGTGTCCCAACGGCACAGAAAGCAATAATACTTTGGCCATCCACCCTTTATGCCTTGCAAAATATTGACAACTTTAAGGTCGCAACATGATCTGCGTATTTAAGGTCTCTTAGCAAAATTTCCATTGTTGCATAGCATTCCTTTAAGTCCGTGCTAAATGCTAAAGGTATTGAGGGCTTCAGGTTCGTTTTATGCAGTAACACTGCTTTTAAGCTAGTGACTGAGCTATCGATGAACAGTCGCCAGTCTTCAGCGATATATTCTAATCCAATTTCGTTGGCTAATCCTTTAATGTTGTTGCAGTAGGTGTAAGAGTTTTCGTCGTTAACGCTGTAAAACTTTTGAAATTCTGCTTGACGGTTACGGTGTATCGAGGTCTTAACATCAATGTCCGTTAGTTTTTTTCGTTTAAGAAATGCAGACAAAAATTCTGATTTGCTCTTTGACAAGCCTAACTTGGCGACAACATAGTTCATTTCGCATTGTGTTACGAGCTCAGACTTGTTGATTGTTTCTTTGGGATCGAACGGTGGATCAGCTAGCACATTGTCAAACGTTTCCATACAGTTGCTCTATCTGGACTCGGTGGTCTTGGTGGTGGATTGGCTTCAGAATGCTCTTGAGGGAGAGAAGCATGAGGACCAGGAATGTACACTACATTTGACATCTTTTTTCGATTCATTCCATTTTTAAAATTTATGCATCCGTAGCATGTGTTTTCATCGTGTCCCTTTGGGTCCATCCATATTACTGGTGTTCCATACAGAAGTGGGCTTGGTTTTCTGTTTATCCAGTTGAATATGTAACAAAAACAACGTCTGCATACTGCATCTGGTGTCCACGAACAATCGAATAAGTCTAACTGGTCAGAATAATATAAGAGGTACCCATTTATAAATTCAGCAGTAAAATTAGTTTTTTGCGTTTTCATTGAACGTTTGGGCACATAAATACCACAAACGTAACAAAACAAGTTCAGCTTCCAACACTTTTCCATATCAACTTTTCTTTCTGCAATGTATGCCCTTAATATGAACGTGCAATCAAAACAATTCAAATTTTTTAACATTTGAATATGTCGTTATTTGTCATTAAACAATCATTCAAATGGTCGGTAATTTCGATAAACATACAATTGAAAGTAATTTCTTGGTCCTTTATTGAATTTTTGATGACTTTGTGGGGCTATAACTATGTGAAGGAGTCATCAAATGAAATCGGCTTGTTAAGAAGAGTTGTTTGATTTGTTTTTGGCTATCTTTCTGTCATATATTGGCTGGTCAAGTTCGTAGCCATTTCTGAAATAACTGTGAAAACCCATAGAAATATATGACAAAATTTTACGATTTTTTGAGAGTTTTGTTGTTTTAAGTAAGATGTTGTTGTTTTTCTGATTTTGTCTCAAGGCAAAATTTGTAGATATAATTAAGAGACAAAAATTTGCCGAAGAGAGTCAAGCAATATTTCGAATAGTTCACGAGATATAGATTTAAGAATCAGTACATGTTTTTTCAAAATTGTACTAAAATCCACCCCCCAGTCGAAAACTTCAATAATGAATTACAAAAAAACCTTAGCTAATAATTCAAAACCAGATATGTTTTTTCTTCTACCATCATAAGCTTTTAGATTTTGGTGGTTTCAATTGGTTCAAGATTATGAAGTTGGAAAATGTGCTACAGTGTTATTGCTTGTTTTTATGTTTCAGGATGTCTCGTAAGCGGCCTCTTAGTGACGAAAAAATTAGTGCTACTCTAAATGATCTTGCCGTTAGTGAAGATGGCTTAGATTTTGATGACTACAGCATTGCCGATCCCGATTTTATTCCTGCATTAGAAACATTTGAAGACGGAGTTTCAGAGATAGATATTGATTTGGATTACATAATAGAATCTATAGAAATGATTGACGAAAGTCCTTCGTCTAGTACTGCGACTGCACCGACATACGAGAGCACTGCTCAACCTTCCCATGCCAAGAACGTTAGAAAAGATACTAAAGGGAAGCCAGATAAACTGAATTTACGCTGGAAAAATAAAAATCTTCAATTGAATGCAGAGCAGCTAATGTTTATGGGAAATAAGACGCTGGGTCCTGATTTACTTGAGCTAGACACTCCTCTACAGGTTTTCTTCTATCTATTTCCAAATGAATTAATCAATAAACTTTCTGAGGAGACTAACTTATATCAAATGCAGAAAGATCCTAATAGCGCTTTTCGGATAAGTGAAGAGGATGTCAGGCAATTTATAGGTGTGGCATATCTAATGTCTCTCATTCAATTACCTAGAGTAACTAACCACTGGAGTCCAATACTTGGAACACCCCTTATACAGGAAACCATTACGTTAAACAAATTTGAAAAAATTCGTCAACCATTGCATTTCAACGACAATAGCAAAGACCTACCTAGGAGCAACCCTGATTGTGATCGGCTACACAAAATACGTCCAGTGGTCGACTCCTTGAATGCGGCATTTAGTAAAGTCCCAATGGAAGAGCACATTTGTGTGGACGAGCAAATGTGCTCCACCAAAGCACGGAACACGTTAAAGAGATACAACCCTAACAAACCACATAAGTGGGGCTATAAAGTCTTTGTGTTGAGTGGCGTTTCTGGCTTTGCCTATAAAACAGAAATCGAAATAGGCAAGGAAAATGTCGTCATACAGGGGAGCCAGATTTAGGTGCCTCATCTAACGTCGTCATGAGGTTAGCGCGTATGATTCCAAGGCACCAGAACTTCAAACTCTACTTCGACAACTACTTTACTTCTCTTCGCCTAATGGAGTATCTGGCCAAAGAAGGCATTCTCAGTCTCGGCACTATAAGAAGAAATAGAATACCGGATTGTAAGCAGTCATCAGAAAAGGTAATAATGAAAAAAGAACGAGGCTATTCAGAAGAATACGTAGCTGACGTCAACGGGGTCGATGTCTCAACAGTTTCATGGAAAGACAACAGAATTGTCAATCTGGCTTCCACTTTTGCTGGGCAAAAACCTGAAACTAATGTTCGCAGATGGGATAAACGGAATTCCAGGTATGTGGTCATAAAGCGACCCAATGTTGTCGGAGAATACAATCGCCATATGGGTGGCGTTGATCTACTAGACAGCATCATGGGTATATATAAAATACGTTTGCGAAGCAAAAGGTGGCCCATGCGACTATTTTATCATTATTTGGATCTCACCATGGCCAATGCATGGCTACTTTATAAAAGGGTTGCTGAATACAAAAACCTTCAATCAACCCGCTTATCATCAGCCGATTTTCGCCTGGAAGTTGCTGCGACACTTTGCAAAATGGGTACAAAACCTAATTTATCTAGTCGGCGTTCGTTGCAAGGCGAGATTGAAGCCAAAAAGCTAAAAGGACCTGCTCAGCATGTACCTCCAAAAGCAGTCCGTCAAGATCAGATTGGGCACTGGCCGCAATGGTCTGATAAGAAAATCAGATGCAAGTTTCCGAACTGTGTTGGATTTACTCACAATGTATGTATGTGAAAAATGCGGTGTAGCCTTATGCTACACAAAAACCAAGAACTGCTTCAGAAACTTCCATCTTTCATAATATGTCCTACAGTAATATAGATTTTGACCACATACCTCAGTGTTGCCTAAAAGCAACACACCCAATTTGTGGGAGTTTCTCTTCAAATAATAAAAATAAATGAAAATTAAAAAATACGTGTATTTTATTTTTTTGTTATCATCTCCAATACAAAAAATCATACAAATCGGAGTTCATGAGTGATAGAGGGTTAATGCTAAACATGTATCATGGAATTGTTCCTCAAATAATATGGCTGGGAATGTGCTATTCAATCTTTAACAATCCTCCAACTTTTTTTTCTACCATACAAATGAACCGATATATAATCCTCGACAGCAGGACGGCTCTTTTTCAGTACATGTTCTGCCCTATCCAAATTTAAGTGTCATGGGCTATGAGATACCACCTGCTTACCGTTTAATCGTTTAACCGTTTTAATTATGTACAATACATCGCTCATCGTGGATATTATTGATACTAGCCTCTACGGTTTTAAACAAACCAACTGGGCAGCATTTTCAACATTTATTGAAAACAGGATATTCGCTGACATTGAAAGATAAAACACTAAAGAGTTGATGACTGTGGAATGAATAAATTAAATAATCTCATTCTGGAAGGTAGAAAGGTGACCGCACCAAAAGTATATGTAAGTAAGTTCTTCCAATAACTACATTTTACCGAGGATATTATCAAAATAATTAAAACAAGGAGAGCCCAAAGATCATCTGTTGACTCTAAGGCAAATTTATACAATCAATGTGTGAAACAACTATCTATAATTATAAATGACAGAATCAAATGGGATCGTAATAGAAAGTGGAATAATTTACTTTCAAAGCTTAAACCTGGTGATAAATCTTTCTGGGAAATCAGTAAAAACTTAAGAGGTAAAGGCAGCAAGAAAATTCCAAATTTTTTCATCTAGAACAGACTACTTGTTTCTGATGAAGAGAAAGCCAAGGCTTTAGCAGACACATTTTTATAAGAAAATGCCAAAACTTCGAACTACATGCACTCTGTGCACAGGGATAGTAAACTCCAAGATCAATGGGTTTAAAAGAGAAGCAGTGTGGATGCTATTTTTACATCCTTGGACGAATTGTCCACCATTATAAGCTCACTTAAATTCTTTAAATCGCCTGGATTAGATAACATTTCAAATTTGCTAATAAAGAATCTTCCTACGAAAGCTTTTAAGTTATTGCATATCGTTTTTAACAGCTTTATACAGATACATTACTTCCCTATAGTTTTTAAACAAGCTAAGGTCATAGCAATATTAAAACCGAAAAATCAAAAAAAGATCCCAAAAGTTATAGACCTCCTAAGCGAGAAAGTCACATCTCCATTTAAGTAGTTTTGAGATATGTATGTATACCCTGTTTCTCTACGTCGAACGAAAACATGAGCGAACGAAAGGCAGTCACTCGAATTCGACTCATTTCGCGTTGATTTTACAGAAACCTTTCGTTCGTCTGCTCTAACGTGCGTCAATTATTGCATGCTACATAATTAAGTTGCCATATCCACATTTTTTAGATTTATTACATATTTTTAAAAAATCCTACTAAAATGTATCGACGTATGTAAATATTACCATGCCAACAAACACAGAACAAAATAAAAAAGACAAACAAAACGATAAAAAAGAAAAAAGCAAAACAAACAACGTTTTCAAAGCAAAACATACAAATTATATTCACATCAAAACAAAAAAAAACGTGAAATCCGCCAACGAACTTGTGGGATCTTCCTAGAACATCACCTTTAAGCTGAGTAAATTTTTGCTATCTATTTGCTTTTTCACTTATGTTCCTACAGTGAGCACCAATATAAAGTATACACCATTTTTTTATTGTGGCATAATTTTAATGTTTTTTTACTTTTATTTTTTTATTTATCATATCATAATATTTAATAGTTAATACAAAAGAAAAAAGTTAATACATAATTCCATCAAGAAACTAAGCATCACATTAAAAACCAACAAGACTTCATATTTAACGCGCGTGTATAAGTATACTTATACAAAAATCCATTTTATAAAAAAAAGTTATTCGTATTTTGTCTGCTATAGAATTCACGAGATTCGTAGTTACTTCTGACGAATTTTTTTGCCACTCTTCAGTCAAATCCGATTTTAGCATGCCTTTGCTGGTAATGGTTCTTTTCCGGATTTTTTTGATCAAGATGTTCCCACAAATGTTCTATGGGGTTCAGATTAGGGTGCGGTACAACGACCACTCTACTTCGACAACTACTTTACTTCTCTTCGCCTAATGGAGTATCTGGCCAAAGAAGGCATTCTCAGTCTCGGCACTATAAGAAGAAATAGAATACCGGATTGTAAGCAGTCATCAGAAAAGGTAATAATGAAAAAAGAACGAGGCTATTCAGAAGAATACGTAGCTGACGTCAACGGGGTCGATGTCTCAACAGTTTCATGGAAAGACAACAGAATTGTCAATCTGGCTTCCACTTTTGCTGGGCAAAAACCTGAAACTAATGTTCGCAGATGGGATAAACGGAATTCCAGGTATGTGGTCATAAAGCGACCCAATGTTGTCGGAGAATACAATCGCCATATGGGTGGCGTTGATCTACTAGACAGCATCATGGGTATATATAAAATACGTTTGCGAAGCAAAAGGTGGCCCATGCGACTATTTTATCATTATTTGGATCTCACCATGGCCAATGCATGGCTACTTTATAAAAGGGTTGCTGAATACAAAAACCTTCAATCAACCCGCTTATCATCAGCCGATTTTCGCCTGGAAGTTGCTGCGACACTTTGCAAAATGGGTACAAAACCTAATTTATCTAGTCGGCGTTCGTTGCAAGGCGAGATTGAAGCCAAAAAGCTAAAAGGACCTGCTCAGCATGTACCTCCAAAAGCAGTCCGTCAAGATCAGATTGGGCACTGGCCGCAATGGTCTGATAAGAAAATCAGATGCAAGTTTCCGAACTGTGTTGGATTTACTCACAATGTATGTATGTGAAAAATGCGGTGTAGCCTTATGCTACACAAAAACCAAGAACTGCTTCAGAAACTTCCATCTTTCATAATATGTCCTACAGTAATATAGATTTTGACCACATACCTCAGTGTTGCCTAAAAGCAACACACCCAATTTGTGGGAGTTTCTCTTCAAATAATAAAAATAAATGAAAATTAAAAAATACGTGTATTTTATTTTTTTGTTATCATCTCCAATACAAAAAATCATACAAATCGGAGTTCATGAGTGATAGAGGGTTAATGCTAAACATGTATCATGGAATTGTTCCTCAAATAATATGGCTGGGAATGTGCTATTCAATCTTTAACAATCCTCCAACTTTTTTTTCTACCATACAAATGAACCGATATATAATCCTCGACAGCAGGACGGCTCTTTTTCAGTACATGTTCTGCCCTATCCAAATTTAAGTGTCATGGGCTATGAGATACCACCTGCTTACCGTTTAATCGTTTAACCGTTTTAATTATGTACAATACATCGCTCATCGTGGATATTATTGATACTAGCCTCTACGGTTTTAAACAAACCAACTGGGCAGCATTTTCAACATTTATTGAAAACAGGATATTCGCTGACATTGAAAGATAAAACACTAAAGAGTTGATGACTGTGGAATGAATAAATTAAATAATCTCATTCTGGAAGGTAGAAAGGTGACCGCACCAAAAGTATATGTAAGTAAGTTCTTCCAATAACTACATTTTACCGAGGATATTATCAAAATAATTAAAACAAGGAGAGCCCAAAGATCATCTGTTGACTCTAAGGCAAATTTATACAATCAATGTGTGAAACAACTATCTATAATTATAAATGACAGAATCAAATGGGATCGTAATAGAAAGTGGAATAATTTACTTTCAAAGCTTAAACCTGGTGATAAATCTTTCTGGGAAATCAGTAAAAACTTAAGAGGTAAAGGCAGCAAGAAAATTCCAAATTTTTTCATCTAGAACAGACTACTTGTTTCTGATGAAGAGAAAGCCAAGGCTTTAGCAGACACATTTTTATAAGAAAATGCCAAAACTTCGAACTACATGCACTCTGTGCACAGGGATAGTAAACTCCAAGATCAATGGGTTTAAAAGAGAAGCAGTGTGGATGCTATTTTTACATCCTTGGACGAATTGTCCACCATTATAAGCTCACTTAAATTCTTTAAATCGCCTGGATTAGATAACATTTCAAATTTGCTAATAAAGAATCTTCCTACGAAAGCTTTTAAGTTATTGCATATCGTTTTTAACAGCTTTATACAGATACATTACTTCCCTATAGTTTTTAAACAAGCTAAGGTCATAGCAATATTAAAACCGAAAAATCAAAAAAAGATCCCAAAAGTTATAGACCTCCTAAGCGAGAAAGTCACATCTCCATTTAAGTAGTTTTGAGATATGTATGTATACCCTGTTTCTCTACGTCGAACGAAAACATGAGCGAACGAAAGGCAGTCACTCGAATTCGACTCATTTCGCGTTGATTTTACAGAAACCTTTCGTTCGTCTGCTCTAACGTGCGTCAATTATTGCATGCTACATAATTAAGTTGCCATATCCACATTTTTTAGATTTATTACATATTTTTAAAAAATCCTACTAAAATGTATCGACGTATGTAAATATTACCATGCCAACAAACACAGAACAAAATAAAAAAGACAAACAAAACGATAAAAAAGAAAAAAGCAAAACAAACAACGTTTTCAAAGCAAAACATACAAATTATATTCACATCAAAACAAAAAAAAACGTGAAATCCGCCAACGAACTTGTGGGATCTTCCTAGAACATCACCTTTAAGCTGAGTAAATTTTTGCTATCTATTTGCTTTTTCACTTATGTTCCTACAGTGAGCACCAATATAAAGTATACACCATTTTTTTATTGTGGCATAATTTTAATGTTTTTTTACTTTTATTTTTTTATTTATCATATCATAATATTTAATAGTTAATACAAAAGAAAAAAGTTAATACATAATTCCATCAAGAAACTAAGCATCACATTAAAAACCAACAAGACTTCATATTTAACGCGCGTGTATAAGTATACTTATACAAAAATCCATTTTATAAAAAAAAGTTATTCGTATTTTGTCTGCTATAGAATTCACGAGATTCGTAGTTACTTCTGACGAATTTTTTTGCCACTCTTCAGTCAAATCCGATTTTAGCATGCCTTTGCTGGTAATGGTTCTTTTCCGGATTTTTTTGATCAAGATGTTCCCACAAATGTTCTATGGGGTTCACATTAGGGTGCGGTACAACGACCATTCCTTAACAAGTATAGCCGTATGCTTTGGATCATTGTCTTGTTAAAAGACCAAAGAATTGCACAAGCCTATCTTTTCAACACTGGGTGCCAAATTATCCAAATTAACATCTTAAGGTAGTCGTTCTCGTTCATTGTCCCCTCTATGAGCACTAAGTTCCGGACTCCACCTGCGGCCATACAACCCCACACCATTACCGAGCCACCACCATGCTTTACGGTATGAATCAAATTTTGTTCTGCGAATGCCTCGTTTTTAGTTCTATATATTTTTACGGTTTTTTTTTGCCAAATATCTCAAATTTGCTCTCGTCGCTAAAAATACATTGCTTCAAAAAGAAAAATCTTTATTTTCGCATTTGTTGGCATATTTAAAGCGGCGCTTTTGATTGTTCTATGTTATGTAAGGGTTCTTTCTTGGAATTCGACCATAGATGCGTACCATTGCGTACTGTGGAGGCACTTACGCTTACGCCTTATAAATTGGATTTTTTTTTTTTGCTATTTGAACAGCACTTTTAAAGGGATTTGCCATAAATACGACCCAAATATTTCGTATTAAGTCGTCATTATCTACGAGCATGGGCAATATTGTCTGAAATTTTTTTTACAGTGTTGTGGTTTCTTTTGATTAACTCGGCAATTTCTCTTAACGTTTTCCTTGCGTAAATTTATTACAAGTTCACGGGTATCCAGTGAGGTATGCTCTTCCATTTTTAGAAGAAAAACGTGTGAATAAAAATCAAGAATGATTCTTAAAATAAACTCAAATCACCAATTAAACAAGTAACAAAACATAATGGTTAAATTTTTATGCTCTCTATTGCTCTACACTGCGTTTTTTACAAAAACAACATGCATGTACATACACTTAATATTGACGCGTTAAATATGAAATGTGTTTTGTTTTTGGTGTTGTACTTAAATTGTCCTTGGAATTTGGTTTTTGTTTTTTTTTTGTAATTTGGAGAGAATTAAATATTGTTTTAGAAAAGTGCAACCTTAACAAAAAAGAAGAGTTAAAAACTAAAAAGAAATAGATGTGAAGATTTGAGAAAAAGACGTGTATGCTTTATATTAATGCTCACTGTATGTATTCTTGTCAGACGAAAGCAAAACAGCAAGTGACTGATTTTGACATTTGCTTCGCAGAGTTGACAACTCGTTCGATCTTGAGAAGTAGCTTTATGTGAGAAAACTGTTACGCGTCTTCCGACTTGCCGTTTGAGTCATCGTTCGTATATAATGTGATGAGAGAAACCCAAATCATATTTCTTTCGTGTACGTGGCGAACGAATGCGCTCTTTCGAAATTGAGAAACAGGCCGTTAGTTTTTTTGACCAGTGTTGCCACTGACAAAATGATTTTCCTACCAAAGCTTTTAAAAATCCTACCAAATTTAGTCAAAACCTACCAAAATTTATCAAATGGTTGTAAACGTCACTGTAGAACAGGATTTTAGATGTTAGTTTAATGGCAAAGATTTGTATTCCATATATATTTGATCTAGATCCTCCTTGAAGTTTTCCGATCAACTCAAATTAAAGATCTGAATAAATTATACGATTTCTGTCCGTCAGATCCTAACTTAAGTTTGTAAAAGAAATAAAGTTCGAAAATGTGGTCAGATCTTTATAAAACAGGACAGAAGATATCTTTGAAACACGGGCAGACGCTATTGGCATTGAAAAAACGGTTTAACGGATATGTATGTTCCACCGGTTTTATGAGAAGCCGCAAATTACTTTCAATATCGATTAACGAGCTCAGATAAATTTAAATGCAATTATCTTGTGATGAAATTAAATCTTTCAAAAATAATAACAACAAACCAAAATGAATTTTATTTATATTAATTCACGTTTTGATGTAGCCCCAGGAGGGAAAATGAACCACCCGATTTTGGATACAACCAAGTTCCCAAAAAATCGGCAACACTGTTTTTGACTACGAAACACGCTGGAAGTGGTATTTGTGATCATTTTGCCTTATGTTTTTAAGTCATTTATTTAAAAAATGGCATTTTTTATTAGATATAAAAATCAGAAACTAATTCAGGGTTCCAAATCTGCCATTAACTCAATTTTGAAGTTTTAGCGCTTGTGACTTTCTTTCTTAGGATGACAGTTTAACATTGGTCAATTTTTTTAAAAAAAATAATTCATAGGATAATTTGTGATTTTGCGATGGATAATTCTATAATTGCAAACGAACAATTTAGCTTTAAAAGGGATCGCAGCTCTGTGCATCAAGTCTGTAGAATTAAAATATCATTGAGTCAAAGAAGAGGAATAAACTCTCAACTGATTTTATTCTCCTGGACATTGAAAAAACGGTTGACACAGTCTGACACAATGGCCTTATGCAGATTGGTGGCGAAGTTTCTTGATATATAAGTATCAATATATACTTTATACTATTCATTGTATAATTGCATCTTGGCCATAGGTTACTTGTTGTATTTGTCAACGGTGCCAATTCTACACGAAAACTATTGCAGCCGAACTACACAAACGATCAGTCTTATCTCCTTTGTTATATTCTATACTCGTATACATATCGGTCTTTTCTCCCCCGAATTTTATTAAAACAGCTTATTACGCCAAAGATACTGCTCTTATTACCTCGAGTAAGCTTACTAAGGCACTCTTAAAAACAAGTGCTACAATAAATTGAAAATAAAGTTTAACCCACCCAAGACTCAAGCCATAATATTTCCATACAAGAATTTTCCTATGAGGACTCTAGCTCGTCAGTCGCAATACAAACAAGACTACGTAAAATATCTCTGAGTAATTCTTGATAAAAAACTCACCTTAAAAAACCATATAGATGAAATTCGAAAAAATTCTCTCAGATCGATTAAAGCATTATGGCCACTGCTAAACAAACGTTCATCATTGCACTTAAAAAAACAAAAATCGTATCTTCAAAAGCATTATAAGAACTTCTCTAACATACTCGTACACATGCCCTGTTTGGTATAAGGCTGCAAAAACTCATAAAAAGAAACTCTTCACTTGTTACTGTTTCCTAACATCGGACAATCGTATCCGTGGCTAGTCAAGAAAGCGTTTTTAAGCGATTGAGAATTTGTACTGTATTTTGATTGTCTAACATAGGGAAGCTTTTCGAGAGATTAATTTTCGCAAGAATCAAGGACCATATTGAGAGAAACCATATCCTTAGGGACTTTCAGTTTGGATTTAGGGAGGGATTATCTACCAACCACGCTCTTATTGCGTTCTCGACCACGGTGGCGAGAAACCTTAACAAGAGAAGTGCTACCATTGCAGTAAGGCTTGATTTTGAGAGGGCATTTGACACAGTATGGCAGGAGGCCATTGTGTTCAAAATGTATCATAACCAGGGATTTGACGAACCTCTTATGCGGGTGGTGCTTAGCTTTTTAAGAAACAGGTCTTTATCTGTTGTGGTCGAACAGCAATGATCCTCTCCCCACAATATTTTAGCTGGAGTCCCTCAGGGATCCATTCTTGGTCCAGTCCTTTATAATCTCTTCCTCGCTGACCTCCCTGAACCCCCGAATGGTGTGCAAATGATTGTATATGCAAACGACATCTTACTGACGTCCACACATGGTAGGGCGAAAATTGCAGACAGGAATCTGAACCAGTTCTTAGGAACTCTGGCAGATTACTTCTCTAAATGGAGATTGCGTCTGAATATACCTAAATGTTGCGCCACCATTTTCAAGGGCATGAGGGGTAGGCTATATAAGAATGCGAGGGCATATATACCCACAGTTAGAATAGGTAGCGAACTGGTAGGCAACAAGGACAGCCTGAAATACCTTGGAGTAGTGTTTCAGGAAAACATGAAATTCACCAGACATATTGACTATGTTATTGGGAAATGCAAAGCCGCCTTCAGTATATATGGCAGCGTACTGAGGAACATGAGAGGCCTGTCTGAGAGGGTCCGAATAGCAATTTACAAGTGTATCATAAGACCTAGAATAGCATACGCTTTCGCCATCTGGAGTAGCATATCGTCCCACCAGATGGAAAGGCTCCGCGTTGCAGAGCGAAGAATACTACGGTATTGCACTCGGTTAAGAGGCAAATGGAATGAGTGGGGTTACTACACCTCCCCTTTGTGCAGGCTCGTTTACGATAAAAGTGGCGTATCCCGCATTGACAATTTTATGGTTGGGTCAGCCATTGGTCTCCTTGAGGGTCTTTCTGTCTCAGAAAATGAATTAATTAATCGAAGCGTTACATCTCAAGAAGAGTTCGAAACAATTATTACTTTAGATGGGTTTTTAACACCTATGTGCCTTCTTAATCTTAAAAACAAAAACATGATCTACGATCATGATGGAAATATATTCTGTATCATAGGAGGTACAGAACTTTTAATCTAGATGATCTAGTGTACAACACCGCCCAATAATTTTGTAAATATGTATATATATTAGTATGGATTACAACTTTATGATTTTTGTTATGTTTTGTTTACTTTAAGTATAATTTCACTTTTTTATTTGTCTTTTTGTACATATTGTAAATATTAGATGTAAGTTAGTTTTTTTAGGTTAGTGTAGTTTTTCTTCCAAATCCCCGTTTTTCATCCTTTTTTTGCGGGAAACATACTATTAATAGTGAACTAGTTTCATAAATAATGTAAAATGGGCTGGCCTCAGGGCATTTAAACTTAAGTTAAAATACAAATTCTAGATAGATACTAAGGTATGCTAGAAGCAAGTAATAGACATAAGAAGACTAATGTAACCTATAAAAGTTAATGAGGAAATAAATCTGTCTGTCACTGTATTTTGAGGCCGATTTGTCGAGTGTAGACTTACACGCAATGTCAAGCAATAAAGTTAAGCATTATGAGTGTTGATACGAATTTGGCAAAAATCTTAACATTATAGAATTACTTTAACATTAAGAACCAAATGGATCAATTAATTAAAAAAAATGAAGTTAAAAACCTCGCTAAGTTCGGTCAAGACGATCTTAATATACCCTTCACCGTGAGTTAGGTTAGTTAAGGTTGAAAGGGTAGCTCGCCAGGAAGAAATGGCGAGTTCACTCAGATGCCATTGTGAAACCTTGATGAAAGGCAGACAACGAGAGAGATAGAGAGAGAGAGAGTGAAGAGAAAAATGAAGGAGAAAGGGTGTATATAAGTATTTATAAAAAAAATGTGTGGCAGTTATTCAATTCAGTTTGTTTTCCGTTTTGGTTTATCAACTGGTTCGAACAGTTCGGAACCAGCACGACCGTTCACAAATTTGAAGACTGATTATTTTTTAAGACCGTAAGTTAAAGTGGTCCTTTTTATGCCCCATACTTGGAATCGCAGTAAAACCTGCTTTGACAATTGGTCCCTTCTTTAACCCACAAGGACCATTCTTTGGCCAAAACTTTAAAATTATCCATAGTTGTATTGACAGTTGATTGCCCTTTTCACAATAAGGACAGTTTTTATGACCCCATGACCCGAAACGTCCAGCAACTATGCCCTATTTTGAGTATCCACTGTACCTATTCAAACCATTGTTTGACCACAAAAGTAGGCTTTATTAAATGACGATTTCAATCGGTGTCGTCTAACGGTTCATCGTAGTTCCCATATGGTAAAAGTGATAGAGGAAGAATTGATTTATAGGAGCTATTAGTCAAGAAAGATGTCTGCAGTCTTTTTGTTTAACCAGCTTTTTCATTTTAACAGCCTCTACTAAAGTCTTTACATGGAAGCCCTTTGCGTGCGGTTATTTGGCCATTCAAGCAGTGCACCAAGCAAACCTAAAAATGTACTGGGCCACGTCTCTGCGCACGTCCTGTGTCGCAAATTCTTCCTGCGCACGTCCTGTGTCGCAAATTCTTCCTGCGCACAGGAACCTGACCCGCTGATTTTAAGAATAGAAAGCTTACCATTGAAAACATGATTTTACGGTCCTTAATTGCTACCCAGCTATCGACGAAATTTTAAGTTTACCTGGAGGGATGTCCTGTTAAAAATTGGTTTTGCTGCGCTTAGGAGTCTGGTGAAGGTTCTGAGATTTAAGGATGATGATTTAGATTGTAGCAGCTTCAAAGCTGTCTGACGCCTTATCCTCGCTAGGAGTCCGCTCTTTAATGTTTTTTACTTCAATTACTTTCGGTGTTCATACAGTTCAGAACTGAGTCATGTCCGTGAGTAATTTTGAATGACATTCCTCATTACCGCAGCCTAAGGGTTACTTTCGCTGCAATACACCTGATGAAGACATCAACGCGTTGTGGGTTCAACATCATCTCTAGTGCCAGTTGAGGTGTAGATATTAGAGCGCCCGTGAGTATCGACCTATCGACCTAGGTGAGTATCGACCTATACTTCCAGTGCATGTATCATTTTCCCAACCAAACTTATTTGCATCCGAACATTTTCCTGCAGCCATTGAAGGCCCTTTCTTTACAGGGTTAGGCGATTAGAAGTGATACCTATTCAAACGAACATATTTTTATTGCGTGAAATTATTTTTTATGGAAAATCACTTTGGGAGGCCGTTCGTAGGCTCAAATTTTCGTCAGTGCGTTCGGTTTAGGAAACAGAGTATAAAAACTGCTCAATAGGAAAATTGTTTCATCAGAGAGTACAATGTTTGGAAATTCGCCAGGTTCCTGCACGCAGAGAAAAGATATGGTTACACTATGGTTACCGCAACAATAATATGTTCTCTACAATAAAAGCATGTTCGTCGCAACCATAGTATTGTTTTTTGAATTTCATTTTGACAACAGTATGATTGCGACAATAATGCTATTGTTGAAATGTAACAATAGTATTATTGTCAATTTTAGAAATGAAAATATGGTTGTAGCAACCATATAAACATGGTTAATGCAACAAAAGTATTATTGTTTAAAATTTACGTTAACAATTATATGATTACGGCAATCATACAGTATGGTTGCGACTATGAACAAAACGAAACAGGTTTTTTTACAGCATACATGGATGTGCGTGCGTATGTTTTTTGATATACAAAAAAAACATATACACACGATACAGTGGATGGTTGTTGTTATTAAAAAAAACAACAATCTGAAGGTAGTTCGAGGGATTTTTACTGTGTTTACTTTGTTCGGTGAAATACTCTAATACCGATTGGTTCTCGTTTATTTAAAATCTGCCTGCACTTAAGTATAAAGCCATTGATCATGGTTTAATCACATTCGCTACTTACTTGGTGTCTACGGATGATGAAGTTGCATTCACCCCTGCTGGCAAAAAAAAGTATTTTCGACTGCCGTTGGAATATATGTTTTTGTTTCTTGCATGATGAAATAATAAAAACATGGCCCCAAACCTGTCCATGAACTAAATGTAATGCAATTTAAAATTACTTGCTTGATAAAAATTTATTTTTGAATAACAACTCCTAATCCTAATAATTAATTTTGGCGATCATAGTATGGTTGATTGAATTATACTATGGTTGTACGAATAATAGCATCGCTGCGTGTGAATCACACTATGGTTGTGAGGATCATACTATGGTTGTATAAGAAAAATACTATGGTTGTGAGGATCATAATATGGTTGGGGCGATAATAGTATGGTTGAGTGTGAATCATACTATGGTTGTAAGGATCATAGTATGGTTATGTGTGAATCATACTATTGTTGTGAGGATCATAATATTGTTGTGCCACAACCAACAATAGTATGACCCTCTTCGAATATTGTCGCCCCAACCATACTTTTTTCTGCGTGTGCAAGCGTTACAACTCCTTTGCTCTTTAGAGTTTCATTTGTTATGCTTTCGATTTAGATCGTGTGTCATTTGGAACTTGTAAGACTTATCCTTGATCTCATTTTGGAATATGCGTCGAAAGGTTCGCTGGGATATTTTCAGTTCTTTGGGCATTTGATTACCACTACGGCGAGGAAATCGTTGAAGTCGGTTTTTTTGCCCACCACCATAGAGTTTGGCAATGCTGTATGCATCTTTACACCGATTAATTCAGTTGGCTCAGCTCACAAACAAAAGCTGGATGTGATTTTCGGGCCGTATTCCATCGGGAAAATAAATCATAAATGGATAGGGTCCTGGTAGACCGATCTTATTTTTATAGTTTAATCTCTAAAAGGATAGAGTACGGGTAGGTCTCACCGTGTTCACAGTGGCATGTTAACTGTATAAGATCACACGTTTGCGAAATTTAAGCGTATTTTAGCTTAAACCTTCTACACTGAGGTGAAAATACAATGATTTTTTTTAACCACGAGTCTGGTTAAATTTGTCATGGTAAATGTTTGAAAACGAAGACAAAATAACGTTATATAAGGTCAAATGTACATACAAAATAGTTGAGTTAACATTATATTGGATTTTTTAAGACAAAGGCAGAAAAATGTGCACCACAAACAAAAATTTAAAAATCAGAAAAATTCCGTTTTGGGTTTTGACTAGCCAGAAAATTCCGTTTTGGGTTTTGACTACAATAAGGAACACTTACGAGAGCATTTAAACCACGTTTGGTTTAACCTCGTGACACAGACTAGAGAACTCTGCACAGTCTTTCGGTCGCGTGTGTTTGAAGTTTGTATGTTGGTTCAGGCTAGGCCAAAAGTTACCATGGGGTTTAAAAATTTAATAAATTTTTCATTTGAATATTTTTTTTTTTATTGTCAGATTATATAAGATTATATAAATAACACATGGAGAATAAATAATGGAGAGATTCACAACAAAGAAAAACATATTTTTTTATTTTATTTATTTATTGAATCTTTCAGAAAAAGAAAATATCAATAAGTATTTAAATCTTAAAACTAGTTGATTCTAAAGGGTTTTATCAGTGTAAACAACCCTGCTAGATTTGCACATGTGATTTAAAGAAAAAGACAGTATCAAATGTTTGTCATAAAGATATTTACGTTAAAATAATAATTAGCAATTGTATTTAAAATTATTAATATTATTCAGATTTTTTTAATGACCAATTTGTTGTTTATTTCTTTCGTTGTATTTTTTTCCGTTGCGTTATTTTGAAGCATACAGTTCTGTGATAATAGTATTTAAGTTTTCTTCTTCTGTGATTTTTACATTGTATAATTATTTATTTTATTATTTATTACTTGTGTCGTGAAGACCAGTTTTTTTTTTTTAGTAATATAAGAAATTGTTCGTGATGTAAACTAAATCGTAAGTTGGGTGAACTATTTACTAATTGTATAGCAAAAAGAAAAACTAATGTAATGTAACTTAATTTATTTTCGTCTACAGCATATTTAATAAAAATTCTCCTGATGAAGTTGGAAACAAACCAAGGAAACGTTCAGAAAATGATGAAATAATTTAGTTTTATTTACATTAAAACATATAACTTGACCATCACAGCCCACATATATATATATAAAAAATACAACGAAAGAAATTAACAACAAATTGGTTATTAAAAAATCTGAATAATAACAATCGGAGGGCCCGCCGAAATCAAGAAGAGAATAAGAAGCTGAAGACAAAATAAACAGGAAAATGAAGAACTTTTTCTAACACATTAATTTCAAATATTCTAATGAGACAACAAAACTTCTAAAGAAATACTGCAGAACTATAGAAAAACTGGCGAAACAAACAGAGAGAACGAACTTTCTTTAAAAATGTCGACAGCTGAGCATAACACCTACACAACTTAACCAAACCGATTACGAACATTTTTAAATCAACACAAACAAAACTTGAAGCAGAGAAACTACAATACAACTTAAACATAAAATTGCTCAATGTAGAAATCAAAGAGACTCACATCCATATGAGACTGACAAAGCAAGACATCAGCCGGTTAGAGAAAGAGATAAGCAATACACTGGACAAAACAGAACTATCGAAATTTAAAAAAGTGCAATGGAATAGATACCGCAGCATAAAACAAAACTGACGCATTTATGGAAAATAGATAACCTTAAATCAGCCAAATTTAAAAAATTCAATTTACAATTTAACGAAGACTGGTTTGTAAATTTATACAGAAGTAAAATTCAAGAAGAAATTCAAAACACAATTTTGCGCCGATTCCACTAATCGCAGATATAGAACAATGGATTCAAAGAATAAATGATGATCATCAGAAAGAGATGACCAGGGCAAAAATAGCAAATAACATAGCACTTTACAAGAGGAATTCAAGAAACAATGAACGAGAAAAGTTTATTTTAGGCATATACGACGAGACAAGGAAATTTCTAAAGGAATACGAGGACAAAATAATGGTTACCACTGCGGATAAAGGAAACAAAACAGTTATATTATACAAAAATGATAACATGAACAAAATGCACAGACTTCTAGAAGACAAATCTACATATAAAACAATCAAAACGGATCCAACGCAAAAACTCCAGAAAACTTACAACAACATTCCAAAATGGGAAAAAGGAAGATTAACATGTCACTCAGTAGCAGCACCTGTGTTATATGGACTTCCAAAAATACACAAAGTGGTACCCCGCTAAGACCTATATCGTCCTCAATGAAAGTTCCTTGCTAAAGACTATCCAAATACATTGGGTCTATACTCAGACAAATAACATCCACCAATTACAACATTAAGAACTCAATTGAACTTAAACAAAGAATAAAGACATAGAACTTGATAAGGACGATATACTTAGCAATTAAGAACATTCTGGACAAATGACAAACCCTCAAAGACATCACAAATATACCACGACAGAAATTTCTCAAAATTCTTCAATTTTGTCTAAATGAGAACAACTATTTCATATTTGACAACAAAACTTACCATCAAACGTATGGTATGCCTATGGGTAACCCTCTATCCCCGACGATTGCTGACATCGTGTTAGATACACTTTTAGACGACGTTTTTAATGAATTAACGACAAAAAACATACAAATCAAATTCATTGCAAAGTACGTGGATGACCTATTTGCAGTTATTCGAAAAAATGACGAAGAAAGCATATTGCATCTTCTTAATTCCTACCACAAGAAAATTCAATTTACCATCGAGAAAGAATCTCAGAATCAAGAGATTGCCTACCTAGACATGAAAATCATCAGAAAGAATGGCAAACTAATAACAAATTGGTACACAAAGGAGACGGCATCTGGAAGAATGATTAATTACAACTCTACACAACCAAAGACAATGAAGATAAATTGTGCAATAAACTTTATAAAAAAAGTTTTACTACTTAGCGACGAAAAATTTAAAAAGGTATCATATGCAAAATAATGCAGACGCTAAAGCTAAACAACTACCTAAATTCCATTATGAACAACCTAATAGCAAACACATTAAATCCGAGCAAGAAAAGAAATTCGAAGGAAAAACCAAAAACTTTTTACAGTGTACCCTTTATACCATATCTGACTGAGGGTAAGAAGCTACTAAATACACTACATGATAGAACACAACAATAGCGTACAAATCCAACCAAACACTTCGCAACATATTCACAACAAAAACAAGAACAACTCACAAACTCAACACAGACAACGTTGTATATGAGATCACTTGCAGTGGCAATGACAACGAAGACTGCCAAAGAGTGTACGTTGGAACAACAAAGAGAACATTAGGCATAAGAATCTCAGAACACGAAAAGACAAGGAGACAACTGCACTTGCACAACATGCAAAAGAGAGCGGACATAAAGTAAACTTTAAAAACGTCAAAATACTCGACAATCTTTAAACACCAAAGAAGATAAAGACAACACTAAGCTGCAGTATTCCGTTGCGTTATTTTGAAGCATAGAGTTCTGTGATATTAGTATTTAAGTTTTCTCCTTCTGTGATTTTTACATTGTATATTTATTTATTTTATTATTTATTACTTGTTACCCACGACACAATTTACTAATAGTATAGCAAAAAGAAAAACTAATGTAATGTAACTTATTTTATTTTCGTCTACAGCATATTTAATAAAAATTCTCCTGATGAAGTTGGAAACAAACCAACGAAACGTTGAGAAAAAGGTGAAATAATTTAGTTTTATTTACATCAAAACATATAACTTGACCATCACAGCCCACATATATATATTAATATTATAGTTGGCGGCGATTATCCTCAAGTTTCTATATCAGGTCCAAGGTGTTTCTTCTTCTGAGGCGTAAATGTCCTTCAAAATAAAGAAGACCTCTGGATGGGAACTTAATATTTTTACGTAACTTTGAGAATACTCTCGGATTTCTTCTGTTACGATTTTAATATTAAGATCGTTATGCATATTCGCATTCCTTATGTACCATGGAGCTCTGACGATCATTCGCAGGATACTGGATTGTCTTCTTTGTAGATTATTGATATTGGTCGCACATGCTGTCCCCCAGAGTTGGATTCCGTATATCCAAACTGGTTTAATAATCGCTTTATATAATAAATCTTTATATTCTAGTTGTAGAGTTGACCTAGGACCCATTAGCCATTATAGCTGGTTGAATTTCAGCTTTTTTTGAGATACCTTCATATTTATATGTTTTGACCAGGTTAGACGACGATCTAAGTGTATTCCTAAATACCTTACGTTATCTTTTTAGGGCACCATAGAATTGAATATTTTTATAGGAGGACATGACTCCTTTCTGAGGGTGAACGTGAAGTGCACTTACTAGCGATTACTACTATTCTCCATTTTTGCAACCATTTCTCAAGTTCTCGGATATGCATTTGTAGTTAGTTGGTTGCAGCTGTAGGGTCCTGGTGGATACTGACAAAAGCTGTATCATTGGCAAAAGTGGAAGTATGTGTTGAAGGGGAAGTGGGCATATGCCCCAATATGCTTCCTTGGCGGACACCAGGAGTATTTTTTTGGAATTAGAAAATGCACCTTTTGATTTCACTTTGAACGATCGATTAATAGCTCCCGAACAGTTTATGAGTATTAACTGGTAACAATCTACATATTTTGAACAAAAGTCCTTCGTGCCATACTTTTTCAAAAACTTGGGAAATTTCTATGAAGAGAGCTGAGCAGTACATAGGTAGGCTGAGTATATGTCTCGTACTGTTCATACTTGTAGGATCGACGATAGCTGAATTAGTATTTGGTGTAAATACAGTTTCAAGATAGTTTGCAAATGAATTTATTTTCTCTTCGGAATTCTTTGCCCAACCACCGCTTTGTAGGCGTAGACGTAAATCATGAGCTATCGGTCTTTGCATGTTTTTTGTGGCTTTCCAAAGATTATTATCTGTTCCTTCTGATGGTTCCTGGCTCCGCAGGTAATTTTGAAATCGGTTTCCTCGATTGACTTTAAGGCAGCGTTTAACTCCTTCTGACAATTTTTAAGTCTTCTTCTAAGAGCTAGAGAGCGGTATTGTTGCCTGTCTTTTCCGAGCCGAGAACAAGTCCGTCAATTAATCTTTGTCATTATTATATCTTTGACGATATAACAGTTTTGATGGCAGTGATATTCACTGATGTCGCTTGTATGTGGTTCGTCCTATACTCGGGCAGTAGACAATGTCTGATAGTGTTACGTATAATGATTGCTGTGCCACCACAGGCCGTTAATTCTGAAGCAGTTTCGTATTGTAAAATGTGTCTCAGAGACTAAAAGTATATCGATATTTCGATTTTGAATGCTTATGTTGGCTTAAGCCATTTGCATTCCAATAACAAATTAGCAACGAGCCTATTTGTGGTTTAAGGCAATTTGCATTAACATGCTTTGGTTTCTCATCATTTCCTGCATCATGCATTGCAAGTTTGTCATAAAGGATGACATGGTTTGGACTAGTTCTTCTATTGAGTTTTCAAGAGATGATTTTGAAGGGGCGGGTTCATCGTTTTTGAGCATGTGGGCGTCTGACATACCTTGACAGAATGAGATAAATAGAATTTTATTATTTAAATCGGCGATCAATTATTTTAACGCAAGTGATGAGGCACATTTGAATGGAGTTGTTAATAAGTAGAACTGTAGGTTCTGGAGTTCTGAAAATCTAAGAGCCAATTGCACCCCATTAGATGTGCAGTATGGTGTGGGATCACATCTGCAAATATTATTGGGCCTTATTTCTTCGAGAACGAAGATGGAAGTGCTGTAACCGTAAATGTAGAGCGGTATCGGTTTATGATAGAACAATTTTAACTTCTTGCTCTTGAAAACAGACCTGAGATGTGGTTTCAGCAGGACGGAGCCACTGCCCGAGCCACAATGGAACTTTAAAGTCAAATTTTTGAAAAGCGAATAATTTCTAGAAATTCGAAAAATTTTTGGCCAGCGCGATCACCAGAACGAGTTTATGTGAACAAGCTACAGCCATAAAGTTTGAAATATGTTATGGAAAATGCTCTAAAACCTACCCATCATATTGAAGCTAAAAACGGGGTCATTTAAGTGGCATTATTTTTCTTACTTAGTGTAAAAAAATCCATTTTGTATATATATAATCTGAGAAAAAAATAAAAAAAAATTAATAAACGAAAAAGTTATTTGAGTTTTTAACCCCATGGTTACTTTTGGCCCACCCTATATAACAGCTGTCATAACAACAAGTGGCCACAACATCTAGTCTTCAGGTTTACTCGACAAACGACTGGACACAATTCGCTTCAAGGCAAAATGTTATTACATCAGCCCAATATGTGCACAAGCTTCGACAGATGCGAAAGACGATGATGCCAAATATAGCTCTTTGAGCGCCTAGAGCAGACATTTGACATTAACATTTTTATAGGGGATTTTAATGCCAACGTAGGCGAAGAAAGCATCCTTGGGCATAATGAAGAAAAGTTCAGCCTCCACGAAAACACCTCCGGAATGAGGTGGATTGGTTTACCGCAGATCGTATTATGGTAATAAGCAAAGGCTACTTGGTTTTCCCCTGATCTTCAAACGCGAAATCAAATTGATCATGTTGTGCTAGACGGAAGGCACGCTTTCAGTGTATTAGAAGTTTGCGCGATCCGAGGTGCCAATATAGATTCGGATCATTACCTAGACGAACAAAAAAAGATTTTTTTGTATGGAACATGCTGCAAACATTTGAATGTTTTCAGCGTAGAAGGTCTACGCAAACATATTTTTTGACTGGGTGGAATAACATAAATTCTGTGTGAACAAATATTAAAACATTTTTAACATAGAACTGCAAAAGATGTTAGCATGCAAACATATATTTAAACACATTTTTCTCCGTGTTGTGGCAGTGTAGATACGTACGTGCATATTACATTGCACAGAGAAAGCTGGACATCGCTGGACATACAGCCAATGAGTTATCCAACTATCTATCCCAATTGCTACAAAAAACACTCTTCCGATTAAGATATTAGTGTTCTGTGGAACCATGTTTTCCACTTAAAAGAATGCTACCGAACCCCAATATCACGGAGCCTTTATTACGGCGTCGAATGAAAAAAAGCTACAGAAGCAAAGACTGCTGCCAATAACGCAACGCTGGAGGGTGTGTCAAGAACAGCTGCATGTGAGAGATATCGGATAATTAAAAGAGAAGCGCATATTCTGACAAAAGTAACAAGGAATGATGCCCGATTCTATTCTTTAAATAAATGTGAAGCGGAATTCCGCTACCGGGGGAAAAGTATCTTTTAAGGTTGAGGATATCAATTTAAGTAAGTAAGGTTCAATTTTGTTAGTAATAAAAGTCCTTTAAACAGCAGGGTTATAACAAAAGTCAAATAAGCATTAAAAGTCATTATAGGGCACTTTACTATTGGTGTTAATTGTGCTCGTGCTTGTTGCACTAGCAGCTGCCAGAGAACCTTTTTGTTCGGAGAGGTCACTTTCAATCAAAACTGAGGGATTGGTCTCACTCAATGTCGTTCTACAAAGTCGTACAAGTTTTGATGTCTGAATACACGGACATGGTTTAAAAAACCTTTTTAAGGATTTGGCGCACTGTAAAGATCGCACTGTAAAGATGGTCGATTGTTGACTTATTTGGCCAGAAACCACACCGATCCGGTTGGATCAGGCCAGCAAGTTTGGGCTTCTATCATTTACACGGTATAGTCGGTAGTATTTACGAGGGCTGCTATATATATTTCTGGCCTAATAGAGAAAATGCGAATATTTATCATCAAAAATGGTATTATTGTTTTTCAAAGTATTCTCCAGCATGTCCCATCAATTTTACGTTTTGGCCGGTCAAAAAGGCGCTGGTTTGAGTCGTTGTGTGAGAGCTCGCATTGTCATGGTGCACAATGATTCGTCTTCTCTTGTTCGTTTTTCGAATTTCTCCGAAGACTTGAGGCAAACAAATTGTGATGTACCACTCAGAATTGACCGTCCTACGTTGCTCAAGCGGAACAGTCACCACATGACCAGTTTTGCCGAAGAAACAGGCGACCATTTGCTTCGAAGGGCTTCTTCCACGAACAACTTTCGTTGGATTTGGCTTGTCTTCGAAGACCCACACGGTCGACTGCTATTTTGTTTCGGGCTCAAATGCATAGATCCATGATTCGTCACCTGTGACTATCTTATAAACGTCTTTTGAAGCACCGAGATCGCATTTTTTTTTAAATTTCTTTGCGCCAATTGACACGAGCCAACGAGAACAAACCTTTTTTACGGCCAGGTGTTCATGCAATATCGAATGCATGCTGGTGGACTCTTGTCGTGATAATCCACGTCGAAAGCTGTGAGAAATGATCGCACGAAAATGTTTACGAGTTAATTCCATACCAAATTGATTTTTTCAAGTCACTATAAACAACACAAACGATGGCCGTACGTCAAAGTACGTTTATGCTAAAAAATGTAAAACTTTCCAATGGAAATGTCAGATGGCACCCGGAAATGTCAGATGGCACTGCTACCGTGCTTCACGAAAAAAAAGTATGGTTGGGGTGACAATATTCGAAGAGGATCATACTATTGTTGGGTATATGGTTGTGGCACAACAATATTATGATCCTCCATAACCATACTATGATCCTCACAACAATAGTATGATTCACACTCAACCATACTATGATCTTTACAACAATAGTATGAGTCACACTCAGCCATACTATTATCGCCACAACCATGTTATGATCCTCACAACCATAGTATGATTCACACGCAACCTTGCCATTATCCGTACAACCATAGTATGATTCAATCAACCATTCCATGATCCCCAAAATTATTTATCATGATTCGATATTGTTATTCAAAAATAGAGATTTTTGTCAAGCAACTTATTTTAAATTGCATTACAATTAGTTCACAGCCAGATTTGAGGCCATTTTTTATTGAACATTTCATTCAAGAAACAAAAATATATTTTCCAACGAAATACTTTTAGTTGGCAGCAGGGGTGAATGCAACTTCACCATCCGTAGACCAAGAAACGAATGTGATTAAACCATGATCAATGGCTATATATTTAAGTGCAGGCAGATTTTAAATAAACGAGAACCAGTCGGTATTAGAGTATTTTACCGAACAAAGTAAACACAATTAAAATTCCTCGAACTACCTTTCGATTGTTGTTGTTTTTTTTAATGGACAACAACCATTCACTGTATGTATGTGTTTTTTTTGTATATCAAAAAACAAACGCACACACATTCATGTATGTTCTCTAAAACCTGTTTTGTTATGTCCAAAGTCGCAACCATAGTGTATGATTGCCGTAATCATATTATTGTTAACGTAAATTTTAAACAACAATTCTTTTGATGCACTAACCATATTTATATGGTTCCTACAACCATATTTCATTTCTAAATTTGGCAATAATACTATTGTTACATTTTAACAATAGTAATATTGTCGCAATAATACTGTTGTCAAAAGAAAATTCAAAAAACAATACTATGATTGCGACGAACATGCTTTTATTGTAGAGAACATATTATTGTTGCGGTGACCATAGTGTAACCATATCTTTTCTCTGCGTGTTTGAACAGACACACGGACGGTCAAGGCTAGATCATTTTAAGTTTCCTTTACTACAGGGCTCCAACTATAGTTGTCTATTGATAAAGAATTGAAAGTACACGATACCTCCAGCGAATTTCTTCTGTGTGCTGACTAATATAGATCTGATGGTAAACGAGAACAAGAAAAACTCCTACACATACTTATCTGCTAAAGAATCCTCGAGGCGATCTTTGGGCAGATCTCGAAAATACATTCCAATTAAAACAATTCGGCTCGGTAAGAAGATTTGTCAATGAATTCTGTTATATCATAAAATGCAGCTTTGTATAAAAAAATAAAATTTTATCATGAATACGAATTTCTACGATAGGAGTACTACTAAATTTGAAGCCTAGGGCCCTAGGCGCCGAAATGGTGACATGACACAATGCCCATAACGAAAACGGGGATAATGACCGATTTGGCTTCGGACATTATCTCCTATATTCGGTATAGGAGTATAGGAGATTTTAAATACATTATAGAGTATGTGAGACTTCACATACCAAGAATGCCAGTGCTCAAACCAACATTCGGATTTTCTATGAATTTCTTGGAGTACTCGGACATATGTAGAACCAATTTCATTCGATTAGCAAATAAATCATTTGTGCCAAAGAATCTATGCTCTTTCCGTCTGTATTTCGATTAATAACCATGTTTATCAGCAACCGTGTGTTACGACAGCAGAGGCCGTTGTTTCGCCCACTGCACTGACAATCCTATGAAAAAGATGATCAAGAAAGCGTACTTTTGCGAGATTTCTTTATTGCCTAAATGGGAAAATTTCACCTTTTTAAATCGTGCAATCTGCTTCCCAGCTCATTTTGTTTAAGCAGGCGGGTAAACATGTTCGTTTGTCTAAGAATTTGACGACGATCAATACTACTTATATATGAAGGATCTGTGCCAGGCGGATCAAAACATACTTTACAATCTTTTGTGTTGCTCTCATTGTTTTGTATGATGCGAGTATAAAGGTACGCGTCAGTGATATTTGTCATAACTTTGGACAGAGTTAAAATACTTTAAAGCGCATAAATTTACTTGAAAGGTATTTACTTAGGGACTAATAGTTTGTTTCTATAAATTTAATTTAGTTTTCCATTTCCCCGGTATTGGCTTAATGTGTTTACTTTATATTGCAAAAAAGAAATTTACGGGTCCTAACATAAATACAGAATTATAGCATTATAACATTACACTAAAATGCGGGACCTTAAGTAAAATCAAGTTCCACTGTATCTTTGTAGTTATGTAATATCTCATAAATTTATTTTCTGCAATGTAAAGTAGGCATATTGAGCTCATTTATGGGAGAACCGAATCAGAAATCGCAGACGCAGAAAAAAGAACAACCATGAATTTTTTCAAATATTTTTTGTAAAAATTGCAATAACAAACAAATTTTAATAACACACTATCAATCCCTAATTGTTAACCTTACCACGCATCATAATAGCTTAATCCTGTCCAAAGTTATGACAATTCGAAAAAATGTTCCTTGTCGAAGAATTTCGGGTCAATATGTTTGAAATAAACGGACGATGAAACAGACATGGACGTGCTGGTGTCCTACGCTAGAGTTCAACACAAAATAAGCTATTTTAGTGTAAGTGTAACCAGGTGGAAATGTTTACTTAAAAATTCGCAAGTGTATGACCCCCGCATCTGTGACCTCAAAATGTTTTCTGTTTCGAAAACAAAAAATTAAATGTCCAAAGTTAAAAAAAAACGCATTGGATCGAAATATTCCTATACATTGAACATATGTACATATGTGACGCGCAAAATAGAAAGGGACCTAAGGCTAAAAACCAGTTTTGTTCAGGAGAGCCATTTTAAAGATTAGGTCCCTTTCTATTTGCGCTTAGAATCGTCGACTTCACTTTCATATAACGCGCATATCTCTGGGAGGGAACACTTTTGGGGCATGGGATCGATCTCATTCGATGCTCAGATGTTGTCCACATCAAAAAAAAGTGAAAAGTTTTGTTCAGGAGAGCCATTTTAAAGATTAGGTCCCTTTCTATTTGCGCTTAGAACCGTCGACTTCACTTTCATAAAACGCGCATGTCTCTGAGAGGGAACACTTTTGGGGCATGCGATCGGTCTCATTCGATTCTCAGATGTTGTCCACATCAAAAAAAGAAAAAAATTAAAATTGTTTTTTTACCCTAAGGTCCCTTTCTCTATGCGCTGTCACATATATCCAAATATTTTATCGTATTTTGAATTTTGCTTTCAGAACAAGTGTACAATTCGTCTGTAAAAATGTGTCTGAATGCGAAGAGGTCTATTTAAATCAAATCGTGTAAAATTACGATGGCAGATAAATAATTCTGTGACTTTTTCAAATTTCCTCGTTGTTATAGGAAATGCAACACTGCTCCCATCAAATACCATCTGTTAATAGACTACTCTCTAATTTTGGGAGAGTTCCGTCATTTAGTTTGTGTTTAACACCTGTTCAAAAAATACAACCTCGTGGATTTCGTTAAAAATGGAAAAAAGTGAGTTCGAGTGCTCATTAAACATTATTTTTTGCGGAAAAAACCGTCAATCAAACCAAGGAAAAGCTTGATAAATACTATGCACCATCGATTTCAATGGTAAAAAAGTGGTTTACGGACTTTCGCTGGGGTCACACAAGTACAAATGACACTGAACGTTCTGGACGGCCAACTGAAGTCAATAATCGTACTCCCGAAAATTTCAAAAAAAAAATCCACGATATGGTCAGATCGAAGAGTACTCGTAAAAGTGCGTGAGATTGTTGATGCCATTGCATTTCATACGACAGTGTGGTTTCGATTCTACATGATCAGTTGGGTTTAAGAAGGCTGTCTGCCAGATGCGGGCCGCGATAACCATTTCATCAAGATAATGCACGGGTGCACACGTGTGCAGTCTCAATGGCAATATTGCATGAATTGGGGTACCGAATTGGTACCTCATCATATTCGTCGGACTTAGGCCCCCAGTGACAATTTCCTTTTTCCAAACCTTAAGAAAAGGCCCGTTGGAAAGAGATTCAGCTCCAACGATGAAATTATTGATCAAATAAATTCCATTTTATGGACCTCGAAAACTTCTATTTTTTAGAAGGGATACAAAAATTGGAGATACGTTGGACTAAGTGTATTGAGCTAAAAGGAGATTATGTTGAAAAACATTTTTTTTTGCAAACAAAACTGTGTTTTATTCGAAAAGTCACGGAATTATTGATCTGCCCTCGTAATATAAGTTGATTCATATATTAAGCGCTCGCTTTGCGCACGACTTCTATGCAAGTTAAGTGCAAGTTCGAGTCCATACAGGGGAACATTTGCTTTTGCGATTTAATTTGGCCAAAGTTGTAAGAATCTAGCTCTCTTTGTGACACGCATAATCATGTAGAGTTTCTATCCAGAATATACAGGTATCTCGGGTACGGGCTCAAATCACTCGTACCCAAAATAATTTTGCTCCACTGAATGGTGAAAGCTTAAAGACGGCCACCATACGGTGATCACCCATATGGTCCATTGTGTTCATGTGCAAATGTCTGTGGTTATGTCAATCGATTAAAGGTGGTGGATGGCAAAGAGGCATGTGGCAACAGCAGATGTACGGGGAAACTCCGTAGCTTGATACTCAGAACACACGGAGAGTGCCAAGAGAATTTGAACGTCGATGCGAACGTCTGAGCTCAGAATTAATTGTATTTAAATACATGACAATTGTTTGATGCATATTACACTTCACCCCAGACTAACGGCCATTGGACAGAGCTGTAGCTGGTGTAGGTGAATGTTAACCGAAACTGATAAATCTGTGTTTTATCCAATATAAATACGTTTTTGGCATGGTCTGCTTGTCTCAGCGAGTTGGCGTCGCACCGTTCAATACATTTTAGTAGGACACTTCACACACAAAAATCGCTGATATGACAAGAAAGGGAAATTAAAAACTCATTAACATGACTGTCACGACGTTCCTAGTTTTTCAAATAACATGAAAAGAAGAACTCTTCATCTTTCTGAGGTTAGCAACAACTCCTTTGCTAAGAGTATTTGGTACTGTTTCGCCCGTTGGTTAAATTCTGTAACACCATTTCTATTCCCGTAGACCTTAACATTCTCACATTGTCGTCGATCCTCCTCAACTGCCGGCTTCGCTCTGCCATTGTTCGCATAGGCGCTGGTGCGTGTTCATCCGGCATGAGCTTATGAGGTGTTCGACGCTTTATCATTCCTCCTCTTCTCGGGTTTCCTCAAGTAGTCCGTTCTGTTGGACAAATCGTTACTTGTGATCATATAAAAACATATGGCGATTTAAGGCGTGGCGTGGTAAGATTTCACCAATGATAGGCATGTACTTACACAACTCCATTTATCTTACCTATGTACGTGTACCGGATGCATTCGAACTTGTAAGTTTTATACTGCCAACACATCGACGCAATCGGTGTCTCTAACAATCCTATGCCCCGGTACCAATATTAAGCAGATATGTTAAAAATCGTGTTAAAAAAATCGGAGTGTGGCTTTCGTAGAAAAAATTGATTGAGAGCTTTTAATATTTCGATCACAGGATTTCTGCTGAAAAATACTGCAGTGAACTTATTCAAGTTCCGTAGAGTGGATGCCAATAACGCCTAGTTACTTTCTAGTTTAAGCCATATGCATAAAGGTATGCACATTCTAAAACTGGAATTGATTCCATGTGAGGCGGTTGCATGTATGTTGAATCGGTCCATTCCACGCATTCCTAATTCGTTCGAGCAAAGTAAAACTGCTCTACTGTCAACCAGAAGAAGTGAGTCGATAACTTGCGGTAAGTTCCAATAAATTTACATCAAAATTGCGACCGCCTGACGAACCTTCTTCCAATGGGACATAAGATAAGAGTTAGTAAGATGCTGATTAGGGTTCGATAGCAGAGAGGGAATGGATGGTCTTACAAGTATTTGCAACTAAAAATAACCCTCACTCGACAACATCGCCGTTGTCAATCTATATACATATGTAGGACATTATTGAAGACTCTCTTTATAGCCATGAAGACAACTAGAATTAGGAGCGGAAAACTTGTAGGGGTAACGAACATCGCTCACGGAATCAATGGTCCCTATAAACAAGTAAACAAAGTTAGATTTGGGCGTGGGCGACTATGTATAAGTAATACCCTATACCACTCTGCTTTTCGGAGGATTAAGTATCTCTGTCTGGAGCTTGAGCAGGGTCGGACTCGATATGTTAGAGTTATAACTATTTGTCGCTTGTAACTTACCGTACAAAACTTGAAAGTGATGGGCTAAATTTTTTAGCCGAATTCGGGAAGGACCTTTGTGTGGGGCTATACGAAAATATGAACCTATGTGGTCAAGTTTCACCACAGTTAATTAATGGGTACTCATACCGTACCTTATTCGTGGGGTATGTCGCAAGGAAAAGTATCTCATTTGTTCAACTTTATGAACCCAGTGCTATACAACTATACAATAACTCGTCCCACAGACCCCCGCGTGGTTACTCCTGGGTTTCGACATCCGTCAAAGCAACGGATAACGTGCGAGAGACGACCGGCCTCAGGTTTAAGAGGTTAAGGTTGAGTTTGTAGTCAGCTTCGAAAAAAAAACACAATGAAAGCAACAATTAAAAGAAAGAACCGGATCCCCAAACTGTTGACGATCACCGCAAATGAATAAAGGACCACGATTAACGGATATTCACAGGAATTGTACGAACACTCCTGCGTCCATATGCCAACTGGCGGATATTCTCCAAGAATACAGGGCGGCCATCTCAGGTGTAAACAAAATGAGAAATTGCGATAAATATTACAGCTGCCATAATAATAAGCACCATTTCGAATTCGGATTTGTTGTAAATATTCGAATGGGACATTTGTCGCCGTCTCACCAAAAGAGCCACGAGCTGCACATAGATACTACCCACATCTTCATCGACTATAAAGCTGCTTTGGACACTTCGACAATAGATAAATTATTTGAAACCATATCCTTTGTAGAATGACACTGCGTGCCACCAAAACCTCAGTTAAAAGTGGAACTGACCTCTCCGAACCATTTACTACGACAAGAGGTCTTAGACAGGGTGACAGTTTATCGTGTAACTTCCTAGAAAACGCAAGAGTCAATAATGATATCTTGGGCTCGGTAAACAGCTTAGGAACAGTGCCCTCTCTCGGAAAACGAGGATTTTACTACTTATATACTCGTACAATACACTGATACTGCCTGTGCCGAAACATGGGTACTTTTAAAAGCGGCTGAAAGTGTATTGGCAGTCTTTGACAGAGAAATCCTTCGTAAAATCTACGCACTAACCGAGAGCTGTATCAATGTACCCCGACATGAATGTTGTTAGGCGCATCAAAATACAACGATTGCGCTGGATTGGACATGTTGGTCGAATGAAAACAAACGCTCCAGCCAGAAAGGCGTTACACGATAATTACGACGAATACCGATACTCTGGTTCAGAGCAAGTAGATGTTGATGCGAAGATCCTTGAGACTAATAACTGGATAAAGTACGCCCAAAACCGAAGTTTTAATACATTATTCATAAAGCAGGCCCAGACCAACAATAGGCTGTGGAGCCAGACTAAAGACATAAGTAACGTACCATGCTATGTTTGGGTCTCATTGGGTGTAGTTTGTGGATCATAGAGCTCCATAGAGAAGATATTCGGAAACTTGGGCCGATATGGACCAATTTCACCAGAGATGGATGAGAGTCACTTGAGATGGAAACGGAAATCTGACGATGGATATGGTAAGTGTACAATGTTTATGCAGCGAATCCTTTTTAAGCCTATTGCAGCTAGCAGATTCTGTTTAAGAAGACGACCCAGTACGAATTGTTGATGACAGTGATCGCGACAGTAATCATGCACGTTAAAAATAACAAGGATACATCGGCTGAGCTATTCAAGGCTGGAGTTGATGAGTTGGCTTAGAGACTGCCTCCACTTACCTGCATACTTTGTCTAATGATTGGGGTCTCGGTATCCTGTCCTGTTAGTATTATACGCCCAAAGATATCAATGTATTTTAAAATCATCCGAGCAAAATGACAATCACTGACAGAAAACATGCAGTTAATATTGGGAAGGATAGCTCCCCAGATACTCGATAAAAATGGTGCGTACTCATAGAACTGTATAATAAGCAACAAACGGCACAGGAAAGCGCAATAATTCCTAACCACGCGTCTCGACATAATTTGGAAAGTTGGTATTGGTAGTGTATGAAGACGAGACAAATTTAAACGATACATCTACGAAAACGATGTCAATAGAGGATCCGAGGGACAGATTAAATACAAGACGCAGCAATTTCGAGTTGTTAACAGCGAGTTCAATCCATTCCATGCAGAAAATTAGCATGGTTGGGGTGACAATGTTTGTAGAGCATCTTACTATTGTTGGATATATGGTTGTGTCAGCTTGAATTAACAAACGGAATCATAAGAGCATGAACTGTAGTCTGGCGCATACAATTAAAACGATTGCGCTCGCTGGGACATGTTGTGCGAATGGATGACAATTTCTATAACTGTGAGTGTTACCGTTTAATTCTGGGCTATTTCTAATAAACATTTAAAATTGAGATTTTTTTAGACCATGTTATTAAAAAATGCAGTTAACAGAAATGCGTTGGACCAAAAACAATGGCTAAATCTTCCGTCTAACTGCAATCTAGCCATTTTATGGCTAAATGAAAATAAAACCGCTAGATATACCGCACTATAACGGGTGATCAATTTAGAGGCATTTTTTTTTTCAAAATAAAAAAGACTGCGGGCTTCGTTTTAGGTAGCAAAAAGTCCGATATTATAATGCGATAGCGAGCACCATTCACGGTTATGTTTCGACCATCACAACTTTTGAAAAAATGTGGACCGATGATTCCACCAGCAGAGAAAAAATATGGTTTATGTATGGTCACGGCAAAATTAATATGTTCTCCCCAATAGTATTGTTTATTGAATTTATTTCTGATAATAGTGTGATTGCCGCAATATTAATGTTGTTGAAATGAAGCAATAGTATTAATGCCAAATTTGTGAAAATATGGTTGTAGCAACAATATAAAGATGGTTGGTCCGTCATAAGTATCGTTTTTTTGGGTTTTATGTTAACAATAATATGTTAACGACAATCATACTGTATGATTGTAATTTTTATTCGTTTGAATATTCTTTTTAGAACAATGTTATTGTTACGGATCTAATGTAATAATGGTACTTTTTATATGGAAATTAATCTTCATCAATCAAACAAACTGCTTTTGGCTTTGTTTAACTGAACTATTTTTAATAGAAACGCTTTCGTTTTGTAAACATATTTTTGATACTGTTTTGGTGTACTATGCATTTGATGTATTTTTAACGAATTTTCATAATTCAAATCTATTGTTGACAACTTAACTTAATTCTAATAAATAATTTTAGGGACCATAGTATAATTGTGTGTAATCATACTATGGTTGTAGGGATCATAACATGGTTGAGTGTGAATCATACGAGTACTATGGTCATCATAGTACTCACTATGGTTGTGTGTGAAACATACCATGGTTGTGAGGAAGTAGAGACCATAGTATGGTTGAGTGTGAATCATACTATTGTTCATAGTATGGTTGTATTTGAATCTTACTATTGTTGTGAGAATCATAATATTGTTGTACCACAACCATATACCCAACAATAGTATAATGCTCTTCGAATAGTTTTATCCCAACCATACTTTTCTCTACGTGCACAAACCATGGTTTTCGCGGTGTAAGTCTTTCCATGATGAACTGGCAAACAATACTGGGAAGGCAAAAAATAGACTTTAACACAACTTACACGTAATCTGTGAAATAACTTCTATTGAAAAAATACCTCAATCTTGATCACCCGTTAGTTGCATTCAGCAGATATGTATATATATTTGCTCGGGATCTTGAAAACTATCCTTTTTTGGACGCCACCAGTAGGAAATCATGCCGCCGCCTTTAAAAAAGCCACCGCACAGTAGTCCAGGATAGATTTCCATCGGCCAAAATTCTATAACTTTTGATCTTGCAAATATTTCTGAGTTCTGAAATGGGCTATTGTTGCCAAGCTATTAACATACAAATCCGGTCATTGGGTATACTTTAGAAATTTGACTGTAGTTGACTTCTTTTCGTATTTTTCGATTTTAAAGAAAAGTAAAATTTGAATTGATTGCTCATAAAATGCGCAAAACTGTTTTCAGGTTTAGTCAAGTATGGTTTCTTATCTTTAATAACTATTTAAAAAAAACTATTTAAAAAAAACCGATTTTGAAAAAAGAGATGACTTGGACCATGGAATGCAGTACTATTTTGAAAGGCGAAACGGTTCTCCATTTTTGGGTGAACTTTAGTCCGCCTAAATTGTCCCCATTTGTCAGAACCAAAGCGCGAATGAATGTAGTAGTAATACTTCTCTTAAGAACTGCCACCTTTTGTTAACAAATGACTTAACTATTGCGGTTTTGCGATTCAGTCTCATATGTCGAAGCTTAACCATAAGCGCTACTATTGTTAATTAAGAACTGAATGTTGTTTTTAAGCTGAATCCAAATCTGCACTTGTTGTTTTTCTATCAGCTCGATTTTTGCTATATTGCCGTTTTGTCAAAAATGAAGGCACTACCACTACATATATTGCAATAACTTGAACACGGTTCACCATATGCTGAACCTTTTTTAACAGCCGATTCAAAGTTAAATGTTGAGTCGCCCATCCTGCAGTTCAATCTATTTCGATTGAAATAAGCTCTATTTCATTGCACAACTGTTGATTTTATTTACAATTTACTGATGAGACTAAACTGATCAATATTGCGATTTCCATAACAAATTAACATTTTTGTACCCTGCACCACTCTGTGGAACAAAGTATAGTAAGTTAGTTCCGTGTCAAATGTTTGTAACTACAAAAAAAATTAAGCTACACTCGAAGATGCACAAAAGTTCTCACATGTCTCTGCTTATGCGATCACACGATGAAGATACGATGCTAGTATGGGTTTGAGCATCTTTAAGCTAGACCTACCTTTGAGTGTACCGATCGATTCAGAATCACTAGCTGCATAGATTTAACGATTACTGTCTGTCCGTCCGTCCGTCCATCTAAAGCTTGTAATCGAACTAGAGGTCGCAATTGTTGTTCGATCTTATTGAAATTTGGCAGAAGTAAGTTGTAAGGACTAGGGACGGACGCCATTGACACATATTTTCATCCGGTTTTATTCCTTTAGCTCTAGAAGCCACGAATTGCATCCTTTGTTAGTTGTGTGGACCAAGGAAGGACGCTATTAAAAGTGAGGAAAATCGGCTCAGGTTTAGATATAGCTCTCACATATATGATTAACCGATTTAATAAAAAACAATGCCATTTTAGCACAGCATTTAATTTTGACATTAGTTTTCAAATCTAGGTCTATTAATCTGAAAATTTTAATTTTCTAAACATGCAGAAACGAAATTCTCGATAAAGTATATTCGGCCTCGCCCGACTTTAGCTTTTTTTACAATTTAACCCATAAATGCATGATCTCTTCGTTTTTACCATTTTATTTTTATAGACACATAATGGGGTGTTAATCACGAAAAAATACAGACATTTATTTTTTTTTTTTGAAAAAGGGTGTTTGTTTTTTTTTTTATTAAAAATATGTTTTGTTGCCAAATGGCATTTTTGTGCCAAATGGCATTTTTGTGCATTTTTTAACTAGTACTAAATGTATTAAAGCACTTTATTGTAAAACCTTTACAGTTTGGGAACTTCCGTCTCATTTTTGCTTCAATAGTCATTGGCCAACTATCAAAATAGTCTTGACGAATATATACATATATATCATTTTATTTTTTATTTAAATTTATTTTGAACTGCACTCGGTCTTTCACACTTTGCCGGCTTTGCTTGTGCTTCACATAAACAAGCTGCAACAACCTCTGCTCGGAATTTTGGCTGATTAGGAATTTCCACACAATTGAAGAAATATTGACCACATCTTTTGTGTAGCGTACTCAAAGCTAGTACCACGTTCAATATTGTTCATCATCTTTTCTGAAGGTAGCATACAATTACACAGTACAACATTTTTCAGGTTATTGATTCGGGACTCAATTCTGATAATTGTTTGTAGCCCCAAAGAGAAGAACTTCTGCATCATTCGTTTGGTCAAGGTACGATACATCAAATAATAATTTAATAATTAATTTGAAGTTAGTGAGTATCGAATAGGGGAATGTGTCACGTTTTAGGCTCTTTTGTTTGTCATAACTCGAGAACCACTAGTCTGAATAAGCTGAAAAATTAAATTGAAAAATTAAAAATTGTTTAGCTCGTTTGTTTTATTTCGGTCTGCTGCTTTTACACATTGAACAGGGATTAAACCGGCTCAAGACCTCTGGCTTCTATATTTAAATAGAAGACAAGTTTTTAAAAATTACAATTCCTTTAATCTGTACAATGTTTCGCTACATAAGCATTAGTTTCGCAGTTATAAATAAATGTACAAGGAAACAAAATATTTTTTGCCTAAAAAACTAGAGATGTCAAGAGTGAGTTGTATTTTTGTGGGCAATTGTGTGAGGGAAACTTGAAAAGTAAGGTTTACAACAGTAGTTCTCATTCGTTAGGGAAGAGCCTGGCCTTATAGAGTTCGGTTTTACTTTCAACAATTGCAGCAAGGCTTTCTGAAGAGGGTTGTCACGGACCCGAAATCATGATAAAAGTAGTGTGCAGCCACGAAAATCAATGTCACTTTGCCATTTTTGTTAAAAACTTGTCTTCTATTTAAATATAGAAGCAAGAGGTCTTAAGCCGGTTTAATCCCTGTTCAATGTAAAAAATTAAAGTTTTTTTTAATTCATAAAAAATATAAGACGGTAAAAAGTGTCAAGTCCTATTACTTTCACGTAAAGTCACATAAACTATGAACAAAATGAGACATAGATCATAAAATCGATTTACTCGTTTCGCTTTTATGCGCAATTAAGTGAAGTTATGACTTTCGAAAATTTGCTCGAGATATGTACAAATTTCTTTGGAAAAAACGTTGACGACTTTTTATGATTCTCAGAATTATTATTTTAATTATTTAATTATTTAATTTTTATGATTGCTCATAAATGTGCGTGGACGCTGAATTGATGTTTCTGAATTCGCAGTCAATTAATGGAAAAGGGAAAGTGCACATAATTGTGTGTTTTTCCGTTGGCTACCTGCATTTTTTTTTACAGAAATTCGGCCCACATTTTTGATTGCTCTTGTTGTGGAACGTCCCTTAAAATATGCGCCCATTCATAAGTACCTGCCAGTAAAATATTGGAAATTTTGTAGTATGTATAGGTGCTATTTGATCGATTTTTGTCATTTAACAAGAGTCGACGAACGCAAAAAAACGCAAGTGAATTTTTCTACGGTTTTAAAAGTGAATAACAACAAAACATATAACATATTTCAATATGGAAAATTACGAGTGCCCAAAATTGGATATTTTTTGTTACGTTTGTGGTCATATCGTCCCAAAAAGAGGAATTCAAAACAGCATATTGTCATTATTTTGATGAAGCAGACTTAAGTGGTGCAAATTTTAGCCAAACACTATGTTCGTGCAAAAATTGTTATAATACCCTTATAATGTGGATACATGGAAAAAGTGGACAGTTTTCTTTTATGAAGCCAGTAATTTGGGTGGAAGACCTAACTGGACATGATGAATCCTGATACCGATACACCTAATCCTCCGAGTCTGGATACTGTGTCCCTGCAAGCCGAAACCGTTTTCCCCGATCCGACCAATTTGAATGATGCGAGGTGACATACAGACACGAGTGGAAAACTTGCTGTATTATTTTGAAAAAATCAATTTCATGCATTTCTACCTTGATACCTTTTTGGCACAATTACCTCAGATATCGGACGAACAAGGAGAGAGGGTCCACCAGGTGACCATGCCGATGGAAAAGCGATTCAAAGGCAAAAAACTGGATGCATTGCTTGCGGAGGTTTGTTGGTGGAGTTCTAAAGTTATGCAGTTTGAAGAAAGGAGCACTGAAGATGAAGATGACACCGAAATTTGTGGACGCACTGAACAAAACATGGCCTGAAATCATGCCAGAACACAAGCGTCAACTTCAACGAGGATGGATAGTGACAATAATTGAAAATGTTCTAAATTTTGCATAGATAACATATAAAAATCTCATATTTTCTGTGTAAGAATAGCTGTAATATGAATCGGAATGTTTATTTTCATGCAAATTAAAGGACCAATAAAAAAGTCATCAACGTTTTTTCCAAAGAACTTTGTGCATATCGCATAAATCGATTTTCATGATCTATGTCCCATTTTGTTCATAGGTTATGTGACTTTGCGCGAAATCAATAGGACTTGACACTTTTTACCGTTTTGTATTTTTTATGAACTTAAAAAAAACTTTAATTTTTTAGGAACAAAAGAATATTTGCTTTCTTCATACATTTATTTATAACTGCGAAACTGTTACTTATGTAGCGAAACGTTGTATGAACAGATTAAAGGAATTGTAATTTTTATTTTTTTTTAATTTGTTTCAGCTTCTTCGGACTAGTGGTTCTCTAGTTATGACAAACAATAGAGCCTGAAACGTGACAAATTTCCCTTCGATACTTTAATTAATTATTAAATTATTATTTCACAAACAATTATCAGAATTAAGTCCTGAAATCATGCGTTGTACTGTGTAAGGATCTGAACAAGATACTGTGGGCTCATTCTGTAGTTTTGAACCCACGTTGTTTAGCTTACCCTTCTTCTTCACAATCATTAATTTCAATGCCATGTTCAAAGGTGGGATCATCAAAACTATTGTCGTTAGTGACAGCGTTTTCATTTTCAATAAATGTATTTAAAAACTCTTTGATTCTATTGATGAAAAACGAATTTTTATTCATCTAGGTAAAAAACCAAAGCAAAATGTAAATAAACAAATCAAGGCAAAATCGTAACATTAATATCTCAAAACGCACAACGATGCCAAATGGCAACACACAAAAATGTAATGTTCTGTTCACTTTACAACAATGTTTTCACAATTTTCATAACTAATCTTTAAAATATACACCTTTGCCGATTTGCAAATAATTTGTATTTAGTAGAATTGAGATTAAAGTAGTTCTGAACGAAGCAGTTAAATTTTACCGCGTCATCAGACTTTTTCTGAAAAAAGAAGAAATATCAGCGCATTATGCACAGTTCTAAAAAAGACTGCTATTATACACGGAACGTATCCAAATTGAAACAGTACCAATAGGGAGGTAATGGATCCGAAAAGTAGTTTTTGTTTGATTTCAAATGGCAACATTTAAGGTTGCTGTGTGTAAATTTACCATAAAAATGCGAGCAAATGCAGAAAAATGGATTAGATTTGAAATCAGCGACCTCGAATTAGTAAAAAATTGCTATAACTTCCAGTCAACTTTGTGTTGACTGGAAAAGATCAATTTTGTTGCCTTGTGTGATACTAGTAGTTCCCCTTCGACTTGGGAGCTCACAAGCATGGAGATTTCCTTTCATCCGGAATATATAAGTATTTCGGCCATTCAAGGCAATGGTAAAGCAATTGTCCATTTTTTCCACAAGGAACACGATTTTACCTAAACAGGAAGTCAATTTATCAACGGAGTGCTCTGTATGTAGGTCTATGATGATATGTGCTCCACAGGGACACGGCTACAGCCGCGATGTACATTTGCAGTTGATTTTTGTGTTAATCGAGAGTCTGGTGCATTGTCATCCACGTCATTAACTCAATTGTATGTATGTAGTAGGTTCGTATGCATGTCCATGTAACAGTGCCCAGTTGGATATGTCTGCGCATGTGTGTGTGTTGAAGGTATTGCAAAGATTTCATATCGTCCGGATGTTAATAAATTAGCCAATCAATAAATCTTCAAGTGCGCCAAGACTCAGCTCCATACATATGGTCATGGCGGCTTATCGCAAGGATTGATTGCCTTCTGGACCAGGGGGCACCAACCCGTTGCAACGGTTCGCTCTGCCAGCAGAGCACAGGCAACACACACACACACACTCATTGGTACAGACGTCGTAAGCGCATCAGAAAGATGCCCACCCTGATTGTGGTGCTTGGGATTTGCGTAATCAAGATTACCTCGTGAGTTTAGCCCGTTTAATTCGATTGCCGATTTCCTCCAATTGTTGTTGATCGCAGCGCTACTCTACGTTACTGCTGTTGTCGTTAATTTGATTGCACCGATCAGTATGCCCGTATATATGTACGACTGTGTAGAATATGTCTGAGTGCAGTATATTAGGGTGGGACAAACATTTTTCGATATAGTGCCATCGATATTTCGATAGTTTGTGACATGATTAAAAAAAGTTCCACTACGTCATTTCAGAAAATCAACATTCGAGGCTCCCAAATTTTAATTTTTTTGACTTTTTCTCAACGTTTATTTTTAAGGCTGCTTAATAAAATATTTTTTTAAATATTACCTATCCAAGGTGACATACAATGAGAAAAGAAATACGACTGATTCGATTCTCTCCGTCGTATTTCTTTCCCACGCGCTAATATGTTGAATTTTTTTGATACTCGTATGTCGTAGTGGAACTTTTTTTCCGCATGTCAAAAGCTATCGAAAAATCAATGGCACAATATCGATTTCTAAATCGACCCACCCTAGTGTACATACATACATTTCAATATACATATACGTATGGACGCTCATTAAATTAACATTTGTATGTGATACGTAAGTGAGCAAGTAAGTTAGTTAGTAAGTAGTTATTAATGAGCCGCTTACCTTCAGATATCAGTCTCTCGCGGATTTCCCACGCAAATATTGTGGGGTTCTCACGTTTGTATTGTTCGATTTTCGAGACAACGGCTGGGGTAGCTACCTTTGGCTTTGATCCTCCAATTAAACCAGGTGGTCTCAGCGTTCCTAAAATGTCAATGGTCAATTGTTAGTGGCATTCAATGTAAGTAAGTAAGCGTGAGTGCGTGAGTGACACAAGTAAGACAACAGAGACAGTCTAGAATGCAACGCAATGACAAAGAATGTATGTACGTATGCATGTCATGTCTGTATGTCTTCTGTGCGTCTTTTTGTACGTTTGTATGTGCGAACGTAAGAAAATATTTACGTATGAGTATTGCTGCCCAATCCTACTCTTCCTCTTTAAAATACATTTCAATGAGTGTTTCTATGTACTTCAATAAAGAACCCATCATATCTGCCACCGTAAATAGGAGAACAGAACTTTGTACAACTGCTTGACTACCTATGAGCGTACAACGTTTGGCAAGGACTCTTACTCGCAAGCTTCCAGCAGATTCACAAAGTCACAAGTGGACATTTTACAAAAAAAAAACAAAATTGTTTTATGCGACATTTATGCAATACACATACAACACAATTTTATAAATATTTTCAAACGTGCTATAATCTCAAAGGGCTTGGCAAAAGTTGACTCCGAACGCTACTTAAATATTGATGAATTTTTCAAATTCCAACACCTGGCTTTAAGTTAATGTAGAATTTTTCGTTTATATTTCTTAAGTTCCAAACATAAATTTGATGAACATTGTACATCAAACCGAAGAACAAGGTGCATCAATTTGATGAAAATGTACATTAATTTGGTAAATATTACACATCAATGTAATATTAGTTCAAAGGCAGATTTCAAAACATGTATTTATTAAAATATTTCACACAATAGATACCACATTTTTTCAAAAAGCACAGCGTAGTTTCGGTGTTCGTAACTTTACCATCATCACGCTATACGCTTTAGAGCAGGCAGATACGCCTTAAAGTAAGTAGAACTGCTAGAAGTAGAGAGTTCTACCGAACAAAGTCAACACAATAAAAGTCCCTCCCAGACTGATTTTGCATGGACTCGCTTTTTGTAAATTTTAAATGGGCAATAATGACCACGCACTGTATCGTCTGGCTTTCTGATATGAAATGTCGTTGTACAACGTGCATGATTGATGCTTTAATTTCATGAATTTCATTGCAGAAAAATGCCACAAGAACTAAATGCATTCCGTAATTTGAAGAATTTACTTATCGAAACAATAAATTTCTTTATCATGATTGATGATGTAGAACTATTGAAGAATCATTTTCATAAATTTTGTGACCATATTTCTGTGTGTGTAGTTAGTTATTATATTTAAATTAAATATTAAATAGTACGAGTTCAAATTGGACAATTCGATTAAGAAAATAATTGATTTAATTAAAATATCAATGACGTACACAATTTTCATACATTGCGGCATTTTGAAATGAGAAAAATAGTATTGCTTTTTATTCTTATTGATTCCATTTTTTCCCTTCGACTGCTGAGCACCTTTTATTTGTATCCCCTCCATCATAGAATGGAGAGTGCATATGTATATTAATTTCTGTTTGCAACTCCTAGAATCCTAGGAGTTATTGATGCTCTGATGCATAGCACCGATGATATTGGCATGTTGTCACGCCCCTTGACAATATGTTCATATTGGACGGGAATCCATGATGGATGTTATGTAAACTTCGATTTATTAGTTCAAAGCAAGCATTCTGTCATAACTACACTGTGTGAGATAATCATTTTATCATAACGTATGCAGCACCTTCAACTATTGAAAACCGGCTCGAAAATTGTCTCAGTCCCAACAAAACAAGCATACTTTATACACACTTATATTTTTAACGCTTCGTTTTAATTTCAATAAATTGAGCTTGTTGTTTGAACAACAAGGAAAAGTTGTGAATAAGAGGTCAAGATCCATCTGAACCGATTCATACCAACTTCACTCTCCTTTGCTCTTGAATAGAGATGGTAGCAAGCGCGAAATGCACTATTCCCCACAATTTTAGTATTTGCGTAAAATTTGTTTACCCTCCACCGAAAAGCGGATAGTATATTAAAAGTGTCATTCCGTTTGCAACACCACAAAATATTGTTCGGATACTCTGTAAAGTATACTTATATATGAATATATTATTGATCGTCGAAACATTCTAAGACGATTTAGCTATGTCCGTCCGTTCGTGAATGCACTAGCGGTAATAGCCTTTTTGGGATTGTTGTAATAAAAGTAAAGCAAATTTTGCAAACATTTTGGGACACATGTAGTTTTTTAGTGTTAGCGTACGCTAAAAAAAAGTTCTATAATCTGATGAATTTGTTCATCAAATTGATGAAATCGTACATCATTTTTCAACCTACAATAGTTCTTTTTCAATTTGATGTAGAGTGTTTCATCAATCAAATTGACATTAATCTGAAGAACAATTCACTTCAGCTTGAGGAACATTGTACGTCAGTCTGAAGTACAATGTTTATCAGTTTAAAGAAAATTGTACATTAATTTAATTTAACCGTATTTCTAATAAACGTTTCTTTTAATTAATCAAAAAAGCAGTTACATAGACAGCTTTTTGTTGTAAGCCCAAATAACTGCAGATTTGCAACACCACCATCACCGACCCAGAGCAATGAATAAGATTTTCCCATGAGCACCGGTTGTATACTTAATAGCGGACAGATTCGCATTTAACGAGAACTATTGTCAGTTAAATTTCTCACCCAACAAAGTAGTATGTATGATTTTCCTGCTGGAAATGTCGATAGTAAAACTGTACTGATTCACTGTTGACTTTGTCACCTGTACTACTGACCCATTCTACCCCAGGCAACGCTTTCATTTGACATGTGCTTGTCAATGAGAATCCACTAATGACATTGGAACCACTGATTCACTACTTCCTTGCCATAATTGTAGACTACATTGGGAAGTTTTATATCCAGTTCAATTTCTAGTTTACGGACATAGCTCCGAATTGGGTTTTGTTTTTATTGAATAAGGATATTGAATCTGGAGAAGAGAAAATTGTGTGAAAAATATCTCCCAGGTCCATGTTTCCCGAGTTACGGGCACCCAAAGTTTGAAAATTTGTATGTATATATCTTCCCTATTTCTAATCGGATCGAGACAAAATAGATATACTTATACATCCGCGATCCATTAACCCATTGCTAGGCGGCAATTGGTTTTGTGCTTTTAAAGCATGATTTTTTGGAAATGGGGACATGGCTAGATAGATTTTCAAATAATTTATAATTTTCTTATTTTAGTTTTATTTTCTTCCTCCCTATAAAAGAAAAAAATGGAGCTATGATATATCCGTGAACTGTATCTAAGCCCTTCCGATACAATGTGTACTCTCGATGGCAAACGGAAAAGTGTAGACGTTTTTCTGTATCTAAGCCCTTCCGATACAATGTGTACTCTCGATGGCAAACGGAAAAGTGTAGACGTTTTTTTTGACAATGTCAACAAAAAGTTAACCTAAATAGAAGACAATAGTGTCGACTTGGAGAGACTTGACCCCAGGCTTTCTACAGGGTTGTTTTGTGTCGTTGGTAAACATACTCTATAGGAAATGTCGATAGTGACAATTTACTGGTTTCTTATTCACTTTTTCGCCAGTACTACTGACCAATTATGCCCCAGTCCATGTTCTCTGCTGTAGGCATTTAACATGCGCTTGTCATTGTGAATCCACTAGTACCCTTAGAACTATTGATTAGATAGATGGTTCTCATGTAACCACTTGAAGGCATTGGAAGTTGGGATTCACTACAACATTTTAGCTACTGTTGTCAACACTCATTGGACCATGGAATCAGAAGTATATTTTAATAATTGAAGACAACAGTCATGGATCATTTTACTAGATTTGTACACTTGCAATATAAAATGGGGTAAACGATGAAACAGTTGCAATTCTTTTGTAAAAATTATGTTTTGTTGAGAAAAAAATAATTAAATTACTTTCATGTGGGACCTTTTAATTTGAATGAAATTAACGTTTTTCTTTAAAAAACTTTAATTTAATAAATAAATTACGTAGAAGCACATCTATGCTGCTCTCCGATATTTCTGTACACATTGAAGGCAAAAGTGTAAAGGCCTCGGAGACAATGTCAACAAAAAGTCAACCAAAACTGTAGACAAGAGTGTTGACTTAGAGACACTTGACTCTAGGCTTTCTACAGGGTATATTATTCTTGAGACGTCACCTCAAAAAAACGCCATAAAAAGTAGGTACTTCAAATGGAAATTTTATTTATCAAATCAATGAATTTTTCATCAATTTGATGTAAAACTATTAAAGAAGGTTAGATTTGTACATGGGCACTATATCGAAACACTGATCAATATGGTCCTACGTACCATCATACTCCATATGTAAATCGAGATAGAAATGAATAGCATTTTATAACGTCCATCCCTAGCTGCACTTTAGCATACATAACTGGGGCGAGGTGTAGGGTGCTTGACGATTCCGTCATAGCTCAGTTTGAATAAACAGTTAAGAATAGCTTAGCCAGCCAGAGCAATGTTGAAAATTAGAGTCGCATTGTGTATATGGTAATGAGTCGACGTTGCTTCGAGCTATTCCCGTTTTAATGAATGAGCGAACGAATGAATAATTTGAATATTTTCTGAAAATTGAAAATTGTGTTATGTACTATGAGTACGAATTTATTTGTGAATGAAATGAGTGAAATCGCAGACAGTATCTCGAATATTTGCATTCTGATATTCGTGCGCACATACGCCGGTTTGTTCAAACATCCGTACAATGTAGGGAGCAGGTGTGTTGAAGCTGTTAAATAAAAAGAGTCTACGCCTCGCTTGAGAATAATTCGATTGGCCTTGCTGTGCCCCAAGCATTCGTGTATAAGTACATTAGGGAGGATCAGTTTTTAAACAAACCCGTCTGAGAACGAAAATACCTCTGTCGAGATTTAAAATATTTTTCCAGTGCATGCTGGTGACACGCTTTAACCAAAATAACATAATTATAAGAAATAACCTTTTAAGACGGACGAAAGCTAGCGGTTTTCCACATCTCTTTTTCTCTTATACTAATTCGAAAAATCGTATTTGTCCGGCTAACAAAGGTCCTATATTACTTTCCGCATCGGAAGGGATTACACACAGAAAATAAAACGTGTAAAATCAATTAATACTCGTGATTACGTTTGAGTCGTTAGAGCCGACTCATATGAAAACTCTCTAGATTCAGTGTCATTTGTGTGGCAGGTACCAAAAGGGTCGAGGTAAGGAATTACATTTTCCGTCACCTTGGTAATAATAGTATATACTGAATTTTTGCAAGATCACGCACGCAGAAAAAAAGTATGGTTGTGGTGACAATATTCGAAGAGGATAATACTATTGTTGGGTATATGGTTGTGGTACAACAATATTAAGATCCTCACAACAATAGTATGATTCAAATACAACCATACTATGATCCTCACAATAATAGTATGATTCACACATAACCATACCATGATCCCCACAACCATAGTATGATTGACACTCAACCATATTATGATCTCCACAACCATAGTATGATCCTCATAACCATAGTATGTTTTATATACAACCATAGTATGATCCTCACAGCCATACTATGATTCACACGCAACCATGTTGTGATCCCTACAACCATAGTATAATAACACACAATTATTCTATCATCCCCAATATAATTTATTAGAATTTGTTTAAGTTGATCCTCAATATTATTTATTAGAATTGGTTTAAGTTGTCAACAACAGATTTGAATTATGAAAATTATTCAAAAACACATTTAATTCAAAATAGAAGGGTGATTTATTTCACAGTAGAAAAAATAAGTTTAAATAAACGTAAGCTTTTTTATTCAAAATATTTCAGTTAAACGAAGCCAAAGCAGCGTGTTTAAAAAATTTTAATTTCGATAAAAAGTACTATTATTGCATTAGATCCGTACCAATAATATTTGTTCTTAAGGGCATATTTAAACGAAGAAAAATAACAATCATACAGTACGAGTATTATTGCCGTAATCGTATTATTGTTAACATAAAACGCAAAATACAGTACTTTTGTCGCACCAACCATATTTATATTGTTGCTATAACCATATTTTCATTATTTAATTTGGCAATAATACTATTGTTACATTTCAACAATATTAATATTGCAGCAATTATACTATTGTCAAAAATAAATTCATTTAACAATGCTATGGTTGCCACGAACATACTTTTATTGCGGAGAACATGTTATTATCGCCGTGCCCATGTAGTAACCATGTTTTTCCTCTGCGTGCGTGAATAGTTCTTAATGTATTATATGAATATCAGAGCTGTGGACTCGAAGTTTTACAAATTTGACCGGAGTCAACAAAATTTTCTCGACTTCGACTCCGCATACGCAAAGGTTGAAATTTTATCGAATAAAAAATAAATTTTTAAGTTGTTTTTAACATAACGTAAAGGGCAAATCGATTTATCCTTGGTCAGGTTAAGTTGAAAATCCGTGCTGGCAGACTTTCTTAATCTCAACCGACGAGTCTGATAACACGGTAAACCCGCAGAACTTATTGATATTTCTCTTAACTTGAAGGAAACTAGTAAAGAAAGCTACAGTCGGGTCGTGGCCGACTATTATTATACCCTGCACTTCGGGAGACTAGCACGAAACCCTACCTATCCTCTGGACGGGGGTCTAAAACCCTATCATTGTTTTTGGTAAAATCTATTCAACATATACGGACCCTGGCGAAATTGGAGAATCGGTGCAGAATAAGATATAACTATTCTGCACCGATTCTCCAATTTCGCCAGGGTCCATCCTCAAACAGAAATCGTTAAATAAAATGATTATTTGTCGATCGGTATACTTAAAAATGGGTCGAGCTCAAATATTTTTGGTAGTTTTAAAAATTTGAAAGGAGTGCATAAAACACGAAACTAACTTACAGAGTGGTGGAGGGTATACAAATTTAACAATATCAATCAAAAGGAAAGCCCAAAAAAGTAATCATTTCTTCTTGTTCCGTATATATTTCCTAAGGTGGACAATACCGATATTTTCAAGGTCTACTAGCTTCCAGTCTATTCGGTGAACAGAAGATATTTTACGCTCGTATATGATGCCAGCCGGTCTGTTAAAGGCTGTATTTATTCCCTGTGTGATAAGCACAGCCATTATTATATAAGTACAGACAAAAAGTCCGACAAACATATCGTTGATAAGCCCAGGCCATTGAAATAGCCTCGGAAACTATGATTATTTAAAGAACATCAGTGCTAAGTCGTCCTAAGGTGCCAGAAGGTCGACAGCTCCATGCGTCCCTGCCCGGTGAGTGTCTGGAGAACAATACCAATGTAGATCACACTATCACACTTCTGAACATGGGCGCTTTCTTTACCTAAGGTTCTGTACGTGGTCTAGCTTACATTATTTAGACTTTAAACTGTCTTTCGCAAAAAGATAACCCAATTTGGCAACACGTATCGATCTCATTTCATCAGTATACAACTTGTGAACATTGCTTGCTTCATTGACTCCCTTTTATCAGACCCTTACTGGGTGAAAGTGTAACGCAACGAAAAAAGCATTTAAGATGCTTTATATGCTCTGACCAAATACGTTTTTGGACTTTTTAAGTCATTTGAGCTGCTGGTTCGCACTATACCTTCCGAAAGGTATAGTGCCTATGGATTCAAATATCGAAACGCCCGTTCTGGTAGCTCTTGGAATGCATTTAATCCTATTCACACGATCTAAACCAAAATCAATACTTAATAATATGGTTAAATCTTAGCTTAAAGACAAATATTTGGCTTTCTATCCACGGCCTTTCTGGCACCTCCTACACGAATGGCACTGCTTCGATGCAGATTGGAGCCCACATAGCTTAAATTCGCTTAAATTGTGAACTAGAAATTGTGTAACGACTTGATAAACGTCTACGAAATATTGGATGACACGCACCTCCAAATGCACCTCCGGTGCAAATGTCATGGTGATTGCATAATAGTTTAAACGCTATTCATACGATCTTGCCGAAAATTTGTAATTGGCAAATACAAATTTTCAGCACGGCCCTTCTTGCACCTCCCACAAGCACGGCACATTCAGCGCGTAGAACGTACATAACTTTTATCCTGATGCACAAATTTATCCTGAGATTTGTTTTCTGCAATTTACATATTTTTTCTTTGCATGCACATGAGAAAACGTGATTGCCACACCCTATTCTAGCACCTTTCAATCAGTCGACCCTTTACGAGTTTCAATAAAATCGGAACTCTTCGAGCAATGGAGGATGGAAGGAAGGACAATTAAAATTCCACATATGGGTGAATGTGATTCAGTAAGGGTAGTACGTACTTACCTACATATATACTTATATATGTATAAGTAATTCGGATCAACCGAATAAAACTCCTTTCTTGCTTAACATCCAGTTGAACTCCCTGGCTTAAATTTTGATTCCAATAATCTACATTAGAAGAACTTATACAGCGGTTACCATTTTATAATTTCCTTAAAAAAATAAATATATAAGGTGATCCACCTAGAGGTATTTTTTTAATAGGGTTTTTCACAGATTACGCGTGAGTTGTATTAAACTTTAGTTTTTATTTGTTTTCAGTACTGTTTGACATTTCATCATGGAAAGACTTACACCGCAACAACGTCTAATTTTGCAACAGTGTAATGGAAATGAGCGATCGGTAAGAAACTGGCTTCGGCCAAAATTTTGTTCAGTAATGAGGCTCATTTCTGGCTCAACAGCAACGTGAATAAACCAAATTGCCACATTTGGGGTGAAGAGCAACCAGAAGAGGTCCAAGAGGTGTCATTATACCCAGAGAAAACCACGGTTTGGTGCAGTTTATGGCCTAGGAGAATCATCGGTCCATATTTTTCCAAAAAGATGATGGCCGTAACGTAACCGTGAATGGTGCCCGCTTTCGCGCCATGATATCTGATTTTTCCTACCTTAAATTAATTTCAACATGACAGTGTCACTTGCCAGCTGCTCAAACAATGTATCCATTGAGAGGTAATTTCGCAGAGCAAGTAATTTCACGTTTTAGACCGGAGAGTTGACCGCCTAGCTCGTGTGATATCACGCGTTTAGACTTTTTGTGTGGAGTTTAAAGTAGAGTTTAGTCCAAAGCTACGTTTCAGGTTTTGGAAGCCAACATTACGAGTGTCATTAACGTCATACCGGTCGAAATGGTCGAACGAGTCATCCAAAATTTGACCCTCAGAATGGACAGCCTGAGACGTAGTTGCGGCCAACATTTGATAGAAATGATATTCAAAAAATAAATGCCATAAAATGTCCTTTCGAATGAAGAATAAAGATTCCATATTTTATTTGAATTTTTAAACAAGCGTTTCACTAAATGTTAACCAAAATCTGCCGTAGTTTTCAAAAAATGCGACGATAAATCGTTTCGCATCCTTTACACGACAGTTTGTCCATCTATTTTTTACACCTAAGTACATAAAATTGTTGCGTCACCGATCACTGCGACTAAAGCTTTGGGCACATTTGTACAGTTTCTTTATAAGGAGGACCAAATAGGCGCGATTGAACTAGATATATCGATTTGTCGTATTTGATGACCCCTACTGAATATCCCCAGACATCAGATTTAAAATACATCACAGCTTAGAATCCTTTTTAACTTTTTACGAAAAAATGACGAAAAGGATGCGTTAAATTCAGAGATAGATAGTTCAGATTTATATTGTTTGAGCATTTGAAATTTTTGTGGTATATTTGCATTGCAAAATTTAAGCATTCTCGGTCTATTACAAATTACTGTGACCTACCGGCAGTCTGTCCAGTCTGACTTACTAGGTCTTTCTAACCTGGAGGAAAAGTCGACAAACATAAACTATGGCACAGTTTTATCAGCTGGTTTCACATTCATTTATGTGGAATTTCTGCTAATCCAGAGAGGAGCATGGCACTAAACTCATTTGCACATACTCGTAATTACTATCGAATGGGTCGTTCTTTAGGCCCCTATGATCAACACGTCCGTGCCCAAATTACAGGCAGATTTTGTGTATACACGCAGAAAAAAAGTATGGCTGGGGTGACAATATTCGAAGAGGATCATACTATTGTTGGGTATATGGTTGTGGCACAACAATATTATGATCCTCACAACAATAGTATGATTCACACTCAACCATACTATTATCTCCACCACCATATTATGATCCTCACAACTTTAGTACGATTTACACATAACCATACTATGATCCCCACAAGTATAGTATGATTCACACTCAACCATACTATGATCTCCACAACCATACTATGATCCTCACAACAATATTATAATTCACACTCAACCATACTTTTATATCCACAACCATATTATGATTCTCAAACAACCATAGTATAATCCTCACAACCATAGTATGATTTACACGCAACTATAGTATGATTCACACGCAACCATACTATGATCCCCACAACCATAGTATGATTCACACTCAACCATACTATTATCCCCAAAATTATATATTAGGATTGGGTAATGTTGTTATTCAAAAATAGAGATTTTTATTAAGTTAGTTATTTTAAATTGCATTACTAAACATTTCATTCAAGAAACAAAAATATGTACTCCAACGGTCAAAAATACTTTTAGTTGCCAGCAGGGGTGAATGCTACTTCACCATCCGTAGACACAAGTAACCAATGCTATTAAACCATGATCAAAACGAGAACCAGTCGGTAGTAGAGTATTTCACCGAATAATAATCCCTCGAACTTCCTTCCGACTGTTGTTGTTTTTTTTTAATGGACAGCAACCATTCACTACATCGTGTGTATGTGTTTTTTTATATACATTAAAAAAACTTACGCACACACATACATGTATGCTTTAAAAAACTTGTTTTGTTATATTTATATTCGCAACCATACGGTATGATTGCCGTAATCATATTAATTTTAACGTAAATTTTAAACAACAATACTTTTGTTGCAACAACAATGTTTATATGGTTGCTACAACCATATTTTCATTTCTAAATTTGGCAATAATACTATTGTTACATTTCAACAATAGCAATATTGTCGCAATCATACTGTTGTCAAAATGAAATTCAAAAAACAATACTATGGTTGCGACGAATATGCTTTTATTGTAGAGAACATATTATTGTTGCAGTGACCATATAGTAACCATATATTTTCTCTGCGTGTACATACCTGGTATTATCGAATTGTAATGGAATATAATAACATTAAATCGCTACTGTCGTTTCAACAAGCACACAGACGGGCAGAATTTTACGACGGTCAGTTCTTTTAAGGGTCTTTGATCTATATTTCGAACCGTTGCAAACGGCAGGACTAATGTATAAGTACATTCAATTCTACGGTGAAGGTTAAAATAGGTAAAAAGTATCACTTCTATACTGCTGGGGGAATCAATAGAAAACATGTGAAAACACCGTTATGATCGACCAGACCGAACTTTACGAGTATATACACTTCACCTTCCCTACGCTACTAAAGCAAAAAATAAAATTCGTTTTTTGGCCAATGCGGTACTTTAATATTACTCCATATTTGGATTCGAAACCATATGCCCATGTTTAATTTGACTACCCTGACTATTGATTGTCCGTTTTGACATTGCGGGACGTTAAGTCAAAACGTCCACATAAGCTGAAACGTCTTTTTGAGGTGTATTTAGTACGTCTCAACTAACAGTACTCATTTTACGCATCTTCCGTACCTTCCCCCAAAAAGTATCCTTTTTTCCGCTGTACCTTAAGTCCCTTAAAGGGAATTTTTTTCTCTTCCAGGACCGATTTCGCCCATTTAAAATCCCAAACGGCCTATAGTAGACCATAAGTTATCATTATGCTAAATGACAGGATCCTAAGTTGATTCGTTTGACCGCAGTCTTGCTTACAACAGACAGACGGACGGACATGGCTAGATTCTCTTAGAATGTCTTGACGATTAATACTCTGTATTTTTACCACAATTTGATTCATGTGGCAGCTGGTCTCGCAATAGTGCATTCTATGAGCCCAATGTTACACACTGTGGGCTACACAGTAGTAGTCTTTGGAACAAAATTGTGTTATTTATCAACGTTCTTCAATTGTAAAGCGATTCATTTCATTTTCACAGAGAAATGATACTGTCATTCTGTCAAGATTTCGAGCGGGAATAATTATACTTTTAAAAAACCTACGAATAATTTCTTTTAAATATTTCTAATTTGAAGAAGAAGGTGCATTCGTTTTTGAATTGTTTCCTTGTTTTAATTTACGTTTGGTGTGCCTCTTAGGCAAGTGGCCAATAAACGTGGGCTCTGTGATAAGTGAAATGTCGACCGTTAATGGTCAAACCGTAACTACCGTAACTAATATTCAACATTTTGATGGTCAGACATTAAACTTTAAATTATTTTCTAAAAAGTTAACTGGAAAGGCATAAAGAAGTCAAAAAATCAGTTTCTCTCATGGGGCATCGACAACAAATTATCGATTCTTAGAGTTTAAAATCTACTTTAAACTAAAGTCGAAATTGATTTACTAATCAATAACGTTACATCCGGACGTTACTTCCAGTAGCATAAAAACCCACTGAAATATATGTTGAAACTTTGCAAAATGTTAATGATGTTGAATTGTCGGCATAGAAAAGATGGCAAAGAAATTCGGCATAGTCTGACAGAAGTCGAAAAGTAGGCAGTGCAAAAAAAAAAATCGTTCAGTGTGCCCGAACCTTAACACGGGATAGACGATCTCGTCAACAAACTGTAAGTTTGTTGTCTTATCTCAGATTTTTTCAATGATTCAGAGTATATGAGGACTTCTCTGCAAAAGGGATTTAAAAACAAATTTTTTGAATGATTTCAAGACTAACGACAGGCCATGACGCTATGTAAAAGAGCAGGTAAGGCGAATGAGCCCTTTTAGCGCAACGCGCATCTAAAGTTTTCGATGAATTATAGAATACTCGTATATTGTTTTCAAATTGCTTCAATTTTAGATAGAGTGTCTCTATTCTGACAAGATGCTCTTGAAAGGTGTTCATTTATTTTTGATAAAAAAAAATTATTTTATTTTTTGCAAGCATATTTAAAAAACAAGTCAGAACTTCGGTAAGCTCGGCCAGACCGAACCTTATACCCTCGAACGTCCTAAGGTTACTAAATGGTCCTAAGGTTACAAATGGTCCGTTTTTGGGCCGTTTCGGCCCAAGCGTCCTCCCACGAAAAATAAAAAAGGAATTACTCTACACTTGGATTCGTCCATATTGACTAAGGATCGCCCGTTTGGACCAGTACAAAGAGCCCCCTAGGATACATAACCGTTTTAGAACACCAATGTTAATGCCGATAACGATCAAATTTGGTATAGTATATAAGGATAAATAATCCATCTATAATGGACAATATAGACCCATTTTTGATATAATTCCCATATAAATGGATTCCAGTATGCACGGGCACACACATGCACGGGTATCAAAAAACACTAACACTTTTCACGAAGCAAAAAAACAAAAATTATTTTTGCGATATGCCAAAATTTGGGCCCTACTGCTCTAATTCCGGGCCGGTCAAACATGGACATATGGATACAAAAATTATTGAAGTTTTCTCACAAATAAAAGCGCGTCCATGGCATCCAAAAACCTGATTTCAATTGACTTTTTTGCCAACGTTTAAATATTTTCTGACGGCTTGCAACATTATGACGGAGTACGCATTTCAAGATATACTAGTAAAATGTTTAAACCAGTCTAATATGCAGAGGGAAAGAACGGTATGGGATGAATTCAGAAACTATTGCGCTACAGTATACGCGTATGCACATAAATATGTGCTTGTACAGGTGAGTGCAGTACACATCTACCATATCAAATGGATATTTTTGAATTTGCATATGACTTAGCAACAATGTGTATTTGTGTGTGTGTACAGTGCCAACAACTGATTAACAATTGTATTGTACTTCGGACAGTTGTGCTCGGTGACATCCGGCAAGATGAAACACTTTTTGCGCTTGTCGCTGCAGCAGCGCGATTATTACGCAAACAGGCGCATTGTCGCACCGTCACGTCGTCTCCTGGCATTGAGGGGGAGGAAGGATGGGATGGTATATAAGATGGTACGAATAAATACGAGAGTGCATTTAAATGAAGCGCATGCTTATGGCGAATGTTTGTTTTTACATACCGAGAAGTTTGGACACTGCATTCTGTTGCGTCAGGAAGTGTTGCGCCAAATCGTAGCCGCGGAGTCCAAAACGAGATAGCTCCAGCAGTCTATTTTGGGAAGCCATTGTAGTCAATGCCGCAGGTGAAGGGCCATTTGGAAAAATAGTTCCTAGAGCTGGTGGCGACGATATGGTATGCGGCATAATGGGATTTGGTGTGCACAGGCCAACTGAAAAGAAATAAATGAAACAATATCTTAGAATCATTTCCCTCTAAATCATACACGTATCATCCCTTACGAATTTAACATCTGACATGCCAGCATCACCCTTTGAAAGTTGTTCCTATCAAAAATTGTTTCACGTAACATCTTTCGATGACATTGCGTCCATCAATAGATAAAGGCCACTTCATTGGATTAAAAATAATCAGTTCAATAGTTCAACGGAAGAACGTAAGAAATAGATAAAGTTTGGTTGTTTGACAGCGATTTTCAATCACTCCCACCAATTAGATTTGCCAATTTTTTTTAATTATTATAGTTTCCGACTTCTAATTCGTAAAATATGTACCTGCCGTTTTGTAGCAGAGTGAGCTATACCACATTCAGGCTATCGGAGCTATACAAAAACACCTTAGAGTCATAAAAACACGTATGTGGAATACTCCGGCTTTAACCGTTTCAAATAATATTATTCCTTGCATTATCAAATAATGACAGAACTGTTGAAGTTGGGCAGGTTCAAGGAACTAGGACCAAATCAAATTCAGTTGACTAAAAGTATAAAATCGAGAAAGCTATTGATGAAATGTTTCATTTTTAATGTAGTTTTGAAACCGGCCAAGCCCCATATGCAGCCAGCTAATATGTTTACCGCCGGCTCCGAATGGCTAGTGCAGTTTATAGAGAAGCTTTTACATGGCTTAGAGATAAATTTCTTACTCGTGAATTATGCGGTATTTGCGTTGTTATAATTAATATAGATGGACTTTTCTCATGTTACACAAGATAATGTTAGAAGAAATTTGAAAATGGAGATTTCTCTTTGCATGAATCGCAGTAAAAATCGAGTAAAAATTTGGGAAAGATTTATTTTTAATCAATCAAAATCTCGTTCTCGTCCTGTTGGCACCTTAACGACTTTGTAACTAATAGGAACAAACTCTTTCCTAGTTCCTACTTTATGCTCAATAATGTTTGTATTATTTTTACTCGTGCTAATAGCATACTTATAGATTTATATTCAAAACCTCTCATTCAATTGTATTGCCTATTGATTCTTTGCCATATTTGACATCACCGTTAACGTAATTGGTTGCCATCATAATGCAGCTTCTAGTTAGTGGATTTATGAAAATTTAATTTCCACTATCATCGTGTGAACGTAATGGTGGTCCTTTAAAACGGAAAATCGAACAGCTGACATTCAACGGGTGTGAAAACAGTTGTATTAGACTCCCCGCAGTCTCGCTAGCAACAGTATCAGCAAATAACGCATCTTACTCCACATATTGCTACAAAAAATGTTCAATTAAATTGCAATGATCTTCGCAACAGAATCAGTGATTGGAGTTCCTTCAGAGAAGCAACCAACTGCAGTTTCAGTGGTTTACACAATCGCAATCGGAGCGATGTACAGGTAGCTGAGAAGCAGTTTCGGGCAGCAGGACTCGCCGATGATTCGTCGCTGAACCCAACTAAATTGGGAAGAGTTACTCTATAATCAGTGGGCTGGCCAACGAATACAAGCGGATCAAATGACTGGATGACTTGAAGCAGTGCAACGTGAGTTCCAGAATTGGTATATTGTGGGCAATGGATAAGTCGTTCTATAACCCTAGAAGGAAGGATGATCGGACAGTCATCACGTTCGGTGACAGATTCGAACGGGGTGCTCGACCCAAAGGACCCGAAGAGTGACAATGCGAAAGGAGAGTATTGCGCTCTTTGCGTCGAAGAGGCTTCACAACACTGTTCACCGACTACCAACATCCTTAAAATCCTTAGGGTCACACTTGTCAGCCTTTTGCGAGCCTTTGCACGTGCAACAGCTATCTGTAACTACTTAAAAAGTAGGAACAAGGTCATCAAGTCAACGCCGGCAGTACTTGGGGAGCTGACAAAGAAACCTTGTTGCCAACTCACAAAGCGATTGGTCGGTCTGTAGCGAACGTGCGTATGATGCAGTTAAAGAACATTGAAACCGTTTTTCTCTGCATGTCCTTCTGACCAGAGGAGACAAAGGTCCTCACCGTGCTTGTTGTGTAACCAGTATCTGCTTCGGTGTCTTCGCAGTAGTCAGTCAAACTACCATCTTATGGAGCCTCGTGATCTGGGTAGAGAGGTCCAGCGTCACAGGAGAGAGCCTTTAGAACATCTTAACTACGAGGCAGGTCTGAAGAATTTCGAATTCTCGCCGATCAAGTCGCAGCGGCAGTGTCCAGCTACAGTGTGAATGTAGTGCTGGTGGAACATCCCCCGAAGATTTCACCAGAGCAGACCCTCTTTTGGCAGACGCGTGTGATTCTGGCTCACCTCAATTCATATTAATCGCAAAATGACAGCAACGACCCCAACTAATGTCCCATCAGGGACCTTATGACTTGCCGCACTTATCCAATTGTCTAGCCAAACCCACTTTGCTGACCCTAAGGCCAAGCCCACTTACGATATTCAACATGTTGTTACAACAACAACCAGCAGTGACCTTTGTTCATGTACATTTTTTCAGCGAGTTTGAGGCAATGTTCACATATCTCATCGCGGCTTTTATACGAGTAGTCGCTCATTCTCATTAATTAAATCTCTCACTTAACTTCAGCGGCAAAAAGTTAGGTTCCGGATCCCCAGGTCACAGTGACGTAACGGCAAACAAGATGGCAGACCGACGCACAAGAAATAGCTCAGATTCGGCAGGTGAAACGAAAATCCCGCACATGGCGACAAGAAGACAACGATGTTAAAAAACTAAGGTGGAATTCTATAAAGACCTACGAGATTGTTCGCTCCTTATGGTCAGAACTTCTGCTATTGTAGAAGGTGCAACCATGCTTGAGAGAACAAGTTGGTGTGCGGCTGTCAAAATCTACGAGAGCACATTTGTTGGGACCAAGATTCGTATTACCTCGAAATAGCTGCTAATTTAATTTGGTCAGCATGATATCATAATATTGAACTCGGAGTTCCGACTCAATACCTGAAGTGTTTTTTAACAAAATGGCACAGAGCTTTTATCGCGACTTCGGGTCCGTGACGATTATCACGTTTCAATATCTACGATTTGATAAAGAGCGCTTTGGATGCGTACTTGAAATAAAAGGATGCATTGCATTGGATCATTTTCGTAAAACGACGACGCCTGTAAGAAGTGGGACAAACTAGTCTTAACTGGATGTGATTCCCCCCATTGAAGTAGCAGTTGTCCTGGATTGGAAGCACACACTCACACACACAAATGCGCATTACTGTGGTCGGACCCACTTTTCTTTTGAAGGCCTTCCGCAGTAAGCACACTCTCACGTACTACGTGCACACTCAGATTTGAACACATGCACAGTTCACACATGGACAGTGTTCCAACCTCAATTTGTACTTTTGCCAAAGTGCCTTGCGCATGATGGAATTTAAACAAGGCATCACTCTGGCATTCCGAGCATACCTGAAAAAGAACGAATTTGTTTTTGTGGCATTCAAGAGAGCAGCAACCGCGCTTTGGTCCCAAGACAAGCCATGAGGTGAGGCAACGTTGATGTGACAGCAGCTCATCATCCGGCCCGGGCATCACATGTACATTTTCGACGCACTACCGGGTATATATGGAACATTCAGACAGTAATCAGCATGATGATGAGTTTCGTGACAAGTCTTGACTCGGTTTAAATGGACATAATTGTGTGAGCGAGTGAGTATTTGTTGTGTCCTTAGGCTGCTCCATGTTCCTTTGGTTTCGACAACTACCGGGTGGGCAAAAGCAATCGCTGCTGCTCATTGTTTTCAGTGGTAACTTTAGCACTTTCGGGGAATTTGCAAAATTCTTGTCAATTGACGGCTCGCTAGGGTATTCCACGTATGTGCGACCACTTCTTTTTGGTGAGACAAAAACGAGCAGCGCTAATTTAACAATTCCTTGGATGTAGAAGCTTTTATGTACCTCTTGACATTCTAAATGATCTCGATACTGGGCACATTGTCGCGCTCTCCTCGTGAGTAAGAGCTGAGTGTATTTGGATGTTTGTAAGTGTGTACATGCATTCCAGCCGCAATTCTGTAAGGGAACAGTATCAAACCCGGGCAAATGTAATCGGCTCTTACGAGTATGTCAGCGATATGTTTGGCATAATCGGTTCAGTTGTATCTGTAATTAACCCATTGCGGGCAAGGTGTATCGTTTTATCGGGAGAATTTCGATAACAATCGCCGAAAATACTTGAATCAAAGTAAGAGCGTTTTACAAGGTGTTACTTAAAACATGAAGCCGGGTTATATAATTTGTAAGGATATGCTACTCCATGAAAATGTTTGATTAATTTCAAACACCATTGAAGACTCACCCTACTGGGTATATATCATTTGGTACGCACCAAACGTGTCGAAAAAAGCTTTTTAGACCCTACATATATTTTGACTGAATTCGTTTCATGCCCTTTTAAGTCATTTGAGCCATGTGCGTCTGTGCTGCTGGTTCCCACGATAACTCTTGAAAGAAGCGACCGATCGGTTTTAAATCTTGCTTGTCATGTGTTTCCAATAACTTGTAATGTGACTGAAAATGGACCTTATTGTCCCACCCCTGCTGGTACCTCCCACACAATATACTATTAATCCCGTTTTTGGCATTCTTGAAATATCGTTAATACTATTTGCACGATCTCACTACAAGTCAACACTGAAGAATGAAGTTATAAGGAAAACTTGGAAACTAAAAGCTGGACTCCTAGCCACACACCTTCCGGGACCACCCAAACAAATGACCCTGACTGAGTTCAGATTAGAACCCACATAACTTGTCACCCAGTAAGTAAAACTGGATAAAATTGTGCACACCGTAATAATTAAAAATCGGCTTTGTATTCGAGTATAAAAAAGTAGCTTATACGCCCTTTTCTGGAACCTCCCATAGAAAACACAATTCCGTCTCCTTTTGGTTTCTTGTAATATCTTTTATGATATTAATACGATCCTGTTGAAAATCAAAACTGAGTTATAAGGTCAACTTGGTGGAAACTTATTGGATTCCTAGCCACGCCCCTTCTTGTAACTCGCACACAAATGACCCTACTTCTGTGAAGATTATATCCCAATAACATTTCTATACGCCCCATTCTGGTAACACACTGGTAACACACACACACACGCAAAAATTATAAATTCAAACAAAAAATTAATTAGGAATGCTGTGATACAAAATTTACGTATTAACTAAAATATTCGTACGTTGTTTATCGCAAATATTTTCGATTTCAGGCGATAAACAAATTGACATATTTACAAATAAATTTCTATGTCTTTTAAATAGAAAACATCACATATTTACAAACAAAGTTGTAAGCCGTTTATTCAAAATGTTTTCGTTATCAGGCGATGAAAATATTCATATATTTACAAAACATTTTGTAATATATTATAAAAAACAGCCGGAAATACTTCTAGTTACAGGCAAGGTTAACTGCAGTTTCGGTGCGCTCCCCTTAACATTCACGAGACCCCAACCAACGAATGTGCTGTAACAATGTTCAGCGGCGATAAAGGGCAGGCAGTTTCGCGTTTAACGAGAACTGCCGGCAGTAGAGTGTTCTACTGAACACAATGAAAGCCCTCTCACTACATACATGCAAACACACATACATGCATGTATGTATTTTTAAGTCATTTGTTTGTTGTTCCCATCAATTACACCTCATTGGAATATTTAATAAACGGCTTAGCTTATTTACGACATTTTTGCCTGAGTGTTGGTAAAATTCACATACCAATGTTTTGGTTTAAATTTAAGGCTGGTCTTGTTTTCTGTGCTCATACGACTATTTACGAGATTTCAATCAAATCAGAACGTGTCAATCAAATCAGAACGTGGTCGGAACGACGGAAAATTAAACATCCATACGTCGATGAGTTTGTATGTAAGTCGGGTTAACCGACTAAAACTTCTTTACTTATTTTAATTTTAAATTAATCACTAAAAACTCTATACGTCGGCTACAATTTAAGGCTTGGGGGGCTCCATTACTGGAGCAATTCACAGAAACTAGAAGCAATGGTGGAACGAGTAATTGAAAGTTAGACCTTGTGGCCAACATTTGTAGTGTTTGTCCCTAAGAATTTTTTTATACCCTCCGCCGAAGATTAGATGTTGCATTTGTAATTCCGTTCCATAAAGTATGTATCGTTACCTTAATATAAAAAGGCCCTAGCTCATAAAAAATATTTCTGCTGTAGAAGAAAAACATTATAAATCTTGTAACAATTTGGATACAAACTCTTCGTAAATGCGCATTTTATTAAAATATAATGTGTAATTCAGAGCTATAAATTTTTTCAATAAATTTAATTTTTATAGATTTTGTATGAATGAGGATTTTCTGTACAGACATTTCATGAAAAAAATATGAGTTGAGGCCTTTTTTTTATTAAGGTAACAATATATATGTATATATTATTGAAAGTCATACTTTTCTAAGAGATCTAGCCCTGTCCGTTCGTCTGTGTTTTGAAAGCACGATAGCGGTCAAACTAATCAAAACCTAAGATTCTAAAATGTTTCATAATGAGGCTAATGGTCATAAGTTGTTTGGGAATATAAATGGACGAACTTGGCCTAGGCAGAATAGAGTTTAACTTTAAATAGGGTTAAAATGTGCACTATTATCTGGTACGTCTAAAAAAGGCATAGCTACTTTTTAGCTCATGCGGGCCAAAAACGTGGCGCATGGTCAAAATGGGCGATTTATAGTCAATATGGGCATATGGGTTCTAAATTCATATCAATTTTTGAATTTTTGGCTAAGGTTCAGCTTGACTAAGGACACTTAGGGCGAAAGAGCCCTACGCTTTAGTAGCGTATGGTATATAGGTTCGGCCAGACCAAAATTTCGACGTTTTTGCTTGCTTTTAATGTGCTATGTTTAAAAAAATTCTGATTGGCTCTTAAGGAATGTAACAATTTCCCTTAAAATATTGCAAAACAAACGAGTATTGTAAAATTTAAGTATCTATAAATATTTTTATGGGAAAGAATCGACTGAAAGTTACCAGACTTGCTTTTAGATGACACACTCTGCAATAAAACAAAAAACATGCATAGGGTTTTTGCTTTTGTGTTCTGCGAATTCGTATCGCGTTCATGTGATCGAGAGGAATAGTTTTTTGAGTGGAAGCGGATGTTGAACATGCCTATCTCAAGTTGGGTGTTGGAATTCCTTGGACGGAATTAATATTTGTATTGCGGCTGATGTGAATTGAGATAAACATCTCAAAATGCTTAAGAAAATCATTGATTGGAATTTAATGCTGAAGAGTTTCCATATTGAATCAAAGAGCTTCATCCTCTCTTTATAAATTTTAATCAGCTAAGACAAAACTAATTGCCAGCTGGCGAAAACAAAATAAATTGGAATTTTTGTAAGAATTCACGGGAATTTTGTTGTCGAGGCATATTAAAATAACATTTTTTTCAAATTCTGCAGTGCATGGATCTTGATAGAAGCGACAAGCCGTCGATGGCCATAGGTAATGGAATGGGTATTGCAACCGAATGTCTGCCTTTCTCTGTGGATAAAGTGATGTTGTCCAAGAGAATTAATGAGCTTGTAGTCGATTTGAGCCGATTTACCGTCACCCACAGAGGGTTAAGGATATCAGCAATTGCTTCGTTTTGATCCAAGAGCTGAAAAATGCGTTCGTGTTTGCGCTTTTTGTGGCAGTGGACAGAGGAGTTCTAAATACGTTTAAAATAATTTGTAGCTTCGTCGTGTTCGGTCAATTGTTGTTCATAAGCATTCCATGATTTATGGCTACTCATTCGGTCATTCAATCGATTGCGAGCGAGCGACTATTAAGTGTTGCGATCTTTTCGTATTCTTCGCCCCATACGAGTTCTCCACTGCTCATCATCATCATCAGCAGCAGTGGCAGCGGCAGTAAGCATCGGCATCCGAATGCTGCCATGGAACGGTTTGTTCGTCTGGCGGCTTCGCTTATAGTACGGATGTCAAGTTAATACTACAAATGATTTATACACACAAACGGGCTATGTGATGCACACACGGACAAACAGACAAACAGACAGGCAGACACAGATGAACTCGAGATGCATCCACCAGCATTCGGCCGGTGTCAGTCGAGCGATTCCACCACAAATCGGCTTAAATACCATCGGCCATTGGATCACAACAGCTTCACGCAAACGAGGAGCAGTAGTCGCTGTCAGTGGATCATGTTTGCCCCGGTCCCGGTCGCCTATGCCCACTCGGTGCTCCGTGCTGAGCGCGGATGGTAATGCTGATGCGCCAGGCTTACGACCATTCGATCGGGCAATTGCAAATCCCTTCAAGATCATCATGGTACTTAATTGATAGCTTGATTTATAGCTACTGGTCATTTTGTTCACACTAAGCTACGCGTACATACCAACGGACATGTGTATGACACACGGGCACTATGGAGCTGCGGACAAGATTTCATTATTCATCACACGGATGGAAAGCTAAAATAGCCCACTTTGCCCAGCATGGAACATGTATGTGCCTACTTCTGAACTGCTTAGAAGCGGAATCGAAACTGCACTCGAAAATGGCAGGGATGTGTGACACTGCAATATGATCCTGTTTGATAACAGCATTTCAGAGCTTCTGGTCTTAAGCCTGTCCACGGTTATGCAGTATTTCAACTTCACTTTCCGAAATTTCTTCCGTCGGCGTCGCACAGTGTACGTGGTTAGCAAAGAAGCGCTTTATAAGAGCAGCAAATGTAAATGAACTTTCAAATGCATGAAAAAAGTTAGCTTTAAAATTGTATAATAACTTAATTTTGAATGTGTTGACGAACGAGTTAATGTGATTTACAATAGCTCGACTTTTTTTTCGTACACTGCCAGATCGTAAAAACAGGCTGTGAATTACAATTGATCCTTTTTAAAACTTTACAAATGCTCTATATTTTGATTCGTAGCAAAATTTGTTTTTTCGTACTAACAGTAGCCATTCCACTAAAAATGTGATTTGTACAGAAAATATGTACTCCAAACAAGTGTACTTTTATCCGAGGTACCGTTAAAGGGAAACTTTTTCCCCCTTGGCCGATTTCGCCCATTTACAATTCCAACAAGCTTAAGATTGACCAGTATACATCATCATGCTAAATTTGACCACTATTGTGCAACAACACACGCACGGACGGTCAAGTTTAGTACTCCATCCACTCTTCGGTGGAAGAAAAAAAAATGCGTAGCGAACCTATTAACTTCCGGTAGTTGAGACCCCATTGAAATAGTTGACTACAATTTGGAGGCAATTCACACGGCAAGAAAAAAAATATGCTAGAAACATAAATACTACACTGCGAAGAAAATACGGTTTCAGTCTTCACGAATAGTTCAAAAATGGGCATAGGAATGGGCTCGGGATTTTTTTTGAAGTTCGGCGAATATAAACTGTTTCGAATAATTTATCGTTTACTATCGGAAGTTTAGCGACTAAGAAAAGTCTTAAGTTGGGTGAGGCCGACCACATCACAACTTCATCTCTCATCTAATGGCGTTTCCAACTTGATGGTTTTTCCATTACTTGTGGTGATATTTCAAAAAAGAAAAACACTGCTTAGGAAAAGTAGCGATTTTTATAAAAGTTTCTACCGAGGCGATTTTAGCTTCAATAGCGATTTCTGCTTAAGAAACTACGATTTCGTTTTTGACTTCAACTGTAATTGGAATTTTTGAGCTAGTAACTTGTCCATTTAAAAATTACTTAAAAAATTGTTGATGCAGAAAAAGATCAGGCTTTTTTTAACATTCGCTTGCAACCGGTTTTTAAAAATCTTAACGAATGGAAACTAATGGAAAGCCCGCTTTCAAAGGTTGTGGCAACAACAAAGTTGTTCTATAAATAGGCACTTTCAAACGATCGACATACGTGTGTTTATGAGGAAATAAAAGTTCTCGTACTGAAAACCAGCAGGCGGACAGTCTGTCAATATGGAAGGAATTGTTTAGCGAGTCGGATTTGTCCTAAACCTTCGGCTTAAAACTTCTCATAGGCAAAGCCAAGTAATGATTCGCGTATATAGATCGTGGATACTCAAAAACATCACCAGGCGGTGATGTTTTTGCTTGAACTTCGCTGACTTACTTTCCTTTCCCATATGAAAAACAACAACAAACCTGATCTTACGTACTAGCTTGTGTGAAGTAATCTCACTCTTTCAAAAACAACAATAGATTATAACAAAACAAAAAAACCAAAAAAAGTGAAACATTTGTTGTTGAATTTTAATTTTCACTCGAAGTAAAATTATTTTTACAATATTCGTGTTTTAAGTTAAGTCTCGATAACTAAGACTGAATAGCAAAAAGTGCCAATTTTAATCATGTCTTCAGAAAAATTGCTGCTGTAATTGAATTCTAAAAAATGTTTAGAAAAACAATTCATTATGACTTGAGCAGTTTTTTATTCTGGTTCGAGACCTTTATGTTGTTTCTTTTTCAGAAACAACGTAAAAAGAAGAAATTGGTGAAATGTATTTGCTACGGTTGCCAGGCAGACTGTACAGCTGTTTCTAAACCCGCCAAGGTTTTTCTTCAGCAGTCTTTGGCAACAATTACTTCAGCCACAAATCAAATGACTTATACGGGAGACTCATTTTTGTTAATGAGAATTACCCTTTGCGTATAGCCTTCGAACTGTGCGTAGAGCAATCTCCAACACGCAATATCATTTCCACCAATTCCGTTTCGCGTGGGTCTTCGTTGAAAACCACAAATGCAAAATGCACAACCAAAGTATAATTTGTCAATCCGTTGTTGATCGGAGCGCCTATAAGATGTACATATTATTAACTTCGTAACATTTTTAAACGATCTAGCGTTGTGTGTCCATCCGCCCATGTGTCTGTTGGTCAACCTTTGATCCTGAAATTTGCATGATGCTGGCTTATGGTCATAGGCTGTTTGGGATTATAAATGGGCCATGAGGATAAAAAGTTTCCCTTTAGGGGACTTAAGGTACCCCTTTATGTAAACGGACAATTGTTTAAATGGGTACTGAAAGTTTGGACGCACTAAATACCTCAAAAAAGAGCATAGCAGCTGGACGTTTTGGCTCACGTGGGCCAAAAAACGTCCCGCATGTTCAAAAAAGGCGATCAATAGTCAGTATGGGTACTCAAATTAAGCAAATTTTGTTCGTTTACAATAAGAGAGTATTTTTGATGTTTTGATCTAAAGACGAGACGGACGCAGATTTTATATTTGCAAGGGTATACTTTATAAGACCGGACTGACCGAACTTAACGACGTTTTTACATGTCCCTATCTGTTTTTACCGTTTTTGGTCCATAGCTGCCAAAATGTGGAAAATTCGGCGAAGTAATGTTTTGAAAACTATTTCTAATTGTATACAGGGTGTCTGCCGGGAAGGTTTACTACTTTGTTTTGCCGCTATTTTGGTAAACATTAGTCTTGACAGTTTATATTTGGCAGTCGTGAAGTAGAGACGTGGCAAATTTATTATGGAAAAATATTCGATAAACCAACGTGTTTTAATCGTTGAAACATTTTATCAAAATCAAACATCGATTACTGTGACGATTAAAAAGTTACGTGAATTTTTTGGGACAAACAACGTGCCCACAAAACGCACTATTTATTGTGTAGTGAATGATTTCGAAGAAAGACGGTCTGTAGCTCATAGGCCCAAGCATGGACCACAACGTACTGCAAGATCGTCTGAAACAATTTCCGCTGCTCAAGAAAGTGTTCAAAACAATCCATCAACCTCAATTCGACGCCGTGCTGAATGTAATGAAATATGTGCTCAAAAGGGCTCGCATTTGTGAGGCTAACAGGGGCGGACATTTATCTGACATTGTATTTATACATAATTGCCGACATTATATAAAACATTTTTCTAAATAAGATCAATTCTCTTTCATTTAAACAAAAATTATAAACAAACAAATTATTATACCTTCCCGGCGGACACCCTGTAATTCATATTCCTATAGAACTTTGTAAGGCTGGAAAATGTTTAACAACGTTTCCCCAACGCTATTTAGTGCACACAGCAGAAAAACAGTTGGAAGTCGGTCCGAACTACAAATGTTCGGTTGGATAAACCTAATTTCCGTTGCAATTACCAACGGTAAGACGGTAGCTACAATAAAATTATAATTGTTACAGCCAATATGTCGGTAATACCAACCGAATTCAGTAAAACTATTGGTTGCCACAACTGGTGGTTATGAAAAGCAACCAATTATGAAGTACATCTTACTTTGATACCAATAATTGGTCGTGACAACAAATAAATTCTTTGTCTTTACCAAACCCCTTTCAGTTTGCTGTTATAACATTATAACTAAATTACCGACATTCTCGGGATGTGAATGCTTTATGCTAGAAATGAAAGACTTAGGCGAATGTAAATTACCAAAAGAACGGTCCTGGTAGGTTCCAGTTATTGTTTATTCGCCGAGGAAAATTTAACTTTGAGATGCTATACCGTATAAATAAGTTAAAATCAGTAAATATTTCTTGTTTTAGCGAATTCGTAGAGCATTTTAACATCCTATCTCTAAGGTTGTGGTGTACTTTTTCTGCTTTTTCGAAAAAGTGAATAAATTGTGTCCAATTTATTTCAGTTGGGGTGTGTCCTTTTTTTTAATGAAATTGTATAAAAGTATTTAACTATACTCTTTTTGGGATAAAATGTTCAAATAAATTACTACTATTAACATAATCTAAAAAAATCACAATATCTTCAAGAAAAAATGGCCTATTTTATCCATTTTTCAAAAAAAAAAATATTTTTTTTTTATTAAAATTTAAAGAATAAGTTATATTCAGAATGGAAACCAAAATCGACACAGAGGGGATATTTATTTAATAAAATTAATTTCAACCAGTTCAATTAAATAACCTACACAATATAACTGAAATGAAAGTATCAGTTATATTTTGTTGTTACTCGTATTAGATTCTAAAGTAAAAACCAAGTTTAAAAAAACTTCTCATTATTCAAATAAAAGAGTATATATTTTTAATTCGGTAAATATAAATCTTAAATAATAAAAAAAAAACATATTTCCGATAACCGAAATAACATACAGATAATTTAAATACCAGTTGGTTCAGTTAACAAATGCTCGTGGCAATGACAACCGTATTCAGAGAGTTCTTATAGTCAATAATCTATAAAACCAACCAATACATAAACAAATGCAGCTCCAATAAATATCCTAAATATTGTCTCTTGAACCAATACTGGCAGTGTACCCAATTAACATTCGGTTGTAGTGATAAAGTACATGGATAGAACGTGCAAATGCCAACATTTCATTGTGGCAACAAATCTGTTCTCTGCGTGTAGTTTTTTTTATTTTCTTAATAATTATGAATTTTAAAGGTTGTTTTTTAAACGTGTGGTTTTCAATCTGGCCACACTTATTTCGGAGTTGGTCTTTTGACAGCTGCCACTTGATTTATCTCAGTCTGGTTTGCTATTTCATAAAAAATAGACTAACTCCGGAACAACGTTTGCAAATCGTACTGAATGGTCAAAACAAGATGGCCACCGATCCTGATTTTTACAATAACATTTTGTTTAGGGATGAAGCTTACGTTTGGTTGCATGGGTCACATCCTCAATAAGTCACTCTTTGTTGTGCTCTACGGGTAGAGAGAATCATTGGTCCATATTTCTTCAAAAATTAAGCCCGCCATAATGTTAAAGTCAATGGGGAACGCTATAGAGCCATGATTAATGGCTTTTTCGTGCCCGAATTGGAGGATGCTGATGTGGACGATTTCTATAAGTTCTAATTCAGTTTCAGTGGAACTTAGCTTTGATAATATTCCAAGTCTTCCTCTTGAATTCTAAAGACCATGTAAGTGCATGAACTCTCTTTTGCAAATTTTAACATGGGCACCATCAATTTCTACGAAATAGCGAACGGAGAATTTCCTTCTAGACTGTTGTCTTTTAGTTTTCTTTTTATTCGACCTCTTCTTTTCTACCACATAAATATGAGTTATTCGGTGTTATTAAGCTTCTGTCTACAATTTTGTTTGCAACTACAAGATGATCCTATTTTGCGTGCTTCAAAAGTTTTCATAGTTTTTGGACACCAATACTTATGACCAAAGTTGCGCATTCTTTTATTCTTATTCCGATCATAATTATCTTCATTTTGAGCTCTCCAGCGAAATGAGGTACGAGTATATACTTGTATGTAATTCTCACGCCATTCGTCTTCCATTTGCAACACAAAATTTTCCTGAAGGACAAAAATATTATAAGCCACAAAAATATAAATACTCGATCTTTTTTTGAAATAACATGATTTGGTACCAATAATTGGTTGTAACAGTTTTCTGAAATTACTTCATCATCCGTCGGCAAAAAGTCCCTTTGTCTTTCACGTTGTCATCGGTATCTTCAACAAAATAATTACTTCCACTGATAACTTCATCAGAATACATCGTTTTGTACTGCGGTCTTTTTAATTGTCGTGGCTTATCGATTTTTTGACAAAAAATATTAAGAATACAATCGAAATGTAAAAAGTGACAGTTGCGGCTAGGTCAGAAATTAAATGGATCGTTGCTATTATGTAAACAATAATTGAATTAACTGAGAAAAATACATTGCGAAATCGTGTAGCTATCGTGTTTTCCAAATATACCTGCTCGAGAGTTGTTGGATCACTAATGTCATAGACGTCTAAAGAGAAGAGGCACTCTAGATCTAACCAGCGTTACCATACGGTCATCCTTCGGAGGACATGTCCTCCTATTTCAAAAATGTCATATTTGACCTCCTTTTGCCACTGATACTCCTTGTTCTAAATGTATTTGTGACATTTTGCGGCTGTATTCTAAATCCAAAGTTCGCTACTTACTTTTATAACAATGTGCAACGTTTTCTCCATAAATGGCGCTTTTGCAAGTACATTTAAACCCCAGAAACCAATACAAGTGGTGAATGCGTTAACACATTTTCCAGTATTTTACTTTTGTGAGGGATTCTGAATTAAATAATAAGAAATAGTTTTTCGTGAGATTACTTCCCGGAATTTCCCACAGTTTGGCAGCTTTAGGCTATAAATGGCGAAAACAGATACAAAAATTGAAAAAAAAAATTAAGCCATTATGAAGCATTATAAGTAGATGCAGTTTATGGGGTTACGTTAGTTTCGATACGAACTTCCAAACAGCACACGAGGAGTTAGCATTTTATGTGTTGCACTGTTTTCAATTTTTTTTTAAGAACAGTAGAACTTTTTCTAAAGCCATTACGCTTTTTGCAAACGTATTGCGGGTCTTCTACCCGGTCTAAGTTATGGACGCCTAATCTAAAACACCACTATTATTATTGTAGCTTTTACCTTTTTTCGCACATCGACACCGAACAATTATTTTTTTAGAAAATAGTCTAATTTTGTCTGGTTTCCTTTTATCCATATCTACAAGTAACACATGTAAATTGGACTTGACCCTTTTTAAACAAAGTTATATTGAATTAGTGATCACAATATAATTTTTTTTATTTTTATAATAACTGTCATTTGTATTTCTTAAATGTGTCCTCCGAAGGTTCTCAAGGCTCTTTGTAAATGTCTCAAGTGTTCTCCATTTTTTTTTGGCAGAAATGCGCTTCTTTCCGATAACTCTATGCTATAACCCAGAATACAATAAAATGTAATAATGAGATTGAGAATAAGATTCGATTATTAATTTTTAAACTCTGTTAATTTACTTTTTCATTTTTGCGCTGGCAATAAATCTTAGTTATTCACTTTTAGTGAAAGATCCAATTTTAATCGAAGTCAAAAAATCAAAAAATAGTACCCAGTTATAAATTTTGAACAAATAATTTATTATTTCTTGGATGCTATTTATAAACTTTGCTGAATTTATACAGACGTATGTTTTTGGTTGTTTTCGATTTCAAACTTAATTAAAATAAAACATAAAGCAAGTGCAAAGCGATTTTAAATGTGTTGGTTTCGTTCGCTGGAAAACACTACTGCCAGCAATTCTCATTTAATATACGTACAGTATGTCACAAAAGTATTTTGCATAAGCTTGAAAATGGCAATTTCTTTATGTTTCCTTCAAACAAGCATAGAATCATTGAAAAATGCTATGCAGGCTTTCTGCTATAAAAATGTTTGCTTCCCAATTCAGATTCCAAAAAAGTCCAACGAAGGTCAACTCGATTGTGTTTTTCTTGATGTAAACATATTTTGAATTTCAATCTAGAAGTCTAAAAATGTTTTTTTTTTTAAATTCCGGTTACTGTCGTAGTATTTTGTTTTTTCTATTTGTTACTCGTATACATTCTGGTTGCTTGAGTTACACTTGTCCCGTGTGTTTCTGTCGCAAATACTCGTAGTCGTTGTTACAGTATCGTCGTGTGCATTTCTGGAGTTTTTTTTTCTAATTAATTGCCAAACGGAAAAGAGTTAAACTTTTCTGGAAGAAAAATTATTTTATGCCTGCACAACCAGGGTAAACCACTAAAATATATAGACGAAATGTTTGAACGTTGTCGACAGACAATAGAAAACGGCTTATTACCGTGCAAAGGAACGCGGTAATATAAAAAATAAAGCACGCGATGGACGTCCAAAATTACTGTCGGAGAGAAATGAAGGGAAAACTCTTAAAGAAAACAGGGAAAATTGGCATTTATCAGCAGTTATCAGCAGAGTTTTGGAAAAATGTGATGTTAAGCGACGAAAACAAATTCAATATTTTCGGTTCCGATGGACGACGAATGGTGTGGCGTAAGCCAAATAAAGCCCTTAATCCTTAAAACTTGAAAGCGACTGCCACACATGGAGGTGGTTCTGTAATGGTATGGGGATGTACGAGTATGTCTGCCTCAGGAGTCGGCAATTTTGTCAATTTTGAAAGAAAACCTTCATGCCAGTGCAGAAAAAGGGGTATTCCGAGAAATGGATTTTATTTTCAGCAAGATAGTGACCCTAAACCTACAGCTGCAGACGTTAAATGGTGGATATTATATGAGTATAACACCAGACATCTCCCAACGACGCCACAAAGTCCGAACTTGAATCCAATAGAAAATTTGGCGTCCTTCTTGGAGGAAAAAATAAGAGGACACCAAATTTCGTCGAGAGATACGTTGAAAAGTGCTTTACAAGAAGAACGGTGCAAAATAACAACCGAAACGTCCCGTAATTTAGTGGAATCAATGCCAAGGAACTTAGAAGCTGTTTTAGCTAACAATGGCTATCCTATAAAATACTTGAAAAGGCAAACTACTTTAGTGACCTCAAAAAATAAGTTTTAGGTTAAAAAGCACTAAATATCTCGTAGATTAAGATAGTTTTTGGCTATGTCAACTTGTGTGCCGTGCCGTGCCGTGCATGTACATATGTTTAGCTCGTTTGTTTTATTTCGGTCTGTTGTTTTTACACATTGAACAGGGATTAACCGGCATGATGGCTCTCAATGTGAAGTCTATGTAGAGGTGGCAAGAGTGAGTTGTATTTTCGTGGGCTATTGTGTGAAGAAAACTTGAAAAGTAAGTTTTACAACAGTAGTTCACATTCGTTTGCGGAGAGCCTGGCCTTATAGAGTTCGGTTTTACTTTCATCAATTGCTGCGAAGCTGTCTGAAGAGGACTGCCACGAAAATTAATGTCTCTTTGCCATTTTGTTAAAAACTTGTCTTCTATTTTAATATAGATGCAAGAGGTCTTGAGCCGGTTAGTCCCTGTTCGATGTGTAAAAGCAACAGACCGAAATAAAACAAACGAGCTAAAGATAGTTTTTTAAGCTTTTTAAACAAAATGTTACGCTGCCTACACGCAGAAAAAAAGTATGGTTGGGGTGACAATATTCGAAGATTGTTGGGTATATGGTTGTGACACAACAATATTATGATCCTCACAACAATAGTATGATTCAAACATAGCCATACTATGATCCCCACAACCATAGTATGATTCACACATAACCATACTATTATCTCCACAACCATATTATGATCCTCACAACCATAGTATGTTTCTCATACAACCATAGTATGGTCCTCACAATCATAGTATGTTTCACACGCAACCATACTATGATCTCCACAACCATAGTATGATGCACACTCAACCATACTATGATCCCCAAAATTATTTATTAGGATTGGTTATTGTTGTTATTCAAAAATAGAGATTTTTATTAAGTATGTTATTTTAAATTGTATTACTATTAGTTCATAGCCAGATTTGATGCCATGTTTTTATTAAAAATTTCATTCAAGAAACAAAAAAATATATTCCAACGGTCAAAAATACTTTTAGTTGCCAGCAGGGGTGAATGGTACTTCACCATCCGTAGACACCAAGTAACGAATGTGATTAAACCATGATCAATGGCTAAATACTTAAGTGCTGGCAGATTTTAAATAAACGAGAACCAGTCGGTATTAGAGTATTTCACCGAACAAAGTAAACACAATAAAAATCCCTCGAACTACCTTCCGTTTTTTTGTATTTTTCTTAACTGTATCGTGTGTATGTGTTTTTTTGTATATCAAAACAACATACGCACACACATACATGTATGATCTACAAAACCTGTTTTGTTATGTTCATAGTCACAACCATACTGTATGATTGCCGTAATCATATTTTTGTTAACGTAAATTTTAAACAACAATACTTTTGTTGCACCAACCATGTTTATATGGTTGCTACAACCATATTTTCATTTCTAAATTTGGCAATAATACTATTGTTACATTTCAACAATAGCATTCTTGTCGCAATCATACTATTGTCAAAATGAAATTCAAAAAACAATACTATGGTTGCGACGAACATGCTTTTATTGGAGAGAACATATTATTGTTGCGGTGACCATAGTGTAACCATATCTTTTTTCTGCGCGTAGTTTAATCTATACCAAATAAAATATGAATTATTTTGTGTTCAAAACTAATTTTATTGGTACTTTTGTTTTAAAAATATGAAATTACTTGAAGGCAAAATACTTTTGAGACTCACTGTAGCTGCCTGCTCGTTAGTGTGGCCGCTGGTTATGGTTAGCACAGTCAAGATGTTGCATACACCACCTAACGCGCTTACTTGATGACTTTACACGATTCCTAAGCATGTCTAATGATTGCAATCTCAGTGTACTGTGCCCTGTTCATTAAAAGCAAGACCACACAGTGGGCGCTAACTGCTGTGGTAAAAGTTAACAACAAACGGAGTACAAAATCCACTGAAGCCTCACGTCACCAACATCATTGGCCCGTATCAGTATAGCTTTAGACCTAGCTTTACCACCGACCAAATCTTAACATTGCGCAAAATTCTGCAAAAGTCCCTAGAAAAGCAAATTGGCACATACCACAAAGCCGCCTTCGACAGCCCAATGAGATCTAAGCTGTTTAGAATTTCGTATGTCTGAATTTCGTATCCCCGCAAACTAGTACGCCTACGCAAAGACGTTGACTGGCACTAAGCACAAAATGAGGCCTTATCAAGGTGATACTCGTACACAAATACGGAGTTGACTAGATATCAATAGAGTTGTAAGTGTTGTTTACAAAGCCTTCATAGTTACGGCTAGATAGACAAAACGTTATAGCTTATTAGTCTGATTTTAGCAAACATTTTGTTCGTGTTTATTGCAAACAGTCTGCAGAACCTAACAACATTCTTAGAAATAGAAGTTAGCTATCAAGTATACATTCGCCATTTTTATATTACGACTATTTTATTTTTTTAACACAAAAACTGATTGACACCACTTTTACAGTCTTAAATATCGAGGTTCCGTTTTAAACAGCCCTTATAGGAATTTAAATTTCGTTTAATGTTAACTTCATTTACTCCTGCTGTTAGTACATGCTCCGATCGAAGTTCCTTCCTGCTCTCTTTGTTGTTCGTTTACTGCTTTCTTTGTTGTCGAAACTTTTTACTCATTAGTTTTAAGATTTCTTAACTAATACTCCAAATTGTTTGAAAATAATCCTGGTTTCACTTGGCTGTGTAAATAATCTTTGATAAACATTCGTTCTCAAAACTAGGATACGGAATCAAAAATCGTCATTTGCAAAACTTTCGCAAAATATCACGTCTGGCACCACTGCTCGGTCGTACTAGCCGTAAAACGTATTTCGTGTGTGGTAAATAAAATGAAGCATTTTTTGCGAGACGCATTCTTAAACTTTGATGGATGGGACGCTGCTAGTCATAATTAAATGTTAAGCACTGTCCGAAATTTGCCTTTTTCGAGTTATTTGGTGTTACACATTTTATTAATTACTTAATTATATTTTAATGTTATTTTACCCAATTATGTAGAAAGTGCCGCGTATCTTTCGATTCCAAGATCTTTGGCGACACATATACCTTATTCCATTTTTATTAGAATCGCTGTCAAAACTAAGAGTAGCCCTAGGTATTCAAATTTTTGACACTGGAAATTGACTACGTAAACTTGACAAATTGATCCAAACCGCCTTGTATTCGATTTATGAGTAGATGGAGATATTTTTCAATACCGAGGCTAACCGGTGGCGCCTTCCATTGCGGTTACGTTGTAATTTCATTAAAAAGTTGATAAATCGTTGTATCAATGGTAACACTGTGCGTCGGCCGCTTGGTCCCGCCTAGCGTTGAGTCGCTCAATTTTTATTAACATATTTCTCACAACATGACTTTCTCAACACAACACAAGTGGATGAGTGAGTTATTCGTGGAGTAGCTCCTGCGCGGCAAGATGATGGACGGACCTGCTAGCTGGTCTGGGCTTATTATTCTTGTGGTGTTGAAAGTGTGTTATCGCCGGCGGAGTTGCTGTTCTGTGTGGACGATGGATGGACGCTACGTATGGATTAGGCTTAGCCGAGTCTGACATTCTCACTTGTTTGTTTTCCGAAAATCAGTTGTTGGCAAAGCTCAACGATTTGGAAAGTGCTCTTACGTCGTCTGCATGTATGACGTCCGTCCGCCCGTCCGACTGCGCACATGTGTCGAGGAGGAGAGGACACAGAGAACCAATGTCGTTCCCCGTATCCGTACCGTGGTGCACCGTATGTGTTGCGCAACGGATGGCCGGCAGGCAGAGGCCGTTCTCACATCAGTGGCAATTTGTTTTGCACAAGTACGTGCTGTCAAATAAAATTATTTCAATATCCCCACCTTATGCTTTGTGTGCTCCACTGGACAACACTAATTGTTGGTGTTGCCAGGCGAGAGAAAAACACAGCCTTGCCCTTCCTAACTCTCTCCAACCGTGCAACTCATCGACCTAAATGCATTGGACTCTTTACTCACTCACTCGCTCACTTACTCGCTGGCTCTCTCGCTCACTCGGGCTGGCTGTCGCACTCGCATGCGCAAATGCAAATGCGTAGTGAAACTATACTTTTACGATCCAAAAGGTGTTGGAAGTTGCACAATAAATAAATAAATTATAACGACATTAAAGCTACAACAGGAATAACAAAAAAAAAACGGCAGAGAAGGCACATCGTCACATCGACTCGACAAACGATAGGGAGCAAGAGAGATGGGAAAAGGTATGGTTTCTTCCATCCACAACCAAACCATGTTCAGATCAAATTTCGAACTGCGGCTGGCATTCTACGAAATTCAAAAGCAGAAATGTTCACTCCGAGGCCGGCGATTCCAGTTAAAGAGGGTACGCATGGCTGTGTTCCTCCGCCCGCTGCTCCGCACAATCTGCTGTTTATAACCGAAAAATGCGTAATTGTCCAAATTCATTATATTTGTGGCACACAGGAAGGATGTGAACAAGTGGTCCCTTCTTGTGGTTCGCTGTCCCTTGGTATAAAAGTTGGAACGTTTGACATTTTTGAGCAATACCATTCGAACGGGACTCCGTGTCACCCTAGGTGTTTTCACACATAAGCACAGCCGTGCTGGCCAAATGGGACATTGACATGGAGTCACCGTTCCATCAGCTAATCATATCCTCGCTGATTAGCTATCAAGAGATATCCCCTACAACGCCAAAGCTTTGTGTTGCAGATTGTAGCCGAAAAGTGTTTTTTTATACCAAGCATATTTCTGGAGCAGAGAAGGTGATTTCTTACTTCGTGACTTTTATTGGCAACACCCACATGTATTTGAGCAGATCCTCCTTCTAGTGCAGTGATGGACTTACTGCGCTTACCAGAGACAGCCTTTCAGGAGGCCTTCTTTGACATGAGTATATGTGCTAGAAGGCCTTGGATTCTTTGAGAAAGCCTGCAACAAGATCTTCATTTTTTCAATGAGATAGATCCAATAACCATCCCTAGGTCTCCCTTCTTGTGAAAGGTATGGTACTATACCTGGTGAGTGCAGACAGCGCAGAAGGTGTAAGGCGACGGGCATTGCAGATATAAGGGCCGTTTGCCGTTAACACAAAATTTGCTTCGGCAGGCCAGTCGTATCATATCGGAGTTACAACCAGAAAAAAGAGAAAAATTATAAAACTGAATATTAATCAATTAAAAATTAATTTATTAATTATGTATGCATTGAGCATTTCCTGCAGACGTTCTAGAAGAGAGCGTGAAAGAAAGTTTTAATTCAGATTTTATATTAGGTGTAGTTATCGTTCTAGTTATGAGACGTAGTGGAAGCAGAACGCATTTAGAAAAAAAGAAAATCAGTGAGTATTAGTAGAAGTAAAAAGGAATTTGAATTAACTTGGAAAAATTAAAAAAATCGGTGGTTTAAAAAAAAGTATGAGTTTATGTTTGCACATAAGCATTTGAATGTTTAGGACTAATACTACAAACATATTAGTGTTTAAATGCTTGGAATATGCTACAACAATCAAAATTGTTAGAACATTTTTAACACAGACTTTTTATTAGTTGCTAGTTATCGTTAAAGTGATAACACATAGTGGAAGCAAAGCTGATTTTGACAAAAAAAAAACCACATTAGAATTTAAATTAACTTGCAAAGATTATTAAAAAAATCGATGATTAAAGAAAAGTATGTGTTCAATGTCAGACAGTAACGTATTTATTCACATTTTACGTATTTATTCGTGCTTAGATTTTTGCAAACATAATTATGTTTACACATAAGCATTTTAATGTTTGGGAACATTACGGTAAACATGTTAATGTTTGTTGTGACCCAAACATATATATATATATATGCTCATAGCATGCTCCAAACATTTATCAGTTGCCTGCAAACACATATTTCTCGGTGTGAGAAATACGAGTATCACCACGAAGGGCCCCAAACGATTTCAACAAAAGGATAACCGCTTTTGAAATGGGTGATGCCACATACTGTATCCGATCAAGCATAAGATTGGCGGAGAACCTTTTACATATACCAACTCTAGATAAATTGGACATATCCTCGAGGTCTCGATGCTCACACATTTAAACCGATCTTGCTCATTGTTAGATTTAGGCACTTTAGTTTTACAAGCTAGTTTTAAGTATAATCTACCCCAAATAAAGCACACTGCATTAAAAGTGACCTATAAACAACCCTGGTTTAATTCGATTCTAACAGACGATGATTTCAAATATGGGAGTTATTATAGACCTCACGCTCTAGACTCTCCTCATATCCATGAAGGTACGCCACGAAATCCATGTGCGACGAGAACTCTTAGAAAGCTCCAGCAGCAAATAAAGCTACTGAAAGCACAATGCTTTACGTTACATGAAGGAGATTCGACTAGAGCCAACTCCGACAGTCCAATAATATCAAAGAAAATCAGTTCAAATAGAAAATAATCTGAACCAACTATTCATAACGCAATTGGCATTAGTCAAGGACACTTTTCGTTCAATACTGTCTGCTGGGGAACCTAATATATCTACGACTTCGTCAGTACATACAGAAATCAGATTCGTTGCCCCAACCGAATTTTTTTGATGACCGAATGATTGAGGTTTTATGTAATATCCAGTTTTCATTAGTGCAACCGATTGTTGTTTATGCACTGAAATGTTTAGTAAGTCGGACTAAATAAATCAGTGGAAAAGACAAAGTAGAAACCTATGAATTACAAAATGATGTTTTATTTTTTAAGTAAGCCTTTTAAGTCTTCATTTAAAGACTTAAAAGGCCAATTAAAAAAATTAGTCAAAGCTAGATACAAACTAAATTATGATATATTGATACAGTTTTTCGGGTTCGCTTGACAATTGGTGGAAGATATATTCAAACTTCCATACCGACGTAATGATCTTTCGAGAATAAATAACATTTTTATTAATTGTTGTTGTTGTTTATATTTTTCTTCTACATCAAACTATTAGTTGCGACAACAGGCGGTTCTGGCAACCAATAATTTGAAACTTATTCGGTTAATGTGACCGAGTAGTAAGTCGCCTGTACCGCAATATTGGCATAGCAATTATCTTATGGTAGGTCCAACCGCATAACGATTATTAACATTGGGTGATTGCAACTAAAAGTCTTTTCGTCTAACAGAAATTTTGAAGTTCGCATCGATTTCCAACAGACTCGTTCTTTGTGTGTACAGATGAGGAGTCAAAAATGTTGGATATAGTTGTGAATAAGGACAATTCACAGCTTCTACTTGCATCGAATGTCCAGACAACATCCACGAGGTCGAGAAGCTGCAGGCAATTGCTTCAAACTGAAAAATTGAACGCAGAAGCATATAGACATTGGGTTAAAACTAAAGCCCTTTTCAGACAGATGTGTTTCGCTGTTCTATCGTTACTTCCATGGTGTGTGCTCCGCTGACATCCGTCGACTTATTCCTGACGTTAGGGTGATCGCGAGGAAAACGCGACTTTCCAGGAATTCACACCCGTTTGTTATCGATTGGCCGCACTATACACTACAGATCGAATTCGTTTTTGCCCGTATCCACTGAGTGTTGGTCAATAAAAAAGAGAGTATGTTCGCAAGAGCGTGAACAAATTGTGTCGTTTTTTAAGCAATATTCGGTTGGAGTTAATGGCGCAGCGTGAAGCATTTTTTAATTTAGTACAAAGGTTATTCAAAACAAACTTGGATGATTAGTGTTGCGCCACCTAGTACTACCAGTGCCTTCACTGCGGACCCACTGTTCGCCATGATATCATTTTTGACACCGACTAAAAATAGAAAGCCGTACTGGGCTGGATGTTTAATGTTATGTCACTGAAATGATATTTTATAAAAAAAATACATAGCACACAAATGAGCGACTTGGTGCCCATTTATATTAAAACGTTCTTAACTATTTGGTGGGTAGATTTTAGGCTCTTATACGAGTAGTGATTCTTTAAGAGCAATAATGTAAGCCTTTTCTGAATGCTTTAATAATTTTCGCACCGGTTAAATAAAATTAGCGCCCTTTAAGGCAACAGTTCGATAGAAAGGGATCTATTGAGGCAACACATCCATGCATACTTCACTACAACTTAAAAAAAACTTATTTTATTTTCTTAACATGTATGAAATTAAACATTCAAAAATTCAATTGATGCTGTATTCATCGGTTGATAGCTAATAATTATTATGTCCTACCGGATTTTCATCGTGCTTAGAAACATGTGGCGATTGCGTAGAAAATATTGTTGTTCAACAGAATATTTGTAGTTCAGACCGATTCCCACCCGACATTTCTCCGACGGAAAGATATCACTTGAGGAGTTGGATGAAAATGAAATTTTCCACAATTATTTGGCTTAACGTGGTTGATTGTAATGGGTGATCCTAGTAGAGATACTTTTTTCAATAGCCTTTTTTTGACAGATCACGCTTGAGTCGTGTCATGCTGTTTGTTTAGTATTGTTTGGCATTTCACCATGGAAAGACTTACGCCTGAACAACGTTTACAAATCGTTCAACATTATTACGAAAATTCGCGTTCTGTGAGGAATGTGTTTCGTGCACTTCGTTCAACTTATGGTCAACATAATCGGCCTACTGAGCGTACTATTCGCAACAACATCACCCATCTTGAGACCCAGCATTCATTATTGGATAATATTCGACCAAATAGACCACGCCCAGCACGCAGTGAAGAAAATGTAGCGGTCGTAGCTGAGAGTATGCACCAAGACCGTGGAGAGTCGATACGGCGCCTATCGCAGCAACTCGGACTGACGTATGGAACGACTTGGCGCATTTTACGCCGAGATCTTAAATTGAAAGCGTACAAGATACAGCTTGTGCAAGAACTGAAGCCGCCCGACGTTCCCAAGCGACATCGCTTCGCTCTATGGGCTCTTGAAAAGTTCCAAGAAGATGAGGCCCATTTCTGGCTTAATGGGTATGTAAACAAGCAAAATTGACGTATTTGGGAAGAAGAGCAACCAGAAGAGGTTCAAGAGCTGCCAATTAATCCAAAAAAAAACAATGATTTGGTGTGGTTTGTGGGCCGGTGGAATCATCGGTCCATATTTCTTCAAAAATGATACCGGTGAGAACGTTACAGTCAATGGCGACCGTTACCGTGCCACGATAGCCGACTATTTGATGCCAGCAATTGAAGCGTGTGATATCGGCGACATTTCAACAAGACGGCGCCACTTTCAACACATCGCACCAATCAATGGAGTTATTGAGAGAACACTTCGGTGAGTATATAATTTCACGTTTCGGGCCGGTCGATTGGCCACTAGGATCGTGTGATATCACACCGTTAGACTTTTTCCTGTGGGGATAAATAAAGTGGACAATCCCGCTTCGATTCAGGCCTTGGAACAAAACATCACGCGTGTCATTCGCCAGTTACCAGTCGATATGCTCGAACGAGTCATCGAAAATTGGACTCAACGGATGGACCATCTGGGACGTAGCCGCGGGCAGCATTTGATAGACATAATCTTCAAAAAATAAATGCCTAAGAATGTTCTTTTAAATGATAATAAACATTCCCCATTCAATTTGAATTTTCTGTGTTTTTTTTCTTTAAAAAAGTAGGGAACCTCGAAATGGATCACGCGTTATTACAGTATCGGCCACTGTCACTAGGGATTAGCCGCATGTTCGTCTACCGGTGCATAAAACTGTTTCAGGAGACTGGAGATGTAAAAGACCGCCACCGGTCGCGCCGCCCACGCTCTGTTCGAACACCGCATGTCATCAAAGCCGCTAAATCAAGAATTCACAGAAATCCGCTCCGAAAACATAAAATCATGGACCGTGAGATAAATATCACGCAAAAGTCCATGAGTCGAATCATTAAAAAAGACTTGGGACCTGGGGCTTTCAAACGACGTATCGTAAAAAATAGGATTGGAAAATGCAAACGTCTTTTGGTGAAGCACGCTGATAACTTACACAGAAAAATTTTGTTCACCGATGAAAATTTTTTTACCGCTCATTAAAAATTTAACAATCAAAATTATAGAGTGTATGCGCGGTCATCTAAGGAAGCATCTAAACTGATCCCAAAAGTGGAAAAGCGTCATCACCCAGCTTCAGTCATGGTTTGGTGGGGTGTCTCTTACGATGGGGTCACAGACCTGCATTTCTGCGAACAAGGAGACAAAACATCGGCCAAAGTATACCAATCAACCGTTTTGGAAGCTGTTGTGTAGCCTCTTAACAATTCCCTGTTCCAAAACCAGCCATGGACTTTCCAGCAGGATTCTGAGCGGCCCATAAGGCTAAAACGTCCCAGACCTGGCTTCGAAAGAATTTGCCAGCGTTCATTTCCTCTGATGATAAGCCCTCAGGCAGTCTAGATTTGAACCCATTGGATTACAAATTGTGGATTGTTTTAGAGGACAATGTTTGTCACAAAAGATACCCCAACATTGGATCTCTTAAGACGGCTTTGGTTCAAGCTGTCGCCAATTTTCCAACGGACGAGGTTCGTGCATCTATTGACGATTGGCCAGTGCGACATAAGGCGTATGTAAAGTCAAAAGGCGGACATTTCGAATAAGTAGATTATTTTTGGATACAATCATCAAACATCAATAAATAGATTAACCAATATTTGGTCCAAAAACATTCAGTCCTTTTTATTTTACAGCATAAAATGTGTGTAACAGTATTTATGTCCCTACTAAGTAATGAAATAAACACGTTTGGCTGCCTTTAGTCGGTGTTCTAATGGCAACTCGAAGTAGAGGTCGTTAACGCGATAAATTCACAGCATTGTACAGCAATTTAAATATGATTTTGCCTACAGAAAACTATTAATAATTTGCGTTATAAACCGTTTGAAAGGAATATCTGAGTATTTTAGCGAGCTCGGTTATTACTCGCTTGTAGTATTTCATTGTAAATGTTTTTCTGCAAACTCCAAATTTTTATTTCAAACGGTGTATAATGTGAAGGTCAATCGGTTATTGTGTATACAGGGTGGGCCAAAAGTTACCATGGGCTTAAAAACTTTAATAACTTTTTCATTTATTAATTCTTTTTCTCAGATTACACTAAATGTGAAAAATGTGAAATTTTCAGAATCCCAGAACCGAAAGTTCTGGCTATTAACAAAGTCATTCAAATCAAAACGAGCTTCATCACTCATCATTTTGGGTTGAAATAATTGATCGCTGATTTTAATAATAAAAATATATTATTCTGGTTCTTTGTTGAGTTGTGAATCTCTCCATTAGTTAGTCTCCAAGTGGTATAAGTATTTATATAATCTGAAAATAAAAATAAAAAATAAATAAACGAAAAAGTTATTACATTTTTAAACCCCATGGTAACTTTTGGTCCACCCTGTAGAAAATTTGAAATATTTATCCCAATGTTTTCACGTTATCGCCTTCACAACCATTTATTCGTTCGATCGCACTTGCACACTTCTGATGTCTTGAAGACAGTGTTGCCAATTGTTTGAGACTCTAAAGAGATTTTGAGTTATCCAGCCCAGCAAAACAGATTTCCTGTTTTATAGTTTTCGGACCATTACATATCTTAATAAAACTCGAGAGCCGCTGGACACCAAACTAAGACACTAAGCTTCGACTGTCGAGAGGTTTCTCTTAAGTTTTGTCCCAATAGGTTGCGCTGTTTTCTAGATATTAACTTTTTTCGTATTTGTGCTACGATTCGGTTCAAATTTCCAAAATACATTTTCTTAGTAAAGATAAATTTGGTGATGCAATTCGGACCGGTTCAAGGCACATTTACAAGGTAAGTGCCTACTTTTCCCCAACCACGCCTATTGATTCGTGCACAATGTTGTATAATTTTGGCTGATGTACATTCGGGGATTTTTACTACATTGGGAGAAGATGGACCTACAAATGAATATAGCATTAAAAGGAGTTATAAGTATGTAAGATTGAAACGCAAACTAGCGTCACTCGACCTAGAGATAAACGATTTGCGTAATAATTAAGACATTAACGATAATGGCTTCAAAAGTGGATGTTTTGATTCCAAACTACCTTTCGCTGGTCAAGTCACTGGTTCAAAATGCATTCGCAAAGACGATTACTCGTAATGAGTCCATGAATCTATTTTGTGGCATCATTGTATCTCTTCGTTTACACCAAAGAGAATTGAAAAGCAAGACTGCCTGTTCTCTGTACCGGAAGGACCCGAAACAAACACTCTGCGGCCAGGGGCAGTCACCTTAGCAAAATATGTTATGTCTGACCATTTTTCGTCGTGTGGGCAGCACTTCCACGGGAAGCCTGCTCCAAATTTTACAGGTCCGAGCCGGTATTGAGCAGAACCCCGGACTTTGGATGTGCTCCGTTTGTCAGAACCGTATACACCATCGAGCAACGTCCGTAAGTTGTTGTTAATCGTTGCATGGGTACACTTCGGAAGCTGTTTAGGTCTGTTTAGCGGTGCGCGAGTTATTTCAACGGACTTTTTACTGAGCACCCAGAGAGCGATAAGCCGAAAAGTGTAGTATTTCTTTGTATCCGGGAACATCGAGTCGAAGAGGCATCTCCACAATTTACCGTTGGCGAAATTGCCAATGTCATCCACAGTGCACAACGCTGGGTTCAGACGGAATTTCAATGCTGATGTTGAAGCACTTGGATTCCTCGGGAGTAGAGTACATGGCCAAAGTGCTCAATCTGTTGTCACTCACTTAGCACCCAATGCCTGGAAAGCGGGCAGAGTAATGCCGCTACTGGAGCCAGGCAAAGACAGAAGCAACGGAAATTCGCTCAGGCTTTGGCGAAAGCGTCCTTGCTTTCGGCATTAGCAAAGGCGCTAAAGGCACTGCTCCTCCCCAGCCTGATCGAACACCTTCCATGTGCTTATCATCATCATGGGTTCCGCCAGCCCAACAACTGCTTAACGCGCCATTACGACACGTATGTATAAGTCGCGGCCTTAACCAGAACAAGTCCAACGAAAGAGCGATCCTCGCGACTCTTGACCTTACCAAGGTCTTCGACCGGGTTGGGTCGTAAACTATTTGTGAGGGCGCCAGTCGTATGTAAAATTTAGAGACATGAAGTCGAGGCCCCTAAAGTCAAACAGGGAGTTCCCCAAAGTGGGGTGATATCTCCGGCACTGTTTAACCTCTACCTATCTAAAATTCCTGCGTTGAAATTGTGTCATACGCTATGAGCAATTCTGGCGTCAGGACCTAAAGTCGATTACATACTCGTATGATATGAAAATCAAATGAGTTAGAGGCGCCTGGACGCAGGAGTGTTTGTAAATTCCATATGCATATCCGTAAATTGTGTTCCTTTAGTCGTTTGCGATGGTCGTCAACATGTAAAAAAGTATTTTACTAGTGACACCCCTGAAGATGATTGACGGAGTCAGTCGAAATATTGAGACAAAGTCGACAATTTTTTTTGAAATATTATAAAAGAAAGGTTAACTAACTAACTACCTGAATTTACTTTTATGGCATAAATAACGTACTCGTGGAAATGGTCCTTACGTCTTACCACAAAATGCAATGTGGAGTTATTGAAACTCTATTTTCTGGTATCAGGAAATGGTGTAGCTGCTTTCGCGAAAACAAAAACGGTACTAATACAAGTAATAACATAGAATGCTTATTAAAATGTATTTAAAATCATTTCAAAATACGATTTTAGTACAGAAATATCGTGAATGGAATCTTCAGACAGTCTGTTTCTAACTTTACTGTCTACAGTGGACGTCCAATAGTACCTACGTACTTTCGTATCCACGAATTTCCAATATTACGAAATGCACATTTTGAAACTTCCAAGACACTTTTATTGAGGTCTATTCAAGAAAAGGTGATAGAAAAGCAACTACAATACAAAACACGCTAATGTTTAATGACTGATTTTTTTAACAAACTTATTTTATGCTTTAAGTACCTGCATATGTACAAATGTATGATTAAACACTTATTGATTTGAATTGAATTTGAATATGTTTTTCTCTTGTTTGTTTTAAATAAAAAACTAATTTCAATGAAACTGTCTGCACTCGTATGTGTTTTTTTTTGTATAAAAAGAGGAAAAAACTGTAGTCCAAAAATATGAATTTTCCAACATTACAAAAAGGGCTGACATTATACAATTCGTACTATTGGACGTCCACTGCATTTGTAAAATATATTCTTTCGCTTTCCACTGATGTTGGGCTTATTGGCAAAAGATCATTAAATTGATTGGTTGTTGTTGTAGCGGCACACATTACCGGGGTGACAGCCCTTGGCCGCTGCTTCGGGTCGATCCGGTGCATAGAACCGCATGTCTTCTGAGCGTGGGAAATAAATAGGTGACGTTTCTATTGTTTTACCTGTTGATTAGTATAACTTTCAATCCTTTTTTGTTCTGTTATGAGGTAATCGATTTTTAATCTGTGCGACAATTTGATTTGCGTTTGCCATGGCATCACTAAAAATATCTTCAAATCCAGTTTGCCAACATACGAGGGTTGCGTGCGAATTTTTTCGCTGTGTTTTCTTATATTCATTTTCATGGGCCTGATGTTCTTCCTCTAAGTGAGACTCAGGTCCGTGAGGATTCTGATCCACAGGATTTTCACGTTCCTGGGTACCACACCCTATCTCTTTTTATTTCCCACAGAGTTCTTGTGGTATATGTACGTAATGACATAGTGTTTCATAGCTTGAACTCACAAGATCCAGAATTTAACTCCTTTGGGTTAAGTTCAGGATTGGAACACACGTACTACATTTTGGGTTTACTTATAGAAGTCCAAACTCGGAAAGGGAGGCTTCCCTAATGGATTTGACGCCCTTTCCGATTCAATATCGAAAGTTTTGGAGAGTTATCCAGAGTGTCCATATTCCGCCTGGCTTTCACATTCGAGCCATACAACTCCGGAGGGCCAATACGCCGAGCTCTTCGCCGCGCAAAACGACTTGACGCAACTAGTGAATGAACCGACATATATTCCGTGTGTAGAATGGCACCAACATAACATTCTTGACCTTTACTTAACTTCGCACCCTGAAAAGTACGAAGTTAATGTATTTGCACCTCTTGGTAACTTCGATCACTGCATTGTTTCAGCATCCTTTCCGTATTCCGCTCTTCGTGTCGCTTCGATACCAGCCCCAAAGCGGACAGTTTTTTTCTACGAAAAGGCACGTTGGGATGAGCTCAACCACTTTTTCCAGCATTTCAATTGGAATCTTTGCTTTCTTGATAACGACGTAAATGCTGCGGCTGAAATGATCCAAAACATAATTTTATCTGGAATAAAGACTTTTGTTCCAAATAAAATTATGTCGGCTAAACCAGCCAAAAACACTTGGTTTAATGAGGCATGCAGGGATGCTGTCAGATCAAAGGAGGAAGCGTTCAGAAATTGGCGTTTGAACAAAAACTCCAATACTGAGCTGCTGCGAAAACAGGCACGAGCTTCGTGTGCTAGAGTGCTTAGGCGTGAAAAATTTCTGCACGAACAACGTCTACGTACAAAGGTTCTTACTTCTCCCAGGGGAAGTCAGAGCTTTTGGTCGTTTATAAGAAGAGTAAAGGATAGTTCTTCATCTATCCCAACTCTTGTTAAATACGACCAGGCATTTACTGACCCGTTTGATAAAGCTAACCTTTTGGCTGAAATATTTGCAGGAAATTCTTCCTTGCCGGAAAGCTATCAACCACTCCCCGCGATCGAAAACGTATCAAGTTCCATGCCTCAGATATTTTTTCGAACGCGTGGAGTTAAAAAGGTTCTTGCGAACCTCGATGTAAATAAATCCCCGGGCCCTGATGGTATCTCGGCACTTGTCCTATGTAAGGACTCGTCGACGCTAGCCCGTCCATTACGCAACCTTTTTAACCTTGCTTACCGTGCGGGAGTTTTCCCAGCGTGTTGGAAGGTTGCGAACGTCCAGCCGATCCCTAAAAACGGTGAAGCCAATAATCCTGCGAATTATCGGCCAATTGCGATTTGCTCTGCACTCTCCAAGGTAATGGAGAGCATGGTAAACCACCATCTTGTGGGGTATTTAGAGACCAACGACTTGATAAGTGATCGACAGTATGGATGCCGTAGAAATCGCTCTACCGGACCCTGTTGGCGTTCTTGTCGGAGCGTTGAAGTCGGTTTATCCACCAGTTTGGTGAGAAGAAGGTCGTGGCTCAAGATATCTCCAAGGCCTTTGATAGAGTATGGCACGGTGCACTCATACCAAAGCTGATCGCTTTTGGTGTCTGTAATACGTTTGCTCGATTTATATCGAGCTTTCTTAGAGATCGCACTAGTAGAGTTGTTGTAGATGGGTTCTCACCCAAACACATAGGCTGACTGCAGGTGTACCACAGGGCACTGTCCTTTCTCCCTCTTTATTTCTTATTTTCATTGACGATCTATTGGGTCAGACCGTGAATTCAATCTTCTCTTTCGCAGATGATAGTAACCTCTGTCATTCATATTCATTCGAACGTAGGCCGAGTCTTCAAGATATTGAAGACAAAAGGCAAATTATGGATGAGACACTTGGCCGGGATCTACTGGCCATTTCCGAATGGGGTCGAGTGAATAGAGTAGATTTTAATGCACGTAAGACACAGTGTTGCTTGTTGTCTCACAAGCGATTCGCTGACCCAACAATATCGTAAATTTCTATCGATGGTACGGATATTGAACAATCAGAAGCTCTCGATGTTCTGGGCATGAAAATACAATGTGACGCTCGTTGGGCGAGACATGTATTCGAAGTGTAGAAAGAAGCACTCAAGTGCATAGGCTTTTTAAAGCGGTGCAAGAAATATTTCACTCCTTCTGATCTTTTCAATATCTATACAACTTACATCAGGCCAAAGATGGAATACAACTCCCATATATGGGCAGGTGCTCCAAAATCATCCTTGGAGCTACTCGACCGTGTTCAAAGGAGAGCGATGGTGTTGATAGGTGACAGTAGGGTATCCAACGCTATTGTTTCCCTTGAGCATCGTCAAAATGTGGGTTGCGTGACGCTGTTCTATCGTTACTTTCATGGTGTGTGTTCATCAGACATCCTTCGCCTTATTCCTGACGTGAGGATGTTCGGCAGGGATACGCGACTTTCTAGGAATTCACACCCGTTTGTTATCGATTGACCAGTTTACCGCACTATACACTACAGATCAAATTCGTTCTTCGCTCGTACAGTCCGTATGAGGAATCGACTTCCGGCAAATGTATTTCCCACTAATTACGACATCGAGAAGTTCAAGACAAACGTCAATAATCATTACTCCCGCTTCCCCCCTCCGATCCTTTACTTTCCACCAAATCCACTACATCGTCGACCCCGCTACCTTCTTTTAAAATTACATTCCATACATTTATTTCGAAATAAATTGTTATCTATGTGATCAAATATTGTTGGATCTTTTGATTCGCTTCTTTAAAGCTTTTAAAATGTATTCACCCGCAGATGTATAAATGTGAAAACTTTGATGACAACGTTTTTAGTATTGCATACGCGGTTAGTAAATTCATATTTCGTCGGCAAAGCGTTTCCAGCGCTAATTAAATTGGTTTTAGAATACATATTAATCTCAATTTTTTCTGAATCAATAAGAGCTTTATTATATAATCTTTTAACCGTATTTACATTTCCAACATTAACAACATCGAATTCTACTTGGTGAAGTTATTAAAAGGTAATAGAAAATATCGAATTTCCCGGAAAACCAGAAATGAAGAATTACCGGGATTCCCCGCCCGAAATAAACTCTATTACTATCTTTCATTACTCGTAATATCTAATAGGATTGAACTAATATTTGAACCGATATTTGTGAAAATACAATTAGATAAAGGTATTCTCCACCAAGAGGACGAAATCGGTCGAAATTATCAGCAAATTTACTATCCGTTTAGTTAACAGACATCTTGTCTGTAAGTCCACATTGCGTTTTGTGGTAAGGCGTAGGGATCATTATAACGAGTAAAAAGTAAGTTCTGGTAACTATAAGTAATGTTGCTAAATTTGTTGAATGGGGATGGTTAACCTTTACTTTCCCAATATTTCGTTTGACTTCGTCAATCATCTTCAGGGGTGTCACTAGTAAAACACACTTTTTACATCATATAAACAATACGTCAACTCAATATATGTACAATAATTAGATTTAAAGGAACACTGTTGTTTGTCCGTCTGATTACTCACTGTCTTTTCTCTTCTTACCTTCTTTTCTCTTTTGCGCTACCAATTTCGCGTAAGTGAAGTCAGGCTTGTGTCAAGTAAAAGTACAGTGGGCCGCAAGTTCGGCCTTCTGTTCACTTGGCCAATTTATGGCTGCAAAGTCGGTTTTGTGCGAAGAAATTCTTGTCTATTGTGTTTTTTGTAGTGCCAACATATTCTTTTTGCCATATGTCGGACTTGTCACAATTGCACTTACGATTGTGTATACTGCTTCAGACTTGTTTCGTTTTTAATTGTGGATTTTGTATTGCCAACTAAACTATTGACGGTATTGTGTGTCTTTATTACTAGCTGATATTTGTCTTTATTGTATAGGATGTAGTGACTAAGTCTTTCCAAAAATCCTGAAATAACTGAAGCAGGTTTTTATAGTTAATTACCTTAAAATGTTCCTAATTTTTACAAAGTTATCCTCATGAAATGCAGAGTCAGTTATATCTGAAATTCTACGAATGCAGTTAGTCTCCATATTTATAACAACTCATGGGGAAGATTTTTTGTCCTGTTCTAAGTCCATTGTAAATTTTATTTGCCTGTTGAAAGAGTTAAAAAATTCTAACGTGTTCTGAATTTATTTTTCTTCTTCTGTTCCAAAGAGGTCATCTACAAAATTCGTACAAAGTTTGGGTTTATATTTAATCTAATTAAGTGGGGTGCCAAGAAGCTCTTCTATAACAATGTCGGCTATTACAGGAAATGCTGGCGATTCCATTGACATCCCTTTTCACTGTTGCTATATATTCTCGTGTTTAAAATGCCTATTGTCCTTAATGCAAAATGTCACAAATTCTTAAAGTGCGTCCTTCGTAATATTTGTAATTTGAATAGGCGAAATTCACTGGAATATTGTGAACCTTTTTTCATTTCCATGTATTTCGTTAATTTTGGATTTAAAATGTAGAAAATCCACTAAATATTTACATATGTAGTCCATATCCAGGGAAGTGGATTGAAGATTTTAAATTTCGTTAAACTTGTCACACACACTACGTGAGATTTGCAAATAGTTTTTCGACAAAGTGCATACGGTGGTCTCAAAACTATTTTAGTTTTATGTCAGCTTTATTTGTTGAGATTTTACTGCCTTACATCCCTTAACGTCTCTTTGCCAAGCAGATGGGATTCGCTCATACAGAGTTGACTCCGAATAGAAAAGACTACGGACATATTACTAAAACTACATATTTACTCAAATATTATTTGGTTAAACAATCTGTTTAGAAATTACTCCTTGCTCGAAAAGTTATTCTGACATAATCGGAAGCTCATTGTAATAAAATCCAAACGTAGTGTTAAATTTAAAGTAAAAACATTACCTTTAATCTAAAACATTACATAAAAAGTGATGGAAACATTTTAAGAGGACACACGCGGAAAAGAAGTATGGATGAGGTGACAATATTCGAAGAGGATCATACTATTGTTGGATATATGGTTGTGGCGCAGCCATATTATGATCCTCACAACAATAGTATGGTTCACACACAACCATACTATGATCCCCACAACAATATTATGGTCCTCACAACAATAGCATTATTAACACACAACCATACCATGATGCCCACAACCATATTATGATCCTCATAACCATAGCATATTTAACACACAACCAAAGTATGATCCTCACATACATACATTAAACATTTATTAAAAATATTCAGTTACACTAATCCAAAGTAGTTTGATTTGAAAAAATTTAATTTACATATAAAAGTACTAAAGTATTATTGCGTAAGATTCTTAACAACTTTGTCAAATTAAAAATATGTGGGTATGATTGTCGAACTATTGTCAACCTAAAAACAATACTTTTGTGGCACCAATTATATTTTTATTGTTGCTACAACCATATTTTTATCTTTAAATTTGGCAACAATACTATTGTTACATTTCAACAGTAGTACTGTTGCTGCAATTATATCATTGTCAAAATGTAATGCAAAAAACAATACTATGCTTGCGACGACCATACTTTTATCGTAGAGAACATAATATTGCTGTCGTGACCATAAAGTAATCATATCTTGTCTCTGCGTGCAGTAACCACCTATAAAATTCCCTGTTAAACCATTTTTGAAATACATTTAACTATGAACTCGTTGCTGGGCTTACATAGTGGAAAGCATTTTTTTTAACAAAAATCATTGATTTGAAAGACTCATCATTACGTAGTCGTACGTCGTTTGCAATGATCGCGTTTCGCTAGCCAGCTAAGGAAAAGAATGGACTAACCTCATGCCGGAAGACTTATTAGAGTTTCACAGCCTGTGTCCCAAGCACAAATCTATCTTTAAATCGGTTTCCATGCAAGAATTGAGCGTATCAAAACTCAAAATGTTCACAGTAATTGTTGTCCGTTACAGTACGCCCTCGTTTTACGCAATCTTTAATTATCGCAATTTCTCGATTTGCGCAATCGATTTTTTTTACATTACGGTCTTTGTAAGCGAAACTTGTTTTAAAAGTTGGTTTTGATAAGTGCAACAATCTTACGAATGATAAGTGACGTTCACTGGAATTTCTCGTTGACCTACGAGCTCCATTCATTTATATAAAAGAAAATATCAAGGTATTTTCTTTGAAAAATATATAGATGCAAGAGGTCTCGATCCGTTTAATCCCTGTTGACTGAAACTAGCTAAACAAAACATCATTTAGAAATTTTTATCTGGCAACAGGCCAGATTTCCTATCGGTTGCGAAATCGGGCACATACCGAACTTATTTGACAAATGTGAAACTCGAAGCCTCTTTTTGCAGAAGCAAACCTCAACATCGGGTGAAATAAATTTTATAGCACTGTGTGGACAGTGTCGAGACTGCAGAAAACGAGTCGAGTTTGCTGCAGCCTGTCGTTCTGATCTAATGCTGTGTTTATACCGTGTCTAAAGAATAAACCATTTTACCCTGTAGTTCAACGGGTCGTTGCCAAGAGCCTAGTTGGCATTATTGATCTGGTGATTTCGGTGGTTTACCGTCGGTTGGCACTGGCGTACCCGTTACTTAAAATTGACAATCATAACATGAACATAATTAACAAAATTACCTGACGAAGGAAGTGGGATGGGAACGGACGATAAGGCAGTCGAACTAAGTGGACTTATTCCGACCAGGGACCCATTCGAATTGATCAGGTTAACAGCCGCTTCACAGCTGCTGCCGTTGGAATTACTACCACTTGTTAAGCTGACGGCCGATTGTTGCCGTGGAGGAGATTCCATACTCCGCTGGGGGACGCACTTTTATCTGATGAAAGCGCAACGACCAGCAGCCAGCCAACCAACACACAGAAAATGCATAAAAAATGGTATTCTATGTAAATAGGTGTGTGTGTGTGTATGTTGGACAAAGCTCTATACCGATCGAAGAACCGTCGTTGATGTGCCGCTTTATAATTAATTTTTGTTTTATTTTGCTTATTTAGCTCGCAAATGTTTTAAATTTGACGCTTTCCGTCCGACGCACAACAATTCTATGTTTTAAAGCGTATCAAGTACATATAAATACGTATCTATGTATGTCTGTTTGTCCGTCGCTCGATCTGTCTGTCAGCACACAGAACATTTGCTTATTGTCAGTAGCACATACAATATCGGTATCGGGAAAACGCTTGAAATGCCGACGCTTGGCGGCTAATGATGCGCTTGATCCGGGCAAAAAGGTAACCGCGTTAATTCGAAACACATACACGACGATAACTGAATGTGCTGACGAGAGAAGTGCTTAATTGGTGCTTAGTTCGTTACTCGCTTGCGATACAGATACTCATGCGCTTACACACACTTGACTTTGGCTGTGTCGGCGTGTACATTCGGTACACCGGTGTGTGCGCTGCCGTTGCTCCTCTTCTTCTTGTCGGTCGTCTCACATACACATAAACACACCTACACATATGAAAGGCACGCCAGCCGTGCCAGACTATTGGACTGAGTGAATGAGTGAGTGCGATGTCGCTCGAGTGCTTTTTGCAAGCGCTACTTCTGGCTTCTATTTTAGAGAGCCATAGTACGCAAACACACATACCAAACGTCACAACGTTGGCGGCGTGAACATAAAAGGCAGCGTTGCCACTGTAGGAGCCCGGTAGCGAGTTGTACGCGTTTGTGCTTGCGTGGTATGTATAACGACGAACGAAATGCATTGTAATGAAAACTGAAAAAAACAACAGATATAGAACCAGAAAGAGCAACGTGTAAATAATTGACAGCGTTTGTTTTCTCTGGCACTCTTACGTATGCAATGCACACTCGTCCATACGTACTTGCACTCGAAATGAGCCAACGAAAGAGCGAGATGAAAGGTTGTGTGGGTTGGCGGTCGCGGGACGCATGTCGGACGCACCATGCGACAGTGCCGCGGCAGTTATTAAACTTTTCATTCCCGAAGTGGCCGAAACGACGGTGGCAAAACAAAAATGTCTGCCATTGCTCTGTTGCGTTCATTGTCAACGTCGGTGCGATAATTGATTTCGACTACCGATGCTACAAATAAACAACAAACACTTCGTGCGGTTATACGACATGTGTGCTTGTATGTGTGTGCCGACGTTCATTATGTTGCCAAATATGTTGTAATTATGATCGATCGATAGCTCTCGCACACACTCGCACATATGCGCGCTCATTGGACTCTTGTTCCGGCTGCTTGGCTGCTCTTGTTTGTTGCCTTAATTAAGAAATGCGGAATATGGTCTCCAGCCTTTGGTCTACGCATGATGCACCATTGCGTCCGCGATAGGTCGCTAGGTTCCGCTTTGACTTGGATCACATGATGGCAGATCTGACTGCCCAATGGATACTATCTTGCCGCATTTTGAAACGAAGGCAAGCATTCGTCGAACGAGTTTTTTGTAGTCCCCTTTATTGTCGTACTTTTTGCAGTCATTATACACATCATTCCCTTCCTCCTCTACGTTTGATTTTGAGTTAAAGCAAATAATATTAACTATACTCGTAAATTCGATTGTGACAATAGGTGCACATTTGCTTCCAATTTAAGTACTGTTCAGCACGACGCGCCACGACAAAACTCAGCTAAATGAGAAAATATATTTAGTATATTACAGTGTCGCCAACAATTTCAAAGCAAAAATAACGCTGCGAAAAAAACTAAAAAATTCGCTCGGATCTACATTTGTTTAAAAAAAGCCATAAAGTCATTTCAAATGGTGACTGCAGTTTCTGTCAACTCTACTTCACCATGAATAACTTTTGGGTTTCTTTTGAATAAATGTCCAGTAGACCCATAGTCTCGAATGTGTCCATGAACTGAGCGTAAAAATTTTTTTTAGAACATAGTAAAAATAGTTTTGCCTCGAGTAAAAACTAAAAAAATACAACAAATGTTGCAGATTTTTGAAAACCGCGTAGTGTTCTAAAATCCTGATATTTTTCTGTAGTAATTTCGAAATATTTACGAATTTTTTGAGCGAAAATCGTTACAGGCACTACGCGAAACAGTTACAGGCACACAGTAGTGATTTCTTTAAAATAGATAAAAAAAAATCACCACAAGTAGTGGAAAACCCACCAGGTTGGCATCGCTGGGAAGAAAGCATTAAATAAACGACACGACAAAAATTCGACATCACCTGTGCAGCAAACACAAAAAAACACAATATCAAATTCACTTTTAAACGCCCAACCGAAGTATATTTATACAATTCTAAGACGATCTATCCATGTCCGTTCGCCGGACATCTGTTGAACGATGGCTTATGGTCTAAGCTGGCTGGGATTGTAAATGGGCGAAAACGGCCTAGGGGAAAGAGTTTCCTTTAAAGGGACTAAGCCTCATCACTAAAAAGTACACGTTTTTGAGTATTTGCTTACCAAATCATACTTTTTTGTGATGGAACAATGGTAAAATGGATACACTCACAATATTATTACAGTAACGGACTGTAGTTTATTTAGGAAGTATTCCGTGCAGTTGTTTTTAACTTAAAATGCATTTAAAATTCTAAGAAAATTTATTTTTAACTGAATCTAACATTTATTCAAAAAACTAAGTGCACATTAATACGGATTTTCAGTTCCATTTAATATTGGCAGTTGTTTACGTTAAAGTATTTTGTATGTAAAATTAAATGAAACTGTAATTTAAAATGACTGAAAATTTACTTAAAAACCGATCTACTTATTTTTCATTTCATTTTAACAAAAAGTTCATATAATTTTAAATGTTAAAATAGCTGACTTAACTATCAAAAGAACAAGTCACGGATTCCGTGAAAATATAAGATTTTTCCTTTGTTTATGCTATTTTTACTATCAAAAATTCAACTGTGAATTCCGTAAAAACAAATGATTTTTAAGTTAGTTTACATAATTCAACTACAAAAAAATTAACTACAAATTCCGTAAAAACAACAGAATTTTCAGTTATTTTATATATTTTAACTATCAAAAAACTAACCACAAATTCCGTATAAACAACAGAATTTTCAGTTATTTTATATATTTTAACAACCAAAGTAAGTATTAATAGTTACATACATACATACATATCTATGTATATAACCATGTGGTTACTTGAAACGCAAAAAGTTTTTTTTAAAATTGACAACTTGTGTTTAGGTTTGTGAAGAACACTGTTTTACACCAACAAAATACAAATACACTCCAGTTCATTTAAATAACAACAGCAAAAAAGTTACATGTTACTGCGAATTTTTGATCAACCAAACAAAACAAAAAGATGAAATTATTTTTTTTAGATACTATTTTTTATTGTTTGTTATTATCGCTTCGGAAGTAATAAAGCACCATGGAGGCAACACTTATTACTAAAATAACTGAAAATTCAGTTGTTTTTACGGAATTTGTGGTTAATTTTTTGATAGTTAAAATACATAAAATAACTGAAAATTCTGTTCTTTTTACGGAATTTGTGGTTAATTTTTTGATAGTTAAAATACATAAAATAACTGAAAATTCTTTTGATTTTACGGAATTCGGGGTTGAATTTTTGACAGTATAAATAGCAGAATCAAATGAAAAATCTTTTATTTTTACGGAAGTTATGACTTGTTCTTTTGATAGTTAAAATAAATGAAATTATGGAATGTCAGTTATTTTTACGGATTAAAGTCAGCCAATATTTTAACATTTAAAATTAAATGAACTTTCCGTTAAAATTAAATGAATATTAAGTAGACCGGTTTTTAACTGAATATTCATTTATTTTATATTACAATTTCAGTTAATTTTACGTACAGAATTTTTTGAGTGTACTATTAGTTGGGACGCATGTGGCCCAAAAACGTCCCGTATCGTCAGAACGGGCGATCAATAGTTAATATGGCATATGGGCAATAAAATTACACCAAATTTTGCTACGATTCCAAATATATATTTTAAATATTTGCCTGAAATAAGGGACAAACTCTTGGGCGGAAACGGCCAAAAAAAGGAACATTTTTGCGCATTAGTAGCGCTAGGGCGGTGAAATGTATATGTGGTTCGGCCTGGACGAACTCAACGAAGTTTTTACTTGTTTCAAAAATTCGAAATTAGAATCGAAGAAAAATGTACAATTAGTTACCAATTTTGTCCATGATATGTGCTAAAAAATTGACGGTGGCAAAAAGGGTTTGGTGTAAATGTAACGGGTGTTTTATTAGACGTGCGGTTTCAATCTGGTCACACTTTTTTGGAGTTGGTCTTATTGACAGCTGTCACTTGATTTATGCTCAGTTCGGTCTGCCATTTCATAATGAATCGTGGAAATTTATTGCCAAATTATGGTTCGGTTCGAGCGACGCATCGCGCCCTGCGTCCAATATTCGGTCGACATAATCGCCCAGCAGAGTTGGTAATTCGAGCAACCATGTATCGGTTTACCACCCTTTAAGTGGTGGATAATGCGCATCCTCAGAGATGCGCACCGAAGGCGGAGATGCTGTGGAGCAGAGTTTCAAAGAAGACCCGAATGAGTGAGTCCATCCGCCATCGCTCGCAACAATTGAAGCTGTGTCCATTCACTGTATTGGCAGAGCGAATCATTAGTCCATATTTCTTCAAAAGTGAAGCCGGCCAAAAAAGTACAGTCAATGGGGAACGTTAAAGAGTTATGATTTATTACCTTTTCGTGCCTGAATTGGAGGTTGTTGACCAATGGTTACAACAAGACGGCGCTACATGCGAACACGAAACAATCAATTTTTTGAAGGAAACTTTTTGGTGGTTTGTGGAGTTATGTGAAGTCTCTTGTCTACTTAGATAACCCCGATTGACGCATTGGAAGAGAATATTCGGCGCGTTATTGCTGGCATACGGCCCAAATGAATTGGAGGTTGTTGGCGTGGACGACCTTTGGTTTCAACTGGACGGCGATACATGCTGCCAACGAAACAATCAACTTATTGAAGGAAACTTTTGGTGAGCGCATTATGTGAAGCCGCTTGTCTACGCAGATCAGCCCAATTGACGCATTGGAAGAGAATATTCGGCGCGTTATTGCTGACATACGGCTCCAAATGCTGCAAAAAGTGGTCGAAAATTAAGCCTCTCGGCTGGAATTTATTCGAGTCAGCCTTTTTCAGGCATAGATAGAGTTGTCAAACCAGCAACAGGAAACCGACTAAGAGTCATTAACTGTCGATCTGTTCTACTTAAATTTTATTTATGATAAACCAAGAAAAACTTGGAATAAATGTCGGTTATTTGGATTTTTAATACCCAGGAAAAAAAAAAAAAACAAAAAAAATTTCTGCCGCTAATTTTAAACTTATTACGAGTATGTTTGAAATGAAGGATTGTATCGATTGTTCGCATTTGCATTTGCGACTTTTTCTCATATTTATTATATTTAATCATATGAACAACACTGGACATTGCCAGAGAAATTGCTCATTCGCTTCGACATTTTCAGCTCTTATGGAAAATGAATCGCGTTGGCCATGCCAACTACCCTTTCTTCGCCAGCTCTTTCGTTGCCGTCAAAGTAAGAATGTCCGTGGAGCCATATGATTAAAAAGGTGCCACTTCGTCCTTGATTGGATATTTCTTCTATACACTCCAGAAGCTTTCGTACCTCGACCGTCGTTAAGGACAGTGCCTTGATTGCTGCTTCATTCTGTATATCTCTCAAAATTCCACAGAACGCAGTGGATGTCCGGTATAACAGTGGATGTCCGGTTTATTTAATATAAGGTACCCATCTGCCCAGGACTCTCTGCTTGGGATAGTAGTTCGTTCTGCAACTCGCTTTAGTTGATACTTTGGTGGCGGTATTTCCGGTCTCCCATGATCCATGCGCCAACTGCTATCAATCTGTTTGCTGTGAAGGCCGCCGCGTTTGTCTGAAATATCAACCGTTCAGAAATACTTCTCTTGTCCTAGTAGAAGTTGTGCGCATTGCTCCGCTGATGTCCAGAAAGCAGGTTCGCTGCATTTTATCTACCATTTTTGTGTTGCACATTTTAGTCAATGCAGTTCACCAAACTATTGTCGCGTACGTAATAATTGGCCTTACTGTGCTTGTATAGAGCCAGAGTGTCATCTTAGGCCTAAGGCTTCATTTGTCTCCTGCGCAGAAACCAGCATCTATGAGCTGTTACTTATCCATAATAGTTTCCGATCAAGAATTACTCGAACGTATAAAACATTTCCAGTCTACTTGATAATTCTCCCTTGAAAGCATGTTTCTTCGAAGGTTGGAATCTTCGTCTTCCCCGTGAAGAGGCATATCTCGGTTTCTTGATTTACGTTTAAGCGCCTTGGCCCTCATGTACGACAGTTCCAATGCATAAATAGATGTTTACAAGTATTGCAACGTGGTCTCATAGCAGACGGGTGTGAATCCTTCCTAGGTTTAGACCCTTAGTAGAGAACGACAACCTGCGGAAACAAGAAACTTTATCTGTACATTAAATCCCCTTCATCCGGCTAATATCCACCTGTTCCTCAGTATATGACTAAACCAATCTTTAGAGCCCGGTGATATAAAAGAGTCCTTTTTGGAACAGATAGATACCAACTTTTTATACCCGACTCCACTCTGTTACAGAGTATTATGACTTTGTACCAAGACTAAAGGCAAGGAAAAACACTCGAATTGATTACGAATCTCTTTATGAATCTATTGAGGAATGTTCTTTTCGGATTTTTCAGCATCGGACCAAGAATTCACACTATCGAAAATAGTCAATAGTCTCAAATTGGAACAGGACGACTTTAAACAAGCCTACCGAAGCTCGAGCATATTGGTCCACCTGTACAGCCGCAGGACTGTGTCAAGCCCTGCTGCTTTACAGGTTAACCTTAAAGTTCGCCGAAATAAAGCATAGAGCGTTTTGTCTCGGTCTAACATTTTTTCCGGTAAAATTTAACATTTTTAACAAAAAATCGTTTTATATAGTCTCCATGCAAAATTCATTTCCGCTATAAAAGTCACATATTACGACTGACGTAGCTAAAATGCTGGACAGAGTCAACTGAGTACCTGAGAGACTTTACCTTGTTTTAGAATCTTTAATGGTGGTGGCTGTGCACGATATAATTTTTATACTCACTGGCCAGGACCTACTGTTTAACGCCGGCTCTGAACGGCTAATGCATGTTATAGAGAAGTTTTTAGCTTAGCGATTTATCTTTTATTCTTAAATACGCCGGCATTTGAGAGGAATGCCAAAAAATTGTATTGACCCTGCGTTTACTTTGCGTTTTTGCTACAAAGTTATCAGACTTACTAAAAACACCACTTATATATCTTTATGTATGTATGTACTTCCTTATGTTATATCCTCCAACGAAGGGTGGATGATACATTGCATTTGTTTCATTCCGCTTGCCACGCTACAAGCAGAAAAAAAGTATGGTTGTGGTGATAATATTCGAAGAGGATAATACTATTGTTGGGTATATGGTTGTGGTACAACAATATTATGATTCAAATACAACCATACTATGATCCTCACAACAATAATATGATTCACACATAACCATACTATGATCCCCACAACCATAGTATGATTCACACTCAACCATACTATGATCTCCACAACCATAGTATGATCCTCATAACCATAATATAATTCACACGCAGCCATGTTATAATCCCTACAACCATAGTATGATCACACACAATTGTACTTTGATCCCCAATATAATTTATTAGAATTTGTTTAAGTTGTCGACAATAGATTTGAATTATGAAAATTTTTAAAAAAAATATTAAATTCAAAATAATAGGAGAGATTTATTTTACAGCAGAAAAAATAAGTTTAAATAAACGTAAGCGTTTTTATTAAAAATATTTCAGTTAAACAAAACCAAAACAGCTTGTTTAAAAAATTTTAATTTCGATATAAAAGTACTATTATTGCATTAAATCCGTACCAATAACATTTGTTCTTAAAAGCATATTTAAATGAAGAAAAATTACAATCATACAGTATGATTGCCGTAATCATATTATTGTTATCATTAAACGCAAAACACAATACTTTTATCGCACCAACAATATTTATATTGTTGTTATAACCATAATTCATTTTTAAATTTGGCAATAATACAATTGTTATATTTAAACAATATTAATATTGCAGCAATTATACTACTGTCAAAGCTAAATTCAGTTAACAATGCTATGGTTGCGACGAACATACTTTTATTGCGGAGAACATATTATTATTGCCGTGACCATGTAGTAACCATGTTTTTTCTCTGCGTGTACAAAATATTAATCGGAGACCTTAAAAAATATAAATGTTATTGGCTGTCATTGAGTTCTAAGACAGGATCCTGATTTGTCATTATAATTGCTTGCCCTTATGGCCCAAAGTATGAAGTATATAATTTATTGATTGCCGTAAAGCTTTAAGACTATATCAGTCAAACGAAAAAAAGTTGGAGTGACGACGACTTAGGGACGTTTCGGGTAATGCACGCAGAGAAAAATCATGGTTACTATATGGTCACAACAATAATAATATGTTCTCCGCAATTAAAGTATGTTCATCGCTACCATAATATTGTTTACTGAATTTAATTTTGACAATAGTATGATTGCCGCAATATTGATATTGTTGAAATGTAACAATAGTTTTATTGACAAATTTAAAAATAAAAATATGGTTGCAGCAATAATATAAATATGGTTGGTGCGACAAAAGTATTGTTTTTTTTGGTTATATGTTAACAATAGTATGATAACGGCAATCCTCATTTAAAAATGCTTTTCGAACAATGTTATTGTTAAGGATCTAATGCAATAATAGTACTTTTTATACGAGTATGGAAATAAAAAATTTTCAAACAAACTGTTTTGGCTTTGTTTAACTGAAATATTTTTAATAAAAACGTTTGTTTTTTACTGTTAAATAAATCAATTCTATTATTTTGAATTTAATGAATCACTTTGCCATTTTTGTTAAAAACTTGTCTTCTATTTAAATATAGAAGCAAGAGGTCTTGAGCCGGTTAATCCCTGTTCAATGTGTAAAAGCAACAGACCGAAATAAACAAACGAGCTAAACAATTTAATGAATTTTTAAATAATTTTTATTATTCAAATCTATTGTTGACCATTTAACGCAATTCTAATAAATAATATTGTGGATCATAGTATATTTGTGTGTGATCATACTATGGTTGTAGGGATCACAACATGGTTACGTGCGAATCATACTATGGTTGTGAAGATCATACTGTGGTTGTATGTGAAACATACTTTTGTTGTGAGGACCATAATATGGTTGTGGAGATCATAGTATGGATGAGTGTGAATCATACTATGGTTGCGGATATCATAGTATGGTTATGTGTCAATCATACTATTGTTATGAAGATCATAGTATGGTTGTATTTGAATTATACTATTATTGTGAGGATCATAATATTGTTGTACCACAACCATACACCCAACAATAGTATTATCCTCTTCGCATATTGTCACCACAAACATATCTTTTTTCTGCGTGTGTGACCCAAAAAAACTTCCCGTGTAGCCAAACCGGGCGATCAAAAGTCAGTATGGGTATTAGGTTCACAAATTAAAGCAAGTTTTGCTACGAATGCACAAAGTGATATATTTTGAAATTTTGGCTAGAACTGAATTTGGTCTCAAGTACCCGAGCGAAAACGGACCACTTAAATTCACAGTGGAGGTTACTTTATATAAAGTTTGGTCTGGCTAAACGACGTTTTTGCTTGTTTATGTTGCTATTGTCAGTGTCATCTTATGTGTCCAAAAAAAAGAAGCATGCCCGTATGTATGGTTGCTCAGCGAATTGTTAGTCACCAAACAATGACTAAACCAGTTATTTTTAGAGGAAAGCGGTTGTGGGTTCCGCATTTTTGCGTAGGACCTAATGAAAGCTTGATCTAGCCCGCTACCAAATACACATACTCATTTATTTCGTCGATATAAAAGTTTAAAAGTTTATTATAGAGCAGGAATGTTGAAAAATAACAAGGAATAAAAAATAACAAAATAAATAAGATGAGCAATAAATCGATGCACGCACACCGAGAACAAGTCAGTTGGAAGTTTGTCCGAACTACAAATATTCGGTTGGATTAACTGACTTTCTGTTAATATACCCAACATTCCATAGTATTGATGGTAACATGTTTCGAGATATTATATGATGGTTGTCACAACCGTGTCATGGTATACACATGTAATCACACAGTTATACCAACCGAATTCAGTTAAACTATTTGTAAAAACAAAACAAAAATGATGGGTTACTGCTTCCAAACGATACTGCCATCATATAAACGAACTAAAAATAAAAAAATATAACTTAGACTTGATCAGAATTTTCGCCATAGAGGGACAACAATAACCCCTTTTTTAGGCGGCGACCCATTTTCCCGATTTACGCCCACCCAAAGCTTGACAGTACACTTTGTACAAGTAGGTCTTTTGACGAAATTTTGTAAATTGGTTCATTTTGGTGTACCAAAAATATACTGTTTGGGTTTTTTAAAATAATTTCGAATTCTAGAAATTACAGTAGTGGCAACATTTTCAATACGTTTTTTAAAAAAAATCATAACTTTTCTTCTAGTTACGATATTTGAGAAAAAACGGAAAAATTTAATTTTTTTACATATCAACATTTTTATGACCCTTTGTTGATATTTCTAAAGAAATAAAAAATCCACATAAATCACAAATGGAACTAACGTTAGAGTTTTCTAATTTTAAATTATTTAAAAATATTGTAGAGACCGTTGCACATTTAAATTTATAACATGACCAATTAAAGCGTGGATACGAATAACTTTTATTGTGTCGTTTGCCAACATATAAGTAATAACCATTTACCAAAAAAAATTAAAAAAATAGAACCGTTCGTCCTTTCAAAAACGGGAAATTTGTTTTTAATAATAATAGCCATGCCTTTAATACCGTTAGGACCAATGCAAAAAAATGCAAAATTGTTTAAGAAATTTATTTTATAAAAATATATATTTTATATTTATAATATAAATAAAAGCACATGCGAAACGGAATTGGTGGAAATGATATTGCGTTATGAAGATTGCTCTTCGCACAGTTCGAAGACTATATGCAAAGGGTAATTCGCATTAATTATAATGAGATTCCCGTATAAGTCATTTGATTTCTAGCCGAAGTAATCGTTGCCAAAGACTGCTGAAGAAAAGCCTTGGCGGGTTTTGGAACAGCTGTACAGTCTGCCTGGCAATCGTAGCCAATACATTTCACCAATTTTTTGGTTGATTCTGAAAAAGAAACAACAAAAAGTTCTCGAACCAGAATAAAAACTGTTCAAGTCATAATAACGATAAAAGACCGAATAAATGTATACAAAACAAAAAATATATATTTTTTTTAAAACTGAATCCTGACATTTAAAAGAAAAATATTTCAAATATCGTAACTACAACAAAAGTGATGATTTCAAATGATTTAAAAAAAAAACCTATTGAAAATGTTGCCACTGCTGTTTTTTTCAAAATTTCGTATTTTTTTAAAAAACTCAAATTAAATTTTTTTTAAGAACACCAAAATGAACCAATGTACAAAATTTCGTCAAAATCGAAGACCTACTTGCAAAAAGTGATCGGTTTCTCATGGAGTTGACGTATATAAAACTATCTAAAACAAAACCAATACGTGTACAAACTCAGTTCCAATAATCATCTTAATATGTTAGGATTACCGATACTTGTTTTTCTTTGTGGTGTACCCAATCAACATACGGTTGTGACGATGGAATACATGGATAGTATGTGCAACCACCACCATTCGGCTGGCAAAAAATTCGGTTGCGGCAACAAATATGTTCTCTGTGTGCGGAAAGCTTGTTTACGTGAATACGCATCTATAAATGATCAAATCTGTCGAGTCTGAATTTCTACATACGTACCCGAGTTTGAACTACAAACATAATAAAAATAAATTCGTATCAACAATCATTAACCTGTAAACCAAATCAGAGCCACGGGTCAAAAGTACTTAAAAACAATATGGTAGCAACCATATACATCTGGTTGGTGCGACAAAAGTATTGTTTTTGGGCTTAATGTTAACAATATATGATTACTGAAATCATACCGTATGGTTGTAGCTATGAACTAAGCATAACAGTTTTAATAGACCAACAATACACAACGAACAATACACTCATACGACAAGTTGTTCACTATAGAAAAACAACAACAGCAGCACAAGGCTGCGAAATCAGAAGGCGGTGCGAGGGAGTTTTGTTGTGTTTTCTTTGTTAGATGAAACACTACAGGCGGCTGGTTCTCGTTTATTTAGAATCTGGCTGTATCCAATGCTCATGGTTTAATCACTTTCGTCACCCCAGCTTGCAACTAAAAGTCTTTTTGACTGACTTTTGAATAACATTCTGGTTTCTTTGAATGAAATCTTGAATAGAAACATGGTCTCACACCTGACGATGAACTAGTTGTAATGTAATTTTACTTTTACTTAGTAAAAATTTATTATAAAATATATAATCATAGCATGGTTGAGGAGTATCAGACTATAGTAGCAAGTTGAGTGGGATCATAAAATGGTTGCGTGTAAAAGATTTTTTGGTTGTAAGGATCATACTATGGTTGTATGTAAAACTTGCTATGGTTGTAAAGATCAAAATATGGTTGCGAAGATTGTTGATATTGTCATGATCGTACTACGGCTGCGTGTGAATCATACTATTGTTATGAGGATTATAATATTGTTGTGCCACAACCATATACCCAACAATAGTATGATGCTCTTCGAATATTGTCATCACAACCATACTTTTTTTTTGCGTATACTTACTTAGCCTGGCTGCACAACCTTTTGTTGGTGCGGGCCAACAAAAGGTTGTGCAGCCAACCTTAACCAGTTTCTCACCAGTTTCTAATCCCGTGCTTCACCAGTTTCTAATCCCAAGGATCTTCTCATCATCCGCTACTTGGTCTCTCCACCAGAGTCCCTGTCTGCGAATTCCATGTTAATTATCGTCTAACGCAGTTCTCTCTGGAGCGTTTGTTTGCATTCAACAAACATGTCCCAGCTAGCGCAATCGTTGTATTTTGATGCGCTTAACAACATTCATGTCGGGGCACATCTCGTTCAGTTTTCGGCTTGTCCGACGCATATACTCCCCGCGCCCGCAGATTTTACGAAGGATTTTTCTTTCAAAGAGTGCCAATTCACTTTCATCCGCTTTTGAGAGCACCTAAGTTTAGGCGCCACAAAGAAACACAGCTATTATCAGTAAATTGTAATTGTATTGTAATGTATAATCCTTGTTTTTCGAGAGAGGGCTCTGTTTTTAAGCTGTTTACCGAGCCCAAAATAACATATATTTACCCACACGATCCTTCGTTGTATTTCAGTCTTGACATCGTTTGTGTGGGTTATGGTGGATCCGAGGTACACAAATTCCTCTTCTACTACGACGTTGGAACTGCCGGCTAAAACAATCGTTCATTAGTCGCGGCGCATCTCAAGCAGTTGCAGTTCATTTTGGTCTTGCACTCATTTACCATCAGATCCATCTTAGACGACTCTAATTCAATCTTTGTAAAAGCTCCAATTACATCTCGCTCTGTCAATGTGCATACGCGAGAAGGATTTGCCCTTGCGGTTAATTGGGCCCGTTTTATTAACATTTCTGTTTTCTACGATCTTCTTCATTAAGATGTTAAGGAAGCTGTCACCCTGTTTGAGACCTCTTGCCATAGTGAATGGTTCGGAGAGGTCAGTTCCAATTTTAACTGAGGATTTGGAGCCACTCAGTATCAATCTACAAAGCCGGTCAAGTTTTGATGGTATCTGATACGTAGACATGGTTTCAAATAATGTATCTACCTAATGTATCGGAGTGCCTTAAGCAGCCTTACAGACATGAGGATATGGTTATTATCTTTTTGCTACTCGCGGGCCTTTCCAGGATTGTGCGCAGTGCAAAGATTTGGTAGGTTTTGACTTATTCGGCCTGAAGTCAGTTGATAATCTTTTATACGCTGTGGATAGGAGTCTTATTCCACGGTAGTTGGCGTAAACGATTTTGTCTTCCTATTTGTGAGTTCGGCATATTACGCTAAGATTTCAATTATCGGACATGCGTTCGGTCTTCCAGATAGTGGAAATAAGCTGATGCTTGCACCTAATTCGCTTGTCTCCTTCGGACTTATACAGCTCCGCCGGAGTTCCGTCGGCTCCTGCGGCTTTGATGTCGCTTGCTGGGTTTGGGGTGGACATTCAATTTTATCAGCTGTGATTGGTAGCGTGTGGCTGTCATCGGAATGACCTTCAGCGGCTAATAAGTTGGAAAATGCTCTTTTCAAATCCACAGCACACTCGACGAATCAGTTACCAGACTTTCCTTTCCATCCATTAACCACTATCGTGCACTACAGCGACAGTCCCGGATGGTCCAACAACCCAAAGTAATACGACGTTATGCATGAAATCATTGAAATAAGCAACGTTTTGTAAATAACGAATTTATTACACTTTGGCATAAGGGTTACACTTAAATCTAAAAAACACGCCCCAACTGGTTTGAGCTGGAATTATTTATTTATTTTTATGTATATAGCGCCAGATCTAAAAGGGTGCCCGAAACGTACACGGAGAAAAAAATATGTTAGAACATTTAAATGTTTGGAACATGATACAGATATATCAATGTTTGTATGCAAACATATGAATGTTTGGGAACATTGTCGCAAACATATTAGATCTTGTGTGGAAACACCAACATTGCTGCAAACATACTATAAATGTTCCCTCATTACAAGGAGTTGTTTGAGTAAGGAGGGCGCATTTTAAGCTGGATGTTAATCTTATTTTTAATGCCAATAGATAGAATGTTTTTAAAATGAAAAATCACACTTATTTGGGGCCGAAAAAAGCCAATATGTCTGATAACAACTTATCAATTGATAGTGAGTTGAAAATATTTTTATGTCGAAATACATATGCCGGTATAAGTAAGTAAAATATTGGGAAGGAAACAATCTGATTTTTTTGTAAAGATTGTGGACATTATTAGCTCTGTGAAGTCGGAGTCTTGACGTCGGAGTTTAGAAAATTTCCCTGCAGTCGGAGCAGGAGTCAGAAGAAAGAGCTCGACTCCGACTCCGGATAAAGGTTGCAATTTTATGCAATGTTAAGTACGAAAGGTCAACTTAAACATCTGTGCGAGAAGACTCTTTTAGGCTCGACATTCCATTCTAATAATATGGAAAATATTCAAACTTTTCAAATAAGCTCGCTTCACAGCAATTTTTGTGTTGATACTTTTATAGCCAATACGGACACCTGCAAGGTCGGCTACCTCTCCGATTTATCGGTAGAAAACAACACATAAAAATAAAGATATTTTGTGCACTCCTTTTCATTCTCACAACATAGCTGGTACCAACTTTAAGTTTCATGGCAGGACTTCTAATCAGACAGATCTACCGGGCCCTGGGGTGTCCCTGTGACCCGAAAACCAAACAAGATGAATGTGAGCCATTGTGTACAGACAAAACGCAAATGATGCCTGTTGAATTGTCAGAGGTTGCTACTTCTTATTACACGGAATAACAACTTCATAAACACATGGATGATCAGGTCGTATATACTTTATTAACATGTAGTCTAGAACAATGGAATAGTCCCTGAACCTTCTAAACTATTATATTTTAAGCAGTGTTTAGTCGACAAACGTCTTGGCTCCAGAAGTTCGACTGTGCCCTGCGTGCCTCACCGGTAAGTAAATGGTCCGCAATACCAGAAATATTCGACATCGTGTTATGGACAATAAGAAGGCGTCCATCTTAATCTTACTAAGGTGCTGAAGCAGCCTGACTTTAAATGTCATCACAAGTGCGCAGTCTAACCATTCCTTGAAACTTATCTAGAACCTTACTTTACGTGGTCTTTTGAAAGCCTTCCCCAAAATTTAGACTTTTTCTCACCTTACTAGTTTTTATTGAACTTCCCAGGCTTTCACTTTGATTCAAAAACTAAGCTTATTGTTCAATCTTTTCTGTAGAAGGTGCACCTTTTCTGTAGAAGGTGCTGTTGACTATGGAGTAAAAATTACTCCAAAGTCAACAGCATTGACTTTGGAGTAAGTCAACGTTGTTGAGTCGTAAAGCAATTCATTTTCTTCCGTTTCATAATATATACTACTATCTGACTTGATTTCGAGCGACACGTTAATAGCATATACTCGTATGTAACAATCATAGTTTCCAGATTACAAGCCCTAATAAAATGAGGACTAGGACTGCTTTACGCAAGTTCGTGAGACTGGCATGCAAATGGACAACCCGAGAATGTGGCTGTCAACATCAACTCGCCATCTCAACAACTTAGAATTTCCTGCACCAGCAAGAAGCCAGTCGTCGCAGCGATGTCAGTTGGCCACCTTGGAGGTTCGACTCACCGCCGTTAGACATTTTTGTGGGGTACCGTAAAGAACCGATGTTATGCGAACAAACCATTGGCGATTGGGGGCCTTAAGGTGAATATAGAGCAAAGCATTAGTGGGATGAAGCCAGAAATCGTCACAAAAACCTTGGAAACTGTGTTTATTAGATGCGCTACTGCGAAGCTATCCGAGAGAGCGACGTGAATAAAATTGTATTTGTGTACTTTTTGGAATTTCTAAAAAGAATCTTCTATTTATGTCAATGAATGCACTTATGCTAAAACATACAAAAATCCGTAAAAATGCGACTATGTAGACTATTTCGTTGTCGGTTTAATGGAAAGATATCTTTTCTAAAAGTGAAAAAAAATGAAAAAAACATTTTAGAATTGAATTTACCTCTCGTTTTCATTACAAAATGCATTACAAAGTTTTAGGTCTACAGTTCATAGTTTGTTATTAAGTTTCTACCTACTCCTTTGATGTATTGAAAAATCGAGTTACACCCTATCTAGAAATATTAAGACATGTTCTCAGATTAAAAAGTTTAAAGCTGGAAACTGAGCTTCTAAAGCCAGAATCCCAACACACAAATGCGAAGCCTGTTTTTTTTTTTTAATTTTTCGAGTTATAAACTGTAAGGGCCCAGACAGTTAAACAGACTCGACATTTTTTCTGTCCTTTCCTTTCCGCGATTTATTCATGATTCTTTTCTTTTTTATTTAAAAAGAAAATCATAAGTATGTTTGGTATTAAAATTTGCTTATTTCGTTTTATTTTTCACAAATAAGTACATCTGTTTTTTCGAAATGTCAGTGCCGAAGAAATTCCCCAAAAAAGTCTCCTTTGTTTACTTCCTTCCCATGAAAACATGCACATACGTACATACATGGTATAATAATAGAGGTAGTGTTGTGAAGTCAGCTGATTTGCGATTTTTTCTCGTAGAAATTAAAATTTTCAAATTTGACAAAAACAATTCTCAAAGTTTTTGAAGCTATATTTCTGCATCAAAAATTCAAGAATAAAAATATTTTTAGCATTTTCTTTCAAGTGACTTCGAAAGTATAGCGAACTATTTCTTTGTTGTTGGGCTAGCGCCTATACCTCGTTCACTGTCCATGTGCAAATAGTTTAATGTTTTTTGACATAAAACTCAAGCAAAGAAAAATGTCGATGTTTTTCCAGGTATGAGCATTAGAAGTACTGATTAATTCGGTACTATCGAACAGCCGATAGTAACACGTTTTTATTCCAAGCAACTTTCTACAAAATACTCTTGAAGAAGTTGGAATAAATCCAACGAACAACGATAAAATATAAAACAAATAAATTTGTATTTATACTCGTACATACCAACGAACTGCCAAATAACCACATTTAATTCACATTCGAAAGAACCTGAACCAATTGATTGCAAACGCAAAAGGAAACAAATATTTCCCATTCGTAGGCCTAGAATTTCGTGGCGTGCATGTGTATGCTTTAAGCTGCCGTCATTATCCACGAATACAGCAGCGTACATTTCTGCGTGCATGCAAAAGAGCATCTGGGCGGGAGTGTCCGAACACTTGTTTTCGTTTCCCCCCAACGAATCGAGTGGGGCACAATCGCACATACATATGTAGATAGGCGAATGAATTATGTGGCTGTGTGATGTTTAACAAATCCAAAGCGAAACTATTCGCTCGGTGCACTCATAATTTATAATTTATGGCCATTTTAGTCGCGAACATGCCACATACTTACATTCATTCACATTGTATGTGCACATGATCTATGCATATGCCTATACATGTGGAAACGTATGTGAATGCATCTGTACATATATTTTACACATGTATTGAACCTTTGTGGAAGTTGATCGGATTTTGCTTCGAATCGATAACTGCTCTAACAAACGAAGTTTCCAAATATTTTACATTAAATATCTATTATCGGTGTTAAAAAATAAAAGAACGTGTGATTTGCTCTTCACAGCCAGAGAAGCACTCATTTGAAGAGTGCCGTTAATTCGAATCTATTCGCTAGAATTCACTCACTCGCCGCACTCGAATGTTCCCCGCTTTATAAGTTGCTGAATACCAGCTAATCACTCATTTACTGTGCGCCCTCTTTTCTCAAGTTACACACACTGTCACACTTGCCTATTCAGCTGCATCGAAAAGAGGCGGTTAATGAAGAGAGCGAGGGTAGCCAGTAAGAAAGAGAAACTCGATGTCGTTACGCGACTATAGTACCCGCAGTTTGTATAGTTACTATATTAACTATGGTGTTGTCTCGTTTGCTCTAATGCGTCAGCCTTAAAGAAAGTGCATTTGACCAATCGCGTTTTGTGTAGTCCTGTGCATTCTAAGCCACGGCGGTGTGCGTGCGTCTCTTTGCATGGTGACGGAGAATGTTGGGGAGCGACTGCAACAGCAACAACAGACGCAAAACCGCATTAAATTAATGGTGGCTGTTAAACCACGAAACACAACTCAACTGGACAAACACGAGCTGCCAATGACGACGCAGAGGTAGTGGTAATACGAATTATTGGTGATTGATTCCATAAATTGGACTTGATTGATTTTATTCCCACATCCAAATCGAAGAGACCTCTGAAAACTGATAAATATTGTGCAACGACTAGCATTAGTCAGAACTATTTAAAAGTAGTCCACGTTTTCAATGCCTCTGCCATGGCCCCATGTCAAATTTTTAAAATAAATTAAAATTATTAATTGTATCAAAGCTCATGAGCTAGTACCGATAAAAATGGATTACCCAATATTCGAAGTTATCTCGATTTCAATTCTCCAAACTTGACGTCAGAGTGGATTCGAAGTAAAGTCGTTAGATTGACACTCTCGGCAGCGATGTCAATCAATGTGGTGGGTTTTTTACTACTTGTGTTTTGGAAAAGTGGAGATTTTTTTTAAAAAATCGCTACTATGGCGATTAGGCTACTTTTGCGTAGCGCCTGCAGCGATTTTCGCTTACAAAACTGTTATTTTATTTCGTTTTTCGCATCAATTGTCCTTGAAATTTGTAAGGCAGTAAAGGCCTAAGCAGATAAAAAGCCCCTTCTTCTTTTTTGTTACTTGCCATGTAAATCTTGTAAAATTTTGTCAACCCACATAAGAAGCGTTCTTCAAGCTTAGAAAAGCAGATGTTTTGCGTTTTTTCATACCAATTTTGTAAAAGAGTTATAATTTTGGTTTATATGTATTTTCAATTTTCTTTCCACTTATTTTTTACACACGTTTTCATTTTTTTTTTGTTTGGTCAATCATAAAGCAGAATTCAGACGGTCGCGACACTACAAAACGCTACTGTTGAGACAGACGTTCCTTCCACGCAACCGTCCCAAGTTCATACACTCCAAAGCTTTTCAGTAGAAAGATTTACGAATATGTATATAATTTGTAAAAATGTTTACTAGCCAAAAGGATATTTAGCCTTTTGATACGCAATTTATAAAAAGACAGAAAAGAGTTCAGTTGGTTTATATGACTGCATAAAAATCGGTGCATTAAACCCTTTCAAAATATAGATACGTTTTAACAAAGAACTTTATTTGCTCTTTATCTACCATTCCTTTGACTCCTGTTTGAATGGTTTAATTTTTTTATAAACCCCAAATCATACAAATTAGTATTATTATACGAGTATATACGAATTTTTATTTTTAAAAACATCAAAAATTAAAAACGCAACTGTTGTGATTCTTGTCTACTGTCTTCAAACCTAATTTTGAAGACTTTGGCGATAGCTTCTTGCTCTTTTTCACGAATTGCTTGCTCAAAAAACTGGCATTGCCGAGATAGCTGCTTACCGAACTTGGCGCATAAAAGATGGATTATGGAGTGGGATTTGTGACATGGTGCACCATCCTGAAGAACCAAAAATCATCAAGGGGCATGTCTTTAATATCCGCAGACAAAACTAATTTCTTCCGTTAAGCAGTAGAATTTTCAAAGTAAAAATAGGCCCAAATACCACCACTCCAAAATCGTAACTAAACTGTCGCTCTCCGAGAGTGCATTGGTTTCTCGACGGTCAAGCGCGGGTTTTCCGATCCTTAGATTTGGCAGTTTTGCTTGTTGCGATAGAAGAAAATGATCTTTGTCATAAAAAGTGTTTTTTTTGGATCAAAATCATTGTTCATTTGAATGAGAAGAGACGACGAGGCACACAACCATAAGTGGATCAATTGCTGAGACAGAAAAATCTTAGGCCTTTGTGCAAAAAACGTATCAGGTTGGTTACTGAAATATTGACATCTCCGGCACTGTTTAACCTCTACCTCTCCAAATTTCCTGCACTACAAGACGTCGTTGAAATTATGTCGTACGCTGATGGCTGCACAATTCTGGCGTCAGGACCAAAAGTGGATGACATATACGAGAAAATCAACTGTTACCTCGCTGACTTAGCACTTCACTGCATGTCGATGACGTCAACATCCAGACTACCAACTACCCGATCCTTTGAACATGCTACTGCTATCTGCGATAAGATTAAAAGGAGGAACAAGGTCCTCAAGTCACTAGCCGGAAGTACTAGGGGAGCCGACAAAGAACCCTTGCTGACCTCTTACAAAGCGATCGGTCGGTCTGTAGCGAACTACGCAGCGCTGGTATGGTCTGCGAATGCGAGTTGGACACAGTGGCAAGGAATTCAGACTTGCATAAATACCGCCATGAGAGCGCGAACAGCGTGTCTCCTCATGTCTTTTGAGAACCATCTACATGAGAAGACGAAGGTCCTTACCGTGCGCTGACACAATTTCTTGTCGTCTAAGCAGTATCTGCTTGGGTGTCTTAGTAGCAGTCATCCCAACCACCATCTTATGGACACGATGCCTCCTTTCAGGCAGCCAGAAACGATTCTCATGATCTAGAATAATGTCCAGCGAACCTTTAGATCATAGAAACTATCAGGCAGGTCTGAACGACGTTTACGCTGATAGTCTCACCGCATCAGAATCCAACTACAGCGTAAAGGTAGTGCTAGGAAACATCCCTTAGATATTTCACTAGAGGAGAAGACGAGCGTGGTTCTGGCTCTGCTGAGATCTGGAAGGTTCCATTTGCGCGCGAACTCTCAGATCGAGAAATCCAGCTATTCACTACGAAACAAAAAATATTGAACGTTAACATCATCTACCAACTTACCGTTGCATCAGAATTCAACGAACAAAGAAACTTTTTAGAAAGCATTCATAACCAGCACAAGAAAGCTACAAAGTACCAACTCATAGAAATGACTATGGAAGAGCACAATAGGCGTACACTGCCATCTATATTTAATACGTTGCCGCCTCTTATCGCCAACATATAAGATAAGTTTAGACGAAAAAATAGTTTTGAAAATGTCTTACTCGAGTCGCAATGAAGCGATGCGTTATATATGAAATTAAAAAACAAAAAAATATGACTAATTATAATGTGTCTAACTTACACATGTATAAGTGTATTTGAAAATAAATAAAATATTGTAAATAAAATAAAAAAAAAACGGTGACAACGTCCCGGACGCACAAACGTTTACCATCAGGGACCACGTCCGGCCAAGCCGACTCAGTTGACCCTCAAGTCTCTTTGGACGCATCCAGTTCAAGTTTTTTTGTGTTATTTCTATCATCATTACAATTTTAAAAGTATATCGTAGATTGAGTAAATAAAAGTACATAGCCTAAGATTTAGCTAGTACCCCGGCAAATGAGAGCTTGTGTTACACAACATGGTAGCCAAGTTTAAAGAATTTACAACAGATTAGGGGAAAAGAAGAACAACAAATGTATGTTCTTCAAAAAATTGTACATTAAAAGCTTCTATTAACGTCATTTCTGAAGTTATAGAAGGTGTTAATTGTTCAAATTTCTTATTAATATGTAATTTGAAGCTCTGCCTCGATCTTCGAATCTTTGTGTAAGTTTCCAGGTGACGGGGTTGAACATATCTCCTTTGAATCGCCTGTGGAGATCCAAAGTTGATCTATTAACGCTATAGATTATTTGAAAATTTTTGTTCAGGTTGATTTGAAGTTTTCTAAGATGAGTTTTTGCACAACTTGTCGACCATACTTGATATCTATAAGTTAAAATTGGTCGAATGCACAATTTTTATATCAAAAGATATTTATTGGTATTGATCATAGACTTTGGATTAAGTAGATAAAATAGAGCTCTTCCATATTTTGTTACTTTGTCGCAAACATGTAGTACATGATCTATGAAGAATAAATGTTTGTCCAGTATAATTCCAAGGTATTTAATGGATGTTTAAATAGGTATTTGATGTCCATTTACACTGAGAGGAATGCTGGGAATTCGTTTAGGTGATTTATTTAAAGAGAACATTATTGCCTTTGTTTTTGCTTCATTTATTTCGATTTTTCATTTCGTAAGTAATTTTCCAAATTTACGGTGATGTCATTTTTTAACGATGACATTTAAAACTTTCCCAGCAGCTGTGAAATCGACGTATAGAGCCAGCGTTGAACTTGTTCGTCATTTAAAATCGGAAGATCGGTGATAAGATCGATCCTTGTGATATGCCCGCGGTTATATTTCTGATATATATCAACCACAAATGATCTACCTGACAGAAAACTTTTAATAATTTTTTGTAAATAGATTAGACTATCGTGCTGATATTTTTTGTTTTTGGCAATGTATCGTGGAATGTTCTCTGAACCAAATTGTTCTTCTTAATTGTACTTCATAGTTTGATTCAGTAAACTCGATAATTTTAAAAAGACTTGTAAAGTATCCACTTCTTAAACACCACTTGAAAAATATTTGTAACAATGCCAAAAACTGGGTCTGACATTTGCTTCAATCCAGTTCAAGTGGCGAGTTTCCCTCGCCTAATATCGAAGCAAATACAGCATAGAAAACAGGCTTACAGAACTAAATTTATATATGTTACAACATCGACAACAAGCTTGTCGCGTGCAAGCTTGTTAGTGATAGTACAAGTAGCGGTTCCTTGCAATTTCTAGTCTGCACCCGATTACTACTGACGCCTTGAAGAGCTACACCACATTGAAATTGGCGCGTAGAACACTTTAGTGATATATTTTGTTTGCTTCTATATTAAGTGCGAAGCATATAAAACTAGAAAAGATGATTTTAGTATAAGTATATTGGAAAAACCAGAAGATTCTTCCTCAAGTCCCTCGCTATACCAGTAAGGTAACTTCTCTCGACCCATAGAGATAGGTTTTACCGTTTAACGCCGGCTTCGAAAGGCTAATGAATTTCAAAGGAAGGGCTCTGAGAGAGGGAGAGAGAGCCCGAACACGACGCCAACTTAAATCCTTTTTTTGTCGTTTTCTAAACTTTCGTTGCCTTCTATTTACACAAAAGGCAAGTGTTGGAATGTGTTTTTACTAATATTTTCAGAACATTTAGTGTTGTTGTAACCCTATTTTAATAGTAAAAAATTATTTTATCACAAACGAAAAAAATTACAAGTTTTGACGCCAGATGATTGTGTTCGTTCGAAAAGAACATTTCATTCGTCTTTCGCCATGCGTCATGGTTGTGTTCGGACTCTTACCTTTTACTTTAAAAAATTGTTAGTTGTTCTTACCCGGAGTTGTACCTGCGTTTACTTGATTGATATTTGTGTATAATAACCATCACGCCCCAGTGGCCCACAACAGAAGATAGCTAAAACGAGAGAAGTGGCCTTGTCCTCGCTGACGGTATTGAAGCAGCGACCATAGAAATGCTCGTCGACTGTGCAGATAAATCGTACCTCGTATACTCTACATGATAACACGCATCCGTCGACAATAATCGGAAGAACGGATGCAGCGGGCGAAGGCGGCGTGCGATCTCAAATGGATAAATTTGTGGATGTCATTCAATACTAAACTCGACATTCCATAAAATTATCTAGGTCATCGTTATTTTGTGTCAATTTAGTGTTCTAGACCACTACAAAAACACCCTATGCAAGCGAATATCGTCCACGGTCCTGGCAATTGCCGATATATCTTCAAGGAGCTGCAATGACAGAGGATGTAGTAAAGCCAGACCCAACATCCATGTCGGCCTTCGTGTGTGCCATAACGCTCATGTGTATTTACTGAGTCTAAGATGTTTTGTTTCCAAAGACAAAACATTGCATGTCTGATAAAATCGTTTAAAGAGATTTCTTGTGTATTGACGTAAAATGATGACGAACATGATGATGAGTGCGGTTGCTTCAAGTCCCGAACATACGATCGCCTACGATGGGTCTGACCTGCTCTGGTTACTCGCTGGTATTCTTAGCTCAACTCAGGTCCAACAGCGAGCAGAGTTGAGCAATTACACACAATACCCATGGGCACGCAACTTTTTAACGTCTTGTGGTGGTGGGCAGGCCGACCGGCAGGCATGGCATGCTACGTTTTACGGACGGGTGAGGAAGTCTCCAGCACCATTCTCGTGTGATGGTACAAATCAAATTTTTCGACTCCACTGCCAACAAGGGAAGCGAATCAATCGAAATGCCACAAAACACATACTGACACGCATAAGCGATGTTTCTCGGCTCTGTCGTTCCTAACTCTTCTGCTACCGGAGTTAATTGGAACTTATTTTCCACTCCACTCCAGGGGTTGCTTAAGAGCTGGCGACTTTGCAAGAAGTCTCCATAGATGCACTCACTTTACCACACACGTATGTATGTATGTATGCATAACGATCACGCAATTTGACTACTCGAGCATTCGATTTGAACGTGTACGTATATGAGCGCGTGTAACATGCATAGGTGACTACAGTGGATACTGGCTATGTGCAACATAGCTTATGTCCCAAAGATCGGTTGTAGCCCAAAAAAAATGTTAGCTTAAACATAATTTAAGCTTGGTTAGTGCATTTTATTGGAGATTTGTGCCTCACCATCTTTGCCGCACTTCAACTTGTTTGATAGTCCTGAACACTAATCAGTAGAAGACGTCGTAGTCAGTGCTATCTGGAATTATTCTATTTTGAAATTTAATCTAAGAAAGGTTGTAAACTCCTCTCAAGCAAAAGTAGTTTTCTCCAAAGTTCCTCTCTATTTAGGTACAACTATTCCAGATACCTTTATTAACCCTCCGACGGTTGAGTCATCCGTTTTCCTTATACGAAGTACAAGGTCCACAGGGACCTATTTCTATTTGTATGAAATTTTATATGAAAACGCATTTTTATACATTTTTTTTTATTTTGATTTATTATTACTTACTAAAATTAATGTTGGAAATTTTTTTTTATATATAACATTATTATTTTTTTATGAGTTTTATATGAAAAAAGCCTAAAAAACTGTGTAGACTGTCCCTCGTCCAACATATTTTCTGTGTAGGCGTAGCATCGATGCATACGTGTTGAATGCTCTGCACAAACTGGATTGTTGCAGGAAAGCAATAGGCCCTTGTTTTCCGCTGCCGATCGTAAAACGATGGTGCAGCTCCTTCTGCCGGTCTTGATAATATCTAAAAAGAACAAAATAATGTAGTTATTCTGCTTTTGAACATTAGAATTGATTTTTCTTACCTTTACATCAAATGCTTCCATTGCGTTCCGTATCCATGGATATGCGGTTGTTCAGCGCTCGTTCCTCTGCTAATGCTATTGCAGCAATGTCCACCATATTAAAAAACATGGCCAATGGCCAGCGGTTTGTTGAGCGCTTGCATGTATATGGACCAAGCATCTGGTCCATTGCATCAACGCCCGATTTGTAATCGTTGAATAGCGTTGTAATCCAGAATAGCAAACGGCTTCTTCTGCACTTCTTTCATCCTCACTGAGTTGCTGGTAGCGTGTACTACGACGTGCCACAATTTCAGCAATGTCTAAATTTTACTCTGTCATTGTATTCTACTTTTATTTCTCTTTATAACATTTTGCACTCGATGTTCACTGTTCACGGTCTCAACTTTCACTGATGTGGTTTACGAAACTACAGCCGCTTTTATATCCTTTTCTACGTCTACCTGGCTTCTAGCTTATACATCTGCGTCTATGTGAGAGTAAGAGTAGGTAAGATTATGCGTAAAAAGTAAGGGTAAATTCAAACAACTCAAAAGGGACGGTAACGAAAATTCAAAAAGGGACGGAAAGTTTATTACGTTTCAAGGAAAGGCAAAATAAAATAATCCAAAAAGTAACTAAAATTCAAGGAACACGTTTGTGATGTGTTCAAACAATAAAACAAGCCAAAAGACAGTGCATTTATTAACGATTTCTTGAAATTTCAGTACAAGGTACCAGCGGACCTTTTCACACGTTCCCGTACTAAACACATTTAAATCTCAATAGAAACTAAACTATTGGTCGGATCGGTTTAAAACGATTCTGGATAAAATTTTCTTGGAATACATGTGGGGGTCGGGTATACTTCCCATGGACCATCAAGGAGTAATTTCAGTTTGGAAATGAAAAATGTCCCCTGGGACCTTTTTACCCGCCGGAGGGTTTATTTCGATCTCGATCAAATTCGGTACACTATATCACGATGGACCAACAGCTTATACCGATTTCTACTATATTAATGATCTGGATAAATTTGGGTACACACACAAAACACTAGGAGGAAGCACTTTTTTGGCGGAGGCAATTAAAAGCACGCCACAGCCGGCCCTTGATATAATAAGTTGGAACCAATTGCGGTTTTCGTACGAGGTGAGTTGAAAGAGGGACATTGAGTCACTAACTAGACACTCTATAAGTATATCACTTAGTGCGATAGGTAATTCTGGAAGGGCCACCCCCTTCTGGCCTACCTTTTACCAGTCGATCTATTACCAATGGCAACTGTTTTTTTCCTGTGGTGGGAGATTTTGCGTAATATGGCAAGGTATTTCTGTATTCACCGATGGGTCAAAGATGGAAGTAGTGACAAGAGCTGGGTTTGATATTAAGGATGCCAAAAAGGCGGTCACATCGACCGAACAATAGTTGTGCGGTTTTCTAGCTACAAATTAACCTACAGACTAGCAAAGATATTTAATTCTATCTGGATAATTAGGCAGCCGAGAAAGCTTTACAGCCTCCCCTAGTGAAATTCAAACTTATTTAATGTTGCAAAATACCACTAAGTACCATTAAAAAGCAGACAGTTTGGCGTCTGCTATTCAAAAGCGCCTTTATCTGCCCTTAATAGTCTGTTAGACCCAGGTTAACCTAGCTTGCACTAGAACCGGCAAGGTTAAAGTTTAGAGAGATGTATGACCTAGAAAGGATGGTTCATCTGCTAAGGTTTTTTAATCGGTTTGTCGTGGCTCAAAAGCAGCTTCATTTGGCGTAATTTTGATCATCGACAATAGATAATCGCAATGGATTCCACTTTTCAAATAAGACACTGGTACAAGTCCCTCTAAAACTTCCAAACCTTATCCTACTAAATTTTTATGTTGAATGTGGTAAGCGATATCTACCGTATTAGATAGATACCTATCCATACATATCATAATAACACAATATGTACACACGCAGAGAAAAAACGTGGTTACTATATGGTCACGACAAGAATTGTATGCTCTTCTCAATAAAGGTATGTTCGCCGCATCCATAGTATTGTTTTTTGAATTTAATTTTAACAATAGTATGATTGCCGTAATATTAATATTGTTGAAATGTAACAATAGTTTTATTGCCAAATTTAAAACTGAAAATATGTTTGGTATATCGAAAAGTATTGTTTGTTTTTTGGTTTTATGTTAACAATAATATGATTACGGCAATCATACTGTATGATTGTAATTTTTCTTCATTTGATTATACTTTTTAGAACAATATTATTGTTAAGGATCTATTGCAATAATAGTACTTTTTATATGGATATTAACATTTTTCAAACAAACTACTTTGGCTTTGTTAAGCTGAAATATGGGTTTTACCTGATTTGTTCTACTGTTAAATAAGGCATTCTTTTGAATTTAATGTATTTTTAAACAATATTCATAATTCAAATCTATTGTTGACAACTTAACCTAATTCTGATATATAATTTTGAGGATCATAGTATAATTGTGTACGATCACACTATGATTGTAGGGATCATAACATTGTTGCGTGTGAATCATACTAGGGTTGTGAGGATCATACTCTAGTTGCGAGGATTATACTATGGTTGTATCAGAAACATACTATGGTTGTGAGGATCATACAAGTTTTTAACCACATACCATAATATGTTGATGCAGATCATTGTATGGTTGAGTGTGAATCATACTATTGTTGTGAGGATCATACTATGGTTGTATGGGAAACATACAATGGTTGTGAGGATCATAAAATTCTTTAACCACATACCATAATATGGTTGTGGAGATATTAGTATGGTTGAGTGCGAATCATACTACAGTTGTGGGGATCATAGTATGGATATGTGTGAATCATACTATTGCTGTGAGGATCATAGTATGGTTGTATTTGAATCAAACTATTGTTGTGACGATAATAATATTGTTTAACCACAAATTACCAGTATAAACTTTTGCAAAATATTATAAAATCTAAAGTATAAGGAAAATAACACAAAGACAGAAAGGAGATGTCATGGAATGAAAATATTAATGAATGGTCCGGAATCTGAGACGTGGGTTAGGAATAGAAAATGTTCGCCGGTACCTTGGAAAATTTGCAATTTCATGTTGCTGATGTAATGTGTAAAAGGAAACGCATTTCTTTACATAAATGATGAGTGGATTTATTCTGACTCGAGTTTGGAGAAGAGTTGTAAGGTCATCTCCTGAAGAGCAATACTTTAGTTTAAAGAAGATTTGTACTGCAACATTAGACCAAATTGGTTAATATTTTCGTACAAAGGTCTCTTTGATTTGAGGTCCTGCAGTTCTAGAAGTCGCAAGTTATACCCGATCACACTAAAATTTTGTATGGTACATTATAAGCGACAAACAATTCACTCTATTTAATTGAGTCCGACTTTGCTTAAGCTGCAGCCGTGCTTAATTCTCCGAAAAACAGAATGGTGTAGGGTATCTCGTAGTCGGTCATGCCCGACTTAAACTTTTTACATGTTAAACCATCAAAAAGAATCTCTATAGAATGCCGAATACATTTTTAGATCGACGTCCTCTGGAAAATTCGGACTCCAATTGAGTGGATCAATCTCCTGTGTCGTCGAAGCATGCTAAATGGTATTAAGTAGCAACAGATATATTTTTATCTCATGCGTTAGGGGCCAAGACGTTTGATGCGTCTTCCACCATGACTTGTGAGTATCAACCTCAGGCATCTCGCATCGGACCCTGTTTCTACAAAGGGCGAAGAATCGTAAGACGAAATAACGTCTTCTTATTACACCGCGCTCTGAATTTAATGATCTTTGGAGGCATCTATGCAATAGCATTGACAGCCCCGACACCGAACTAGGCCAATCATCACTAGACCAATCACCTGTTGATGCCGAAAACAAAACGATAACTTCCGAAAAAGATAAAACTGACTTATTAAATAGACACACCGATGACAACCCCAGCACACTTGCAACTTAAAACGTAAACTAGCCCAACTCACAGCCTAATGTACTCGACTTATGATACCAGTCAAATTCGTTGGAGTGGCAGTGGCCACTTACTAATTCACAGGGTGACCGAAATATATACTTAGACAACCATCATACATTTAATGTTGGCATTCTCTTGAAGAGAAACGTACGAAACGTATTAATTAGCTGGTCCACCATTTCGGAGCGTACTATAACAGCTTGCCCGACCTTCGACATCGAAAATATCTCAGTGGTACAACGTCACCTCCCACAAAAGTGTGCGAATACAGTGTGAAAGAAAACTTTTACGGTGAATTGAACTGAATGCTATTAAGCAACAATAATTTTAAGCATATTATGAGAAAACACAGCCCACGATTCAGAAGTAAGAACGAGAAGTTTTTCTTAAACACCTGTGTAAAGTACGATCTCGCAGTAACTACTGTCCACATATTCTACACCACACAAGCACGTGAAAATCGAGAGATACGCGAGCAACGTTCCTTAGACCAATTTACCATATATGCAGCTATATCGAAGAGTTCGTAGAAAACGCTTCAAGACGTTAGAGTTCTCCGAAGTACTGATATAGCCTCTGACCATTTCCTATATGTCAGAAGCTGATACCCTACAAGAATCATTCTAGACTGATATATATATAGTGATTGATAAACGCTGATGTAGACAGAGATTGGACGAATAAATAAGCGATATTAAACGACAACGCCACTGCTCTCGTTAGACATGTCGCAAGGAAAAATAAAGAATGGCTTTCCAAAACTTTTGAAACTTGGATAAACGACTTCTTCTACCATTGGTTAAATCTCCAACTTTCATTCAAATTTAATTAAACCATATCCTTGCCACCGTGGACGATAGATCGGCATTCGTCCTTACCGCTCTTGCGTCGACCAATTCAGCAGTCTCCGTTTACAAATTGAGCAATGCAACGAGTAAGACTCAGCACTTTGCCATGCGTTCATTGGTTTTAAGAATGATTCCGTATCAATACGAGTATAAGGCGTGCTCTCGCAAACAAAGGGCTACCAGAGCATGGATAACTACTCTTCCTCATCTATTTTATAATAGTACTTGACGAAATAATGTCGACCACGTCAGGTGCAAGTTGAACTTTACTGCGGAGAATAAACGGCCAGCTCGGAGACCTCGACTACGGAGACGACTAGTGCTGCTGGATTCTAGGCTTCAAGGATGTTACTTGGTACTTGGGATAATAACCCCAAACGGTGGCGCCATGGAGGAAGTAGATTCGTACATACAAACGGTCAATCAACGTTGCGCATGCTTTAAACAATGTGTGTCGCGCAAAATAGAAAAGGACCTACGGTTTTGTTCAGGAGAGCCATTTTAAAAATTAGGGCCCTTTATATTTGCGCTTAGAATATATATATATATATATATATATATATATATATATATATATATATATATATATATATATATATATATATATATATATATATATATATATATATATATATATATATATATATATATATATATATATATATATATATATATATATATATATATATATATATATATATATATATATATATATATATATATATATATATATATATATATATATATATATATATATATATATATATATATATATATATATATATATATATATATATATATATATATATATATATATATATATATATATATATATATATATTAAGTCAGATGATTGACTTGTAATGATAACATTTTCTGTTAGTCGCGTGGAGACATTTGGATGAATAAAATCATTTTTAAGACTTTCTTTTGGGCTATTTGCAGCTTCTTCGCATCTGTTAAAGCAACAATGTGATCCGTTAATGTGAACACTTTGGAAGTCTGCCATGGAAATAAATATTTTATTATTTATGTTTCACAGAGAGTTTACACTTGATTAAGGCATACAAGAAACGAATTAAATGGTTAACTTTCTTTATGACAAATGGTATATGATCTTTAAGTGTGAGACTAGCGTCCACCATAACGCCAAGGCATTTAACTTTTGTCTTCCTTGGAATCTTGGTACTATTGAAAATGATGATTTTTTGGGGGAAAATGTTGCGCGGTCGGATATTCACATTTTGCATTAGTCTGGTGAGAGGCATACTCCTTGAGAACATCCGGAATCTACTTATATGGTTTTAACTTTCGACTGGATTCCACACGTGAGTACCTTAAATGTGCGGTCTGTGAGAAAAGACTTTATAATGTGAAATTTAGACTGAAATTTAGACTACGAAATTGAATGCTGCATTAACGTCAAGGAGCAAATTATCGATTTCCCTTTACAGAGGTCGATTTAAACTAATATGTTGAGGTTGATTTATTCTAATATGCAAAATTCGGACGAACAGTTTGATGTGGACCGGAAGAACGTTGTATTCTTCGAGAAAGTCTTTAATCTGCGGCTTAGCCATACTGTCCGCCTCTTCAATATCTATGGCAGAAGTTAGGGTAGCTAGGTCACCCGCGACCTCATTCCCTTTATTTTTACATCAGTATTAATTACACAATCGAACAAAATAAAACTTGTTGTGTGTTGTTTGCAATCCTACAGCATTTTTTTTTCTAATTTAAGGTCGCTGATTTTAAACCTAATCTCCATTTTTCCCCATCAGCTCGAATTTATAAGTTACAGGTACTAATCGTATTTTCCAAATACTTAAGTTCAAAAATCATAAAAGTTCTTTTCATAAGCCTATTTTTAAAATTGTGTTTTTTTTAAAGATGTAGTTGTTACCTTTGAAAAAATCAAAATGACTGAGTAATGGGTGTTTTATTAAAGACAAAACAAAAAAATACTCATTTTAATTTCCTTCACGCTCAAAGTTTATCGGTTGGGAGCAAATTCTGCTTTTAATTAGCTCTACGGAATATCATATTAAAGTAGAAAATTGAATAAGCAATGCTAAATTCGTTGATAACAGATTTTTCTATTTTGATTCTACCTATAAATACGAGTACCTATACCTATACCTACCTATAAATACGAGTAAATAGAACAGCAACATATTTATAAATGTTATTTCTGTAAGGAAATCTCGACAAATTGAATTGAAAAATCAGTTTTCTCTGCGAGTTTTAATATTTTTAACTGAATATGGTGAACCGTTTTCAAGTTATTTAAATATTTGTAGTGGAAGTACCTTTATTCTGGACATAACGGTATATCACGATAAGTCGAGCTGATAGAAAAAAAAACCTAGTGCTGATTAGGATTCAGCGTTCCAAATTACCTTAAAAACAACATTCAGTTCTTAAACAACAAATACCTTGTTCCCTTGTGTTATAGGTAGTGAGTTTAACTCCTGTCTATAGCTAGCTTCTATTTTGAACGCAGCCGGATGGCTTGCTTAGGCCTTATATAGCCATTGTGTCCTCTCCTGGCACTGTTCTAGATTATATTGCTTCCATGGCCTATAAAGTTATCTGGATCTCGGACTGACAGACGCTGGAAGCAGCTGCTCCTTATCCGACACTTCTCTTAAAGCCGTCTGTTTTTTGCGGCATTTCTAGCCACAAATTCTTTTCTCTTTATAAAAAAGTCTAATTGTTCCTATAAAGGTTATACTAGTGTGTCCCTAAAAATTAAATGTTGATATTTAATCAAACGGGAGGTTAAAAGATGAAAACCATATTTTCTTTCACGCCCCAAGATGCCCAGGAAATGCGGAAACTGTTCCCATTCCCAGTGAAAGAATTTCTCGGCTAACTAACAGTTGTCAATCTTTTACCGAACATACATACAAACATATGAGTGTACCACATTCCAATCATGCTACTGGAAGCCCTCATCTTGGCTGTGCAGACTTATGTGTGTACATACGTATATGTATGAACTACATACGCATACTCGTACATATGTATTTATCTGTCGATCTGGCCTGTATTTGACTTGGTTGAAATGGAGCACAACAGCTCCTTCGAGTGGTGGAGGCGGGAACGCATCAAATTCAATTATCATTCCGGTCCGAACAGTGCCTGTATGCGGGAAGCCGTTTTCCATGTCTAATTTGCCTGCGATCATGTGGATTTTGATCTGCCCCAAACAAGCCCATCTTCATTCTGATCGGAATGGCTTCATTTTGCGCTTGATGGGAGAACGAAAGAATTGGCCTGCTGTGTGTCGATTAGTGTGATACGAGTATCTCGGCGTGCTGTCATTTTCCGCTGATCCGTAGAGGATCTGTCGAGAAAAAAAACATGACATACATACACATGTAGTTACTCCGGTGCCTGGATATAAATGCATATGTAAACAGATTAAACAGATACATATACCCAATACTGCATCCTTGCGAGAAACTTGGCAAGGCCATTTCATAAGAAGACCTTCTTGAAGGCCTCTTTTTAGATCCAATACACATTCGTTTATGCCTTCCAAAATGTGACATTTCAGAAAATTATTTCCCCTCACATTCTCATTTGGCTTTTCTATGAAGGCCAGCTAGAAGGCTTTGTAATAATAACTCCTCTGCTTATTGATTGGCGCATTCTTTGAGGAAGCCTGCAAGAATGCCTTCAAATTTTCTATGAGGGAGATTCAGTAAACATTTCTGGCTCCCTTCTTGTGAAAGGCACACTACCGCGTCTGGTAAGTGAAGGCAGGACGGAAAGTGTTCGCCACAGTGATGGAAAGATAGATGGATATAAGCCGTTTGACGGTGACACCCAAGGTGGTTCGGTAGGCCTGTCCATAGCATATCGGAGTAGCAACCAGAAGTTGTAGGTTCGAATTCAAGTGCAGGCAATTCAAAAAATAAATAAAACAGGAAATTAAGGAGTTTTTAATTAATTCTCAGTAAACAAAATTGTTTTTAATATTTTTATATGAATGTATTCTGGATGACCACTTTCTACGGGCCTTCTGGAAGGCCTTCCAATAGAAAGGTACGTGGATGGCCTTGCTCTGCAATTTAATCCTGTGTTAATTTGCAATGAAGGTGGAATGCGGCAAGCATGCCTCCGAGCATCCTAAGAAGGGCACCTTGAAGGCCTTGCTGGGCCCTTCCTTTTTCCGCTGCTTGTTCACATACATATGTACCCGTATAGTGCAGATAACAAATACAATTTTCTGGTATGTATTTCGTGGGTACCTAAGTAGGAGAGAGCGTACGGATGGATGGGATGGTATGGTTTATGTACGGCAAGTGGTACGAGTGGAGGATTCCATATAATTGTCGTGTCCAAGTGAAAAATGGCATCAGTAGCAGAGTCGGTGCAGTTACGTCCGTACTCGTATATTATATACTTCGGCCTGCATATACTGGTGTGCGTGTCCATGAAACTGTACAAGCAACAACAAAAGCATTCTGCATTCTGATCCGAATCTCGGCAATTTGCATATAAATGGTAGTAAAACGACTTTAGTCACCCGAATCTTGAGCAAACCATAAAAATTAAAATGTGTGCTCTTTTTCTGCTGCTGCCGCTTGGCACTGCCATTGTTCCACATGGTTACGGAGCAAATGTGTGCCCCACCAACACTCCATTCAACGGAGGCGACGAGTAGAAAGCACCCAAATGAGTCTGCTGGCTGGCTGTCCCAATGAGGCTGCTCGTGTGTGTGTGTGTGCATGTACAAATGTGTGAATGGATGGAAGGAAGGGCCACTGCACATGTACTCATGCATGCATGTCGACCGTCGGTTGCATTTGCCAGAAGTGGCAAAACACATCCAACGTGGTGTGGTGCTGTGGTTTCTTCCAATTGCCTGCCATCCATCCACCATCCGGGCCAACCGTGTTGTTCTCAGCTGCAATGCATGTTTTCGCATTAGCTTTGCTTTCCAAGTGGAAAAAGCGCTTCCATTAACAGCACAGCAAGCCATTCATGGTGCAAAGAAAATCAACCCGCCAGCCAGTCATCCATCCATCCACTCATTGGAGTATATTCGCCACCGCCACCAGTCCGTCAACCGACCTTACCTATGGTGCCGTAGTTTGCATGCAAATCAACTATGTGGACCGTTATAATTGCCCCTAATGAATACATAGTGTATGCATACCTAAGTGCATACACATGAACCTAGGTATGTATATACATACATATACACAATGAACATACTATGTATTACTACCTAGTACATATTTACGTGTTTTTCATAAACAACAAGAACAATGAAAACTTATTGCAAACAATCAGCCATGGGACGGACTCTCGTTACTGTATCACCAGCAGCAAGCAGCGCCATCGCCAGCAACCAGACCCAAAAGTCATCATTTTGATCTTTATCACAAATTACGGTGATGTATTGTTTTTAATCATCACAATCGCTCCAACCAGGGATGATAAAGTTAATACTTTGGTACTTTTTTTGTGATACTTTTTGACTTGTAAGAGTAACGTGGTACCCCCGCTACTCTTCTAATACGTTTTTAAGTTTAACGAAAAAAACTTATTGTACAAATGTACAAAAGACTTAATTTCACGAAAATTAATCAGAAGTCGCACAAACCCCACTTTGTTGTTTTTCGAGCGAACTGTAACTGTAATCAGCAACCGGCCGTTTTTTTTTTTTTATCAAAATATGAACTACTACTGCCGAGCTTCGGTAGGGTTGTTTAAAGTCGGTCATAACGCCGCATGCTAAATTTTAAGGGTGTGTGATTGAAATGACACTTCTAAGCGGTTGGGCGTCTCGTCAGTATGGAACTTTAGAAGGGGGCTATATGAAAACGTAGTCCGTTTTTATATCAAAATTTATATCTACCCCATCGAAAAGAGAAAATCCAAAGAAGTGGTTAAGATCCGGAATAAATGATTCTTATACAAGCTTGTCATAAGACGGATGATCTATCTGTTTTTCATAACATACTTTAAAGAAAAACATTCGGCGCTAGGAGAAGACAAACCATTCCTTGCCATCCTTGCTAGGCAACAACTTAGAAGTAGATAAAAAGAAATTGCTTAGAAAGTACTTTGATTTTTTTATGGGGCATAATGCTATGATCTAAAAAAATCTAAACAAAAGTGTGGCCTGTGATAGTGCGGGACCTCAAAGAAACAAATGGGCATATACGATCCAACGCTGTTCAAAAACATGGATGGACAATTTGATCAAAGTACGTAATTTGTGACACAATGTTCTGCACAATTTGGTCAATTTGTGCTTTTAGATTTGCAATCCTAAATCGGAAAAATTCTTTAGTAAGACAACGAAATGTGGCTTGTTCTTGGCCCAAGACTAACCAATGGCGAGACAGACATTACTAAATGGAATCAGATAGGTTTTGAAATCTATTCGGGCCTATCTCTCTGTCAAACAGCAGCATTACGTCATAATACCTTGTACCACAGAGTGGTGTTGGGTATAGAAAATAAATTGGTACCTTTCTGCCCCAAAAAGTACTTTTTTATATATTTTGTTGTACCAATTCGCCAATCTCATTAATCATCCCTGGCTCCAACGAGGGCAATTAAAGCGGCTAACACACACACACGAATTTTTTTCTCTTTCTTTATCTCTCTCTTCGCAATTATACACAGTGTAGTCAAATATTTTCCGAAAAGTCCCGTCAATGAAGAAAAATTCTAAGACAATCTAGCCACGTCCGTCTGTTGTAAGAACGATACAGTCAAATCAAAAAGACCTAGAGTCTTACCAGATATATGTCTTATAGTCGGCGTTGGGTTGGGTGTATTGAAAATGGACCAAATCAGGCCAAATGGAAAAAAGTTTCCCTTTGAGGGACTAAAAAAGGTGAACTTTGAAATTTAAGCTCCGAATTAAATTAATGTATCGTCATAAATTAATTTATCGTTATCGGACCCTCGGAGCCCAAACACCCCCCCCCCCCGTTTTGTTCGGTGACATATGGCTTTCCAGGAGCGGTGAAAGCTTCTCACAAGTCCAAAAATGCACCTATATTTTAGATTTGGCCCAACTTGGGATTCGGACCCAATCCCAAGTGGCTCAAAAAGTCGGCATCCTTAAACTATGGGTATAAACAAACAATAAAATTTCGTCATGATTCTGAATATCGCATTCAGTTTACGATTTAGAGAAATTTGGGTAAAGCATAGAATTAAGTTCCCAAGAGACCCAAAAATCGATGCTAAGGTCCCTAGGTCGCCGAAAAAATGGTCCCTTCCAACATGGATATATGGGTACTCAGAAACCGTGGAATTTTATGAAGAATCTGAATATGACATTAATTTGACTATTTGGCAAAATTCGAGGCCTTGACCAACTTTGCACTCGGACTTGCCAATAGAGCAATACCTATAAAAAGCAACAACAATTATCGTCACCTATCCGAAAATAACATTAATTCTACGATTCATCTATATTTGAGGTCTTGACCCATAGGTCAAAGGTCCCTAGAGTGCCGAAAAATAGGTCAAAGGTCCCTAGAGTGCCGAAAAAAAAATAGGACACTTCGAACATCGACATACGTTTACTCAGAAGCAGTGGAATTTCACACTTATTTCAGTATGATTTATTTTGTGAGATTTTTTTAAATTTAAGGTCCGAATCTACGGATTCTCCAATAACCAACAATTTTCACGAATCTGACAGGACAACGGTTCATAGGGCCACAAAAAAAATGTTTCTGTCAAACATGGACCCACACCCAACATCCAAATTCCCCAATACTTTCAAGGCCATACTACAGCGCAATCCATGGTGGTCCGCAATCGGTCCGACCGAACTTACGCACTGTCTCTTGTTTTGATTGACATTTTCATGAGGCTTAAACTAAAACATTCTTAGTAAAGACTACAGATCGATTTTTTAATGAGTAGGTAAGCTAGATGTCACAAAAATGTTGACATATAATAGGCGTGTTCTATTGGTACTCGCTTATTAAGCTAAAGCGAAAACTTCCAAACTTTACGAGCATTTTTTGTAAGAACTGATTATTTGTGTACAAGAACTGATTAGCTTTAAGCATCATAAACTGTTTGTTTTGAAAATTTGTAATTTGCGCAAAAAAAGTTATTAAGGAAATACTACGAGGGCATATCAATAACTCCGTGACTTTTCCAACTTCTCTCGTAATTATATAATATGCAGCACTGCTCCCATCAAGTATCATCTGTTAATAGACTACTGTAAAATTGTGAGAGAGTTCCGTCATTTAGTTTGTGTTTGATATGAAAACGTGAATTTCGAGTGCTCATTAAACATTATTTTTTGCGGAAAAACCGCCAATCAAAGTTTCGATTTTACATGATCAGTTGGATTAAGAAACCTATCTGCAAGATTTCTGTCGCGTTTCCTGTCAATTGACCATAAACGTAATCGTGTGACAACTTCAAAGGATTGTTTTGAGTTGTTTAACAGCAATTCGAATGAGTTTTTGCGCGTTTTTCCGGGAGAACCGGCTCCGAAGAAGGCCGAGGTGACGTTGACGGCCAACAAAGTAATTGCAACAGTTTTTTGGGATGCACGCGGGATAATCCAAATCGATTACCTTCAAAAGGGGAAAAAATAAACGGCGAATAATATGCGAACTAACTGGACCGATTTAAAGATTTAAAAAAAACGACACCATATGGTTAAGAAAAAAAGTTCTTTTTCGTCAAGATTATGCCCGCGTGCAGTTTTAATGGGAAAATTGCATGAATTGCGTTACGAATTGGTATCTCATCCGCCGGATTTAGCGACTAAACCTAAAGAAATAGCTCGGTGGAAAAGGATTCCGCTCCGAAACAGAGATTAACATCACTGAACAAAATTTTTGTCGAAAACAGCGGATCTTCCCGTTTCTCACCGAACGCTCATTTCCATCATACAGTTGCCAACATTTAAAGGTAATTGTTTTCAAAAAATAAATGCCATACAATGTGCTTTAAAATTACCAATAAATATTCCACACTTGAATTGAATTTTTATATTTTTTCTTGTTCTGAAAAAATACCTCTTGATGGATCAGCCTATATAACTGAGGAGTGGTTCATCGATTCATCGACATTTTCTTTACAAAATTTTAGTAACTTAACACAATTTTTATACCACCTAGCGATGGGTGGATGGTATACTAACATTGTCATTCCGTTTGCAACACCACGAAATATTGACTGGATACTCTATAATTTTTTTTATATATTATTATTCGTCGTAATTCTCAGAGAAATTAACTCTAGCCGTCCGTCTGTTGAAAGCACCAAAGCGGTCGAAGCAATTAAACCGGGACCCTAAAAATTTACATGATAATGGCTTAACCCTCCGGCGGGTGAGAAGGTCCCTAGGGACCTTTTTAATTTTCAAACTGAAATTACTCCTTGATGGTCCATGGGAAGTATACCCGATCCCCACATGTATTCCAAGGAAATTTTATCTAGAACCGAATTTACCCTTACTTTTTACGCATACTCTTACCTACTCTTACTCTCGCATAGACGCAGATGTACAAGATAGAAGCCAGGTAGACGTAGGAAAGGGTATAAAAGCGGCTGTAGTTTCGTAAACCAAATCAGTGAAAGTTGAGACAGTGAACATCAAGTGCGAAATTTTATTTTGAATTTTATAAAGAGAAATAAAAGTACAATACAATGACAAAGGAAAATTTAGACATTGCTGAAATTGTGGTACGTCCTAGTACACGCTACGAGCAAATCAGTGAATATGAAAGACGTGCAGTATATGATAGTTTTGCAGACTTCATGAGTGCGGAGATGAGTGATGCCGATGAAGGTGCTATTCCTGCATTTCGTTTTGAAGGTGCGAATGATAACAATTTTACATATCAAGCAAACTTTCATGTTGATGATTCGGATGTGGAAACTGAACCACTTATAGACATAAATGAAGATATTAGTGATGACGACGATGATAAAGAGGAAGAAACTGATGCTCAGCAAATATTTTCATTTCCAAAGATGGCACCAAATGGACTAAAAATTAACCATTGACTTCCCGTACTCGTGCTCATAACGTTGTCGAATACACAAGGAGGAGTCCGGGACCAGTAGGAACCACATATGATCCCATTACCATATTCCACTCGCTCATTACCAAAGACATGGCTACATCATAATACGCGAATTAAATCGGAACGCTGCATGGAATTTGGCAAATCCAACTAACACAAAGGAATGGAAACCAATCACTTTGCAAGAGTTCGATTTTTGGCTATTATTTTGTATGCTGAGAGTTATGGGGCCCAACGCGCTGTCCAATATATAAAGCTGCATTATCATTAGATCGTATGAAGTGCATAAAACAATGCCTTAGATTTGACAATGGAAATACGCGACAGCAACGACTAATCAACAGCAAAACTGCGGCTATTGATGATATTTGGCAAATGTTGCAGTCTAACTTGGTAGCAGCTTACACTTCGCATGATGCAGTGACCGTTGATGAGCACTTATTCCCGTACAGAGGCCGCATCCGCTTCACACAATACATTCCATCGAAGCCTGCCAAGTACGGTATAAAGATATGGTGGTTGTGCGACTCAAAATCATTTTATCCTGTCAAACGAAGGATTTACTCTAGGAAATTGCCTGACCAGGCACGAGAGGTGAATCAAGGGCAGAATGCTGTACTTCAACTTTCGGAGAAATATTTGAATACAGGCCGCACAATTTATGCCGACAATTTTTTCACAGCTTTGGATTTGGCGCGTACTTTGATCAGGAAGAAAACAATAAATAAAGAGGTCTTCAACAACGCACAATGGACTGACATCTTACGGATTACAGCAGGGGGCAAGAATCGAAAAAAAATGTTAGAGGCCAGGGCAAAAGTGGAACCGAAAAACACTACATGCAGTTGGCCATAAGGAAGCCAAAGATATAGCCGCTGATGCAAGACATTGCTCACTGAGCAGCTTCAGCTATAAATCATTCCCTTATACACCCAACTCCACATTCCGCAACTATTTGAATCTCTACCTTTTCAGCTGATTCGTGCACCTACATCTGAAGTGAGTCGAAAATTATCCTCAAGTCGACAGCCCTTAGCTCTTGACTATAATGGACTGGAGTATGGCTTTTACCAATTAGCCGAATCTCCTGACGTGCGACATCCCAACAAACCAATAATGCAATTTAATTGAAGAATAAGCTTACAATTAACAAATGTCTGCAACATTTCATAAACATGCTTGTACAAGGTTTACTTATGTGCAAAATATAAAGTCTTTTAAAACAGTGTTTTAAAAACGATTTCCATCGCAACAGAATTTAGGTAACAGCAACGTAAATGCGATTGCAAAACACTTATGCTCACTATGGTTTTGTAAGTGTTCTTGCATATAATAATGTGCCGTTATTCGAACGCGTGAATTTTGCTTCTGGTTTATGTTGATAGGCGAAGTTGGAAGTCAAGTTTTTCTCTGCATTTCATTTGATATTTCTCAATTTCTGACTAAATCAATTTGAACCATGGAAAGATCCACAAGCGAGCAACGCGTTGAAGTTATTCAGGATTCAGGCAACAGTGGATGATCAATTTTCGAAGAAAGTCATCTTCAGTGATGAGGCACATTTTCACTCCAGTGGATTCGTCAATAAGCAGAATTGCCGCATTTGAGCGAATGATAATCAAAGAGTAATTGTCGAAAAAACAATGCACCCACAAAGAGTGAGTGTTAGGTGCGGTTTTTGGGCTGGCGGCATCACCGGGCCGTATTTTTTCCAAAATTAGGCCGGTCAGGGAGTTACTGTGAATGGTGTTTGCTATCGTGATATGATAACGAACATTTAATTGGAAGTTATGGACGTGGACGATATGTGGCTTCAACAGAGCGGTGCCACTTGCCACACAGCTACGAAACAATGGCTCTTTTGCGCGACAAATTCAATGGCCGTGTTATCTCACGTCGTGGCGATGTTAATTGGCCGCCAAGATCATGTGATTTGACACTGTTGGACTTCTTTCTTTGGGGTTATTTGAAAGAAAAGGTGTACGTCGATAAGCCAGCAACAATTCAAGAGCTAAAGGATGAGATAATTCGGCACATTATCGGCATAGAACCTCTAGTATGGTTCAGCGTCATCGAAAGTTTGAACCATCGGATGGAGGTGTGCCGCCGAGGTCGCGGCCGATGTTTTTTTCCTCGGCCCTTAAAATTTTACCACCCTAAAAAAAAAGAAAAAAGTAAAATCCATAAAAGTAGATAAAAATATAAACCGCAAGTATAAAATGCCGTACAAAACAAAGTGTTCGTAAATAATCAAAAGAAGTTGTAGCTTTGCTATTAGATGCTAAACGACTTAAGAAATGCGCTTACAAAAGTGAAGTTGAAGCCAACTATAGTCGGAAAAAAATTGCAGTGTAGTTGTAGCGAACTGTAACCAAAATAATTCTTATTTAAATGACGAAATTGTAAACAGCAGTGAAGATGAGATTTCAAGTTCTGACGGAAATGTGGAAGAGAGCAATTGCAGCGTGGGCTGTTAAACATGCCATAAGAAGTATTTCCATAAGTTATTTCAAATATTGTACGCATTTAAAGTTTAATTTCATTTTTAATTTTATAGATGCTGCTATATTTATTGTATTGAACGAGGACAATTTTGTCCACAGGCCAAATTTTTTTTTCAATTTGCCAAAACTAAGCAAGAGAGCGCAAATAATTATTTCTTAACCTGTGAGCATTAATAAAATAATAAATAAAACCTAAATAGCAAAGTGGCATTGATTTTCGTGGCTGCACACTACTTTTATCATGATTTCGGGTCCGTGACAACCCTCTTCAGAAAGCCTTGTTGCAATTGTTGGAAGTAAAACCGAACTCTATAAGGCCAGGTTTTCCCCAAACGAATGACAACTACTGTTGTAAACCTTACTCTTCAAGTTTTCTTCGCACAATTGCCACGAAAAATCAAAAAAATCTTCGCACAATTGCCACGAAAAATCAATGTCACTTTGCCATTTTGTTAAAAACTTGTCTTCTATTTAAATATAGAAGCAATAGGTCTTGAGCCGGTTTAATCCCTGTTCAATGTATAAAACCTAAATATTTAAAAAATATTTGAAAATTAGAACAGCCTAGTTCATAACAGCTGGCGTATGCTAACTTTAGCCATCCGTTATGAACAAGGCTATTATAAGTATAATAGCTCATTGCTTAATTGTATTCATAAGCTTGAAAAACACTTACAAAAATGAGCATGATTAGAAAAGGTTGTCTACAATTACATTTCTCAGCTTGTTGTCTACAAGACTACTGGCTAGAAAACTTATCACAAGGGATCGATTTGGTTAATTATGCAATATATAACAAGCCTTTTACAATTGTTGTCACAACACTTTTCCAAGCTTAAGGCTTATGATTGTAAGATTGTTACAAACTTTTTCTAAAGCGTTTCGGTTTGTTGGGATGCCATCCTCTGCACACATCCTCAGATATGTTTGTGCGAATGTATGCATCAATTAATGTGCTCACACGTATGCCATTGATTGTCGCCTTGTTTTGTGGGCTCTTCCATTTGCGTATCCTATCAAAACGTAATAAATCTCTGCTGGATCCTCGTAAATCTTTGGCGAATGGAGGAATCTTAAGTTCCTTTAGTTATGACTACTTCGCATAAATCAAAATTATCTTCTTGTTGACCAGTTTTGTGCTCACTTTTAAACTGTGTGCTACACAACGGGACGGTGGACATTATTTGTTTGTGGCCATGTCGGCAACATTTGGCGCATGTACGGATGCAGGTGAAAGGAAGCTAATTAAGAAATCCGTGGCTGCAAGGACAATATACCATCACTTGGTGCACACAATACATATTATAAGTCGATGGGGGGAGGTTGGAAAGAGTATAAATTGACTGTGACCCTATGCATCTATTTCAAAGGGACGATTGCAAAGACAATTAAATCTCACAAGCTTCAGTGCTACGATAAGTTGTAGAAATACCTTAACTTTTGCGCTCTTAGTAATTTGAATACAAACACTTTTGTCTTTCAACATTAAAAAAATACTCCTCTCAACATCAAACTTACTCGTATGAATATCTTCATGAGTAGAGTTCGACACGACAAAACGCCATCCGCGGCGACAGTCGTGCCATCCGCGCGACAACCTCTAGACACTACCACCGAAGATATTTCGACGTTGTCATAACACAAAAAACGGTGTGACAAATGGCAAATCGGTGTTGATTTTGATCGTGTCGCTTGGTGTAAATGCTTCTAAAGGACGAGTGTGAATAGATTATGACAATAAGTTTGACATGGCGCCTTGGTCTGTGCACCATAAAAAAATTGTATTTTCTCACATACGGAATTGTACGAGTACGAGTATGGAAACGTATTTACATGGCTTACAGATAAAACCATTACTCGACAAGTCGCGGGCAGATACGAGCTAGAAAAAGAAGACGCTCGAAAATGTCAGATGTTTTTTTTACCTGGACTTGAATCTGGGCTACTGCTTATATAATAGTCGAGCACTTTAACGAATACAAATCTGCAGTTTGCGTGCAAGCTATACTTATCAAAATGAATCGTCCGATAGGGCAACAGGAATGCAGAAAGCTTGCAAGCATGCTTGTAGAAGCAGCAAAGTATAAGCTCGAGTTGCCCAAAGCAGAGGGTGAAGGAACCATATTTTGTCCGAGTATCGAATGAAACCCCATAATAAGGGACCAATAACTTTCGACAATACCACAAGCTATACTGAAAGGAGGTTTATCCACAAACAGAAATATTCTTAATAGAGCCGATTTAAATGTTAGAAGAACTGGAACGCTGCTCCAGAATACCGACTCAGGTTTAATTTTGCAGAAATGAATAAAGGTAAAGCATTTTTATTATTTGGTTGACGCCTCATGGATCTGATCAAAAACCATTTGTGTGGCGAACATCGAATAAAGAGCTGCTCTCAAAGCATATAAAAACGTCTGCATAATACGTTATAATGTGATGTCACTTTTCTGTTACTGATATCGGTTCAGTTCTTTGGAGGACAAATGGATAGGAAGGTATACTTTACATTTTGAATTCCAACGGGAAACACAAGCGTACAGTAACAACCCATTACAAACTTCTTAGGTATAACTCTTTACCATTTGCATCAACAGGTAATGTCACTACATTACATACCGCACGCATTACATACAGGTGGGCGATAGTTCGAACTTCGAAAAAGGGATTGACCTGCTTATAATTATATCACTTTTTCTCAGGTGACGTTTGATTCTTTTTTAATAACAGTTCTGGTCCTTTATGTACGACTTGTACCACTTTTACTACTTTAACGTTGCCCTACACCGAAAAAAGCAACACTTGCAAGAAACCAATTACTTTCTGTTGCTATCATCAATTGCATGATTCGACATGCCATAGGATAGTGGCTACGATAATAGCACGGTACCCAACTGAATTCAGTGAATCTATTGGTTGCCACAACTGGTGGCTATGGCAAGTAACCAGTTATGAAGGACATGTTACTTTGGTATCAAGAATTGCAGATGACAACAGATAAGTTCTTTGTAGTTACCAACCCCCGTTTAGGTCGCCGCTGGTACATGTTAAAGGCTATCTCAACATTAGAATCGTATTCCTCAAATAATATATTAGTTCTAGTTACTACAAAATCTTTAAACCTTATTCGGAAATCCTTATTCGGAAATCCCGACTAAAAAAATCGGATACGAGTATAAATAAAAAAAACGTGTTCAATTTGTTTTAATTTCTTATTGGGTTAGACGGTTTATGCTTCAAAACTGTAAATAAATACATATTTTCTACAATATAGAAACAGGCTTAACTGTATGCTAGCGACATTACTCAGACTTGATTAAAAAACAATAACCATTTTGTTTTTTGCTGTCGCTGACCTATTTATATTTATTTCCCCAATTACTGTCCCCTTAAGATTGACAGTATATATGTGACGCGCAAAATAGAAAGGGACCTAAGGTTAAAAGCCAGTTTTGTTCAGGAGAGCCATTTTAAAGATTAGGTCCCTTTCTATTTGCGCTTAGAATCGTCGACTTCACTTTCATAAAACGAGCATATCTCTGGGAGGGAACACTTTTGGGGCTTGGGATCGGTCTCATTCGATGCTCAGATGTTGTCCACATCAAAAAAAGAAACAAAAATGAAAATTGATTTGTTTTACCCTAAGGTTCCTTTCTCTATGCGCTGTCACTTATAAGTATTGTTATGCTGTTTTTAATTTTTATCAGATTAGGTCAATGTGGGTATCATGCGAAAGCTTATCTATCCAAATACGTATTTATTTTACTGGTCTTTTGACATATTGCAATGCGGTTTCCACCCATTTTTTAAACAGCCCACTGTGCTTGAATATGACGATATGGAAGTATAAATCTCTTATTGCATATCTGTAGCCAAGACTTTAATCATTCATTTGAAATCTTTTGTGTTACATTAATCCCTAAGTTGGCGGAAATACATAGGTTTACAACTCCAACTCGTTAAGGTATTTTAATAACAAATCAAATCTTTGACACTGTAAAACCAAAATCTAGTTTTACAGGGTGGGCGATTTACTATTTTAATTTGGAGTCGGCTGTAAAAAAAAGACAAGCAATTTTTCCAATATCTGGTTTAATTGAAAGGGTTGAACTTTGTCATGTAATAATGGAACACAACATCATTCATATGGATACCACAACTGGCTCGGCAGTAACTTATCCGATCAACTCAATTTTTCCGTACATTTTCAATTGTTTCCAATGGAAATTTAGATTTTATGTTTGCACGCTTCCATTTTGTCTGGATGCTTCACATTGATTCGTAATGGCTCCCCACAGAAAATAATCCAAAGGGCTCAAATCCGGGCTCCGAGGCAGCCAATTGATACGAGGGCAGATCAATAATTCCGTCCAGCTTCCCTCGTAGTTATACTCGTATGAAATGCAACACTGCTCCCATCAAGTACCATCTGTAAATGGACTACTGTCAAATTGTGAGAGAGTTCCGTCATTTAGCTCTCAAAACATACAACCTCGTGGATTTCGTTAAAAATGGAAAAAAGTGAATTTCGATTGCTCAAGTGAAAGTAAATTTCGAGTCAATCAAACCAAGGAAAAGCTTGATAAATACAGGGTGGGCCAAAAATTAACATGGGTTTAAACAATTTATAACTTATTCGTTTATATATTTTTTTATCTTTTATTCAGACTATATAAATAAGATTCACAACTAAACAAAGAACTAGCACAATGGAATTTTATTATTTAAATACGCGATCAATTATTTCAACGCAAAGTGATGAGTTATGAAGCTCATTTTCATTTAAATGACTTTGTTAATAGCCAGAGCTTTTGGTTCTGTGGATCTGAAAATCCAAGAGCCATTCATCAACGCCAATTGCAACCCAAAAGGTGTACAGTATGGTGTGGGATCACATCTGCAAATATCATTGGGCCTTACTTCTTCGAGAATGAAGATGGAAGTGCTGTAACCGTCAATGGAGAGCGGTATCGGTTTATGATAGACAAAACAGAAACAGACCTGAGATGTGAGGAAAACAGAGCAGGATGGAGCCACTGTCCACACTGCGCGAGATACAGTGGCACTTTTAAGTCAAATTTTTGGAGAGCAAATATTTTCCAGAAATTCGGAACGCGATCGCCAGATTTGCCAGCACCCGACTATTTTCTTATGGTTTATTTGAAGTAGCTCGTATATGTGAATAAGCCCAAGACAATCCTTCAACTCAAGGCCAACATTGTTGAAGAAATGCGAAAAATTCGCCACAGTATTTGAAAGATGTTATGAAAAATGCTCTAAAACGAGCCATCTCTGCGAAGCTGAAAACGGGGGTCATTTAGGTAACATTAATAATCTGAGCAAAAGAAGTAAAAAAAAACAAAAAAATACGAAAAAGTTATTAAAGTTTTTAACCCCATGGTAACTTTTCGTTTCGGTCGCACAAGTACAAATGACGCTGAACGTCAATAAATCCGAGAATGTCGAAAACATTCACAGCCGAGCGAAAAGTAAATGTGCGTGGGTTGATGCAGTGTGGTTTCGATTTTACATGATCAGTTGGGCTTAAGAAGGCTATCTGCAAGATGCGTGCTGTGATTATCATTTCATCAAGATAACGCAGGGGTGCACACGTGTTCCATCGCAATGGGAAAATTTATTGAATTTGGTTACGAATTGGTACCTCATCCACCATATTCTCCGGATGTAGCCCTTAGTGACAATTTCCTATTTCCAAACCTAAAGAAATAGCTCGGTGGAAAGAGATTCAGCTCCAACGATGAAAATATTGATCAAACAAATGCCTATTTTATGGGCCTCGAAAAATCCTATTTTTTGGAAGGGATACAAAAATTGGACTAAGTGTATTGAGCTAAAAGGAGATTATGTTGAACAAAAGTAAACAGTGTTTTATTCGAAAAGTCAAGCAATTATTGATCTGCCCTCGTATCGCAATTTCAGCTGATTATTCGAGTTTTAAAAAGTGTGCGAAAAATATCGGTGATTGCGTTGGCTGTGTGACATGTGGCCCCGTCTTGGCGGTGGACATGCGGCTATTTGGCTTATTGACATAGCCACCGAGATGAAAATAAGCTTCATCTGAAAACACGATTTTTCGGTAAAATTCTAATTCTCCTTCCAAAAAATCTCCAGCCCATTGGGCGGGCCTTCCATTACACAGTGATACAAAATCAAACTTTCCGAATGAGAATGGGATGAGACCAATTGCAAATGAATGTTGATCTATAACAAATCCTTCGAGTGTTTTCTTTAGTTCAGTGCGAGATTTTTTTAAACGCATTTGAAGTTGGTGATTTTGGAACGCTGTCTAACAAGAAAAGATCATTGAAAATTTGATGAAATAATGCTTATTTATTTTTATTATCCTGTAAAGTTGTGGTATCCTACTGTTTTTGTGGTGCCATTATACCCAGAGAAAACCACGGTATGGTGCGCTTTATAAGCTGGTGGAATCATCGGTGCATATTTTTTCAAAAATGATGATGGTCGAAACGTAACCGTGAATGGAGCTCGCTGTCGCGCCTTGATGTCGGACTTTCTGCTTCTTGAAATTGAAGCCCGTAATCTTGACGACATTTGTATTTAACAGGACGGCTCCACTTGCCATACAGCTGCTCAAGCAATGGATATATTAAGAGGTCATTTCAAAGAGCAGCCAATTTCACGTTTTGGACCGGAGAGTTGGCCGCCTAGATCGTGTAATATCACAGCTATAGACTTTTTCCGTTGGGGCTACGCAAAGTCCAAATTCTATGCTGACAAACCACCTACGATTCAGGTTTTGGAAGCCAACATTACGCGTGTCATTAAAGCAATACCGGTCGAAATGCTCGAACAAGTCATCCAAAATTCGACCCCCAGAATGGACACCCAGGAGCGTATTTGCTGCCACCATTTCAAGGAATTTGAATTCAAAAAATAAATGGCATAAAATGTCCTTTCGAAAAAACCACAAATATTCTACATTTTATTTGATTTGTTTTTGAACTTGTCTTTTATTTTGAAAAAATACCTTTAGATTGATCATCCGATACAAATTTAAAATTTTAAATGACCAACCCTATAGTTCCATTTGTGCATACAAACTACCTAAAAAAGATTCAAAAGTAAAAATTATTATTTACAAAAACTGTTCATGATGCAAATAACAGAATTTAATTCAATTCACTATTAAATATTAAATATTGCACAGATTTGGTCTAGCCTTATATACTTACAGAATATTAAGTAACATGATAGTTTATAGTAAGTCTCTTATCAAGGTATATGTCTAGGCATTTGACATTTTCCAAGCGAATTGTCGTGCAAATAACAGGTCTTTCTTTTCGCGTGAAAAAGATAGCTTGCGTATTTTCCACGTTGAGTTCTATCTTCCATTAGAAGTAATACTCGACTAACCTATTAAATAAATATTAAAGTCCCGTCAAAATCTGCTGACTGAGCTGATAATAAATCCCTACATCATCAGCTTATGCAGCGAATTTGCATGTGTTTGTTGTGGGCACTGCAAGCTCAAAATATTATACAAAACTGGTCCTAGTACAGAACCTTGAGGATCACCAGCTGGTATCAGCATGAGATCCGAAAATGTATTATTTAGAGATACACTGAAAAATGTCCCTACAAGAAATGAAAAGTCAATTGCCCTGAATGTTCCGAATCGAGAATGGGTGAAAACAGAACCTGTTACAGCACTGGTTCGGTATGGGTGTAATGGTGTCAATTGCTTGAAATTTCAAAGTCGTCAAATTCGCGGTACAACTTCGCACACAAAAGATTTTACATATCCGCGGATTTCAGCTATCTTTTAAACAAAATCCACTGTAAGCGAGTTTAGAAATCTATTTAAATTTGTATGAAAATTTACATTCGGATCAAATTTTTCACTCAATCAGACTAATCGTCATATTGAACTGATGTGATGGGATGGATAGGATGGCTTCTGTGATACCAATCCATCAATCTTTGATGGATACAGTGACACGTTCGGTACCTGTCCTTTTTGAGCAGGCCCGTAAGATGTCACATATCATCTGAGTTGAGTTAATTGACTTTTTCCAATGACCAAGCCATGTACAAGTCGTCGGCTCCTTTTATAAAGTTGGGTCGGTACTGCGACCGGTCCCATCCATGAGGGACCTCTCACGTGACTGGTACTGTACCGGTCCAATCTTCCGTAGGGGTGATACTCAGAATGTTTTTAATAGGGCGGTACGAAGGGAATTGAAAAATTATTTCCTTATACGAGTAATTAAGATGCGTTGCCAAACTGAAACGAAAGCTTTTTGGACATTCAGTAACACCAAGGCTATGGATGCTCCGCAATTTAGTCCGTCTTTTTGATCTTTACAAATTCTCTTTACTAACTGAACAGCGAAGTGAATGCTTCGGAAGCCGAATTGTTACCGTGATATTTCCTGAATAAGGAGATTCTCAGAGATGTCAAAAGTCTAATAGGCCTGCAATTCTCGGGTTTGTTGGGTGTTTTCCCGGTTTAAGCATTGGTATTATTTTTGGTATCTTCCAAGCGTTTGAAAAGTTACGTAGTTTTGATTGCGTTCCTTGAAAGGATTTTCACAACTTGATTATCTATTTAATCTAGGACACACGATTTTGTTCCTTTGCAATTTATGCACTAGTACCTCGACATTTGAAACTGAGATAAGTTCTTGTTTGGGTAGAGTCTGGTAAAAATATCATCAACGAGATGAGTATGACCCTGAAAGCAACAGATGGTTAAGATCAAGAGTCGATGGATTAGCTCGAGAAGCTGCAGGAATATAAGTGTGAGAGTTTAGATGTGAAACTGTAGCTGGTAATAACGAGTTACTCGTACAAATAAAAGAATTAATATTATAAAATTGTTAATTTTAAAAGTTATATAAAAAAAAATTTTTATTTCGGTCAGATAACTGAATACATAAAATGAAACTTTCAGGTGGTCCAGTTAACAAATGTTCGTCGTTCTGACAACCGAATTTAATGAGTTCTTATAACCAACTTTTCGTTAAAAATCTTCTTTTATTAGTAAAAAGTACTGAAGCAGACCAAAACTAAAATTAAACAAGAAGTTAATTAGAAATCTTGTGATAAAAAATATCACACTAAGTTCTTAGTACGTTGCTTTCCTAAAATATGACGCAGTAAGTAGATTTTCATATTTTCAAAATCTTCGCTAAAGTCAATTTTTATTTTTAGTAGTTTGATTTATCTAAACTTAAACGCTCCGTAACATACACAACAACAACCAAAACGCCTATAGCAGGTGGCGTGGTGTATACGCAAAAGCCTTGCTGACTGAATTCCCCATTTGAAAACATCGAAAATTCTGATCGTTTAGCTTGCGACTATTCGATCACAAATCATGTACGAGTAATAACAACATGATCTATAGCGAAATAAAAAGCCAACAAGTAAAAACGTCGTCAAACCTTATATACCCTCCAGCGTCACTTAGCTACGAAAACGCCAAGAAAGTAGTCCCTTGTTCGAACTAAATACATACTGAGCATATTTGCTTTAACTTAAAAACTTTTTTTGAGGCAGGGAAAAAGTATTCTTCAATAGTTCTTCATCAAAATTCTTAACAAAATCCTGTTTTTGATTAATAAATTTTTCAATACTAAGTATTTTGTTTTTATGGCATTTTTCTGCTTTCAATTAATTGAGACATCAATCTTGCACGCTGTACATGAATACTTCAATTGAAGTAGTCAGAGTAAAACACACACATTTGAATACATCTACGGGAAATTTTTTTTGTGCTTACTTTGTTCCGTAGAAAACTCTACTGTCAGCAGTTCTCGTTAATTGCAAATCAGCCTGCCCTTAACTGTATAACCGCTAATCATGGTTAAATCGCATTCATTGCTTGGGGTCGAATGATGGTGAAGTAGCGTTCACCGAAACTGCAGTCATCCCCGCTTGCAACTATTAGTCTTTTCGACTACTTTTTTTTCATAATTTTAGGTATCAATTGAATGCAATGCTCAATGGAATTATAGTCTCAAATCTGATTATGACTTAAGCAAAAAACTCAATTTTCATAAAATTTATGTACAACGTTATTCAAATCAATGTATATTTTCATGAGTTGATATACAATTTACATTATGTAAAATGTTCTGCAAGTTGATGCTCGATGTTCATCAAAAAGTTGTAAGAAATTGAAGAATAATTGATGAAAAATTCTACATCATGTTGTAGGTCGAAAAATGATGTACGAATTTATTAAATTGATGTACGACTTCATCAAATTGATAAACCTTTTTGCAGTGGGATCCCGAACAGTTTATATCTCGACGCAGAGAAAATATATGGTTACTATATGGTCACGGCAACAATTGAATTTCATTTTGACAATAGTATAATTGCGGCAATATTAAAATTGTTAAAATATGACAATAGTATTATTACCAATATTACAAAAAAAAATACGGTTGTAGAAACAATATAAATATGGTTGGTGCGACAAAAGTATTGTTTATAGTTTTAGGTTTATTATAATATGATTACGGCAATCATGCCGTATGATTGTAATTTTTGCAAATTCGAATATGGTTGTTAGGACGATGTTATTGTTACGAATCTTTTGCAATATTAGAACTTTTTATCTGTAAATTAATTTTTAATACAAACTTTTTTATACTTACGAATATATATACGAGTAAATGAAATGAAACACTTCCGTTTTTTAAACGGACTTTTTCTACTGTTAAATTAATCACTCCTATTATTTTGAATTTAAAGTGTTTTTAAATAATTTATTTAAAAAAAATCTATATTGTTGAAAAATAAAATAAGCCAATCCTAATCAATAATTTTGGGAATTTATACTATATGGATAAGGGAGATAAAACCATGGTTGTGTATGAAACATACTATGGGTGTGAGGATTATACTATGGTTGTATGTGAAATAAGCTATGGTTGTGAGGATCTTCTGTGGTAATGTGGAGAATATTATGGAGGAGTGTGAATCATAATATGGTTGTGGGGATCATAGTATGGTTGTAAGTGAATCATACTATTGTTGTGAGGATCATAATATTGTTGTGCCACAACGGCATACCCAACAATAGTATGATGCTCTTCGAATAGTGTTATTCCAACCATAATGTTTTTCTTCGTGCATAAGCTATTGTGCTTTCAACAGACACAAGCACAAATGGACGGAAGTGGTTAGATGAGGATTTTTCGAGACCAAGAATAACTTACTCGGTCCGATTACACTGAGCAACTTAATTTGAAAAAAATCTGAGGCAGAAGGTAGTTTAAGAGATATTCACATAAACCGTTATGTACTACTAACTGCTTTATTTGTGAACCAATATTCAGAGGAGATGAGAAATTGACTTTTTGAACAATTCTGCATCGCTTTTGTTTGGGATTATAATTGTTGAAGATATGGGCAAAAATCTACAGAGATTTCGTGAAATACTTTAAACTGCCTAAACTTTTTGGATTCTTTAACAGTGTTGCAACAAGCTAATAAACTTTACAATCCGATTAAATTTGACTGAGTTATTCAAGACTTAGTCAGGTTTTTGAATACCGGATCACAAATAAAGCAGTTGGGGTCTTTTGTTCAAAAAAATAACGGTTTATGTGAATATCCCCTGGAAAATCAGAGGCATTGCATGCGGAACGAAAACTAATCACCCTTTGGTGGGGGTATAAAAACTACAGTTGATAACGAATATAAGAAGTCAACAAAATCCACTTGTTTCCCTCGTATATGCCTTGGTTGTATGTTTATGAGCAATTATTATTTATAAGAGAGTTATTTCCCAGCTAACCAAACGTTCAGAATTCGGTCAAAATTTCCGATTTAGAATCAGAATTCTTACCGAGAAACATATGAGATGGTTGACACGAATTCTGAACCATTTCTCTGATTTCTGACCGAATTCTGAACTGTAGTCTTGGGAAATTCGCAAGGAAATTTCGATTTCTCGGATCGAGTTCTGACCGAATTCTGAGCGATTTCGGCCATAATTAAGTCTTATTAAGTTCTGATGTTTTTGCCAAAATTTCTATTCTGGGCTAATGTCTTGGCAAATTCTGAGACGTTGCGTGACGCTTCGTTGCAAATTTGTTACTAGTGTCTGAATTATTTCTGAAAAGAGCGGTTGTTTTAAATAAAAATTTGTTTTTATTATTTTTTACATACGAAATATGCAACAAAATTTTAATTCATAGCTTTCGTAAATAAGTTAAATACTTAAAAGCACTTAAATTGTCTAGCGATCCATATTTTAATATAGCTGCACTTAAATGTGTCAAAGAGTGGCAATTGTATGGGTGGAGCGTGGGTTGCTTATTTAGGAATGAAATAAACAAAAATATGAAAAATGTATTCCATACTTTAAATTTATTGAACAGTAAGGGTATTTTTAAATTACATGGTTTTTATAGTCTATCCGGATGATGTCGACACTCGCTATCCACACACTGGTCCGACTGGTATCCAGCCAATTTAAGCCTCAATATTGTTAATATATTAGGTCTCCCAAGGTGTTGGGATGGTTGATAGACACCTTCGACTTTAGGAAACCCCAAAGGAAAAAATCACACGGAGCTAAGTCTGGTGAGCATGCTGGCCAGTTCATACCACCCCTCAATGGGATAAGCCGTCCAGAAAACATTCGCCGAGGTTCGCCGTGTCAAATAGTCCCTTGCTGACAATTGTTGGACCACACACATTTTATACGGGGTGAAAATTCTGTTCATCATGAAGTATCCGGTGGAGAGAACGTCTGGAAATGCCATAAGCAAGTGATACTTCTCTCAGGTCCCCTTCATACACATGGCACATTCACTGCTGTTCTCAATGAAGTTACCCAATTTACAATTGATTGCCGTCCAGTAACACGTCCGCGTGGGGGAACAGCGAATCGTGAACGAAAAGCACGCTGCACTGCAATCATCGAATGAGCATTTAAAAAATACGCTTCAACTCAAAATGACCTCATCTCACGTGTCCAATGCATAATGGCAACTAAAATGCAGACGAATACAAATCTCCTGACAGCTTATATAAGCCACGCACAGTTTCCACTATCTTTGGCCAACAGTGCCGCCACAGCCTGCAGTGCAAAAAAAAAAATAACGGCGTTCCACCCTGTATGTTAGACATTCTTGTCCATACAACACAGAAACCCCGACAACAAGTTCATTTAGTAGCCCATCTGCTTCAGGGTTATATTGTACACAAAGATTTTTATCACACAATATTCTGATTGCAATATGCAATTTACAAAAATGGTTGCAATGACAACCATAAATATTTTCCAACAATGTATAAAAAAAGGTTCGAAATTCAGTCGCATATCATCTTTTAAATTCTAGGAGAGCTCTAGGTAGCCTGTTGAATTCAGACCAACATTGGTTTGTTAATGCAATGTTATTGTTCGAAATGGCAACAAACTGATCATTATTGGCACCAATTGACACTTCTTTCTAAACCACAACTGCATGATTTGCTAAATAACTCCTAAACAAACAACATGCATATAATCTAAGGGAAACTGGGCCACACATCGTATGTTGCGACCGATTTCTTTTTCTAAAGGATTCATTAGTAATTAGGTCAGCAGAACTTTGAGGAAATGTGATCCTTTTCATACTAATATCCCTTTTGAATACATTTTGTGCAACAATAAAAACCTGACCACATACAAAGTGGCCCACCTCTATTTCATTAAAATCCTTTAAATCTTTAACGAAATGTTCTATAAACGACTTTGGTGTACACTCCCACAAGAAAAACTGAACTGCAGTTTGATACACTCGCCAAGATTGTCCATAGGCATTTTTATGAACTTTTAAAGAGGGGAGGTCCATCAATTCCAATATTAACCGTTAATTTATTGGTATTATTCAAATTTGTTTGGCAGAAAAAGTCTGTGAAACAGTTTTCCAAACCGTAATGAATGTATGATCCCTTCCCCATTTCCATGACAGTTGAGTTTATGGGCGTTTCACGCAATGCAAGCTATTATCAAAAAATGTTAAACGAATAGATAAATACCTAACTCAGATAAATAGTTCAGAGTTCGTTGCGAGTTCGTTAAGAGAAGTCTGAACAAAAAATTAATAAGAATCCCAAAGACAAGCCTAACCGAATTCGGGCCGCATTCGTTTAGATATTTCGGAACATAATAAATAAAAATCCCCAGACAAACCGAACAGAATTCGTAACGATTTTGATAAGAATTCTCGACAGATTCGAATTTCTTTTAATCTGGCTAGCATAGAGACTGTACTAGCCAGGACAAGTAGATAAAAAGACATTTTTACTAATAAATGTCAATCTTCGGAATTAAGTCATCTGTATGATCTCGGAAATTAGTCTTTTTTTTACTAACTAACTTGCAATTTCTAAATAAACTCTAATTTTTTTTCTTTTTGTCTGTTTATCGAAGGTTTTTGTTTTTTAAATTTTCCTTCAAACGTAAATATTATGCTCCGAAACTAATTATATGAAAAAAATCTTAAATATATAATAAAGCAGGAAATATATAAACTATCTAACCTCTTAGTACTTAAGACAATTTACATCTGTACAACAAATATTATGAAATAAAGATAGATGAACATATAAACTATCTGAATTTGGTTTACTGGGTTCTTATGTGGATTGATTTGGGAAATCTATTGCTTGTAGGAAAGCATCAAATAATATTATTTATGGAATTTGGCTGCCCAGTATGTAAAGATTTATATTCATTAACGATGATGGCTAAGTACTTTTGAAAAGAATTTTCCCGTGCAAAGAATGGTCTTTGTAATTTTTCTAAAAGTAAAACGAAAGAAAAAAATTGTAAACACTTTATATTCTTTTTATTGAATGAAAATAACCACAATCTTAAATCTATTTGGTTCTTAAGGATGGTACCAGTGTAAAGAACCCAGGTTGATTTGCTCATGTAATAAAAAAGATAGATATCATATAGATATTTTCATTAATTTCGTAAAAACATATTAATTGTATTTAAAACTATAAATATGATAGTTGGTGACGATTGTCCTCAAGTTTTCTATATTAGGCCCCCCTGTGGACCTTTGAGCTGAAATGGTTGCATTAAAGGGCACGGGGTCACCGTGCAAATTGTGTCAACACTGTGCACTGTGTCAAGAACCCACAAGCCAGGAACATCGTTTTAACGACGTTACAAGGGTCACATCGATAGAGATAAATGACATCGTCAAAAACATCGGCGGGAGACTGGGGATATTCAATTTAGCCGATGTATTTGTGGAAATCTTTAAACAAGTCTAGTCGAGTGCTCAGTAGAAAGCCTAACGAACGCATATGAGACCCGTCATCGTATTTGGCTATCTGCCTTCGTGATACGATGCGAAAAATATTTGAGAAAATTATATACAACAGACTGCTCTCCGCGGTGGGGGATCGACATGGTTTATCTCATTGACAATACGGCTTTAATTAGGCTGGGTTTACAGTCGATACTATAAGGCTTGCTACTTTGCTAGCAAAAACGGCGATCGAAGGCAATGCTGCACAAAGGCTGTGGTGTCTATTGATCACCCAAGACGTGAAATCACATTAAAAGTTGAGAAACAAGGGAGTGTCAGTCCAGTCCGGCAAATTGGTGACTCACCAATTGTGCTACAATAAGCAATTCAAACAACTTTTTTATCAATGTATTTCATTTATTTTTTCTGTATAGAAAATGCAATTTAATTTTATATGACTAATTGTGTTGAAGATGATAGACAGTAAAAGGCCTCCATGCTCATCCAAGCATATGCGACACCTGAGCAGGAGATTATTTATTGCGGCCTGAAGGTTTGAAGTAGGGATCGCTTCAATTATTATTTGAGTGGACTGCTTCAATACACTCAAATTCCGAGTTTTGGCATGACCCAATAAATAAAAAGTCTGGTAATTAAAAACACTGGTTCAGAACTTTGCAATTTTACCCTAGTACCCATCCTTCGACCACCAATCCGAAATTTTTCAAACCGCTGCCATTTCGTCCCTTGTATTTTCGGACATGGCCGTATATTAACATATTTTCATGAAACGAGTCAAGGACTACGACGGTGGAATTTGTGCAGCCGTGAATGAACCACCCTGTATCTGAGAGACAACTTGCTAACAGAGTATGCATACTTTTTTGAAAGAGCAAGACGGAACGATCGTTAGAAGGCACGGAGAAGTTAATTACTAACTTACATAGTTTCTGACAGTTCGCGGAGGATACAGAAAGTACAATTACGAATATGGGTAAGACGATTCCCCAACATGTTCACGATGCCCCAATGTAATAGAAGATCTCGATCACGTTATGGCACAACTAGAGCGAGATGTTGGTAAAGATATAGAATCGCGCAATATAATCGGCGCATTGATGGAAGGCCAGGACAACTAAAGGCGGATATGAAGCTGTGTTAAGGTAATACTGCTAAAGCTGAGTGGAACAAGCATCTGCACAAACTTGTAATACCGCAGTGAGGGTATGAAAAGGTACTTTGTATTGCTAAATGGTTTCTTTCCATTAACAAATATTCTTACATGAGCTATTTTTTCAATGGGACTTGTCATTTGTGTTGCTGGACAACGAGTTCGTGTTTCGGATTTTTATAAATTGGAATGTTGTCCTTAAATGAACTATTTTACCTACTATAACTAGGTAAAAAACAGGGTGTTTTGCATGCCCTTCTTGCATGCGCCAAGGGGCCCAGTGCAGCACCTTTCGGAAGGAAAGGCACTACTGGTTTCAGGAAAGTAAATTGTTCTAACAGTGGTGGAGTATAATTGAAACTTATCTGAACACGGACAAAGGTAAACAGTAGAAAACCTAGCGTTAATTTTTCAGTAATCTTAAAGTGCTTGGAGTACATAATATCGTCCAACTAGATCATACAGATAATGTTGTTCAAGCTTTGGTTGGTGCTTCGTCTGCATGTCTTGAATTGCATTAGTAACGAGATGTAAGAAGACGTGCAGACACAATGTTCTTGACAGAAATCTTTGGATTTTGTAAGATTGATCGAACTTACTTTTCCCAACAGCGCTGAACAACGTATATCCAGAAAGTTTGATTGCTCTGTTTTATAGCTGTTTATAGCTCTGTTCGCGTTAAGGAGTCGATGAAGTTGATGCACCTCAAGCATCAGTTGTGTCGCATTGGCTTCTATACGATATTTTCAGGTAGATCCGGAAGAGTCCCCAAATATGTTACATCCTCAGATAAAGAAATGGCGGTATTGATTTATTTCAATGACTAGCATGTACTAAAATTAAGTGCGAGAATTACCTGTGTGCATTTAGCTTTGTTTATTTTGCCAGACCAGAAAGTACTGATTATACTCTTCTCAGCTGAGCACATAGATTCATTATTTTATTTGGAATAAAGACGTTTATTCCAACTAAAATTATGTCAGTTTAACCAGCCAAAAATAATTGGTTTAATCAGGCATGCGGGGATGCTGTCACATCCAAAGAGGAAGGGTTCCGAAAATTTCGTTCAAACAAAACGTCAATACTGAACTGCTACGCAAACAGGCAGTTTCTTTAAGAGCTACGTCTACGTACAAAGGTTCTTACTTCTCCCAGGGGAAGTCAGAGCTTTTGGTCGTTTGTAAGAAGTGTAAAGGATAGTTCATCATCTATCCCAACTCTTGTTAAAGATGATCAGGCATTCACTGACCCGGTTGATAAAGCCAACCTATTGGCTGAAATGTTTACAGGTAATTCTTCCGGAAGCCGGAAAGCAATCAAGCACTCCCCGAGATATTTTTTCGGACTCGTGGAGTTAAATCGGCTTCCTGTGAATCTAGATGCTAGTAAGTCCTCGGGCCGGACGGCACTTGTCCTATGCAAGTGCTCTCCGGCGCTGTAAGTGCTCTTCGAATCAGGCTCGCTCCACGGGACCCTGATGGTATTCTTGTCGGTGCGTTGCAGTCGGTCTATCTTCTATTTTGGTGAGAGTAAGGTTGTGGCTCTGGATATCTTCAAGGCCTTTAATAGAGTCTGGCACGGTGCACTAACATTAAAGCTGATCGCATTTGATGTCGGTAATTGTTTTGCTTGATTTATATCAAGTTTTTTTAAATATCGCACTATAAAAGTGGTTGTAGATGGGCTCTCCTCCAACAAACACACTTTCTTTCTTATTTTCATTGATGAGACACTTGACCGGAATTTACTGGCCATTTCCGAATGGGGTCGAGTGAATAGAGTAGATTTTTATGCGCGTAAGACACAGTGCTGCTTGTTGTCTTACAAGCGATTCATGGACCCATCAGTGTCGTCGTTATCTATCGATGGAATAGATATCGAACAGTCGGATGCTCTTGATTGTCTGGGCATGAAAATACAATGTGACGCTCGTTGGGCTAGGCATTTATTCGAAGTGTCGAAACATGCACTCAAGTGTATAAGCGGTGCAATAAGTATTTCACTCCTTCTGATCTCTTCGATATCTGTACCACCTACATCCGGCTAAAGATGAAATACAACTCCTTTATATGGGTAGGTGCTCCAAAAACGTCCTTGTAACAGTTTGATCGTGTTCAAAGGAGAGCGATGGTGCTGATAGGTGACAGTAGGGTATACAACTCTATTGTATTCCTGGAGTATCGTCGGAATGTAGGTTGCCTGACGCTGTTCTGTCGTTACTTCATGGTGTGTGTTCTTCAGACTTTTGTGGTCTCATTCGTGACGTGATGATGATCGGCAGGGATACACAACTTTCCACAATTCACACCCCTTTGTTATCGATTGGTCAGAACTGTCCGTATGTGGAATCGACTTCTGGCAAATATATTTCCCATCGATTACGACGTCCAGAAATTCAAGACGAAATTCAATTAACATTACTCCCTCTTTCCCCCCTCCGCTCCCTTACTTTCCACCCTCCAACGCAATGCATTGCATGTATAGGGGAAAAGCCCTGAGTGTTGGTCAATAAAAAAACGTTCGTGTTCGTAGGGCTATCTGCGGTGATAAGAAGATGATGAATTGACCCTTATGTGCCCATATGTGACTCTGAAGTGACCACTTTCTAAGGAATGTCAAAGAAGACGTTGCCTCTTAGTCGGAAGTATTAACGCATTTTGCCGATCAAGCTGACGTGCCGCACTTTGTCAAATGTCGCCAAAAAATATGTTTCTCTTGCTCGGTTCAGAAGTTTAGCTTGCTCGGTGGGGATCTGTCCTTTCGGGAATCCTGATGACGATTAAAGGATTATATTATTTGGAACGGAACAGGCTGATCAGTTTTATGGAAAGATGTTGATCTGCCCGTTTCAGAATTTAGGAATTTAACATTATTTTAACATTGAAGGTAAAATAGCGCTGTTGTCGGGCCCTAGTTATAGGTGGATGCCACTTCCATTCTCAGATAACGTACATATGTACGTTTGTGGCTGTCGGTAGTTGGGAACAGACAACACTGTCTATTTCTATTTTGGTTCACAACTTATCAGCTGGCGGTTTAATCAAACGAATGATCGCTCTCACGAGATCCCAATTTACTCACGCATGGGCACCGTCCGTGCATGCAGACGTCGGCGATCCAAACAGCCACAGTCAAAACGAAAACAATTTTCGCCTAATTCCATTTAATTTTGGGCTTTTTGTCCCAAAAATTAATTCTAGCCAGAGCCACAATTATCCCATGTTTTTTTCATTATGTGATTGGCTACGTATGTGTGTGTTGATAAAAAATCATACATACACCCATACATTCAAACAATACCAAAAAATAATTAATAATTACTTTGAGTCACGACATTTAGCCCAACTACATGTTTATGTATGGATGTGTAATACAGATTACATACCCACACTCGTACATACTTATACTCGTACATAAATGTACGTAACTACACACACACACAACGAAGTGAAGAGAAGTAACTTCACTGCTGCTCCAGGAAGTCTCGGCGGTACGGTATGCAAACAAAGTCCAAACTCTTGTTATTAACACTTCTTTCGTTTCGTTTCGTTTCGTTCGTCTTGGTCGGGAGTCTCTTGACCATAAAATTATTAATGGTACACGTGAGTAATAACAAAACGCCAGCGACAACACAAGGGCAACAAAACGAAAAGAGAGAAGGGACGAGCGAAAGGAAGAAAAAGAAATTCTACAAGGGTGAATGAATCTGATAATTGCTGTCTCAAATGCTCTTACCACAAGACAAAATGCTTATTAATTTTTGGCTAAATTCGAACAAGTCGGAGAGAAAACCACGCAAACGGAACGACAGACAAACATACGGGGTCAGTGTGAATATGCACACACACACACGCGAGAATGTTGTGGCAACTCCCCAAAAGAAAGTCAATGCAATTATGGTTGCGGTTATTCGTCTTTCTCCTTTCACCTCTCACCCATCTGCGGACGGCCGGTAATTGCCGTAATAGGGTACATAATTAGATTGTTCTGTACTGTACTGGTACCCTACATGCAACAATTAGCAGTCGCTTTACACGGCAGCAATATTTCGGATCATCGTTCATCGACCGATCGACACATTTGTGGCATCGTTCGCAAAGTGCTGATGGTGTTGATTATGCGACAGTTGCATGATCGGGACGGGTCTGTATGTACCCATTCATCCATACATATTTATTTTTGATTTCGACTCAATGCATACGAATGAGAGTTTACGTCTAACAAGATTTTGTTAGTTTAAGGAGTGCATCGGATTTAGATATGTACGAGGTATGTACTTTTGCTGCAAACAGTACGAGTATTCCCTCTCGCTCATGGCAGAGTTTATAGTAAGAGTTGCTGCATTCCGAGACGACAACGGTTATTTTTATGTTAGTAACTTCACGCAGAAAAAATATATGGTGCCTATATGGTCACGGCAACAATAACACAGTACAACAGCCAATCTGGGGGGTGAGAAATTCCAAGTCACGGTGATGGTACTAGGTTGCGTTCGTATGTGCCAGTTACAATTTTTTTGGCAAAATTTTCTTCATAAATTTATTTCTAATTGCAAAAATGTTGATTAGGTAGAGAAACAGTATATTAATGGATTAAAGAAAATGTAATTATTAATTTTTCTCAATTTATTTCAGCAAAATCGAACTAGTCGTTCTCGAGTTATGTCAAACTACGTTTTTGCCAACATTTTACAACTAAGCGAAAAAACATCAAGATAAGGAAAAAATGTAAAAGGTCATAAAAAAAAACTGGCACATACGAACGCAAAACCCTTTGAGGGTTTTAATATACTGACCTAGTACCATCACCCTGACTTGGAATTTCTCATCCCCAGACAATAACCCCAAAAATGTTCCACAGTGTAATATGTTATCAGAAATAAAAATAGGTTTGTCGCAACCAAAGCATTGTTTTTTTAAATTTCATAGTACGATTGCGGCCATATTAAAATTAGCCGTGTTCTTTTCAGGTCACTAAACAAGCATTTGTATGGAAGTTACTCGGTAAGCAAGCGAGTTGGCTGCTTCTCGGTAACGAAACAAGTTAGAGTTACCTGACTTATTTTTTTTAACAAAAAAAAAAGAATCAAAAACATTTGTTTTTTGTTTTTGATACAGAAAGAAAATAAAAAGAATGAAAGAAAAAGAAAATGGAAAAAGCGCGATTAAACTATGAGCTGAAGATGATGAGCTGGTAGAGAATATAATGTCTTCAAGAAGGTCACAGTCGTTGCTGTAGCACTCCAGTATCTGCATCAAATATTCAGCGTTTTTTACTTTAAGTCCGCTACTAAGTTCGCCTTTTAATGTGAAGAAATCTCAAACTTCAAAAAAAAAAGTTCTGTGAAATTGCGGTGAAAATTATGCTGCCATCTGATTCAAAATGTTGTTGAATGTTGCCAGAATACCATATTGCTAACTATCAAGGTAACTAAGCTAGTTACCTCAAAAGAACACAGCTATTGTTAAAATATAGCAGTAGTAATAGTGCCAAATTTAATAATGAAAATATGGTTGTAACAACAATATAAATATGGGTGCAGCGACAAAAGTAAGGTTTTTGGGTTTTATGTGAAAAATAATATTATTACAAGCCTTAAAATTGACCGTGTTCTATTGGCAAGTCTCTTAGGAGGTCGCTAACGCGATAACTCCATTCGCGCCATTGTACAAGAAGAACAAAATAATTTTCTTAAAAAAAACTAAATACAATTTGCTTCAAACCCCGTTTGTTTTAAATAATTCGAATTTTCGGAAAGAAAGGCAGAAAGGAAAGAAAGAATAATCTTTAGCGAGTTTAAGGCTGCTCGGTTATTACTCGTTTATAGCATTTCTTGAATAACTTCTTCATTATTAATTACAAAATTTCGCATCAAACGGTTTACGATGCAGTCCCACAGTCAACTCGTGTATGCAATGAAATTTAATAAGCGAGTATCAATAGAACACGCCTTTTGTAATGTTTATAAAATAGAATTTGTGTTTTAGCACAATGTTATTGATACGAATCTTACGTAATTATAGTACTTTTTATCTCGTACATTCAAATTTTTTAAAACAAACTACTTTGGATTTGTATAACTGAAATATTTTTACTAAATGAAACAAAAACTTTTTTTTAATAATTTACTTAGAACGAAAATGTCAACAAAAACAACATAACCCATTCCAAAAAAAATATTTTAGAATTATAGTATGACTGGATGGAATCATACTATGGTTGTGGGATTATAACATGGTTGCGTGCGAATCATACAATATTTGAGTGGATCATACTATAGTTGTATGTGAAATACTGCAGTTTTCTTCGAATTTCAGAGTGTTTAGTCGGTGGTAGTTTTCGTAATACGCACTCGATACCGTATACTTTGGTTCGTTGTAACCGTTGTTCGTTATAGACGTAGTAAAAATTGTTTTAGATATTTTGATTTGTGGGCCGTACCGTGGCCTGGAGAGAATTGTTTAATTAAGAGAAATAAAAAATAATGTTCCTCATATTAATGGGCTGGAAAACAATGAGTTTTTTGATTTAATAAAAAAAATTCTGCTAATATTTGCTAGCGTTGAACAAATTACAAATTTTATAAAAAAAGGTCCGATAGATTTCATTTCTGTAATTCAAAGAAATGCTAAATACAATCGTGTAAAAAAAAAATAAAAAAACACCACAATATGAGTTTTTAAGTGTTTAGCCGACTGAATTTTGCTTACAAATAAATCCTTAATAGTAGGCGCTAAAAAAGGTGTATGACCGCCAATCAATCTATAATTTTATTTTTAAAATTTGTTTTTTATTTGAAATGAGTGGTAATTAAATTAAAAACAAATGGTAATGGCCAGCCATGCCCCCTAATTTATTTATATAGATGTATGTGCTACTTGACTTCGTTCACCAACTTGAGAAGGTTATACAGTTAGTATTTTTGAAAATCGTACAAAATGTATATTGTTAAATGGGCGTGGCACTTAAAATTTGAATACAACTGAGAAATAAAATGCAAACACTGGTAGTAGTTGATTATAACATTGATATGAAAATTTGGCAAATACAACGATTTATATGGAAGGTAGGAGTAGCGACGGCTTCCGACTTTACGAGCTAGAGACTTACCACTAAGCTATGTAAACACTATTCTATAAAATGCATAAGACGTTCGTATGATTTGTAGTTTGGTGACTACCGAAAGACTATTCCATTTAGTTTTCTTTTCATCCGACATTCTGAAAATCGGACTATTTTTTTGTTTACCTAAAATGAAACTGCTGCTTACAATAAGAATTGCCCAGAGCTGGTGACAGTTCGACAAAAGGATTGTCGTTTTCTACCGATAACAAAAAATCATGAATTCGTTAAGCCATTGTAATTCGTATGAAAAATTGAGGCAAAACCTCATTCACCCCAATCAATAGTCATCAGAGCCGCCGCGCTGTGTCGGTCAGAGTGCACGACTGTGACGCTAGTATACCTATATTCATATCCGGCTAAGAGCTTTTAAACACTTTTTCAGCAACGGATTCAGCAAGAAATTAACTACTACCCCGTCTCTATAAAATACTCTTACACTAGCCACTGAGGAGATGGTACAGGTAAATTTTCGTTTCAGTTAAGTTTTCTCTCCGCCTGATTACAGAGATTCGTGATATCCGGACTCGTCAGTTAAAAAAAATCGGTCAAACGTTGCCTCTGAATACCCAGTATAAACGAGGGATCTAGCAGGTAGGTCTAGGTCGTCCTTGGCCAAAATTGACAGGGATCTTTAAAGTCCAACAACTTTTTTGTAAAATGACAAATTACAACAAAACTGAATGAATTATAATTCCTGCATAAAGCAGGAATATTATTTTTTCTAATTGCCTAATAGGCAAATAGTTTCTAAAATCTTTTCTAAACTGATTTCAGAACTTGCTCTAACATAGGCAGTAGCATTCAAAGAGGCCTTTCTATTTGTTTACTATCTTATTTGTCTCAAACGAACAAATGGGTAACTTCTCCAAATCAGTGAACTGTCCTTGATATAATATTTGTACTTTATGGTCGGGATAAACTGTGAAACGCCGGCCCTGAACATCAAATACATTTTAAAGAGAAACTTCAACATGGCTTAGAGATCAATCTCTTAATCGTAAAAGTCGACATACTTTGCGAAGTACGCGTAGTTTGAACCTCCTTGAAAAATATTTCTAGTTCGACTTCGAACCTGTGCTTACTTGTGTGATAGTCGTGCACATCAACCATCTTGCCATCGTATAAATATAAATACTATGTCCTGTTTTAGCCGGATTTTGGGAATTTAAATCTTAGCCAGATAATCCCTAAATATAGCACCCAAATATATCATGGCCCAATTATATTAAAATTCAATCAATATTGTAATGCCTGTGGAACTTGATTACATCTATCTATCTATCGAACTTTCGTCGGATCAAAATAGGAATTGTGGGTACATGGTAAGAAGAAGAAAAAAATAAGGAGAACATCTTCATTGCCGCTACAGACGTTCTTTTATGCATTCAATTCCCAATTCCTGTAATTGCTTACTTAGCGAATTTATAGAAGACGTGAAAAGAACATCTCGAATCGATTTGGCCTGCAGCTGAGCGACAAGCGGTTACAGCTACAGTCGTTTGTTGCAGCTATTCGGACTAATTCACGATAAAATTTATATCATGCTCATGTCACACATAAATTTGCAACTAGCTTTTACTTAGCGGTTATGGCGCTGGCAGGGGCAGTGGCAGACTGGGCCAGTGCCTCAGATGACGTTACATTGCTCATGTGGCATGGCGAGTGCGTTTGATCACTGTTCGGGCCAGAGCAGCCATCCACGCATACTCCGTCCAGTCTCACGGCTGATGGCCAAATGGTAAAGATAGATGGATGGCTACATACACAACACGAGTACGTAGTACGAGTATGAACACACATGCTTATGTATGTCGGTACGTACTCAAATTTGTAAGCCATCCAAGCCGCCCATGTGCAATTTGTGAAGGAAATTAAGCGATAAATTCATTCGCACTCATTCGCTCTTGTTGTTGTGGCATCGAATAGAGTTGTCATTGAATCCCACTTGTTTGGCCGCGTATGCATGTGTGTTTGGACGGCCAGCGGCGGAACTGCGTAGGCCTTGTCAAATCAAGCCTTATAACCCTAGAATGGGAAACAAAGTCTGTAAGGCGAAGCAAGAAATCTCTTCATACCACCAAACAAAATATGTAATACATATACAAATCCGCCTACAAAATCTTAAAGATATTCAAGAAATTAATTGTTTTTGTTTTTTGTTGTTCTTTAATATACTATGCAATACACAAGTTCTTGTTAACGTTTAAATAAATTTTTGTGTGTGTTCAAATGTGAAATGTGGGTTTTTATAAAGCCGCATCGCAGGCAAAGTTTACCATTAAAGAACTAAAAATATGTATGTTTACCATTGTAGGGATAATGCACCAGGATATTCAGGTGCCGGGGTCTTCGTTATGAACGCAAGCTGAACTATGTAACTTGATTCGACGGCATATATAGTTGAAAAGGGAATCTTCTCGGAAAGCAGTATTTTCGAATGGGGCTGCTGTATTATTCGAAAGTATGAAGGCCATCATACTCGAAATGCCGTCGGCGGCGAGTTGATACTTTACATTGGGTTTCAAATGATCTTGCACAGCTTTTGACTCCGGCGTTAATGTGTCATAATCACACAGTATATTCCACACTATTCGCTCACCTATGTGTTGATCCAAGTCTGATCTAGATCAATATAAACCACTTCAAATCTGCTATGGTAGAAGATAGATCTCCTTTGCTGAATCTGCTCAACGTCGCTTAATGTCTTGCCAAATACAATTTAATACTACGAAACGAAATTGTTTTGGGAAAACAAACTTCACACAGGAAAGTTTTTCAAATGTTCTACATTACTCGTAGTAACACTGGTCTGCAACAAAATCATCCTCTGGAAGAAACCAACTGATCTCTACGTAAAATAATCTCCGTAATCCGAAAGCAATGAACTGAACCGGAATATACTCCTCATATGCAAAATCAAGCAATGATTCGGCAGCACACATAAATGGTACGACAATTACGTCTACCAGACGAAGATGTGATTGCTTTAACTTCGCTGATTTACTACTTTTCCTAAAAGTAATATTCAAACAAGAATAAGCAGATAACATGTGCGAAGATATGTTTATTGTGTTGGCTTTGTGCGATTAAAAACACGACTGTCAGCAATTCTCGTTTAATATACGAGACACATCATTATTGGGTAAATGCGAATCGACGATTCCGTCACACGACTCCTTAATACGATTTGTGTGTTTACTATACCGCCCTGCCACCTTTTCGGCTGTTATACAAATTGTATTCGATTCAAACACGAAATCCGCTGCATTGGGATTTAAATATTTTATGCGAATGTGGCAAACGAAAGTATTTTTAATGAGAGGCGTTACTATTTTAATTAGTACTACAACTTTCAGAAATTTATAATATATTTCCGATGTCTTTAAAACTATATTTTTAGTTAATACTAACACTGGTTTATTAAGTAAAAACTTTATAAACGACTTACAGTTTTATGCGCAAATTGCATGCATTTCTTTATCACAATATTTTTGATTAGTAATGTTTGAAGTTAATATGCACACGTATGGCTCGTGCTCGTTCATATCAAGTTATTTCTTAGCCGATTCTTTCACAATACTCTAAAAAAGTAAAAAAAATTAAAAATCGTACCGAGAGCTTATGTTTTGAAATCGCACAGCACGGCGAATTGCAGCTACTTTACAGAAGGTTTTTTTAAATGGGTTGCTGCATGCCCCATAAGATCCTGCAAATTGGCTTTGAAAGAGACTTTTGTTAACGCCGTATGCAGTGGTCGTAAATTGTTAGTCAAGTGATTGGTGGCATTGGCAGGACTATTATTTGGGAAAATACTTTTTTTGACCTTCCTTTTGCTCCCGCCGTTGATGTTCAGGATAGTGTCTACGTTAAGCCAGTTCTCGTATTTGGAGTTGAATTTCCCAATGATCCGATTGGATCTTACCCGTGTCGCCTCAATATTTACATTTATCAGATAAAGATTATTGTTTATACTTTCGCTTCACAAAATATTTTGAATATTTGTATTCCTTTAAATTTTGAATTGTTCAACGCTACACAGAGAACAAATTAGTTGGAAATCGGTCTGAACTACAAAAATTCGGTTGGATTAACCGAATTTCTGTTGCAATAACCAACATTCCATAGTATGGTTCAAGATATCTTATGATGGTTGCTGCAACCATATCATAGAATTTACATCCAATTACACAGTTAAACAAACTGAATTCTGTTTAATTATTGGTTGCGACAACTGGCGGTTATGGCAACCAACCCATTGTGATGTACACGTTTCTTTGGTACCAATAATTTAGTTGGCTGATGTAGCATAATATTATTTATTCCAACATCAACATATTAAACCTATAGTATTTTATCGGTTTAAGTCACAACCAAAACTTTGTTTACGACGAAAACATATTTCGAAATCCCCAAAAATGTACGAGTATAAAAAGAAAAAAATTACCAGATAGTTTAAGTTTCTTGGGTTAGACGGTTAATGCTTCCAAATGATACTGCCATATAAATAAAAAAAATATTTTCTAGAATATAGAAACAGGCTTAACTACTAGCGACATTACTCAGTCTTCTTCGGATTTTTCGCTATAGATAGACCACCTTATTATTCAAAACAACAACCAATTTTGTTGACAATAAATATTGTTATATGCCTTAATTAATTCCTTTAAAAAACATCTATCCAAAGACGTACTTTTTTCTGATTAGTCGACCCATTACAGAGCGGTAAAATATTTAATTTTTTCAAGAAGTACTTATAACCAACAACCAATACTTGTACAAATTCAGTTCCAATAATCATCATAGTCTTAGGATTGCCGATAATTGTTTTCTCCAACCGAAAGTGTCAGTTCCCTCTCAACATTTCCAATCAACATTCGGTTGTAACGATGGAATACGTGGATAGAACGAGCAACCACCAACATTCGGTTGTGGCAACAAGTCTGTTCTCTGTGTGTACTTGTTGCGCCAACTCAAAGTCGTGACTAATCCAGGGATTATGTTTTTTTTTTGCAATATTTAGTTTAATCTAACTATTAAATCAAACTAGTTGTCAGTCAAAACATTACAGAATGAAAAATTTAAAACATACACCTTAAACAAACAATAACGTTGCAATGGGTTTCCACGGGCATATGTCCTGAAAATGCAAGGGATGAACGCCAGACAATTTCTGGAACCTTTTCGTTTTACCTTTAGAAGCCGAAGTGGCGCCTAGATTTGGCAAATATGACAACTATTGAAAAATATAAGTTTTTTTTTATTTTCCGTCAAAGTTGAAAAATAGTGAAAAATTTATAGTTTCTTTTTTATAGAAATACAAAGCAAACATTTAATTTTTTATACTATTATACATTTGACAAAACCATCAAAAGAGTATTCGAATTGGACCAAATTACCTAAAAATGGCATGTTTTTTGGAAACCAAAAATAGGTTTAATGTGAACGGTTATATCGTATAAACTAAAAATCTGATACTATTAAGGGTGACGTATTTGACAAATACTCTGGTGGGATAATACACTCTGCCATTTACTCCTTTTACTGTATTATGGATTTCTTATTCTTGAGAGATGCTCTATAGAAAAATATGCTTTAACATATATTACGAACGGTTTATCAATAGACCTGTGGTTTATTAACTATTCAATGTTTATAATTGTGTTTGGTAGTATCTTTCGTGTTTGGACCTGCGAAAAGAACCTGATATTAAAGTTTTGGTGGGTTATTAAGATTAAATGGGAGTAGCAGCAGGCCTCCCGCCTTCAAACTCGGGCCAGTAAAGTTCTTATTTCTGTCGCTGGATAAACGACACAACTGCAATCACACACTCAAGTGCGCGGACATAAGAAGTTAAGTAAAATAATAAATAAATAAATAACGAAATAAATGAAATAGACAACTAATGCGACGAGTGCGAACGAGTACGAGTGGCTTCAGATGTGCCCTAATCCATTTCTGTTGCCACATTCTCACAAGATCATTCGTCTCTTGATAGCTTTTGAGCTAAATTAAGCCATAAATTTCGTATTTATCTGCTGCGGGTAGTTGAGGTTCGTTGACGGTCGGTCACCACATGGGTGTATGTATCCCATGTCCATGCACACAGTCGTACACTCAGATTTATGCATCCATGGTGTGAGTTCACTTATTCCAGGAAACCACGGCATTTCCGTTTGGGCAGAGCCATTTCAAAGCAAGAAGAAAGAAATTCTCGCTTTGGTGTACGGTTCTCGGAAATAAATTAGGCCGAGCAGCTGAACAGCAAATTTCAGAACTGTTACTGTTCAGAGTGTGTTTTAAATTTTACAGCACGGAATGGGTACTTGGTCCGCACAACGCACACGTACGGTTGCAATGTTTGTTAGATGGCTCACCCGACGAATGTTCCCGAATTATTCGATTAGAGCGACAAAATAAGTGAAATTTGAAGTAAAGTATAAATTAATCCCATGACTTGTGAGCAGTATAACAATTGTTTATTGCCCAATTGTAAACATTTTGAACAACTTTACAAATATGTACGTTTTTATTTATTGCCACTTTTAGAATTGTCGAAATTTGATGTGCTGGAAAAATCAGACACGATGGGTGATCACATGGATTCACAATAACACTAAAATTCCATACTTACGTCTTCTTACAAGGGCAACAAGCACTTACTTTAGAACTGTCCCTCGATTTGGCTGCATACGGCCGACCGAAAGCAAAAGCATATCCTTTTGAATCCTTGTATGTATTTGTAAAAATGATTCATGATAATCGCGATTTGAATTCGATCGATATTATCATTAAGCTTTCCTTTTTTGGGATGAGACTACATTGTTCACCTCTACCCACAGTAAAGTTTTCTTCAATAGTTTACTACTCTTGTTCCTTAAAAATCCCGACTTATTTCAAGTTAAAGAGTACTTGAAATGTATGACAGTTTTTTCTACTCTCTTGACCATTTGAAATTAATGAGATAATACCCTTTCTTGAAGAAGTGCGATCAGTGGTACGCACCACGGCGTCCAATTGACATCGCCCTTTCGCTCGAACTTGGCGCGCAAAGGAAAAGACGCACCTTTGTGCTGAAACTAAAAATTGTTCATGCCAATGACGTCCTTCAATCTCCAGCCACAAATAAGTTTCACCATGCACCTGCATGGCTTACCGTTAACAGAAAGGCGTTTTCAAAAGTATTTTCAAAACAAAAAAATTGGCAATGGTGTCCAATGGCAGCTCACCGTCTGGTAGACGCACGTTTCGCCGTTGTTGGGGGACGGCTCCTCATAACCATAAATGTAAGTCTGCTGTCGACAGTTTCTCTACTTATTTAACGAACTATAAATACTAATCATTGCTTGATTTTATAAAAAGTATTAAGCCAAAAAGAGAGGACAACGGCAACTCACTAAAACAAAGGTCGTTCGTTTCCGGAAGTATTTGCAAAAAATAGAGCAATGATAGCTGCGATCCAAAATCCGCACCATTAGATATAAATTCATTAAATCGGACTTAAACAATTATTAAAATATATTAAATCAATACATAGCTCCATTTCTGCATTGAAATGTTTTAAAACTGAGTATCTATTCGAGTAGAGTTCCGAGTTGTAAAATAGAGCTGTTTATGAAAATTGACTCTTTTTGTCGCAAACGTTCTTAACCAGAGACTATCTGAGTCACGCCCGTTGTGATACACTGAAAGTATACTGTTTTAATTTACTAAAGATAAACTGGTAAAAAAACATCAAAACATTCTTCCAAGACCATCTAGCATCCAACAGCCTTGGCTGTCATGTTGTAGAGCAAACTGTTAGTACTGTTTAAAACCGATTTAACTTACTTTCTATTTTAACTCCTGTATCAAAACTTATTTCAGACACTTGCCTAAACCTTTATTAAAAAATTTAAAAACGCGAAAATCATACGGACTAGACGAAATTCAAAATAGTTTTTCGAAGAAGCTTCCTAAATCTGGTATTACGAGTAAGTATTTGACATCTATTTATAATTCGTGCCTTAAAACGCAGTATTTTCCCAACATTTGGCGCCCAGCTAAAGTTGTCCAAATTTTAAAACCTGGCAAACCTCCAAACGAACCTATGAGCTACAGACCCATTAGTCTGCTCAGCAGTCTAGGAAAGGTTTATGACAAAATCTTAACCTTAATACCCTGCTTTAAGAAAGTTATATATTAGGGAGTTATTTTATACCAACGTATAACATTCGCGATTTTGTAGAACATTTAATTAAAAAATTAAACATTGCTATCAAAATTCTTTATCCATTAATTAATAGGAAATCAGATTTACTTACGTGCAACAAGGTTGCTATTGTAAAAACCTTATTCCAACCTATTATATCATACGCCTGTCCCGTATGGGGAATTTGCGCAAAAACACGCATTCAAAAAATCCATATATGTACATATGAATGTATGCCAAAATAAACTTCTGAAGATGAGTATGAAGCTACCCTGGCTGGCACTACTCCACACGCCACCTTCACATAAAATGCAATACAGAATATGTAAAAATCATATAGACAAAATAAGTGAACGTTTCCAATTCATGTGTCCTATTGTGAAAATGAACTACTCGTAATGCAAACACCTTATAACGAAATATAAAGCATTTAAATTATTTTGTTATGAGTTCTGAGTTTATAATATTTCTTGAAACATTTATCATTCGTTAATGAAGGTTTTATAATCTGTTTTTCCTTCTCCTAGTCAAGTGTTCTTTTCATTCATGATATTTTGTTCTTTTGTAAGCTTTCACTGTTATAGATGCAAGGTTGTTCTCTGAACAAAATCTCTAAATTTGTGTATATATATCTAATATCTTTAATATAAGACTGATAAATTAATTTAATAAAGATCAAGCAATAAAAAACAGTTTAATCGAAGGTTTTCGATTGAAATTCTCAAAATGTCTCGAAACAACATCGCCCATTAGAAGACGTCGTGACATTCTGCTACTTGGAAAGCATCATCGCAGAAATGGTGGGTCAAGGGAAGACATAGCAAATCGATTCAAAAAGGCAAATCCGACACCGTTTGGAACTGCCAAGACAGTTGATGGGCAGAGAATAGTCATTAATCGATTGACACCGAAATCAGGAAGCGAATATGGTGTAACCTCAGGATGGCATCCTTAGAAACGCCTTGGATTGGAACACCTAAGAAAGACGCGGGAGACGGCGGAGTAAAATAAAAACCATAGCAGCAAATAATCGGAGCTGGAATTCATTGATGCACTTTGTTCCTTACCGGAACGCTTCTTTTAAACTAAACGTCGCTCTTTAGGCCCCTTTGGCCCATAAGTCCGGTGCTAATCTCATCAAAAACAATAAATCCAAATTTGGATTCGTAGCAAAACTTGTTTTAATTTAAGCACCGATATAGCCGCATTGGCTATTGATCGCCCTCTTTGACGAGAAGGGTCATTTGTTGTGCCACATGTGCCGAAACGTCAACGAAACGAAATAAAGCACGTCCCAACTAACAGTAGCCATTTCAACCATTGTTTGTCAACAAAAATTATGATTTGCAAAAAAAAAAATTAATAAAAGTGTAATTTTTCCGTGGTACCTTTAGTCTCTTAAAGGGAAACTTTAGAAACTTTGCAATCCTTACTATCGTGCTTTTAACCTACGACCTAAGGACGAACATGGCTGGATGATTGTCAATCTTAGAAAATAGATTTTCTATATCAAAAGTTGTCTCTTAGAGCAAATTCATTGCTGGTTTGATTTATTTATTATACTTTAATGCGTCTAGGGATTTTCCGGAAAATAAAAAACTATATCCCTCTATCCCGGGATATAAAAAGCTCCGGAAAAAATCTCTGTATCACGTGTACGGTCATGCCTTCAAACTCATGAATTTGGTTCAGACAGCGTTACAGTTTAAGTCGTTCCAGGTGGTAAAATGCATCCTCCTGCCCAGCAGGGTCCTAAAATCGATTAAACGATGTATAAATAACTGTGTTCGCAAATCATTTTTAGGAATTTCCCCCTCATTTTATAACTCGAACGTTTAACCTAATCGAATGATTTATTAAATCAATGACTCTGTCTCATCAATCCATTGAAGTGCTTCCTTTGAGAATATGTTGCACAAAATTCCATTGAATCCGTAAAAAATGTTCAAATCCTTCAAATATCCAGAAAATTCTTACAGTGGCGGGTTGAAGTTATGGGTTTACTTAAGCACCAAAGCAGCTTAAATATCTGTGCATGTACAATTCTGTTGTCAGTGACAACGTTTTCGAGAATGAGAAATTACGCCATAATAATCCTCAATCAGATGTATAATGTAGGTGCTGGTAAATACACGCTGGTATCACGCGCAGATAATATAGAATTTGGTATAGGTGCGGACACAAGTGGTTCACCAACAACTGGACAAAGTCAGAGATGCTAAGCGGCGCGTCGGTGGAGCCATTGGATGAGTGACAGTGACATTTTGTAATTTATAGTGTCACATTTGTCTGCAATGAAAATAAAAAGAATCGTTGCTTCAATTGTAATAGCAGCATTGTTAACGTATCAGTAACAACGAATAATGAATGGAATGAAACAAATCTACTATCGATTGATGAGTGTCCTCCGGCACGGCGTGGTGAGAACTTTTAGGTGCTACTCGTACCTACCAATGTACGGGCCAAGGCAGAGCGATCTGAAGGTCCCAGCAATCTAAATGAGGGCAATTATTCATCTGGTGTTCAACAATGACACGAATTCGTTAGAAGACAAACATCAAAGGAGGACTGTGAAAAGGAACACGTTGCACAGACCCTAGAACACATACAGACGCACATAAAGGAATACACGGAGATGAAGAAGTTGCAGCTAAATGCTTTTTGTCAAATGTCACTTTATTCCGATAAGGTGTTATTGAATCATCTTAACGCACATTAGACATTTTTCTTTACGATTGAATTCTGAGGCAGCTACGAGTGCCACGGAGTCTGATGTGGCACAGGTAGCCAGCCAGCCAGCAGGCCGGACAGACGGTGGCTAACAAAGGCAAAAGCCAATAGACCGTAAGATGTGAATGGAACGGGCGGGCCGACGGCCCTACTACTCGTGTTGTTATCGGCAAAATGCATGTTTCCCTTGGCAAGCCAGCACTTGTTTCCAAACGCTTCGAACGTTTGATGGAGATGCAGGCAGGCCCTAATGAGCACATGGAAGATGGATATGATCACGGTATGCTTGTGCAAACACTGGATGCGTGTACGGCTGCAAAGGCACACCACCAGTCACACCATCGCCGACCCCAGCATCACCACCAAGTGGTAGTAGAGCATAAAATATTTTGACAAATCGCAGGCACTTAATCAAATATGTATATCGCAAAACGAAAAGGATCAATAAATCAAGTTTCGCCCTTAGCACCTTCCTCCGCGCACCGTCACGTTCAGGAGAGGGTGTTCACTCACTCATTCAGCCATCGCAACTACCTGCAGGTGAACGATGCCGATTGCACTGCACTCATTATCATCATCCGCAGCATCATCGTCAGCGGCATCATTTCGACCGACGCCGGATGGTGAGAATAACATTAGGGCAAACCAATGACGATGATAACGTAAATTGTCGCTGATGTTGTTTGTGATAAAATTGATGGCAGTGGTGATAGGATAGCTACGTCGCGGATACACAAAGCTACGCGCACTGCGAATGATTACGTTTTCACCTTTGAAGGATTGCCCGCTCTTATCCTCATAGGTCCCTTCGTACACATGTGTGTGTACATACTCGCTTACAATATGTGTGCACGCATGGAAACGATTTATATCTTGATTGGAACATTACGAGGACCGGTCAAAAATACGGGACGCTATTTGCAGCTCGGGCTGAGGTTCACGACTTCCCCACTTAAGAGTGTGCATGACGAGCAAATCTGAATAATAAATTCAGAAATGGTGACTTTTCTTTATCTTTTTTGATATAGAACCGCAGGGATGTCAGCCGAACCGGCTCATTTTGTCTAAAAACCAAACTGCTGTTAAAATAGAGTTGTCGAACCGACCCAAAAATTAAAAAAAAAATGTTTAGGTTCACAACAAACAAATCGATACATCATAAGCACTCTTTTGCTTGAATGCACATCTACGTATGTGACGCGCAAAATAGAAAGGGACCTAAGGTTAAAAACCAGTTTTGTTCAGGAGAGTCATTTCAAAGATTAGGTCCCTTTCTTTTTGCGCTTAGAATCGTCGACTTCACTTTCTTAAAACGCGCATATCTCTGGGAGGGAACACTTGTGGGGCATGGGATCGGTCTCATTCGATGCTCAGATATTGTCCACTTCAAAAAAAAAAAAGAAAAAAAAAAATGAAAATTGATTTTTTTACCCTCAGGTCCCTTTCTCTATGAGCTGTCACATATTCGCATGTTGCGATTTATTTTATAAATGTACCTAACATTATTTCAGTGTTTTTTCCCAACTCGAGTTAGGAAATGATTTGCATCTTTGGTTGGGTGATCGCTCTGTGATGACAAAACCCAGGCGCGCCACACAACCCAAGCCATAACCGATCTTTCGCATGCCAATTACGGCGATGTCTATTGGCCTTGTAGCTGTAAATCATTTGGGATACTGTGGCGGACCGATGTTCTGGGACTAATCCAAAAGATAAAGGCCCTTGAGGAGAATGTCGAGCAAAACATTCGAGAGATAGAGTAAGAAACCGGCACCAAGTCTTGGAAAATCGAGTTGACAGGATTCGCTACTGCGCAGCCAGCTAGACCAGTTACGTGAAAAGCTGTGCTTTCAAAATGCTTATGTATGCTCTTTCGAATGAACCAATAGATTAATACGAGTATGCAAAGAAACAAGTAAAAACGTCGTTAATATTGGCCAGGCCAATCCTTATATAACCTCCACCGTTCCTGGGTCGACTCTTTCGATCGAGTTGTCAACAAAAATAAAGCCAGACATAACTAGGTAGCGTACAAATTTTATGACGATCAGTTATAAACAATCAATATTTCAAGGTGTTGCTAACGGAATGACAAATTTAGTATACCATTCTCTTCGGGAGAGGGTACACAAAAGTGTTGCGTATTTTTTTACTTTTTTTTAGAAAAAAAACAAAATCGAATGTAAATATCGTCCCAGAACTAGACCCGGTTGTCACAATCGTATGGGTTTGAAATGTACCCCTGCACATAGATCGTTCCTCGTATAAATACACACAACATGCAGATATACATACATATGGTATGTGGGCTTACCCAGCATGCATGTTAGCTACATATATACAAATATGTAAGTACGTTTGCCTAAATAGAAACATCCGCGTGTAAACAGCAAACATCACCGCATTAAGCGACAATTAATCTCATCACCATCATAATTTAAACTCGGCCCATTTGTATCCCTTTGGAAGAAAATGATTTCATGATTGACTGCCGAGCATTTTCGACAGGCTACGTGATGTCGTTACGCCGTATGTGCTTTCCGGGTTAATGACATGTTTGTTCATACGGCAACACAGAACAGCAGGTATCTAATCAGGCATTTATCACTCATAAACGCCTAACAGAGCCCGATTGTCTGAGAGGGTGCTTGGAAAGAACGCAGAGATACCGGAGCCCACAAATCGTCTACATTTATTCCTTAATCAAAACATATGATCCCAGAGAACTATGCCCAATAGATTGGGCAGTGCTTCTTGTCGTGGTAAACTGAAATAAAACTTAATATTTAAGGTTTAAAAAAATTCTATATTTTCTTATTTTAAGAATCTTAAAACAATCTAACAACGGTCAACTTGTAATACCCTGTTCCACCAGTCTGTGGGACAGGATATTACGTATAAGTTAGTTTCATGCCATATGTTTGTAACTACACAAAATATTTTTATAAGACCATCACTAGTTGATTCCATTCAACGATGTCTGCCTGTCCGTCCGTCCATATAAAGCTTGTAATCGAACTACAAGTCACAATTGTTGTCCAATCTTCATGCAATTTGGCAGATGTGCTTTTTTGACCAAGAACGAACGCTGATTTTAAATTTAGCATGACTTACTATTTTGGACCAAGGAAATGGGTTGTGATTTAGATGAAGCTCCCACACAAATATGTTTATCCGATTTTATAGTTTAGCTCTAGAAGCAATATCTTAAATAAAATCTTGGTGGATTTTGCACAAAGAAGTTCGTAGATCCAATGAGGGACGCTCTTTAAATTGGACTAGATTTTGATGTACTTATAGCTCCGACATATACTTATAGGTTCAACTGTCTTAACCAAAAACAATGAAAATGTCTCACAAATTCAAATATGACTTTAATTTTTTTAGGAGTCCAAAAACCTAGGGAATGATTTAGTCGGTTACGCCCGACTCAAGCTTTTGTTTTACGAGGTTTGTATGTTTTATTGAGTAATTATTGAATCTGCACCTTGAGGAGCCTAACAATGAGTTTAAAAAAATTAAATCTAAAATAAATCATTCGCTCTAATGGAACTTTTTTGTATTACGGGCCTGTACATTTCCGACAGTGTCCACAAATTATGTTTACTTTCGAATTATGGCAAATATGTTTAGACATCTTCATATAAACTGTAAAGTTTTTATGATCTAGACTTAGCAAAAACTCAAGTGGGTCACGAAAGCCCTATAGCAGTTCCACGATTAAAAATGCAGTGCAGGCAATCAGCCGTTAGAACACTGGTTGAAAAAAATGAAAAGTGTTCTGAAGAGTTTCACGCAACAACGGCATCTATAATAGATAACAAATCCCCCATGTCTATCAAGTCGGTATACAGCCCCCGGACACAACATAAAATCTGAACAGTACAACGAACTCATTAAGTCACACAAACATAGATTTCACTGGGACTGAAGATTAAATAACCCAGAAGGCAACGAGCTGTACCATGCTCAGGATGTAAGGCAGTTTCTACCGGAAAACCAACGTATTGGCCTTCTGACGTAACGAAGTTACCTGATCTAATCGATCTCTTTATAAAAAAAATTCCAACAAATAATATAATTATAGAGGATGGGCACGAACTAAGTTGTGACCACTCTCCAATATACCTGGCGTACTTCGGCCATAAATCGACAAACATATCCTTACCTGGATTAGTAAACAAAGAAACAGACCGGAATTACTTCAAATGTTTAATAAATGCTTCCATCGAACATACAACAATAGACACCACAGACGACATAGAAAACGAAACAATAAAACTTATTAACATAATTCAACAAGCACCATGGAGGAGTACACCTCTGCCAAAAAAAAACACCAACTACATCAACCTATCCAAACCACATCACAAAACTAATAAAAAACAAGTGAAAGTCTCGAAAAAAATTGCAGCACTCTTGCTCCCCAAGATGACAAACCAATCTTTAAAAATGCTACAAAGATTCAAACAGGAAACTTAAAAAATATAATGAGCAAAATCTACATCAGTACTTGTCCAACCTTACCTATGATAACAGGACTATTTATTCCCTATGGAAGGCCACTTAAAGTCAAAGAACACCTACAATCCAGAAATCGCAATCCAATACCGAAAGCAACTGAACATGGGCGAAAGGCAATTTAGGAAGGCAAACGTTTTTCGAAGCTCCTACGAGTAAGCACAATATTCTCAAATACTAACCAAAACACCATCCCCACTGATGGTTCTGTTACAGAAGTCTCGTACAACGAACTCAATCGAGATCCTAACAATGGCTAACATTTGAGAAAATTAACTTTAAAGAATCTTCTGGATTTGATTTGATAAAAGACAAAGTGCTTAAACAACAGCATGGAATTGTGAGGTTAGTTACAATGCCGTCTTAAATTTAAAATACATTCCTAGCCATTAAGAAGTAGTGGAAATAATATTGATCTAAAAACCAGGAAAAAATATAATGATGTAACATCATACCGTCCGATCTAATTACTTCAAACGATGGGAAAGATTTTTGAAAAGCTATTGATTCTACGCTTAAAAACAATTGTAAAGGCTAAGAACATATTCGTATTACCAAATCACCAATTTGGATTTCGCAACAGACATTCTACAATCGAACAGGTTCATCGAGTCACTTCCCTTGAAAATAAAAAGGTATGTTCTGCCGTATTCCTAGACATTTCCCTAGATTTTGATGGAGCCTGGCACAGTGGACCTATTCAAACACTTACAACTTTACTCCAGACAAATTATTGCGAGATCCTTAGCTCATACATCAAGGATAGATTCCGATACGATAATGAATTCTCCGAATTATACCCTATACCTTCAGGAGTTCCTCTGGGAAGCATTCTAGGACCTATGCTTTATCTGTACATTTGCTGATGATACAGTCCTAATGTCGACTGGTCAAAATGCCACCGAATCTACAAACAATCTGCAAAGTGCACTTAATAGAGTACTGCAATGGACTATGGACTTGGGTCTAAAACTAAATAGCAGCAAATCGATACATGCCCATGTCCTTTGTACATAAATACTTTAATAACCAAATTCCAAGCGCGAGTGCAGCTTAATACCTTAGAATAGTATTAGATTCAAAACTACACTGGAACTAATACATAGATAGAAAGAGCGATGAACTAGACATTAAATACCGAAACTAAATTGGCTTCTCGGAAGAAACTCAGTACTATCTATAGATAAGAAACTGATGATCTACAGGGTGGGCCAAAAGTAACCACGGGGTTGAAAACTTTAATAACTTTTTCGCTTATTAATTTTTTTCTCAGATTATATAAAATACAAAATCGAAATTATTTTACAATAAGTATGAACAATAATGTCCATAAATGACCCCCGTTTTCAGCTTCGCAGTGATGGACTCGTTTTAGAGCATTTTCCATAACATCTTTCAAAATTTGTGGCTGCAGCGTTCGAATTTTTGCAAAGATTAAGATTGAGTTCAATGTGCATAAACTAAAAGAATGCTGTCTTTGTAGGGTTCACCATAGCAAGTATTCTATTACAAAATGTGTGTTAAGGCTTGCATATTGCGCAAACTCTTAGCATTTACAAAAGCATTGACTCAATATGATTGCTATATTTATACGCAAAGCTCTATAAACACAATGTATTGTGTTTAAGCAAATTTGACATTCAATATTGTATAAGCATTATTATACAAAGATACGTAAATTGCGTTTATTAGGGTGACGATTTTGATGTTTTTATTTAAGATTAGATAAAATCTTACATACTCGTATAAGGTGATTCGATAAAAAAAAAACCTCACGCACAAAATGATTTTAAAATTTTTATTAATCAGCATTTTGGACAATTTTTTGAAGTCACTGTAAGCTGATATGTAATTGAACACAAGCTTAAGAGCCACACACGAGCATATGTACCATTACATAGGATCATCAAACACAGTTAGGAAGTTAGGAATTCACGTTGTCATTGGAGAGGATGAATCTAAGTGGGAGGTTGTCCTTGTTGCGGCAGGAGTTGTATAAGTCTTGCACAACTTTGATCGCACGCTCACGGCACTGGTTGCTTAGTGCAATGTTAATTGGAGATTCATCTGTTTTCCAGTGGGCTTCAAGCATTTGAGAGCTGTTGGTTAGTCATTCAAAGCTGCAGATAGTTCTTCAAAATCTTCAGCGCGGAACAATTGACTACTAAACTAATGATCAGCCCATGAGTAAGAAATTAATGAATAGATTTTACTCAACCTGTTCTAGGTTTCAGGCATCAGAATAAAACCAAGAAGAGCTAGAACGGCACGAGAGTTCCAGCGTGCATTGCACATGTTTGGGGTCTGCTTAAACTTTACAAAAGGCATCTCACTGCTCTCAGTGAAGCGACGGAAGACACGAGTGAGGTGGAAGAGTAACTTCATGTCTTCTCTTCAGCCGCCTGTTTCCTTAATCTCAGTTTTACCATTGCTGAAGACTGCTTTCAATTGATCATAATTGCTCATCAAATCCTGCACAAAGGAGTACTCGTTGTTTGGTGATTTAGTAGACCCATGGACCCATCGTCCATGACAACGAAGTTCGCGATCCCGCAAATGGTGCTGGCAACTGACGAACTTGGGTTTGGGGTGACCTTTCTCTATGAACATTTGCTGCAGTCGAACTTCAACGCCTTTCGTTTTGCCGGTATTCACTGGTTGAACTCATCTAACACACTTTTGGTTGAATGGGTACGTAAATAACGAAAATTGTCGTATTTGGTGTAATGAAAATCCACAAGCATTTGTTAAGACGCCGTTACGACTTTTCGTGCCTAAATTGGTGGATGTTGAAAGTGGACGACCTTTGGTTCTAACAAGGCGGCGTTACATGCCATACAGCAGCCAACATAACAATCAATTTATTGAAGGAAACTTTTGTTGAGCGCATTATCTCCCGTCGCGGGCCTATGGCGTGGCCTCCAAGATTGTGCCATTTAACACCGCTGGACTATTTTTTGCGGGTTGTGTAAAGTCGCTTGTCTACGCAGATAATCCTGACACGATTGACGACTTGGGACAGAATATTCGGCTCGTTATTGCTGACATACATACATTATTCGAGTCAGCCTTGGAGGCCACTTGCCCTAAATTTTTAATAAAGCCAAATTCTTGGCCATATCATTAAATTATATGCGTTTTATTTTCTTGAAAACCACACGTCTGAAAAAAACATCCTTAGAATGACACTGAGTGCCACTAAATTATCAGTTAAAATTGGAAGTGACAAGAGGTCTTATCGTATAACTTCCTTAAAATCCTTGTGGATATAATCTTAGAAAATAATAACAATTAAGCCCAAGGTCCTCATTGTCCTAGTGTATGTAGACGGCATTGACATTGTCGGCAAAACAAGGCGAGATATAACTGAAGCTTATTTAATTATTGAGCTAAAGTCGTCTAAAATGGGTCTGATGGTCAATGAGGGCAAGACGAATGAAAGGTGCGATTGTTTCGGCCGGAAGATGCCTTGTCGAAGTAGTAGAGAAATTTGTATCCCTCGAATACGCAATTAACCAAAAGAACGATGTCACCACTGAAATAAAACGAAGGATGGTGTTGGCAAATACGTATATATGTTATTTTGGGCTTGGTAAACAGCTTAAGAACAGAGCAGAACAGCGGATGAAAGTGTATTGGCAGTCTTTGAGAAAAATCCGAGACCTGTATGAGACATACCCCGAGCATCAAAATATATCGATTGCTCTGGCTTGGACATGTTGGTCGAATGGAAATAAAAGCTCCAGCCAGAAAGGCGTTATACGATAATTACCACTGAGATCGCAGACAAGGGGACCTACGGTGAAGAGGCCAAGTAGAGAATGGCGGCATTAGTAGTGGTCCAATACAGTAGTGGTTATCCTATACAGTAGTGGTTATAAATCATTTATAGAGCAGGACCGGACTAACAAGAGCTAGTGTGGCCAGCTTACGAAATTAAACGCATCATATACAACCCCATGACTGCCGGTTTTATGTACGGATTGACCCGAAACTTAAACTCTTCGGCTGGGGGCAGTCACCCCAACAATATGTTTTTTTGTTCGTCAATTGTTTTCGTCGTGGGAGCAGCCACTCCCGAAACACGGGTCCGCATCTTGGACCCGTTTGTAAGTCCCATATACACCATCGTGTCACGTCTGTAAGGTGTAATCGTTGCATGGTGTGGGTACACTTCAGGTCTGAACCACATCAGGGAGTATAGCGAAACGGACTTTGTTGTCTCGTTCTGTATCAACGTAGTTCGCAGTGGGTCTCTGGATTTAGTGTCCTCAACGCCGTGTACTTTAATTGCAATGTCCTACGCAAAAAATCAGTGAGATAATAGAATTTATGAGTCGGAGAAACATCATGGTCGCTGCGATCCAGGAAACTAAGCTGAATGCCAACTGCAACCTGCACAGTTGTGACGGATACAACGTGCTACGTAAGGATCGCACCCAAAGCGGAGGTGGGGGACTTGCTTTCCTGTTACAACATTCTGTGCAGTATAGACCGATTTTGCCTGAGCTTGACTCTAAAGACCCATGCATGGAATGTATGGGGGTAGCAGTCAAGTCTGGAACTGCCGAGATAGAGCCGGTAGGTAGCTGTGCCACGCGTTCATGCCTGACATTAGCAATCTGCTACAAGGAAATTACCGCTTGATCATAGGAGACTTTAATACTCACTACGAACTGTAGTATTCTCTCCTAGACAACGACCTGAGAGTCATAGCTTTGGTAAAGCAAATCGATTGTCCATAATCTACGCGGATTATGGGCGATTGCCATAGTTCGCCAGATAAAACTATGACAATGTCTGGCCTGATCAAGCCGTGCCCGAGTTATTTAACCCGGCTTTTTATTGAGCACCCAGAGAGCGATAAGGCGAAGAGGAGACTATTGCGTCGTATCCGCGCTCTGCGAGTCGAAGAGGCACCACTACAATTTACCGTTGGCGAAGTTGCCCATTTTATCCACAGCGTAAAGTTATCAAAGGCGCTGGGTATGGACAAATCTCAATACTGATGTTGACGCACTTGGATACTCCTGGAGTGTTCAATCTGTAGCTAGCCACTCACTTGAAAAATAGGGAAAATCCAAATGAGGAAGCCAGACAAAGACGCAAGCAAAGGAGAATCGTACAGGCCGATCTCCTTGCTTTCCCCAGTAGCAAAGACGCTTAAGGCACTGATCCTCCCTAGCCTGATCGAACAGCTTCTTAGTGCTGTTCATCGGCATGAGTTCCGCAAGCAGCACGGCACATCAACTGCTTACACATTACCACACGTATAAGTCGCGGCCTTAACCAGAACATGCCTAACGACAGGCCGTTCCTCGTGGCTCTCGACCTTACAAAAGCCTTCGAAACGGTCCTCGAACAGAGTGGCTCATCCATGCCAGAAACGTCCCTACCGTTAGGTTGAAACTATATGTCTGGGCGCCAGTATATGTAAAATTGAAGCCCCATAGAGTTATTAAACAGCTATCTTCGGCTATTGCTAAAATTCCTTCATCACCAGGCGGCGGTGAAATTGCTTCGTACGCTAATGATTCCGCAATTCTGGCATCAGGACCCAAAGTGGATGACATATGAGAGAAAATCAACTGTTACCTTAGTGACTTGGCACGCTTCTGCACTGCGAGGAATATAAAAATATCCGTCTCGAAATCATTACCACACAGTTTACCGCATGGACCACAGTGGTGCGGTTTACTATTAATGTGAACGTCGATGACGCCAAAATTCCGACTAAAAACTACCCCAAAACCCTTAGGGTCTGATTGGACTGCCTTCGATCGTCTGCTTTTAAATTCCATTATTTTTAAAACTAATTAATCTATATTTAAAAAAATTAAATGAGTCCTAACATGAAGAAAAGAAAAATTAATTCCATGCAGTTAAAAAAGGTAATTTGAGTTTCTGAATGTACACTGAAAAAAAAACATAGTAATTCCAAATGATTTTCAATTTGACTCAAATAGAATTTGATTTGAATAATCGTTCTCAACTGCAATTTCTGTTAATTCAAATAACGATTGCATTTGTTCCAACTGCGAAAAAAGTCAATGTAACTGCTGTTGGCCCACATGCAATTGCATTTGGCCTAAATGCAGAATTAGTAAATGTCAGTGCTGTTGATCTTAAGCAATTGCATTTGACCCAAGAGCAAAAATAGTAAATGTAACTGCAGTTGGCCCACATGCAATTGCATTTGGCCTAAATGCAGAGTTAGTAAATGTCACTGCTGTTGATCTTAAGCAATTGCATTTGACCCAAGAGCAAAAATAGTAAATGTAACTGCTGTTGGCTTAAATGCAATTGCATTTGGCCCAAGATTATAATTAGTAACTAAAACTGATGTTGTTCCAAATGCAATAGCATTTGAACCAAATGCATCAATTGTTGTTTCTCCCAGCTACAAAAAAAGAAAAACGCAATTTATGTTTTTTAATTTATTTTATAGTATAATAATAAAAAAAAAATATAATATTTCATTTTAATGTAAATACAGTATCGGAAAAAAAATTTGTAATTCCATATGAAAATAAGAATTTGGAAAGGAATATATATTATTTTACAGTGTACATAAAAATAATTTCAAAAAGAAATTAATTATAACATATTTAATGTATTCACCTAAGAACGTTTTCTCCATTATTTAACACATTTGATTTCGTAGGCTTAGTAAAATTCTGAATTTTGTCCATATAAAAGCAGTGAAGCATATCTGTTATTTTATAAGCTTGAAATTTTTCTGAAAAAGTTGTTTTTACTCCTTGTCCAATTAAATAAATTTGATCAGTATTTTCGTAAAATATCTTCAATATAATTATAAATACATTTTGTAACTGAACGTTATCTCCTATTTCATAAAACAACCCTTTATAAATCAAACTCTTTACTTCTTGACCATTTTTAAAATTACAGCACAAATTGGTATAAAATTCAAGATCAGATAAGTCCACATCTTTGAGACCTTTTAAGTTTTTTAAATCGCTCGAAAAAAACTATTGTTAATTAAAGTTTGTGAGAAAAAGAGACTATGCTTGATTGCTAAAGTATATGACATGTTTTTTCGTGAAGTAATAATGTGAGCATATTTTTTAGAAAGTGAATGCTTGCTTGATGATTATTGCTATAGCAATAATCATCAGCCACTCTGTATGAAAATTGAAATTTTTTAAAAAAAACTGCTTTGGATGACGGATTTTTCAATCCTTTTAGTTTGACTATAATGTATTATTAAATAATTGACTAATTCAAATTATTCACAACGTTACCCAATCCTAATAAATAATTTTGGGGGTTTTGTATGGTTTAGTGTGATCATCCTATGGTTGTGGGGATCAGGTACGATCTTCTTGATCTTGAGAGAGAGGTCCAGCAGTACAAGAGAGAGAGAGAGCCTTTAGATCATCAAAACTACCAGGAAGGTTTGAACGATATTAACGATGATGAAGAAACAGCAGTAGTATCCAGCTATAGCGTGAATGTAGTGCTAGGGTAACATCCCCGGAGATCTAACCAAAGGAAAAGACGCTACCTCGGCAGTGGTTCTGGCTCAGCTGAGATCTGGATGGTGCAGCCGTCTCAATTCGTATTGGGCGCGAATTGACGCTAAAGTTCCGGACGTTTGTCCCGCCTACCACTAAGCTGACCCCTATTTCCATACATTTAATATTTACCATAATATGTCAAAATTGTTAATCTTAACATTCCATTTTTGCTAGCACATTTCGCAATTATTTTGCATCAGTATGACGTGTTTTCACTCAGCAGTAGTCAAACATTATTCGGTTATTATTGCTACATAAGTGACTTACCGCTTATAAATTTTCTGGTGATGTATGGTATACAAATTGGCCATGATGACACCGCTCCATAAATTCTTTCTCTGATCCACAAAACTGGCAGATTCGTACTGCGGTTAATTTTTACTAATAAGAGTACACATACGAGTACTTACTTATATAACTTTATTGGGTTTCCTTGAAGAAAACATATATCTTCACTGTATGGTATCCTTCTAATGACGATGTGAATATTCTCTCTATCACATGATGACGGAGTATAAAAACAGGGGAACAAACTACGATGTGCTTTCCACAGAATGTGTGTCGCTATAAGCGGACCCCCTTTACATGCTTATTAGACAAAAGCGACATTTGGTCTTTGTAAAAATTTTATTAAAGACTTAGTTCTGAAAATTTTTTTTCAGATGTGGACCAAGGATGAACACCTATAAATTCTCTTTTCAATGTTAGGGCCTGTCGCACTAAACGCCACATGTCGGCACATTTCCCCAATATTAGTAAAATTTTCGAAATCTGTATTAAATCCAGATTAATGAGAATAATGGATAGAGAACAGGCAAACAATGATAATCAATTTGGTTTCAAATATAACGATTCCACGATACATGCTACTCACTTGTTGGTCTCCAATATAAATTGGAATTTTAACAAAAACCTTTACACAGGAGCATGTCTGATTGATTTTCAAAAGGCTTTTGTGAGACGATCCTTTTTCGCCCAACCGTAGCATGATGTTATTATAATATCAAGAAATATTGGAAAACCTTCGGTTTAAAGGCTCCACAAAGCAATGAAAGCATACCAAATAAAGAGGTAGTAAAACACTTAGGCCTACATAAAGACAAATTTTTATATTTTAATGAGCATGTGAAAACCCAGTTAAACAGAGCAAGAAAGGTTTTTTTCAGCTATAAGGCCCTATTTTTTCAAAACACATAACACCAGAAATAAAAACATTGTTATATAAATCATTAATGCGTCCTATAATAACCTATGGCTGCCCTATCTGGTTTAACGTAGCGCCATCTTACATGGAACTGATACGAAAGTTCGAAAAAAAATGCCTTCGTGCTTGTACTAGACTTTTTAGGACGTCAAATAGTGGGTACACAAAATATGTAAGTAATAAAAGACTGTATAAATTTTCAAATATAAAAAGAATCGACAACTATATAATAAAAATAATTAGGAACCGAATTGTCCAAAGCACACAATGCTGCTCAAATAATCTTATCATGGCTCCTTACTATGTGAACGATAGTTACATTCAGTAAACTCTATTGACAGGATACGTCCCTCCTGAAGCCTTCTTCTTCCTAGACAAGAAAGTCTTTAACAAAATAACTATGGTATTCCCATATTCTATCATTGTTATCGGAGAGCGAATGAAAAAGCTGTATGCAGTGAACTGTTAGTTAATAATAATTAAAGATTCGATACCTAGCGTATCAAATAAAGATATCGAGGGAAAATAAATTAAAATAAACACAAATAGATTTTGGTGGTTGAAATAACAAACCTTTTTATTTTTATCAACCTTGACCACCCTTTTTATCATCTCTAAAGAAGAAAGTAATGATTTTTAAAATTTGTCATTGCATAATTTAACATATTACAGCTATTATATAATACTTGGTAGCAACAATAAATAATTATCTAAAATGTATTTTTGGTAGAAACCACTATTAAGTGTATTTGAGTTCCCGATTAAGGGCTATGTATTGTAATAATATATAATTAAAACCTTTTCGTTTATTTATGGTAACTATGTAAACTTGAATTAAATAAAATAAACAACTAAAAAAACAGTTCAATACTCTAAAAGCATTTCATGTAAATTTTGAATGTTGTTTTTATGAATAAAAATTTTAAGGAAAGAAAAATAAAATAAGTAAAAGCGTAGTCAATGTGCTCCTAAAATTGAAAAATTGCAATTTTCATATTAATAGTCGCCTCATTTAGGGTCTATGGATACGACCCATAAACTCTAACATATCTTGAGAATAATTCCGTATTTTGATATGTACGAAATTTCTTTCAATTGGATAACTTTTGACAAAAATTACGGGTCGGAAACCCGAATCCAATTTAAATCCTTGTTTGGATTCAAGGAGCCAAATGTTTGAAATGTATTCCTATTTAGATTTGAAGTGAAATTTATATTTTGTTGATTCCATATATTCTCTTGAGACAATCCACAAGTCGATTTACTTTGAATGTAGATACAAAATAAGAAAACGGGTTTTATGACTAATTGGCAACAAGATCCTGAAAGGTTCCGCAACCATATCCCTTTTTGAGGTACTTAGTGCGTCTTCACTAACGGACCCCATTGAAGTTATGACCCGTCTACAAATTGTTAGGATATGTTGAGCAAATGTTCCAACAAGTGTATTTTATTTCAGATGTACTTTTGGACCATTAGGGAAAACTTTTTTTCCCTATTGGCTGATTTCGTCCACTTAGAATCGCAAACAGAGGTTCTACATAATTTTAATAGACACAAGTTTTGTAGAGTTTTACAACGACCAGTAGCATTTAAATATACTTATAAGTATACGTATTTCCTCTACTTTAAAGGCTCTCCGATCCATATTTCGGCTCGTTGCAAATTGAACGACAAATTTAGTATGCAAACTACGTACCCTAACTAACCCGGAAAAATCGATTAACCGGATTGTTTCCATTTTCGGTCATTTTTGAAATGTAAAAGTGTAATAAACTGGACTTCCGGCGTGGAGTGTAAAAAAATAATAATTGTTTATCCTGCAAAATGCTTTTTCGATTTTCTCTGGCTGTACTGGTCTCTGCATGCTGTGTGTGTGTGTGAAAACTAAATTGTAGTGGTTAACAAAAGTCAGAGGAATAAAAATGATGAGGGGAGGCATAGTCATCTTAGATTGTTTCGCTTTGGAACTATTCAAGGGAACATAGATAAAATCAAGACTCTTGAGACAGGAAATCATATCACCGAGAACGGGGAAAGTGACCGAAAAACACGGTTGCGCTACACCACAAGACAATTGTGTCACACCTCCGCCAGATTCCAAACTGCTGCGTTACATCCTATGACACAATAGGCACTCTAGAGAGCCACACGGATGTTATCAGAAACAATTCATGTGTAACCTGCAATTTTGTTCAATCGTTCGACAGAACACAAACTGCCACCATATAAGCCGGCCAACGAACCAGGTTTGGCCATTCTTCACATGCGGCTTCATTCAGGAAGCAAATGTTTTGATCACGCAACACACACTCTGCCGCCTAGTCCTAAATGCGAGCGTATGTGGTGGAAGACAACGAGCGCAGCACAAAAGATTCATCAAGCAGGTGATGTTAGGATTTGAACTGAGTAGCTGCCACTTAAAGAACGCCACCGGTGGTTGCGGTGCATCCTATAAATGCATAGGTATACACGTACGAGTACATGAGTATCCATAAATATCTGGTACATTTGTGTACGTACATATGTACATACTCGGACACACCAAGCCGTTTCAGAATTAAAAAATCCATAATTTGAATAATTTGTGTTCGAATGAACAGAATTTGACTCTTAGACTCGAACGATTCATGTTTGCTTTGAGCTATTTGTGGCACGCGATCGATCGGTGATCGGAATAAAGTCTGCGACCAAATAGTCTCTCAGCTTGTGGGACTCTCCCCGCTCCGTTCTGTACCAGCGCGAACATTCATCTGTCCATCAGCAATCACCTGTCGTGATGTTCCAAAAGCGGCGGCGTCATCTTACCTCAAAACACTTCCGCTAGCTGTTGTGACTCGGCTCGCCGTTAGAATCGACCGCTATACATACCACTGACCTCCGCAGCTTGGCGCAGCTCTAATTTTCGAGCCTACTCCAACACATGCGTGTATTCCTTTTCAGGCGAGGTGCTCGTACTCGCCCCTCATCCTGCCAATCAAAAATGCATTTTTGATGAATTGATGAAGGGGTATGGAATGTGGAATATGTATCAAACGGACACATTAGGGCAGCAACAGCAGCCACAGCCATCCTGCGATGGATGTTCTAAGCAGGCAGGACTGCTCGCAGCCAGGCCTAAGCGATAACAACTCGCATCAGAATGGTGGTAGTGGTGGTGGTGGCGGCGTTTTCGGTCGACAACCCTTTCCTTGGAATTTCTTTGGGTTTTCTGTCGTTATCTTTCCGAGCGATATGTTAACATCGTTGCATTTAGTCGGGCGAGTGTTTTCCTCTCCGCACCGTTTTGTGAATTAATTTAAATCTTAATAAGGAAGGGTGCAACTGATGGATGGTCGAACGGGACGGGACGGGACAGTGGCAGCGATCAACTGCTGGATGCGATGGACATTTGCACCTGCCCCCTAACGCATTCACACTCGCTCACAGACACACACGCACTCTCTCCGGCGGATTCCGAACGCTGAGCTGTGTGTCCCCATTGTGAAATGCTAATCATTTAATAATGCAAATCATTCCGAATTACGTGTACGAGTACTCGTAGGTGGTGTTGTTGAGTATTCATTAATCATTCAGTAAGTAACCGTGGCCACTTACGCCGGTTCGAGTACGCATACTCACACATACACACGTTAGTAGGTACGTGTGTTTGTGCACATTGGCCGTGTAGTTGCCGCCAACGATTATTAATCATAAGTGCAGCCACTCTGGCTGCCATTTTTCTCACACTGTCTTCTGGGGTTTGCTGTCCGGTGTCAAATCGCACATTTGTTGTTGATTCATTCTATGCGCGTTCCGCTCCACTGTACGCTCCACTCAAAATGTAACTACTGCCGACACACACATCCATGCATTCATGTACAGTACGAGACAATACATATGTGTGTATGTACATACTCCTATCTAGCTGTGTACATACAAGCGAGCATGTGGCGGTCAAAACTATTCGGAAACTTTAATTCGCTGGCGCTGGAGGGTAGCAGACCTCTTAACTTTGGAAAGAAAAAGCCATGGAATCCGAACTATGCAAAGTGGAATAGAATGCTTTGTTTCCATTTACAAATTTGCATTAGTAATGAATGGTCGGCCGGTCCTCCCTCTGTTCGAATGTTCGTTCGTTCGTTACAACCCCATCAACAAAAACTGAAAACATGTAACATTTCCTTTATCGAAACAAACGAACGTACGTACGTACACCGCCAGAAATACCGGGACACGTCGCACATGGCCAAGTGGCCCTGGGTACGAGAACAGTGTTTGCCCCGGTAGTCTCGGTGTAGCCGCAAAGATACGTACGTGTGTTCGCTGGCCGCCGAGGAAAACAAGCACACCCTGGTCGGAGTAACCAATAAAAACAGTTGAAGCTCGAAGGGTGACTTTTTCCCCGATGAGTCCGCATAAGCTTATAACCATGACGCTGAGGGGTAATTCAATTAAGGACATCACATCAGGGCAAAAACAACCGAAAACGTACACAAGGAAAACTTCTAAGCAGCCAATATCGTCGGTCGGTTGGCCGACAACATTCAACATTACAGACAAGGGTGCAATTACCATTCACACTGTCCATGTGCATTGGGGTACGGGTATGGGAGGGTATATAATTCTGCCCATGCATACTCACTCAAAGACACTGAGAGTGTACGACACAAAAAACACTAGGGGGGAAGTTGTTTTTGTCAGCCATGTGAGCCGGCGCCATTATCGTCATGCGTTTTGTTTCGCCTCGTATGTCTCTTTGTCCATAAAATGATAAAAAAAAAACTATACTAAACCTTGTGCTCGTACTCGCATGTCGGCCATGAATCATGCCGATTTCTTTGCTGCCGACCAATTTTGAGGAACTATTGACACTTTTAAAAAAGTATAGACGATATTTAAAATGTCGCAAATGTGCCCTATCAGAGGACACCATTCATGTATGTGCTCCTAAGAAAAAACGGACCACATGCCTGTGATTTGGATTGAATTAGACCCTCTCCTCGACTCTAGAAGAAACCACGAGATTCTCATTTTTTCAAGCATCACTAGCGATAAAGTTTGTTCTGGGAGTGATAACTTAGTTAAATTAAAAATGTTCGTTAATTTGGCGAATAACAATTGTATCCACAAGATGTCAACGATTGGTGCGAAGTTTGGAATGGAGGGGTCGTTGCAGAATACTTCTTAAAAAATGCGTATGGTCAATCAGTGACTGTTACTGCTGCTTGATATGATTAGGGTCTTTTTGGCGCGGGCGTCAACATTACAGTGCGACTTGCCACAACAAATTAATAACTGCACGACACTTTTCCTGGACTAATACTCCCTTCATTTAAAAATTAAGTACAAATTTCTGTTTTTTACTCCAATTATTTACTCTTATGATAGAAATTGTGTCAAGTTTTTCAGTAAATATGTTATTGTATCGTTGCAAAGAAAGTCTTGGTTAAAAACCGTGTTAAATTCGGCCAGGCCGAACCTTATATAACCTCCACCGTCACTACGCTACTAAAGCACAAAAAAGTAGTCAGCATTTTGGGCCCACGCGTCCGACCGTATTCTCAGCCAAATCATGTACTGCGGTGTATATAAATAAAAAGTTTTATTTCTGGATCGTCAAACACATCGCTTGAAATTTCATGAATAAGGGGACTCTTAGTCCGATAATGACTATTCAATATCGAAAAAATAGCAATCACTTAGTAAAGGGTGGTCCGACTAAAACGCACGATGTTATTTGTAAATATCACAAAATGTTTTCAAAGAATTATCTTCATATTTTTTAGTATGATAGAAGGATCTATGAGAATTATGTGCTAAACAAAACATCGGCCAAATGATCGTCGCGGCCTCGGTGGTATACCTCTATCCGATGGTCCATATTTTCAACGATTCTGAGACATAATGGAGTTTCAATGTCGTTAATGTGCCCAATAATCGATCACTTTTATTTAAATTTCCCCGAAGAAATAAGTCCGACGGTGTCAAATCACATGATCATGTCAACCAATTAACATCGCCACGACATGAGATAACACGGCCATTGAATTTTTCGCCCAAAAGAGTCATTGTTACGATGGCTATAAGACACAATCCTGTTGGAACCACACAAGAATTCGACAGTATCCGCTGGGCCGACGAAGTACGGCCCGATGGCGCCGCCAGCCCATAAAGAGCACCAAACAGTAACTGTTTGTGAATGCATCGGCTTTTCAACAATCACTCGTTAATTCTCATTTGCCCAAATGCGTCGATTCTGCTTGTTAAGGAATCCTCAGGGTGAAAGCTGCGATTATGCTGACCAACAACATTTCGAAGTGCACGAAATGCATTTTGATTTAAACGCCCATTTTCGTATAGGGCTTCAACAATGTTAACGCGCTGCTCAATTGTATACCTCTGCATGGTTGAATTTCTCAAACACTAAAACAAAGCAATATCGAATTGAGTTGGGCAAACAACTTGAGGCGAAGGTGTGACTCACAAGTAACATCGTACATTATGGTTGGACCACCTTTTACATCAAACAATGCTCTTTTAATTACATTTATTTCAAAATTCTCGACTTTTTTGATTACGTGACTCCTTGTTCTGGCCATTTTTTACGAAGTTGGCTCTTTATGGCAACGCTGAGCCAGTTTTCACACTCCTCATCGTTTACATGTGGAACGGTGAATTCATAGCAGGGATAGTTAGGTCATTTGTTTTCAACGATTGCCAATTTTGAGCATGTCTATAGGAAAATGAGTACTCGATTCTGAAAAACTTGTTAGAATAATAATTTGTTGTGGCCGTTTCAGCACTTAGTTTTACTTTTTTTCTAAATGCTTTTTTAGAGTCTGGCACTTCTGGACTTTTCCTTTTGGAACGAACAAATTTAGCACTTTTTGTAAACAAATAACTAACTTTTGCGGGTTCGCCATCCAGTCTTATTTACCGATTCTTTTTTATAAATGCTATACTTATATTTAGTATTATTGGATCTGCTGCATAGGAGCCTAACAATAAGTACATATACGAATCTTAAAGTGAAATTCAAAGAGAATCCTGACATGGATTTCTGTGTTATGTGGTTCTCTGCGTCTTTTTGGCCGGTTTTGCATTAATTTGTTTCCAGTGGTATGCCAACTGTATTAGATTGATATTTTTGTTGCCTCGTTTTATAAAACTCTAGATTGCTAGAGTCGATTTTACTCTTATGCGCGGTATTGTACGTACTACTGTAGGCCTTCGAGCTTTCACATAACTGAGAATTTGAAACCAGATTTGGTTTACACCTTGTGAAGTAGAGGTTGAAGCCTCTATAGCCAGACAATTCTGTTTTGTGTTTGACTGCAATAAGGATCACTTGTGCGAGCATTTTAACCACGCTTGGTTTAAACCGCGTAAAGTAGAAATGAGCATTCTAGTACACGGGCTTTTGCGCTAGATCAGAATACCTAGCGTTCATTTCTCCGAGGCCTTGCAGTGCTTGGAGTACATACATACTAGTAACTGTCTACCTAATATGTTGTCGTGTTGTTCCAGCTTCTGTTTGTGCATCATCTTGAAATCTTGAATTGCATCTTTGACGAGGAGTATTTTCGAAACTGGGTGGATGTTTTCATTCTTCATGTACCAAGTGGCGCTGGTTATCGAGCGCAATGTTTACGATTGGAATCTCTGGATCTTGTCAAGGTTGCTTGAACTTGCTTTTTCCCATAGCTGGGCGCCGTAAAGCTAGATAGGTTTGATTACACTATTGTACAGAAAAAAATTTTACTCAAGACTTAGTTTTGAGTTTGCGTTGGGGAGCCAGTGGAGTTGGCTCACATTGAGCCTTAGCTGAGTCTTTTTGGCTTCTATATGACTTCTCCATGTTAGTCGTCGATCGATGATTGGGAAAAAGGGATATTGTTTAATTTCAATGTCAGGCACGTGCTAAAGTTCAGTGTGAACGTTAATTGTGTGTATTTAGTCTTGCTGATCTTTATCCTCCAGTTAGATAGCCATGATTCTACTCGTCTTTGAAGAACACACTAGCAGTGTCGTCTGCATAAGTGGAGGTAAGTACGTTTGGGCTTATAGGTAGTAAATCTGCGGTAAACAGAAGATAAAGAGTAGGCCCCAGAAAACTACCCTGTGGGACACCAGCTAGTATTTCACGATCGTCGGTGATGTGTGTTGGTACTGTGACCTTCCCGGAATCCAAACTGATGGTCTCGTATTATATTGAACTTTTCCAAGAGTTTGGCTAAGCAGGGAAGTGAACTGATCAGTCTATATAAGGATGGTATTGACTTGTCCTTTCCATGCTTTAAGATCATTTGAATCAAAGAAATTGTCCACGCTTTGGATTAGTAACTACAGGGTCGCGCTAAACTATCGTTGTGTTTTAAAATTAACCGCTTGTTTGGAAATTTTCGACAACATACAGTAAGACACCTTCCATGTATTGAAAGACCACGTACGGCCCACACGTACAAAAATATCCAACGTGTGTGGATAGTGTGCAGGACAGTCCAGAAACATCAACAAGAAGACGTTCGGCACAACTGGGCCATCGCGACAAATGTGCGCAGCCGAAAATGCGCTTGTTTGGAAATACTTAAGCCCAAAGTATACAATTTATGTAACAAAAATAATAATACGATAGTTGCTATATATATTTCTGACCTAGGCAACACTAAGTGTTGCCTAGCGCCATCTGACATTTCCATTGGAAAGTTTGACATTTTTAGCATAAACGTACATAATGATAAACGTACGTTTTGACGTACGACCATCATTTGTGTTTTTTACAGTGACCAAAAACAGCCGTTGTGCCAGAGAACATTGATGCCGTGTGTGAACTGAAAATGCATGATCGTCATGTACCATTCCGTGAGATAGAGGCATCCTTGATCATTGCTTCCACCAGCATACATTCGATATTGCATAAACACCTGGCCTTAAAATATTTTTGTTCTCGTTGGATCCCGCACAATTTGACAATGGCTTAAAAAAAGGCCCGTGTCGATTGGTGCAAAGAAATTTTGAAAAAATACGATCGCGGTGCTTCAAAAGACGTTTCTAAGACCGTCACAGGTGACGAATCATGTATCTATGTGTATGAGCCCGAAACAAAACAGCAATCGACCGTGTGGGTCTTCGAAGACGAGCCAAATCCAACGAAAGTTGTTCGCCTGTTTCTTCGGCAGGACTGGACATGTGGCGACTGTTCCGCCTGAGCAACGTAGGACGGTCTGAGTGGTATACCATAATTTGTTTGCCTGAAGTCTTCGGAGAAATTCGAAAAACGAACAAAAGAAGACGAATCATTGTGCACCATGACAATGCGAGCTCTCACACATCGGCTAAAACCAACGCCTTTTTGACCGTACAGCACCGACTTGGCACCCAATGACTTCTTTTTATTCCCGCATATCAAGAAAAAATGCGTGGTCAACGATTTTCGTCTCAATCGGAGTGCAAAAAGTGCTTCGACAATTGGTTTAAGCGCATGAAAAAGTGTATAAATCATGCTGGAGAATACTTTGAAAAACAATAAAACCATTTTTGATGATAAATATTCGCATTTTCATTATAAGGCCACAAATATATATAGCAGCCCTCGTAATAACTAACCAATAAATAAAAAAGTTATTAAACATTCAAACCACAACGGTAGTTTTGCTCCACCCTGTATGTCTTAAAGTTGAATTAATTACTTTGTACAGGAACTTCACGGCATTAATGGAAGTTCCATGGTCATTTTATGTGTTACAAGATCATATCCGGGTGCTTTACGTTTTCCCTTAAATATGAATGACTTCATTAGCAGTTGTCAACAATGGAATTTGCGCGGGATTGATTTCATTTGGAGGAAGAAATACCGTACTTGCAGGATTTGGGCGAAATAGTTTGCAGTTTCTTCGTTTTTAAGAGCACTTTGCAACCTCTTAGTCGCGTCAGCCAGTCTCGCCCCTGCCGACTTATTTCGCTGCCATTCGCGACGTTTCTCGTTTACAAGAAGCGGGTTTTCCCGTAAGTGTAAATATTCAAGTTTCTTGTTCTAGGATAAAATAAAAACTTGAGACGCTATTGTCGGTATTTATGGCATTAGAAATAAGTTGATTAGAATCTATATGACTGGTAATGTACTGCCTGTATTTCAACCAGGCTATGTTGGGTGACGTGAGTCTAAGAGGCTCATCTATAAGTACTGTCTTCTCAGGGAGAAGAAATGTAACAGGTGAATACCAAAATCTATTACATCGAGTTTCATGTTAAGGACAGTTGGTCGACCGTGCGATATAAAGTCTAATTCATTTTTCCGCCGCATTAGGCACTTGTACAGCTGGTTTTTCCAGGATTGGCCAGACGGGATGTATGCGTATGTTTGGCGTTGTAGTCACCAGCAGCAAGAAAGTTGCATCCGAGGCCATTGAAAATTTCATGATTATGTCTTCTGATTCGTGTTAACGGTTGGCAATGTACAATACGATTTTATGTGCCCGAACTCTTGACAATTTTGGCATTGGAAAGGACCATTTCTTCTATGCGATTTTTCAATACTAATTTTCCTATACAACTTTATTGGGTGAATTTCATTTTTCTAAAGTTTACGCGTATCGGGTTCGTGTTTAACCTTATACATTGCTTGGGGAAATTTTTTGTTGTTTAATACGTTAACCACGGATTGTCCATTAAAATATTCCTTTTCTAGTGCTCTTTTTACCGATTTAGATCCTACGTCTGATTCTATTCCTTTTCTAACTAAAGCAATACATATACTGCTCATTAAGTGATAGGTGTAAAAGTTGTGAAATGCAGAAATAGCGCGCAATCCGTTTTCGGTGTATGCCTGTATTTTGGTCTCATGTATGTTGCTTTTCTTTAGGGACGCAATGTGAGAACCACCGCTACCTACTACCTGGGTAACATTTTTTCCAATTCGTTAGTGCTACTTTCCCGAAGGTATATTGGAGACGGCCTTGCATTTGTAGCAGTTGCTAAAGTGGCATTGCATTTGTAGCAATTGTTGGATTTGCGCTTTATTGTAATGTAGCGATCCATGCCTGTCGGTACCGCCATGTCTGTTTTGTGCCATTTCGTTGTTTAGATGTATGTTTCTAAATTCTTTCTTTATAATTGATGTTGCACTGATGATGTAGTCTTTGTGACGTTACCTCTCTCATTCTTATGATTAGCCAGCAGAAATATTGAGAATTTATAACATTGGGAATTAATTATATAAATCATTATTAATATTACATTATATCACATATTAAAAAGAATCTACGGGATAATGTGACTTGACGCCTAGTATATTACCTGGTATACTTCCTCATCTGCAGAACATAGACTACTTAGTAGGGACATAAATACTGTTACAAACGTTTTATGCTGTAAAATAAAAAGTACCGAATGGTTTTGGACCAAATATGTTTTAATATATTTATTGATATATATTGTATCCAAACAGAATCTACTTATTCGAAATGTTCGCATTTTGCCTTTACACACGCCTTAAGTCGCACTGGCCAATCGTCAATAGCTGCACGAACCTTGTCCATTGGAAAATTGGCCACAGCTCGAACCAAAGCAGTCTTAAGAGATCCAATGTTGGGGTATCTTTTGTAACAAACCTTGTCCTCTAAAAACGTCCACAAATTTGTAATCCAATGTGTTCAAATATGGACTGCCTGAAGGCCATTTCTCAGAGGAAATGAACGCTGGCAAATTGTTTCGAGGCCAGGCCTGGGACGTTTTAGCCTTATGGGCCGGCGCAGAAACCTGTTGGAAAGTCCATGGCTGGTTTGGATCAGGGAATTGTAAAGAGGCTTTACAACAGCTTCCAAAACGGTTTCTTGGTAAACTTTGACCGATGTTTTTACTCCTTGTTCGCAGAAATGCAGGTCAGTGACCCCATCGTAAGAGACACCACACCAAACCATGACTGAAGCTGGGTGATGACCCTTTTCCACCCTTGGGATCAGTTCAGATGCTTCCTTAGATGACCGCGCATACACTCTATCATTTTGCTTGTTAAATTTTTCCTGAACCGTAAAAATTTTTTCATCGGTGAACAATATTTTTCTGTGCAAGTTATCAGCGTGCTTCACCAAAAGACGTTTGTATTTTTCAATCTTTTTTTTTTAAAGCTGCAGTCAATAAATGTCCAGTACGTCTTTTGAAAGCCACAAGTCCCAAGTCTTTTTTAATGATTCGACTCATGGACTTTTGCTTGATATTCATCTCACGGGCCATGATTTTCTGTTTTCGGAGCGGATTTCTGTGAATTCTTGATTTAACGGTTTTGATGACATGCGGTGCTGGAACAGAGCGTGGGCGGCCCGACCGGTGGCGGTCTTTTACATCTTTAGTCTTCTCAAACAGTTTTATGCATCAGTAGACGAACATGCGGCTAATCCCTAGTGGCCGGAGCGTTTTGAAAATATCGTTTTTTTTCATTTCACACTTGAAACCCGCTATTACAGCTATACGGTTCTCATTATCTGACAACTCCATCATGAAAGTTTAACCAATTTTTAAATCGCGTTACAGACTAACGCTATTAAGGTTGGCTTTCAAAACCCATATGACATTAACGGGGTATGTTCAGTTCTACTATTGAAATAGGTGTGTTCAATGTTGTAACAGTATTCCCTTTTAAGTAGTACAAGCTATGAATTACCTTCGCTATTAAAAATTCTTTGATATTAAACTTCAAATTTTTGTCTAGAAATGTTTGAATTCCTTACAAGTTGGTAGTTACACAGTCTTCAAACAAACCTAGATAGATCTGTTGCCGATTTCTAGGTGTCTTTTCGCACTTTCCCAGTTAATTTTATTTTAACTTCGAGTAATTTCGAGGAGTGGATTTTTTGCGACCGTTCTCTGAGCGAATGCTTTCTTTGTTTTACCGAGACTTAACCTAAAACACCACTAATGCACATGGCGCATGGTTATGCACTCCACGTGAGTTAATTAATATTATTTTCAATATTGATTTGTTTACTATCAAATTCCCATTTCTCGTTTATCCACTAACATTAACGATAGAATAAAAATTACAGAACCTACCAGGTTACAATGCAATATAAAGGATAAACAGGATTTCATCCAGCAGAAGTTTATTATTTCAATACTTTTAATTTAAGCAAAAAAATCCGTAACTCTGTACAGAATCGAATTTACATTGTTGACAAAGACGTCTAAAATATTATCTTATAATTGAGCAAAAATAGTATTTGCCAGAATATTGCAATGATTACTAGATAAACTTCTCAGTTGATATGACTATTTAAGGGCGTTGTAGTTCACATTTTTCTAAGTTGGAATGAAGTCACAACGAAATGGACCCAACTGTCTGTATATCTATCCGAAACGCTGGAAAAGAATTGCTGGAAAGGGTTGTACCTAGTAAATGGTTGTACTAGTAAATGTCGAGCGACAAATGAATTGTTCTAAATTCTAAAGTCTAATTTCGCTGTAAATGTTGAATAAACATAATAATGCACTTTAGGATATAAACCCTGATTAGTTATCGATCTTATCTAATGAATGTTCAAGTGTTGAAAAAAACTACTGTGACGGAATCCAATGAATTATTGGCCCAAGTTCATACTTAACTGTTAACAACAATAATTTGAAGCAGCATCCATGGTACACTATTTTAAATTATAATAAGAGCAGTTTGCATATAAATTTGTGTTAAATAATTAAGGGTGATTATCCTGCCTGACCACGTTGATGATTATCCAGCATGCTTGCTCTGATTATCCCAAGCAGAGCTCTGCGTATAACGGGCGGGTATCTTTGACGTAGGTCATATAATAAGGGACCGTATAATTTTGAAAACCATAAGATGTGTCTGTGGCTGATTATACCGAAACAGACATTGATATAAAGTGAAAACAATATATAAAACCATATATATTTAACAACTTTTAAAGTCATTTCATCTAGCCATTTAAGTACGACTCCTACTGCATCGAAATTCAAATTGGCACAATTGTGTATTTAATAACTTCCACCAAAATTTAAAAATATTCAGTAGAGCAATTGTACCAGTTATACCATCTGGTCTCATGGAAATCTGGCAATATTAGGAATATCTTTTTTTTTGTATGGAACTCGGAAATTACTAATTTTATCTGTCTGGATAGTTTGCTTTGTCTAGCACATTATTTTTTTGACTTTCTTGTACCTTATTTGGCGCTGTATAAACGTGAATAGAGTAATTGTAATACTTAATTTAGTTTGATACGAGAATTCGTCATTTTAAGTAACACTATACCTATGTTGAATAATATAAATAAGGAATGTTGCATACTTTTCATTTACTTTTTAAGTATAATTCAATTTAACTGACGAAATTTTCAAGACTACTTATATATTTTAGTATGATTGGGAAAAACATTTAGTATGAAGTTTTTTTTATGTTGCTGTTGGATATTATATAGTCTTTACCGCTTATAAAAGATCTGATGCGATATTCAGGTGAAGAAAAAATCAACATTTCAACTGGATTTGGGGGTTAGCTACGTTGGCTTTCACATTAGAGGACGGTTGCAGCTCTGCCGTCCGCAGAGAACAGTGGTGTTTCGGTGGCCGCCATTGTTTGATGGTGGGTGTGCCCGACCATTCCAAGTCCACCCAGAACATCTAACAATTTTCATCGAGTTTTCCATCTCATAATTCCGTCGACAATACGAGTAACAGATTAATCTCTAAGCCGTATGACTCGGTCAGTGAGTACAAATTTCAAGAGAAACTTAGTGTTTCTCAATGTGATGTTGAGAAGCTTATGTAACAAACAGATTCGGTGGTTCCTTATATTAAGTGGTTAAACACCATTCGACTTTCTATCTAGGGAGTTTTTCAAACTAGTGTTTGGTAGCTGAATATCGACATTCGACCATCGTATTTCATTTCGATAAACATTATCGTTTAGTCATAGTCCAAAGTCGACATCGACGAAATTACTCTTAATAAAATAGGTTTCTTCTTCTTCTATTTGTGAATATCCATAGTGCCCACAAATACATATTTTGTTACAGAAATTATTATGTGCCGTAGACGAAAACTTTTGGACTTGCCCAGAGCAGATTATCTGTCGCGGGTCATCAATGTAGAATGCCTCCATATCCAAGATGTAAAATTGCTTTCATTGGTGGGTTGACTTTGCGGAGCGAACAGCCACAAGGTTATATTATCTTTTTTTGTTTAGCTCGTTGTTTTATTTCGGTCTGTTGCTTTTACACATTGAACAGGGATTAAACCGGCTCAAGACCTCTTGCTTCTATATTTAAATAGAAGACAAGTTTTTAACAAAATGGCAAAGTGACATTGATTTTCGTGGCTGCACACTACTTTTATCATGATTTCGGGTCCGTGACAACCCTCTTCAGAAAGCCTTGCTCAAATTGTTGAAAGTAAAACCGAACTCTATAAGGCCAGGCTCTCCACAAACGAATGAGAACTACTGTTGTAAACCTTACTTTTCAAGTTTTCTTTACACAATTGCCCACGAAAATACAACTCACTCTTGCCAGCTCTAAAGAGACTCCACATCGAGAGCCATCAATAGATTTCTTTTACAACAACGTGTGTGTGTGTTGTAAAAAGAGTTTAGTTGACTATGTCAACGGCCCAAAAACGGATCATTTTAGCGCTTTAGTAGAGTAGGGGCAGTGGGGGCATATAAGGTTCGGTCTGGCCGAATTTAACGGGTTCCTTGCTCTCTATCAAAACTACAGGGTGGGCCAAAAGTTACCATGTGGCTAAAAACTCAAATAACTTTTTCGTTTTTTTTTCTCCAATTATATAAGATATAAAATGGGAATTTTTTACACTAAGTATGAAAAATAACGCCACTGACTGACGGCGCATAGAGAAAGGGACCTAAGGGTAAAAAAATAAATTTTCATTTTTTTCTTTTTTTGATGTGGACAACATCTGAGTATCGAATGAGACCGATGCCATGCCCCAAAAGTGTTCCCTCCCAGAGATATGCGCGATTTATGAAAGTGAAGTAGACGATTCTAAGCGCAAATAGAAAGGGGCCTAATCTTTAAAATGGCTCTCCTGAACAAAACTGGTTTTTCCCTTTTTATTTTGCGCGTCACATATAGGGAGAACGCAACGAATCTTAGGCGGCACACACATATCAGAACATGAAACAGACATCAAAAAGAAAAAAACACACAGCAGCTTTGGCACAACACTGCAGTGAAAGCGGCCACACACACAGCTGATCTTGTTGATGTCAAAACCAGTGTGACCAGATCTAAAAAAGTGTTTAAGCTAAATCAGCATTAAAATAATGCTAAAAAAATAATAAAATGCCACAAAATAATGCTAAATTAAAAAAAAAAACGTTTTTTTTTATAAAAATTATCACTATAAAGCTTTTATTTTTTATAATTTTGTATTCAATGTTGCCTTAGAAATATATTTCATTAGAATAAAACAATGTCAAGTAATAATTCAACAATGTATTGTTGAGCCATGGCAAACAACAACAAAAACTATTTATTGAATAAAAAAGAAACATAAAGAGTCTTACATACATAAAATAAAAGGTGACCATTCAATATCACATTGGTTTGTACTTACATACATATATGTGACAGCGCATAGAGAAAGGGACCTAAGGGTGAAAAATCAATTTACGTTTTTTTTTTTGATGTGGACAACATCTGAGCATCGAATGAGACCGATCCCATGCCCCAAAAGTGTTCCCTCCCAGAGATATGCGCGATTTATGAAAGTGAAGTCGACGATTCTAAGCGCAAATAGAAAGGGGCCTAATCTTTAAAATGGCTCTCCTGAACAAAACTGGGTTTTAACCTTGGTCCCTTTCTATTTTGCGCGTCACAAATGTATATTTATATAAAAAAAATAACATAACAATTTAAATCTCTATTTAATAGCATTTCAGTACATTTTTAAATATCATTTGTTTACAAATGATAAATTTTAATTATAAACTGAATACATTATCAAATGAATATTCTTACTCAACTTCCGTCGGTCGAAATGTCATTATCATACGAGTACATGTTTTTTATCACATTTTTTTATGAGACCGTTGTTAATTTTTAAACTTTCGCAACATTTATTTAACCTTTTCAATCCGCATCTAATGTAAAGAAGTGATTTCATAATATTCATTATCATTATATTTCTAATTTTTGTATTTATAAGGTTCATGCCACTGAAAACTCTTTCAACTTCTGCGTTACTAAATGGTAAAACTAGAAACTTCATAACAAAAGAAGACAATTCCTTGAACGGGTTTTCATTTAAAGCATTTTTATATTCGTATACACTTATCCAGAAATCAATTGTTGAGTTTTTGTTTGCCCATTCATATGTACTTAGCTTTTGCCAAAAGAGCATATAGTTCTGATAGCAACAAAGTAGGGTCAGCATTATTACTTTCAGACATTTTATTTACTTTTTGTAATCTGACAGCAAAGGTTTCAAAAACTTCAGATTTAAAAAATGTTTGTCAGTGTACAACTTTTTTAAAATATTGGCTTGATGACATGATTCTACCGTTGCGGCAATTTTAAAATGAGTTTTTAACTCTAACCATTGACTTTCTATACGATTTACAGCTGATTCAATTGACTATCATCTTGTGTTACAAGCTCTTACCAATTTTAATAATCATTAATCGCAGCGTAAATGCTTTTATAATGTTTGTCTTAAATTAGATTTGGAAAACCAATTGTAAGTTTCTGAACCAAATACTCAATTTCATCAGGGAGCGCTTATGATGCTGAAGACATTGAAAGCTGAATCGCCATGGTTATATGTATAAATGTGTAGTTAACTAAAAATTATCAGATTTTTTTTATAAAAAAGTACAAAAATATTTGAAATTTTTTGGAAAAAATGCTAAATTAATAATTGCTAAAAGCTAAGAAAATGCTAAATGCTAAATGAATATTTTGCGGCTAAATACAAAATAAAGCTAAATTTAGCTGCAAAAATGCTAAAATGGTCACACTGGCCAAAACAGTAGATAAAGAGAAGAGAGAAAACAAATGATACACCTTAGAAAGCCAAAGAATTCAACAAAAATCAAAAAAATAATAAATACTTATAAGTATAGAACAGAAGACAAGAACAACACTAACGCAGCCTACACCCTTTCAATTGTTAAGTTATAAGGTTCATCTGCAGTATTTAGCAAAAGGGAAATATTTTTACTGGGATATTTATAGTTTCCTAATTCAGACTACAATTATCTTTAATTAATTCGTGTGTTATGTAGTGCTGTGTATTACTGTATTACAAATTAAGGAAAAAATAAATGTAGTTCGGTGGAAGATTATATGTAAGTTTTTTTAATATAATATTATTTTAATGTTACTAAATGTTGTTTTTTATTTGTGTATGTATGTGTTGGCCAGATTTAATAAAATCCTCATCCCTGAAAAAGTTGAAAAAAACGGATTGAAAGAATGAAAAAATAATCTTTTATTTGCATTGAAGTTGAAAGTGACCTTAAAAGCCCACGCTTGCTGTGCTCGTTTGTTAAAAAAATGCAGCATTAAGAACAATTCGTGATTTAGTTTGTCAAAATATTGCATGAATGAGCTTCGGCGCTTAAAGAATGTTACACCAAAAAACAGCTGATGTCCAGTGCTGTGTTTTCCAACCGAACCCAACCAAATTTAACGAGTACATTTAAAATATGATCAAAACGACGTCGCAAGTGTTTAGTTTGAGACTTTGTTTACTAAAGTATTATTTTTTCTTCCACTTCCCGAAATTGAGGATGTATTTGAAGTCATGCTGAACTCAACGTAAACTAATCCCAACACGGAGATGGCATATCAGAACATGTACTTCCGAAGTACTCATCAGCATTTTCTTATTCATTGCGCAATTTACAAACTTGTGAGTTTTTCTTTCAACGCATCTTAAAATAAGCAAGCTTCTACTCCTACGAATTTCGCTATTAGAGCTCAGCTTAGTGTATCATCTTTTTGAAAGGTATCTAGTCAAACCAACAAAGTCGTTCGATACGTCAACGGTTATGACTTTACATAACGTCAAAGAGCCCCGTCAAGTCTGGAAGTCTACTTCACGATAGGGTCTCATCAGTAAATCGTCAGCTAACCGCTGAAATACCACGTGGATATTCTTCTTAATGACATCCTGTGCCACACTCAGAGCTTCCATCAACTCTATTGCTGATGGCAATAACCTGTGTCACTCTTATTTTTTCGTTCTACGTCCTAGTCTTTCGAAAGTCCCTAAAAACAGACTGTGTAAAGACGCATCGCTCAATGACGAGCTGGTGGCGATATCTGAATGCCGTCGACAGAATAGCTAAGACATTATTGCAAGTAAGACAAAGACAGATGACTTCTTAGTTTCAGTAGAACGATCCTGAGATACGAGTAGCACATATTGGATACAGGAATTTTTTTTGTCCAAAGAAGCATTTACTTTGTTCACTCAGTTCCATCTCTTAATGAATATAGACACTTTTCACATGTAGGCCGGGGTTTCAACATAGTCCTTGGAGTTGCCTGATCGTTTCCAAAATAAAGCGGCGGTTTTGATAAAATCACCTTTCATTTCCGTGAAACATCGCCGTACGTGGTTTTTTAAATGTTCTATCTCAATATATGTTCATCTAATTGCTCTTTTGAGACAGTCTTGAGTTATACTATTTAACGTAGCTACTTTATTTAAACATGATAAAATTTGTCATAAGTAAAAAATTGGTTCACATTTAGATGTAGCGCTTACACATACACAAGTTTACCCAATTTTTTATTTTTAGCTCTAGCAGCCTCAAATTACATCAAAATCATGATAAAATTACGATCGATCAGTAACCAGCTCTGATAAAAAAAGATGATATCGGCCTACGTTTTCGTATAGCCCCAGTACAAAGGTCCATCTTGATGTAAAATATAAACGCTCTAGAACACCCATATTAATTCCAATTTTGGCCAAAACTGCTGCAGATTTTTGACAAGTTTTGTTTTTAAACTAATAACAAATTTTAATTGTTAATTTACAAAAACAAATATACGAGTATGTGTGCTGTTATTTCGCTACCAAAAAAAAAATTTGTATTTATGTCAAATAGTCCAAACTTTGAAACGGTAGGACCTCTGGGCTTCGTTTAGGTAATTTTGAAATGTAAGAGGTAAGGCTATCTTTTTAGAGAAAAAAATCCGACAACTGCTTCAGAACTTAGCAATTTTACCCTAATACCCTCCGACCAGCAATGCGAAAACTTTCAAACCGCTGCCATTTCGCCCCTTGCATTTTTGGCCATGGTCGTAGATGGACATATTTTCATGAAATAACCCAAGTAATACGCTGGTGAATACGCCAAGGAATACGCTGAAATGAATACAGACGAGAATAAATCACCCTGTATACTAATATTTGTAACATTTATTCGATAAAATAAATAATGGCGTTATGAAAACCACCTAAAGTTGGTGGTTAATATCAAAATAAATCGAAAAGGCCTAATATTTTTATGTTATGGCATTTTTGTATTTAACTTAAAAAAAGCTGGTCCCTTGCAATAAAAGTGACAATTCCATACCGTTAACGAGCAATCATTCATCTGTGTACAGTGTAATTGTTATATCTACTGACCTACAGTTTATCTTATTTTACAAGGTGACAACCCGGAGTTGTGGAATGCCATGTACTCGGCTCACAAACAAAAAAAAAACAAACATTTGTAGATTAAAGATGTAACAGTGTTCCATTATGACAATAGAAATAGAATAGATCTAAACGCTGGCGGTGACAAATTTACATAAACAGATCGCTAACACTCCGTGAACATTTCTGTGGTCTTGGCAATAAAAATTAGGCGAAATTACTGAATTCTTTCTTGCATAGCCAAAAATTTTGTGTAAAGGTTGTTTCAATGATGTTCCAATAAAAACATCTTTAAAAATGCAGGGACACTGCACACAATTGTAGAAACTTTTTTGAGTTTCCTGGGAAATGCTGAAAGCCCATGCCTCTCGTTTCACATAAAAAAAAATGACAAAACTGTTTTTCACGTGAAAAAACTTAATACCAGGCTTAAGAGGAGAACATAATTGAATCCGATATAACTTCAATAATAATAGTTCCAAAATGCTTGAAAGATTTCCGTTAAAAACTTGTATTGCTAGAATGACGAGAATTACAAGAGATACCTTCAGTTTCTAGAGGGGAAAGCGGGGATGTTAAAATTTGTTGCCTTTTAGTTTCTATATTCTTAGGAGTTGGAGATGTAAGATAAACCAACGCACACCTCAATCACGCTTTACTGCGACAGTGCGCGAGTCAGAGTCAAACAATTTCTCAAAAAAAAAAATAACGTATTTATTTCCTTGTCATACTATGATATCTGTTGACTTAATTCATAAAAGCAAACAAAGGTCGTTATAAATTATTAAAATTTCTTTACCTAAGATGGACCAATAAGACACAACAATAGTATGATTCACACTCAACCATACTATTATCTTCACAACCATATTATGATCCTCACAACCATAGTATGTTTCTCATACAACCATAGTATGATCCGCACAACCATAGTATGATTCGCACGCAACCATACTATGATCCCCACAACCATAGTATGATTCACACTCAACCATACTATGATCCCCAAAATTATTTATTAGGATTGGGTAATGTTGTTATTCAAAAATAGAGATTTTTATCAAGCAAGTTATTATAAATTTCATTACTATTAGATCATAGACAATTTTGAGGCCACGTTTTTATTGAACATTTCATTCAAGAAACCAAAATATATATTCCAACGGTCAAAAATACTTTTAGTTGCCAGCAGAGGTGAATGCTACTTCACCATCCGTAGACACCAAGTAACGAATGTGATTAAACCATGATCAATGGCTGTATACTTAAGTGCAGGCAGATTTTAAATAAACGAGAACCAGTCGGTATTAGAGTATTTCACCGAACAAAGTAAACACAATAAAAATCCCTCGAACTACCTTCCGATTGTTATTTTTTTTAATGGACAGCAACCATTCACTGTATCGTGTGTATGTGTTTTTTTTTGTATATCAAAAAAACATACGCACACACATACATGTATTCTCTACAAAACCTGTTTTGTTATGTTCATAGTCACAACCATACTGTATGATTGCCGTTATCATATTTTTGTTAACGTAAATTTTAAACAACAATACTTTTGTTGCACTAACCATGTTTATATGGTTGCTACAACCATATTTTCATTTCTAAATTTGGCATAATACTATTGTTACATTTCAACAATAGCAATATTGTCGCAATCATACTATTGTCAAAATGAAATTCAAAAAACAATGCTATGGTTGCGACGATCATGCTTTTATTGGAGAGAACATATTATTGTTGCGTTGACCATAGTGTAACCATATATTTTCTCTGCGTGCATCATATCTTGATAGAATTTGGCACAAGTTTGTTCCTTATACCATGGATGGACACTGCTGAAATGGCAGAAAATCAGTACAGATAAAGATATATCTCTTACACAAAATTTTAACCGACTTTTATCAAAAGCAAAAAAAATATGACGTTTTACTAGACAACTTAAGCGTTTTACTAGATTTAAAGCATGGTTTTGAAGAAAAAATATCATAATGCCCTGTTTTTTCGACACTAGTACACAGCCACCTGCTTCGTTTCGTTCCTGATTTGATATCGGGGTCTACAAGAAAATTTGGCACATCTGGTGATCGTCGATAATCCAATAAAAACTCAGAAATGTGACATGATTGGCTAATTTTTTCTGCCATAAACTATGTAACACTCAAAAAATTTGTTCTGACTTTATATGGCACCTGTCTAAATTTACCCAATTTAAATACGAATTATTCCTTGAAATAAGTTTGCTAATTAAAATAGAAATTTCGGCGGCCGTGGCGTAATGGTGTTGTACATGGCTATCTAGCCAGTATACCCAGGTTCAATTCCGGGTAAGTTGAACCGATTTTTTGAAATTCAGTCTGCTCATTTCCATTTTTACTTGTGTTGCCTGGTTGCACAACGGAACAAAACAACATTTGCTATTACGAGTAAGCAACTTTCACACAATAAATTAGATGTTTATTGTTTTCTTAAGATAGTTAAGTTTTTAGTTAGTTAATTGTAAAAAACACTTAAAAAAGAAAATCTTATTTCAAAGCTATTCATATTTTCTAATAGCTGTGCAAATCAATTTAAAACACATTTATTTTGAGTAGTAAACCGCATTTAAAAGAAGAATTTAATGTGAGCCTCTTTGAATGGAATTTATTTGCAATTACTAGCGGAAAGGGCCTAGTAGACACAATTTGGAAGATGGTTAAAGCAAAGAACCGTATTCTTATTAAGGCCTACGTTTTTTTTAATTGGCAAAATTTATATAAATGACATTTATATTTATGAAAGTATAAGTATATACGAGTATTTTAAGATAAAATAGGCTTCTTTTTAAAAATTAAAAATCAATTATTTTTTTTTTAAAAAAAATTCGTTATACGAGGCACCAACATAAAATCAATCAAACAATAAGAACTCAAGCTCATGTGACTCACGGACAAAAACTATAAATCAAATAAATATTTTAATTCATTGCTGTAGTTTTGCATTTGCAAAATGTGTAAACTGTAATTGAAGTACCTGTTTGTGTTAATTTTAATTTGAACCTTACCACATTTTCTAAACATATACCCTATGTCAATTCGCCTCTTGGTGTGTGTTTCTATTTGATGGGCAATTTGCAATGGCAATTTCTTAATTATATTGAAACTATCTAGAATAACTAGCGATTCCTCAACATTTTCCTATCTCAAATGGAAATTGGCAAAGTTTTATTTAATATAAATTGGAACATTGAACAGGGATTAAACCGGCTCAAGACTTCTTGCTTCTATATTCAAATAGAATACAAGTTTTTAACAAAATGGCAAAGTGACATTGATTTTCGTGGCTGCACACTACTTTTATCATGATTTCGGGTCCGTGACAACCCTCTTCAGAAAGCCTTGCTGCAATTGTTGAAAGTAAAACTGAACTCTATAAGGCCAGGCTCTCCACAAACGAATGAGAACTACTGTTGTAAACCTTACTTTTCAAGTTTTCTTCACACAATTGCCCACGCATTATTTTCACGACAAACCAAGCTGTGTTTAAGTTGTACGTTAAATAAGCCTATCGAGAAAAAGAACACCCTAAGCAACCATTTTGCGCTTGTTGTTAGTTAGATTTCAATAAAATGCATTTTCAGAATAAATTTGGAGTCAAAAAATTAAATTTTACGGGAGCAAAAAGTACAGCCAGTAAAATACCCTACACCATACTGTGGTGCAAGGTATTATGACTAAGAGCGGATGACTGATTGTTTGTAATAAAATGCAGATCACAGATCGCAAAACCGACCTCGACGGAACTTCATAAGGGGGACACTTTCATGTCAGCGTCGAGCCCTATTTAAATTTGTCCATAATGGTGAATTTTTCGATATACAAAGCTCCAATACAAAGTTAAGCCCGATTTGAGACCCCATCGCTCCAAGAGCCTTTGCATAGACCGGCGACCTGAATGTGTTATCAGCTCTGGTGAACCTGGATCATATCAGCCGATATTTGAAGTTCCTTCCGTATTTGGCGACCTACCGCTGCAGAAGCCACAAATAAATGCGTAGTTGTTCAAATGTCGCATGACACGTTATAAGGGACCAGTGATAGAAATTAACTCTAGTGAGACTAGGCCAAATCTATAGTCTAAAATCTTCTATAGTCTCCAAGCAAATGTCCCTACCGATTTAAGGTCGTGCCACTCCACAAGCAACATTTAACATTTAGGCGTTGTGCATATTGAAAGATTTGTAATCAAGCGTAGTAAAAGTGGGCCATATCTGCTTATGATTTTATAAAATCCCCATTTTGAGGCTAAGTCGCTCAACAACCCACGTTCTACATCCGATCTGGCATAAATTTAACATTGTGTATGATGAGCGATACAAATCCGGGGAGTTCGCTTGCACTCCTTCAGAATTCTGCTCCGGATTTGAAGCCCTTCCGCTTTACTCATTTTGAACCAAATCTTTGTTAAATTTTGTACCGCAGTGGTGTGTTGGCCCTTTATGCTTTTCAGCATAGGGGCGAAATGCCTATAGAATGTACAATGAGTATGAGGACTTGTATGTGTCTGGTGGTGTCTACCCTTTGAAATAATCGAATGATACACGAATCAATGAGCATTTCGAATGATGACGCAGATGAAGTCCGCAATTCATGCTCACATTTGAGCCATGCGAAATTAAAATCGGATTTTAGCTTAAATGGGCAATAAAAGTTGATGAGATGCAAACAAAGTACGTCGTAATAACATTTTTAGGTCTCCCTTGTCCGTTCTCTAAACATTTACGAGCGTTCCGTGTTAATGCTGGCTGATGTCTGGACGTTGAGATCGATCGTTCCCTCCCAGCTCCGGCGCACAATCTGTCGAACACAGATGCCCACGTGCATCTCACAACAACAAAATGTGGCTGACCGAATATCGTTTCATAGAAAAGAGCATCGAGCTGCAGACGTCGACGCGGTGCCCGGTAAAATTGCCTTCGAATGTGAACACGCTCGTAAAAACGCGCAGAGAAGAAAAAGGAAGTGGGTCTGTGGTATGTGTGTTTATGGCTTGTTTGCCAATTGAATTCTGCAACAAAGTTGCCGAGGTGCACAAAATTAATTGCTGATGAATGTCACATTTGTGGAGAGCCGTACGTGGCACATAGACTTACATACATGGACGGCGCGTCGTAGCCGATGTGGCCAAAACAAACCCCTCCCCCACCCATGGCGCTGGCTGTTGGCCGGCCGCAATCATTTCATTTACATGGACTACTCATTATTCGTTGTTGCTGATGTTGCTGTTGTTGTTTGTGTTGCTGGCGTTGTTCTTGTTACCAATAATCGCATTTGTTACGTGTTGTTCAGTTCAGTTCTGTTTAGCTCAGCTCAGTCAGTTCAGTTCGGTTCAAAGTCACTGGCAACCAGCACACGAAGCTCACCACCGTGTGGAATGAATTGCGACTTGCGACTGGGAACGGATTGGGTGATGGCTGCCCGCTTGCCGAACTTACTGGCTGCTGGCAGTGTGTGGATGGTAGATGTTGCTGGCGTGGCAGCAGCAGCAACAGCTGCGCTCTTTTGGCTTCTTTGGCGACAGCGATTCCGGCGTGGCAGCGTCAAAGGTATAAACTTAAAATGTTGCAGGGGAATGAGATACTCATTAAAAACGCCATAAGCATAATAAACCGAAGAGCAAACATCGATTAAACATTATTTATGGGGCTTCGCCTAACAATGTTTTCGTTACTTGACATTCGTCTCCATTTCCATCTCGCCGTTGAGGTTCTAGGTGCATGTAAACATGTCTCCCGTCTGCGTCTGTCTGCCTGTCTGTATGTCTTTCACTGTGCTTTCTACTCATGAGCCCCGTCGACTAGTGCATACTCACTCGTACTACTCGCATTGTATGTCGAAGTGTTCATATAGTACTCGTACATACATAAAATGTACACTTACTAAATGAACATATGGAACTGCGAGTAGAGCGAACCATACCGAGTAGAGAAACTTGTCCTATTGTCCTATTTTTACTGGTGTTGGTAACATCCCAATGCAATCACAAGTTAGGTTCGGGGCCTTTGCCCACTCACTCACTTTCAAGTGAGGACGAACTTTCTGATTTGTGCAATATCGATATTTTGATCAGTAGCAAAATTTGATTTATTTGAGTACCCATATGTCCATACTGACTACTGGTCGCCCAAATTGAACATGCGGGACTTTTTGGGTGACATGAGCCACAACGTACGGCAACTATGCCATTTTTAAGATACGATTACTTAGTGCATCCCAACTAACCGTTCCCATTTTTACCCCTGTTCTTCAAAAATATTATGATTTGTACAAATACCCAAAAAGTGTGTACCATTTAGAGGGTAACTTTTTTACTCCTAGACCGATTTCATCCGTTCGTGATCCGAAATATCAGGATCCTGAATTGGTCCATATTTTAATATGCCCCAATAAAGATTAAGTCATTTGTGTTACAAAACTCTTTAGTAGCCTGAAATATTCAGGTTTGAAATTTCAGCTTCGGTATTTTAATAACACATTATAATCAGATTCGTCGTCACATTGCTGCTCACACTTTAAAGCCAAAATTTAATTTAATGTACCACAATACCAATTTAATGCAGAAAATCGTTTCACTTGTGCATAGTAACATAATGGGATTCGACATTAAAAATCAAGCATTCACAATAACCGCTCACAATTGAATAAAAAAACCTAATAACGAAAACAAAATTTAACCATCTGTTGGTCCAGTTAAACAAATGTTCGTGGTAATGACAACTAAACACTTTATAACTACACCCAATACTTGTTGCAATTCAGCTCCAATAATGATTTAGTTAGTTATGGTTACCGATACTTTGTCTTTTTGACCGATAGTGTCCCTCCCTCTACTGAAAATGCCGTGTACCTAATCAACATTCAGTTGTAGCGGTTGCAAAAATATCGGTTGTGGCAACAAATCTGTTCACTGTGTGCATATAAAGTCATTGTTTGGTTTCGGTCCAAGCATACAGAGGGTCGGAAAAGTTTTTTTCCGTGCCATTGCCAAATAATGTACGTACCCTCCTATGCATAGCGTGATGGTATAGATTTTCAGAATCCTGTTTGATATCACAAAACAGAGTAGAATAAAAAAAATACTGTTTGCAAGAAATCTCCACGGATTCCTTTAAAACTTAAGTATAATCTACGCGAAGATCTGCAGACCCGTTTATAACTGTGACTAAAAAGGGGTAAAGAGTTATGAGTGAGTTATATAAAATGTAAAAATAGTTTGGAGATTGAGCTGCAGGTTAATGTTAAATTCTATGCCGTTAGGCACTATGGCGCTCCATTGCACAGAGCTGCGCCTCAATACGACGAACAATGCTCACCCAGTATCCGCAGCGTCTACCTATTTATGGTATGTAGATTGGACACATCCTTCCTCTTGGTAAGGGGTTGAGAACTTCCCTGAACCTATGCTATTCTATGGGTTGTACGACTGCCTTTTACCAACACAATTTGGCTTATAGCTCTTGGTTGATACGCAACGACATCTTGAAACTCCTTAAAGGGCCTTCCAAGCGAGCAGACTGAATTAAACGATTAAAGAGCTTCTCAACACCAGCGATACCTCACGCAGAGAAAAAAAATGGTTACTACCTATATATGGTCACGGCAATAATAACTTGTTAATATTAATATTTTTGAAATTTAAAAAATAGTATTATCGCCAAATTCAAATATGTAAATATAGTTGTAGCAACAATACAAATATAGATGGCTCGGCAAAAGTATTGTTTTTTAAGTTTTATGTTAACACCAATATGACAACGGCAATCGTACTGTATGTATGATAGTACTTTTTCTTCATTTGAGTATGCTTTTTAGAACAATGTTATTTTTGCGGATCTAATGCAATAATAGTACTTTTTATATGGAATTTAAAATTTTTCAGACAAACTGCTTTGGCTTTGTTTAACTGAAATACTTTTGATAAAAACGCTTACGTTTTTTTAAACTGTTATTTCTTCCGTAAAAAAATCACTCCTTTATTATTTAAAATTTAATGAATTTTTAAATAAATTTCATAATTCAAATCTATTGTTGACAACTTCAACCAATTCTTATAAATAACTTTGGGGATCATAGTACAATTTTGTGTGATCATACTATGGTTGTAAGGATCATACTATGGTAGTATGGGAAACATACTATGGTTGTGAGGATCATAATATGGTTGTGGAGAGCATATTATGGTTGCGTGTGAATCATAGTATGGTTATGCGTGAATCATACAATTGTAGTGAGGATCATATTATGGTTGTGAGGATCATAGTATGCTCGTATATGAATCTTACTATTCTTGAGAGGATTATAATATTGTTGTACCATAACCATATACCCAACAATAATATGATGCTCTTCGAATATTGTTAAGCCAACCATATTTTTTTCTACGTGCCTCGAGGACATTACTACTTTCAAGTCTACACCACAGATTTTCTAATGTACACATAAAGGATACACGCAGAGAAAATATATGGTTACACTATGGTCACCGCAACAATAATATGTTCTCTACAATAAAAGCATGTTCGTCGCAACCATAGTGTTGTTTTTTGAATTTTATTTTGACAATAGTATGATTGCGACAATATTGATATTGTTAGAATGTAACAATAGTATTACTGCCAAATTTAGAAATGAAAATATGGTTGTAGCAACCATATAAACATGGTTGGTGCAACAAAAGTTTTGTTGCTTAAAATTTACGTTAACAATATTTTGATTACGACAATCATACAGTATGGTTGCGACTATGAACATAACAAAAAAGGTTTTATAGAGCATGCATGTATGTGTGTATGTGCATATGTTTTTTTGATATACAAAACAAATACATACACGCGATACAGTGAATGGTTGCTGTCCATTAAAAAAACAACAACAATCGCAAGGTAGTTCGAGGGATTTTTATTGTGTTTACTTTGTTCTGGAAATACTCTAATACCGACTGGTTCTCGTTGATTTAAAATCTGCCCGCACTTAAGTATATAGCCATTGATCATGGTTTAATCACATTCGTTACTTGGTGTCTACGGATGGTGAAGTAGCATTCACCTCTGCTGGCAACTAAAAGTATTTTTGACCGTTGGAATATATTTTTTGTTTGTTGAATGAAATGTTTAATAAAAACATGGCATCAAATCTGGCTATGAACTAATAGTAATACAATTTAAAATAACATACTTGATAAAAATCTCTATTTTTGGATAACAACAATAACCAATCCTAATAAATAATTTAAGGGATCATAGTATGGTTGAGTGTGAATCATACTATGGTTGTGGGGATCATAGTATGGTTGTATGAGAAACATGCTATGGTTGTTAGGATCATACTATGGTTGTATGAGAAACATACTATGGTTGTGCGGATCATAATATGGTTGTGAAGATAATAGTATGGTTGAGTGTAAATCATACTATTGTTGTGAAGATCATAGTATGGTTGTGGAGATCATAGTATGCTTGAGTGTGAATCATACTATGGTTGTGGGGATCATAGTATGGTTATGTGTGAATCATACAATTGTTGTGAGGATCATAATATTGTTGTGTCACAACCATATACCCAACAACAGTATGATCCTATTCTAATATTGTCACCCCAACCATACTTTTTTTCTGCGTGTAGGACTATCTGTAATGTATTTTAATCTGGAGGCAGATTTTCATTGTTTCACCTGTGAGAATTCAGGTGAACATATACCGGAGCCATTTGTGTATTTTCGATAACACTCGATTAGAATTTGTATAGAAATCTAAGCCTTGCTGGCTCAACTTAAGTCTGGATAATTAACCAGTCTGAATATCGAGGCTAAGTCCAAGAGTTGTGACCATACTAAACTTTTTGGAATTCGATTTCACAAAGTTGATATTTATTAAGTTGTTGATACATCCCTTTGTAAATATGTGTAGAAAAAGACATGGGCTAGTGAACTTCAATCGGTGACAAATCTAATAAACGAAGAACATTTTGTGTATATGGGACATTAGCATTATTATACACTCGCTACTTTTTTGGATTTATTGAAAAACTCGTTGACAACCTGACGTGCATTTAGTTAATTTGTGAAATTCTGTGACATAAAAAAATCCTTTCTTTCCTTCGATCTGAGTAATTTTGAAAGGAAAATAGTTATTTGGTTTCTTGAGGGAATTATTTTGCCGCTTTCATTCAATTTTAATCATTTTTTGATAACCACCTCAATTTCGCTTACTATTCTTAATAAAGATCATTGCGTATGTCAAAACTTAAAATAAATTTACACTTTTCGGCATATTTCAAATAGTTTTATAATTTTTTTCTGTGCACAGATGTCGCTATACCCAGCGAATGTAAAACAGAGGGTATTTTCTCCATGTATTTATAACTGGGCGAATCAAGAACTAAGTAAATATCAACTTGGTCGCATCGAATTAAAATGTTTAATATGGTTGTTGTTGTAGCGGCAAGTGTGTGCCGGGGTGACAGCCCTTGGCCGAAGAATTGCTATTCGGGTCAATTCGGTCCATAGAACCGTTTAATATGGTTACCTCTCTTGGCGTTAGCCTTGATACTAAGACTGGATAATCATCCAGTGTTTAGTTAAGCCATCAAGGTTTGGATTTCCATACGAATTCTTACTGAGTATTGACAAAAACACAACTAATATTACCTTTTGGGAATTATACTTATATAGCAGCGCCTGGGAGTAATTTGCCCCCAGTTTATTATTAGAGCCCCAATTCGTGACGGATCTATCTATCGCGAAGAAAAATATACAATTCCAACAACTACATCTGCCAATAAGATATCCCTTCCGTCTGTCATGAGGTAAATGTTTCAATTTTAAACAATTTGCAATTATTTGACTTGCGGTTAAAACGATCTTTTTAATACCGGCTAAAATTGGTGAAAAAACAACAAGAAAAAATACACAATACAAACCCCGAACACGAACGTCGATGTACGCCCTTCCGAATATGTGGCATCCACAGCTGTTTGCGGGAAATTATCCATGAAAATGCAAGTGCTACATGCAGTGGACGGATGGATATGCATGTACGTATGTACGTGCAACATTCAATTGATCGACCATTTATTATGGTTTATTAATACTTGCAAATTATAATTATTCATATTGTTATTGCGGTTTGGCCACTTACCAATGCCTCCGTGCCTGAGTCTACTGCTGTTGGTGGCTCCTGCTCTTTGCCCGTGTTTATGGCCAGAAATTTCTGTGGCTAGGTATGGCCATGCAACGTCCGCGTCCGTAGTTCACTTCTGCCACCGCTGCAACTATTGTTGTGGCCCAATGAAAGGCAACGACAGAGAAGGAAATGGGGCTTGGGAGGGGGAGGGGGCACGAGCATGCAAACGGAAACAATAGACTCTGCAGACATCTGGCATATGTCAGGGTAGACAAAAGAAATACCAACCCAAACACTTATGGTTGGTCACAATTATGGAAATGTATGTATTTATATACTTCTGTGTAACATGCATACTCACACACAAACACCCATGTATATACGTAATACGTATATATGTATTGAGAGACGTACTCGAAGTACAGCGTCAGACTGTGCCAGGCCTTTTGTGGAATATAATTGTCATGCCTTTTACCAAAAATTGTAGCGAAAGGGGTTTTCATTGTTCTAACAATGCAGCATCGGAGGTAAAGAATCGGCCTAGCGAACTCATGTCGACTCTGCCGAACCTTCTAGAGGTCAAATCAAGGAGATGGGTTCTTCAAGAGAAAAATGAATTCACCATATGCGATGCGCAAAATAGAAAAATTAAATTAAAATTAAAAACCAGTTTTGTTCAGGAGAGCCATTTTAAAGATTAGGTCCCTTTCTATTTGCGCTTAGAATCGTCGACTTCACTTTCACAAAACGCGTATGTCTCTGGGAGGGAACACCTTGGGGCATGGGATCGGTCTCATTCGATTGTCCACATCAAAAAAAAAGTGAAAATTGATTTCACATATAAAGACTTCTTTAGAAAATACTATTTTGTTCAGAGAATATTTTATTTGCGACCCAGTAAAGCCTAAATATTCCAACATCCCATCAAGAAACAAACAGAAAACTAAAGCATTTTATGGAGAGACTTTTGCCCGGCTTAAAGCCTAGTCTCTCACTAGTTAAGACATTTTTTTAGATGTTCCTTTCTGGATTTGAATCTTGCTCAATTTGTATGTTAGTCGTGCACTTACTATCACACAGCGTTTATTATGATAATTACGAAGTTGGGGTCTGGAATGCAAGTGTAGAATAGGAGTATGGAATCGTTTAAAGTGAGTCGTACATGAGTCGTACTTTATGACACGCTTTCGAATGCTACGTAACCAGTGTTGCCACTGGCAAAGTTATTTTCCTACCAAATTTTTTCCAGAATCCTACCAATTTGAATAAAAACCTACCAAAAATTGTAAAGCCATTTAACAAATTTAACAGGTTGTTAATGATAAGCTAGTTTCGTTGGAAATGTTTGTTGTAACTACCAAAAATATAAGAGCTTTGACCTGATCGACACCAATCGGACCGTACGTCCAAAGACCTTTAAAAGATTCTAATCAAACTACATGTCGCAATTGTCTCCGACTTTTATAAAATATGGCAGAAGTTTGGACAGATGCTATTGAAATTTTACATAATCGGTTTAGATGTAGCTCCCAAACATATGTTCGTTCAATCGACTTAAGGTCTTTTGCCACAAATTACATCCAATCTTAATGAAATTTGGTTATTTTGTTAACAATCGGGAGGTTACTTCAGATGATTATTGTTCATATCGGTTAACTGTTATAGAACACTAACCCATAAATTATGTACTCGATCAATTTACACGCAGAAAAAAAGTATGGTTGGGATAACAATATTCGAAGAGCATCATACTATTGTTGGGTATATGGTTGTGGCGCAACAATATTATGCTCATCACAACAATAGTATGGTTCACACACAACCATACTATGATCCCCACAACAATATTATGGTCCTCACATCTATATAATTACTCACACACAACCATACTATGATCCCCACAATCATATTATATTCTCACTCAACCATACTATGATCCCCACAACCATATTATTATCCTCACAACCATAGAATATTTCTCATACAACCATAGTATGATCCTCACAACCATAGTTTGACTTATACGTAACTATACTATGTAAAAAAATATTTGTTAGGATTCGGTTAAGTTGTTATTTAAAAATCGATTTGTATTAAGTAAATTATTTAAAAATGCATTAAACTCTTATTAACAGGAGTAATTTATTAAGCAGTAGAAAAAAATTATTTATTAAAAATATTTCAGTTGTACTAATTCAAAATAGTTTGTTTTGAAAAAAAATAAGTTTCATATAAAAAGTACTATTATTGCGTAAGATTCGTAACAATAACATTGTTAAGTTAAGAAAAATTAAATCATACCGACAAAAATAAATTTTGCCGGTATGATTGCCGTAATCATATTATTGTTAACATAAAACTCAAAAACAAATAGTGTTGTCGCACCAACCATATTTATATTGTTGCTACAACCATATTTTCATTTTAAAATTTGGCAACAATACTATTGTTACATTTCAACAATATTAATATTGCCGCAATCATACTTTGATAATAGTATGATTCAAAAAAACAATACTATGGTTGCGACGACCATACTTTTATTGCAGAGATCATACTATTGTTGCCGTGACCATATAGTAGCCATATCTTTTCTCTGCGTGTAGGCACACATACCCTTCCCTTTAATTTTTGAAATATGGATAGCAAAATCCATGCAAAATTTTCGGGAATAAAATTGTATTTATATACATTTGGCTAAATTTGATGTTTACCCCAGCAGAAAGTAGTACGTCGGACTTATTATCAGTTTCTGTTATGTTAGCCCTTATTATGCTTGCATAAAGGTACCAATAACACATTTGGCATCCCAATAATTCTCGGCATACGTTTATTACATTACAAATTTAATTTATGTACTCGCAAATGCATATTTATCGCAAATCCTACCAAAATAAGGCTAAGCCAACCATCCCGCTAAATGAAAGAAAAACCTACGTAGGAAAAGCCCAAAACGTCAACACTGTACGTAACTAGCTGCTTTGTTACTATTTACCTTATTTACTCCAAGGTTGTAGGTTCTGGTCATATAACTTTTCACGTTTTTCTTAGGCTCTATCTTAGGTATAAAAAGAAGCCTAAAATGTGCACACGTGATTTGTGCGCGACTCGCAATAAGAGGAGGCAGTCCAAAATTCAAAAAAATATTGTTTTTATTGCTAATTGGTCCCCAGCTGGAACTATGGGACAATAAAAGTAGTAAACAGCATGGAACTAGTGGAAAGGTAGTGCAGAGATTGTAGTTGATTAGGCGGTGACTAAAGGTGGTCGATTTGCAGTAAGCCACAAGGCCTACTCAGCAATACTTTTCTATCCCTCAGCAATACTTTTCTATCCCTCCCTGTTCAGTTTTGAGAACCGTGCCATGCCAGATACACGTACGCAGGATAAGCGTCACTCGTCAGCATTATTTACATGCCACTTTTGATTGTGTATGTGTAAATGTGTGGTCCGTTTACGTTGCAAGCTTTGAAATTGAACACTGGAAATGGACGAACGTAGGTAGCCAAGCCAGGCCAACCAGAAGTGGCGATGGCCCATGTTTTATTTACGAGAACCAACGACGAAAGGGACCACACCACCACATGCTTACCCGTATCTGGAATCGCATTGCAGGCGTTTATTTGGCCACATTCAACGAAGGAAAAATCCACATTGGTGACTGAGTGGTGCAGCCCCCTCAAGAACAAAAATCGTCGTTATCTACATTTTCTCGGCTCATCTAGCATGGGAGCTGCATACGGCCAAACACTGAGAATGTGCTTGGATGGATGGGGTTACCACCGTATGTGTACATGGGTCGCTAAAGGGCTCATCCAAACTTATGGCCATGCAATCATGCGGACAATGAAATAAATGAACGACGTAAGTCTGCGCCTCCAAGAGCAGCTACAAAGACCATCCATAATTGCAGGTTAACCATCCGACCGCGGACTGGCCGACCCGTCTGCATACATGTGTGTGTGTGTTCCGATTTGGTGGTTTAGCGTAAACACAGGCTTAGTAGAGTTTCTTGGCCCCGAACCTGGCACAGGTAAAGAACGAAACGAAACAATTGAAGCCGAGCCACTTCCCAATTATGACAGGTCGCAAGTGTTTATTCGGTTATTTATTACTGTATTTTGGATTCATAAATAACACGCCAAATTGCTGTACACCGTATACGGTGTGCAGAAAACGGCCGCGTCAGCAACAACCTCAACGACATCGGCTGCAACCACAACCACAGCAACGGCCTGCCAGCAACACACAGCGGACGCAGGCTGCAGAGTGCTAACGCCAAAGGAACTATTTACCTCCAGGTCTGACTTTGACTACTTGAACAGGACAGCCCCTTCTTGTTTGCTTGCAGGAAATATGAATAATTTGGCACTTGCTGCTCTTGTAGTTCCGTTCGCAAATGGGTTGGAAATGGATGTCCAATTCACACTACTGCATTCTGGCGGAACACACAGGGCACATTAGCTCTGTACTGTTTTTGGGCTAACGGTGAGCCTGCGGCAGACTTGTCTCAAAGTCACGCCGATTGCAGAAAGAAAATTGTTAATTGAATTCCACAACAAATCGAGCCAGATCATGTTAAAAGGTCATTCGAAGAAGAGTGCTATTCCTTTAACATGTTGTGATCGTATAACAAAATGCAGCTAAGCATTTGCAATGGAAGGACCTATACCCTAAGGGTGTACACCTAAGATAGTACACGCCTTGCTGTGCTCTCTGGTTTGACAGTTTTCTTTGGTTATGTGCGTTCTCTATAGTTTCGGAGTCCTCCGCGCATGCCTAGCGGCATTTGCAATAAGTATCGCTTCTTTAGCTAGTCAACACTTGTTGAAATGTTCCCTGAATTAATCATCCAACATAATCAAACTGGTATCCCGATCTTCCCAAACTTAAAATCAAATTATTATTTCAAATTGTGGGAATTTACCTAAAAGAAATAATTTTTTATTAAAAAAACTGTATTTAGTGATGAAACTCATTTTCGGTTAAATGGCTAAGGCAACAAGCAAAATTGCCGTACTTGGCGTGAATGCAATAAGGAATCACCATGATATGCATTAAAATTGACTCTGGGGTTTACACGCTGGCGGCATCATCGGTCCTTATTGATTTCGACATCGAGCCATGCTGAATGAGGTAAATTTTAACGAAATTAGGTTCCAACAAGGCAGCTCAACTTGCCATAAAGCGCGCTTCAAATCGATTTATTGCAAAATCAATTTGGCGACGACTTTATTTCCAAAAGTATTCCTGTCACTGGCCCCTCTTTCGAGAGATTAAACGCCCCTGGATTACTTTTTATGGGGCAATGTTAAGTCATTGGTTAATGCGAATAGCAAATATTCAGGCCAGCATTGCCGTATAGCAACGGCTAGCTTGATTGGAAAAAGTAGTCAACAAGTAAACTGATCGAATGGACCATGTAACTAGGAGCCGCGGCTGGCATTGGCCAGTAATCATATTTAAAAACAAATGCCATGAAATTATCTACCAGATTATAATAATCAAATTTCGTTCCAACAATGTTTCTGTCAATTAATATTACTTTAAGTTCTAAAGCTTTTTAGAAACATCCTATATATTAACTTAATTTTACGTATACGAAATTCGAAAATAAAGATGAGTATTTTAATACAAATTGGCACAGAGGAGGATTGAAGGTCACTGATTCCGGATTTTACATACTTTTTCGATTGTCGACTTTGCACAATTAAACAATTTCTAATACAAAACGTTAAAGTGCAAAAAAGTTCAATCGCCAGCTCTTATAAAAACTCTTAATCAAAAAATTTAAATCAAGCCAGCATTTTACGTGGTTTAAATCTAGCGTAAAATTAAAAAAGAATTTCATATATTGTAATTCATATTAAATATTCAAAGGTTTTACGGTGGCGTTAATCATAGATTGATTGTACTAAAACCGTAATGTCGAAAATAAAAATCGATACAGTCCCACTCTTTTTTTAGTATTTTTTAGGGTTTCGCTTTTTGGATATTTGAATGAATTTTAATTTGTATGCATTTCATTTAACTTCGTTGTAAATAATCAAGGCTTATTTTAAATGATATACTATTATCATGAACTTTAAAGGGGAATCTCGATTTTTTGTTATAAAGATTCAGTGGCTATTAAAGGAAGTATCGAATATCTCCCTCTTTACGATGATAAAACTATTACTTCCTTCGAAGCGATAGGTCTGTCCTTGCGAAATTAATAAATTTGTTCAAGGTTAGTGAACTTGTTTTTTCTCTCAACAAACTAGGAGCAAATTAAAAAAAAAACATATAAAATTGAATCCAGGTTTTAGCATTATTTTCAAACTACATATATAACATGTAAAATGTGAACATAATTATGCACTCTTACCATCCTGTGTTATTGAGAAAAGTTTTTCAGCTAAAAGTGCGAGTTTGAGTGAAAAATAGCAAAACCCATTTCAGAACAAAGTACGGCATTTTAATGAAACCCTTTCTATTTGTATAACACCATGTGTTTAAAGCTAAGTCAAGATATGTCAAACATTTTGCAAAAAAAGTCAATAAGTTGCTCGTCACAATCAGAGCACCAAATATATTTTAGGCTTAAACAAGAAACCAGCTGATATTCGACAAACAAACTTATATGCCCTCCAGGAAAAAATTAACCAGAGCTTAATTACTTAATTTTTAATATTTTTGCTGTAACTTTTGGCATTCATTTATTTGCTCTTACAAAACTTTTGCTAACAGTGCAATGGAAAACTACAGCTACAGCTACCGGTGAGGGTAATGTTTCGATATTTTTAACACCAAATAAACAAAAACTTAAATGAAAATAAATAATTTAAACGAAAACGGTCAAAAATAAAAATAATTTAAAATCATAAATAAAATCAACTTTTTTTAGTTCCAAAAAGCCGAATGCACATTAGGGGTGGGATAGTGCACGAGTATTCGATTTTGATACGGCTCATCCCCTTATTTCACGCAGAGAAAAAACATGGTTACTATATGGTCACGGCAGTAATAGTATGTTCTCTGCAATAAAAGTATGTTCGTCACAACCATAGTATTGTTGTTTGAATTCAATTTTGACAATAGTATGATTGCCTTAATATAAATATTGTTAAAATGTAGCAATTGTATTATTGCCAAATTTAAAAATAAAACTATGGTTGTAGCCACAATATAAATTTTGTTGGTGCTTGTTTTTTGGGTTTTATGTTAACAATAATAGGATTACGGCAATCATTCTGTATGATTGTAATTTTTCTTATTTGAATATGCTTTTTAGAAAAATGTTATTGTTTTTTTTTTGCAATATAGTACTTTTTATAGGAAAATTAAAATTTTTCAAACAAACTGCTTTTGCTTTGTGTAACTGAAATATTTGTAATAAAAAAGCTGAAATATTTGTAATAAAAAAGTTTTTAAACCGATTTTTGCTACTGTAAAATAAATAAATCCTACTTTTTTAAATTTAATGTATTTTTAAATAGTTTACTCTATTTTTGACAACATAACCCAATCCTAATAAATAATTTTGAGGATCATAGTATGGTTGAGTGGGATCATACTGTGGTTGCATGGATAATAACATGATTGAGTGTGAATCATACTATGGTTGTGAGGGTCATACTATGGTTGTATGTGAAACATTCTATGGTTGTGAGGTCCAAAATGTGGTTGTGGAGATAATAGTATGGTTGAGTGTAAATCATACTATGGTTGTGCAGATCATAGTATGGTTATGTGTGAATTAACTATTATTGTGAGGATCATAGTATGGTTGTATTTCAATCAAACTATTGTTGTATCATAATATTGTTGTAGCACAACCATATACCCAACAATAGTATGATGCTCTTCGAATATTGTTATCCCAACCATACTTTTTTTCTACGTGTTTGTGGGGTTTGGAAAAAAATGTATGAAGAAAGCAAGAAACAGTTCATCAAGGTCAAAGGTCGTGGGATGGGGGAAAATATTCACAAAAAGCCCCGCAACAGCCTAAAAGTCACCCCTAGAGGGGTAAAATGTATGACCGACCCCCATACATTTTTATTGTTTGTCCATCGTCATGTACTATACAAAATTTGATTGAATTCGGAATGAAATGGGTGTTCTGAAACGACTGTGTGTAAAATCGGAACATCATAAAGCGGATGGACGGAAAATCATGACAGCAAAACCCCCCAAAAACACTATATTTGAATTGCAAGCCCGTTCCCAGCTTTCAAAAAAATCCTCACACTGGGGATAATTCCCTCAAACTGGCAGCTCTGTTTCGATCTGGCTGTTGCGTAAAATGCTGTGTTGTTCCGATTGATGTCGAGACGATGTTCTGGGACTGAGTCGCACACTCTCGTCAGCCGAATTCTCATCAGTGCGAACCCAACGACGAAGGCAACCGTGGTTGTTGTCCACTAGCATGTCAGTCTCATGAACTTTTAGTACTTGCATACAGAACTTTTTTCAATAAATGCACTGTGTGGGCTGAAAATCATTGACTTCGAAAGTTTGCATTATTTCCCAAATTTGTTTAAGCGTAGCAAGACATTTCTGTTAAAGCAGATATGATGCCGACTTTCTATCAATATTTTTAAGCGAAATTAACATTAGATTAAAAAATAAATCAATTGATGTAGCGACCAACAGTCATAAAGTTGGAATTTTTCCTAATTCCATCATTCAAATATTAAGAAACAAACGTCGAACTTCTCTGAATTCATTGGCCGGGACCTGATGACCCTGACATGATATCCAAGACCACAATTTGCATAGCCACATCTAGTGAGACGGGCTGCTGATGCTGCAGAAAGGAGTAGACAGAGAATCGTTACAATATCTGAATCCTAAACTACCTAAAAAGTAGGTACGTTGTTTCTGACTGAGTTCAGAAATTTCAGTTTAGTTTTATTTATTTCAATATGCCCACTCTTCCCCACCATTCCGTTTTCCTACTTCCTCTAGTCTTCATTTCTTTGAATTGCTGGATCAAATCATGGCCTCTTACAATTCGGTTTATATTCGAAACCGACAATTGTCAAGGTAATAACTGTCGTTTGTAAAACATTTCCTATCTACAAAGAAGAGGGCTCAAATGGTCGCTTGGGATCGAAGAAATAATCAAAATTCTACTGAAACAATTTCCAACGTTGTACTGTTCGATTATTTAAAGAGACGCTCAGCATCAATTATAACATTCACCCTTATTTGGATTGTCATAGTCGACAACCCCCACCTGCCGGTTCGTTCCATGGCAAGACTGTACACTATGGTAGCTTAGGCAGAGACGTGATCTTCCTTCCACCGGCCTAAGACGATCGGTCAGAAAGTTCAGTTCAAATGCAAACAAAATAAAACGAGAAAAGGCAACAACTACCAGCATTTCTATAATTGATGTTATGGCTGTAACATGGAATTATATTTTTATGCTATTTGCTAAATCTATAATTAGAGTTTTCATGTTTGTTTTATTTGCATTCGTCAGAACGGACTGAATTGTTCCACTGGGAATAAGTATTGTCTACAGTATCCGGCTCACGCAATTGTGGCACATGCGTCTGTTTATCTGTTCTCAAACGTACGTATGTCTGTAACACTTTGTAGTATTTCTTCTAGATCCCCTAAAATATATGTACACACTTATAAGAACACTCCAAGCTTGTGCATAATGGACATGTCACACTTTTTCAACTATGGAATATTTGCTCAGACTGTCCAAATGTATGCAAAATAGAGCCAAAAACTGTTTTCATACACACTCTAAAACATGACCAGTGTCTTGGCATATCTCTGATGAAAGAGATGAAACATTTTGACAGTAAGTCCTTTTTATACAAATAAATGAAAAATGTGGAATTATTACCCTTTAGCTGAACAAGTGAGATATCCTGTTGACCCCAATTGACTAGAAATACAAATCAATTGCAATTCCTCAAATTGTATTTACTTAATTTTAATTTGTCTTTTCTCAACCTCAATTTGTGGTTTTCTCACTATCAATTTTTATTTTCTCATTTTCAATTTGTATTTTCTCAACTTTAGTTTGTATTTTCTCAATTTCAATTTGAACTTCTCAATTCTAATTTGCATTTCTCAATTTTAATTAAAACTTTCTCAACTTCAAATTGCGTTTATCAATTTTAATTGGAATTTTCTCAACTTCAATTTGTGTTTCTAAATTTCAATCTTTGTTTTCTTAATTAAAATTTGTTTTTTCTCAACTTCAATTGGGAATGGTGTAGACTCGTGAGAAAAATTCGAAATTGAATTGTTCGTAGCCATTTTAGTATTCAGTCCGCAAAACTATCAAGTATAAGACTCTATCCAGGCTAAGTGCTAAAATGCCTACAACAAATTATAACGTATTCAGAATCGGATACAGCAGCGCCTTCCCTATGCACATGCTCAAAAATGCCGCTTTTTGTTAACAAATGACTAAACTGTTGCGTTTTTGCTATCCAGTCTTTGTTATCGAGGCTTAACCTTAAACACCACTAATATTAAAAATCTCTAGTTCACGCTAATCTTTATTGCATCTTTTGCTTCCGCATGTTCTGTGAATTCCGGAACCATTAAAATTCCGCCGTAGGATAGCAGGAGCTCAGATAAGCAAAATGACAAATGCCAGCAGCTCTGGCGATCAATAGAGAAAGGGATGAAGAGATAATGATAGAAGCAGCCAGCACTGTGCTGGCCATCAGCGTTTTAGATGTCTACGGTCGTATGTTTAATCTTTCTTCAAAAACGTGTTGGTGTTGCTGTACGCTACACATATTCCCAGCAAACCAAACGTTCAGAGTTCGGTCAGTAATCGGTACGAAAGTCTCTACGTCTGGTGATTCTTTTAGAATTTGTACCCTTACAGAATTTCTTCAGTAAATCAGATAGTTCTACCTATTTTAGATTTTCCACTTATTGAATTAAATTTGCATCGTCTTACACTAACTAGTACTCCTGGACCCGATGGTACTCCGAATATATTATTGAAAGGCTGCTCTGACTCCCTTGTCTTACCCTTATCCTTATTATTTAATACATCATTGAAATTGGGGTACTTTCCTGATTTATGGAGAAGGTCTAAGTTGTATCCACTTCATAGATCTGGTAGTCTGTTGGATGTATCCAACAGAATTTTAAGCGCAATTCCTAAGGTATTTAAAGGATTGCAACAAATTGTGTTTCACATAATGTGGCCCCTATACTCGTAAGGGTCATTCTACTATTTCTAATCTACTCCAATTTTCTAGTATACTGATTTTAGTAAAGCGTTTGATAAAGTAAATCATAGACTCTTACTTTTTAAGTAGAACATAATTGGATTTAATAATAATTTCATAAATTGGCTTTCCTCTTATCTCATTGGAAGGATACAAGTAGTTTTATTTGAGAAAAGTTCTCTGGTGTCCCACAGGGTAGCCACCTTGGACCCATTCAATTTTTACTATTCATTAACGACTTGCCCTATTTTATTATCAACTCTAATTTACTAATGTTTGCAGACGACGTTAAATTATTTTCTTCTTATGCTAACCTTGCGGAGTGTCACATACTGCAGGATGACTTGGACAGTTTAATAGTTCAAGCATACGAGTATGTGCTTCTACAGAAGTAGATTGTTGGCTACTAAATTTAAATTATGTGGCTATGAATTGACATCGGTTGATTCATTTATTGAACTTCGTTTTATGATGGACAGAAAGTTAATTTTTAATAACCATATCATTACTATAATAAATAAAGCGTATTGAGTCTTTTATTTTATAAAACGAAAGTCTTTTATCTTATACTACGAAACAGCGTTTCTCTATTCAGGCCAATTTTAGAATACCGATCAGTGTTTGGGATCTCCAATATAATAACTACGTTAACAAAATTCAATCCGTGCAGAAAGAATTTTTACTATTCTGCTTGTAAAGTCTTCATTGGAATACATTGGAATAAATTCTGTCAAATTGCCCTCATTAAAGAGTAGGCGAACTATGATGAATGCGATAATGGTGTATACAATTTTCTGTGGGGCATCTAAATGTTTAACAAAAAATCTCTAATTACGACCCATTTATGCATTTAATCGACTTCTCCTTAGGTTGGTGCATTAAAAACTATAGTTATTGTTTTTTAAATAAATAAATTATTATAGTGCGCAAATGCCAAAAACCATTCAAAAGCTTAATTCGAAATTTAGTGAAGTCTTATGTAATTGCGGATGTGTTTGTCCACTTATCGTTTAGAATTCTAATCGAATTCTGAAGTGGTTTCTTATAGAATTCTGACGTTTTACTGACTGGGATTTCTGTATTGCGCTGAAAGCAGACCGTGTTGAGAAATAACGAAATATTTCTTATTAAAGAAAGATTATAAATTTATTTACGTTTTCAAACCAATCGGAAAATATGTCCACTCTATATTTTTGTAAGTTAACTCTTCGATGTCTAACAAACAGAAAGGAATCTGCAATAGACGGAATTAAAAAATAACACCATAGAATAAAAAACAAAATTAATTACTCAGACAGCAAATTCCTTACAAATAATACGCCCAGCCCCATTCACACTAGGCAACTTTACTTGACGCAACTCTCAGTTGTTTGAGAGAGAGAGTGGCAAGGGATATGGGGAATTTCCCCATTATTCAACGATCTTGTGAGGTATAGCGCTCCATTGCTTATCTGTTTGTATACTGCAGTTGTCTAATGCACAAATGTGAAATATCATTGGCGTACGACGCCATTTATTGATTTTGCCCCACCTTGTCAAGCTATGTCCGAAAATCGGACATATTTTAATATGGGCATATGGGCATATGGGTTCCACAAACAATGAAGTTTTCACATCAATTCAAGCATCTGTGTATATTTAGAGCCCCCTCAATTGGGAAAATAGTTTCCATTCTTAGGCAAAAGGCTAACACTGGAATGTCGGTTAATATCGACCCTTTACTTTAAGAAAACCTAAAGTCGGTTGTTTTTAAAATACGGTTTAGAAAATAACCCGAAATGAAGGTTTTCTGATAATTCCGGTTTCTTTCACACCCTTCTTCAGGCGTTGTTCAGAATGTGCCTGACATCCACCATTTGGTTTGCTGGGTAGATATTTACATACCTGCACCAGTGTGCGTGAGTAGCATATGTAAATAAATATATGTGTGTGTGTGTATTTATGAATGTACATATTTGGACATGCATACCTACTTTATATTTATGTTCAATGTTCAAATGATATTTTGCTGGCTGGCTTGCATTCAATTTTCATTTGGAATAGTTTCCAACACACGCATATGTACATCTAAACGCCTGTTCGCCCTCATGCACACATACGCACGCACAGAGCTAGGGACGAAATAACCCAAATTAAGTAAATTAATAGTTACCTCTTCCGAGGGACATACTCAGGTGATTTTGACTTTTAAATATTTTGGGAGTGGGTACATTTATTTGGCTCACAGTTGCCACTTAATGTGTAATTAAACGAATTGAAGACAACGAAACGAAACGCCAACGAATGAACCAGTGACTCAACCTAACACACGATGGGAAATTGAATCCACTCATCCAGTCAGTAAGTATCTCATTCATTTATTCATTCATTCTCTGATCATGTGGGTAAAAAGTGTTTGGTTTTCCTTCGTAAATGTGCGTGCAGATGTATGGATGAGTGTGTGTATGGATGAGTGTGTGTATGGACACTTGTTTAGAGTAGCATCCTAACCGAACCAAGAGACAGGGTGAAGGAAGTACTGATACGTGTCACAGATGTCATGATGCCCCATTGCGTACGGCCCGACCATTGGCCATGACCATTGCTAATATTCCATTTATTTCATAACGGTAGTGGCCGGTTACGTACAACAGACGTACCAAGAATCCAGAAACCCTCATTAATCGCGGTACTAATAGAAGGCACTTACTTACCATGCTCTTATTGCGACCCCAATTTAAAAGTACCGCCTGCTAAAGTTTTTTGCTTTTATAGATATTTAAAATCATTGTGTCTTTTTAAACCCTACATCAACAGATTTGTATGCCCAAAATTGAGGTTAATTGGGATATTTAGAAAGAGCCAGTAGAACCTTCGGAGAACACATATTACAAATACAAGATGGCACTAAAAAAAAACATCAAAATATATATTTTTAAAAGGCTCAAGTGCACATAGCTGCGTATAGTGGTTCAGAATCATTTTTTACTGGCCAAAACTCTGTAACTTTTGAACCGATAGAGATATGTTAGTATTTCTTCCTTTATTCGACAGATAACTCTTTAACCTTTTCTCCAGTTTCAATTTCAATAAAACGGTTCAGTAGTTATTGAGGAATTTAAGGTAAAGTTAAACTTTAAAATTTTTTTAGCACTTAGCAAGGAAAAGTGCGGTTCTAAGTTTTTCTCATCTTCTTTATTTACTAAAAGAAGGTCATAATATGACAGCGCATAGAAAAATCGCATAAAAAAAATCAATTTTCATTTCTTTTTTCTTTTTTTGATGTGGACAACATCTGAGCATCGAATGAAACCGATCCCATGCCCCAAAAGTGTTCCCTCCCAGAGATATGCTCGTTTTATGAAAGTGAAGTCGACGATTCTACACCAAAGATACACGTATTTAAATCTTTAAAATGGCTCTCCTGAACAAAACTGGTTTTACCCTTAGGTCGCTTTCTATAGTTGAGAAGTAGACCATTCTAATATTAATTTGTAAAAAAAGAAATCGGGAGAAAAATGTTTATTTTTCTCGGAAACAAATTTATTGTATGCTGTGTTTTTAAGCTAATAGGACCTAAATTATCTTGTAAATAAAATTCCTTTTAATTTACATTTACCCGACGTTTCGTCAATTATTTGTTGACTTCCTCAGGGGTTTCGTCTATTTAAATAAAACATTGTATATCACAATTTGAACATTCATTAACAACAGCATATCAAACTTGCAGTATTAATTTAAGAATTTTACATTAAATTAAACGTTACATTTAAACTTAAACTTATATCATATGTATAACTATATTTTTTTTTGTTCGGTTGAAAAATTTCCTGGAAATATTCCATGTTTTCATATTATTTCTGTCCTCTAGCAGCACTTTTGCTTCTTTATCTAAGTCCCGATGTTCTACCTTCCATTGATTTCGAATGCTAGAGATGATTCGATTTTTGGTTATAATGATAAGCACGAAGCGCGCCCTCTAAACAATTTGCAAATCTATGTTTAGTCCATCCTACTTTTTTGAAGCTCTTAGTTAAGTTTATGACTAAATATTTTTTTATTTTGCAGTTCAAATTTCGGTGCTACAGGAATTTACTGTTCGTTGAAAGTAACTTAAAGCATCTCCCTTCTTCTTGTTGAAGGACTCCATTTTTTTAAAATTTTAAAATTCGATTCTTCCTGCTTAGATATACTTTTGCAACTGAGTTTGTATTTTATACCACCGGCTTTTATCCCTTTCTTTCATGAATAGTGTCATACTGTTTCATAGGTAGCATAAACAAAGGTAAAATAAAGAGAAAAAAATATTAAAAACTAAAAATGGGGAAAATTAGTTTAAAAAGGGTAAGATATTACAAATTAACTAACACACACAACTTGGCTTGGCAAACACACAAACATAGTCATATGAACAGGTCAAATAAAAAGAGAAACATTTTCCAGTGGGAACAGTTAATAATACACAACGTGCAAACAGTTCAATAACACAACAAAATAGTTAACCCGTTATCTATGCATAATAACTTGAGAGAAATGCAATTTTCCTTCTTCAAAAATTTACAAAAATTAATTTTTTTTCTAAAATTACATAAAATGTTTGCTTTCAGCCACATACCACGCCCACAATTACAAATATGTTGATCTAATTTTTTGGCTGCCTTAGTTTTAATATGTTTGCTATATAATTGGAACGGCAATTTTAGATATCGGTGATGACAAAAAATTTGACTTTGGGCCAATAAAATTAAATTCTGAAGCACCGTGCCTTAAATTGTTATAAATAAAAAGAAGCAGAGAAATATGAGACCATTAATAATAAAATATTTTTCGGTAGCGATAGACGATTTCTTGATTTACGTTTTTTTAGACTAACTCGTGAAATGAAAGCCTACTATGTACATTTTATAAATTAAAAATATGAATACAGTTGGATTGTTGCAAGTACAAAATTGAAATACACTTACGATCACCGCCAACCGTATCAATCTAGAGGTACTTTTTAATTTGAGTTTTTTCACAGATTGCGCGTGAGTTGTGTTAAACTTTATTTTATTTTTTCCCTTTTAGTATTGTTTTCCATTTCACCATGGAAAGACTTACATATACCGCGAAAACCACGGTTTAATGCGGTTTATGGGCTGGTGGAAACATCGGTCCATATTTTTTCAAATTTATAACTGGTGATTAATTTAGAGGTATTATTTTCAATAAGTATTTTTTTCACAGATTACGCTTGGGTTGTGTTAAACATTATTTCCTTTCTTTTCGGCATTGTTTGGCATTTCATAATAGAAAGGACAACCACGAGCCAAACGATGGAAACCCAAAATTGGACCCTTAGAATGGAACCCCAGAGGCGTTGTTGTAGCCAAAATTTGAAGGAAATTATATTTTAGAAATAAATCTCATAAAATATCCTTTCGAATGAACAATAAATATTCCACACTTGATTTGAATTTCTGTATTTTTTTTATTTTGATAAAAAAAAAAATCAAAAACACGCTATTACTGAACAAAAAAAGACAAAACAACTTAAAATTGTTTCTTTACTTAATGGCTTGGTTAAAATAACAGCACCATTTTTAGCGTATTTGATAACAATGTAGTCTGAAATCTAAAGTCGATGTGTTTACTTCTCTTGTGCACAGTGGAATTCTTCACCACAAACGCTGATCCTGGATTATCGCAGTACACACTTGGATACACATACAGCAAAATCTGTTTCTTGCAGAATGCTTCTTTGGAACCCCACCTCCTTTGCACCTTGATAAAGGGCTATATACTCCGCCTCCCTTGAACTTATTGCTACAACATGTTGCTTTTTTAGACTCTTATGCTATTAGTCCCTCACCGAACAAAACAAAGCGCAGCCACTATAGGATTTTCGATTGTTGGCATTTGCTCCTTTTCCCAAATAAAATAGATTGAACCCCGAACAACTGTCTGTCTATCTGTCCATTAAGGCCGGATAGAATCCGTAAAATTTCAAAATTATACTTTATAGACATCGACGTAGATGGCAATTATATTTATGTTACAATTTTCCCGTTCAATGTACACACAATTGTCTGCTCTGCATCTTGTAAATCCAATATTGATTAAAATCCCTTTTTAACCCATACAGAGATAGTTTCCATTTGCAAACCTTCTGGATGTTGTCTTTCCCCGCATTCCGGAGGTTGTTTCACAAGAACATCCTCTCGTAAATCACATGGTTCACTATCATATTGTATTTAGCTGATAAAGCAAGAATCAAGCGAATAGTAGAGTGACAGTCATAATATAAGTATATTTCGAACCACCTTGCGTGTCATATTCATAGGGCCACACAGATTTGAGTGCAATAATTGAAACACTTCCCTTGTGTTAGTCTTTGAGTACTTTGAAAACGGTTTCCTATGTATTACACAAACAGCACATGATAAACATTCCGAATTGCCTGGCAGCTTCATATCAAGACAGCGCACCGTATTCTTCTTGGACAATCAGTGTAAATCATAAATATTTGAACCTTTTTTCAGACACTGTGCGTCTCTGACGTAAACATTCAGGGTTGTCATAGAGATCAATGTTGTCACTATTGCTTTTAAAAACTATAGGAAAAAATGCTTTGGTGTCATGAAAGCCAATGTTATCGGTTTTATCAGCAACAGCTGATTCGAACTTTGGTTTTATTTACATTCGAAATGGATAAACCCAACTTGGTTTCACAACGACAATTAGCAAAACCGACACGGTTTCTATGACAGCCCTGCTTATAAGATTTTACTTTGACTTGATAACAGCCTTCATTGATTTAAATTCAACAATTTAACCAGCGTGCAACACTTATTGACAAAAAATGTGATTGCAGTTTCGGTACAAACCAGACGAAACTGAATTTCACTTCAAATGTGTCAATGCCTTCAGCTAAAATATTCTCTCTCGTTAGAAAAAAAATGAAGAATCACGGCAAATATGAGAACTTGCAAGTTCAAAAAACTAAATTGAACTAGGTTTTAAAACATAAAGTTGCATATGTCCATTAGAGCATACCACCCACCTTACAGGCACACTTTCGAATGTGCACCGCACACCTTTGATTGTGAAGTATTATTGCAAGGTAGTTTCGAAAAAAAATAAGTTTTATTTTAAGCCGATATTAGAAAATTAAAGCCTAGTTTGCCGAATGTAGGGGTTGTCTTTTTATGTGGTTCTTTGTATCTTCAGTGTTTACAGTCAGATGTTAAAGTGTGATACATCGATGTTTTTGTCTTGAAGAAACCAATTTTTCCGTTTTTAAAGCCATTGACTATATTTACCAATCATATCTTTACTTATACAACAATAGTTAACAAAATTAAGGTGACAAGATATAAAATAAAAATTTCAACCATACCAACCAAACAACCATGCAACCATATTTCGACGTGATTCAAGTTGAATGCATTTTAGACGGTTCGCAAGTTTAGCAAAAATGCGGCCCATGCTTTGCTCATTGGCGGCCGCCAAGGCTGATTCATGTGCAACATGAACAAAACAACTCTGTAACATTGTTTTCCTATTGCTATTGAGAAATTAGCCAGCGTGAAGCCCGTTGCTATTTGCACAGCGCGTTGGCCAACAACAGTCTCTCGAATCCTTTGCTATTATGTGACGTGTACGCACCCCTCGATGATATTGAGAAAACTGGTTCTGTTCGTTGTAAAAGTGTATGCCCCATTCTTGTTTCTTGTAAAAATCCAACCACTGGAAGAAAGTCGGAATGCTTTCCTCTATATATGTTGGATTGGTCAGTTGCCGATAGAGGTACAAGAGGCCATCCGTCCGTTCATCGAAAATATCGGGTAGTTTTCCAACCAGAGAATGTTCTGTTATCTTTGATAACAGACCAAGATCAACTAGTGCGTTCAAATGGGTATGCACATTTTTATCAGCCCACAATGAATCATACATGATGCATTCGACAAATGTTCGGTCTAGAAGTTCATAACTTCATCAATTTTGATAGTGACTCATACTTCAAACTCGAATTGACTGGGCCGACATGCTTTCGCAAGAGCAGCTGGGCGCATTCCAATGGTCACAAGAATCCAACGACTTACCAGATAAGAAAAGGAAAATAATTTAATTTAATTGTTTTCTTAGCTAAAATTAATTATTACCACAGCTTATCTATGACATTCTCAATACACCGAGCTTTTGTTTGTGTTGTACATGAATCTGCCATGGCAGTCACCGATGAGCAACACACGGGCCACACTTTTGCTACACTTGAGAACCTTCAAAAATGCAGCCAACTTAAATCACGTCGACATAGGGTTGAACTAAATTTTCATTATTTCATTTTACCTTTATTTGGTTAATTATTGTTGTTTAAGTTAAGATATGATGGGTAAATATCAATAAGGGGTTCTTGCGGCCACCTACTACTAGGCACTAGGCAAAACATTTTTAAAAATTGATCTGCTCGGATTATCTACATACTTCTTGAGCAAGAGTTTAATGATTTTGTGCGAGCTTTAATTTTCTGATATTAGGGTGAAACATTTGGGTAGTAGCAACTGGGATATGATGGGTAAGTACCAGAAGGGGTTACTTGAGGTCAGTGACTTCAAAAACAGAAAAATTGGTACAGAAACATCGATGTATCCCACTTTAATATCCGGCTGTTAATGCAGTAAAAGCTAGTTTCGAAAATTCTTTTCGAAACTAGCCATAATACTTAATATTTGATGGTGTACGGTGAACTTTTTTTGAGGTACGGCCTAGTGTGCATGTCTAAATTGGCCGTCGAATCAAATCAGCTGGGTCACTTAATCACTTAACGGTGGGTCTAGCCTTTAAAGACTCCACAGAGTGCAGGACCGAGCAGTTCCCTTACTCTACTAAATCGCAAAAAAAAACCAAAACAACAATGGTCCGTTTAACGAGGCCTTTCGGCACTTGCCTACGTCCATATTCTCATCAAAAACTGCAAAATTACTCCACTTTAATTTGAGAACGCTTGTGTCAATTTGACTATTATTCGCCCGTTTTAAGTGCATCCCAACTAACAGTACCCGTTTTAACCATTGTTCGTCCACAAAAAACTAGGATTTGCTCAGAAAACACTCGAAACAGAGAACTTTTTAAAAAACTAAATTTGTATCTTCTATCTACTAAAAGGTTCTCCAACTAACTTTTCGTGATGTTGCAAACGGAACTGCGCTTGTTTAACTTACTTTCTGATTTGACTGCACCCTTTTGTCTAACATCTTTAATTTACACTGAAACTGAAATACCTGAAGGTGGTAGGACATGGACCTACATCCCAAAACCTTTATAGACGTACTTAGGCCATTTTTAGCAAATTTCACGCGTCCATTCGCTGATGCCAATATGCTTTTGATTGAAGTATAAAGTAATTACCGATCGTCTCGGTATTATCACGAGTAAAAGACACCAATTTCTGTTTTTTTTTATCGCAGCCCAATTATTGATGAAACTCATCGGAAATCTAATCGAAAAAGAAAGGTGTCGTATTTTATGTCTGCTTATAAATTTCCAGTAAATGGAGGCGAGATTGTCCGTCCGTCTACCTGGCCATGGTGGTGTTTGGAATTTATTGTCAATTCTGTTTTCTATTGTACAAAAATTAATTTCATCTGCATAAGAATCAAATCGATGCACTGAATGGGTGCGTGCGACACCCGGTTAGTTGGAGGGGAACATGCAGAGACCGCAGACCACAGGCAGGCATTCCACCCATGGCAGTTGATGCAAGTGGCTGCGTACGCGAAAGGGGGCTCACATGTGTCCGTCTAGTCGTCTTTGCCTGGTCCGCTTATTGTGGATTTGTATTGTCACTGAAGTGATATCGTTTGCTTGCAGTTAATTACTACCAAAACTTTTTCACATTGAGTTAGTTGTCAACGAGCGAGCGTGATCAGGGGATAGGGACGTGGAAAGTCAACAAAAACGGAGATTTATGACATGTCTAAGAGCAGGCGAGGAGCGAGAGGGAGTACAATGCAATCATCGGCTTTAAGACAGTTATCAATTTATGCGTGTTTGATCAAAGTCCCACTTTAACAAATCTATTAACAAACGTTGTAAATGAGGAATATTGAATAGATTAATAGAAATTAATGATGTCTTTCAAGCCGAAGCACCACTCCGCTCCGCTCCGCTCCACCACGCACTGGTCCCTCGATCGATGGATGCATTTGCCACAAGATGGGCATACATGTGCGCGCAGATACTCATTCCAAACAACAACCTGCTACGTCGCCCGACCACGTACCATTTACCATTTGTGCGATGGAAGCGTGAAGCGAAGAATCATCTAGAGGGCATTCGAGTGATCGCTGCTCTGACCATCGTGGATGGGACATGGATGCAGCAGCTACGCTTGGGACACACGAAATGGTAAAAATTCAAATTTAAATATTTCCATCTGATGACGGCGATGTCTCATAAGACATACCTGCAGATGGACAGACAAACCGGCCGACCGCCAGACGGACAGATAGCGACGCATACAATATGTCTCAATTGGATTTCGGTGGCTTCATTGATTCTTATCACCCCATAAAATACATTTCGTTTTGATTGTTCTTCTCGATGTTTGTGTTGTATTGGCCTTTGTTCTGATTGCCGGGCCTGGCAAAGGCTATGGTGATGGTGCTGATGCTAGTGGCTGGCTGGTTTAATTGTATCGTCTAGATGTCTGGTGTTTGGCTGGCTTGTTGGCCGGTTGGTCGCTTCAACGGCAGCATCAGCGCTCGAAACGTCGTTTAACCACATTAACGGGGTACTGCGGCGCATCATTCAATTTGAGTTGGTTCTGTGCGTGTTTGACCAACCGACCTGCAGTATATGGTCACCGGCGCACAGTGGGCCACGGATATTAACGGTCCAACCTAGGTACTCGTGTGTCCACAGTCTTCCATTGTGCAAGTTACATCAGACATAGAATATAAATGGTGTTTCAGTAAGAGTGTACTTTTTAATTTTGGATTGTAAAGAAGACATGTTCCGATTAAGTATGGAAAAAAACATCCCTCTATTGGCTCAGATGACATGGCTATTAACAGAGATGCGGCTGTTTCTCATCTATTTTCTACACTCCTGTTCAATATATGTGACAGCGCATAGAGAAAGGGGACCTAAGGGTAAAAAATCAATTTTCACTTTTTTTTTTTGATGTGGACAACATCTGAGCATCGAATGAGAACGAACCCATGCCCCAAAAGAGTTCCCTTCCAGAGATATGCGCGTTTTATGAAAGTTTATGAAATCTTTAAAATGGCTCTCCTGAACAAAACTGGTTTTTACCCTTAGGTCCCTTTCTATTTTGTGCGTCTCATATGCAAAAATGTAGAAATGTTTTCGAAACCTTTTCGATTTAAAATCTATCTACAGCTGAATTTATTTCCGATTCGATATTAAATAGAGCAGATGATTAACGTTCGTGTCACAACTGCTACAAATGCATGTAATTTAATGCACTTCTTATTTTTAATATAACATTTTAATACATATGTACTTATATGTTCATATTCAAATCGTAAATACGTTATGGAGAATAATTTTATATTTAATTATTATTTCGGCTTGAGGTCATATAATAAAAATAACTTGTTGTTTTTTTTATATTTAAGTATACATATTGCCAATGTTTCGATTGAATTCGCAAATTATCTTCAAGGGTGTCAAATCTTTCCGTACGAGTATTCAACAGACTGATTATTTTCTTGGAATGATTCATTCATTTGGTTCATAACATTTTGGAACTGCAATAAACATATTTGGATATTCAAATTGAATCTGATTTCTGACTATTTGTAATCAGTGAAACTTATCAGGATTACAAATGTTTACAAATGACTGGAAATAATTTGTTGACATTAAATAAATAATTTTAAATTCATATTCAAATAATATTTGGTTTTGGATGACTTCTCAAAATTGTTTTTCATGATTACTAAAAATTGACGACTTTCCTCTGGTTCAGAATTTATTTTGTCTAGGATATTACTGAAGATCCATAAATTACCGGTAGCGTGACCTTTTATATTGAGTCTAAGCATATATTGAGTCTGTACATCTATTATTTTTGGCCGCTGTTTGTTCTCAAATGACTTTATGAGTAAACGATTAGCTAAAGCCAAGTACAAATGACTTAGGGTCAGCGTTAACAAATTGGTTCCTCTCTGTATGCGTGCGAGTTGTCACGTATGCGGTTTACTGAGTCTGGGCTATTTTATATAACTAGTAACTAGGCTATTGTTTAACAAATTATCCCAACAACTGGATTTTTTAACTAAGCTCCTACCAGTCGTTGAACACTGCTAGGCATGTCGCCATTGTCAACGCTTGCCTTCTTCGTAACGACAAAAAATAGTAACTGTGTATTTTATACGCAGAATCATAATGTCAATAGTTTATTTGCTGCGATCTCACCTTACAGGTAAAAACATTATGGTTCCATTTTGCGTTTAAAGATATAAACTTAAAAAAGTTATTCTAGGAACAAGCCTCAAAGTTGGTTAACAGCACACCAATTTTATATCAATTTTTCAGTTTCGATTTTGCTCTTTTTATTGAGAAATCCTCATGTAACCTGCAAAAATATAAATCGATTTTGATTTTTCTTCTATATTTATTTTAAATTTTGTTGTAATATTTTTTGTAGATAACTACCTTTGGTTAAGGTCAGTCTACTTTATGATATTTATTATCGTTAATGAGGCAAGACAATTTTAAAATTTAAACTCTTTCTTAAATGTGGCAGCTACATCTCTCTCTACGAACCCTGGAATACACTCATATGTAAGATGTTCTGACATCTTAAATTTAAAATTTGAGAATCAAAGTCATCTGTCCTTAAAATTGTCATTAGCAAGAATGGGAAAATCATTTTATTATAATCTTTAATTTTAAACAATAAAATAAACTCCAGCTTTTCCATATTTTTACCTCCATCTAAGAGTGGATGGTATACGATACGACTAAATTTGTCATTCATGCCGAAAGGCCCCAAAAACGGACCATTTATTGCGCTTTAGGTGCGTGGGGACGGTGGAGAGTACATAAGGTTCGGCAAGGCCGAACTTAATGACGTTTACACTTGCATAACAATAATTTGCTCTTTGGTTTGGGGTCAGGCGGTTAACTGCGTATGTTACGCAATGTGTTTATATTGTTAAAAAAATGTGATCTGACAAATGCAGAACCTTTTACTGTTTCTCGTGGTTGCACTGAATTTGCGAGGGAATATAAGTTAAGCTATCTAATATGGTATTTATGACGATATATTAATATTTGTAAATGATGATTTACCTTTTTAGCTTTATGAAGAAAATCTGGCACCAAAATATTTCTATTGTGAGATCCAGTATAAATCCTAAATATTTGACTTTAGCTCGCAAAAACGTATCTTATCTCCTGTATGGCAGCAAAGTGTTTGCAAATTGTGACACTAATGAATCTTAAACGCTTACTGTAGCTTTTAATCGAATTCAAATCTTCAACATAGCTTTTCACAACTTACTTATAGTGAAATCACTAATTTAGCCTCATTTTAACCTCATAAAATCGTCTTTACCAAACAGCCGCAACATCTGCTTAATCGCATTTGCTTTGCTAGATCCAATCGGGAAATGAATATCATTCTACCTCATTTTAAACGCCTTTCTTTGGAACGTAATATTTTTTCGAAGCTCGCTACCAAGTTACTTACAAACGTTTTGCAATGCAAACATTTTTAAAAAGGGACTATTATGTAATACATCGTTTTTGTAATTCCTTTTATCTATTATTTTTTTCATACTGTTTAAAAACATGTATGCACATGAATTATTTAGATCAATCTTTCATGGGAACCATAATCCAATCTGTTCGTTTTTCACTAGTACTATCAATTGTAAGATAAATCCTCGTAGTGCTAGTTATCGCAAAAATAAATAAACGAAACGGCTTCTTCATACAAATTGTAAAAGATTTCCGAAAACTCAGTGAATGTGGATAACAATTAAGTGAATGAGGTCAGGTCAGGTTAACATTTTTTCCTATAACTTATAAAAATTATCGCGTCTATTTATTTGTTTCCATCAATACAGGTTGCATTTTTTTATTTACTTTTAAAACCACATCGTACCGATTACCGTATACGAGTATTCATCAATTCAAAAAATACTCCACGTCTCGACTAAAAATAGAGTCGAAAATTCCGCTTTCTGTCTAGTCTATATCACCTTAGATGCTTCACTGAAAACACGCACATTCTCAGTTTCATATTGAACGAAAAATTAAATGAACTTTTACGAGAAAAATTATTCATTTTCAATTCAACTTCGAGTCATTTTGCAAACTGGGTAGAACACAACATACTTTGTATGGTATCGCATCGAAATGAACTACCATTGCGATATGTTTCCGCAGAGTTTAACGACCGAAAATCGTACATAAATACGAGTATTCATCAAAAAATGTTAAAATTAAATGCTCTGGTCGAGTACTCGAAAAGGCGAAACTATAAGTAGACAGACAACAGTAAACCGACTCGACTCGAAGAGATAAATGTTCGAAAAATCTTCGAAATAAAGAGCTGACTCGAAAAGTTGCTTACTGGATGGCGTTGACAAAATGCACCCACTGTGCGATGGAGAGAATATTGTATATTTTAGCTCCTTCTTATGCAAGCGGTTTGTTGTAGTTCTTGTTGTTGGCGTGCCGTTGCTGCGTCGCTCTCTGTCGATTTTCGATCGGTTCTTGTTTTCTTTTATTTCTCACTATAAGTGTAATTTATGTCTTTATTTAGAGGAGATTTCGTTTCCTAATTTATTGTGATACCTTTTAGGCAAACGAGCTATCGCGTACCATTCGACATTAACCGAGTCTGATGGGAATTTCGGGTCGACCGCAAAGTGCTGCAGTCCGGCCATTGGTGTGCATACATGTGGACTAATTCGTTCACTATCCACACCTTATGATTGTTGCTACGTGTGATGGCCTCATCGCCGAGATATCCCTCCGTCCGCCGGCTGGGTGTGCACGTCTATGTAGAATCGTTCCCCAAACAAATCGAACAACATCAACATTCTGGTCTTCCCCACCTGCGCGGTGGACGGGCCATGTCTGTGTGTCTGTCTGTCCATGTCGTGTCGATCGGTCGTTGTCGCATCAACTTGGTGACAATGTCGTTCGTTGACGACGCTGATGATGGCGATGATGTTTCCCTGGCCCACACTCGCCTTCACACCATCGTCGCTGCGTGGCTGTTTCCGTCTACTCGATTGGATTATTGCTGTCTCTCGCATGTGGACCATTAAGAGCGTGAAGCTATCCACCATTTATCTGCTATCTGCTGATAATGCTCATCGAACAAAGTGAATTCAATTGTATTAAAAACACTTTAATATCACTTCATCCCAGCCGAATGGCAACTAACCTCTGCTGCTGCTGCTGCTGGCCAGGCTGCTGCTGTCTTGCTCCGCCGAAAGACGACCAGGCCGCTGGGGTCGTTGTTGTCACCAGTCAGCGCTAATTCAATCTCCTTTGTTGGCCGTCATGGAAGACCTGAAAGCGCGATAACCTAAAACCTCTTTTAGTTATTAATGTTACACACTTCTGGCGAGTTGATGATGATGTCGTTGCCGTTGTCGTCTTTTCTCAGATCATTTGCATTCCGTATCACCATCATCCAAATTGGACACAACGACTGAATGCACCTCACCACGGCTCTGGTGTGAAAACGAATTTTATTCGAACGCTTTCATTTTGTTGGTACAATAACTCATCACTGCCGTCAACAAGCCTTGTTCTCACCGTCTTCGCTTTTTTGTATTTCACTTCTTCCTCTTCGTATTCTTCGCGTCGATGCTGAACTTTTATCTACTTCAATACTGGGTACTGGCACTGTTACGGTTGCATCTTCTTTACGAGAAAATGCATCTGTAATCACATCGCTGGCACAACACAATTGGACTGAATATCTTTTCCGTATTCCATAGGACGGACGGAGGGCGGAATGATTCACTTTACTTGTTTACGATTTTAAATTTCATGTTCTACCAGCCCGAATTACACGCTTTGGGAGCCGACATTATGCAGTATTCCAAATAAAAATTCAAATTAAGTGTGGAATCTTTATTTTTCTTGCGAAAGGACACATTATGCCATTTTTTTAATATAACTCCCTTCAAATATTAGCCGCAAAAGCTCGAAGAAGTTCCGCTGCTTATGACCAAAATGTTGTTCAGTGATAAGGCCCATTTCTGGCTCAACGGCAACGTCAATAAACAAAATTGCCGCATTTGGGCTGAAGAGCTACCAGAAGAGGTTCGAGATGTGTCAATATACACAGAGCAAACCGCGGTTTGGTGCTGTTTATGGGCTGATGGAATCATCGGTCCATATTTTTCCAATAATAATGATGGCCAGAACGTAACTGTGAATGGTGCTCGCTATCGCGCCATGATATCGGACCTTTTGCTACCTGAAATTGAAGCCCGTAATTTTGACGACTTTTGGTTTTGAACAGGGCTGTGCCACTTGCCATACAGCTGGATCTATTGATAGGTCATTTCGAAGAGCGGCTAATTTTACGTATTGGACCGGTGAGTTGGCCGGCTGCCTAGATCGTGTGATATCACACCTTTAGACTTTTTTCTTTGGGGCTACGCAAAGTCCAAAGTCTATGCTGACAAACCTGCTACGATTCAGGGTTTGGAAGCCAACATTACGCTCGAACGAGGCATCCAAAATTGTACCCACAGAATGTACAACGTCAGGCGTAGTTGCGGCCAACATTTGAAAGAAATTATATTCGAAAATAAATGGCATTAAATGTCCTTTCGAGATTCCACACCTGATTTGAATTGTTGTATTTTTCTTTTATTTTGAATAAATACCTCTAGATTGATCACCCGATAGTAAGTGGCCCTGAGTATTTGGCGATTGCTATGAGGAAAACCGCATTAGTTAAGTCATTTGTTTACACACAGAGTATATTTCGCTCGTGCGTAAAATACGTGCGTACGTAATCGAAAGAAAATAAAAAAAAATAATTTAATATTAACAAAAAACACAACTATTATTCAGACAAAATAGGTTACACATGATCCGTAAAAATATTCAATAGTCTGTGAGGATATGTTTACAATAACAATCCAGCAAAACACGGAGTTGTTGATGTTATGACGGTATACGTTGTTCGCTCCGGATCAGCAAACAAATTAAATGCCGGCTTCGGAAATTATTGTCCTTGATTTTGACGTTATCATACTCTTCGCCACACAAATCTACAGGGTTTATTATACCGATCGACTCTAAATCTCATTTTCGGACAAATTTTTATTGATCTCGGCAAAACTTTGCTCACATCGGTCCATGTTCTACAGCGCACACAAGGTCTGATATTCAAACTGGCGTACCAACGAATCAGTGGCAAATGTTTAAGAAATTATTTTTTTGCAATATACCATATTTAGTGATACTTAGTCTAGTATTGTGCAAACCCGGGATTTTTAAATTTATTCTATCTTTGAGAGCCTGATCTCTTTCCCGTCGTTTTCCAGGCATGGCACCGCTCATTTGACTCTGAATTTTTGAATATCATTGCAACTGAAAAATTAACGTTATGAATCAAGGTCAATAATTTCCGTTCGTCCAAAAAAATGGCAGAAAACACACTGTGGAATTGAAAAAGTTTTCGAAAGTATTTCTCATTGTTTGACTCTTCTTTTACGAGTAGCATAGATAAAAAAAACATACGTTCTTATACAGCAGGGCAAGTGTTAGCCAGTTAGAAATGAATGAATGTATTTTGTCAAAAATTTGCCGAAATCCACCAATGTGAATCAGTTGTCCGTCGTAGCTTTAAAAATGGTTTTCAAACTAAAAACATTGTACAAAATGATCAAAGCATAAGACCCCCTTAATTCGTAGGTTTATCTCAACATTTTTTTCTTTTGGTAAATTTCAATAATTATTAAGTTTATTCTTAGAAATGAAAAATGTTTAACAATTTCGGGTCCTATGAGCTGCTAAAACCCAATTATATTTCTATAGTGATTAAAATACTTACAAAAATACATGGGCGACTGAGCAACTAACAGCTGGATCACGATTTAAATATCTAATTTAAACATCGGACTCTTTTTCTAAATTTTGGCAAATTTGTGGTGGTCGTACTATGAGTCGCAGTGAACGTCGCCTCACCAGTTTGCCATTTTGTTAAAAACTTGTCTTCTATTTTAATATAGAAGCCAGAGGTCTTGAGCTGGTTTAATCCCTGTTCAATGTGTAAAAGCAACAGACCGAAATGAAACAAACGAGCTAAACAATAAATCTTTTCCTAATTTGTGGTTTAATTTTGAAAATGGGTATAAATATTTCGAATTGAGTATAGGGAGATTTTTGTGTGAAATGGTAATTTTAATTTAGACAATTTTTGGGAATGACTGATTGGCTAATATGATTTCAGATTTTATACTGTGATTTGTGACATTATTTGTCAAATGACCCAAACCATTTGATGTAATAACCAAAATCAAGAATATTAAGGAAAATGTGAAATGGGATATTTTGGCATAAACTGTAAGGGCTAATTTAAACAGGGATTTTCACCTGCAAAAAAGTAGATAAAAAATAATTTGATAAGAATGAAAATACTCGAAATCTCTGTATTAGTTGGTTGTGTTATTTTTGCTATTTCTGAATTTCACAATTCTTTAAAAAGATGTAATTTTTTGGGGAATTTAGGGAATGACAAACCCTTGCTTGTAGAAATCTGAGAGATGACTAATCTTTGACTTTGTCGTGTGTGAAAATAATTGAAATTTTTTTTACTGTGACAAATTTTGGCTATAATATGAAGTCAGTGTGAAATATTACATAGATGGAAAATATCCCTGTATTTGGAGCAGCGTGTACAATTACCTCAAGTCCCTCCTTCCGCCAAAAATGATGCCTTGTACCAGGTTACCATTAACATTTTTCGAAAAGAAGAACATTCGTGACAAAAAAGAAGGACATTTGGGAAATTTCCAAAGAGCCTTCTTTAAAAAGGGGATTAATTGGAAAAAGACAATTTTTAATGGTCATTAATTTAATATAATTTTGTATTAAAAAATATCAAGTCCTATTTTCATGTGTATATAGTGGATATGGATAAAAAGAAAGCCGAAAAAATTAGACTATTTTTTAAAAAGAAATATTTTTCGGTAGCCATGTGCGAAATAAACATGACGTCGATAACTTAGACTGGATAGGTAAAACGCAAAAAGTTAGTCATTCATTAAAAAAAAAAGTACTAATTTTGCTCACGTCGTTGAAAAAAGGGTTGCTACATATATTTCTGGTCTAGGCAACACTAAGTTTGACATTTTTTAGCATAAACGTCCTCAAAACGTTTTAACGTACGACTATCATTTGTGTTGTTTACAGTGACATGAAAAAATAGGTTTGGCAAAACAAATGGAATTAACTCGTGAACATATTCGTGCGATCATTTTTCACAACCTTCGACGTGGATTATCACGACAAGAGTGCATCGATGAACTTAAATCTTTGTATGACGATGAAGCACCATTCTATAAAACTGTGAAAAACTGGTTTAATGAATTTAATTTTGGCCGACGCTCGCTCAAGGACGAAGGTCGTCCAAAAACGGCCGTTGTGCCAGAGAACATTGATGCCGTGCGTGAACTGATAATGCAAGATCGTCATGTGACATACCGTGAGATAGAGTCATCCTTGGGCATTTCTTCCACCAGCATACATTCGATATTGCATGAACGCCTGGCCGTAAAAAAGGTTTGTTCTCGTTGGATCCTGCACAATTTGACAATCGCTCAAAGAAAGGCTCGTATCGATTGGTGCAAAGAAATTTTGAAAAAAATACGATCGCGGTGCTTCAAAAGACGTTATTAAGATCGTCACAGGTGACGAATCATGGATCTATGCGCATGAGCCCGAAACAAAACAGCAATCGACCGTGTGGGTCTTCGAAGTGAAGCCAAATCCAACAAAAGTTGTTCGTGAAAGAAGCACATCGCCTGTTTCTTCGTCAAAGCTGGTCTTGTAGCGACTGTTCCGCTTAAACAACGTAGGACGGTCAATTCTGAGTAGTACACCACAATTTGTTTGCTTAAAGTCTTCGGAGAAATTCGAAAAACGAACAAGAGAAGACGAATCGTTGTGCACCATGACAATGAGAGCTCTCACACATCGGCTCAAAGAAGCGCTTTTTGACCGGCCAAAACGTCGAAGTGATGGCTCATCCGCCGTACAGCCCTGACTTGGCACCCAATGACTTTTTTGTATTCCCGAACATCAAGAAAAAATGCGTGGTCAACGATTTTCGTCGCCAGGAGATGCTGTTGAAGCGTTCAGAAACCATGTTTTGGAGGTGTCTCAATCGGAGTGGAAAAAATGCTTCGACAATTGGTTTGAGCGCATGCAAATGTGTATAAATCATGCTGGAGAATACTTTAAAAAACAATAAAACCATTTTTGATGATAAATATTCGCATTTTTATTGTTAGGCCAGAAATGTATATTTCGCAGCCCCCGTAGTATTCGTAAAAAAGTAGTAAAACGTGCAACATATAAAAATAAAGTTTGTCTCGAAACTAACGTAACCCCATTTGGGTAAGTTGGCTAGTTGAGCTGATGTTCGGTTTTTATGATACTTTATTTAATTCTTCGGACAACAATTTTCTCACAATAACACTTAAATCTATTGGAATATTAGTTTCCTGTCTTCGGCCCAATTGTAGCTATCTTAGACGATGATTTACGGCTGTAAAACAAACTTACCCTAAAAACTGCATCTAGAGCTTCAAAATTGCTAATATTTCATTTTTTCAATCTGTTTTCATTATTCATAGTTCAAAGCTCCCAAACTGTAGGAAATTTAGTAAAGTAATCTTTGGAAAAATTATTCTTTATTTTACAATTCAAATTCTTTTGAACATTTTAATACCGGAAAAAATAAATTTCGAACTCGAGCATTTTCTAGTATTATAATTTTTTAAATAGTTATGAATTTTACTATAAGGAATACAAGTAGCAAAAGCAGGACGACTTCCACTCTTTTGAAAAAGGAGGGAGGACGTGACCTCCAAAAGGGGGTGGCGTATGGAAGCACTGTCCTGTCTTGCTGTCGGCGCTCGATGTGCAGATATTACTGCATGTACACGAATGCATACGCATGCGTAGTTTATAAAAGCAATCGAATAACTGGCATTATATAAATTAGTAACCTTTTTGAAGAGCTTTCAAAATACCGATTCGATTTTCACTCTGGCACATCCCAGTCAGCTTTAATACACATACATGTGTACGCATTTATTAGCACATTTGCCTATAAATGTTATGCAGTATGCATGTACATTAGACCGGGTCGAATGGAATTGTAGTTTTCTAATTTGTGCATAACTGTGAACAACGTTGGGATGTTGCAAAATATGCCAAAATCAAATATGGATGTACTAGGTTTAACCCTAAACTGAGTTTAACCCTAAAACTAAAAGCGCAAAAATCGTTAAAAGCTTTGACTGTACCTTTTTAAGTGTGTAGTATTAGCGGTGTTTAAGCTTAAGCCTTGATAAATAAGACGGGATAGCAAAACCCTAAGTGTTAAGTTATTTGTTAACAAAAAGCAGGGCTTTCCCCATGATGAAACTATTGTGGTTTTGCTACCCAGTCTTAGTTACCGAGGTTAAACTGCTTCTGGCGATGAAAAACATTGACCACGTGTTTTTTCCTTGATGCTAGGGAATAAGAAGAAGTCGTTGGGTGCCAAATCAGGGCTGGTTGGTGGATGGCCCAGCGATTCGACATCTTGAGTGGTCATCGTTTCAGCTGATGTGTCAGAGCGCGCATTGTCGTGATGCAAAATGATCCGTCTTCTATTATTATCATTCCTCATTTCTTCGAACACTGTTGACACACAGATGGTTGTATACCACTCAAAATTGACCGCCCTAGGTTCTACTAAAGGCACTGTAGTAAAATAGCCGGTTATACCGAAAAAAACGCAGTCATTTGCTTCGATGTACTTCTTCCACGAACAACTTTTGTTGGATTTGGCTCGTCTTGAAAGACTTATACGGTCGATTGCTGTTTTGTTTGTCTATGCAGAAAACACTCATTTTTTTTTACCAAAATATGAAAAGGTTGCATAAAACTCAATGGCAATTTAGTGCAAAAACGTAGATACGCGTAGATATTCAGTTAAAGTTAAATTTCGACTATCGACAACAAATATGCATTTGCATAGAATTCAGATCCCAATTTAAAGTCATTAGGTTGCAAATATCAACTCAAAGGGTTGAGCTTATTAGGATTTCGAAAGTCCTGCAATGTTTGGTTTAATGTTATTTTAAATGTTGCCTTTTTATGTGGCGGGCGTTACAGCAATATTCCTTTTACGGACCCATTCAAATGCGAAAAGACTAATCACTTATAATCATAAATTTTATTTTTGTATAATCTTTGATTTAATTAACTAACCTCTCTCTTCCCCTTAAAGTCATCGTACCAGCCGATGAAACATATTAAATGTTATTACTTGGATCTGGCCCTGGGTTTACATGTGTCATAGTTGGGCACTACTTATGTATATCAATTGGCAAAAACTCCAAAAAAAAGCTTTTAATTAAAATGTTTTGATTAAATCCCTTCGATGACTTTTCGATGCGTCGTTTTGGCAGGATTTGCATTAATTTGTTCACAGTGAGAGAATTGTAAGCTTAATTTAGCTTAAACCTCTTTACAAATGTTTAGGGGACCTTCGCAGTCATTTACCGACGCGTTTGTGATAAAGTGAAGTGAAGAAATGAAGACTAGTAGAGTGGATTACTCTAGTTTTATATAACGGGCAATGCTTATGCGCGGCATTGTACCAACTATTTGTGGGGCTGTTGACGCCTCTACAGCCAGACTTTTTCGTTTTGTGTGTTGACTGCTATAAGGATCACTTGTGAGAGCATTTAAACCATTCGGGTCAGATAATGAGAACCGTATCGCTGCAATAGCGCTTTTAAAGTGTGAAATGAAAAAAAACGATATTTTCAAAACGCCCCGGCCACGAGGGAATAGCCGCATGTTCGTCTACCGATGCATAAACCAGTTTGAGGAGACTGGAGATGTAAAAGACCGCCACCGGTCGGGCCGTCCACGCTCTGTTCGAACACCGCATGTTATCAAAGCCGTTAAATCAAGAATTCATAGAAATCCGCTCCGAAAACAGAAAATCATGGCCCGTGAGATGAATATCACGCAAAAGTCCATGAGTCGAATCATTAAAAGAGACTTGGGACTTGGGGCTTTCAAACGACGTACCGGACATTTATTGACTGCAGCTTTAAAAAAAAAATAAGATTGAAAAATGCAAACGTCTTTTGGTGAAGTCATCTAAGGAAGCATCTAAACTGATCCCAAGGGTGGAAAAGTGTCATCACCCAGCTTCAGTCATGGTTTGGTGGGGTGTCTCTTACGATGGGGTCACTGACCTGCATTTCTGCGAACAAGGAGTCAAAACATCGGCCAAAGTTTACCAAGAAACCGTTTTGGAAGCTGTCGTGAAGCTTCTTAACAATTCCCTGATCCAAAACCAGCAATGGGCTTTCCAGCAGGATTCTGCGTCGGCCCATAAGGCTAAAACGTCCCAGGCCTGAATTCGAAACAATTTGCCAGCGTTCATTTCCTCTGAAGAATGGCCCTCAGGCAGTCCAGATTTGAACCCATTGGATTACAAATTGTGGGCGGTTTTAGAGGACAAGGTTTGTCACAAAAGGTACCCTAACATTGGATCTCTTAAGACTGCTTTGGTTCGGGCTGTAACCAATTTTCCAATGGACGAGGTTCGTGCAGCTATTGACGATTGGCCAGTGCGACTTAAGCACGTGTAAAGGCAAAAGGCGGACATTTCGAATAAGTAGATTCTTTTTGGATACAATATACATCACTAAATATTTTAAAAAATATTTGGTCCAAAAACATTCAGTACTTTTTGTTTTACAGCATAAAACGTGTGTTACAGTATTTATGTTCCTACTAAGTATATGACTTCTCCAGGTTAGTCGTCGATCAAGGTGCGTACCTAGGTATGCAACGTTATCGGATTGAGAAAGAGGGGTATTTTTAAATTTCAATATCGGACATGTGGTAAAATTCAGTGTAAATATTACCTGCGTGCACTTAGTCTCGTTGACCTTAATTCTCCAGTTAGATAGCCATGATTCCACTTGTCTTTGATGAACACCCTGATTCGTGGATGCTATGTCGTGTTTTTTGTGTGAGCTCATTATAGCAGTATCGTCGGCAAAAGTGGCCCTATGTACGTCAGGTATGAACAATAAGTAGCGAAAACCTTTACCAAGCGTTTTTAAATTTGTCAATATGTAATATATATTCGAACTCACCGCAATTGGGCGGCATTGTCACGCCCTTTTGGTACCTTCGATAGATATGTATCAACCGTTCTTTTTTGGGTGTACTTGTATGATATTCGAACACACACAAAACCAAAATACCACGGCACAGCGCACAATGCCGCGACAGCGTCCTTAATCGAAAATTTTGTTTTTTCACAATTGAAAAAGCCAAACGGCTTTTAGTTCAATTAACTTTTTAAATGAGAGATACGAGTATTTATAAAGTTTCGATTTGACAACGACTAGTATACTATTTAAGTATATACAAGTATACAAGAGGTCGTGAGCCGGTTAATCCCTATTCAATGTGAATCATCTGTTATATTCTCAAGTTGAACTTTTAGGAATGCGTTAGAAATTTTTTGTCATTTACATTGTATACTTTTTAAGGATACGAGTCGAGGTGGACGGCTCTTCTGCCACACTATCGCGAATCCGCAGAACGAACAGGTCAAGCATGCACAGGTGATGTCACTTTTCCTACAGACCCAGTCTGCTGAAATTTCCGCACAATACTCCCGATTGTGGACACAGATGATCGATTATTGTGACAAAAACAATACGAAGTCCTCGAAATGCATTTTGATTTGACCGCCAATTTCGTCGTAAAAGGCTTCAACAATCTTAACGTGCTGCTCAATTGTGTACCTCTCCATGGTTGAATTTTTCAAACAATGAAACAAAGAAATGTCAAATTAAGTTGGGCAAAAAACTTGACTTTAAGGTGTGATTAACGTCGTGCAAATTGGTCGGACCACCACTTATATATTTTTATGTCTCCTAGTTTTTTATTGAATGGTATGACTCGTGTTTCGAACTAGTTAAACTAAATCTACCTGCAAATGAAGGAGTTTAAAGGAGGACGACTAGCGCATCCGGCCGCCTGAGTTTATATTTACATCATATGTGGAGAGATTCCGAAAATCGTGAACCGATAAGTGAAGTTCCAGCGAGTGAAGGGTCGTTGAAGACGAACCTTCATTCTAGGTCCAGTTGCATATACCTTCACTCATTTCCGAATTAAATTAAAGGCTTCTACTGAGGATATTGATCCAGACAATTACGATGGAACAATTTGTGCCTTTTGCATGTGGTGTACTTAAAGGGAGTGACTTCACGCATAAAAAAAGAATAGTTTGGGTGCTAATATTCGAGGAGCATCTTACTATTGTTGTTTATATGGTTGTGGCACAACAAAATTATGATCCTTACAACAATAGTATGATTCACACACAACCACATTATGAATCACACTCAACCATACGATGATCCCCAAAACCATATTATGATCCTCAGAACCGTAGTATGATTCACATGCACCCATAGTATGATCCTCACAACCATAGTATGATTCACACGCATGTTATGATTCTTACAACCATAGTATGAGTCCATTCAACCATACTTTGTTCCCCAAAATTAGGATTGGGTTATGTTGTTAATTAAAAAATGGAGATTTTAATTAAGCAAGTTATTTAAAATTACACTACAATAGTTCATAATCAAATTAAAGACCATGTCTCTATTGTCCATTTCATTCAAGAAACCAGAAATCTATGCAAAATGCAGTCGAAAATACTAACTTATATACTTACTACTCCATGAACAATGGCTACCTATATACTATACTTAAGTGCAGGCAGATTTTAAATAAACGAGAACCAGTCGGCAGTAGAATATTCCACCGAACAAAGTTAGCACAATAAAAATCCCTCGAACTGCTTTCCGAATGTTGTTTTTTTACAATGGTTAACAACCAGGCGCTGCATCGTGTGTGTGCATGTTGTTTTTTGTTATACCAACAAAAGCACACACATACATATATGAACGTTGGTCTATAAAACCTGTTATGCTTAGTTCATAGTCCCAACCATACTGTATGATTGCGGTAATCATACTATTGTTAACAAAAATCTAAAAGAACAATACTTGTGCCACACATGGTTACATGGTTGTTACAACTTTATTTTCTTTTATTAATTTGGCAATAATAATATTGTTACATTTCAACAATATTAATATTGCCGCAATCATACTCGACTGTTGTCAAAATGAAATTCAAAAACAATACTACGGTTGCGACGAACATTCTTTTATCGTAGAGAACATATTGTTGTTGTCGTAACCATATACAGGGTGACGCATAAATACCGTTGTGGTTTGAATGTTTAATAACTTTTTAAATTTATTTATATTATTATTTCAGACTTTTGTGAAGCAATCTTGCGGAATTTGAAATGAAACACTACACAACAGAACAGCGATCAGCAATTGTTGAATTTATTTTAAAAATCAAGAGTCAAAAGTTTTTACGCTGCGTCGCTCTTAAAATGTGCGTACTTGACCTTCAGAACCAACAATAAACCTCTTGGTTGGAAATTTTCGACAACATGGTACAGTAAGACAGCTTCCATGTACCTGAAGACTTCGTACGGTCCCCATGGACGAAATAGTGGACGGATAGTGTGCAGGACAGTCCAGAAACATCAACAAGATGACTTTCGGCACAACTGGGGCGGGCTATCGCAAAAAGAGCACAAATGTACGTAGCCGAAAATGGCCACCACTTGAGGGATATAATTTTGTATACTTTAGCCAGTAAAAAGTTATTAAACATTCAAACTACAACGGTAGTTTTGAGCCAGCCTGTAGTTACCAAATCGGTGAGTACATTCCCAAAATTCGTCGCCAAGTAAACCTACCAATAATATTTTTAACACCCTGTCCATTCCATATACATATAAAGTATTGACTGAAGTCTACTGTAGATATAACACTGGTGTAGCGGAACCGTAGTTGCCATATACATCTCCGACAGTCATATTAATCCTCCTTTACTAGATGGTGACTTAGATGACCTCAAATCGAGAGGGACCCTGTAACATGACATGACACCCATAACATGGCCTAGGTGGGTGTTGGTAGCTCGTAACGCTCCATGCGAAATCTGGTAGGGATCGGATGTAAAATGTGTGAAAATATAATCCTATGTGGTCCTGTTTCACCACAGTTAATTAATGGTCGTACCATGCAAAATTTGGGTGTACTCGTAGTACCAGAGTGATACCTTATATGCACCAGATTTACCATATAGATCTACTCTTAAGTATTGATTTTCATGAATAATAGTTAAGATATTACGAGAAAAGCAAAAGTGGGCGGAATGGTTCATTTGCATGAGGGCTACTTGAATGGGGCGTATCAGTGTCGAGGTGTCCGAAGGGGTGTGGCATTTTGCACCATTTGTATACCTTACACCATACTGTGGTACTCGTACAGGGTATTAGACGCAGAAAAAAAGTATGGTTGGGGTGACAATATTCGAAGAGGATCAAACTATTGTTGGGCATATGGTTGTGGCACAACAATACTATAATCCTCACAACAATAGTATTATTCACACACAACCATACTATAATCCCCACAACCATATTATGAGTCACACTCAACCATACTATGATCCCCAAAACCATATTATGATCCTCACAACCATAGTATTTTTCTCATGCAATCATAGTATGATCCTCCCAACCATATTATGACTCACACGCAACCATGCTATTATCCCTACAACCATAGTATGATTCACTCAACCATACTATGATCCCCAAAATGATTTATTAGGATTGGGTAATGTTGTTATTCAAATATAGAGATTTTTATCAAGCAAGTTATTTTAAATTGCATTACGGTTAGTTCGTAGCCAGGTTTGAGGCCATGTTTTTATTGAACATTTCATTCAAGAAACAAAAATATATATTTAAACGGCAGTCGAAACTACTTTTAGTTGTCAGCAGGGGTGAATGCTTCTTCACCATCCGTAGACCCCAAGCAACGAATGTGATTAAACCATGATAAATGGCTATATAAGTAAACTTAAGTCAGATTTTAAAAAATCGAGAACCAGTCGGCAGTAGATTTTTTCACCGAACAAAGTAAACACAACAAATACCCTCGAACTACCTTCCGATTGTTGTGTATTGTGTATGTGCTTTGTTATGTTATGTTCATGGTAACAACCATACGGTATGATTGCCGTAATCATATTATTCTTAACGTAAATTTTAAACAACAATACTTTTGTTGCACCAATCATGTTTATATGGTTACTACAGCCTTATTTTCATTTCTAAATTTGGCAATAATACTATTGTTACATTTCAACAATATTAATATTGCGGCAATCATACTATTCTCAAAATTAAATTCAGAAAACAATACGACGGTTACAACGGCCATTGCGGAGAACATATTATACCAACCATATTTTTTCTCGTTGTCATCAAAGTAGAGGTCGCAATTGTGAACCGATTTCGACTAAACATGAAACATTCTTCGAGTTTGGGCCAATGACAAAACCTTTCGAAATTGGTTCACAACGATCCATATTTTGATATCATACGTAGGTCCCTCCCGTGACGACAACGAAAAAGCTGACTATCTTGCAAGGAAAGGGTCAGCAAGACAGACAGGTGACTTAGACAATGCTACTCCCTTTCAAGCAATAGGAGCTGATATTAAATCATGGAATCACGTGGCAAAATCAACAAAACACTTTAAAAGGAACCTGGTGAAAGAAGAAAAAAAAGCTACAAAGTCCGAAGAAAACTGAATTGAGAGGCACTCACAACGTAAGGCACATCTTTTCCGTATTGAAAGAGCTAGATCAAGCATTTACGAGGAATGTGAGGAGGAAATCGAAACGATTTAGCATTTTCTCTGTCTTTCGCGAGGTCGAGTGAGTCTACAACATTTTTCGGCCAGTATGACGAACCTAGAGCACATAAGGAGGATGTGTTGTAGGAGGGTCAAAACTTTAGTAGACGACATAGAACGTCAATTACCATATATAAGTAATATTAGCAAACGATAGGATAAGAGCGCACATCAGGCGGTGTACTGGCTTAGATGTACAACCCTCAGAGTATACGTCCTTCCTTGGACCCCTCTTCTTCAAACCAACCAACTGTAGTTAAACTTAAATACATAGGCCCATGTTTTCGTTTAGCCCCTACACAATGGTCTTTACAGATTTAAGAAAATGCTTCTTTTGCACATTGAACATCCGATTAACCTTATTGATCCACGTTGTCGAATAGCTCCCACATAAAGGTCCCTCCCGATTTGAGGTACGGCAGCTTTAGAAGCCACAGATTTTACCATTCACACAGCATGCCTAGCAGTACGCGCAATCGTTTTTCAAACCCCCAAAGCCGCATGTTACTTCACCTTTGGCCACAGAAAGTTTTCGATCACTGTTCGGTAAGTGGCCGCGGAGACAGAGTCGCTCGTTTCATCCTCATCGTAAGCAGTATGGTCCAATGACTTCTGTGGTCATAACACAGCACCATAAAGTACATCTGATTGGGTGTTATTGATGCTGAGGTGTTGCCCTTCCGTTTTTTTAGTGACCCACAATTTACATTTTCGCTTAAAGATTACTTTAAAATTCATTTTGTTAGCGGTCTTGCATCATGGAGTCGTTTGATTTCAGCTTTTAAGCCGAACAAATTGACCAATATTCGAAAGACCCTGACGATGTGTGCATTCAAATCAAGACCTTGAGTACGATATTCGGGCTGGTCTAATATACAAAAAAACAACAAATACGAGTATAGACATACGTTCACTCTGGTCAGTGATTATTTCTGAGTTGAAACGCATTTAACGTACCTTCCATTTAGTAGGCACTCGCTGGACAGATTGAATCGCCTCTCGTGCATATGTTATGGGAACAATGGCCAGCTCGCAGCATATTCCACTGAAAATCATCGCCAGCGGCATTCGGGCAAAGAGCTCTTAATAAAGCTGTTGCAGCAAACTGTGGCGCACAGCACAGGTGTCAGCCAGCAGTGTCAGCGCAACAGACACTTTGACATGCACTCTTACTTTGCATGACAGTAGAATGCCCTTTAATGTAAGAGAACGCATTCATTGGTTCTGTCGTCGCGTTCCCATTGTCGGTGGCCTTCAGTGATTCGCATCTCGGTTCCACTGCACTTTTATTCGTCTCCATCTGCAAGGGCTAAATGTAGCGGTTCGCAGTGTCTTAAATCAAAGACATCGACACAAAGGCCCTTCAAATGCAAGAAAGAAGTGACACAACTAGCTGAACAAAAACTACGTGTAAGTCACCGTACACATGCTTCCCAGCGTGTGGACATTGGTCTTTGACGGGAGCGTATTTAACTCTTAGCTGATAACGGGGCTGAAAATGAATTAGTTTGGTAAAATATTCATTGTCATTTCTCCCAGCAGAATGCAAGCAGATTCTGTTGTATGGTAAAACACCCTTTGGGCTCTTGCTCTCCATACTTGGCGGGAATCAACCCGGTATAATTGTCTGTACGGAAAAAGGCTATAGACGAAACATTTGCCTTACAGGTCATGTTCGAACTTTTAAGTTGATGGGACGTGTCAAAGAAACATTTAAAATCTTTCTCAAATATAATTTAAGGCGCTCATTCTACTCGTATATCATGTCACACAGTTTTCAGTCACAAAAAAGGAGCAATGATGCCTTTCATTACAAAGAGTTCTTTCCTTTCCGATTCGGTCATTGGTGTCGATCAAAATAAAAATTTCGCACAAATCCAACTGTGACATTGTTTTTAAAATCTGGGTAAGTTTAGAATCGAAGTCGAAAGTCGACTTTTTGCCTCGGCTATGTAACCCCATGCTTCACCTTACACATCGTATTAGGATAGATAGTTTAAAAAACATCCTTGAGACTGTTTTGCTTCCATACCGTATGAGTAGAGCAAAACTATTTATGTAACCGATCATACGTATGCCACGAAGAGGCTAAGATGGTATCTAAAATAATGGTCTTGCAACGAAATTTTGGGGGCAAAAAGTAGTAAAACGTGAAATAATGTTTATGTTTCAATTGTTTTGCCTTGCTTAAAAATAGACTTTGTTTAAAGAATTTGCACAAAAATTCGAAATGTTGAAAAAATTAATTTAATTTTTGTTTAAAATGTAAATTAACAAAAAGATTATATTTCCTTCGTACAAAAGTTCTTCCCGACTTCAGAAACTATTGCTATAAATGCACATAGTACACCTGACTCCAAACAAAACAAAGCGTTATCAGCAAGCAAAATATATTCCTGGTGAAATTGGTACGGTCCATGTTGCAGAATAGCTACCTCACAAAGGTCCCCCCATTTGATGTCCTGCAACTCTAGAAGCCACAAATTAAAGTATACCCGATTCAGCTCAAATTTTGTATGGCTATTAAGTTCGACCTAGCTCAAATTCCAGTAACGCAGTGTGGCGGGACAATGCAAACTAAATATTGTGGAATAACTTTCCTATTTCTTAAGGTTTTTGAAATGAACGATTGATTGTACAGACATGTTGGTATTAGAAAACCAATTCTTTAAGCAAAAGTTGGACTGTTACTGTTAAGGGGCTGTATCAAAAGATGGTCTCTCTTTGGGTAACTGAAGAACTTAATACTAATCTTAGTTTCCACATCAAAAATGATTGTTAGGACAACTTACCGATTTCATTGTTTTCTAGGATTCCATCATTTACTCTCGAATTTCCGTTTTGATTAAATCCGAAACTGTGCAAATAGACAAACATTTCTCATTTATTAAACCCGCTACTTGGAATAATTTGAACAACAGTGGAAAACCTCTTTTCGTCTTTGAATAAGAAACGCTTCTTAAAGCGCACGCGTATTGCATGTTCTGTATGTAAGTAAGTTGTCCGGACATACAGGATCTCGTCCACTTTAGGCTACGTTGCACTGAATTGAAGTTTGCAGCCATGCTATTTTCTGACTTCTGGAAGTGTTAATGTGTTAACGACGTGCTTCTCGATCTCAACATTTCTCATGTTGTGCACATCAGTCCAGGATTATGAATTATTCCCTGCCAAAGCTGCTTCAAAACAAAATTCATTCTGCTGCTTATTGTCTGCCAACCAAAGCGAGCAAGTGAACCTTTAGAGAAACCCTTCGGGGCAATCCAGACGAAGACACTTCGAATACATGGCATTTGTCCCCAAGTCAAGCGTCGCATTTGTGTACGAACAAAAAATGACTTGAACCCTTTTAATTCCCACCAAATTTACACATGAAATGATTTTCGCAAGGCAACGATCGATGCTTATGATTCACGGCATCCAACCAAGTATTTGAGAATGAGGAGATAAAGGCCATTATTAAGCAGACATACAATCTGTTGAGACAAACATTTCTCGCCTGAAATTGGCGATTTGATATTCATAGTGTTTTTAGCCGAAGTGAGAAAAATTTAATGATCCTCATCATTCAATAGCCGGAGTCTTGAAGAAAATTGCTAATGAGTGCTTGGGTTTTGAAGGAAAATTGAAGAATAACATTTTGCTGGGTTCCCATAATGTGAATAAATAAAACACAGTGGTCATAGCCAGAACAAACGGGGAACTTTTCTCAAATTTCTGAGCTGAGTACGATTTGAAGCTTAAATTAACTAATCAGTCGGGATTACAGAATCATAGCTGCAACCAAATTTGTTGCCAGTCGAATGCTTCACGTTGCTTGTACGAGCATTATAAAGTTTCCATCACTACAGCCAAATGTTAGTTGACACACTGTAATGATTGGTACATGAAATTAGAAAAATTGTCGGATGTGACTCTAACTATTATTGTGAAAAACGAGAAGTTATTTCACCTGAAATTTTCTGTTTGAAAGGCACTAGCTCAGGACTTTTTCCCCTTATATCCAGCTTAAGCTGACAGCTGTTAATGTCACACTGTGTTTCCATTTTAGCTCAGAAAAGTTTGCATTTAAATCGTTTATCGTTAGAACAACGACTTTAAATTGTAAAAGTTTACTCTGAAAAAAAATCCAGATTTATTCGACAATGAAGTCAAAATTGGACTGATCAAATAGACCATGTAGCTCGTAGCAGCGGCGAATATATGCCAGAAATCATATTTAAAAAATAAATGCCATAAAATTATTTACCAGGTTGTAATAAAAAAATTTCACTTCAACAGTATCTCTGACTTGTATTATCAATTTAGGTTCTCAAGCTCTCAAAATACCCCTTATGTGACTCGATACAACGGCAAAGAAGCAACTGAAAATTAAGTACCATATGCCGCCAGCCGACTTTAATTATAGCCCCAACCGAATGATTTAGATTGGATGTACTATCCCAGTTTCAATCAGAAAAATCGTTGTAGTCAATGACTGTAATTCTCAGTTGCATTATCGGGCGAAGTAAAAACTCTAAATTATAAAATGTTTTTTTGGTTTTAATTTTCTACGCAACCTAACCAAGAAAGTTAAAGTAAAGAAATCAATTTTTTTTAGCAACCAACACTCAGGGGATTTCCCTATAGATGCAGTATGTTGCGTTAGTGATTGGAAGGTAAGGTTCAGCTTACATCTGGTCTTACTTGTTGTGACTAATTGAGAGGACGACTCTTTCGAAGCAGAATGTGTCGGTAAATTTTGGTCTAACTTCTAGTTTTGTATACCCTACACCACACAGAAGTACAGAGTTTAATGTTAACGTGCTGATGGAAAGGAGAGCGGCCGCATGTATATCTTACCGGTCGAATCTAGATCATTATCTGGCGTCATTAAGCGATGACCGCCCGTTCTTCTACGTATTGTTGTTACCAAAGTACAGGCCGAAACTGATTGTGTTGCAATTCGGCACATTATTCTCATAAAAAGTTCCTTCCCGATTTCAGCACCTGAAGTTCTATGCGTAAGCCACATAATACACCCAGATCTAACCAAATTTCGCACAGAGCGGTATGAGTGACAAATACCTAACCGTGGGGAAATTGGACCCTTTTATTTTTATATAGCTCCCACAAAAAAGTCACTCCTGATATGATTTCCTAAGGGCTCTAGAAATAACATATTAACCACGATCATAATATAGTGCTGATGTTTGTAACCCCAAAATACAAGGAGATAAACCCAAATCGATTCAGAGCCACTATCTGACTCCATTGAACGAACTCAATGTACGGCCATGTCATGATAGCTTACTAATGCCTTTCTGCTTTGAGATCAAAATCCGCAGCTGAAAAAGCCACATAGTACTTACATCTAACAGAGCTTGACGAGTCACTTAAAGTCCTTTTTTGGTATAGCCCATTGCATGGTACGCTGGATCACATCGCCCAATGTACCATGCTCCCATGCAAAAGTCTCTCCAGATTTGAGTGCCAATCCACAAGCCACATTTAGCGCTCAATCTTCGTCAAATTCAGTATAGTAAAATATGGAAGATCTACTCGTATTATCAATTTTAATAATATTGGAAAATATCGGTTCACGTTTTCATGTAGCCCTATTAAATAGGTAAATGCCGTTGCCCGGTATACAAGTCCTATATTATATACGATCTCACTCAAATTTAGAATAGTTATGACTGACTTAAACCAAACCTAGCTCGATCATTTTGGACCATCTTATGAAATAAAGTTGGCGCCCTTTATTTACGTGCTTCCTATTTCCATTCTTTACAAAGAATTTTTTGTGGCTTAATGCATTAATTCAATACTTAGTACAAAAAAAACTATGCAATTGCTCAAAATTCACTTTTTTGGGATACTGAAATAGGTTTCAAATGAGTTGCGGGAGTACCACGACACTTTTCCAAATCAAAAAGTGTCAAAAAAGTACCAACGTATAAACTTTATCATTCCTGGTTGGTAGTGCATGTACAATTTTTTCATTGTGGGCCAATTTCAGCAAAAGTAATTTCAGCTTTCTTTCAAATAAATTGTTGTTTTTTGTCATTGTAATTGCTTTCTTTTATTGATTTTATATCGAAGTAAATTATTGCCAAATTGGTGCGTATGCTTTTTAGAACAATTTTATTGTTATGGAAATAAAAATTATTTATACAAGCTGCTTTTGGTTTGTTTAACTGAAATATTTTTAATAAAAACGCTTACGTTCTTTAAACTTATTGTTTCACCTGTTGAATAAATCACTCCTATTATTTTGAATTTAATGAATTTAATTTAATTTTCATAATTTTAATCTATTGTTGACAACTTAACCCAATTCTAATAATTATTATTTGGGATCAAAGGGAGGGATCATAGTATGGTTGCGTGTGAATTAGTTTATGATTGTGTGGATCATACTTTGGTAGTATGTGAAACATACTATGACTGTGGAGACTATAGTATGGTTGAGTGTGAATTATACTATGGCGGTGGGGATCATAGTATGGTAATGTGTGAATCATACTATTGTTGTGAGGATCATAGTATGATTGCATATGAATCATACTATTGTTGTGAGGATCATAATATGGTTGTGGAGATCTTAGTATAGTTGAGTGTGAATCATACTATGATTGTGGGGATCATAGTATGGTTATGTGTGAATCATACTATTGGTGTGCGCATCATAGTATGATTGCATATGAATCATACTATTGTTGTGAGGATCATAATATTGTTGTACAACAACCGTATACCCAACAATCGAATTATCCTCTTGAAACATTGTCACCACAACCATACTTTTTTCCTGCGTGTAAGAGAATATTCTACTTTGATGTCTAATGGTGATTTCGTTTCTCAAAAATGATGTTACCTTGCTCTAGTGCAACACTTTAGAAGTGTTGCCTTCACCCCGTCAAAATGTTACACTTCTACTGCCAACAATCGAACACACTTAAGTGCAGCACTTAAAGTTTGTTTACTTTTTGTAACAAAGTTCCAACCTAAACAACTGCGTCGTCGTTTTTGCTCCTATTTTCAATGTACGCGTTTAATTTGGTTTGGAGTGTGTTGAAAATACAACACTGTAGGCAGCAGCTGTAATATGGTGTAACATTTTACACCGTAGACTAGACTAAGTGCCGGAAATGCGGCATTTTCGCACGCATTGCATGCAGCACTTTGACAACGAACGAACATAAAAATGCGGTTTTACTCTATATTTGGATTGATAGCTTTTATTTATTTGTGTTTGTATACCTTTTGTCCGACTACTAATCGCCCGTTTTGAACATTAAGGATGGTTTTCGGCCCACATGAGCCAAAAAGTCCAGCAACTCAGCCCTTTTTTAGGTAGTTTTTGCGTCTCAACTTACAGTAACATTCTAACCATTGTCTGTCCACAAATCATTATGATTTGTTCAGCAAATACTCAAAAATATGGTACCTTTAGTCGCCTAAAGGAAATATCTTTCGTCTTTGCCGATTTCGCCTAAATACAATCCCAACCAGCATACGAGTATTACCATAAGCCATCATCATGCAAAATTTCAAGATCCTAGGTTGATTCATGTGACCGCTGTCGTGCTTTCAACAGGCAAACGGACGGACCGATGGGTGAACGGACAAACATGTCTAGATAGTCTTAGAATTTTACGATCAATAGTACATTGCGAAAATTCGATATAATGGTGAGGTAACGGTCGCCATTAACGGTTACTTTCAGTCCAGCCCTATAAAAAACAAATCTGATCGATAATTCTTCTTGCTTCCATCAACATCTCGGAATCGCCAATACATTTTTTAATCTCTAAGTTTTTACAATGCGTACAGATTTATCTCGTACTCGTAGAGATTTATCTCTCACCTCACCAATCAACGCATTCGTGTGTATGTTGCAATAGCTTGAGAATCGTTCGAGTTGCTTATCAGCTTAACTGCGGTACTTTAGAACCATTAATAATAAAACTTCTAACTAAATCACACTGTATTATTAAAATAACATCGAAATTGTCACCGTCAGTTCTTTCTTGTTTCGTGCCACTGTGCGAAAGTCATACATTTGACATGTCTCCCAAGAATAATAAACATATATGTACGCTTGTGCAGATGGTTTTTGCGCGTTTTGTGTTCATTGCCAATTCAGCATTCCCAGGGATATTGTGTCGCGTATCTGGCACGGTTCACTTCTATGCGAAGTTGCTATCGGACAGTGCAGGGTAAATTTTTGAATTTGACAACGACCATCGCAGGTTTTTCATACGAATCGATATAATCTAATTAAGATAGATTTGCAGAAATTATTTCCTCGCAGTTGATTTGGTGAGGCTTTGATAAATCTACAAATAAATTCGAAATCTACTCAGAGTAAAAGGCCGTTGGCAATCAGTCCGAGCTACAGAACGACTGTTAGACGAGAATTTGTTCGTTCCCAACCACCAAATGTATAAAATCATGATGTAATTTCGGTTGGAAGTACCATAAGATGATTGCTTTACCAATATAATTGTACATGCAACTTTCTATTTGATCACATTCGCCGATTGAAGTTCAAATTATTGGTTGCCAGAACCGTCTGTTGTGTAATGCATATTAGAAACTTATAACTTGCGCAAATAAAATATGAAAACAATTAATAAAACTATGTTATTAGAGTGGTATATCAAGGTTTCTCTACAAAAAAACATGTTGTCGGAAAGGAAATTAAAATATATCTTCCTCCGATAGGCAAGCGGACCCGACAAAGTACTTCAATGTGTCAAGAAATTCAATAATATAACTTGTATCTGGCTTAAACTATATTTATTTTTTTTTGATTGGACTTTTACGCTTCTCATTACACAGTGGAACATTTTTGGGGTTATTGTCTGGGGGGTGAGAAATTCTAAGTCAGGGTGATGGTACTAGGTCAGTATATTAAAACCCTCAAAGGGTTTTGCGTTCGTATGTGCCAGTTTTTTTTTATGACCTTTTACATTTTTTCCTTATCTTGATGTTTTTTCGCTTAGTTGTAAAATGTTGGCAAAAACGTAGTTTGACATAACTCGAGAACGACTAGTTCGATTTTGCTGAAATAAATTGAGAAAAATTAATAATTACATTTTCTTTAATCCATTAATATACTGTTTCTCTACCAAATCAACATTTTTGCAATTAGAAATAAATTTATGAAGAAAATTTTGATAAAACATATTTTTTAAACATATAAATCCCAAACGGAGAAACGTGTAGAGTCTTATAACTTTCACGTAAAGTCACATAACCTATAAACAAAATGCGACATAGATCATAGAAATCGATTAACGCGTTCTGCTTTTATTCAAAATTAAGTAAAGGTATGAATTTCAAAAATTTGCTCGAGATATGCTCAAAATTCCTTGGAAAAAGGTTGATGACTTTTTTAATGATTCTCAGAATTAAAAAAAAAAGAGTAATAAACAAAAGGTTATTACATTTTTATGGTTGCTGTAACAAACTAAAAAACGGTGATAAATGTGCGTGAACAATTAAAAGGAAAAAAGCAAGGGCACTTTTGTAATTATTTGGGTTTTTTCTGTTGGCTACCTGCATGATTTTTTTACACGAATTCCACCCACATTCATGAGTGGTCATGTTTTAGAACGTTGCAAGATGCGCCAATTCATAAGTACCTGTCGGTAAAATATTGAAAAATATGAAAATGAAATAGTATAAATAGGTGTTCATTGTTCGTTTTTTGTCATTAAACAAGTGCCGACGAAAGCGAAGAGAACAAGTATTTTCCCTCCAGTTTTTTAAAAGTGAACAAAAGTGAATAGAATATGGAACTGTGCAAGCCAAATATAAATAGCTTCTGCTACTGCTGTGGTCAATATGTCTCAACACAAAATTTCAGTACTGCTTTTGTTCAAATATACGAGATGTACTTTAACCAAAATGTTATACTGAACAAAAATTGGGTACCAAATGTGGCGTGTAAAAGCTGCTACAACCGTCTAATGGATTGGAAAAATAGAAGTCGTGAAACTATGCCATTCGGTATCCCAATGACTTGGACTAATCCTGGCGAAGATCACAATCCATTGAATTGCTATGCATGTGCGAATAAAGGAGCCGCAAAAAGGATAAGAAAATCGTATAATTACGTTGGTATTGCAAGTGCCGCAACACCATTGCCTCATTCGGACCACATTCCTGTGCCAAAAGCTTCTAGCCCAGATATTGTATCTTCTATGACCGCTCCGAGTTTTGCAGCAGCATACGGTTTAAGTGATGATACCTCATATAATCCCGAACCATCTGTGTCCAATGAGCCTATTTTAGTAAATCAAAATAGCCTTGATTCAATTGTTGCCAAATTGGAACTAACACAGCATAAATCAGAAGAACTGGCTTCTTTTATGAAATCAAACAATCTTTTGGCACCCGGTGTGAAAGTCACAGCTTATCGAAGTCGTCAGGCAACACTCCAAACTTTATTCCTTGTGAATGATGAAAAAACTTCTGCATATTGCCCGGATGTAGGAAAATTGATGGACGCAATGGAAATAAAATATGAAGCAGATGACTGGAGGCTATTTATTGACAGTTCAAAACTCAGCTTGAAGGCGGTTTTACTGCATAAGACCAATAAAAAACCTTCAGTTCCAATCGCCCATAGTACAGAAACGAAAGAAACATATGATGCACTGGAAAATATTTTAAAAATGGTTAACTACGCCAAGCATATGTGGCGCATATGCTGCGATTAAAAAGTTGTAGCAATGCTTTGCGGCCTTCAAAGCGACTATATAAAATATATGTGCTTTTTGTGCGATTGGGACACACGATTTTCCGGTGACCAATATGCATGCCACGGATGGAAACTCAGAGAGCACAGCAGGTTACAAACGGCCAATATTATTCGTGAGCCTCTAGTGCCGAAGGAGAAGATATTTCTGCCTCCACTGCATATTAAACTTGGAATTGTTAAGAATTTCATCAAAACTGTCGCCAAAAGAGATGAAGTTTTCTTGTGTTTGAAACTAATTTACCCGAGACTCAACGAAAGTAAAATTAAAGAAGGTAAATTATAATATCACATTCATTTCCCATGATTTTCCATCTTAACAACATCATTTTTTCCAATCAGGCGTACCAAATGGTCCAGATATACGAAAGCTGATTAAAAGTGGCGCATTCAACAATATTTTGATTGACGCTGAATTGGACGCATGGCAGGCAATCAAAGAAGTAATAGAAGGATTGTTGGGAAAGCATCGTTCTACCAACTACGATGTTTCTGTCGCAAGGATGTTAAGATCGTTCTCGGAAATTGGTGTCCACATGTCCTTAAAAATCCATTATTTACATCATCATCTGGACTACTTCAGCAAACAATTGACTACCGAATCTGATGAACAAGGCGAACGCTATCATCAAGTTGCTATGCCATTTGAAATGAGATATAGAGGGAAAAAGTCGCCGAGTGCAATACTTGCGGAAATTTGCTGGTGGAGTAAGCTTGTGTGCCAAGACAAGGATGATCCTGATGATAAAGAATTTTCAGGAGGTGCAGAAGGGCCAGCAGTGGAGTCACACATTGACATTATGTGTGGTTCAGAAACTGATGACAGCGATGAATGCGATGCCACTAGTCCCGAACAACCACCATCGAAAAAATCTAGGCAATATTTATTAAAATAAATAAAAATAAATAAATAAAATAAAAATAAAAAATTATAAAAATTTTTACTTTATTTTTTTAGTAGTTTATGGCCAGAAGTCTGGATTTATTGGGGAAAATTTATAAAAAAGGCAATAAATGACACTTTTTTGAATAAAAACATATATCAATATTCTTTTCAAAATGGGATACCTTCACTTAATTGTTAATAAAAGCAGAACGCGTTAATCGATTTCTATGATCTATGTCGCATTTTGTTTATAGGTTATGTGACTTTACGTGAAAGTTATAAGACTCTACACGTTTTTCCGTTTGGGATTTATATGTTTAAAAAAAAAAAAAAAATTTTTTGCCAAAATTTTCTTCATAAATTAATTTCTAATTGCAAAAATGTTGATTTGGTAGAGAAACAGTATATTAATGGATTAAAGAAAATGTAATTATTAATTTTTCTCAATTTATTTCAGCAAAATCGAACTAGTCGTTCTCGAGTTATGTCAAACTACGTTTTTGCCAACATTTTACAACTAAGCGAAAAAACATCAAGATAAGGAAAAAATGTAAAAGGTCATAAAAAAACTGGCACATACGAACGCAAAACCCTTTGAGGGTATATACTGACCTAGTACCATCACCCTGACTTGGAATTTCTCACCACCCAGATTGGCTGTTGTACTGTGTTATTAGTGCGACAAGGGTATTGTATTTTTGGTTGTCTGATAACAGTAATATGATTACGGCAATCACACTGGCAAATTCATTTTTTTTTTTAATTGACAATGTTAATGTTACGAATCTTAAGCAATAACAGTACTTTTTGTTTGTAAAATATTTTTTGTCAAAACCATTAGTACAACTGAAATATTTTTAATGAACTAATTTTTTCTACTGTTACATAAATCTCTCCTATTAGTCTTTAATGTAATTTTAAATAATTTACTTAATAAAAATTTCTATTGTTGAATAACAACTTAACGCAATCCTTACAAAAAATGTTAGGGATCATAGAATAGTGTGTAAGTCATACTATGGTTGTGAGCATCATACTATGGCTGTGAGGATCATAATATGGTTGTGGGGATCATAGTATGGTTGAATGTGAATATTAACATGTTTGAGTGGATCATAGTATGGTTGTGTGTGATAAATTTATTGTTGTGAGGACCATAATATTGTTGTGCCACAACCATATAGCCAACAATAGTATGCTCTTCAAATATTATTACCCCAATCATACTTTTTTCTTCGTGCGAACAATTGAGGTTACACGTACCTCGAGTATTCCATCAGTACAACCGAAAGTTAGCTGGTGGGTGCTCGGGAATTTTGTGTCACGGACAATGAAGTACCGGCGGAACATTCGAAGTATCCGAACCCCCTGAAGAGTATTTCTAAATCTTAAAATTCACATGCCGCACAATTTTTGTCTGGTAGAAAAAACTGTTTTCTTTCAACCTTAAAGTTCTCCACAACAAGATTTGTATTGAAAAATATTGATTAAACTCTTAAAGTCAATAATAGTCGAATTATTTTATTACATAATGCCTCTTAAATTCAGGGATGTAAAACAGGTTTTTTCATTTTGTACTTACCGCTCCATGAAAATGTACCGACGGTACCAAAACCATGAAAAGCTATTTAGTTTTCGAAAGTAAAAAAGCAAAAACAGTCAGATAGATCACTCTGTTATTCAGAAGACTCTCGCCTCTGTGTGGAGTTTAAGGACGGTCTGACTTTATACTTCTAGAGAGAGAGGGAATTTATCGTTGGAGTTATATACACTTATATATAAGCATATACCGACATGGTACAATTTCACCAGAAATAGTTATAAGTTGCGCTTAGCGCAGTATGCTTCATGTACTCCCGTTTAGCAGAAACATTATGAGCTTTCAAATTTTAAAAACTCATTTGTATGGGGCTTTATGGAAATACATCGGATTTAATTTATGACTTCTAGAGCGGTAGAAATTGAACTTGAGAGAAACCTTTGTGTGAGGCTATGATCTATCCAAAAACGTAAAACGATCTGGTCTAATATAAATAGTACACTATGCTATTCTACATAATGGTTGCCAAAACCTCCAGTTAGGGCAACTAAACATATTTCCGTGTTTTATTGGTGTGACCAGTTATAAGTTGTGTGTACAATACGATGATCATATTTATCAACTTGTGGTATGTCGAACCAAAATCCATAACAATTATAAACATTTGTTGATTGCAACGGAAAATATCCTTTTGCAATGGAATTTTTGTAGTTCCGACCGATTTCCAACATAATTTTTCTCTGACTGCACGTATACTGAGGGGCTTTGAGCATTCAGAATTGTTTAGATGGGCCTTTGTTTAGATTTTTAAAAAGGTCAGAAAAAGAATTTTTTATCCTAATTTTAACCTTTTTCATAAAAAATTGACAATTATAAGTTGACGCACGATTACTAAAGGTAATTTCAAACAAGACGATAAATTATGAAAGTATTTAAAGTATTTAAAGTGTGCGCATTTAGTCTTTTCTGTGTTTTAATTTTGACTTTTTAGCATTCTTGTGATTGTATACAAACGAAAGTAGACAAGTAAACCGAGAATTTATGCGTTACTGAGTGATGTTTTTGTACGATATTGCAAAGAAGAAGCATATCGCTCATCTTCTACACATTCTCGTCTTTGATTTTAACGCTTTCCTTCGCTCTCGTTAGCTTGAATCTGGAGATGTGCAGTTTTATTTCTTTTGTTACTTAAGGAGGAAAATGTGAGAAGGCAGAGGTCAAAAAGGATTGCATGAATGACAAATGGTGCCCCTGAACAGCACTAAATTCAAACAACGCGAAACCCATAGAACAAAATCATCTCGATCAGGTTATGACATAAGGAAAGCCAGCATTCCGCATGTTGATCGGATGAACGGCAAACATGCGACATGATTGCGACCACGGCATTGTAGCTGTAAATGTTGTAATTCAATACGTTGAACGTAACAACAACCAGAGGTAGCTAGATACCGAAATCCCCGAGCAATATCCATGAAAAGGGCAGTATTGAATATTTTCATATGCCTTTTTAAAGATACACTACGATGTATTTGCTCAATGATACTGTGTCTCTGTTATTTCTGTTTATCTGAGACAAAATCACCCCTAACAGGATTTTCTCAAACCTTTTTGCCATCGTGTTTATCGATGACAGACTTATAGGGCGTAGTTATTTTATTCAATTTAAATCTTTACCGCCCTTGGTATTACAATATTCGACTTCTTCCAAGATGTTGGAAAATAGCCTTTACGCAAAACGCCATTAGAAAAAGGTAATATGACTTTTTGTGCAGAATACGACAATTCCTAGCGGGAGATTTTTTCGTAAAAAGGTCTCACATACTGTATTTTTAAATTTCAATCGAATGTCTATGTCGGGTAAATAGCCCGCAGGTGTCTCACTATAAAGAATGTATACTTCACATTTTTTCTAGTGATTTTTGTGTAACTACGAAGGCGGACTAAAGATCCAAGCGAATTTTCAGGAGGTTGTAATCTTTTCTTTTGTCCCACGGTGGATTCGCTATTGAAGTGAACCGAATTTGCAGTCCCCTTGGGTCCAACCCCATACCAGCGAAACTATCGCAATAAATCCGGTGATCCTCTTGAGCATAAAGCCAATGTTTTCGGCCAATGAGTTCTTCCTTAATGTCAGCCAATCTTGGATAAATTAATCCACATTTGGATTCGCAGTACATTTTTTTTAATTAGAGTACCCATGTTTAGGACTTTCCAGAGGGTAGACGTTCTAAGCCATTAGGCATACATTTTAACAAGAGAACAGCATTCAGCTTTTCTGGGAAATATCCATTACGCTTGCTTATGTTTTTCATTTATTGCTCTGCAGATTTTCATCTTCTTACCCTGCGTTTACGCAGGACAAATAAGGATATGTATTGGTTGTAAAAATAGGGACAAAATGTTTGTGTGACATAGACGTCCAGACAATTATGAAGACAACACACCGTCACTGGTCTTGTTTCGAGCTCTGACTTTGTTATTTTACTTTTTCGCAAGCAATGACCATGTTCGATTGGCAACTCGCTAACAAGGTCGCTAACGCGATAACAAATATATAAAAATGATTTTGTGTACAAACAACTAAAGAAAAATTGCGTCAAAACCCGTTTGCTTTAAATAATTAAACTTAATTTGGAACGAAGGTTTTCTACAAATTACTAAGTTTTATAAAGACAATATGTTCTTGTATGCAGAGATCATTTTAAAAAATCCTCCTAAAATTGTCATGTTATCGCCTGAGCTACCACTTACCCGTTTAATAAGCGAGTACCAATCGAACACACCTAATATTCCTAAAATATTTTCCACAATCTCAAAAATACTTATAAAATACTTTATGTTTTTCATCACAAATTACGACGTTTTGTCATTGAATTTGCCGCTCACCTCAAATAACTTGCCAAATTCACTCTCTTTAGAGACCGTGAAGGTGTTTTAGTAAAAAGTTTAAATGTACTGCTGCAATGTTGTCGCAAAAATGTATTGTGTAAACTCCAGTTTCGATGTGGACAACATCTGAGCATCGAATGAGACCGATCCCATGCCCCAAAAGTGTCCTCCCAGAGATATGTGCATTTTATGAAAGTGAAGTCGACGATTCTAAGCGCAAATAAAAAAGGAGCCTGCGCAGTGCAGTCTCTAATTGGCGAAATAACATTGTCAAAGTTTTTTTATTTATCTCCTATGGAAATGAGTGACATCTACCGTTAGTAGACGAACTACTCTTAAGTAGGCTGTCATAATTCGTCAGTGTAAAAAATTGACCTTGCCCGTATTTTCAGTTATCGATAAGCCTAAGGTCGCCAGGATTACAAGCATATGCTTGAAAAAACATTAATCGAGTTAAAAAATTTGCAAAATCGGAAAGTTCGACTATATAATACCCTACACCACAGTAGTATATATCCGAAGCATCGGTGTAATTATTTTGTAGCAAATTACACGAAAATCTGAATAATATTATAACTTTTAGAGAAACTGTGCCCCAAATATGGAGGGCAGTGCCATAAATCGGGGCATTGGTATGGGGGCTATTCGAAAATATTGACCGATATGGTGCAATTTCACCAGAGTTGGTAATGATTCAATTATAGCTCACCATGTGGCATGCAGAGCGGCTGGACTTCAAATCGGAAGAAACCTATGTGTGGGGGCTATATAAAAACATGGGCGGATATATTTCACTTTTACTATGCTTGATTACAAATTTTCCACAATACGCATTTTAAGCAAGACCGGAAGTAAAATGGTACTTTTATAGTGACAGGACCTTTAAGCGGGCGAGGCTTTTATATGGGGGCAACGTCAGATCAGACTCCGATATCGACCAATTTAAATAGGGCTTGTCGCTGACCTTATAGGCTGTTTCCACTACGGTCGCGTCCACGTCCGCATCCAAAAATCAATGAACGCGCGTTAAGGCCCATACAAAAAACATAGGCAGTTAGGTATGGGAAAAAGTCGCGTTCATATTGGACGCGTTAATCGATAAGTCGCGTTTACTATAAAATCGATTATTTTTGCAATCGAAACCCACCCATACCTATCAATGGCAAAATCGCTAATTGCACATCCCTATGAAAACAGCTGTCAATCAGTATAAATAAAAAAAATCCCAAATGCAAAAAACAGGAGGTAAGTTAATATTTTTGCTTTTGTTTAAATAATATTAATTTTTCCAATTATTTTAGAATTTAAAAAGACGGAATGGACAGCAGTAACAACACTACACCTGTTGGACCTCTGGGAGGAAAACATTCATGGCCTGAGGGGTGCTCGGAAAAACACCCACATACACAAAGAGATGGGCGAGAAGTTGGGAGTCACTGGCGCCGAAGTAAAAAATAAACTGGACAATTTAACGAAAAAATACAGGTAATTTTTTAAATATAAATTATATACCAATATTTTTTTGGAGTTAAATCGATTGTGTTTATTGCAGAAAGGAGCAGGCGCTAGTTAGGCCACAAAAATATTAAAATTTTTCGCACCCCTAAAAAAACAAATAAACACAAACAGCTGTTTGAACGCAAACGTGGACGCAAAACACAATGGAAACACCATTACAAATTTATCGATAAATCATGGACGCGGACGTGGACGCGACCGTAGTGGAAACAGCCTATTACTGTTCACAAGTTGCAACGCTTTTTTCTCAGCAGGCGCATCAGACAGTCATGCCATCTCAGACACTTATATATGGAGTTATGAAGTTATATCTAAAGATTTGAAAAAACTTTTTGGTGTTTGAACTACATAATAGCCCAAAAAACAAAAATGCAAAATTTAATATTATCGCACCTTCGAGGAACATAATTTGATTCGTTTTCCTCCAAATTCTCGTATCATGCAGACCCGAAAACGTAGACCAGCATGTCCTAAAATTGGAGATTTTCTTTTTTATCTTGATTTAACAAAAAAAAAAGTTATGATAAAATATTAATTTTACCAATGGCAAAGTCCTTCTAACTAAGCTTAGATATCGCATTGTTTCGTTTGCTCAGCATTCAGAAATTATCCTAAAAGTCCACGCCAGTTCATTGCGATTTCAGCTGACCTCATTCAGGGTCAGCAGGGGACAGGGGTAGCGACGGACGACGAGAGAGCGAGAAAAACAACATCCTTTTCTGCGCAGTCGTAAATTGTCTATGACAGCCTAACCCATCGTGATCAGCGCTTATGAAGATATCAAAATAATGTGGCGGAGTCACAAGGTGTAGCTGCAACGAGCCGCGTTATTTCCTCTCCTCGGCGACAGAGACGACGTAATGCTGCAACATGCATCAATCGATCGATACGAGCGAATATGCGAAAACGAATTGCAATGCACGTTTAATTGAATTAAATTATGAGCGGTAGCATTTTTGAAGGGTCATTTCGCGGACTTCTTCTTCATGCGACGCGAACATATGCGAACCATGTTCAGCCATGCGTGCTATCTGTGATCAGTCAATCCAATTATTTGCAGAATTTTGTCACATAAATAACTATGAGCGCGGAAAGATCGATTAGAGTGGCCGGTCGGACGTTCGACTGGACGAAAGTCGATGCATGTGAAACGCTCAACGGTCGTTTGGTTTCCCTTCGCGAAAGGAGCAGCAGCAAACATCAACGAACGAATGGCTGCGAATACAAACAAAAAAATACAAAACAAAAAACAAACGGACCCAACAAATTCATTGTCATTCAATCAGCTCTCACTAAACGATGTTTTCACTTCATTCATGCACATTTCATGTTTCACCTGTCGTCACCGATGATGAATACAGCCGACTGCCATACATTACGCCACTGCCCCTGCAACTGGACGGCTACTAGTGCTGCCACTGCCATTTGGCCACAGAACGGTGCGGATCGAACGGCAGCACACAAAGCCAAAGGAACTTGTCAAAATATTGTTGCCCTACGATAAAGGGCACCACCAAGTACGCAAAGCCATCCGGGTACATTTCAGTACCACTGCTACACTCGCCGCTGGTACTCGTACCGTACTCGTCATCAATGGACGAATGTATGAATGAATGAATGGAGGGGACGAACGGACGGACAGGCGGACGCAATGGGGACGTTTGATATTCGTCGCATTTCGCAAACAATATTTGTTGGTCGTACTCGAACTATTTCTCAGTCGGCCTACAGTGAGATAAACACAGCCAGATATGGCGGAGACATGTTTGCATGGAGCGGCTCTGCAAGCAGGAGCGGAGCCGGCCACATTCCCTCCTTGACGGTCAGCAAACAACTTTAATGAATGTACGTGTCATTTAAAAAGTATCAAACTGTCCTACAAACTATAGGTGTTAATTGAATTCGTTTTGCATAAATTGTTCGGTTCCGTTTTGTTTGTTCACTGATACCAGTAGGTACGTTCGGGCTTGGACACTCTCTGGCTGTACGAGAGACCACCTGTGCTACCGGCCACGACGAGATGCACCAGGACAGCGGCAACCCTCCACTTCCCTACTCCTGTTCTTGCCAGTCGGGGGGTCAGCAAGCCAAGCGAACTATTGCCTCTGACTGACGCCGACACGTTTCCTTCTGTGTGTGTGAGTGCTCCGTTGTTTGTATGTAGTGGTCTGTACTCTCTCACACAGGATGGATGGCGTGCAATAGTCAACTGCATACGTACATGCGCGTGTGTGTGTGCGATTTAATGATGGTCACATCAGGTCCGTACGATCAATGTTTTGTTGAAACAAATAAAATGAATTGTCAACATGACATGTCAACAGCGATCACTATCGGCATTTGCATTTCTTCGATAAGTATTGCATTCGAGCTCTCCCTCTTCCTATCTCTCGCTAGCCCCCTTGCCCAAAGTTGCAGGTACGAGTACATGTTTTTTGTTGTCACCGATCTGCATACAGTCGCATTATTGCATTTAAAGCGTTCTCGTCCACGCACGCATAGTGGGTACATGGGATCGGGTACGAGTACACTGGAACATGCTGGTAACAATTAAAATAATTAACAATTTCAATGAATTTGTTCAACTCGGGTGATAAGTGAATGGCCGATCCCCGAATACCAGCACTCAATTGCATTAATTTGTCGTGTTATGGCGATAGAACTTGTGTCATACATATGTCAAGGATAATAAAGGAGCCGTTATTACACGCGGTGTTGCCACTGAGGTGACCAGGGACTGGATTTCACAAGGAATATCTCATTACCAACAGCCGATGCAATGATAGTCGGTGCATGACTTTGCACATGTTTTTAAACTCTACCCCAATGTTGGCCCTAGATGGCACTGCAACCACACGCAGAAATAATCAGTTTACATCTAGTGGATATGTTGAGGATAATCGGTCTAATGCTTTTCAGATCACAAAAGGAGTATCTTCAAACTATAGTTTGTGTGCATGTTGTGTCTAAACATATCAGGAGAAAGACTCAGTAGGCAATGTGGAACTACACACAGAGAATCAGTTGGAAATCGGTCTGAACTACATCAAGTAACAACGTAGTTAAGTTTGGCGAAATGTTCTGTTTTTTGAACCCTTCGGCCCAAATCTTAGCCAAAACTTTAAAATAACTCTATATTTGGATGGAAATGAACACGACTTTCATGCAAGCCGTTGGCTTCTACGAGTATCTTATAAATGCTGGCGACTTTACGAGTAAGAGATTTATCTCTAAGACATGTAAAAACTTCGCTATAAAATGCAAAAGCCGATCGGAGCCGGCGTTGAATAGTAGGATACGGTCAGTGAGTATAAGAAATAATTCCTGTGCAACTCACTAATTTCAGAAACGATCCCCCTAGGGACTTAAGTGTTTGGATAGAATAAGAATTTAGATGTCAATGCGGCGTTTCTTGAGCCACATAATTCAAAACGCCCAACAACATAGGCATTAGGAACATAGTACATCCTAACAAAAAGAATCAAATTTTACCAATGTCTGTTTACAAACAAACTTGATTTGTAAAGCAAATACTCAAAAAACGTGTACTTTTTACCGAGACACCTTTAGTCCCTTCAAGGGAACCTTTTTTTCGCCTGAATTAGCCCATTTAGAATCCCAAACAGCTTAAAACCATAAGCCATCAACATGCAAAATTTTAGGACCCAAGGTTGGTTTGTTTGACGGCTATCGTGATTTCTACAGACACGTGGACGCACGCACATAGCTAGATCATCTTGGAATTTTACGAGATCAACAGGGTCTCCGATCAATGTTTCGGGGTTTTATAAACGGATTGACAAATTTAGTATTCCATCCACTCTTTGGTGGAGAGTATAACAATTCTTTTGGATAAACGAAATTTCTGTTGCAATCACCAGTATTTCATGGTATTGATGATAACATTGTTTTAGACACAAGCCATATAAAAATCCTAGACCAACGATAAAAAGATATTTCATGTATTTCTTCATATAGTAATACAAACGCCTCAAGGCCAAAAAACGGTCAAAAGATCAAAAATGGTCACAAAATAGAAACAGACTTATCCGCCTTTTTAGTGACATTACTAAGACTTGATCAAAATGTTCACTATAGATAGACTTTCCATTGACGCTTAAGTAGCCGGAAACATATAGGTTTCAAGTTTCAAATTTCCTAGGGATTTTAATAACATAATCAGCTTTATCTTCAAATTGCTTCTGACACTTTGAATCCAAATTTATTTTTATGACCCACTAAACGAATTCGGTACAGAAAATCGTTGCACTTGTGCATACGAGTGCAAACATAATCAAATCCAAAAGTAAAACACAAGTTCAAAAAATCTGCTAATAATTCAAATAACAGAACAAATGGCATTTTTTTAATTCAAGAGAAGTGTCTTTTTGTCACTTGATGTATGCTCAGTTTGGTTTGCCATTTTATAATGAATAGACTTACTCTGGAACAACGTTTGCAAATCGTGGTGAATGGGCCCACCCATACGGAATTTTACAACAACTTTTGTTCAGCGGTGAAGCTCACTTTTGGTTAAATGGGTACGTCAATAACCGAAATTGTCGCATTTCGAGTAATGGAAATGCACAAGCCAGTGTTGAGATGCCGTTACATCCTCAAGAAGCCACTGTTTGATGTGCTCTATGGGCAGAGGGAATCATTGGTCTATATTTCTTCAAAAATAAAGCCGACCATAATGTTACAGTCAACGGGAAACGCTAAAGAGCCATGTTTAATGGTTTTTTCGAACCTGAATTGGAGGATGTTGATGTGGACGATCTATGTTTCCAACAAGACGGCGCTACATGCCATACAGCCAACGAAACAATTAATTTATTGCTGTAAGCTTTTGGTGAGCGCATTATCTCGCGTCGTGGACCTGCGGCGTGGCCTCCAAGATTGTGCGATTAAACACCGCTGGACTATTTTTTGTGGGTCGCTTGTCTACGAAGATACGCCCACACGATTGACGCCTTGGAAGAGAATATTTGGCGCGTTTTTGCAGTCGTAAATTTTGCCTCTCAGCTGAAACTTATACGAGCCAGCCGCGGCTGCCTCTTGGCCGAAATCATTTTTAAAACTTAATGACAAACCCTTACCTTTATGAAAAAGCTAAATTCTTGTCCATAACATTTATATGTAACGCGCAAAATAGAAAGGGCCCTAAGGGTAAAAACCAGTTTTGTTCAGGAGAGCCTTTTTAAAGATTTAAATACGTGTATCTTTGGTGTACCATCTCTTTCATAAAACGCGCATATCTCTAGGAGGGAACACTTTTGGGGCATGGGATCGGTCTCATTCGATGCTCAGATGTTGTCCACATCAAAAAAAAGTGAAAACTGATATTTTTACCCTTAGGTCCCTTTCTCTATGCGCTGTCACATATGTGTTTATATGTGTTTTATTTCTTCTCAAAAACAACACGCCTGAAAAAATAACTTTACATACAAACAACAACAAGATTTCAAAACCATAATTAATTCCTATTATGCGCTTAGTTCATAGTCAGGCTTGATATCATGCGTCCTGGGGCATTCTAAAAACCGGTAAAACAAATATGCATTCGAAAAGACTTTTAGTTGCAAGCAGGGATGAACAAATTGTCTGGGCCTTTGGGAAATTTCCACAAGTAGATTTTCTAGCATTTTGCGATACTTTGCATTTTTTGCATTGGAATTTTCAAAAATGTCCCTTAAAAAATAAAACGAAATATAATTGGTGAATTTCCTTTATATCAACGTTTTATTCTTATTTCTGATCGAATTTAAAGTTTAAGCTAAAATTTATATAAATCAAACAGCTAATAAATTTCAATAATTGGGTATCGGTACCATTCTAACAGAAATCTTAAAAATTGGAAACTTTCTATCATAGCCAGTGCTAAATTAAGACACTTCTCCCAAAAAATTAATTTTTCTGATTAGGCCTACTGCGCAGCGTCAATGAACGTTCCTTTACCATTGATAATATTTCATTTACTTAGTAGGGACATAAATACTGTTACAACATTGAACACACCCATTTCAATAGTAGGACTGAACATACCCCGTTAATGTCATACGGGTTTTGAAAGCTAACCTCAATAGCGTTAGTCTGTAACGGGAATTTAAAATTGTTTCAACTTTCATCATGGAGTGATCAGATAATGAGAGCCGTATCGCTGTAATAGCGCTTTTCGAGTGTGAAATGAAAAAAGTGGTATTTTCAAAACGCTCCGGTCACTAGGGATTAGCCGCACGAACGAACGTCTACCGATGCATAAAACTGTTTGAGGAGACTGGAGATGTAAAAGACCGCCACCGGTCGGGCCGCCCACGCTCTGTTCGAACACCGCATGTCATCAAAGCCGTTAAATCAAGAATTCACAGAAATCCGCTCCGAAACAGAAAATCATGGCCCGTGAGATGAATATCACGCAAAAGTCCATTAGTCGAATCATTAAAAAAGACTTGGGACTTTCAAACGACGTACCGGACATTTATTGACTGCAGCTTTAAAAAGAAATAGGATTGAAAAATGCAAACGTATTTTGGCGAAGCACGCTGATAACTTACACAGAAAAATTTTATTCACCGATGAAAAAATTTTTACCGTTCAGGAAAAATTGTGTATGCGCGGTCATCTAAGGAAGCATCTGAACTGATCCCAAGTGTGGAGAAGGGTCATCACCCAGCTGCAGTCATGGCTTGGTGGGGTGTCTCTTACGATGGGGTCACTGACCTGCATTTCTGCGAACAGAAGTCAAAAAATCGGACAAAGTTTACCAAGAAACCGTTTTGGAAGCTGTTGTGAAGCCTCTTAACAATTCCCTGTTCCAAAACCAGCCATGGATTCTGCACAGGCCCATAAGGCTAAAACGTCCCAGGCCTGGCCTCGAAACAATTTGCCAGCGTTCATTTCCTCTGAAGAATGGCCCTCAGGCAGTCCAGATTTGAACCCATTTGATTAAAAATTGTAGACGGTTTTAAAGGACAGGGTTTGTCACAAAAGATACCCCAACTCTGGATCTCTTAAGACTGCTTTGGTTCGAGCTGTGGCCAATTTTCCAATGGACGAGGTTCGTACAGCTATTGACGATTGGCCAGTGCGACTTAAGGCGTGTGTAAATGCAAAAGGCGGATATTTCGAATAAGTAGATTCTTTTTGGATACAATATTTTTGCATACAATTTTACAGCATAAAATGTGTGTAACAGTATTAATGTCCCCACTAAGTAGATAAAAAAATATTTTAGTTGATCGAACCAAGATAGTTTGAACGATAGGAGGCAGATTTGTTCCGGCTCATTTCCTAGAACATGCACCTAAGCCAGTAAAGTAAATTGGAGATTATTGTAGGAACATTGTACATTTGATATACTACGAGTATTTTTAAGGTGTCTTCCATTTATGCCCTTAAAGGCGGCAAGTATGGTAATGAGGCATCTCCTAGGAAACCGGATCTAGTGTCTGCGAAAGCTGGACAGTGGCAAAGGTTTTGTCACTATTGACATCTCAATTCTAATCGTAACAAAGTGTTCCTGATTAAATCTTAAAGTTTTGTCACAGCCGAAAAACTATGGTATGATAAAATATATCTGTTTCTGTGACCACCGCTTGTTGGCGGTACTTATGGAAACCTACGTGTGTTTGCTGCAGTTTTGTCTTGATAACGTCTTCTTCCTATACGAAATAAGATGTGAATGCTGCGTGTGTGTGTGTGTTAGGCTCTATTTTGATTATGACCATTTGTATAAATAATTAATATTGTACTCACTCACTTACTCACTCATTCGTATGACTGCCTGGCTGTCTGTTCGTCAGTCTGTTAGTCGATAATACTAAAAAAGCGCCGCCCTCGAAGAAACACTAGCACTCATGACATTTGCATTAGCATTTGCTAATAATTGTATGTCAACACATACGTACATACTTAAACACAAACACGTACATGGACAAATGTGTGTGTGAATGTATGTGCATAACAAACAGAAGCTAACTTAATTAGGAAATTAATAAAGCTTACAATACACCTAATTAACCACAAGACATTTCTATAATTTGTTATAATAAAGATCCAAACAGAGACACAACAACAGCAACGCCGGCAGCAGCACCAAAGACGACGACAGGTCAACAACAATAACTACGAGACAATAAAACAAAATAAACTAAAAATTAAAAAAAAAAACAACAACAACACACGGAGCTACACAGCTAGTCAAATATCACACAAACGTTCGCGCTCGCACACACAGTCATACGGAGAAAATCGTAAATCATCTATAGCGAGAGAAATGCCGAGATATAATTTATCAAATGCAAATTAACTAACGATCTAACCGAGCTACCCAACCTGCCGCAGCCATCAGCCCAACAATGCCCCCTTACCCACAACCCGTCACCACTGATACACCGACTCCAAAGTAAATAAACGAGAAACTTTCTAATCGACCGATGCGCCGAACGATCGCCCGCTAGAGCGATGATCGCAGCAGAGCGCACCTTTGCCAGCCCGTTCGTTTAAGGCCAAGTGAGAACATGACGACAGTGGGATGCTCGGCGGATCATCGTCAAAACAAGGCATCCCGCTGCGGGGTGTTGTGTTTGCATCTGCCACCGTTGTTGCCCAGGCCGCCAGCCTTATTCTCTCCAATGGGCGGAAATCTCTCAATATTCCGTAATGTGTTTAAACTCAAATCTGTGCCTAATCATCCCGACTATAATCCGGATAATGAAACAGGGAAACTGCCTTAATTTAATGTTTGAGCTCGTACGTCGATGGATACCATCCTTTCGGAAAACTGGACCGGTACAAAACCAGTCACGTGACAGGTTCCTCATGAATGGGAACCGGTCCCAGTGCCGACCCAACAATATGAAAAGAACCGGTAACTTTACAGGGTTTTCCATTAAGGACATAACAATTCTATATATTAATACTCTCATGGTGTGTGTTCATCAGACATCCATCGCCTTATTCCTGACGTGAGGATGTTCGGCAGGGATACGCGACTTTCTAGGAATTCACACACGTTTGTTATCGATTGACCAGTTGACCGCACTATACACTACAGATCAAATTCGTTCTTCGCTCGTACAGTCCGTATGTGGAATCGACTTACGGCAAATGTGTTTCCCACTAATTGCGACATCCAGAAGTTCAAGACAAGTGTCAATAAACATTATTCCCTCTTTCCCCCCTCCGACCCTTTACTTTCCACTCGCCAACGCAATGCACCGCATGTATAGGGGGCATCCCCTGAGTGTTGGTTATTTAAAAAAAAAATGAACGAGGTGGCCATTCGACCGGACCACTTCTTGAGGTAACACGTTCTCCGAATTTTCCTTTCTGTAAAGCTATTGTAACGTGTGCTGTGTGGCTAGTGGCACCGTCTTGTTGAAACCACATATCGGCGACGTTAAGCTCATCCGATAGCGCTCTCCATTGACAGTAACATGACGATTGTTTTCATCGCGAGAAAATACGGCCCAATCACACCTCCGGTTTGAAAACCACTCCACACAGTAATGTTTTGCCGATGCAATTGTGTCTCTTGAAGCACATGTGAGTTTGTTGCTGTCCAATAACGCATATTTTGTTTATTGACAAAACCACTCAGCCAGAAATGAGCTTCACCGCTCATCCTGTCGGTTATGACGATTATTGTGGCCGAAAATTGGAGTTAATGCTCTTAAAGTTGCGACCACCGACTCAGAATTTCGGTAGTCATTTTTAGTGATTTCCAAACGTTGCTTGTAAGTGAACTTCACTATGACGAAAATGTAGACTTCGACTAACGTTTTGACACTGAAAGATCATTCAAAATATTTGAGGGTGCGTTGACATTCAGACGCGGAATTGTTATGTCCCTATTGAAAACCCCGTTACATGGCTTTGTCATAGGAGGGAGTCAATTGACACTACTCAGATACCATGTGATATATCAGGGGACTGATCAAAACGACAAAAACCCATCACAGAGCCCATCCCATCACTTCAGTTAAGTTAAACGATTACTCTGATTATTTGAAAATTTTGTTTTGAAAGTAAATTTTCATACAAATTTAGTTAGATTTCCAACTTGAGTGGATTTTGTTTAAAGGATAGCTTAAATCCGTACATATTCTTTCACATCGCTCATATTTTGAAGGTAATTAAAAAAAACGGGAAGCAAAAAATTAAATATTCAAATCAGCCCTCTATATCGATTTTGGTTTCCATACTGAACATACCTTTTTCAGTAAATTTATTAATTTCTTTTCGACAATTTTATGTTGAAGATATTGTGACTATTATCACTTCAGTATAAATCGTCTAAATCTATACTGAAGTGATTGATAATGGAAAATTACTATTACTATTAACCCAAAACCGACTTTTTATAAAACATTTATACAATTTCATTAAAAAAAGAGCACGCCACAACTGAAATTATTTGGACAACAATATTGTAGAACACAAAAATACTCAAACTCCATTTAAAGAATTATTTTTATTTCTTTTTCGAAAAAACTGACGAAAAGAAAACTCCAATCCTTGAGATAGGATGTAGGATAGGATAATCACGAAAATTCGCTAAAACGAGGGAATATTTACATACTTATTACAAACCTATTTCATGCGGTATAGCATTGCAAAATGAAATGTTACTGGGCCCAAAAATAACTAACACCTACCAGGACCGTCATCATATACGAGTATAAGTAATCTCCTAAGTCCTTCATTAAATGAAGTATTCAATTTTGTTGAATACTGTACTATTTTACAGCAGTGAATTAAACGGGGCTTGGTTACCACCAAGAATTTATTTGTTGTCAACACCAAATGTTGGTGCCAAAGTAAAACACACTTTGTTGGATGGTTCTTATAACCACCAGTTGTGACAACCAATAGTTTTGCTGAACTCGTAAGTATAATCGACTTATTGGCTGTATGTATCTAAGTAATGTAGCTACCATTTTATGGTAAGTCTAACTACGAGTATGTAACCATTTATACCATGAAATGTTGGTGATTTCAACAGAAAGTATGTTTATCCACCAGAACATTTGTAGTTCGGACCAACATCCATCTGATTTTTTCTTTGTGTGTACGATTCCCCGGGATTTCTTCAACAGGATCTCGGGAAATTTTAAAAAACCTTCAATGCCGAATTTCCTCAAAACTCCTTAGTGGAATGGCGGATGCTATACTAAATTGACATTCCGTTTGCAACTCCACGAATATTGATCTATTTCACTGTATATCAGTTAAGCTGATACAACTTAGGCTAGATGGACTCAACAACCATTTTCTAGTTCATATTCATTGAAAATTTGTACATTTTTATGGCTAAGGCCAATAAAGGCTGGGTAGCATTACAATTATCTAACATTTAATTGCGAAAGATTTTAAACTGATTTGATTGAATCTAAAGGGTCGACAAATTCAGGAGATCTTTGTGGTTCTAAACAGTGTAAACCATCTTCCAATGATTGTATTTACATTTAAGCAAGACTTCATTTTATTTTTCCTGGCCGTTATTCCGGGATATTTTAAAATTTTTCCTGCTTTCCTGGGAAATGTAAAAGACCGAAGAAAAATCAATAGCCACCAGCTGTGTTTTTCTATACAAATGCTTAAAACTAATACTTTTTTTTAGAAATGACTTAACTTTTGCGATTTTGCTATCTATTCATTTTTATCGAGGCTTAACATTTGTTGCCATCTTCAACAGGTCACTGACTTTGCAATAACTTTAAAGATGTAACACACTTCAGGCCATCGGAGCCGAACTGGGACTGTGCGCTAGGACAGCAAATATATAAGACCACTCTCAGGTGTCACCTCTTGGGCAACAACAGTCTGTCTACCTCTTTCAAACCTAAATATAAGTACAAGCTCTGGTGCATGTCTTCGTGGCATGGAGCCTAACATGTCCAACATCTTCCCTACTCAAAACCATAAAGCGTAGCCGATACTTGTACCATGATCAAATGTAGGATCCCTAGCGAAATCCCGAAATGTTACCAACATGCATATATTAAAGGACGTCCAGTGGGACCCACAGTGCACTATTAGGCCAAATGACTACTTTTTCTGTGCAAAATTAATAACAGCTAAATTAATGCATTAGTTTTAAGGGAAATTAAAATAAAAAGATACGCACCTATAAAAACATATTTATTGCACACAGAGAAGATTCTGTTGGAAATCGGTTTGGATTAACATTCTTTCTGTTGCAAACACCAACATTTCATGGTATTGATGATAACATTGTTCGATTCATTGTTTATCTACGATTCTTATAGCCAATAAGTCGGTTATACCAAGCGAATTTAGTAAACCTATTGTTTGCCACAAGTGGTGGTTACGGCCAATTATAAAGTACAGTCACTTAGGTACACATTATTGGTGGTAACAACAAATAAATTCTTTGTGGTAACCAAACTCCGTTTAGATCATTGTTGTAACATATTACACTTTGCAACAAAAGTTCGGACTTTCCCGAGATATTTTTTTATGGGACACGGAAATTTTTATTTTGCACCGCAACACCTTATGAAATTTGTTAAAAAGTAGAAAATTTTCCTCGGTTTTTTTGGTATTTTCGCAATGATATGTCCGGTGTTTTTTTGTAAAACATTTCAACTTCATACCTCTAAGATTGGAGTAAGGACAAGTGAAAGTGAAAAATATTGGCCAATTAATTTCTGTAGGGCCGTGTTCTTTTATTAATGAATTTGTCTAGATTGTTTTTGAATATCTTCATGATAAACTAAATATAAAATGTATTTTTCCACCCATTTTTTTAAAAACTACCAAAATACGACCGATGTAAAAGATTATATTTCTTATCACATCTGTAGCCAAGACATTCATTTGAGGTATTTTGTGTCACATTTACACTTAAGTAGCCGAAAATTTTAGATTTAAAATTCCACTTTAGTTCACTAAAATAATTTATTATAATCAGCTTTATATTAATATTTTTTGACACTTTCAAACCAAAGTTGAATTTTTTTCACCCCATTTAACAATTCTATGCATTAAATTGTTGCAGTTGTGCATACAAACTTTATTAGATTCGAAAGTTTTCATTTCTCATAATTTAAATAACAGAATAAATATTTTCAAATCGTTAAAAATAAAAATTAAATAAATACAACTTGAATTATTTCGGTCAGATAACCGAAGTCACAATATTCAACCATCAGTTGATCCAGTTAACAAACGCTGGTGCTAATGACAACCGAATCCAACGAGTTTTTACAGCCAATAATCAATAATGATTACCAATACATGTACAAATTCAGTTCCAATAATCATTCTTATTAGATAGGATTGCCGATACTTTGTCACTTCAACCAATACTATCAGTTCCCACTACTGGCAATTGTCGTGTATCCAATCAACTTTCGGTTGTAGGGATGCAAGACATGGATAATACGTGCAACCGCCACATTCGGTTGGCAAAAAATTTGTTTGTGGCAACAAATCTGTTCTCTGTGTGTGTTTATATTTATTTCTATTATTCAAATCAATGGAAATTTACAATACAAATTGCTACAAAGTACGCAAAAACAAAAAGCTCTCTTTGTCCCTTGAGCTTTCAAACACAAAAAAAACATAAGATTTTGATTATAATTGACCTTTATGTTGTAGAGTTTTTTTATTCAGTTAAAATATTAAAAATTAAAACACAGATTTGTAATATTATTATTTAATTTATTTTTAAACCTTTAAATCAATAAAAATGTAAATTAAATAAATAATTTGTGATTTCATTTTTATTATCTTAGCTGACCTCACGCCAAATAAAAAACTGTACCAAAAAATAAACTTTAATTTTTTAACCGTAATTTGAATCCTTAATTTCCTTTAGCAAACATAAATTATGTAATACATCCGCAGATGTTGGGGATATAATTTTATTTTCATTTTTTTCTTCATCAATTCTATTAGTAGTACTCGTTTGTGATAAAAGCGAATTCAAGGGTACTTTTCCTTTTGTTTCGCTTGCTTTTAAACCATCAGGTCGGCAGCAACTTCGTTGTAACGGGTATAAGTGTAGCAGTTCCTTAAATTTTCTTCTTGACGTATTGCATTATATTGCTCATTGGTAAACTTATTTTCGAGGAAAAAAACTAATGCTTTCATCGTAGAAAACCAACAGGTTTTTGACCGACTGCACAATTTTTTTTTTATTTTTAATGCCTTGCACTTCTTTCCAGAGATCCTTTAAGTAGCGTCGCTAAGTCTGTACTTCCTTGTTTTCACTATTTGTTCCGTTTATAAGGTCTGCTGCTGCTTTCCTCTTTTCGTACTCACACTTTTCGCAATTGCACGTTGAGGACGCCCAAGAGCAGAAAAAGCCGCTTTGCCAGATTTATTTGTATCTTCGTAGCCGTTTTCAGCGTTGATCCATGTGACATACTCACTTCGAGACTTTTCAACCTTTTTGTCCTTCCCTTTACGGCCACATTTCTGATAAACTTTTACAGAAAAGGCGCATCTTGCACCTTTACCAAATTCGTCGACTACTCGTATATAATTCACAAGTTTCTTCTGATTTTTTTGTTCAAAACGCAATAACCTAAGAAATCTGGTATTATTTAAAATCGGCTATTTAATGTAAATGGAAATTGCGCTATCGCATTTCAATATATTCGTTTGTGATTGCATTCAATCCGCCGAAATTTTAAAGCTTCCTCGAAGTTAAATTTTGAAAACAATCGCAGTACTTTTAAAGTTATTTCAAGCAAGTCAAGTTAAACAAATTGATCACCATTTTTAACAAAAAACATTAATACTTACTTAATTAACACTTTCTTCTTCTTTATAAAACGCGATATTATTTAAACCAGCAATTGAATCTTTGAAAGCAATACAGGCTTTTCACAACATTTATTAAGTGATTACAATGCAATATCTTTGACTTCGTTACAAAATGGCATTAAGAAAAGTGCACTATTTGCATTTGAAATTATTGGACTTTAGCACAGTTTTGGTAGCCGTTTAACCTAATGTACAGTGGCCAAAATTCTATAGCATTTGATCAAGTAAATATTTTTAAGTTCAGTGAAAACGGAATCTCACTTTTTCAATTTTCAAAACCTGAAAAAATTGAAAATCGGCAATAAGGAAAAATACATTTTTTGAGCATTTTATAAACAATAAATTACTAGCAAATATCTAAAAAAAAACTAAAATCGAAAAAAAATATTACTTTTCTTTAAAATCGGAAAAAGCGAAAAGTAGTCAACTTCAGGCTAATTTCTAAAATATACCAAATAGTCTGATTTTAAATGTTAATAGCTCACAATAATTTGGCTACAATTGTCCTTTTTACAAAATTCAAAAATATTTACTAGATCAAAGGTTATAGAAGTTTGGTCGATAGAAATCGATCCTTGACCACTGTGCGCCCTACTCGAGGTCGTACACAACTGACCGACACACTTATCCAGCCATTAGACCAGTTTCTGGTGGATAAGCCACAAGCTAAGGAATTGTCGGATAAATTGTAGGTCTGACGGCGTGAAAAATATAAGTAAGAGACAGAGTAGCACAGTTACACCTCAGGGGTTATATTTTCATCAATTCTGTAAATGACTACTAGTATTTAATCTCAAATGAATTCCAATAAATCGAATTTGTATTGGGTCCGATATGCTTCTGAATGCAGCGTATGACTGGGCTGGGTCCAGGTGGCTTTATATGAACCCGGACAACAAACACACAAGAAAAACGAAGTTTGGTCATTACAATGCCCTACGTTTCCTTGAAAATACTATTTTAATAACCGCAAGATCAAGCACTTGGGAGTGATCTTAGACAAGCAACTAAACCGGAAGTACACTACAAAAACGAGCAAACAAAGCGCACATACGTTGATAGTGTAGAAAGCTATAGGATCGAAACTGAGACTCAATCAAATGATGACACGGCTCGAAACAACGCATAGATGGAAAGAAGTTCAGCATAAAAATACTACAAAAAGTTCAAAGTTCCTATGTGCTATCTCGGCGTAAACATCCGGCCATGGATGCACAAATTAGATATGAAGCGGCCCTCGCGTCAGTCAGGCTAACGAATCATATTATCAGAGGCACGGCAGTAGTTTCCGATGGGATACCTTAGACGACAGTAGTTGTTGTTGTTGTAAGCAATATGATCGCTTGATAACTGACGGAGTTGTCTTGAACCGCCCGTCATACGAACGATTCAAGATGATTCAAATATAATATCCAAGTAAAGATACTTTTTTCAATAGCCTCTTTTTGACAGATCACGTGTGAGTCGTGTCATGCTGTCATGTTAATTTTGTTTAGTATTGTTTGGCATTTCATCATTAAAAGACTTACGCCTGCACAACGTTTGCAAATCGTGTAACTTTATTACGAAAATCCACGTTCTGTGAGGAATGTGTTTCGGGCACTTCGTTCAACTTAGAGTCAATATAATCGCCCTTCTGAGCGTACTATTATACGTCTTGAGACCCAGAATTCATTATTGGACGAATAGACCACGTCCAGCACGCAGTGAAGAAAGTGTAGCGGCCGTAGCTGAGAGTGTACACAAAGACCGTGGAGAGTCGATTCGGTGCCGTTCGCAGCAACTCGGACTGACGTATAGAACGACTTGGCGCATTTTACGTCGAGATGTTTAATTGAAAGCGTACAAAATACAGTTTGTGCAAGAACTGAAGCCGCCCGACGTTCCCAAGCGACATCGCTTCGCTCTATGGGCTCTTAAAAAGATCAAGAAGATCCGACGTTTTCGAGCCAAATTTTGTTCAGCGATGAGGCCCATTTCTGGCTCTATGGGTATGTAAACAAGCAAAATTGCCGCATTTGGGACGCAGAGCAACCAGAAGGGGTTCAAGATCTGCCATTTTATCCAGAAAAAACAACGGTTTGGTGTGGTTTGTGGGCCGGTGGAATCATCGGTCCATATTTCATCAAAAATGATGCCAGTGAGAACGTATTCATCAATGGAGAACGCTATCGTGCCATGATAACTGACTATTACATACCTGAATTGAAGCTCGAGATCTCGGCGACATTTAGTTTCAACAAGACGGCGCCACTTCCCACACATCGCTTCAATCAATGGATTTATTGAGAGAACACTTTGGTGAGCAGATAATTTCACGTTTTGGGCCGGTCGATTGGCCACCAAGATCGTGTGATATCACAGCGTTAGGCTTTTTCCTGTGGGGATATGTAAAGTCTAAATTTTGTGCGGACAAACCCGCTTCGATTCAGGCCTTGGAGGAAAACATCACGCGTGTTATTCGCCAGTTACCAGTCGAAATGCTCGAACGAATCATCGAAAATTGGACTCAACGGATGGACCATCTGAGACGTAGCCGCGGTCAACATTTAATAGACATAATTTTCAAAAAATATATGCCAAGGAATGTTCTTTCAAATGATAATAAACATTCCCCATTCAATTTGAATTTTCTGTGTTTTTTTTTTTTTTTTTTAAAGTAGGGAACCTCGAAATTGGTCACGCGTTAAATATTTAATAACGTCGCCGACCAGTATTTAGAGGTGTTGCCCTTACCCTTAGTCGTACGACTATGATGGAGTCCACGGCTAGAATTGAATATTTTTTAATGTAGGGGCAAAGAACTATTAATTGCGCACGATATTCTTATACTCCTAGGTTTTAATGTGGCTTAGAGATTAAGCGGTTACGAGTACTAGAAAAATCGCCGTTATTTCAAGATGGAAACTCTCCGCAGAAAAATGTTAGATATTCTTATTCGGAATTGATCTGGGCTTTCTTGTGCGATAGCCCAACAAATACACAAACAAATGACACAATGCACTATGGATGAAGTCCTTGCCGATTTTAGATACAACCGCTTTAAAATACCCTTACTAATGCCGATTTCAATCTAGTTTGGTGTAGTATATTTCGGTGGACAAACAACCAATTCTGGGCCACGTTGGACCATTTACAAAGTACTATATTTGAAAATATTCCCCTAACAAATGGTCTGGAGGCCCAACTAGTGCTTCAAGTTTACATGGACATTGGTATACTCGTAAAACAACGAATAATTTTCTTTAAGAAGCTACAAATAAAATTATATTTGCATTTTGTCAATCCTAGGTCCGAAGATCCTGCCCATACAAACATGGGTAGATAGGTGCCAACAAACAACAAAATTGTTACACAAAATTAAATATGACACTACTACATCCACCGTCTATTACACCATTTCCAATTGAAATTGAGAAAATACAAATTGAACTTGAGAAACATAAATTGAAATTTGGAAAATACGAATTGAAATTCAAAAAATATAAATTGAAGTGGAAATCACAAGTTAAAATTGAGACAATAAAAAATTAAATTGAGAAACGTAAATTGAAATTGGAAAAATACGAATTAAAATTTAGAAAAAATAAATTAAATTTGAGAAACACAAAATAAAATTGAGAAAAAACAAATTGAACTTGAGAAACATAAATTGAAGTTGGGAAATACGAATTCAAATTGAGAAAATGCAAATTGATATTGAAAACCTATTTTAAACAGGCACATCCTTCAACTGATCTAGGTAGAGATATGCAGCGGTTTTATTTTGAAACACTGTTTAATTCTCCTTTTATCGATTTCCCAGCTCTTATTATTTTCCAATTAACCTATCCCATCTTTAATATCGTGCGCTATACAGGATCCACATCTAATTCACAAAAATGTCATCGGGCCGTACTTCTTCGACAATAAGGTCGGTCAAGCAGTTACCGTGAATGGTATTCGCTATCGCGAGATAACACTGAACGATAAGTGGTTCCAACAGGTTCGGCACATTAAGGACATTGAACCCCCCACTATGTCCCAGAATCATTGAAAATATGGACCGTCGGATAGAGGTATGCCACTGAAGCCGTGGCGAAGAATTGACCAATACTTTGAAAACTTATTGTTTTACGTATCCCACATCGCACAGTGGGATGAAATAAAAAGTGAAATTAATTCAGTCGTTTCTTATATAACAGTCGGATTTTGATTAAATTTTTCACACTTATAGAAGACGTGTTTCGAGCTTAAGTTTTAGGCCCCACGATATGCAGGGGAGGAGGTACAGGACCCCCAAGTTCGGCACCTCGAGTATATAAGTATACAATTTTAAGCGCATGTAACTTTTGTTATTGTGGACCGATTTGAATGATAAAAAGTATATAAAGTAATAGCTCGATATTCGTATTTATCCAAGCAGAAGAGTTCGATTAAAATCTCAATTCAGAAAAGTTTACGAATTTTCACTTTATGTCAATAAATTTAATTTTTCTGTTTACGGTAATTTGATATTAAAAGAAATTTAAACCAATAGCACTTATTAATTAACTTTTTCTTGAAACTGACATGATGCGTTATTCCACAAATTTTTACATTATCGTCATTTTTACTTAATAGCAAATTAAAAATCATTCAAATCGGTTCAAAAATACAAAGTTACATGCGTTTTTAAATTGTATAAACTCGAGGTGCCCGACTAAGGGCCCTATAGCTCCACCCCTACATATCGCCTTAAACTTAAGCTCGAAAACACATCTTCTATAAGTCTGTGAAATTTCTTTAAAATTCGACTGTAGTTTAGAAACGGCTGAATTATTTCCATTTTTTTGAATCTCATCCCACTGTGCAAAGGGTTGGAGCACCCTTTACTATGTGTCTTCTAAAGCTAAAGACATAAGATCGTTTGAACATATATGTGGGAGCACATACATATATCTATATTTTAACCGATTTGCACAAAAATCAGCAGCCTTTGTCTAAACAAAATTCTTTTGCCAATTTCATGAAGATCGGACAACAGTTGCGACCTGTAGTTTGAAAGCAAGCTTTAGATAGACGGCAAACGGACTGGTGGACAGATAGAGAGATGTGGTTAAATCGAATGAACAGGAGATTTTGTGTCGTGTAGCTTACATTTTTTTGTGTTAACGTATTTTAAACTTCTTTGCTTTTACACACAACAACTAAATGACCGAAACCCGGAAAACCCAACAGCAAAAAACCGGGTAAACCGACATGTCGGTTTTTGCTTTTTTTGAAAAACCGACTGTCGTCTATTGCCGACTGTTGTAATTGGATTTATTTTTTTTAATATACTCGGATTGCAATTCAAAACTAAAAAAAATAAAAATTTAGAAATTGGGCCATGGACGGCAATTGCCCTAATAATACGTATTGTACTTATAGTATCCAAAACAAATTCGCAAGGCGTTGTTGAGAAGTTTAAGACCTACTTAGTAACAAACTCCAGTTCCATTCCACAAATGAACTTTAGTTTTAATCATGATCAAACTTAAATTGTACGAGCTATCTTTGCTCTAGAGTTGTAAGTTGTAAGGCTTGGGTCACTCTCACTTGTGCTTGGGAGCCTAATGGAAAGCAGGCGATATTTAGATGAATGCGTTTAATTCGATCAAAATAATCAAAGCCGTAGGAGGAAAAAAACAAATTTGTCTTATCTCACAGTTCCTAATGAGACGACTAGTGGCTGAGGTATTTCTCACAAATAACTAGACCCGGTCCGATCACCGAAAGCATCGCATCGCTTCGTTGTTGTTGCCGGCGTGATAGTCGTCGTCTGTCGCAGGCATCGTCGCCGTCGTCGTCATCATTTAAGGAGGGGACACATATAAATGAATATCTTTAATCACCCAACATTAACGATTAAACACCACAACTTCCAATCAACAGAACAAATCAATTAAATCACTTTTGAAAAATGTTTGAACGCTAAACGTGAAACGAAAACAAAACACACGCTACAAAATTCAATTAAACGAAACAAAAATGAGAAACAGAAACAGAGAAGATACCGAAAACGAAAAACACTCATTCAAATGCACACAAACACACACACACTCACATAAACGCGAGCGCTCATCCATTTATTGTCACCTTCAAACACCGGTCGGACGGACAGGCGCTCGTACCTACATAGATATCGTGTGATCTGCCATGTATCGAACTCTAATCGACATCAAAAGTTTTACGGCATGGATTACAGCCATAGAGGCAGGCAGACAGACAGACAGGCGGATTCCATACGTAGACAATTCCACACTACTGCTGCTGCCGTGGACGATGACGGTGACGATGATGAAACCTACTCGACTCTAGTTAGTAATTGATACCAAAGCTCAGCTTAAACTAGAAGCGGTTGGCATTGTGTAAAGGACGCACTCACACCGGCCTTTTCTGGCCGTACACATCCCACCATGGCTAATGGCTCGTCCTACTGGTAACTAGAATTTCTTCGATGCAATTACCAAATGGGACGCCTCTATATAAAATTCGGCCCGGTACAGTCTGGATTGGATATTTTCAACTTGACCCGCCAACGGTCGATTTTGTGATGTCAAAAGCTCCGGTTAAGAAAAAAGGTAAAATTTAATTAGCATTTTTTAGTCTGAAGTTCGGACATGGGCTTTAAGTCTAAAAGACAGCCTATCTCTGTCTGTATTGCAATAGTTGAAGGTGTAGCCAAAAAATATCTACACGACAGATAGCCTTAGTCACTTGCTGGCATTTCCATTAAAGGCATATTGCCTCTAACAGAGGCATTGATTTTGTACAGAGAACAGTAAAATTCGGAGTTGGCAGACGTGCTAATACTTCTGTACGGAAGCTGAAGTCCAAGACCATACACTGCCCTGATGATTGTCTTTCACTACGGTGTCGCAATGATTGCGATGACCAGTTGACAATGCCGTGTGTTGCCGAGCCGTCCATATTATCGGTAAGTGATCAAAAACAATCATAAAATCAAATTAGCCAGATATTGAAATATTACGCTTAGTTAAAGCCCAGTTAAAATGGCAAACCACAAATTTCCTCCCGTAACATATTGCAATCAGAGGACCTAAAAACTTAATAAAAAGAACTTTACTTTATTGGCCGTGTTCTAATGGTAACTCGCTAAGAAGGTCGCTAACGCGATAACTTCACACCATCGTACAAAAATAAGAAAATTATTTTGTTTAGAGAAAACTATAGACAATTTCAGTAAAACCCGTTTGTTTCAAATAATTAAAATTTTAGCGAACAAAGTTATTAAGGAATAACGGCTAGCGAGTTTGTATGATATCTAGGATATTCAAATAGGGACCACTGTGGACTAATTTCAATAGGGTTCGTCCTTGGCCCAACCTTAAAGAATTTACTAAGTTTCAGCAAAATCGGTTCATAATTGCGACCTGTACTTTAATTACAACAATATATGGGCAGACGGAGGGACAATCTGGCATGTGTCAGTGGAATCAGATAATGATTCTGTGTCGATCGTTTACTTAACATAGGGTCTATGTTCATTTCTTAAAGGTATTGCAAATATCAGAACTAAGGCATAATACCCTGTACCACAGTGTCGTGTAGAGTACTCGTATACAAATTTCAGCGAACTCCTAAAATCGAACATGAAATATACTCGTATGAGAAATGTTTAAATATTATAAAAATCATCTGAAAAAAAGCACAAAACTAAGCGTTAAACAAATTTCAGCATTGTTTTTATGCGATGTCTAAGTTTTTAGGCATTCTTATGTACATCCACACAATTTTGCTACTCCATGTCACAAAGGTCTGTGGTGGTTCAGATACGCGTTTTCTGCCGAAAACATAAAATTCACATTCGGTGGAAATCATATGACTCCAATGTAGGATCTTCCATATGCTATTTTTCATGTTGTTTGGCATTTACGAGTACGAGTACGAGTCATAGTTTTCTGTTCACTTCACTTATTAGTTGTTTCTTTTGAGCAAATCCTGACGATAATCCTGCTCTTTTCAAGGAACGTCGAATGCGTTTGCAATGAACCTCAATTCCGTCCGTATGCCGAATATAGTCCGTCATTCTAGTTTTGGGATTTTTGCCAATGTACCGCATTATTTTGCTCTGGTTCGTTCATCAACCCACCCTAGGCCGACCCACCCTAGGTTTACTTTCGTGCGATCCAGTAGTGATATAATTTGTAACTGTTGTCTGCACAGTAGCTTTACTTAATCCTATTTCAGCAACTTTTGCAATGAATTATTGTTTCGTTTGTAACTTTAACTTCGACCTTCCGATATTGAAATTTCTTTCCTTGGCGACATTTTAAGGCATACAAATTTCTCAAACTTATCGAAAGTAATGCTCAATTATTGGTATGTGGACTTTTGCTATCAACTTAAAGAGTTTTTTATGAGTTTTTGCATCTAAATAATAGTTGGGTGATTGAAAATGTCAGTATTTGTCTTCCGTAAAGCATAGTTATATTTTTTTAGTTGGATTAAATGCACAAATTGTACGGCCCAGGCAGATATATTTTCGCGCAGCATATTTTCTTACTGGCTTTCCTCAATTTTGAATCTTACTTCGGGTTGTCTACACATATACTTATATACGAGTATAGCTTTTTATGCTTGGCAAAAAAACAGACTCCTTGCGTTCTTCTCGTAATTCGTATTAAACATCTTTTTTCATGTTTTGTATTTATACTTTTTTCCTTACTCATAATTTTTCAGATTTTTTTTGTTTATTTTGATTCATAAATAATAACAACAATAACACTGGGCAACAAAATATGAAAACAAATTTCGGCAGAAGGTTTGATAGTCAACTTTAGTTGATTTGGAGCTGCTAATCACGAATTTGGCCCCCCGTTTACCGTTACTTTCGATTTTTTGAATAAAAAGACGAGTAAGCATATCATCATTGCACAAAGGGGAAAGTTGTTCTTATTTCTGACTAATTCTTCGATAACTCAGCCAAATTTAATCGGATTCTAAACTTAATAAGCTTGTTAGACACGGATCTTAATACGCTCTAATGAAATTACGATACTGATCCAAAAAATTTAGACAGCTCAAAGTAAGTTTTTGTAACAAAAATTCGAAAATTTCTGTAGAATTTCTCCTCTAAGCGCCGCGTTCAAATTTTTGAAAATCTGTTCACAAATAAAGCTGTTAGGGGTCCTCTTAAATAAAAAAACGGTTTATGTGGTGGATACAATAGTTCTTTTTTGATACCTTATCGACATCAAGAGTAGCGTGATACTGCCGCGTCTCATTTGGGACTTTTTTAGTACAGTTTACAAATGTCTCAATTTTTTGTCCATTTATACAATACACCAATTTGTGTAAGCCGGGCGACTATTTAGTTGTTCAATATCGGTCCATGGTGATATCATACATAGGTTTTTTTTACTATTTTTAACTCCATAAAAGGGCTATATCAGCTAATGTACTAGAATATCCCACCGCACAACGTTTAACATACATAGATCATTCTACGACGAGGCTTTTAAGTATCGATGATAAAATAGGTCCATACCGGCTCAATTTTTCGACTTTACCCGTAGCATTCCCATAGCATTGATTTCATATTTGTTTTATGTAAGCAGCATGTGTTACGAGTACTGTAAGGGAAACCCCGGTTTAGCCGGTCAACTGTAAAAGCAGGATTCTTAGAAATTGTCAACATCCGTTTAATTCGAAAAATAGGTTCGGAAAAATGTCGGTTAATTGATCACCCCATTGCAACACAGTCTGATTTCCAATCGACCTCTCATTGTAATTTAAATTTTAATCTAACTAGCTGGTGAGCAATGCCTGGTTGTTTTCTACACAATTTTTATAACTAACAGCTAATCTTCGCAAAGCTTTGATATAAATAACCGGTTAACCGGATTTCGGCAGCGGGTTCAACGCTTTATACCAACACTCACATGCATGCGGCTCTTTTGCTTTCGCAAATGCTAGGTACGCCGTTTCGCTGCAGTCGCCTTTATCGGGTTTGGCTTTGTGAAGCGTGTAATGGGTTCATCGATCGAAATATGTTCAGCGATTGGTGTGATTAAATGAAATGTGGCACTTTTTAATAGACTCGAAAAACTCAATAAACTGAAATTAATTATTATTTATTTACTTGAATGTTCAGCCATAATTTACAAACAAATTAGCAAATTGTCAACACAGCAAAGACTTCATCTCCATAAAAGCCAAAACTTGTTTTCCACTCAGTTTTAGCACTTCCATGCCATGCCGACCGACACTCTTCCATACACGTCAATGCTGGCTCGAATGTATGTATAATGTAGTACTATACTTCGTTAATATTTACATACATATATATATATATATATATATCGTTTCCTTAATATAAAAAGGCCCTAACTCATAAAAAATAGTTTTGCAGTAGAAAAAAAAATCATTATAAATCTGGTAACAATTTGAATTTAGAGAAACACATATTTAAATAAATTTTAATTTTATAGATTTTGTGTGAACGAAGGCTTTCTGTACAGACATTTCATGAAACAAAAATTGAGTTAGGGCCTTTTTATATTAAGGAAACGATATACCGATTCACACATTCGTACTCTTGCATGTATATACAGCGGGTTACAGAAGTATTCGTCCTTCCTGATGTCTTTCCAAATTGATATTATTGCCATATAAAAGAGACAATATAATAAAATAATGTGGGCGCATGTAATTGATTTTTTGTTAATGCATGATCAGATCACACCACGGAAATAAATCCGCAACGATTCGGTTCGATCTACATAATGTCTGTAGGACTGCAAGAATTTGGTTGAGTGTAACCAAATGTTAATAATTTCGATGGATATTCGCTTGACTTGCCTCTTAATGGTAAATGTGTTCACATTTTGTTACATATAACTAAACGATGGAAAAAACATGTTTACATGCAAGCATATATATGTTTGGAACATAATAAATTTATTAGTGGAATTTTCATTAACTTGTGTAGGCTTTCCTTGCTGCTGCTCAAGCAAGCAACCAACATCTTAACATTGTAAGGTGCATAGTAAATATGTATATCAAAAGCGAGTAGTCCAAGCAGAACGCATTTAGAAACAAGTAAAAAACTTCAGTCGGTTGATCCGACCTACATATACCCACCCACATATGGGTTTAACATATATATATATATATATATATATATATATATATATATATATTCTTTGCTGATGTTTCAAACTAGATAAGACAGTAAAAAACGTTTGGTTTTCTGCCATGTAGCCGCCTCAAAGTATCAAAAAAGTGATACAAATCCACTTTGAACAAAAAAATGTAAGAAGCGGTAACTCAACTTGAGCCAAATTGGCAAAACGTATTTTGCAAAAATTTTATTTTGGGATGTACGTTCAGCAGTCTCTGACAAAACTTATGCCCGAGACGATGACACAAAAATTGTTGCACTGTGTTATTGATCGTCATAATGATCGTCGAACATGACCTAGCCATGTCCGTCCTTTGAAAGCACTATTTAGTCGAAACAAAGGTAAATGTCTTATAGTCCAAATCGGGCAAAATAGGAAAAGGTTCCCCTTTAAGGGACTACAAAACGACCTGATAAAATTTTTAATTTTTTCTATAAAATTTGATCACGCAGCTTTTAGTTTAGTTTTTTTTGGGAGTGTAGGCAAAGATTCTTTAAGCTTCCCATAAATGGGCGTGACATTAGGTCCTGGGGCCCAAATACCTTATGCTTGGGGACAAATGGTGAAACTCCAAATATATACCTATTTGTAGAATTTGAGATTCGGAATATATCGGCCAAAGGGGCCAAAAAATCGACCTTATTGAACTGTGTATGCATTAACTATTTAGATTTGTCTAAACTTAAGACCGTAATCTACGGAAATGGATGGACGGATGGACACGGCGAGATTGTCTTACAAATTTACTACGATCAAAAATGTATCTTAAAGTATAAAAATGTAATGTTCGGTGTACGAGCGCCTCAAACTCGAGGCCGCTTAATCGATTAAGACCAAACTTGGACAAAAAATAAGCTTTGTCTGTCTGAAGGTTTCTCTTATATTTTGTCCCGATAGGTGGCGCTGTCACCTAAACAAAGAGAATTTTTCGTGTTTATTCAAAATCAAAATCAGATAGGTTCGCTGCTGAAACTTTAGCCCGTTCGGTGGAAGCGGACTCGAAATCGAGGTAGGCATGTCAAAAGATGCTTACCTCTGCTTATATACACATAAATAAAATTTGCTGTGTTCACGACTGTCAGCAGATGTTCATGTAATAAAAATGTTTTAAGAATCCAAAATAATAAGAGAACAATTGGAAACCTCAGAATGGAGATCAAAAAAAATCATGAATTTCTGGATTGCAGATACTACTCGTACGTTGGTAGATGGCCAGCAAAATGCTACAATGCGTTCGCAATGACAATTAAAGAATCCATAAAGTTAGACAGGGATATAAATTTAAATCGCGAGGCAAAACAACAAACAATTAAATGGGTCTCCTGTGCAAACGGAGTAATAAATTAAGTGTACACTCCATCCTACGGTGGAAGGCATAAGAAGCATCCTATCGGATATGTTACCGTCGCATCAAACCGAATACCTAGAGCGCCTACGATTACAGCATTTTCATTCTAGGCATGCGAATACTTTTCACCAACTCTGTAATGTGTACATGTGCATGTAGATACACACAAACGTACACAATCGTATCTGCGAACGAATTGTCACACCCATTATTCTGCCGTTTTTTGCCTTGTCCACATGCACAATGTGTGCGTATGCGACGAATCCCTGAAAGAGACACCCCTAATGGAATGCAGCGCGAGAAGATATGACAGTGTTCCGCACTCAGACGGGCGACAACGGTGACTGTGACGGTAATGTCGGCGAGGGTCGCGGGAATGAGTGGGCTTGTGCTGGAAAGCGTATCGGAAATAAATAGCAATTCAGATTTTTATGATACGACATCAGCGATTGTCGATCGATCGATTAAATTAGGACCGCAATGGCTTACTTTGTTCGAGCTTTATGCTAAATGGATGCATAAATTTTATATTTATCTCTTATCGAACACATAACACAACACACCGGAACGTACATATGGTGCCGTGGCTGCATCATGGTGCTGTGGTCCCTGGGTCTGGGGCGGCTGTATCGTGCCGAGTCTGTGTCTGTTGTTTGCCCTGCCGGCATGTTCATCATGTGTGCATAAATACCGGCACATACACTTACGGCCCAGGGCGTGTACTGGCTCTCTGCTTGGCCGGCCGGACAACCATAATTAATGCACATCTGGATTTTCACACTTTCAGCAAATTGAACAAATGCTACGACGTCCCCGTCTGTTGTCCGTATATGCGCGTAGGATTTCTGTTGCCACATACACGTATAATTGTGACATAATTTAATATTTGACACTTTCGATAATACTCTTGGCCATTGACAGCAACAAGCTCGCTGTGCTAACCGCTAGAGCTAGAATGCACAGCCTATCTATGTAGCAACTATTAGTCCATTCCGCAAATTATGCCGGCCGGCTATGCATACACGTTCTTGAACCAAATTGCGTATTTCGCTTGCGTCAGTTCGATTGTCATGAAGTGGACGTAGGGTTCTATAAGTCAATTTTCGACTAATCGAGCGGCGTTTGACTGTAAAAATGTCAAAGTCGACTTTTTGTTTTTAAAAAAGTCTAAAAGTCGACTTTTTCTGGTCGACTTTTTATCGAAACTTCAAATGTAACCATATTTCTAACTGTCATCCAAACAATGCATGTTGCGTAAATTTACGATGCGCTTTCATTTAGTTTCGCCGATTGGAAAATACACATACGTTTTATTTAATTGTAGTAGCTACGTTTGCCGAGGTTTAAAACATATGCCCTCCAAAATGTTTGAGATTCATCCAGAGCAATCAATCGAGTCGGTAAGTACTCGTATAACTGAATTTATTTTTAATGTATAACTAGTTTAATTGTATTATTTTTTAACACAAACTGGCAAACACTGTAATCAGAAATTCTCATATAACTATTGATACCCATTTGTCCGATGTTGAAGTGGTCGACGAGATTTTGGGGTTCCAAAACCAACGAAGGCGATTGCATATGGAGGTTCTTTGACAAGATTGTAAGCAGTACAAGCAAAAAATGTCATAAATGCCGTGGCGCACTATCTGAAGACAAAGCCTGTTTGTCGTAAACAAACCCTAATCCACTACTTACGAGTACGGACACATTTATTGCAAAAGTAGCAAAAAAAAAACCTTTTTCAATCTTTGCCCGTGTGAGCAATTATATGCATATTGCTACTCAAATTCGGAGCAAAATTTCTGAACAAAATTTAAATATGATTATATATTTGGAATCAATTGATGCGGACATGTGGTTTCATGAACAGGGTGGCTAAAAACTACGGTTGTGGTTTAATGTTTAATAACTTTTTTATTTTTTGGTTAATTATTATTATTATTGTTAGTTATACGAGTATAGTTTATTAATGGGGAATATTTTTGGCTTAAGTATAAAAATTATACAACTTGGTGGTCATTTTCGGCTACGCTCATTCGTGTACATTTTGCATAACTTTTCGTAAATTTCCGGTGTTATGGCTTAAAGTTCATGGCGAATGTTTTGTTTTAGCTGTGGTATGGTCGCTTGCTAATTTACGTACACCCTCTCTTTTAAATGACTCCAAAGATGCAGTCTGGCGCTGTTAAATCCAGTGAAGGTGAGAGCCAATTGAAATCGCTTATGCGTTCGCCAAAGAACAGAATATTAAAAAATTCAACAATTGCTAATCGCTGTTCTGTTGTATAGTGTTTCATTTCAAATTTGCCAAGTTTGGTTCTGAAATAAAAAATATTAATAAATTAAAAAAGTTTTAAACATTCACACCACATTGGTACTTCTGCGCCACCCTGTATATTAATCAATTGCTTTAAAAAAACTTTGCTTTTTTGAGTTTTTAAAAACTTGAATATGAATAATTTACCAACTATTACCGGTGTTCATTAGTTTTTTAATCATTCTTATATTATAAATAAATGCTTTTTTTTATAAAAGGAGCCCTGATTTCTTATTCCAAAAAATTGCATTTTTATTTCCCTAAAAAAAAGTCAAAAAGTAGAATCGAATTGACTTTTTTATACTAAAAATTCTAAAAGCCGACTTTTGATTTTTTTGTATTAGTCGAAAAGTCGACTTTAATATTGAGGTGCAGAACCCTAAGTGGGCAGAATAATGTTCAAAAGCTCAGTGGCCTAATGGCAGCAGACACTCGCAATTGGCTGTTGACTGTTGCAAGGCTTTAAAGCAGAAATTGTCGTCGGCAATACGCAGTGCCAAGTTTTGGGGGCAGTGGGGTTTTGTCAAATACAGACGCATACTATCTATCATTATTGATCAAGATCAAGGTGAATTTTTGTATCATTTAACCCCTATTAAAATATCAATTTGCGGAGAGTCCGTTTTACTTGCGGAACGAAATGTATCGTACTAACGAACCGGACGGACCTTTAACATGAGAGCTATAGTACAACGTGGTCCGAAATAGATCTTTACAAGGGTTAGATATTGATCTCGATTTTAATTAGATGGAATTTAATATACGACTTTTAGACGGCAGGGGCCCAAATCGGAAAGAACCTTTGGCTATATGAAAGCATGGGCTATATGAAAACATGGACCTATATGGTCTACTTTGCAAGCATGGGCTATATGAAAACATGGACCTATATGGTCTACTTTAACAAGACTTTATTATAGATCTTCCATAATGCACAACGCTTAAATTGAGCAAGACCCGCAGTAAAATGCAGAATAATTAGTGTCATAAACACAAATCGTAAGAAACCTTTCATAGGGAATATAGGAAATTGTGCAAATTTGCAACCTGCACTTTGATTGCAAGTTCCAGAACATATTACTAAAGACAAAAAAGGGACAAAGGCTGTAGATCTGATGCGGACTTTTCCTGCATAGGGTGGCTACAGTGTACCAAAGGTAGTTCAGGTGATCAGTTAAGTTTTTAAAATCCGGCGGTTCGGCTTCATAGGACAGAAAAAACCAACGGTTCGGTTTCTCAGAACAGAAAGACCGTCCGCTTCTTAAAAACTTCAATATTTCGATTTTCAAGTAATTCGGTTTTTGGTGTCGAAAAAACGGGGTTTTAAATTCCCAGCAGATCGAACAAAACTCGAAAGCGTACTTTTCTTATTGTCAAATACATCTACTTATAAATATTAAGCAACTCCTGCCATGAACTTTGTACTCCAGGGTGGTTTGACTTGTGTGGAGCCAATGTGTAACAAATATACCCCTCCTAAAATTCTGATTTATACGTTTTAAAGCGCACCCCCAAATATTTGAACTGGTGCATTTTCAAAGCTTAGAAATTTAACTTGTCTCAAATGACATTTTCGATTGTTTACTTTTGGCCAACTAAACGACCCAATTTAAAAGACTTCAACACTTGGACTTTGCATTACAATATTTCTAAAATTTGTTTTTACCATCAAAAAACTAAGATTTTTTACATATTTTATCGACTTTCTTGAAACATTTTCATCAAACCTAAAATAAAATTTTAATTTCAATTTCACGGTTAGATTATTCTTATAACTTTTTTGAACTGTCAAAATGCATCTTTTTGTTTTATACTTATATTGAAGGATGTACAAAACATAACTTCCCAGCAGCAAAGAGAGGGGCTTAGCATGCCTTCTGGCCTGTCTCCAAAGGCAGTCAGAAGGCCCTCCCTTCAAATGTATACTTCGTTTCAAAATAACATAGCGTGTCATAGGACGGTTAGGCCTGCACATCTCCCTTCTCTTAGCCGGAGTTCTAACAGGCCTTCGTAGGAAGTCATACAGAGAGGCCTGCTGTTTCTGGTCTCTTAGCAGGCCTATTCAAGAAGTCCTCGTGGAACGGCTGTAAGTATGGGCCTCTCAGAAGGCCTACAACACAAGGCTTTTTATAAGGCCTGCAAAAAGAGGACATGTCGGAGTCCTGCAAAAGTATGCCTCCCCGAAGGCCTAAAACCAAGCATTTTTAGAATGGCATAACAAAATAAATGCGACGTATTCCAAAGTTTATTTATAATATTTTAAATTATTTATTCAAATTCGCCAATACAATTATTTTATTTGTCCACCAGCTAGTTATATTTTTTTCGATGAACAGCAGACGCCGGTTTCGATCCCACGACCTAAGAGTTTGTAAACGGACATGCCATGCACTCGGCTACCATATCAAGTTTTCTAATTGTGACAAACGTCGCACATGTTCACCAACAAATTAACATAATCAACAGCTTTGCTCTTGCCTTCCCATAGTAGGCCTGGAAACAGACCTTACTACAGAAGCGAAGTGTGCATGTCTTTGGGATCTTTAGGAATAAGTAAAATGAAGCCTGCTAGCAGGCCCTATTATAGAAGTAATAGAGACGTGTTTATGAGATCTTTTAGAAGAGACAAACAAAGGATGAAAAAGGAATGCGTTTTTTTAAGGCCTCCTAATTCAATGGATAAATGCATTAGTGAACATTCGCAAGGCAGGAAAAACTAGACTTTAGCAATTGTAACTTAGTAACGCCATATCATTGAAATTGAGGAACTCGTTTTAATTTATTTTTTTAATGCCAATGTATAAGTACATATAATTAGATAACTTAAATAAACATATTCAGGAAAGTACAAATAATCCTAATAAAAAAAATCATTTTTGGACATTTGCTTAATTTAATTAATTTAATAAGTTTGTCAATATATATTTAAATAGCCTATAGTTTTTTAAATTTACGGTTAATTACTTCGCAGTTTTGGTTTTTTTTTTTTTTAAAAATATAAAAAAACAAGAACTTAAACGTTAAGAAAAAAATTCTAATCCAAGCAAAGTTTCAGCTAAAAAAAATAAATGGAAATGGAATAATAAGTTGAAGTCCTTTTTAATTTTTTCTTATTTAAATAATTAAAAGATACAATTTTTGCTTCCAATAGTGCAACAAACAAACGTTCTAGCTGGAGTATCACATATAAAGGCTCTAGTATCATCTTTGAGTTTTTTTTTCATACAATATGACTCCATTTTACTTAAAACTCTGTCTATATCATTCGGTTTTTATAACCAATATAAGAAGCAACTAAAAACACGTCAATTTTAATGTTGCAATTTTTGCCATTATAGGCCATGTTGAAGTATTCGAACTTTTGAATATTGAAAGCCTATTCCAACATCGATGGAAATGGCATTTACGTCATTCAAAAGTCTTTCTGGAGTTTCGAGTCCAATGTAGTAATAAGAGCCAGGCGAACTTAAAACTTTAAATTCTTTTCTCTTAAAAAGACCATCCAGGCTTAGCCGTCCATCTAACTTTGTGGTGCGTAATATCGAGAGAATTGAATCTACACTGTTCGTGTTGTATTGTATTGTTCATACCACTGTACCAATTTTTCTTTAAGTGTGTTTGAAAAATTATAAAGAGACTCTAAATGAATTTCAGTATCGTCTGTCTCGTTTTTCTGTCTTGTTTTCGTCTGTCTTGCAACCAAGGATATTTTACGGGCGTTTAAAATTGTTTATTTCTTGCCCCTTTCAAGTGATCTTACTTCATAACTACCATTTTCAATAATTGTTTTTCCGTCTTCTAAAATAAGTTTCTGGTGCAGGTCTGCTCAGAGAAAAAATGTAGTTTCACATTTCCAATCAGAATGATTTAATTAAATAACACCATTGTGATATTTTATTAGCACGGCAGTTAAAAAAAATCAGTCATGGTAACAAATCCGATGTCATGAAATATGCCGATAAATAAAAAGTATTGAAATTCGCGAGCCCTACTCTTTTGATCTAGTGTTTGTTTTTCTATATAAGACGTACAGTATGCCAAGACTTATTCGCACACTAATATTATTTTTCCTGAAGTTTATTCAAATTTTATTTTTGTTTCTGCTCTAAAAAGGGACCAAGCTATTTAAATCTAAAAACTGTAAGGTTAGATATTAATATTAAAACTGTTCATTGATATATTTTACTTTACAATATGAGTATTTATCTCTTACATACCTTATACTACCGGCAACATTTAAAATATTTATTCAATGTAAAAAACAATGCAACACAACATAAATGAATATAAAAAATAAATTAAATATTTTTCTGAGTACTAAATAATCTTAGTTTTTTATCGCTGTAACATTCAATAATTGCGAAAAAGAGCTTAAAAGACTAATTTATAATTACGTAATCTAGTTTGTAAAAAAAGATTACTTTTTTTGTATTTTTTCCTCCTAAATTTGATATAATTTCATCCTGCCGAATTAATTTGCTATCGAAAATCGTAAGAACGTTTGAGTTAAGATATATATGCAATGGGCTAATGTTTTTTTAAGAACTCTTCTTAAAAAGGAGACTGTACATGTCTTCCGGGTCGCTTAGCGAGTTTAATGATGTCCTACTTACAGGATCTTTTTGAATGCTAGTAGAATGCCTTTACCTAGGTCTGATTTACGATGCGAGCGAGAGATGTGTATTAGATTTTGAGCCAGTCAGTAAAAGAAGGAGTGAAGAAGGCATACCGGTATGCCTGCTAGTAGAAGGCATAGTTGAATGTCTTGTGCATCTTTTAAAGGCCTTTTTAAATTCCTCTTTAGTGATGGCCTCCATTTTCCGCAACTGGGTTCTTAATGTTTTAATAAGTCACAGAAATGAAAAGTGTCAGAAAAGGACTTTCAAATGGTACCCCAAAATTTAAAATAAAATGAAATAAATGAGATATATGTATATTAAAAATCGGCTAATAAACATATAAAAAAATTAATGCCAATTTCAAGTACGGGCATCGCTCTACTGCATTGGGTCATTTAACCAAAATTACAAATACCAAAAATGGTTAATTCAAAAAACGGGGTTTTAAAAGGTTGCTTAATTGATCACCTAAGACCAGTGTTGCCGTTTTGGTCGGTTTCGACCAAATCTTGGTATGATTTTTGGGCACTTTTGCCGGAAGGAAAAATATATTTCAATTAGGTCAATTAACAAAAAAAAAAAAAAATATATAAATAAATAGTAAAACCGCAACAGTTAATTCATCTGTTAGCAAGAAGTGCCTAATTTCAGCATACCTCGATTCTGAAAAAAGCATTTTAGAATTATAATTTGCCGGCGCGTTTTTAGTAGTTAGCATGTATAAGTATAGAGGTCTATGATCGATAGCTATCCTGCTGAAGTACTAAAATGGCTACAGAAAATTAATTTTTTGAAGACTTATACTACTGGACTGTTCCTTCTTCTCGGTTTTGTTATGAAGTCTCATTTGTCGATGACTTGTTAACGATTTAGTCGGAAACAGTCGATTTCGAACCGTTTTTGGTCGGGGTTTGGAAATATTTTAATCGGAAAAAAATTGTCCAGCGGCAACACTGCCCAAGACATAGAGACATCTAGAGTTGGCAGACGTACTAATTGATATTTAGTATCAACACAGGTATTGTCGGTAAATATAAGGCTCACATTACCGCCATCTAGAAAGGCAGGCGTCCAGTGGATCAAATGCTTAAGAGGTCCGAACTGCCAATATAGATTCGGATCATCACCTAGCATCAGCGAAGGTAAGCACTAGATCTATGCCTGCAATCTATGGTAAATCAGCAAGGGAGCAAAACGATACCAACACAGAGCATTCTCATCGCTTGAACTGTACGATCTGTACTGATGCCTTCGCTCGTATAGAAAGGAGTCGGCAGAGTGAGGACTTGTGGTGAAGACGGAGATACAGCTGGTTGCATCAACTAAAATTATGCTGAGGCAATGTCCCCAAGTGTAAATGCAAGCAGTAACAATTTTGGATGTCATAAACTGACAGTTAAACTAAGAATCATATTAGCACACTACTCGTACTTTTGTATGACGTGTAAAGTGGGTACTCGCGCAAGCAAGTTCAGCGGTGTTGGGAGTGCTCAAGAAAAAGGTTCCTTAAAGAATATATGCAACCCTTTGCTGTAACGGCGAATATTCACGGCCAAATCAAAGTAGTTGGGCGAATCCTTTAACAACGATTGGGTTGGCTGGAAAAGGTTGAAAGAATGGAAAATAGCACTTTGGCACTAGAAACGGACCATGTCCATGAAGTCCTGAGTTATGGCCCTCTCAAGATCGAATCACTTATCCATAAAACCAGCAAAGATCATAAATGGCCCTATACGCCATAGACGATTGACGGCGCCCAGAGACCCGAGCCGGACGGCGCAAATCGACACTTTTTCCGTAGCACTACGTCGTCACCGATCCCTTCGACTCAAGTTCGCTTAAAAACAGCCGTCAATGACAAAAAATATAACTTTTGATGGACGTGGAGTTAGTTAAAATAAAATCATCAGTATCTTTATTCGAAATAAAATCAATAGTTGTATTAACTGAATTATCTAGTAGTTTTGCATCATGATGATTATCTGATACTTAGTTCGTTTATATTCCAGACTGTTGTTTAAATATGTAAAGATATTTTTATTATGATCTTTATGCGTTAATATGGAATACACTTGGAAGTAGTCGCTTGGTCCATTACACAGGCCATCTATATAAAATAAATTGTTTTGATATATTTTATTTTAAACACACACAAAAGTGACATTTTGACATAATAATCCTGGTACTAAAATCCCCTTTTCATGTGTCAAACTACATAGAAAGAAAAAAATTGTGAAATTGTTTAATTTGAATTTAATCACAATTATAAAATATGTTTAATGCCCTAGGAAAAAAAGGTGCAAAAAAATCTTGTCAAAATCACACTAACGAGACATTTTTTAGGCTTTTAGTGTTTGTCGCGTGCCGTGTTGTTTTCAGGTTACTAAAGTAGCATTTGTATGAAAGTTCTAGGTTAGCAAACAAGTTGGCCTCAATTCGCTAACAAAACAAGTTAGAGTTACCACACTTATTTTGAATACAAAAAAATACTACGACACACCTTGCTTTACAAAAACATACTCGTACATACATACATATGTCTTTTGCTATCTATTCTCAAAATTAATCAAACAAGAAGAGGTGTCATCGGCGAATTCGCATTAGGTTTTTGTTTGAAAGAGATGAGAGTGAAACAATAAAACATATCAAACTGATAGTTCAAAGGCATTTTTTTTAATCAAAACTTTAGCAGTTAATTGATTCATTCGAATATTGTATTACAATTATTTTGACGAACTCGTCGATTAACCCTGTTGTTCAATTCTCTTTCTCTTTGGTGTATACAATTCGAAACAGTAGTTGTGTTTTTGGTTAATACTCGATAAGAATTAGTATGGAAATCTAAGCCCCGATGGCTTTACTTAACACTGTATCCATTCTTATTATCGTGGCTTATTGCAAGAGTTGTTGCCATACTAACCTTTTCGCGACAAAGTGGATATTTATACACCCAGTTAAAAATTTAGGGGGCAAAAGGGGGCTTGGAGATAGCGATATTTGTGCATAAGAATATGTGATATAAACCTATTTAAAATAGGCTGATAAATTATAAAGTGCATAAATTGTAAATTGACCTACGAAATGATCGAAACTTAATTTCGATCAAAGTCAGCAAGTGCGTTGCGAACTTAAAGAGAGTATCAAAGAAAAATGAAAGGAACTGGCAAAATATTTCTTTTAAACAAAAAACAAGATAGTATTTTTGCAAAATTTCTTGATTTCACTAAGATCGAAGGCCGGCTTTATTTTACTTGGTTGGTGTTGTCCACGAGTGAAGCTTGGTATTTTGGTGCCTTTAATTGGATCTGCGGTTCCAAACATTACAAAAATTAGTTCCTCTTAATAGTTCCAGTACCATGTTGTCCAACGTAGATTATTTTTCTGTTCCGATGTCGTGTTGATTAAATAAATATTTTTTAAATTAAATAAAATTCTTTTTAATCCACTAAAAATCGAATTCGACATAGTCCATCAAACAAAAGCATCCAAGCGAAACGCAAATAGCTGCAAAGGAGCTTGGTCGCTGGAACAAAAAGGACGGTGCAACAAAAAGGAATCATAAAAGCGAATAATACATTCGAAACTCTACAACCCTATTCCAGACCATAAAATACTTACGTGCAAGTTGCCAAAGACAAAAGTTTTACGCCTGTCTAATGTAAGATTTTGGACCCCATCACGAATTGCCACAAGTATTTGCTCTTTTGTAGAGAATTTCACTCAGATACAAATCCAATAGTCGAAGGACATTTTTTGTATATGAATATAAGTATTTTGTCATCACACCACATTGTACTCGGTCATTTGTATTCATTAGTTGAAACAATCTCTGACAAACTGTCGTGTGTTATTTGCATTTTGTTTATTTATGCAACAGCTGTTTGCACAATAGTGCCAAGTTTTGCGTTGTTAATTCTTTTGCGGGTTTTTCGTTTTTTCACAAGACTGGAAAATCCGCTTTGAGTCTTCACAGAAAGCACCACTAATGTTGCAATATAACTCAATTTTGTTCAATGTGGCCAGAATACCAAATTGGTAAATAAGCTAGAATGCCCAAAAAGAACACCGCTAAAACTGATTTTTTGACCGGCTCAACCAGCAAAATTCTGCTCGACTTAGCCATCCAGCCGCCGATAAAATATTTACCAGGGACATAATACAGCTTATGTTCAATACTCAAACAATCTCTATATCATTCTGACGTCGAAACTATTAAGAAACGCACAGGCACAGCAGACAATTTTTCAACATTGTTGAAAAATAATTCGACCAGTACTGCAGATTTTGTATACATTTCGAAGAAAATCCTGAAATGGGCCATAAAAGGAGTTTACACCTACTAGAGAAACGTTTCGAGGCTCAACAAGTTTCCACGCCAGTTCCAAAATTATCGCGCCGATAAATGGATCAGCTAAACACAGAGCCCTCTCTTGACGAACGCAATAATCACTGAAACATACTTCTGATACTCGTAAGCAGAAAGAAATTTGTTTCGCAAGCCTTATTACACCAGCAGCAGCAACGGTGACAAATGGCATGACCGCGATTTACGGGCGTGAATTTTCTTTTAAAACATTTCCCCTTAATGTGCTGTAGGCTGCATAAGATATAGCCTTTAAGCGTTTTTATTCTAATTTAGACTGAAAGAAAATCTCGTCTTCTCTTCAACTCCAAACTATTCGAATCAAGTTCTTGCCCTAAAAGAACCTTTCATCTTGCCAGAACGATTTTAGTTTTGATATTGTAAAAACTCGGCTTTTCATTTTTAGCCTGACAGAAGTGGCTTCACTTAAGCGCTTAGTAAATGCTTTCCAGATTGCAATGGATTCCTATCCGGTGGTGCGCAGGCGTGTACGTGTACGAACGTATGGAAATATTTGGCAAGAAACATGTCGTATTTAACTAAAAGCATACCTGTATTTCGCAAGCGTTTTTTTCCATTCAAATGCGTGGGACAACAGCGGCGCTAGTCAGCGCCATATAACAGCGAGGATTTTTACGACTTAGCCTCAGACAACAAGGAATAAGGAGTATCTTGTTATGGTTATTCATGCACAGGCTCACTCTGCTCACGCACAAAATGATGCCGATGAGCATGACATAAAATCCTGCAACAATGTTAAGCTGTTCAGTTGAACTCAAGCTCCGTTGTTTGAGTAATTGGGCATATGCGTTTATGGTGCATCACATGAGACTGAATTGATGCCGTGGCTGCCCGGTTTTATGTGGCCAGAAACAATAAACATCGGCCGGCGCGGACGTTAAAGTCCACCGTCATTGGGAGAACGCGGAGTCAACATTGTTGCCAACATAACTCCAGATAAGAATGCAATCTCTGACGGTTGAACGTCACAACACTCCGGCCGGAGATCGTTAAAATTCATTTAATGGCCGTACTCATGTCATCTGCGCTTCTTTGATTGTTTTGCTCGAAAATGTTACCATTGATCGCAGTGAGCACAATGCACTGTTCTGACCACTGCACCAACCAAAGACAGAATTAAAGTGAAGGAATGGCTGGAAAAACTCTTGCCTAGTGCTGGTTTAGACGCATTATATGGCAGAGCTGCAAAACTGTCGATAGCACTATCGATAGTTTTATTTTGGCTGCACTATTGATAGTTTTTTTTCGATATCGACCCTATGGGAAAAACATCACTACCAAGCTGCGCATTCGTATACGAGGGCGGCTCGAAACTTCTTAGCCTAGCACAAAAAGCGCGGTATAAACAGAAAAAAGTTAAGTGTTTGGGAAACTTCCATCTCTGCTATGAACACATGTTAAATTTTGTTTCGATCTGGTAACTCCTTCATATAGAAACAGGTGTTCACAAAAGACGCATCCGCGATTTTTTTACAATGGAAAAATTAGAAATGCGTGGTGTCATTAAATATTTACATAAAAAAGGTTTATCGGGACAAGAAATTCATAATGATATGGTGAATGTGTAAGGTGAAAGTGCTCCTTCATATGCAACAGTAAAAAATTGGGTTGCTGAATTTAAACGTGGTCGTACAAGCATTGAAGATGAACCACGTAGTGGACGTCCTAAAACAGCAACAACAACAGAAATTGTAGCCAAAGTGCATGATATGGTATTAAATGATCGACGAATAAAAGTGCGTGAAATAGCTAATATCATGGGCATCTCAAATGATCGAGTCCATTTAATTTTGCATGAAGAACTACAGATGAAAAAGCTTTCTGCAAGATGGGTGCCGCACTTGTTAACAGTCGACCAAAAACGCATAAGAATGAACATTTCTCAAGCTTGTTTGGATCGTTTTCAGCGAAATAAAATGGATTTTAAGCGTCGTTTCATAACTGTTGATGAGACATGGATCCACCACTATACTCCAGAGACAAAAGAACAATCCAAACAATGGACTGAAGCAGAAGGCAAAAACAATTCAATCGGCTGGTAAGGTTATGGCAACGGTTTTTTGGGACTTCAAAGGTATTTTATTGATTGACTATCTGCAAAAGGGTAAAACAATAAATTCAGAGTACTATTGCAACCTTTTAGATCAATTAAATGTACAAATTCGAGAAAAACGTCCTGGCTTACAACACAAAAAAATAATTTTTCATTAAGACAACGCACCAGCGCACAACAGTGTTTTAACAACGGCTAAAATCAACGAATTACAGTACGAGTTGCTTGACCACCCACCTTATTCTCCTGATTTAGCTCCCATTGACTTTTACCTGTTCCCAAATCTAAAAAAAATCCTTGCTGGCAAGCGTTTTACCTCAAATGAAGATGCAATTACATTTGTAAACCACTATTTTGAAGACCATGAGGAAAACTATTTTAATCAAGGGATAGAATTGCTAGATAAGCGTTGGACTAAGTGTATTGAAATTTCAGGAGATTATATTGAAAAATAAAAATATTTTTGAAAAACCAACTATTCTCTTTCATTGATAGGCTAAGAACTTTCCGAACCGCCCTTAGCTGATCGTCATCACCAACATGGCTCCGTAAGACCCCGTAGACCACGTTTAATTCGCACTGCGGAAAATATGGAACGAGTACAGCAACGTGTTAATGAAACACCAGAAACATCTGCCAGAAAGCGTTCTGTTCAGCTAGGAATGTCATGTAAGTCACTACGGCGCATTTTATAAAAAGATTTACAGTCATACCCATATAAGTTGCAATTTGTGCAAGAAATAAAACCCGCAGATCATCGGCAACGTCTAAATTTTGCAGTTAAACTTCAACTGTTGGCCAGAAATGAAATCAACTTTATTGGAAATTGATTATGAGTGATGAAGCTCAATCCAAGAAAATCCAAGAGCCATTCATCAACGCGAGTGATCACATCTGCATATATCATTGGCCCTTACTTCTTCGAAAATGAAGATGGAAGTGCTGTAACCGTAAATGGAGAGCGGTATCGGTTAATGATAGAAAATTGTTTACGTCTTGCTCTCGAAAACATACCTGTTGTTTTCGACGGACCACTACCACTACCCGAGACACAATGGCACTTTTAACCCTGCTTAGATAACGTTATTTTTTGTACTCAAAATATATCGGTACGTCTGAACGACGTTTAGTAGATAACTTATATATCCTTTAGGAATTTCAACGTTAATAAAATTAATATTTTTATTGATATCATTTATTTATTCAATTTTCTTTTATTTAGGATGATAGTTTGAGGAAAAATATAAATAAAAATAACACTAAAGACAAAATTTTACTTGCCTTAAAAAATTTCCAAAAATAAGCCGCCTTCTCTGAAGAGCTTCAATTCAGTTTTAAAACCGAAAATTGTTTGTTTTAGTGCTAAATTTTATTAGATATATAAGTATTAAGGTTTATAAGCCTAAAACTGAAAATTTAATTAGATCATATGAAAGAATTTCTGATTAAATATTTATGGTCTCCACATACTGTTGTATAGCATTTGACTAAAACCATTTTTGAAATGCGACGAATTTTTGACAGGCCGATCCACAGATTATTCTCTTCTTTCAGGCAAGCTGATCTCTACTAGTTCCAGACGTATTGCTGACTTCGTGAAGTATGTCATTTTGTGTATAGCTTCGTGACCTTCTCGACAAAGTAGGAATTTCTGTCCCTTCTTTTGCCCAAGGCTTTGTTAAAGATCTTCAAAGTATATAAGTATTTATTTATTTTTTTCCACTTCAAGTTTATTTCTGGCTTAAATCATATATGGGTGAATAATCTTAAATGACTCCTTTCTGTGTCCGGCTGTTTAAAATTGTGTTGTATCAACTAATTTTTTTTTATAAATATGTTCTAAGCAGCTTATTATATTTGTTAAAATAACCCACGTATTAGTTTTTAAAATTTTTAATTTGTTAATATCGAAAAAAAGAAAACAGTACATGTAGTCTCAGTCCCGTGGCGTGTCCAAAACCGACGCAGCAAAATAAACCGTACTTATTATGTATGTAAATATTAAAAATCTGTAATTGCATTCAAATGAATTTATGCACTATCACTTCAAGTCACATATACTCTTTTTTTTGATTTAATTAAATTAATTTTAAGAAATTATAAAAATCATTGACTCTTGTCCGGAACATTTTCTCTCAGTCCCGTGCCTGGTGTGGTTTTCTGCTTAAAAAAAAGGTAACGGCCGTTACGTTCAATTTGTAGTGTTTCTCTCGCGCTGAAGTATTGTTCTCTTCGAAGGTTCTCGAAGAAACTCTACTTCTATTTTAGTTTGCGAATTATTTTCGTTTGGTTTTTATTTGATTATAAAGACTTCGCAAAGAAAAGGAGTCATTTCAGATTATTCACCCATATAAGAATAAACTATGTTGTCTTAAATAGCACCCTTTTCATAAAATGCAAAACGTGGAAGTTTCCATCTGTAACGTTCGCTAGTTATTCTTTTCTCTCGGAAGTTGTCGTTCGCTGGATATTATGATTCCAACAAGAGGCACCTTGTAGGGTCCTTAAGCTAACTATTTGCCAAGGAGAGAGAAGTAAGCCAATTATTATAGGTTACCTTCCGCAATCAAAATTTACACTAAATTTACAAAGATAACGATACGTCCTTCAAGCGTACGTGTTGTTAATATCTCAAAAATAAACGATAATAACGCACAAAAACCATCACCACCAACCAGCTTATGGTACCGACTGGGATTACTGAACGTGAAAAGTTTTTCCGGTAGCGATCTGGGAAGATAGTAAATAACATGTAACAGCGGTATGTCTATCAGACGTACGTTATCTTAGCAGGGTCAAATCAAATTTTTGGAGAACGTATAATTTCCAGAAATTCGGAAATTATTTGGCCAGCGTGATCGCCACATTTGCTACCCGACAATTTTTTTGGTTTTATTCAGAGGAGCGAGTATATGGGTGAAAATAAAAAATGTTGCACTTTTTGATTCTCAAACTCGGCAATTTCAAAGATGGTTTTTTAAGTTATTTTTCGATCAGAATCGAGAGATGGGACCAGAATAAGTATAAATTATAAATAAGTTTCGTTAAAAAAATTTTAAGTTAATTTTAATCAATTGTCTTAATTTTTCCCTGTTTTTTTCCGTTCAGCCCATCGTTGACGTTCTTTGGCTTTTTCAGCCGCATGTGCCTCTGCATTTTGTTTGATCTTTTTTCTTGCCACTCTCTTTCTATCTCGATCTCTTTCTCGCTTTGTTTGTGCAGTACTTATTACCGTTTCGTGTTTTTTTCTTCGACCCATCCTACGTAATACAAATAATCGAGTACAATTTATTCAACTTTTTCCAATTATCAATCAAGTTTTATTGCCGAATTTTCACTATATTCTTTTTGAAAATGTCAAAAATCTTATCAACCATTTTATAAACACATATAAATATCATTTTACGCAACCCTAGAACCGAGTTTTCCTTTTATATTGAATATACCGAATCATAGGGACGGAGTTTACGCAGACGGAGTTTACAAACTGTCACATTTTTATATGTAATTACCAAACGATTTGCCCAAAAATAATAAAAAAAATAGGGAAATTTTAGAGAATTCTATTACACATTTGTTTAAAAAAAGAGCAATTTCGTATCGTCAATTTGTGTCGCTAGGAAAACGCGGACGGAGTTTACTTTTTTTTTAACCTCAACTGATATTTCATATTTAAACGAGCACAGTTCTTTGAGAGTTTTCAAAATTGACTTTCTAAAGTTTGTGAATAATTATGTGGTATTTAAGCATTAACCTAGTATAGTTGAACAGGATCGACGAAGCTTTTTTATTTCAAACTTGAAGCAAACTTTAGGAGCACAATATTTAGTCTAAATCAAGGGACAATGGTAAATTTCTTTTTATCGTTGTTAAACGTTTCTCAATTGTTTAAATTTTCCGGGAATGTAAAGATTTTGAGTTACTTTATGGGATAGGGTCGTTGGTTTGTTTGAAAATAACGTAATATTAATGGAAAAACTTAGTGAAAAACCATGCCTATAGCAGGTGACAGCGGACGGAGTTTACATTTTACATGTTTAAAAGCAATTTACTTTCAAAAATTGGTCACCGTTGGGTTTGCGAATGTATGGAAATGCTTGATAATTTATATGAAACAGAAAATAAAATATCATATTATAGATTTTTCATTTACGTATAAAGTTATATAGCTGTGACCGTTGAGTGCAACATTGTTTATTTTCACCCATATGTGAACAAGCCCGAGACAATCCTTCAATTCAAGGCCAACATTGTTGACGAAAGTCGAACGCTACAGCCACAAATTTTAAATGATGTTATGGAAAGTGCTCTAAAACGAGCCCATCATTGCGAAGCTGAAATCGGCGGTCATTTAAGTGACGTTATTTCCATATTTAGTGAAAAAAATCCATTTTGTTTGTATACGAATATTTATAATCTGAGGAAAAAAATAATAATAAACAAAAAAGTACTCGTAATTAATGTTTTTAACCCCATCATAACTTATGGGCCACCCTGTACATTATACGTAACTTAGCGACGCAGAGTGTTTAAGTTTTGTTTGTTTAGCTTCTAAAAGTGTTTTATTGAAAACAATTTAAGTACTCGTACTTATATAAAATGTATTCAAAGGTATTAATTATGATTTAATTATTTTTTTGCTGTATTTCTTTTTACTTCTTTTATTTAATTTTTTGCAGGTCGAAAACAACAACACCTGAGCAGTATGGAAGGGACAGGATTTGGTAAAAGTGCAGTTGGTCAGGCAGCGATTAAAAACAAATAAAAAAAAACCAAAAAACAAGTCAAATCCAAGAGTGTAAAAAATTGAAAAATGTTTCTCCGGACTGACTCATGATCTCAAGTCGGTCAAAAAAGACGAAACCCTAGTGCAAATGTTGGCCAATGTCTAGAGGTGAAAACCCTAAGCCCGGCTTATTTCCACTTATTTATGTCTACTGTCTAAAAAACTATGTACAATTTACAGACCCGTCCAGGACAATGTTTTTCCCTTTGTTTGTATGTTGCTTTAATCTATTTATGTTTTTCTTAGGCGCTGGCCGTCCAAATCTACTTTTAACAAAAAGTTTACACACTCCATTTGTTTGGCCACAAACGAGTGTGTCTCTTATTTATATTTTGGGTTTTTCTCTTCTCAGTCCGAGAATATTTTAATTATTATTTTGTTAAATTATTGATGAAATAAATCACTGTTCCTTTGCACTAAATTGAACTTTTTATTGCAAAAAATTTACAAATATTTTATTGTTTTTTGTTTAATTTCCATTCGTTTTACAGCGAGGCTGGTAGTTGCAAACACACACTTATCTTCTTCTTTTTCTTTCGATTTAGTTTTTGCTGGAATACCTATTTTCGATCGTAACGTAACTGGATGCGGGAACGTAATCGAAATGTAGCATAGCTTTGGTAGTTTAAAAAAATGAAATAGTGGAAAGCTTGCATTAGTGGTGTTTTAGATAAATATGACTGTATAGCAAAACCGCAATACTAAAGTTAACAAACAGTGGACATTTTTCGCATTCTGAAAAAAATTCAGTAAAATAAATTGTTGTTTTCGTTTAAGCACTTATAGCCTGAATTGAGGCTTATACCCTATAGTAATCGAAACTTAGTACGAAAATAGAAACAACAAAATTAATTTCACAGTTTTTGAACATAGTTTTTAGTCTATTACTTTTGGACTTTTCCAATCGATGCATGGATAATTGACACTTTCTGTTTACAAATTATCAAACTATTGCGGTTTTGCCATTTAGTTTCTCTTATCGAGGTTTAACCAAAAAACACCACTATTATTTTGGTTTTTACCTTGTTTCTTAGCAACAACTTTTGAAATAAAACATCAGAGTTGCATGCTGGCAACAAACGTAGTTGGGAAGTTTAACACCTTCCTCCATTTGATATGTCTTATACGACTCCATAAACATCTTGTAGACCGACATGATGCCATTGTCCACAGTATTAAAAGTTAGTAATATACAGTGCGGCGAATCCTTATGATCTGATCTGGTACCTGATTTTTACGAAAAGCTCTATGATGTTATCGAAGCTGAAAATATTTTTGACGGCCACATTTACAACGCTGATGAATCTGGCCTTCTTTGGAAAAAGTTTCCATTATAAAGAAAATTAGCTGCAGGTATCAAAATGAGAAAAGAGAGAATCACCTTGTGTTAATAAATCTGGAGTCAAGTGGAAAAATCAATAAATTCACGTTCGTTTTAAAAACAAAATATGTATTGAATATTACTCATCGAAAAACGCTTGGCTGAAACGAACATTTTTACTAAATGTTTTTTTTAAATTATTTATACCACAGGTGTGGTATTTGCCGGAAAAAACCTTCATTGATACTGGATAATGCAAAATGTCATGGGGAGCCGCTGGTATCTGAATGTGGACAATATCAAACTATGTTTTTACCTCCGAATTGTACCAGTGTTTTCCAACCCATGGATTGGAGCACGATACGACTGACAAAACTAAATTCCATAAAAAGACCTCTTGTGTGAGTTGATATGTTCCGAAACGAACAATTCAGACATATTTCTGAAACAATTTAGTTTTAAGGACGCATGTGAATTGCTTAAGAGGTCCTGGGACAGGGTGCTCATTCTACTATAACGTCCTGTTGGAAACATATGGACTTCAGAGGACAACATTCCTTTATCATTATTTGAAGAAGTTGAAGAATTGCGCACAAAAAACACTTACCAATAAATAAATCAATCAACTCCAAATAGAAGGGATTTCGCTCACAAGCTTCAATACTACTCAGGCCTTTAAACATACAAAAAATGTTGACTGCCTGTGATAGAACAGTTTCGCAAATCGCAATAACCCAACTACAGTAACGCAGTCGAATAAAACTCACCAGCTAGAAATGTGCTTAGCTGCAACTGAAACTTCGAGGCACTTATGCTTCAGGGTTCATAAATTGTTGCCCGTTTTTTCTTAGTTACTCTAGCAGATAACCCCAGTTTAGGAAACGATGTGCAGACACCATAAAGAAGCTCCACAAACTCTTTTTCTGTCGTGCTTAAATCGTTCTACAGCTACATAAGCCAATGTTAGGCAGCCACCAGTTCCTGAAAGGAACTTATCTTTTTGAAATAAAATTACACAGATTAAGAAATATGTTTTTTCCTTCATATCATAAGTAAAGGATTTATTCGATTGCTAAGTGTTCGAGAAGAAGGGGGAGGGAATGTAAAATTAATTAATTTATAATAAACATTTGTATTCTACTGTACATCGTCGATGTAATTGCATCTAAGTCATAGTATATTAGGTAGATCCTTGGCCATCGTCCTCATCGACGTCATCGTCCTATGCAGAGTTATGATAAAGTTTAAAGTGAGGTATGATTGGATAAGAGTGCCTTGAAGACTTCACAAGCAGGACAGGATTTGGCGTTTGCGCATAAATGCCAGAAGCCCGTTGCATCATATGAGATGTGAATGTGTGTGTGAATTGAGTCTTGGAAAAACTTTGGTAAAGATATCGTTTGTAAGCGTATGATTGCACATTGACAGCTGTGTTTCGCTGGGTTGATAGCACCAGAATCAGCCCGTTGGATCAACGCTCATGTTTGACCAGCTGCATGGGAGCGCCCCGAGCCTGTTGGTTGGCATCGGAGCCCGAGGCTGAGGAGTAAAAACTGGCATCAGCATCATTGGAGTCGTCGTGCACATTTATTTCCTCGTCGTCCGAATCGGAATCATTGATGGAAACGGGCTTTGAGATATGCTCGCTTGGTAAAGATGTGTGCTTCTCGTGATCAGCGGCCGATAAGGAGGCAGCTACCGCGTATTGTCGCGCTAAGCCTAAGGCGAAGGCCGCTGCCGACGGAGTATTCACCAACGATCGAAATGCGCTGTGTTCTCCGCCCATGGAGAGTGCAGGAGATCCCGTGGCTATCGCTGCTGCCAGCTGCTGGTGTGACTCATTGCCCAGCGCGCCAAACGATGTGGACGGCATGGGTAGTGTAGACGTTTGTCCTTTTGCCAGTTGCTGATGTTGCTGATGATAGTGATTGAGCAGTAGTGCCGCTGCCGCCGACTGGGGATCTGGATGGTGAGAATGCATGTTGGCAATGTGGGCAGGTAATGCCGTTGGCAGAGTCGAAGAACCTCCCGACTGGTGGCCAGGCGGAAGCGATATGTCAGACGGTAGAGGGGCCGAATGAGACTGTGGCGTCATACTCGGTGGCTGGTCGTTGGGGCACGCTGAAGCGTTGCTATTTGTGCTAGGTGTGGGAGATGTTGACGTGGGGTTACTGCAAGTTTCCAGCGATTGTTGCGAGTAGTGGGCCACGGAGGAGTTGCTCGTTGGACTGGAACGTCGCTTCAACAGGTTCATGCGCTGGTGCCGACGCCACTTGGCTCTTCTGTTCGAAAACCAAACCTAAAGAAAAGAAAAAACAACAAGAAACAAACATCCCAACAAGACATTCAATTTAGCGTATGTCAAACTGGGCTGGCTGGTTTAATCTCACCTGAACTCTGGCCTCGCTCAACGAGGTACGACTGGACAAACGTTCTCTTGTGCTCACACAGGGATAGTGGCTTTTATCGAATTCCTTCTCCAATTCTTCCAGTTGCTCAGGAGTGAATGTTGTACGGTTCCGCCGGAACTTCGGCTCATCGTCATCGTCCAGGTAGTCAGAATCAATATGACGACTATCGTCGGGTGACTCCAGTGTATCGTGACTGCCCGAACTGGGAGAAATCGCCCTACTCGTACTGTTGGTACTGATGACAGATGTGGCATGATTTGGGGTCGGCATTGCCGTCAAAGCAGCCCCCGCACTAATGGCAGGCGACCAAAAATGAGGAGACGTGCCGCTGGTTGAAGCAGCAGCCGCTGCTGCGGCCGGGTGCCAAGAGAACCCTCCATACGGATGTGGAGGATACAGCCCATACGCAGCGGTGCGAGCGAATTCGTTGGCCACCCGTTCCGCCGCCCGATTCCTCAGTATGCGATTGATGGACGACACCGATGGGGCTGTGGCATTCGTACACACACCTGCAAATGGAAAAACAACAACAACAGAAAAACAAAAAGATCCATTACTGATCCCATTTCACATTTAAAGCGGGCAGGAAAAGGGTCCATCAGAAGAAGCTTTGTAAAATCCAGCCGATACCGTCAAACATCATAAATCGTTAATGCGATCATTGAGTTAATCTTCAATCTCATCAATGACGTTTAACCACAAAAACAACATCACAAATGATCCGTCGGCGAGGCCCTCAAACACACACACACACACAAATGCACGCGCTCTCTCGCGCTCGAAATAGGTCCCCTATGCATTTGCATACACACGTTCGTGCATGTGTGTGTGTGTATTACTGAACCATGACCATGCCCGTGTGTGAGTGAAGCTTCCAACTAATCGACCGCGATCAATCACAATATCAAACGAAAAAATAGGCAAGTAAGAAGTAATAGATTAAAAACCCCGATAAAAAGATGAAGAACAGAACCAAAAACAGAAACGAAAACAAAAAAAAACATTCACGCAGTGTGGGAACATTTCGTTTCGCTTCTGTCGGCTGTTTGGATGCTGCCCTTCATCCGGACCGAGAAAAGACTTACCTTCGGATATTAAGCGCTCGCGTATTTCCCAGGCGAATATCGTTGGATTTTCGCGCTTATACTGCTCGATTTTTGAGACCACGGTCGGAGTTGCCACTTTTGGCTTGGAGCCACCAATTAGGCCAGGTGGGCGCAAGGAACCTGCAACAAAGTCAATTATTTCAATTTATTGTACGTTTTGTTTCGCTTTTGTTTATGCTTAAGCGATGAATGCTACGATAAAATACTACGGAACGAGACAAGACGAATGGCAAAGGAACGTAATTACACATGGGAGCGGAGGAATACTCGTATTGCCATTATCATGCCTGCATTGTCCGTATCTATCCTGTCCATGTTCATACAGCCTAAATATCAGAAGGCATAATGACTTTATCGGAAATCTGCCTTTGCAAATTGCCACGCGTCAAATATTTACGACGGTTATTTGGGCATACACTGTGAGAATCGTTGGACTAAAGGGCAACTTAAAATTTGGATTAAGCTATTTTAGTAAAAAGAAGTTAATGCGGTGCACGTCAAACAAAAATTTCCTGATATATAACTGGGAGTAAGTCTAAGACAAATTCGTTTTACAAACGAATGTCGTAATTAGTGGGAAACACATTTGCCGGAAGTCGAATCTACATACGGACGGTACGAGCGAAAAACGAATTTGATATGTAGTGCACAGTGCGGTCAACTGGCCAATTGGTAACAAACGGGTGTGAATTCCTAGTAAGTCGCGTATACCTGGCGATCATCCTCACTATTAAAATGGCCAAAATTGCAATTATCATTAGGCCCATATTTTGGGTCATTGCGGTCCGTGAGAGTGAGCCACAATTTCAGCCATATCTTAATAATAATTTCATATTTATACTCGTTACGAAAGCTTACTAGTAACCATAATGGCCGTTTATGGGCCCAAACATAAATCTCAGTCAAATCTTCAAAATAGGTTCCTATATAGATTCGTAGTAAAATTTGATAAAAAATATTACGCATTTGTAGTCCTCCATAGAAGGATAAACTGTTAGTATACTGAATTTATCATTTAGTTTGCAACGTCTCACAGTATTGATCTGAGACCCTATACTTTTAATCATCGTATAATTCTATGACGATCTAGTCGCATCCGTCCACCTTACTGTCTGTTGAATGCATTCTACGAGTAGCGGTCAAAAGATAAAAGCTACAAACTTTAACTTGCACGATAATGGCTAATAGTCAGTCATAAGCAGTTCGGGCTTGTAAATGGGCGAAATTGGCTCATGGGAAAAAAGTTTCCCTAAAGGGTACCTAGGAAAAACTGTACCATTCGGTGAGAAATTGAAATCTGCCTTCTGGTGCAAGCCTATGCGGATCAGAAGGCAGTAAGAGGGATTTTTATTGTGTTTACTTTGTGAAATACTCAACTGCCACCAGTTTCTCATTGAATCGAAATCTAACTGCATTTAAGTGTATAGCCTATGACCATTGTAAAGACACATTCTTTGCTTGAGGTCTGAGAATGAGGAAGTAGCGTGCACCGAAACCGCAGTCACCCCTGCTTGCAACTAAAAGTATTTTCAACTGTATTTGAATAACTTTTTGGTTTTCTTTATGAACAATTGCTCAAAAAGAAACATGATCTCAAATCAGACTATAAGCTAAGGATTCAATACAGTAAAACCTCTCTAATCCGGGCAGATATAGTTTCGAGCTTTGTCCGGGTTAATGAATTGTCCGGATTACAGTACAACATTTTTTTAACTCAAAAGTTGGTTATGTTTATTTACTTTATTATGAAATAAGTTATTTAAAAGCGAAATATAAAAAATAAATAATATTTAATTCATTTTCTCTACGTGCCCACACGCAGAGAAAAAACATGGTTACTACATGGTCACGACAATAATAATATGTTCCCCGCAATAAAAGTATGTTCGTCGCAACCATAGCATTGTTATCTGAATTTATTTTTGACAATAGTATGATTGCTGCAATATTAATATGTTTGAAATGTAACAATAGTATTATTGCCAAATTTAAAAATGAAAATATGGTTATAGCAACAATATAAATATGGTTGGTACGACAAAACTATTGTGTTTTGCGTTTTATGTTAACAATAATATGATTACGGCAATCATACTGATTGATTGTAATTTTTCTTCATTAAAATATGCTTTTAAGAACAAATGTTATTGGTACGGAACTAATGCAATAATAGTACATTTTTTTATCGAAATTCAAATTTTTTAAACAAGCTGCTTTGGCTTTGTTTAACTGAAATATTTTTAATAAAAACGCTTACGTTTATTTAAACTTATTTTTTCTACTGTAAAATCAATCACTCCCTATTATTTTGAATTGAATGTATTTTTGAAAAATTTTCATAATTCAAATCTAAATAGTGATTATACTATGCTTGTAAGGATCATAACATGGTTGCGTGTAAATCATAGTATGGTTGTGAGGATCATACTATGGTTGTATATGAAACATACTATGGTTGTGAGGGTCATACTATGGTTGTGGAGATCATAGTATGGTTGAGTGTGAATCATACTATGGTTGTGGGGATCATAGTATGGTTATGTGTGAATAATACTATTGTTGTGAGGATCATAGTATGGTTGTATTTGAATCATACTATTGTTGTGAGGATCATAATATTGTTGTACGACAACCATATATTCAACAATAGTATTATCCTCCTCGAATATTGTCACCACAACCATACTTTTTTTCTGCGTGCAAGCAATAACTTCAAAATTGGCAGAAGCATTAACAATGGACAACGTTAGACATATTCTATTCATACCATGGCAGGTCTAATCTATATCTCTTAACTGAATCAGTGGTACAGACTCTTCATCGTCCCCTGGCGACGCTAGTGATAAAAGCATCGTTTTCTTGAAGAAAGTGATGTAAAAGATTCTCTCTATATGAATTAAATTCTGATCCATTGGCTTTAGGATGGCAGAGCACCTTGGAGACAAAACAAAACTCGAAAGCTATTGTCAGTATTCAGTTGCCTTTCTTTAGGATGCGATGGTGCCTTATCCAATACCAAAAGTGCTTTAAATGACTTGTTAGAATTGGTCAGAAAATTCTTCACATTTTCGATAAATACATTCTTAAACGAATCTTCAAAAACCGATGTCGACATCCAGCCTTTTTGGTACACTAATAACAAAAGGAAGTTCAATGTTTTAAGACGCTTGGCTTATGAGATCCAACTGCGTTCGCACAAGGCAAGAAAGTAAATCTATTATTTGATATTTTTCTACTAGGAGCTCATTCTCCCCGTTATGAACCCATGTTTTTATTGGAAGAGCTCTCGAAAATAGCGCTGACTCATTTGCAAGGTCTATCTGTTCCTCGTCAAGCCATATTTCCTTTTTTCAAGAAACTTGTTTTAAAGGTCCCTACAGCAGAGTCGTTGCTTGATAATTTTTTGCCACAAATTTTCAAACACCTGATTCCATGTCCAAACTTAAAATAAATATTTAAATTCTAACAGAAATTTGCACATGGTAATACACTGCTGAATAAACCATGCCATCCACCTGAACGTTTTTAACCAAATCCCAAAATTTTACTTATTCCTAAACAATTTTTACTGACCGATTTTAACCATACATTTTCAAAATGTAATGCAGCACTTAAGCTGTTGCGACGAACATTTTATCAGGAATTTGAATTTAAATCTGCCTGTGTTTCGAGCGGTTTCTGTCATATCAACCAAATTTGAGACACATATTTTCTGACATTATCTTTTTTAGATTTAATATCAAATATTGTGGATTTTGAGACATTAAATTGTTCACCCACTTGTCTGATGGATATTCTTTCTAATCGAGTCCAATATTGTGTTGTCGTTTAGTGGCGCCATTATAAACTTCCTACCTCCTCGCTAGTTTTAACACACCACCAATTTCACAAATAATATTTCTTCTAACTTAAATATTCAATCGTTTGCGTTGTTGTTGGGCTAACGAATGAAACAACATATTGATGTCCGGACTACAGAGGTGAAATTTAAAACCTGTCCAGAACGCTGAGCTGTCCGGACTACTGGGTAGTTCGGACCAAGAAGGTTACACTGTACTTCTATTTTTATTGCTAGGGTCACAAAATTCCGTTCCGTCTTAAGCAAAGATTTTCCTGTGACTAGAACCGATACGTTGTGATAGGGATGATATGCTTATATTACGGTAATTAATAATATGTTACTAAAACAATTACTACAAATAACGTATCGGTTGTCACCACCAATTATTGGTCCCAAAGTAGCATGTACTCCATATTTGGTCAGTTGCCAAGCCCGGCGGTTGTAACGGTGACTAGAACATCATACAAAGTGGACACGTACTACATCGCGTGAGTAAACGTTGGACGGTAGGTGCATAGTGAATAAATTAAAAATGGACTGCTTTTATTAAGGCTTCGATTGTTCTTATCTTCTGATACATGTTTGTTAGTAACTTTACTAAGTGTTAGATCAAACTAAAACTTTTTGAATTCTAGAACTGTTCTAATCCATATGCTCATATCGAATTTAAGATAAAACGTCGATTTTTTTGAGTGCAGAATTCTGAACTACCGGTGGCTGAGTGGTCTTTGAATGAGCGGCCGACCAGCCAGCAAACAATACATAGTGGCCGCTATTATGGCCATGTTAAAAGCAAACATTTTGATTAATGAACTGCAGGCATTCGCGCCACGGCTGCAGGGGCGGTGGGCAAGTGTGTCAGTTAGGTTGGCTGTTCGTTCGGTTGTTTGCACACAAAACGCCTCCCGTATTTGGTTTGCTTTGAAGCGCCCAAAGTGTTGGAAGCGACTACAAATACACACCACTCACCGAACAGCGAATGCTACAATCGCCAACAACAACATCGCCAAGCATGAATGATTATAATGAGGATAATCACATGTACTCGTACACCCATACATGTACAAACATCATTCAGACACACACTCACAGGTTAACATTTGACAAAGAGCGGACAGCCGTACGCAAACAATGAGAGCCGTAAACGCGTCGTCGTTCTTTCCGAAATTCAGAAATGCACAATGTGCAAATTGCCGCCACAGCTCAGGAGGCACAATCAACCAATCGCAGTTGATTATGATGAGGACGGTGACGGCGAGGCGTGAGGTTTGATAAATGGTTGCAGTACGTGAGCGTCCGTCTCTCCAAACATCGTTTGCCTCGTTCGGTTATCATAGTCCGCCGCCGTCGCAGCCCTACTTGTGAGATGAGAAGTTGTGGCCGCGTGCGAATGTGTGTTTGGTTGGAATAAATTTTCATGTTGGACAATTAAAATACATAAACTGTTTATTTTCCTTTAGCACTTCCGTAGAGAAGACAAGATAATTTCTTGCTTCCTTTTTTATTATATGATCAGCACTCTGATAATTCATTTACCAAAACAACGGACTGGCAGACAGACTGACTGACTAGCACACACACGCAGTAAAGTAGCGTATATGAGTAGAGAAGATAATGATTGGTTGAAAACAAAACCCACAATTATGATAAGCGAGGTCCGTGCAAATGGATGTCAGGGTATGTGTGATCGCGGATCTGTGCGCAGACTTAAGTGCAGGTTGCAATGAGGCACCGTTGCAGGATTTGCTAACGATTAAGCACAGATGGGACCATCTCAGGCTGAATTACCAACCGTTTTTGAAACAATACGGGGCAATTAAATGTGCCGTTGCAGGTGAGGTGCATAGTAAATTGATCCCATAATATCATAACCACATGAACAGAATTCGAGCTCAAGATGTCAAATCAGTTTTCGATATTTTTCCAGCACATACCATTATTGAAAATGACCAGTTTTGTACGTGGACCCGCAATGGTTCTATTCCGAAATCAGGACCAAAATTGTGTTAAACAAGTTGAATTGAAGATTTATAAAACTGTTAAAGCCTTTTTTGAATGAAATTTGTTTTGCTAGTAAAGCCTTATACTTAGTTCGATAAAACAAAATATGTCAGCATGTCCCCAATCTAAATTTAACACAAACTCAAAAAGTAATATTTTTACGCTCGATGGAGAACTCAAAAAAAGGTACAAAGATAAAAGTTAGTGCAAACAATGTAGAATATAATTTGTATAAAGAATTCTTACAAATTGTTTTTACATTTTTATTCTGTAAATCCAATTTTTTGAAGAATTTTTGTTTTGTTTTTGTCTCATATTAAGTTTGGTTTTTTCCTGTCAAATTTGGATTTTTCAATTGCGAATTTTGGTTACGTCACCGAACGGAAGTCCACATCAAAAAGGATTAATTTCATAAAGACGTTCTATGAGTACTGTTTTAAAGGTAAATGTGCACGAGATGGGGAAAGGTCCATATGTAAATCAACTCAAACAGATAGTTCAAAGACATTTTTCAAGTTTTTCCAATGCAGAAATGGAGCAATGTGTTGATTTAATATATTCCGTTTTTTATTTTATTTTCATTCAATGGTATTATGACTAATATTGGCGAAAACCCCATCTCATGTACATGAGCTTGAATTCGCCACAAGGCTCGAATTAAACGATGAGTTGATTACAATTTGGACTTTTCCCTATCTCGTGCACATGAATCTGATCTACAAAGAGTGACCAGAAACTATCCCAAAAAAATTGGAAAATTATTTAAAAATGAAAAAGAGAATTGAAATTTTATTATAGTAATATGTTAGAAACACTTATATATAAAAGAGAAACTTTGTATTCCGTATGAGAGAACTTTTAAAAAACTAATTTACAGATTTTTGGATGGCTAATATTGCAGACCTATTACTATCGATATTTTAATGATCAAAGAGTATGATAGCGAAATGATCCAAAAAAAAACAACATAACGACTGTCATTGCACAACTTCCGATAATCTGCATCAACTAATGGAAATCTTCTTTCAAGTTGAGCGATTTTATCGATCGTCATAGTAAACACATTGTAAAAGGCACATTGTTGTCAAATTGTTGCAAAAAACCATAGAATTTGCATGGTGGCCACAATCTTATTGTATTCACCTATCATAAATCGTTGGTATTGAACATTTTTATTTATACAGTAATCGATTAAAATCGCTCGAGTTTTTTTTATTTTGTTTAAATTTTAAAACGGATTGTAATTTCTTTTGCAAAGAAACAGTTTTTTTTAGTTTTTTACCACAGACTGCAACGAGTTTTCGCTTTAACGACCAGTTAGGGAAGTTGTTAATGAAGCACGGCCGATAAACTGTAATGCTAGATACACACGAGGCAACAGTCAAAAAAACGTAGCTTGTTTATTCAATACACAAGTGGCAACACAGCTGCACACAAAGCAACGGTTGCTTCAACATGGCTGTATTGATTCAACGGTACCCTCGTGTGTATCTAGCATTTCGTTCATGTGTGTTACAAGGAAATGCAAACCTGTTATACCCTCCAGCATGAGATTGAAGGTATATTCACTTTGTCTTTTAGTTGTAACACCTCGAAATACCGGTCCGAGACCCCATTAAGTATAAATTTCCTGAAAGATGATCAAGCCATGTCCGCCGGTGGAAAACAAACTACAGGTCGTACTATTGAAGCTAGATGCCCGAAGTTTTGCCTGAAATCGGCCCACAATGTAAAAACTGTATATGCACTACCAACCAGGGATGATAAAGTTGATATTTTGTTTCTTTTTTTACACTTTTTGACTTGGAAGGGTATCATGGTACTCCCGCAACTCATTTGAAACCTTTTTCAGAATTCCGTGAAAAGTAAATTACTTATTATTATCGCTTGAATTAATGCTTAAAACTACAATTGAAATAGGAATCACGTAAATAAAAGGCGGCAGAGTTATTCATAAGATGGACCGGTAGGTTTGGGGTAAGTCGCTCATAACGCCCTATTCTAAATTTAGTGAGATTGGATGTATACGTAATATAGGACTTGTATACATCGGGCATCGGCATTTACATATATATGGGGGCGTGAAAATGAAAACATGAACCGATATTTTTCATTATTATTACAATTGATAATAGATCTTCCATATTTCACTATATTGAACTTGACGAAGATTCAATGTTAAATGTGGCTTGTGGAATGGCAGGACCTCAAATCTGGAGAGACCTTTGCATGGGTGCATGGTACATTGGGCGATATGATTCAACGTACCATGCAATGGTTTTGCCGACAGCACACGAATCTGTATGAACCTTTGTGTAGGGCTATACCAAAAATGGACTATTAGCGACTCGTCGAGCTCTGTTGAATGTAATATGTGGCGTTTTCAGCAGATTTTGAGCTCAAACCAGAAAGGCCTTTGTAAGCTATCATAACATGGCCCTACATTGACCGATTTTAATAGGGTTTGCTCAATGGAACCAGATAGTGGTTCTGAATCGATTTGGGTATATCTCCTTGTATTTTGGGGTAACCAACATCAGCACTATACCATAGTACTCTACCACAGAGTGGTGTAGGGTATACAAAAGTTTTTTCTTTCCGACTTAAAAAGTACTTTGTTTTTCCTTTCTACAACGACATGTATCATCCCTGCTACCAACCATAAACAACTTAACAGCTGATTTGATAAAAGCTGATTTGATTTTTGATATATTGTGAAACTGTTGGCAGATTATAAAAGCTAAATGCAGTTTGATTTTGTGCATTCACGTCAGAGTTAATGCAGTTTAGGAGGAGTTAATGCACGAGTTAGTTTGCATTAAGTCTGTTTATGCACCTTAACGCAGTCGTCTGTCTAGGCTATTAGTGCCTATACTAAACTACTGTTCTATTTCTTGAAGAATTGAGTAAATCAGGGCATTTCTTGTAGACATGAACAAAAATGACTCCTTCTGTTAACGAATGACTTAAATATTGCGGGTTTGCCACCCAGTCTCTGTTGTCGAGGCTTAACCAAAACCGCACTATTGTTCATTTATTCGAAAGTTTTCCAGAAAGCGGCAACACTGATTCAGAGAGAAGGAGGGAGAGAGTCGTGAACGACGAGTGGTGCATACGTATTTGAAATTGTAAATAATTCGTAATGGTTAATTTCACAAAACAGCCCTTGAATAATCGAATGTCAATCAAATTAACTAAGTGGACAAGCCAACACGACACACAAACAATAGTTTGCGGAGTGTAGCTGGTCGACTTGTCAGTGTGGTACTCGTATTCTCTAACCCACCATTTTTCATTGCCGACATACACGTACATACAACAAAACGCACGGGAATAGATGCCGGCGTACTTGTTTGTAATGTCTGCCAACCCTTCCACCCGCCCTCCAGCCAACTCATTTTATTCCACCATTGTCCGTGGACACTGAGTGGGCGTGAGAGAGAGAGAGAGAGAATGAGAGAGGAAGCGATAGAGTCGATGGAAACGCTAATCAGGAATGGAAAATGAGAATTTATGTTTAAACTTACCCAGTAGTTTGGATACCGCACCCTGTTGTGTCAGCATGTGTTGGGCGATATCATATCCTCGCAAGCCACTGAATCGTGATAGTTCAAGTATTCGCTGTTGAGATACCAGAGCGCTCAGCGTGCTGGGGGATGGCTGGCCATTAGCTCCGCCCGTAAAAATAGCAGATCCCGGTATTTGTCCGGAAGAAACTAGTCCCACTGCAAGAAAGACACCCAAACACGAAAACAGTTTCATTACAAAAATGGTCATTGCATGCAGACGCGCTACGAGTAGTGCGCGTGTATTTGTGACACACAGGCGTGCATCGCATCGATTCATACACTCACAAGTACCCCAACCCCCCTCAGCACAAGAGTGTGCGTGCGAGTACAATAACAAATAATTACTTAATTGAATACCTCTTATTTGTGTCACACACCAAATAATTTATTTCAATTCAATTTGTTTTAGTTGCGTTTAGTTAGCTCTATCGCATTTGACGTTTTGTTTGTTTGTCATTTCATTTTGAACTCACATACACAGACGCGCATTGGAAAAATGCACATCCCGTCCCTCAACCCATTTCGAAAAGACTTGAAATGAAATAAAACAATGAAAATGGTAAATGATGAGCAAATATGGCCATGTATGTCACAACAACACATACCCGCCACGTATTCGCCCCCACCCCCCATCATTGATCCACATCATTAAGTTTGTTTCCCAGCAGCAAAACGTAGCCGCTCAGGAATCAGACTCAAGTTGCTGTCTGCCCATAAAAAGACAAATATCAAAAGATCATATTCTTTTCGGCCGTGAAATTTCAAGGGGATCATGTATTTGCACCGACAAGTTAAAGTCACGTTCCACCTCGATTGGATAAATTGCACGTTAGGCGTTTTACGCTATGCTCACGCTAACGCTAATTAATGTTGAAATTCACAAAATACTTAATAAACTGGGAAAAATGTAAGCTACTACTGACCCAAAAACTGCATTTGTGAAAAATGACTTCCCCGATTTTGATGAAACTTGGTACATATATTCTCCTAGTTGCTGCCTGTTATATGAGACACCTTAACTCAGGTTCGACTTGGAAAAGTTAGCTGTGTTAAATGTCAAATACATTTGGGAAATTACAAACTATTTCCTGAACAATTTTTAGAAAAAAATATCCTTTTTCGCAATACGAGTATTAAGGGATTAAGGATATATCATTGATTTAGAGTGTTATGTCCTGCAAAATACTATTTTACACAATCTCAAAAAGGACGCCCATACCTATCACTAGACACCTCGTTATTTAATTTCTGATGTTGCGTTCTCAATATATTTGACATCTAACACAGCTTACTTTTTCGAAAAATGCTTGGCTATGCCTACTTTGAGATGCTGTAGGATTTCAACCAAGTCGAATCTGAGCATATATTAGGTGCCAGGCGCCAACTAGAAAATACATGTGCCGAGTTTCATTAAAATCAGTAAAGGTAAAAATCCAGACTGGTTCGAAAATTGTTGGGGTTACCCTGATGTTTTTTTAACCGAAAAATAATTTATGGCATTTTAAAAATCAACACACAAAACGAAAGGGTTCATTGAAAACAAACTCCGTTCTTCACGTTCTAAATGAACTGCACTCACGTCCTGACTAACGAAGTTATAGGTCGTTTATCAAAAATGTTTTGCTTTTCACTCAATAAAAGATGTGTTAAGAAATCAAGGACCTAACGATTGCTGACCAAAACTCCCAGGCATGTTCTTTACATATTCGAACTGATTAATGAATGATATCTTATGATGAATGAAAAACTCGATAAGAAATATTGGATTTTTAAATAAATAAAGTAAATCGATTTTTGACTAATAGATTATTTGGCGGAAAAAATGTAAAATCGACTTTTCGTTAGTTAACAATAGTCGATTTATCATCTCGACGTTTTTGGCGGCTGGACAACGAACAATATGTCAGAAGTAGGGCGCAAATACACAACGACATTGTCGGATCACAGTTTCCGCATTAACACATTTCAGAACGGGACGAAGAGTATGTAGCAGTACTACTTTATCATATTGAACTTGTTGCAAAAGAATCAAATGTTTCATTGAAATTAAAAAAATTAAATTGTCAAAAATTAAGTTATTGAAAGGAAAACAGGCGGTTTTGAATTTTATTTCTCTTTTAAGTATTTATTTTGCAGAAATCAAACAACTAAAAAAATGCGAGCAAGTCGAATTTATTGATTTGCTTAGGAATCCGTCAGTAAAGATAGTTGATGTTTCCCAGACAGAAATTGGTAAACAAAAAATTAACTTAGGACTTACAGAAGGTTAACATCAACAATTTTGTTCCAAATTAATTTTCTGCAGTTTTGTCTTCAATCTTAACATTGTCACCTACACTAAATTTAACATTTTTAATATTTTTTTCGTTTTTTTGTTATTTATTCGGTCTTTTATCATTATTATGACTTGAGCAGTTTTTTATTCTGGTTCGAGACCTTTATGTTGTTTCTTTTTCAGAATCAACTTAAAAAGAAGAAATTGGTGAAATGTATTTGCTACGGTTGCCAGGCAGACTGTACAGCTGTTTCTAAACCCGCCAAGGTTTTTCTTCAGCAGTCTTTGGCAACGATTACTTCGGCCACAAATCAAATGACTTATACGGGAGACTCATTTTTATTAATGAGAATTACCCTTTGTGTATAGTCTTCGAACTGTGCGTAGAGCAATCTTCAACGCGCAATATCATTTCCACCAATTCCGTTTCGCATGGGTCTTCGTTGAAAACCACAAATGCAAAAAGCACAATCAAAGTGTGCATGTTTTTTGTGCGTACATATACTCATACATGCGTTGCACATTAGGGCGTACCAATCCTTTTTAATAGTTTTTTCGTTTTTTTGTTATTTATTCGGTCTTTTATCATTATTATGACTTGAGCAGTTTTTTATTCTGGTTCGAGACCTTTATGTTGTTTCTTTTTCAGAATCAACTTAAAAAGAAGAAATTGGTGAAATGTATTTGCTACGGTTGCCAGGCAGACTGTACAGCTGTTTCTAAACCCGCCAAGGTTTTTCTTCAGCAGTCCTAATGTGCAACGCATGTATGAGTATATGTACGCACAAAAAACATGCACACTTTGATTGTGCTTTTTGCATTTGTGGTTTTCAACGAAGACCCATGCGAAACGGAATTGGTGGAAATGATATTGCGCGTTGAAGATTGCTCTACGCACAGTTCGAAGACTATACACAAAGGGTAATTCTCATTAATAAAAATGAGTCTCCCGTATAAGTCATTTGATTTGTGGCCGAAGTAATCGTTGCCAAAGACTGCTGAAGAAAAACCTTGGCGGGTTTAGAAACAGCTGTACAGTCTGCCTGGCAACCGTAGCAAATACATTTCACCAATTTCTTCTTTTTAAGTTGATTCTGAAAAAGAAACAACATAAAGGTCTCGAACCAGAATAAAAAACTGCTCAAGTCATAATAATGATAAAAGACCGAATAAATAACAAAAAAACGAAAAAACTATTAAAAAGGATTGGTACGCCCTAATGTGCAACGCATGTATGAGTATATGTACGCACAAAAAACATGCACACTTTGATTGTGCTTTTTGCATTTGTGGTTTTCAACGAAGACCCATGCGAAACGGAATTGGTGGAAATGATATTGCGCGTTGAAGATTGCTCTACGCACAGTTCGAAGACTATACACAAAGGGTAATTCTCATTAATAAAAATGAGTCTCCCGTATAAGTCATTTGATTTGTGGCCGAAGTAATCGTTGCCAAAGACTGCTGAAGAAAAACCTTGGCGGGTTTAGAAACAGCTGTACAGTCTGCCTGGCAACCGTAGCAAATACATTTCACCAATTTCTTCTTTTTAAGTTGATTCTGAAAAAGAAACAACATAAAGGTCTCGAACCAGAATAAAAAACTGCTCAAGTCATAATAATGATAAAAGACCGAATAAATAACAAAAAAACGAAAAAACTATTAAAAAGGATTGGTACGCCCTAATGTGCAACGCATGTATGAGTATATGTACGCACAAAAAACATGCACACTTTGATTGTGCTTTTTGCATTTGTGGTTTTCAACGAAGACCCATGCGAAACGGAATTGGTGGAAATGATATTGCGCGTTGAAGATTGCTCTACGCACAGTTCGAAGACTATACACAAAGGGTAATTCTCATTAATAAAAATGAGTCTCCCGTATAAGTCATTTGATTTGTGGCCGAAGTAATCGTTGCCAAAGACTGCTGAAGAAAAACCTTGGCGGGTTTAGAAACAGCTGTACAGTCTGCCTGGCAACCGTAGCAAATACATTTCACCAATTTCTTCTTTTTAAGTTGATTCTGAAAAAGAAACAACATAAAGGTCTCGAACCAGAATAAAAAACTGCTCAAGTCATTTTTAATATTAATATTTATACAGTCAAAAACTTGACAAACTAAGAAATATTCGATCAAAAAAACCATAAGTTGATTTTTTGCTTCGACTGTGTGTGTACTCGTAATTCGTCCTCAAGCCGAACAATAGCAGTGTTCGTTATAGGCTACTAAACTACTTACCTTTGTATGAAAGTCACTCGGTAAGCAAGCGATTCGGCCTTAAGTCGCCTGAAAAACGAGTGAGGGTTCCCTCATTTATTTTTCTAGCTGAACGTCAAACATGACACAACCCTCTTATGAGAACATATGAAATAATCCAGCAAAAAGAAGTGGTCTCTTCGTATTGGGTTCATTGCACGAGGTGGAAAAAGTGACACTATGAATCAATCCAAACTGATAGATAGTTCAAAAACATTTTTCACATTTTTACAAAGCAAAAGTGTAGGAAAAGATTGATTAACTATACTTCAATGATTTTATTTATGACAACTTATACTTTTTTAATGTCTGATATTGACAAATTCGCCGAACAGCCCTCTTGTTGTTAAATTCTCTTTTGATGTAAACTTGTAGAATCGATTTTGCCATACATATATTTCTCTCAATTTTTGTTTGCAAACTGACTAAACAATCTCGATTAGTCACCCAGAAAGAACAAGTAAACCCAGTTTTTATGTTGAAACAGTAGAATTTATTGCTAGCATGACTGTGATTATTAACAACTCCTGTAGATCAGGATAACAGGGAACGTCAAAACTACAACTCTCTCATTTTTCAAATAACGCATAATGCAATTATGTGTTAACAATAGATTTGGTGTCAAACCGCCTTTTACAATTTTCCCAAAACATTTTGCACACTAGTTTGACTTCTGACAGCCAACAATGGCAAAGGCATTACGAGTAAAAAATGTAACCGTCGTAAAGTTTGATTACATCTATAGATGGACAGACGGTCATCGTTCATTCAAATCAGATTGTGGTTCGAAATCGAACGCTATAATAAATATGGGTTTTAATGTTAACTAAACCCGGACTATCTGGTTATTCAAATCGAAAACATGCAACCATTTTCCAGCATTAGACAAAAATGGAAGCCCTTTGTTTCACAAAATTTAAGCATTGATCTATCTTGTTCTTCCCCAACAAATTTTATTATAAAAAACAAAATAAAGAATTTGTTTGAAATAAATATCTCATTTAAATGATGTTTATGCGAATTTTTTTCTTCTTGAAAACATCGGTAAGAATATCGAATACTTTGCTGCTGCGGTTTTTTTCACCTGGTAATCGTCGCGACTTCATGAGTAGGAAATAAATCTCTAAGAAATCTAAAAGTATGCCTATAAAAATGCATAAGCTGTTCGGAGACGGCATTAAGCTGTGGGTCCTGATCAGTGCGTATCCGTACTATGTATATCGCGCTGAGCTCGCTGATTTGAAAAACAAAAACACATTTCAATGCTAAAATATGTTTAATTGAGATTCGTTGGAACCAATACATAAATGTTTGGTATTACTTGATCGCATTAAAATATCCAAAAGGCAAAAACTTTCTGTTACACATTCTAGAATGCTTTCTTGTAAAGGCCTCCTGATAGCACGCCTTCCTTATCCTTATGAAAAGGCTCATGGTGGTTGTATCTGTTCTCGAGTAAGCTACAACAGGTGTTAAAAAACTGTTTTGATGAGAATTTTCTACTTTATAGATGGGAGTGCGGACACGGTTGCTCTCAATTTGAAAATTAGAAATAGTTTTGGGGCTACAGACTTAAATTTAAGCCCTCTTCGGACAAAGTTTTCTCCGCTAGGTTATTTACATTACGTGTAGAGTAAAAAGTATTCAAGACTATTATTCGCCACATACATATGTGTAGGCATTATATTGATGTGAGGCCTGCTCTGAGTACCGGACTTTCAAAGAAGGAAAGTGAACATTTGCATCCATCAGACATTTGTGCAGAATTCCAGGAATGTGTAATGGATTTTTTAACGATCCAACAAGTCCTCTAAAAATCGATCTTTCCAAATGTGAATGTCTTTGTGCACAAATCGCAGATTTTACATCACTGTTGCTCTAACCAATGTCAATTTTGCTTAAAGGGCTATAACAGGGTCAGTTTCATAGCCCGTCGTAGAGTCCGAAAAGTTAGTGATTGACAAGATGGAGAATGAGGCACTTAGTTTTATACACAGTTCGCCGTCGAAAGGGCCTAATAGTGAAAACCGTAAGTTTTTCAAGCGGCAAACCACTCGAGATGCAAATTTTTCAAATGCCTGCTTATTCTTCATTTTGTTTTTTTGTGATTAAAAACTTCTTAGTGAAAATTTAGGTGAAATTCATTCGTGGAAATAAATAACGCTCTGTGATCTTGTTGAATTTAATAAAATTTATTGTTCTGTTTTACACCGACAATTTCTAATGTGAGCAGGAGTGCCCGTTTTCATTAGTTTGCCGTGAAACAAACCACGAAAAGAGCACAGCCCCGGGCAATGTTTGATTATACCTTTTAACGATTTAAAAATAAATACAAAAGTTAATTGTCCTCTTCTTCTACTGGAGATTTTATGAAATGTTAATTTTTAATATTGTACGTAATATTTTTATCACATTTGCTATTTTAACCCCAAAAAGCGTTCCCGTACTCCGAAAACCTGTAAAGTTGCAAGCAACTTTCAGGGAAACATAAAAAAAATTGTTTTCTCTTTTACTACTTTTTACTCGAAGAATTTTGCTGTGTAAAAGAGGTAAATTGCAAACAAATGAGCTATTTTCATTCTAGGACAAAAGCCAACGAATAATGTAGTTTTGTTTTAAACTAGAATGGAAACAATCAAATTAAAAAATTTATCATCTCTCACGTTTTAAGGCCTATTGCTTTTAACAATATTAGTACAAGTCTGTTCCGAATTTTTGTTCATGCTCAATTTTTACTGCTTTCACCGCTTATACTACTTATAGAAATCCATTCCAGTATTTTTTTTTGGAATTTTTCTCTCTTGGAAGAACTTTCGTTAAAACTCTCTTTTACTAGTACATGGACATTTCTATTTTGAGTAATGACGTGTCATTTGACATCTGGCAAATCTATGTACGACTGCTTTTCTTAATTTATCTTCGGAAATTTAAATGGAATATGTATAATTAATACATCTATTTAAAAAGGAATATATATATAATTAATACATCGCTCCATATCTGCATTAGAAAATTTTGAACTATGTTTGAGTTGATTTAGATATTGACATTGCCCCATCTCGTGCACATGAACCTACAAACGAAGAAAAGATAGAACCTCTTTATGAAATTAAAATGTTTTGGCAATTCCAACATTGTTTATTGCTTGTACTATAAAAATATTCCATTGTTTGCTCCAACCTTTTTGCAAAGAAACATGAACCTATCCTTTTGTTGGACTAGTGCATTTCTTCAAATGACATACGTAGTATGTTTTTCTTCAACATTAATTTAAGGGAAGAAGCGGAAGCTTCCGTCACTTCAGGGAGTGTAATTCATTCGAAGGTATAATTGCTTCTTCTTGTAATGATAAGTGGAAGTTCGTCTTCAGCGGTACTACAACAAGGTAAAACATCGTATTCAGGGAACTGATTTAAATTTTTGTGTTAGCGATTCCTACAAAATCAGCGAAATATTTTATTCGGTACTAGAACAGGAAACCAGATGAGGGACATACAGGCGTATTTATGACCGTACCTAGTAAGGTTCCAATGGCTTACTTGGAACGATGTGTACATATATGATAACCCCCTGGATCAGAAGGAAAACTGATGCAAAATGTAGTTAGAGTACATAAAGCTTCATAAATAACTGACAAATTGTACGAAGCGCGCTCTGGCAGTATGTGCAGGTGGACTCTTCTGATTAACTACCATGCCTCCCGTATGAGGCATGTGAGTCAAAAGGCTTTATCCTGCAGAGACAAGGAACTAGTCGTATCTGTTTGAAATTTGTGGGCTACTGTGCTGTCCGTACATCACCGCCGCATGACTCCAACTAAGTAAAGAAGAATCATATATAAATTTATAGAACCAAGTCAGTGTTCAAATCAATGAGTCTATAGTCTAGGCGGCTGAAATGTCGCAGATACACATTCAAACGTTCGTTTTCGGAAAGCTTCGTTAGAGCTTACCCATATTTATTATTGTCAAACTGCGCAAAGTGTCATATAAGTAATGGTTACATTCAACTTTATTTTAATTGTTACTTTTTGAATAGGATTGAAACATCAACTATACGAAGTTTGTCACCAATATCAAATTACAAATTGATGTCCCAAACTCAGTAATTTACATATAAACTAGAGCAACAAATCCATTCAATGCGGAACAACGAAATCCAAGCTTGCATAAAACAGAAAGCCTTTTGCAATAAAGCAGAAGTGAACTGATAGGTCGTAGGCAATATGTAGGGTTGAGCTTAAACAAATCATCAGGAATGCAGAGTGACAATGAAAACTTTACATACCAGAATCGCCAAAACAAGTCGACATAGAGTAGAAGGCAATAGTGGGATTTGTTCAAAGGTCAGTAAATTTGTAATTTCTTATCCACTTTATATAACCGCTATTGTGGTTGTACAATTATTCCTTTTATTATTCCCAACAAGGGAATAATATTAAAATACTAAAATTGGGATGATTTCATAAATGTTAAATATACTTCAAAGGAACAATTAAGAAATCACATATTTGATAGTTCTGAATTAATTTTTTTTACCAATTTCTGTTTGGGAAACATAAAGAATCTTCACTATAGGATTCCTGCTCGTAGTAATTCGCATTAGATTGATTTATTTACGCTGACAGGGGAACAGAGTTCCATGAGTAAATAATTTAAGAATGATTAGTATTATTTAAATTTTTTTTGATCTACTCACAAAATAATTTTAGTCAACTACAAGAAAGTCGAATTCGACTGACTGCTAAAAATTGTTCCACCAAAAGTGGTTTGATCAAATAGTTACCCATTACCAGGTTAGTAGAGGCGCCGAAGGGTGCACTACAAAACCGAGATATTCTCGCCGACAAAAAAGTGTGTAGCGTCAAATCTTTTCAGAAGGCGTCCTTTCATTGTTATACTTTACTATAGATTACTTTAATAGTTTCTAGAACTGAAATCGACTATCGAAATGTTCTCTAGGTGTATTGACAATTTACCCCGAAAACTTTTCTGTCATTTTCCGATTGATCGAGCAATGAGTTTATATTATATTTTGTTAAAACATTGAGTGGATACATTGATATGATAGCAGGACATAACAAGAAGTTCTTTTTGCCACGGCAACATTTCATTCGGCATGAAATGAAAAGTTAAAAAAGTATAGTTCTGTTCAAATTGCAAAACTAAAAAGTATCGTTCTGTACGAATTATGAGTTACGGCAGTCTTTCTAGAAATTGTAAGCTTGTGTACATTCCTTATTTATTCGAAATACAGAAAGAAAACATCGAACAGCGGATCGAGTTTGTCATCTGTATTGCATTTTAGCTTTATAAACTCTGTTTTTTTTTTTGACTACATCACTAAATTTTAACAGAATAACAGATGGGAAAAAGATATTTCGGGATACGCTTAGAATTCATAAAGGTTTCCTTATTGCCAAATTAATACTGAAACAATGGGCATAAATATCCGAATAAAAAAAACATGATCGGAAGAAAAGTATGTGTTGATATGTCAATACGGCTGTGTTTACATTACAAATTATAATCGCGCTTATCCCTGTCCATTGGCCAGTAGGTTGCTATTTGCAATTTAATTTCTTATGTAAACATATCGTACATTTCATGAGAATGCTATGACTGCGTGTAAGAAATTAATAGTATCAGAAAACGTAAGCGGTTGCGACGTAAGACGGTGCGAGCAGTTGTCAGAGTCAAGACATATCTACCGAGGTAGTCTCACAAGTACAACGAATATCAATCGCACAATATTAAGAGGGATGGATGTAGTTTGCCTTTTAATAATGAAGATATCAGGCTTGGTTTTTGATGTTGTTTGTCCGTTCTTTATTTTGGCAGAAATGTTTCTTTCTTTACCTGGCAGAAGTGCCGTATACGGAATTGGATTGTCTCAAATTTTGTGAATTTTCACTCTTGTACATTTTAACGACTCTTTCATTTTCATTTTGAATTCTACTTTTCGCTAAATTTTACTGGTTTTTCGCGTTTCCACCGTTATTTTTTGTTTTTTTTAAGTGCCGTCGGTACCTTACCCCGACCCGGGTTAGGGCCTACTCACCATTGGTGGGATGCAGTTGTGGCATGGGGCCGACGTTACCAGTTGTTGGGGTATTAAGTGCCGGAATTCTTGGTGGATCCATTTTCCAGTGTGCTGGTATATTGAAGCTTGCTGGTGCTATAGATCCAAAGTCTCGATTGATGCCCGATTCAATCAACATGACAATTGATTTACTGCGCTTTCTGAAAAGTAAAGCCCAATCTTCGTGGCGTTTGTTGCTTTTTGGATTGGATCTTATATTGATTTTGTTTATCTTTTCTTCTTTTTATTTTAGTTTCAATCGAGTAAGTAGGTAGTATGTATTTTAGCACTGTTCCTATTTTTCGTTTGTGTTCCGTTTTATTTTATATTTTCTTTTTTGCCTTCTTTTATTAAACGCTCACTAATTTATGGGACACATTTATTTGTTGAAATCGTCATTAACGCTGAAAGAGCCCGACTGAAACAAGATGCGAAACATGTTCTTCTTCTCCCGATTTCAAGTTATAATTTGTTCTTCTTTTTTGTTCGTTTTTTAATCTCATTGAAGCGCAATCACGATCCAAACACGAAACCACCAGTTATCATACTGAGACATTTTCTCTGCTTTTGAGCTGAACACAAGTCACTGTTGCTGCTGCTGCTTCTTCACTCGCATATCCAAGGGGGGGCCAGTACACGTTTAGTGCCTCCTGTGTGTGTGTACGTGGTTTGTTTACACTCGTACTCATTTGACTGACTTTCTTACGTCGTTTTGAGTGGCTCGAAATGCTCATTCACTCATTTCAGGAGAAGCAGCACAACCGAACGAACAAGAAGTCGGGGGACCAGTTCTTCCACACACAGCCACACGTGAATGCCGTAATGGCGTCCTCAACCGGGCACGGCTCAGAGTGTGAGAGAGACAACAATAGCTTTATTTACATCACACTCTCTCGACCAAAGCCCTTCCCACCAACGACAGCGCAATTATCGCCGTCAAACATCTCGAGTAGGCAGTGCCGGTTGCAAATGCTTAAGTTTTTCAATGCCAACAACGCCACAAAACAACAGCAACAAACGGCTGCCGTCACCGCCTCTCTCCGCTCTCCTACACGGTCTAATTAAACACAGTTCATCGGTATGTGTGCAAACATGTTTGTGTATGCACATGTTTGGCTGTGGGTGTGTATGTAGGTAGGGTGAGTGTCAGTTCGACCGAATGAATGAATGAGTGCATGAGCACTCATTCGGTCTCACCTTTTTGCTCGCTCATACTTTCATAAGCGAATCGTCGCATCTAATCGAATAAAAAACAACACTTTCCTGATGGACCGAGTGTCTTCTGTTGGCTGTTATGCTACACCAACTGCCTGCCAACTATTGATGGTCACATTTTGAACTGCAATTAAAGTTACACCGACTTGCAAATTCTTCACTCTACCGCATTCGTACCAGGAACTGTGCAAAAAGCACCCTATAATTTTGATTATAGCAACTCGCCACTCACCCCACCCTGAACACAGCATGTCTGTACGTTAGGATAGGCGGAATGGAATTCATTAGACACACATACACATGTGCACTTCGGTTTGTTTGTATACGACGTACTGACATTTTGTTTCAATTATAATTGGACTAAGTACAAACATATGCACACCCACTGTCATAAGCGCATACACGGAAAAAAATGACTTAAGTTGGAAATTTCGAAATAAAAAATATGGGCGATTTCATCGTCTATCAGTTAGACAGGCCTTGGTGCCATTAACAAGGTATATCCACTAGCCCACGGTACAATAAAGAAGGTAGTGTTATACAATCAGTTCGACTCAATGACAAAGTCATTTGAAAGAGAATGCCAAAAATACTTTTTAGTGAATCATTCATGATTATTGTGAATGTTTGACAATTTTCTTTGTCAAAAGAATTGTTATTGTACCATTTAAAAATTAAAATATTTAGATAGGAAGTTAGCCATTAACGTGCCTCCACTAACTAAAATTGAAATTTGCGATGCATTGTCTTAAGTACACACGATGTTTTGAACAAGCTATGGCTAATAGAGCAAAACACAACAATACATGACTTAGATAAGATTCTAAAAGTAAGGAAGAACCGTATTAAAGTTATAATAGGGAAGGGGTCCACGGCATAACTCAAGGTGTTCCGCAGGGATCGGTTCATTGTCTTGGACTAGCACAGCCCATTTGGCAAAGACTCTAGACTTCACAGATGATATTGCCATAGAAGCAGTTGCAAAACTTATTTACCATATAGATAGGCTCACGAATCACTTTATTGCCCCGGTCAGCAGATATCTAGCCAAACACAAAACGAAAGTGTGCTAATAAGCAGCAGTTCTCATTTATATCTTGTTTGGAACCAAGATATAAGGTCCACTGAACCCCATTAATAGTCGTAAGTGGGCTTTATGCAAGCAAATAGTTATGTCACATGCGTTAAAGGAAAGTCGACTGAAGCTTAATCCCAGTTTGCAGGAATGCTGAAGGAGGCTATTAAGTGAAATTGTTTTGCCGAGGCTTTATTGACAAAAGCGACCGCTAGAAAGATAAAACTAATTCGTTATTTGTGGCAGATGCCACAAAACGCGTTAAAAAAGTTAAGCTCAGTGCAGACAAGAGGGTATAATGGCAGCTACATCAAATGGACGTACCAACTGAGCGCAGCGCCATACAGGACACGGATGCTCCAGGAAATACCTGTACTGATATGGGCGCAATATGCGAAGAAAAAGTGCGAACTACTTAAAGCATTTAATTTAGTTGTCAAGAGGGAAACTTAAGCTTTGTACAACATTAACAAATTTGATATTTTATCTACGGAAACGAAGTTTCCAGAAATAAAAAATGCAGTATTTTAGACGCTGCGGCTAAAATCACCAATTTTTATTAAGTGTCAACCAAAATATTTTAGAAAGTATTTTGAATTGTTTGAAAAGTTTATAAAATGTGTACCATATGCCAGATATTGACTAAAAATGATTTTTACTTCAATTTCACAGACACATGTTTGACACCTTTTCACGTTTTCAATAACGTTTGTCAATTGTTTTCCAAAACTTTTAAATGCAAATTGTTATGCAGTCTTTTAATTGAAAATGTAAAATGCTCATATTGACAAACTTTATTTTCTGTGTATGGATGTGTTCATATGAATATATACAAGCACTAGTACGAGCGTCGAGAGGCATTGAATACATAAAAACAGAAAACGCACTCATCGATTTTTTAAATAATATTTAATTACAGGCATACAAGCCACTCAGAGGCCATTAATCTAACAGCAGTAAACAAAAAGCGAAGTAAAATATTTAACATTGTGCGTGCATGTAATAAAAGATAAAAGTGAATACTTGAAGTAAGCGCAAACTAGCGTTTTTGTACTTTTTTGTCCTAGTGAGACCGCTTAAAGATTTACTATTTCCCTAAATGTTATTTCATTAAGCTTTAAATTTAGAGAAATTATTAGTGGTGTTTTGAGTTAAGCCTCGATAAAAAAAGAATGGATGGTAAAACCGCAACAGTTAAGTGATTAACAAAAGTGCCAAATTCTAAAGAGACGATTCCAAAAAAAATTATTACTGCCATTTTAGTACTTAGCCTAGTAAGGAAATATATGAAAGCCTACATAACCAACTAAACCGGAAGGTAAAAACAAGTGCCCGAAGAGACAAACGGAAAGGGACCAACCGTAGTCGAGACCTCTACCAGGCAACAAAGAAACTTATGAATACTAAAGGGGGTGGAACCACTTCGAAATAACCAAGGAGAACTTGTAACATCCAAAGAACATCAACTTGAACTTTGGCATGAATTTTACGAAGCCGTGTTATCATCATCCGTCACTCCCGCACAGACACTATGTACTTCACATACGAATATCTTTACCAACTCACCCGGTGTGTTAGAAAACAATAAATTTCCAGGACTGGATAGTATATTTCCAGAGTTCTTAAGAGTAGATCCGGAAACGACCGCTCAACACCTGCTGCCTACCATCGGCAGTTTTTGGCAAAATTAATTCCTTCCCGAGGAACTAGCCGAAGGAATCTTTGATAACTTGCCAAAGAAAGGAGACCTAATAGAACGAAGAAATTGGAGAGGTACTACATTACTCAGCATGGTCAGCAAGGTGATTGCTCACATACTAAATAAGAGAATATAAGACGTGATCTTACCCGGACTCAGGAATAAACAAGCGGGATTACGTCCGTCGACCATGTAAAAAGCTTAAGAGTAATAATGGAACAGTCGGTTGAATGCAGATCACCACTGTACCTAACACTTATCGACTTCGAGAAAGCATTCGACACCCTCAATCACAATGACATATGATAACCCTGATAAGAAGTTTATATGCCAATGCCAAGTGTACTCCACGTGACTCCACAAAAACCTGCTAAGTGATAGAATAGCCATCAAAGAGGGCGTCCGGTAAGGATATGTGCTATCACCCCTGCTTTTTAACTGTGTGCTGGATCAAGTGATGCAAATTACAACTATGCAGGGAAGAGGTACAACATGGGGACTACAAGGCAGACTAGAAGAGCTTGACTGTGTCGACGACATCTGCCTCCTTTCCCACACTTTTACCAATTTGCAAGCCAAACTGAGTTTAGTCCAGGAAACTGCATCCCGTGTAAGTCTTAAAAATCAACATCAGTAACTACTTTTATCAGATTAGTTAACAAAAATTTACTGTCATACGCTTACTTATTTGATATACATATAAATACGCGTATAAGTATATATATATATATATATATATATATATATATATATATATATATATATATATATATATATATATATATATATATATATATATATATATATATATATATATATATATATATATATATATAAGTACATGTAATCTCAAAATGAACAAAATTCATTTATAGTTTAAATGTTTAACTAATTGCAGTAATTATATAAACAAACAAAAAGAAATAATTTTGTAATTTTTTTTTGCAGAGTCTAGGAATTTTGTGATTTTCCTTTAGATACAGAAATGGCACTTTTTGTTAACAAATGGCTTAACTACTGCTGCCCAATTTTATTTGTCGAGGCTAAAAATCATATATGTTACTATTGTCAGAGTTACCTCTAATGGCCATTGCTTGTAAAAGTGGTCCATTTAGTGGCTTCTTCTGTACATTCATATACTTAGTAGGGACAACATTGAACACACCCATTTCAATAGTAGAACCAAACATATCCCGCTAATGTCATATGGGTTTTAAAAACTAACCTCAACCTGTAACGGGATTTTAAAATTGTTTCAACTTTCATCATGGAGTGGTCAGATAATGACAACCGTATCGCTGTAATAGCGCTTTTCGAGTGTGAAATGAAAAAAGCGATATTTTCAAAACGCTCCGGCCACTAGGGATTACTGGAGATGTAAATTCCGCCACCGGTCGGGCCGCCCACGCTCTGTTCGAACACCGCATGTCATCAAAGCCGTTAAATCAAGAATTCAAAGAAATTCGCTCCGAAAACAGAAAATCATGGCCCGTGAGATGAATATCACGCAAAAGTCCATGAGTCGAATCTTTAAAATAGACTTGGGACTTGGGGCTTTCAAACGACTTACCGGACCTTTATTGACTGCAGCTTTAAAAAAAGGTTGAAAAATGCAAACGTCTTTTGGTGAAGCACGCTGATAACTTGCACAGAAAAATTTTGTTCACCGATTAAAAAATGTTTACCGTTCAGAAGAATTTAACAAGCAAAATGATAGATTGTACTTTATGCGCGGTCATCTAAGAAAGCATCTGAAATGATCCCAAGGGTGGAAAAGGGTCATCACCCAGCTTCAGTCATGGTTTGGTGGGGTCACTGACCTGCATTTCTGCGAACAAGGAGTCAAAACATCGGCCAAAGTTTACCAAGAAACCGTTTTGGAAGCTGTTGTGAAGCCTCTTAACAATTCCCTGTTCCAAAACCAGCCATGGACGTTCCAGCAGGATTCTGCGTCGGCCCATAAGGCTAAAACGTCCCAGGCCTGGCTTCGAAACAATTCGCCAGCGTTCATTTCCTCTGAAGAATGGCCCTCAGGCAGTCCAGTTTTGAACCCATTGGATTACAAATTGTGGACGCTGTTAGAGGACAAGGTTTGTCACAAAAGATATCCCAACATTGGATCTCTTAAGACTGCTTTGGTTCGAGCTGTGGCCAATTTTCAAATGGACGAGATTCGTGCAGCTATTGACTATTGGCCAGTGCGACTTAAGGCGTGTGTAAATTCAAAAGGCGGACAGTAGATTCTTTTTGGATACAATATACATCAATAAATATATTAAAAAATATTTTATTTCAGTACTTTTTTATTTTACAGCATAAAACGTGTGTAACAGTATTTATGTCCCTACTAAGTATTATAAATCAGATTCGAGGAAAACAAATAAATCGCTTAACGCTTAAGCAACGTTTGCAAATAAAGAGCACTTTTCTTCAAAAGTTTATCTATCTATTAGATATAAGGGTGCTCTCCGCTAGCGGCAGTAGCAGATTATGTTCCAAAAAAATGTGACATTGCTTAAAAAACTCGCATTGGCATTGAAAAGTATTAATGTGTGGGGTCTTAAATAGGAATATCGTTAAGGACTTAATTTTTAAATTCCCGAGATTCGAGATATTAAAAACTGAGATGCCGGAATCCTAGAATTTTTTTAATTACGTGATTTTTCCGGTAGTTTTTTTATAAAGTTGCGTATCGTATTTAAATCAATTCTTAAAGCCATATTTAAGTAGAATCCATCAACAACAAAAAATCGAATTCAATCATTTCAATGATAATTTCACTAACTTAGTTCAATAATGACTAAACAAAAAAGCAAAAAGATGAAGACACACCAATGGACGGTCGGACATTGCTAGATCGTCTTAGAATTTTACGACGGTCCTGACCCATACTGCCTGACCCATTGACGAATTCGAAAATGTATTCCACGAAAGTATTTAAAAAATAGCAGTGAAATCATATGTTAGAGTTAGACCAGACCAAAAAATTGATGGATGCAAATATATACCGTCATCCATTTCGAGTTTCCCTACTTTTTTAAAGAAAAAACACAGAAAATTCAAATTGAATGGGGAATGTTTATTATCATTTTTAAGAACATTCTTTGGCATTTATTTTTTGAAGTTTTTGTCTATCAAATGTTGGCCGCGGCTACGTCGCAGATAGTCCATCCGTTAAGTCCAATTTTCAATGACTCGTTCGACTGGTAACTGGCGAATGACACGCGTGATGTTGTGCTCAAAGGCCAGAATCGAAGCGGGTTTGTCCGCATAAATTTTAGACCTTACATATCCCCACAAGAAAAAGTCGAACGGTGTGATATCACACGATCTTGGTGGCCCAAACGTGAAATTACCTGCTCACCGAAGTGTTCTCTCGATAAATCCATCGATTGATGCGATGTGTGGTAAGTGACGCTGTCTTTTAAGAAATGTGGACCGATGATTCCACCGGCCCACAAACCACACCAAACCGTTGTTGTTTCTGGATGTAGTGGCAGCTTTTGAACCTCTTCTGGTAGCTCTTCGTCCCAAATGCGGCAATTTTGCTTGTTTACATACCCATTGAGCCAGAAATGTGCCTCATCGTTGAACAAAATTTGGCTCGAAAACGTCGGATCTTGTTGGAACTTTTCAAGAGCCCATTGAGCGAAGCGATGTCGCTTGGAAACCTCGGGCGGCTTCTGTTCTTGCACAAGCTGTATTTTTTACGCTTTCAATTTAAGATCTCATCGTAAAATGCCGCTACATTTACTTCACTGCGCGCTGGACGTGGTCTATTCGGTCGAATATTATCCAATACTGAATGCTGGTGTTGCGAATATTACGCTCAGTAGGCCGATTATGTTGACCATAAGTTGAACGAAGTGCACGAAACACATTCATGTCAGAACGTGAATTTTCGAAATAAAGTTGAACGATTTGTAAGCGTTGTTCAGGCGTAAGTATTTCCATGATGAAATGCCAAACAGTAATTAACAAAAATAACATGAGACGACTGACACGTGATCAGTCAAAAAAAAAGGCTATTGAAAAATGTATCTCTACTCGAATCACCCATTACAACACACACGATCAGTATGTAATTCATATTCACTTAAAACTCATTACACTTACCATAGATCTACTGTTGAACAATTGATAGTAATCCGGTGGAGCCCTAGCCACACTTCTAAATATCTGCAAATATTGCCATAGGGTAATCAATCTAGCGGTATTTTTTCCATAGGGTTTTATCCACAGATTTCGCATGAGTTGTGTTAAACTTTATTTTTTTCAATATTGTTCGCCATTTCATCATGGCAAGACCGCGAAAACGAAAACGCTCGAACTATTTATTCAAAATTGGACCCTCAGAAGGGACACCCTAAGGCGATATTGCGGCCAACATTTGATGGAAATTATATTCAAAAAATAAATGGCATAAAATGACCTTTTGAATGAACAATTCCTTGAGCCTTATGGATCCTTGTCCATGCTCTTCCACGCCCAATATTTGCAAATGTTTCCAATAAAACTTTTTGAACATACATGTTCAAAGGTAATTCAAATCGCCTGAATTTCATTACACTTACCTTAGTTATTTACTTGTGTCATTCCCGGTAGGCCTGTCCATGCTGCTTTACCCTTTTGTTGTTTAACTACAATTGTTTGACAAATGATTTTTTATCATTTGTTCAAAGCAAACCAAAGTTCAAATGGAAATAATTTGGTAATTTAATTTGTATTAGCTATCATTCTCGATTGTAAATACATACATAGTTCTCAACGCAATACGCTGGCAAATGGGTCAATAACAATGGTGGTGTTGTTTGCTAAGTCTGGTAGAAAACCCCCTTTAGTTCAGTCATGTAACTATTGGAGAGGGCTTTTTAATTCTTTGTAACCCCTTAAGAAGTAAGCGTATTAAGAGGATAACATAAGATACTAATAAGCGAAACGTCTGTAGCAACAAACTTTTTTGAACCGTCGACAAGGACATAATTAGCACTTAATACAAGCATGACATAACATCTTTGATATACAGTCTTAGTTATCGAGGAACCACTCATGAATCAAATTTTTGCCAAGTGGGTTGTACTTTGTCGCAAGGACTTTTGGCCTTTCTAACTCACTAAATTCCCTAAAAATTCCATTAGGATAAACTTCTTACAAATCAGTGAGCTGTTAATGCTATACAGACGGCTCCGAACGGCTAATGCATTTTATCGAAAAGAGACAAATCTCTTAAAGTTGCCCACATTGATGAGGTGGAAAGCCGCCGCTGAAAAATTGCTAGATGTTTATACCCGTGGTTGAACCTGGGCTTACTGACATCACTGCGGACCACATATTAGACCTTAGCTCTATGGAAAACTTGACATCTTTAACTTTTTTCCTAATATGCAGCACTTTTATGCTAAAGCACGAAACATTTTTCTTTTTATTAGTTTTGTTTGATTTTTTTGCGATGGCTTCGAAGAAGCATCAGGTTAAAGTAGGCTAGGTCGAATACAAATTACAATTGTTGCGTTTACTAAACAGGATATCTGTCTTTATCTATAAGCATTAGTGAAACGCTGAAATAGTTCCCAATTCTTTATAAAGTGAAAAATACTTGGCTGGCAATAGATTATTTGCTAGAGAAAATATATACAAATTTTTGTTTGAAATGCAAACCCTTAGTAAATCAACGAACAAATTAATTAAAGTTTCTATTTATTTTAACATAGAAATTATAAGTAAGAACGGAATTTTGAACACAGCCGTCTTTAATTAAGCGTATTATTTGTTCAGCGTGTTTTAAATTGTACCCTAGTTAGGTGACACATAAATGGTTATTCTACAAAAAAAATCTAACGCTCTTCTGCACTGGGGTCTAATCACCGCTTTCGATATTGTGAACATTTATGTCGAAATCCAAATGCTTTGCATCACAGCTCTCGTTATCGAGCTGCGACTATGCGGAGATGCATTCGATAGTACAATAGGGATTGAAAGAACAATATTTCATACACTCGGCCAAGGTACAATAAAGAGGGTAAAGACAACAACAGCCCAACAACATTAAACAGTTCGCTGTACTGTCAAAGTCACCTGAATGAAAATGCCAAAAATACATTTTTGTAAAAGTGTTATGATTATTGTAAATGTTTAAAAATAAACTAAGCTTTACAAGCTTCAAGAATTAAATTAAGATTTACAAACTTCAAGAAGTAGCATTGCGAAATTTTAAATTTCAATGAGAAAAAATTGCAAATCAGCATTGCACAATACACTCGGCAGATTCTTCTGGCAAGATTGTATCTCTTTGGAGCACAATTTAGTTTGTATTTCCATTTAGATATTTTAACATTTGTTACATTCTTGCATAAAAAATATTTTAAAATCATTTAATTGTAAAGACAAACTTACTGTTCATCGTCCTAGTACAGAGGATTCATTTTATCTTGAATTGTTCATCTAATAATCTTCCGACTCGGAATGATAGGTACAACTTACATATACCCTCACCCATATGTGCGTTTTAAATTTGTCTTCATTCCGTCCTCCATTTCTGGAAGAGTGCCGATTAATGGAATTTTCATAAAGCGTCGATTGAGTGGAAGTTGCTAGCATGGGGCGTGGCATCTTTTTTCTAATGCGCATTTGTCAGCTATTCTAATTAATGTTCGATTTTCTAATTACTAATTTTCGGTGTTTTCGGTGAATAATGTTATAAATTTTATGCGAATACCAACAAAAGTGGGCGGAGTGGTGCATTTTCACTGTTACCTAAATAGGACATGGCATTTTGTACATGTATATAAGGCCGTTCTAAAAATACTATAATGGGGTTTAATCTAATTTCACGCACTAGGTGGTTTCTAATCTGCACTGAAACAGTGCCGTTTGTGTGGGAGGTACCAGAAGGTGTATGGCTATTTGTCACCAAGTTAAGCTTATAACTCTGTTCCTAAGTATTGATTTAGACTGGATCGTATTAGTAGCATTTGTATGGGAAGTCCCAGAATAGAGCGTGTCAACCTCTTTTTTGATAAGCAGTTACAACTCCGTAACTAAAATATTACGGTGTTCACAGTTTAAGCGAAACTTATGAACTGGGCGACAAGTTATGCGGGTTTTAATCTTCACTTAACAAGAGTCATTAAGTGGGAGGTACCAGAAGGGGTGTGGCTAGGAGTCCAACTAATTGTCACTTAGTTAAGATTTTATCTCTGGTCTTTGGTATTAACTTTGGGGTAGATCGTGAAAATAGAAAATAGCCAGAAGAAGTTTTAATCGTACATTTATGTGGAAGGTTAATCATTTCGTAACAAAGATTGCAATACTCGATTATGTAAAGAAATGTTAGAAAAATATGTTGTTCGAGCAGTTTTAGTACTAAGCCGGGATAGAGGCTTATACTCTATATTTATTCAGAAAGAGTATGTACTAAAATGGCTACAAAAACTTAGTTTTACTACTTTTCTATTTTTTTTTTTGAAGACTCCTCCTTTAGACTCGAACAGAATAGGCACTTTTTATTAGTAAATCACTTTGACTATTCAGTCTTATTTACCGAGGCTTAACCAAATGTAAATGTTATGCCTTCTACGTATTAACTTGGCCAATATACTAAAGATCAAGTGATTAGCGATTAGCGCAGTCTAAATTAATTTTGGAGTGATTAGAATATTGTTGAATTTAGATTTAAATGTTATTTAAGTTAAGAATTTGGCCGAGTTCTTGTGGATTTTGGAAATTTCTATCACGACAAGTGGGGATATACGCCTACAAAAAACATATGCTTTGGCATGAAAGCCGTGTTGCACTTCGATTGGGGCTGAACATCCTTTCGTTCAGTAAATGTTTTAATTAATAGAAGCGTTGAAAACGCAACCAATTGTTGAAGGAATTTTTTCTTTTTTTTAATAAGGATAAACGTGATTTCTATTGTCTAGTTACGGTACTACCTTTGTTTAACAAAACGTTTTGTGCCAGCTTAGTATATTGCCGCTTTGAGTTTGATTTGAAAAATTTGCTTGTGTCTTTGCCTTTCGAGCATAATCGAAATACACAAAAGTGGAGAGATATACATATGTATGTAGTAAGAAATTCGAGCTATACACGTTGGCATTCTTTTTACTAAAAACCTTAAATCAATTTCAGAGTTTCTTAAGAATCACATCGAGAAGCGCAATTTGTGATAAGAAAAAAACGCATATAAAAAGTTATTGCATAACACCGAGTAATTTATTTCACTTCGTTCTAGTTGCTTATAAGAAAACAGAAAACGCCTATATGAATGCTACACTTTGCTACACTTTCTGAGGGAAAATACACTTCGGCCCGTGAGCTGCTGTGTGAGTAGTGGAAAAAACGCACAAACGCTTTTATGCGTTTTTTCTAGCCGAATTGACTTTTATTAGAAGCGGCATTTATTTGGGTTTTGCCTTATCGCGTTACTAAAAATCACTTAAGATGACATCCTACCGTTTCAATACCATTTCAATCTAAGCACCATTTAAAATGCAACTTTAAGTTTTAAATCTATGACTTATTTATTTTCTACATAAAAGTATAAGTATATTCGAAACCAGAGACTTTGCACAAGATAAAATACTAAAACCAATGAAAATAAATCGGCTCAGTTAGAAAACCCCGGTAAATTGCATTTGTATCAAATTATAGAGTTGACACTCAGAACAAGTGAAATGTGGCCATAAGCCATCAGCATGCACCATTTTAGGATCCTAGGTTGATTCGATTGACCGCCATCGTGCTTTCAACAGAAACACGGACGGACACACGGCCGGATAGCCCTACGGACGGACATCGCTAGATCGCCTAAGAGTTTTACGACTTTATAGGGTCTCCGGTCAATATTTAGCGGTGTTGTAAACGGAATGACAAATTTAGTATTCAATTCAATCTTCGGTGGAAGGTATAACAACACATACTCGTACAGTTGTTCTTAAAAAAAACCAAGAATATACAAGAGACCTTTTAAATTACGGAGGTACGCTGGCAGCCCCTGCACCAGGATCGGATGCGCTAGTCCAATCAGCTAGTCATCTTGAACATTACGATTACATAAACCACGGGAAAGTACCTATGCCGATCTATGGAATGAAGTTAAGGATACAATTTGGAACTTGGAATATCAGAACACTTTTGGAACCTTCCGTGTACAATATAGAACAGCTGGGACTTCTGGAGACGAGATGGCCGATTCGGGCGAGGTAACAGCAGCAAATACTACCTTTTCTTCAGGCAAACCGAATGTTGGTTGATCATTCGGTTTGCCTGAAAGCAGTTATGCCTCTGCAGGCCCGGTTATGCCTCTGCAGGCCCGGTTATGCCTCTGCAGGCCCGTATGGTATTCATCATAATGGTGTCTAGGACGATATTAAATAGGAGAGGCGATAAAACACATCCCTGTCTTACCTCTTCTGGCAGTTATTATAGCACCAGTTCGGTCAACGTACAATGGAAGAAGTATGTTAAATCCTTTACATATCTAGGCTGCACATTTACAAGAACAGGCGGGTCAAGAGCAGGGTAGATAAGGCGAGACAGACATTTGGTATGCTTAGCCCTGTATAGCGATTCTTCCAACTGTCGAGCGACACTAAACTCCAAAGTGAAGTGTCTCCTGCTGTTGGCAGCGAATCTTGGAAGGCTGCACATAGAGACATCAACCGAATCCAACTAATGACCAATAGCTGTCTCCACTGAATTTTACAAATATTTTGGCACACACATCTAAGGAACCCCGACCTATGGCATATGACCCATACAAGTCTAGATACGCAGTTGGAAATGGCGTTGCATCGGGCACTACCTGGCAGAAGACAGTTCGACTGGAACTGTTGGAGTGAACTTAAACATAGATGAATGGAAAAACTTCTTTGTGGCCCTATGTTCCTTATTTAAGTTCAAAACGATTTTATATATAAATAAATTAAGGAATAAAAGTTTCGTCACATGTAGCAACGTTAATACATAATAACTGTCAAATAAAATATTTTTAAGAAATCTTTCCATAAGTATTCCGGCCTCTAGGCCAAAAATAATTTGGAAAATTCACACATTTTGCAGAGTTATATTCTCAATAAATGGTTCAAAATTGTACTTTTTCAATCTTCCAATATCTGTACTACACCATTTTGAAAACGTAATTTGTTTAGAATATATAAGTAAACGTTGTTTGTTGACATTTATTTTGCTTATTGATAAAAATATGGAATAACTGAGAAATTAGTTTTTGAAGAAGGTCTTCTAATTGCCCAGATTATAAAAAGAACATTATCATAATGGGAACTGCGAGTGTTCAAAAACAAGTGATATGTACTACTAAATCGAAGTCCAATAAATTATTGTAGTTCACATTTAGTATAAATAATTTAAAGGAGACTCTCGGACGCATGAACCAAATTCAAACTTGCTGATAACACTTCTTGTGGCTGGAATCTTTTTATTTTCAATAACACAAAATAATTTTATAGAAACTCCATTAAAAATTATTTTCCGGCCTTTTTAGGAATAACTGACGTTTTCGCAGACCTGAAGATGATTTTTAGCGCATGACTACGAAGGGTTTCCAAAGAAAGCAAAAACCTGCAGATGAAACAACAGTCCAAACCAAAAGTCGAACCACTCTAATAAACATAATTGCATGTATGCAACACACAAAATCGCGTTTTCGCAAACATATGTACACTGCATATACGAGTAACACTTTCATTCACAAATAACTCGCAGCACTTACCTTAGATTTTCTCTTGAAGAATTCCAGAATACCAAGCCAAAAATCTGCAAAAATTAAATGATAAGCGGTTTTTTAATGAAAAATTACTCCAGAATTTTTTTAATAAATTATAATTGGTTTGTTTTTATTAGATTCAAAACAAAAATCAACGCTTTCTTTCTGATTTTGTTTTTTTTACAACATTGTCTTGTTCAGAATATTTTAGTTCATGTTTTCTTTGATCCAAACAAATGTATTCCTGCTATTTACTTGTAGTTAGGATTAAAGTAAAAGTATTTCAGTAAAAGTTCTAAATTTTATTATCGATATTCTTCCAATTTAAAACGAGTTGTACGTATGTAACGATAGTGTAAAGTGAACTGAACTGAAATTGTAATACCAATTTCCTCGGCCTTACACAAATTAAGAAAAAATATTTTTTAATAATGGGATTGAACTTTGCATCTAATACATCTTTTACTTATCGTTAGTCCATATTTCTATTTTCCAGAATAACTATAGTTAAGAAGGAGTATTTGAACTAAACTGTATTATGAAACGTAATAAAACTTGACACTAGTTCATTGAGGTATTTCATACAAATACACTTTTCCATTCAGAATTCCTCGGCGCACGTAGTTACTAAGTTATAGGATAATAATATCACAGTTCTGGTATAAAAGAAACTTAAGTTTTGAAATGAGTAAATTTGTACAATTACCTAGCATTTTCGCGAACTACTTTATAGGAAACGCTTTAACTGAATTAAAAGGAATTTCTAAAATTTTTAGTAAAAATATCTTAAATTTCATATTTTCTCATACACACGTGTTTTCAATTTATTCTGCCGCTAAACGAAGTCAAATTGTACGAATTTTTACTTCAGAAATGACATTTCCTGGGGAAAATTTCTTTCTAATTCCACATATATTTACGTTGGCCTTAAAGTTACGAAAACTTATTTGTGTTTTGAGAACTTTCCTACATTTAAGAGCAATTGTACTAAAAATTATGTACAACGCTTTAGTATGGATTTTACTTAAATTTGCGAATTCCTTTTCTGAGTGTTTGCTTTTTAAAGAAAAAACACAGAAAATTCAAATTGAATGGGGAATGTTTATTATCATTTGAAAGAACATTCTTTGGCTTTTTTTGTGAAGATCATGTCAAATGTTCGAGCATTTCGACTGGTAACTGGCGAAGGACACGTGCGATGTTTTGCTCCATGGCAGGAATCGAAGCGGGTTTGTCGCATAAACATTAGACTTTACATATCCCCACAAGAAAAAGTCTAACGTTGTGATTTCACACGATCTTTGTAGCCCAAATGTGAAATTATCTTCCCACCGAAGTGTTTTCTCAATAAATCCAGCGATTGATGCGATGTATGGGAAGTGGCGCCGTCTTGTTGAAACCAAATGTCACCGAGATCACAAGCTTTAATTTCAGGCATCAAATAGTCGGTTATCATGGCACGATAACGGTCGCCATTGATGGTTACGTTTTCACCGGCATCATTTTTGAAGAAATATGGACCGATGATTCCACCGGCCCACAAACCACACCAAACCGTTGTTGTTTCTGGATGTAGTGGCAGCTTTTGAACCTCTTCTGGTAGCTTTTCGTCCCAAATGCGGCAATTTTGCTTGTTTACATACCCATTGAGCCAGAAATGTGCCTCATCGTTGAACAAAATTTGGCTCGAAAACGTCGGATCTTGTTGGAACTTTTCAAGAGCCCATTGAGCGAAGCGATGTCGCTTGGAAACCTCGGGCGGCTTCAGTTCTTGCACAAGCTGTATTTTTTACGCTTTCAATTTAAGATCTCATCGTAAAATGCCGCTACATTTACTTCACTGCGCGCTGGACGTGGTCTATTCGGTCGAATATTATCCAATACTGAATGCTGGTGTTGCGAATATTACGCTCAGTAGGCCGATTATGTTGACCATAAGTTGAACGAAGTGCACGAAACACATTCATGTCAGAACGTGAATTTTCGAAATAAAGTTGAACGATTTGTAAACGTTGTTCAGGCGTAAGTCTTTCCATGATGAACTGCCAAACAATACTAAACAAAAATAACATGACAGCATCACACGTTATCTGTCAAAAAAGGCTATTCAAAAAAGTATCTCTACTTGGATCACCCATTAGAAACAACCGCTTATTAGAATAAATTTTCGAAAGGCATCCGCTTTTCCGCTGGCTTTGCAGTAGCGCATCCTGTCAACCAGGACACAATTTTCGCCTCAAATCAAAAGGTCTTACGGCGTCAAATCGCCTCGCTAATGCCTGAAATGCCAGAAATAGTAAAAAAAACGAGCAAGCTCTGAATTGTAAGAATTAAAATTGTTTTCTCATAAGAATTGCAAGCAGCAAAAAATTGCATCGATCGGAAAACCGTTGATTGCTGCAGCGAATTGGAAATTGCGTCAATTCGATAATGGCCAAGAACAACACGAGTTCACCTGGTGTAGGGTGTATGAGTTTAATTGGAAACTACACGAAACGCTCTGAGTGCGAACGAACATGGAACGGCAAACAACAACAGTCCGCACAACGCACAGAGTGCGAGCGAAACATGATTGATGTGCAAATCACGCCAGGCCCACATTTATTTAGATTCGAACAAATACCTGCGTGATATGTGTAACACTGGTGCTTAAACAGAAGCTTAATTTCATCAGGCAACAGTAGGAATTCAGCTATTAGTCTGTCAAATATGCTCGTTCGAGTACGAGTGTTTGCCTTTTCTTTTCGCTTCGTCGTTTCATTTGCCTTTTTCTGTGTTTGGTCTTATTTTTTTATATTTTTCATTTCCAATTCCAGTGAGTGACTACTGCTATCGCGGTATGTGGCACAATGTTCAAACGAAACGAAAACTGACTTTTAAATTGGCTCGCGATTATACGACGAGCGTTGTAGCCAGTTTCGAACATCATCTTATTTGAAGTCAGCCCAACATGTAAGCAAGTCGGCCCGTCCGTCCGTCCGTCCGCCTGCTTGTGTGTACAAATATTTTGACGAACAAGAAAATCCACACACACAATGCGTCGTACACACCATGTCCAATCTGTGGCCCGGACGTGATTCCAATTAATCCGTGTGGGGGATTCAATTCGATCAACCGATCAAAATGTACTGGCGTGGATGCACTTGTTGGAGACACGTGGCGAACGTTATACGAGTACGACTCCCGAAATAATGTTCAACCCTACAGTAATGCACTGGACGTAGGACTTCATAAACGTTCTTCCCGCTTATCCTCTCAGAAACAATCAGGTAATATAGGGTAGGCGTTTTCAAAATTTAAATTTGTATTTGCGTAAAAAAAGGACTGATATTTGTTTGGGTTTCTACAAGACAGGGCCACATGTCAGACAGCTAACGCAACCATCGATATTTTTGTACGCACTGTTATTTGAAAATCGAATAATCTGCCGAAATTGTTATGTCAATTGGCCGCATCGGAGCTGTGATTTGAGCCCTTTGGACTATTTTCTGTGGCAAGCCATTTAGGATTAATCTGACGCAAAGCATCCAGAGAAAATTGAAGCGTTAAAACATGAAATCGAAGTTGCCATTGAAAAGATTCGAACAGAAACAATCGAGAAAATGTAATGAAAAATTCGGTTGATCGGATGAGGTGCTGCCAAGTCAGTTGTGGTATTGATATGAATGATATTGTGTTCCACAAGTAAATGACAAAGTTCAACCTTTCCAATAAAACCACATATTTGAAAAAAATATCTGTACTTTTTTTTACAGCCGATTCAAATTTAAAAATTGAACTCGCCTACCCTGTACTTACTAAGGTCCATGTAAAGGAACAAGAAGAAGTTTCTGTCAAATCAGGAAGCTGTGCACTATATAATTCGTATACTCACTGGCAGACCCCTTCAGTTTGACACCGGCTCCGAACAGCTAATGCATTTACAGCGAAGTTTTTAAATGACTTAAAGATTAATCTCTTACTCTCAAAGTCGCTGACATTTACAAAGTGGAAACCCACCACCGAAAAATTGTTCTATATTTTTACCCGGAGTTGAATCTGGATTTACATATACGATAGTCAGGCACACTAGAAATACACTCTCGGATTGCTCCGATTTGAAACAAGTTCAGGGAGTGATTTTCTCTTTGTGCCCTCTGCGAGATATTTGTGGCTTTGATTAGTCTACTTCTTTCTCCTTGTACCGTATTCAAGTATCATTGTTGCGATACCCGATTCCCGTGTGTTTTACCGGAATTCCCATTGATCGTCATTTTTAACAAGGGTGCGTATTAGAGCTGTCTAACTATCGATAGTTTTTTTTTGGCGTCAATATCGATAATTTGTTTCACTATCGATAGTATCGGCAAACACGTCACCACTTTTACGAATTGGGGCTAAAATAAAATACTCGTGTATCCCACTTTTTCTGCATCAATTCGTATATTTGCAAAAAATTTATGGATATGGACTTGTATGTTAATACAAAATATGTCTATATAAGTGGTTTTTAACCAAATATATATTCACATTTTTCGCGAAAATACGAATTGATCTAGAAAAACTGGGACACACGGGTAGTTTATTTTTCGACGTAGATTCCGAATATATAGGTCTTCTTCATGTGTGCAAAAGCGTGTTGAACGGTGTAATATATAAATATATTATAAAAGTCTTAATGTTGTTTAAAGAAAAGCTTAATAGCACATGTCTTAGAAAAAATAAATTGTTGGAGCCGTTTTGGTACTATGTTTTAAAAAAAAAGGGTTGTAGGCTTTAATATAATATCAAAAATGTTGAGTCGACGTGTACTGTAGCTGAAGGTTTTAGGAAAATGTTGCATTCAGAACTCTAACGTGATAAATACTCGTATTAGCAAAACATACAAGCATATGACCGTTACGTACGCCGCCCAGGATTTACCAATTTTGTATGCGATCTTGTTCAAATTTAAGTTTCCTGATGAAATTAGAAAACATGGACATGTGCCGATATAGGTACATGTCCCTGTTTTCATATTGTCCCATACAAACGTCGCTTCCAATTTAAGGAGAAGTCACAAATTAAATCCGATTGTGTCCAAATTTACTATAGTGCGTAATGCGCGACGCATAACCTATCCTACTGAAGCTTGACCATATTGGTCCATCTCTTGCTATGGCTCCGATAATAATTATAATTTCGATTAGATGTCTCTGCTATGAAAAATAGTTCATGTGAGCAATAACTACTCCTGGTGACCTTAGCATTCATGTGTCAACATGAAGTCACATAATAGACCGATATTGTTTAAACTGCAAACAGTCGCGGAATCTTCTGAAAAATGAAGTTATTTAGGGTCTCTCATAGTCGTCCCGCCTGACATTTTTTACTTGTTTTTTTTAGATATTCATGAGCTAAATTTTAATTTTTTAAATGTCTTTGTGGACTGTTTATCTAAAAATATGGGATTTGTATACAACCATTCAAATTTTTGCAAATTATCCGATAGTATCGATACTATCGAAAGTGTAAGCAAAACTATCGAATGGTGCGACTATTGATTATTTGTCAGCTCTAATGCAGAATATAAATTCAATAATAGTGTGAAGAAGTGCGAAATGAAATTCTAGAAAAAAACACACAAAATGATTAAAGCGAGAATCGAACCTAGATTCTTATGTTGTCTGAGCTCAGTAATTTCCAAATCTCGGCTATGTCTCGACATTGTCCTCGTGGCACCTGTGATAGGCTCAAATAAGGGATCAAAATTTGTATACCTTCCGACCGTCAAAAACATCGTGAACCCCCGCGGTTAATGATAAAGCGTATTAGGTTTCCCAAATGTATCTACTGTCATTTAAGAATAAACAAAACAAAGAAAATCAAATACTAATTCCGGGTAGGGTTTGCGATTGCCCCTAATTTTCATTTTCCGGGACACAGGAAATAATTTTCTCAAATCCTGGGATGGAAGATGAAATTTTCAGAAAGTAATTTAAGACACATATCGGTTTTGTAAATTAAAAAACAGCTAAAACATGAATTTTCAAATTAAGGCACAAAACTTCAATAAAGTAAGTCCATTTATAGACATACCGGTGAGCATATGGAATATCTCTTATTTGAACTTAATCTAATAATATAATTTAAGGTTTAGAGTAAAAAAATACAATTATTTAAATCTAGCGTGATCCAATTACCGCCCTTTTTCAAAAAACGGGTTTCTATTTAAACGAAAAATGGCAATTTTAATGAAACCGGTTTTTTCTTTTCGAGGAAGACGTGCTGCTGGCAAAAAAGAAAATGCACGTTTCCGCTCACTTTTCATGGAATGTCTTCAATGCTATTCCTACGATCCAACTCAGAATCAATACTTAAGAACAGAGTTCTGAGGTTAATTTACTGGATAACAATTGGGTTGGATCCTAGCCACGCCTCTTTTGGTACCTCCCACACAAAATAACCCCGTTTCAGTTAAGATAAGCCCCAACATAAGTTGTCTCCGATTGGAGGAATTTCGCTTATATTGCGAACTTCATAATATTTGTCTAAGGACTTTATATACGCATACAAAAAGAGTTGATCACGTATCCCATTCCGGTACATCCAGTGCAAATGACCATTCCGTTCACTTTTTGTATTTTCATAATAATCGTAATACTATTCTATGTGCTTAAATAAAGTAATTAAATGGTAATGGATGGAGTAATTAGATGGATTAATGGAGCCACTGCCACGCCCCTTTTTGTACCACCCACACAAAATACTTCCACATAACCCAAATAACGTTTCACCTTATGTTTATTTTATCTATGTACGCCCATAAGAAAAAAGTTTATGCCACGCCCCATTCTAGTACCTTCTACACAAACTAACTTTATATATTAACCGTTATATTTTTTACTTATATATATGGGTTAGGGCATATGTTAGTCGGATCAAGACTGAAACATCCTTACTTGTTTTTATTTGAATGCAGAAAATCCAACGGTGTCCTGAAATTCAAAATACGCGATTTTGAAATTTTGAATTTCATTAATTTTCTTCCTGTATTAACTTTTTAATTATACTCTATCCTTGTTCGCTTAAACGGTATATATTTATTTCATGGCCAAATTATTTCATGACTTTTTTAGAAATACAGTAGTAGTTGCTAAATATATACATTGTTTAAATTGCATAATGTTAGTAAGGCCACACTAAATGCCTTAAGAAAGGACAAATTCGCTGGACTTTCCAACTGCTATTGCCCCAAAAGCGTTCTGCATGGTCAAATCAGGCGATCAATAGTCGAAATAGACATATTGGTACTCAAATTAAAGCAAAAGAAGAACTCAATGAATTCGGTAATCATTACCACGAGAATTTGCTAACTGCATCAACCCAAATATTTCCGGCTATTAAGGGATAATGTGACACGAAATACCTGCAATCCATGCTTGAAGTCTTGGCTACTGATTTGATAAATAAAATATATACTTTCATATCGGTCATATTTCGTAGGTTATTTAAGAAAAATGGTTGGAAAAAAGTTAAATAACATAGCATATTCATTAAATTTTATTAAAATTTATTTTTATAGAAGACGAAAAGTGTCGTTTTATCTCAAAGATATTCTGATCTTATTCAAGACGATCTATACTAAAATGATAATAGAAGTAATTAAGTAAAACTTTTAAACCCAAAAACGACCATCTTAAAAACATTTTTTGTAATTTCAATTAAAAAAAAGAAACGACCCTACTAAAATTAAGTTGACTAAATTTTTTCCGTTTTTCTGCCATGGAATGTTGGTGATTGCAACAGAATGTATTTTTATCCAACCGAATATTTGTAGTTCGGACCGATTTCCAACGGATTTTTCTCTGTGTGTAGCGATACACTTCTATAAAATACTATACTCTTCTCTTACAATTATTATGTTGTTGGAATTACAAGCATGACTTGGTCCTTCACTTTATTATTCTGAAGGCGAAACATAACATGAATCCGTGTCCCAAAGATATTAAAGTATCATTAAAATAAGTCCACAACATTTACAAGAAGTTATCTAGAAATTTAGGATATGAATTAAGTCTTTTAAGGCAAAAAAAGGTTACCAAAAAACCTGGCATCCAGTGGCGAATTTCTGGGACACGGAAAATTAAATGATAACAAATTCCGTTGATATTCCGCGAGAAAAGTCCCGGGATGCAAAACAGTTTATTTAAAATATTTTCAATAAAAGCATTAGCTGATTTAAAGCAATAAGTATATAAATATTTGAATTTTTCGGACGTTTCAAACTTAATCAGTTTTAAAGGATGTTTTTTTAGAGTTGCGGAACTTTAAACTCGCAAATCTCTTTTAAGCTTACCGGTGTGGTTTTTCGAATAAAACCGTAAACTTGTTATTCCCCGCCGAACGTTTTAAATAAAGAAAACATAAAATTCTAAATATCAATTAACAGGCTTTATAGGGTAGATTGTTCTATGCCCGTAATGTGATAATATTAGTTGGGCCGTGTGGTCGCGGCTGCTGGAGCATAAATGGCGCAATCTAGAATCCTAATTATCACACCCTTTTCACAGCATCCCAGTGCCAAGTGCGCACTGTTTGGCATCCTACGGAATGTGCATTATCATTATGTTAACGTGGTTCTAAAATGATCCATAGCTATTTGAATTATTCGATTAACCATAAAATGGACGACGTGAGTGCACTATAATGTTGACGAACAGAACCATAGTGGTCTATTTTAACCATTTGCAAGCGTTGACCTCATGTTAGAGTATCCATTAAGAAAAGGCAAACCTAAGTTAAGAAGTTTTAAAGAAAGTTGTAAGCCTGTAAAAATATCGCCTTTTATATACTCTCCATCATGGATTGCACTTCCAAGTATCGTAGATGTCGCACCCCCATGTCTGCTAATTATCTTGTACTGCCTACGACAATTTTCGGGTTACAAATGCTGTTAAAATGTCATAACGATTGGTCCTTCACTTTGGGCAATAAAACAATTCTTTGAGACATTTATTTTCCTTAACAACTGCAATTATTTCCGGGCTCAACGTAACATAATGGTAAATTTCGTACCGATCGGGGGAAAACCAAAAACCCATAATGCTACACGTTCAGGTACCACCCGTTTCGGAGATTTAAGACATACCTCTGCAAAATTTCTGTCACCTAACTTTAATATGAGGTTCAGTACAGGCGTATTTTAACTACATATGTTTTTTTTTATTACCAACACTCAGGGGATGCCCCCTAAACATGCAGTGCATTGCGTTGGCGAGTGGAAAGTAAAGGATCGGAGGGGGAAAGAGGGAGTAATGTTTGTTGACACTTGCCTTCAACTTCTGGATGTCGTAATGGGTGGGAAACACATTTGCCGAAGTCGATTCCACTTACGGACTGTACGAGCGAAAAACGAATTTGATCTGTAGTGTATGGTGCGGTCAACTGGCCAATCGATAAAAAAAACGGGTGTGAATTCCTAGAAAGTCGCGTATCCCCGGCGAACATCCTCACGTCAGGGATAAGACCACGAATGTCTGAAGAACACACACCATGAAAGTACCGATTGAACAGCGAAACACAACCCACATTCCGACCATGCTCCAGAAATACCCTACTCTCGGTCAAGTAGCTCCTTCACAGTCAAGTAGCTTCAAGGATTATTTTGGAGTACCTTCCCATGTGTGGAAGTTGAATTCCATCTGTGGCCTGATGTAAGTTGTATAGATATTGAAAAGGCGAGAAGGAGTGAAATATTTGTTGCACCGCTTTAAAAAGCCTTTGCACCTGAGTGCTTCTTCGACACTGCGAATACATGTCTCGCCTAAAAATGAAAAAATCGGCATCCTTTTGTTTCAGAAAGCCCTTCTTTAGAAAGATTTTTGTACGAATGCATCAATCCCATTCATTATTCAGGGATAAAATCAATTAATCTTCTTTTGTGGTTTCGGACAATTGTGATTTTCATTTCTCTTTTTGTTTTTATCGGATAGAAACATGTAATCATTTTTTTTAAGGCCTGCGATATAATTCAAACAAAGTTCTGACGGGCAGAACTTAATATATCCTCAATCCCGAATTGTGGTCCATAGTATTTAAGTCGGCCTCTCAAGGCTGTATTTAAACGTCCTAATAAAACGACCCTTTGTCCGATAATGACCTTTGTAGAATTGTAGAAAATTCGAATGAAGAATATCTAACTTTCTAAATATTAGAACTGTTGGTCCATTGTTATGGCCAATATAAAATTTGTCCAAATGGGCGAGTCACATCCCACTTTTTCACCAGGACGTGCCTGGTTTCATACAATCTACTATCGTTATACCGCCTAAATGAAATGTGGTATTTCACCGCATAAATGAGATGTGACTTCAAAGTTCGGAGTCCAATTTTAACATAATATAGTCTTACACAATCTCCTCAAATTGATTACTATTTATAATATTTTGTAATGATCTGTTTTTTTGGCCTTTAGACGATTCTTTCTTACGGTGGCGTGGCTCCGCCCACTTACAAACCAAGGTGTGTTTCGCTCCATACCAAGATCATCCTCCAATTTCGAAATGATGAGAATTGGTAGTGTAAAAAGAAACTAATCGCCCTTGTTCATCAAAAAGTTAGTTTTTTGTAGACTGACTTACACATCTCTACACAGTGGTAGAGATTATCACTGTTAGTCGGTTTCGTGAATTTTTTTATATTTTGAGTTAACACCCTTTTGTTAAATACTCTATATACATATACTCTATGGGGTCTCCGGTCAATATTTCGAGATATTGTGAACGAAATGTCAAAGGGAATATAGACTTTATCATGAAGGGTAATCAAAGGTGTACGATCTAAATATAGCAAAATAAACAAACGACAAATGTAAACCTAATTAATATTCGTATTTATTCAATCAGCATATGTACTTAATTTGTTGATGAAATCATCTACAGCATATTAATGAAAAGAGTTGTGGTTGAGGGATGGAGATGGAAAGTAAAATCAAATCAACCGGGCATCAAAGATGACATCAGAAAGACGTGAGATGCTCTGACATAAACTTCTAATTAGCAAAAATAATGGTCTGATGGTGATTCGGCCCGGCCAAATAAAGATAAACCAATAAAGTACACATTCTTCGGTTATCACAACGAAATTATTTGTTGTCACGTCCAATTGTTGGCACCAACGAACAATCGCACACAGAATTATTCCTTAATTTGTATGGTACTACTAATGTTCTGCACCATAGTATATTCATAGCTATCATCTAATGGTGCGTCCAACCGCTTGTTCCTTAATGTAAAGTATAGGAAGTAAGTATCAAAATATAGTTCATCCAATGTGGTACTGTTCTCAAAGACCCATCTCCATCGTCGTGTTGGTCTTTTTTTGCTGGAATGTCGCCAGTCCCAAAGGTTGGACGCTTTTATGGCAGGGTGCATGAAATGAAAATGTACTAAAGAAAACAAAAAGTAAATGCATACTAGCTACGAGGGTACTGTTCGTCCAGATCTCATTCCATGATGAGACATTATAAGCATGTACATTTGTACGAGAATTCGTGTAGTTTTGACTTAAAGGAACCGAATGCAAAATCAAAATCGAAATAGTCTGGGAAACGAGCCACAAGCGAGATGAAAAGAGGACATGAAGAAACCGTCCTACTACTGACGACGCGGCGGCTTCGAAAGGAGGAGAACGTGTCGCAAGCTGTGGCCGATGACGCAGGGAGTTGTTGAAACATGCAACACCCTTTGTCTTGGTAGGTTCTGCGTTCTCATGACCAGAAGCACATGCAAACTAAACAGGATTTTTTTTTTAAATTTAATTTGCCACAACGACTTTTTAATAAGAATCAAAGTTAATTCCTTTGCATACGGCCAATGAATGCTGCAGCTCCTCGTGGCTCGCAACCGATACACCACACGCTGGCACGCATAGTCATCAAACTATTCCAATCGGATGGAATTAAAACACAACAACAACGACAACAAAAATACCGACAAGTTTTTTTCGCAAGGCATGTTCACAAGTCCACGGCATAGGTTGTCCAACGCCTGTGTTACATGGCGATGTCTTTGCCGTGCCCGTTTCCAGTGCCTCCGTGCCTCCCTCCTTCCGTCTGTTGTTGGAGCGCGGCGAGCGAGAGGCCATTTCGGAGCAATATCATCAAATCGTGATTCGTAATGTAATCTTAAATACGTCTGCAAAGCGAGTAACTAACATTCCACGTAGCCAACCGACTGTAATTTGGCAGAAACCCTTCTCGCCGCCCAACGCAACCGGCAAACGACCGAGCGGCCGGCCGACCGACTCGGACAGGACACACAAACCAGACGTTGATGCTTCAGTGATTAACCAGCGTGCGTCACACACATACACAGCAACAAATCCCACAAAGCAGAAGCAGCCCTTCGGACGCAGGGCTGCCAGTTTTGATGATTTTTCGTCATTTTGACGATTTTTAAACTAAAATTTGACCAAACATTTCAGTGTTAAAACTCCGAAAATGTGAAATTAACAGGAAGCCAGATACACTTTGAAATTGACAAAACTTAGGATTCAGTAATTAAGTAAGGAAATGTAAGTGCTCCACGTGTTAATGTATTAAGACAACAAAATTAAGATAAAGGTTAGTATTCTAGCCAGATTGTATTAGTATTCTAGCCAGATCAAGGAATAGGAAATAACACAAAAAATTATTTTTTGCTTTCTTTATACAGAAAGAAAAATATTGTTATGTTATTCTTTCTTTTACTCAGATACAAGTTAATGCAATATTTACTATAGGGTGATCAATCTAGAGGTATTTTTTTTTTAAATAAAAAAAATACAAAAATTCAAATCTAGTGTGAAATCTTTATTGTTCATTCGAAAGGACATTTGTCGCCATTAATTTCCTTCAAATGTTGGCCGCATCATTAATTACGCCTCACAGTGTCCATTCTGAGGGCCAATTTTGGATGACTCGTTCGAGCATTTCGCCATACCGGTGGTTTTCGCGGTGTAACTGAAAAAAACAAAGTTTAACACAACTCACGCGTAATCTGTGAAAAACCCCCTATTGGAAAAAAAATACCCATAGACTGATCATCCGATACATAAAGCTCGCAAAATGTGTGTACATCAGATCGGCATAATCGGACAAAAATATTGAAAAGTCGTCTTTCACCAAGATAAAACATGTCCTACAAGAGATGCTGTGTATAAAATTACTTTGCTGACTAAATTACCGATTTTATATAGGTAGCGAGAGTATTCACTCGTAATAAAGGTAGTTTACCTTATGGAAAAATTGAAACCTTTCTGTGTGACGATTTACATTTTTAAAAATAGTTTTGGCGATTTTTTATTTAAAAAACTACGGTTAATGGTTGGCAGCCCTGATCGGCAGCCGCATATCGAACAGCAACAACAAACAGAAATCTGGGAGGAAAAGTTATAAATGCGAACGAACAAAAGAGAATAGGAGAATAAAAACACGAAGACGGACAACGACTACAAGTATAATAACAAACAACACGCACATGCAATTATAGCGTTTCCTTCAAAGCGAACACTTGCGGTATTACACAATCAATCGATTAAAACGGATACGGCAATAGGTACATTCATGTGCCTATGTATGAGTGTATGCTTGTATGTATGAATGTAGGGTTGTCCAGCGACAAGATTGCCTATCCAGCATGGTACAATTATAGAAGGTAGAGTCATTTGCCTAACAACAACTACCCAGATGCAACACTGCGAATTTCGATTGTCAAACTCAGGTGACATTCTGGACGAATTCAGAAAAAGAAAAAAATAAAGAAACTGCTTTACTTACGTGTGGAAATTATTAAGAATAATTGACAATTTATTCAAATGCAGTAAAATAAACAAAATTTTTGTTTTCCCCAAGTATAATGGCTAACTTAATAAGATCAAATAGCCCCATTAGTTATGGAATACACAACTTCGTTCAAGTGGTTGGCTCGGCTGGCTTCGCAGTAGCGCATTCAGTGAATCCAATTTTTCAAGACCTTGTTGGTGGTTTCAGGATGTAGTCTAGGTGTCCGAGCCAGCCAAGACGGCTGATAACACGAATTGGAGCGCAAGAGAACGATTATGGTATGTGCTGTGTGTGGCATTACGCGCATTCTTGTGTTGTTCCCAGCCGTAATTTTGAAGAAAAATCGCCCAATGAAACCACCACTTGACAATCCGCATCAAACTTTTCAACAATAACGTGCGGGGTTTTCGAGCCCCAGATGCGGGAATTTGTTTGTCAAAGTAGACGCCGTAATTATAATGAGCCAATTCCACCACCACTTCCTCCGTATCCGTTCTTCGTTCCGTATGCTAGGAAAGGGACCATTTGTATAGTCATCACGTTTGCCACAAATACAGCAAATACGCATTTGTTCTTTTAATCACATTTCTCCTAATTTTTTTAATAACCACAAACGCCTTTTAAATGTTGTTTCTAAGTTTTTATCTTTACTTTCAATTCAAAAATTTTTACACCATAAATTCGCAGAACTGCTAATAAGAATTTAAACAAACAAAAAGAAACGTTAATAGTGAGACGCAATCAAAATACTGTCATAACATTCCTAAATAAAAAAATGTTAATCAGCAGTTCCCATGACTTTACCTTCTACAATTGTACCATGCTATCCAGCGACAATAGAAATGCCTTCTTAGGTAGCTACAAAGCGTACTTATACGGTTTTTAGTGGTTTTGGAGCTTGATGTCACATACAAAACCCACTCTTCATATGTATGGAAACTAAGCTTAGTACGAGGGCGACCGCAAAAGTAACTGGCCTAACATAAAAATAACCGTTTTTTTTTGGAATTATTATTATTTATTTTTCAACATAATCTCCTTCCAACTCAATACACTTCATCAAACGTTTTTCAAGTTTTTTAATTCCATCCGAAAAATAAGATTTTTCAAGACCTTCAAAATATGCCTCAGTTTCAGCAATAACCTCGCTATTGGACGAAAATTTTTTGCCACCGAGAATTTTTTTTAAATTTGGAAACAATAAATTATCAGTAGGAGCTAAATCTGGACTATATGATGGATGCGGAGCAATTTCAAATCGTAATTCGACCAGTTTTTGTTGAGTTAAAAATGCAGTTTGTGAAGGAGCATTATCTTGATGAAAAAGAACTTTTTTTTCTAAATACGGTCGTTTTATCTTGATTTCTTCACTCAACCGATCCAATAATGCACACTAATATTCACTATTTATAGTTTTTCCTTTCTCAAGATAATCAATAAATATTATACCCCTTGCATCCCAAAATACTGTGGCCATTACTTTTCCTGCTGACTTAACAGTTTTCCCCTTTTGTGACCACTTTTACCAGCTTCTATCCATTGTTTAGACTGTTCTTTGCATTCTGGGATGTAGTGATGGACCCATGTTTCATCAACACTTATGAATCGGCGCAAGAACTCTATTGTATTACGCTGATAAATCGCTAAAAGCTCCTCGGAATTGGTCCAACGGACGATTTTTTGGGGCAAAGTCAACAAACGCGGCACATATCTGGGCGGATAGCTTTTTCATGTGGAGTTCATCATGTAAAATACTCCAAACTTGTTTTTCGTGTATTTTAACAATATCAACAAGTTCTCTGAGCTTTATTCGTCTATCTTTAGTCACTTCATTAAATATGTTTCTAATGTTTTCAATAGTAGTAGCAGTTTTCGGTCTTCCAGAGAGTTGTTCATCTTCCTTACTTGAACGAGCCATTGTAAATTGTTGAACCCAGGATTTCACGGTGGAGTATGATAGTGCATTATTACCATGAACAGAATCCAATTCATCTTTGATTAATTGTGGGGTATAACCTTTCATATAAAAGTGTTTAATTACCGCACGAAACTCTTTATTTTCCATTTTTCAAAAATTATAAAACTTGTTTACTTCAATCGTCTGTAACAAAGAAATCATTAAATATTTCGGAAATTTTGACAGATGGCTTATAAAAGATTGCTTTAAAAAAACAAAAAAGTTTCTAGTAAAATAGAAAATGTGCCAGGCCAGTTAGTTTTGCGGTCGCCCTCGTACAGTTTTTCGCCTAACATCGCCCCGCGATCTACCTCAGGTATATTGATTGTGCCTTAAATCCGAAATTTTTGAAGAGTCAACACTTCCCAAAAGTTATGCATCCAGACAATTTTTGTTTGTTTATGAAATAAAAAAACAAAACTGATCCTGGAATACTAACTAGTCAGAAAAAGATTAGCATAAAAAAGAGTTAAGATTTTTAAGATACATTTTATTTTAAAAACAGTTTGAAAACAAGTACAAAATAAAACTGTTTATTAGATAATTCAAACAAATGCATTAAACATTCCTCACATATCATTTGATTCACTTAAATTTTACCCAAATTTAATTTTTTGGAAATATTTTTAAGCTCATGATTAAATATATGAACACTTTTTTGTAAATTCATCAGTTATTAAATAGTTTCAAGAAATTAAATATTTTTTCTTAAAATTTATTAAAAAGTATTCTTAATGTGTTTTCCACGTTCACTGAAAAAAATTGTTAAAAAAAACATTTCAACGAATTCATATAACTTGCGTGGGTAAGAGAATTGGACATGGAAACAGCTTTTGTCTTGAGCTTATAAAAAGATTAGCTCAATATGTTGAAAGCTACAAAGTTTAGTGAATAAGTTATGTGGTACATGCGCCATTTTACCCACTTTTAAAATTCGCGTAATATTTTTAAAACTACTCAAGGGCTTTTGCGGAAAATAAGTACTTAGAAAAGTAATTATAAAAAAACAATTATTGAAAAAATGGAGCTTTCACCACGCCCTTCCCGTACCTCCCACACAAATGACAGTATCCGTGCGTAGATTGAAACCCACATAGTACCAAGCCTAAAGCCTGGTACTAAGTTCGTTCATGTGAAAAACATTAATCGCTTAAAAAATGACTCTAAAATGAGATTTTGCCAAGATATTTTTTAGTGAAAAAATAAATAAACAGTCCCATGTACATTATTTCCCAGAAAAATAGAAAATAAAATTACAACTGTTGCAGAGTGTAATAATAAATACTGATATTCACTCTAGTAAAAACACACGCGGAGGGAAAATCAAAAGTGTTCTAATTAGTTTTAAGCTACAACAACGATATCTATAATGGATAACAAAACTCCCATGTCTATCACGTCGGTATACAGTCCGACGTGATAGACATTAAATCTAAACAGTACAAAGAACTCATTAATTCACACAAATATAGATTTCACTGAGGGCTCAAGATTAACTAACCTAAAAAGCAACGAGATATATCGCGCTCAGGATGTCTGGCAGTTTCTACCGGAAAACCAACGTATTTGCCTTCTAACGTATCGAAGATGCCAGATATAATTGATTTCTTTAAAATAAGAAAAATCCCAACAAATAATATAATTATAGAGGATGGGTACGAACTGAGTTGTGACTACTCTCCAATATACCAGACGTACTTCTGCCATAAATCGACAAACATATCCTTACCTGGACTAGTAAACATAAAAACAGACCGGAATTACTTCAAATGTTTAATAAATGCTTCACAGATGACATAGAAAACGAAACAATAAAACTTACTAACATAATTCAACAAGCACCATGGAGGAGTACACTCCTGCCAAAAAAAATCACCAACTTCATCAACCTATCCAAACCACATCACAAAACTAATAAAAAAATAAAGGAAAGTTTCTAAAAAAAATGGCAGCACTCTCGCTCCCCAAGATGACAAACCAATCTTGAATAATGCTACAAAGAATTGTAACAGAAATATTAAAAAAATGAGCAAAACCTACGTCAGTACCTGTCCAATCCTACCTATGATAATAGGACTAATTATTCCCTATGGAAGGCCACTCAAAGTCAAAAAAGACATACAATCCAGAAATCGCTTTTTCTAACAAGCAACTGAACATGGGCGAAAGACAATTTAAGAAGGCAAACGTTTTTGCGGATCACCTAAGCCGATTTTCTTAAATTCTAACCAAAACACCATCCCCACTGATGGTTCTCGTACAACAAACATAATCAAGATCCTAACAATGGTCTAGCCTTTAAGAAAATTATCTTTAAAGAAGTTTTCAATGAGGTTATGCTTAAACAACTGCCTTATTGTGGAATTGCGAGGTTAGTAACAATTATGAATTCCGTCTTAAATTTAAAATGCATACATACCTAGCCCAGGAAAGCTGCGGAAATAGTTATTATCCAAAAACCAGGAAAAATCCTTATGATGTAAAACCATACCGTCCGATCTCATTACTTTCAATGATGGGAAAGATTTTTGAAAAGCTATTGTGTATGCTTAGATGCAATTGTAAAGGCTAAGAACATACTCGTATTAACAAGTCACCAATTTGGATTTCGCAAAAGACATTCTACAATCGAACAGGTTCATCGAGTCACTTCCCTTGAAAATAAAAAGGTATGTAAGCTTTTGATGGTGTCTGGCACAGTGGACTTATTCAAAAACTTACAACTTTACTCCCGACAAATAGTTGAAAGATCCTTAGCTTATATATCCAGAATAGATTCTACTGAGTCCGATAGATAATTAATTCACAGAATTATACCCTTGGTGCTGTAACTTTACACATACGATATTCCTTTGAATGATAACTGCTTTATCGGTACATTTGCTGATGATACAGTCCTTATGTCGACTGGTCAAAATACCACCGAATCTACAAAAAATCTGCAAATTGCACTAAATGGAGTTCAGCAATGGACTATGGACTTGGGTCTAAAACTAAATAGCAGCAAATCGATACATACGAATATGAATATTGCAACAAACTACACTCCTTTGTACATAAATAATAACCAAATACCAACCGCGAGTGCAGCTAAATACCTTAGAATACGACTATTATTAGATTCAAAACTAAACTGGAACGTATTCATAGCGCGAAGAACCAGACATTTAATACCGAAATTTTAATTAGCTTCATGGAGAACTCACTACTATCTTTAGATAATAAACTGATGATCTACAACCAAGTTCTGAAAGCAGTACGGCTATAGGGCATTCAGCTTCAAGTCAATAGAAAAAATCCAGCGTTTTCAAAATAAGGCAGCTCGAAACATAGTAAATGCTCCTTGGTACATTAGAAATAATTATATCCAAAGAGACAGAAATATAAGTACTATTAAGCAAGTAATATCAAGTAACACCCAATGATATCACCTATGACTTCAACAGCATGCAAACATAGAAGCCAAAGAACTATTCCGAACATATGGTCCGACCTAAAGACGCAATCGATTTAAGCCGCACGACCTCTAAACACGCTTTAACTGAACTAAATTTGCATTCTCTCGATGATAGTAATTTAATCCATTTATTTGTTTTAAGTTAACATAATTACCTTGTCTTTTTAAATCCTACATGAACTACTAGTTAGTCACTTATTATATTGATACTAGTTGTAGCATAGATTACAATATATAAATGCTTAAATAAATAAAGAAAAAAAACTTCAGATCATATTAATAAAATACAATTTCACAAAAAATTGTATATGGAGTTTGGCAGATTTTCAAATAAAAAGGCGATCTTAATTTATTTTTGTTAAATGTTTATGTTGAATTGTTTAAAAAACTCCAGCATACCACTTTCAGTGCTATATCCAAATTTTAACCGCTTAAAACCGCCTTTATCCAAAAGAAACTCACTTGTTCAAATTTCATGAAGATCAGACATATATTGTAAAATCGAATCAACTGGTTTGCTTAAAGGTGGGTCCAGCTTAAATATTTTTGATATTTACAAACAACAAAAAAACCCGGAAAATCCGACAGCAAAAAACCGTGTAAACCAACATGTCGGGTTTTTGTTTTTCTTTTAAAGAAACCGAATGCCCGGTTCGGACATAAAAACCGCAAAGTCGGTTTTTTCGGTTTTGCCAAAGCTTAGAAAAGAAAAAAATTAAAATATGGACAGTACGTTAAGGGAGCACAGAAGTAACAAAACATGTAAAATATACAAAAGGTGAGAGCTACGATTAATTCCCAGTAAAACACCATGGAAGTCCTTCCTAAGTAGTAATTTTATATACATCCAGAGGTTTGATTGTTTTTAAACGACACATACTTAATGTCGTTACAAGGCACATAAATGATACAGAAGTTATTTTTATACACTTGTTAAGCATCCAGTTAGATATTGAAAGCGCTTCCAAAAAAGGAGAGATTTGGCTAAGTATTCGGTACCGGTGGTGCAGGTAAAAAATCAGTGGAAATGCTTTGGGTTCTAACGTCGGCCAAAGGTTCGTAAAAAACGCTTATGTAGTACTTATGGCAACGTGTCCATCAAATTAAAGAAAAATGGCTAAGTAATCATACCAAAAGTGATTTCCCGCGTAAGTGTGCAGCCACGAAAATCAATGTCACAATGCCATTTTGTAAAAGAAACTTGTCATCTATTAAAATGTAGATACACAAGGTCCCGAGCCGGTTTATCCCTGTTGAATTTAATTTATTTGAGAAAAAATATTGATGTAATCTTTTCGAATGTCGAGACTAAATAGAAATTTGTAAAATTTACGAAAAAGTTATCCAGCTGTTCATGAATTCTTTACTCAAAATGAGGAAATCTTAATTTTAAAAACAAGGTTTAGAACTCAGTTAAGGCATTTTCGAGGTGTTTGAATATAAATATTCATCATTTACCAGCGAGTTTTTTGTACACGATAAAATCTGTGCCTGCCCGGAGTAACCTGGTGCTTCATGACAACCTAAGACAAAATCATTTTTCAACCGGTATAAATTATGAAAACTACTAAATTTAATGGAGAATTGATAAGCTCATTAGGGCATACGCTCGAATGACACCAAAAAGGAACTTCACTCAATTTTGGGGCCATAAAGAGGAAGATGACATTTGTCTTCAGGCCATACACTCGAAGTTTCTGACCCGAAAATAGTTTGATGTATTTACTTTGAGAACTCTTAAAAATTAACTGCATCAGTGGACAATTTCAAAATGGCCATAATGTCAACGCATTAAACATTAGGTTCTGTCCAGTGTCTACGAGAAATATGTCGAGCATAGCATAGAGACTTAAAAACCATCCCGATATTAGATCTGTAAAGTGTGTTTTTTGTAACGATCACAACACCATGATTCGTGCACAATAAAAGCGGACATGTTAAAAGTAAACTTTAAGAGTCCATTTTGGTCCCTTAAGAGGGAAGCTTTTTCTGGGCCAATTTCGCCCATTTACAATTCCAAACAAATTATGACAATATGCAACGTACTTAAATTTCCTATACTTATTTCGGTGGACGGCTTCCGTGTTTCAACTGACACACATATGGACGGGCGGACAAAGGAAAAGACAGGCGTGGCTAGATTGTCATAGAACTTTGCGACGATCCACGACATGTGCACTTCATAAATATAATGATTAATTTTTGAGGTGTTGAAATGGTAAAGAAGTGTAATGATATGTGTATATCGGTTGTCATTTCGGGAGACTATAGTCTGATGAAATAAAGGGTGGCTAAATTTTAAGGGCCGATGTTGAATATGAACCACACCAAAATTTTTTTCAATATATTTGGAATTTGTTAAACGAATAATCGTGCTGTAAAAAAAAGTATTTGTGTGCATTAATTATTTTACATAGGTTTTATAACCTGCACCACTCTGTGAAACACGGTATTATAAGTTAGTTTCATGGCAAAGGGTGTCACTATCAAAAATATTTAACCAAGTATCACGATCGACGTATACTCGAAATCACCTTCTGATATAACGATGTCTGTACGCCCGTCCATCTAGAGTTTATCATCAAACTGCAGGTCGCAATAGTTGTCTTACATCAAATCTTGATAATACTTAGCACATTTAAGTAGGGTACCAAGGACGGACGCTATTGAAATTTCAGATTAGTCGGTTTAAATTCAAATATGGCATTAGTTTTAAAATCTGGAAAAATTGATAACCCGTCCAAGGAGCACAAAAAGCTCTTTTCAGTTGGCAGCCGCACAAAAGTGCTGAGCATAATATTCTTGGCCGCGCCCGACGCACTGTGGCGCCCCTAGAGCAAATGAGGTTGGAAAATCAAAATTTTCACGTACGCCTACATTATTTCGAATAAACCGATGTTAAAGAAAATTTTTCAACGATTTCCAAAATGATACCCTTATTAGTATCATTATTTTTTGTTAAGTAGATATAACCGTCCAAATTTGATCGATTTTCAAAAAAAACACACCATTCAAGCATCTTTTAACAGAACTACTTATAAAGGGTGTCCTAAGAAGAGCGCAATTTTTAAATTTTAAATAAAACACAGATATTTAAGAAAAAATCGTGAAACTTAATTATATCGTAAAGTAGACAGAATGAGGTTATGTATGGAACAATATATCGTGCAGATGGCCGCCGCGGCTTTGCTGGCATGCACGCGATCTTTTAAGGAAATTTTCAATGACCGTTTTGCATGAATGCTGCGGTATTTCATTAATGCAGCGTCCAATTTCGTCTTTTAAGGCTTGAGTCGTCGTCGGCTTATTCGCGTAAACCATCGACTTCAAAAAACCCCAAAGAAAAAAATCTAATGGTGTTAAATCGCACGATCTAGACGGCCAATTCTGATCTCCAAAACGCGAAATAACACGACCGGGAAATGACTGATGCAGCAATTGAATTGTTTCTCTGGCTATATGACATGTGGCGCCGTCTTCTTGGAACCACATGCCCTCCACATTCATTTCTTCAATTCTAGGCAAGAAAAAACTGGTTATCATTTCACGATACCAAACACCATTGACTGTTTGCGCTTGACCTGCCTCATTTTCATAAAAAAAAAGGTCCAATGATTCCTCCAGCCCAAAAACCACACCACACAGTGACACGTTGAGGATGCATTTGCTTCTCGTGAATCACTCGAGGATTTTCCGCACCCCAAATGCGACAATTCTGCCTATTGACGAAGCCATCAAAATAAAAATGGGCCTCGTCACTGAAGATGATTTTATCTGCAAAATCAGCATTTTCATGTTGTCTCTCCAATACCCAATTAACGAACTCTCTTTCGTGTAGCGCTCCATTTTTACTAACCTCGTACCTTCTACTAACAAACAATAACAATTGTTCAAATGTCAAACAATGACACTTCGAATGTTGCCAGATTTAAAAATTGCGTTCTTCTTGGGACATTATAGTCCATACAGGTAGGCGCAAATCTTTTTCGGTCAACTTCAACCTAAATCCATATGGAATGTCACCAAAGATAAGAATAAGGTGTATGAAGTTTTTGAAAAATTTGAAAAATCCTCGTGAGAATATTGGGAACGATCAAACGATACAAAATAAGTAAAATATGCATCATCACATTTAGCTGAAATGTATGGGCAGAAGAAGTTGACCCCGACATTCCATAAAATATTGGCTCATGGCAAAGATATAATTGAATACTAGTCTTTGCGAATTGGAGAGCTTTCTGAAGTAGCACAGGAGTCTCTTATAAAATTATATAAAAAATATATACTCGTAAGTATGTAGAATGCAGAACACGTTCAAAGCATCAACGTTGACCCAAAATGAAAACCTCTTCAACATGTTGGCAGCATATTCCGATCCACTTATTTTATTTTTTATTATTAGAAAATAAATAACGTTTAGAAATTTTCCACACAATTTTAGTTTGATAATCCATAAGTAATCACCTACAAGGTGCCCTATCCAATCACTCATTTTATAGGCTGAACAACTAACTACCAAATGCCATTTAAATTATTCTATATGGTTCGAATGATATAATTTATGCTACGAAAAACTCAACTTGCGCCACTGTGCGACGTTAGCATTTTAACTAGTTTTGTTTGTATTTTATTTGGAGTTTTTATTCGGATTTTTCTTATTAGAATGTACATTTAAATTTGGTGAAATGTATTGCAAGATGATTTTTGACCTGAATTTAAACATCTCCAAGACAAAAACCTACGTTGTCCTGATCTTTATTGGAATTTCACTACTGGGTTTAAGCAATAGTAGTCTTAGCCTTCTGACAGAATTTATAGCGATGGTATATCCAATTTTGTAATAGAAGTTCGTTAAAATCATACTCATAGTTTACCATTATCCTGGGTTTCCTCGTAAAATAGTTGCTGTTTCACCCGCATTGATTGGCACCACAATGTGGGGAGTTTGAGCCTTTTAAAGCCAATTCAGCAGGCTTCTCTTTGCCCTGGATGTCACTCAGACAGAGCAAGGCGCGTCAAACTATCCTGGGTGATTTGGTGGTAGAATCTATGATCTTCTCGGGCCCACCCACTAGGCATTTCAGTTGATCTTAAATTTAGCTGATACTCAGACTGTCTATGTGCTAATTATTTTGCTTTGCTTTTTTGTCCCAGACATCCTTATGTAAAAATGTCGAACATACGACCGATACAAATACTGTTATAGCTTTATCTACCCAATGTATGTCAGTACGTAATCTTTGGTGATGAACGTGCTGAAGGGTAATCAAAGTGTTAGGAAGAAAATTCTACACACGAGGTTATATAAATGGTGGTCAAATTTTAAGGGCCGATGTTGAATGTGAACGACACCTAAACGTTAATTTTTTTCTGCATTTCAATTGATATTTCTTAATTTCAGACTAACTTAATTTCAATCATTGAAAAAAGATACACAAGCGAGCAACGCGTTAAAGTTATTCAGGCTTATTATGAAAACGAAAAATCAATTTTTGAAGAAAATCACGTTCAGTGATGAGGCACGTTTTCACCTCATTCGGATTCGTCAATAAGCAGAATTGCCGCATTAGGCCGAATGATAATCCAAGAGTCATTGTCGAAAAAACAATGCACCCACAAAGAGTGACTGTTTGGTGCGTTTTACGGGCTGGTGGCATCATCGGGCCGTATTTTTTTCCAAAATGAGGCCGGCCAAGCAGTAACTGTGAATGGTGTTCACTATCGTGAGATGATAACGAACTTTTCATACCCTGGATTGGAAGATATGGATGTGGACGATATGCGGTTACAACAGGACGGTGCCACTTGCCACACAGCTAACGAAACAAATTTGGACCAGCGGATGGAGGTGTGCCGCCAAGGTCACAGCGCCATTTGACCGATATTCTGTTCCATACAAAATTGAACCATACCAGTATTATCTTAATAAAAAGAAATGACAGTAATTTCCTAAATAATTTGTGTTGTATTTAAAATCAACATCGGCCCTTAAAATTTAACCACCCTTTATAAATTTGTCGCATTACTGAATGACTGACTGATCACTGCCCACTGCTAAACAATCGACGCTAGAATTACGAACCTTGGTGGGTATGCTAAGGTCCAGATATTTACGTGCAATTGGAAGTAATAACGGAAAAAAACTGTTGCTTCATAAACACATGATCAAAATCAGTTAAGCTTATCCCAGAAGTCGACAACATATAGAAATGCGAAAAAACGTTATCGAGTTAAGAGGATGGATATAAAATAGAAATGGGTATACAAAGGAATAAAGAAATGCCGAAACGGGTGAAAGTTCGGCCGACCCGAAGCTTTCATACTCTCCACCACAGATTGCGCTGTAGTACGGCATTGGCAATATAATGGTATTTGGTTGTTGGGTCCATGTTTGACAGAAATACATTTTGTAAGCCCTATGAACCATATTCTTAAAGAAAATGTTTTGGAGAACCATAATGTCTACTTATATTGTTAAAGAGGTACGTAGGGGCCATAGGGAGCCCGCCAATTATGCGTTAAATTTAACAAATCATTAAATTTAATGCATATTGAGAATGCTTATTTTCGAAACTATAGGGACCTTTAACCGATTGGCCAAGGCCTTAAATATAGTCGAATCGCAGAATTAATGTAATTTTCGGATTCGTGATTAAGCGTTTTGTAGTTGTTTAACTCCCCTATAGACCGGTCCGAGTACAACATAGTCCCATATCTTAAATATAGATACATATTTGAATTTGTATAAAAATGTTCCGTTTCGGGATATGGCCCTTTGGGCCCATAGGTCAAGGCCTCGTAATCAGACAAATCGTCCATTTTAAATTCCACTGTTTCTGAGTTTTCATATGTCCATTTTTGAGTGTATCTGCATTCGGCACCAGGGGACCTTATACCCATGGGCCAATGACTTAAGTAAGTAGAATCTTAATAATCATAAGATATTAAGATCTTATGATTAATAGTTTAAGGAGGCCCATTATTTAGCCTGTAGGTCCCATATGGACAGGTGTTCCCAATAAGTCAAATCGTAAGCATAGGTCCATATTTGCATTTGTGAAAACATTCTACCGATACTGCATAACAACTTATAGAAGTCGCCAAACATTTGTTGGCCCATAGACCACTCCCATTAGTGAAAGCCTCCAATTCAGCTTAACCGTTAAATTTATATAATAAGTGGATTCTTTAGAAAATTCCACTGTTTCTCCGTGTTCGAAAGGACCAATTTTTCGGTACCTTAGGGACCATAGATCCATGGATCAAGTTTTCAAATCTCAGAATTAATGTTATATGCGGGTTCGTGTCGAAATTCTAAAGTTTTTAATACCCATATATTAATAATCAAACGAAGCCCTTTTTGGACCCGTACCCAAGCTTTGCTATTTTTCAATTTATTTATTAAAGTATTATACTTGAAAGGTCAAAAAAAGATTCAGGACTTCAACCATAAGACATATATCGTTTAATTTATAATATAAGTTAATTTATAAGCCTCTAGCTCTTTTTTGTTGGGACTAAATCATGCTTTATACAAAAGGACATGACTATATCGTCTAAGAATTTTATGAAGATTAATAATAATTATATATACTTTATACAAGCAAATACCCGCTACTTCGTGAGCGGAAAATCTAAAGCAAGTGTGGAATCTCTATTAATAATTTGAAAGGACATTTTATGGCATTTACTTTTTGAATATAATTTCCTTCAAATGTTGGCAACTTTATTATGAAAATGAGCGTTCGGTGAGAAACGGGATGATCCGCTGTTTTCGGAATTTTTTATCCCTTCTTATCCCCGTTTCGTTTCTATTTCCATGTCTTCCTGTTCAATTAATAATCTTTATCTCATTTTTTAATATTTTGCCCCTTTTGGACCATTGACGATGAGCCCTTATAGCCCCGTAAATATTTTCCATGCCATCCTGTTTTGATAGAATTTCTCACTTTTTATATTTTGCCCCATAGGACCATTTTTAGCCCCTTTTTTATTCCCATTCCAATTTTCCATGGCAACCTGTTGGTTTAATATTGCTTTTCTCGCTTGCTGCTGTTCCGTCCGTTTTAAACCTGTATTTCTATTTCTACTCCTATTTCTTTTGAATTATTATTTTCGTTTTTCGCACTTTTTTTTGTGCTATCCTGCCATCCTGTTAAATTAATGCTTTTTTCTATCTTCCTGCTATTTTGTCAGTGTTGGCCCCTTTTATGCCGTTTTATCCCCATTTATTTGTTCTTTGTTATCCTCCTTTTTAAATATGTTTTTTTTACTTTATATATATTTCGTCCCTTTCGGACCATATTTAGCCCTTTTTATCCCCATTTGAACCTGTTGATTTGATATTGTTTTCCTCACTTTAAATAGATTTAAGAAAAATAATTTGTGCTAGCCTGTTAAGTAATTAGCCTGGATAGAGGATCTAGGCTAAGTACTATAATGGTTACAAAAAATTAATTTTATTAATTTCCTATTTTATCTAAAACTTGTACTTCTCTAATAACGAACAGATGTGGAACTTTTTGTTAACAAATGACTTAATTACTTATTCAAGATTTATTGTGTGTATATATATATATATATATATATATATATATATATATATATATATATATATATATAAATATCAATATATATATATATATATATATATATATATATATATATAAATATCAATATATATATATATATATATATATATATATATATATATATATATATATATATATATATATATATATATATATATATATATATATATATATATATATATATATATATATATATATATATATATATAAATAAATATCAAAAATTGATGAAAATAATATTAAATAAAAATATATATAGAGCGATAGAAAGGTATGAAATGGGCTCAAAACGGATTAAGCGCTAAAAGATTTCAACTAAGAAGTGTTGAAATCTTTAGGTATGAAAAGTTTATTTTTGGAAAATGCACTAGTATGAAAAAGTCAGTGATAGATAAAAGCCCCATAAAACTGTCGAAGCATTAGACGAAATCAAAATTGTTAGAAGCTGCCCTGAATAATCTGTGCAAAAAGTTGTCACCTATTGCTTCTTTGCCGATGAACATTTTTTAAACCTTTAAAAAGTAGGAAAGACTCGTAAAGTCAATCCGATAATCCGATAATGATAATCTGTCATTAAAACATATTTCAATGTTGATATGGAAAACATTTAAAAATGTAAATGTGTTTCTTTTAACTTCTACTAAATATTGAAAAAGGCATTTAAATCAAACGATAACTAGACTTTAAAAAGGTTCTGCACTCGATTTTTTTATTTATTTATAATACTTATACTTACAAAATGAATATTGTATCGTAAATTGCATTCCGAATATTTCTTGTCCCACTTTAGAATCTCGAGATTGGAGAAAAATATTTCCCATGTTCCGCGAAATGAAAATTACTGAAACTTGGAACCCCTAGCATGCACTCAAAAAGTACTGTTATAACCGATTTCAAAGACAGAGATATGGGTCCATAAATTAAAGCAAATTTCATTACCAATTCAAATTCAGATTTAATCTAAACTATGGGTTGTTCTTATGGGTCGTAGGTCTTAATAAACGGCCGTTAGAGTCACAGGGACTATAAAAAGAATAATTCTTGTTTTTCCCGTTAAATGCAGTTCATAACTGCGTCTTTTTAAAGAATTCCGCATTTATATTTTTTAAAACATGTGATTTATTTTAATTGACCTAATTGGCTTTAAATAAAAAGTTTATACAAATAGATTGATAAATGAATAGCGAGTCCATGGATGTATCCAAAAATCGGGGTTTCAGAAAAGAACATTTAGGGGTTTTTCGAAACCGTCTTTAAAAAAACGAAAGTCGGTTTTAATTTGAAATAAAACCGGCATTAACCGACATTCCGTTTATAGTTTTTTGCGGTCTCGTAGAATTGAAAATATGTCCCCAATCAGAAGTGAAGTGATTAATTCAATTTATAGACTTGAGGAATGCATTTAACTCAATTGATACGAACAGAGAGTTGTTTTTACTAACAACTAAACTAGTGAAGTTGAACGTGAACGAATATTTTATAGCCTGCATTTCTGGATGGACAGAAAAGCCAATCGAAAACAATTTATTTGTTGGCCTCTGGAACGGTCTTAAAATGTACCCTGATTTAAAAAAAGTCGAATGAAAATTCTGAGAAATGTTTAAGTGAGCCGTATTTTAAGACCTTGGGTCCGTTACCCAAATATAGCCAAACTGCAAAACAATTGCGTTTTTGGCATCGTGAGAAAAATGTATGCATTTGTATTTGATACCCATATGTCCATGTATATTGAAAGTCATATTTTTGGCCTCCAGATCGTAATGAACTAGGTCAAATTTCATCCAGATTGGATGTAATACATTGCTTCTAGAATTACAAGGATATGTGGGTTGAACATATATAAACCGATTTTTTCAATTTAGATAACTTCTTTTCTTAATCCAAAACAATTGAGTTCAATTTTTTAAAGATTGGGTGTTGCTTCTTTGCTTAACTAAAGACATAAGACATCTAAATATAAAACGATTTTCTTCAATATAACAGCGTACGTTTACAAACTTGTCGAATGCGTCCTGTAGTTTGATTAAGCTATAGACGGACATCAGACGGACGGACATCGTTAAATCGAATTAACTGGTTTTTCAAAGTCAATCGATAGACTTAAAGGTGGATACAAATTATTAATTAGCACCATCCTTGATCCAAAATATGTAACCCTTTTCATATCGCGCTCTTTCGGCATTATCAAATCTGGCGTACCTAGCCCAACAGACATACGGGTATTCAAAAATACTGCATTTTCTTCAGAACCACAAATATGCACTTCGTTTTTAGAATTGGCTTAATTTGTGCGCGAAACTACGACAGTCGACACGTCAACGCTATCGAGTGCCTGCCTTTTGATTTTCCGTTTTATCGACGTACTCGTTTCGTATTTCGTTACACTGACTATTCGCTAATGCAGTCGTCCAATGTGGTACGTGCAAAGGTTTGAACTCGTAGTCAAATTGAATTAATCATCACGTGTTCCGTCCGCCCGTCTGTCTGTCTGGAGGAGTGTGTCCAAGCTCATCGATGTACCACTTACTCGTTGCCGGGCAGCCACAAGAGTCACGGCTTAACACTCATTTACAATCCAAACACTCGATGACGAATTAAAAATAACACAAACAAAGGAATGGATGGCTTTAATCATGTCAGTGATTATCAAGACAGATACAGTGGGCATGCGGTGCGATGCGATGCAATACGTATTTACTTACGTACAGTGTTGCACTGGAACAGCGATTCAGTGATACTGCAAATCGGGCAACGCAAGCCGACAGTGGGTAAGCGCAGAAGAGCAAGGCAGAGCGCCAAGTGCCACTCGACCAATCAAGAACTGAATGTCATTTTCGTATTCTGTTTATTTAATCGATTCGATTACTGTGCGTTCCCATTGTTATCTTCGGTCTGAAGTGCCGGATCATCAAGCGCCTCCATCCATCTGGGTGGTACGTTTCCACTTTCGTATTTGTTTTCTTTGGTTATGAGTGCTTCGATTTATGCGATGAGGTTGGAGTGCCACAGGAAATCCAAGTCAGCGTTGGCGCATCAGCAGACATGCCGATGGACGTTTGAGTCAGTACGCTGGAGTTTCTGAGGGCACTTCACGAAATCAATACAACCAACCTATCAAGTACACAGTTCGTTAGTATGAAGACTTAAAGGACGATATAGAAGATATACATAATCGATTTTTTAATTGCGAAATGTTAATGCAGTATAATTTTTAGAGCAAATGAGCCATTACTTGATATTCAATGGAATAAATGTCAGATAACAAAGGACGATGCGTAAATTTGTGATTATCCTGATAATAATAATTGCCATTATTATTTTTAATACCTCCTAAACCCTTGCCTGGAAAGACTTGTGAGTTAACCCTTCAACTTTTGAAGACAAGATTCGAGATTCCTAACGCATTCTTTAAGCCAGACCCACGATTTCAAACGAACATCTATGCAAACGAATGGAAAGCGAATCGAAATGCGACCCCTTATCTTATGACTTTTCGTTCACACAGCGGCCTACACCAAAAGCATGGAACCATATGGTCCAATGTTACGGGAAACGGGTGAGGGCCGATCGTGACGCTGCATGCAAAGTTCGGTAGGAATCGGACGTAAATGTGGCCTCTGAAGCTACAGATTCTGAAATTGGGTTCAAAATATAAACATTTCGAGCAAAAATTTAAATAATTGGATTCCTTTCTGCATTTAAATATGATCAATCAAATGTTTTCTCAAATATAGAACCGATTCAAGTATTTTTATTTAAACAACAGAAAAAATCTCAAAATTGAGAAAATCCCAATGTAGTATAAAAAATCCCGACATCCCAAAAATGTTTTGGACAAAGAAAATCAAATTTTATAAGGAGGTTCTAGCACGTTCATTTCTGGGGTTCATGCGCACGAGATGGAATTGATGAGCACTTTAACTGCGAATATTTGGTGCAACTCATTTTTTCATTGGTGTTTAATTAATAATTCAGCGTGTTTTGTCTAGTTTTGACGATAACCCCATCTCGTGCACAAAAACCTCAAATGAATTCATTGCAGAATGAATGGCATGGGACATTTTATGAAATTGAATTCTGTTTGGCTTTGGAAGAAAAACACTGACATTGCTGTTTTACAATTGTTTCTCGAAGAAATTTAAACTTTCAAATTTGAAATTTGACAACGTCAATTCTTGAAGGTTGTAAACCTAAATCTATATTTCAAAGACTCACAATAATCATTAAATAATCACAAAAATGTATTTTTGGCATTATCTTCTAAGTGACTTTGACTATTGCTGTATTACTAATTATATTGTTGTTGGGCTAGAGACTATACATTGTTTTAGTATCATGAACACTGACATATACAAATGTCAAATTGTATTTTACCATTTAATAAGTTGACTCCACATTTGTTGAACTAAAACCAAAAAAGTTTTAATTTATCAAGAGGTTCTATTGCCTATTTTATAGATTTAATAGATGCTGTGCAGCACAACACATTTTGTTGATTTTTTATTTATAATTTTACCTCATTTTTCAAATTTACAAAAAGTGTACTTTTTCCGATTTCTTTGGACCGTTTTCGAATTCTAAACAGCTTATATCATATGCCATCACAATCTAGGTTAACTCGCTTGATCGTTATAACAGACTAACGGGCATAGTTAAAACGTCTTTTAATTTTACGACGATAAATAATAAAAGGTGGGCCATTTAAAATTTGAATCGGCTGTAAGAAAGAGTAGAGTTATTCATTTTAAATTTCTGGTTTTATTGGAAGGTTGAGGTTTTTTCGTTTTCTTCGCTTCGCCCAACGTGCTTAAGATTGTTTGGCAGCAGATGAAGAATTATGCCGAAAAATAGTTTTTACAGATGAAGCCCATCTTCATCTCTGTGGCTATGATTAGCAAAATTGCCGCATATCGTATGTGGTTCAGAGAACCCATATGTGACAAACAGTCACTGTTTAGTGTGGATTTTGGGCTGGCGGCATCATTGGGCCACTTCTCTTCGAAAATGAGCAAGGAGCCTCCGTTAACGTCAACGGTGAGTGTTACCGCGCCATGCGCAACGCTTTGTGTTTCCAAAAATGCAAGAGAATGACATGGTTTCAACAAGACTGGGCCACATGTCACATGGCCAACGCAACCATCGAGATTTTGCGCACTGTTTTTGAAAATCGAATAATCAACCAAAACGTGAAGTCAATTGGCCGCCTTGGGGCTGTGATTTCAGACCTTTGGATTATTTTCTGTGGGGAGCCATTAAGAATAAATGTTACGCAAAGCATCTGGAGAAACAAGAAATCAAAGTTGCCATTGAAGTGATTCGACCCGAAACAATCGAAGATGTTCTAAAAAATTGGGTTGATCGGATGAGATACTGCCGAGCCAGCTATGGTAGTCCTATGAATGATGTGTTCTATTATTAAATGACAAAGTTCAACCTTTCCAAAAAAACCAGAAATTTGAAAAAAAATATCAATATTTTTTTACAGCCGATTCAGATTTAAAATGTTAGTACATTTACCTTATAGAATCTCCGATTAACATTTCGTCGGAGAAGGGCATATAAACGACATGAAGTTCGGACAGGCAAAATGAAAAAAAGTTGCAAATGCAGCCTTCTAGAAATAAGGATTAATATATTCGCATTATATGCATTACGGGCCAAAATATTTCGGATTTGGCAGGCTGCATTCGTGAGATGCATTTGGAGCATGCTTCAAACAAATATACGAGTATGTTTGGGTCACCGCAAACATTTATATGTTCGTTGCAATGTTCCCAAGCATATGTGCAATAATATCTCTGTTTGCCCACCAATCATTAAAGTGTTAGCAATTTGTTCATACGCAAGCATTAATATGTTTGCACAAAAATATTATATGCAGAATTTTGTTGACGCCCAGAATGTAAGCAAGTACATAATGTTTTGATATAATACATATAAAATGAATACAAACACCACCCTTTTACTCGTTTCTGCGAATTTTAATCCATTTACCTATAACGTTCGACCAGTCTGGGACTCGATTTAATTTGTAAAAAAATATTCTAAACATTGATTTATTTAATTATCTGTACAATTTTATATAAGAAAATAATGAGATTTTGTATTACCCTCTCTGAGAGTTTGACTGTCAAAAGTATAAAAAAATGTTCTAAAATATTTTAACGCAGAAACTCGTGCCGTCGACGTCACATCAATAGTACCTATTTGCCTTCTCACCGTAGATGTAAGAAAACAAAAAATACACCTCTTACACATGCATCAGCTGATTGATTAGTTTTGGTATTTTAGACTAGAAATTATTACATTTTTACTGAAAACAGCGTGTATGATGTTTTAGAAGGTGCATCAGGTTTCTACGAGTATAAGTCGATTTTCAACTAATCGACTTTTGGGTAAAAAAAGTCAAAGTCGGCCAGTCTACTTTTGTTTTTAAAAAAGTCGACTTTTTACAAATACATTTGGAGATTTCAAAAATGCGAAATAATTCCGTTTTTATAGACATAGTACGTTGCCCTGATTTTTGCATTGAACTCTCTTAACGGTAGCAGATTCGCTTCAGGTTCCTCCAGCATGCGATGTGATAATTGATTTTATCTTTCGCACCACTGACCCTATCTACTTATATATCCATCCTTGTTGTTAGTAACTTTTTAGGGCTGCTTCTGGCGAAGGATTGTAACACAATCAACACTTCAAAAATATCTTGGCGTTAGTAACGGGTGATCAATCTAGAGGTGCTGCTGCTCAAACAATGGATCTATTAAGGTCATTTCGAAGAACAGTTAATTGCACATTTTGGACTGGTGAGTTGACCGCCTAGATCGAGTGATATCACATCTTTAGACTTTTTTCTTTGGGGCTACGTAAAGTTCAAAGTCTATGCTGACAAACCAGCTACGATTCAGGTTTTGGAAACCAACATTACGCGTGTCCATAACGCCATACGGTTCGAAATGCTCAAACGAGTCATCCAAAATTTGACTCTCAGAATGGACTTCCTGGGGCGTAGTTGCGGCCAACATTTGAAGGAGATTATATTCAAAAAATAAATGGCAGAAAATGTCCTTTCGAATGAACAAATAAATTGACTTTTACAAAAATAATACCTATTGATGGATGACCCTATATATTTTCCAGTTTTTCATTTTTTTTTGCTTTAAACACATATTTCCAAGGTGTCGTGGAACGTGTCCCGTTATTTTTATGTGCTACTTTATATTTAACAATTGTGAAAATCAGTCTAATTTGTAGATCATTTTCCCAGCGTCACTTCCAAAAATCATATTTAGTGTGAAAATCGGTCATCTATCACCACTAAGTTTTTAGATGCGTGTAGTGGCGTTCAACAAAATGAGCCGTGCTAAATCGTTGCGTGTCGAGAAAGAAACCAAAGTCAAAAGGTTTTACAATACCATAATTTTCGTCAAATAGCGTAGAAAGGAATAATAGAAGTCACAAGTTGCTTCCAATTTGAAAAATATAAAAACTCGAACAACAAGTGCTTGTACAGCATCAGATAAGATAACTATTTTGAGATGTGCGTCATGCTTACGCGACTTTTGGAGAAAAGCTAGTGTTAGTGCAAATGTATTGACACTTCAATGAGTTGTAGCAAACGCCAGGCACTTTAAACGCTTTTAATTCAAAAAAGTACAACAGTTAGATAATCTTTGTTAGGAACGTCGTCTTAAGATTTCCCTAGGAAATACGACGGGGAAAATTAAGTGATATCGCGTATCGAGAGAAAATTATTTAGGGGGCCCTGATGGATATAACTACTACAAAAAGGAAGATCCTATTGAATTGATCACACAGCCGAGTAAGTGAAGTTTTGCTACGGGGAGCTATCTTCTATTATGACACATTACAGCTCTAGTTTCTCTCTACAAGAATTAACGCGTCTTCGGACAGTGCTTGAAAAAGCTTTGAAGGATACTGAAATTAGAATTATCTGCTAGATAATGAACATTGCGCAAGTTATGTGTGTCCCGAGAACAGAACTCTAGTAAAAGTGAATTCATTGCTGGAATAAAATACGCCTGGTCCTGTATTTCATTGGAATTTATCAAAAATGTGGGCGAGTCCTTACTAAGTAGAATAAATGAACGTTTTCTCAAGCAGGGTGGGAGCACTTTATTATTATAATTATTCTAGTCTAGCATAATATTCGAAGACTTTTTCGGAATTTCAATTTGAAATTATCGTCCATAAATCAAAATTCTAAATAAGGAGCTGTTCAAAGGAGCCAGAATTTAACACGCGTCTATTTAGTATAATTTTATTTTTATTCTTTAAAACTTAAAAAAGCATGAAGACTGTAGTTAAAGAGTTATGCATCCAGTCATTGAAGACTGAAAACTCTTTAGTAGCATGCGATATATATGTCAATAATCTTCCTTATTCCAAACAGGAAAACTTATGTGAAAGGTATGACAATATATGCACCACTATTGGATTATCTGCATTGCCTTTGATGTCACTATCTCGACCCAGAAATATAAATAATACAGATGAAGTCACAGTTGCTAGAATTCTTTCTCGTTATAATAAAAAAATTGTCCTCAAATCTTTAAATATATGAGAATTTCATGTCAAGTGACCCAACTTTTGGAATCGGTGTCTTACGATCTGGATGGAACTTGCACAAAGGTATGTCCTATTGGATAGTATTTTAGACACAAACTTTAAACGAGATCGGTCAAGGACTCTCTTAGTTAGAGGGAGTCGAATTTTGAAATTTAGGACTAACAAGTGTTTTTTCGCAACCATTATTCCAAGAAAAATTTGCCCAGAATGTTTTAGATAGCAATTTATTCAATTTTTTTTATAAAAAATTAAAAAAAAAAATCTTTTTTTTGTGCAAAATCAAAATGTGTTTTTACTTCTTTTTACAAAGGCCTATTTTTTGCTGAAAAAAAAGCTTCAGTCTTTTCCAGAAAGGCATCTATGGTCTCGTAGTGGGCTGCGACAAAAAAGTGTTTTGAAACTCAAAACAACGTTTTTCAATTTTTTCGCATATGCACTATTTTAAATGTTTTCCTTTGTAAGTAACATGCCTAACTAAAATTTCATACCCTTGGTAATGAAATACCCATAGTATGTCGACCTCAGGAATAAAAACACTCTTTTTATATAGAAATTAAAAAAAAATATTTTTTTTATTTAAATATTGAATATTTTGCAATACTGAGTATTTTATACTGTTACGAGTATTTTTTTGTTGTTTTCTTCTTTTGTGTTTAATTACAGGTTGCAAATGGCGTAGTCCTAGCCCGCGCACGACACATATATTTCGGAGTGTAAGCTTAACAATAGTACATATTCATTAAATATGTTGTGAAATTAAAAGATAATTGTCAACAAACAAATTGATTAAAATCGAGTTCTTTTCTGTTTTTTTTAGTTTTTTTCTATACTTATCATTAAAAATAGTCAATTGTTAATAGTAGTTATTAACAAATGAAGCCTTTATCCTCTGGCAACACAGTTACAGTAACTTGTGTGTGTTGTTTGTTTTGGTGTGTGTGTGTCTGTGTGAGTGTGTGTGTAAAGAGTGTTAAATGTAATAGATTATAACAGTAATAATGACATTGTCAATTGTTTCCCACTATTTGTGATTACTCTATCCAGCTCGTTTTAGGCTATTTTGTTAACCCTTTAGGAAGTTTTGCGCGCACGTAATATTGAATGGGATTTTTATTGTCAAAATATCAGGGACACTTGCGACAAATTGTTGAATGAGGTGGAAATAATTTAACACCTGTTAGGCCAAATTTGGTGTCTAAACTACTATCCAATAGAACTCACCTTGGTGCAAGTTTCATCCCAATCGGAAGACATTGCTTCCAAAAGTTAGGTCACTTTACATACAATGAGCAATATATAAAAAAAAACAGTTGGAAAGAAACCTATTATTAAGCTCACTGGGATTTGAGTCTCATCAGCTATTTTATACAAATAAAATCATATCCAATACCAGCTACATAATAATTCCAGCCGCCCTTCGCTTGAAGCAATCTACACATATTCTCACAGCATATACGGTTCAAGGACTGGTATATAAGAAAACGTTCAATAACAATGATTTGTTATATTTATTTTGAACATCTGATGAGAATTGGAGAAATGAAACTGTCAATTAAGGAAACTGAACACATTGTTGTTTCATATTTCTAATTTTAAATTACTAAGCAAGTTTTTTTTTTAAAATGTTCACTCCTACAATCACTCCTTTTTCCCAATATAATGTTCTATTGTAATAATCATTTTTACGTATTCAGATTTAAGTTTTCATTATTTTGATGTTATCTCACTATATCTCAATAACTAATTTGAATGACTGTGAATAGCATATGTGGGCATTCCAATGCTGCTATCATGAATATAGTTAGGATTCTGTTCAAATTCAAATTCAAACAAAGACCGGGTATTATTATTTGCCACATAAATGCGCAAAGCTTAAATAATAAAATTGACGTGTTTCTTTAAGTTTTTGAAAACTAATAATGGATATCAAGTTTACAGAGCTGATCGGGTCGGGCATGCAGGGGGTGTTGTCATATTTGTGAAAACTACAGTGATGTGTAAACTTTGCTTATAATGTAGGGGCGTTGATTTCATGGAATATATATTTGTGAAGATAAAGTCGTATAACTCAAAACTGCTAGTTGGCTGCGTGTATATACCAAATCGCCATATACTCGTAAGCTTTGATGGACTTATCCCAGTATTATTATTTAGTTTAATTTTTCAATTTTCCTTTAATTTTTTGTTGAAAAAGAGCTAACCGACTGTTCGCTTCTGTAAGCCTGTACTCTATTAACACTACAAGGGCTATCCACTTTACCCTTCGTTATTTATATTTCTATTTTACTGTAAGAACAATCATGGTCCCATGCTTCTCTAACATGATCTTCTTTTTGCAACATACGACGGATCTGAATGCTAGTGATCCTAAAATAGCCTTTACGAGTATACCCCACGTCCAACCTGTAATATCTTTTTACAATAATCTCGACAATGCTTGCATTGATGAGTTGGATGTTAAAAAGTTGCGTATTATCCATAAAATCAAATGCCGTAGGTTAAGACAACATCGATGTTCGATTTTTGTAAAAGTTTAACCTTTCATTAGCCCATACATCACCCATTTTTTAATGCCATAATCACAAAAAGTATTTTTCCTGGTGGCTGGAAGTATGCTCGAATTATATCCGTTGCAAAATCATCATCTGGGTAGCGTCCAATAGCAATATTAAAGTGCTTTGAGAAACTATTGTTCAAACAAATTTGCTGCTACACACATACAAATAAGTCTTAAAAATCTTCCGAAGCATTGGATGGTGTTAAAACGAATTTTCTCGTGTTACTTGATCATTCGAAATCCTTTGAAATCGTTGATTATCCTACACTCTGTATGAAACTGTAACGATTCTTCAATTTTTCCCCAACTGCCGTCCGCTTCATTCTCTACTACCTAAATAACTCTACGCAATCTGTATCGATTGCGTTTTGAAGCGTTACCTACAGTAAGGGTAATTTAAGGACCAATTCTTTTCTCGTTGTACACGCAGAGAAAAGATATGGATAATATATGGTCAACTCAACAATAATATGTTCTCTACAATAAAAGCACGATCGTCGCAACCATAGTATTGTTTTTTGAATTTAATTTTGACAACAGTATGATTGCGGCAATATTAATATTGTTGAAATATAACAATAGTATTATTGCCAAATTAAGAAATAAAAATATAGTATGGTTGCGACTACGAAGACCCATGTATATGTGTGTGCGTATGTTTGTTTTTGATACACCAAAAAACTTATACACACGATACAGTGCATGTTTGTTGTCCATTATAAAAAAAACAACAATCGGAAGTTAGTTCGTGAGGTTTTTATTGTGTTAACTTTGTTCGGTGAAATACTCTAACACCGACAGGTTCTCGTTTATTTAAAATCTGCCTGCACTTAAGTATATAGCAATTGATCGTGGGTTAATCGCATTCGTTACTTGGGATCTACGGATGGCGAAGTAGCATTTACCCCTGCTGGCAACTAAAAGTATTTCGGCTGCCGTTGGAATATGCAAGTACATTTTTGTTTCTCGAATGAAATATTCAATAAAAACATGGCCCCAAATCTGGCTATGAACTTATTGTAATGCAATTTAAAACAACTTGCTTGATAAAAATCTCTATTTCTGAATAACAACATCACCCAATCCTAATAAATAATTTTGGGATTCATAGTATGGTTGAGTGAATCATACTGTGGTTGTAGGTATAATAATGGTTGAGTGTGAATCACACTACGCTTGTATGGATCATAGTATGGTTGTGTGTAAATCATACTATAGCTGTATGAGAAAGAAACATACTACGGTTGTGAGGATCAAAATATGGTGGTGGAGATCATAGTATGGTTGAGTTGTGGGGATCATAGTATGGTTATGTGTGAATCATACGATTGTTGAGAGGATCATAATATTGTTGTGCCACAACCATAAACGCAACAATAGTATGATCCTCTTCGAATATTGTCACCCAACCATAGTTTCTGTGTGTACATACAACACAAACGGTTGGCTAAGTGCAGTACGATTTTGTGTGTCCGTACTCTTGACAATTTTGGCATTGAACAGGACCATTTCATTTGTGGGGTTCTTCAATCGTAATTCTTCTATAAGTATATAACAAATATTGAAGTTTGTTTATAGGATGAACTTCATTTTTCTTTAGCTTCCGCGATTCGGGTTGAAGTTCTTCCTTGTGTACATTGGTTAGGGCACCTTTTTAAGTACGTTTACCAAGGAGTGAACGTAAAAATTCTTTTCACCTCATCTGGTCCTACAAATGTCAATGCCTTTTAAGATTACCGCGATATCCTTACTACACGCAGAAAAAAAATATGTTTGTGGTGACAATATTCGAAGAGGATAATACTATTGTTGGGTATATGGTTGTGGCACAACAATATTATGATCCTCACAACAATAGTATGATTCAAATACAACCATACTATGATCCTCACAATCATACTATGACCCTCACAACAATAGTATGATTCACACATAACCATACTATGATCCCCACAACCATAGTATGATTCACACTCAACCATACTATAATACCTACACCCATATTATGATCCTCACAACCATAGTATGTTTTACATACAACCATAGTATGATCTTCACAACCATAGTATGATTCACACGCAACCATGTTAAGATCCGTACAACCATAGTATGATCCAGCTCAACCATACTATGATCCCCAAACTTATTGCTTTAAGTTGTCAACAATAGAATTGAATTATAAAAAATATTTAAAAATACATTAAATTTAAAATAATAGAAGTGATTTATTTCACAGTAGAAAAAATCAGTTTAAAAAACGTTAGCGTTTTTATTAAATATATTTCAGTTAAACAAAGCCAAAGCAGTTTGTTTGAAAAATGTCATTTCTCATAAAAAGTACTATTATTGACTTCGATCCGTAACAAGAACATTGTTCTAAAAAGCATATTCAAACGAAAAAAATGCACCATCATACAGTATGATAGCCGTAATCATATTATTGTTAACAAAAAAAAACCATAAAACAATACTATTGTCGCACCAACTATATTTATATTGTTGCTACAACCATATTTTCCTTTTTAAATTTGGTAATAATACTATTATTACATTTCAACAATATTAATATTGCGACAATCATACTATTGTCAAGATTAAATTCAGAAAACAATACTATGGTTGCGACAAACATACTTTTATTGCGAGAACATATTATTATTGCCGTGACCATATAGTAACCATATTTTTTCTCTGCGTGTACTCTTTAGACGACCCGTGTACAAATTTTTATTTCTATCGTTAAAATAACTAGAAATAGCGCGAAAGCCGTTTTCGGTGTATGCCTGAATTTTTGTCTCTTTAATGTTCCCTTTCTTTATTGTCAGGGCTGGATTTACGCTTTATAGTAATGTAGCAATCCATGCCTGTCTGTACCGCCTTTAATGGTTTGTCTTGTGTCGGTTCGTTGTTTTCCTGTGTGCTTATACCTTCTTTGTTATTAATGTTGTTGGTAGCACTGCCGGGTGAGAGAGTTTTTTGCTTAGTGACGTTACCTCTCTCATTCCATTATTTACATCTGCATTTATCGCGAAGTATGCATTTCGCGAACTTACACTGCAGAACGAAAGAAATAGTGTCTGTGTGTTGTAACTCTGGAATAAGACGATGGCTCTTCAAGTTGTGAGTTTAGCTGTGTGTGTGTCTTTTTTGTTTTGGTTGTTTTGTTTCACTGTTGCTTACACAAATAGCTTTGTTATCTAACTTAAATTTGCCAAAAACTGCTTGAATTCCTTACAAGTCAATAGTTATAATGAATTCAAACAATTTTAGATAATAAATAAAAAAAATCAATAAAAAAAATATCCCGGCAATTAAGTTTCTTTTTTGCACTTTCCCTGCTTAGTCTAATTGAATTAATTCCAAGAGGAATTTTTTTAAACCCGTTCAATTCGCGAGCGGAGAGCGAAACATTCAAAGACCTAAAAACATGAAATAGACCTAAAATCAACAATTTATCATAAAAATACACTTTGAGTTCATGCATTTTTGGTCAACAAGTGCGATATGCAAAAACGGATTTGAATAAGCCACATAAAGGAGCCCCTTTATATACTACAAACTCTTTGCGTACCGAAACAAAAGTACTGTTTTCTTAGCAGAGCCACAATCCCAAACCATAAAATCCAACAAATAGAAAACACCACTAGATGGCTCTGATATGAAATCATATAACACACCAAAGAGCAAAGAGTATACATATCAAAGAGTATATATATTGTATGTTGTACAAGTAGTGGCTGCGCAAGGAAATTGCTCTGCTCGCACACACTGACACAAAGGTATGTGTGTGCGCAGAGGAATGTGACACTCGTACAAACAATACAAAATTTGTATTGATTGATAGACGTGACATGTTGCCAAAATTCAGCTTCAACTAAAAGTACAAAAATTGTATTGATTGATTGATGTGAGGGGTGGGGAGCTGGGGGAGGGGTCACATGTTATTGAATACATACATACATACATCTCAATAAGAGTTTGTGTTGTTGTTGTTGTTGTTGTTTGAAATAAATTGAAATTTTAAAGAAGTTTTTTGTAAGCATACATACATCCTTATACATACAAACAAAAAACTTCCTTTGTGTGTAGAAATAGTTGGGGTTGATGGGGGGGTTAAATGTCATTTAATGACGAAAGACCGCTTTCCTCATGTTGTGAAAAAATCAAAATACCAGGCTCGCATAAAATAAACAAACCAAATCGAAAACAAAATAAACATAGTACTTGCATGTACGAATATTCAAACTTTTTTCTCTGTCAACAGATTTTCTGTCCTTTTGTACGAGTGTCACATTCCTCTGCGCACACACACGCCTTTGTGTTGGTGTGTGCGAGCAGAGCAATTTCCTTGCGCAGCCACTACTTGTTCAACAGCACACATACGTACGTACACACATACCGTTTACCCCTGCAAACATTTTCCATCGCCTATTGATCGCGCGCGAATCGCCGAAGAGATGTGTAATATCGCGGCGATACATCGCGTGCGATCATTAAATTATGGTTAGGCGATTCGCCATATCGATCGCCTGTGTGCCTGTCGCGATTCGCGTGTGGCGATTCGCCCGGGAGTCGCATTTAGCGAATCGCCCGCGAGTCGCATTTAGCGAATCGCCCGCGAGTCGCATTTAGCGAATCGCCCGCGAGTCGCATTTAGCGAATCGCCCGCGAGTCGCATTTAGCGAATCGCCCGCGAGTCGCATTTAGCGAATCGCCCGCGAGTCGCATTTAGCGAATCGCCCGCGAGTCGCATTTAGCGAATCGCCCGCGAGTCGCATTTAGCGATTCGCCCGCGAGTCGCATTTAGCGAATCGCCTGCGAGTCGCATTTAGCGAATCGCCCGCGAATCGCATTTAGCGATTCGCCCGATAGATACTCTCTTGCACATTTAGGCTTTGTATATCCTTCATAGGCACCAATTAAGAGGACATCAGTAGTATCAACAACACTACACAGAATCGGCCACACTTGTTTGCTTGAACTTTTACATAAAGGCAAACCGTCAATATTAAAATCCAGCGCAATTGTTTGCAGAGTAAAATCATTCGCACGTAAGAAGTCGGTTAGAGCATATGTGATGCTATAATGAAAATACTTTCCAGAACCCATAGGTCGTGCAACAACATCTTTTGGCGTTCTTTTTAAAGTTCTCACGTCTTTAGGGACACTTATGTTGCAGTCTCTTAAAATTGTTAACATTTCGTTAACAGCAACGTTGCTAATATTATGTTTTATGGACCAACTTGAAAGTCTCTTTCTTAATTCATTTAAATCACATAAAAGACTTATATTATTTTCCGTAATCTCATCATCTTCTGTATTAACGTTGCAATCAAAACCACTTTCTGAGTTTTCCTCAGTCGGCAACACATTTTCTTCAACAACGTTAACATTTGATTCAACCACATTTTCAACGTTCACCAAACGATGCACTGTTTGGGTAGAACTATTTTCTAAAATATCAATTGTCGCGGCCTCTGCACTAGTTGTTTCTATTTCATTTAAGCTTGAATTTTTCGCTATTAATTTGGATGCTTCCCTCTTACTTTTCAACCGTAAAGCCTTGTTTGACAACATTTTTATTAATTTTTTACACACCCTTCACAGATCACTGTCACTTACTAAATGATAATTTTGCTAATTGCCCTTGAAACCAAATATTCATTTTCCCGTTACCTTAACAAAACAACAAGACAAAACAAAAATTCCATCGAAACTTATGAAAAAACACTGATGACTCAACTCAAAACGATAAAAAATGCAACAAAAAAAACTATTGTGAGGAAGATTTCCCGCTACTTGTGTGCGCTCGCGTATTCATCGCTTAGTTTCAAGGCGTAGGCGATGGCGCGCGATTCACATCGTAAACGTCATCAAAATTGTTTTCACATTTAAGTGTTTTTAGAAAAAAATTTGACTTGCTTGTGTACGCTCGCATATTCATCGCTTAGTTGTAAGGCGTAGGCGATGATTGGCGATTTTTATTCCCTGAGAAGGATCGCGTAGTCATCGCGTAGTCATCGCCAAACAAATCATCGCCAAAAAATTTCAAAAATGTTTGCAGGGACGGCTTCTATTGGCTTTCTTTTCTTCATATGTATGTACGTACGATTGTACATTCAAACAATGAAGCAAATAAAAAAGCAAACCAGGCGACCGAACGCCGTGTGATTTTTCCTATGCGCCTGGTGCTTCACAATTTATTTCATACGTTTTGGTAATGGTTGTTGTTGTGGTTCTTTATGGCCATCGTCTCGCCCACTCACCCACTTTCTCACCAACCATTCATAATTGTTTTTCTTTTTTTAGCTTGATTTCATTCATAATTATTTTTCTATTTTGGTTGATTTCAAGTTTCGCTCTCAAATACAATTTTTCAAAAATGGGACTTTTTCATAGAATAATGCCCGCCAACCAAATATAATTTCCCTCAAAAACAATGCCCAAGTAATCCCATATCTAGCTCGTCATTCGAACAGTTAAGATTCGGTGTTAACGAATTCTCTTTTAATATATCAAAGAGTATATATATTAAAAGAGAATTATATACTCTTTGTAATATATATACTCTTTGAGAATAATGCCCGCCAACCAAATATAATTTCCCTCAAAAACAATGCCTAAGTGAAACCAACCAAATCTAGCTCGTCATTCGAACAGTTAAGATTCGGAGTTAACGAAGTCTCTTTTAATATATATACTCTTTGATATATACTCTTTGGAATCACATGAGTTTTCTCCACATGGTGTTTTTTGTCTTTATGTAGACAGCACTGTCAAATCAAGGTAGAGTGGTGAGTTACTTTTTTGGACCTATTGTTTTGATTCCTATTTCATCTGATCTTCTGTTTTGATTCCTTGTTTTGTTTTGGTCGGTATTTGGTCTTGTGCTCCTATTCTCTTCTTTCTCTCTTCTTTCGTAAAATTTTTGTTCCATTCTATATGTTCCATACGGATGGAATACGTTCGATACGATATAAATTGAAAAACGTGGTATGTAGAAAGTAGAAATAGAAAGTAATTCCCAATTTTGCTAGCAAACACAACAGTTGTTGGGTGTGTATAAAATTCATTGAATTTTTCCCTGCTTTTACTACAACAAAATAGAAAATTCTCACCTCAACACGTTCGGACACTAGTACAAAAACAATTTTATCGGGATTTGCGATTTTTCATCGGTACTCGGAGCTCACTTGAAGAGCAGTGAAGACCACGGTATCGAGTACCGCGTCAGTCTATCACTTGAAGAGCAGTGAATACCACGGTATCGATTCTATCACGTCATTCTTCGTCTGCCAGGACACAAAAGGACTCGCCATCAACGCAAACACAATGGTTGTTTCCAAAAGATGTAAAATTTGCTCCACACTGCATGAAGACAACATTCCAATATCTGGGGAGTATTTCGGAAATCAAATACCCGACTTAATTGAAAAGGTATCTGGAATTGAGGTATGTAGTTCTGTCCAATTCAGTGTAGCTATTATTCTTACTCTCAAATGTCTGCAGTTGGATCCTGGAAAAATTGCTGCCATTTTAATTTGTCAACAATGTGCAATCCTTTTGGTCCACACTCAAAGTGTCGTGAGTAAACTACAGAAATCACTTATGCGCTTGAAGAAGGCAAATAAAACGCCAAAACAAATTACAAAGACCCCATCCAAGAATGATGCTACACCTAAGAAAGGAACGTCGAAAAAAGTTCAAGCAGCAAAAGAAAATGGAGACGTCTCATTTAAAAAGATCCACGATGATAGCACATTGCAAGCCGACGAATTAACGCCTGCAAAGAAGAAAAAAAGTGCTAAACGCAAATTGAATGCCCTGAGCCAGGATGAGGCTAATGAAACAGTCAATGGTTGTGCAGTTGCCAAGTGCAAACAAGAGTTCAACGATGACGACTCCCATTACGCCGGTAGCATTACAATCAAAGAAAGTCCAACCAAGGGAAAAATGCGCTACAATGCTATTTCCCTTAACGAATCTGTTCTGGAGGACCTGGTGGCTGAAGTGAATGAAACAAGCGGCGAGCAGAGTTTTAAGAAGATAACCGATGATAGCAAATTGCAGGTCAGCGAATTAACACCAGCCAAGAAGAAAAAACGTGCAAAAAGCAAATCGGATCCCAAGATCCAGGTAGCGGCTGATGGTACAGTCAATGGTGAAGCAAAGACTGAGAGTGATGAACAGGCCCATTACGCCGACAGCATTGTAATCGACACAAGTCCGATTAAGGAGAAAAAGCGCAGCAAGACTACTTCCTTCAATGAGTCTGTTCTAGAGGACCAGATGGCGGGTGACGTTGAATTGAATGTTACGAGTGGCGAGCAGAGTTTGAAAACAAATAAAACAAAGAAACTCAACTGTGTTCTGTGTGAAAAGAAATTTAATCAGAAGAGCACTTTGCGCGAACACATCGAAACAAGTCACATGGGGGAGAAGCTCAAAGAGTGTCCAAATTGTTCCATGGAATTCAGATCGCTACAAAAGTACGAATTACACGTGTTTGGTGAAACATGCAAAAGCACTCTGCATCTTTGTCAATATGAAAATTGTCACAAGCGATTTAAAAGCGTTTCCAAAATGGAAGCTCACATGAGGGAAAAGCACCTGTCGCAAAATGTAATCGATTCTGAGTATAGTAATTCGTAAATGCTTTTCACTACGCATTACTCTACGATTGTGTTTGGAAATGAATAGACACTGATCACAAATCGTCACCTGAAATCCAAAAAGGCCAAACCATTAAAACGCAAAAAGTTCTCAATCGATTATGATAAAATGGTCCAAAACACATGTTATGCTATACTTTACATTCAATATTCAAAAATTAAATTCTACGATTTTTTTTTGAATATATGAGGGAATGAACTTTTGTTTCTTGGATCTGGGTACTCAAATGTTACGTGTTTAAATATATGAGGTCTTCTCCTATGGAGACTGGGATATGAGGAACTGATTCCTTAAAATTGACAAAAGGGTACCATTAAACAACGAAATGTCGTTACAATTTAATACTTAGGATTTACCACAAGTAAAATGTCTTTTACTATGGACTCAATAAGGTATATGCTCCCTTTACTACAGTTATTTTAAATAAAACCTAGTCCAACAATAGCCATGTCCCCAAAAATCTTGCCAATGTCGTATTGCAACGCAATCCATTGTGAAGTTGTCCCTTTTTTAATAACCCTTCCCTAATCAGGGTGGCATTGTCAATATACGACTTGTGTATTTTATGTCCATTAAACATTAACATTTGGAGGAATAACTCTGTTGCTCGCAATGTTATTTTTAATTTGTATTGAACCAAAAACACTCGTTTATCTCGTTTGTTTATTTCGGTCTTTTTTTAACACATTAAACAGAACATTTTATAATAGAATACAAGTTTTTTTTTACAAAATGCCAGTGATTTTCGTAACACTGCTTAAATTGCGGGTGCGTGACGACCGTCATCAGAAAGCTTCGCAGCAATTGTTGAAAGGAAAACTAACTCTTTAAGACCGATTTTCTCCAAACGTATAAAAAATTACGATAAAAAATATATATAGTTTTTTAGAAATAAAATGTGCAGTCGTGTATTAAACCACTCATAAAATAGGTTAAGAGTTTTAGATTTCAAAACGGGTTTTGTTTCTTCAGTAATGTTATGAAAATGTGTAAGTCGTTTTGGATTTCTGGTGACGAAATTGTGTCTATCCGTTAAAATTACCGATGTTTTTATTTTTACGAATGTTTTAAAGTAGATCCATACTTTTACGAATATTTGGTTAAAAAAAATATATATGTTTTTTGTGTTAATCACGTTGTATTATTTTTGAGTACGCAAGGGCACACTGAATTGGCTCCGTTGGAAGATGTATACTCGTAGTGTTTCAAATTAGAAATTCATCAGAAAGTGCCATACGACATAGACCCACTTGTGAAATGTGAATGGACTAGTCCCAGGGAATTCTACTCTTAGATGTAAGTATGTTGTATCGTTTTATTTATTTTCATATAGCATTTCCTTTTAGCATTCTGAAAGTTGTTTTTCTAGTGAACGATTTTTGGTTCTGAATTTACGAGCTGTAATTTTGTGCCATCGATTTTTTGATAGCTTTTGGCATGAGGAAAAAAATTTCCACTACGACATATCAAAAAATCGCAGACGAACGTGATGACATTCGTTGCTCCAACTACTGACCCTAGAATTAGGGACCGTAACTCTGAGATCAGTAGGTTGATCAACGAATATAAGCGGAACAAATGGCTAGACCACTTGAAGCAGTGTAACTTAAGTTCCGGAATTGGTAAGTTGTGGACAACGGTCGAATCGCCGTCACGTCCGGTGATACAATAGTAGCAGATCCGAAGCGGTGCGCTTGGTTTTTTAACCGGCTTTATATAGAGCACCCAGAGAGTGATAAGGCGGAAAGGAGAGAATTGCGTCGTATCCGCGCTCTCCGAGTCGAAGAGGCACCACCACAATTTACCGTTGGCAAAGTTGTCCATGTCATCCGGACAAAATCTCAATGCTGATGTTAAAGCACTTGGATATCCCGGGAGTAGAGTACATGACCAAAGTGCTCAATCTGTCGCTAGCCACTCACTAAGTTATCGATGCCTGGAAAATGGGCAGAGTGGTTCCGCTACTGAATCCAGGCAAAGACGCAAGTAAAGGAGATTCGTTGCTTTCTCCAGTAGCAAAGACGCTTGAAGCACTGCTCCTCCCCAGCATGATCGTCAGCATGGGTTCCGTAAAGCACAACAACAGCTTTACACGCCATCACCACACGTATAAGTCGCGGTCTTAACCAGAATAAGCCAAACGACAGGACGGTCCTCGTGGCTCTTCTCGTGGCCTTCGACACGGTCAATCAGGCCACTCTGTTTGAGGACATTGCAGAAACGTCCAGTTTAAAACGTTGGGTCGTAAAGTGCGTCAGTCATATGTAGAATTTAGAGACAGGACGCCGAAGCCCCGTAGAGTTAAACAAGGAGTTCCCCAGGGTGGAGTGATATCCCCTTCTCGGTTTAACCTCTACCTCTCTAAAATTCCAGCACCACCAGACGGCGTTGAAATTGTGTCGTACGCTGATGATTGCACAATTCTGGCGTCAGGACCTAAAGTGGATGACATATGCAAGAAAATCAACTGTAACCTCAAACACTTAGCTCTCTTCTTAACTGCAAGGATTATGAAAATATCCGCCTCCAAATCATCAGCCACGCTATTTCCTGCATGTATCGCAGAGGTGCGGTTGTCACTTAATGTGAAAAGAGATATTGTACACACCCTACTACCTACCCCAAAATTCTTGGGGTTACATTGGACAGCCCTTTTCGATCCTCTGCGCATTTTACAGCTATCTGCGATAAGCTCAAAAGAAGAAACAAGTAACTTGCCGGCAGTACTTGGGGTGCCGACAAAGGAACCTTGTTGACCTCTTACAAAGCGATAGGTCGCAAACTACGGTGTGGTCGGCGAACGTGAGTACGACGCAGTGGAAGAAAATTCATACTTGCCAGAATGCCGCCCTCAGAAAATCAACAGGGTGCCTTCTTATGTCTTCTGGGTACCATCTACATGAGGAGACGAATGTCCTGACCGTGCGCAAACACAATTCATGCTATCTAAGAAATACCTGCTAGGGTGTTTTCGCATCGTCATTCTAACCACCATCTTTTGGACAGGATGCCTCCGCCCAGGCAGATCTGGTACGATCTTCATGATCTAGAGAGAGAGAGAAGTCAAACGGTATAAGAGAGAACCTTTAAATCATCGAACTATCAAGCAGGTCTGAACAACCTTGCAGCTACAGTGTGAATGTAGTGCTATGGGAACATCCCCCGGAGATTTCACATTATGAGACACACTACCTCGGCAGACGCGCGTGGTTCTGGCGCTGCTGAGATCTGGATGGTGCAGCCGCCTCTATTCTTACTGGACTCGAATTGATGATTGGATTCAAATAGATTTACAAGTTCAAACACGGTGCAAACTGAGAAATTTTGAAGTACAAAGCTTGGTTGGTGGCTCAAGGGTTCAACCAAAAATTCAGAGTTTTCGCTCTTGTTGTAAGGCAGTCGACAATGCCTATGTTTTTAATAATAGCTGAAGCAAACAATTCAAGAGTTCTTCATTATGATATTAAAATTTGTTTTTTTTTAAACGGAGACCTAAAGGAAGATATCTACAAGAGGTAAAAACCACATTTCTTGTTCGCAAATTACAAAAATGTTTATATGGGTTAAAGCAAGCGGCAAGATATTGGAACTTAAAACTATTCGAAGTTCTTAAAAAAGCTGGATTTGTTCAAGGAAGTGATGATCCATGTTTATTGAAGAATCAAGGGCGAAAAGGCCATATCTTTTTACTTGTATACGTGGATGATATACTTATTACTGCGAAAGATGATGACGATTTGAATTAAATTAATGAAATACTAGAAGGCAATTTCGAACTCGTCAGTTTTAATCTTGGTGTTAATTGAGAGGGCGATGATGGATATTTCCGCATACAACAAAGTAAATACATTTCCGATATTATTGAAAAATCCTGATTGCAAGCTAGCCAAGTGACTAAGATACCATTAGATGGGGGCTATATCATACTAGAAAGAAGCAATTTTAAGAAAATGGAAAACAACAGACATTATCAGGAACTTATTGGAAGTTTGATTTACCTTTGTGTTAACTGTAGGCCAGATATTGCAGCTTCATTTTTAATACTCAGTCAGCATGTTAGCCGACCAATTAAAGAGGACTGGGCAGATGCAGCTCAAGAAGCGATCTGGTTGAGAAAACTCTTAAGCGATTTTAGATTTAACATTGAAGAAGCGACAGTTACATTTGAAGACAATCAAAGTTGTATAAAACTAGCCGTAAACGAAAAGTATAGCAAAAGAACAAAACACGTACTAGATATTAAATGTTATTTTGTTCGTGACATAAAATTCAAAGGGATGTTTAAAGTATCTCACTGCCCGTCGGAGAAAATGCAAGCTTATTTATACAGCTCTAGTTTATGTAAAATAATCTAAAGTTAGAAATTTGAAATTGTATTAATTAAGAAAGGATATTGGAATATATAAGTATATATATATATATATATATATATATATATATATATATATATATATATATATATATATATATATATATATATATATATATATATATATATATATATATATATATATATATATATATATATATATATATATATATATATATATATATATATATATATATATATGTAATTAATACTCTACTTGTTTCAAAAACACTTTGAATCGTTTATGTTATCAAATAATTTTAAATTGGAAATTTGTGTTATACAGGAAAATGTATAGAGAGAATTAATTTATTCTTAATAAATATCTGGTTTGAAACATTTGTTCGTTCTACACTAATTAGCGGCTAAAGGTATAGCCGATGACAGCCACACGCTACTAATCACAGATGATGAAGTTGAATGTCCAGCCCCGACTCAGGAAGCAACCCGTACAAAGCAGCAACAACCTGGCTCAAGAACAACCAGGCCGCAGATACCAACGGAATTCCGGTGGAGCTGTATAAGTCCGGGAAGACGACCTGATAAGGTGCATGCATCAGCTAGTTTTCACTGACAAAAAGACCAATGATTGGAACCTTACTGTACTACGCTCAATTCACAAAAAGGGAGGCAAAATCGTTTGCGCCAAAAAAACCATCAACTATACTGTGTAAAAGATTGAAGCTCAAATCTTAACATTGCGCCGAATCCTGGAAAAGACCCACGAGCAGCATAAGACATACATTTTTATTATAACTTGTACGAATAAAAGACGATATTGTTTCAGACGGAGGTTGCAACATCGAAATAGTAGAGCAATTTCTAGAAGAGGAATTTGTGGGTGCTGGTCTACGCTTTGTTACCCTATCAATTACAGCCGTTTTTATGACACCAGCGAAGACATTTACCATGTGGTCTATTTGGGAACTGCTAACTATTTCGTAGAAGTCTGACATAGGTGGAAGGATTCTTAGTATGCTATTTACATATATTTTCCAATTTGTTGCATTAAAATCGTAAAATAACTTTTCGATCTGAACCGAGATCATTGAAAACTTTTATCGATGAAAAATATTGAGGAACGTTTGAAAGGAAGAAATCCAATGTGGACGGCATTCTTCTGGGATCCGCGGGGGTATACATAAGTACTTTCGTAAGGAAACATAGCATGGCATTCCGTCCGATCCTTTACGTACAAAATATGGCCCCAAGTGTTACTTCTTTTTCAACCCCAAAACCTGTACCTACAATTTAGATCTCCACTGAATATATATATATATATATATATATATATATATATGTTTGAATTTGTCAACTTTCGCAAATCTGATTTGAATGATTGTTTTTTATTTTAATCTCTATCAGCCGCGTCTCCAGGAAAATATATTAATGTAATCCTCGTGGGCTATTTTTATATTTTGAGGGTTTATCGGTTGGTGTCTAATATTTTTATTAATAATGATTGCAACACCTCCTCCTCTTCCACTGTGGCGATCACATCTACTTATCAATAAAACTCTATGTTTCATAGATATATTACTATTTAACCAGGTTTCGTTTATGAAACAAATATCTTTGTTATGTATTTTCGGCAAATTGTATAACTCGCCTTTTTTGTTTCGAACACCTCTGGCATTCCAACAATTTTATTTTAATTATATAAAAATTTGCAAGCAAGATTTGTGAGTACCCCAAATTGGTCGAGATTTACATTAGCTTAATTCATTTATCCATTTAAATGCAAGTAGTTTTATTTCGTCAAAAAAAAGAGGTCTTCGTTTTTTGGGTTTCCTTTTCCTTGGAAATTTTTCGGAATCACTGAGTTTATACCCTTATTCTAGGGTCAGCAGGGTTGGTGCGACGAATGTCAGCACGCTCATCTGATCCTACTGGAAAAATGGTCGTACGTCGTGTATTCGACCAGCACAAATATGGCGAGCGGTGGCTGCATTGATGATAGCGCGGAATTTCTTCTCGGCAACCCGATCAACCCAGGGAATGGGTACATTACTAAAGCTGCGGTTGGTGGCTTCTCTGAAGGCATCTCTATCAGCCTTTTTTATTGAGATACGTACGGCGTTCATAGATTATGAAGTCGGACGGTCTGTTGATGGAGAGGATTATGGAAAGGTGGTCCGATCCTAACGAGTTGCCAGGTGACGTCGTTGATATGGCCAGGCGTTGCCATGTTATGTTTGGCTCTATATTGGTCCCTAAAGCTGCCGTTCTTTAAAAAAAAGTAAGTCAGCAAATATACAGCGCTGTCTTATTTATTTTTATTAATATCAATAAACGTAATACAAAATGTAATACTAATGCCATGTCCACACTACATCGCGAATTACCTAATTCGCTCTCTGAACTACTTACGCGAATTACATTGTTTAAACTACACTTACTTAATTCGTAGCTTTTGCTTCGGTATTCCAAAGAAAAAATGTGTTTATTTACATTACAGTTCTTTTTTTATTCAATCATAGAACTGAGTTCCTCTTTTTTTATTTGGCTATGAACTCTAAAGGTAAGTGAGATTTCATAAATCTAGAATAATATATGGTGAATTACGTAATTCGAAATGTATTTGGGGGTTGAATTACGAATGAAAGCGCGAATTACGTAGTACCTAAAAACTAAAAAAAAATAGGGAGATTTATAAAATAATACGTTACTTACACATAGATGCGTATTCATATAAAAAACAGAATTCGTTGAATCGATTGTTTTTAACCAAACCACTTTTTATTATTTATTGCGTTTTTGGTTCGATTCAAGATTTCAACGCAGTAAACCACTTTGCGACACGCAAAATATGCTGTACACCTCAAAATGGTTTGAAAACCAGCATAATCAAGATTAATAAAGTCGCTCGTGCCCAGCAAGGCTCTGAAGGCCACAAAACTTGTCCCCCCACACTCATCAGCGTGAATAATAAAATTTAAAGAAATTGCTAAAAACGTACAGATTTAAATTCCCATTCGGTTTGATTTTAATAAAAAATAAGTTGACGTTGATGCTATTAGGCTTATTTAAGTATCCGCATTTTTTTTAAAGCAAGCAATTTTTTAAAGAAAATTTGAATTATTAAAAATTTAGACAGGAAGTTTGCAGAGCTTCTCACGCAATTTTTGCCTTAAGTCAATTTCGGATTCTTGTACAATACCGCCATACTCCATTTACTACACTTCTTTTAGACTGGTCTGAAGAACTTATCTACCTTTATTTAGACTGGTCTGTAGATATGCACTGAACGGTCAAGCGAACTTCGGGAGCAACTTTTGTTGTTGAGTTCTGTGTTACTGCTAACTGGTTCTCGCTCATAAAAACGTTTATGATGATAAAATCAGAACCAATTCCCAGCTTGACACTATTTCAAAAGCGGATGCAAAATGTAATACAATGCTGTTCACTGAGAAGACAACACCGCAGGGGAAAATTTGTTCAGGTCAGGTACATTCCTGGGCTAATCGACAACGAAAAACTGCGAAATATTCAGGGCTGTCGTTTTGAAAACGATAAGAAAAAATACTTTGGTGTCATTAAAACCAATGTTATCGGTTTTATCAACAACAGCTGATTCGAACCTTTGTTTTTTTTACATTCGAAATAGACAAAACCAACTTGGTTTCGTGACACCAAATGAAACCAACATTAGTTTACAAAAACGACAATTAGCAAAACCGACGTGGTTTTTATGACAGCCTTGATTACAACAAACAGAGACATTTTTTGCGTATAGAAAAAAACACTAATAGAAAAACAACAACAATGTAACGTGGTCTACGAAGTGCCATGCAAAGGAAGTGAGAGTGAAAAATGCGAATTAATCTACAGAGGTACAACGAAGAGAACACTACAGACGAACAGTGGTGCCAGTTCTTAATAGAGAAATAGCACCGTTCAGCCAAAAAACGGTTAAATTTTTAACAAAAAGGGTAAAATAGCTCCGTTTGTTTTTAAAATTATTGTTAAATAAAAAAATTTATTAAATTAGATCTATGTATATAGAATATATACTTATATGTATTAACATTGAGATCAAAAAGTTAAAAAACAAGATCAAATTTTCACACCAAAAAATAATGTTCTTTTTCAAATACATCAGATTCTTTGTCAATATTATCAGGCCATAAAAAAGCTCCAATAAAGTACTTAGATCTTCTCGTTTGAGTTTATTTTACTGCATACACTCATAGGTAACTTATAATTGCTACAGCATGAATTTTTAAATTTAAGTCCATATTTAATATGTAATAATGCATTCGCTGAATTCAAGGACAATCGGTTTCTAATTTTATTTTTACAAAAATCCATCAAACTTCAGAGTTAGAATACGGAAATAAAATTAAAAGCAAAACAAAGTCTGATAGTTCTTAAAACGGATTTCCTCCCATGGAATCTTTGAAATTGTGGGCTTCTATCCAGAATTCATCTGTTCTCTCAACATTATTCCATTTATGCAGCCCTTTATTCTTTTGACAAAGTTCAGTTTCGGAAATAGTATTTGCATCATTTATAAACTTTTTTATGAATTCTATAACGCTTTTTCTGTCATTTTTAAATATATTATCTATACTAAATAAGGTCAAATTCTGTAATATATAATATATGAACATTTTTGGAAGCTTTAGTCTTAACTCAGTTACAAGGTTCGTAGCGAATCTGTTTAATTTTTGCACTATAATTATTTTGTAGCTATTGCTTATGTTGTAATCTTTACCAGACTTTTCAAAATTATTTCCAAGATGAACAAACACGTTTACACTTTCATCTAAATTACTTTTCAAATAATCAAAATTTTCCGAAGGAATAATAATTCTGTTTGTAACTCTTAATCAAAGAAAAAAAGTCATTGTAGAGTTTAACGTTATCACTAATTGTACTTCGTCCAAAATTGAACCTAAATAAACTAAGTACAAGTAGTTTCTGTTGGCATTGTACATCATTCTTAGCAAATTTGAAACATAGCAATTATCTTTAAGTAGGATAAAATGGGGTTTTAGCTCTAGCCACATTCTAGTTATAACTTTCACAGCTCTTTCGTTGGATAACCATCTAGTGGTGTCTGCCATAGAAGTTTTTAGTGGCTTAATTTTGTCGCTGTTAATAATATAAAAATTTTGGCATAAGCTTTTTGTCTGATAGTGGAACGTGAAGCCAGTTATGGGTCTCTTTAACCAGATATTCCAGATTACAGAAGCTTTTATCCGTTGCCTCACAAACAGCCTATTGAATGGAATGACATACAAATCTAACCAAAACCAATTTTGGCAGTTCATATTTTCGTTGAATTAGACGATATAATCCATTGTGAGCGCCATTACAGAAGCATTATCAGTGCCAACCGCTACTAAATATTTGAAATCCATCTCCAAAATATTAGACAGTCACTCTTAGCCGCGAAGACTATATATCAGCAGTACCACCTTTTGGATCTATTAAGCCCAAAAATGTTGTGATGAATTTCTTTGGAATGCTAAATTATCGAACGCCAACTCCAAGCAATTTTTCTATAGAAATATCGGTACTTCCATCGAGTATAAGGCTGAAGGAAGTGCCTATAATCCCTCCAAGAAAAATAAACGTAACGCATTTTGCGGAGCGAAAACGAACTGCATACGGACCGCCATATCAGTAACACTTGCATAGTTTTTCATATAAAAATACGACGAAATTAATTCTGCGTAAAACTTTTCGTAAACGTGCCGTTTTTTACGGTACGAAATGGAAGTGATTTTGCGTAATGGAAACGAACGTATTTAAACCAAAAGTACCTAAAACAATCCGTTTACGTGCCGTTTTTGCGATACGAAAACGAACTGTTTTTTCTTAATGGTAACGGCATTAACTGTTTTTTCTTATTCGGGCAGCCATGTTGACAGAACACTTTAATTGTTTTAGTTGATGTTTGAAGTGTGAAGATCTGATTGTTGTTAAACAAAATCAGCTTTTGTAAGTGTTAATATAATAGGTATTTATAAAACGTTTGTAGTATATTTATATCTACATATCTATATTTTGTAATAGCCAAAGAATTCATAATCATTCACAATATATGCAACATTAATTCTTCAGTATAAAAAAGCTTATATTATTTCGATAGAGAAAGATATTCAGTACGGAAACAGAACGTTTTGCAGATACAAAAACGTACCGCTTCAGTGTTACGTAAACGCAACACTCTGGTATTACGAAAACGGACCGCTTTAGTGTTACGTAAAAGTACTACTTTAGCTTAGCCTTGGCGTACTACCAATACATTCAAACTACTACAGTAGAAACCCGATTATCCGGACACCGATTATCCGGATATCCGATTATCCGGACTCATTTGTCTCGGCTGTAATTGTCTAATTGCCACCTCCGACAGGTTGTCTTTTATTTTGGCGGCTCTGTACTCTTGCTGTCATTTGTTTTCACGATTTTAAAGAAATGACAGAAACAATGAAAATTCTTAGCATTTGTGAAGGGTGCGATGAAGAGAATATTACGGAATGGCTGAATTGCGACAGTGAAGACCCTGGATTCCAAATATTAACTGATGAAGAAATCATTGAGGATTTAAACAGTAACGAGAAAGAAGATGAAGAGACGGAAACTGGGGATGTATGTCAAGTACCATCTCACGCAGAAGCTTTTGAAGCTCTAGATGTTGCTTTTAAGTGGTTTGAAAGACAGGACGAATCGGATCCCATGCAGTTGTTACAACTCAAGCGCATCAGGGACATAGCCGCAATAAAAAGATGTGATTCATTACGTCAAAGATCAATAAAAAGTTATTTCCAACCAAAATTTTAAATTACACAAGTATTATGTAATTCATATAAATGTATATTGTATATATATATATATATATACATATGTATATGTATATCGTATTATCTAAACGACACATGTAAAGACAACATGTACATAATAAAAATGTATTAAAATTTAAATATTGTTTTTTAATTTGCTTTGAAATCGATTATCCGGATTTTCGCTTATCCGGAATACCCCTGGTTTTAATTGATCCGGATAATCGGGTTTCTACTGTACTTTTTTTTCTAATTCTCTTATTCCGAAATTAACGTTTACGGTGCTTTTACGTATCGCAAAATCGGTTCGTTTTCGTAGTCTTGTATGAAAAAATGACCGCCAACGTTTCGTTTTCGTGCCGGTTTTCTTAGAGGGAAAGAACAGACTGATAACACAGGGCAACAGTGATTCTGCGGTGCGGTGTTTGTAAGGAAATTTTGGTGGATATGTTGATGAAAATCTAAGGCTATAATTTACTTTTTTTAAATTGACTCTGGTTCTCGAGATAAACCGTTATTTTAAAAATGAAGGAGGTTTGACCACATATTTTAGCATAACTAAGGAATAGTTTGTCCGATTTGGTTAAGTAAAAAATTAAAAATCCGCAGCTAAATTACCTTCAGGTTACACCTACAATGTTTTTTGATATAGTCAATAGTTTCGAAAATATTGAGAAACTTTTTCAAAACTTTTTTCTATTTGTTAAATGCATATAAAATCAAAAAAGTCACAAATGCCAATTTTTGATCTTTAATTATAAACATAGATATGTTACAAATAAAAGTACCCATATTTCAATAAAATCGATTAACAAGTTTAGGATTAATTCACAATATAGTGATGGTATCTCATTGTGATAAATTTTTGAAATGAACATTAATAACAGAAATATTCCATAGCTATAAAAAACACGACACATAATTATAACAACTTAAGTAGGCCGAAAAGACGATATGTGACAGACAAGTGAATAAATACGTACATATGTCAAAAAAAAATCTAAGACCTCGTTAATCGTTGTGTTGAAAGTGAAAAGGTGAGACTTATCCACAATAAAATTAAAAAAATATTAAGAAATAATAAAGTTTCTCAATTTATAAGGCATTGCTTATGATGAACTCTTCACGTAAATCTTGTGCTAATAACCCTGACCAGTTCTGCTACATATGTGGTAAATATTGTGCAGAAAAGCAACTAAATAATATTAATGCTTTTGTAAAACAAGCTTATAAGGCTTATTTTGGACAACAAGACAAATGTTGGGTCCCACATAAAGTTTGTAAAACTTGTGTCGAGTCTCTTCGATATTGGAGCAAAGGAGAACGCAAAGGGCTTCCGTTTGGAATACCGACGACGTGGGCAGAGCCAAGAAGCCACCTTGATGATTGTTACTTTTGCGCTGTAAGTGTAAAAGGCATGAACCGATATAAAAAGCGGTCTTGGTTGTACCCAAACGTTCAATCCGTTAAGCCACCAACGATGCATAGTGAAAATTTACCAATACCGGTATTTACTTCATTATCATCCAAATCTTCTAATGATGTTGAAATGTTATATAGTCAGAATGAGAACAGCAGTGAGAATGAGTACGAAGAATGCAGTTCTACTTATCAAGGATTTTCTCAAGGTGAGCAGAATGACTTAATTCGAGATTTAAATTTATCGAAAAAATCAGCTGAACTTCTTGCATCAAGACTAAAAGAAAAACGTTGCATTCAGCCTGGCGTAAGAATAACTACTTACCGAAACAGAGAGCGAGACATTCTTCTATTCTTTACCGAAGCGAATGATATTGTATATTGTAATGATATTTCTGGGCTTTTGAATTTAATGGGCCTTCCAATATACCAACCAAAAGACTGGAGACTTTTTATAGACAGCTCAAAAAAAAGTTTGAAGTGTGTGTTACTACATAATGGAAATAAAGTGGCTTCGATTCCAGTAGGTCATTCGACTAAACTTAAAGAAGACTATGAAAACGTCAAGTGGGCCGTCTGTGTAGATTTAAAGATGGTAAACTTTTTATTGGGCCAGCAAAGTGGATACACTAAATATCCCTGTTTTCTATGTCTATGGGACAGTCGTGCAAAAAATGAACACTGGAGCAGGGCAGACTGGCCGTCAAGACTGAACATGACTGTAGGAAAAGATAACATCGTTCATGAACCTTTGATAAGTCGAGAAAAAATCATTCTTCCACCACTCCACATTAAACTTGGCCTTATGAAACAGTTTGTAAGAGCACTCGATACGAATGGCGATTGCTTTAAACATATTTGTCAAACATTTCCTGGTCTTAGTACAGAAAAGTTAAAAGCAGGTGTTTTTGACGGGCCACAAATCCGTACTCTTATAAACAACGATGATTTCACAAATTACATGACTCAGATGGAAGTGGAAGCATGGATAAGCTTTGTATCAGTTGTCAACAATTTTTTGGGGAATAACAAAGCTAAGAAGTATGCAGAAATTGTTAGCAAAATGCTACAGAATTTCCAAAAACTAGGAGCTAATATGAGTATAAAAGTGCATTATCTGCACAGTCATTTGGATAAATTTCCTGACAACCTCGGCGATTATAGTGAAGAACAAGGGGAACGATTCCACCAGGACATCAAGATCATGGAGGAAAGATACCAAGGACGGTGGGATAGCCATATGATGGCAGACTACTGTTGGAACCTACAACGGGACTGTCCCAACAAAAAGTACCAAAGAAAATCCCATACAAAACGGTTTTCTAACTCGTGTTTCTTATAATTATGGAATATTTCTGTTATTAATGTTCTTTAAAAAATTTATCACAATGAGATACCATCACTAAATTGTGAATTAATTCAAAACTTGTTAATCGATTTTATTGAAATATGGCTACTTTTATTTGTAACATATCTATGTTTATAATTAAAGATCAAAAATTGGCATTTGTGACTTTTTTGATTTTATATGCATTTAACAAATAGAAAAAAGTTTTCAATTTTCCATGAAAATTTTTTTTTTTTGGAAGAAGTTTTTGAATATTTTCGAAATTATTGACTTTATCAAAAAACATTCTAGGGGTAACTTGAATGTAATTTAGTTGCGGATTTTTAAATTTTTTTCTTAACCAAATCGGAAAAACTGTTCCTGAGTTATGCTAAAATATATGGTGAAACCTCCTTCATTTTTAAAACAGCGATTTATCTCGAGAACCAGAGTCAATTCAAAAAAAGTGAATTATAGGATAAGAATATCACTATCTCATACAACTAAATTGACTCCAAAAAGTTGAACCGCAGAAAATAATCGAAATTTTGTCACCCTGTGTAATCGAAAGCTTATGAATACAACAACGAATTGGAATAACGATGAATCTGAAGAAAGACACTGACAACATATGTAAGTCCCAGCTGCAGTGTTGCAATACATTAAACTTTCTGTGATATTCGTTTTAAGTTGAGTTTATATTGTTTTTATGTTTTAATGTAACGTTTAAATCAATGTAAAATTCTTAAATTAACACTAAGTTTAATATGCTGTTGTTTATGAATGTATACATTGTGATATATATTTTTTATTTTAAATAGACGAAACCCCTGAGGTAAATGTAAATTAAAGCAATTTTATTTCCAAGTTAATTTAGGTCCAATTAGCTTAACAACACAACACTTAAATTTTTTTGAAAGAACTCCTTTATTTACTATATACTATCTAACTCAACTTAAACTAAATATACACACTGAGGGAAAATGCATACATACAATCAATGTACATATATGATACACAATTCTGAAATGCAGAGAAAAGTTCATACATTCAATAGAAAAGTTACTGAATCGCGTTTTTGGGAAACGCACAGAAAACACTTATCTCTGTGTGTTCCTTTAGTTTGTCGACCTTTCCAAAGAACCATTCAGTGTATGAACAAATAGTTTAAAAAGAATAAAATACGCCTCGAGTTCGTTACACCTAAATAATGCCATTCCTTTATTAATTAGCTAATTTAAATAATATTTTTTACTATAACAATGAACTTAGCTCGATGAAACGATGTATTGCCTGTCAATGATTACAACAATACGAGTAATAATAACATATCAAAAAACTTGATATTCATTCTACATATACAACTATGTAACAGATGTAAAAATAAAAAAAGAACGAATACAATGAAACCAGTAATGAAACTTTGCCCTGGTGATATAATGAGTGAGGGAAGCACTAAACACCACTAGGCTTTACTGTGAATTTCGGCCTGAGCGATTTTCATCACATCTAATGCACCTTTTTTTATCAGCTCTTCGGCCAGTTGCTGACCCAGTTTGTTACATTTCACATACAGATCACGATCGTGGCATTCGTGATGGTAAAGACCGCAAAACAGATTTTCCACGTCTTCGATTAGAATGTTGGTGGTCAAGGATTGTGGTGGCTTCTCGTCGTCGGAGTAGTCGAACATTTTAACAGTCTTCTGCAAAAAGGGACACTTGCCATGCACAGTGTCGTCATGTCCCCGCTTTTGGGCTTTGGCACTAAATGCGATGTCACATTTATTGTGCATTGAAACAAAGGGGCATTTCGAGGTGGATGGAGCTGGGACACAGTCAACTTGATCAACATTAGCTTTTTCGCTGCTATTCTTTGCGTAATTGTTATTTGTCATTGGACATTTTCCAGCGGCAGCTAGGGAAACTTTAGCGTCGTTTCCGACAAAAGGACATTGTCCCATAACATCCTGACCTATATCAATCGGCAACGGGCATGCTTTTTTAGATGCATTATCAGCATCTCCTCCGCCAAACTCTATAAGTGTATTACCATTTTCAGCGTCTTTTCTGGCTTCTACACTGACGACAGGGCATTGCTTTGCCAAATTTATGTGCTTTTCGACCAAATCATTAATACTATACGAGCTGGTGAGTGCTTCCATATCGGCGTCATCGTTGATTACTGGTGGACTGTTTTGGTTTTGCAATTCCGGACTGCTACTGTCACTTGTTCTTGTACGTTTTTGAGGTGGCTCGTCGTTGCTATTTTCATCATCTTCGTTGGGTTCGACAAGGGAGCAAGCGATGTCGTCCCTTATTTCTGTAGAACCATCCAGGCTCCACACGGCGCCATCCAAGTGCAAATTGACAGTGTTAGAACAAGAACCGTCGTTCGCTAAATCGCCCTTTAAATTGCTAAACACAGCCACGGGAGCACTACAACCTCCACCTAGAGTCTTAAGAAAACTGCGTTCTGCTAAAATTCTACAAGTCGTTGAGAGACACATAAGACTGCGAAGCATTGGCAAAATGTCGTCGTCGTTCGAACGACACTCAACGGCCAAAGCTCCCTGACCGACAGCATATAAAAGATCGGTGGGTTCTAGAACTTGACTGACGCGTTCGTGCCATCCCATTCGAACCAAGCCAGCTTGTGCCAAAATAATGCCAGCAAACTTTGAATCTGCAGCATCTAGCTTAGCCAGGCGAGTATTTAAGTTACCACGTATATCGCACACGACCAGGTTGGGATACTGTCTTCGTAACTGCGCCGTTCTCCTTAAAGATGACGTACCTGTGAGAAAAAAGAGCATGGAAAATAAAAATACACCTTTTCAATAGTTAAATTTGATTTAACTCACCGATAATACTTCCTGCCGGCAGTGAGGCTATGGTATGACCCGCGTAATTTGCACGAAGAACTAGAGCGTCTCTTGCATCTTCACGTTCGAGTACGGCTCCAATCGCCATGCCTGTTGGTAATGCCGTGGGCAAATCTTTCAAAGAATGCACAACAAAATCTACCCCTCCGTTACGTAAAGCATCTTCGAGGTCTCTTGTGAACAGACTTTTCTCACCAATTTTGGGCAGTGATATATTCAGGACACGATCACCAATTGTTGTCATGGTATCTGAAATAAAATCGTCAGCTTGAATAATTATAACACCATTTATGAAATTGCTCAATGCCAAGCTAGAGCCAAATTCCGAATGGTTCGAACACTACTGAAGCCAACCCAATGTAACCAAATCGAGTGCATAGTCTAGTCTAGCATATATGGTTAGTATTTTGTAGCGCATCTGACAAATGTTTTTAAATGTTTTGGTGTTTTTAGTGTTTAGACAGATACCTAAACTTTTGGATTTTATTTGGCTAACGATAAGCCTTTTTGAGATTCTGAAAGCAGCTATGAAAACAATTGAAATTTCCTTATGTTGAAAAATTAAGGAAAAGTTGATATAAACAAATTAGTAATGACCATGGCATATATTTGGGGCTCACGTCCACAGGGGCCTGGCATCGAAAACATAACCTAGCCCACTCATCTCGACAATATGCGACTTACTAATCTACTCCAGGTTTCCTCTGAATTTATAAATGCTTTTGTTTTTCGCGAGCAAACAGACGTTATACTCGTATATATACTGATTTTAGTAATGCGTTTGATAAAGTAAATCACAGACTCTTACTTATCAAGTTAAACATAATTGGATTTAATAATAATTTCATAAACTGTTTTTTCTTCTATCTCATCGGAAGGAAGCAAGTAGTTTTATTTAAGAAAAGTCTCTAGATCAATGCTGTATCCTATAGTGTTCCACAGGGTAGCCACCTTGGACCCCTTTTTTTTACTATTCATTAAAGACTTGCCCCATTTTATGATCTACTCTAATTTACTAATGTTTGCAGACGACGTAAAATTATTTTCTTCTTATGCTAACCTTGCGGAGTGACACATACTGCAGAATGACTTGGACAGATTTAGTCCTGGTGTGAAATTAATTTTATGGAATTGAATAGCATATTCTCTAGTCAGGCTAATTTTAGAATATGGATCAGTGGTTTGGCATCCCCAATACGATTATTATGTTAACAAAATGTAATCCGCGCAGAAACAATTTTTACTATTCTGCTTGTGAAGTCTTCATTGGAACGAATTCTCGTACTGGCTATGAACTCCCTTCTTACAACAGCAGGTTAAATGTTATTGAATTGCCCTCATTGCAGAGTAGGCGAACTAAGATGAATTATCCGTGGGGTTGTGGCATCTGCATATTTGATATCAAAAATCTCTATTAACGTCCCATTTAGACCTTCTAGATACTATCAGTTTTTACAATTGGATTTCCACCATTTGGCCGAGATTTTGTTCCATACATAATATAACAAAGAAATGACGTAAATTTCCTAAATAATTTGTGCTTTATTCAAAATCAACATCGGCCCTTAAAATTTAACCACCCTTTATTTCGCAATAGAACTAGCCATTCAAAATCATGGCTTCGATAACGTTTTTCATTAATCTTTTAATGACTTATAGTGTGCCATTGCAAATCCGTGGTGGGTTCGAATTCCGAAGCATAATAACTGGAGATGCAACCTTCAATTGTAAACGGTGCGATGGCATGTCTGGCATATCCAATGAATTCAATTCGTTGGTATCTCAAACTGCATCGACAGATTTGGATGACACCAAGTCCCCTGGCAACAACTGTTGTATCTTGGAATTTAAACCATAGCGTCCACATTTTCTGCTGCCAAAATCGCTCCTTGCTCCATCCACTTAAGTTTTTTTATTGTATGTGTACTTTGGTCGATTAGAGTATTTTGCGAATTCATGATTGTACAGAAATCGGTTGGGAGTTTTATGCATTCAGTATTTCCATGTACAGCAACTTTTCTGGATGGATCCTGTCAGTTGAACTTTTTCAACATTACGTCACAGTCTCGATTACTTTAAGCAAGCGTTGTTTAATCAGCGTACTTCAAACGTGGAATAACAGGAAGTGTCTGAAATCACCCGGAAGGAGTAACAGAGTGCGGCAAAATAGTTTGTCGTTGTTTTATATATCTTCCAGTGTCCTATCCAATGCCTCAAGCGAATCTTTGTGTGACGTAGTGCATTCATTCCAAATTTTACACTGTTTCAGCACTGTGGCCAAGGACAATTGTTTTTTATCCACATCCGCGCCAAAAATTAATTAAAAACTGTAAGGGGACCACCCTAATGGTTGAAGATAGAGTTATGTGTTTTGGGAAACTGTTGGGATAACAAAAATCTTGAGGGTCGGTCATTCATTTGACTTCTCTAAGAGGCACCCTTGTAATATAAAACGTTAAAATTTTAAATTTCGACAACCTCGCCACTTATCGAGTTCATGAAAATTGATGTTGGTCGATTCGCAGACCTACTCGATATGCACGCAAAATTTCGTACACGCAAAATTTCATACATCTAAAGTACACACTAAGAAATAGGAAATCCAATCTTAACCAATAATCAAAAGCTTATTTTCAATTATAAAATAGATGTGTTTAATTTGGTTTACTATTTAATTTCTTCATTATTTATTCTAATCGCCATATGTGACGCGCAAAATAGAAAGGGACCTAAGGTTAAAAACCAGTTTTGTTCAGGAGAGCCATTTTTAAGATTAGGTCCCTTTCTATTTGCGCTTAGAATCGTCGACTTCACTCTTATAAAACGCGCATACCTCTGGGAGGGAACACTTTTGGGGCATGGGAGCGGTCTCATTCGATGCTCAGATGTTGTCCACATCAAAAAAAAGAAAAAAAATGAAAATTGATTTTTTTTTTACCCTTAGGTCCCTTTCTCTATGCGCTGTCACATATTCATATTTATTTCCGTTAATTTTGTCTGACTTTCTTATTTTCGGCTTGTTTATTTGCAATAGATTTTCGTGGCATTTTTTATACAATTATAATATAATTGTATCATCGTATCATCTGCGTATACAGCCCAATTCCCGTTGTCGTCGTCGATGTTGTTTTTGAGTCGTCGACGATGTCGCATCAACACCAATTTGGTTTCCCTAAGGACGGCGCGCCGATGGCCCCTGTTTATCGAATATGTTAGGAAGCGAATACCACATCTTTAATTGAAATTTTAGCCCATATAACAACACAGGTAGCCGTTTGCAAGGTATTTTTTGAGACCTTTGATGCCGTTAAAGGCACAACAACAAGTGGATACAATTTGAAACGAACGCTGAAGGAAATAAAGGCGACGTTCATCCCACGACAGCCGGTTCTACGCACCGGATCGACCCGAAGCACCAATTCTTCGGCCAAGGGCTGTCACCCCGGTACGGTTTGCAGCTACAACAACAACAAGACAACGTTCATCTTAAACAAATCTATTTTTTTATTTTAGCTCACATTTGTTTTTGCCACATTATAACATCCTCTGTTTTGAAGAAGTAGAGTTTTCTTTCCGCAAAAAGCCCATGTTTCAAGGATGACAAACAATTCTGCTTTAATATCAAAATCCCGTTCTATCACTGGGATCTCAAAACAACCACTCAGCGGTCAGGAGCACGTCACCTCAACAGTACGTGTTTTTTTTTTTGTCCAATATCCAATATCGGTCCAGGGTTTTGAATAGCCCCCACACAAAAGTCCCTCCCGATTTGAGATGCTGCAGCTCAAAAGCCACAAATTATAACCCTCCACGCTCAAATTTTTTGCTCAAAGTCCAGACAGAGTGCTGTAGGGTTTCTTAGAGTGAACCACGTCCGACTTTTTGACTCATTTTTTAAAACAGTTGTTAAAAAAGATGTCCCAGTAAACTTTTATGTTTATAAATCGAATTAACAGTAACCAGAAACTGCGTTTAATCAAAAATAACTGCATTTTGTGGAGAAGTCAACGATTTTATCCAGAAGCCGATGTGTACTTTTCTACCTTATCAAACGGCTTCCAAATACGCGATTTTGGAAGCAGCAATTTATCAGCTTTTGTAAGGTGTTTTGACGTAAGGTGGCCTATTTCATCGTTTGATTTCTATTTCAATTCACAAATTAAAATTTGTTTTTCTCTGATTATTACTCTTGCTCTCTTTGGTGTTATCACAAATTTTTGTAAAAACAAATTAATATTATCTGCTATCAGCAAAATGCCCAGAAACTGCTAAGTCAAGTACTTATTTACGTGACCAAACACTTTTTTGGAATCAACATACATACGTACGTATTTTGGGTTCGCACAAAAATTAGAATATTATGCGAAACTATAAAAGAACCAACCATACGCGATAAATGGAGGGAGAGGGTGGCTAGGCCTAGTAATCAATAATTATTGTTTGCATGTTGCTCCGCTCATTTAATAAATTTACCTAAATGGCTGGAATAGACTATAGATACTTATTCAATACGTGTCTCGTCAACTGCGTTAAACTTTTTCTGAGGCGTCTCGACAAATGTTTGACCTTTTCAAAGTCGTCGTGTTTACATTTCGGCAAGGTTGTTTTTGGCTCAATTCGATTCCAATTCGTTAAATATTTCAGTTTTTACTTACGTATTTCGAATTTTTTGTTGGGATAAAGTTTCTGTAAGCGTGAGATGACATGTTTAGTTTGGATGAGAGCCAACTGAAAGCAAAATAATAAAATATTATGATTAATAAAAATCTAATACTTATGTATTACGGACAATCAATTGCAATTTTACAGTTTTTTTATTATATAGATTATGGGTTTAATAAATAAGTAAAAACATAGGTGTTGAGTTCAAAATATGATTTCTATTCAATTCGTTTTGTTAATCAAACGAAGCTCTTGTGACTATATGAGGGCAGAGATAAAAAGGCTGGTGCAAGACTAAATTCTTAAATTTGATTCGTGCAAAAATGTCCAACTATTCCACGATCTTCTTACTTGCATTTCTAAAGAAATGTTGCTTAATTTATTTTACCATGTCACCCGCAATGAATATGTGTGAATATGTGTACTACCGCCTGTTTTAGCCTATTGTGACTCGGTTAATAGAATGTGAAAATAAGGATTGAAATAAATGCGAATATACAAAAGTGTTTTATCAGATATATGCCAAATTTATGGTATATTATGCATCCATTGATCACTGGTACAAAAGGAATGACACGTCTCATATGTGATGTCGTTAAAGCCAATTGAATTTGTTTTCGCTCGATGAATTGAAACACGCCCTTTGGCTTTAGTGGAGAAAGATTAAAAAAAATAATATTTGGATATGTACTCTTAAGCAAAGAAATATATTTGTTATGCTGTGCTTCTAAATGCGCACAATGGCAAAACCTATGTGTAACGCAAAATGTATTTGTTCCAAGGACCGTAACAGATATAAGTTTTATCATATATTTCAATCATTATTAGTTTTTTTTTGATTTTAATTAAATATCGAAATATTGATCGGAACCCCTAGAAAGTATATAAGTACATTATTGATAGTCGAAAAATTCTAAGATGATCTAGCCACGTAGGTCTGTCTATTGAAATCATAATAGTGATGAACAAATTAACCAGTACTTGAAATTGTGTATGAGTCATATGCTTTTTGGGATTGTAAACAGATAAAATCGACCAAGGGGAAAAAGAGTTACGCTAAGGTCTAAAGGTGTGTCGAAAAAAGTAAAATTTTTCAAGGATTTGATAAACAGTGGATGGTATATAAAAAGGCCTGGCCGATCATAAAGACAATTTTACTTGTTTAAATTTAAAATATACTAATAAATAATTCTAACTAATTATATTGGTAAAATTCTAGCAGTTGGAAAAATGGAACGTAATGCGAGTATATCTACAAGTAAAGTACTGAGAAGAAGTTAATCCACAACAACGAAACGCATCTACCGACTGGGGTTATGTATATGCAGAATCTTCGGAGACTTTTTACATGTGATAGACAACAAAAACTTATCTCATTTACTAACATATTAGATATGATCATAAAAACAATATTTTCGTTCATTTTATTTATTTTTTTTTTTAAATATAATCATATCGGTTTGCATATGTGACGCGCAAAATAGATAGGGACCTAAGGGTAAAAACCAGTTTTGTTCAGGAGAGCCATTTGAAAGATTTCAAAACATGTATCTTTGGTGTACCATCACTTTCATAAAACGCGCATATCTCTGGGATGTAACACTTTTGGGGTAAGGGATCGGTCTCATTCGATGCTCAGATATTGTCCACATCAAAAAAGTTAAAATTGATTTTTTTTTACCCTTAGGTCCCTTTCTCTATGCGCTGTCACATATGTAAATTAGCATAGTCACCCTACTGTATGAACCATTTGCTTGAGTGTCTGACGTGACTTGTGTCCATTACAAAGACACTGTTCTTTTCTGCTTTTAGACACTACTCTCGAAAGTTTAAGTCAACAAGATACAGCGCATATTCTATAAAATCTTCAAAAAAAAGGGGTCATTCTTTACTTGTACGTAGTTTAGTTCTTGTTGTTATCATAAAAATTAGAAGCTCTCAAAAGAGTTAGATTTCATAAAAAATGATCAATAAATAAAATAAAAATTTCAATAAACTTTAGAGGTTACTAATGAGGTTTCTATGTTAAGTTACCCTTTAGTCAATTAGAGAAAGTAAAATGGGGAATTGGCAGAATAAAGCCATCTGGCCTATTATTACAACGGCAAAGGTCGTGACATACGCAGATAATGTTATTCCATTGATTATGCAAAATTCCTAACCAAACTTAGCAAAACCACACAAAGATTTATTAATAACCTATCAATGTTGACTAAGTTATGTACAAGAATCCACAATACAAAAGACGAAAAATCCTAGAACTCCTTTTAACATATCGGAGTGGATTTAAACTATTAAAAAACAGCACGTTTTACATATGCTAAATCGTAATATGTTAATAACAGGTCTTAAACCAACACTAATAAACGTTAGTATAGATAGTCTGTGGAATATAATGAGCAAGTGAGTCTGGACAATGTTCGAAGACTTGTAGCCTCTAGTTGGGCAAACTATGTAATTGACAACATCTGTAGTGTTTTCTTCGTTAGGATAAGAAGATATTCTAAGAAAAGTATGAAGAATAAGAAATAACTGGAAGTAAAAAGAAAAAGTGATCGAAGAAGAAATATGATGAAATGAAAATTTAAAGTGTTGTGAATACATCTTATATTGATAGTTTTAGGAGTTTTTCGTTAAATAAGGCAGTCAATAAAGTTAAAAGAAAACTTTCCGCTAGTCCATCAAAAAAATGCTTAACAACAACTCATTAAAAACAATATGCCCAAGAAGAATAATTCCAATTAGTGACGTTGACAAAATCAATTGCTTTTATATGAGGGATGATATTAGTCTTATTATTAGCACCAAGAATTAACGACGTAAAACTTGTAGAGAATCCTTCAACAGGTAGTCGTAAAAATGTTCACAAAGATTCCTAAGAATACAACTATTTCAAAGAAGAAAATCCAACAATTAAAATTAAATATTTTATAAATATAGAAAATCCAACAATTAAAATTAAATATTTTATAAATATAGCCCGCCAAACGATGTATTTGCATCTATAATGCCAATATTAAATTTATAATAGATGTGGCTCATATGGTTTTTCCCACATAACCGACAGTCCTACTTAAGTCCTGCAGTCACTATGCAGTTTGAATTATGAAAAATGCATGAGAAATGATTGTCTTCGTTGTGATAATAAATCAGATCTCTTACTATTACATTATCATGAGAATATATCGGGGTCGTGGATCATGTGATCTTGCATCGTTGGACTTCTTTCTTTGGGGATATTTTAAAGAAAAAGTGTACGCCAATGAGCCAAGAACAATTCAAGAGCTGAAGGATGCGATAATTCGGCACATTAACGACATTGAACCTCTTTTATGTCTCAGTCCTTGAAAATACGGACTTTAATATGAAGGTATGCCGCCAAAGCCGTGGCGAGCACTTGGCCTATATTTTGTTTTGTTTACAATTTACATGGTACGTTTTAGTTGGACCACCTTTTATTAGCAAACATTTAGGAAATGCGTATGACAAGTTGTTACAATTCTTATGAAGACGATATAACTTTAATAGAAGCTATTTATAGATTTTAATGCATCAAAACTAGTTGTTGTTGTAACAACAACTAGTCTTGTTCGTCTATGGGGGATCTACTTCGATATCCAGGTGGAGGAAACGCGCCATTTGAACTGGATGCGTCCACAGAGACCTGGGGGTCAGCTGAGTGGGCTTGGCCGGACAATTGAAGAGGTGCAGTACATCATGTGGTCCCTGATGGCAGGCGGAACAGATGTCCGGAACGTTAGCATGTTCGTCCATCAAAACTAGTGGAAACGTTTGCCAGTTCCAGTTCTTTGAAATGGATCACCACATGAATAATTGTACCTTTAGAAATCCAACTTAAAAACTGATAGTAGTAAAAATTCAGAAGCCAATACCCCACCGATGGTTTGATATACAATGAATATGATCACCATAGTGTGCCTACTCTTCAATGGGGAAATTAAATAAGATTACAAAGCTGTTGTAAGAAAGGAATTCCTAACCAGTAAAAATTAGTTCTGCACGGACTCAATTTAATTAACAAAGTAAACCTAGTAATAGCAACATAGTAAAGTTCACTACTGTTTTGTGACGAACATCATTGCTAATGAAAGCAAGTACTTGTATTTTCAGATTTACAAGAACTTGAAAAATTTATATTCCTACAGATTTTTCTTAACAAGTAAATGGTGTAGATAAACAATCCTCCCACTCTTGTTTCTTGCTAGATTTCCAAGCTTAGACAATTTTGCAAGTAGTCTTTTCACAGCCAAACAAATGGAACACTTACTACGTAGTAATCGTCGAGAAGTCTTCAATGAATCGTACCTCGCACCACGGACATTTTGCCAGTTTCAGTCTTAGAGAACTCATTAGATCTAAATACTTTAAATAAAAAACAACATTTGCAGTATCTTACAACAGAAATTGATTATTCGACTCTTGTGGTAGTTTTGAATGTGGTTGAAAAAATGCTTCTAGTGATTACATGAACATAGATCTAAATACTCGAGCTAAACATAATGGCCTTGATCGACTTTTTGCCAAATATTTTGGTTTTGTCATGGCGTTAATGCGAACTTGTTTTCGATACTTTTGGAGATTTCCGAGATATCGATCACATTGTGGCCGTTGGGATATTGAAAATTGCACCTTTATCAGGTTTAATAGTCAGCAATAAGCATCCCAAATGCCATTTATTCCTATTGTTTTGCCTTCGCTTGAACTCGAAGAAATCCAATGCCAACCTGTTACTTCTCCGAAGCAACCGGAATTCAACTGTTGAATATTTCAAAAACCATGCACACGCATGGATACACACAAATCTAAGCAATTGTCGTGATCCAAGATATTGGAGCCGTGTGTGTGTGTGTAAAGACTTTTGTTTTTTGTTTATCTGCATTCGTGCTTGGAGCAAACGTACTTAATACTCACATACATACACCATTCACAATTCACACACTACAGACAGACGGCAGACGAACAATTTTGGTTACATTATCTTGTGGTACGATTGATTGTGTAACACTAGCATATTGTGTTCGTTCGACCCAGTACAAAAGATTTGCTGGTCGGCTGGTATTGAAGACAGTGGATATTTCAAAATCAACAGCAATTCAATTGAAAATCGCGTGAAATGATGAATTGCAAATTGCCCGCACGAAGAACGCCCGACTTACCTCACTCTTTCTGGAGCCAACGCGAATGGGGTTGTCGTCACTGGGCATGTTTTCAGTGGATTCCGGATACGCGTTGAGATTGATAGGCGTTGTGTGTATGCAGTAGAGAGAAAGTGTCTTCAACTGAATTTGTGTGGCAGTAGTTCTGTATATTTGATGAGTTAGACGTGTCACGCTTTGGGATGAAGGCGAAGTCCAAAATTATTTCGTTTTAGGAAGTCTCGTTACAGAATGAGCGAGTTAAAAAGCACCCGTACTAAAAACGCACCTACATCCACTCGAATTCACGAACGTGCTCCAACTGTCTTTTCCCCATCATTTGTTATCTTTAAGTCTTGCCATATTCAACGATATTGTTTATAGCACCAGGCATGCCATATTAGTTCACCAAATTACAAGCATTCCGTAGAGCGCATGGCGATTTTGAATATGCATCTAGAGCTGCCGGACTTTATATGGGAAAAATCGTCAAATTAAGGCCGAGTGGGAAATTCTCTTTTAATGCCATTTTCCGAAAGTCCGGTTAATTGATCCGCACTTTAGTTTTTCGCAGGTATGCAAACTGAACCGGCTTTGAACCGAACCATATCACTTTTTTAGTCTATAAACCGAACCGCTGTTAGAAAATAAGTTTCGAACCGAAGCAAAGCCCGCAAAAAAATTGTCGGTTCGATGCACAACAAAACAATCGAAATCATTTTTTGATGAATGGCGTATCTATTATCGTGATATAAAGGGTGTTTATTAGACGTGTAGTTTTCAAGAATAAATAAAGCACATAATTTAATGTCACTGCCAAAAATTTAGCTTTATTGAAAAAAAGGATTTGCTATTATGTTTTAAAAATGATTTCGGGCAAGTGGCCGCCGCGGCTGACTCGAATGAATTCCAGCCGAGAGGCCCAATTTTTAAACACTTTTTGCAGTATTTGCGGCCGTATGTCAGCAATAACGCGCTGAATATTCTCTTCCAAAGCGTCAATCATATCGGGCTTATCTGCGTAGACAAGCGACTTTAAATAACCCCACAAAAATAGCCTAGCGGTGATAAATCGCGCGATGCCGCGTCACAGGCCGACGACTCGAGATAATGCTCTCACCAATTAATTGATTGTTTCGTGGGCTGTATGGCATAAAGATCGTCTTGGTGGAACCAAGCGTCGTCCACATCAACGTCCTCCAATTCAGGCACAAAAATTCATTAATCATGGCTCTAGCGTTGCCAATTGACAGCTGTCAAAAAGACCAAACGAACCAGAACCGCGGTTCAAGAATACATGACACCATTTTAAAAACCGAACTACTGGTTCGGACCCTCTGAACAGCTGAACCGAATCAATTCGAATTTTCCGAGTTTTGTTTAATTTGTGTCTCCATATAAAACACACCTGTTTGCGTGTGAACAAAAACCGAATCAAAACTTTTGAGAAAATTTCTATCAGTGGCACGCAGTTAAACTTTAGAATAATATTACGTTCTCATAAGTAATATACGCTAATTTTTTTTGTTCATCGTGTTTTTTTCGTAAAAAATTATAATAATAACGATGTGTTGTCTTTTTATAAAATAAATTTGAAGATACTGTCAAAAGTTTATTACATAAAATTGGTTCTTTTATTTGTTTATGTCGTTTTTGTCTGGGCTAATTGGTTAGTCTTCCTTCATGAATTAAATAAAACTTATTTATTCCATGTTTTCCAACGTTTCGTTAGCCTAATCTAACTTTTTCAGGGGATGTTTAATGGAAAATCCTGCCGACAAAAAGTTTTGTATTATTTATAATTTTCTATGTTGTGTTAGTTTTACATTTCATTCTTCATAATTTTTGGACACAAAAAATGAACATCACGAAACAATTTAAGAAGACTGACCAATCAGCCCAGTCAAAAATGACATAAACAAATAAAAGAAATACCCATTTGGTCAAAGAAGAAGCGTAAAATTGATTCAATTTATTTGAGATTGAAGGAACAAAACTAAAATTATTGCCAAAAAAGGAATGTTTTTGGCTAATTTGAACAGCCTGCCGTTCCATAGTTTGGTTTGGAAAAACGATAATTCCAGTTTTAATTGGAAATATTTTCTAGACTAGAAACAAGTATTTTCAATACGATTTAATAACAAGAGGTCCACCCTAGTTGAGAAAATGTTCATATATTCTGGACTCGCACACATTTTTGATAAATTCCAACGAAATTCGGGAACAGGCGAATTTCATCAATGAGTTCATCATTAATAACTAAGGTTTAGCTTTCCAGACTCATATAACCTGCTACCCATATAACCGGAGTCATATAACCATCTTCCCCACACGTTTTAAATAATATTTAAGTAGCAGCCGGGTCGTAGATTTTAAGAAGAAATTTTTCTTTTTTTTTTGATCCAAATTGTCTGGCTCGAGGTCATTAACAAATTTAAAAAAAAACAGGTGTTGGTGTCTTCTTGTAATTTGTTTTATTTTATATCCAATATTTCGATCGTCATCGACGATCGTCCTTAGGGAATGTTAACCAAAACACAAAAACTGATTAAAATACAAAAATAAACGATAAAATTTGTATGTACAATAATTACATTTTAAACAAAACAATAAATTTCTTTGCTTCAGGGGTTTTTTGCGACTAAAAGCTAATGTTTTTGTCCTTATTTAGAGATTATATTTCTGTCTGTGTGTGCGATTTGGTCAATGTCAATTTTGATAGCACTCATGTTTTGGCGCCATAAAGAAGCATAGGTAGTATCAGTGCGAGAGAGGGATATGTTCTTAAGCTGTGTACCGAGCCCAAAATAACATCTATTTGCCAACATTATCCTTCGTTTTATTTCAGTGCTGATATAGTTCTTTTGGTATATGGCGGATCCAAATTCCTTTACTACGTCGACGTTGCGACCGCCGACCGAAACAAGCTCGCGCATCACTAGCAGTTGCCAGCATAATTTTGGTCTTGCCCTCATTTACCACCAGACCCATCTTAGACGACTCGAATTCAATGTTTAAAAAGCTCGAGTTACATCTCGCTCCGTTCTGTCGACATACTCAAGAAGTTTTGGCCCAAAGCTGTGCCCATTTCATTACTTTTTGCGTTTTCTAGGATTTTCTCATTAAGATGTTCAAAGAGTTACACGAAAAGCTGTCAGCCTGTCTGAAACCTCTTATCAAAACGAATAATTCGGAGAGGTCACTGCCAATTTGAACTGAGGGTTTGGTGCCACTTAGCGTCATTCTGCAAAGGCGTACAAGTTTTGATGGTATCCCATACGGATACATGGTTTCAAATAATTTAGCGAAGTGTCGAAAGCAATCGGTGGAGTGGGTCTTTTCCAGGATTTGGGGGAGTATAAAGATTTGGTCGATTGTTGACTTATCATGTCGGCGAGTTTGGGATTCAATCTTTCACACAGTATAGTTGATAGTATTTTATATGCTTTTGATAGCAGACTTATTTCAAGGTAGTTGGCACGTACCTTATCAGCTCGTCTTCTCTGGACTTATACAGCTCCGCCGGAATCCCAGTGGCTCCTTCGGCTTTGTGTTGCTTAAGCCGGGTTTTTCTTGTTTTGACCTCTTTCTGGGTCGGGGTGGACATTCAATTCCATAATCTGTGATTAGTAGCGTGTAGGCCTATATATTTTCTTAATTTTTAAGCTAAGGAAAATTGAAAAATTCTTGGCTTTGGCTAACATTGCGCAATCCTTTAAAACCGTTGTCATAATAGAAGATAGCTCACTATAACCAACACCAGCTGCTAGGCTATGTACACAATTCAATAGATGCTCCTTTTTGAAGACCACGAATGCAGTAGTTATAATCACCAAGGCCCTTTAAATGATTTTTTTGCAGAAAATATTTATTGATGATTTCATATTATTTTTATATTTTGCAGTATAACGTACAATTTGGATACGACTTCTATTATACCTTTTTATGCTGCTTGTTGTCTCACAAGCGATTCGCTGACCCAACAATATCGTCAATTTCTCTCGATGGTACGGATATTGAACAATCAGAAGCTCTCGATGTTCTGGGCATGAAAATACAATGTGACGCTCGTTGGGCGAGACATGTATTTGAAGTGTCGAAAGAAGCACTCAAGTGCAAGGGTTTTTAAAGCGGTGCAAGAAATATTTCACTCCTTCTGATCTTTTCAATATCTATACAACTTACATCAGGCCAAAGATGGAATACAACTCCCATATATGGGAAGGTGCTCCAAAATCATCCTTGGAGCTACTTGACCGTGTTCAAAGGAGAGCGATGGTGCTGATAGGTGACAGTAGGGTATCTAACTCTATTGTTTCCCTTGAGCATCGTCGGAATGTGGGTTGCGTGACGCCGTTCTATCGTTACTTTCATGGTGTGTGTTCATCAGACATCCGTCGCCTTATTCCTGACGTGAGGATGTTCGGCAGGGATACGCGAATTTCTAGGAATTCACACCCGTTTGTTATCGATTGGCCAGTTGACCGCACTATATACTACAGATCAAATTCGTTTCTCGCTCGTACAGTCCGTATGTGGAATCGACTTCCGGCAAATGTATTTCCCACTAATTGCGACATCCAGAAGTTCAAGACAAGCGTCAACAAACATTACTCCCTCTTTCCCCCCTCCGATCCATTAATTTCCACTCGCCAACGCAATGCACCGCATGTATAGGGGGCTTCCCCTGGGTGTTGGTTATTTAAAAAAAAAAACGATTACGGCTCATTTTATTAAACATCACTAGTTCTAAGGTAAATTACATGCGCCTAAAACTGTATTGGTATTATATCCGTACGACACACTATATCTGGTTGCTGGAGAGGGTACTATTCAAATGATCCCTAAATAATATTATTTTGTTCACAGTAGCAAAATTAAATAAAAAGTAGATAGCTATATTCTGTGAGCTTCGAAAAATAGATGTTTTTGTTAGTTGGTCTGTGGTTGTAACAATGTTCACAATCATTATATGCTTTTGTGCCAACATGTATTTGTTTGCACACAAACATGAATATGTTTGCGGCAATACTCCTAAACATTCATGTGTACAATAAGCCAAATAATTGTAGCATGTTCAAAAAGTTTAACGATTGTGGCATGTCCAAAATATTTTAATGTCTGTGTTTCAAACATTGGAAATTCTTAAATAAGACTTTCACTTTTGAAATAAAAATTTAACAAATAACTCCTTACTGGCCTCAATATTGGTGTTTTCATTAAGCCTCGTTAACTAAGACTGGATAGCAAAACCGAAATAGTTAAGTAATTTGTTAACAACAAGTGTCAATTTTTAACATGCACATAGAAAGAGCACGGCTGTACTCGATCGTTACAGCCTGGATAAACGCTTATACTCCATAATTATCTAGGTTAAGTACTAAAATGAATACAATTATAATTTGTTTACTTTTCTTTTTTTGAAAACTTGTACTTCAGAATTGACACTACTTGTTAACAAACGACTTAACTATTGTGATTTGATATCCAGTCTTATTAGTCGAGGCTTAACGAAAAACACTACTAGTGTAAAGGGTGGTTACATTTTAAGGGCCGATGTTCATTTATCGCACAAAAGAGCCCTTGTTTCGTTAGCTGTATGGCAAGTGGCAACGTCCTGTTGAAACCATATATCCTCCACATCCATATCTTCCGATTCGGGCCATACAAAAGTTACGAGGCGAACACTAATCACAGTAACTGCCAGACCGGCCTATTTTTGGAAAAAATGCGGCCCGATGATTCCGCCAGCCCATAAACCGCACCAAACAGTCACTCTTTGTGGGTGCATTGTTTTTTTTGACAATTACTCTTGAATTATCATTCGCCCAAATGCGGAAATTCTGTTTATTGACGAATCCATTGAGGAGAAAATGTGCCTCATCAGTGAAGATAATTTTCTTCGAAATTTGATTTTTATTTTCATAATAAGCCTAAATAACTTTAACGCGTTGAGTTAGTCTGAAATTGAGAAATATCAAATGAAATGCAAAAAAAACTTGACGTTTAAGTGTGGTTTACATTCAACATCGGCCTTTAAATTGAGCCACCCTTTATAAAAAGGCTGGTACTAAGTTCAATGTTTACTGTGAGTATGTTCTAAATTCCTTATAAAAAAATTATATCAACACGCTGCTAAAATAGTGTGTAAAACCTAAAACTGAGTTCAACGTCGTTAAAATTTAAAAAAAAAAATAAGTGTGGGAACATTGTCTTTATCATGCCGAATAACATACATAACTAACATCTGTTCTGCATTGACAATGTTCAAAGAGGTTGCCAAACATTGACTTTCAAATTCAAATGAATTTAATAAAATAATTTTTAACCCTAGGATGGGCATAGTGGTCTGGCCAGACCAAATTTGACTTTGACGGAGTGTAATTTTTATCTAGACCAAAAAATCCAAAAACAGGCTCCGTGAATTCTATAAATAAAGGGTTCTTGACCAAACGATATTATTTTTGAGCTGATTGGCCCAACCTATTAGTGATAAATTATCGATCAAAGTTAAACCCTGCTAAATGGTCATTGTGGTCTGGCTAGACCACAAACATTTTCATGAAGTGTTTTAATAAATTTGCCTAAAGTGTCATGCATACGTACTACATTGTTTTTGTGAAACTAACCGCAAAGCGGGACAAGTATTTCTAGCCTGGAACGCGAATCACCCAACTCAAGAAAAGCAATGGGAACCGACAAATGAAATTGAAATGTATGCTTTTTTCGGTTTGCTGTTATTCGCCGGTCTTTTCAAATGTGCAACACAGCCGATTAAGGAATTGTGGAAACCATATCACCATGATATATATAAAGCCACCATGTCTTTCAACCGCTTCAAATTTTTTCTTCGTTTCGTCCGGTTTGATAATGGTAACACCCATTATCGACAGGCATTGAGCAAATCAGCAGCTATAGACGATATCTGGAATATGCTTATATCAAACCTGGAGTCATCGTATACCCCAGGTGCTAATTTGACTACGGACGAACAATTGTTCCCCTTCCGTGAACGTACACGCTTTACCCAGTACATTCCTTCAAAACCTGCCAAATATGGCATAAAGGTTTGGTGGATATGTGATTCTATTACAAATTATCCTTTAAAAGGTAAAATATATACAGGAAAACCCCCTGAAGGAACACGGGAAGTTAATCAAGGAGAAAAAGTGGTGATGGAGTTGACTCGAAAATATTTCAATACAGGTCGTACCGTATATTGCGATAATTTTTTTACGTCCCAAACACTTGCGGAAAATTTGGTCAATCAACGTCTTGCTCTTGTTGGTACCTTGCGCTCAAATAAATTATTTGTGCCCTCAGAGTTCAAGAAATCAAGGCCACGTGAACAATTTGAAACGCTGTTTGGATACTACGAGAAATATGCTTTATGCTCATACGTACCAAAAGTTAATAAAGCTGTAATTCTATTATCAACGCAACATTATTCGAACACAATTCCAACAGTCATAACCGAAGAAGATGAACCAGGTAGAACAACAAGGCCTAATATAGGTAAAAAAACCATGTCAGATATTGGACTATAATCGCCACAAAGCAGGAGTCGATACTATGGACCAGATGTTGTCAATATATAGCTGCAAACGTGGAACAAATCGCTGGCCATTAGCCATGTTTTACAATATTTTGGATATAGCTGGTTTAGCATCATATGTAATTTACAAGGAAATGGTTAAAATAAAACAAACGGACCGTCGTCGGATGTTTCTAATTGAACTGGCAACCCAATTGGTAACACCACATATGCAAATTCGGGCCACTAAACCCGAAGTTACCAGATTTCAACACATTAGAAATGCTATGTCAAATTTCCACGTGCTGGTAAGTTTATAAATGACACTAGTAAACATATTCCGTTCTAACTTATTTATACTTCCAGGTACCATTAGGACAATCACAAACAGCGACCACCTCAACAGCAACATGTAATTATCGTCCCTTGTGCGTCATATGCAATACTACAAATAAAACAAAGCGGAAAACACGTTTTTACTGCGGTATATGTGGCAATGCTATGTGCCTACAGCACGGAAAAGAAAGCAAAACATACTGTTGGGATAACTGTAAAATAGCGGAGCAGTAGTAGATTTCTGTTTTTACCAAAAGTTAATTAATTTAAAGTTATGTTGCACAGTAAAAGAAAAATATATACATATATTTAAAATAAAATTAAACAAAAAATTATTAATACCGAGTTTTCTTTATTTTCTTTTTACGATTCAAATAACAATATTGAGACGAAACGGTAATTTCATTACCAATATGTCATATAAAAACTGTTTTTAGACATTCTGACAGATCCATTAAAATAAATCAGCTCGTTTTAAGTAATTGTTTACTAATTTCTCTCTTGTGGTCTGGCTGGACCACAACGACCATTTAGTGGTACAAGAGTCATTGACCATCCCAGGGTTAAACACAAAAATGGAACTACAAACAATAAACTGAATGAGGAAAACAAGGAAATGAAATATGAAGTTATTTTCAATAATGCTAACAGTATCATACTTTCATGTAAATTGGCGTCAAAACGCGGAAAAAAATAAACACTAATCAGTTTATTCTTCCCAAAAATGTGCTCGTGAACGAACTAAGTAGTAGTTTATGTAAGGTGGCAATATGAAATAAATAACTACCAACTGGCAGAGCTGTAATATACACAGCTGTTCAATTTATGAATGTTTGTATCCAACTTCAAGAAATGCAGGGTGTCAGGGTTACCGTTGGAAAATTCCAAAAATGGCACAAAAAGGGGATTTTTTAAAAAGTTGCACAAATAGGTTATTTTCTAATATTCGTTATTTTTTTTTTTTATTTCTTTTTAAACAATATTTTATGAAGTGACAAGAAAAACTCGCTTTATTAAAATATAAGGTAGGCTGACTTCCTAATAATACGCAAGGACAAGCAACAAAGGCATCCAAATAAAAGTAGATGCAAAGCGAATGAAACACATAACATAAGGGTGACGCAGGAATATAGGTTAACATTTTTTCGTATTTGTTGATATGAATAATACAATGCATTATGCAACGTATTAAAAAGTAATTACACAATGTATCAACTCTGTTTTAATACTGTATTGATACATTGGCCGTGTTCTAATGGTAACTCGCTTAGGAGGTCGCTAAAGCGATAACTTCATACCATTGAACAATATATAAAAATGTTTTTGTTTAAAGTATAGATAATTTGCATTAAAGGTTGTTTATTTCAAATAATTAGAATTTTGGGAAGAAATTTAATCAAGAATAACCGTAGTTCAGTTATTACTCGCTTATAGTATTTCTTCAATAACTTATTTCTACAAACTACAAATTTTCAAATCAAACAGTTTATGATGCATAAAGCCAATCAGTTTTTGTATACAAACCTGTTAGAAAAAAAGCAAATACTGGGGATCGGATCTATTTAATGTCCTAGAATATATTCTTTTCAGAACTTTTTGCCAATTGTATTGACTATTCCAAACTCTCTTAACTACTCTGTATTCTATTTCCGCATGAGACAAGTTTCTTAACTCTGGAAGTGAATGATCAAGAAGAGTACTACCCACATCAGTCCTAAAAGTAGCCCAATTACTGTTTGTAAATGAAACATATTCCACTGATTTTTTTAGAAGTAAATCGAAATTGGAGAGAAAAGTCTGAAGCTTAAGTGGAACATGAACCGGAAATGTCGAAAGTGTTGATACTCTGTAATAAACATCTACATTGTCAATTAAGTTTGATCTTACTAGGAAGTGATATAAGTAGATGTGATGAACCATTGGGGAATATAGGAGATAAAACACGTATTCTTGTGATAGCAAGTGATGCATTTTGAAGCTAATTTGATAAAACAACGCCGTAAAAAAATTCTACATCATCTCCCCATGATGTATTTTAGCATTTAGATCACCTTTAATAAGTTATAGATAGTTATGAGAAAAAACTAAAATTCTAGTCAAACCGTCCACATGTATCTCTTGGTTTCAGTTGGTTACCTTATTGAACAAAATAGTTTTCTTTATGGCTTTAGCAACACCCTGGGGACTGTCATCACTTACAATTGAAAAATTATGAATATACCCGTTTGTTATTGCGTAAATGCAGTTTTTGTAAATAAGCTACATCAAAGTTTTCTATTCTATCCTCAAGAGTTGTTGGTTATGGGCTACATAATTGTTTAGCAATCTTTTAAAATTCGAATTTTCCTGAATTTTCCTTTCTAGTCTTTTATTCCTTCGCCTGCTCTTTCCGTGAAGCCCGGTGTCAACACCATGTTTTCTGGAATAATCAGTTGAAAAATTTAACACTTTATCCACAAGAATTAACAATTACCATTCAGGTTAAATTAAAGCGTTGTGCAGATGTATGTCATAGAGTCGGCGAAGGGCTGAAAATTTGGCCGGATTAGGACGATTTTCTCTTTGAGAGACTAAAAAAAGTCCAGGTCAAATTTTTAATTTTTTGACATTTATGCTGAAACTTTATGTATTAACTATTAAGAGTTTTTTTGGAAGGGGTAGGCATAGATACGTTAACCTTCCCATAAATAGGCGTGGTCAAAAACCGTCCCATAATGTTCGGGGTATCAAAAATCGTTGAAGTCTTCTTACAAATCCGAACATGTACCTATATTTACGATTTGGACCGATTTGGAATTCAGAGCAAGATCGGCCTCCTTGAACTATACGAGTAGTCACAAAGGTATTAAAAAAACTATAAAATTTCGTCACGAAGCAGAAATTCACATTAACTTTACGATTTGCAAAAATTGAGACATTGACCCTTAGGGCGCCAAAAAATGTTTCCCTTCGTTCAAATGCATATGGGTACTCACATGCATAGAAACAATGGAATTTCTGAGCAAAGAATCTGAATATGACATTAATTTTAACTATGGAAATATGGGTTTTAATAACATTAAAATTTCGTCACGGATCCAAATATGATATCAAAATTTTACGATTAGATTAATTTGAAGTCCTTGACCTTTGCGTCTAAAGTCCCTAGGGTGCCGAAAAATAGGTCCTTTCAAAATGGGCATACGGGTACTGAGAAGAATCTGAATATGAAACTAACGTGACGATTTGGATAAATTAAAGGCCTCAATCTATGGGCATGGTCGATGGGGCCCAATTACCGTCCCGTAATGTTCAGAGACATATGGGTATCGAAAAGCAGTGAAACTGTCTCACAACTTAAAATATGTACCAAAATTTAAGATTTGAGCCAATTTTGCACTCGGACTAGCGAAACTCATAAAGTTGCGTTAATTATACGATTCGACTATATGAAAGGATTTGTCAGATGTCAGCAAATCTACGGTATCGTATATGCTATGGCTGAATTTGACGCAGCTACAAAACTGTATAGATTCCTATTGTAACAATTGTCCTTGATTAATTTTGAAGTTACACCTACACTTCACTATACAATGCTTTACACTTTTGGAGCCGGAGTTAAACCATAGAGCCCGCTCAGTGAGCCTAAAAACTATATCGTGCAAGTTCTGCAATCTATATCAGTATACATTGCCACTATTCGTCTTTATCCAACAAAAACACCGTTTTGTAAAAGATTTTCCAATTTTGTATGGTATGGAATATGTATCATACAGTGTACGAGTGCACAACATTCTTTCGGCTATACATATGGGCATTTGATGAATGGTACGAGAGCTGCTATATATATTTCTGGCCAATTAATGAAAATGCGAATATTTATCATCAACAATGGTTTTATTGTTTCTCAAAGTATTCTCCAGCATGATTTATCCACTCCGATTGAGACACCTCCAAAACATGGATATTGAACGTTATACAGCATCTTTTGGCGACGAAAATCGTTGACCACGCATTTTTTTCTCATTGGGTGCCAAGTCAGGGCTGATGACCCATCAATTCGACGTTTTGCCGGTCAAAAAGGCGCTGGTTTGAGCCGATGTGTGAGAGCTCGCATTGTCATGGTACACAATGATTCGTCTTCTCTTGTTCGTTTTTCGAATTTCTTCAGGCAAACAAATTGTGGTACGTTGCTCAAGCGGAAAAGTCGCCACATGACCAGTTTTGCCGAAGAAACAAGCGACCATTTGCTTCGAACTGCTTCTTCCACAAACAACTTTCGCTGGATTTGGCTCGTTTTCGAAAACCCACACGATCGATTGCTGTTTTGTTTCGGGATCATACTCATAGATCCATGATGCGTCACCTGTGAAGATCTTAATAACGTCTTTTGAAGCACCGCGATCGTATTTTTTCAAAATTTCTTTGCACCAATCGACACGAGCCTTTTTTTGAGCGATTGCCAAATTGTGCGGGATCCAACGAGAACAAACCTTTTTTACGGCCAGGTGTTTATGCAATATCGAATGTATGCTGGTGGAAGAAATGCCCAAGGATGCCTCTATATCCCGGTATGTCACATGACGATCTTGCATTACCAGTTCACGCACGGCATCAATGTTCTCTGGCACATCGGCCGTTTTTAGACGACCTTTGCGACCTTCGCCTTTGCGCGAGTGTCGGCCACGATTGAATTTACTAAACTAGTTTTTAACAGTGCTATAGATTTAAGTTTATCGATGCACTTTTGTCGTGATAATCCATTCGTCGAAAGTTGTGAAAAATGATCGCACGAAAATGTTCACGAGTTAATTCTATTTTTTTGCCAAATTGATTTTTTCATGTCACTGTAAACAACTCAAATGATGGTCGTACGTCAAAACGTTCTGAGTACGTTTATGCTTAAAAATGTCAAACTTTCCAATGAAAATGACAGATGGCGCCAGGCACCACTTAGTGCTGCCTAGGCCAGAAGTATATATAGTAAACCTCGTATAAAGTCTGTATTCCTTATTTCTTTATTCCTGGCCTTCTTCTGATAGATCTCCGATTGGTACTAAATGACGCTTAATGACATCTTCTCCATGATAATGAATTTTGTGAACTGTTGCATTTCTCCATGGATATTTGCTATTAATTATTCGTGCAGTTTTCTTGGTATATGTGACAGCGCATAGAGAAAGGGACCTAAGGGTAAAAAATCAATTTTCACTTTTTTTTTTGATGTGGACAACATCTGAGCATCGAATGAGACCGATCCCATGAGGGTTTTATGAAAGTGATGGTACACCAAAGATACACGTATTTAAATCTTTAAAATGACTCTCCTGAACAAAACTGGTTTTTACCCTTAGGTCCCTTTCTATTTTGCGCGTCACATATTCACCAACTTTTCTTGGATCAATTTGTTTATTGCTTACATGTACATCGATATTTGTTTTAAATCTTAAAATGAGATTTATATCAACACCAGTTATTTCAGATGCTTTTATTGGGATCAGATAAGAATCTTCGTGCTGTTTTTCCATTATTCGTATTGCCTGCTCATTGTTTGGTTGGTCTATAATCAACCCACTTTTGAGAAATTCATTCCGAACCTGTTTATTTTTTAAACTTCTTGAATCCTTGTTGGTGTCATTGTTTCTTATTGATCTTGTAGGTCCAAATCCAAATCATAGCTGATGTTAAAACTAGAATGGTAAACATATATTTTAGTTCATTAATGATAAACTTCGCCTGCGAGGCGACTTTTATAAAAAACCACATTTCACATTTAAATGCAGAAAAATGTATCTAAAGTATATTTATATACGTACTTCTACTTATACGAGTACATATAAAAATGAAATGTGGTTTGTTACTCGTACACCGCTTAAAACTTAAAACGACTGCGGCAATTTGGATACTTCCTTCTGCGGGTCGAAATTTTGGACTGTGTGCGGAGGAGGCGTGACAAAACTGTTCTTTAGCTAGAAGGCTGACAATTAGTTCAAAATGTTATGGTACGTTGGGGGTGGTTTATGTTTAGTTTGCATGAAATCGGCCCAGTAGGCGTGGTACATCCCATACAAATCACAAATTAAAAATCCATTATTTCTGCTCCTGTTAACGGTAATTAAACAAAATTAGGTATGATGGTTTGGTGTACATACATATTCTAAGTTCTGCCGGAATTATGGGCGGGATTGGACAAAGGCGCCTGGTATCTCCCATACAAATCACAAATTAAAAATCCATTATTTCTGCCCCTGTTAACGGCATTTGAACAATAATTGTTGTGTTGGTTCAGTGCACCAGTTATTCTTCTTCGAAATATCAATCCACCACGACTTTGCAACGGAACCAGACTTTCAGAGAAAATAAAGTTTGAAGGCAAAACAACGTTTGCCGGGTCAGCTACTCAAAACATAAACAAGAACTTATTTATCATATATTGAATAACAACAATAAACAAAAACAATAATTTTATAAATATCTTAAAGATTTTTTAGGCGTATTTGTTCATCACATGTTTTGTTGATGGTATGAAGGGATTTTTTGCGTCGGTGATCTCCTACAATGGCGATTTAAGTGGTCTCCCTCAATTCTTTAATTTTTTTTACTTTCTGAAGATATCTGGACACTAAGTTCGCCCTCTAACATGTTTGCAAAGGTGCTATACAATCTATGTTTACTCCATCTATCTTTTTTGTTTGTTTTAGTACAATCGTTAATTTTATTTAGCAGTTCCAGTTACAACTGTGCTGCAGGAATTTACTTTTGTTTTAACGTAACTTAAAACATTTTCGTTCTTGTTTCTAAAGTTCTCAATTTTTTTAATATTTTAAAATTCCATTGTTTCTGGGTTTTATCCGTTTCTTCCATGTATAATGTCATACTGTGATCATAGGGAGCATAAACATAATTAATTAAAGAAATCTAAAAATAACACTCCTATGAACAGGTAAAATAAAAAGAAAAAGAAAATTTTGTCCCGAGTAATTTCATTCAAAAAAGTTCTACTAGCGGTTCAAGAGAGGTACATAAGTATATATGCGCTTAAAGAGCATCCTTTCTGCTGGTAGACAAATTGTTACCACATTGGCTAAAATATAGTACCTGTGGAAACATATAAAAATGCACCGCGTGAAAACAGTACAATGATACTCGTACAGTATACCATTTCTTAAAGACTAGAGGGTGGGCGATTTAAAATTTGAATCGGCTGTAAAACAGTACTAATAATTTTTTCAAATTTCCGTTTTTATTGAACTTTGTCATTTAGAAAGGGAACGCAATACCATTGATATGACTATCACAACTGGCTTGGCAGTACCTTATCCGATCAACCCAATGTTTCAGTACATTTTCGATTGTTTCTGGTCGAATCTCTCCAATGACAACTCTGATTTCATGTTTCAACGCCAAAATTGTCTCTGGATGCTTTGTTTTACATCTATCCTTAATAGCTCTCCACAGAAAATAATCGAATGGGATTAAATCACAGCTCCGAAGGCGGTCATTTGACGTCACAATTTCGGCTGATGATTCGATTTTCAAAAACAGTGCGTAAAATATCGATGGTTGCGTAGCCTGTGTGACATGTGGGACCGTCTTGTTGAAACCAAATGTCGTCCATGTCGTTCTCTTTAAGTTTTAAAAACAAAAATTCCTCGAGCATGGCGCAATCATGACAAGGTTTAAACTTTCCAATAAAAACAGAAATTTGAACAAATTATTAGTACTTTTTTAACAGCCGATTAAAATTTAAAACTTTGAATGGTCCACCCTATAATATTCTACCTAACTAACAAAAAAATAACCCGTTATGATAATAGTTTGTGAGAAATTACAATTTCCTTCCACAAAAAATTACTTTTTTTTCCAAAATAGCATAAAATATTCGTTCCCAACAGCACACCACACTCACAATAACAAATATTTTGATCCATTTTTGACAGCCTTACACTTAATAAGTTCCCTATTCAATGACATCAAAATTTTAGAAATCGGTGAAGACAAAAAAATGGACTGTAAAAATAAATTTTAAACCACCGTGCGCCGATTGTTTTTCTTTTTTTCTCTGCGGTCTGGAGTTGGTCATTAAAATAGCACCAAAGCACTGCCTAAAAAGCGATGACAAAGTTGTTAAAACAAACCCATCCGATCTATGACAAGCCGCCTGTGGAAATATCATTTAATGCGATCCGATTCGGATGATCTTTTTTTTTGAAATTATTTGTGTTGGAACTACGTTTTTGGTCTTAAGAAACATTAACTAGTAAAAATGACATTAAGTAATTCAAAGTTAATCACATTTCAAGTCGATACATGTATTTTGATCCCATAAACTGCCCTTTATTTAAAATTGGCTTTTGCGAATATTTTTTTTTTAATTTGGCCCCAAATTTATTTAAACGAAAACTAAAAATATTTGAAATTAAGTTTAAATGTACTTAAATATTTTAAATATTTAGTATTTAGAGTTTAGTAGAGCCTATTTATATTAAGCAAAAATATGCTTATCTGATTTTTCACTATTCAATAACGAAATGACGATGCAGTTTTGTTTTCGAATACTGAAATATTTTTTCAAACTGCGAATATTTCATTTTTTTTGTAAATGTAATGTTCAATATGATGCGAGTGAATCGCATATTCGTTTACGAGAAAATTTTTAGCTAGGATCTATGTTTTCTTTCTGAAACTAAAATTACTAGATTTGTGGCATTGACTACATTTTCTTCTATTTTTTGGTTTTATTTGACGCCAAAGAAAGGTACTGTTGACGTCATTAAAACTAAAAATTGATTTTATGTTTTGTCTTCCTACTTCATACAATTTTGTTTCCAAAAACATTTTATTGAACTTTATTTATCACCGTTTGTGAACAATTTTTCGAAATTATTATTCAAAATGAAATATGCAATATTGCCAGACATAAAATTCTAAAATTTGACGACTTTGAAACTCAGTACTGCTTTTTTCACAGATTATTAGCAGCGAATTCACTTAATTTTTTTTATATGAAGTTTGACATATTTTTACAGGAAACGCCGAACTTGGCACCAGCCATAATGGATACCTAAGTCCATTGAGATTTAAAGAATATTTTCTTCCTCAATTTATTTTAAGACTAAAATAAGTTAATCTAAAGCAAAGCTAAAATAATGTGGGTTCGATAAGTCTTTCACTCGTCCGAGATTCATCCGAATCGGATCGAGATTCCGGGAATAGTAAAATGCATGGTTGGTATTGAAGTTGGTGTTGGAGACCCTCAACCGACACTACCTCATAAAAATTAGTTTTTTATTTGGAAATATCCGTCCAGTTTCTTGAGCAAAATCGAGACGAAATTTCGGCATAAAGATTAATATATAGAACAGACTATTGCGCTAAATTTGGCTAAGATCGGAAAGGCCCTACTGGTACCTCCCACACAAACGGTCTCATGGGCCTTGAAAAATAATGACAAGAACTCACTACAAACTTGACCTATCGAGATGAAATTTTCTACATAAAGATTTTTATATAGAACGCACCTCTGTGCGTCCACAATCTTGACCTATCGAAATGAAATTTTGCACATAAAGATTTCTATATAGAACACACTTCCGCACCAAATTTGGTTTTATTTGGGAATCTGGTGGAGGGTATCCAAAGTTCGGCACAGCCAAAATTAACATTTTTTACTTGTTTTGTTTGTTTATGTCGTTTTTGACTGGGCTGATTGGTCAGTCTTTCTTCATGAATTAAATAAAACTTATTTATTCCATGTTTTCCCAACGTTTCGTTAGCTTTTTTCTAACTTCTTCGGGGGATGTTTATTATAAAATCCTGTCGACAAAAAGTGTTGTTATTTATAATTTCCTATGATATGTTAGCTTTACTTACAATTAGTTTTACATTTCATTAGTCATAATTTCTTATTAATATTAAAAAACTGGACATCACGAAACAATTTAATAGTAAAATAATAAAAAATAAATAAATGTAAAAATCACAGCAAAACTTAACACTTATATCACAGTAACGCACTTCTGTTTAGTTCAACTTATTGCAGCAGAGTATTAGAGCTTTGTGTTGTCTTTGTCTTCTTTGGTGTTTATTGATTTTGATATTCTCTGTTGAATTCTTAAACTTTCTAAAGTGTATCTCTTATTTTCCATTTTCTCTCTGTCTAATATTTTCACGTTCTTTAGGTCAGCTGAGTGTGGGTTCTCTTTAATGTGTTGTGACAAAGCAGTGGTTTCTTTTCCCTTTCCTATGTAGCCTCATACTCGCTTATTCACACATTTAGCATTCGTTTTGCTGTGCCAACATAAACTTTGTTGCACTGCTCCCCTTCATTCCCCTTGCATGTTATTTCGTACACAACGTTGTTTTCCCTGAGTCTATCTGTTTTTGTTGTTCTTCTTGTAAAAATGTTTCTCAGTGTTTCATAAGATCTGTAGGCGATGGATGTGTTCCCTCCCAACATTTGGAAGTTTCTTTCATCGCCCATCGTCTAATGCGTTTCGCTTTAGTCACTTCCAGACGATAGTTGGAAGATAGTTTGAATTTTACAATAACAATTTACATATAATTGGAAGATTGTTTGTTGTTTACAACACCAGCCGAAAATCACATGTGCCGTTATGGACATATTAAACAAAAACAAAATTATTCACTTCTGCAGTCGCAGAGACCGCAAAAACAATTAGAAGAAATGAGAACGATGCAAAAAAAAAGTTTTTAGACATCATCGAGATTTTTGGTATTTTGTTTTTTGCTGTGATCGGTCAGTGATAAAGTGTGGTTTTGTAATTGTTATTGTTGTAGTTTTTACATATTTTTTATCCCACAATATGAGTGAATTTTCTGTAAAGGCAAAAAAAAATAAAAAGCAAAAGATAGGCAAATAAAATAATAACAAATATATATGGGAGTACAACCAGTGGTAAAAATGTAATAAAAAAAATAATTGATGCAGGTCATATTGAAGAAAGTTGCGAACCCAGTGTTTCCGTTCAAATGTTTTTATGTTATGATGTTTCGTCAAGTGATAGTTCAAGTGACTGAAGATTATGTTAATAGAAACAGTCGATTTGAGGAAAAAAGTTTTGTTTCATAAGTCCACTTAAAAGTGACTAAAAGGCACTACTTCTAAAAGGCACTCAGAAGTAACTTCCTAGAAGTTACTAAGAAGTGACTTCTAAAAGGCACTCAGAAGTAACTTCCTAGAAGACACTAAGAATTGACTTCCACGAAGGCACTCAGAAGTCACTCCCAAGGAGGCACTAAGAAGTGACTCTTTATAGTTACGCAGAAGTGGCTTCTGGAAGTTACTTCCGGGGGGTACAACTTCTTTATACGGAAGACACTTCCGCGATAAGAAAATGATATCGCAGACGATGAATTTTAACTTCCTAACGCCACTTCTTAGTCACTTCCGCGATAGATAATGTTGGCAGGGTTGTTGTCCCGTATTATTCTCTTTAGTAATCTGTTCTCAGTAAGTCTTGGTATGTATGGTACACTGTGAAATTTTTTTGTTCCATTGCTGAAGGTTGTATTATTAAGTTATTTTTTGTGTATTTTTTCATTAAACTGCTTATTGTGCATTTTGGTTAATAATTTTTTTATTAGTATTTGTGTAACTTTTTCAATTATTTTTTCATTCTAAATATTCGATTTCTTTCTCTTCTTTTATTTCAGTGGTGAATTGGATCTTGTTGTGGTATGCATTGAGCACTTTTAGTATTTTATCTATGCTATTTTTGTCAACAATAGCAAATATGTCATCCACGTATTTCGATAGTAGTTTTATTTCTACGTTTTTGATTTTAATTCTGTTGTCACATCGTCAAATAATGCGTCTAGAACTATATCTGCTATTGTTGGTGATAAGGGGTTGGCCATTGGCATATCATACGTCTGATGAAGTAGTTGAAGTAGTTATTGTCTGTCAAGCAGAATTGAAGCAGTTTTAGAAACTTTTTTTTTGTTGAATATCAACTTCCTTTCTAATTTGTTTAAAAGTTGCCACAAAAAATACTTTTTGACCCAAAGAAAATAGCAGTTCTAATCGAAGACTGAGCTTGCAAAACGAAAAAAAATACTTTAGAAGTTTAAGGAATATTTCAAAATTTTGGCGCGGGACTGAGGTCGATCGTTCAATGTTTCTATATTTCCGAACTGATTTCCAAATAAATTTGTGCAATTTGTAAAACTATGTCGGTATTCTTTTCATGATGTAACGAAAAACCAAACAAATCGTTGTTAGATCGAATTTGTTCCGTTTAATCGTTATCGGCAAATAACGTTTGGCAAATGGTTAAAGCAACTTACAAACCACAAAGCGTTTTTTGGTGCTCTGGGAAGTCCGGTGCTCTGCAAACAGCACTTTCAGCCCGACTCTGACTGACTATTCCCCGGGAATTTTTTCCCTTTTTCCTGTTTCCCTTTCTCCCTGGGAGATTTTTCACTTTTCCCTCATTCTAAACGAACTTTGAAAAAGGGGAAAAAACTGCCCGGGGAAAAAGTAGGTATTCTGAATATCAAATATTCACAAGTTTTGGGAAAAAGTCCGCCAAAAAAGAGAGTTGTTTGAACCAAGAGAGTTGTACCAAAAAATGCAGAGAGTTGTACCCAAAAATGTAAACTTTTACATTTTTTTCATAAAAAATAAAAGAAATAATATTTATTTTTACTTTTGGTTTAAAAACAAAGAACAAGAAGCAGCAAAGTGATATAGCGAGAGGTTGGTTTAAGGGGAGTAAAGAGGAGCTTAACCGAGTATAGTGCAATATGGAGACGGAGTAAAAAGCATCCAGACAACCATCAACAATTGTTGCCGAACAATCAAAAATTGTTGCCACGTTTCGGTTTGGCTCTTCAAATTCTAGAAGAACCTAGATAGCATTAAACCTGCATTTCTGGACTTGCTAGAGCCAGACGATGAGTGGGCTGAAAGTATTGCGCTAGACAGCGATACACGCCCGAAAAGCCATTAAAACAAGTTTTACAAACATCAATGTTTTCCAAAAACATCGATTACTTTTAACATCGATGTTTTAGTGCCGATGTTTTACCGACATCGATGTATTGTATCGATGTTTTTCTGTCTGAATGTGGTTGTGACCAGTACTGTAAAAATTGTACTATCTTGTATTTCTGTATCTTTTGGTTTGCTCCAAAGTTAGGAAAAAAGAGACAAAAATACTGAGTTGTACTGAAAGAAAATGAAGAATCTTCTTCAGAATCTGATGGGCCTATATCTTATGCAAATAGCCTAGGAAAAGCAGCTTCTTCAGGTAAAAACTTTGCAATATATAAAAAAGGACTATAAAAATGTGTACATTATTTCAGTCTTCAACTTTTGGGATGAGCATCACAAACTGGTGCAAGAGAATTGACATATTTGAAAAGTCCTGTGTCTAGACTACATAAAGGGATATGTGCCTAAAAGAGTGTTCTTGGCTGCTGGAAATATTGCTTCAAGCGGAAGCTCTATCTCAGAAGAGAAACTCCAAAAAATTATATTTTTACAAACTTTCAACTCAAAGTTTTGGAACCTTGAACAATAATCTTTTATATACTTATAATTTTGTTTTAGCAATTTCTGTACATAAATAAAATAACTCTAATATTAATCAAGTTTTCGCCTTTATATCATCGAATAGGGTAACTTATTTGTTGATACCAAAGACGATAAACTGTATAAGATGGTCGATGTTCTTCTTCTTTTGCAATATCGTATCTGTGCAGCCCCATCAAGATATAAAGCATTTTCTTTTCATTGCACATTTCTACACATTTTTGACATTTTCTCTTGTTTAATAATTCTTTGTGCACTCACCAATAGAAAATTTGACAACAAAAACCTAAAGCTTTTCAGAGTTTTTCTCCCCAGTCTGAGTATTGCCGTGCACGCCAATTTTTCGATAAATCTCAAATCGCCCATCTTCTATACTTTATCGTCTTTGGTTGATACCATCAACAAAAATATCAGCAAAAACAAAATTTCCGTAAAAACATCGATGTTTTATCGACATCTATGCCTTCGATTTAAAACATCGATGTTGTTAAATGTTGTTTTAAGGTCGATGTGGCAGCACTAGTTCCTGTCATAACATTGACAAAATATATGTTATGGAATATAGTTATTAGTTTTGTTTTTACTTTGAGAATATGAATTTTATTTTGTTTGCTTTTTTTTATTTTTTAATTGTTTTTTAGTTGTTGTAAGTAAACTGATATAGAAAATTTAACTTATGCTATGTTTTATTAGCAAAATTTGAATTCGTAATGTATACACAGCTTTGAGTTTAATACTTGTATATGTGTTTATATATGTTCTACAGTATATTTCCAATATTATTTCTTATGTTTTGGGCAACCGGCAAATATTGCTGCGTGGCCAAAGATACTACATCACTATCATCATTCTGGACTCTAGTACTGTCAACATGTTCAACATCGTTGACGTCAGTATAACATTTTACATAAATGCATATATTATGCAAGGCACAGCAAACGTTTGTAATTTTTGCTGCCTTTTTCAGAGCATAGTTCAGCTCCCTAGCACCATGAATGCACCTCCATCTATTTTTTAAGACACCATTGGTGCGTTCAACCACATTATGTCACTTGGAATGAACTTCCTTGAATTTAAGTTGAACTGATTCATTTTGTGGACATCTATGAGCGGTAAAAAGCCCCGCTTCTAGCGTCTCCAAGTAAAAATCCATTAATAATTTGTGAATACTTTCTGTTGTCATTCAAAACCTTACCAAGGAGATAATAGTTGCTGCCGCCTCTTCGATATTCTTCCTCAAGGTGAGCACGCAACTCGCTGGTATTCCAAATGAATGAGTCGTGACATGCACCAGGATGCGATGCATCCACGTACTGCATCCTCAGCTCATAATCACAGACCTGTAAAACGATTTTTTAAAAAATCAATTATTGATCATACCAATGAATATCTTTGAAATAAACATTCAGCGAAACTACTTACCAACTTTACATTCAAACTACGTGCAGAGAAAAAATATGGTTACTATATGGTCACGGCAACAATAATATGTTCTCTGCAATAAAAGTATGTCTGTCGCAACCATAGTATTGTTTTTTGAATTTAATTTGGACAATAGTATGATTGCGGCAATATTAATATTGTGTAAATGAAACAATGGTATTAATGCCAAATTTAAATATAAAAACATGGTTGTAGCAACAATATACATATGGTTGGTGCTACAAAAGTATAAATTCTGGGTTTTATGTTAACAATATTATGATAAGGGGAATCATACTAAATGATTGTAATTTTTCTTAATTTGAATATAGTTTTTAGAACAAATGCATTAGTGTTTCTTTTGAAACACATTGTTTGGGATTTGCACAACTGAAATATTTTTTATAAACAAAACTTTCACTTTTTTCGAAGGGATTTTTTCTACTGTTAAATAAATTACTTCTAATACGTAAAATTTAATGTATTTTAAGTTTACTTAATACAAATCTTATTTTTTTAAAAAACATAACCCAAACCTAAAAATAATTTTGGAGATCATACTATGGTTGTTGTTAGGATTAGAACATTGCTGTGCTGCAATCATATACCAAACAATAGTATGATTCTCTTCGAATATTGTCACCCCAACCATACTTTACCCTTTCCTGTTGAATTTAATAGTGCCGGTCAAAATTATTGGCACAGAGAGAACTTTTGAATAAAACAACAAATATCAGGCGGTATGACATTAGGCCCCTCGAAAATACACCCCAAACTAAATAGGAAATTAGGCCCCAAAATTGGGGTCTAATTGTATTATGAAAATAGACCCCACGAAATAATACCCCAAACATATGATGAAAATAGGCCCCAAAAATGTCATTGGGGCCTAATTTCGTAGAGGTTATTTCAAGGTATGCAAATACAATCCCAAAAAGGCAAATATGCCTCAAAATATCGAGTTTTTGTTATCTGTATAAAATTGGGGTCTATTTTCATTTTTGGGTTTGGGGTGTAATTTCCATTTATGTGTTACAAAGTAAATGTAACAACAAAGTACGAAATTAGGCCCTAAAACGTGTACAAAATCTTTTGCGTGCAGTTTCGGTTGTGTCTAAATATCAATATTTGACATATTCTCTTTTTGTACTTAATCATTTGTAAATAAAATAAAACGGAAGACTTTTGGAGCACTGTACTGTTTTCGATGAAAGCAAATTCAATATTTTCCGTTCAGACGGTAGAGTATTGGTGTGGCTTAAGCCTAACACAGAATTTAATATGAAAAAACACAGTTGGCACCGTAAAACATGGTGGAGGAGAGGTAATGATTTGGGGTTGCATGGCTGCTTCCGGCGTTGGTGTTTATCGACAAAACTATAGAAAAAACCCCATACCTCAATATTCTCAAAGGAAATTTAAAAAAAATAGAAAAGCTCGATTTGGGACAAGATTACTATTTCCAAGACGACAATGACCCCAAGCACACGTCTAACATTGTGCACATATGCATTATTTATTATATTCCACATGTTCTGCCGTACTCACTTAAATCTCCAGACTTGAAGCCAATCGAACACCTTTGGTAAGAACTTGAAAGAAGGATAAGAAATCATAACATTTCCAATAGAGACCAACTGAAGGATATTATCAGACAAGAATGGCAAAATATCGGTGCAGATGTTACAAAGAAATTAACCGGTTCCATGCCAAAGAGGTTAAATGAAGTTATTAGAAGAAGGGTATGCTACAAAATATTAATCTTATAAAAAAACGAAATTTTTCTTATTTTCCCGTAAGTGTGCCAATAATTTTGTCCATATAAAATCCGAACTTGAAATATGTTTATTTTTTTCTAATATAGTTTTATGATACCTCCAAGTGATATACAATCGAAGCATAAGTTCACATTAAAAATGAATAAATATTTTGCGAATTTTTGGATAATATTTGAGATTTTATTAAAAAATTGACACTGTGCCAATAATTTTGTCCGGCACTGCATGTAAGTGCTTGTTGGAAGAGGGAGCAATAATGTGGACATGCGTTCCGTCAATGCATCCTATAACACTCGGAATGCCATGCTTTATATAAAGTGCTAAAGCAATTTTTCGTTTTTTCTCTTCCGCTCTGCAGAAAGTTATCTACTTAGGGCATAGATGTTCCTCAAATATATTGATAACTTCCGTGAGAACTTTGCTCAGACTGCACTGGGCCACTGGTACGTCGCAATTTTTTCTATGCCCGCTTGGTACCCGTCTTCAGCAAAGAAGCGTAAAGCCGCACTTAATTTCACAGCGGGATAAACTGCAAACGACTTACGTTTAGGTTGAATGGTTTGGTTTTTAAACGGTTTGTTTACCCTGTAATATTTTTCAAACCTTTTATTCCCGGGTGAGATATATTTCCCGGGAGTTTTCTCCCGGTATTTAGACTCGGACTGTTTAAGGCGATATATGTATGTATATACATACGAGTACCTACATACGAGTATAATAATATTTTTACAACATTCTCAACATACTATTTATTGGCTATAATATCAACAAGTTTCAATAAGCTTACGCTTTCATTAACGTACAGTTTGCTTTTTACAGATTGAAATGAACAAAAAAGAAAAACAATAATTAAAAATGTACAATATTTAGAATAATTAGCTTACACACATTAAATACATACAACATTTATACATACATCTCTTCGTATTGATTATAATTAGAATTGGAGTTTCGTTTTTACACTGGTTTACACTTTTGGAGAATTGGTCCGGCATCGGAGAGAATTCTTGATGTAGTTTTACTTTGGATATCCCTTACATCGACTTGTGAGGCAGGAACAAATTCGGAAGGTGTTCGGACAAGCCGAACGCAAGTAGTTGGTTGCTGTCTATGATGTGCTTAGTAGTCCTCGTCCTCGTCCGGTGGCTCTGTGGCATAGGTGAGTTCGTTCAAGTAGAACCATTTCTGAAATACATGTGCAAAATATAGGATAGATAGAACCATTGCGAGGCTTGCGTTTTCCTGCTCTTACCGGCGACTCAGTACAGTTGAAGTTGTAATCCCAATCACAGATGCGATATTCCTGGTTAAAGGAGGTTTCATTGGCGCACAAGTGCGGAATTCGGTTTCCTTCCTCATCGCACATATGGAATATCTGAAAAAAACGGGCAACATTGCAAATGTAAACCAACAGTTGCAGGCTGTATGTCCTAACGTTACCTGGCAGTTGTATTCCATATCTGCATAAAAGCCAACTGAACGTTTCGTACAGTCGAATGAGAAGGTTATGTTATCTAAATTGGTCCATTCCTTCGTTTTGTGATTTTGGAAAACAGGACTCGCGATTTCCTGCAGTGATACGATAGCGAACAACATTGGCCCTGCAATCATAAAGAAACGTCGAATGAGTTTAAGTACATTTCATGGTCGGTAAGTCTAAAATAACGGATAAAATAGCATCCGATTTTAATAAAAAAAATTTCAATTATTTTTCATAGTACATTGTAGGGTGTTTTTTTTATTGAGGTATAGAACTTCGAATTGAAATAAAACACAAGAAAATCGTTTTAATGTCCATCAATTTGGCTTTATTGGAAGGATAATTTTATGCCATTAATGTTTAAATATGATTTCGGGCATGTGGCCGCCGCGGCTGGCTCGAATAAAGCCAATTCTACAAGTCCAATTTTCAACCACTTTTTCGAGCATATGGGGCCGTATGTTGGCAATAACGCCACGAATGTTGGCTTCCAAGTCCCCTAACGTGTTTCTGGTTTGTTGGCGTAGACGAGCGACTTCACATATCCCCAAAGAAAATAATCCAATGGTCCATGTTAACCGATCCATGGTTAACCGAATTAATTGCTCTGATGGACGAATATGTCGACCATAAAATGGACGGAGCTTGCGGTGAACTTCGCGAACTGAACCATTACTTTCGAAATAAATTTGCACGATTTGCAAGCGTTTTTCTTTTGTCAACCTGTTCATGATGAAATGGCAAACCAAACTAAATATTAATCACTTGACAGCTGACAAAATGGCCGCCAGTTAAAAAAGTGATGCCAACTTAAAGTTCTATACCCCAATAAAAAACACCCCTTATAAAATGGATTCGATTGGTTCACCTTCCAAATTAAAGTCTTACCCAGCGAAGGCGGATAATTTTATATGGTTTAAATGAAATTTGACATTTAAGAAATAAAATTCGCGGTGTATGAGTGGATGTATTCCACAGTGGATCAAATGTTCTGTATTTTGTTGTTTTCGAAACTAAAACAAGCAAAAAAGAAGAAAGTTGGACGGTTCTTGCTAAAAGATACAACGCTTTTTAGAAGACTCGGCGCTTAAGTAAGGAGTTTTAGCAAGGCGGAAAATGTTAACTGTAGAGCGGTAGTAAGGACATCTTTTGGGGCTTTATCAATAGATGAAGCAACATGGCCCATTTTCTTTAAGGTTATAACGCACTTTGCTAAACTCGAGAAATATCCGATTTAAATGTAGCTTTCATGGAATATGTAATAAATGTGGTCCATTTCAGCACGGTAGGTTATGGATCTTTACTGCGAGAAAATAAACTATTATGTACCTCACTGACATAGCACGTTTTTTCACTGCAAAGAATATGAAAATATCCGCCCCCAAATCATCAGCCACACTGTTTACTGCATGGACCGCAAAGGTGCGATTGTCACTCAATGTGAAAGTCGATGACGTCAACATTCCGACTACCAACTACGCCAAAATCCTTGGGGTCACATTGGACAGCCTTTTTCGATCATCTGCACATGCTACAGTTATCTGCGATAAGTTCAAAAGAAGAAACAAGGTCCTCAAGTCACTCGCCGGCAGTACTCGGGGAGCCGACAAAGAAACCTTGTTGACCTCTTACAAAGCGATAGGTCTGTAGCGAACTACGCAGCACATGTATGGTCGGCGAACGTGAGGACGACACAGTGGAAGAAAATTCAGACTTGCCAGAATGCCGCCCTCAGAACATCAAAAGGGAGTCTTCGTATGTCTTCTGAGGACCACCTACATGAGGAGACAAAGCTCATAATTTTCTGCTGTCTAAGTAATACCTGCTAGGGCGTTTTCGCAGTAGTCATTCTAAGCTCCATCTGTTTGGACAGGATGCCTCCGCCGATCTTCATGATCTGAGAGAGAAATCCAGCGGTACAAGAGAGAACCTTAAGATCATCGAAACTATCAGGCAGGTCTGAACAACCTTTACGCTGATGAAGTCGCAGCAGCAGTATCCAGCTACAGTGTGAATGTAGTGCTAGGGGAACATCTTCCCGGAGATTTCACCTTATGAGACACACTACCTCGGCGGACGCGCGTGGTACTGGCTCAGCTGAGATCTGGAAGGTGCAGCCCCCTCAATTTTTATTGGGCACGAATTGATGCTAACGTTCCGGACATCTGTCCCGCCTGCCATTAATGTCAGATTGGGTTTTGAAAGCTAACCCCAATAGCGTTAGTCTGTAACGGGATTTTAAAATTGTTTCAACGTTCATCATGGAGTGGTCAGATAATGAGAACCGTATCGATGTAATTGCGCTTTTCAAGTGTAAAATGAAAAAAACGGTATTTTCAAAACGCTCCGGCCACTAGGGATTAGCCGCATGTTCGTCTACCGATGCATAAAACTGTTTGATGAGACTGGAGATGTAAAAGACCGCCACCGGTCGGGCCGCCCACGCTCTGTTCAAACACCGCATGTCATCAAAGTCGTTAAATCAAGAATTTACAGAAATCCGCTCCGAAAACAGAAAATCATGGCCCGTGAGGTGAATAACACGCAAAAGTCCATGAGTCGAATCATTAAAAAAGACTTGGGACTTGGGGCTTTCAAACGACGTACCGGACATTTATTGACTGCAGCTTTAAAAAAATAGGATTGAAAAATACAAACGTCTTTTGGTGAAGCACGCTGATAACTTGCACAGAAAAATTATGTTCACCGATGAAAAAAATTTTACCGTTCAGGAAAAATTTAACAAGCAAAATGATAGAGTGTATGCGCGGTCATCTAAGGAAGCATCTGAACTGATCCCAAGGGTGGAAAAGGGTCATCACTTAGCTTCAGTCATTGTTTGGTTGGGTGTCTCTTACGATGGGGTCACTGGCCTGCATTTCTGCGAACAAGGAGTCAAAACATCGGCAAAAGTTTACCAAGAAACCGTTTTGGAAGCTGTTGTGAGACCTCTTAACAATTCCCTGTTCCAAAACCAGCCATGGACTTTCCAGCATTCTGCGCTGGCCCATAAGGCTAAAACTTCCCAGGCCTGGCTTCGAAACAATTTGCCAGAGCTCATTTCCTCTGAAGAATGGCCCTCAGGCAGTCTAGATTTGAACCCATTGGATTACAAATTGTGGACGGTTTTAGAGGACAAGGTTTGTCACAAAAGATACCCCAACATTGGATATTTTAAGACTGCTTTGGTTCGAGATGTGGCCAATTTTCCAATGGACGAGGTTCGTGCAGTTATTGACGATTGGCCAGTGCGACTTTAGGCGTGTGTAAAGGCAAAAGGCGGACATTTCGAATAAGTAGATTCTTTTTGGATACAATATACATCAATAAAGATGTTAAAAATAAATTGGTCCAAAAACATTCAGACTTTTTATTTTACAGCATAAAACGTGTGCAACAGTATTTATGTCCGTACTAAGTACACTGTGTGCCGGGTGTCGACTGATTTTTATGTTTTACGAGTCCATAATTACGAGTACTCGTAAGTGCAAACCAACGAGTCTTGATTATTTGATTATGATTTTGAGTGCTAGTTGAGCGATTCTTCAGTGAGAAGAAGGAATGTCGGTCGGGAAATCTAAATCCCGAATACCGCTATTTTCCCAGTTAAATCCCGGGATATCCGGTAATTTTTAGTATTGTAACTTTATATGGTTGAAAAGAGTGAGGATTTGGAAAAAATAGATAATGTATCAAAAGCCATAAAATGTGAGAGGGATACGAAGTCACTTTACACTGTAGTTTGTATAAAGTCCAATATGAGATGAAAAATGGATATGTTTTCGAACTTTATTTTCAAAGGTGTTAGAGGTGGGTATGATTTGTCAACAATCATACCCACAAGCGTTAATTGCGTTGCGATATGATTTTCTTCTGCGGCTTAAACTTGTAATAAAATACGATCTATACTGACTGGTGAAACTTTAGATTCCCTTTTTTTCTTGGGAAGTTTTGTAAAGCTATGATTTTTTAAATCATCAGTTGAGTTCTTAGCACTTTTTTAATGGTGTTTTTTTGCTGTCAGTTTCGAAGTAAAAGTAGGCAATAAAATGTTTACCTAAATACAAAAAATTCCAATATAACAAAAAAAATCGAAATTCCGAAAACTCCTGGATTATTGAGATCCCAAAAATTCCTTGATTCCGAAAAATCCCCGATCTCAGTTTTTTAAATTCCGAATCCCGGGAATTGTAAAAGTCAGGCCAAAGCGACATCCCTAGTGTGGAGCTTATGATCATCCATGCATACACATGCACATATACAAACACATGCATATACAACATACATATTTACATATGTTTGTACGTTAATATGTACTTGAATACAAAATCGGACCGTACATACAAGCATGCAACATAGAGGTCTTTTTATGTTTTTAGGTTAGTGGATCGGATCGTGTACACACACACACACGTACTTAAATAGATACATTTGTCGTGTGTGTGCTTGTATGCACACGGACCTACAACGCCACTTGGGCCATCACACAGTGTACACTTACCCAGTAAAGTGCAAAAGAGCCATAAACGTCTATAACTGTAATCCATTTTAGTCCATAGATTTTTTACTGCGCAGGCCTTCGTCGTTGGTAATCGCTTTTGGTCTTGTGTGTGCGTGCGCGCGCTTTTTTGTTATTTTGGGGCGGTCGCCAGTCACTCACTCTCACTTCTGCGTCGTCAATTCAGGGTCGTCGTTGTCGTCGCATATGCCATTTAGTAGATGCAATTCGTGGTGGTGGACGAATTCTGTGGTCGCCAATTAATGTCGTGGCTGTTACAAGCGATGAAGTGACATTTTGATCGTCAAATATTTAACTGGAAAACAAGATAGAAGAGACATGAATGGTGCTGTTTTGTAGCAACAGGATTAACAGAATTTCGACGCAAATGTCTTGCAGAACATAGTCAGTTGATTCGATCGACATACCTCATCACCTTTGACGTTTCATTTGTGTGCCCTCAGCCGAAAAATGGAAATATTGATAGAGACCCAATAAAGTGTAAACAAGGTGTTGCAAATGTAATGTCATTATGTGAACATGCTTTAATGTTTGCAAATAGTTGTAAACGGTAGGGTAGTAACAAATATCGGCCTCATATTGAAATTTCGCAAAAATAAATTTTAGAAAATTTTCATTCGCAAAAAAATATTTCAGATAGGTATATCGTTACCTGATAACACATTTTTTTTCTGAACTATTTTTTAAAAATATTAGTTTTTCCTTAAAATTGTAAATGTACAATTGTAAATTTCTTTTTCCCTGAAAAATGATGATCAAAAAATAATTATTCGCTATTGCGTTCGCAAATCCAAATTTGAAATATTCGCTTCGCAAAAATGTGCATTCCAATATTCGCTTTTGCAAAAAATACATATACTTATACATACTTCAGACAGATATAGATACGAGTAGAAACATTTGACAACAAGCAGTGAAGCGTTACACACCTGAAGAACGTAGAGTTGTTGTTACTGTTTATTTGTCCAATATTAGTCTATATCATTGACCAAAATTATCATGAGCGACGACGCCCATTTCCACTTAAGTGGTTATGTTAACAAACAAAATATGCGTTTGTGGGCCACTGGGAGCCAACATGAAATGCAAGAGAGAGCCATTTCGTCCCTTTAAAGCGAAACCAAGAAAACTCAACTGAAACTTAAGGTCCATCAACTTCACTGGCTCCTAAACGCGAACTCAAAACTAAGCCTTGAATATAAGGTCCTGCTATACAACAGTGCGATCAAACATATCTGGTTATACGGTGCCCAGCTATGTGGCAAAGCAAGCTCGAGCAATCTCGACAAAATCCAAAGAGTCCAATCGAAGACTTTGCGGCTCATTACCGGTGCCCCTTGGTATATGAGGAATAACAACATCCACTGAGACTTAAAAGTACCTCTCGTTAAAGAGGCAATTCAAAAAATCAATTAAAGCACAAAGAGAAGCTCGAACGTCATGATAACATACTTGCTAGACAATTATTGTGCAGTCCAAGCTCTTTAAGACTTCGGAGAAACGAACGCCGTGTTTTCTAATCTACACTTGTGCTTCATCCGTAACAGTAATCGCGAACACACGCGCCAGAAAGACTGTGTAGAATCCTTTATTCTACGTCACGTGGCTTAAATGCTCTCATACGTGATCCTTAAAACAGTCAACACGAAAAACCTACAAAGCCTAAATTACGTCGCCCACTCTGCTATTCTAGAGTTATCCGTTATACATACATAACTAGAGTTCTTCACTCTACATAATATCGCGAACACTCTGTAAATGACTGTAAGGGTCATCTGGCCCTTTATCACGAGGTTTAAGCCAGGTCAGGTTTAAAATTCTCAGACATGTGATTCATACCAGGTATATACTATTTTGACCAAATTAATTTAAATTCAATTAGCAGAGATGCACATTACAAGAAATCCATACTAGGATTTATTATTGAATTAAACTTAAGATTCGTATACTTATTGTTAGGCTCCTTTTGAGCAGATTCAAATAAAGCTTATATAAAAAAGGTGTTGTTTGGTGCACCAAACAGTAGAAGAGCGATTGGCCGTTAAACTAGCAGTAATGTGCATTGACTCTTGTGGTGCTCATTGATATATTACTAATCGTCGGACGTCTGTTGATAGCACGATTCAGTCAAACGAAAAGAGCTGGAGGGTTTCAAATTATGGTTATGGTTGCAGATCGGTTGACATTAAAAATGGACCAAATCGGGCAAAAGGGAAAAAGTTCCCCTTTAAGAGACTTTTCCACTATATAACTGTAATAATGTAATTTAAAAATAGTTACGCTTGTAATTTGTAACCGCAAAGTCATTTACCGCCCCCAAAAACGGGCGTGGTCATTGGGCTTAGGGGTCATGTACCCTTGTACTCGGGGGCAAACAGTAATATTTTCTCACAAATCTAAATATGTACCTATAATTTAGATTTGGGTAAATTTGGGACTCGGAACGCTTATACGACACCTTAGACTATTGACATGTGGGTATTAAATAAAAAAATTTCGCCAAGAATCTGAATATAACATTTATTCTGCGATTTGAGCTAATTTAAGACCTTGAGCCATGAATCAAAAGTTCCTAGGGTGCCGAAGATAGGTCTTTTTAAACATGGACATTCGGGTACTCAGAAACAGTGAAATTTTCTGAACATGCTGACTATGACGTTCATTTTACGATTTGGCTGAATTGGAGGCGTTGACCAATGGGCGTAGTTCATGGGTCCTGGGGCCAAAAATCGTCCCCTAATGCTCGGGGAAATATTGGTATCCAAACGCGGTGAAATCCTTTCACAAATCCAAATAAAGACTTTTATTTAAGGGACTACAAATGTCACTGAAAATTATACATTTTGGAATACTTTTTTAACAAATTATATTTTTTATAGACGAACAATGGTTAAAATGGAAAAAGACCGTACCAAACCCATTTTATGACTTTTAAATTCAGTTGTCTCGGGTTGGTGCCATTCGAAAGGAATTAAAAATCGTTTAGGTTAAGCCTCAATAACTAAAGCTGGATAGCAAAACCATAGTAGCTATGTCATTCGTTCTTAAATACCAATTTTGTTCATGTCTATAGGAAAAGAACTTCTGTGCTCGACTCTTATAATTTTTTTATTAAAAAATAAATTATTGTTGCTGTATTACTTTTTAGCATATATAGAGGCTAAATAATAAAGTTGCTACAAAAAATTTCTTTCACTACTAAAAAAATTAATTTTTTTTAGAGTCTACCACTTCATTATCTAGTACGAGACCTAACTATTGCGGAGAGAGAAAACAGCCGTTATTAATTTTCAAATAAATTATTTTAATCATATTCCTTTAAATACCCTCAAAAATACCTTTACAACATTTGTTATATTTCTTTTTTGCAAATTACAAAAAATCCTTGACCAAACAATTATTAGAACATGAATTTTCGTTTGCAGATGGCGTAAAAAGTCTACACTACTTTTATAAACATCGCTGTAATAGTTGCAAATTCCGCGTCCTTTTCGCGTCAGCTGAGTACCACCAAAAAAAAGCTACATAGAATTTACCAAATGTAAATTTCGTTTTAGGTGAATACTAGGCTTAACACCAGACGAGAATTTCCCAAAAGGAAATTACGTTTGCTTTGCTACAAGTATTTCTAACAGGGAGCGAAAATTTTGTCAATAACAAAATTTGAGTTTCTGGGCGCAGGGGTCATCATCATGCAATATTTTAGGATCCAAGGAATTCGTTTGACCGCCATGCAAGAGTCACACAGACGTCAGCCATGGGCCAATCATTTGCGACAATCAATAAAGTATATTCCTTATGGTGCTGGCAAATGAAATGTCAAATTTAGTGTACACTCCACCCTTCGGTGGAGGCTATACACATATTATTTTTATATTTAATGCCGGTGGAAATAGGATTATGTTCATTCCATTGTTTTCAATCTCTTTTTCAGTAAAAGCCCAAGCTCACAAATTGTTTTCTTTTACTTTGAAATTCGGTAGTTTGGAAACCAATGAAAGATTCAAGTCAAAGACGATAAACTAAAGACCATGGACGAAATGCTTCTTCTTTGCAAAACAGTTGGAAAACAATACCTCAGTAACTCACAAATTCTCCGTTAATTTGTCCACTTTCCTTTATATAAAATCACAAGCATGCTAAAAAGTCAAAACTGAAACACTAAAATCACACACTTTATACTCAAAAAAACGACTTTTCCAAAATGTTGATTACGCATCTTGTGTTTTTTAACTTCTCGTAAAGCTCCATTCATCCATTTTTCTACAACTGCATATACAACTTGCATATGGCGATGAAGCACCATTTAATGAATTCAATCGTGGCCGACGCTCGCTCAAAGACGAAGGTCGTGAAGGTCGTCCAAAAACGACCGTTGTGCCAGAGAACATTGATGTTGTGCGTGAACTAATAATGCAATATCGTCATGTGACATACCGTGAGATGGAGGCATCCTTGATCCTTGCGTTTGTTCTCGTTGGATCCCGCACAATTTGGCAATAGCTCAAAAAAAGGCTCGTGTCGATTGGTGCAAAGAAATTTTGAAAAAATATGATCGCGGTGCTTCAATATACGTTTATAAGATCGTCACAGGTGGCGAATCATGGATCTATGCGTATGAGCCCGAAACAAAACAGCAATCGATCGTGTGGGTCTTCGAAGACGAGCCAAATCCAACGAAAGTTGTTCGTGAAAGAAGCACTTCGAAGCAAATGGTCGCCTGTTTCTTCGGCAAAACTGGTCATGTGTCGACTGTTCCGCATGTGCAACGTAGGACAGTCAATTCTGAGTGGTACACCACAATTTATTTGCCTGAAGTCTTCGGAGAAATTCGAAAAACGAACAAGAGAAGACGAATCATTGTACACCAATGCGAGCTCTCACACATCGGCTCAAACCAGCGCATTTTTGACCGGCCAAAACGTCGAATTGTACAGCCCTCACTTGGCACCCAATGACTTCTTTTTATTCCCACACATCAAGAAAAAAATGCGTGATCAACGAGTTTCGTCGCCAGAAGATGCTGTTGAAGCGTTCAAAAGCCATTTTTGGAGGTGGTTTGAGCGCATGCAAAAGTGTATAAATCATTCTGGAGAATACTTTAAAAAGCAATAATGCCATTTTTGATGATAAATATTCGCATTTTGAAAATTAGGCCAGAAATATATATAGCAGCCCTCGTATTGTCACATTTTTCCATATAATAGTTGAGTTCTATTTATACGAGAAATTTCATAATCAATTTTTTTTAATATTTATAAGTTTGTACAATTTTTGTGACTATGACTGTCGTCAAGGAAAACAAAGGTCGTAGTTAAATTGTTAACAAAAGTTGGTGAACTCGTTGGAATTGCTCAAAATAAACCACTAATACTTGAACTGAATATAATATGTGAAGAAGACATTTTATAAACATTTTTAAATGTGATGGTGACAAGTCCAACGTATGCCAAAAGGTATATGTTGGCACTACTGGGACAAAACTAAAGACTAGACTTTCTTCTCACAAATCTGACCTAAAAGCTGTTGATAGACCAATCGAGCAGAAGACTGCCCTTGCGAACCACTGTACTTTGACTGGACACAAGCCAAACTTTAACGACGTAGACATTTTTAGCACAAGAGAGGAATTATAAGAGAAGATACACTTTGGAGATGCTTTACATCAACGACGTTCCTACATCTAAGAGAATGAACTTTAAAACTGACACTGATAGATGTGCACATACATACAGACAGATTGCTAATAAGTACCGACGGAAAGACATACACTAGTTGAATATTAAAAGCACAAGAAGTAAAACAATTATTTAAATGAAATTACTAACAAAAATTATGTTAGTCGTATAGAAAATTGTGTATTGTTGTAATTTTATGTTCTCGGTTTTGTTTTAGTGATTACCCCTGATGATGAACGACGAAGTCCTTTCAAAATATTGGGTTATTTAAAATTAAATAAATAATAAAAACACCAACATCTGTTTTTTGCTTATGACCTCAAGCCTAACAATAACTGAAAAATAAACAACAAAAGGTCAACTATACAAATTCTAATAGAAAACATTTTATCTGGACTACCATGATAAAATGCCCATATTTAATATCGTAGTTAGACTTGTATGACATGGTACATACTTTCATGTGTATATTATTAAAAAAATATTTTTGTGATAGTAAAAATAATTATCGGTTTTACTTAATTCTGTCAGACTTGATTTCATGTTAGCCTTTAAAGTCATATTTTGTTTTCACAATATTTTTAACATTTTCTTTAATTATTGAGTCTTTTAGGGAATGAAAATTACCAGCCTAATTTTCAGTGTTAAGAATCCGGATAGATTTGCACGTGTAATTTAAAAAGACAGTATTCGAATTGAGTTATGAAAATGTAAATACATTAAGTGTATAAAAAGAAATAAATCGTATTTATAATCATAAATGTGATAGTTAGCGGCGATTGTCCTCAAGTTTCTCAATCAGGTCCAAGGTGTTTCTTCTTCTAAGGCTTACATGTCCTTCAAAATTAATTAGACCTATGGCGAGTGCGTTTGGATGAGAACTTAATTGGTTTGTGTAGCTTTGGGAATAATCTTGGACTTCTTCCGTACCGATTTTTTAATTTAGATCCTTGTGAATATTTGCGTTCCATAGAGCACCGACGATCCTTCGCAGAATGCTGGATTGTCTTCTCTTTAGCTTATTAACATTGGTCGACAGCATGCCCCCTAAGGATTGTTTTTTTTTAGCACCAAAGCATTTAAGTTTTTTTGGGCCACGATTCCTTTTCTAATAGTGAACGTGATGTGCGAGTACTTAATAGCGTTTACTACTATTTTTCATTTTTGCAACCATGTTCGGATGTGCGTTTGTAGTTGGATCCTTATGGATACTAACAAAAGTTGTATCAACGGCAAAGTGGACGTAAGTGTTGAGGGGGAAGTGGGCATATCAGCAGTCAATATAACGTATAAAATAGGTCCCAATATGCTTTATTGAGTGAAATTTTTTGGGAATTAAAATATTTACCTCTTGATTTTACTTTGAACGACCGATTTGATAAGTAGCTCGCGACTTACATATTTTGAACAAAACTTTATCAATGGCTTGGGAGATATCTGTGAAGAAGGCTGAGCAGAACTGTTTGTTTTCGAAGGCTTCCCTTATCGAAGTTGTTACACGATGCACTTGTTCTACTATGCTATTATGGTTGTCCCGAAATCTAGACTGGTGGTCGGGGAAAGTTTTTATTTTTGTCGACATGAAAGGTTTTATCTTTGTTTTTCAGAAAATTCTTCTTAAACATTTTTTTTCATATCGCTCAATACGAATTAATTTCAGTTGGCTCTTACAGATTGCTTCTTTGATTGAGGAAAATAACCGAGCGTAAAACGCTGTTGAAGATAAATAATATTGTTCTAACAGCTGACTAAGGAAGTTCTTTTACCATTTTCGGGTATTTTCCAACCCCTTCGGCCGGTTTTTTACAGTTTGAGATCTTTTATTGAGTGTTCGATATCTTCGATACCATTGGTGGACTGATTATGCATATGTTTCGGTTTGGCGTTCCTGTTCGGTTCATACTTGTAAGATCGACGCTAGCTGAGTTAAGTTTGCAAATTAGTTTATTTTATCTTCGGCAGTCTTTGCCATACCACCGTGTTGTAGACGTAGAGGTGAGTCATAAACTATCAGTCTTTGTTTTTTTTGTGGCTTTCCAGAGAGTATAATCTGTTCCTTCTGATGGTTCTAGGTTCCGTAGGGAACTCTAGAGATTGGATTCCTCTATTGACTTCAAGGAGGCGTTTAACTCTTTCTGACAATTTCTAATTCTTCTTTTAAGAGCTCGAGAGCGGTATTGTTGCCAGTCTCATCAGAGCTGCCTTGTCTGAGCTGTATCTCTAAAGAGAACCTTGTTGTCCTGTAGCTGTATATTACAATTGTGCTCTTGAGGCGGGGCCTTTGTAGAAGCACTTGTTATTGCGTTGCGATCTAAAGGGAATTTCCCCAGTATGTGTTAATGTATTTCTTGTATTTCATCCAGTTCGTAAGCACGTTTGAAGAAGTTTTAAGCTCATTCACTTGTCTAATGTCAATCAAGGTGAGAATTGTTGGAGAGTGATCCGATGAAAAATTTAATAATGGAAATACAAAAATCATTTGACGCTTTTTATTTTTCGGGGGATATATTGAAGTCTGAAGGCTGGTAAGGCTGATTGTACGGCATTAGGTAGTTGTCTACTTCTTGGAGTAGTAAAGCGTGTGAGCTCTTATTCCGGAATACCTGTTTATATAACACCCATCCACGCCAGCAATACAGCGCAAAAATATTGTATAATAATCCCTTTCCACTACGAGTATAATCGATTAAATAAAACGAGACATGTTCAGTATGTTTGTTTCGAATCTTTATTGCAAGTTAAAGTTTTTCGAAATACAGCACATATTAGACCCAGTTTTAAGCCTGAGATCATCATCATTTTCGAGTCCTTTACATTCTTTTTCAACAAAAGGGTATTAACTCAAAAATATTAAATGTTAAGTTATATTAATTGTTAGTAGGTCAATTAAAAATGTTCACTTATACAGTTATAGTACTCTAAAACATGGAGAGAATCACGTTTCTGTTGAGTTACCTTGAGTTACAGTAGTACTGCTATAGTTGCGTTCAGATTTTAAACAAAAAATTAAAATTTGGAAATTTTTAGTTTATACCCGTTAGTTCATATCGGGAGAAGTTTAAACTTGTTCCTTAAAAGGATGTGGACATAAGTAACCTTTAACTAAACAAGTGCTGTGTGGGCCCCTAGGCTTATTTGGAACATATTTGGTGAAACATCACAACTTTTTAGACAGTGAAATTGCTATATTAGGGTGGCATATACTAAATCCTGGCTTTGAACAGCCCAATATAAGGATTCCTCAGATCTCGCAAAGTAAATTTAGGTTGATCTCCTGTAAGAACAATCAAATTATTTCACCGGCGGCTTTGCACCGGGTATTCGATGATAGGGCCAGGTAACTAACCTGTACTTTTGTGTTTCGAAACTTTATAATTGCTGTTAAACAGTAAACAGTAAGACTTGAATGACTTCCAACCGGCATCGTTGTTATATTGAACTCAGCAGTTCAATTAGTGAATGTTTTTGCACAAGAAAAGCTGAAGGTACGAGTACAGTAAGTAACGGAAATAAGAACACGGAAATAATAACCGCATATAAGAAATTTATGCAAAACACTGTGTAATTATTTATAATTGCTTATAAGAAAAAATATGCATGTGAGAAAGAAACTTGTGGTATTTCTTGACTTTCTGATATCCGTTTTCTACTGTACGCACAAAAGCAATCCAGAAAGGCGCACGATAATTTTTCATTGTCTGAAAAATATTTACTATCTACTCGTTAAGCAGGTGGAGCAACACAATGTACATACGAGTATAATAGAATATAAAAAATCGACTGCGGTAACTTAGATGCAAAAAGGTGAAACATGGGCGAAACTGTCACAGGATTTCTCACCTTTTAACAAAATCGTCATAATCCATATCATCAATGTAGTTTGGTCTCTATTCCTATTTAAATACCAGGTGTTGCCAGCTGATCGTACTTTTCGTTTCGATAAATGTCTAATCGGCGGTAGAGTTTCGGTGAGCGTTTAACATACAAAATTATACTCGTTGTGGTCCAATGTTAATTTAGTACCATACTTGGATTTGTAAGAATATTTTACCGTTTCTGGATACCCAAAAATCCCCGAACATTAAAGGACAGTTTTAGTGTCCCAGAGCCCATGGAAAAAGACTTCCAATTCAGCAAAATCCTAATATTAGTCCCATTTTCAGATTAAAGAGGATTTTTTTTTTAATTTTTTGTACTCTATGTCAATTGTTGAAGGGCCTGAGATCAGAACCCGAAATTTAGACGAATCTTAAGAGTCAGTTATCAGCGTGCTTCACCAAAAGACGTTTGCATTTTTCAATCCTATTTATTTTTAAAGCTGCAGTCAATAAATGTCCGGTACGTCGTTTGAAAGCCCCAAGTCCCAAGTCTTTTTTAATGGACTTTTGCGTGTTATTCATCTCACGGGCAATGATTTTCTGTTTTCGGAGCGGATTTCTGTGAATTCTTGATTTAACGGCTTTGATGACATGCGGTGTTCAAACAGAGCGTGGGCGGCCCGACCGGTGGCGGTCTTTTACAACTCCAGTCTCCTCAAACAGTTTTATTCATCGGTAGACGAACATGCGGCTAATCCCTAGTGGCCGGAGCGTTTTGAAAATATCGCTTTTATTCATTTCACACTTGAAAAGCGCTATTACAGCGACACGGTTCTCATTATCTGACCACTCCATGATGAAAGTTGAAACAGGTTGAGGTTAGCTTTCAAAACCCATGTGACATTAACGGGGTATGTTCAGTTCTACTATTGAAATGGGTGTGTTCAATGTTGTAACAGTACTTATGTCCCTACTAAGTATGAAATGCTCTCAATTGAAAACTAATTACACTATTATTTTCTCAATTGAATTAACAAAAAGACTTAGACATTTCGAACGATACACGTTTTAATTATTAAAGTTTGAGAATTCAGAATTATATTTCTCACACATACACATTTTTTAGTGATGCAAACACATTTTTTAGTGATGCAAACGCACAACATGTATGTATAAGTAATTCTATTTCAAAAATAGTTTTACTATGGAGTTACTTACTTGTTACTTGTGGGAGTTCAACAACATCTCATTAAGAGGCAACGGGATACTTGTCTTAAATCAGTGGCTAATGAAATAGTTAGAGACGTCTTTACACGGCTTAGAGATTTTTCTACCTTGTAAATTCGCCGGCACGAGGTTGAAAACCTCCGCTGATAATTTGTTACATGTTCTTAACCGGAATTAAGGCGGCGTTTACTGGTATGATAGGTACAGACCATCACACCTCGCCGGTCCCTAAACTGACTACTTATAAGTTATTGACGATTTTAAAAACGAAATTTTTGGAAAAACTTAAAAACGTATGCTTGGGCGTTTTCTTTTAGCATCTTCAGTTTCTCTTTTAAGTGACCAGTAATATTCCAAAACAATTCTTATTTAAGTTATTTTCCTCAAATCGCTTTTCAATTGCTGCTATTTCTTCGCTGAATTGTGCCAGGCTATCTATGAATAAGTCCAATCTGCTAGGCTAGACAAGATAAATTTTCACAATTGAAAATTCGAAAGTTTATCAAAAAAAAAAAATGTTTTAAGTTAGTGAACATATAAGCGTAAAATGTTTGTAACATTTTCAAATCCAATGGAATCCTTTAGATGTTAATAAGAAGCGATTTCTTGAAAAGTACTTTAATTTTTTTTTGTTGGGTAGTGAAGCAGGATTGATTGGTATTCGTATTATAAACATCTCAGATTTCTTTTAAATATTACAAACTATAGCACTAAGTCATAATAACATATGTCGTAGTGTAGGGTATAAAAATGTCATAACTATTTCCTTCGCAGAATTTAGGGAGAGTACGGTATACTTCTCAGTTGAAAAAAGACTAAATTAATTTTTAGAAACTATGTAGACGATGATTATAACTTTAATGTAAAATTTCCGGTATTATGAAGAGTTACTACAGATTTCGTTTTTCTAAAGAAACGCTGCACTGTTTACAGCCGTTGGACCCGCCGGCCCAGTTTATTCCCTTGATTAAAAGAAAAATACTGTCAAGTCATTAAGCGGGGCCAACTCAACTCATCTTCGTCGATAGTGAATTAACTTAATCGTGTTTTTACGCCGCACAGTGTCCTAATTTCCATTAAGGTTACACCGGCCAGCAAACAACGCCAAACAAATCAACAAAACCGCGAAGCAAATGCTGACACGTTAATGACGTATTGCGTTTCCCTACGTCTGTGATGACATTCAGTCTCACATACGAGTGTGTATCGATATGTAGCTAAGAGTATAAGCGTGAAATACACATACATACCTACAACCATACGGGTTGAACGTGTAAGTGCAGAGGTATTCGTGATCGGACGCAAATGCCGTACATCGAACTGCCGTAAACCTTTGGTTATACGGCATTTAGGTAGAATTACGTCAGTACACACGAATGCCCCAAATATGAAGTATATGCGTATGTACAGACACATTTGTTCGTGTGTTAGTGTCTTAAATGATTGGAACTCATTTCCGTTGGCGATGCGTTTGGAAGTGAATTAAAAACAGAAACTAATGATGGTCAAATTGCGATACTTGCACATTCATGGTTAACATCACATACAAAACTTACGTACATATTATGAACAATACTTATGTATATGTGACAGCGCATAGAGAAAGGGACCTATGGGTCCCTTTTTCACTTTTTTTTTTGGTGTGCACGCAGAAAAAAGTATGGTTGTGGTGACAATATTCGAAGAGGATAATACTATTGTTGGGTATATAGTTGTGGTACAACAATATTATGATCCTCGCAACAATAGTATGATACCAATACAACCATACAATGATCCTCACAACAATAGTATGACTCACACATAACCATACTTTGATCCCCACAACCATAGTATGATTCCCACTCAACCATACTATAATCTCCACAACCATAGTATGATCCACACAACCATAGTATGCTTCACATACAACCATAGTATGTTTCACATACAACCATAGTATGATCCTCACAGCCATATTATGATCCTTACAACCATAGTATGATCACACACAATTATACTATGATCCCCAATATAATTTATTAGAATTTGATTTGATCCCCAATATTATTTATTTGAATTGGTTTAAGCTGTCAACAATAGATTTGAATTATGAAAATTATTCAAAAATACATTAAATCCAAATAATAGGAGTGATTTATTTCAAAGTAGAAAAAATTAGTAAGCATTTTTGTTAAAAATATTTCAGTTAAACAAAGCCAAAGCAGCTTGTTTAAAAAATTTTAATTTCGATAAAAATAAGTACTATTATTGCATTAGATCCGTTCCATTAACATTTGTTCTAAAAAGTATATTTAAATGAAGAAAAATTACAATCATACAGTATGATTGCGTAATCATATCATTGATAACATAAAACGCAAAACACAATAATTTTGTCGCACCAACCATATTTATATTGTTGCTATAACCATATTTTCACTTTTAAGTTTGGCAATAATACTATTGTTACATTTCAACAATATTAATATTACATCAATTATACTATTGTCAAAAATAAGATCAGTTAACAATGCTATGGTTGCGACGAACATACTTTTATTGCGGATAACATATTATTATTGCCGTTACCATGTAGTAACCATGTTTTTTCTCTGCGTGTGGACAACATCTGAGCATCGAATGAGACCGATCCCATGCCCCAAAAGTGTTCCCTCCCAGAGATATGCGCTCTTTATGAAAGTGATGGTACACCAAAGATACACGTATTTAAATCTTTAAAATGGCTCTCCTGAACAAAACTGGTTTTTACCCTTAGGTCCCTTTCTATTTTGCGCGTCACATATATAGGATGGTCAAAAGGAAGGCGTCTTTTTGTATCAAACCTATTACCGTTTTTCCGCATTAAGCCCGGTCATAAGATCACGATTTCGTCTGGGACGGAAAAAATAAATGTTCCTAAAATAAAAGTTTAAACATTTTATTTTAGTTAAACAATCAAATTTAGGTAACGTAAACAAATATTCGACCATTTTCAGCACCCTTTGGCCCACTTTTTGTCCCCTCGAGTACGATTCTTGAGTTAATCGTGGGATTTACCAAAATAACTTTTTTATTGCGAATGATTTTATCAAGGACTTTCATATATATAAGTAACTGACTTTTAATGATGACCTTTACAAATAAAAGTAACTGACTGATTTTTATTAAAGGCTTTCAAAAATAAAAGTCAGTGACTGATTTTTGTTTATAATTAAAAATCACTGACTGACTTTTTTTGCTGACTTTCATTAATAGTAGACAATAATAAATAACTGTTTTTACATTACATTGTGATTGGACAAGGGACCGTGTGAACACCCATACAAACCTGAACTCAGAAAGACCCTATCTCATGAACTGTTAGAGATATGACAATAAGTGTGTTCGTTTACTTTCCCAGTAAACATTAGGAAGTTTCTACTTTTGAGAGCGTAAGCTAACTTTTTTTTCTTTCTGTTAGTGATTGACATACATATATATTAAAAAAAAATAATATTCCAACCTTTACTTAAATATTCTGTTGTAAATTTATTTTTACTATTATTTGTTTACATAAAACAGCTGATTTCAAACATCTGTTCTATCTTGCAAATTTTGGTTGGCTGAAATTTCTCCAACCAAAATTTGCAAACTCTCTAACATCGAACTGTCAAAATGTTCTCTCTCTCTGGCTCTCATTTACTGAACTTTTTTGTAAACGAACACGATCCAGTAAAAATTTGCACAAATTAGTACAAATTTGCAAGTAAACGTACACAGGATGAAATCAATGAGTATTGTGGACAATGTTGTGTCTAGATAAAAGGGCGTGGCACCGCCCATACAACTCTGTACTTTGAATGGCCCTATCTTGCGAACGAACACCGATATGACGATTGTAGTTGGTACTTAATTTCAATTTTTTCTCTGTGTGGTACAATTTGTAGGGATCTATTTAAAACTACGGTCGAAAAATGCTTGTTTCTGCTTGGTTGCAACCCAGGATTTGATAGAATGTTTGGATGGTTTGGATTGAAAATTGAAAGCTGGGGAAGATAAGTAAAAAATACGTATCACGGGTTAAAATTTTAATTTGAAATTTATTAGTGTAATTGCACTCAAATAAGGCGTACTAATTCTGAGAAATGTAAAAAACTTGCTTCGATGCATGACATCGAAAAATTCCTTCGGTAAATTGTGTAAAGTAAATAAGCAAAACCAATGGCAACTCATCTACACACAAAGCAACGGTAGTTTACACATGAATGTATTGCTGCAACAGTAGCCTCGTGTGTATCTAAGTAGAATTTTTGGAGTTCTAACCTTGTCGGTTTTTATCAGAAGAAAATAACATGTTCAAATCTTTTTAAAACTGTCTATTGTTTTATAGAACTTTATTCAAAATATAGAACTTATAAATACTATTTTGGAGTAGAAATTGTAAACTAAAAATCGCTGAAGAAAAGTGTAAGAGCGACCACAATTGGTTTTCCCACAAAAAGTCAAACATGACACACCCTACAATAAAAAAAACGTGACGCGCAAAATAGAAAGGGACCTAAGGGTAAAAACCAGTTTTTTTCAGGAGAGCCATTTTAAAGATTGAAATACGTGTATCTTAGGTGTACCATCACTTTCATAAAACACGCATATCTCTGGGAGGGAACACTTTTGTGGCATGGGATCGGTCTCATTCGATGCTCAGATATTGTCCACGTCAAAAAAAAGTGAAAACTGATTTTTTTACCCTTAGGTCCCTTTCTCTATGCGCTGTCACATTATACTACGAATAATCAAACAAAGAGAGGCATCATCGTCGAACTCGTATTGAGTTCATAAAAAATTTCCCCACGAAGGGATTGAGTTAGCTTTTGAAAACAATCACTTTACATAATAAGAAAAAATCGTTCCGAAATTTTCTCATTATGTTTCGATCGGCCAGATAATATTTGTTATTTGTAGGGTACATTACCATGTGATTGGACTGTTAGTAATATGATGTTGATATTTGATTCATTCGATATTGGCATGGAACGAAACACAAGTTGGTGGTGTCACGCTCCTCTAAAAAATCGCATTATCGAAAAACTTTAAGAGAATGTAGTCAATGATTATCATTTTTTTACAGCTAGTTTTTCTAGAGGGCGTGTTAAACTGAACTTTAGAAGGCTATATGTATCTCTTGAAATAATACCAATATTTCGATAATATGTACATAGAAATAAACACACCCTACCCGAAAAGTGGAAGGTGACACGGGCGCTTGAAAACAATTTTCTATTAAACCGAAACCCATTGTGAAGGATATACGAGTATATGCTTCGGCCCGGCCGAACTAAATTTTCCCACTAGTACACAACTTTGTGGAACAGGGCTAAGCTAGATACGCTAGTTGTATGGCAAATGTTTGTAACTACCAAAAAGATTAAAGCTAGACCGTTAAGTGAACCGGTATGGAAGTTGACATGCGAAATTAGCCACTCATTTGGCAAAAACGATGTCACAGTTGTCATCTAGACTTATCTGGTGTTTGAGTATGTGATAGGTGTAGGGCGAAAAGGATTCAGCTCGGACCAAGTAAACTCTGTTTTCATTTCATTTATTTTGTCTTAACGTTTCTAATTAAAAGCATAGCATTTTAAAATTGATTGCGTTAACGCCAGTTTCAGGAAGTTCCGCTAAAATACATTTAACTGAAAGCAATCAAGTAGCAAATGTGACGGAAACTTTTTAAGTTCAGTTAAAATGTTCATAAATGTTGGCATTGGTTGGCTAGTTTTTAGCCAATAAATAAAAATATGAAAGGGGAAAATAAGTCTGCATTTGCTAACACGAGGTTCCGGGATTTCCACAATATTCTAAATATCCACAATCTACAATATCTGTGTACTTAATAATGCATACATGAATATGTACAATCATGGTACTCGGCATGCATTTTCTTTCAGGCGACTTTGACAGTGCGTTTATTGTACCATTTGTAAAATCTTATCAACTGCATTTGTAGATCATTTATTTTCAAATATGATTAACATTAACGGGTTTGTATCCTCTGATAATTTCAAATAAATAATAAAGGTGTTGAATACTTTTTAGGTACTGACTGTATTGTGATAATTGATGGGTGACAATATTGAGGACACGTATTTAAATTACTCGTGGCCCACCGCAGTGTGATAGGTAGGGTATAAAACTATCACAGAGAATAACTAGGTGCAAATCCGGTAAGGAACTTCTAACGTTGTTGGCGGCGGTTCCGTTGCCAAAGACTGCTGAAGAAAAATCTTGGCGAGTTAGAAACAGCTGTACAGTCTGCCTGGCAACCGTAGCCGATACATTTCCCCAATTTGTTAGTTGATTCTGAAAAAGAATCAACAAAAAGGTCTCGAACCAAAATAAAAACTGTTCAAGTCATAATAAACAACGAATATAAGTATATAAAACGTATAGAAAAGTTTAGTTCTAACTAGTTAGATGAAGCTAATTTTTCCAGTAAAAAAGAAGTAAGGTAGTAGCTCACGTTTCTAACATTGAAGAAATTTGCAAGGAATTGCATTTTGTATACATCAGAAGATTTTCGTAGAATGCTTATTTCTTGGTAGAAGTTAAATGGAAACGCTCGCAATTTGAATTCCAAATGTCAAGGCCTTTGTGTTATTTAAAAATGCTGTATTATATTCCTTATGATTTACCTTGTTAAATGACATATAAATACATCTATTTTTGCAGCATAAGAAAAAAAACAAATAAAATTTGTTGAGCAGAAAAGGAAAATACTAGACAGAGAAAAATTTGAAAATAAGAGATACACTTTAGAAAGTTTAAGAATTCAACAGAGAATATCAAAATCAATAAACACCAAAGAAGACAAAGACAACATAAAGCTCCAATACTCCACTGCAATAAGTTGAACTAAACAGAAGTGCGTTACTGTGATATTAGTGTTAGGTTTTGCTGTGATTTTTACATTTATTTATTTTTTATTATTTTATTATTAAATTGTTTCGTGATGTCCAGATTTTTAATAGTAATAAGAAATTATGACGAATGAAATGTAAAACTAATTGTAAGTAAAACTAACATATCATAAGAAACTATAAATAACAACACTTTTTGTCGACAGGATTTTCAAATAAACCCCTAAAGAAGTTAGAAAAAAGCTAACGAAACGTTGGGAAAATATGAAATAAATTAGTTTTATTTAATTCATGAAGGAAGACTGACCAATCAGCCCAGTCAAAAACGACATAAACAAATAAAATAAATACCCATTTGGTCAAAGAAGAAGAATTGGAAACTATTTCCGCCTGGGGTGACTTTGCCCACTTTGACTACTCGTATAAGCCATCATTGTTCAAAATTTCAGTATGGTAGCCAATTTCGTTTTGACTGCTATCGAGCTTTCAACAGACAGACGGACGTACACGGCCGGATCGTCTTAGAATATTACGACAATCAATAATATAAATATATATTTTATGGGGTGGGTCTCCGATCAATAATTCGAGGTGTTGCAAAATGGAATGAGCTATTTAGTATACACTCCATCCTTCGGTGAAGGTTAAAATAAAACCCACATGCATTTTCTACTGTCGACTTTATATAAGTACCTTCGACTTGATATGCAAAATAGGATATTTTATATTGTACTTTCCGCTCTTTTAAGATGTACGTTTTTGATCCCCGACTGCACAAAAGCCAAGTAAAATCACGAATTCAAATTCGTACAAGTATGTGGGCCATATCAAAATATAGACCTATATGGTCTAGCTTCGGGAGGGGTTATAAGTCACCCGTAACGGGTGAGCGCAATCGAATTTAATTTGTGATTTCAAGAGGGCGAACCCTTAAAGCAGGAGGAACCTTTGCGTAGGGGCTATTCAAAACCATTAACCGATATGCTCCAATTTGTTCTGCGAAATAAGACGGAATAGAATGTAATAGGTGACTTCTAAAGTGGCGGGTCCTTAAATTGGATGGACCTTTGTATGATCGCAATATAAAATATGGCTTATATGGTCCAGTTCCTCCAGAGTTAATTATTGGTCGCTCATAGAGTACCAAGCAACATCTAACATGATAGTGTTTATTTTGTGGTTTCTAGATCTGCAGGACTTCAATTCGGGAAAACGACTGTGCATGATATTAAAACATAGACCGATATCCTAATTTCAATAATGTCTTTAACCTGGAACCTTTAACCTGGACAATGTACAAAGTTTCATCGAAAGCGGCTAATAATTGCGACCTGTACATTGATCACAACGATAGATGGACGGACGGACAGACATCGCTTAATGGAATCAGATAGTGACTCTGAATTGATCGGTATGATTAAAACATGGGGTCGATATCATTTCCTTTGAGGTGTTACAAACATAAGCTCCAAGTCTTATAACCATGTACTAAAGTGAGGTGTAGGGTACAAAAAGACTAGAGGTCGGAACATTTGTAAAGTGTATCAAATAAGCTTAAAATGAGCAGCGGCTGTATTACTGTTCTTTCGATTTCGAACATGTGTCAGGCCAGTGGACAATTCGCAAGTAAGGCTTCGGACCTGCCTTCATACTGTCTTCCATTGGAGGATATGGTAGTTGGTGGGAACTATATTTTTGAGCACCTTTGGATCGTTGTAGTTTTGGAGAATTCATGTGTCCATCTTTGAGGGGACCCTAGCAAGCCCTAGGGTCTTAGGGCCTTTAATAAAGACAAATCTTAAGACTTAAAGCATATTGATATATGTGAGCTAAGTCCATTGTTTCTGACTAAATATGTATGTATTGGTGTTCGAAGGGACCTCATTTTCGACCATCAAAGATCTCAAAAATAGTCGAATCGAATACCCATATGTTTTATAATACCCATATATATGTATATAGGAGCACGATGATTATACCCGTGTGGGCAAGTCCGAATAGGAAATTTGCCCAAATTTCTTTGAACCGTAAAATTAATGTGATTCTGATTCGTGACTAAATTATATTGTTTTTTTTTAATAGTAATATGTTCATAGTTCAAGGAGCCAATTTTTGGGCCTACATTAAAAAACAATTGTACATAAAAAGTACAGTTGTATACATGCTTGGTAGAATCGCTGGGTTCAGCCAAAAAGTGTAACTTATCGTGCTAGTGTAAAGTGGAGTGACTATTGAAATGAGAATACATAATTGTCTAATGGCCCTTCGTCCTATGAGAAGCCCATGTAAATCTCATTGTATTCTATGAAATTTGGAAGAATGAACTTCCGGGGCCGGAACAGTGAATGTGATCGGAGATTTATAATCAATAAATTGTAAGCAAATATTAAAGTAACTCGTATTGATATGATAACACTATCATTTTATGAACCGCTAAAAAATCCTTCAGGGTAAAAAAATAAATCAATTATTCTATCCTTGCGCAACACCGCAGTCTGTACTGAACATTATCGTTTTTCTTTTTCAAGAAATAAATATGAATACTCTTTAAAGAAACTCCGTGCTAAAATTTAAACACACACAGCTGTTATTCTTCTGTACATGTAATACGGCTAAATTGAACTAACTTACGCTGCGTGAACTGCAGATCTAAATTTTACGTCTTCTAAAAACTCTAAACTCTTCTTCTTAGATAGGCAATATAACCTACAGCCACGCTTCTTCTAAAAACTCTAAATTCATCTTCATTAGATTGACACTATAACCTATTGTTGGCCATGTCCTTTTGTACGCTTACGTAGAGTTTAACCTGTTACTTGAAAAGTAGCATTTAAACATTTAAGAGTTGGAAAACCCGCCGTTACAAGCTGTTAGGTTTTTCTCCGGATACACGTGTTGCATGTACGCGCAAAAGAAACGACAGTTTTCAATCGATACGAACTGCTGAAATTGTGTTGGATGAGAGGACATTCTGTTGCTATAACCAAAAGTTAATAATCCTAATTGAAATTTGATACGACCTACCATATAACAATAGCTTTGCCAAAAAATTTCCAGAGATAACTACCTATACTTATATGTATATTTTCGGTTGTTCTAATGGCCTAAAGTGAACATAATTCGTTATCGTAAACGCCATTGTGGCATCTAATAGTTTTAAATAGAATCCTTCGCTGGTACCACATTATAAAAATAACAATAAATAATTTCATTCTGAAAACCAAGTAAGTTATTTCATTCTGCTTACCACGAAACTCGAAAATCGGAAATATAAAAACAAAAATATTTGATTGTGTTCATTTGTGCAAGGATCAACTTTTATTAGTTATTTAAAAATAATTTTTCGGAATGGTAAATAACATTCGGACTTCCCATTAAATGACAAGTGGACTTGTCCAATTTATTTTTTCGTGCGTTAATTACAAAATATTTTTATATGAAATAGTTTTTGTTAAATGTAATTTATTTAATATCTGAGGTTTGAACTGCAATAATCAGCATTCGGCTATGCTAATGGAATGTAAGTTGTACACCGAACTACAATCCTTCGATAGCCAAAAATAAAAATCGTTAAAGCAACGAATCTGTTATTTCTGCTCGAAATACAATGTGGCTAATGAAAGCCGCTAATAAAAAAAATGTAATATCTTTTTTTCTATTTAATGAATCTGGTTATATTTTTTATTTTGCAGATTCATTTTTAGATTTAATAAATATGGATAACTGGGACACTGAAAAGGGAATTTGGATTGTCCGTAGTTTCAATTCAAAGAGAGTATAGGCGACAATACTCCGAGCTGATGAACCATAATGAGACTCGTTAACAAATTTGCCAAGCATTTGACAGTCAACAACAACAACCATGGATTCCCTTCAGTTCGGACAGAGAAAACAATCGCAGCTGTAGCTGCTGCCATACAAGAGAATCCAAAAGTTTCGACCAGAAGCTTACATGATCAAATCGGTATAAGCAGGCAGTCATTGCAGTCAATTATGCACACAAATTTGGACTTATCCCATATAAAATTCAAATGGCCCACAAACGGAACGCAACAGACTTCCCGATTCGCTTGGAATTTTGCCAGAAAATGCTTCAAATGGTGGAAGCGGACGGAAACATGTTGAACTGTCCTTTCATGTCTGACGATTCCCATTTCGATTTAAACGGCAACATAAACAAACAAAATTGTCGAGCCATCCACCCACCGATACTCCATGAGACGGAATTGCACAACATCTTTGAAAAAAACGGTCGCACCATTACGGTTACTGGAGCCCGTTAATTAAATGTCTTTCTTTTTAAAAATACTTAAGCTATAATTAATAAAAATTGAATCAGCTTTAACATGAATAAAATTAAAAATTAATTCCATCCACTGAAGAAAAGTTATTTGAGTTTCTTAATGCAGCAATGTTCATCAGCCACCCTGTATTAGAACCTAAGATATAAATAAATTTGTATTTAGTAATTAAGGGGAAATTGATCAAAGGCATTCAAATAAAAGTGATATTATCCAATTACTGCAGTAAGACTACTCTTCATTTAGAGAAACATATTGCACCTTAATAAACTTGAACAATTTCATATTTCATTACATGTTTTTTATACGAGGGTTGCTATATTTATTTCTGGCCATCTGACATTTCCATTGGAAAGTTTGACATTTTCTAGCACAAACAGAACGTTTTGACGTACGACCATCATTTGAGTTGTTTACAGTGACTTGAAAAAATCAATTTGGCAAAAAAAAAATGGAATTAACTTGTGATCGATTTTCGTGCGATCATTTTTCACAACTTTCGACTCAAAGACGAAGGTCGTCCAAAACGGCCGTTGTGCCAGAGAACATTGATTGATTGAAATACGATCGCGGTGCTTCAAAAGACGTTTATAAGATCGTCACAGGTGACGAATTATGGATCTATGCGTATGAGCCCGAAACAAAACAACAATCGACCGTGTAGGTCTTCAAAGACGAGCCAAATCCAACGAAAGTTGTTTGTGGAAGAAACACTTCGAGGCAAATGGTCGCCTGTTTCTTCGGCAAAACTGGTCATGTGGCGACTGGTCCGTTTGAGCAACGTAGGACGGTCAATTCTGAGTGGTACACCACAATTTGTTTGCCTGAAGTCTTCGGTGAAATTCGAAAAACGATCAAGAGAAGACGAATTATTGTGCACCATGACAATGTGAGCTCTCACACATCGGCTCAAACCAGCGCCTTTTTGACCGGCCAAAAAGACGAAATGATGGGTCATTTGCCGCACAGCCATGACTTGGCACCAAATGACTTCTTTTTATTCCCGCACATCAAGTAAAAAAGGCGTGGTCAACGATTTTCTCCGTTGAAGCGTTCAAAACCATGTTTTGGAGGTGTCTCAATCGGAGTGGAAAAAGTGCTTCGACAATTGGTTTGAGCGTATAAATCATGCTGGAGAATTTCCGGTTTTCACTGTTATTATTGCTACTGACAAACAGTTCAATGTAAAACCACCACAACAGTTGGTTCTGACACCAAATTTTTTTCGCTTCATTTCAATAGTACAACCGAATAGTCAGTTATGGTATTTCGAATACAATCCATCTAGATTATTAACATTCAGTGTGGCTGACTTCCCAAAACGTATATTTACAATGTATCAATGCTGTATTAAAACAGAGTTGATACATTGTGTAGTTAATTTTTTAATACGTTGCATAATAATACCTTGCAACACTGAAATCGTTTAGGAACATTTAAATGTATTGCATTATTCATATCAATAAATAAGAAAAAAACTGCTTACTGAACTTCCTGCGTCGCCACTGTGCTATGTGATGCATTCGCTTTGCATCTACATTTTATTGGATGCCTTTGTTGCTTTTCTTTGCGTTTAACTACAACAGCGTTGCAAAAGGGAACAGAATACATTGTCAAAAATTTCAGGGTTGCGTTTATGAACACCCTGCAATGTAGTACTACAAAGCAACATGCGTTTAGGAAGTCAGCCTGATTGCAACACAAAGTCTTCTCACCCTTACGAAATTATTGCAGGCCGAACCGATAGAAACCCTAATTTTCCACTGTGTGCATTAGTGTGAAGGTCAGGAATACTACTGATTAACGCGTCAACGGAAAATTGAAAATCTACCTTTGTACGTCGCCACTAGCGGTTTTGGCTGGCCTATTAAAAAGACTTGGAACAACTACAACTACTGAGCGGTGATTAGAAGAAAATATGAAGGGTATAGGCGCGAAGTCTATTGGAAAACACACCACAGTCTTCGTGCTGTAGGCTATGGAATTGCATATGCCAGAGTGTGTGTGTGTGTGTGTTTGTTGTGTATGCCCGTACGTGTGAGTCTGCTCTCACTTACCTTCAGATTGTATTGTCTGTATCGATGCATAATTAAACCACCGAAAATTAAATTTGTTTCTTTGCTTACAACAGCAGCAGCGAACAGACGGGCAGGCGAACGGCTGTCGATCTGTTGTTGTTGGCGTATGCTAGGTTGGTTCGTTGGCAGTTAGGTGCTGCGACAGCTACAGCCGGCAATAATGATACTCGCTAATGCTGGCGTCGGCGGTAATGATGATGATGCTGATGTTCAAGCTTTAAGTATCCGTGCTTTGCGTTAAGGGTGCTATATTAGGGAGGGTGCTATATATACGTACTGGATATTAATGAAAGAATATGTACGAGTACATGCAGCCATGCGTACATACATATGTGTGCACAATGACTTGGAAGATGTTGTTAGTTGGAGGTGATGCTGGTTGAGTAAGAGGGACGTTAGTGCTGGGGGCGGGGGACAATGCATGAATTAACTTGGCTATTATGAGAGCTCCAAAGACCACACTGCAGTCGTAGTCGTTAGAGGTGCACATACACACAAATAATGATGTAAACATCAGTATTAGTGTATTCGTATGTCAAAACAAACAATTACACAGGCACACACAGTCGCATACATTTGTACATCCACATTTTTCATTTATTAGCTCTTTTAGCGTGCACAATTGTACACAATTCGTATAGGTATAAACTTGTCCGATATTCTCTTTTTTGTGGAATTTGTATATATTTTTTTTGTTTCAACGTTTCAAGCGATTTTCAGAAAGAATTTGCAATTGCTCAACGCGACGACGTCGATGATAATGATTGACTTTCTATAGGAATTCACATACGAGCGAGCGGGGGCAGTTGTGACTTCGTACGGCACTACTCACTCCTCTCGACATCTACCAAAAACAAAAATACTACGTCTTGAGACAATTTCAAACTATTGATGAACAATAGACAAGACGGTCACAGAGTATTCAAGACACACACACACAATCATTTTTGATTACACATACAGACGCACCAATTTTGACAATTGCACAATAAATAATAAATACGCGATCTTGTGTGTAGTGCACAAAAATATAATTTAAAAAATTCGCTCACACCGAAAACGTACGAATACACACACACACACGAGTAGCGATTTACACGAGGAGTTCAACCGAAAATTTCGTTTCGATTTGTTTGCTTACTTTAAATCACTTCACGTCGAGTTTCGGATCTGCGTTCTGCCAATGTTACCGACAAACCAATCGAGCAACCAGTCAATCTGCGACTAAAGATGGCCTTTTTCGCATAGACGTACGATCACCACCAACCACCAAACAAAACGCCGTCGTCGCGGTCGCTTGTCCGTCTGCAAGTTGCTGCTCACCACCACTCGATGTTGTTGTTAGTTAAATGGCAAACAAGTAAAAGAAGCCAAGCAACAAAAGAAGAAAAAAACAGCAACAGACTGCCAGCCAAGACAAGCCAGCTAGCAAGCAACTAGCTGCGAAGTTGCTCAGTTTCAAAATACCCGAATAGTGTGACAGCAAAACAACAATGTACTAACAATCCAGCCAGTCAGTCCGAGAGGTAGCGAACGACGAAGACTGGATTGACTTCGATTTACTATTGGGATTCAATAAGGCAAGCGGGGGACGGAAGGCCCCACACGAATGAACCTCGAAACGTCGATACCCCCGTTTGTCGTTTGTGTTGGAATGCCTGGGCATAAATGAAATTCATAAAATTCACCAAAGAGAGCGTTTAGCGTTTTATTTGTAAACGCGTATCCGATCGATCGACCGTTGTAAGCGTCAAATACTGTGCGTTAGTATGTATGTGTGTGTTCGTGCTGGAACAAACGGTTCGATTCGATCGTACGGCTGCATCGTGCAAAATACCTCTTGAATAAAACAGGTTCAGTGTTTGGTTACCACCCCGCAAGTTTTTGGGGTAGCAGTCACCACTGCTATTACTAGTTACATAACTAGAAATTTGTTGAGCTAGTTACCTTTATGGCACGCTATAGCATACCACGTAACTAGCTGCATTATTGCCCTTAACCTTACTAGCTCCTAGGTAAATAGTGCAGTAGGTAGTCGGGTCATATAAATGTTCCTTCTCTCTAACGATGTAGGGTAGTATCGTTAAAACGACACGATGCACTTAAAAATTGTCAGCTGGAACTATGGAATAGTAGAAGAAGCTTACAACATAGATCTATCTATATACATATATCTATAGATCTATCAATCAACCGCCTCCTAGGACAAGACCAAGTTTAAATCTAATGTTAAAAGCCATCGGAGGGATTCAGCGGTAACTAGAGGTGGCTGATTTGTAGTTAGCGAAGCTACAGGTTTTGAACTACTTACCTTTCCTAGCAGGACCGAACTGCCACACGTTCATGCATCTATCTATTCATACATACATATGTATGTATGTATGTATGTTGTAAGTATAAGACTACCGTTTCACGTTTCAGTCAAGAGTACAACTTCCGTTGCATGTTAAGCGATCTAAGTTTATCTACGCCTCTTAGAGTTATTGTGGAAGTTTTACTAGCTACGAATACGATTGGTGGCTGTGAGTTTACGAGAATAAAATCTTGGGGTAGGTCCATAAAGGGATACCCAATGTGTTGTAAGAGTTTACACAGAAAGAAACAAATAGTATGTATGTATGTATGTATGTATGTATGTATGTATGTATGTATGTATGTATGTATGTATGTATGTATGTATGTATGTATGTATGTATGTATGTATGTATGTATGTATGTATGTATGTATGTATGTATGTATGTATGTATGTATGTATGTATGTATGTATGTATGTATGTATGTATGTATGTATGTATGTATGTATGTATGTATGTATGTATGTATGTATGTATGTATGTATGTATGTATGTATGTATGTATGTATGTATGTATGTATGTATGTATGTATGTATGTATGTATGTATGTATGTATGTATGTATGTATGTATGTATGTATGTATGTATGTATGTATGTATGTATGTATGTATGTATGTATGTATGTATGTATGTATGTATGTATGTATGTATGTATGTATGTATGTATGTATGTATGTATGTATGTATGTATGTATGTATGTATGTATGTATGTATGTATGTATGTATGTATGTATGTATGTATGTATGTATGTATGTATGTATGTATGTATGTATGTATGTATGTATGTATGTATGTATGTATGTATGTATGTATGTATGTATGTATGTATGTATGTATGTATGTATGTATGTATGTATGTATGTATGTATGTATGTATGTATGTATGTATGTATGTATGTATGTATGTATGTATGTATGTATGTATGTATGTATGTATGTATGTATGTATGTATGTATGTATGTATGTATGTATGTATGTATGTATGTATGTATGTATGTATGTATGTATGTATGTATGTATGTATGTATGTATGTATGTATGTATGTATGTATGTATGTATGTATGTATGTATGTATGTATGTATGTATGTATGTATGTATGTATGTATGTATGTATGTATGTATGTATGTATGTATGTATGTATGTATGTATGTATGTATGTATGTATGTATGTATGTATGTATGTATGTATGTATGTATGTATGTATGTATGTATGTATGTATGTATGTATGTATGTATGTATGTATGTATGTATGTATGTATGTATGTATGTATGTATGTATGTATGTATGTATGTATGTATGTATGTATGTATGTATGTATGTATGTATGTATGTATGTATGTATGTATGTATGTATGTATGTATGTATGTATGTATGTATGTATGTATGTATGTATGTATGTATGTATGTATGTATGTATGTATGTATGTATGTATGTATGTATGTATGTATGTATGTATGTATGTATGTATGTATGTATGTATGTATGTATGTATGTATGTATGTATGTATGTATGTATGTATGTATGTATGTATGTATGTATGTATGTATGTATGTATGTATGTATGTATGTATGTATGTATGTATGTATGTATGTATGTATGTATGTATGTATGTATGTATGTATGTATGTATGTATGTATGTATGTATGTATGTATGTATGTATGTATGTATGTATGTATGTATGTATGTATGTATGTATGTATGTATGTATGTATGTATGTATGTATGTATGTATGTATGTATGTATGTATGTATGTATGTATGTATGTATGTATGTATGTATGTATGTATGTATGTATGTATGTATGTATGTATGTATGTATGTATGTATGTATGTATGTATGTATGTATGTATGTATGTATGTATGTATGTATGTATGTATGTATGTATGTATGTATGTATGTATGTATGTATGTATGTATGTATGTATGTATGTATGTATGTATGTATGTATGTATGTATGTATGTATGTATGTATGTATGTATGTATGTATGTATGTATGTATGTATGTATGTATGTATGTATGTATGTATGTATGTATGTATGTATGTATGTATGTATGTATGTATGTATGTATGTATATGTGTGTGTTCATACCTACCTACATACGTGTGTATTCATGTTTGATGCAAGGTTGTAAGTTGCAGGTTCGTTGCAACGACCGTTTGCCCAAACATTTAAAAAACCAAAAAACAATCTTCTGTCAAAAAGTTAATATTTTTATGAGGAGGTTCTATGCGTTTTATGTTTGATGTTGATGTGCACGACATGGGGAAATGGACTCAATCAACAAAGCATTGATTTAAATTATTCCGTTTTTTATTTAATGCCCATTTAACGATTTTATGTCTAATATTGACAAAAACCACATCTCATGCATATGAGCCTGAGTTCGCTGCAATGCTTGAAATCGCCGACGACACCTCTTGCAGGTACAATTTTCTAGGCTAACTACAGCTGCGTTGAGAATAAAATACTCGTACCATCCATACTCCTCAGGTCTTTTTGATTCTCTATGACCAGCATTTTGACGATTTTTGAGGGAAATTTACCCAAATAACGATTTTTTGTTCCATTCCCTTATCCTTTGTTGATTTACTTTAAAACTTCAAATTTGAGAAAAACTCGGTTTATAACTGGTTTTCCAATGGGGACATAACAATTTCGAACCTTTATGTCAACGCACCCTCAAAACAGTTTTAATGATCTTGCAGTGTAAAAACGTTAGTCGAAGTGCACTTTTTCATCAACGTTTGGGAATCATCAAAAATTACTACCGAAATTCTTTTTCGGCCGTAATAATCGTCTCACCCGACAGGCTCCAAAGAGACGCCGTACCGCTCGAAGCGATGAAAATATCGCAGCCGTAAATGTATCCGTTCAAAATGATCCAAATCAGTCGATTCCACGTCTTTCTCAGGAAGTGGGCATCTCTCAAACCACACTGTAGCGTATTTTGCGAAAAGATCTTGGCCTTCGTCCTTAAATGATCAAGCTGACTCAATAACAAAAGTCACTTAATCATTTGAAACGCCGACACTTCTCCGATTGGTCTCTGGTATAGTTTCACGAAAATCCAGAATTTCATGGAGAAATCATCTTCAGCGATGAAGCTCATTTCTGTCTGAGTGGTTTTGTCAATAAACAAAAGATGCGTCATTGGACAGCAACAAACCCACTTGAGTTTCAAGAGAAACAATTGTATCCGCAAATTACTGTGTTGTTTTCATGCCGAACGTGTGATTGATCATGTTACTGTCAATGGAGAGCGCTATCGTACCATGTTAGAAAATTATTTTTGACCTGAATTGGATGAACATGACATCGCCGATACGTGGTGTCAACAAGATGGTGCCACTAGCCACACATTCGGTGAACGTGTTATTTCGAAAAATGGTCCGGTCGAATGGCCAAATCGTTCATGCGGCTTAACGCCATTGGATTTCTTTTAATGGGGCCACATCATGTCATTGGTCAATGCCAACAAGCTCAGAGACAACATCCAACTCGAAATTGCCAACTTAAATGTTCTATGTTTTATTAAAAAATAAAATTGTTGTGTACTTAATGGAAAACCCTACCAAAAAAATAATAAGATTGATTATCGTGCCAAAACCGAAAAAGCGACATTCCGGGTTTTATGTTCACCTCCGACAGTCGGTTTCTCAAGCATACCTTAAACCCGAATGGTGGTCTACCTTTTTTTTTGCCGGTATACCTATAAGTAGACCCATCGACTTAAAATCACCAGCTGCTCGACTTAATGAATTCTGACTTCCGTCCGTCTCTGTGGATCTAAAATTTCTGATCAAACTATTAGTCGCAATTTTGGCCAAATAATTTATTGGCTGAAAATCTTTTCAGATTTAAATATAGCTTCCACACATATGTTCAACCGATTTCCTGTCCTAATCTCTAAAAGTCACATATTTCATCCAATGTTGATGAAATTTGGCATAGTTCATAACGATAGTTCATAGCGACGTATTCGCACTCTCGGAGTCAAAGAGGCACCACCACAATTTACCGTTGGCGAAGTTGCCAATGCCATCCACAGCGCAAAGTCATTGTAGGTACTGGGTCCAGACAGAATCTAAATACTGATATTGAAGCACTTCGATACCACGGGAGTAGAGTACATGATCGAAGTGATCAATATGTTAGCCACTCATCTAGTTTCCAATGCCCAGAAATGGAGTGGTACCACTACTTAAGGCCGACAAAGACGCAAGCGAAGGAGAATCGTGCAGCCGATCTCCTTGCTTTCGCCAGTAGCAAGGACGCTTAAAGCACTGCTCCTCCCAAGCCTGATCGATCAACTTCCGAGTGCTAATCATCAACATGGGTTCCGTTAGCAGCACAGCACAACAACTGCTTTACACACCATCACCACAAGTATCAGTCGTGGCCTTAACCAGAACAAGCCCGACGACAGGACGGTCCTCGTGGCTCTTGACCTCAACAAGGCCTTCTACACGGCAAATTATGCCACTCGGAAAAACGTTCCAGCATGGCATATGTGGGCGCCAGTCCTATGTAGAATTTAGAGATCGGAAATACCAGTAGAGTTAAACAGGGTGTTCCCAAGGGTGGGGTGATATCTCCAGCTATGTTTAGAATTGTATCGAACGTTAAAGATTGCATAATTCTGGCGTCAGGACATAAAGTGGATGACATATGCGAGGAAATCAACTGTTGCTCAGTGACTTAGCACGCTACTTCGCTGGGAGGAATATGAAAACATCAGCCACGCTATTTGCTGCATGGACCGCAGAGGTGCGGTTGTCACTTAATGTGAAAGTCGATAACGTCAACATCCCGACTACGGACTACCCCAAAATCCTTGGGGTCACATTGGAGAGCCTTTTTCGAACCACAGCAGTGCTACAGCTATCTGAGATAAGCTTAAAAGTAGGAACAAGGTCCCCAAGTCAGTAGCCGGTTACACTTGGGGAGCCGGTGTGGTCGGCGAACGTGAGTATGAAGCAAGTACGACGAATGCCGTCCTAAGTACATAAACAGGGTGTCTCCTAATGTCTTCTGAAAAATATCTACAGGAGGAAAACAAGGCCCTTTTTGTGCGCAGACACAATTTCTTGTCTGAAATCTAGCCATTTTAAATTTGTCTAGTTATTGCCCTATGCTTAACCCTGGAACGACGGGAATAAATATATAATTTTCGGTGAATGGTTTGATTTTGATTAAACTTCAAGCTTGGGCCAAGGACTATTTAAATTGATCGAGATCGGTCCATATTTTGATATTATACTTACATTACAGAACCTACAGCTCTAAAAACCACATATTACGTACGACTTCGATCAACAAGACCCCCATTATAAAGGTCCATCCCGATTTTAGAATCTGCAGCTTTAGAAGCCACATTTTATACTCGATTCCTACCAAATTTCGTATGGAGCATTACGAACGGCCAACACCCATGTCCTGTCAGGTTGAACAATGTTGGCGCATCATTTCAAGAGCTAATAAAGTTTCAACCGAGGATTTTTTTTTTGTTTTTCTGGAAAATGGCGAACATTTTAATAATTCCCGGCATTCCGACCGGGAAATATTAAATATTATTTCCTTGACGTTGAACCAGTTTCTGTTAGCAAAAGTAAAGAATACTACGTATTTACCAGGTAAACACGCCCATTAATTAAATAAGAAAATGGAGTATACAGTTTACTTTTGGCCCTTTATCTACTCCATATTCTATAGACGTTACCGACTAAAAAGCAATTTCAGCCTATAGATTTCAAAAAGTAAATCGTTTTTTTTTCTATACTATCCTTCAGATAGTATAAAATACATTTCGAAGAATTGATTACGAAAATAGTCCCAGGACCCATTTACAATTCACCTTTTCCCCCTCTACAGAGACTCCACATTTCGTGGACAATTGTTTGAAGAAAAGTTAGATTTACAACAGTAGTTCTAATACGTTTAGTGAGAACCTGGTCTTAAAGAGTTCGGTTTTGTGCATTTTCACAAACACCCCCAAAATCTGAGAATCCGGTTAATCAAGTTTTGAGTACTTTTGCGAACTTTTACTCGTATGTTCTTACCTTAGATCAATATTAACCTATTTTTAGTTTACCTACGGATTTAACTGATGATGCAAAACTAACAAAAAAAACGCTCAGGCTATTAGTTTTGAGTTGATTGACAACAACTTTTTTGCGAAAATTTAATTTTAATAAAAACTTTAATTACTCAGCTAATTACTAATGGATTTTAAAAAGCCAAGTTGCATCTTTGTTCTTTTTATTAAATAAGTTGACATGCGGTACATGTTGTAAACAGTAAAATAATCGGAAAAGTTAAAAAAGACAAAAAACTAGTTTTTGCCCGAAAATATGCTCATAATTCTCAAACTTTCCTAAATAAAATATATATCGTCCGAAGGTCTAAGTCTTTTTTTTTAAATCCGTTGAGAAACTGAAAATTGGTTGATAATCAATTTAGTAACAGGCATATTAATGGGCAAAGTTACCTTAAACCGGGTGGTTAGCCGGTTTCTCATATTTCGGGTTATAAAGAAAAGAAATTGTTTTAAAAAGTATGTGCTTCAGAAAACTTGAACAAAGTAGCCCAATTTTTTTTAAAATAATTGTAGAAAAAAACAATATACTTTTTTGAAATATGTAAGGTTTATGAATATACTCGTACCCTTGATGAATGGGCTAATGTCGAACAAGGAAATCTAACTTTTTCAATCTGAAAGAGAACAACAATACCATTCAGACTGCACCCCACATACATATATATATATTTCTGATCTTGTTAAGTCTTCAATCGGTTGATATTGAAAATAAACCAAATCGGGCAAAATCGGGAGGCCCTGGCTTATAGATTTATGGTCCCTAGGGCACTTAAAAATTAGTTTCTCTCGAACATTGACATATGGTTACTCAGAAACAGTGGAATTTCCTCACTAATTTCAATATGCTTTAACTTTAAGGATTTGTCTAAATTTAAGGTCAGAATTTAAGATCCCCTTAAACAAAGGACATATGGGTTCTTCAAAACAATTAAATTCACGATATACGCATAGCGTTGCGTCATGTGCAGCGTATTATCCATTTCTAGCTTTATACGCTTGTCATCGTACCATTGGTTCCCTGGATGCGGTACAAGTATTTCTTGCCGTAATTTTTCTTTGGGATTGCGCACTAACATCATTGGGAGAAGAAGTGATTGTCAAGCCTTATTGGCTGTCTGTAGTGTACGAAGCTTCGCAACATGTAGCTTTCGCAGTGCATTGTAATGTAAGACACCCGTCACACTTAATTAAGAGCTGACCTTCCCTGGTAGTATTCCGAATCGTTTGGCATCAAACGATTCGGAGATTGTCATAGAATTGCGTCCTGATATTTGTAGACAACATTAGATATACATCAGATGGGTCTGCAAATAAAAGTTTTGAGTCGATCGCTATACATCCGTTTTATATTTGTAGGTGTAGGTGTTCTGCAGAGTGTAGGTCATAAAATAAATGTGACACTCTAAGTTTGTCATTTCGATTGCAAGTACTGCAAGTATTATTCGTCAATCCTCTCTGAGACCATATACACAGTAATTTTTTAGAATGTTTGTGAGCTTCTATGTGGTCTCAATTTGATCAAAGAGAAACAATGTCCTTTAAAAGGGATTTGCATGTATAACGAAATGTTGAATTGTGCTAGATCAGCGTCAGTGTGGCACAAGGTAGAAAAATGTTAACGGCAGAAGCTAAAAATACCACTGTGTACGTGCCAAAAACAACCTTTTGGTTGTATTAACCTATAGTTATGGCTGGAAAGTAATTTACAACCGTAGCTTCTCAGATCATTGATGATTTTTTTGTTTTTAATAAAAAAATCACATAGAAAAAATGTTTGTTCCTATGATTTTGAACCGAACCAGAATCGCGGTTCAAGAATAAGAATACCTGAAAACCATTTAAAACCCCGAACTGACTCGAGTTCTGAAATTGCAGCGAAAATTGTTTCCAATTTTGTTTCCAATCTTGAGGACGATTAAAGCTTTTCACGTTAACGAATGTAGGTACCCAATATGGAAAAACAAGGTGCATGAAATAAAACTTATTAAGTTTATTTTTTTAAAAAGGCCTCAAATCCCACCATAATTTTCATACGGTCTCGAATTTGAAATTTCCCAAAATTTTGTAAATCCATATGTGACGCGCAAAATAGAAAGGGACCTAAGGTTAAAAACCAGTTTTGTTCAGGAGAGCCATTTTTAAGATTATGTCCCTTTCTATTTGCGCTTAGAATCGTCGACTTCACTCTTATAAAACGCGCATATCTCTGGGAGGGAACACTTTTGGGGCATGGGATCGGTCCCATTCGATGCTCAGATGTTGTCCACATCAAAAAAAAGAAAAAAAAATTAAAATTGATTTTTTTTTACCCTTAGACCCCTTTCTCTATGCGCTGTCACATATTTGGATTGTTCATTCTAAACTGAACATATTTGGAAGTTTTCATCAACATCGGAGAGAAAACCCTAAATTAACTCGATCGCTTCGCATAAAATTACTCACTAGTCAAATCAGCCTACTGTTGGCTTTGCAGTCCAAACAACCGACAGCGATCTGCGTGATTGATACGAGCAAATCTTTAATCTTCTAGCGTCGCATAAGATTCACGCTCAACGTGACTATAAAAAAGTGTCACATTTGACTTCAGTTTTAAATGCCTTTCTCCGACTGTCAAGGAGAACTTCTAGAACTGGATCGACGATCCGTCCGAACCATTTAACACTGCCGTGATGGATGCTGCTGTTATAAAATTTGCTAGAGCGCTGTTGCTTGTACTGCCTTGGCCTTTGCGGCGGTGGTTTGGTGCCAGTTTTGTGCACTGTTTGTGGATAAAAATTCTTAGGATCTTATGTAATAAAACTGTTTGCTTTTATGATAATTTAATGAAATCAAATGTTGATTGAAAAACGAGTCTCGTCGATATGATAATTGTTTCAATTCTAACACCAACACTGACATAAATCGATCTTTTCACGCATACGTACGTATGTATAAGTACATACATATGTACACTGCCACGGATACACGTGAGGGAGCCGCACCGCCACCGTCCGTCGTCGATTTGCCATTTTAATGACGGACGGCAATTAATACCAGATCTGGTTTTCATCAATATACATACATACGTACGTTCATATCTACATATGTTTGTATGCATGGGTGTGTATTCGATTGGATGAAACAGTTCGAAATCACTGTGTGTTGGCGTACACAACACAGCCATCCATCCGCGTATAAGCGAACTTCATTCATAAATTGCAATTTCTAATTAAAAATTAAAATAAAAATAATTAAGAAAAAAAATATGGTCTCAAGTCTAAATGTCAAAGTCAGTGGTTATTCCCAAAAACAGCCACCGTAAAGCCACGGAACCAAAAAAGAATATGTGAAATGATGACGATATGCGAGTACGTCAGATGGCAACAGCGATCTGTGCATTCGTTTGTATTTGTTTTTCAGCGTGGAATGTTCTGACACTTGATTAAGATTCGGTTGGAACATTTCTATTCAACGTATGTATTTGTATGTATATACACATGTAAGATCACTGTGATGCGCCGTCGTGTAATAGGTAGCAAACCCGGGCTTGGATCCGGTTAAGCATATCTGAATTCTTTGCTGCAACTCGTTTTTAACGTCCTTTGCTACGAAAAGATTTCTCTCTAAGTCATGTACAACTTCTCGATAAGAAGCATTTGCCGTTTACATTGGTCTTAAAAAACTAGCTCGCGATCTGAACTTTACTCCTAATGTGCACAACTCACTGATTTATGCCAAGCTTTCCTGTTTGTTCCCAGATGATATGTTGTACGAGATATGTTGTATATAGGCTTAGACGCCATCTGACATTCCATTTTTTAGCATAATCGTACTCAGAACGATTTGAGGTACGACCATCATTTGTGTTGTTTACAGTGACTTAAACAATCGATTTGGCAAAAAAATGAAACTAACTCGTGAATGCGATCATTTTTCACAACTTTCGACGTGGATTATCACGACAAGAGTGCATCGATGAACTTAAATCTCGCGTCGATTGGTACAAAGAAATTTTGAAAAAATACGATCGCTTCAAAAGACGTTTATAAGATCGTCACAGGTGACGATTTATGGATCTATGCGTATGAGCCCGAAACAAAACAGCAATCGACCGTGTGGGTCTTCGAGGACAAGCCAAATCCAACGAAGGTTGTTCGTTGAAGAAGCACTTTGAAGCAAATGGTCGCCTGTTTCTTCGGCAAAACTGGTCATGTAGCGAATGTTCCGCTTGAACAACGTAGGACGGTCAATTCTGAATTTCACTTCGGAGAAATTCGAAAAACGAACAAGAGAAGACGAATCATTGCGCACCATGACAATGCGTTCAAAAAATATATTGGTGCATACAACTGCTTACTAAATTATACCAATGGATTGATGGCTGTGCAAGTTGTTGGTTGCCACGACAGCCTGTTGTGACAACTCACAGTTTTGTATATGTGTATTTGATCGTAATTACTAACAAATGGTTATTGTAACAAACAATTATTTTTTATTAACCAAAAAACGAAATGTTGGTTTTGTTATGATCATTTATTGTTGCTATTTTTGAAAGAGCGAATTACTCCACAAGCTCATAACAACAAGATTTGTTGTTGTTTGTAATAGGGGGAAGAAAAAGTAAGTCAGCGAAGTTAAAGTAAGCACACCACCGTCTGATAGACGCACGATTCGCTGCCAACAAGGTCTCTACTCGTTTAACGATCTATATATGTGACAGCGCATAGAGAAAGGGACCTAAGGGTAAAAAATCAATTTTCATTTTTTTCTTTTTTTGATGTGGACAACATCTGAGCATCGAATGAGACCGATCCCATGCCCCAAAAGTGTTCTCTCCCAGAGATATGCTCGTTTTTTGAAAGTGAAGTCGACTTTCTGCCTATTAGAAGAACCTTGTCCGGGGGTTGCTAAATATAATCGCTGTACTTGATTAGATAAATTGTTGACTGTAGCGCACAAATGCTTCAAACTGGGCTCGGTCGTAATCGAAGATACCAAATTAACATTCGAAAGCTCAATATTTTCAAATATAGCATCAGCAATCTTAATTTTTTCATTCGCTGTGCCCATGCACATTATTGCGGCCGTTTGTACAGAAGAGGGAAGACGAGATGTCCAGAGGTCAAGTAATACTGTCTCGGTCAAGATACCATTCGCATTTCATAGTACAATTGACCAGGGCGTCTATCCCCAAGTTGTATTTCGTGTACTAGCTGGCGTAGACATTTTTGTTGTGATGCTCCCATTAATTTGGTCAACTGTGCCTTCAAGTAATTGTACTTATCGACAGCTGGAGCACTATCGAGAATTGGACGAAATTCTGTTGTGCGCAATGGTGGCAGCTGAGAGCACACGGTATCAAATTTTTTATCGTCTTGTGAAATGCCAACTGCTCGAAAATAAAAGTCTAACAAATAAAACCAATTTTCGACATTTGTCTCGTCGAATGGGGGCATTTGTAGATAGTTTGGGCAGAGGTTCCAGCTGCTTAGGCGGAATTTCCATCTTCTTTAATATCCTTGTTCTCGGAGCCGCCAGTATTCATGTTGCATTCCGTCGGGGTCACCACTTTGGTAATAAAATGATTTATTTATTTAATTCCAATTTAATATAAAACTTAACTTTAAACAAAATACTTTAATTAAGAAAAAATGCGATGTCACGATGCTAATGCGAACGTCAAAAGTGTGCCCCGTTATAGAGTTGCCAGATCTTTTCAGCAACCCAATAGACTCCGCCACATACATAAAGGCACAAACTTAGCACTAAGAATGTTATAGTAAGTCATGCGATCATGCTTACGTAAAGTTCTTGGTTATCATTTCGTTTGATATATTTAAGTAATAGCAACATCAATTTGATGACCGCATTAATCTTTTGTTTCTATAAGACTAGATAATGTTGAAGCATTTGCTGGCGAATGGGGTATTGACAAAATATCAGTTACCACCCTTGAAATGTCTGGAAACAAAAACTCAACTAGATCGTTTTTAAATTGGCTATTTTTGACCAAAAACTTGACATATTACAATCTTTTAAAGTCGTAAGTTCCGACAAATCCTCTAATGTTCAGTATTGATAATTTATTGCCTCAAAATTATTTTTTTCATCGGGGAACATTTTCATAAAAAAATGTACTACATTTTCTGTTGTGCAGATGTCACATTTTCTGGAGAAAATTTTGAAAACATCACAAACTTTAATATAAAACTGTTTTGCCCATTCTTTCAATTTTAAAACAACCTCCTCATTTCTAGATGTTTTTGCAATGCATAAATGTATCTCTGTACCGCAATACACATCACCTAGAAGAATGCGGTCTTTATTTAAACTTAGCTCTGATATCTCACTGAGATCTAATATCTTAATATCTTTTTTACAAGTTTCTCGCCATTTGTCGAAATTAAGGCGATAGCCTTGGCAAAAGTTCATATATGCATTCGAGCATCTTCTGAATTTAAAAGATTCATTTTAAAAATGTATTTTTTTAATCCAGATGTAACAATTCTGATTTTGTCTTTACTTTTCGAATTCTTGCAAGTTGAAAAAAATATAGGCAGTTCCCACTGCTCCAGAATCCTAAATATTTTTGGAATTTTACAAATTCTATTCTGCGACTTGACAATAGGTAGTTTAATAGTCAAATTAAATCATCAATTTCATTTGGGTCTCCAAATGTTGAAGCAGCAGCTGCAGCTATATATAAAATATAGCAGATACAGCCATTTGTAAAAAGCTGCTGCGAAAGTGGTCCTTCAGATGGGGACTGCAGTATGCAGTCGCATGTTTGTACAATTGTTTTTGAGCACCATCTGGATTTTTCATACAAAACAATTAGATTGCAGTAATGGCAGAAACAAATGGAATTTGGAGAAAGTACCAAAATTGTACCAAATGAGCTGTGGTAGTACCACAATACTTTTGATGATGTATTAAAAAAGTAAAATTTTACCAACTTTTCCATCACTGAATTAACCATGTGAAAAAACGAGAAAATGTTGTCCCACCTTAGCCATTTAGTTCTACCTTCACCCAGATGCATGGAGTGATGCGTTAAAAACTTATTACGAAAATTTTGAAACTCGGGCGTTAAAGTGGAAAACTTATCCCTAACATCGTCGCAATTGGCGAAAAATTGCTTAAAGAAATGTTGAAAATAGAAATAATTTTGCTAACTTGCTTATTTTTGTTTAGTATTGGTTGGCATTTCGTCATGGAATGACTTGCGCCTAAACAAACCAGCTACGATTCAGGTTTTGGAAGCCAACGTTGCGCGTGTTATTAACGCCATACCTGTCGAAATGCTCGAACGAGTCATCAAAAATTGGACTCAACAGTTGGACCATCTGAGACGTAGTCGCGGCCAACATTTGATAGACATAATCTTCAAAAAATAAATGCCAAAGAATGTTCTTTCAAATGATAATAAACATTCCCCATTCAATTTGAATTCTCTGTGATTTTTTCTTTAAAAAAGTAGGAAACCTAAAAATTAATCACCCTTTAGTATCAGCAATATTTCTTGTGTTTATAGTTGATAATTTTGAAATTTGAACATGGTGCTGGCTTGGGCCAAGGGTAACTGCTATTGGCTCTATTCTTTTCTTTTATCTATTTAAAATTAAGTATTCCCCATTAAGATTTAGCAGTTCTCTATAGGTAGATGAAAATTACTTTAACGAATCTCAAGGCCTTTCCCAGTGTAGATCTTTCCTCTTAACCTAATTATGTATATGTGACGCGCAAAATAGAAAGGGACTTAAGGCTAAAAACCAGTTTTGTTCAGAAGAGCCATTTTAAAGATTAGGTCCCTTTCTATTTGCGCCTAGAATCGTCGACTTCAGTTTAATAAAACGCGCATATCTCTGGGAGGGAACACTTTTGGGGATGGGATCGGTCTAATTCGATGCTCAGATGTTGTCCACATCAAAAAAAGAAAATTGATTTTTTTTACCCTTAGGCCCCTTTCTCTATGCGCTGTCGCATATATGGATAGGGATGATATTCTACAATAGGCAGATGCCACAACCGGCACATGTCGTATATTACAATTCAATTTGATCGAATGCTTATATATGCGCTTCATGGAACGGTAGTAAAGTGTGTTGAAAGAAGACGGATTGAATAACCAACTGTTATGTTCAATGAATTTTAAACAAATGTTAATTCGGACTTAACTTGATTTAACAATTCATTTGTATCAAATTAAAATAGAATTCGAGTTGGATTTGTAAAGTCGATCGAAATGAATGGTGAACAATTTCGGCACAGCCACGTATAGTATGTCTGTACACAATATGAATACGTGCTTATGACTACGATTACGGGTAACTGGTAACATGCAATTAGTGCGAAAATCACTGTCCAGTGTCGCAGTCGCAGTGACTTGTACTCGTAGTTGTAGGTCGCCGTGGTGGGATGGCTTTTAAACAACTTTCAAGGAAGAATGCTGGCTCAAGCCGGCATGGAACACATAGACGATCTATTTCTTTCCTGCAAGTGAGTGGTTCATTTTCGAAACCGTTGGCTAGATGGGCCATAATATTAGTTCGCAGCTCAGTCAACAATTCTTCTCCCTGTATAAGCTAGTAATACGAAAGAATCAAAAAGTCTGTTGCCTGTAGGTTTAGGTCAATCCTAATATGGACAAAGAGACATTTGACAGGCTTCCATTGGTGATATTCAATAAGTAAGCAAGTAAGCGGTATTTAATGCCACATTCGCACATAGAATTGAAAAACTAATTTAAAAAAATTTAAATGTCCAAAAAATTTTGAAATATTCGCTTTCGCATTTTTGTATTAGGCTTGTTATTGAATAGTGAAAAGCAGCAAAGCTTCTTTTTGTTGAATAAATGTACTAATATTTGAATATTGTATATTTTATAAAGTATAAACGGTTTCCCAATAGGGACAACAATTTCGTATCTTTATGCCAAACATTTTTAATGATTTTTCAGTGTCAAAAAATTAGTCGAACTCAACATTTTCATCATGGTAAAATTTACTTACGAGCAACGTATGGAAATCATTAAAAATTACTAACGATATTCTGAGTCAGTGGTCGCATCTTTAAGAGCGCTTATTCTTATTTTCGGCCGTAATAATCATCTTCAGCGATTGTTTTTGTCAACAAACAAAATATGCGTTATTAGACAGCAACAGACCCGCATGTGCTTCAAAAGACACTATTGCATCCGTGGTTTTCAAGCCGAGGTGTGATTGGGCTGTATTTTTCGTCGATTAAAACAATCGTCATGTTATCGTTAATGGAGACCGAAAATTATTTTTGGCCAGAATTGGATGAGCTTGATTGATATCGCCGATATGTGGTTTCAACAAGACGGTGCCACTAGCCATACAGCGTGTGTTACAATCGATTTACTGAAAGGCAAATTCGGTGCACGTGTTATTTCGAGAAATGGTCAGGTCGAATGGCCACCTCATTCATGCGATTTAGCGCCATTATATTTCTTTTTTTGGGGCCACATCAATTCATTGGTCTATGCCAATAAGTCAACAACTTTAGACGAGCTAAGAGACAACATCCAACTCGAAATTGCCAACGTTTCGGTAGAAATGTGTGCAAGAGTGGTGGGAAATCGGGTCCAAAGAATAGATCGCCGTACACGGGGTCGTTGTGGTCCTATGACCGAAATCAAGGTTCATTCTGTAATGTATCCGGAATATATATGAACTCCATATCTTTACTATTCTGTTTTTTTTTTAATTGTTATGTCCTTAATGGAAAAGCCTATAGTTACTTTATAATTTAAATAAACTTAGAACTAAATATTGTGAATTATATTTTAAATATTTTCCTTGTTCCTCAGAATTGAATAACCGTGAATTATATTCTATATATTTTTTGGTTTTTCTATTGAAAGAGTGAATTACTCCACAAGCTAATTAGATCAGATTTTTTTTTCATTTAAATAAATACTTTATCCACTGCAATGCGTGTTTATTTGTCTCGTACTCGCAAAAGAAAAAGTAAATTTTCGCATTTGTGAAAATTTATGTGTAGTTCGATATTCGCAAAAAACATATTTCATTTTCTATTTTCATTTATGAGAAGCGTATTTTTAAAAAACGGGTCAAATGGATTGACGACATATTTAATTTTGACTGAATTAACAAACTTTTCAGACCATCAAAATCAGATTTTGTTAAAGTTTACTGTAAGCGTATTAGGCGCTTAAAAAGTCTCAATACCAGCAGGCCTGCATTGAGAAGCTCAACCGACATTTCCCGCTGGGTAAAAATCTTCGTTCATGCGTGTGTATGTGGGGTGTAACTATGCATACTCGTATGAGCCACTGTACACGCATCTGTGCACAAATTCTTGTTGGCCAACCAATCAGCTGCTGGAGATCTTGAAGACAGCAATGTGACTCTTGGAATATCCACAAATTTATTTGTTCCTTGAACTTTCTTGACTGTTTCATCGTCATGCAAGAGAAGACAAGCTACCAACGAAACTTTGGAGATTGTGGATAAAGCAGCATTCATGCAACGGCATGAGTCACTCGTGATGGCTTTGGTATGCACTGATCACACATCAGACGTGGTATTTGTTTGTACTCACAAATGAAAAGGAAAGGGGTTAACCTTGTACACGCTGAAGCCAGACACACATAAACGCCGTGCCAGAGCTGGCATTTAAAACAGCAGTGGCAATTATTAACAGCCAACGTATAGCCAACAGAGTCATAGCGCTACTGAAGCCAGGCAAAGACGCAAGCCAATAAAAATCGTATAGGCCGATCTCGTTGCTTTCGCCAGTAGCAAAGTCGCTTGAAGCACTGCTCCTCTCCAGCCTGACCACACGTATAAGTCGCGGCTTTAACCAGAACAAGTCCAACGAATGGACGGTACTTGTTTCTCTTGACCCTACCAAGGCCTTGGACACGGACAATAATGCCACTCTGTCACAGAAACGCAGGATGCCTCAGCCCACACGCAGAGCAAAGATATGGTTACTATATGGCCACTGCAATAAACGTATGATCGTCGCAACCATAGTATTGTTTTTTGAGATTCATTTTGACAATAGTATGATTGCGGCAATATAAATATTGTTGAAATGTAACAATAGTATTGTTGCCAAATTCGAAAATGAATATATGATTGTAGCAACCATATAAATATGGTTGGTGCGACAAAACTATTGTTTCTTTTACGTTAACAATAATATGATTACGGCAATCATACGTACCGGCAGAATCGTATTTTTTTATACCATTGCTGTGATGATCATAATATTGTTGCGTCACAACCATATACCCAACAATAGTATGATGCTCTTCGAATATTGTTATCCCAACCATACTTTTTTTCTGCGTGCAGGAAGATCAGGTTCGATCTTCATGATCTAGATCTAGGCTCAACTGAAATCTGGATTGTGCAGCCGCCTCAATTCGTATTGAGAGCGAATTGATCGTTCCGGACGTTTGTCCCACCTGCCATTAGGGACCACATGACGTGTCCGGCTAAGCCTACTCAGCTGATCCCACGACTCTTTGGACGCATACAAAGAGATGTGCAGATCCCCTTTAGATGAACAGGACTTACATAACAAAATATTTTATTGCTAGAACATCAACATTAAAAGCCATCACCACGATAACTTTGTACCGCTACCGTGATGCGAAATGTGTACAAATTTACCATGTCCTCCTCTTTGACCACTGTCCCCCCCGTTCTGACTCCATTTTTAAAACAGTGAGATTTGTGCTCTTTTTGCTACTAATATTCCTTAAAAAAAGCAGCTAAACTGGTCAAATCTATATGTGACAGCGCATAGAGAAAGGGACCTAAGGGTAAAAAAAATCTATTTTCACTTTGTTTTTATGTGGACAACATCTGAGCATCGAATGAGACCGATCCCATGCCGCAAAAGTGTTCCCTCCCAGAGATATGCGCGTTTTATGAAAGTGATGGTACACCAAAGATACACGTATTTAAATCGTTAAAATGACTCTCCTGAACAAAACTGGGTTTTACCCTTAGGTCCCTTTCTATTTTGCGCGTCACATATGTGGTTTTGTTAGCACACGAGAAGGAATTTGAATTTTTATGTGTTGCGCTGTGTTGTGTTTCTAACAATTTTTTTAAGAATCAAAAACCGCAGGTCTTTTTCTACAGACATGATCGATATTGGCGCTATTTGATAACGAATGATTGAGTTTTGTACTGCGGGTTTGCTATCTAGTCTGTGTTATATAGGCTTGACCTAACACCCACTTATTAATAGTTCAAATATGTTTCGACGCCGATTTTTTTTTTGAGAAATAGTCTCATTTTTCTCTATTTTTGAACAAAATTGTGTTGAATTGTTGATTATAACAACATTTTTAGCTTTTCCCAATTTCGGTTGCGTTATTATTAAAAAATGCTTCTGCCGAACGCACAAATGTCCTCCTTTCCGAAAATCGTTATGGTGACCCTGAAGTTATGTACTGCCCAGTGGCCGCCAGCATGAAGAACTTGCAGACATCAGATATGTGACCAATTATGTCTGGCTGCAATAAATAACATTATTTGAAATAAATAAGTTATTTGTCCTTATACTCGTATTAAGCAAATGGCGAAAATGTTCCCCTTCTTTGAGAAACTCGCCGTATTTTGAATCTTATAAGTCTGTCCAACCCTGATCAAATATTTGTTCTGCTCAAAATTAAGTTTAGTATGTGTGGAATATTTACGGGGAGATGGCAACAACGAAATAATCTACAAGCGCACTTAATTGAGAGAGGAAAGAATATTTGCAATAGCAGAGAAAACTATAAAAAAGTTAATATTTTTTTATATTTCAACTAATTCGACTGACACGAGCGTTAGAGGACGCAACAGTTGAACAAGTGACTTTTAGCAAAAAGAGCAACGCTGGCTGGCCGGTTGTTATCGTTCTCATGGCGTGGATAGACCGACGGACGTACATGTTGGTTATGGCCGTTACTAAAAAGTGTAAATTCTTGAAACTCTATTGACCAACTCTAGATCTAGCAACGAGTTCTTGTTTGTGTTTCGCTAGCCAATAGTGAATGGTCTTGAATGCACAAGTGCAAATGTACAAACACACATTGTACACGTAAGTAGTACATGAGCACATACATGTCGCTCGTTTCGCGCTAGATTCTTGTACACGCAAAAACATTGTTTCGAGAAAAACGACTTAAGCTCTTATTTTGTGTAACATTCACTTGAAAACTCTGCAAGTGGACAAATTAAGTTCGGAAGGGCCGAATTTCATATACTACATATCTTTTATCGTGGATTGCGGTCCATACCTATGTCACATATCAAGGAAGTACTCAAGAGTCTACGTCAGGACCTTATAAAGTCTACGACAATTTACGGATACAAAATTATATACTTTTAAACTTTTTGGGAACATTTACGAACAAACGGGGAAGTGAGTTTAAAAATAAAATCACGAAGTCGGATCTACTGTTAAATGTCGGCTCAAAGTGGCTAATACATTTGATGGAAAGCTCTGTATTGTTCGTTTACTTGTAATGTCGCCGGCATTAACAAGTTAAAAATATTAGAAATTCTTAGCAGGATTTGAACCTGCGACAACTTGTGTGATAATCAAGGTCACCAACCATCACAAGGACTCGTGTGTGAAGTTGTGTGTGTGTATGTTTTGATATGTACCGCTGGTACGTATATACTTATACATTTTAATCATCCTACGTAACATGAAAAAACGATGTCCAACGGGCAAGATGAATGTAAAATAATACTTTAACTTGATGAAAGCAAAAAAATGTCTTACGAACTAAATACTTAAAATTGAAAAACATGTACTTCAAACAAACCAATTTGGTGTAGATCTTTTGAAGAATCTTTTCCAGTGATTTGATGTACCCATTTTTTCTGTGTGGTGGAGAACTGGATTATATTTAAGTAAGTATTTATTTTACTTACTCCCCTTAGTCCCACAACATCCTATTCAGGAACAAGCGACAACTCCTCAAAAATTAATTAGCCGTAAACAATCTATTTCTTATACTTACTAACTAAAGGCTAATGTATTGTATAGAAGAGTCTTTAGGGACAAATCTCTTAGTTGTAAAGTAGCAGGCATTCACGAGGTTAAAACCCACCGCCGGAAAATTGTTAGATATTCAACCCGGGGTTGAACCGAGGTTGACCGGCATGATAACCGTGCACACAAGCATCATATACCATGGCGGCCCCGATTCAGGCTCATAGGATGACATTACCCAGTCCTGACTGATTGTCGACGGGACTTCGAACGTTAAATTGGTTAATATTTATTCCCAAAATTTAGCAATTGCCAACAAAAGTTACATTTCTAGTTTGAATATGTCTAGTTCTAGGTATTCGCATATAAAGAATTATATACAAGTATCGGTTCGAGGTGCATATTTCGGCTTTGTCATTAAGACCAATTACACAGTGTAACAGAAAAGAATGAAGTCAAAATACCTATGAAGTTGATCTTGCTAAGTACAATAAGAAACCGGTTTTGAAATTTCCCACACACCTCCAAAATCCGGAGTTACGGGTAAAAAGCGGGGTTTCGGATCTTACGCACTTATATGCCTGTAACTTGGTTGAATATCAACCGTTATTTAGGCAGATTTGGAAAGAAGAAACTGCGGCCTTTCGAATGGTGTATACACTTTTAAAATCACACTAAAAAATCTTTGTATTTTTGCTATAAACTCATTTTTTTAAATTTTTTGTATTTTTTTATCTTTGGATGCGTTTTTACACAGAATTTTTAAAAGGAACTGAATTTTTGAACCTTATACAGAAGAGAGTGTTCTTACGAATACAATTCCGTTAGAAACTGATTATGTTAATCAACTTTTATTAAAACAAATTTTTTGAAAAAATACAATTATTGGCAATACTACTTAGAAATGTTTGTTTGACCGTTTTCTTTTTAATTGAACATCATGAGTATTCCGTTTAAGTGACCAGCAATATCCGGAAATCATTTTTATTCAATCTTTTACTTCAAACGGGTTTTCCATTGTAATTATTTCTTGATGACAGTGTTCGCCTTGTTCATCACTGAACTGGCCCAGGTTTTCTGAGAAGAAGTCTAGATGTGAATGGAGGAAATGAATTTTAATTGACATATTGCTACCCATTACACCATACACACTTAGAAATTCATCAACAATCACGACATAGTTGTCGCTTCTGTGATTACCAAGAAAACAAAACTCTTCCATGCGCGTTTTTCAAAGGAACTGAACTTGTTGATAAAATTCGGATCTCTCATATCTTTACGAATTTGAGGTAAAATGAATATATCTGAAATTCATCAGAACTGATAAATGCAATAACAGATATTAGATCTGTGAAGAAATGAATACCTTCTTTAATTTTGTCTTCGCTTAATTTTGGGAACACCGCTCTTATATAGCAAAAAGCTTCACCGTTTAGATTAAGGTTTTTTTTACAAATTGTTTCATGTATCCTAACTTTAGATGCAGTGGTGGCCATACCTTGCGATCGTAGCGATTTGGTGCACGACTATCCCATTCACAAAGATAACATGGATATTTTGTGTAACCACCTTGCATACCAAATAAAATTGTCAAAACCTTTAAATCAGCGACGACTTTCCATTTATGCAAGTCATAGTTGACGAATCGCAGTATTTAGTTCATAACTTCATACGTTTTTTGTACTAGTCGCATATGCGAATGGAACAGATGGTAACAGATTTTTGTTATGCAGTAACACGGCTTTCAAGCCTAGAAATAGCATAACAAATTTTATTTAAAAAAATTAAAATCTATTAAAAATCAATATGTTTGTTGAATTCGTCTGCCTTATAATTGTGACTTAATGCCGAAAAAAGTTTGGGTACATCAGCGCAATATATGAGATTACTGTCATTTTCACCAGTCTTACAACTTTCTTCAAAAAATAATGCCCGGTCACTTCTTCTACAGAAAGTTACACGAAAATCTTCTTCCACCAAATTCCACTGCCTTAATCGCGACCCAAGGAATTCAGCCTGTCGTTTTAACAAACTTAAATCGCGAACGAGATCGCAGAAATCTGCATTTGAAACAAATGTCGCTCCGTTGTAGATTTAGATGGAAGGTACTCTTCTTCCACCAAATATTTTTCTGCTTCAAAACCACATATGCTCTTTGTCGGAACTTTATCATTACCAGATATCGGTTTTTTAAAACCTACAACATTTGCGAACCTTACATTTTTGCGCGTTTTAAAAGTGTGCCCTGAAATATTTGTTTCACAAAAGTAGCAATCATCTGGTTTATGCCAGAGCTGTTGATGCCAAGCCATACCAGTACAAAAGGGCATAGAAATTGATAGTTGAACTTTGAACCTTTTAATGTTGCACAGCAATTTTCCCAAACAAATTCTGGCTCATACCAGCGACTGAATTTGTAAGAACGATTGAAGACTTTGTTGTATACTTTCACCACAGCAATATTTTTTTAAAATCACGCTTATGACGGATATCCGTAAATAGGCCACAAATGTAACAAATGTTATTCTGTTTATCACACATTTTTTTGGTTAATTACACTCGATTATTATCAAATTGCTAACTTTTTTATTAATACAGTTTCAAAGCGAACAAGAAGTGATAAATCAAACAAAACAAATGAACAGAAACTAAAACAATACGAGTACGAGTATGTTTACATGACAAACGGGATACTGAAACATTCAATAAAAAACGGTCAAACAAATATTTCTGAAAAGTTTGGCAAAAATTGTATTTTTTAAAAAAAAATTGTTTTAAAAATTACACTGAATTGTATTCCTAAGAACACTCTATTTATTATCAGTTCAAAAAATGTTCGGTTCCTTTTAAAAAATTCTGTGTAAAAACGCATGCAAAGTTAAATAATCACAAAAATTTTAAAAACAAATCAGTTTACAAGAAAAACACACTGTTTTTTTCAGTGTGATTTTAAAAGTGTATACACCTAGTTTCTTCTTTCCGAATCAGCCGAAAAACTTAAAATCGGTTAATATTCAACCAAGTTACTGGCATATAAGTGCGTAAGATCCGAAAAACCGGGGTTTTACCCGTAACTCCAGATTTTGGGATGTTTGGGAAATTTCAAAACCGGTTTCTTGTTGTACTCAGCTAGATCTACGCTACGTCCATTTTATTGCCTCCATAAACGTACATTCTAGCAACTGATTTTGCGAACAATGAATCATTTTTGTACCATGCCTAGTCTAAATGAAAATTTGTCTTTTTATTTAAAATCTATTGAAAAGTTGTCCATTGTGGGACTATGTTACAGGCTTATTTATCAGCGAAGATACGCAAAATAGTTTTTCCAACCGGTTTTAGGATTTTGGGTGTGTTAGGGAAATTTCACAAACCGATTCTAGTTGTACTTGGCAGCCCCTGCAAGATAAAAAACTTGACGTTTAGGTGTGTTTCACATTCAACATCTGCCCTTAAAATATAATCACCCTTTAGAACATTGCCAGTGCATGCCCTTTGCGTTAAATCAATTTTGGAAACTGTTTTAACGCTGGAGATCTGCGCTGTATTTGAGATTTTTTTGAAGATTTTCCTGAACTTGCAAGTAGTTCGCGAATTTTTATTTTCAATTTTAGGCTACCGCTTGAAAGTTTTATTGCAATAATATAATTTCAGTGTCTCTTCAAGCCATGAAGAATTTGAATCTGGTGTCAATCTTAATAAATAATAGACCTAAAAATATCCAGTTTTTATAACTTCAATGTTACCCTTAAATCGGAAATAAAATAACAAATTTGAACTTAACACATATATAGAAATGTGGTGCATAAGCACAGCCGCAAGCTGAAGAGTAACACAAAAATCAGTTGACAGCGATAATCAGACGGACGACATTGTTTTGTTAATTGACAACCCCTGAAGATGATTGACGAAGTCAATCGAAATATTGGGATAAATAAAAATTAAACAACACATAGAACAGCGAGTTTAAATAAATGACCTCAAGCCGAAAATTAATTTTATAAAATAAATTAAAAATCGATAAAAAATCTTTTTCTGGCGAAAAAAGTTCGAGCTTTCACACAAGTTCATTAAAGCAAAAATTAACTTTTTTTGGTGTTTTGAAATTTCGGCTCTGGACCGAAATATTAAGGAAATCGCTCTAAAACAAAAATATATGTTCATTACTAGAGGTATATTTTTGCAAGTTTTTTTAAAGGCGTCAAACGGGACCGCCGTACACATTTGAGGTAAGCAAGGTCGAAATAAAGCGATTTTTATTTTAGCAAATGCTTTAACTACACCCATTAATACGAGGGCTGCTATATATATATTTCTGACCTAACAATAAAAAAATGCGAATATTTATCATCAAAAATGGTTTTATTGTTTTTCTAAGTATTCTCCAGAATGATTTATTCACTTTTGCATGTGCTCAAACCAATTGTCGAATCACTTTTTCCACTCCGATTGAGACACCTCCAAAACATGCGTTTCAAACGCTTCAACGCCATCTTCTAGCGACGAAAATCGTTAACCAAACCTTTTTACTTGATGTGCGGGAACTAAAATAAGTCATTGGGTGCCAAGCCAGGGCTGTGCGGCGAATGACCCATCATTTCGACGTTTTGGCTGGTCAAAAGGCGCTGGTTTGAGTCGATGTGTGAGAGCTCGCCTTGTCATGGTGCACAATAATTCGCCTTTTCTGCTCGTTTTTCGAATTTCTCCGAAGACTTCAGGCAAACAAATTGTGGTGTACCACTCAGAATTGACCGTACTAAGTTGCTGAAGCGGAACAGTCGTCACATGACCAGTTTTGCCGAAGAAACAGGTGATCATTTGCTTCGAAGTGCTTCTTCCACGAACAACTTTCGTTGGATTTGGCTCGACTTCGAAGACCCACACGGTCGATTGCTGTTTTGTTTCGGGCTCATGCGTATAGATCCATGATTCGTCACCTGTGACGATCTTATAAACGCCTTTTGAAGCAACGCGATCGTAGTTTTTCAAAATTTCTTTGCACTAATCGACACGAGCCTTTTCTTGAGCGATTGTCAAATTGTGCGGGAACCAACGAACACAAACCTTTTTTACGGCCAGGTGTTCATTCAATATCGAATGTATGCTGATGAAAAAAAAGTCCAAAGATGCCTCTATCTCAAGGTATGTCACATGACGATCTTGCATTATCAGTTCACGCACGGCATCAATGTTCTCTGGCACAACGCCCATTTTTGGAAGACCTTCGTTCTTTGAACGAGCGTCGGCCACGATTGGTGCTTCATAGCCATATAAAGATTTAAGTTTATCGATGCACTCTTGTCGTAATAATCCATGTCGAAAGTTGTGAAAAATGATCGCACGAAAATGTTCACGAGTTAATTCCATTTTTTGCCAAATTGATTTTTTTTCAAGTCACTGTAAACAACACAGATGATGGTCGTACGGGAAAACGGTCTGAGTACGTTTATGTTAAAAAATGTTAAGCTTTCCAATGGAAATGTCAGATGCGACAGGCAACACTCATTGGTTCCTAGACCAGAAATGTATATAGCAACCCTCGTATGCTCTATAATTGACTCTAAATTCGATTTTGGATAACTTTCGTTTTCAAAATGATTGCAAAATACCGAGTCATTCGCACAGGACAAAAACAGATGTTCTTATTCCTATTTCAGCGTAATTGATGGAATATTTCAATGTGACTAATTTTAGAATTTTTGTACCGATGTCTCTTAAACATGGGTTTAATTTTTCATAAAAGCGGTTTATGCATTTTTTATTTTATCATGATATTTATGATGTTGTTGATCTTTTGAAGTAATTGTTTAATTAAAGCCATTTCAAGTTGGTTACAAGGTTACAAGTTGTTTAATCTTTAATGTACGAAAAGATATTTGTCGACCAATATGAAATGTTGTTCTTCAATGTCACACTAGGGTTCTATACTCGTAAGTATAAGTCGATTTGCGAATCATCGACTTTTCGGTATTTAAAAGTCAAAGTCGGTAAGTCGATTTTTGATTTTAAAAAAGACAAAAGTCGCTTTTCTATTTTAACTTCAAATGTTCACGCAGAGAAAAAATATGCTTACTTTATAGTCACGGAAACAATTGTATGTTCTCGGCAATAAAAGTATGTTCATCGCAACCACAGTTCCAGCAACAATATAAATATGGTTGTGGCGACAGAGGTTTTGTTTTTTGCGTTTTATGTTAAATAAATGACTACGACGATCATACTGTATATTTGTGTTTATTTTTAATTTGAATATGGTTTTTAGAACAATTTTAATGCAATAATAGTACTTTTTATATGGAAATTACAATTTTTAAACCAAGTGCTTTGGATTTGTTTATCTGAAATATTTTTAATAAAAACGGATTTTCTGCTTTTAAATAAATCACTTTTATTATTTTGAATTTAATGTATTTTCAAATAATTTACTTAATTCCAATCTCTATTATTGACCAATTAACCCAATTCTAATAAATAATTTTTGGGCTCATAGTATGGTTGAGTAGGATCATAATATGGTTGTAGAAATCATAATATGGTTGCGTGTGAATCACAATGTGGTTGTGGTGATCATACTATGGTTGTATGTGAATCATACTGTTGTTGTGAAGGTTATAATAATCAAGACGGTAAATATACTCACACTGAAATAATATTCAGTTGTATAGGGTGATCCATCTAGAGGTATTTTTCAGAACAAAAAATATATAAAAATTCAAATCAAGTGTGGAGTCTTTGTTGGTAATTTGTAAGGACATTTTATGGCATTTAGTTTTTGAAAATAATTACCTTCAAATGTTGGCCGCAACTTCAAAAAATGTATATAAGTTTATGTTTTTGAGATCAACTGTGACGGACAAGTGGTTCTGCGTATATTCATAGACATTATTAAAAAAGTTTAATCCCTGTTCAATGTGTAAAAGCAACAGACCGAAATAAAACAAACGAGCTAAACATACGTACATGAACGGCACGGCACACAAGTTGACATAGGCTAACTAAACTCTTTTTGCAACACACACGCACGTTGTAGAAGAAATCTATTGATGGCTCTCGATGTGGAGTCTCTTTAGAGGTGGCAAGAGTGAGTGAGTATTTTCGTGGGCAATTGTGTGAAGAAAACTTGAAAAGTAAGGTTTACAACAGTAGTTCTCATTCGTTTGGGGAGAGCCTGGCCTTATAGAGTTCGGTTTTACTTTCAACAATTGCAGCAAGGCTTTCTGAAGAGGGCTGTCACGGACCCGAAATCATGATAAAAGTAGTGTGCAGCCACGAAAATCAATGTCACTTTGCCATTTTGTTAAAAAGTTTATTTTTTTAAAAGTTTCTAAAAACTTAAACATGAAAAATATACATACCACTTGAAATTCCTATTGTTTAATAGATACAAATCATCTTACTTTTTTAAATAAAAGTTTTTTTTTGTTATTGTCGAAAAGTCGACTTTTAGTCTTAAGAATGATATCTAGGGTGTCCGCCGGGAAGGTATACTACTTTGTTTTGCCACCATTTTGGAAAACATAAGTCTTGACAGTTCATATTTGGTATTCGTGAAGAAGAGACGTGGCAAATTTATGGAAAAATATTCGATAAACCAACGTGCTGTAATCGTTAAAACTTTTTATCAAAATGATCCATCGATTACTGTGACAATGAGAATTTTACGTGAAATTTTTGGGAGAAACAACGTGCCAAAGTGATCAGCGTGATCAATACAATCGATCAACCTCAAAGAACAACTTTGGCCACTTGGAAAAAAGCCATCAAAGACTAAGAAAACTATCGAAGCAAGAGCTGCGGAAACAGTTGAGCAACGAGAAGCTCGACTTCAACAAACTCCAAAAAAGGCTGATTGGTGACGATTGGTGCAAAGAAATTTTGAAAAAATACGATCGCGGTGCTTGAAAAGACGTTTATAATATCGCCACAGGTGACGAATCATGGATCTATGCGTATGAGCCCGAAACAAAACAGCAATCGACCGTGTGGGTCTTCGAAGACGATCCAAATTCAATAAAAGTTGTTCGTGGAAGATGCAATTCGATGCAAATGGTCGCCTGTTTCTTCGGCAAAACTGGTCATGTAGCGACTGTTCCGCTTGTGCAACGTTCATTCCTGAGTGGCACACCACAATTTGTTTGCGCGAAGTCGTCGGAGAATGAAAATCTGAGTGGAAAAACTGCTTCGATAATTGGTTTGAGCGCATGCAAAAGTGTATAAATCATGCTGGTGAATACTTTGAAAAACAATAAAACCATTTTTGATGAATATTCGCAATTTTATTATTAGGCTAGAAATATAGATAGCAGCCCTCCGTACAGTCAATATAATTCTCCCATACAAATTATCAATAAGCTTTATATTTTTCCACTTCGGTTATGACAACTAAAATTCGGTTTTCTAACTGACATTCTAAAATAATAAACGTTTTTGGCTCAATCTCGAAACGCCATGTCTTTCAGACATGTAGATGTGTGTGTGTGTGTGTGTGTGTTCGAGACTTGAAAGTGTTTGCTATGGGGGTTCACTGAGTGAGTTGACTAGAAACGGTTGCCCGTTTGCTTTCCTGAGCCTCTTAGCTCGTTCTGGATAATGGATAATGATATCTTTTGCCACCGAACCAGCACGTAACTCTGATGGGATATGCCACTGTCATGCTTTTGCAACCATGAACGACCTTGCAATGCTCGAATGTACGACTACGAGTACCAACCATATCAAATATCGTTCTTTGTGTCAATCACTTATCACTACTTATCCACGTACACCACAGCGCTCGAATCGCAGGGACTCTTCTACAGCGCAGCAGTTGACACCAATCCGATTCCAATATGTTGTCGACACTCGGTGGTGTCGATGTTGTTGCTATTGCGTCGGCCGTTGCTTATTAAGCCGTTTGCTTTTATTTATTCCATTACAACATTGAATGTGCAACAAATGTAGTTGGGTCAGGTTGCGGTTGCAGTTGCAGTTGCCAGCAGCATTAAATGTAGGTCACTTCGGCTAGGGGCAACAAGTGACTGTGCACAAAGCAAGCGTCGCGGCGTCTGTATGAATGGGCCGACGACAAACATGCGAACGGGCGTTCGCTAGTTCTACATTCAAGCTAATTACGACAGACTTGGGTATGTGTGCTCAGGTGTCGGCGTGAAACGAAAAGTGAAGTTGGCTTGAACGTTGCACGTTGCATTCAAATTGCATGAAATGATATCGAAATAAATGAAAGGGCGTTTGGTGGACTGCTGAAATGTCTGCAAGCATTGAAACCGTAGCCTCGACTGGCTACCAGCTGCACTCCAGCCAATGCTTCTTCGATGAGTCTTCATAGTAGAATTCCAACTGAAGCCAAAGAATGATCAAAAATCTGATGAAAAGGAGACTCTACAGAATACCTGGTGCCAGTGTTACCGTATTTCACACCAATAGATCACATTAAAAATGTAGTTCTTAATGTTTTTTCAGTTTTAAAGCGGTTGTATTCCAAATCGGAACAAGTCCGTTTGAATGGGGCTTTGGCGTAACTTACCTATATAAATAAATATATTGTTTTTGGATTTTTCCTTTGCATATGCAAGAACTTTTATGGGAGGTTTTTGATGCAGTGCAATGTGACATCTATTCGAAACTATCGCATGGGCCACAGAGGTAGCATTACTGCCTAAGGTCAATAAAGTGTAACTGGCGTAGTTAAAACGGCTCCATGTTCGGCTATTCTTTTCAACCCTATACCATGGACCTGCTAGTGAAATTAGAGAAGAAATAATCGCTATATTCATTGCAACTTTTGTCTTTTAGCCAGATCTTAAAAATAAGTCCTTATTTAGCATCGTAGTGAAATTTGATTTTATGTTTTGACATTTTTATGAACCCCACGACAGGAATGCAGTTGAAAGAAAGCATAATCTGTTGAATTTATTTAACTAAACTAGACAGTGGACAGATTCGTAGTCACATTAGAATTTGGTTGCCATTCGGTTGCGTGTGGTTTCGTGTACTACAATGATTCATTCATTGGCACAACCGAAATTTAGTTAGTGCTAAACATTTGATATACACACAGATAAAAAGTGTTTGGACATTAGTCCTGACCACAATGTTTTCGTTAGGAGAAAACACTTTCTGTTGCATTCAACGAATTCTAATAATATTAATAGAAATTTAGTTCCACATACCATATAGTGAAAGCTGCGATAATGCCATTAACCAACCTTCTTAAAAACCGGTTCTCGGCTTTTCTAAGAAACCGGTTTTTATTTTAAAGTTAAGTTTTACCGGGATTTCCCCATACAAGGAACACACGCTGCTAAAAAAATTGTCTAGGGACGTATACAATTTGTAGGATGTCAATTCGTTCGAAATTGGCTAACTTTCGTGTCTTGATTGTCGTTGAGGATATACCTGGCGGACAGAATGATGCCACTTGCCACGCAGCCAACGACACAATGACTCTTTTGCGCGAGAAATTCAATGGTCGTATTATCTCACGTCGTAGCGATGTGAGTTGGCCGCCACGATCATGTGATTTGACACCGTTGGACTTGTTTGTTTGGGGATATTCAAAGAGTAAGTGTACGTCAATGATAAATGACATTGAACCTCCATTTTGTCTTAGAGTCATTGAAAATATGGGCCATCGGATAGAGGCATGCCACCGAAGCCGATATTAAGATAATTCTCTTAAAACTTTTTGTTTCATTTACAATTAACATCGTGCGTTTCAGTTGGACCAATTTTCAGATGCCACTCTCTGAATGTGATTTTTGTTTGAGGTGGGGGAACTAAACATTTCGAGAATTCGGTCTGTAACTCGCTCTAGTGGTACGTGGTCCTTTAATGTTTCCAGGATATTTTGGTGGAGGGATGTCCGGTCTCCCGTGGTCAATTAACCAACTGCCATCAATCTGTTGGCTGTCATGACCTCCACGTGTCTGATATTAATATCAATCGCACTCAAAAAAGTCTCATAGTATAAGTAGATTAAATTCTACAACATACTAAAATTGAGACTACTAAAATTTATTAAACAGTGCTATATAAACGGACGCAGAGAAAATACATGGTTACTATATGGTCACAGCAAAAATATTATGTTCTCTGCAAAAGTATGGTCGTCGGTATTATCGGATTTGCTCCATAGGAGCCTTACAGTAAAATTCAGCAGAGAATCCTGACATTGATTTCTGTGTTGTGCGGCCCCCTGCGTCTTTTTGGCAGGATTTGCATTTATTTGATCACAGTGGAATGTCAACTGTATTAGTTCGATATTTTAGATTGCATAGAAAATAAATCTAGGCTTGTAGAGTGGAACACTCTAGATTTATAAAACTCCTGATTGGTAGAGTCGATTTTATACTTATGCGCGGTATTGTACGTACTACTGTAGGCCTTTGAGCGTTCACATAACTGAGAATTTGGAACCAGATATAGTTTAAACCTTGTGAAATATAGGTTGGGGCTTCTATAGCCAGATATTTTCGTTTTGTGTTTTGACTGCAATAAGGATCACTTGTGCGAGCATTTAAACCACGATTGGTTTAAACCTCGTTGAGTAGAAATGAGGATTCTACACAGTGTTTCGCGCGTGTATTCGCAATATGCTGCGGCATAGATCGGAATACCTGGCATTCATTTCTCCAAAGTCTCGACGTGCTTGGAGTACATAGTACTCGTAACTGTCTAGCTAATATGTTGCCGTGTCGTTGAGCTTCTGTTTTCTGCATCATCTTGATATCTTGAATTGCATCTTTGACGAACGGTATTTTCAGATGTTTTCGTTCCTCATATACCAAGGAGTACCGGTAACCAACCGCAATGACTTCGATTGCACTCTTTGGATTTGGTCGAGCTTGCTTTGCCCCATAGCTGAGCACCGTATAACCAGACTTGATTGCACTGTTGTATAGCAGGACCTTATATTCGAGGCATAGTTTTGAGTTCGCGTTAAGGAGCCAGTGAAGGTGATTGACCTTAAGTTTCAGTTGAGCCTTCTTGGCTTCGATTTGACTTCTCCAGGTGAGTCGGCGGTCCAGGTGGATTCCAAGGTATGTAACATGATCAGATTGAGAAAAAAAAGGGATATTGTTTAGTTTCAATGTCGGACAAGTGCTAAAAATTAGTGAAAAAGTTACCTGTGCATTTAGCCTCTTTGACTTTTATTCTCCAGTCAGAGTGGAAAGATTCTACTCGTCTGAGATGTACTCCTAGATTCAAAAAAGCAATATCCTGCTTTTTATGTGCGGCCATTATAGCGGTATCGTCGGCAAAAGTGGATGTTAGTATGTTTGGGTTTGTAGGGATATCTGCGGTAAAGGAGGTAAAGGATAGGACCCAGGACACTTCCCTTGATATTTCGCGGTCATCGTAACGTTTTGCCAACATTTGACGCTGAATCTGCTGTTTTCTAAGTTAGCCTGGAGAAATCGATGTGTATTTGCCGGTAAGTATTTACAAATTTTGTTGGTCAAGCCAAAGTGCCAGACTATGTCAAATGCTTGAGCAACATCCAGAAATACGGCGAAGCAATATTCTCGTTCGAATGATTTTCCAATTGCTTGAGAAAGACGGTTTACTTGTTCAATGGTGATGTGACCTTCTCGGATTCAAACTGATGATCTGGTTTTATGTTATTTGAGACAAGGAACTGTTTATTTTTGATAAAAGAACTGTTTTTAAATAGTTTGGTACGCAAACTGATCGGTCTGTATAAGGAAGGTACCTGGCTTTAAAATCATTTGAATCAGAGAAAATTTCCATGCTTTAGGAAGTAGCTATGCCTCAAAATTGAGTTAGTTAATTTTGCTAGGAACTTCACAGCAGTATAGGGAAGTTCCAAGATCATTTTAGGCGTGATAAGATCATATCGAGGTGCTTTACCAGGATTCGCGGTTTCTTTAATGACATGCAGAACTTCATTTGCGTTAGTGAACAATTAAATTACGGCAGAAACTTTATCGCCTGGTGGAAAGAGGTCGCTACTTGCAGGGTTTGGACGAAATACCTGGGACAGATGGTTTGCGAAAACATTGGCTGGTTAATTACTGATATGGCCATTTGCATCGCGTATTAGAAATTGCGTTTCTGTAGGCATACTAGTATTTCTTAATGTTTTCCATAATGGTTGGAGCTGTCGGAGTTAAACTTGCAATGAAAGTGACAGCTGTCTACTGTCTGTATTGTTTTTTGAATTTCATTTTGACAATAATATGATTACGGCAATCATTCCGGAAAAATCGTATTTTTTTTTAATTTGACAATTTAATTGTTATGAATCTTATGCAATAATAGTGTTTTTTATATGTAAAGTAAATTTTTACAAAGCAAACAACATTGGATTAGTACAACTGAAATATTTTAATAAATTATTTTTTTCTACTGTTAAATAAATCACTCTAAATAATGGGTGATTTAGCTAAAGGTATTTTTTCAAAATAAAATAATACAAAAATTCAAATCAATTATTCGTCATTCGAAAGGACATTTTATTTATATTTTTTTTATATAATTTCCTTTAAATGTTCGCCGCAACTGCGTCTCAGGCTCTTCATTCTGCGGGTCCAATTATGAATGACTCGTTCGAGCATTTCAACCGGTATGGCGTTAATGACACGCGTAATGTTGGCTTCCAAAACCTGAATCATAGCTGGTACTCGTATGTCAGCATAGACTTTGGACTTTGCGTAGCCTCCACACAAAAACTCTAAACGGGTGTTATCACACGATCTAGGCGGCCAAATCACCGGACCAAAACGTGAAAGAAGCTGCTCTTCGAAATGACCTCTCAATAGATCTACTTATATTGTTTGACCAGCTGTATGGCAAGTGGCACAGTCCTGTGGAAACCAGATGATGTCAAGATTGCGGGCTTCAATTTCGGGTAGCCAAAAGTCCGATATTATGGAGCGATAGCGAGCACCATTTACAGTTACGTTCGGGCCATCATTTTTGAAAAAAAATATGGAACGATGATACTACCAGCCAATAAGCCGCACCAAACGGTGGTACACGCAGAGAAAATATATGGTTACACTATGGTTACCGCAACAATAATATGTTCTCTACAATAAAAGCATGTTCGTCGCAACCATGGTATTGTTTTTTGAATTTCATTTTGACAATAGTATGATTGCAAATATTGCTATTGTTGAAATGTAACAATAGTATTATTGCCAAATTTATAAATGAAAATATGGTTGTAGTAACCATATAAACATGGTTGGGGCAACAGAAGTATTGTTGTTTAAAATTTACGTTAACAATCATACAGTATGGTTGTATGTATGGTCATACAGTATGGTTGCGACAATGAACATAACAAAAAGGGTTTTATAGAGCATGCATGTATGTGTGTATGTGCGTCTGTTTTTTCAATATACAAAAAAAAACACATACACACGATACAGTGAATGGTTGCTGTCCATTAAAAAAAACAACAACAACAATCGGAAGGTAGTTCGAGGGATTTTTATTGTGTTTACTTTGTTCGGTGAAATACTCTTATACCGACTGGTTCTCGTTTATTTAAAATCTGCCTGCACTTAAGTATATACCCATTGATCGTGGTTTTATCACATTCGTTACTTGGTGTTTACGGATGGTGAAGTCGCATTCACCCCTGCTGGCAACTAAAAGTATTTTTGACCGTTGGAATATATTTTTTTGTTTGTTGAATGAAATGTTTAATAAAAACATGGCATCAAATCTGGCTATGAACTAATAGTAATTAATTCAAAATAACATACTTAATAAAAATCTCTATTTTTGAATAACAACAATAACCAATCCTAATAAATAATTTTGGGGATCATAGTATGGTTAAGTGTGAATCATACTATGGTTGTGGGGATCATAGTATGGTTGTATGAGAAACATACTATGGTTGTGAGGATCATACTATGGTTGTATGAGAAACATACTATGGTTGTGTGGATCATAATATGGTTGTGGGGATAATAGTATGGTTGAGTGTGAATAATACTAAGGTTGTGTGGATCATAGTATGGTTGCGTGTGAATCATACTGTAAGGATCATACTATGGTTGTGAGGATCATAATATGGTTGTGAATATAATAGTATGGTTGAGTGTGAATCCTACTATTGTTGCGAGGATCATAGTATGGTTGTGGGGATCATAGTATGGTTATGTGTGAATCATACTATTGTTGTGAGGATCATAATATTGTTGTGTCACAACCAAATACCCAACAATAGTATGATCCTCTTCGAATATTGTCACCCCAACCATACTTTTTTTCTGCGTGTATAAAGGCACCCTGTAAAACTCTTCTTGTTGCTCTTAAGCCCAATTAGGTTATTGACGTTGCCGTTGATCTAGAAATAGGCTTAATCACTGAACAAAATTTCGGTCGAAAGCAGCGGCTCATCTTCGAGCTTTTGAATATCCCAAACACTGGAATGTCTTAGCGTAGGAACATCGTACACGCAGAGAAAAAAAATATGGTTAGTATATGGTCACGGCAATAATAATATGTTCTCCGCAATAAAAGTATGTTCCTCGCAACCATAGCATTGTTTTCAGAATTTAATTTTGAAAAAGGTATGGTATGCCGCAATATTCATATTGTCGAAATGTAACAATAGTATTATTGCCAAATTTAGAAATGAAAATATGGTTATAGCAACCATATAAACAAGGTTGATGCAACAAAAGTATTGTTGTTTAAAATTTACGTTAACAATAATATGACTACGGCAATCATACCGCATGGTTGCGACTATAAACATAACAAAACAGGTTTTATAGAGCACACATATATGTGTGTGCGTATGTTGTTTTTTTGGTATACCAAAAAAAACACACGCACATGATACAGTGCATGGTTGTAGTCCATTTTAAAAAACAACAATCGGAAGGTCGTTTTAGGGATTTTTATTGTGTTTATTTTGTTTGGTGAAATACTCTACTGCCGATTGGCTCTCGTTTTTTTAAAACCTGACTGCACTTAAGTATATAGCCATTGATCATGGTTTAATCACATTCGTTATTTGGTGTCTAAGGATGGTGAAGTAGCATTCACCCCTGCTGGCAACTAAAAGTATTTTCGACTGCCGTTGGAACGTATATTTTTTTGTTTCTTGAATAAAATGTTCAATAAAAGCATGGCCTCAAATTTGGCTATGAACTAATTGCAATGAAATTTAAAATAACTTGCTTGATTAAAATCTCTATTTTTGAATAACAACATTACCCAATCCTAATAAATAATTTTGGGGATCATAGTATGGTTGAGTGTGAATCATATTATGGTTGTGGGGATCATAGTATGGTTGCGTGTGAATCATACTATGGTTCTGAAGATCATACTATGGATGTTTGAGAAAATAATATGGTTGTGATGATCATAATATGGTTGTGGAGATAATAGTATGGTTGAGTGTGAATCATAATATGGTTGTGAGGATCATAGTATGGTTGTGTGTGAATAATACTATTGTTGTGAGGATCATAATATTGTTGTGACACATCCATATACCCAACAATAGTATGATCCTCTTCGAATATTGTCACCACAACCATACTTTTTTTCTGCGTGTAAGGCTTTAATGAAATGGCAAACAATACTGAAAAGTAAAGAAATAATGTTTAACACAACTCACGCGTAATCTATGAAAAAACCCTATTAAAAAATTACCTCTAGATGGATCACCCTATATTAAGAGTTTAATGTATTTTTACATAATATACATCATAAAAATCTTTATTGTTGAGTAATAACTTAACCCAATCCTTACAAAATTTTGGGGATCATATTATGGTTGGGTGTGAGCATACTAAGCTGTGAAGATCATACTATTGTTGTATGTTAAACATACTATGGTTAGGAGGATCATTATATGTGACGCGCAAAATAGAAAGGGACCTAAGGCTAAAAACTAGTTTTGTTCAGGAGATCCATTTTAAAGATTAGGTCCCTTTCCATTTGCGCTTAGAATCGTCGACTTCACTTTCATAAAACGCGCATATCTCTGGGAGGGAACACTTTTGGGGCATGGGATCGGTCTTTTTCGATTCTCAGATGTTGTCCACATCAAAAAAAAGTGAAAAGTTGATGAAAAGTTTTGTTCAGGAGAGCCATTTTAAAGATTAGGACCCTTTCTATTTGCGCTTAGAATCGTCGGCTTCACTTTCATAAATCGCGCATATCTCTGAGAGCTTACACTTTTGGGGCATGTGATCGGTCTCATTCGATGCTCAGATGTTGTCCACATCAAAAAAAGAAAAAAAATGAAAATTGATTATTTTACCCTTAGGTCCCATTCTCTATGCGCTGTCACATATGGTTGTGAGGATCATAGTATACTTATAGTTAAGTGTGAATAATAATATTGTTGTGGGGATCAAAGTAGTGTTGTGCGTGAATAATTATATTGTTGTGAGGACCTTCATATTGTTGTGAAATCATAGTATGGTTGTGTGTGAACCATACTATTGTTGTGATGATCATAATGTTGTTATACCATAACTCGTTAACCCAACCATACTTGTTCTCTTTGTGTAGCTAGTAAAAAGTAACGTAAGCCTCTAAAAAGATAATTTTCCGTATTAATGGAACTTTTTTTTAAGATATGCACTACCTTCATCTGTAACAAAATGATTTTTTTCTTAATGAGAGGGAATAACAAATTTATTCAAAATTTTTTTTGAAGAAAAGCCCCAGAATAAAGCTACACGCAGAGAAAAAATGTGGTTACTATATGGTCACGACAATAGTTTTATGATTTTTGATAAAAGCATGTTCGGCGCAACCATAGTATTGTTTATTGAATTAAATTTTGACAATAGTATGATTGTCGCAATATTAATATTATTGAAATGTAACAATAGTATAATTGTCAAATATAGAAATTAAAACATGGTTGTAACAAACATATAAATATGATTGGTGAGGCAAAAGTATTGTATTTTGAGTGTTAACAAAAATATGATTACGGCAATCATACTGTAATTGTAATTTTACTTCATTTGAGTATGTTTTTTAAAACAATGCTATTGTTACGGATCTAATGCAATAATAGTACTTTTTATATGGAATTTAAATTTTTCGAACAAACAGTTTTGGCTTTGTTTAACTGAAATATTTTTAATAAAAAACGCTTACGTTTTTTTAAAATGATTTTTTCTACTGTTAAATAAATCACTCCTGTTATTTTGAAGTTGATGTATTTTCTAATAATTTTCAAAATTCGAAACTATCGTGGACAACTTAAATAAATAATTTTAGGGACCATAGTATAATTGTGTGTGATCATACTATGGTTGTAGGGATCATAACGTGGTTGCGTGTTAATCATACTATGTTTGTATGTGAAGCATACTATGGTTGTAAGGATCATAATATGGTTGTGGAGATCATAGTATGGTTGAGTGTGCATCATACTATGGTTGTGAGGGTCATAGTATGGTTATGTCTGAACCATACTATTGTTATGAAGATCATAGTATGGTTGTGAGGATCATAGTATGGTTGTATTTGAATCATACTATTGTTGTGAGGATCACAATATTGTTGTACCACAACCATATACCTAACAATAGTATGATGCTCTTCGAATATTGTTATCCCAACCATACTGTTTCTCAACGTGTGTGTATTTTCTAAAAATAGCTTAAAGCGCTAAATCTAGCAGGAAAAGGCTAAATTGACAACGCTAGTACATAATCACAAAAAACTATTGTTTGATTTTGGTTGTATAAACAGACAGGATATTGTGGTGTGGTTGTGGTGGTTGAAGTTGCATAGTACATGCAGTGTCTTTTTTTGTACTTTATCATTTTCGCTAATTTTCAGTGTGGCCAGGCGAAATTTTGCAAAATTTTTTTAAAAAAAGATTTAAACAGAAATCCTCCAAATACTTAATGCTATAAAAGATTAAAAAACGTACTTTTTTCCACTATACTACAAAGAATTATCGCTGAAACCAATTTTTCTATCCGTAAGTGTCGTCGTAAAAAATCTTTGCGGTACGTTGAAGGTTTATTTTGATTGCCTTTTGACGACCAGATAATTAATAATGCCTGTTAATACTGGGTGATGGGGATAGATTTCGCAGAGATATATGAAAACTTGCGTAGTAAATCGAACTCACAACGACCTCATGGATATACGCGTGCTTTCCACTAGCGGCCTAATCAGATGATGCATTAGAAAAGTGAAACGATGCTCAAAGAATTAGAATGCTCGTCGAAAGTTTGTGGGGTCTTACAACAGGATGTGCGTGACAACGATGCGTATCGCATATTCGTGTTCAATACAAGAGCATCCAAATGTCACCTTTTAAAATTAATTATCTTAACATTTCCTACAGGCATTTACAAATTGGTAGCTCTTCTATTTTAATTATTAGATAAGTTGTAAGTCTATAAGACGTATTTCTTTTAAACTTATTTGATAGTTGTCTTTAGATTTAACTGAAAACCGCATTTACTTATCAGTAAAGATTCCAGAGGTGTAGATAGCCAATGCGCAATATGAACGAGGATCCATGGATCCATGTTTCATCCAAAGGTACAAAACGCTGCAAAAACTCATTAGAATTGCGGTTAAACAACTCCAAGCGATCCTTTGAAGTTGTCACGCGATTACGTTTCAATTGGTAGGAAACGCGGCAACCATCTCGCAGACAACTTACTTAAACCAAACTGATCATGTAAAATCGAAACCACGTTGTCATGTGAAATGCGTATGGCATCAACAATCTCACGCACTTTGAGTCTTCGATCGGCCAACGCCATTTGAGTTCTTTCGACATTTTCGGCTGTATTGAACTTAATTGGCCGTCCAGAAGGTTCCTCGCCATTTGTACTTATGGGACCACAACGAAAGTCCGTAAACCAATTTTTTACCATTGAAATCGATGGTGCAGAGTCCCTATAGTATTTATCAAGCTATTCCTTGGTTTGATTGAAGGGTTTTTGCGCAAAATAAAATGTTTAATGAGCACTCGAAATTCACATTTTTCAATTTTTACAAAATCCACGCGACTGTATGTTTTAAACAGCTGTTAAACACAAACTAAATGACGGCAGTAGTCTATCAACGATGGTACTTGATGCGAGCACTGTTGCATTTCATATAACTACGAGGAAATTTGGAAAAGTCGCGGTATTTTTGATATGCCCTCGTAGTAAGTTGTTATCAATAATTTTGTTCATGTATTTTGGAAACGTCTGTAGTACATAATTCTCCAAAAACAGTTTTAGATATATAATTTGTTATAGCCGCTGTAGTACTTAGGCTTGACAGCTATCAAGTGTACGTCTCTATCCAGGCAACAAATTAATTTTTAAGCCTCGATAAACAATTGTTCTACGGAGGGTTTAACTTAAAATCGTCAATCGTCACATAATAATCGGCTGGTACCACTGAAGATGTATTCAGCTTCATGTTCTGAAAATGACACCGCATCAATAAATTATCTGTTGTGGCAACGAATCCATTTTCCGTGTGCAGAGGCAGTTTTATGTGCACAATAAACTTTTTTTGGGTTTCGGCATTAAACAAAACATTAATTTCCGTTTCTACCAGTTTGTCTGCACCACTGCTTTTCGACATTGCTAATTTGCATATGCCAAATGTAGCAATGCGTAGTATAAGTAGTCCAAATGGAAGCGTAGCGACATGGCGCGGAAATGGTACTGAAACGATACTCGTATATCGGCAACGGTGAAGCCAAAGTCAAACAATTTTTGCAAATAGCGCAAATGTCCATTCTGCTTTGATATTTGTGAAGTTAATAAATCCAAATGCACACGAACAAGACTAAATCTCTTTACATTTTAAGAAAGCAAAATAATTGTTTCGAATTATTTACGGACAACTTTTCGTCGAAGATCATCATGAGGGACATGGCCAATTTCCACCTCATAGGATTTGTGAATTTACTAAATTAACCTTTACTTACCGACTCGATTCCCACAACATACTATAGAGGAACAATAGAAAACTTCTCCAAAACCAGTATCCTGTGCACGACGTAATTCTTGAACTCACATACCAGCACCCAGTGTTAAAAGATGGCTCAAGGTTTTAGATCTTTTTTAGATGGCGTAAAGATACATTTCCTGCTAGTCAAATCGCCGTGGCATTTACGAAGTGGAAACCGGCTAAAACCCTATTAGACATTTTTTTCTTTGGCGATTTGTTTACGCTTATCAACCGTGCCAGATTTCGTTAGGCACGAGTCTCTGTCAATAACCCTTGGAGTCTCAAGCGAGAAATGCTAGAACCCATCGCGGCACCGTGTCTAAGAATTATTTTTCGTTGTTACTTTTGAACCAATTGAAATGATTTCGTAATTGGGTTTCCTTAAACTTTTCTCCAGTTGCAATTTCAATAAATAGGTTCAATTTTTAAATAGTTTTACTTTTTAACATAGCAATGCAGGGTTTTTAAAAATGAATTAAGAAAAAAATGGAAGAACATTTTCTTAAGATTTTAAAATAAAATAAAAATTATAATAACATTATATTACACAACGATAGTGAACAAAAATCTGCGCACTCGACTACATAAAAAATGTATTAAAAGCCGCAATTTCTCCGTAATATTTAACTTAAAACATGTTCCAACCTAACCAACATAGCATAGCAAGAAAAACAAAATTTCCTTTCAAAATCCCTTTACAGATTGAAAATACATTTTATTTAAAAACATAAACTATAACAATAGCAATAAAATTATGTCAAGAGCAAATAAACCGAGTCCAACGGCAGAACCAAAGTATTTCATTCTTAAAAAACGCAGCCATAGGACATCGGGCTACAGCTCATGCTCCACCTTGCTCTAGGGAAAATTCCCGACGGTATGAATCATCTGCCATTTAACAACAATCAAAATCTGATCAACACGTTTGTTTCGAGTAGTCACTTTATACTTATATAGACTCGATTTCTCAATACGAGGGCTGCTATATATATTTCTGGCCTAATAATGAAAATGCGAATATTTATCATCAAAAATGGTTTTATTGTTTTTCAAAGTATTCTCCAGCATGATTTATACACTTTTGCACTCGCTCAAACCAATTGTCGAAGCACTTTTTCCACTCCGATTGAGACACCTCCAAAACATGGTTTTTGACGCTTCAACAGCATCTTCTGGCGACGAAAATCGTTGACCGCGCATTTATTTTCTTGATGTGCGGAAATAAGAAGAAGTCATTGGGTGCCATGTCAGGGCTGTACGTATTAGCCGGTCAAAAAGGCGCTGGTTTGAGCCGATGTGTGAGAGCTCGCATTGTCATGTTGCACAATGATTTGCCTTCTCTTGTTCGTTTTTCGACCATTTGCCTTGAAGTGCTTTTTCCACGAACAACTTTCGTTGGATTTGGCTCGTCTTTGAAGACCCACACGGTCGAATTCTGTTTTGTTTCGGACTCAAACGCATAGATCCATGATTCGTCACCTGTGACGATCATATAAACGTATTTTGAAGCACCGCTATCGTATTTTTTCAAAAGTTCTTTGCACCAAATTGTGCGGGATCCAACGAGAACAAACCTTTTTTACGGCCAGGTGTTTATGCAATATCGAATGTATGCTGGTGGAAGAAATGTTCAAGAACGCCTCTTTCTCACGGTATGTCACATGACGATCTTGCATTATCAGTTCACGCACGGCATCAATGTTCTCTGGCACAACGGTCGTTTTTGGACGACCTTCACGACCTTCGTCTTTGAGCGAGCTTCGGCCACGATTGAATTCATTAAACCAGTTTTTTACAGTGCTATAGGATCGTGCTTCATCGCCATACAGGGATTTAAGTTCATCGAAGCACTCTTGTCGTGATAGTCCACGTCGAAAGTTGTGAAAATGATAGCACGAAAATGTTCACGAGTTGATTCCATTTTTTGCCAAATTGATTTTTTCAAGTCACTGTAAACAACACAAATGATGGCCGAACGTCAAAACGTTCCGAGTACGTTTATGCTTAAAAATGTCAAACTTTACAATGCAAATGTCAGATGGCGCCAGGCAACACTTAGTGTTGCCTAGTCCAGTGATAAACAAAGCAACCCTCGTACTTTTTTTCGAAAACTTTTTTTTTTGTGTATAGAAGGATGAAGAAAGTACACAGTGTTGGATATGCCAAATTGAAGCTGGAGCATCCGTTTTGAAAAGTTTTCAGTACGTATGCTCGTGATTGCGTTTCGATGTTTTGTCTTCCGTATTCTTTCGTACTCTTCAACATTAATTATGTTACGAGTATTTCCAGGGCCTGGAGTGCACCACCGGCAATAAACGATAGTGCGCACATTCATTGTAAAACTCCCATCATTGTGTCCGAATGCGGAAAGGTAAATTTGTAGTCACCTCGTCAGTGCGGGGAGAAATTTTTAAAAGAAGTACTCGAATCGAAATTAATATGAGAAAATCCAATTACATTGATCTACTTATACTTACGAGTACATCGACCAAAGGCGCAGGGCTTGTTTTCGTTTGGCTGCAAAGCGGATATTTTTGCGACTCGTCTGCAAAGGTGGCTTCCTCATTGAAGTATTTTATGGATGATGGATACAATAAATAAGTGCACACTAAACGCCGGTGTAACTGAATAGTGGAGATCGGTCACAACGACTTTTGTGCATGCTAAACAATTTGGAGAATAATTATATTTTGTTGATATTTTCGTACTTGGCATTTATAATTATAAGTATAAAAATGTATTTCTTTGTTTAAGAAATTTGTCAAAGAAATACATTACGAGCCTGACGGCTTAGGTGGTCAGGCTCGTGGAAAGTTATTTCTATTATGTGATCTCAGCAAAAACTAATGAATCGTGTGATATTGGTCTTAGACGTAATTCGTCCACTTGATGCAATGTTTCTTTTCTTTTTCGCAAATTAGTTTGAAGCAATCACTCCGTTTGCAAAAGTGTTTTGTTGGTGGCGGCTGAGTAAGGAACATAACAGCAGTCAGGCAGGGTCATCTATTTGTCTACGACACGAGACAATTTGTTATTAAGTCGTTAAAATAATTACTTTTTTATGAGAGATTATATGCAAACACGATAAATTATAGAAGATGGATGAAATGATCTTTAAGGAGAAGTTGAAAAACACACAGGCATTTGGGAAAGCTGATTTTGTGTTAAAAATGTGCTAATTTAGTGTTTCAATTTTGACTTTTTAGCGTTCTTGTGATTGTGTACGAAAGTCAACGTGCACAAATAAACGGAGAATTTGTGCGTTACTGAGTGGTGTTTTTGTACGATATTGCAGAGAAGATGCATTTCGCCCATCTTAAACAATTTAACGTGTTTGATTCTATGTAAAATGTATCGAAAAAATTGATTCCAGATGTAGTATAAGCGAGTAAGAGCCTAAACTGTTGATCTAAAATATGTTTTATTTACAATCTTTATATTTTCGTAACAAACGGTTGAAGCATTTAATTATTTGTGTCACAGGGGGTGTAGTTATCGCTTTGCCGTGTAAGGTTATACCCTTTAGACTAAATGTCGATGTTTCTCGACTATAATAAAAAATAACAAAAGTCAACCTATAGACTTATCGACTTTTTAGTATAAAAAGTCGATTAAAGACGGCTTTTTCTTTAGGGAAATAAAAATGAAATATTTTGGGATAAAAAACATGTTTTCTTTGTATAAAAAAAACCTTTTTTTTTAAAAATAATAGTGATTAAAACATTACTCAAGTTCAGTTATTAAAACAATGGATTAAAATATATGGAACCACATGTCCGCATCAATTGATTTATATTGTTCCATTGTTTTCCACAAAAGTATTGGATAAGGATTTGTTTTACGACAACCAGACGGTGTCTTCAGAAAGAGCTTCAATTGTATTGGAACACCATTGTCATCATTATTGCCTTTTTGCTAATAGTGTTTACACTCTTGTCGATGAACCCTCATATGCAATCCTCACGCAGAGAAAAAATATGGTTACTATATGGTCGCGGCAATAATAATTTGTTCTGCGCAATAAAACATATACATAGTATTGTTTTCGAATTTAATTTTGAAAACAGTTTGATTGCCGCGATATTAATACTATTGAAATGTAACAAAATTATTATTGTTAAATTAAAAAATTAAAATATGGTTGTTGCACCTATATAAATATGGTTGGTGCGACAAAAGTTTTGTTTTTGGGTTTTATGTTAACAGCAATATGATAACGCCAATCATACTGTATGATTATAATTCTTCCAAACTTGAATATGCTTTTTAGAACAATGTTATTGTTACGGATCTAATGCAATAATAGTAATTTTTTATGGAATTGAAAATTTTCAAATTGCTTTGGCTTTGTTTAACTGTAATACTTTAAATAAAAACGCTTCCTTTTTTAACTGATTTTTTTCTTCTGTTAAATAAATCTCTTTTTATTTTGAAATGTGTATTTTTTTAATAGTTTTCGTAATTCAAATCTATTGCTGACAACTTAACCCAATTCTAATAAATTCATAGTGTAATTGTGTGTGATCATACCATGGTTGTAGGGATCCAAACTGTTGTTGTGGGGATAAAAGTAAGGTTTAAAGAATCATATTATGGTTGTATTTGAATCATAATTTTGTTGTGAGGATCATAATATTGTTGTACCACAACCATATACCCATATCATACTCATATCATACTATGATACTATGGTTGTAGGGATCCATACTGTGGTTGTGAGGCTTACTATGATCCTTGTGAGAACCATAGTTGGTTGTATTTGAATCGTGCTTTTGTTGTGAGGATCATAACATTGTTGTACCACAACCATATACCCAACAATAGTATGATGCTCTTAGAATATTGTTACCCCAACCATACTTTTTTCTACTTGGCCTTGGAACTTGCCACTACAATAAAGTTACAACTTTTATGTACAGGGTGGCTGATGGAAGAATCTACCAAAAAAAGTTTATAACTTTTTTCTATTTAATAAATCTGGTTAATTTTTTTTTTATTTGGCAGATTGATTTTTAGATTTAACAAAAATGGATAACTTTGAAACTGAAACAAGAATTTGGATTTTCCGACACTATCGCGCACTGGAGTCCGTAGTTTCAGTTCAAAGAGAGTATAGGCGCACGTTTGACGGCAATCCTCCGAGCAGATGGACCCTACTCAGACTTGTTAACAATTTTGTCGAGCACGGGACAGTCAACAGAAACCCTAACCATCGATATCCTTTAGTTCGGACGGAGGAAACAATCGCAGCTGTTGCTGCTGCCGTGCAAAACAATCAAAAAGTTTCGACAAGAAACTTATCTGCTTAATAGGGTATAAGCAGACAGTCAATTATGCGCAAAGATTTAGACTTATTCCCATATAAAATTCAAATGGCCAACAAACTGAACGCAGCAGACTTCCCGATTCGCTTGCAATTTTGCGAGAAGGGGACCATTTTGATTAAAACGGCAACATAAAAAAACAAGCTTGTCGAATATGGAGTGCTTCTTACCCACAGATACTCCATGAGACGGAATTCCATCCACTTCGTGTCACAGTGTGATGTGCGGTTTCATCACGCTGCATTGTCGGGCCCTACTTCTTCGAAGAAAACGGTCATACCGTTACGGTTACTGGAGACCGTTAGTTGAGAGAGTTTTTCTATCCAGAATTACGCCGAATCAGAATTTCTTTCTACTCTGTTTGGTTTCAGCAAGATGGTGCATCTCTTCACATAGTCCGGCTTGTTATGACAGAATTGCGACGAAAAATTCCCAATAAGCTGATATCCAGAAACTCCACATTGCGCTGGCCCCCAGGTCGCAGGTCGCGGAAGACTGCAATGAATTCTGCCTTATACTTCAGCGGGCTTAAACTAAACGAATTTTGAACTTCTCTACCACGAGATCCTTACAAAAGCCAACATACAAAACCTTCAATATTTTATTAACTAAAAATAGTTTAGAATTCTCAAATATGTAAACGTCTTAAACCTACTGGGGTAGGCTATTCAAACGGATATATTTTTTGCCTAACGTTGGCCTTTAAATGGTGCGGTATTTTGGCCCTATTTTTCCCTACAATGGCTTTCTTCAGCGTGTTTATACTGGCATATTTTTAAACACTCCACCAAAGATTGACGTTCCTATCCGTTGGTCGGAGACCCTATAGAGTATATATATATATTACTAAGCATCGTGAAACACTAAGACCTCTAAAATCTAGCCATTTCCGTCTGTCAGTCACTGTGTCTGTTGAAAGCACGATAGCGGTCAAACGATTTAACCTAGAATCCTGATATTTTGCATGACGATGGCATATGAGCATAAGCTGTGTGAGATTGTAAATAAATTTGGTCCAGGGCGAAAAAAATCCCTTAAAGGGACTAAAGGTAACTCGGAAAAAAAAACTTTTTTGAGAATTTGCTTAACAACTCATAATTTGTTGTGGAAGGATAATGGATAAAATTGATTTTAATTTTTGGGACGCACTAAGTATCTCCTGTGGTCCAAAAAACGTCCTGCATGATCAAAACTGGCGTTTAACAGTTAAAGCAAATTTAGCTACTAATCGAAATTTAGAGTAACTTCAAGTTTTGGCTGAGATTGGGGAAGGACGCATGAGTCGGACCACATTTTTTAAGCTTATCGAACTTAACGACGTTTTACTTGTTAGTGTCCACCTTGATCTCCAAACTGACCTAAATGGAAAAGCCCATTGGACTTTTATCTGGCGAATTCGAAAGCCATTGTGAGGTCGAAATGGTGCTTTTTTACCATTCTTGATTCACACGAGCTTTATGAGACGGTGCCAAGTCTTGCAAGAACGTCCATGGTCTATGACCGAAATGTTTGCGTGCCCACTTCTCTAAAGCACCTTCCAAAACATTTTCCCAATATTGGACAGCGTCTATCGTTGGTCACAGCTACCCATATCACTACCTGAGGTGGAAAATTACTTTGGCTGGCCATTCGTAGGCTTAGATTTTCGTAGGTGCGTTTAGTTAAGTAAACATGATAAATTTAAGAGTTTATCGACGGCTCAATAATGATTTTTTTTTCATCTAATTCTCCACGTTCGTGCAAGTGTAACAACTCCTTTGCTCTTTTGAGCCTACTTACATTTTAGACTGCTGCCTGTAACATTAGAACGATCTACGGTGCGAATTACAAACATTTTATTAATTTTAAGATAGTTCAGTTCACGAACAATAGCTGGTTGCAATTTTCCGGCCAATTCGTCGAATTTCTTTTGTTCTATAAAACTTAGATGCACATAAACATCAGTCGTTGGTATGAATTTGACATAGCTGGCTTTATAAGTTTGCCACTATTGGCAACACTTTAATCGCCATGCGTTTTCGAAATATTTCGGATCAACCAACCTAGATTTGTTCGCTCTTCAAATCTATGTTCTCCATCCTACGTATCTAGAATTTTTGACTGCACAAATCCAGAGTTTTTCAAGTTACAAAAAAAGTAAAAAAGCCTTATGATTCCAATTCTGTAATTTGTCATTCAAAACAGATAAAACAGCATTTCGAACAAAATAATCGAAATGTTACTAACAGAGAACCGCAAACCTAGAAATCCATGAAGGGATTCATCATTAAAATGCGCTTTACAACTTTTAGTCTATGAAGGTTATGCAATAAGAAGAAGTGGACTGATTCCACCGGGCCGTCGCTTATATGCACTTTCATGGATTCCGGCCCACCACCCACTTTTCTACCAGGGCGTGTTGCATTCCGTGCCAACATAATATATATCATTCCGGTATAAGTTCACGAGATTTGGCCCTTCGAAGTTCAGAGTTGAATGGGCGGCGCCACGCTCTTTTGTTCAATTTTTACAAAACAAAGTCTGTAATAATATGTAAATCATTGTTTTACTCCGTTAAAGTTTTAAAATGATCGGTCAATTACTTTGGCCATGAATGGGGGCGTAGAACCGCCCACTTTTGCACTTTGCTGTGATTTGTTCCATGCCAATATGGTATTTTCAAATATCATCGTCATTTCACTATCAGTTCATGAGATATGGTCTTTTTAAGTTCAGGGTTGCACGGGTGCAGCCAAGCTCTCTTGTTCAATCTCATCGTCATGTACTCCACAAAGATTATCTGGCCATACGGAACATAATTTAAACATTGAATCTGGATATATCACAACTTGATTCCGTCCCTGTGTGGCTGAATTTTTTTTACCTCTTGACCGATTCGGCTCATTTTCAATACCAACCGTTTCAAACATGTTTCTGCAAAATTTCAGTAGTGCTGCGTGTAAGACATGGTTTGATTATCTTAGATTTTGAGGACGTTCGAGATTTATTCTGGGGTCGTCGACTTTTTCGAGATGTTGCAAACGTATGTTCAAAGTGAATATACCCTCTTTTCTGTGGTTTCAATTGTGAATATAATCCAGAAAGATACTGCAATCATTCAAAACGTTCGGTTTTTTATGGGCGCCACAGCGATTTGAAAAAAGTGGAAATGGGGTTAATCGGTTCAAAGCTGGTCTGAACCAATAGTTCGGTTTTAAAAAAAGTTTTAATTCCGGACTATTCTGAATTATCGAGGGTTTTTAATTATTGTTTTTTTTTCTAAAAAAACCGTTCATATATGTTATTTATTGCTTAGTAGGTATGCATTTATTAAAATATAAGTAAATTCTTTGGAAAATTAAAAAAAAAATATTTTATGTTGATATAAACAAATAAAAATACATTTTATAGTATAGGACTCAATTATCAACTCTAATTTACTAATGTTTGCAGACGACGTTAAATTATTTTCCTCTTATGCTAGCTTTGCGGACAGTCACATACTGCAGGGTGATTTGGACAGATTTAGTACTTGGTGTGAATTTAATTTTATGGAATTAAACCTTAAAAAGTGTAAGCATGTGTGCTTTTCTAGACGTAGCTTGTTGGCTACTAAATTTAATTTATGTGGCTCTGAATTGGCATCGGTTGATTCATTTATTGATCTCGGTTTTATGATGGATAGAAAGTTGAATTTTAATAACCATATCATTACTATGGTAAATAAAGCGTATGGTGTCTTTTATTTTGTGAAACGCTGGGCAAAAGAGTTTACTGATCCATATACTACGAAACAGCTTTATATTTCCCTAGTTAGGCCAATTTTAGAATATGGATCAGTGGTTTGGGATCCCCAATATGATTACTATGTTAACAAAATTGAGTCCGTGCAGAAAAAATTTTTAATATTCTGCTTAAGAGGTCTTCACTGGAATACTGGTTATGAACTTCCTTCTTATAATGGCAGGTTAAATCTTATTAAATTGCCCTCATTGAAGAGTAGGCGAACTATGATGAATACGATGATGGTATATATAATTATATGTGGGGTTGTGGCTTCTGAATACTTAATATCAAATATTTCTATTAACGTCCCTTTTAGACCTACTAGAACTATCAGTTCTTACACTTGGATTTTCAAAGGCACAATTATGCATGTGGGGACCCATTCCGTAGAATGTGTGCTGATTTTAATTCGTTATATCATTTAATTGATTTCTCCTTAGGTTTTGATTCATTAAAAACTGTAATAATTTTTTATTTAAACTCATTACACCAAGGCTCATTGTCTTCATAACAATTTAGGCTGCTATAAACAAATTTAGTAATTGTTATTATTCGTAAATACTTATGTATATTATGCTTTATTTTATTTTTATTAGATTTTAATATTGTAATAAAGAAAGGTGGTGGTAATATTTTGATTTTGTATTGCATGCTTCTAGTCCTTCTCATACTTTGATTGGATTGTATTATTGTATTAAATTAAGGTGGTGGTTATATTATAAAGTATTAATTTGGTGTTTATATTTTCTAGTGATTATTATTAATATTTTTTTTGTACCGATTGGCTGTTGATAAATATCTGTAGCTAATTTACATGGATGACGTTTCTTGTCATCTCCATTATGGATCGGTCCGTAATGTGTACGTTGTCCCTACGTCATGGCCTCCTCGGTCGGCTGGGGCGGGTGTGAGTGGCGTGGGAACGTTCGTCTAAAAAAAACAAACAAAAAAGGGTGATCCATCTAGAGGTATTTTTTCAGAACAAAAAAATATTAAAATTCAAATAAAGTGTGGAATCTTTATTGGTAATCTGAATGGACATTTTATGGCATTTATTTATTGAATATAATTTCTTCAAGTGGTGGCTGCAACTACGCCTCAGGGTCCAATTTTGGATGACTCGTTCGAGCATTTCGACCAGTATGGCTTTAATGACACGCGTAATGTTGGCTTCCAAAACATGAATCGTAGCTGGTTTGTCAGCATAGCCTTTGGACTTTACGTAACCCCAAAGAAAACTGTCTAAAGGTGTGACATCACTCGATCTAGGCGGCCAATTACAGTTACGTTCCGGCCATCATCATTTTTGAAAAAATATTGACCGATGATTCCACCAGCCCATTAACTGCACCAAACCATGGTTTTCTCTGGGTTTAATCACAGCTCTTGACGTTGCCGTTAAGCCAGAAAGGGGCCTCATCATTGAATAAACCGTTGTTCGAAAACAGCGGATCTTCTCGTTTCTCATTTCCATAATTCAGCTGTACAATTTGGAGACGTTGTTGCAGTGTTAGTCGTTCTATGATAACATTGCAAACAATACTGAAAATAAAGAAAATAAAGCTTAACGCAACTCACGCGTAAACTCTAAAAAATACCTCCAGATGGATCACCTTATATATGTAAATTTGTGTGTCATCGGAATATATCGCGGAAATGTTAATTTCAGTCCACTGTGAATTGTCGTCCATCTAATGAAAATTCTCCAAGCGCTACCAACCGCGCCAAAAAGTATGCACCGATTTTATGATTACGATTTTTAGCAAAGAAACGCACCGAGTGGAGGGTATACGAAGCGATTGGAGACTTTCACTAATTCAAGTAAAAATTAAGTTAAGCCTCTGCAACTAAGACTGCATAGCGAAACCGCAATAGTTAAGCCCGATAGATAAGTCATTATTAATTTTAAGCGCTTTTATGGAAAAAGTCCTGCAGTACTCGATTCCTTAACAAAGTTGTTTAGGAAAGTTATTCTTTTTTGGCTTATAGTCGAAAATGTTTTCCTTTAAGGGACTGAAGGTACCTCGTTTTTGGGCATTTGCTTAGCATGCTGAATAAATGTCACATTGCAACAACGTTTACAAATCGTTCAACTTTATTACGAAAATTCACGTTCTGAGAGGAACGTGTTTCGTGCACTTCGTTCAACGTATGGTCAACATAATCGGCCTACTGAGCGTACTATTCGCAACAATATCACCCATCTTGAAACCCAGCATTCATTATTGGATAATATTCGACCGAATAGACCACGTCCAGCACGCAGCCGTAGCTGAGAGAGTACACCAAGGCCGTGGAGAGTCGATTCGACGCCGTTCGCAGCAACTCGGACTGACATATGGAACGACTTGGCGCATTTTACGTCGAGATCTTAAATTGAAAGCGTACAAAATACAGCGTGTGCAAGAACTGAAGCCGCCCGACGTGCCCAAGCGAAATCGCTTTGCTTTATGGGCTCTTGAAAAGTTCCAAGAAGATCCGACGTTTTCGAGCCAAATTTTGTTCAGCGATAAGACCCGTTTCTGGCTCAATGGGTATGTAAACAAACAAAATTGCCGCATTTTGGACGAAGAGCAACCAGAAGAGGTTCAAGAGCTGCCACTTCATCCAGAAAAAACAACGGTTTGGTGTGGTTTGTGGGCCGGTGGAATCATCGGTCCATATTTCTTTAAAAATGATGGCGGTGAGAACGTAATCGTCAATGGTGATAACCAACTATTTGATGCTTGAAATTGAAGTTCGTGATCTCGACGATACACTTCCCGCACATCGCATCAATCAATGGATTTATTGAGAGATCATTTCGGTAGATAATTTCACGTTTTGGACCGGTCGATTGGCCACCAAGATCGTGTGATATCACACCGTTAGACTTTTTTCTTTGGGGCTACCTAATGTCCAACGTCTATGCTGACAAATCAGCTACGATTCAGGTTTTGGAAGCCAATGTTGCGCGTGTTATTAACGCCATATGTATCAAAATGCTCGAACGAGTCATTGGACTCAACGGATGGACCATCTGAGACGTAGCCGCGACCAACATTTGACAAACATTATCTTCAAAAAATAAATGCTAAAGAATGTTCTTTAAAATGATAATAAACATTCCCCATTCAACTTGAATTTTCAGGATCGTGACAAAACTATTTTTTGAGCAAGAAGGCTGCCAATTGGTACAACATTTTAGGGCACGTTCGGGATGGTCTGTAGATTGTTTATGTGTAGTTTGCAGAAAATCGGAATAGTGGGCGTGGTACCTCTCATACAAATCACAAATTAAAAATCTATTATTCCTGCTCCTGTTTACGGTATTTGAACAATAATTGGTATGTTAGTTCAGTGCACCTGTTATTCTTCTTCGAAATATCAATCCACCACGGAACCAGACTTTCAGTGAAAATAAAATTTGAAGGCATAACAACGTTTGCCGGGTCAGCTAGTAGAATATAAGTTAGACTAGCTAAAGAAAATCTTTGGATGTCACGGCCCATGCTATCACCTTCCACTCAAGTAAGTCGGATCAACTGATTGAAACTTTTTTACTTGTTGAAAATACAGAAAGTTCTAATTATATAGATTTTATTTTAGCAGAATCGTATGAATACTCGTAGTATTGCAATTTTTATTCAAATACCAAAGTGGGCGGAATGGTGCATCAGAATGGGGCGTGTCATCCAATATAATCCGTTAAAAAATATAACGGAGATCACAATTTAAGCGCACTGTGTTACATAAGGGAATTTTCAATCTAGAGGTATTTTTTAAAATAAAAAAACATACACAAAACCAAATCAAGTGTGGAATCTTTATTGTTCATTCGAAAGGACATTTCATGTCATTTATTTTTTTAATATAATTTTCTTCAAATGTTTGCCGCAACTATGCCTCAGGGTGTCCATTCTGAGGGTCTAATTTTGCATGAATCGTTTGAGCATTTCGACCGGAATGGCGTTAATGGCACTCGTAATGTGGGCTTCCAAAACTTGAACTGTAGCTGGTTTGTCAGCATAGACTTTGGACTTGAGGTAGCCCCAAAAGAAAAAAAGTCAAAAGGTTTGATATTACACGATCTAGGCGAACAACTCACCGGTCCAAAACGTAAAATTAGCTGTTCTTCGAAATGACCTCTCAATAGATCAATTGTTTGAGCAGCTGTATGGCAAGTGGCACCGTCCAGTTGAAACCAAATGTCGGCAAGATTACCGGCTTCAATTGCAGGTACCAAAAACTCCGATATCATGGCACGGTCGCGAGCACTATTAACGGTTCCGTTCCGGCCGTCATAACTTTTTTAAAAATATGGGCCGATGATTCAACCATTCCATAAACCCCACCAAACAGTGATTTTCGCAATGTAATTCGTGGGAGGTACTAGAATGAGGCGTGTCAACGTGTTTATATACTACTCGTACTGTACCATATTGACGCATATTTTCGTGTGGCCACAATTTGTCATTTCTCGCAAACTATTATCGATAACGGGTGAATTTTTTTGTTACTTGGTAGGATAGTTTTGCTTAAGAAATAGTGTACTGTATTACTGTACTGTTTACACGTGGAGTATTTTTATAAGTTTCCACAGGGACTATATTTTAGTCAAATTGGAATTTTAGAGGAATCTAACTTCTGATATAACAAAGGGGGGTTAAAGAGATATTCTGCAAGAAGATAGGTGAGAGTGTTCCCTTTGAGCCTATATGTACTTTTGTACCAGTCTCGACCCGTCTGTAGAACACTTTTTTTAATGGAATGAAATACGTCGGATTTATTTTCTTTTGTTTTACCTACACACAGAGACCAGATTAGTTGTCGCAACCGAATTTTTTGCAAACCGAAATATTAATGTTGCATGCAACTCGAGTATGCCATCAGTACAACCGAATGTTAGTTGGTGCTCTGCAACGTGCAGTAGTTGTAATAGAAGTATCGGTCGAAAATACGATGAATCCGAACCTCCAGAGAAGAATTTTTTCATATAAAATTCCACATTACGCACTTGTTAAACGAAAGAATTTTAAATTTTCAGTAGAGGCAAAAACGCTTTTCTTATATACTTGAAGTACAGTTAGAACTCGTTAGTCCGAATGATTGATTGCAGACCATAATTCAGATAATTGGATACTTTCGTCTTCACGTGAAGATTTTACTTTACGTAGTTACTACAATTTATATGTTTGTTACAAATGATTTTTCACCATGAAAATAATGTTTTAATATTATAAATTATATATTTAAAACCGAGGTTAACATTTCCCATTTTAAAAAACCAAAAAAATGTTTATTTTTTTTAAAAAAAGGCATACTATAGGTATTTATAGAAACAAAACCGAACCGAAATAAAAACAACTATATACTGTAGTTTATTGAGAATTTATAGGAGATTTTTAGTAAATATCGATGAGGCTTTCTTCTTAAAAAAAATCTGTCTTCTTTTTACTGAACGCATAATGAAGAATGAATTCAGCAAAATTGGAAAGCGTTCGAGCCATAACACACTTTTAAAGTAATGTCCATTAAAAACGTAACATACGATTATTTTGATGTCAATTTGGATGACAGAATACAATCAATTCGAATTATAGAGTATGTAGGAAATGGAAAATGCAGATAGGATTATTGGATAATTCGGATTAGCGCAGTTCGGATTACCGAGGTCTTACTGAACAGAATTATCTGAAGAGTGTTTAAGAACAAAAAGAAAGAAGACGTTTTAAGTTATGTTCAAATAAAGTAAATTCCTGCAGCACCGAAAGGCAATACTGCAAAATAAAATACTTGATTTCGTCAAATAGAGTAAACGTAGATTTTATAATACTCTGCAAACTGGTTAGGAGATCTATCAGAGGAAGCCCAGGAAAAAGAAAAAGGATTACAGATTTTATAGAGCGTCCAATACAAATGAAGTTGTATTTTGTTGGCAACGTCAGATCCGCTCACCTCTAGCATTCGAAATCCATGGAAAGTAGAACATCGAAACAGTAAAAAACGATTCTGAGCCACTGTGCTTCGTGTAGACATCACCAACCCGCTCGGCGCTACAAGCGGGAACCTTTAGATCAAAGAGCAGAAACCGTCAACAATTTCAGAGTAAATGACGTGCTTGGAGGCCATCCTCCAGAGGTAGCCAGGAGGAGAAGAGGCTCTCGCTAACCAGATTACTAATGGCGAAGTTATCATCTGGCTGGTGTAGACTCCTCAGTTCGTACCGGTACCGAATTGACGACGGTGTGTCAAACACGTTTCTCGCAAGCCAGCAGGGACCCCACTTAATCTGTCCAGATGCCCAGCCAAGTGCACGCAGTTGTGCCTCAGGTCCCTCTGGACACAAGTGGCGCAAGTCGCCACCAACCGGTAGCAAACGACGGACAGGACGGCCACAACGTGCAGGCATAACCACACATTTTAAAGCCTCTACAGCAAAAACCAATGCATTCGCCTATGTCCTACTAAATTTTAGACCACAAGTATTGGGTATTGTCGGATCCGAAACGATTATTGTTATGTGATTATCCGAAAACGTTACAAAAATCATTAAAACTTTATTCGTAAACAACAACAATAACAAAGAATAAACAGCTGTTCCTTACACCCAGAGCACACCTCAAAAACATATTTACGAAAGTTGCATTGTAGTACAACATTTTTGTATAAAAAATGTCAACAACAGCTGTTCAGATATAGCACATACAAAATTAAGGACACCCTTGTGAACACCCTAAAATTTCTCAGTTTTGTCTTTGCTAAATAAAAACTGGAAATTCATTTACCAGAATAAACGAGGAAATATGTTTGAGCTATTTTATTTAATTATCAACGATTGGCAAAGCTTTCAGAAGGGAGAAATCTTTGCCAATCGTGTGTTGAAACAGACGGACGACCTGAAAAAAAACCACACTAATTTGGATTGTCTTTTTTATTATTGAGCTGCTATATTTAATATAAAAAATCTTTCATCCATGCATATTAAGAAATTGGCGTATGAAACGTATTTAATGTACAAAAGAATTTACAAACTAAGCAAATCTGCTTACTTTGTAATTGCGAAGTCAATCGAGTGCGTAAGCTATGCCTCTGAGTAACCATTGATTCGTTTTCGAATCAAAAGTATTTGGAGTTGTAAGAAGACTAGCTTACATGTCCCATTTCATTGTATTCAAATATGTAAGTGTGATGGTTTACTGGCAGTTTAAAAAGTACAATTTTTTTGTGTTAATTTACAAAAACAAATAAATGTGTGCTGTTTTTTCGCTTTCCAAAAAAAATGTTTCATTGAATTTTTAATAATTAATTAATTTTGGAAAGTAATAGGTAACAAAAACAATGGTTAAAAAAAAGTATGTATGTGTTCAGTACCAGACAGAATTAATTGTTATATGTTTGTTAAACATTAGTCTAATTCCCGTAATTTGTATGCCTGCTTCGATTTCTGCAAACTTATAGATATTTGTACACAAGCATATGAACATTACTGCAAACATTTTTATGTTTGGGTGCAAAAAATTATGTGTTTGTACATAAGCGTATGCATGTTTGGAAACATTGCTTTGAACATATAATAAATAGCAAGCTCCAAACCTTTTTACGAGTAGGTTTCTTGCATAATATGTTTACATGCAAACATATTTTGTTAAACACTTCATTCTTCGTGTATGGGCACCCAGAAAAAGTGACATTTTCGGTTTAATTTAGTCGATTTAGACCTATCCCTTTTCTAATGGAATACAAAAATCGGGTTGACTATGGAATAGGGATACTAAACAATGGAAATATGGGTTCTCAAATATAATTTGAGTCATTGGCCATGGGCCAATAATTCAAATGAAATAAATCATTTATTTTTAGTATTGAGCTAAGTTTAGAACTCAGATCCAAAGTGCCTAGGGCTGGAAAAATTCCCTTCCAATGTGGACATAAAGTCAAATATGCACTTAATTTGAAAATTTTACAACGATTCGTTACTCTCAACTTCCAATGCCATACTAATATGGAAAAGACGTTTAGGTACATTTACTTCCAATATCCCTCTCCCATCATCCCCAATACTTTCAATGCCTTTCTGAAACGCAATTCATTCAGTGAGGAAGTATAAACTTTTAAATTGTCCACTTGTTTTGTTATGAACGAAAAGACTTCTTGTCTGACGGTTTTTCCGTGGCATGGCAGCTCTGCAAAGAATTAAAAGTGTCTACAAAGACAATTGCAAATAATATGTTTAAGACACCAGTCGTGTTTTATTTTAAACACGAAAAAATGAGCGGCACTAATGATTGTGTTAGAGTATTTTTTAAGTTTAGCAAGGGGAAATAACCTAGTGGATCTTAAGTATAAATATGTAAAGGACTTAAACAGACATATTATTTATGAAATTATAGGCTCAAATTTGGGATTAAAGTCAGAATGGGAGCAAAACCAATCATTTTTGTTTATATTATACACATGGACATTAAGATCACAAAGACGAAGGAATCTTGAAACAGGACTTTAAAAACATGCCTGCGTCAGACGCATCGTTTGATGTTGATACATGAGCAATGACACATTTTTGACAAGTATCAAATGAATAATAATCTTGAAAAGAGAATTCTAAAAAAGTCTCCTTCTGTGTTATTTAACTTTTATGTATGTCTGGTACACAGAAAAAACATTAAATTTGAGATCAATTAAAATATTTGTTTAGTTGATTAATTTCTAAATTAAAAGTTCTACAATAACTAAAATTACAATATTGTTAGTTGTCAGTGATTTTAATTAATAAAAACGTTCATTTGACGTTGCAATTGCTTGCTATTTTTGTAAAATATATTAACAAATTCAACAAGCTTAAGGTCAATTTTTTTATATTTTTATTTCTTTTTGTTTCAAAGTATAGCGAAATATTGAAATAAATAAATAAAAATAAAAAAGGGACCTTAAGCTTGAATAAAAATAAAAATAGTTTGATACTAATAGGTTGAATAAACTAACACGAAATAAAATATTAACAACTAATTGGTTTGTTTCTGATTTGTACAAGAATGTAGTTGTCATTATCATGCAAGTTTCAGGAAAATCATCAATTTTATACAGTTCTTGTAATAAAATATGTTTTTTTTAAATATTATACAATATAGCTTCCGTCGAAGTTTGTTGCATTTTAAAAAACGATATTGGGGTTGTTTCCCCAAGAATGCATCTGACCAAACTGTTAATTGATTCGATTAATTAAATTTGGAGGAAAAATCAATCATATTTTGATTAATAATTTAGAGGAACTATTTTTGCTGTGTAGAAAATGCATTTGGCTTTTTTTACTTTGTGTTGTACGATTATTACTCATCCGCCACCTACGGATCCATCTTCATTTTCAAAGCGACTAATAAGGATTTGTAATATCGTAAAGAACATTTTCAACTCTATTTTTTTAACTAAAGCAATTTCGTATAGCATTTCATGCTATTTAAAAAATGATGCAATTTCTGCGACCAGTGGTAACAAAGCTCTCGATACGACCAACAACCGTTTTTATACAACTACAGATAGTTTGTTTATTCGCGTTGATAATCAGTTTTTGTTTTTTTTTTTGTTGGGAAAGGAACACAACTCATATCACCAGCGACGGCGAATTCACTTTCTTATTGATATCGACAACATTCCCAATATACCATTTTCAGCATGTTTAATGCCACTGGAGAAGGGCAAATCAAGTTCCCTTGAGAAAATCCTCTTAATTAGTCTGGTATTTTTAATGCCATCCATCACCACATTTTCCACGAGTTTTCGGACAATCCAACTTTGAGTTCGCTCGCTTTTCCAAATGTTGACTTGTTTCCTGTTTCACCTAACCTCTTTTAGGCTATGTCTGAATATTACATGTAAGACGAACCAGGTCCAACCAATTGCACAGACAAAGCCTAGTAGAGGCTAGATTCAGACCAAGACTCATGCGTCCATCCATTTCTACTGAAATCCAAACGCCCAAAGAGCAGTAAAACCGCCAGCCACCGGCCACGGACTAAGCGTGCATGTGTAGGTACGTGTTGTACATGCAAGCGCATTCAAGATACACACGAATTCACTTTCACTTGGTTTCTTTTCGTTTTTTTGCTTGTTTTTTCTGTTTATTTATTTTTTTCCTATTCATTGCATGCGATTATTTATACAAATTTTCGCGCATTTAAACACGAACGCTGATAACTGCCACCGACTGGCCACCACAAAATCAGACGTACCGAACGAATAAATGGCATTCCAAAGATAGCACATATCTTTCGTTGGAATAGCAGAGCAAAGCGAGTACACACAACCCAGCACTGCACAGCACATCCACGACAGCGACAATGGCAATGGCAACAACATCGCCGCTGTACCCAACAAATTTCAAGGAGAAAAAGTTCAAGTTCAAAGATTTCTAGACGAACGACGACGGCGATCTGCAGCCGCGCTGCGTCGTTGTATCCGACAGATCGTCGATCGTGCCAACCTTTTGTTTGAACGGCAAACAACGTTCAAATGTTTTTATGCTCCAAACGCTCAAATATCTCCAAGTTGCTCTCATATATGCCAATGGCGATGTGCTCGAGAGACAAACGACTGAATAGTGCTCACGACCTCCAGCCACACCACCACTGGTTTTCTCCGATGCTCAGTTGGGGATGATGGATGTTTTCTATTCCCGTCTGACTGTGTGCGAGAGTGCTAACAAATCATAGTTGTTGCTATGAAGTCTTCAACGTTGACGCCGGTAAAACTAATCCATGTCAGTAGAACACTTTCAGTTTTTTTCTATTTGTTGTCGTCTCTCTGTGACGCATAGCTCTGTGAGCTGAGACGGTAGAATATGAATAGAAAACACCGTACACCGTTTCCCACGAGCAAGTGGAAACTTCCCAAGCTGTGGCAGTGTGCGTATGGGTGAGTGTGTGTTTAGTTTCCAAATTTCGTGTTTTTTTTGCCGTTTTTCGGTACACAAATTCGAATCAGACTTGAAATTCATATTGACCTTTTCACAAAATTTTCATTGATTTGTTCACACTTGAGTTGCAGTTGGCTTTTGAATGCGATCGTGCTTTTACTGTGGAAATGGTGTAATTAAACGTTTTTCTTTTTGCAACCATAAATGACACATTTGTTTTCAAATAATAATTAAGTCGTACAATAAATAATGATGGGAGTACACTTTTGTAATCGTATGCCGGTTAGTCGTAGTACGCGTTCATTGTTTCGTATATCGGCCCCGTTGGTGAGTTTTTGCAGCTCCTGAGAAGTGTTGGCAAATTCGTTGGAGGAAGAAGAAGAACTTGGGCGTTGTCCCTTTTTGAAAACAGAAATTTCACTTTTTTCATTTCGCAAACAGAGCACAACGAAAACAACAACGGGCAAACAGAAGATAATCTCGTTTGTGGTCGTCCGATCGACCGGCCCGGCGACGGCTGACTGATCTCGACACTCTCACAACACTCGTTTTAATAAACTCGAGTTTAAAATGATTTTTAGCTTTTATAGTCGGCGCTGCAAGATTCTCGTAAATTTCTGTACGTCTTTGCTTTCATTCTTCGTCCGAATTTGTTTTTTTATTTTACTTTTTATTAAATTTCATGTTTTCTTCGTTTAACGTTTTTTGTTATTGGTTGCTGCGGCTGTTTTTTTGTTGTTGTTATTGTTGCTGCTTTTTATCGTTTGTTTGTTTTCAAAATCTCGTCGTCGTCGTCATCATCATTGTCGTTTGGACATTTGCTGTGGCTGATCGCAAATTTTCTGTAGTCTTGATTGTCGTTAATCGTTGCTGCTTTTTGGCGGTGGTGTTGCTGCCGTTGCCGCCTGTTGCTGTTGGTTGGTGTTTAGTCTTCGTTCTTTTCGAAGATGTGGTGCAACGACATAAACAACACACGGACATATGACATATGCATGCATGTATGTATGGTTGGATGTATGCCTTTCGAGTGTCAGTATGAGTGCATGCATACGTGTACACCACCCAAAGCCATCCGCGCACGCACACACACATACTTACTCGTGCGTACATACTCATTCACAAAGCGAATAAAGGAAGGAATATTTACCAAGAGTAGCCCGTCGCCCGCTGCCCGCTTCGTCGCTGACGTCTACTGTTGTGCCCGTTCAAATCAGCTCGTTGTTGTTTTCAGAATGTTGAATCGACAGACATTGTATTCAGTTTGCAATACGTATTTTTTATATTCTCAAAATGTTCGGTGCACACAAACATGTATCAGGTGTGAGGATCGATGTGTGTGTGTCAGGCAATGTATTTCATTACCCCCGAATCGAGAATCGGATGCTGAAACCATTTTAGAAATTCTTTCGAGTTTAATGACCACCACGCCGAAAATCGAAATGCAGTCGTTCACAATTGATTAAGAATCTGGAAGCTGAAGAAGTCTGGGCGCATCTGGAAGGTATTCACTTACACACAGCTACTCGTGTACATTACAAATGGGTCATTTTGTATTCAATTGGTTTCTTTCTAATCCCCTTTGACTTTAAATGAAAGTGACAACAGTTAAAAAGTGTACTTATTTCGAGTACAAGTGAACTCAAATTGAGTACAAACTATCTTTAAATGGTCCCCAGTTCGATTGCAGTTAAAGTTTGTCGTTTTCCTTTCCTTTTGTTTAGTTTTTTCTACGTCACGCCCCCTTACTATACACATGGGTTTCGTACCATTTGTGTTTTCAATTTGAGTAAAGTTATCATTGAATGTAGAAAACTTACACCCTCTCCCACAAGATGTGTTCTTAAATATAAATACAAGTACCTATCCACACAGAAAAGTTGTGCGTAATCGAAATATTTGCTAAATGTTGATTCCTACACACAGAGAACAGATTTGTATCCACAACCGAACTTAATGCCAACCGAATGTTGGTGGTTGCACGTACTATCCATGTTTTCCAGAGCTACAATTGAATGTTGATTTGGTACACGGCAATTTTCTGTAGTGGGAACTGACAGTATCGGTTGAGGAGACAAAGTATCGGTAACCCCAACTAATCAGAATGATTATTGGAACTGAATTTGGTAAATGTATTGGTTGTTGTTATAGATTATTGGCTATAAGAACTCTTTGAATTCGGATGTCATTACCACGAGCATTTGTTAACTGGACTTATGGATGGTTAAATTTTGTGTATTCGATTACCTGACCGAATTTAAAAATATGTATTCTGGTTACTATTATTATTACAAGCAGGGTTTTTTAAAACTTGGTTTTTACTTTCGAATTTAATAAAGTTTGTTTGCACATGTTGAACGATTTTATGCATTACATTGGTAAATTCAATCTTGTTTTTATAGTGTCAAACATTTTTAAGATAAGGCTGAATAAGCGAAGTAAAGTGGAATTTTAAACCTAAATATTTGCGGCTACTTATGGGTTAATTTGACACAAAATACCTGCAACCAATGCCTTAAGTCCTGGCATCAGATGTAATACAAAATTATATATACATTCATATCAGTCATATTTTGTACGTTATTGAAACAAAATGGCGGAAAAAAATAATATTCAAATCGCACCTCAGTGTCGATTTTGATTTCCATTCTAAGCATAACTTATTTAAAAAATTGCATTAAAAAAATAAAAGAAGAACGAAAATGGTCAGTTAAGCTTAAAGATATTCTATTTTTTTTTTTGAGACGATCTATACTTAAATGATAATATTAATAATTTGGAACAATATTTTAACCAAAAAACGACCATTTTTAAGAACATTTCAAAATTTTATTTAAAAAATTACACGACCCAATTGAAATCAATTGACCAACATTTCTTTCGTTCTTTTTCTACTTTTCGAAAAAAGGACGAAAAGAACACTTCAATCTTAGAGAAAGGATGTAAAAATGCTCTACGAAAATAAACTCCAGACGATTTCACATAAGACTCTCATCACGACAATTCGTCCTTGACTCATAAAAAATAACTGACACAAAATTCGTTCTACTATTTTGAGGAATTATTGAATGTACAAATAACTTTCGTGTTTTTCAAGTAATAATAAAATAATTTTGTTTTTTTTTTTTTCTTTAATATACTCGTACATTATATTAAATTTTAATATACATTTATTATACATTATATGTATACACTAAATATGCAAATTCCAGACGCACTTGTAAACGTATTTTAGTGGTTCGCCGATAACGTTTCGTAATTCCTGAACATATCAACAACTTTGTTTCCAAACATAACATAACTTGATTGGGGTTTGTAATATATCCCAATAATTTGTGATTCCTCAAAATATCAGTAGAGAAAAATACATTTTCACAACATTACATTTGCAGTGGTCATAAAAAGTAATGAATATTTATTTTCATATTTATTTTTCATAAATGGTGATAATAACCGATCTTTTGCAATCACCAGATGATAATATTCTTGATGGAAAATCGGTTTCGCAAACCATATGATGATAGCTGTAATTATAATTTTGATTGTGATAACCGCCGATAACTAATAGTTGTATTCATGCTCGGTCGTTGCTACCAGCAATGGGTAATGCTTTATTTGGAATAACCGAAGGCAGTATGCTGCTACTTAGTATTGCTTACTTATATATAAAAAAAAAACAATTACAAGTTGTTAGGGGCGAAACTTTAATGTTATCCATTTATTTTCAATAGTTTTACTTATTTGCATATTGTACAGGGTGGAGCGCGTTAATTTGCTTTTTTGCACTGCACTGCAAGCTGTGTATTTGTCTGCCTTTCAGTTGCCATTATGCATTGGACACGTGAGGAGAGGTCATTTTGTGTTGAAGCGTATTTTTTAAATGCGCACTCGATCATAGCAGTGCAGCGTGCTTTTCGTTTACGATTCGCTGTTCCCCCAAATATGCGGTACTGGAGTGAAACAAACCCCAGAGACCTCTGCATTCGGACCGCGTCACTGTGTGGTGTGCCAGTAGGCATCATGGCCCTTCCTTTTTCCTTGATAACCGTCTTGCCGTAACTGTGAACTGCGAACGGTACTTGACTATGATACAGGACTTCGGCCGGCTCTTGAGGCAATGCATTTAGAGGATACATGGTTTCAACAGGATGGTTCCAGTGCACACACAGCGAGGGTTACCATGAATTGTTTGAGGCAAATGTTTCCGCGACAGCTTTTCTCTTTGAGGTGTGATGCGAACTGGCCGGCACGCTGACCAGACTTAGCCCCATGCGTTTTTTTTTCTCTAGGGTTACCTGAAGTCAAAGATGTAGTTCAACCGTGCCAACACCTTGGAAGACCTAATTAACATTATTGAGGATGAAATTGGCAGAATACCAGTCGACATGCTCGTTTGAGTTCATGAAAACTTCAGAAAACGAATGCAGCAGTGTGCTGAAAGCGAAGTTTCATAATTTTGTATTTCATAAAAATAAATAAATAAGTAAATTACGGCGCTCCACCCTGTTCATATACACACAGAGAAAAAATCATTTGGAAATCGGACCGAACTACAAAAATTTGGTAAGATTCCATAGTATTGATGGTAACATGGTTCGAGATATTAGATGATGGTTGCTACAATCATATCACGGTTTTCACAGCCAGTAGCATAGTTTTACCAACTAAATTTAGTTTAACTGTTGGTTGCGAAACTGGCGGTTATGACAACCAACCAACCAACTATGATGTACGAGTATATGCTATTGGTACATGTTACTTTTTTTTGGCGGCGTCCCATTTTTCTCTAGTAATCGCCGCACGCTTGACAATAAATAGTCTTATATACCGTAATTAGTTCTTATCAGATTGGGGTGGTATGGTTGTCATTGCAAAGCCAATCAGAACATATAACCATAGATGTATTTATTTTACTGATCATGTCACTCATTGCAAGACGGAAAGATATTAAGTTTTTTTTAACCCATTTCTTTAAAATAGCCCTCTGTGCCAACCCACATATCTGTAGGCAAGGCTGCAAGCAATCATATGAAATCTTTTGTATCGCATTAACTGTTAAGTAGCCGGAAATCTTTTGCATAACATTAACTCGTAAGTAGCGTAATAGGATAAAAATTCAAACTTTATTAACATACTATAATCAGTTGGTTGTGGCAACCAAATGATTTGCAAACATTTTGTTGTTGAAACTAATTATTGGTGATGATAACTAAAACTTTGTCATAGCCAAAACCGGAATGTTTAAATAGATTTTTTTTAAAAATAAAATAATTCGACTACTACTGAATTTGTGCCAATCGATTAACCACATTTCTCTAGTAAAATTCATCCATCTTCTATTCAACTTTTTCCTCGTCATTACCCTTCCTACAAAAACCTCAAGTACTTGAGTTGTGTAAGCAAACAGTTTTTTACGTCCGACAAACATTTTAATATTTTTTTTAAACAAATGTGGCATGTGGATTTTTAGATTCAAAAATTCGCAGCGTAACAACACAGCTTCCTCGGCTTGCGTTAATACTTGTATTGTTCACACTTACACTACCGCTTTACTGCTGTAACTTGCGTAGCGTAAATCGAGGCCTGGGTGTTTTGCTTATTTCTCACTGAGAGGTAGCGGATTAATAAATCCAACAAGAATATTCGCACTTAATTTGGTTATTCCAACTGAATTATTTTGCGTTGTGGTATTCTTGTTAGAACCTTTTCTTTCTCTCTGGTTCTCAACATTTAGGTATCGCTACTAACAACATATTCTTTTTCAGCAACATGTGTCTTTTCAAATGTACACATATTTACATATGTATACATACAATTTATTCGAAAACTTATAAGGTGCAAACATTTTGTAAATTAAAGATTAAAGTCCAAATGGTGAAATATGTTGAACAACAGTTATTTCATTAAAGAAATTTGACAAGCAACATGTAATAAAATAAACAAGTTGTCGTTTTTAGTACTCTAATGTGAGCAACATTGTCGTACAATACAGAAAGAAACACATTTCATATGCGTTCTTTCTAAATTATTAAAATTTGTCAAATAAATCATTTAATTCAGAGTTAAAATTTATAAAATCTATATAAATATGGAGAAAAACATTAAGCTTGCAGCATGTACCGCAGCTAAAGAATTAATAAACTTCGATGTTCCGTTTTATTCATTATGAAGACCGAAAGAGACGCAAAAACGCCAACCTGCTGCTGTTCTTTGACATTTCATATGAAGTAATTGCCAATACATTATTTCATTCAATAAAATCAGATGTTTCTGTATTGATGACGCTAGAAACATTTCATGTTTTTTCACATTATGAATAGAGTAATGCTTCGGCAACAATTTTTCCTAATTTTTCCTGTCAAGTGATTAATATTTAGTTTGGTTTGCCATTTCATCATGAACAGGTTGACAAAAGAACAACGCTTGCAAATCGTGCAAATTTATTTCGAAAGTAATGGTTCAGTTCGCGAAGTTCACCGCAAGCTCCGTACATTTTATGGTCGACATAATCGTCCATCAGAGCAATTAATTCGGTTAACCATGGATCGGTTAACATGGACCATTGGATTATTTTCTTTGGGGATATGTGAAGTCGGTCGTCTACGCCAACAAACCAGAAACGCGTTAGGGGACTTGGAAGCCAACATTCGTGGCGTTATTGCCAACATACGGCCCCATATGCTCGAAAAAGTGGTTGAAAATTGGACCTGTAGAATTGGCTTTATTCGAGCCAGCCGCGGCGGCCACATGCCCGAAATCATATTTAAACATTAATGGCATAAAATTATCCTTCCAATAAAGCCAAATTGATGGACATTAAAACGATTTTCTTGTGTTTTATTTCAATTCGAAGTTCTATACCTCAATAAAAACACCCTTTAGTACTAGACTTTTTTATAAAATTCTTTTTTATTTTATAAGTCTCAAATAGGTGTTTCTTAAGTATTCGAGCAAATTTCTAAACACGTACAGACTTGTAGCCACAACCGATTTTTTTGCCTGCAGAATGCTGGTGGTTGTACGTACTATCCATGTATTCCACATCTATAACCGAATGTTTATTGGGTACACGGTCATTTTCAGACTAACGCTTTAAGTTGAAGGGACAAAGTATTGGGAACCCGAACTACATGGTTCAGATGATTATTAGAACTGAATTTGTACGTGTATTAATTGTTTTTTATAAATTATACACCATAATTTAATACCACGAACATTTATTAACTGGACCAACTGAAAGTTAATTTGGTGAGTGAAACCGAAGCCTTAGTTAAAATTGGAAGTGCCCTTTAACCCCTTTCCTATGACAAGACTTTAAAATCTTAATGGAGAAAAGTAAAATTTCGTTAAGTTTGGCCGGGCTGAACCTTAAACAGCCTCCACCCCCACCCTTTTTGCCGATGCGTCCATCCCAAAGCTCTATAGTTATATTACTACATATTTTAATTCGTAGCAAAATGGAATTTGTGTAGCCATATTCACTACAGATAGCCCGTGTTGACCATGCATGATGATTTTTTGGGCAAAAACGTCAAGCAAAAATGCCCTTTTTACAATCTGAGCTTTCAACAGACACACACATCCTCTTTGAATTTTACTACGATCACAATGAGAGAATGACAAATATACACGCAGAAAAAAAGTATGGTTGTGGTGACAATATTCGAAGAGGATAATACTATTGTTGGGTATATGGTTGTGGTACAACAATATTATGATCCTCACAACAATAGTATGATTCAAATACAACCATACTATGATCCTCACAACAATAGTATGATTCACACATAACCATACTATGATCCCCACAACCATAGTATGATCCTCACAAGCATAGTATGTTTCTATACAACCATAGTATGATCCTCACAACCATAGTATGGTTCACACTCAACCATGTTATGATCCCTACAACCATAGTATGATCACACATAATTATACTATGATCCCCAATATATGTTATTAGAATTTGTTTAAGTTGTCGACAATAGATTTGATCTCCAATATAATTTATTAGAATTGGTTTAAGTTGGCAACAATAGATTTGAATTATGAAAATTATTCAAAAATACATTAAATTCAAAATAATAGAAGATATTTATTTAACAGTAAAAATATCAGTTTAATAAAACATTAGCGTTTTTATTAAAAGTATTTCAGTTAAACAAAGACAAAGCAGCTTGTTTTAAAAACTTTAATTTCGATAAAAAAAAAAGATCCGTACCAATAACATTTTTTTCTAAAAAGCATATTTAAATGAAGAAAAATTACAATCATATAGTATGATTGCCGTAATCATATTATTGTTAACTTAAAACGCAAAAGACAATAATTTTGTCGCACCAAAAATATTTATATCGCTGCTATAACCATATTTTCATTTTTAAATTTGGCAATAATACGATTGTTACATTTCAACAATATTAATATTGCAGCAATTATACTATTGTCAAAACTAAATTCAGTTAACAATGCTATGGTTGCGACGAACATACTTGTATTGCGGAGAACATATTGTTATTGCCGTGACCATGTAGTAACCATGTTTTTTCTCTGCGTGTAGTATACCATCCACTCTTCGGTAGAGGATATAAAAACCTGGATAATACAAACGTTAATTCACATCACATCCTTCACATTCTCGTTCGTGTAGATTTTTTTTAATATTCAATCGTCTAAAATGGCTCTGATGGTAAATTAGGGCAAAGCCACAATAAAGCTGGTAGCTGGTACAGAGGTTCTGCAACGAAGGAAAGACGAGACCGTTTCGGCCGACAGTTGCAACGTCAGGGAAGTAGAGGATATTGTATCAGCGAGTAAATTACGATGTCAGTACTGAAATAATACAAAGGATTGTGTTAGCAAATAATACAAAGGACCGGTAAACAGCTTAAGAACAGACCCCTCTCTCGAAGGACGAAGATTACACACAAATAAATTTTCACTTTTTTTTTGATGTGTACAACATCTGAGCATCGAATGAGACCGATCCCATGCCCCAAAAGTGTTCCCTCCCAGAGATATGAGCGTTTTATGAAAGTGATGGTACACCAAAGATACACGTATTTAAATCTTGAAAATGGCTCTCCTGAACAAAACAGGTTTTTACCCTTAGGTCCCTTTCTATTTTGCGCGTCACATATGGATTAATTTGAAAACCAACTTTCCAACGAATCTGGTGAGCCGGGTGAATGTTTTCATCGACTAGTAGAAAGAAACTAAATTTTTTGTTAGGTGATTCATGCTGGTGGTTAAAGAAAACAACCGATGAAGAGGATACTGACGAAGAGCAAGAACAAGAATCATACAGAGATCCACAGCCTACTTTTTTTGTAGCTTTTGCAACTTTAAACATGCAAATTGACAGTGATAGTGATGCTGATTAAGCGGATCCTAAAAAGATTTAATGCTTTTATATAAAATATTTGTTTTAGTAATAAAAAAAATAATTGTTTCCAATAAAAAACAAAATTGTTTTTACACAAAAATTTCATTTTTGTAATAGTAACGTACTGAGAATAATAAAAGGTACTACGTAATATTATTAGATGTATGTTTTACAATGAAGCCAACATCAAAAATTAATTTTTCAGCCTAAAAAAATAAATACACCGTTTTTTTCTATGAAAATCTACAAGATATATCACCATTTGTGTGACAGCGACATCTAGCGTGAGTTTTAGGTAGTATACATATCAAAAATGCTTTCCTCGACCCCAAAAACAGTAAGATACCACAACTTTCTAGGATAATAAAAATAAATAAGCATTATTTTATCAAATTTTCAATGATCTTTTCTTGTTAGGCAGCTTTCCAAAATCACCAACTTCAAATGCGTGTAAAAAATGTCGCACTGAACTAAAAAAAACCTTGAAGGTTTTGTTATGGATAATGTCAACTTTCATTTGCAATTTGTTTCATCACATTCGCATTTTGGCTATTGCACTGTGTTATTGGTACCAAAGTAGCATGTGTACTCGTATCATAATGGGTTGGTTGCCATAACCACGTGTTGTGGCAACCAATAGATTTCCTAAATTCGGTTAGTATAATCGATTTATTAATTGTGAGTACCGTAGTATGATCTCGCTTACATCTTACTATTATCAGAACCCTGGAATGCTGGTGAGTGCAGCAGAAAGTGTGTTTTACCACCCGGTTTTCTGTAGTTCTGTGCGTGCCCTTGTTTATACCGAGTTTACTTCTTTAACTCTTGCGCTCAATATAGCGCATAGATGGGGAAAAACCTTAAGCACAATGTTTGCAATTGGCACCACCATCTCCGGCCACATTTGTATCGATTGCCTACAAAGCCTGGTTCCTAAGGTTGACTTGTACATGCGTAAACCAAGAAATCTTCCTGTATAGCGTCGTGAGATATACGTTTACCACTCGCATCACATACCATATCAGCAAAATTTATTTTGTTTTGGCGGACAAAGGTGAAATTTGAAAAAGACTGAGACTAAAAAGCAAGCAACGAGTTATTTAAGTTGTGGCCATGTATAAACAACTTTAAATTAAGGAATGAGCCCAGCATAGAAAACATGTATTTTTGTCCTTTCAACCCCAACCGCATAAAATCAGAGCTAGATAAACATTGGTGCTGTTTTTGGTTAAGCCTCGATAAATAAGACTGAATAGACAAAAAGGCAATAAATTAGTCATTTAATAACAAAAAGTGTCAATTCTGTTCAAGTATAAAAGGAAAAAAGTACTCGTCCTCAAAAAAGTAGTAAAATTCAGTTTTTGTACTTCTTTTAGTACTTAGTGTGGATAACTATCGAGTATAAGCCTCTGTCCAGGATATGGAGTCCTTAAAAGACTCCAATTAATTATTTTTCCAAAATGTTTTTGCAGAATCGAGTACATTTTGGAAAATGTAGGTAATAAGCTAATCGGTCTATATGAATAGATATTAGATTCTGGTTTGATTTGCTGCACATTGCCATTGCGCTAGGAAGTAGCTTACGCGCAAAATAGCAATAAAAATGTATGTGAGAACCACTAAAACCTTTTTGGGAAGGCTCTTTAACGTCAGAGTATTAATTTAGTCATATCGAGGTGCTTTTTTGTGTAAAAAAATTAAAAAATCCATATCAGGCCGTTATGTCCAAATTTTAACAGAAATGGGTGATAGTTGCTCATACCGTTCTATGCGAAAGTTGGTCGAAATCGGATGAATTGAACATTATGAAGGCTCTGAAATCGAGAGGAACCTTTGCATGGGGCTATACGAAAATATGAACTTATATGGCCCATATTTACCACAGTTGATTACTGGTCGTTCATCACGTTACTTGCCAAATTTTGTGATCGTGATCGGGTTCAAATTGTAAGTTCTGGAGCTGGAGGACAAAACGGGAGGGATCCTTGCGTGGTATCTTTTCGAAAACATGGACTGATGTGGTTCGATTTTAGCAAAGTAATGTGTTGGTTGTTGGTAACGCGTTTTGCGAAATTTCGTCGAAACCGGGTGTAATATTTGTAATAAGAGCTTTATGTGCTGAAGTCGGGAAAGACCCTTGTATGGAGGCTGTACAAAAATATGGACTATATATGGTCGAGTTTCATCAAAAAATAATTATTGTGCGCTCATAAAGTTTCTTTTTAATTTTAAGACTAATTGGGTTACCGTTTTCATATTTAGGCTGCACGAGAAATCAGGAGAGACCTTCGTAAGAATCGAATGTAAAGTTCTGAAATTCGTTAAAACATATGTTTGGTCCAAAACCCGGACCAATGTCGTAGTATTCATTCTTGGCCCAAACTTATGTTGTATGTGAGTAAAATATTTTTTTTATAACCGCTTTATTAAAAATCTGTCACCGGAAATTTAAGTAGTCACGCCAGACACTGAGGCTAATAAAAAAACTAGAAAACGTTTTAAAATTGTATAAGTTGGAGGATTGCTAAATTCGTAGAGTTTTACAGTTTTGTAATCTGTAAAAAAACTCACTACTGCTTTTGTAACGTTAAGCCAGTACAAATATCTACTTTTATATTTAAGTCCTTTCCTAGTTTATTGCCTTTATTTGTTACTGAATGTAGTACTAATTAATTGCTACGTAAATGTAAAACCCGTTTTAAAAATTTCGACTTTTTTTACTCTCCATCGAAGGGGGTATATTGAATTTGTCATTCCGTTTGCTACATCACGAAGTATATACATATATTACTGATTGTCGTAGAACTCTAAACGATCTAACCATGTCCGTCCGCCCGTCCGTCCGTGTGTGGATTGAAAGCACGATAGCGGTCAGACGAATCAATCTAAGATCCTCATATTTTGCACGATGATGGCTTATATTGTTAGAAAAAAAATTTGCCTTTAAGGGACTACAGGTAGGTCGCTTAAAAAGTGCACGTTTTTGAAATTTGCTTTTTTGTCTACGGACAATTGTTAAAATGGATACTTTTAGTTGGGACGCAGTAAATACCACAAAAAAGTGCACAGGTTCTGGACTCATGTGGCCCAAAAAACAGGCGATTTATAGTCAATTTGGACATACATATGTAAAGCAAACTTTGCTACTAATCCAACTATTTAGTAAATAGCCGAATTTAATGACGTCTTTACTTCTTAATATTTTTTAACGTTTTTTCGTGCAAACGTAACGTCGAGTATTCGAATTTGTAAAAATTCAAACTGAAGCCAAAAACTTTTTTCCAACCCAAACTTTGGCCAAATCAAGTGTTGTCATTCAAATCACGGCACCACACAAAAGGGTTTGTTCGCAGATTTCAAGTCAATATCCTTAATCACTCGATTTCTACCTTCAATGTCTCTAAAAGGTAATCTTTAGTTTAGTTGAAGTACGTAGTCAGAGTAGTCGAGGTTCGTTATACTCTTGACATCAGGCGAATACACCGAATATGCTTGCGTGAAAATAGGGACTCACTAAAGGCCCTTATAGAACTGGCCCGATTCTAGTTTTGTTCCTAAGCGGATCTTCCCGCCTCAGATTAAAATGCATATCGTCCGGGAGGTGTCGTGCACAAAATACTCAAGACACAAAAAAAGACATTGATACGTACTCGCATTGATTTTGAACTTTTGTGAACTTTTTGTTTCTGTTTTGCTGTTGTTGTGCCGTGCGTGTTGTTGTTTTGCGAATAAAGAAATGCAAAATAAATTGCGCATAAAGTTTAATCACTTCGATACATTCGTGTGCCTGGCTGCATTGGTACTCGTATGTGACAAAGAAGCAATATCGAAAGCAAAGAGCACAGGCACGGCACACACATGCATGTATGTATGTGCACAAGCACATATGGAAAAGTAATAAACATCTTTTTGCCTAAAATATAAATAAACAAAAGAATAAACATTTTAAAAATAAATAAAATATGAGTACGCGAATTGAAACAACAACAACAGGGCAAGCACAACAATAACAGATTTTTGTCATGCACACACTTGCATCCATGCACACTTGCAGCCATACATACATATGTACATACATGTCCATGCCCATACATGCGTGTACACGATACGCAAATGCATATGTGACAGCGCATAGAGAAAGGGACCTAAGGGTAAAAAAATCAATTTTCATTTTTTTCTTTATTTGATGTGAACAACATCTGAGCATCGAATGAGACCGATCCCATGCCCCAAAAGTGTTCCCTCCCAGAGATATGCGCGTTTTATGAAAGTGCAGTCGACGATTCTAAGCGCAAATAGAAAAGGACCTAATCTTTAAAATGGCTCTCCTGAACAAAACTGGGTTTTAACCTTAGGTCCCTTTCTATTTTGCGCGTCACATATTGTAACTACGAACGAACGGCACAACGACGTACGAACGGCACAACAACGACCGACAGCACTTCGACAGTATCGGTATGGAAGTGTGTGTGTGTGTGTGTGTATGCGTCTACCCGAAGTCAACAACCTCGGCCACATTACTCATTTCGAAGACAGTGTGTGTCCTTCAAAAAAAGTTATCTTTTATAATTAAACAACTCGCTGGATGTTGTCGTTGTAGTTGTTTTTATACCCTCCACTGAAGGGTGGATGGTATATTAAATTCCGCATTCCGCTTGCAACACCACACCATGTGGATATAGGACTCTATATAGTATGTATATACGAGTATGTTCTTGATCGTCGTAAAATTCTAAGACGATCTAGACATGTCCATCAGTCTGTACGAGCGTCTGTAGAAAGTACGATAGCGGTCAAACCAATCAACCTAGGATCCTGAGTTTTGACAAGATTATGGCTTTTTGTCATAACCAGTTTGTAAATGGGCGAAATCAGGCCAGGGGGGAAAAGTTTTCCTTTAAGGAGCTAAAGGTACCTCAGTAAACAAGTAAACGCATGATCAAAACGTGCATTTAATAGCCAATAAGGTACTCATTAAAGCAAATTTTGCTTCGTAACCAAATATAGAGTCAGTTTAATGAAATGGCTGGGATTAGGTACGTACGAACGCATGAGCCATAAACAGACCTAGTTGGAAGGTTTATACGGTGTGGCCTGGCCGAACTCAACCAAGTTTTTTTTTACTTGCTAAATCGGTTGTTGTTATTGGTGCTGATTATTAATGTATTTTTGTGTTTTTACGATGCAGATCGTGTCGCTAATACTTCGCTCGACACTAGGGTAATACAGTTGAAGCTTCATTGTGGTGTCTTCGAGGAAGCCTCCACAGTAAGTTTCAAAATTGACATGAGACTTATCAAAATCCTATTGTGTAAAAGTAAATGACAGAAGCAGCGAGTATGTGGGTGGAAGCACTTTTTGTGATTTAGATTATTTTGAAACAAGTACAATTTGCTCTTTATATTAATACTGTTGTATTCGCATTTTCAACTCGTGTAGGAAAACACATCGTGTAGGAAAATCTTTTCAAGTTACTAAACTAGCAAGAAAAAATCAAACATGACACACCCTGCAATATATAGAAACATATGGTTCTTCTTATGTATCTAACAAAAAATAATCAAACAAGTTGAGGTCTTATCGATGAATTCGTATTGGGAACATCAGCACGAGATGGTTCATTTGAAACTATAAATAAACTCAAACTGATAGTTTAAAGACTTTCTACGTATTTTAATGAAACTAAAGTGTAGCCATTAATTTGTTTATAATTTTTCATAAACTAATTTAATACTCTCCGCCGAGTGGTAGAAACTAAACGGCGTTTTTTATTGTTTATATTTCAATTTATATACTTTTATTGGCTGTCTTTGACGAATTCGCCGATGAACCCTATCGTATTTCAATTCGCTTTGGTGTAGACAAAGAGAAACAACGTTGCCATTTTAATCTCAATTTTGGTCAATGTTGCCAGATTACCATATTGCTAGCTAACTAGGAACCTAAGCTAGTTATCTCAAAGGAATACGGCTATCATATATTGTGACTTAGTGATAAAATTAATTTTCGGATCTTTCGATTTATTGATCTATTTTGTTGAACCGCGATGTAACATCTTATATATTCTTGTAAGGTTAAGTTTTTGGTACAATCATAACATTAAAAATAAAATTATAATTAAAACTAATGATATAACAATTATTTTACTTATAGAAATTAAATAGCTCCTTTTTTAATTCGCGTTTTTGCTTATGACTCGAGGTCTTGACGGAAGATTGTTCCAGAGACGTATACTACGCAAAAAAGTTGCCGTTCGGATGTAAGATTCTAAGATTGATAGTTTCATTCCTCGGTTGGAGCGAGCGAATTTTAGGCGATTCAAATGATAGTGTTTGCTACTACTGATTTTATGAAGTAGTACAAATCATTTGATTTTGAGTAAATTATCAAAACCTATGTTGAACGTTTGATTTGAAAACTCAGAAATTCGGTTGTATCGCTTTCTGTTAAAGATGTATCTTGCAATATCATTGTAAGCCACATTTAGTTTACGAGTAACACCTGCGTCGTAATTGGCAAACATTTCTGATCCATAAAGTAGTGTTAAGATAAGATATGATTTTGCTTATACACTGAAAGAAAAAGCTTCGTAGCATGAACGATTTTTTACGTTGCATCAACGAAATTTGACATTAAAAGTCAACCAACGTCGGGCTTCGTTGATGCAACGAAAATAGTTTCGTTAAAGTGAAAAGTTTCGTTCATACAACGTAAAATTAAAAGTCGTTGATACAACAATATAGTTTCATTGACACAACAACTTTGTTTCGTTGATACAACAAGCTTGGTTCGTTGATACAACAATCTTTTTTCCTTGATACAACAACCTTGTTGTTAAAACAACAATCTTGTTTCGTTGTTACAACAATCTTGTTTCGTTTATACACCAACCTTTTTTCGTTTATACAACAATATTGGTTCGTTGATACAACAATCTTGGTTCGTGGATGCAACAACCTAGTTTTTGATACAACAATCTTGTTTCGTTAATAAAACAATCTTGTTTCGTTGTTACAACAATCTTGTTTCGCTGTTACAACAATCTTTGTTCGTTGATACAACAATCTTGGTTCGTTGATACAACAATCTTGGTTCGTGGATGCAACAACCTTGTTTCGTTAATACAACAATCTTATTTCGTTAATACAACAATCTTGTTTCGTTGATACAACAATCCTCTTTCGTTGACACAACAATATTGTTTCGTTGATACAATATTGTGCACTGGAAGCAATAATAAAAAATCTGAATTTTAGCTTTTTACTTCAAATAAATACATTTTATTATACTTATATATATACCAAATTCTAACAAAACAAACTAACATATGCTCGTACATGTAGTAAATGGATAGGTATTTGTGCATACATGTATTTTTAACGTAATGATAACAGCACTTTGCTTTTGTCGTTTGAAACAATTAAAACACTTGTTCATTTCAGGATTTCGTTGCATAAACGTATGGATTGTTGTATATACGATTGCGTTGCATATCGTTAACTTTAAGTTAGGCAAATCACCGTTGAAAAAATATATTGAAATAGTAAAATTTAAAGTCTAAGGCATAACTTATGTGCACAATCGCGCTTCCTGATCAAAATAAGCCAAACAAATCATATCGTTGAATGAACGAATGGGTTGTTGCACATACCATTGCGTTGTAGCATCAACGTATACATGTGGTTAGCTATAAGTGTTAGAAAAATCAGCCTTAAAATATATCCTGAAACGAGAATTGATATAGTGAGACTGCAAACGGTGAAAAAAGTCGTGTACAATATTTTTCAAGCGGTTTCCTCCCTGAAAATTAGAATAAAATCATAAACAAATTATTTCGTTTGATATATGAATGAGTAGTTGTATATACGAATCGATGGTTACATCAATGTATGTGTTTCGTTAACTATAAATGTTGTATAAAACCACAAGATAAAAACAAATGTTTAAAAGACGTATTCGAGTAGACTAATTAAAGCATTTAAAGATATAAAATATTAATTTTTTTTCTTATTTGCTCTTATTTCCACAAAAAAAAATTCGTTACATTAACGTATGCTGAGTTGTTGCATAAACGAAACTACGAAAAGTGCGAAAAATCCATTTCGTAGTATAAACGTACCAATTGTTTCATGAACGTCAGGTTTCGTTGCATGAACGTAATTTTTCGTTGCATCAACGTACGAACTTCAACGAAACGCGTTCGTTCATACAACAACCGTTTTTTCTTTCAGTGTAGCATTCTAATGCGAAACGGAGTAGAAGTTCGAAGCGGACAGTTTTATTACTGTGATTTGTCCATGTAAGTTTAGAGTTAAAGGTAAGCAAAACGTTGTAATTAGTAGGATGAGCTCTTTTGTTACTTTTACTTTTTCTAATTGAAATTACTTAGTTGTGTTTTTACTTAAGCTGAAGTACTAAAGCGGCCACAACAAATTATTTTTATTACTTTTAAGAGTCCAAATTCGGCATCTTCATCTTAGCGATGGATACGTTTAGAGAAAGAGCTCATAAGGCGATCAATAGATTTCGGGTTTTACTGAAGTTTTCTTTAAAAAGCGGCTACTCAAACAAGGCTTTTTTTTGTGTCTAGTATTGGACTAGTCCCAAAAATTTGTTTTTAAATATTTTAAGACTGAATGCATTTACATTATTTCTGTATAATATAATGCAACTTCAAAAAGTTGCGGTAAAACTTCACTTTACATTCTCAAGAGAGGCCTAGCGAAACACGTACTTACATACTTTATTCAACAAGCAATGATATACAGAGTGGCGCACTCATCGTGCTACAAAAGCATTCTTCATTTTATTTGGAAGATTGTATTTTGATTTATAAAAACAAACGCTTGGGGTGCCGAAAAGAGGATTTGGATAGTGCAGCGGTACCATGCTTTGTAGTCTTGCATTTTCGTCCAACGGGAATTTAGGTGGGAGTTTGGCGGAACTTCTCGGAGTAGATGGGCCATTGTGAGGCTATCAAACTTGTATTTCGAATCTGGAAGTATCGCATAAAGACTATACCATCGAGATCACTATGTTCGGACTTAAGACACCTTCACGGCTGTAGCATCGCCAATTCAGGCAAATCCAAGCGTTTCGACTTAAAACATATCAGCAAATTTCAGTTAGCAGACGGTCAACGGATAATTCATGATGATAGCAACATGTTTCCGTACAAAGTCCAAAAAATCAAGCATGTTAAACCCACTGCATTTCCCTAATTCAATAAAATTTTGACAAAAAATTATTAAAATGGCCGAAGAAGACAACAGCCTGATAAAATGCTTGTTAATGTCTGATGAGGAAACAAGCAAAATTGCAGTGTATGGCGTGAATCTAATCCACAAATACTCCATGAAACGGTATTGCACCCTGATCTAACTACGGTGTGGTGCGCATTTCCATCAAGTTGCATTGTGGGCCATACTTCTTTGATCGTGCACACAGAGAAAAGATTTGTTGCCACAACCAAAGTTGAAAAATATTAAGTCAATAAACACTAAAGCAGACAAAGGCAACACAAAACTAATGGTTGGTAAAATTATAAGTCCGATGTTGATTTTGAATAAAACTCAAATTATTTAGGAAATTATTGTCATTTCTTTTTATTATGATAATATTGGTTCAATTATGTAAGGTACAAAATATCTGCAAAAAGACCGCCGAGACCTCGGCGGCACACCTCCGTCCGATGGTCCAAATTTTCGATGACGCTGAGGCATAATTGAGTTTCTATGCCATTTATGTGCCGATTTAACTCATCCTTTATCTCTTGAATTGTTGCTGGTTTATCGACGTACACCTTTTCTTTCACATAACCCCATAGAAAGAAGTCCAATGGTGTTAAATCACATGATCTTGGCGGCCAATTAACATCGCCACGACGTGAGATTACACGGCCATTGAATTTGTCACGCAAACATCACATTAAACATCGGCCCTTAAATTTTAACCACCCTTTACAATATTCCTCTGCTATAGATTAAACTAAACAAAGGTACTTTACTGCGATATAAATCGGAAGTTTTACTGTGATTTTTACATTTGTTTATATTTAAATATTAAATTGTTTCGTATTGTCCGGTTTTTAAAAGTTTAAAACTAATTGTGCGTAAGACGAACACAAACAAAACGTAGAAACTAACAACACTTTTTGTCGACAGGATTTTTAAACAAATATCCCCTGAAGAAGTTAGAATAGAACTAACGAAACGTTAAATTGCATTATTTCTCAAAATTTCGATAAATGCCATAGCGTAGAAATTATTTCCAATTTTTAGTTTTAAATGAAAGGATAGGTTCCAAAAAGTGCACATTAGAAGAGAGCTACCAACATTTCATGCACTATTGGACTACGTGTCTTTACCTACTCTTAAAAATTTTGACCGTCTTCGATATGTCAGAAAATTGTGAAAAGTACTTAGATCGCAGCACCTTAGAAAGCATATCTCTCCCACTCAGTGTCACAGACGAAAATTTTCATATTTATATGATTTTTATATTTTTTAAAAGTAAACTATTTTGGAGCTAGAAATGGTATCGATTAAAAGAACCCTACTCGGCATTATCGATGTATGCGTCAGCACTACATGCAGACATCGTCGGTATGGGTGTGCTCCCTGCAAACATGTTCTATCCATTTAATGACGTTATAGTTACGCTATCTGGATGAAAATCGTCGTATACGTTGTCGTAAAAAGTGTCGACTTGGCAAGTAACGTTTAAGGCACTTTCAAAAATGTGCATTACGACCCTTTAGAAAATGTCGTATTAATTAAAGCATTTGTTTTAAGTGGTAAAAAAGTGTGTTGAAATAAGTTGAAATTAAGTAGTTTGAAAGACATAAAAGACCATGAAAGGTATTTCCTACTAAAAATTAACCTTATGAACAAATCTTGTATCAGTGGCTGTAGTTATAATAACGGAAAATGGGGATTCATGTAGCGTTGACGACTAAATAGGTCTTAATGTTTAAGGCAGTAATGCTGTAAGAGTCCTGTTCCGACTCCAACACTGTACTTTTATCAAAGATTCTATAATGTTAATCAATGATACAAGATTTTGAAACAAATATACAAATTTTAAATCTAAAATACCGATTTCTTCGAGTCTTTCAAAATACACCGTTTCTACGAAATCAAAATAAAATTTTTCGACACTCTCACTAAAAACTCTTAACCAATAACTTCAGTAATCACAATGCAACAAACCAGAGATTTCTTTTGAAAATCTCTTTGGTCCATCATGCAGGTAACTGTAAATTGTGCGTGAGCAAACAATCGTCGAACCACATGTGTAAAAGTCCACAACACCATAGTAGTGTATTTTGTTTTTGTAAAATGGCCTAATAACGTAACATGAACTTGTCCGAGTGACTATTAAGTCACTCATTGATGTTGGCGGTGAAAACAATCATTGAAATGCTTGCAGGGTTGCGAATGCTAGTGAGAGTACAGTGCCAGTGCGTGAGCCCGGACACACAGATACTTCAGAACATGACAAAGTTTTCATACGCAACACACAGCACACAGCCAGTCACCACTGAGAGAGTTCAGTCAGAATGTAGTGTTTTTGCGATCGTTGATCGTCGTTACAGCCGCGACAATCGAGTTTGAGGTTCAGGTTAGGGATGAATAAACTCAGATTGAATGCCAATCCGTAAGTACGACCGACTTCCCTGATTGTCATTCTTAGCCGACTCACTTAACTCCATCGTCAAGTCTCCACCAACTCCGCCGTTATTCGGATGCGAGCAAATGTTTGCCGATTTGCTTAAAGTGCCTTTGCAACACGTGTAAGTTGTGAGTAGCCCTTTCTGGCATTCCTAATATCCACGATTACCCACATACAGTTACGGACAAAATAATAGGGTCACATGCACTTATTTTGAAAGAAACAAAATAAGTAATTTTTTAACAATCAAATATTTGTTATTTCCTTTTACTTTAATGTTCATATTATATATCCGTATACATATGTATATAACAAAAGCTAGAAAAAGTTTATCTAGAAAAATAAAAAACATAAAAAGTTATCAGATCCATTGATTTCGAACGGACAATAAATAGGGTAATTAAAAAGACAAGATGAATCAATTAAAAAGCCAGTATTCCCTCCACCATTCATAGGCTATAAACTAAAGCGTATTAAATCGTACCCCAAACTTCGTAGCAAAATTTGATTTAATTTGAGTACATATATGTCCATATTGACTAATTATTGCACGTTTTGAATATGCGGGACGTTTTTGGGCCACATGGGCCAAAAAATCCAGCCACTATGCCCTTTTTTGAGGTATTTAGTGCGTCCCAACTAACAGTATCCATTGCATCCACTGTCCGTCCACAACTAATCATGATCATTTAAGCAAATACTCAACAAGTAAGTAAGTGCTATAGTCGGGCGTGGCCGACTCTATGATACCCTCACCACTATAAATGTGATTAAGTCTCCTGTTAATCGAAAGCACTCGTCGCTATTTCTATCTGTATCTATCACGCAAGCACTAAGCCTTTATACCCCATACCACTATGTGGTGAGGGTATAACAATTATAGTTGGTCCACATTTTCATACCTTGTTTTCGGACCCTGTGCCCTCCCACGGACGAGATAAATCATTTGGCTTGACATATTTAAAGTCCTGAGGCAATTCCCTGTCATTTGAGGGGTCACACTAAAATCCGGGTAAACCGAAACTTTTGGACCCTCCTAATGGACCCTGGGGCCCAAACAGGTCGAATTTGTTTCTGTATTTAAAATTGTAAGATAATTTCCTTTCATTTAAGGGGTCGCACTTATATTTAAAATCATGGGTCCATTTTTTGGGTTCTGAAGGCCCCGTAGGTCCGAGAGGCGGGTCCAACTATTTTTTTTTACATTTTGTGGTCAGTTCTACATCGAATGGCATATTTTTTTAATTTGTTGACCAATACACGCGACATCAACTGGATTTGGACCAAATCCGGGAGTTCCTTTGTATGGGGGGTCTATATTACCACATGCCAAGTTTCATCAAGATCGGTGCATAAATGCGACCTGTACTTTGATTACAAGAATAGATGGACATCTTTACATCCAGCCAGCCAGCCAGCCGACCAGCCAGCCAGACAGACATGGCTAGATCGACTCAAAATGTAATTCTGAGCAACTTTCTCTCTGGTCCCGGTATTCTAACTCGATTCCTTCGATGTGTTACAAACGCAAGCACTAAGCCATTATACCCCATACCACTATGTGGTGCGGGTATAATAAAAGTATAAATTTTCCGAGGCGCATTAAGTTCCTGAAAGGGAATCTTTTTCCCCCTGGGCCGTTTTCACCCATTTACAATCCCAAACAGTTTCTGACCTCTAGCCAGGCTTCCTACGTTAATTCCTTTGGCCGCTATCGTGCTTTCAACAGAAACACGGACGAGCGGCCGGACTAGATCAGATCGTCTTAGAATTTTACGACGATGGGGTCTTCGATCGATATTTCGTGGTGTTGCAAACGGAATGACAAATTTAATATACCATCCACCCTTGAGTGCAAGCGTATACAAAAATGATTTATAAATTTTTAGCTTAAGATCAAATTTTTTGTAGTATAAGCTTTTTTCGTAAAACAGTATTGCACGTAGAAAAAAAGTATGGTTCGGATAACAATATTTAAAGAGCATCATACTATTGTTGGGTATATGGTTGTGTTACAACAATATTATGATCCTCACAACAAGAGCATGGTTTAAATACAACCATACTATGATCCTCACAACCATACTATGATCCTCACAACAAGAGTATAATTCACACAAACCCATACTATGATATCCACAACCATAGTATGATCACACTCAACCATACTATGATCTCCACAAGCATAGTATGATCCTTATAACCATAGTATGTTTTACATACAATAGGATCTCACAACCATAGTTTGATTAACACGCAACCATGTTATGATCCATACAACGATAATTTTATCACACACAATTAGACTATGATCCCCAAAATTATGTATTAGAATTGGATTAAGTAGTCAACAATAGATTTGAATTATGAAAATTATTTAAATATAAATAATGAAATATAGGAGTGATTTATTTAATAGTAGAAAAAATCAATTTAAAAAACTAAAGCGATTTTATTAAAACTATTTCAGTAAAACAAAGATAAAGTTTGTTTGAAAAATTTCAATTTCCATGTAAAAAGTACTATTATTTCATTGGATCATATCCAAATAAAGAAAACCTACAATCATACAGTATGACTGCCGTAATGATAGTATTGTTAACATAAAAACCAAAAAACCATACTTTTGTCGCACCAACCATATTTATATTGTTGCTACAACTATATTTGCATTTTAAAATTTGGCAATAATACTATTATTACATTTCAACAATATTAATAATGCGGCAATCATACTATTGTCAAAATTAAATTCATGCAACAATACTTAGGTTGCGCCGAACAAACTTTTATTGCGAAGAGCATATTATTATTGCCGTGACCATATAGTAACCATATTTTTTCTCCATATGTGACGCGCAAAATAGAAAGGGACCTAAGGTTAAAAACCAGTTTTGTTCAGGAGAGCCATTTTAAAGATTAGGTCCCTTTCTATTTGCGCTTAGAATCGTCGACTTCACTTTCATAAAACGCGCATACCTCTGGGAGGGAACACTTTTGGGGCATGGGATCGGTCTCATTCGATGCTCAGATGTTGTCCACATAAAAAAAGTGAAAAGTTGATGAAAAGTTTTGTTCAGGAGAGCCATTTTAAAGATTAGGTCCCTTTCTATTTGCGCTTAGAATCGTCGATTTCACTTTCATAAAACGCGCATATCTCTGGGAGGGAATACTTTTGGGACATGGGATCGGTCTCATTCGATGCTCAGATGTTGTCCACATCAAAAAATGAAAATTGATTTTTTTTACCCTTAGGTCCCTTTCTCTGTGCGCTGTCACATATCCTGCCAAGTCCTTTTCTGATTAGAATACCATGCGTTTTGAATGTTTTCCCCATAAATTGTCCTTATTCCTTGATTTTATTGATTTATTTTTTTTTTCTTTGACTATTATATTAAAAATATTCTATAGAATTTAGATGAGGGAATTCTACAGGAGACGGTATTACATTTACGTTCTAATCCTAAAACCACCTTTTTTACAAGACTCAAAGTGTAAATAACCTTTTTCGGCAAAAAAGTTATTTATATTTAGGACGTTACTCCAAGTTTTTTTTTATCAAAGCCAATTAATTTTAGATTAGCAAGCCTCAATTTTGTTTCAAAATGTGGGGCATTTTCAATTTTTATATGTATTTTCAAATAATTTTCGTTTTTCTTTTTTGGACCTTTTCAGGAAGATCTACTGAATTAAATGGTTTTTACTAATCGGCGTCTCAATTTCAAGTCCTCTATATATTAACCGACTTGACAATAGCTTAATGTGGATAGACTTTTTAGATGAATGTTTTGGTCGTCTAGCCTTTAAAATAAATTATTTAACTCTTGTAGCTCATGGAACACACAATTCTACGACGTTCCAATGATTTTTGTCGGCAATCGAAAGTTGAGTTTAACCCTATGATGATTTGTATTGTATTGCTATTACATATTTTGTAAGTAAAGAGATTTTTAAAAAATCTGTTACAGCTTTATAAAAGTTTTTACAAAGCTATTATCGCTGCTAAAAGTGGTTATTCTTGTAAATATTAATTGGCTTTTATTGAAATTTGCTGTTAACCATTTTTTTTTTTGCCCGCACCTACGTTTTCCGTTTCCCATTTGACACGATGTAGCATTTTGTACGAGTATTTATTTGGTCCACAATTTTGAAAGCTGTGTGCAGATTAGATAGTTACCCTAAATTTTTTCCCGTGACTGTATAAGTACATACATACTCGTATGTATACATACGATGGAGCCAAACTGAATACCGTGATTCGTGATGACTAGTGTGATATAATAAAATGGAATGAGAGATAAATAAAGAGAGAAGTATTAGTAAAAAGTTCGGGTTTTCGGATATTTTTGGACAGAGAAGTTAAATAATTAAATAAATTAAATAAAACGAAGTTTTCGTTAAGGTGTTTTGTATTTATCTCTACACGAAAGAAGTGTAGTGTTATTCATTTTCAAAAAATGAATTTATTCATATTCATTTAAATACCCTCAAAACAACTTCACAACATTTGTAAATTTATTTTTTTTGTAAATTTCAAAAATTCCTTGACCAAACAATTATCAGAACATTAATTTCGTTTGCTGGTGGTAAAAGAAGTCTACACTGCTCTTATAATCATCCCATTCAGCTGAATACCTCCAAACGAAAATAGCTAAACTGATTTTACCAATGGTAAATCTAGTTTGCTTTGCTTCATGTATTACTTATGGGAGCGAGAATTTCGTTTAAGGTGAAAACTAGGCTTTAAGCTGAATGAAATTTTGCTCTCTAACGTTGTTCGGCGTACGGGCACGTGTCGGAGTGTAGAGCAATGTTGCCGTTGTGGTCGGTTTCGTCCAAATGTGGTCGAAGAAAAAAAATAAAAAAAATTGTAGTTTAGTAGTACCTACCTCGGTCGGATATTTTGGACATTTTAGCCGCTTTTTATTATAATATGACAAGTCTCGATAAATAAGACTAAATATATTACAATGAAGTCAATTAACAAAAAATAAAATAACTAAAAAGTAAAACCGCATCATAGTAATGTCATTTGTTAACAAAATGTGCCTATTTTCAGCATGTCTTAATTCTAGAATAAGCATTTTGGAACAATAATTTGTAAGCGCATTTTTAGTAGTTAGCATGGATAACTTCACTACTTTTTTATGTTTTTTTAAGATTAATACTTTTTGGTTTTGTAATCCAGGCTCATTTAGGCATAAACTAGAACATCACATTTATAAATAAATTATGTAGCTACTTTTTAACGACTTGGTCGGAAACAGTCGACTTCGGGCTGCTTTGATAATATTTGGTCGGAATAAAAATTTCCAGTGGCAACACTGGTGTAGAGTGTTCTCGCAAAGACGGTGCTTGTTCGCACTCTGCGTAAATAGTGGATCCGATTAAGTACACTACTGCAGTCCCCAGGTTAATTTACCGCAATGTCTGAGGACTTTCGAAAAAAATGAGATTATGAAGAATCGTAAGTTGTTGTTCAACACACAGGTTAGCTTGAACTTGTTTTCAGAACAAGCGAACCCCTATCACGCGCTACAGTTTATTCCAAACAATCAGTTTTGCTAAAATTCAGGTTGAATTTAACTTAAATTCTAAACATATTTTTCAACATCAGGTGTTGAATTGTAATGTGTATTTTAATCTAATAGTGCTTGAAAAGACATTTTAATGTAAGCTATAAAACATTGCTTGTACACTCTTTTTTAATCCTTATTTTGCGTCGAAATATTTTCAAAACAATACACATTTTACTTGCCGTATGTAAAAGTATATAATGGACTTGGCACCGCCTTGTATTCGTATTTAAGTGTACTCGTGTTACTGCATTTGTCGAACTTGGTTGGCGTCAGAAAACGCGACCAAAGGTCCATCGAAAACGCGTCAGCTGAGTATGTTTCACAGTTTATTCCGATACATTTAAGCTAATGAACCATATTTATTGCAAACGAAGTTTCTGATTGGGTATTTTTTGAAGAGCTTGAGAACTACAAGACAGAAATTTGTTAAAATTCTATTTTTTATTATAATTTGGTAGCTAATTTCATGGCACTTATTCTTTTTATATGATTTTCGGCATTTGTCCGCCGTGGCTACCAGCTACGTGGACCATTCGATCAGTCCAATTTTGACAACCTTTTCTAATTGATCTGGTCGTCTGGCGTCGGTGGTGGCTTGAATAATAGCCTCCAACGTTTCAAGAGCACAAGCCAATGTCTTAACATAGCCCAAAAAATAAAATAATCCAGGGGCGATAACGAGATGCGCACAAAGGAGGACGCCCGTGAATAATAAATCGATCGTTAAGCGCGCCAATTGGCAAGTTGCGCCGTCCTGTTGAAACCGAATAATTTTTGTAAATTCGAAATTGGGTATATGGGCCCTTCGGTGGAGGGTTTATAAAAGAGCCAACGGCAACACTAATGGTGAGGGTTTTAACCAAAGATATTTACTCATTTCTTGCGTCGGCGACAATTGTCGATACCACTGTCAGCCGTAAATGCCGTTGATTACGTGTGCGATATTAGTGTATGTTGTTGTTGTTTTCTGCTTTTTACGTTGCAAGTAAACACGGACGATGAATCGAAGAGGGCACAAACAAAATACTTTATTTGAAAATCCAAAACCATTTTATTTCTTCTAATTTGATACTGATAAATGATTTTGAAATTCCGTACGATGTCCATACATATGTATAGGGTGGTTCATTTAGAACTATTTTTCTTTTATTTTAAATCAATTTCTAAAAATTAACATTTTGGAAGATTATTTCTTCAAATGTTGGTGACTAAACCGTCGGAAGTAAATTCGAAAGTTATAACTATCGAGCAATGCCACCGATATCTAACGAATAACACATCACAAACAACGAGGTCATTTAAAGTCATCCATCTGTAGAAAGCAGCAATTCTTGATCGAACTTAAAGAAAATGTCGTAAATGTCCTTTTATAATTACAAGCAAAATATTATTTCTGCGCTTCCGCGTTTTCCTTTCCCCCTTACTCATTGTTTAGATAACAAAATATTGTTTCGATTGCAAATCAATGTGTTTTGATAACAAAGAGTTTGTTAATCTTTATGAGAACAGGGTGTATCATGTAATACTACTTTTGGAGAAACGTCTAGTAACATCTTGATCGTTTTAGTAGCGACTGAAAGCCAACACGCTTGCTAACTTTTATGCAAGTATTTCGGACGACTTACGAAAAGAAGAGTTCTGATGTACATATATCGCCCTTAGTTGTTCTTACTGGCTCTATTGAACCAGGATTTTATGAAGTTGATAAGGTGTTTAAGGGAGGCATCTGCTAGGTCGTTAAGCCCTAGGTTTGCGAAACTATACTCCATACTCTACTGCGCAAAAACAGATTCTTTCTCATAAACATCATCTACAGAAGTCCTAAAATAGGAGTCCCATGCCTGCGGTGCGGTGATGATACTCTAAAAATACTGAGTGTGCTCTTGACGACGGAAAGCAGTCCTTAGTATGTGTAACAGCCAAAGATATCCGCCAACCCTGCAATTCTGTACTGACTCTACTGGATGGAACTAACTAAGCCCCTTCAGGTAAATTCCACACAAATGACACCATACGAGCTTAGATTTAAACCCACATAACTTTTTCTCTAATAAATGAGTTGCGACATTCTGAGTTTTGCGATTCTGATACCTCTCATACTGATGACCGTTTACATTTGAATTCCAAACTATGAACCGCTATTTGGAAGTTCGAAATTCTCCTAAAATTAATTACTTCCCAGTACTTTGGCATAATGTCACTGCAAATGGAGTTGATTGCCACAGCTGTACTGAGGCTTCTGTCCCTGTTTGTGAGACTTCGTAGAAATAAGTGAGTAGAAAACTTCTTTTAAGATTTATTCGACGACGAAAAATGCTAAGCCCAGCCACGTCCCCCTTTGGAAACGAACCTCTGCGTTCCTTCGTCATTTTCTCGAGCAAAGTCCGGACAGGCTTTGGAATAAAGAGTTTATGAGCGGGGTGACTTGTTTCATATCAGTCCACAAGCTATTAACCACGACGTGAACGTATACTAGTGTATAAGTATATACGTAAATACGTTCATACATGTGTCCGTATGTTGTTGCATTCGCTTTGTTTTGTTTTTGCAGTTCTTGAGGTTAGCACGAAAGCATCTCGAAACCGCAGCATCGTTTTGTTCAATGAACGATGATTTGTTGGCCAAAGCCACAGCGCAAGGAGGAGCGTTTCAACTCACGCGATCAAGTTCAAAACGATTCGAACTCGGAGCTGTAGCCGTATGTACGCATTTATTGACTTTCATCGCTGACTAAACCTTGCCAAATGGTTCAATGAATGTCGATCACAAAGCGGAAATGCGAATGTCATTCACAGTCTTTTGGTTGGTTGGCAACAAACGGAAGAGTAACTGCGTTTCGAGCCATGCCGCACATACATATACTCACAAACTGTGATTCATTGAGTTTTCGCAGAAGTCCGGAAACGTTTTGACGTTGGGAGTTACACTCGTTTACGGACAAGTAGGGTCAATGTCAAACCAAACCTATTTTAAAGCCTCCACCACGAAATATTGATCGGAGACCTCTTAAATATATATCTATAATAGATTATCGGAAAATTCTAAGACGATCTATTTATGTCCTTCTGTGTGTCCGGAATTGTGGTGGATGATGGACTGTTTGGAATTGAAAATGGGCGAATTCTTTTTTTCTAAGGGGAAAACAGTTTGTGAGGTCGAGAACCCAATTTTCCTCCGAGAATGACAGTTTGGAGCGATTTTGTAACGGTCGCATCATTAGCCTATTTATTTTTTTGGAAGTGCTGCTGGAAGCGCCCTTTGGGTTAATAGAGAGAGCGTCAGAGGCAATCGCTAATCATTTTTTCAGCCACCTCGGCGATTTTAATCGGCAACCTCTCCACTGCAATTTGACACAGATAGACTTTTTTTGAGAAGGGTACATGTTTTGTGAAGAAGCTATTCTTGAGATAGAGCCGGTAACCGTCAACATGGCCATGAAAAATTCGGTAGACAAGATGCTATACTGCGATAATGCCTATTCAGGAGCGGATTGAACTATTTGTACGATATTTGAGTCATATGAAAGAGAACAGTCAAAATTTATATATCTAATTTTTTATTACATTTTATAAATTTTTTTTAAATTTAATTAAAGGTTTAATCAAATATGCGCATAAGTCCTACAAGTCCTACAATTGTTTTAATGTTAAAAATAAAACTTTACTACATAAGCGATCAATCCGTTTCAAAACACCAATAGTTTAAGTTAAGCCCAAAAATGATATTTTGATGACCATTTAAAATGTTTTAGATATGGCTACAAGGCAGTCTGAGCAGCTGTTTTTCAAAGCCGCCATAGTTTTTCTTCAACAGTCTTTTAAAAATATGCCAGTCTCAGACATATTTTCGACCATCAATCCAAATGACTTATACAGTAGTCTGATACACCTTAATGAGAATTACCCTTTGCGTATAATCTTCGAACCAATCATGTGCACACAATAACTAATGCTATAGCACAAAGTCTGTTTAGCATGAGTCTTCATCGAAAACCTCAAATGCAAAAGCGCAATGATTACATAATTTTGTGCAAGTAAAGGGTGTTTTTTATTGAGGTATAGAACTTCGAATTGAAATAAAACACAAGAAAATCGTTTTAATGTCCATCAATTTGGCTTTATTGGAAGGATAATTTATGCCATTAATGTTTAAATATGATTTCGGGCATGTGGCCGCCGCGGCTGGCTCGAATAAAGCCAATTCGACAGGTCCAATTTTCAACCACTTTTTCGAGCATATGGGGTCGTATGTTGGCAATAGCGCTACGAATGTTGGCTTCCAAGTCCCCTAACGTTTCTGGTTTGTTGGCGTAGACGAGCGACTTCACATATCCCCAAAGAAAATAATCCAATGGTGTCAAATCACACGATCTTGGTGGCCAATTGACAGGTCCATTCCGCGAAATTATGCGCTCGTCGAATGTTTCCTTCAATAATTCGATTGTGACGTGCGCTGTGTGGCATGTAGCGCCGACTTGTTGGAACCACAACTCATCCACATTCATGCCATCCAATTCGGGAACAAAATAGTCGGTTATCATGGCTCTATACCGGTCTCCATTAACGGTAACTGACTCTCCAGCATTATTTCGGAAGAAGTATGGCCCAATGACTCCACCAGCCCATAGAGCACACCAACCAGTCAGTTTTTGTGGATGTAATGGCGTCTCAAGGGTCTCATGTGGATTCTCTTCACTCCAAATGCGGCAATTTTGCTTGTTGACGTAGCCATTCAACCAAAAATGAGCCTCATCACTGAACAAAATTTTGTGATGAAAATCAGCATCGAGATGAATCTCATTTTCGGCCCATTTTGCAAGCGTTGTTCTTTTGTCAACCTGTTCATGATGAAATGGCAAACCAAACTAAATATTAATCACTTGACAGCTGTCAAAATGGCCGCCAGTTAAAAAAGTGATGTCAACTTAAAGTTCTATACCCCAATAAAAAACACCCTTTAGTTTCATTTCAAAACTTTTAAATAATACATTAAATATATAGTGTACGAGTACCTTTCATGAACACATTTCGTATTAACAATTCTTTAAAGTGTTCTTAGACATTGTTTTTGACAAAATTTAGATACATTCGATTGGTTGAGCCCTATGTTCATAGGATCTTATGTGATCATAGAACGGGAAATTCTTGATAATTTTGCCAACTAGGAAAAATGTTGAACATTGGACTTAATTACAGCTTATTGTGTAAAAACGAGATTTCATGGCACCTAGCGCCAACTGGAATCTCGCTGGTTACCACATTAGTACCATTCATTAAAAGAAAAATCGATAGTGAGTTGACCAGCATTTTTTTGAAGATCGGAGGAAGTGACCAAAGCGAATCTCACTCGATGTTTTGAAGTATTTACAGTGGGCGAAAAAGTCGATCACGTTTTTATCCCTCAGAAGGATCATACCTATCTATAGATACAGTTTGGTGTAAATGCTGTTTTATTCAAAGTGTGGGTTTCAAGAAGAAAAAACGCATATAATTTAATGTTAGAGCTAAGAATTTAGCTTTATTTTAAAGATTAGAGTTGGCCATTATGTTTTATAAATGATTTCAGGCAAGTGGCCGCCATGGGTGGGTGGCTCGAAAAAATTTCTGCCGAGAGGCCCAATTTTCGATCACTTTTAGCAGAATTTGGGGCCTTATGTCAGCAATAACGTGCCGAATATTCTCTTCCAAGACGTCAATAGTGTCGGACTTAATCGCATGCTCTTGGAGGCCACGACGCGAGATAATGGGCACACCGAAAGTTTCCTTCAATAAATTGATACGGCGCGAAATGCTATATATTATTCATAAATTGGAACACCACAGAAAACGGCTAGCTTCGCGGTAGTGGTGACAGTTTTTGGTTCTATCACACAAGTAGCTTGCTCGATATTTACCCTAATAGCCCGAATCGTCTTAGGCGCAGCTTGGAGGTGGTCAATTAACATCGCCGAGACGGTAAAACTTGACTAGCAAAAGAATCGAGCATGGCGTGGGATGTAATGCAGAGATCGTCAAACACCATGTCTTCATTATCCGGCGTTATCATGCCTCTGTAGCGTTCACCTGTTACCAAAATTGGGCTTCCAACAATATTTTCAATATTTTAGAGAACGGCGATTACATGTGAAGTTTCCGATCTCCAGGTGAGTCTGTTTTGCGTGTTAACAACGCCGACAAAAGTGCGCCTTGTCAGTAAAGTTGATTTAGTGTGCCCATAGAGGGTTGCTATATATACATTTCTGTGCACCATGACAATGCGAGCCCCACACATCGGTTCAAACCAGCGCCTTTTTGACCGGCCAGAACGTCAAATTGATGGGTCTTCCGCCGTACAGCCCTGACTTGGCATCCAATGACTTCTTTTTATTCCCGCACATGAAGAAAAAATGCGTGGCCAACGATTTTCGTCGCCAGAAGATGCTGCTGAAGCGTCCAAATACCATGTTTTGGAGGTGTCTCAATCGGAGTGGAAAAATTGCTTCGACAATTGGTTTGAGCGCATGCAAAGTGTGTAAAACATGCTGGAGAATACTTTGAAAAGCAATGAAACCAGTTTTGATGCTAAATATTCGCATTTTCATTATTAGGCCAGAAATATATATAGCAGCCCTCGATTACTGTGCCAGTTTGACCTTGTAAGCTAATATTGCTAGTCCTTTGTGCAAAATGCACATCAGGCCGGAGTCTCATACATTCGGCTACATCAGCCATATTATCGTCAGTGCGCACCGTACGACGATGGGGAGTTTCGGTCAAACTGGCTTACACTTTGGCGCACTGTTTGAGCATTGACTTTGAAAATAATTTTGCATTATTTCCCAAAGTTGTTCATAACATACTCGCATGGTTCGAAATAAATCACAAGCTATAGCAAACATGTCATATCATAAATGGAAGCACTTATTACACAGTACAACAGCCAATCTGGGGGGTGAGAAATTCCAAGTCAGGGTGATGGTACTAGGTCAGTATATTAAAACCCTCAAAGGGTTTTGCATTCGTTATGACCTTTTACATTTTTTCCTTATCTTGATGTTTTTTCGCTTAGTTGTAAAATGTTGGCAAAAACGTAGTTTGACATATGTAACTCGAGAACGACTAGTTCGATTTTGCTGAAATAAATTGAGAAAAATTAATAATTACATTTTCTTTAATTCATTAATATACTGTTTCTCTACCAAATCAACATTTTTGCAATTAGAAATAAATTTATGAAGAAAATTTTGCCAAAAAAAAAATTTTTTTTTTTTTTAAAACATATAAATCCCAAACGGAAAAACGTGTAGAGTCTTATAACTTTCACGTAAAGTCACATAACCTATAAACAAAATGCGACATAGATCAAAGAAATCGATTAACGCGTTCTACTTTTATTTACAATTAAGTGAAGTTACTTAATTTCGAATGGGGTCGAGTGAATGAGTAGATTTTAAAGCGCGCATAACGCAGTGCTGTTTGTTGTCCCACAAGCGATTCACTGACCCAACAGTATCGTCATTATCTATCGATGGTATGGATTTCAAGCAATCAGATGCTCTTGATGTTCTGGGCATGAAAATACAATGTGACGCACGTTGGGCGAGGCATGTATTCGAAGTGTCGAAAGAAGCACTCAAGTGTAAAGGCTTCCAAAAGCGGTGCAAGATATATTTCAATCCTTCTGATCTTTTCGATATCTATACAACCTACATCAGGCCAAAGATGGGATACAACTCCCATATATGGGTAGGTGCTACAAAATCATCCTTGGAGCTTCTGGACCATGTACAAAGGAGAGCAATGGTGCTGATAGGTGACAGTAGGGTATCCCACTCTGTTGTTTCCCTGGAGCATCGTCGGAATGTAGGTTGTGTGTCGCTGTTCTATCGCTTCTTCCATGGTGCGTGTTCTTCAGACATTCGTGGTCTTATTACTGACGTGAGAATGTTCGGCAGGGATACACGATTTTCCAGAAATTCACACCCATTGTTATCGATTGGCCGGTTGAGCGCACTATACACTACAGATCGAATTCGTTTTTCGCCCGTACTGCTCGTATGTGAAATCGACTTCCGGCAAATGTATTTCCCACCAATTACGACATCCAGAAAATCAAGACGAATGTCAATTAACATTAATCCCTCTTTCCCCCTTCGATCCATGCATGAATAGGGGTATACCCCTTAATGTTGGCTAATTAAAAAAATGTGTTTCAAATATTTTGCGTTTTCAATTTCGGGGTTGTTGATTTCGTCGGAGGTTGACCCAGCCCTTGGGAGAGAAAAAAGTGTACACCTTTGGACCGATCTGGCCCATTTTCAAAACGAATCAATTTTCAGTCCACCAACACATGTTTCAGCCACCTAGCCGCACTACTGCGACCTAGGGTTCAATAAGTCGATTTTCGACTAATCGACTTCTGGGTATAAAAAATTCAAATCGCTTCCATTAATTTTTGCCGGTTGAGAAATACATATAAGTTTTATTTAATTGTAGTGGTTAAGTATGACAAGGTTAAAACAGTAAGCTTTAAAAAACGTTCTAGATTAATCCAGAGCAATCAATCAAGTTGGTAAGTATACTGTTTCACTGAAATAATATTCAGCTGCATAAAAAGTTTATTTTTTGTTAATTTTTAACTGATAAGCACCGAAATTAGATTGTCGAGTATCTATTGATACCCTTTTACCCAATGTTGGTAGGTTCTAAGGCATACGAAGAGGATTGCAAAAAATTTCAAAATGATTTCATACAAGTGAAGCACTATCTGAAGACACCACCTGTTTGTCGTAAAACAAACCCTAATCGAATACTTATATGAAGAACAATGTACCAATTTATTGCAATAGCGAAATAAAAATTTGTCAATCGTTGCCACTTTTGTCTCGTGCGAGAGACTATTTTCGCATGCAGTACTTATTGCCACTCAATTTCGCAGACAAATTTAAATCAAAAATTGAAATATGATTATTTGTTGGAAATCAATTAAGGATATGTGGTTCCATGCAAAATAATCGACTGATTTAAAAAATTAAGAATGTTTTAAATGCTTTTAAAAACTTGAACATGAATGATGTTCAAATTACTTGATATTCATTAGTTTTTTAACCACTCTAATTATTTTAAATAAAAGTTTTTTATACAAAGAAAACATGTTTTTTATTCCAAAATATTGCATTTTCATTTTTGATCACTTTTGATTTTTTTTTGTAATAGTTTAAGACTCAAGTTTATAACCCTGTAGTTTGTTTTCCTTAAACGATCGTTATTTCAAGGTGGAGTACCTAATATAATAAATTTTTATGCTTTATTTTATAAGTCTGTATGTCTATTAATTTTATTTGTTAAATAAATTCAAAAAAAGTTCATAACTCATAAAACGAAACTTAATTAAATTTAGTCCCTATCCTTTTTGTAGTGTGCAAGTATTTATATTATTAAAGAAACGATTTGATTAAACGGAGTACATTTTAAATAAAATTGTTGTTTTAGATAAGCGCTATTTTTCAGTAAAGCATGTTTCAGCTATCCAGAGTCGACTGCATTTAAAGCCAAATAATGTTTAACAAAACTAAGCTTCGCTGCTTTCCCCACTATTCAACAACGTAAATGTAATAATAAAAAAACAAAATACTCGAAGAGTATACTACTACGAGTGTTGTTGGGTATAGAATTGTGTCACAACCCTAGTATGATCCCCACAATCACAGTATGATTCGCACGCAAATATGTTATGATCCCTGAAACTATTTTATGATCCCACCCCCCAAAAATATTTATTTGGATTAGAGTAATTTATTTAAGAGTAGAAAAAATACGCTTATAATAACGTAATTGTTTCATTTGTTAAAAATATTTCAGTTTTATAAATCCAAAGCAGTCTGTTTTGAAACATTGTATTTACAGATACAAACTATCTGTAAGATTCGTAACCCCAGCGCAAACTTTTAAAATTACAATCATACGGTTTGATTCCATAATCATATTATTGTTAACATATAACCCCAAAAAAACATACATTTGTTTCACCAAGCATATTAAGGTTGCTGCTTCATTTAAAAATTTGGCAACAATACTAATGTTACATATCATAAATATTATTATTGCCGCATCATACTATTGTTAAAATGAAATTCTAAATACAATAACATAATAATTTTTTTTACAGAGAACATACTTTCGTTTCCGTGTTCATAAAGAAACCATATTTTTTCTCTGCGTGTATGCAGCGAATACTAAAACAGTTTTTTCGTCTCGTTTACAAGCATATGCTCTTTTATCGTTGTTATGACTGGAGCAACAAATGCGATAGCGAATAATTCAAAATAATTTTTTGTAAATGTTGAGTAGTGAGCGAATAATTCGCTTAGGAGGATCACAACATTCGTTACAGCCCTAGAAATTTGTACCCAGACATTTTGTGATGAATTGCATTGCGAGGTCTTACTGTACCAGGAAAATCTTCTTGGCTTAGAAATGTTGACGACGACCACCTAACATTTACTTTGTTGCCACAAAAAGATGCCGAAGGATCATGTGTAAATGGGAGAACATGCTTCTGAGCAGAGTCGAGTTGTTGGTGTGGAATGAATAAAACGAACAATCGACGATCCTTCGAAATTGCGCAAAACCTATCAAAATCAGCCAACTCACGCCAATTCGAAATGTAGACTTAGTGTGTTCCACATGCTACATGCATGCATATACACATATGTACATTCATACAGAATATGTACGAGTTTGGAACAGTGTCAAAGAGAGTTTCATTAATGAGAGCCGCATAGCCACAAACCAGTTTGGTGGCTGGGATTGTGCGACTGCGCACTGTGCCAGACATTGATTGGCTGCCCATGGATGTGCTCTTGTCCATGAATGCCACGGCTGGGTTCATATGAATTCGGAGAAATTGGTTTCTTAGGTAATTAGTAAAGAATGTGTGGAACCCTTGATTCGAACATCCATGTACTCGTACAGTGCGAGTTGTTCTCCCCTACGCAACATTCCACAATTAATGGAAACGAAGCCTGACACACACAAACGCAAATGGTTTCAAGATTATAAATAGTTTGCTGTGAAGCAGGCAACAGTAGTTCGTGCCAGTAATAAAACCAAATCCAATGGACTGAAGTTGGAATTCTGTTGAGCTTAAATCTGTTTAGATTATGAAAATTCTAAATAAGCAAACAAAGCAATTTTAAATGAAGTCGGAAAATCTTTGTGATAATAAAAATTCTAAAATATTTATAAATCACATTATTAAAATCCTCAACCGCAATGCAGACCATGAATGAATCGAACAAAGTTATTTACGCGGGAGAGAAGTCGTTCGCTCCGATATAATAAACGACAATTCCAAGTGGCAATCCTTTGCATCAAACAGTAGTCAGAATCAATGCCAACGTTCCAAGACGTCCTAAGTCATTTGCTATCAATTTGCACCAGAGGTCAGCAAAATTCTTATCTAATGTGAAACAAAAACACAACTATTAAAAAATACTAAAAAAAAACGTTGTAATAAAGATATTAGAAAAATTGTCATATTAGTTAGAAAATAGTTAATTTTTTTATTAAAACGTTCTTTAAACCTACTGTTCGCCTTTTTATGTGAACATGTGTAAAACTCCATATTAAAAAAATTGTGATTTTGCAGTGAAACTCGTGTTTGATGAATATCTGGCACACTGCACAACATTTTAGAGACATATATTTTGCGTCCTTTTTCCCCCTTGATGCACTTTTTTAACTGCATTTTTGTGTCTGTATCCCACTTGAAAACTAAGTCTTAAAATCACTTTCGTTGTTTATAGTCCATATTGAATAAAACATATATCCAACGAATTTTGTTGTGAAAACTTTGCATATGAATTGCTCCTCGCTACAGTTAGGAAAGTGACTTCCGGAAGATGATGCTGACCGAAGTTAACCTTTTGGGTTCTTAAGATCGAAAATTATTCTTTCTCTGTGCTACATTAAAGACTTGGGCGAACATGAGCAAAGTCAATCATGTCCTTATCTTTAACGTTCACAAAATCAGGAGCATAAGCAGGGTTTTAAAACCTTTTTTCGTAAAACCTGTAAAAACTCATACTCTCAACTCTTAGAAATATGTGACAATTATTCCTTCGTTCTCATTAGTGAACATTTATTTTTACGCTTACAAAAACACACTAGGCAGACATAGTTTGAAAGAGTATATTTTTTTTGTTAAAAAAACTTTTCCTTCTTTCTAGTAAAAATGATGCCGATGATTTCGACCTGATATACGAATGTAAGAAAAAAAATTCTCACATCCATATGTGACGCGCAAAATAGAAAAGGGACCTAAGGGTAAAAACCAGTTTTGTTCAGGAGAGCCATTTTAAAGATTTAAATACGTGTATCTTTGGTGTACCATCATTTTCATAAAACGCGCATATCTCTGGGAGGGAACACTTTTGGGGCATGGGATCGGTCTCATTCGATGCTCAGATGTTGTCCACATTAAAAAAAAGTGAAAATTGATTGTTTTACCCTTAGGTCCCTTTCTCTATGCGCTGTACCGATATACAGAATATGCACGCAACTAGGGATCGGAATTATATACACTAAAACAAACGCTTTTTAAGCCCTTAAAAATGGGCTACAAAAACGAAAAATATGCCTTATGATATGCTTAAAAAATGTAAAACTATGCAGTAGATTTAGAAATAGGAAATAAGTAATATGGACAATAATTATTTTTCTGAGATGAATTAACAATTCAAAACACAACGTACAGGGATTTCAGTAATTTTGAGTAACAAGAATTATTATTTGTATATTAGCCATGTTCTTTTCAGGTGACTAAACAAGCATTTGTATGAAAGTAACTCGGTTAGCAAGCGAGTAGGCTATTACTCGGTAACGAAACGAGTTAGAGTTACCTAACTTATTTTTTTAACAAGAAAAATATGACACACCAGGCTTGTTTATAAAATCAAAAACATATGTTTTTTGTTATTGATAAGGAAGGAAAATTAATAGAATGAAAGAAAATAGAAAAAGCGAGATAATATAATTTCTATAAATTACAATGATGGAAAACGGTAAGTGAAAATGTTTATTGTTAAGATTTAGTGAAATTTCGAGGTAGCTATATTATTTTAAATTGTGGGCCAGGAACGAGACATTGATGCTGTTGACTTGCTACAAAGCCAGAAAGGACGAATTTGATGTCACCGGCGAAAAATAAATGCATGCCCTCCCACATGTTTTAGAAGACATGATTTGTCAATAAAATGTTAACAAAACCAGAAACTATATGAAATAACAAAATTCGTTTCCACAATTTGCTTTGCCTTTTTTTGTTTGTAAGCAAACTTTTGCTGCCATCTGATTGAAAATGTCGTCGAATGTTGCCAAATACCATATTGCTAACTAAATAGGTAACTAAGCTAGTTACCTGAAAGGACACGGCTATTATTTTAGACTCATTGGCTAGTTGGCGATCAAATGCTTGATCGAAAAACCTCAAACTTGGGTTGTTTTCAATTCTCTTTACACGTGCACCCAAACTAATATCGAGAAGATCTGCAATTTGCACAATCTGGAATCCAGAATTGTTTCCTGTAACACCATTAATACTGATTTTAACATACTTTATTATTGTGTTTAATTCATAGTCAGATTTGAGATCAAAGTTATTCAAAAGGCAGTCGAAAAGGCTTAAAGTGTGTAGGCAGGCATTGATCATGGTTGTTGCTTGGAGTTTGAGGATTGTGAAGTTGCGTTCACCGAAACTGAAGTCACCCCTGCTAACTTGTGTGTCCCAGTTTACAGTATCGGTTTTAACCATTGTTCGTCCACAAAAAATTATTATTTGCTAAGCAGATACTCAAAACAGTGTACTTATTACCGATGTACCTTCGTTTCTTTAAAGGGAAACTTTATCCTTCCCAGCCGATTTCGCCTATATACAATCCGAAACAGCTTATGTCCATAAGCCATAATCATGTACCATTTCAGGATCCAAGGTTGATTTGTTTTGCTGTCGTGTTATCAACAGACACACGGACAGACGGTCATCTTAGAATTTAACGACGATCAAGAATAAATATATACTTTATAGGGTCCCAGATCAATATTTCGTGCTGTTGCAAACAGAATGACAAATTTAATCTTTGGTGAAGGATATAAAAACGGGAACTTTATGAGGGCAGATTTGTATTGCAGTGGAATCAAAAATATAAAAACGAATAATAATATTAAGAGAAATGTGGGTTTTAATAGGATAATTTTATTTTTATATGATTTCCTTCGTTAAGGCCTGAATTAAAGGTTATTAATTTTCTGCCATTGTGGCACGCCGTGGTGTGATGATAAGTGTGCACGACTACCATACTATCAACCCTGGTTTGACTCCGGGTGAGACATATTAATGCCGGCGATCTTACGAGGCATACTGGGCAAATATTTGAAAAAAATCGTCGAATATTTCTTTGCCACAATCTAACCACAAAATATTATTGAGTCACAAACAACAAAACAGCATATTTCGGGGAAACAAAAATATTTGCCAGCAAACAAAAAATTGCCCAATGTGAACACAGTGTGACCACCCGAGAACAAATATTTCCTCTAATATCTATTTGATCTTACAAAATTTTTGTAAGAGCAAACAATTAGAGATAGCAGCTGGTCAAATTAGTGATGTCAGTGTAACAGCTAAAGTTCGGAGGCTGAAATTGACCCGCGTAGTTGTTTCGTCTTCTTTGTAATTAGCGGGACAACTAATTTCAGCTACACAAAATATTTATTACAAACTTTAATGGTCTACACATCTCATTTTAGTGCTTACCAAATAGTCAAACTCTGCTGCGTTCATGACCAAAAAGTTTTTATAGGGAGCTGGTATTCCTGTACGCATTCTTTTAACAGCTTTGCGCAGCATACTCCGTTATTCCGACTACGTACCCACTCCCGATGCCATTGCCTTAATTGCCTTTTCCTCCTCTTCCAAGACTATCAACGATGCTGCTCCACAGCACGAAATCAGTAAATTTTCTTCTTCCTGCATTATTGGTTTCAAAAGGTTGACAGAAAATAAATTTCTATTTTTTGACAGTTTAGTTTGTTCAGTTATTTTTTTAGTCAAATATTTATTCAAATGTGAACACACGTCAAACATGTTTTCGGAAACATCTATTTGACATTACTGTTTGAACAAACAAAAACTGTCAAATATTTGTCGGTAGTGTGAACACAAAATCAACCCTGTGTTATTTTGACAGAATTTTGAGCAAATATGAAGAAATTCATTTTCGTCAAATATTTGCCCAATGTGACCATACCTTAAGTCATTAATCTCTAAGCCGTCAAATAACTTTTGTACAATATGCATTAGCCGACATTTAATAGTTAGTACCGGTCAGTAAGTATAAGAATTTTATCGTGCCAAGCTCACTGATTTGCTATGCACCAACTGGCATTGGCTTTTAGCCATTTATTTCTGACGCTACTGTTGATTATTTCAACTTTGTTCACTCCGCCCTAATACACCTACTAACGAGTATGTACGCCACAATATATTGACACAAGTTCGCTATTCTTTGCTTTGTCGCAGATGTATACTTTCTACAACACAAAGAAACGACGAGAAGGAAAATGCAAAAACGACGCGATTCAACATCAACACAAATTATCGCAAACAACGAAATACTATCGAGTGTGGTTAACTTCACACCGTGAGACCCCTACATCATACGTTACATGCATTAGTCACTTTAAAATCGCTAAGCCAATAACCACAAAATCATTTTCGTCTTGACATCTCAACCAAATTCATGTGAATAAAATCAACTTTTGTATTCAGTCATTGGCTAGGAAAAATTTACATTTTTTCCTTAAGTCTGGTACTTAGACCGTTCACGTGAAAAGCAAAAAACCGTTTAACTCGATTTGTATCTGTGAAATTATACACATGTACATGTTCTTTTTAGGTTACTAAACAAGTATTTGAAAGAAGTTAAGTTGCGAAACAAACGAGTACGAGTTGCCATACTTATTTTTCCAACAAAAATTCATACATGGCACACACTGCTTTATAAAACCATATGTTTTTTTTTGTTATGTATACAATTAAATAATTAAAAAAGAAGAGGTTTCATCGACAATTTTGTGTTGGGTACATTTGTTGGAGACGGAAGAGTGAAACTATAAATTAACTCAAACTGATAGGGGACACTTTTAACAGTACAAAAGTCGAACAATTATTTTTTTCCGCGCTGAAAATTATCGTTGTTCACTTCTCTTCGGTGTATACAAACTTTCGTATTGTAAACTAACTATAGCCGTGTTCTTTTCAGGCAACTAGCTTAGTTAGCAATATGGTGTGTTTGTTTACAAACTAAAAAAAAGGCAAAGCAAATTGTGCAAAACCAATTTTGTTTTATTGACAAATTAATTTTGTTCAGTACAGCATTAAACATGACCTCCAGCCAAGCACAAGTAAGAAACATAATAATTTTATATGTAAAGCCTGGACTAAGATCGTGAAAAACTTAGATATGTATATCGCTTAGGAATTTACTCATAAATGAGGATTTGTCCAGATTTTTTTTTATGTTCAATTATCACCGCAATTTCAAAGAACTTTATTTTTAAAGTTTGAGATTTCTCCACGTTAAAAAGCGAACTCAGTAGCGGCCTTAAGAGTATAAAATGTTTTAACACTGAATATTTGATACAGATACTGGAGTTATTTATAAAAATTGACTGTGACCTTCACATTATACTCTCTTCCAGCTCATAAGCTCATTAACTACACGCAGAGAAAAGTTATGGTTACTACATGGTCACCGCAACAATAATATATTCTCTACAATAAAAGCATGTTCGTCGCAACCATAATATTGTTTTGTGAATTTCATTTTGACAACAGTATGATTGCGGCAATATTACTATTATTGAAATGTAACAATAGTATTGTTGCCAAATTTAAAAATGAAAATATGGTTGTAGCAACCATATAAACATGGTTGGTGCAACAAAAGTATCGTTTAAAATTTACGTTAACAATAATATAATTACGGCAATCATACCGTATGGTTGCGACTATGAACATAACAAAACAGCTTTTTAGAGCATACATGCATGTGTATGAGTATGTTTTTTTGATATACCAAACAAACACATACACACTATACAGTGCGTGGTTGTTGTCCATTATAAAAAAACAACAACAATCGGAAGATAGTTCGAGGGATTTTTATTGTGTTTAATTTGTTCGGTGAAATACTGTACTTCCAACTGGTTCTCGTTTATTTAAAATCTGCCTGCACTTAAGTATATGGCCATTGATCATGGTTTAATTACATTCGTTACTTGGTGTCTACGGATGGTGATGTAGCATTCTGGTGACTAAAGTGCTGGCAACTAAAAGTATTTTCAACTGCCGTTGGAAAATATATTTTTGTTTTTTGAATGAAATGTTCATAAAAAAACGTGGCCTCAAATCTGGCTTTGAACTAAGTGTAATGAGATTTAAAATAACTTGCTTGATAAAAATCTCTATTTTTGAATAACAACCCAATCCTAATAAATAATTTTGGGTATCATTGTATGGTTGAGTGAATCATACTGTGGTTGTAGGGATAATAGTATGGTTGAGTGTGAATCATACTATGGTTGTGGGGATCATATTATGGTTGAGTGCGAATCATATTATGGTTGTGAGGATCATACTATGGTTGTATGAGAAACATACTATGGTTGTGGGGATCATAATATTGTTGTGGAGATTATGGTATGGTTGAGTGTGAATCATAGTATGGTTGAGTGTGAATCATACTATGGTTGCGGGGATCATAGTATGGTTATGTGTGAATCATACTATTGTTGTGAGGATCATAATATTTTTGTGCCACAACCATATACCCAACAATAGTACGATCCTCTTCGAATTTTTTCATCCCAACCATACTTTTTTTCTGCGTGTAGACTCAATAGAATTTATGGAAATTTGTTTTTGTTTTGTTTGCATTTATTCGGTCTTTTATCATTATTATGACTTGAACAGTATTTATTCCGGTTCGAGACCTTTTTGTTGTTTCTTTTTCAGAATCAACTAAAAAATTGGTGAAATGTAGTTGTAGTTTAGTTGACTCTGAAAAAGAAACAACAAAAAGGTTTCGAACAAGAATAAAAACTGTTCAAGTCATAATTTATGGAAATAGTTTAATCGCGCTTTTTTATTTTCTTTTTCTTTCTTTCATTTTCTTTCTTCAATAACAAAAAACATATATTTTTGATTTTGTTATACAAGCTGGGAGTGTCATAATATTTTGTTTATTTAAAAACTTAGTCAGGTGACTCCAACTCGTTTCGTCCCCGAGTAGCAGCCAATTCGCTTGCTTACCGACTAACTTCCATAGAAAAGGTTATTTAGTAACTTGAAAAGAACACGGCTTATGTAACTAATAGTGTTGCCGGTTGTACAAAAAAAAATATATTTTTCCGCATGTTGCACTGAACCCCCATTTTTTGTGTTTGTTGGTTAAAAAAATGCAACCCTACGAACATATTTCGATTTCGTTTGTTAAAGTGTTGCATGCAATACTTGCGAAAATGTCGCATTATCCGCACTAACTCCAGTCTACGGTCTAGAACGTTACAGCATAAAACAGCTGCTGCATACAGTGTTGTATTTTCAACACAAACCAAATTAATCGCGTACATTCAAAAAAGCAACATAAACTACGTCGCAGTTGTTTAGGATGGAACTTTGTTTACAAATAGTTAATTTTTTTCACTTTGAGTGTTGCACTTATTTATGATCTATTGTATACAGGTAATTGTGACATTTTGACAGGGTAGAGGCAACATTTTTAAAATTTTGCACTAGCAGAAGGTAACATTCTTGTTGAGAAACGAAATCACCTTGAGCTACTTACCTGAAAGAAAAACTTTCATAGGAAAGTGATAAAAGTGTTTACAATTACGTTATTATTTTTATTTGTTCACACATTTCTGTTTTACTTTAAGTTCACAAATTACTATTTTTATATAAAGATCGACACATTTTCTCATGAAAATGCTATCTCAGTAGCAGGTCGCTGGCATCCGCTGCTTTTTTAACTCCATTCATAAAGAAGGTACAAAGAGTCCCAATCACTGTCAATTTGGGTTTGATTCTTTTATCGAAAATATAAGCCAAAAACTTAAATGTCAATTCGCATGATAAAATTCGGATATTAGGACATCAAACCCTCCCTTGTAGTAATACTCGTATACAACTGAAATTACATAATATATACAAACTGAAAATCGACTTATTAAGGCCTGGTGCTTTAACATAATTTCAGGCTTGTGAACACAGCATCCGGTAGAATGGAAGTCCAACTTTCAGTTGGATGAACAGCTCCAATTGCATCAACTCCGTTGGGTACGCCTAAGTATTGTGATCGTCTGGTACGATATACGTTTTTTTAATTGAAGAAATCAGTGGATATAGCATTTATTTATTGTTTACTTGTAGCTAGATTTGAATTGACATGGATAATTATAAAATTTTCTTCAAACAAAATAATTAAAAGACTATGACTAAAACAACTTTTAACAAATGTTAGTTGAATTATCCGCACATTAGGCTGTCTAGCTGTAATGCGATAGATAACTCATATTACAAAAAGAGCCAACTTTACCTACGATCATAAGCAACGTCCAGCAGTAAAAAAAGCTATAAAATATTTTTTTCACTTTCCGTTTAAGTAGTTTCGAGTCTACATTCTAAAATTGTTACAACTTATAAAGATAAAACTAAGTTATGGCGGCTTTGTAAACAAACTTTTTAAAAAAGATTCTTGTCAAAAAACAAACATTTTTGTGTGGCGAATACCAGACCGTCGGTTTGGATTGTAGGAAGGTCACAGGTGACCAGTCCCATGTTGTATGGTATAAAAACTGGGAGTAGCCTTTTGGTTATGAGGTCTGACCGGAGACTTAAATCTGGTACCACGGGTAGTCAGGAGCCCACAGAACTACTGTTCTGGCCTGACTAGAAGGTGCGGTCCCTGGGGGAGCATCGTGGTGGCTGTGTTTTAAACCCAAATCGCGGGGAGAGCTTCGGCTCGGTGTGGAGTTGCATTGCGACCGGGTGTTGTGACCCATAGAACAGCAGAGGTTTAGATAATCCTCGACCCCTAACCAAGAGGGAAGTTATGGCCCATATCTGTCATGCTTTACATTGGTACCGGCGGGATTAACCCAATGGGACGTTCTCTTGCTGTAATGTGGCTCGAGTCCCATAACGTGCCTCAGTTGAAAATATGTGGGGAATCATGGTTCGTGAATGTATGCAATATGATAAAATTGAAGATCTTATATCGGCGGTTATATCCAACAATGGAAGACCTACCTATTATTAGTATAAGAAAAAGTATTTCTTTCGAATTCACAATGATATTTTTTAAAGTTTTTGTGAATTTCTGAATGTGCGGCTATAATTTTCACCATTAAAAAATTAGCTTTTTGCTTTTACATGAAATAAAATAAACAATTTTGTTTTTAAATATTTTTTGTCTTATATTGTCTAAAATTCCTATTCATTGGATTTTTCCTATTACACTACTTAACGTAAAACCCACAGAAAAATTGAGTGCGGCTATAAGATTGCACCGCAGTGTATAAACTAACCTTAAATAGAATGAGCTTTTGGCCGTTCATTAGGGAATTCAAAGAAAAGTATAATTTGTATAACGGTCGTAATGGGGCAAACATCTATTAAAGCTACAGAATGGCATAAAAAATATAACAAACCATGCTTAAAAGATTAAAACAACCATATTCTGATAAGTAGTCGGAAGTGTCACAGAAAATGAGGTACTAAATTTTACAAAACCGAAGAGGGAACTTTTTCCTGTTTTCCTGATTTAATCAATTTTACTACTCTATATAGTTAGTTCTAGCTCTTATGGTTTAGACTTCTTTATACTGTAACATAGGGATATGGCTAGATCGTCCAAAACGACCATCAAATACATATGTGACAGCGCATAGGGAAAGGGACCTAAGGGTAAAACAATCAATTTTCACTTTTTTTTGATGTGGACAACATCTGAGCATCGAATGAGACCGATCCCATGCCCCAAAAGTGTTCCCTCCCAGAGATATGCGCGTTTTATGAAAGTGATGGTACACCAAAGATACACGTATTTAAATCTTTAAAATGGCTCTCGTGAACAAAACTGGTTTTTACTCTTAGGTCCCTTTCTATTTTGCGCGTCACATACATATGTACTTTATAGGGTCACGCTTATGTGCTTTATTAAGTCGCTTGTAACATTACAAACGGAATGACAAACTGATATGTATGTTCGTATACTCCAAGGTGTACTCTGTCGATAAACTATTCGTAATTAGCCCTAATTGTGAGAACTAAGCGACACTAGAGAAAGAAATAGAACCGATAAGCGGAAATATGAGGAATTTGTGAAACGTATCGTGTAAACGTAGTATATATCAAGTTTTATTGGGATTTTTGGATAGTCGATGGTAGTACATACTTAGCAGCTAGTGGTTCTTGGCCGATCGCTGTAAGAAAACGTGGGTCTTATGTATATGTGGTTGTTACAAACGCAACGCAACTCTTGCCCTAAAGAATGGTGTAGGGTACACGAAAAAAGTCGATTTAACCGAAAATGAACTCGACTGTGTTTGAAAACCAACAAAATAAATTCCACAAGTTGGTGTTATCACTTTCTACGGACTCCTGCTCGTCGTATCGGAATGAGGCACACAATTGCAGGCAATAACGCTATGAATGCCAACAACAACCACTTCGGATTTACACCAGCAAACGTGTTCGTCGGCTGTGGATGAAGAACAGACAAGAACAACAAAGAGTGCGATTTGTTTGGTTTGGTTATGATCGGTGTGACCGGTCTGCAATCTGACAACAAAATGAAGAACGGCCGTTTTGAGCAGGGTTACCAAACGATTTTTCGGAATGAAGAACATTTGTGCCAAAAAAGAAGAACATTTACAAAGAGCCTTTAAAACATTAGGAATACACATTTAAATAATGACAGTAATAGGAAAATATACGAATGTTACATTGTTATGTCGTTACGACGGCAGATCAATAATTCCGTGACTTTTCGAATAAAACACTGTTTTTGCATCTGAATCTCTTTCCACCGAGCCATTTCTTTAGGTTTGGAAATAGGAAATAGTCACTAGGGGCCAAATCCGGTCAATACGTATGGCGGATGAGGTACCAATTCGTAACCTTTATGCAATCGTTTTCACGACACTCATCTTGCAGACAGCTTGTTTAAACCCAACTGTTCATGTAAAATCGAAACCATGCGCATGACATCAACAATCTCACGCACTTTTACTCTTCGTTCGGCCAACACCATTTGGATTTTTCGAAATTGTGTATTGGCCTCAATTGGACGTCCAGAACATTCAGCGTCATTTGCACTTGAGCGACCACAACGAAAGTCAGTAAACCATTTGTTTACCATTGAAACCGATGGTGCAGAGACCCTATAGTAGTTCAGTCAAGCTTATACTTGGTTCGATTTTCCCCAAAAAATAATGTTTACACTCGAAATTTACTTTTTTTCAACTTTTAGCCAAATTTTACAAGGTTGTATGTTTTGAACAGCTGTTAAACAAAAACTAAATGACGGAACTTTCGCAAAAAGGGACAGTAGTCTATTGATGGTACTTGATAGAAGCAGTGTTGCATTTCATATAACTACTAGGGAAGTTGGAAAAGTCACGGAATTATTGATCTACCTCGTATGATCACTAATTCAATACAATTTAAAAAAGGGTCATGTGCTATTTACATGCGTAATTGTAGTGCATATGGATAAAATAAAAACAAAAGAAATGAGACATTTTTTAAAAAAATATTTTTTCCATTGGCTATGGGCGCCATAAACATTTTAAAAGCTATAATAATAGTGATGCTTTAGGTTACACGTCGATAACTTAAACTGGATAGCTAAATCGGAATATGCTTGGTCATTCGTTAACACAATTTTAATCATGTCTTTAAAAAAAAAGTACAACCTTATTCTCGTGAAGCTCTAATCGAAATTGATTTTTCCGAAGAGCATGCAAATTTTCTTACTGGAATATCGATGTTATTTTGGTAGGAATTATTTTAGTGAGTCGTCTTGTCCCCACTTTTTCGGCTTACTTTTTTTCTCATATGCAAAACCCAAGCAATGATTAGTATACATGTGTACTATCAAAGAGTATATATGGGTGATTCTGAGATTAAAGGCCAATTTCGACATCATATTGGCTTTCGATTTTTTGCAGAATTTAATATTTAATTTAATAATAAGACTGTTGACAAAAAAACTATAAGATGTGCACCCACTTCATGCAATGTTCAATCATATTTGAGTTGCTTGAAATCAAGATTGGTTTGGAAATTTGAATTTAAGCGAATATTACATTTTACAGGGGATAACTGTGTATTTTCAGTGACAGAAAATTAACATCCATAAAAATATAAATTGAATAAAAATTATAATCATTAAAAGCAACAAAACTAATTGAATATCATTTTTTACTATGGACTGGTTTTATTAAATAAATAATTAATATTTTTGTAAAAATTGTGAAGAAAACTTGAAAAGGCTCTCCATTCGTTTGTGGAGAGCCTGGTCTTATAGAGTTCGGTTTTACTTTCAACAATTGCAGCAAGGCTTTCTGAAGAGGGTTGTCACGGGCCCGAAATCATGATAAAAGTCGTGTGCAGCCACGAAAATCAATGTCACTTTGCCATTTTGTTAAAAACTTGTATTCTATTTAAATATAGAAGCAAGAGGTCTTGAGCCGGTTTAATCCCTGTTCAATGTGTAAAAGCAACAGACCGAAATAAAACAAACGAGCTAAACAAATTGAGAAAATTTCAATTGAAAGTAGTGTTAGGGACAACCAGGGTGAAGAACAAATACATTTTTCGTATCGGAACTCAAAATAAAGTCGTTTGTACTGAATTTATTTCGATGACTTGACTGAGTTGCTTTTGGACACATAGACCCGCAAAACGGGTCAATTCCATTTACAATGGAGGGTACAAATTATCGTCCTGATCGAAGATAACAACGTTTTACTTGTTAACCTTCAAACGGGCTTGACTAATGACTGAAACTGATTTGGTAAAAAGCTTTTTCCAATGCGCTACACTTTTGAACTTTGGAACTTAAGTCGTCAACTAGACAGAGACTGATCCTGGCCTAAGAATTGCGGCTTCGTGGTAAAATGATACTCCGGCGGCAGTAATTACAAGATAATGCTGACGTGAGTGAAGATTTGTGCAAAAGTAATATTCTTTTTAGGACAAGCAAAACTGGCGTTATGGAAGCGAACGCATTCTACAAGATCATTACAAATATTAACCGGTTGACTTGCGCCAATACTGGAAGCAGAAAACCATCCATGGTTATCGACATAAAGCGGTGCTAACAAAAATGTAACTCAAATAATTGTTTTGTTTTACCGCCATGAAAATGTCATTAGAGAAAGTACATTTTCCAATCAATCTTAGCGCCATCTGTTAGGAAAATGTATAGAATTGATTGAAAAATGCAATTTGCTCCATCTTTGCTTAAAGCGTCGAATATACTCATTGTTTGCTGGTAGTGCCGTGCTTAAGACAAAGATTAACATGACGGGTAGATGGCACGGATAATCAATGAAAATAAAAAGCAAAAAGAGCATCTGAAATACAGATGGACTATCGTGATTCCGTTTTTCTTGAATCGCAACACTGAAATAATCCCTTTTAACTAGCGAAAAAAATCCCGAAAAAACTCGAAGAAATTAACATGTTAGATTTTAAGATTTTGTAAACTTATCGTTAGGCTCTCAAGAAGCAGATTCAATAAAAAAGGAATAACAAAAATGTTCTCTTCGTCAAAATTAGCATGTTCAAAATAAACATAGTTTATCCTTAACTTAAATAATTTATTTGTTTGGAATCGGATGAAATAAGTGACTTCTAGAGTGGCGGGGTCGTAAATATTGGACTGTCATTGTTATGAAATGTTATTTAAATGTAATATATATGGGACATTTTATGTCAAGTGACACAACTTTAGAAATTGATGTCTCTCGATCGGGATGAAATTTGCACTAAGATTAGTCATGTTGGATAGTAGTTTAGACACAAACTTTGAACGAGATCGATCCAGGACTCTCCGAGGTAGAGGGTCGAATTTTGACATTTTGGCCTAAATAAATGGGGGTACTTGTTGTGCACTCACTATAAAAATTCAGCAAAACATACAGTTCATAGTCTGCTTCGTATGGCTATGCTACTGAATTTGTGGAGAAGGCTCCACCGTCTGACCAATAAAAAAACCTAAACTGCAATAAACTCGCATACTAATGGTGGTTTTTACTTCTTTTCTATCCAACACACGAATAGAAATGCTTAACATAAGCAGATATTTAGCCATCATAGGCAATTGCATTAAGAAACGAAGATCGGAAGAACTCCATGCTTTGAAATTAAACGATATTACGGTCTTAGCGGTTAGAATTCTTTAACTGGACCAGTTTCAAAACAGTTTTAAAAATCCGCCAATAACATTCTCGGTTTTATACATTTTGTTAAATAAATTTCCAAAAAGAATAGAGCGGTGCCAGAATATGGACTTTGCATTAATAAATGTTAAAATTTATTTACCGCTTGAGATATTAACGGTTATGTGCGATGTTTTCAGACAATTTCAACATAATGCTTTAAACATTTTTTATTTTAATACCGAAATTATAGTATTACATAAGAAATATCTAACGGTATACTGAAGTCAAATAAAAACCCGATTTATTTTGAATTTCATGCAGACGATTTTAAAAATAACGAAACAAATGCGATGGTAAACTCAAACTTCATAAATATTTTAATACTGGGTCCACAGACTGGCATTTATGAGTCCAAAACTATAAACTCGAATTTTACTCAACTAAAATTTTATTAAAGAAAAATCTTACAGCCATATTCATAAAAAAATCTTAATTTTGATTTAAAGTACATATTCAGGCTTACAGCCATATTCAATCTTAATTTTGATTTAAAGTACATATTCAGGCCTGTCACAGTAATTGATCGGAATGGTTTTAATTCCGTACTTACCATTCCGGTAGGTTTTGTTTTACCTTCTTCAGATTCCGATCGATTTAGGTAATTCCGAAAATTTTAAAAACCCTGGTTATTTTAATTTGCTATGGCAACTCTATGCATATAAGAAATCAATAACCATATGTTTTAAGTAAATATAATAATCAAACAGGGCTAAGAAAAATTGTTTCACAATAGTTTCTTTACTTTATAATAGGCTTCCAAAATATTGCACAGCCTATTTGTATACCCTTTACCATACAATGGAGGGTATATTAGTTTTGTCATTCTGTCCGTGACACCTTAAAATAATCATCGGAGACCCATCAAAGTATATATTCTTGATCCTCGTAAAATTCTAAGACGATCTAGGCATGTTGTCCGACTGTCCGTCTGTTGAAAACAAGATAGAACCTGCATGAAAACAGCTATGGAGCTGAAATTTGGCACAAACATGTGTAGTTAACCTAGCATGGTTGGTATTGAAAATGGGCTATATAGCTCTACCGACACTACCTCATAAAAATTAGTTTTTTATTTGGAAATATCCGTCCAGTTTCTTGAGCAAAATCACTGAAATGTTGCAAATAATAATCTTTATATAGGCGCAATCATCTATGTAAAAATGGTTTAGATTGGGCCACCATTTCTTGTACCTCCCATACAAACGGCCTTATGGGCCTTGACCTATCGAAATGAAATTTTACACATCAAGATTTCTATATACAACACACTTCTACGCTGAATTCTGTTGAGATGGGAAAAGTCCTACCGGTACCTCCCACACAAACGGTCTCATGGGCTATGATAAATGATATGACGATAACTCACCACGAGCATGACCTATCGAAATGAAATTTTGTACATAAAGATTTCTATATAGAATGGTTTTATTTGGGAATCTGGTGGAGGGTATCCAAAGTTCGGCACATCCAAATTTAAAATTTTTTACTTGTTTTTCATTTTGTTTTCGCATTTCATCGCGCTGTTCTTCCATAAGGTGGACAATATTTTCCACTTTGCTCTTTTCGACGTTGCTCTTCCAGCAACTTAGCAATTTTCCACAAGTGTTTATTTTCTTCTACTAAAAGGCTGCTCAATTCTGGAATGGATACATGTGGAGTACGTGGTCTGTGACGCTTAGGAGTAGGAGATGGTGTGCGGAAAAGACGCCTCTTTGAAGCTGACGGTGTTGCACTTCGCTTTCTTGCCAAAGCATTTTCTTTTTCCCTAGCACTGTCAGATGTTGAGGGTGTAAAATTAAGATCTTCGTCGTTTTCTTTGTCAGATTCACAAATGTAACGCGATCAGATCCGCTTCTGCAAATTTGGCGCCAGCAACGCCTTTTACACTTCTCTGCATTCCGAAGACTCTAACAACAGCTTCCTCAACCTCAGACAATACATATTTGTTATATGAGCCACTGCCTGTTTTACAGTTTTCGTTGTGGCACAGTTTCTTCTTCACGTATGTTACCCAGTCGGTCCAGGCTCTCTTCCATCCATGACAACTTTTGTGTGGTGGTCCAAAAGAATTCAATTTTTCTGTTAATTCTATCCAATGCGGTTCTACAACCACACGATCTCCCTTCACGAATCATGAAATGAAAATATTGGGAACAAACTTATAAAATACTCACATTTTTTTATTTTCGTCAGCCAGGATATTAGACGCCACAACAAAAGACGATCACAAACAATACAAATTAATTTTCCAACGTTTTTTTTTTGATTTTAGTTTATTTTGTTGAAGGCAATTACTTGGCTTATATTGTTGTCTTAGTACTATTGAAAATATAAAAGATTTATTAAAATAAATGTTAACTAAGCAAAAATTTAACGTAATTAAAGATTACAATAATCTTTATTCAGAAAAGGTACTTTTATCAAAGTTTTTTGTGTTTATAAAAATATCAATTCCGATTCCAAATCTTTCGGAATTATTTTTCTGGAGAACCAAAATACGGAATTGAAACCACTTTCGATCGGAATTGTGTTCTGTGACATACCTGATTAGCTAACAAACACTTTTTGCCTAACAAACTATTATTAAAAAAAGTATTCACAGTACTTTATCTAAAATACATTTCAATCAATTTGTCAATTCAATGCTGGCAACACCGTCGTCATTTTTACCTTAATGATGCATTAATACGACTATCAATTGTATGAGTAGTCGAATCTATAAATTGTTTTAATAAACAAAAAATATATGCTTACTTGTCTAATAATTAAAGAAATAAACACATGTTTAAATAAGAGACAAATTCAGATCAATTTTTTGTTACAGATAAAAAGGTATTCGAGTCGAACGAATAACATTTATCTTATTTTGATTGTGTACACATCACTAGTGATCTTTTGTCTTTTTTTGAATTGCTTATGCCGAACAGAAAATGGGATACATGTTCGATTGACGATGGTTCGAAATTTGGGTAATAGTTTCTATTCCAAATTGTACACAATTAAACAACAGTTTTAATGCTGTTTAAAATTTGTTATGAATACGGGATCACGCTGCCCGCTAGTGGCAAAGAAATTTACTGATGGCTCCCATGTGAAGTCTCTGTAAAGTTGTAAATATTGTATTTTCGTTGGCAATTGTTTAGAGAAAACTCGAAAAGTAAGACTTACAACAGTACTTTTTTAACGTTTGGTAATAACTTGGTTTTATATTTTCCTTCCCGAAGATGGCAAATCTAAGGTTATGGCGTTAAGATAACGAATCCTTGTTATGATAGTAATAATATATTAAGAATAATTAAAAAAAATGTATTAAGAACTCCATTAATTATAGAATACATATTTTTTTCTTAAAGAATATAAAGGTACAGGTGATTATAAATGGCAATGGCATAGAATTGACTTTAGAAGCATATACTCGTAGGTTTGAGTTTGTATTCTCTGTCAAATTTGGCCTCTCAAAATAATAGTAGTGTTCACAAGATTTGATACAAATGAATGTAAAAATGTAGGTACTATTTTTTTTTCTTTTTTAATTAATACTTAATAAATTATATTAGTACTTAATTGCATGGCCTTTGTTTCAAATACGGCAGCACAGCGCCTCGGCATCGAGTCCACAAGATGTTGCCACATATTTGGTCAGGAATTGAACTCCAAGCCTACTAGACAACTTCCCAAAGATGAGATAACTTGTTGGTTGAGATTAGGCAACTGTCTTCTTCACATCGCTCCACAAATGCTCAATTGGATTGAGGTCTGGAGACTGTGCTGGCCATTCAAGGACATTTATATTGGAACCACCCTTTAGCCACTATACTGGTATTCTTCGGGTCAGAGTCTTGCTGAAAGGCCCAAATCAATGGCATACGGTAGAATTATTTCCTACATAATTTGTACATAGAGGTGCATATCCATGACTTGATCCAATTTATGGGTCCAACACTGTAATAGGAAAAACATGGTCAAATCATTATAAAAATACCTCCGTGTTTTATGGTTTTGGTTGTGAACTTTGGATTGTATTTGGTGTTAGGTGGTCGTCGGACGTATTGCCGGGACCCCTTTCCACCATAAAGCTCTATTTCCGATTCGTCCGTCCATAAAATGTTCCTACATTTCTGTACTGACCAATCGATATGTTCTTGGTCAAAATGAATTCTTTTCGACACGTCGGCGTCCGCGAGTTTCAAGCGCATCGGTAAATTAATGGCGTTCCGTATAATAGTTGGTGAGCAACCTACTATATCTTGTACTTCTTTGTTTTGCCTTCTGAAGTACATTTTTGAATACGAAAAATAACTGTATTAACATTTATTCGAAATCTATTTCAATTAATAGAAACTACGGTTACAACACTAATTTGTAATATTTCTGTAGCACAAATTCATTTTTCCGCAATATATTAGTAAGCACTACTATTATTTTGGCCGTTGAAAACCCATCACTGTTGTCAAAACCTTAAATATTTACAGCAACGATAGCATAAGAATTTAAAGTAACAGCATATTTTTATTTGCCCACACCAACTAAAAATGTGGCAAAAGAAAAATATGAAATTTAAGGAAACTGAAAGATAAATAAGAAGTATTTTATTGAGCGCAGCACTACCTTATATTGAGCGCAACTGTATGTACATATGTGCTGGTCGCCATACTACTTTTCAACACAACCAACAATTTCAAAATTTTATTAACAAATTAGTTTTAAAAATTTTTGATAAAAATTTAAATGACAAAATTGTACAACCAAGTTCAACGAAAAAGTGCTAGCAATAATTTGATGGCCTGTTCACGGTGCTCGAACGAATGCTTCTTGTCGACCGCTAAACGACAAACAAGTGGTTTTGGTTTATCAAACCCTCAGGCGAACGAAAACCGAGTCACTCGAAAACCTAACGTTCAGTATTTTTCAGTAATTTTGGTTTATGTGATTCTTCACTCTGATTAATGCGAAAAGAACTTTCAAAACCAATCACTTGTTTTTTTGTTTGTTTGGCTGAATATGAAGGCAAGCATTGAAAAATGTTTTCTGGCCTTTGTTAAGACACCGCCCAGAAGTAGCAAAACGGTAGCGCTGGTCACACCAGCCAAGCAAAGCACCCAAAAAGCCAGCGCGTTCTGAAAAAATAGCAGCACCGTGAACAGGCCATTAGTTTTTTGACATTTAATTTGTCGTCCGCTACTGTGAATAAAAACGAATGATGAGGCTGCTTATGTAAGGGGTGTTTTTTATTGAGGTATAGAACTTTAAGTTGGCATCACCTTTTTTAACTGGCGGCCATTTTGTCAGCTGTCAAGTGATTAATATTTAGTTTGGTTTGCCATTTCATCATGAACAGGTTGACAAAAAAACAACGCTTGCAAATCGTGCAAATTTATTTCGAAAGTAATGGTTCAGTTCGCGAAGTTCACCGCAAGCTCCGTCCATTTTATGGTCGACATAATCGTCCATCAGAGCAATTAATTCCGTTAACCATGGATCGGTTAACATGGACCATTGGATTATTTTCTTTGGGGATATGTGAAGTCGCTCGTCTACGCCAACAAACCAGAAACACGTTAGGGGACTTGGAAGCCAACATTCGTGGCGTTATTGCCAACATACGGCCCCATATGCTCGAAAAATTGGTTGAAAATTGGACCTGTAGAATTGGCTTTATTCGAGCCAGCCGCGGCGGCCACATGCCCGAAATCATATTTAAACATTAATGGCATAAAATTATCCTTCCAATAAAGCCAAATTGATGGACATTAAAACGATTTTCTTGTGTTTTATTTCAATTCGAAGTTCTATACCTCAATAAAAAACACCCTTTACGATACTCCAAAAAAGAAGCACATTGCCCATCTTCAATAATTAATCGACTTTGATCACAAGAAAATAAGAATATTGCGGCTCTCACACGTTACAACTTGTTGCCAACTGAGTTGAGTAAGAAGTTGTTCGTTCTCCTCACATGTAACAACTTTTCAACCAACTTGTTATTTAATCTCAGTTGCAAATAATTTTCGTGACCTCGGATGTAATTGCGTTACTTTTTACATATTTTCTTTTAAATATTAGTTTAATTCGCGTTTCATCAAAATATGCGTACTAATTTCAATTAATTTCCCGGCAATCCCGCCATATTTTATTATTGCTCCATATCGGTAAGCACGCATATCTTCATCGCTGTCACTCATATTTGTTAATTTTTTTAAAATGGTGTTTTTTGATCAACCTCAATACGAGGATGAAGTACGAAGGAGACAAAAAAGTTGCCACTTGCCCTTGCACGCACCAACCAAATTGACTAACCTTAATTGAAATTTAAAATTTAAATTTTCATTCAACCGACGACCTGTGTCCAACTAGTCCTCATGCTAAATTTGGTTGTACAACCAGTTCATGTTGTACAACCAGTTGTAGCGTGTGAGGGCCTCATCGGTACTTAAATCTGTCAAATTTTCAGGGGCATAGAGTGGAATGCCAAACTCATTAAATGCGACCGAGAAGACTAGTGTGTTAGTGCCAAGAAATTGAGAGACAACAGGATAACCATTCACAGCTGTTTTAAAATAGAAGAATTTAAGAAAAAATAACAAACAAAAACTAGTTTCGCACAATATAAAAATTAAAATATTTAAATTCAAGTACAACAAAAAATATCAAACTTGTTGTGATTTGTTGACATGGGTGAAGGTGAAGCTGTGTGCATGCAGACTTGCAAAAACTAAATATACCATCAATTTATAATTTATGGTAATGTCTTGTTTGAAACGAACGAAGTTTTTTTTCTTAAAAACAAACAAAATTATTAATTATTTATATTTATTTTCGCTGGAGAGCTAGTGATTTTCTTGTCTACAGACATCTTCTTAAAGTTCTTTGACGTGTTTGTCCTCTTTGGGCGCCTCGCCATCACTGTAATAGTTTGTTGTTGAGAAGTATGACTTGAGACTCATGTCATTTGTCATTGGTATTTCCCAAAATTTCAGTGAACAATGGTTACATGGGCTGAAGTAGGTACAATGTAATTCCCTCTTTGTCATCGGAACAGAGAACAAAATTCCATCATCAGTTGACACCGCAATAAACAGCTTCTTTTCAGTTTGTTTTAAATATTTTGCCTATGAAAATTAAACTTTTAGCAGGATGGGAATTCATCCATTCGTCCTAATATTGCTGCGTCAGTGGTAAATTTGCAAAAAGAGGTTTCAAGAGCGTCTGCCTGGGACAATTGAAGATTCTCTAAGATTGTGGATTCTTTATTTAATATTTATTACTTTAATGGCTGTTCTAAACCTTAAAAGGACCTGAACCGCGATACGAATTTTGCACGCTACAGTGGGTTATACATACCTAGATTCCATAGGGTTGCTTAACTTGGTTTTTTTATCGGTTCTTTGGCCGACCTTTTTGTGACTGGATCATATTCATGCATTCGCATATAGCCCGCCAGTTGGATGCTCCCAACTGGCAGAGTCCTTATTTAATTCGTTATTAATTGACCCAAACTATAAAAAAGCGAAGGTTATTAATGGAAAACTCCCTATTTAATTGTGTTGAGTTCAGTCAGATAAAGCCGAATGATTTAAAAACATTTCGATTTTCATTTCTAGAAGGGGTACATTTGCAACTTTTATTTTGAAGCTATGTTCGAATCCGGGTGAGGACATCTAACATTTCTCACCAGCAGGATTTTCTACCTAATAAATGCTTACGACTTTACGAATAAGAGATTTAAAGACGGCATTAAACATAAGGTCCCGGTCAACCGGATCAAATCTTGTATATCCTCCACTGTCTATGGGAGGTTTCAGGGGAATGCAGCGAAAATTCTATTGATTTTTACATAGAACAAGATGGCGCGAATGTCATTAGCATGCATGCTGCTGTGTGCCAATGGTGGCAATCAGCTTTGCCTTTTATGAAGTAACTTTTAATAAATAAGTACATAATAGTTTGTTTTAATTTTCGAATTTAAATCTTAAGGTAAAAATGTATCAATCCTCAAAAATGCGTAATAATGTTGTGATCTGAAAAACAGTCGCTACGACTGGAGACTTGAATTTTGTATGGGTTACTGACCAAGATATGGGATATATAAAACGAAGATTTCATTAATAAATTGACATCACCTTTTTGAAAGACAAACATTTCAAAAGTTTTAGTAAAGAAAGCCCAAAGTCGGGTTCACCCGCTTTTAATATATCCAAAAGGCTGAACGAATGGGCGTATATCATTGGGAGCTGCATATATTTCTATGAATATATACCCCGATATGTTAAATCGTCGTCAGAATCCCCCCTAAAGTTAACCCGACTAGTCTTGAACTAATTCTCGGCTCAAATATAGGCTCTAGCTAAGTGGTTCTAGTTCTATTATGTTGTCCATGTTAGCAAATTTTAGAATTTAAAACCAGTTACAACCAAGTAGTTTACAACTATTTTTCACAAACTGGCTCGCACGGATGTAGTGCATCTGATTGTAGTTCGTATCTAGATTAAATATAAACAGATCAGATCTACAAAATTAGTTCCGGCATACATAGTTCTTTGTTAGTACTCTATTTCCAAATGTAATTCTAAAAAGATCAACTAAAGACTCAGTTGAAATTCAGAAAACTGAAATTAATATTTAAAATTAAGCAAACATCAATTAAAATTTCAAAATTTCTAATTGAATTTCAGAGCATATCAATTGAAATTTAGAAAATTCAATTAAAAATCACGCAAATAATTTAAAATTCAGTAAATATAAATTAAATTTATTGTACATCTGCTGGTTACTGTGCAACTCAAGTGTATACAATAAACATTTGTAGGGAGGCACAAAAATCACTTAGGTGACAAGGAGAATTGAATTCTAGGAATCAAAATAGGAAACTTTGCCCGAGGAACCATACCTCTAAAACGAATCCTGATGTCCCGACTTTTGACCCATACTTGAAAGCAAAAAAGACTTCAAACAATAATGTTTTTTTTATTTTTTTCATATTACTAAGTTACATTAATTTTAAACAAAATTTCTAAAGATTCTAAAGAAAATAAACTCCAAAAAGAAAAAACCATTGCCATTTCGCTGATTTTTTCATGTAAAGTGCCAAAAATGGACCCAGGGGGGTTCCAGGTGGTGTTCCACTGTCATGGGTGGGTCGGCTCTCCAAAGTTAGTGGTGGTCGGTCATTTATTGGGATTTTTCAAAATTTGAACATACGGGTATTGTTCCTCGGGCAAAGTTTCTTATTTTGATATCTAGAAAAGTTGTTCCTTGTCACTTGGGCGATTTTAAAATCGCCCGCCCTAATGTATATCGTAATTCCGATGACAAAATCTTTACAATTACATAAAGATAGTAATTTGGGGTTATTCACTTTATGATTTCCAACAGAAAACAAATTATTATTTTGTATTATGATATTATTCTTTTATGGTAATATTCTACCACATTTATGTTTTTTTATGTCTTTAGTTCGTGTATTATAAAATAAAAAAAACTTAACCGTCCTCGATTTTTTTGTTTGTATGATATGATAGATTTTATTTTCTCAGGTACTTAAACAAATGTATTTGGAAGATATGTGCAAACTTTGTTCAGTCTATATCTGTCATGAACTATTTTTGAAATATCAATTATTGTGTTCTGAATTACAATTACTTCAATTATGTGATCGAAATTATAATTGGGGTATTCTGAAGATAACGTATAATTTCTGGATTTTTATGAATGTGTTAAAAAACATCAAATGTAATTTTTGAATCTTTATTAATCCTTTCTGAGAATTAATATATTCTGAATTGCGAACACCGAAGCAAAATCGATTATTTTATCCTTAATTTTTTGACCTCCAATGTGTCCCTAGACCAATTCTAGTGTACATTCGCTTAGCTATATCGAATCAGATAATAAGTCGATCGTTACATATGGGATGTCAACAGACAAACTGATGGCCTTTTGATTAAGCAATCCACGTTTGTAGCGCAAACAATTTACACACAATTCAATCTTTGTTTATTCATTCTTTAAATCGTCAAAATTTTTGGAATGTTCGCAATTCAATTTAAAAAAAATCGTTTAAACTTTTTTGCGCTTTCATAAATATTCCTGTTGATCACATTGAACAGGGATTAAACCGGCTCAAGACCTCTTGCTTCTATATTTAAATAGAAGACAAGTTTTTAATTACGGAAAATGTAAATAAATAAATGGCAAAGTGACATTGATTTTCGTGGCTGCAAACTACTTTTATCATGATTTCGGGTCCATGACAAGCCTTGCTGCAATTGTTGAAATGCAAGGCTTTCTGAACAGGGTTGGCACGGACCCGAAATCATGATAAAAGTAGTGTGCAGCCACGAAAATCAATGTCACTTTGCCATTTTGTTAAAAACTTGTCTTCTACTTAAATATAGAAGCAAGAGGTCTTGAGCCGGTTTAATCCCTGTTCAATGTGTAAAAGCAACAGACCGAAATAAAACAAACGAGCTAAACATTCCTGTTAATCTACGAGCTCATCCCCTTCATCCGATCAATAATCAACAAAACGCAAGCCATATAGTTGTGAGAACAGAGGATACTACAGTTTGCCTGATTTGTTGACATCCTTTCCTTATTTCATTTATGCGGGAATTGCCGAGAATTCATTCAATTATCCTGCCTTTACTGAAAAGCACCAACGACGCTTTTGATGAGTTTCGAGGCAAACTACTTTACCTAGAAAGGAATACCGAACTAAGTTGAAGTGATATTTAAGAAATCAAACTAAATTGTACACAACACTTGTATCCGAAACTATGCGAGACTTTAAATGAAATTTTGTTGTAGTTAAAAATAATGTTTCTTCTTGTTTGTTTCAGTTTACAACTCGTCCATCGTGAATTGTGACATTTCCAATGCAAATTCATTGCCTCCGTCAGCACGTACTTGCATGCGTACACACATTTCCAAAGCCAACCGAACTAATGCCAGAAGCCAACGCGGCGAGACGGGAGTGCAAACAGAGTAAACAGTGATTACCGTTAAACCTGCTCTCACAATAACACAGAATATAATTGAATTGAAGGAGAAAGGAAGAATACAGAGGAAGAACAAAAAACAATTACACCGTGATTCTTCCTCTTTGTTTCAATGCCATGAATTACGATAGCGATACAACGACGATAGAACAACTGCAATTTGTCAATGACGACGTTTTGTTCAAACGGCGCGTAGATTGCAAGTTGTCCTTTGGCCTGACTAAGAGGATCATCAACGTTTATCGAGACTGTGCCGTGGTGTAAGGAAACTATGTGAGTACCCGGCCCGCCTCCCCTTCCCATCCTGCACTCGTACACTCCTATAACGCTTAGAAACTTCTATGTACTAAAATTTTGTATGAGAATGCTTTAATGTGCTACCACCATCTGTTTGTTTCAGCAAATTTGTGCTATGAAGAGCTTCAATTAAGATTTACTGTTAAAAGCCGACCGTACCACAGAATGTAAACAAAGAGCCGGGGGCAACGCAGTTTCGAAAGAACACAGAGGAAGGGCAGCAAGTCGCGTCACCAATAATAATATTGTTGATCAGCCAACAAGTTGACTTGGGTAAGTGTGAAATACGTGACGTAAAGTGAAAACAGAAAACTTGTAATCAAACTTTGCGACGTACTGTCCAAATTCTGATGTGATTGGGTATTCTCCTATTGGAGTATATGGATGTGCTGTCATATTAAGAACGGAAGGGGAACCAGCTTTGACATTGCTTTTTAAATAAAAGCATATATTGTTTCTATCCGACCGACTTATCTGATACCCATCCTTTATATTTTATGCTATTTGTGAAGATGATTACATTTCGCATAAACTTCATTTAACTATACGTTTGCATCGAATTTTGGTAACGTTTTTTGGTCATGTCGAAGAAATAAGCTTGACTATTTAGTATACATCCATTGAAAAATGATTGTGAAAGCTGTTTTTTTAAGAAATTCACTCAAAATTGTTCTACCTTGTAATCATAGTATACCGCAGCTTTTACTTACAAAATTCCAACTAAGTTTGGATTGCAAAACTAGATAAGTAATTTTAAACAAAAGCGTGGGTATTTAGTCAGTTTATTCATAAAAGCGTTCAGTAGTTCCCTTCTTTCCTTATAAAAATGACAACTTAGTTGTTGTAAACGTTTTGTTACTTATCCTCTATAAATTACAGGCTAAATACTAGTAACATGGACATTTTCTATATACACACAAATGGACATGAACAAAAGAAGCACTTCTTGTTAAGAAATGTCTTATCTAGTGCGTTTTTTCTATCCGGTTCTAGACTTAAAAAGCGCCACTTGTATTTTTCATCTCTGTAGGGACGCTCGTGCCTGTCAAATAATCAAAACATTGGATTTTGTATGAAGAAGAATCCTATAGCATGCCTCCCTGGTCGGCACTAAAGGTCCCTCAACAAGTACACTTTTTCTATTGTTTGTGGACGGTCAAAAGTTAGAATGGGTACTTTTAGATGGGACGGACCACATATCTCAAAAAGAACATAATTGCTCATCTTTTTGGCTCATGTGGCTTAAAAACATCCCGCATTTTCTAAACGTGCGAATAAAAGGCAGTAATTATGACAAGGAATGGTAGGGGACTTGTTCCCTATGATATCCCTAGAAAAAGAAAGAACTTTGGCATGTAGCCTTGTTCTCTATGATGTTAAGTCGGCCCGGAAAAACTTGACGTGAAGATAATTAAAAATTCTTTCTACTCATTCAAAAGTATACTATAACATTTATTTATATTTTCCAAAATATAATATCCCAAAAAAAATTAATTCTGAATATTTAATAAAAAACGTATGCACATTTTTACAAAAACAGCAGAGTTAAGAAAAAGTAATTTATCGGATTCCCATAGGTTTTCAATCTTTAGTCAGAAAGATCGCCCTACCGGGATGTGAGGAAATCGTTAAGCCAAATTTGTATTTATAGACAGGGGTATTTTGGAGCACTAGAATCAGCATCAACCAATTGCGTCGATTGTTCTTTCGTTCATCTGTTTTTGAAATAATCATAGTCTATTCAGTTGTGTAGTCAAATGCAGCAGCCACTTTCTCTGGTTGCAATCCCACGACGGCCGGATATATAAACTGGATTGACCCGAAGCAGCAATTTGTCGGCCTAGGGCTGTCACCTTGGAACTCAGTGGCAGCTACAAAAACAACTAGGCGAGCGGTCTTTACGATGCCCCCGGTTTTGACCATCATTTCTTCTGGTCGACCTGATTGGTATTCATATTAGATTATTAAATCGGTTACGTCTTAAACTGTGATAGATTTAAACTGCCCTCGTCTGTGCTAGTGATTATAATAGTGGCCTATGTCATATGTCCTAATGTCACATGACAATGTCCCATCACGAAATGTCTCATGACATAATGTCACATGTCTTAATGTCGCATGCAATACATTTAACTTAAACTATTTTTAGCCTTGTAAAAAATCGTAATTTAATGTGAAATTCATATAAAATAATCTTCTTTCAAATTACACAGCGAAAATGTTTTTTTTGATTACACTGAGCAACAGATTTTTGGGGCTTGGATGATTTCTTCGAGAACGAATGACTTATTTTTGAATGGACCTAGGAAGTATTTATAATGCAATGCATAGTAAATATTCCATTTTCGTGATGAGATGTGAAATCTTATGCAGTTTATTTTCGTAGGACTTTATAACATCCGATCTCTTAATTTGGCATTTCTTTTCTTCCTTTTTTCGAGAATGTAATAAAATATTAATTTCAGTTTAATTGAGTAGGGGTCACCGAAGACATAAAATCGATATCTTTATTCAATTGCATAAAACAATTCGGATTTTTGAAATATTTAACTACAAAATTATTAGATCTGGGTATATTTATAAAAAATAAGTCAGTTTTTTGTAAAATGTTTTGTATTTGCAAATGTAATATTACAATCATAAGTAGACAAAGTAGAAAAGAGATTAAATTTCTTATACACGAAGCAGCGTTACTTGCGCAACTTTCAGTTTGTAGGAGAGAGAGGTAAGGGGAATGGAAAGGAAAAAAACTTTTCCGCACTGTCTATTCCTTTTGTGTTTTTCGTAGCGTGAAGTTGGCTGCAGATTATTTTAGTATTTTTTCACACAAAAATCACAACGAATGAAAATAAAAATTGCCGTAACCAAATTGTCTTGTGTAAACACAAGAGCAGAGAGCAGCTCAAAAGGGAATCGTAAAAATTGACGCAAGTAAAGTTGCCTGGTATAAATGTGGACTTAACACTGTTGTTGGTTATGTACTGTTGACCTTTATTATATACTATATTTTTTTGATATTAATTGTCTGGCCACTAACTTCACAAATCGAGTACTAAAAATACGAAGTATTCTAAGAAAAGACGACTTTCTAAACCTAACAATTAACGAATTAATTAGGCATGTAAAAGAAAAACGACCAGTAAACAACAAAGAGCAGGTACAAAATATTTACATATCATCAACCTGTGTTCCTGGATTCTCTGAAAGAATTCGTAACTCTGACGTCTACAATAAAGATAAAACTCAATTAACTTTTAAATCAACAAATACAATGTCTTTTTTAGCAGGACAAAAACGAAAATTGGAAACGAATACAAATCCAACGTTGTATCCAAAGTTGTTGTGATCCAAAGTATGCCAGAAGGTATATGTTGGCACAATTAAGACAGGTCTACAGGTCATTAGAACAAACGACCGCACTAGCCCACTGTGCGTTAACAGGTCACAAGATAAACTTCAATGACGTAGACAAACTGACAGAGGAGAGTAACTACCGAAGTTGATATACGCTCGAAATGTTACATATAATCAATGTCCCAAATGACAAGAGAATGAACTTCAAAACTGACACTGAAACATATACTTATACTCGTAAGTATACAGAATTGTAATCTCTAAATACGGACAAAAACATTAGCTTTTAGTCGCAAAAAAACCCTGAAGCGAAGAAGTTCCTTGTTTTGTTTAAAATGTAATTATTGTAAAAATTGTGTCGTTTATTTTTATATTTTAATCAGTTTCAGTGTGTTAAGTTAATAATCCCTGAGGATGATCAAAATATTGGAAATAATATAAAATAAAACAAATTACAAGAAAACAACAACTCCTGTTTTTTGAACTTGAAAAAGACCTCGAGCCAGACAATTTAGATCAAAAAATATTCCTTAACACTTTAACAGTCAATGTAGACATGTTCGTTTGTCCATCTACTCGTATTCATATAAATAAAGTGTAGGTCGCAAATATTATCCAATAGCAATGAATCATTGCACAATATTTCGAAATATGTGCATATTTTCGAAATTAGGAGAAATCGGTCCAAATCCTGATACAGCGCCATGCAAATGTACCTCCCAATATGGGTCTAGACGACCTGAGAGCGAAAAATTTCATCAGATTGCAACGAAATTCGGGTTGTTACGTTATTTTGAACTGCTGTGGTGGGATTGAAGGGTACACGACTAGGTTCAACCCGATATATATGGGCAAATCCTGCGTGACGAACGCTACATTCGTACGCGTTTTCGGATCAAAATATAAAAATTTTGTGGTCTTTCAAAAGAGATACATTCAACTTATACATAGTGTTTAGTGTGATTTGAGGGTACTTTCGAATGGCATTAAAAAAAAATTTAACAAGTATAAGTTGCGAAAAAATTGATCACAAATTATTGTGACGCACGCTACAAAAAGTGGAAGTACCTTTGAAGGTTGAGGTATGTTTTCGTACTTTTTAGCAAATTTTGCATAATAAAACCCACAAAATGAAATACATAAAAGAAAGATGAATATAAGAGGAATATAAAATGACTTACTTGCAGCAAAAAATTTTTGTAGTTTTTTATCAATAGCCATGAACCCTATGTGACGCACGCTACGTGACGCACGCTACATTTTTTCCAGTAGTATATAAATAAAAACAATTGTATTAATTTTAACAAAACAATTCATATTCTTTTTTAATAACATTACTGAATCAATATTTCATGTTTATAAATTAATTTATTAATGTATATATGTTTATAAATAAATTGTATATTTTAAAGAATCTGCCGTTAGTGCAATTTCGAGTACATTTTCATTGAGAGATGAAAAATAATGGTTACCCTTAATCCCGGGAATTCGTTTTACGTTAGCCCATCTCTCCGAAAGAAATGCAGTTGTATTTTTTATATATGTACTGCTAACATACAAAATAAAAATACCATCTATATTCATTTTTGCCAATTTAAAAAAATCATGGGCGTTATTAAGAACAATATTCTGAGCTTTCACCATTTGCCAAATTTTTCGCTTGACAACAGCTCCAATTCCGTCTACTGCACCCTTTCCGTGAGCAGTTGCAAAAAAATTCCACTCAAAGTGGCTCACATCAAATTGTTCTTTAAAAAACGGTATAGTACTCAAAATAAATTTGTTTTTAAACTGACTAGCACAGCCATCAGAAAATATAAATAACTTTGCAATAGGATTATTTTTTTTAAGTTTCTTTACAATTAATTTAAGAAAGCAATAAACATTATATTTATTGTGTGACATTTGATCGCTCGTGATTGCAAATGATCTTGTGGAATTGTGCAACCAGGCAACACAAGTAAATATGGTTACTTGGGAGTAACTAAAATGAGCAGACTGAATTTCATTTTGATTGAGGAGCCTATAGTTTTCCGCAAAATCTACATGCAGAATAGCTTCATCTTGTTTAATAGACATTTTTCGGTCTTGAAAGTACTTTTGTTGAGTCCGTTTAACATAAGTATGCAGTTTAAAGGCAGGTAACTGAGATTCCAATTCATTAATCAAATCAGTAATTGGTCCTTTCGTATGACTAAGGACCATGCGTTTATCAACGATTCTCCAATGCTTCCATTCAGTAAGCTCTTCTAGCTGATTAATGTAAATTAAAGGGACAAAAGCCTCTGTAATGTCTTTAATGCAATTGTTGCATTCATTCCTCATGCAAACTTCATTGGTTTCGTCACAACACACTTTCTTTAAAAACTTGCCAAAGTTAGATGGGAACAAAGGAAAAATTCGAAACATAGCTTCCAATAAAAATGAAAAATTTGCGTGATGCTGGCAAACGCACATGTTATGTGGAAGCTTACTAGATAATTCCACGTGTTTTGGTCGGTTGTTGTGAAATTTAGTACGTGAAATATTTTTTTCTGGAAACGTTGTTTTAAACAATTCATATGCCTCTGTAACTGTTATAACCATGAATCTTTTAGATATTGGAAGGTTCTTTGATTTTTTTATAAGTGTGGATTTTCTTGAAGCAGTTTCCGTAGAGATGTCATCATTATTGTAAAATTCATAAATCATTTTAGCATCTTCGTCAATCGTATTTTTTGTTTGAGCTTCTTCTTCCTCTTTCAAATACTTTTCTGTAAGCATTCTAAGAATTTCCTTTTTTTCCATACGGCTTCGGTGATCAATCAGCCTTTAGTTTTTTTTTGTCAACGAATCATCATTTTTAAGTTTTTCTTTAAGATTTTTTCTATAAATTTTCATTCTTTTCGCATTTTTTAAACGTTCTATTTGTGTTAAGCTTTCACTTGATTGTATTTTTTTCCGATAATTTCGAGCACGCTCTGCACAGGTCTTCATTTTTTTCTACAGCTTAAATAAACTTGTTAAACACCGACAATCCAAACAAGACTGAAAGACAATTGCAGATGATTCAAACTACACCAAAGGCTTAGACAACATGCAATTTACCGTTTGAGAAAAGGGATCGCCAAGCTGTACGAACCATTAGCGGAGCAATCATTTCCTTGGCGGGGGGGGGGGGGGCTATACCCCTCAACCCAGACGGAATTATTATTATTCATCAATGTGTCTAATCTAGGGGTGGCCAAAAAATTCGTTAACCCCCCCATGCTACGCCTATGGTACCAACAAAGTATACGAAATTGTTGTTCCTCTGCTCATTATTATCCGCGAAGAATAGATTTGAGAAGCGAATAGAAAAGAAAACAAAAAAAATTGCATCGGGTTTTGTTGTAATTGTTGGGAGAACTCAAATCGTGACGCACGCTACAGAAAATAATATGCTGTATATATTTTTTTTTAAATTGTAGAATTTAAATTTTTTATTTACTTAAAAGCAAGATATTAATGTAAAGTAAAATTATAGATAACTTAAAAAAAAAAAATTTTCTCTACCAGGCCCATGCGCTACAACGCATGGGCCTGGCATTTCATACCAAATTTTACTGTTTCCAAAATAGTAAAAAAAAATTTTTTTTATTAAAATTGAAGAGAATTGAGCAATTAACAATATTGCTTTCGATGCGACCATCTATGTTAACATTAAAGTACTGATATGAACACGTAAAAAATGCTACTTTTTTGTATAACATTAACAGACCTGAGGTAGGGTAGGATTTGGTACTCATTTTTGTATTAAGGGTGATCGAAATATATTTTTTTTATATATTTATAAAAGTATATATCTAGTCTAATGTTGTATTAAAAAAAAAAGTAAAGTTGGATTAATTTGAAAATTTTCTGGTTGGTGGACTGTTTCTGGGACTTGCCCATATATGAACATCTAACAATTTTTCTCCATAAAATTCATTGGACGTTGAGAACCAGCGTTTAACAGTAGTTTACGGTCACTGTTTTGAGCGAAGTTTTTTTACGTTCCTTAATGGTGTGGTGTGGGACTTAAGTAAGTAGCTTACTATTATTTTTCAAGTTCCATTGTTATGTGCCATATAAATATTTCACATTGAAAAGGGGTTAACCGGCTCAAGACCTCTTGTATCTACATTTAAATAGAAGACACGTTTTGAGTTTTTAAGTTCTTTGATTACTAATTAAGGAGAGCAAATTAATTTAAAAAAAGGAGTTTATACAAAAAATAATATGAGATTAACTAATGATTAAAAGATAAAATCTAAAAATTTTAAAGTATAATTATTTCCCTCCCTGTATATTAATAGTGATCAAACGAATTAAGCCAGAAAGTTTTATAGATGATTGATTGCAGTTATGAGATGCTTTGGATTGACAATAGGCGAAATCGCCCCAAAGTGAAATACGTTTCCCTTTAAGGCAGTATCACAAAAAGGAAAATCCTTAACAAAGTGGTATATGTAATTTAAAAAGAAGTCGAATTAACTGCATTTAAAATAATCCACAGTTATAAAAACGCATTTTCCATGAGTATTAAACTCGATTTATTGTAAGTCTAGTATGAAGGTTTCATACAATTTGAAAAGATTTTCACTTCAGTTGCAAAAAGTTTCATTTGTTTTGAAAATAGTTCATTTCATTTGAAAACGTTCCAATTAGTTGGGAAGATGTCCAATAATACAGGTAGTGTCGACAATCAGCTGATTTTATACTTTTTTATGTGTGTGTAAGCGAAACTGTCTAGTTTTCTTTTACAAACTTAAAATTACATTTGAGTTTAAAATTTATCTAGACATTTTTACCTGCAGCTTTGACAACTTCGTTTTATGCCACAAAAACAAATATTATATTGTTTTTGTATTGTTGTACTGATGCCACTTCCTGTCGTATTGTGCCATGGCGGGAAAATGTTTCATATGCTTTAACATGGTTTCATTTAATTTGCAAATGTTTCAGTTGGTTGCCAAAACGTTTATTTAATCTCATTCAAATATTCCTCCCGATTTTCGGTCTAACACATATAACAGCGACAAACTTCATCAGATTGAGAAATTTGTTTTGTGGCGTTATTTTGCACGCAAATATAGCATTACTGAAAATTGACAAGATCGGTCCATGGTATTATACAGCCCTCAGACCTCCCGATTTTGGATCTAACCGATGAGCGGAAAATTTACATGATTTTAATGACATTTGGTTTGGGTCATTTGTGATTTGCGACAGTACTGTTCAAAGCGAGTCAAAACGATTCGGAGATATTGGCCGTGTTTTATTGGCAACTCGTTTAGGAGGTCGCTATTGCAAGTATTCAAGTATAACCTTATAGGCTGTTTCCACTACGGTCGCGTCCGCGTCCATGATTTATCGATAAATTTGTAATGGTGTTTCCATTGTGTTTTGCGTCCACGTTTGCGTTCAAACAGCTGTTTGTGTTTATTTGTTTTTTTAGGGGTGCGAAAAATTTTAATATTTTTGTGGCCCAACTAGCGCCTGCTCCTTTCTGCAATAAACACAATCGATTTAACTCCAAAAAAATATTGGTATATAATTTATATTTAAAAAATTACCTGTATTTTTTCGTTAAATTGTCCAGTTTATTTTTTACTTCGGCGCCAGTCACTCCCAACTTCTCGCCCATCTCTTTGTGTATGTGGGTGTTTTTCCGAGCACCCCTCAGGCCATCAATGTTTTCCTCCCAGAGGTCCAACAGATGTAGTGTTGTTACTGCTGTCCATTCCGTCTTTTTAAATTCTAAAATAATTTGAAAAATTAATATTATTTAAACAAAAGCAAAAATATTAACTTACCTCCTGTTTTTTGCATTTGGGATTTTTTTATTTATACTGATTGACAGCTGTTTCCATAGGAATGTGCAATTTGCGATTTTGCCATTGATAGGTATGGGTGGGTTTCGATTGCAAAAATAATCGATTTTATAGTAAACGCGACTTATCGATAAACGCGTCCAATATGAACGCGACTTTTTCCCATACCTAACTGCCTATGTTTTTTGTATGGGCCTTAACGCGCGTTCATTGATTTTTGGATGCGGACGTGGACGCGACCGTAGTGGAAACAGCCTATTAGCAAGTTTAAGGTTATAACTCCCTTAAAGTATTTCTTAAATAAATTTTTTTCCACAAATTATAGATTTTCAAATCAAACAGTTTACGATGCATAAAGCCATTCAGTTGTTGTATACAAAGAATTTTCAACAATTTCTTGTAAAGTTGTGATGTTATCGCCAAAGCGACCACTTACTCGTTTAATAAGCGAGTGCCAATGAAACACACCTATTATATTGAGCTTTCATGAAAACTTTCATGGATGTGACTTAGGTCACAGTCACTGGCATATAAACAAATGGGAATTTTTACCCATATGTTAGTTTTTTACCCATAAGTTTTTTTCTCCATATTTTTGTAAACGAATATTTAGCTGATCTTTAAAAAATGTAACTAATAGTCCCGCTCGTTTCGATTAGATTCATTTCAATAGCAATTTTTCAAAGCTATGGACAAATTGTCAAAATAACCTCAGGTTATATTAGCTTGTTAAAAAAAACCGTAGAAAAATGTCGCTTAACCATGTCGTGTAACGTAACAAAAGTTTTTATTTCACCAATTTCTCAGAATGTAATTTTTGAAATTTCGCAGCCTTTTCACAGAATGAAGAGCTTTGAAAGAGACATATGAAAACAAATAAATATTAACCTATAAAAGAGTTGCCTCCAATTTAATCGTACGATCGAAACATTCGTAGGGCTGGAAATATCCACAGTGCTCGCCCGCGTCTACGTATGGATGAGTATGTCGAATCAAAATATTTTTTCTATTCTTGTCGATTTGAATATATTTTGATAAAATCTAAAAAAATATGCAAAATTGCGTCGGAATGTTGTAAGGTCTGTGCGAGTTCCTAAAAACATCCATACATACGTGTATGTATGAACATGTGTGTAAAGGCATGTTAAAAATAACGGGTGCTCACAGCAATTTTTTGTAGCAACACAAAGAGAACTTTTGTATATTCATATTAGTTCAGTCATTGTCGACCAAGGGCACGTTTCCTAGAGTATGTTACAGCCGAATTCATTACCAATGCTGATATTAATACAACTCGTATTACGAATATATCCGAATCATTAAAGAAAAAATCACAATTGAAGGAGTTCGCTTACGTTAAGGAAACTCGTATGAGAAATGTGGCAAGATGCGTGTCAAGGACCTTTAATTGTAAACACAGTACGAGTATGTTTCGATTTCTGAGTGTGAGAACTATGTCGCGCACACTTTACCGTTTTGAGATACAATTAAATGAAAACTATGGATACTGGCTTATGTCGTGTGAAATATCCCAATCACTCTCAAAATCTGCAAGTCTGGTCTGAGTACTTAAAAGCCTATAGCCAACTTGTTTATCAACCGATTTCTAGGATTTTAAACGAAAAGACTTAGACGATTCGAGCGATGCATATCTTATTGACATTTTGAGAATTATGTGCATGGTACAATAAACAAGGTATAGGCACTAGCCCAACAACAACAAAAATAGTTCGCTAGATTGTCAAAGTCACCTGAAAGAAAATGCCAAAAATACATTTTTGTGAATGTTTGATACAGAATTTTTACATAACAAACTTTAACAATTGTCATTGTGAAATTTAAATTACTACGAGAAAAACTGAAATGAGCTGTATGCATAACTTTACCTTCTTTATTGTACCATGATTTCCAATTTAGGGAGTGTTTGGGAAATTTCACAAACCGATTCTTTTGTACTCGACAAGACCAAAAAGAAAAATAATATCAGTTTCCAGGATGTTTTTACTGTCGCATTTAATATAGAAAATTAAGTAAGTGCTCCAGTAAAGTTCTACAATATCTGAACCCACTCTAAACGGATCACGGCTAGAAGAACATATCAGACCAGTTTTTGAAAGAATAATGTAGGAAAAAAATGTTCTTTTCTGAAATATGTAAGGATCAAGAAGATACGAGTATCTTTGATTTTAACATAATCGTAAAGAGAACATCAATACCTTTCCGACGGCACCTCATGTTTGTTTATTGCTGGTGCCTAATTTTGGACTCTAACACGGCTATCTCTTCCGAAAAAGGGTCGTCTAGGCCAACTTTGAGATGCTGTAGGATTTGTAACAAAAAATATCTACCCATACAGGAAGAATATTTAAAACGCACCTAAAAATGATAGCAGCCATTAATACGATTATAAAGAAGAGAAAATGGTGGTAGGTATTTAATATTCTAACGCTATAATTAAAATTCCATATGCAAGATTATATGTAAGAGTTTTCTTTAAATGCATACAAGATCAAAATCCAGACTGTGTCGTGAATTTTTGGAATCACCCCAACATTTTTTCTACACGTCCAAAAATAAAGAAGTTATTAGTCTGAATAAAAATTAGTTATTAGTCTGATTCCCGGAAAATTACGGACAGTTTTTGGGTCCGGGGCTCAATGATAACGCCCATTTACCTCCAAATAAAGTTTATTCAAATTTTTTTAATTTTTGTTATCTAGTGAAAATGTAAAAATTATTCCCTTAAAGGGAACTTTTATTCCCTTTTGTCTGATTTGGTCTATTTTGCAAAGACTGATCTCATTTGATTTAGAATGAATCGTGCCTTCCACAGGCAAACCGGGTCTGTAGGAGATGGGAAAACACCAGTGCATGCTTGTACAGCTCTTACTGCAGACAATATTGCTGCTGTTCGCGATAGTGTGGCTGAAGAGCCGTCCACCTCAACTCGTTGTCGTGCGAAACCATTGCACCTCTCACGCTCGTCGTTGATGAACATTATGTATAAAGACTTGCATTCACACGCTTACAAGGTGCAATTGACTCAAGAACTAAAGCCCCTTGACCATTCCAAACTTCGTCCATGGTCATAATGGTGACAAGAAATGGCAACAGTGGATGATCGGCCCTTAAAATTTAACCACCCTATGCGAGGGTTGCTATATATATATATATATATATATATATATATATATATATATATATATATATATATATATATATATATATATATATATATATATATATATATATGCCTAGGCAAACCTTTGGAAAGTTTGACATTTTTTAGCATAAACATACTCAGAACGTTTTGACGTACGACCATTCATATATATATATATATATATATATATATATATATATATATATATATATATATATATATATATATATATATATATATATATATATATATATATATATATATATATATATATATATGTATATATATATATATATATATATATGCCTAGGCAAACCTTTGGAAAGTTTGACATTTTTTAGCATAAACATACTCAGAACGTTTTGACGTACGACCATCATTTGTGTTTTTTACAGTGACTTGAAAAAATCAATTTGGCAAAAAAAATTGAATTACCTCGTGAACATTTTCGTGCGATCATTTTTCACAACTTTCGGAGTGGATTATCACGACAAGAGTGCATCGATGAACTTAAATCTTAGTGTGGCGATGAAGCACCATCCTATAGCACTGTAAAAAACTGGTTTAATGAATTCAATCGTGGTCGACGCTCGCTCAAAGACGAAGGTCGTCCAAAAACGGCCGTTGTGCCAGAGAACAAGATCGTCATGTGACAAACCGTGAGATAGAGGCATCCTTGGGCATTTTTTCCACCAGTATACATTCGATATTGCATGACCGTAAAAAAGGTTTGTTCTCGTTGGATCCCGCACAATTTGACTGACAATCGCTCAAAAAAAGGCTTGTGTCGATTGGTGCACAGAAATTTTTAAAAAATTCGTTCGTGGTGACGTTTATAAGATCGTCACAGGTGACGAATCATGGATCTATGGGTATGAGCCCGAAACTAAACAGCAATCGACCGTGTGTGTCTGTTCGTGGAAGAAGCACTTCGAAGCAAATGGTCGCCTGTTTTTTCGGCAAAACTGTTTATGTGCCGACTGTTCCGCTTGAGCAACGTAGGACGGTCAATTCTGAGTGGTACACCACAATTTGTTTGCCTCAAGTCTTCGGAGGAAATCGAAAAACGAACAAGAGAAGACAAATCATTGTGCACCATGACAATGCGAGATCTCACACATCGGCTCAAACCAGTGCCTTTTTGACCGGCCAAAACGACGAAATGATGGGTCATTTGCCACACAGCCATGACTTGGCACCAAATGACTTCATTTTATTCCCGCACATCAAGTAAAAAAGGCGTGGGCAACGATTTTCGTCGCCAGAAGATGCTGAAAGATGCTCAAAAACCATGTTTTGGAGGTTTCTCAATCGGAGTGGAAAAAGTGCTTCCACAATTGGTTTGAGCGCATGCAAAAGTGTATAAATCATGCTGGAGAATACTCTGAAAAACAATAAAACCATTTTTGATGATAAATATTCGCATTTTCATTATTAGCAGCCCTCGTATGCTCCCTGTTTAAATAACAAATGCCACTTTTTTTTTAAAGATTTTCCTTTTACGAAACTGCCTTAAAAGGAAACTTTTTTCACCTTGGACCGACTTCGCCTATTGTCAATCCAAAGTATCGCATAACTAGAAGTATAATCAATCATCATGTAAATTTTTTTGCTTTATTCGTTAGACCGCTATTAATACACAGGGAAGGAAATAATTTTATGGCATTGTTGTTTTTCGATTTTTTCCTTTATTATTGAATAAACTCCTTGCGTAAAAAAGAAGACAGGCTATAACTTTCTTAAATTTATTTACTCTTATTAATTAGTAATCAAAGAACTAAAAGATTCAATGTAAAATATTTATATGGTACAAAACAATGGAATAATTTTAAAGCTACTTACTTAAGTCCCACAACCTTCAATTATGGAACTCGGGGGCACTTCTCTCAAACCAGTAAGCTTGGCCAGTAATTGGGACTGAAGTGTTGGTAAAACATACGCAATGTACGCCCCAGAAAATATATTTTTTATTTAATTTTCATTAGAGGCAAAAAAATGCTTTCTTACGCACAAAAAGTACCTTTAAACATAGCAAGAGTTAGGACAAGGAATAAGTGGAATATATGATGCATTTTCAAACCCCACAAAAATGCCATTAAACAACCCGTTGATGATATGATCACCAATAACACTGTTCGGCCAAAATTAACTTTTGCGCCCCCTTTAGACAAAACCAACCGATCCTTATGTAAAATAATATCCCTTATCCTCATTGAGTGTCCGTTTTGCCCATCACGTGTAGTTTTCGAAAGGTAGGCCAAACCGGTCGAAATGCTCGATCAAGTCATCCAACATTTGACCCTCAGAATGGACACCCTGAGGCGTAGTTGCGGCCAACATTTGAATTTACGGTTTCCCTTATAATATGCATGACTTCATTAGCAATTGTAAGCAATGGAATTTCGGCGGGATTGATTTCATCTGGAGGAAGGAATACACTACTTGCAGGATTTGGGCGAAATACCTGGTCCAGATGGTTTGCGTAAACACTTGCTTTCTCCTCTTCTGATATAGCCCACTCGCCATTTGCGTTGCTTAAATAAAATTGAATATTCGTAGGCATAATTGTGTTTCTTCAAAAAATCGTTCCCTTAAACTATGGGTATTAAAAAAATATAATTTCGTCAAGAGCCCGAATATAACATAAAATTAATTACGATTCGACTAAACTGGACATTTGATTATTCAGAAAGAGTGGAACTTCCTTATTAATTCAAACACATATGTAATGAATTTGAAGATTTTTCTACCAACAAATCTTTACTTTATGGAAATCCTCACAAATCTAAATGACATTAATTTTACGTTTTGGCTGAAAAAGGTTGAGCCGTGGGCCACGAACCAATGAACCAATTATATATTTAAAATTGTCTGGCCTTATAAAAATGCATTTTCCATGAGTTCAGTATCGAATTATTGTTAGTTTACTATTTTTCATCCAATTTTCTAAGCAAATTTTCATTCCAAAAAAAGCTTAATTTCTTTTAAACAAAGTTTCATTCCACTCGAAAAATGTTTCATTTGGTTGGGCAAATGTTTCATTTGCTTTAACATTTAAATTAAAAAAAGTTTCATTTGATTGTCAAAATGTTTTGTTTCATTTAAATAATATATAAGGACTGTACCGATTTGAAACTGCACACATTATAATTCTTCTTACCCCATTTGTGTCTATTCTATTAAATCGTGTTTATTTAACACCATTTTTAACAAATTCTAATATTTGACCCCCTTTAAACTCTTTTATTCCTTTTTATCCGCATTTATATTTCCCATGCCTTCCTGCTGATTTTAAATGGTTTTACACTTTTTTAAATATTTCGGCTCCTTTGCATATTTTTTGTATCCCCATTTCCATTTTCTATGCCATCATTTTGATACAATATAGCTTTGCGAACTTTTTAATTTTTGGCCTATTTGGTTCTTATTTGTCTCTTTTTATCCCTATTTTTATTTTCTGTGTTATAGTTTTGATTTACCAGGGTTTTTCTCACTTTCTGATATTTTGCTCTTTCTGAAACCATTTCAATTTTCTCTTGTTAAAATATTATTTATCTCTCATCTTTATATAAGTATTGTAAAAGCGCTGCAACTTTGTAAGAACGAAGTATCGAACAAAGTGGAATAAAGTTCACCTTTATGGGGCAAAAAATACTTCCCGTTTTCCTCGCTGATCACAATGCGCTATTTTCTTTCTTCTTTTTCCTTCTTTCACACCAGGGCTGAGTGCACGACACAATTTCTATACCTGGTGACCGGGACCTGGAATTTAAAGATATCCCGAAAAGCTAATGCTGTTTTCCAATATTGCCTGTGTATCATGAGGTTTTAACCCAAAGTTGCATCTTTATTGTTTGGGTTTACGCGTTGTGCATGATAGGGGTGTATACGATTCGGTCAGATGGAACTCCATCACGTATTTATTCTCAATGGATTCTTTCTGTGTAGTGTGGCGACTAGCAGAGTTCTAGCAGCCAAAGGCATATCCACACCTGTGGTACTATTCCAATTATTTGAGCCTGGTCTTTAGAATATCGTACTAGAGTTCCAATACGCTGTTACCACCTACGATATGACCGAGCGATTTACTTCACTTCAGATTGGTTCAAATCAGTTCAGTTGAATTCGAAGCGAACGTAGGGATGCGATCTGTTTAGTTCAGAAGAATCGCGAGCATTTGTCGCCAGTCTGTCCATCCATGCTGAACTTTATTTTGGTTTTTGAACAAACATTCCTTACATTGTTTTCACAGTCGTTTTCTATTTTGAGATTTTTAACCTGCTTCCGATTTGTTGTGCCGTCCGTCCGTGCGTTCGTCTTTCGTTTTGTGTTTTCTTGCAAAAGTTTATGTTTTGAACATTTTGCCGTGTTTTTCTTTGTGTGAAATTGTGTTTGCGCGCTCGTCTTTGCATAAATGTGCTTGTGTGTGTGTTTGGGCGAAATAGGTTTTATTGTACTTTTATACTAAACATATTTATCGGGCATTATTCGTGCGCCTTTTAGTGTCCGTCCCGGGAAATGTTGTTGTTTGCTGTTGCCTCTCGTTCATTTCGCTTTAGTTTACATTACTGTTCTCTTGGCAAAATTCCCATACGAAAATACATTGAACTTATAATGGGTGTTTAGATGACAGCCGCCGCTTTAATCGGCCTGTGTAGCCCACCAAACTTCGCTAAGCGAAACGAACGACGAGTGTTTAATTGAATAACATAGTTTGGATTGACCTGCCGTAACATCTCCGATATATCCAGATCTGCTGTGAAACATGTATGGTTGGGATGACAATATTCGAAGAGGATCATACTATTGTTGGGTATATGGTTGTGGCACAACAATATTATGATCATCACAATACTAGTATGGTTCACAGACAACCATACTATGATCCACACAACAATATTATGGTCCTCACAACAATATAATTATTCATACTCAACCATACTATGATCCCCACAACCATATTATTATTCACACTCAACCATACTATGATCCCCACAACCATATTATGATTCTCATAATTATAGTATGTTTAACATGCAACCATAGTATAATCCTCACAACCATAGTATGTCTCACACACAACCATACTATGATCCCCAAAATTCTTCGTAAGGATTGGGTTAAGTTTTACTATTCAACAATAGAGATTCTTATTAAGTAAATTATGTAAAAATACATTAAACTCGTAAAAATAAGAGTGACTTAACAGTAGAAAAAATTTACTTGTTAAAAATGTATCAGTTATACTAATCCAAAGTGGTTTGTCTTAAAATATTTTAATTTACATATACAAGTACTATTATTGCGTAAGATTAACAATAACATTGTGGTATAATTGCCGTAATCATATTATTGTTAACATAAAATCCAATAAACAATACTTTTGTCGCACCAACCATATTTATATTGTTGCTGCAACCATATTTTCATTTTTAAATTTGGCAACAATACTATTTTTACGTTTCAACAATATTAGTATTGCTGCAATCATACTATTGTCAACATGAAATTCAAAAAACAATACTATGGTTGCGACGACCATACTTTTATTGCAGAGAACATACTATTGTTGCCGTGACCATATAGTAACCATTTCTTTCCTCTGCGTGTAGAAGGTTCATATTTATGTGTTCGAAATAAATGTCTGTGCTCCGAACAACAAGAGTGCGCCCACACATATAGTTTACGACCCAACGGAAGGGAATATAATAGAGTGGCATGATTGACCGTGACGAAGTCCTTGGTGAGGGCAAGAGCCTCTAGGACATTACCGTCTTTGGACTTGTTCTGGTAGAGGCCACGACTGATGTGTGTGGCGTTGGCGTGCAAGGCAGTAGTTGTGCTGTGCTGTGCTGCTTGCTGAAACCATGCTGATGACCAGCACAACAATCCCAACACTGTCGGTTCTATACACCGAATTGAACCAAAACAAACACTTCAGGGGCAGTCACCTCAACAGTATGTGTTTTTTATTTGTGAATTTTTTTATTCTGTTGACTGTTCGGTGGAATACTCTGCCGTCAGCTGTTCTCGTTAAATGATAATCAGCCGCTGATCAAGGATACACCACAGACGTTGCTTGGGGTCTGATGGTGGCGAAGTAGCGCTTACCGAAACTGTGCAGTCATCCCTGCTTGAAACTTGAAATTCTTTCCGACTGTTTTTTGAACAATTTTTATACCCTCTTTAGAAGGATGGAAATCAGCGTTTCCGTTGTGTGACTAAAGCGGTAATTTTACCCTTTGAGGCCATGTCACTTTTGTTGCTCTTTTATCAATTTACGTTGGCGCCAATGCTACGTACTGTGGGTAATCGTACGTAGTAGTATAGTTACTATACGGTCACGGCAACAATAATATGTTCTCTGCAATAAAAGCATGTTCGTCGCAACCATAGTATCATTTTTTTGAATTTCATTTTGACAACAGTATTTTTGCGGCAATATCAATATTATATATATATATATATATATATATATATATATATATATATATATATATATATATATATATATATATATATATATATATATATATATATATATATATATATATATATATATATATATATATATATATATATATATATATATATATATATATATATATATATATATATATATATATATATATATATATATATATATGGGCAAAATCGGCCCAGGGAGTAAAAGTATCTCGGCAAAAAGTACTCTTTTTTTTAGTATATGCTTAACAAATCACACATTTTTATGTGTGAATAATGGTTAAAATTGTTAGATGGCAGGTACTTTATATGGGCCTCTATAAAGCTCATGGTTGCTTAACGTTGTGGCTCAACAAGTGGCCCATATGGTCCATGGGTGTACAAAGCGAACTTAGTTACGGTTCTTATTTGAAGTTTCAAATGAAATAAGGGTCGGACCAAAAGAACCAAAAAAACGACCCTTATGTTCCAAAGAAGGGACCTGACTACCCGTAAATATGGATTTTTGTATATTTAGACTTAAACCAGTTATATTTTGAATCGAAATATGGAATTACTTTGAAGATGTTGCTGAGATTGTGGTCGGACACATGGACCCAAAAATTCACGCAAAAGGGTACATAAGATTCGGCCTGGCTGAACGTCGGTTTTACTTGTTTTGTGTTACGACAGCGTGCATTCTCAATCGAACATGGCCATTGGAAAAATAACATTTAAAATTATCCAGTTTCTCAAAGTCTGATTGAGAGCTAAATTGTAGTTATACGAGTATATGCATGTCTCTTTGAGTGACAGTTAACATGGGCTAGTTTTAAACCGCTCACAGAGCAAATGGGCTTTAGGATCCCTTGGGACTCCTACAAAGAGTGACACGTATATCGGCGGCTGCAACCAATATATTTTAAGTGGCCTAATTTTGATTCAGTGTTTTGAGTTTTAGTTAACAACCGGGTAGAGACGAAACTCATCCCCTCTTGTCTTCATATTGCTGTTGTTCTTGATATTGCTGATGCTCTAATTACTGTTGACATTCTGTTGCTCACATTTAATCGGTCTGACATGGAAATGGTGGCTGGATGTACCTCTTTTTTGGTCCTTCCTTGGCATCTGCTATGCACCCCATTATGGCTGTCGATTAATTAAAATCTTTTATTTTGTTACGACGTAAATTCGTATGCCCCGTTGTCCACACACGCCCATTTCGGCTGCAATTATCGTCACGCATACAAAGGCGCAACGCAGTTTTCATATGCATATATATGTGCAGGAATTGATGTATACATAATATAGATTTATGTAGTACATACATGGGAAATTGGGCAATGCAACATACAAATTCCAATCACGCCAGTTCTGACCTACATCTCTATTGTTGCACTTACTTTTCAGTCACGACGGTGACATTTTACAATGTCCGCTTTCCAGGAACGGCGATGTCCACTTTCCACTTTCCTAATGTTGTGACGCAATTCCACGATTTACCCAAACCCCCAATCGCTACCGGGAGAATATGGGTCGAAGGGTGGGTTGAGGTGGCAAATGCCACATTTCCATACATTCGGCGATATAATTACTGTCAGTCGAACAACGCTTAAATACAATTTCTATAGGAACAATTAAATAACGTATTGAGCCTTTTGAGGTTGACGAATATATGAACCTTTCTACTACACAGTAGTGCAATAATTTTTTTTTTTTACATATTTCTGGTTTAAAATTTTGTGTGATTCCATTTAACACATGACACAAAAATACAGGTAGTGTCGGCAACCAGTGTGTGTAAGCGAAGCTGTCAAGTTCACTTTTACAAACATGAAATGACATTTGAGTGTAGTAAAATTTCTCTGAACATTTTCACCAGAAACTTTGGCAACTTCTTTGCATACCAAAAATAAATCCAGTTTTGTCTAGGTTTCTTTCTTTAAGTTGTTTGTGAAAACGAGAACTTTTGCCAAGAAATTTGAGAAGTTTTCCCTTTTTTTCGAACCTCTGATTGAAGAATTTTGGGCGATTTTTTTATTTACAGCAAAAATTAGCAGGATTGCCCGGTAGTTGTCGCGATACTTTTAGGTTGAGGGATTCAAAGTAATCACCTGATCCTGTACCTGCTTTCACTTTTGAACCATCCGTGAAGATTGAGATTTAATTTTCTGATATTACAGCGTCCGATATATAAATCATTTCTAAAGGGTTTATTTAGGATCGATCTCCGTGTCAGATAGTCTGACTCTACATCAAGTCTGTCCATCTTTCCTGCTAATCTCAGTATAGCGCCATGTCCGTACATGCTGTGTTTCAAACCACCAGCTTCCCCCAAACGAAGGGCGACTCTTGCTGCACATCTGTTCTTTCAGATGTCTGTGTGTTGAATGTCTAGTATGGCCCCTTTAAGAGCTTCAATAATCGAGGTTATTTCCACGTTGTTAAAGGCGCCCTCGACGTCCAGAAAGGCTGCCATCGTGTATTCCTTGTGTTGTAGAGAGTCTTATGTGATTAGAACTTGACAACATAGATATATCCGAGCTGCGGTTCTAATAAGACTGCGGTTCATTTTTTTAAGACAACGCAACGCCCGCTGTTTTGTGGGAAAATTGTAGCGTCAGGCCGCGATAATGCGACTTGCCATTCCTCGATTGTGTTGTTATGGAAATAATCGAAATAAATCCAAGTCCTGGTTTTACGCATGAGGTTATCGTTCCAAAAGTTATTGCTAGAATAAAGCCGCACATAGTTAACTGACGGCTTAACCACTGTCATCGAAGCAAAACTGGCCGTTTGAGCGATGTGAGATATTCCATGCATTTCAAAAAGAAGTTTATTGCCGAATCAATACCATATCTCATACCTTTGTGGCTTAATTTAAATTTAAGTTCCTGCCATGCTATTCTGGACACCCTGTAATTTCAGTGCATCCATTCTTCTTCTTCTTAGTGGTGGACCCATTGTCGCCTTATGTCACGAGAAATTTCCTTGTCAGTAGAAAGTGTACGTTTTGTCTCTTTGGTCGCAAGGCTTTTATCTCCGTCGATTGCACTAAATTCTTGAGCCATCCTTCGGAGAAAATTGTGTTATCCAGGGACCGAAAATAACAGTTATTTTTGATAAAAGTCACTGGTTAAGACCCAAGGAGACCAATGGATATACAGCTTAACAAAAAGGCATCAAAGAGATCTAAAAACTTGAAAAGTGCCAAATAAAGATTCAATTAAGCGGTATAGTAAAACAAATGTCTAGAGGGGAATTAAAATGCGGGGGCAACATTTAAACTCTATTCAGAGTACATAATAAATATCAAAAGATAATGAATGTTGAAACCAAGCGGAGAAACTATTTGGAAATTGTGTTAGGCTGTCACCACTGCGCTGTGGGCCCAAAAGAGAAAAATGATGCAATAGAAACGTTTCTTTGACGTTTTAAAGTAAAATAGATTTTAATGTATTTTTTTAATTTTGTCTTTAGAGAGTAAAAATCTCTCCATTTTTGTTCTTTTTTCTCATTTATGTTAGTTAAAAATGTTTCTTTAGTTTTCCCTTACTGGCCGTTTTTTATTCCGTTTTGGAGATCTCCGCTCCAACACATTATCAACATTGCCTTAAGACAATTTACAAATAGTTTCTCCTCTATATAAGTATATTCTTAGCATATTTTTTGATTGTCGTTCCAAATTTTTACCCGGCTTGGTTCTTTTTTGTCTCTTTGTTTGTTTGTTTTTTTTCCTCTTTAGATATTTGTTGCACTATCCAGCAAAATTAAATTTTTATTTGACCCTTTTTAGTTTTGTTTTGTAAGTTTTTACCTTAATACCATCTCGATTACTTTATTTGAGCTAATCGAGAACGAATATATAACTCTTGTTCAAAAATAACTGTTAAAGATTTATGTGATAAAAGTGGTAACTGTTACGGTCCCCGATCTTATCGTCGTTAGAAACATTGTGCATATGTTTAAACTTGGAACCTCATCTTGGACAATCTGTGGTTTATGTTTATTTAAAGAATTACCAAGGAAAATTTCAGGGAAGCCAGATTCGACAGTATGCAGGACTTACAATTTGTCTAAGTTTCGCATTGCTTTTACAACGTAATGCAATTAGAGGTAAGTAGTTTTTGTAGTGTGTATGAGGAAGAAAGGGAAAGAGAGAGACCGATAATGTCGTTGAGAGAAGTGCTAATATAAACCAACACAGTGATGGATAGGGAAATCTCAAAATGTAAACTTCAAATAGCTTTTACTGCCACATTATTAGTAGTCATTATTTGTAACTTCGAATTCATGGTACGCGTAATGAGTTGTGACTACCAGCAATCGAGAAAGTAATGCGCAATACCTATCAAATTTTTGCTGAGAAATATGGCACTGTCGCTTTTGAATGCCGCTAAAAATGTGTATCTGCTTAATGGGGATCAAATGTCGGTTTTTTCTATGACCGGCATATATAACCATCGGTAAACTCGTTGCAAACTCAGAAATTAGGAGGGAACCCCGAAAGTCAGAGAATACCAAACACACACGGTCTCAGTCATGCCACCGCTAAAGTACTGATCCATTCCTAAATACATAGTTTGAGATTGGCTGACTAAAATGCAATAAAAACAGTGTTTTGGCATTCAGAAAGACATAAGAACGGGAATATTCGTCTCATTAATCTCGCACATTGTTTCGTTCCACAGATGGGAACTCGAGGAATTGAATGCAGCACGTGCCAATGTCCAAAAGGGGAACAAGTATTACTGTTTTCCCCCTAATGAGTAGTAAGAGTGCGAATGTTACTGGAACATACGCGTGTAGAGGTGTATGTGTAGATAAGCAACACATACACACATTGACCGACACAAATCTGAGCAAAAGTATTCGTCACGTAATGTTCTATAAGACTACTCGTACTTGCTTACTTACCCATTTAGGAAGACCACATTCCGTTAAGGAACAAATGGGAACTTCTATCAAACTCACTGACCGGCACCTACTGTTTCACGCCGGCACCCTACGGCTAATGCATTTTATAAAAAGTGTTTTTTAGATGGCTTACGAGGTGGCATTTACGAGGTGGAAAACTCGCCGCTGTTAATTGTTAGATGTCCTTACCCGGGGTTGAACCTGGGTTGACTGGCATGATTGTCGTTCACACTTACATCACACCAGGGCGGCCCACTATGATTACTATGATAAATGGAAACTTAACAGTGCTCCAGTCAGATTAAATCTGATAATGAAGAATTATTAAATTTTGAGCAAGCTAATGGATTAGGCATGCCAACAAGTCGAAAATTGCAACAAATATAAAACGGTGAATATTTTGCTGAAAGCCCTATATTTAGACCAAGGAAAAGCTTGATGAGTAGCATGGAGACTTTGGGGAATCAGCTCCGACAAGTTTAATGAGATTTATTGGAGTCGAATACCTTCGATCGATGTCACCATTCGGTTGACCTAACTAACAGGTGTGGAGTTTGAAGAGGACATGGGAACATATCGCATTAGTAAGAAGTTTTGATATTGCATGATTTGTTCAGTATGAATTAAAAAGGCAATTTTTTGCCACTAGGAATTAGTAAAAGAATTAAATTTCGGTCATGTAGGAACCACGGCTGTCCAGCATGTAACGCATTTTATGAAGACAGAACCAATGCAAGTCAAGTAAAAGCAGCGACACTGGAACAAAAAATAAATTGAATTCATTAAAAAAAAGAACTAAAAAAAACAGTTTGTTGTGAGTTCGCGTTTGAGCATTTGGATTTATCATCACATTATTTTGAATGGACTACACGATTGTGCTTTTAATGCGGCATCCAACTTGCTGACAGCTTCCTTTTTATGCACGTTTACATATTCTAAATGCAGTCCAAACTGCCAGCTAACGATATCACCGAACTCTTTTAAGCTCGTACGGCTTCGCTTAAATTCTGCAAATTCCATCCTTAATTTGATGTCGTTTTACGCAACACTGCGCGCTGTCGAACTTTCGATCCCTTTTCGAAACAAAGCCACTGGTTTATGAGAACACAACAGACGTGTTTTATAAGAAAATCTAACAATTTGGTAACAAAAAAATTCAGTTGCTCCCCTTAGTGATTCTACTGTTAAGTTGGCATCTCTTCAGCTAACCTGTAAAATTTCTTATTGCGAATAGGCAGGCTACCTGTTTCTTTGTGGAAAAACGAAATTCAAATTCTTATAAAATAACAAAAATTAACGTGTACGTTAAATCCAGTGATTAACATATAATTTAAAAAAATGGATATAATAATTGAGCCTAGAAATTTTTGTCCGTATGAGTTTTGGAATAAATCTACAGTCATATGCTTCTTCTTTAAGTAACATTTATAATCAATAATAGCAACACACTTTGGTGCTATGTCACTGGGGTCCCAGAAAACATCTGAAATCGTAGGTATATTGAGATGGCAGCACTGTCCACGAAAAATAATCGCATACAAAAAAATTGGAGAATTTTTATCTTGTCAAAAAAAACACGCCTAGCATTGTGCGGACTATAGTCGATGAATCCATAGGACTAAGGCGGATTTAGTGTTTGGTTTTAGTGCGACATAACAAACTCGGTTCCACGAGTTGTCTGAGCACTGCACATTGCTTGTGTCTTAAAGGGATGTTGGGAAAATTTTGCGATGAATTTTATTGCCTTTGCGTAATGTTTAAGTCCTTATCGTCCTCAAAATGACTATCAAAAGATGTTTAATACGATTTTTGTGTGCGAAATTATTGGAATGTACATTATTTTAATTAAAACAGTTGTTTGCTACGCCTCAGTTATTAACTTACAACAATTTTCAAAACAATTTCACAAAATTTATTTGTACATTAAGATGGACACATTTTCACGAAAATTGCCTGCCTTATTTCTGGTCTAGGCAACATTAAGTTCCATCTGACATTTTTATTGGAAAGTTTAACATTTTTTAGCCTAAACGTACTCAGAACGTTTTGACGTACGACCATCATTTGTGTTGTTTACAGTGACTTGAAAAAATCAATTTGGCAAAAAAATGGAATTAACTCGTGAACATTTTCGTGCGATCGTTTTTCACAACTTTCGACAAGAGTGCATCGATTAACTTAAATCTTTGTATAACGATGAAGCACCATCCTATAGCACTGTGTAAAACTAGTTTAATGAATTCAATCGTGGCCGACGGTCGTCCAAAAACGGCCGTTGGTCCAGAGAACATTGATGCCGTGCGTAATCTGATAATGGAAGATAGTCATGTGACATACCGTGAGATAGAGACATCTTTGGGCAGTTCTTTCACCAGCATACATTCGATATTGCATGAGCACAGGGCCGTAAAAAAGGTTTGTTCTCGTTGGATCCCGCACAATTTAACAATCGCTCAAAAAAGGCTCGTGTCGATTGGTGCAAAGATTTACATTTTGAAAATACGATCGCGGTGCTTTAAAAGACGTTTATAAGATCGTCACAGGTGACGAATCATGGATTTATGTTTATGAGCCCGAAACAAAACAGCAATCCAACGTTAGTTGTTCGTGGAAGAAGCTCTTTGAGGCAAATGGTCGCCTGTTTCTTCGGCAAAACTGGTTATGTGACGACTGTTCCGCTTGAGCAACGTAGGACGGTCAATTCTAAGTGGCACACCACAATTTGTTTGCCTGAAGTCTTCGGAGAAATTCGAAAAACGAAGAAGAAGAGAAGACGAATCATTGTGCACCATGACAATGCGTGCTCTCACACATAGGCTCAATTGATGGGTCATCCGCGTACAGCCCTGACTTGGCACCCGTCGCCAGAGGATGCTGTTGAAGCGTTCAAAAGCCATGTTTTGGAGGTGTCTCAATCAGAGTGGAAAAAGTGCTTCGACAATTGGTTTGAGCGCATGCAAAAGTGTACAAATCATGCTGGAGAATACTTTGGAAAACAATTAAAACCATCGTAGAACCAGACTTAATGACATTTTTTACGCAAAAAATGTGCAACATACACTTAATTTCATTTCTTAAACCAAATCTTTTCTCTGTGTGTACGAGAAGGATAGATTTAATAACATGGATTTTAAAACAAAAAAATTACATAAAAAATCAATTTAATACAAGCAGAATAGTTTAGAAAATAGTGTTACTTTAAAACGAACATTCGTTTCGAAAAACAAAATCTTTATAGGTGGTTGGTAAGTAATGCATGTTATGTTTTCATTAAAAACTGCCGATAATCGTTTTCGGCGTGACACTTTCTATTTTTGTTTATAATTTAATGAACCATATTAGGTTCACATATATTAATAAGTTCTCCATTTAAACAACGGAAATACCTAGTGCTGTCATTGCCAATTTGAGATGAAACAAGTGAGGAAGTTTCAGTCGGTTGATCCGACTTACGTACCCTTACCTATTTATGAATTAAAAATTTCCCGTCGTGCCGTTATTTGGAAGGTACTAGATTGGGGCGTGGCATCCACTTTTTTCTTTCGCGCATAAAAAGATGAAATAAACATATTGCAGAAAACAAAATTCAAGCGAAAGGTTAAAGTTATGCGGGTTTCAATCAACGCTTGGATAGTGTAGTTTGTGTGGGAGGTAAAAATAAGGCTAAGGGTCCGCTTTTTCGCCATTTGGTCAAACTTACAGTCGATTTATAATTTTTAATTACTTATTTGCCGAATCGTATAAATAGTTTTAAAATAATTATGCAAATACAAAAAGTGAGCGTGGTACTCACCATGAAGTTTTGGTACAATAAACTGCCGTCAGAATACTGTTTTATACAATTTTTACGGAAGGCTAAGATAACAGAGTTACAAAGCTTATTAAAATTTAACACACCGGTTCAGCGTGTCTGGCAGGTCTGTGGAGCTGGATTTTCAGAAAACTGACCGGAGTCAAGAAATAGAACTACTTTGATTTCGACCAGAAAATAAAACATCAGGAAATTTATTACAAATTTGCGGAATGTGAATTTTTACTTTATAAACATATCATGTTACTAAAATTTTGAGTTTATGTTTGAGTTTACAAGATTCATAACAAGATTGATACTCTTATAGATAATGATCGTTTAAATGATACAATATCTCAGACTTCACCAGGTTCCTGGAGGGCGTATCCCATATGATAGAGTTAGCAGTATGCAGCCACGAAAATCAATGTCACTTTGCAATTTTGTTAAAAACTTGTCTAGATGCAAGAGGTCTTGAGCCGGTTAATCCCTGTTCAATGAGTTAGACTTATTCATAGGTAAAGGGTGAAAAAGATTCCGCCATTCTCCTTAAAAGTTATCACATCAGGGCGAATGCGCTATGGTGTCCTCTGAACACTGTTGTCAAAACAGCAATTTGCTAGATTTTGGTACAAAAATGGATAGGAATATCTAAATCGACATTTGACCACTGGTATTGTGTTTGTCGAAAACGATGAAAAATTAATCTGATGGAATATTTTTTCTGCATATCGCAAAAAGGGCAATCTATTTAGCAAATTGATAACACAGTCGTTTTCCAAGCAGCATCCGATTCCCGCAGGATTGTCTTTTTAAAGTCCAATTTATTAAATTAAAAACTATATGTGACGCGCAAAATAGAAAGGAACCTAAGGGTAAAAACCAGTTTTGTTCAGGAGAGCCATTTTAAAGATTTAAATACGTGTATCTTTGGTGTACCATCACTTTAATAAAACGCGCATATCTCTGGGAGGGAACACTTTTGGGGCATGGGATCTGTCTCATTCGATGCTCAGATGTTGTCCACATCAAAAAAAAGTGAAAATTGTTTTTTTTTACCCTTAGGTCCATTTCTCTATGCGCTGTCACATATTCAGATGTGTGATAATCGTACACGCCAAGACTAAGGGGAAAAAATAGTGGCAAAAAAGACATTTTTAACGCAAACTTTAGCCAAAAAAGGCTTTGTTGGCAACACTGTCAATTTCTCAAACTAGTAAAGCGGAGGGCGTTAATGCTTTTCAAGATTTTCAGAATAGCAAAATCTTCTGTATTCAAAGTGCATCGTCGGCAGAATCAATATTTTTTATGTATGTATGTTGATTTGATGTGTTTTCTGAGAAAAGTGCCCTAACTCTTTAAATAATAGCTCGTAATTGATTAGGTTGTCGTCGATTGAACTACAGATCGCACGATGATTGTAATACAGTCATCAAACAGGATGTTTCCAGCCATGTTTGATATAAGCAATATTATTTCATTTCAGTTGGAATCCAGCTCGTCGAAATAAAGATTAATTTTGGTACAAATTAATATTGGGTGAAGTACACGTATGTGCATACGTGTTACACAAAATTCAAAAGAAAATAATAGTGGTATTCATGACAACGTGTACATGTATTGTATTTTTTGTTAAAGTTTAATTTTTCGAATTTCTGTTTCCAATTAATTATCATTTAAACAATTATTTTTTCTTCTCCAACAAATGCGATGTGATTTTGGAAATTGCAAAAACTTACGCAATTTGTAGATACGAGTATAACCGCTTTCATTAATATCACTATTGATTTTGTTTATGCTTGGTTTGCTTATTGTCAAATTTTTTGGGACCGAAAGTTCGTTATGCCAAAGTCGAACTTTTTTAACTCTTAATTTTTATACGTCGAACGTATTTCGGTAGAATTGCTAACAATGCATACGACCAGCACTTAATTTGACACGCGGCACGTGTTACGTATTTTGGTAAGGTAGTGCCGCCAAAAAGATGACATCAACTTGCCGCTGTTCGTGCTGTTTATGATACATTTAAACGATGGAATTTGTGCAAGCCATTATGGCCCTTTTAGACGACGATATTTTGTAAGATTGATTCCAGAAGATGAAACCCCATACACAGCCACTACAAATTCCAACAAACAATATATTTTACTGTCACTCGAAGTCCTAAAGTATCACAGTCATTTCGAAAAACGAATTGTTTTGTAACGTGGCATTTGAGCAATAAGCATACACAATTTTCCGGGAATATGCATTTTGTGTCTTTCAGTAAAATTTGATAAATACCAAATCAATTGTAATTGAATGATTAAAGTTTTATCTTTTATTGTTCTTGTCAAATGTTGTGCCAAATGCCCAGTGCTTTTATTGATACTCTCGGTTACAAAATGAACTCATTTAAAGTAGCCACTAGAGACGCAATTAAAAAGCGTCCAATTACAATTAAAGAGAAAAACAAGAAAGGCCTGGCGGCGTCGACAAGACGATTCCTTCACCACACTTCTTGGACCTAATTCTCTTTGTGTACGAGTATGACCTATAATTCCAATGTAATATTTTGGAATTATTGGAAACAAATCAAAGCTTATTCCTTTGCAGGAGACAAACATATTTGTACGAGTATGGGGACAACATAAAACTAGCAATAGTGGCAATAAATCTGGGAATGCTTTTGTTCCAAATTCACCCAATTTCAAAAGCTATCGTCCTCAGCCAGAAGTCGCACAAGATGCAAATTTTCATCTGCGATAAGCAAAGAAGATGTACAGACAGACAAACGAAAATATTTAAATCGACTTGGAAAGTTTTTCTGAGTCAATCGATATATGTACATATCTATCACATCAGATTTTCTTCTGGATGTTACAAACTCATCGCCGACAAATACTTTTGTACTAGCGTGTACTTCAGATTAAGACAAGTTCGCACACAGCACCGTTGCTTGCAGAACGGGCGAGAAGCAACCCTTAGCTTTGTTCCACCCCAAGAGCACTGGTAAGTGATGTGACGTGCTGTCTGTGTTCGTGTATGTGTGTGTGTGTGTTAATGGTGTAGTGACTGCCACCACAGGGCCTACCACTGACTGCTGCCTCAACGACTACGGCGGTTACCTTAACCTGTTCTAGTTAGGCTTTTACGCACTACACTCACATATTGGGAAAGCAGAAAACATCCATTCGGCGTTCGGCTCGACTCGTTTCGGCTCGTCTCGGCTGTTGTATCGCCACCACCGTTTACCGTTGGGTTGTTTGTTTCGCGATGTGAGGAGCGTATTTGATTATTTTTGGGGGGCATCATTATTTTCGTTTGTTTTGTTTTTGGTTGTATTTGGATTTTATACACACGTCGGTCGGTCGGTTGGTCAGAAGGACAGGCGGGCGGGCTGGCGGCCGCTCACTCAGCCAATATTCGTGTAGTTTCGCTGGGAGAACCGGAGAGTAAATGAATGCAAAAGGAGAGCGACACACAGAGAGATAGAGAGAGAAAAAAAGGAAAGAGAGCAGCATATGCGACGACGATTTGTGTGTTATAAATCCGTTTAGTGGCACAAGAACGAATTCAACCCAGAAATACTTGGCCCAGTATCAATTTGTACGTTTTCCCATAATGTCTGCCATAGATACGTGTGGACATCGTTGTCGTGTACGGTAGAAAAACAACAGCAAAAATAGTTCACAACAAGAAGAAGAGTGGAAGAATATTCATACAATTTAATTTTTGTTTCTTCGCTGCAATTGTCCACAAATGCTGTGTCCAAATATGAAAACAACCGTCGACAACGGTGCCTGTTGAAAATATCTCGAAAAAGGTGTGCGAATTTAATGAAATTTCAATCAAAATGAAAAAAATGAAAAAGGAAAAAATTGAGAAGAATCGAAAAAATTTGAAATTCTTTCGTACATACATAAAAATACTATGTATGCATATCTCAATATATGTATGAGTGTGTGTGTTTGAGAGTGAGTGTGTGTGTGAAATTTTCGCCCCTGTAGATACACACAAACTTTAACCACACGTTCTGGCGAACGGCACATACGAATGAATCGCTGGTGTGTACCTCGTGTTCATCGTCATCGTCGTAGTGTGGTCGTCGTGTTTCGGTCTGTGCTTTACGCTTTGCCTGCCAGTCGGTCAGCCTGTTCCTGAGTGTTGTCGTAATGGTCGTGAAATGATGGAATGATGAAAATCTCGATATTTTGTTGTGAAAACGGCGATGAAAAAATACAAATAAAAATAAATTAAGGCAAAAAGAAAATGCACAAAGAGAATTAAATAAGAAAATACACGTACATAGTTGAAAATATCATAACAGAAGGAACGATACAATACAACATCGCGGCTATGAATGATAGCCGCGATTAATCATGATTTTTTCCTAATTTTCTTTGCACTGAGTCAACTCGTTGCTCTTGCTTTTCATTGTTTTTTTTTTTAATTTCCTTGCTGGTTTCAGGAAGTGGCAACCAAAATGCTGCAAACTCTTTTGTAAGCGCGACAACGACGCGGTTATTGCATTCAAACAGTGCGGACCATGGACCGCGGTTTTGAGAACCTTCTTGTTTGTTACTCTAATTCGAGAGCTCCCCCGCTCGCCCTCTTCCCCGTTACCCTCGCTCACCAACTGTCACTTGTTTACCCCTTGGTCGCAGTAAAAATTGCACGGTGCATCCTTGGAACGAAACATATTTTTCATAGGAATTAAATCGCCTCCATTGTTAATGGCCACTGTTGAAATTTGTTGTTATTTTTTGAAATACCAGTTGAAATCAACGAGTGTCCCGTAAGCCGAGAACAACTGGAGCACACCATGCACCGCCGCTGAAAGAGATATTTGAAAAGAGAAATGTCAAACGCAAAAATGTGCATAGCAATTCGAGTGTTTTCTTCTCATGCACTACTCTCTTTCTCTGTTTATTTGTGTGTAAGTGTGTGTGTTTTTTCTTCCTCCCTAAGTTGGGGACTGCTGTTACTTCCTATTGTGCGACAGCGCATGTCCTTTGGCATAGGATATCTCCCATGCCACAGCTGAGCGACTGCATTTTCAATGTACGAGCACAAAGGACAGGGTGTTGGGGCTCCTTACACCTTGATGCTATATTTGCTGGTGGCCAGGTCAATTATTTGTCTCCATGCCTTGCAAACTGAACTGGTTCCATATCGTACAAGTGTCCTAGTTGTTGTCATCGCTGCACTTCTCCCAACCGTCGTCCATCCACTGGGCGTTGTTAGTCCACGACAAAATCTTAAAAAACGAAAAGTTGCGACTTTGATCATGATTCCGGTGTCATGTCAAACGGATTAATTTAAACAGAAGCAATACGAGAACGACATCGAGCTCGAGCAAAGAAAATGCGTGTGTACGAACGAACAAGTGTGGCTCTCTGCCTTCCCGCCCGCCTATCTGTCTGTCTATCAGTTTGGAAAGAAGGCAGGAAGGAAAAACGACTTTTTCGATTTGGGTCAATTTTGTGTGCCAGTCAGTACATAATGTACACGACCTTCACACATAACGTAAATACATATGTACCACATAATTACATACACAATACCTATGCAGTTTTCTGGCTGTATGTATGTGTGTTGTCTCATACTTAAGTGCATGTGTACGTACGTATGAGTAACAAATAAATGTTTTGCTTTGACATTCAAGTAAAACATCTGAACTTTTCTCACCTACACAGAATATCAAATCTCCGGCAACCTGCCCATATCCAAAGCCAGTGCAACATAAGAATTTTACCCACCTACGAAGGAAACCATGCTTCGCTGACCTGCCTTCTGGCTATGCCAGATGCATGAAACATATTATTAAGCGTCTCGATGCTTACCCACATTGCGTGTTATGGGGGCAGACTTGTTAATTCGGTCAATCGATTATCGAATTTTCCGGATTTTTGTGGATACACTGTTACAATTATTTCTTTTAAATCTTGAAGTCCTTTTGTTATGTCTGTGGATAAGGAAAACTGTGTATGTTGAAACCAAATACATACATTTCACAGCTGCGGTCATAATAATAGCACCACGATGTACATGTAATTTGTAAGCAAAACTATCGCAAATACGGCTAAATGTTATTTTTTGCATCTCACTAAGAAAAGGAATTACTTTGCAAAAATCTAACCATACAAACGTCATACGAGTATTCAAAATTAAATTATCGACACCAATAATTAATTTAAAGATTTTAATTGACATAAATGCTTCAGCATCACATCATTGAAATCTCCCTCCACCGAAGGATGGAGTGTATTCCAACTTGTTGTAGTGTCCCGCCTAAATTCAAAAAAAAACTGTCAAATTTGTGGATATGTTAAGTCGTGTGGAAATTTCATGCAGGTGTCAGATTTTCGGTCCCCAAAGTGCACCAAAAAATGGTACTTTTGCTAAATCGCACAACCTGTAATTTAAGCACAAGCTTCAGCTTTGAGGGAACAGAAAATGTTCGTAAATGTTACGAACATTAAAAATGTGTACAGTCATACAGTCCTTATAGATGGTGGGTTACGAGCTGGGAGATGCGTAGGTCTGTATCTTACGGCGAAGATAGGAGCCTCGGTTGTGGAAAGGAACGTGCTCTTGTTGAAAATGAGCTGATTGAAATTGAAGCCGTTGGTCTATTATTTACTTTGAACCCGTGAGAACCGCTGTTTAAAAAAGGCTAGGAACATTTTATATTTTTCTCGTAAATGAGATAGGGATGAGATATTCATCTTTTAGTTATGTCGCACTTCTCTAAAACAAGCATCAGCCTTTCGGAGCAGGATTAAATTTGTTGGTCCCGGTCAGTATGTATACAATTTATTACTAACACAGTTCACTGAATTAAGAGAAGTTTCCCGTTGGGTCTATAGTGGGATTTTGAGGAAAGTAACTAGGATATCATCTGAAAGTTGCTCCCTCTGACTATGGACACTTGCTAGAGGGGTTACGTGACCTTCCTTTTTGCTGGTTTTTGTATGAGTGCGTAGAAGTTCATGCCTGCCTTGACATTCCCGTATATTAGTTTTGTTATTGGTTTACCTAATTAAGAGTAGTATTTGTGACCTTTTGTTAGTTTACACAACATGACTTGAATGCATTTTGCTTCAAAACAGACTCGTTCTGGCTGCGGGAGCATAACTTTACAGTGAAATCAATGTTCCGTGCGGCACCCTAATGTTTATATATTTTTTTTGAAATTGCTGAATGTCTCGCTTTTTTGAATATCCATCATTGAAAATACTTAGTAGGGACATAAATACTGTTACACACGTTTTATGCTGTAAAATAAAAAGTACTGAATGTTTTTGGACCAAATATTTTTTAATATATTTTTGATGTATATTGTATTCAAAAAGAATTTTCTTATTTGAAATGTCCGCATTTTGCCTTTACACACGCCTTAAGTCGCACTGGCCAATCGTCAATAGCTGCACGAAACTCGTCCATTGGAAAATTGGCCACAGCTCGAACCAAAGCAGTCTTAAGAGATCCAATGTTGGGGTATCTTTTGTGACAAACGTTGCCCTCTAAAACCGTCCACAATTTGTAATCCAATGGGTTCAAATCTGGACTGCCTGAGGGCCATTCTTCAGAGGAAATGAACGCTGGCAAATTGTTTCGAAGCCAGGCCTGGGACGTTTTGGAACAGGGAATTGTTAAGAGGCTTCACAACAACTTCCAAAACGGTTTCTTGGTAAACTTTGGCCGATGTTTCGACTCCTTGTTCTCAGAAATGCAGGTCAGTCACCCCATCGTAAGATACACCCCACCAAACCATGACTGAAGCTGGGTGATGACCCTTTTCCACCCTTGCGATCAGATCAGATGCTTCCTTAGATGACCGCGCATACTCATTCATCATTTTGCTTGTAAAAGTTTTCCTGAACGGTAAAAATTTTTTCATCAGTGAACAAAATTTTTCTGTGCAAATTATCAGCGTGCTTCACCAAAAGACGTTTGCATTGCTCAATTTTTTTTTTTTTAAAGCTGCAGTCAATAAATGTCCGGTACGTCGTTTGAAAGCCCCAAGTCCCAAGTCTTTTTTAATGATTCGACTTATGGACTTTTGCGTGATATTCATCTCATGGGCCATGATTTTCTGTTTTCGGAGCGGATTTCTGTGAATTCTTGATTTAACGGCGTTGATGACATGTGGTGTTTGAACAGAGCGTGGGCGGTCCGACCCGGTGCAGCCTTTTACATCTCCAGTCTCCTCAAACAGTTTTATGCATCGGTAGACGAACATGCGGCTGATCCCTAGTGGCCGGAGCGTTTTGAAAATATCGCTTTTTTCATTTCACACTTGAAAAGCGCTATTACAGCGATACGGTTCTCATTATCTGACCACTCCATAATGAAAGTTGAAACAATTTTAAAATCCCGTTACAGACTAACGCTATTGAGGTTAGCTTTCAAAACCCATATGACATTAACGGGGTATGTTCAGTTCTGCTATTGAAATGGGTGTGTTCAATGTTGTAACAGTATTTATGCCCCTACTAAGTATAATGCCTTTTTGTAGGCCTTCTCAAAGAATGCTCCAACGAGTGAGTATAGGATTAGTTACATGACACTCTGGCAGGCTATCTTAGAGAAGCGAGATGAGAATTTGTGATGGTTCGTTTTTTATGCGCAAAGAAGGCCTTCTGGAATGGCTTATTTTGGAATGCAATAACAAATGTGTGTCGGATCTCAAGGCCTTCCAGAACACCTTGCCAATTGCCAATATGTTGGCATATCGTTAAACGAACTCCCTACCACTATGACAACGTTTAATAGTTGTTCGGCCGAGAAGACGAACTAAGCACTAGGCTTTCTACTTTATTTAATTCCATAATACTCGTAAACACATCTCTAACATCCCCTCCATTGTGAAAATTTAAAATATGATTTTTTGATACGAACCAGAGTAAAGTAAACAAAACAGAAGAACAGAAAAAGTGAACAGGAGAAACGATCAAGCAAACCTAACGGCCATGACTCTACTTTGGCTAATCGCACTGCCAAACTACTGATACTAGTATTAACGGAAAAACTATTATGTTCGACCGACACTCGTCGTCTAGGACAAAATCTCCAATTGACTTTTGCAAAGCAGCATCACCAGCAGCAACAATAACCACTACTACCACTACTGTTACTAACAACATTAAATAAACAAATCAATTAAAATTATTAAATTAAAACGTTCACATGTACAGGATTCTAATGGGAAGTAAAAAGTCTCAAGCGTAAACGAAGACAAAACTTGATAATATTTTTTATACAACTATATATTGCTAAATATAACGACGATCTTCGGACGACTTATCGGTATTCGCTTCCGCATCCTTGTGTATATGTATGTGTGTGTGCATGTATGTGTGGTACCATGAAGTGTGAAACGTTAACGACTACAACAACAACAGCGTCATCTTCAGCCGGAATGCAGTGATTTCTCTTAAGGTAATTGAAGCTGTTGCTTTTAAGTATTTGCTATCATTTCAACAATCAATTCCAAGTAAAGGGAGTCACAAAACTGTTAAGGGCTGGCAATCACATACTCGTATATATTGACAGGACAGCTGGCAGTTTAGAGTTAGCATAAATGGAATGGTAAGCGAATACTCATTCGTGTGGAAAACTACTGTCAAATTGGCGAAATTTTGATTAAACTTCGTCAACTGTAAAGAGAGAATAGATAAAGTTAAGGAATCTGTATAAACGTTAAGACGCTTAAGCAGTATCACTGTCGCTCATAACAAATATATTTTAGATATTCGTTATTGGTCAGCTGTTGTGGTTCAGAGAATACCCATAAGCAATTGCCATTGCGACAATTTTCAGTGAAGATTTAATCCCTAAGGCTTGACCAGACCGAATCGTATACCCAATGGAAAATTTTAACTTTTCGCTGATTAAAGTTCCTATTTAACCACCACAAACCATTCAGATCGTTAGCCGAGCGACTACTCAAAAATAACATTTATGGCCCCTGTAACATTAACGCTTGTTTTAAAACAGACGCCAGTCTCGGTTTAATTTGAACAAGTGAGCAAGTTTTAGTACGCACTTTTAGGCGTTCTTTAACTTTACTAAATATCCACAGTCCCTTCCTTGTACAGGCATGAAGACAGGTTTCCTTTTAAACGCACACCGGGCTCTCTCGTTGCAATTAGTTGGAAAACAGTTGGAACTATAGATATTCTGTTGCAAAAGAGGTATATCCGTTGTCATCACCGAATGTTTACAATCGTAATGGTTGAACAACCAGCAAAATAATAAATATAATGAACGTATTGTGCTATGAAATGCGATAAAATATTCAGTTGCCGCATGTGGCAACCAATCGTAAATTGATTGATGCAACCACCTCTAGGTGATAAAAACAATTAATTTATAAAAATGAAAAACGAGTTGTTTATTAAATTCAAATGTAGCCATAGTTAATTATTAATAACTCCAAGCCAATTGGAATGAAATGCATATACTCGTACATTGTAGTCGAAAATGCAATTTAAGCGTCGTTTTCCCAACAGCCATAGATTGAGCATTTTATCAGAAATACTAGATCGTCTTTTTGCCTAATATTTTACAGATCGAATAGTGGTAACTAATTAACAACTAATTGCACTTGTACAACAAAATGTAAACTCAAAATCAAAGACCCGAAAACGTATTTTATTTTGTTTTAAACTTATTTTTTTATCATTAGAGTGTTATTTGTGTTGATAAGTATTTGTATTCATTTGAATCATTACAAAAATTCTAAAATTTCCTAGAATATATTTATCGACCAAGTTGCAAAAGTATTTTTCTAAATTAAATATCACAAATATATTTTGCCCAACACTAAAATAAATTTTTTTTTAGCCAAAATAAAAGTTTTTCTTAACTGAAAAATGTATATTTAGTTTTTAAAAGGGCCAATATTTTTCTTGCATTTTTTAGCATAAATATTTATTAACAAAAAATATCCCTTGCATTAAATCAACTTTGTATGTTATTACGCTGAATACGTCGAAAAAAAGGGAATTGCAAAATGTTTGATTGCAAATGAACAAATGCTTACTGAGCTTCTTTTACCAATTTTTACGAAACTTATATAATGATTTTGCTTGGTTTTCAAATGCTAAATATAATTTGTATGAATGACAAATAACTTTGATATTATTTCTTTGGTGAAGATTTTTATTTTGTTAAAAAAGATGTTTTTATTTTTTTTTATTTCAATCAGATGTAATTATTATTTGGAACTTTCTGAAAAATATCGATTTGTTATTTACATATAGTCTTTTCCAGACTGAAATATTCTTTCAACTTTGGCAAATTCAAAAATATTATTAAAGATTTTCTTCATTTTCAACACTGTTGATGAGAACAAAATGAAAATAGATTTTTAGGTATTCAAATCTGATGCTTGCTCAACATGTACAAATTTTCATTAAAAAAAAAAATCCGTAAAAATCTTTCATTACATATTTTCTCCGTGTTTATCAATACAGCGACATGACCTTTTTATGTTTTAGAGCACATGAAGAACATAAGCAAACATTTTTTGACTTTACCATAGATAGACATTTTTTGAGTTAATCTCTTTTGATGAACAAGGGCTATATACGGAAAAACTCGAATGTCCGATACTTTTATTCTTCCACCGATACCTTTATTGCACTGAAAATTGCTCTGCACCAAATGACATTCGCTTATTGTCCATAAAACTTAAATCGGCAGATTGGAAAACAAATTCGGTTGTGTGCCAAAAATTGCGTTGCAGAAGAAGAATTTCCGTTGCAATCACCAAATGTTTATAATCGTAATAGATGTTTGATGCAACATACCACAAGATGATAAATATGACATCTTGTTTTTTTTTACACTCAACTAATGGATCGGTCATACCAATGACACACCAAATAGGTATACTTATATTGTAGGTACAACTGGTGGTTGTGGCAACCAAAAGTTTTGTAAAGGTTTTGTTATTGTTAACAATTATTGGTGATGGTGACTAAAATGTCATCTTATTAATGGATATTTTTTCTTTTTGCTTATTAAAGTAAAACAGTTCAATTATTCCTGACTTTAAAACAATCGATAAATTCACTCTTTTCATGTAAAATCGTTTATCATCGACATCACCCTCCCTATGTTGTAGAGAACGAGTACTTGAAGCATTTAAACAAAGAGTTTTTTGCCTCTGGTGATAAATTTAAATTTTCTTGCTAACCAAGCGCGGCATGCGGATTTTTAGATTTAAAAATTCTTATAGATGCTATCCGAGCATCGTATGATTAACCGATATTTCAGTTCCGATTACCGAAAGTACAGAGCACCAACCACCATTCGGTTGCAGTGATAGAATACTCGAGGTGCATACCACCTCAATCATTCGGTTGGCAATAAAATCGATTATGGCAACGAATCTGTTCTCTGTGTGCAATAGTGTGATTTTAATATTCAATGATCGCGCTCTACTGTTAAAAGCCGGCTCCAAACGGCCAATGCATTTTATAGAGAACTATTTTAATTACCTGGTTAAAGTCCCACGACATTCAATTAAGGGACAAGGGGATAACTTCTCTCATTCAGTAAGCATGCGAACCTGAAGCCTGAACATGGCTTAAAAACTAATCGTACAGTCGCTATCATAGAGTCGCCGGCGTTCACGAGCAGCGTTACCGTTGTGCGACTAAAGTGGCAATTTGACCCTTTTTGAAAGACATGCGACTTTTACTGCCCGTTTTTCATAAATCCCCCTTTTTGCCTCTTTGAAATTTTTGCTACTTTCCACAACTAGAAATGTGTGTATTGCTTTTATTTTTATTTCTGGGGTTAAGGGTTAAGTACTATAATTTTTTTGGTTATAACCTGGCACATACGGTAGGCATTATGGGTACTCGTAGTAGTGTGTCAGAGCATCTATACTCGTATGTGTATTGTACACAGGCTGCGAAGACAACAGTCCCGCCGCACAGCTCTGAAACGCACTTATTACATCCAATTTTTAGACAATTTGGCACAGTAGAGCAGGGTATAATATAGTCTGCCATGCCCGACTTTTGATGTTTGGATTTTTTCTATACCCTTCACGCAAGAGAATATTAAATTTGTCATTCCGTTTGAAGCACCACTAAATATTGCTCGGAGAGAGCCTATAAAGTATATATCCGTCTGCCTGTTTTCTGCCAGCACGATATCGTTCAAATCAAATTAACAAACCCGTTTAATTAGACCAAATGAATTGTTATGTTCCAATAGCCTTCTCACAAAAGCCAAATCTTTCTGAAGATCCGCTGATCCAGAGGTCACCTTAAATATCGAAAAATCGTACTTTTTCAAACTGACATTATTTTTTAATAGTGTCTCGTCCGTATATCACAGTCCCGTAGGGTGTTACATAGACCATACAATGCATCATTTTTGCAGGTTTATATTATAAGATCGTCGTTTATAAAATCTCTGTTGAAGGCGTGGCTTTCGTGACGTATACTTTATTCTAACTAAAATTGATAATACGTCATACAAAAATTAGTAAATGTCGATCCCTGAGATGGGCATTAACGATTTAGTTTGTAATTTAAAGTTGGCGTTGGCGATATCAGGCTATCTAGTACTGCTTGTTTCCTCGAGTATCGGCGGATAGAAGTTGCGTTTCTCTGTTTTATAGGTTCTTCAATGAGATGTGACATCTGAGATAACTGATCTCACAACCGAGATCGAAGTTGTCATAAATTCGTTTTTAGTGGACCCAGTGATTACTCGACGCCATGTTGTCAGTATGTGGAAAATCCTCCACGCTGGGATGTATGTGTAGATGTATAGAATGGTCCACACACAATGCACTGCATATTAAGTGCAGTTCTGTTATAATTAAAAACTTGGCGAAAACTAGTAATATGGCATGATCTTATACAGCACTATCTAGCTTGTGCCCGCCTGGGAGCCACTAATCTGAGATTAAATGCGTACGCTGAGAGGGGTGTAACTACTAGCACCAGTTCCCTGGACTGTCCCTGTGCCATGGAACTCATTTTACGTGGTTGTAAAACTGTTTGGCGTTGTCATTGACAGATGCCTGAAAACACATTTCGGATATTTGATTGCAGCCTATAAGAGAAGATGTTTATGCGGATAGCGACTATCACATCCCAGTCCCTGGGCAATTTCCTCTATTGCGAAGACTAAGAGTTAATATAGTTTTTCGGAAGCCTGAGCGACATATATAACCTAGCTGCTGTCGAGCATGTTTTTTTTCTAGTTTTTGTTTTGATGGTAGTGTCGGGGGAAAGTTGGTAAGCTGTGCCAGTTTTCGTTGGAATCGGGGTTCGTACAGGTTCATTAATAAAGACGTTGCAAGGAGGACGTGTTCAGCACTCAATGTATTTGTTACCTAGTTTCTCTAATAATGCTACTTGTTAACACTTGTTTCCGAAAGATTCCATTAAAAATAGTCGTCAGATATCATGAAAGTAGATGTTAGAGATGTTATCGACATTTATCGTGTGGAAAAGGCTCCATACGAAAGTACCTCAATCTACTTTTGTGTATATTTTTTTCGAACATATGGGACTCGGAAGGCATCTCAGCAGTTGTACTTACCAAGTGGCCATCGACGCTTGCTCGACGCTTGATGTAATCCTTTGATCTGTTGTAGTTTATTTAAAGTGTAACACCCTCCACCCCAACCATGTGTAATTCGATTTCGTATGTGTTTGTTGTCTTTTCTTTTCAGATTTTTTACAAACTAACTGTGATTATGAGTTCCACAAAGTCCCAGGTAGCCGTTGCTACAAATATTCCAAATATATCATCATCCAATCAGCCGCAACAACAAAAGGAATACAACAGCGAGGAGTCATTGGGTCGACAAAACAGTTTTGGAATGAACCGAAGGGTAAGTACACGAACTAGTAACTAATTACCAATCAATCTTGGCTCCTACTCCGGCCAACATCCCAATTCCCTGCCCAGACGCCAGCGACCACCTCAACCTAAATGTCAACTGTTCGCATTGGTATGGAACAGTGAAACACTGAGTGAGTCAGACTGTGCTAATGCACATATCTACACACCTTCATACATGTGCGTGGATTTATGGGTTTCTTCGTTTCCATTGTGTTCCCCAAGGAATCCACACACTCACTCTCTCATGGGCCGTAGCATTTCGCTCGTGTTGTTTTTGCCACTAACTCGTTCGATGTGCCAATGCTCGTTGTGTTGGAATGGTTAGGGTTGATGAGGGATGGTTCGTTCACATAGTACGAGTATACAGTACCTAGCCATGAAATTGCGACGGGTATTAAGGGCGTCTGAAATAAAATTGAACAGGTGTCGTCATCGCGTCCTGTGCGACTTCATATAAAATAGAATTTCACTCAACAAGTTCAATCTACGATGGTATATTTGCCATCTACCGTTGATTTTCTACATTCACCATTTGATGTCTTCAGATAACCCATTCAGATATCCCATAAGGGAACAAACGAGAAGCTTTTTTCAACTTGATCAGGCTAATGTACAAGTCTACAGGATTATTTGCATGGCATTTAAATCTCTTCGTTTGTGGAAGATGTTAAGCAACATGTGTTATTTTGTACTAAAAATATATTTATCTGATGAAAACGGCAACAAAAAAAGCTAGGGCCCACTGAAGCTATCGATTTCTTTTTTTTAATTTTTTTTTTGTAAAATGTTCAAACTCAAGATGCTTAAATTTTTATTGGTTCAAAAATCAAGTTGCCTTTGTCGAGATATCGCTGTATGATTTGGACTGCAGCAACAATAAATATGAATTTAAAAAAAATTATCGAAATACTTACTATGGACTGATCGGAGCAAAATGCATGCAGCAAATTACACGAATGTGTGACAAATTTCCATATTTAACTTTATTTATCTTAAAGAAAAATCATTTTAAACCGAAGAGATTAAAATTAAAATAAAAGCTTAAAAGCCGCTTAGTACCAATAATATTTCTTATCACTTAGTTAAGAGCATCCGAAAATTCTTTTATTCATTTGAAACAAATCTCGAAATTTGTCATTCGTGTGGGAGGTACAAGAATTGAGCATGACAGCCGCTTTTATCTTACACAACGATTAAACAGATATGCTGCCGAATACATAATTCAAGCGAATTTTAAGCTCTTTCATTTTTGTGGGACATTCGGCCAGGAATATTCGGCAGATTAGATTGTTTCGCGATATTGCGGACTATTTTTATCCGGGAAATCTATCAGTTCTTGGGATAAATTTACTAGTTGTCACCACCGACAAGTGATTGCTACCAGCAGTAGTGCTAATAATTTAACGTTCACGACTATAATTATTTAATGATTATAGCCTAGTACAGAGTTCGCCGTTTTGGCAGTATATGTTTGTCCACAAACATATACTGCGAACTGTCGGCGTAAAAAAAGTTTCTACAATAGAATAAACGAATGCTGCTAAACATAATTGGGTTTATTAAACAGAGTACATGGCTCAAAGCAAAAAGTCTAAACATACAACAAAAATTTTGTAGTTCCGATTCATTATCCGTATTGATCTCATGCCAATTGTCGGATACTGTAGCCACCTCATGCATGGCCGTAGGGAGGTTAGGTGCCACATAAAGGAACACCGAACAGCGAAAACCTAGACATGCAACGACCAAAGCTTCTTGTATACCTTTCTACTGGTGTGTGCTTTCTTGGAATTTGTGTGTCAATCACCAAGAGTTTCCCAGAAAATATGTATTTTTTCGTATAACTGCCAGCAATTACGCAATTTATACTTTAAGTTCAAGGTTCAGACTTGTTTTCCTTTTTAATCATACATTTCGATCCGAAATCACAAGGACATGCGAACACATGTCCACACAATATATATTTACACACACACACTTGTACACATGTTGTGAAATTATTATAGCCACGTTTAATGTGACAGCGTTTAAGCTTTAATCAATTGTTTCTTGTTAATTTGCTGTAGATATACACACACACGAATGCACACATACATAGGTACAGAGCAAATAAATCCAGAAGATAGTGGGAAAGTACACACAGAGACACACATGCACATACAAATGTAAACGTTTAAATAATTTCAAAATAACAATCTAACCGACCCATTAGGATTTCATTATTCCTTTTTTTAGTGGTGCTTGCCTTGAACGCGCCATCATATCAGGTAAACATTGGCCTCATTGGAAAACTACCCCACCTTTAAGCATATCTAGGTTTGAAGGCAAAATATAAAAAATATCTAGGGTCTTCTATGGGAAAATTAAAGCTTTCTCCCTTTCGAATGGTACTACTTCCTATGACGGTAAAAAAAAAACTATTGAAAAAATTTTAACAAAATGTAATCCAAGTAAAAAATATTTTAGTCGGTCTAGCCAATTTACATTTTACTGTAGCACAAACTTAAAAGTGGGCGCTGTACGTCTTCTGTTAGTTCAAATCAACTCCGATTTCAAATGATGTAAAGATGAAGGTTTGCAAAAACATGGAGAAATTAAACCTTCGGAAAAGTTGTTTTATAGGTACATATTAAATCTCATATTAGAATAGGGTGTGGCAACCGCTCTTATCTTATGCGTGTGTAAGTCCCACAGCATCCCATTAAGGAACAAGGGGAACGAACATCTCTTAAATCAGTGAGCTGTGCACGATTCAATTCTTATACTTACTAACTGGGACCTACTCTTTAGCGTCGGCTCCTAACGAATGAAAAAACGTGGAAAATGGCTGAAAACTTGTTAGATGTTCTTACTGGCGGTCGAACCTGGGTTTACTGGCACGTACCACAAAAATATTTAACGTAAGCGAAATGGCGCATATGCACTACAGAAGGACAAAGCTTAAATGACCTTAAATGTCATGAAACGGATTTGGAAAAACATTTCTTGCGATACGTTAACATTTCTGCAGCACCAAATGATGCATATGTACCCTCGTGCCTGCTATGCAAATGAATCTGTGGGCCCCTGAATGTATACACATTGTAACACCCTATTCTATCCATGATTTCCGACAAAACCTAACAAACTTAAGACATTTTGCGCACTATAATTAAAGGGAATCGGGCCATGCTTTCAAGTATCATAAACAAAAAAATTGATAAATACGCATAGAAATCCAATCTCATAGTAACACCCTATTGAATAGCCAAATTTCGAACACGCAAGATATTTACAATCATCACACATATGGATCGGAAAATGTTAGTATCGTATGGTAAAATTCCCAAACTGCATCATGATTTGATCCCACGATAGCCGGTGCTGTGGACCGGATTGACCCGATGAACTATTCTTCGGCCAAGGGATGTCACCCCGGTACACAGTTGCCGCTACAACAACAACGCCACACCGGTTACCGGTCGATCAAATCTTTTAATTTTTTGAAGATAATTGGCGAAAAATATTTGTCAGGTACACTAGCTTACACTGAAGAAAAAATGTTAATTCACTTCTTTTTTTAAATCGAAAAGTGGTGCAACCTTGTCGCCATTGATGACCTAACCACAACCAAGCGCGAAGTATTTCCATAAACAATTCCTTACAAACGAACAGAGACCTCGGTGCAGAAACAATAGCTGCGCTGCTGAAATTATCAATGAACCTGAAAATACTTTCTAAACTAATAAGCTATATACAAACGTACATACATATATCACCACCCTGTAGGAAATGCCGAAAGTAAAACTGTACTGATTCACTATTGACTTTGTCACCAGTACTACTGTGTAGTAATACCCCAGACAATGCTTTCTGCTAGAGACATTTAACATCTGCTTGTCATTGAGACCCACCAATCCACCAGTTGGGAGTTTTTAATCAACTGTCACACTATTTATTGACCATGAAGTTCTTATGGTATCATATGGTGGGTGACATTAGAACTAGAAATTCAGTGGTACATTTAAATAATCATAGTCAAAACTTTTGGCTTTGGAATTACGGTGCATATTTTTTCAAAAATGATTATGTCCGGAACGTAAACGAGAATCTCGCTCGCTATCGCGCCATGATATCGATCTTTATGCTACCTAAAATTGAAGCCCATAATCTTGACGACACTTGGTTTCAACAGGACGGTGTCACTTGCCATACAGATGCTCAAACAATAAATCCATTGAGAGGTCATTTCGAAAAGCAGTTAATTTCACGTTTTGGACCGGTGAGTTGGCCGCCTAGAGCGAGTGATATCACACCTTTGGTCATTTTTCTTTGGGGTACGTAAAGTCCAAAGTCTATGCTGACAAACCAGCTACGATTCAGGTTTTGGAAGCCCATATTACGCGTGTCATTAAAACCATACCGGTCGAAATGCACGAACGAGTCATCCAAAATTGAACCCTCAGAATGGAAACCCCGAGGCGTAGTTGCGGCCAACATTTATAAGGAATTTAAACTCGGTCAAATTACCAACGAATCTGAACATTTGCATGGTGTTGGCTTATGGTTGGGGATTGAAAATGGGTAAAATCAGTACTGGCAATCACAGGGCAAAACAGGCAATCAATATTCAAATTTAGGCAAATTTTGCAACGAATATAAGTACAAATAAAGAGTAATTTTAAAATAGCAGCGTAGGGACAGGGTAGGGTATACACATAAGTTTCGGCCTGGACGAACGTAAAGACGTTTTTACTTGTTTTTCTGTTGCATACTTTGTTCGCACGATTACGTTTCACACATGTGACCTAGGCTTATAGCCCTGTTTCTGCTACTTTACGAGTGATAAATTCATTTCGAAGCTATGCAAAGGCATTAACCTTCTAGAATAGGTTTAAAAAATACAGGTCTAGGGTACGTGCTGGCTTTACGGATTAATGGCCAATTCAATATCTTAGTTCAAATTACTTCCGAATGGTTCTGTTTCCTTGCTGACCAAATAGTTCTTCCACTTTGGCGAACCATTACAAATCGGGAATTTCGATATTGACATCCCTTGTATATACACATCCCGACACCCATACATACTCGTATGCATGCACGCAAATCGCATGTACTGGCACTGTTGCCTGCGCTTGTATATTCGATGCGGTTCAAAGTTAAATGTCACTTGACGTCAGTCCGACATACAAATATTCAGCTATTTTCGTTTGCTTTCTCATACTCGATTGAGTGTTAACGTCTCTTCCTACCAAAGACTGGCCACAATGTCAGACCCACCATACCGCACAAACATTCGTACGAACGTGTAATTGCTTCGGTGGATTTGTTTGTAGTTCCAGCCAGTGTCTCGGAAAAATGTGGCGCCAAACAATCGACAATGATGCAATATTGCATAATTTTTACATAAAATAATCTATTTTTGTTACAGAAAAGAACGCAGGAGTGAAATATTAAATGGATTCTTAATTATTATACGAACGGGTCAGGACATATGGTCGATCATTTGGAAAGAATTAAGACTATCCAAAATGTAGTTAGCTAATGGTACGACATTATTCCTTGGTATGTTCTAATTTTTTAGCAGGATCATTTGAACAGAATTAAAAATGTTACACGACTGCTGAACGCGGGTGCAATGAGTGTGATATGGTCAGTAGCAAATGGGTGAGTGGCAGCATGACCCATTTTCAATTCTATAGAAAACATTTATTGTTTTGCCCTTGTGAACCAGCTGAATGAACGAACTTGACGCAAATAACGATTTTGTCCTAATTCACATTGAGACCACATCCTCTAGCAATACTCTCAATATAATTTGAAACCCTTTTTACTAGCTATGATTATATTCTCATATCAACACCGGGCTAATTGTCCTGATGTTGCGTTACAATATGAATCACCCAGCGAAGTCCCTTTATGCACAAATTACTGATGGCATAGACTCCTAATAAAAATAGAGGACAACTCAATCTGAAGTTTGAACACCTTTTAGGAGGTTATTTTAATGGCGCACAACTAACATAAGTGTACAGCAGTACCTGTTTAGAACACTCTTGACTCTGCTGTTTCAAAAAATAATTTAGCTTTTCTTATTTATTTACGGGGTTCAGGAAGCAGACCTAATCACTAAAGGTGTGTACAAAATCACTTTAGTAGGGGTAAATTTTTATTGAAAATGTATGTTTCTACAAAACATACATTTGGTTATTGAACCAAGCAATTAAGTCCTAGTAAGTGCCATTTTAATTGTTTCATTGAAATCTCTGCTACGAAATGCCTCTTAATTCGGTGTGTGCTGTGCCAGGTTTTTTCCATCTTTTTTTTTTGCTAAGTCCTTATGACCCGGGACCCAGATTAGTGCGACTTTGATCTGCATTGTTTGGGCGAGGGGTTCAGTTCACTCTTAAGTAAAGCTGGATTTTATTGTGCTGGGTATTAAACTTCGCTCTGATCCAAAAAGCTCTGCTTGGGGCACGAAGTACATGAACTCGGTCACCCATAGAGGGTCCATTGTGATTGTCCTTTTCTATGATAACAATTACGCTATAAGTTCTGCAATTGAGTTACGACAAACTGTTTAAAAACTTAGTAAATCAACAACCTTGCAAGAGGTTAACTTTTTCAGATCTTCATGAAAGTACTTCTCCAGGTAACTATGCCGTCTTTTGCTGGAGTGATGGACATCTACTACCTCAATAAATCCTCATTCTCACACAGGCGGAAATTTAGACCTTTTCCATCTGTTATTTTTTTACTCATAACACTGTCCTGCCAGGACACGCATTTACAAAGCTTCTCAGAAAACTGGTTCGTGCAGACTGGGATCCGTTATTTTTTATTGACTTAGTTTCTAGCCCATTCTACTCTTGCGGGTATATAATTCAAAAAGTTTCTGGAAATGACCAAAAAGTCGATGCAGACTAGGCGAGATTTGAGCGATCTGACTTTAGGCGCATTAAGTAAGTCTAATAATCTCCATTTTCTTGATCTTCTTTTCTTAAGAATTCCATTTCTTGTATAATTTAAAGTTCAAAATTGTGCACGGATAACTGGGGGGATTTTCAGTAAAGGGTGGTACAACTAAAATTAACTATTAATAGACTTAATAGATAAAAGGTTAATGGTCATAATGTGTGAAACAAAAAATCGGCCAAATGCTCGCCACGGCTCCGATGGTATTTAATGACGCTGAGACATAATGTACTTATAGGTTCAATATCGTTAATGTGCCGAATAACTCATCCTTTAGCTCTCGACTTGTTTTTGGCATAATGACGTTGGGCATTTCAGTATAAAAACTTTATTGTTTTGTTTCAAAATAATTGTTGAAACACTATGTTTTCCAAAACTACTTACATCAAATAGATACGACAAAAAGAAATTATGTTTCCAGCCCATTGAAAAGTATGCAAATCTGAGGTAGTTTCTCAAAGTTTCGTTTAGATGACTTTACCGCGTTATTTGTTACAAAACAAATACTTTCGAAAGCAAATAATGATGCATTTCTTTTAATTAAACAATTCTCAACAAAACTGCGTCATTACATTTTTGATATTTTTCACTCGAAAAACGGTATTTTTGCTGGCAAAGTCCCACTGTGCACTGCCTTACTGAAACCAAATGTCGCCGACACAACCAGTGTCGACAATTTTCGACAACAAAAAGTCGGTTATCATGGTTCAGTTGAGCTCGTTATTTTGATTGCTCACCAGCCCAAATGCTGCAGCTTTGCTTATGGACGAATCCATTGATCTACAAATGTACCTCATAGCTGAACACACCTCATCACAAAATATTGCGGATCTTTGTTTATCGTAAATTATACTTTTTAGTTCTGCTTTTGAAAGTGTTTCCTTCTAACCCGTTGATTATTGTCCATTTTATACCGATTCGCGCACACTATAACAGTGATAAACAAACGCTCAGATGTGACAAATAAGGAGAATATTGGTTGGACATTTCAAATGGGCAGTGATCTCATCAATCATTGCATCTTTTGGTGTACATTTTGGTTAAGTATTTGTAATATCTCGTAAACCAAAGGCTTTTAAGAAAAATTAGCACATTTCAAAATCTACGGGTCTTCGTCAAATTATAATTCCAGGGTTCGTTAAAATACTTTGTAATCCATTCGCTGCTTGAATATGTGTTGCTGCTGCTTTTGCAAACTTCCAAAATTGTATTTCCTTTGGACTAATGACCTCAAGTAAAGATCCTTGGACTGACTTACGCATCTTGCCCGATTATAACGGTAATTAAAATACATCCATAATTTAGCTAGAGACTTTTGTCTTCAGAAATCTTTCTAAAGTTTTGTTGCCCATGTATGAAACCGTGCCCATGTATGAAACACCCCCAACACAAGGATAGCCATAAGTATGTGTTCGTTTACAATTCACATTCGCAACACATGTGGTCTGAATGATTTGTCTGGCGAAGGAGTTAGCATTATTTTACTGAATCGAGTCCATTTCAATACTCAACCACAGAAACTTTTATGATTCCTTTGAGCATCATTTTTACTAATGTGAGTTTCGCTTTTCTTTATTTTCAAGGGCACCATGAAGGGAAAACATTTAACACGGAGTCATGCAATGCGAGAGGCTACGTCGCCACCACGCACTCCGACACCCAGAGCGTCAGAGTCTTCCTCGCAGTCACAAATATCGCCCAATGGTTACCAACAGCAGCAGCCAGCGACACATCATCATCACATGGATGTCAATGAAACTAACAATAATAACAACAGCAGCAATAGCAACAATAAATTGCATACACAATCATCAGCAACCAGAGGCAATTCACCAATAATCGATACACCATCTGTGATTGTAACTAGTCAACACAAGCAGCAACAGCTACCGCAACAAACGCAGCAGCAGCAACATACAAATGTTGCTCTGTGCAATGAAACGGAATTCCCCAAACTTACGCCCCCTAAGTCTAAAGGTGGTGGAGCTGTCAGCACTGCTGGTGGAACGGGCAATAGTAATGGCCAGCAGCAACCGCTACCACAGCGGTCTAACAGCAGCAACAACAATGCTGAAAGCAACACAAGTAGCAACAGAAAGACAAATGGCGATGCATCGAGCATTAATGATACGCACACAAAGACCACTAGCAACATTGTCCATCCGATCACTGTTTGTCCAAACAAGAGCTACAATCAATCCCAGCCACAGCAGCAACAGCAGTCATACAATGCAGGGAGTGCTTTGCAGAAAGCGTTGAAGATCTCTGATAATTCTCAGCAACAACAACAGCAGCAGCAGCATGCGACATCTCCACAAGCTACGAATGTCTACAATTCTCCAATGAACTACCAACTGCATCCCAATGAAGGAAGCCAGCAACAACCAACGTCGTACATTGTGTACGATAAGGAGAATCGCTGTCCCCGCAATGACAGTCAAAACAGTGTAAATTCCAGCGACGAAATGCATTTCATGGACTCTCAGCAATCGCAACATCCACACAACCAACAGCAGCACCATCAGCAGCAACAACAATCGCACCATCAACGTTCTGGTGGAAGTAAAAAGCACCGCACCAATTCCAATTCGAAAGGCTCCAAGCCTCGATTGAAGAACATGGGCGCAGGCGGACCAAGTGGCGCAAACTCATCCAACAACGGTTCGGGTACCAGCGGCAACGGAGGCACGGCCGGCGGTCCCAGCACAGGCGGAAGCATCGACGGTAGTCTCAACAGCAGTAACAACACGTCTGGATTCATTTCTAGAGGTGCGTATCAGTTACATCATCAATAATTTGTATCTATTTTTATTTCTTTAGTCTTCACAAATTCAGAAAATTCCAACGAACAATACACAGATCATGGAGGCACCGATTTGCTCAGCTTCTTCAAAGAGACGCTAAACAAGAACATTAAGGATCGCCAGTTCCTGTTGAAGGTAGAAAAGGATCTCATTGAGTTTGTCCAAGAAGGAAGGTGAGCATTTTTACCTAGGGGTTGTCCTACTCGAACAAACATATTCATGTCTAATCTATTGTACAGTCGCGGTGAAATACGTTTTCCTCAAGCATCATCGTACAATCGCATGCTGATTCATCGTACGGCTGCCTTCTTTGGTATGGAACATAATGTTGATACTGAGACGCAACAGTGCGTTATCGTGGCACCAACCAAAAACACTCGCATACCAGATGTAAGTTGAGACGGTTACAAGAAGCATTCTAATAATATTTCTAACATTATTGACTCATCTTTCCAAGATACGCTTCAAAACGTTGGTCATACCCAACCGTGAGGATTCGCGCAAATCCATACTCAAACGCGACACGCACAGTTTCGATGAGGCGCGCCAAAGCAGCTACTTGTGTCCAGACCGCGGCGGCATGCTTGATCGCAAAGCTAAAAGTTTCGAAGAACGTGAGGAAGACTATGATCGTGCTCGCTCCCGCATCTTCAATCGTAGTCAAAATGAGGGCTGTGGCGGCAGTACGGACGATGATAACAACTACATTAGCTGGACTAGTTCAGTCGAACAACAGCAGTTCTCGCGTGGTCGCTCGAGTGGCAAAGTGCTAAAAATTCAAAATGTATGGGGTTCTCTTTCAATGTAGTACATGGAGAATTTAAACATTTTTTGTGTGTTTTCAGTCGCCAGATGGACGCGGTGGCAGCGTTGGCGCAAAAGGAAACAACTATAATAACTACGGGTCATCGCAGAGCGGTGCTCCCCTTATGCGCGGCGACTCTGTTAATTCCAACAAAGGAGGAGGCAGTGGCAGCGGTGGTGGAGGCTCTGGGGGCAGCAATAATCGCGTATTTTCGAAGCAAGACTCCATTGGAAGTGCAAGTACATCGTGGCGATTGTCGCCCTCGAGCAGTGGGTAAGTGTTTCGATGGACTCGAATGAAGATCACCGACTCGATTAAACATCTGTTGTATATTTTGTTAAACTTGTTAGTCAAATTTTGCTTGTGTGGAAAATCAATGGAAAATTTAATTTTGTACACTCAATTGTTTAGCTATAAAACCCAAACGCAATCGGTTCATTCCGATTCTGTGACACCATCACCGACCGGTGGTTATGGCAGTGATGAGCACACGCCAGATCATTCTTCAGTCATCGCGAATAGGGAGAACATTGATGCTACAACATCGCTGCCTTGTGGACTTGTATGGGCCGTCACAGACATTTCAAATGTGCCAAAAGGCAGTGTTCTCATCAATCCACAAACCCTACAGCCAATCCTAAATTCAGACGGGTAATTTACAAAACTTTAATCAAATCAAACAATTACAACCAATCAAAATTACAACTCTTTATCTACTACTTACTTACTCAAGTAAAATAATAACAATAAAAACAACAACAGCAGCAAATCACTAACCCAAACATAACGTCAAAGCCTCACTACCTTGGATGCAATATTTCTTTGGTATTTACTCCACAAAACAAATATGTACTCCGAAATCTCGATGCCATTGCAAAATTCTTGATCGAATTATAATAAGTAAATAAAAATTTTCAAAAAGGATCAATTGTACACGAAAAAGAATTTGAAAATTTAAAACACAAAATTATATTTGAGTTAAGGGGTGTATCGGGGTGTATTGTGGAAAAATTTCTAAGGGGTGTATCGGAAGTTTTGTGGAAAAATACCAATGAGTATGTCATCCAATGACTTGAATAATTCAAAGATAGTTTGCAAAATGTTTACCCATTGCACTCGCAATGTAAAATCGTTGTTGAAATTCTTCGGGTCTGTATGTGTGTGTACGTGAATTGTATTTTATAGTATTAATCATCGGCCCTACTGAGACATCTGCACATACACTTTGCTTCCTCAGCTTGATTTTACCTTCATTTCATTACTCCCTTTGCACCATTCAAGTAGTTTTCTCGTAACTTAAGGATACGTGTGACAAATTTGAAGCTGAATTGCTACATTGCATCATTTGATATTGCATTAAAAATAAATAATTTGTAATGGGAAACGAACAAATTCAGCCCATGCCGTCGCAAAGCCTTTGTACATACACACATACATACCTAAACGCACATACGTATGACCATGTAAACGTTTTGCAAACTAAACCATACATACTTACTTACCTTTACAATCTGCGTTCGCAGCTTAATTGGCCTCTTATGAAATTGTCTGTTCACAAGTTTTCGTAAATTATCTGTTTATTACTGTTACCACACTTCCTTCTTTGGAATCCGCTTTTTGCTAACTGGCAAAACTCCATCATGCTTCTTGTTCACATACGCTCGCTAAACAATGACTTCAGAACAACTCGATTTGTCCAGCGAAGGATCAGTGAAACTATATTTCTTATGCACGCTATTTTTGATTTCATTTCGTTTTCATGGCTTCCAACAAAATCTAATAATTATGTAGTTCTAAGAATATTGAACCGGTTGGAATACACGTAAGTCATCTATGACAGAAGAATTTTCATCGCATCACCCCGGGTTAACAGGATTGCATCGGGAGGTATGAATTGTAACTTTAACAAGAAAATGCCAATAGCGGTTACTAATAAAATCGACGTGAACATTGGGAATTCACTCCGTAATGTATCAAAGCAGATAAGGAAAATTTTATATTTTTCAACGAGTACACAATATGGGAATTAAAGAAATATACCCATTACTAGAAATTCGGAACAATTTAAATAATCGGAGAAGAAATTTGTCTATTTGAAACCCCAAGCTTTGTATATTTTTCAGTGATGGATTTGCGTGTGAGATGAGGATTTTAAAACTTAAACAAAAGTAAAATTTATTTTTAAAACTATGAAGTCATTTTTTATAAACCGATATCTGATTATGCAACACCCACGGGACTATTTAAAATTTGGTCGTTAAATGAGAAACGCGACCATTAGCTTCGACCGAAACGAAAACTTTAGAAACCTCAAAAAAAAAAATAGTTGTTTTTTGCTTTGACTAAAGTTCGCTTAAAATGCGAATGTATTCGAAATTTAAGAGCCACAAACGGCACCAATGTTTAACAAAATCAATCAATTCTGGATATCTCAGCCGTTAAACAAAATGGCAAAATCTGATCACTGAAAAAGAAAAGGATTATATTTCAAACATATTTAATCATTTCCTAACTCCTATCAAATATCATATGGAGCAAACCTATCCTGCGTTACCGATATGCCGATTAACGACAATTTCAAAGTCTGTGTCTAAAAGTTGTTTTTTTTTTACCAATTTCACCACAAAAAGTCGATCTATAAAATCCAACCTCAGAATTCCCATTAAAACCTCTTCCCCTCGATCACTTTGTTTCGAACCATTAATTTCGAATACCAAAATATAACATAGAGCGTAAGGATTAACTACTTCTATACTACTTCTTCTTACTAATTTTGCAATTGAAGAAGCGAATAGGCAAACTAAGTACGAGTATATAAAATATGCCCTTTCGTTACATCTGTCTTGACCAAAATCGTCTCATGACTGTTTAAGTATTCTGAACCATGTCCGCGTGTACGGCTGGTTCGCACGATTACTCGCGAAAGGCGCTTCCAAACGTTTTTAAATTGTGCATTTTCCCAAAACTGCCTATAGGTTTGAAAATGGGGCATATTTGGCACAACCTTTCTGGTTACTCCCACACAAGTGTACCATTACGCCCACTATTGATATTCTTGAAATATCTTTCATGTTGTACAAACGAACTCAGTCAAAATCATTACTTAAGAACAGAGTTATAAGGTGAACTTGGTGACAAGTTCTTGGATTCCTGCCCACGCCACTTCTGGTGCCTTCAACATAAATTACCCTGTTTCAGTGCTAAATAACTTATATTTGCATATAAAAACCAGAATGTATAGCTTGTTTGTTTTATTTCCGTCTGTTGCTTTTACACATTGAACAGGGATTAGCCGGCTCAAGACCTCCTGCATCTACTTATATATTTAAATAGAAGACAAGTTTTTAACAAAATGGAAAAGTGACACTGATTTTCGTGGCTGCATGATTTCGGGTCCGTGACAACCCTCTTCAGAAAGCTCTGCTGCAATTGTTGAAAGTAAAACCGAACTCCATAAGGCCAGGCTCTCCCCAAACGAATGAGAACTACTGTTGCCCACGAAAATACAACTCACTCTTGCCACCTCTACAGAAAAAATGATTTAGTCGGTCGATCCGATTTACTTACAACTAGAGACGATAAATTGTACAAGATGGGCGAATTGAGCTTTTACGAGAATTTGAGAAATACAACAATTATTTTGGGATAGCTGTTTTTTGTATTTACTGTGAGCGAGTTTAGGTTTTTCTGTGCTTCAATTTTGCCTTTTTTGAGTTCTTGTGATCAAATGGGAGTGGAAATAAACCTTGAATTTGTGAGTTACTGAGTGCTGTTTTCTATGATATTGCAAAGGTGAAGCATTACGCCTATTTTGTACAGTTTGTCGTCTTTGCTCACAACTATGTTTTTTTCAGACGAACGGTTGTTGGTATTGGGTTGATTCAAAGACGTTTACCAACTTATGTCTAACAAGAAATAATCATGTTTGGTCTATCCCAGTACAACTTTGATTGAGGATGTTGGTGTTTTTTAAATACAACAATTATTTTTCTCGTGTCTCAAAATTTGACAATTATATATTTTATTTTGAATGTTATGAAAATTGAATAAGACAAGATATCAAGTTACGACGCATTGTTCCTTAGCCGAATCCAATTCTCGTACGCCATGAATAGATTTATTCTTTTTGAACGCTTTACATATTCAACATTGTACCCATTATGGTGATTTTTTCAATATAATTCAATATTTTAACACCTGAAATTGTCAAAAGACTACTTTTAAAAAAAATCGTTTGTATTTGTTCCTTCCCTAGCCATTCGTTAAACATGCATTGAAGGTGTTTCGAATCAAACTTTTTTGTTTTCCTGGTGTTCTTTTATTATGAATTTTGGAGCTAATTTCATGTCCATCATGTACTTAAAGAACTCATGCTCTAAATCATGAGTATATTCCTTTTGGAACTGAAATTTTGAGCTAAAAAACAGTTCTACTATTTATCAAGTCTACCTAACATAAGGCATGTAAATTCGATTTAAACCGATGCTAGAAAACATGTGTCTATTTCATACGGAGCTAAATTAAACCAATTCTACTGTTCGGCCTAATAGAATCGGCATTCGTATAGGTCAGATAAATATTTCTGTCAAAATACTTTTGTCGAATTCAAAACAAGCTCCGTAATTACGCTTTTGGTCGGCAGCTATTACAAATTGCACATTCTCATGAAGTATTGCAAAAAATGACAAACGTCAATTTAGAGCGTTCAAAAAAAAAACAATTTGTTTTTGAATCACGTAGAGTGTTTCCATTCCTAGTGAATTTTTTACTCTATAAGAGATATTTAAAAATTTAACTTAGCTGTTGATATATTTTGGGCCACAAATAACATATTTATATCAAAAAAGCCGATGACATTCGGAAGTATAAGAGTTCTCACTGATTAGAGAGAATACCCCGTTTGATGTAATTCTTTTGATCTTTTGTTGGTGGAATTCGGTCATGTTTCTTTTAAAAAAGTGAAGGCTTTTTAAGCCCGATACAAATTAAGAAACACTTTGAATTTAATTTTTATAATTTTTTCTTCGAAAAATCAATACGTGGTATTAATATTATTAAATGATTTCGACCATATGTACTGCTGTCAAACTATCGATAGTTGTCCGTCCATACGATAGTTTCAATAGATTTAGTCAGCACTATCGATACTGTCGGGTAATACCAGATCGTATGTTCAAGATACATATGAATGATTGTATTCTTATACAAAATCCATCTTATAGAAGAAAAACAGTCCATATAGACGTTTTATAAATTAAAATGAAAAAGTTAAAACTAAGGTCGGACGGGTCGCCAGTCTATTATTCAGAAATTGGGGCTATGTGGAAACATAGACCGATATAGTCCAACTTCACCAGGAATAGTTTCTGGTCACTCTTAATGCGCTATTAATTATTTAAGCTAAATTGAAATTAAAGTGTACCCTTTTTGGCAGGGAAATTGAAAAGGTATTTTTTAGGGGGGACTTGGGACTATATGAAAACATGAACTTGGATGTTCTTTGAAAACAAGTACCGTATGGTCCAATTTTATCAACGTTACTGACTGACAGGCCTTGTACAATGCTCTATGTTATAATTGACCAAATACAATAAGTGATTTCTAAGGTGGCAGGCGTCAAATCTATCTATATGTAAAAAAGACAGATATGGTCCATTTTTAACAGAGTTAATTGGTCGCTCACAACAAACCGTGGTTAACTAGACTATGATCGTGTTTTACCTGTGGCTTTTGGAGGGGGGGAAGGCCTTTATATAGATCTTTTGTGAAAAATGAAAATATATTGTCCAAATTCACCGGACCACTCGAATCTTTTCACGACGCAACGCATTCTAGACATCCACTTGTGTGTAGACAGACAGATTTCTGTGACCAACGACGAATCGATTAGCAAAGTATGTAAGTAGTTGAAATCTACCCACACGTCATAGTCTTTTTCATTGTTTAACCAAAAGTGCCACTGCAGCAATTTTCACAAAAATTACACATTCCCCCGACAGCCGGTTCTATGCACCGGATCGACCCGAAGGAGGAACTCTTCGGCCAAGGGCTGTCACCCCGGCACTAGTGCCGCTACAACAAAACAACAAAAATTACACATACACTACTTAGGAATAATAATATTGGTTTTTACGCTATCAATATTAAGAGTTGCGTGCATTTTCAAAAAAGTTTTTCCTGTTTTTCACACTTTTTTCACTGGCGAATTAAAAACCGCAAAAGGTGAACAACTGTATACAGTAACGGGCAAAAAATAGGTTCACAATGTTGAAAGAAACGAAAAATATTTTTTTTTTTAATTTGAACTACCGTTTACTTTGTCTTTGAAAGGTAGAATAACATTATTTTTATTTTCAGATTTATGTTTGACATTTGCAAAATTGGACGCTATACGCACTAACAAAATTGGGAAATATTAAAAACTTACTTCCATAGAAGTGAGTCTTTAAAGCTAACTGTAAGAAATTTACGTGACAAATTTCGAGAAGAGATCACCTTCCGTTCAGTTTGTGCGTCAATTTGTGAAGCGAGTTCATAAAAATGGATCGTTATTGGACAAACCAAACCGAGTACATTCTCGTCCAGTGCTTTCTATCTAAAACATTACTACTCTGGCTGAGAATGTTCAAGAGCACCCATCAACATCAACTTCTTTGAGAAGAATTTTGCACAAAGACCTTGGTATGAAGGTTTACAAAGTTTAATTGGTCCAAGAACTGAAGCCCCGATGCGTTTTCGTTTTGCCCAATAAGCTAAAGCCAGGAGATGATGTTTTTACTGAAAAACAGTGTTTTCAGATGAAGCTTGTTTTCATCTCGGTGGCTATGTCAATAAGTAAAACTGCCGCATATGGTGTTCAGAGAACACACACGTGACTACTGAGAGTCAATGTTTGGTCTGTATTTTGGGCTGACGGCATCATTGGGCAATTTTTCGTCGAAAATGAGTAAGGAGATACCGTTACCATCAACGGCGAGCGTTACCGCGCCAGCTCAACAAATTTTTGTTTTCAAAAATTCAAGAGAATTGCATGAATGACATTTGGTTTCAACAAGATGGGGCCACATGTCACACAGCCAATGCAATTATTTTCTGTGGGGAGCCATTATGGATAAATGTTTTGCAAAGTATCCAGAGACAATTGAAGCGTTAAAACTGAGAAAAATAAAACACAGAACAATAAAAAAATGTTTAAAACTTTCGCTTTATAGCTAATATTTAGTAGTAATGGGTGATCCATCTAGAGGTATTTTTTCAGAACAAAAAAATATAAAAATTCAAATCAAGTGTTGAATGGAACCATTATTGGTAATTTGAAAGGATATTTAAGGGATTTATTTTTTGAAAATAATTACCTTCAAATGTTGGCAACTGTATTATGGAAATGAGCGTTCAGTGAAATAAGGGAAGATCCGCTGTTTTCGACCAAAATTTTGTTTAGTGATGAGGCCCATTTCTGGCTCAACGGCAAAGCCAATAAACAAAACTGCCGCATTTGGGCTGAAGAGCAACAAGAAGAAGTTCAAGAGGTGCCACTATACCGGGAGAAAACCACGGTTTGGTGCGGTTTATAAGCTGGTGGAATCATCGGTGCATATTTTTTCAAAAATGATGATGGCCGGAACGTAACCGTGAAAGGTGCTCGCTATCGCGCCAAGATATCGATCCTTATGCTACCTGAAATTGAAGCCCGTAATCTTGACGACACTTGGTTTCAACAGGACGGTGCCACCTTCCATACAGCTGCTCACACAATGGATCTATTGAGAGGTCATTTCGAAAAGCAGCTAATTTTACGTTTTGGACTGGTGACTTGGCCGCCTAGGTCGAGTGATATCACACCTTTAGAAATTTTTCTTTGGGGTTACGTAAATTCCAAAGTGACAAACCAGCTACGATTCAGGCTATGTTAAGCCATCATTACGCGTGTAATTAAATCGAAATGCTCGAACGAGACATCCAAAATTGGACCCTCAGAATGGAAACCCCGAGGCGTAGTTGCGGCCAACATCTGAAGGAAATTATGTTAAAAAAATAAATGCCATAAAATGTCCTTTCAAATTATTAATAAAGATTCCACGCTTGATTTGAACTTTTATACTTTTTTTGTTTTGAAAAAATACCTCGAGATGGATCACCCTATATATCCATTATTTCTTAAAACAGTTTGAGTCTTGTTGTCATCAGATCCACCAAATACTGGCAAGTCGGCTGCAGGATACTATGTTTACGTTTTTATCCTGACGTCAAATTTTTTACAAGACCCGAAGTGTGTTTTGCGTCGTCGTCTTGTTAAAATATTAATTTTTAAATCCTGTTGAAATATTAATTTTATCCATACTGAATAGGGCTGCTGCACTTCACGTATGGAGTTCGCTCCCGGGAATCCCGAATGAATTAAAAATTAGCGGGATTTCCATATATATTTTTTATGTTGGAAAAGTTTTTACGTTAAAAAAATTTTATAAAGAAAAGCTCTTGATTTAGATCAAATTGAGCTTTAGATTGAAGTTAATGTACACGTACAAGTAGAACTATTAAATATTTTAAAATTAAATTAGCTGTGTAAGCGTTGTGCCGACGAAATATGAATTAAAAAGCCGCGGATGCGATATTACTAATATTCGCCTTATTGACGTTTTTTCGTCATTACCAACTGAATTTATTTAGATTAGTCTCTTATTTTTTCAGACTTAACGCGTCTTGCAAGTATGGGGCGTTCCAATTTTATATGTATTTCCAAATAATTGAGATTTTGCCGCTGTTTTTTTGCCTTTAGGACTTCCCAGGAAGAACTGCCAAAAAAAAGAGTTTTCTACTAATCGGCGTCTCACAGTCACTCACGATGTACCGCAATGCCTTGAATTGTTAGGCGTTGGAAGATTATAATTTTCAAAAACTCGAAATAATTCCAAACAAACATTTTTAGAATAGCATATGTCCAAAATTGTGTGCAGATTCTTAGTGACCCAATTTGTTGTCCGTGACCGTATATTTTGTATTTTTGGTATACGGTAGAGGTTAAGTGGTTTGTTTTGGGGCTGCTTAACTTTTTTGCTTAACTTTCCTTACTTTTCCGTGATATGTAAAATTCATTTACTGCTTGAAAACACGTTGGTCTTTAAGTATTAAACATACATACGCATATGTGACAGCGCATAGACAAAGGGATCTAAGGGTAAAAAAAAAAATCAATTTTCACTTTTTTTGATGTGGACAACATCTGAGCATCGAATGAGACCGATCCTATGCCCTAAAAGTGTTCCCTCCCAGAGATATGCGCGTTTTATGAAAGTGATGGTACACCAAAGATACACGTATTTAAATCTTTAAAATGGCTCTCCTGAACAAAACTGGTTTTTGCCCTTAGGTCCCTTTCTATTTTGCGCGTCACATATTTTAAAGTCCAATCGTAGTTCGAATAGCTGTCAAATATGTTTGTTAAAGAACTTTGTGTTATACTCATTCCATATGGTCAGCGTATTCAATGCGCATATTGTATCATTCTAAGGTACAAACTCTGGAGCTTCGAAAACATTGTCTTCATATTAAGCCGTCCTTGTGTTCGTTTCATTCACATCAAAGGAATCGGCATTCTATGCAGTACACTCTTCTGCTGAGCGCAAACAATCAGGCGCAAGTCTTCTCAATAACTGTTATGTCCTTCGAATATAAAACGGATCTTGTGGAAACAGCAAAGATAAAGTGATATTGTCTTCGTCAGCATACTGGTGATTATCCCAAAGTGAATGCTGCACTTTTTGTAAATTGCTTTGAGTGCAATCATCCCATGCTAGCCTTAACAGCAAAATGGCTTGAAGAAGATCGTTCTTCTGCAATAATTCGCGAATCGACACAATGGACGCCAATATCTGATAACGATATGAAAGTTTTGCCACATATATTGGATTCTGGTCCATTGGGACCCATGTGTACAGCTCTACACACACATATATGCATAGCGTAAATCGACATAAAAGGATTCAAAGTTAATGGAGATATAGAAACAAAAACGACTCGAAAATGTTAAGAAGCGCTTAACTTTTTAGAGTCCTGTATTCGTCCTTACTTTTTCGAGTCTCGACTGTATTATGTTTGTCTTGTTAATTTTATGTCTGAAATAATTTGAAGAAAACTTTTGAACTTCAACCACATTTATTGTTGATTTCCGACTATTCGTTTCATTATATTAATCAACGGTATACATTTAGAATCCTCGTAAGTATCAAGCCGACACAGATAGGTCTGTTTGTAGGTTGGAATTAGCACCATCTCATATTCGTTGCCCTTTTTAAACGGTCGACTTTCATGTCACACCGTACAGAAACAACTCTAAAATGGAAATATTTATGAGAAGAAAACACTGGTGGAGCAAGAAGCATGAGTGCATACTAAAATATCCTAGGCGATAGTGAGCTAATGCTAATGTATAAATGTGAAATGCCAGCTCCTCATTGTCAATGCAACTTCAAATAGACCCGAAAATATGTTCATTTTGTCGCATACCATGAAACAACTTAATAAACTTTTGTGTCGAACTCTTCCCGTTCTATACAATCAATTAATGTGTAACAAACAAATACCTTGTGGCGACAACGTAAACTTATGTGACAATCTTTTTTTTGTACTTGCAGCACTGTTTATCACTTTGACCCGTCCAACCTGCCTCCGGCGCAAACCATGGCAACTGGTGGTAATGGTACTAGTGGCGGTGGCAACGGAGGCGGTGGAGTTATGTATCATTCGAACCAAAGTAATACTTCTCCGCAACAGCATGTAATGCACAGTAACACGAAGAAGCAACATAAGGGACATCAAATGTCTCAGCCGCAGCAGCAATCGCCACAACAGCAGCCACAGAAATGTCAGCAACAATTCAATGCAGTCGACCCCATAATATCGCCCGTCGGCGGCGGAGAGACAGTGTCGGAGTCATCAACGCAAACAGTGAATGTGGGTGATGACGTGATTGCCAAGAATGTGGGAGATGTTAATTACCTGGATGGTGGTGGTACGTACTGGGGACGATTTTAGAAGATATTCGTATCGTTATTTTAAATAGAGTCTTATCTTTCAGATGCGTCCAATAAGGACGATAATGACGAATGTGATAATTCTGCCAATGGCTGCCTGAGTATAACCACAACAACATCAACGAAAAACTATGATCGTATTGAAGTCCAGAAGTTTAAGAACCAAGCCACTAGTCCCAATATCCCCATAAGCGAGAAGGAGGACATGCCAAAGTTTGAGGTATTTATAGTAAACTCTATCGTCCTCTTCCACCGTATGCCATTAACGTCATCTGTTTTTGTCAAATTTGATTAGCATTCGAGCCAACCTTCCACAAACGTGGTGACACCATCCCAGCAGCAACAGCAGCATCACCATCAGTCACAGCAACAGCCTCAGAACCGTGAAACTCCTCATTCGGCACGGTCTACGCCATTCAGCAATAGTGATACACTGACAAAACGATCTTCCGAAGAGCCGAGGACCACTAGCTGGACTCAAAGCTATCAGGCTCCAGATGGCTCTACCGTATTTCACACAAATACAACACCGAATGGAAGCAATCCGTATTGTACTACCACATATCAGCAAGCGGTAGGGTTTAAGGATAGGCTCCCGTGTTACTTCCTACTAATTCTAATCGTTTGCAACTTTATTTCTTCTAGCCTGACGGAAGCATTTATGCTGTACCACAGGGAATGATTTACGCTTATCCTCCGCCAGTGGTAAGTGTTGTCGGTAAAGTTTTCTAGTTGACGCAATTGATTTATAAATGGTTTGTGATTGTGTTTAGGAAGGGGAATTCCAAGGCTACTTTATGCCAGTATTCGATCCGTCGCAACAGCGGGGAGAGTCAACGGGTATTTTGCAACCCGGAACCCAGACAATATACCCGGCAGGTGGTACAACGACCATGGTACCGGTAGCAGCTTATCCAACTGCCCAGTTTACCACAACCAACGGTACGCCTATTTACCCTGGCCAAGTAATATATTCTGGCGAACAGTTTCAAACAGCGAGTGCACAATTGGCTGCTGCTGCACCTCCATCTGCTACAGGCCAGTTGCAGCAAATACCAATGACTACTTATCCGATTGGATATCCTTATCCGTACAATGGTGAGTAATAGAATATTTACTTGATGGGACAATAATTAAACGTTGACATATTTTCGCATGCACTGCAGGATACTGGGGCCAAACCATGACATACTATGTACCTCAGCAAGCTGTACCCGCCACATCACTGTTAACGGCGCAGGCACCTCCATCATCGGTGCCGACTACTGGTGCTCACGTCGCAGGCGGCGTGAATGCACCTGGTCCCAATGGACTTAGTTCGACGGCTGGACCGTCAATGAATTCCTCGAATATGAACAATGTATCTGGTGCTAGCGGTGGATGCCAACAAAATATAAGTCATCCGAATGGACCGGCTCCAGGTGGTTATCAACCGCACGGAAATACTGGAGCTGTTGTCAGTGGTGGTGGCAACCATAACAGTGGCACAACATACTATGGCACAGGGCGCATTAAACGTCCCAATCCATCACACTTCTCCAGCAGTGGAGCAGGAGGTGGTCCTCAGGTTCTGGCAACCACTACGTTGCAGAATGGCGTCAGCGCGACGACATATCAATTGGGTCACGCAGTCCCCACTCTCACCTTAGCGGCTACTGCACCAGCGCCAGCTACGGCCGGAGCACCTGTCACAACTGACCTCGGTGGTGGTGCAACGCCCGCTACAGCGACTATGTACGCCTTGCCACAGCACGCGACAATTTTTCCGGCGAATATGTTCCCGTATGCTGCGAATGCAGCACAGGCTTTAGCACCGCAGCCAACTGCTAGCATGGCTCAGCAGGCTGCGCTTATTCCTCAGCATGGCAACCCACAAGGACCTTCAACAACAGTGGGAGGTCACCACACTAGTGCCACAGCTGGAACGATTCATAATCCACACCATTCGAACACTGTGATCACGCCCTTCTACACCACAACACACCATCACAATCCGCATGCTGGCATACACACTGGGGCCCATGCGATACACGCTCCCGGTCCTGCGGCCATACCAATCGTCGACCCAGCTTCACTGATCAATGCAGCTCACAATGGACCCAGCAACAACTCATCGTACATGGGACGAGGCGGCGGAGGAAACGTAGTAGGAGGAAACATGAATAGTACCTCGCAGTCGGCACCTAGCACTCCACATTCAATGCCCTCGGCGCCACATCACTCTCAACGCAATCCCCCGGTTTTCTCCACGCCACCCATTATGAATAACAATGTAGGAAACTACAACAGCGCCAGTTCCACTCCGCACTACTATGGCGGCACCGAACAAAACCATCAATCCGGAGGTGCACACTGTAGCAATAGTCCTCATACCTCGTATCCGTCGACCTCGTACGAGAAGAGGAACAATGCAAACGTTGGAGGTGGAAAGAAGTCGATTCCCTACCAGAGTGCCAGTTTAAGTCGACAAAACTCCACAAATACCGGTGGCTACAACGGGGGCAGTAAGCCACCGTCTTTGCTGGGTGGTAATAACAACAACGATACCAGAGCTTCGCCTGGCAGCAATAGCACAAATTCCCGACCGCATTCTATTAAAAGGTCTTGCGGCGGCGGTGGCAATACCAATGATAAACCCCAAACACCTTTATTAAGTGGACCCCCCAGTTTTCCCGGAAGTGCAAACATAAGCAATAGTAGCTATACAACTGGAACCAACATTGAAATGACGGCCGGCGTTGTTCCAGTAGTAAATGTTGCTAAACCTCCAATTCGCTTAAATGCCGCTGCAGCCGCATTTCGTCACAAGGGCACTGCGGTCAGTGGTGGAGCCAGCGGATCTGCTGTGGAATGTCGACGCAATCCTACATCACATCGCAATTCGCCAAGCACAAATGCGAGCAGTAGCAATGACAATAGCAACAATAATTCACCAAACAGTATACAAAACTCTTCCAATGCTGCCACACCGATTGCTGCTGGCTGTTACGCACCCTCCTATATGATCAATGCTCAGAATAATGGCGGCGAAGCTGCTCTTCCGCATCATCCACCACCATCGCTTTACATAACAACGGCTCGAGGACCTGCACACATTCCACCACATTTACAATCAGCAGCAGGTGGCGCTGCTGTGTCAGCCTCCGCAGTACAGGCGGCCACAGCCGTTCCCCAACAAACAGCAACGGCAGTCTTGGGCGCCGCCGCTGATGTAGCAAATGCCGCAGCCGTAGCCGCCGCAGCTGCCACCGTGGCACACCACCATCATCCACAGCCACTGTTGGGTACATACAATCCCGGTGCATCCGGATTGTACTTCAAATATGGCCATACGTATTTTGCCCATGTAAGTATTTGCATTGCAGCTTATTCAAAAGTTTATAACGGCGTTTATTTTTATAGTGGAACTTTCGTTGAAATATCTTTTACTCGTAGTATAGGCTACTTCAAATCATGTAACGCTGTATAGTAATATTCACTTAGATTTGTATGCAGAAAATAGCTATGGATGTTTAAAATTAAAAGAGTGCAAATTTCAATGTATTCCAAAAATATTCGAACTTATCACCACTACCTGATTGTAGGAATAGGGTGTTTGCCAATATATATTACGGACGTTATTTATATTATTATTCATTGTAGCTGATTTTCACAATGTGGTCTAAATGTGTTCCGAAACTGGCCTACCACGACGACAAGCGCTTCAATTTCAGTTAGCAAAAAGTCCGATATCATGGCGCGATTGTGATCGAGCCCTATTCACGGTTACGTTCCGACCATCAACCTTTTGTGAAAAAATATGCACCTATGATTTCACCAGCCCTTAAACCGCACCAAACCGTGGTTTTCTCTAGATATTTGGCACTCCTTCTGGTTGCTTTTCAGCCCAAATGCGGCAATTTTGTTTATTGGCGTTGAGCCAGAAATGGGCCTCATCACTGAACAAAATTTTGGTCGAAACACACTTCTCACCGAATGCTCATTTCCATTATAAAGTTACACAATTTGAAGTAGTTGTTGAGGTGTAAGTCTTTACATGATGAAATGGCAAAAAATACTAAAAAGAAAAAAAATAATGTTAAACACAACTCACGCGTAGTCTTTGAAAAAAACCCTATTGAAAAATACCTCGAGATTGATCACCCGTTATATACATTATGGGGGGGGGGTCTTCTATGATGGCCGGGGTCATAAAACACACTCGGAATACAGTGCTTGGTGCATTGTCAATTTATCAACAGCAAGCACATAAGGCAAGCGATGCGATTCTATCAAAGCCAAAAAGCTGTGAGAAGGGATTTTATTGTGTTGACTTTGGCAGTATTAGCTAAGATTTTTAAATTTTAAAGTTTTACCAAGTATGACCCCCATAATTGTTGAAGTTATGGGCATAACACTGGCTGCGTTGATCGGTACCTGATGCACATTTTCACAAATATTCTCGGTAACGCTTCCCACCAAAGCCCACAGGCCAATATCGCATTATCTACAGGTGTGGTTTGGGGAAAGCAGTATAACGAACATTTTTGTTATAATGCTTTATTATAAACACAAATTTGACTAAAGTTTTTGGCAATTTTAAATTTTTCAAACCCCCCAAAAAATATTAGTATCCATTTACACGATTATAAACTTTTCGAGCAAGAAAATAAATACGTATTTTGACCCTATAATCTAATTTCCAATTAAATCTGGAATTTGTTTAGGGATCATAATATGTTGTGGACATAATATTATGGTCCAGGGATTCATTACTTTAGTTATTTTGGTTACCATATTATGCTAATAAGAAGTTTTTATATGGTTGCTACAACTATGGTATGAGCTTTGGAAAACTTTGATTTTTCTTCGTTTAAATTGATTAAATTACAAATTAATTGCATTAAGCAATGTTTAATTTTGTTTTTTTTTTCAATAGCCTTCCGTAGCTTTACCAAATAGTCGTCGCTCACCATCGACTGATTTACGACCGCCTATAGCACAAGTGGCCGGCATGTACCCTACCATGAACATGATGATACCAGGTATAAATTATATTATTATTATATTATTATTAATTATATTATTATTAACATTCCTCACGTTTATCCTATAATGAATGTCATTCCTTTTTTTCCTGCTCCAAAACAGCTCAGCCACGTCATCCTGGCCGTCATCCAAATCCGAACTACAAGGGAACACGACCTCGTTGATACTCCCTGTTATATTGATGGCACGATCCCAGCAATGTCGACAATTGAGGAAACACAATGATGCTATACCAAAAACCTTAATTTAGAGTTAAGCTTAAATAACAACCACAGAGAAAAAACTAACTAATCTAATAAAACAAAAACAAAAAACATTAGGCTTAGAAAAAAGAAAAATAGATACAAACAAACGCAGCATACTGAAGAAAGTCGCAGCAGGCATAGAACGAGTGTGATACGTGTGTCGTGAAATGGAAAAATCATATGCAACAGTTTTTTTTTTATATTTTCGGACCGGCCTATTTTCCTACGTGCGAACCACCCACACCACGAGAGGCAAGATCAGCGTAAATTTAAATTTTATTAAATGAAAAACGAAAAACATCATAAACATTGGCTTTAATAGGTAGAGAGAAAAACAAACACACACACACCATATACACATACACCTACAGTAACCAAAATTATTTAACAATTGTCATCAAGGCGCATACACCACATCCTGTACACCGAAGGACTACAAAACACGGAATACAAACGGACACACAACACATGGGACACAACAGCATTACAAACACTCGAAATACGAGATTTTCAGCCACAGTCGACCAGTTTGCCATCCAGCCAGCCAACTACAAGTCAACAGACCAGCCCAGAACGCTCATTCAACGCTGCGTTAGGAAGGACAACATGTGTATGCAGCAAATTCTGTGCCATCAGTCTTTAGTGAAAAACATAACGAAATAATAGAACAACCAAATTGAAATTGAAAGCATAATTCCTCAAATCGAGATTCTCAACCTACAAATAAATATCAACCCTTCACACACACACACACCACTTCACACATACAGACACATTATACAATATACCAGTGACATAATTAAGTCATTTTAATTGAGTATATAAGAATAAACTTAATTATTAATATACATATATATACATACATATATATATATATATATATATATATATATATATATATATATATATATATATATATATATATATATATATATATATATATATATATATATATATATATATATATATATATATATATATATATATATATATATATATATATATATATATATATATATATATATATATATATATATATATATATATATATATATATATATATATATATAATTATTTATGATACACATGATAAATTCACTATATATGATATATATATATATATATATATATATATATATATATATATATATATATATATATATATATATATATATATATATATATATATATATATATATATATATATATATATATATATATATATATATATATATATTTATATATATATATATATATATATATTATGTGTGTACTCGACTGCATGCATACCTACACATGCGTATGTGTGTGTGTGCGTAAGTACATATGCATGTGCTGGTATGTATGTGTATATGATAAAAGAAAAACAAAACATACAAAAATAATAATTTTATAGTATTTAAAAGAAATGAAATTTACTATATATACATACAATATATATATATATAAAATTAAATAATATTATTTATAGTTACCTAAGGTAGCATAATGAAATTATTCAAATATATATATATACATACATATATATATATTTAAAAAAATATATAAAATATTAAATAAAAACAAACAAATACATCCGTGTCGGACTATCCTATGGAATTTCGGATAATTTAACGAGCCGGACACACCCGACCCGACCCGGCCCGGCCCGTTCTCATCCATCCAAAGCCTCAACGTGCCAATCCATTCCCGCTCCTAAGGAGCGTTCGTGTATTCGGGAAGTTCTTCAAAGTTCCATGGAAAGGTCTCAAGCTACTCACTTCATTGACAAGCCGACCTGTGAGCCATGCGCACACTCGTCTATTGAAATTGTAAGCAAACGTTGCCTATCTGAAGTGTTTGATTTCTTTTCATTTGCTGCGAATCTCTCTCATACATTTTGCGTTTTCAAAACAAGTACGAAAGAACGATGCTCCAATGTTATTAATTCATATTACATACATATATTATCATTATTTATTCATTAATTTCATTTAGTTTTTCTCCCCATGCATTTGTTATTGTTTAAAAAATATGATTTTCATTTATTTTTTTGTTTAAGAAAAAATTTCATGGAAAATTAATTTGTTTGTATGATCTGCATGAATTGTTATCTTTTCGAGAAAAAAAAACTAAAACATAAATAAATTCTTGCGAAATTCTCACCATTTTCTTTTTTCCTTTTGAGCACATTTTTATTAATAATCATGCATCAGTCTGGAGTTTTACTTAGAAACTAAAGTTTGTCATCTGCATGTTTTCGATAAACAGGTGGTAATTCGACCGGTATCAAGGTAGGATACATCATTCCATTGTACTATTCGGTGAACAACGGATTGGTGCAAGGCTCTATTTGTGTGAGATACCAAATTTGTACACTCTCCATCACAGAGTGTCTGCGTTCGCAACACCTCGAAATATTTGTCGAAGACCTCTAAAGTATGTATGTATATACATTCTGAATCGTTGTAAAAGTGTCCGTGTGACCGTGTATGCTTTTGTGAAATTATATCTGAATATCTGTTGATGCTCTTATCGGTTAATAGGTAAGTAAAAATTTTTCTCACACAAGGACTGGGCCAACCTATGGAATAACTAGTAAATTTGTGGTATTTTTTTGCTTATGTATTACCACGTATCCGATCGCTACGGAATTTTTACATTATGTTACTTTCGGCCAGCTAACATTTTTTTGTATGACCAACACTCAGGGGATGTCCCCTATATATGCATTGCATTGCCTTAACGAATGGTAAGTAAGGGTGGGGGGAGTAATGTTTATTGATATTTGTCTGGATATCGAATATAGTGGAAAAACAACATTTGCCCCAAAGTAGATTTTACATACGGAGTACGGGCGAAAACCAAATTTAATCTGGTAGCAAATCACGGGTTTCGACGTCTAATGCAACTTCGCACGTAAACCAACTTCTTCGATACTACTAAAAGTTTGGATCAGGACATTCGATCGTTATTTGTAATCTTATACTGCGTGTTTGTAACGCGTGATCCATTTCGAGGTTCCCTACTTTTTTTAAAGAAAAGAACACAAAATTCAAATGGAATGGGGAATGTTTATTATCATTTGAAAGAACATTCTTTGGCATTTATTTTTTGAAGGTTATGTCTATCAAATGTTGGCCGCGGCTGCGTCTCAGATGGTCCATCTGTTAAGTCCAATTTTCGATGACTCGTTCGAGCATTTCGACTGATAACTGGCGAATGACACGCGTGATGTTTTGCTCCAAGGCCTGAATCGAAGCGGGTTTGTCCGCATAAACTTCAGACTCTACATATCCCCACAGGAAAACGTCCAACGGTGTGATATCTCACGATCTTGGCGGCCAATCGACCGCCCCAAAACGTGAAATTATCTGCTCACCGAAGTGTTCTCTCAATAAATCCATTGATTGATGCGATGTGTTGTTGTTGTTGTAGCGGCAAACCGTACCGGGGTGACAGCCCTTGGCCGAAGAATTGCTGCTTCGGGTCGATCCGGTGCGTAGAACCGGCTGTCGTGGGATCATTGATGCGATGTGTGGGAAGTGGCGCCGTCTTGTTGAAACCAAATGTCGCCGAGATCACTAGCTTCAATTTCAGGCATCAAATAGTTGGTTATCATGGCACGATAACGGTCGCCCTTGACTGTTACGTTTTCATCGGCATCATTTTCGAAGAAATTTGGACCGATGATTACACCGGCCCACAAACTACACCAAACCGTTGTTCTTCTGGTTGCTCTTCGTCGCAAATGCGGCAATTTTGCTTGTTTACATACCCATTGAGCCATAAATGGGCCTCATCGCTGAAAAAAATTTGGCTCGAAAACGTCGGATTTTCTTAGAACTTTTCAAGAGCCCATAGAGCGAAGTGATGTCGCTTGGGAACGTCGGGCGGCTTCAGTATTTTGTACGCTTTCAATTAAGGACCTCGACGTAAAATGCGCCAAGTCGTTCCATACGTCAGCCCAAGTTGCTGCGAACGGCGCCGAATCGACTCTCCACGGTCTTGGTGTACACTCTCAGCTACGGCCGCTACATTTTCTTCACTGCGTGCTGGACGTGGTCTCTTCGGTCGAGTATTATCCAATAATGAATGCTGGGTCCCAAGATGGGCGATGGTGTTGCGAATAATACGCTCAGTAGGCCGATTATGTTGACCATAAGTTGAACGAAGTGCTCGAAACACATTCCTCACAGAACGTGAATTTTCGTAAAAAAGTTGAACGATTTGAAAAGGTTGTTCAGGCGTAAGTCTTTCCATGATGAAATGCCAAACAATACTTAACAAAAATAACATGACAGCATGACACGACTCACACGTGATCTGTCAAAAAAAGGCTATTGAAAAGAGCATCTCTACTTGGATCACCGTGAATATTCTAGTATCTAATAAATTTTTAACAAAGCAATGAGTTTAGTAAACTTGAAATGGATCCCATGCGATTTTTGTACTCATAACCGTCAGAGCCGGAAAATGATGGTAGTCCAACAATAATTAGAAGAAATATTCGGGGGAAAAGTAATCCTTTGTCGTTACCCGAAGCAGAGTAGGAGACCAAATTAGAGCTATATTGAGAGGCGTAGATAACCAAAACAATTAAATTTAATTTATTTAACAAATGCACGCAGAAAAAAAGTATGGTTGTGGTAACAATATTCGAAGAGGACAATACTATTGTTGGGTGTATGGTTGTGGAACAACAATATTATGATTCCCACAATAATAGTATGGTTCAAATACAACCATACTATAATCCTCACAACCATACTTTGATCCTTACAACAATAGTATGATTCACACTCAACCATACTATGATCTCCGCAACCATATTATGATCCCCATAACCATAGTATGTTTCACATACAACCATAGTATGATTCACACGTAAACATATGATAATCCCTACAACCATAGTATGATCACATACAATTATACTATGTTCCCCAAATTAATTAATAGAATTGGGTTAAGTTGTCAACAACAGATTTGAATTATGAAAGTATTTAAAATTACATTAAATTCAAAATAATAGAAGTGATTTATTTAGCAGAAGAAAAAATCAGTTTAAAAAAACGTAAGCGTTTTTATTAAAAATATTTTAGTTAAACAAACCCAATGCTGTTTGTTTGAAAATTTTTAATTTCCATATAAAAAGTACTATTTTTGCGTTAGATCCGTAACAAACACATTGTTCAACAAAGCATTTTTAAATGACTAAAAATTGCAATCATACAGTATGATTGCCGTAATCATACTATTGTTAACATAAAAACCAAAACAAAATACTTTTGCCTCACCAATCATATTTATATTGTTGCTACAACCATATTTTCATTATAAAATTTGGAAATAATACTATTGTTACATTTCAACAATATTAATATTGCGGCAATCATACTTTTGTAAAAATTAAATTCAGTAAACAATACTATGGTTGCGACGAACATACTTTTATTGCGGAGAACATATTATTATTGCCGTGACCATATAGTAACCATGTTTTTTCTCTGCGTGTGTATATCCATCATTTCATCGTGCCGCCCACCGGCAGTTTTCGTTTTTAAAGCTTTGTTGTACGAGTATGATAATTTTTTATAATGTTTTACAAAAATTATATCTACTCGTTAAATTACCTTTCTCCTATTTTATTGGATGCCCCCAAGAACTTAGTTTAATTAATAATTCCCGCCACGAGACTTCAGTCTAGCTTGGGCACAATTCTTCAACTTGTGTTTTTGCTAGGCCGGGGTGCACGTATTTGACTTCCATTAACTTTGTTAGAATTTGGTTTAGAAATGTTCTTTCATAGACATTGTTTGCTTTGTCCCTGAAAAAACATATAAATGGAATGATTTGTATTTTTATTTCACAAATACTGTTGGTTGGTTTGGCGCTTTTAAATAATTTCGTGTTTGTTTTGTTTCGATTTCGGCATAATGTGCAAGATATCGAAGGCGGTGATTAGGCCACTAAACTGGGTGCTGATGTTTGCAACTGCCCAAAGAAATTGCGAAGACCCCCACGTTAAATATACCGATTAATTCAGAATCAATCACTATCTGATGTCCGTTCGTTCTGTCTCTCCTATAGTCCTGTAATAAAATTACTTTTCCCGATTATAAACCTATTTCAATGAAACTTGGTACACTCTTCACGTTTAGTGTCCTTGTTTTGATATCATACACAGTTTTCCCCCGACCCATATGACATCCAATTTGAACCAAATTTTGCACAGAGAGTAACATTTTTTCGAATAGCTCCCACAAAAAGCTCCCTTTTGCTGTAAGGTTTTGCAGCTGTAGAACCAAAAATGAATACCGATGTCGCTCAAATTTTGTATGGTTTGTTATGTCTAGTCAACTGGATCATTTCAGTCCATGTTTTCATATAGCCCCAACGAAATAATCCTATCTTGCTTCAACTCCAGACAAAGGCGCGGAATCTTCGAAATAACAGAGTGATGTAGCCTATGTACTTTTTTGAAGACTTGAGCTTTTTTTCTTGTTTAAAGCTTTTTTTGTGCAAACCTATGTCGGGAGTAGTACAACCTTTAACTAAGCCAGTTTCGTACAGCACATCGCATTGCTGTACAATAAAGCCACGCGAAGTCAAAGTGTTTTGAAACATGTTGAGAAGTCGTCAGTCACCTACAACAAAACGCGTCTGGTCACTCTAATACTTGGTAGGATTTACATTTACTCTATATTTATTCATGCTAAGTAATACGAAACATTTTATTCCGTGTATATTTCGCACTGCATGCCACAAAATGATAAAAAATTGATGTCGTATCTACGACATCATCCCGCTTAGCTATTCAGACCTGCGGGATGAAAGAAATAACCAACTCAACTTCGAAGTCAAATTTTGCCAAACAATATACATATGTACATAAATATGCTCGCATTTCTTCCATCCATTGAACTAAATATGTGGTTCAATGACCAAGCTTAACTTTTTCAAGTGTACAACTTTTATTTACACCAATACCCCGGTTTGCGTCGCTAATTGGGACCAGACAATCGCGACGCAAACCAAAACGACGCAAACTGAATCACGTTTTTCCATACGTTTGTATGGATTTTCATTTAATTGGTTCCGAGATTCATAATTTGGGCTAAAAAAATTGATTTTTCAGAAAAAAAAAACATATTTTTTTTCGAAAAATAGCTTTTATTAAAATAAAAATATAACAGTTCATGAGAAAAACGTAAAAAAAACATAACAAAAATAGATTGAAATTAAGATAAGGAATTCATAGTATAAAATCAAAGTCTACATCGATGTGTTAATTTTAAAATCTGAGCTTGAGTCATCTGAATCGATTATCATTTCTACGGTTGGATTGGTCGATTTTGCTGATCTTTTTATGAAATTATCTAAAGTTTATTGGATTTTAATAGCCTTTTTTCCAAATAGATTTCCTTATAACAATTGATAGCATCGGTCACAACTCTGGAAAGTTTTAAACTGCGATTGTTTTCAAAAATATCCTTTGCTTGCGATATCAACTGCATCGCTTCAGAAATTTTAGCTGCAGTGAGTCTTTTTTCATATGATTCGACCTCAAGCGGAAGTGTTTCGTCGTCCAGCGCATTGTTACTCTGAGTTGCAATCAAACTTTCGTTTTTTAGCTCTTCGTCGTATAATATGAGATCATTAATATCTTCTTCATCCATTCCAACAAAATGGATGAAGTTCTTCACATATGTGTGGAACTTTATTATTATCTTCCGTATCTTTGAGAATGCATTCTGGCCACAATTGACGCCAAGTTCCGTTCATGCACGATTCTTGTACTTCTTTTTTTTCCCCAGATTTAAAACGTTTTAACATGCCCAGTTTTTGTTCTAAGCTTATTTGCTTTCTTTTTTGACTCATTGTTGCAAAATGTTTAGATTAAACTTCACTTCAGCAAATGTAATTTGCAAATGTAATAACTACCCTCTTTTTCAACCAGCAGACAATCTTAACATACATATTTGCATTAGAAATAAACGGGAAATCCCCTTTTTTTGTTTTTGTTTTAGCTTTGTACAAATATTTTGATATTAACGACGCACATCAAAACACAAACGAGGCAACTTTGAAATGAAATATGAACGCAAAATTAAATATAAATGGGAAATCCCAAAAAAAACAGTGTCCGAAAAAAATCGACGCAAACCGAAACGACGCAAACCGAATCGACGCAAACCAGGGTATTGGTGTATTTATTTATTACCATAAAATGGCACTGAATTGATCTTCTATGTTTTCTGTGTTAAAGAAAGAATTATTGTTTTTATATAAAAAAAAAAGATTTCGTACGCAAATATTATTTCGTCTTTCAATTTTGGAAAAGTGGAAAAATCGAATTTCTGTTTTTTCTTAAAAAACTCAAAAAGTCGACTCGGCTTATGTGTACCTATAAAACCCCACAAAATTATCCAAACTTACTGTGAAAATCATCCATAAATCACGCAACTTATGGATGACTTTGCGAGTATAATCAAGTTAAAATAAAAAGTACTGAATGTTTTTGGACCAAATATTTTTTAATATATTTATTGATGTATATTGTATCCAAAAAGAATCTACTTATTCGAAATGTCCGCCTTTTGCCTTTACACACGCCTTAAGTCGCACTGGCCAAACGTCAATAGCTGCACGAACCTCGTCCATTGGAAAATTGGCCACAGCTCGAACCAAAGCAGTCTTAAGAGATCCAATGTTGGGCTATCTTTTGTGTCAAACCTTGTCCTCTAAAACCGTCCACAATTTGTAATCCAATGGGTTCAAATCTGGACGGCCTGAGGGCCATTCTTCAGACGAAACGAACGCTGGCAAATTGTTTCGAAGCCAGAATCCTGCTGGAAAGTCCATGGCTGGTTTTGGAACAGAAAATTGTTAAGAGGCTTCACAACAGCTTCCGAAACAGTTTCTTGGTAAAATTTGGCCGATGTTTTGACTCCTTGTTCGCAGAAATGCAGGTCAGTGACCCCATCGTAAGAGACACCCCACCAAACCATGACTGTAGCTGGGTATTGACCATTTCCCACCCTTGGGATCAGTTCAGATGCTTCCTTTGCTGGTTAAATTTTTCCTGAACGGTTCAAATTTGTTCACCGCTGAACAAAATTTTTCTGTGCAAGTTATCAGCGTGCTTCACCAAAAGACGTTTGCAATTTTCAATCCTATTTTTTTAAAAGCTGCAGTCAATAAATTTCCGGTACGTCGTTTAAAAGCCCCAAGTCCCCAGGCATTTTTAATGATTCGACTCATGGACTTTTGCGTGATATTCATCTCACGGGCCTTGATTTTCTGTTTTCGGAGCAAATTTCTGTGAATTCTTGATTTAACGGCTTTGATGACATGCGGTTGGGCCGCCCACTCTCTGGGCGGCCCAACCGGTGGCGGTCTTTTACATCTCCAGTCTCCTCAAACAGTTTTATGCATCGGTAGGCGAACATGTGGCTAAACCCTAGTGGCCAGAGCGTTTTGAAAATATCGCTTTTTCTCATTTCACACTTGAAAAGCGCTATTACAGCGATATGGTTCTCATTATCTGACCACTCCATAATGAAAGTTGAAACAATTTTAAAATCCCGTTACAGACTAACGCTATTGAGGTTAGCTTTCAAAACCCATATGACATTAACGGGGTATGTTCAGTTCTACTATTGAAATGGGTGTGTTCAATGTTGTAAAAGTATTTATGCCCCTACTAAGTATAATGACATGACTAGGCGTTATTCGTTCTCTGCAGAGAATTGGACACAATTTTTTAAAGAAAGAAAGCGATCTAACACTCTTGATTGTTTCTTGTTGGTTTTGATTTAAAATTTATAGGGAAGGTTGCTGTGTAACGACCAACTCCATTTTTTGCGGCTGGTTCTCCTGTTAACTTTCGAACTGAGCTACCAATCGTGATTTCAGATTACGATTGCCGAAAGCAAGTAATTTGTGTAAAATAATCTGGCCTATTTTCCTTGTCGTCGTTGTCATCGTTTTTGAGTTAACGTCACCTCGTGTCGTCGTGGATGTCTCATCAGCACCAATTTGGTATTCCGTAAGGACGATGCGAAGACGACGCCTGTTTATCGGAAATGTAGGAAATCAAAAACCACATCCTTAACACTCGCATCTACTCGTACGTAATACTTCTTCCCTCCTACCTCCCACACAAATGTATCATTTCGACCACTGTTGGTATTCATCTAATATCTTTAATACTCGTACTACCGTACCACCGTGCTCAAAACCAATACTTAAGAATAGAATTAATGGGCTTATTAAAAAAGTGAAGTTTGAAATAAATGCAGGATAATAGGGATTTGATAAAGTCGTGATTTAAATACTAACAATAAGTGTTTAAGGAAGGCTACTCGTACTATCACATACCAGTCGATACAGACCGCTATTTTCAAATATAAAGTGTAGCTTATTGAGTTATTTATTGCATACAATTTATTAATTTTTTTTATTTTGAATATCACAAGTTTTGTAATTTTAATTGAAATAAAGTGGCTTATCATGTTTTGCAGTTCCACATTTATTATTTTTCTTTGTTTTAATTTAAATGAAAAAATATTGCAATATTACGAGGGCATATTAATAATTCCGTGACCCAACTTCCCTCGTAGTTATATGAAATGCAACACTGCTCCCATCAAGTGCTATCTGTTAATACACTACTGTCGAATTTTGAGAGAGTTCCTTCATTTAGTTTGTGTGTATCAGCTGTTTAAAACAGGCAACCTCGTGGATTTTGTTAAAAATGGAAAAAAGTGAATTTCGAGGACACTTTAAACATTATTTTTTGCAGAGAAAAAACGCCAATCAAACCAAGAAAAAGCTTGATAAATACGAGTACTATGGGGACTCTGCACCATCGATTTCAGCTGTAGTGGTTTACTGACTTTGACAAGTACAAATGGCGCTGAACATTCTGGACGGCCATTGGGGTCAATACACCAGAAAATGTCGAAAAAGCCCACGATATGGTGTTGATCGATCGAAGAGTAAAAGTGCGTGAGATTGTTGATGTCATACGCACTTCATATGGCAGTATTGTTTCGAATTTACATGATCAGTTGGGTTTCAGAAAGCTGCCTGCAAGATGTCTGCCGCATTTCCTCTCAATTGACCATAAACGTAATCGTGTGAGAACTTCAAAGGATTGTTTGGAATTGTTCAACCCCAATTCGAATGAGTTTTTGCGGCGTTTTGTAACTGTGGATCAAACGAGGATCCATTTCAAAACACTCCGGAGACCAAGCAGCAGTCTAAACAATGTTTGAACCTGTTTCAAGATGACTCTCTTTTGCAAATTTTAACATGGACACTATAAATTTTTACGAAATAACGAGCTGAGAATTTTTATACGACCTCTTGTTTTTTCCACCATCAATGCAACCAAAGAGGTAGCCCTTTTGCAGATCATTAGATCCTAGTTTCCAAAACTGATTCAATATGAGTTCTTCGGTTTTGTTATGCTTCTGTCTACAATTTTGTTCGCAACTTGAAGATGGTCCTAGTTTGCGTGCTTCAACAGTTTTTGCAGTTTTGAGTTTGCAGCACCAATACTCATGACCAGAGTTGCGCTTTTTTCTGTTCTTATTCCGATCAAAATTATTTTAATTTCGAGCTCCCCAGCGAAATGCGGTATTATTTTCACGCGATTCGTCTTCGATTTGCAACACACAATGTTCCTGAATAACAAAAACATTATAAGCCTTAAAAATATAAATACTCGATTTTATTTTGCAATAACATGATAAGCCTCATCATTTGATCATCATCTGTCGGCAAAATGTCTTTGTCTTTCACGCTGTCATCGGTATCTTCAACAAGTATCTTCTCTTCCACTGCTATCTTCATCAGAATCTATTGTACTGCTGTCCTTTTAATTGTTGTGTCTTATCGAGTTTTTGGCTAAAATAATTATGTATAAAATTGAAATATTAAAAGCGACACTTGTCAGAAATTTAACGGAAAATAGCTAAAATATTTTCAGGGAACGTTGCAATGGTGTAAACAAATTAAATTAACAGAAAAAACACTTTTTGATATCGTGTGGCTTATCGTGTTTTTACAATAATCCCTTCAGTTGTTATTTAAATAAGGTGACATAAAGTTGATTCCTTACCACGCTCCTTTTGTTACCTCCCACACCCACGACCCTATTTACGTATAGATTCGGACCAAAACAACTTGCCACACAATGTATGAAAATCGTTAATGCTCTTTTTACTAGGCACTTTTGAAGTGTTTTCAAAAGTTTGGCCAAAACAAGTCAAAATGAGACGTTTTCCCATACAAATTCAAGTGATGAAAACGTCTCACTTTGACTTGTTTTTGTACGAAAGAGGAACGAAAACGTTTCGCACAGGCGATGCCACCTTAAATAAAGTGTGTCATCTCCAAAATAATCGTTTTTTATCGTTGGTTTGTCATCTAAAGGCAGGCATTTTTAATCAAACGTCAAACATAAAAAAACTTTAAAAAACATACAAAAGAAAAAAAAATTTGGGCCGAAAGTGAAGAACGTATGCTTATTGACGTATGGGGAGAATACGTAGACCAGTTACGGGGAGTAAGAAATAATGGGCACATCTTCCAAGAGATGAGCGTCCAGCTTAACACATACGGCTGTGAGGCTTCCCCGGATGAAATTAAAGCAAAAGTTCACAACCTTACGTCGCGGTATCGGTATGTATATCTTTATGCTGTTTTTATCAATTTTACTAACATTTTTTCTTAACATTTAGAAAAAAAAGCTGCCATGGGCTGCACCGGTGGGACTCCGTCAGAATGGTCGCTATACCACCCCATTAATAACATAATTGGAAATTTCAAATTCAACAATGTCTCGAGCCTTACAGTGGAAAATATTCCTGCCGGTAAATTGAGGGCAAAGATGCTGCTATAAGTAAACATAATGTGTGTCTGCGTATATTTTGTATGCGACTTAAAATTTGTACTCGTTACCTTATTCATTGTTCTATTTTATCATCGAGCACCCTCAATTCCTCGTAACCATCAAGAAATAAATTAAAAAAACACGCCATTAGATTTAATTTATCCATTTGTTTAAGAAAAATATGTATTTCAGTATTTTAATAGTCACCACTTTGTTCTTTGTTTGTAAACAATAATGAACTGGCAAACGAAAACCAAAACGAGAAGGAAAACGACCACAAATTGTGTGAAAATTGGTTGAGACGTTTTGAAAAGTTTTGAGCGAAAACGAGAATAAATGGCCTAATGAAAATTGTACTCCTCAGCATTTTCAATATGGTAATGTTTGCGCGTACGCACGCCCCATTCTAGTACCTCTCATGCAAATAAACCATTCCGATTACTTTTGCTTTTCGCAGTAAAAGTAAATTCACGCCCCTTCCGTTGCTCCCACACAAATGACCCTATTCCAGTGCCGAGTAGAGCCCACATAACTTGCCACACCTAGTACATGCTATTTTCTTAAGTTGTGAACATCGCAGTATTTCTAAAGGTTGGTTTAATTTTCAGGGCCGATGATTGTGTATAAAAAACAAATTATTTAGGAAATTATTGTCATTTTTTTATTATGATAATATTGGTATGTTTCAATTATGTATGGAACAAAATATCGGCCAAATGGCGGCCGCGACTTCGGCGGCACACCTCCATCCGATGGTCCAAATTTTCGATGACGCTGGGGTTCTATGCCGTCAATGTGCCGAATTATCTCATTCTTTAGCTCTTGAATTGTTGCTGGTTTATCGACGTACACCTTTTCTTTCAAATAACCCCAAAGAAAAAAGTCCAACGGTGTCAAATCACATGATCTTGGCGGCTAATTAACATCGCCACGACGTGAACTAACACTGCCATTGAATTTGCCGCGCAAAAGAGCTTTGTGTCAAGTGGCACCGTCCTGTTGAAACCACATATCGTCTTCGTTACACAGTAACTGCCTGACGGGCTTCATATTGGAAAAAATACGGCCCGATGATGCCGCCAGCCCATAACCGCACCAAACAGTCACTCTTTGTGGGTGCATTATTTTTCGACAGTCACTCTTGGGTTATCATTCGCCCAAATGTGGCAATTTTGCTTATTGAAAAATCCACTGAGGTGAAAATGTGCCTCATCACTGAGGATGATTTTATTCGAAAATTGATCATCCACTGTTGCTCGAAGCCTGACTAACTTTAAGGCATTGCTCGCTTGTGTATCTTTCAATGGTTCAAATTGAGTTAGTCTGAAATTGAGAAATATCAAATGAAATGCAGAAAAAACTTCACGTTTAGGTGTGGTTCACATTCAACATCGGCCCTTTAAATTTAACCACCCTTTATAATGGCTATATAAGCGGGCTTGAACAGAGTGATTGGCATGCCCTAATTCTGTACCACTCATACAAATGTATAATACCGCCCACAAAATCAACATAACATTTCCCCTAACGCACAAATATCAATTAGATCATTTAATTCATCGATTGATCAATGTTTATGGTAAGTATATTTCATCTTCCTTGACGCTGGACACAAAAGTGGTTGTCACGCTTGTAAATATTCTTTCCATTTCCCTGACCTTTTACGAGATTTCATTCAAATCTACGAATATTTTTGTGGAAACTGTTTTCTTTAAGACGCACCCGGCCCACATTTTAACATGTTACATACTTAGGCCACTGTTGCCTCTTTACGGAATTTGATGCTTGTTATGTCACCACCTAGGCACTAAGGATAAATATGACTGTCTGAGATGTATTTTACTGTGGCAGGGGGCCTATAAGTTTCCGCTTCACTTGTGTTATATCTGCGCTCCAGTCAATTTAAACGATTTACTCGAATCTAGAAAAGTGGAATTTTAGCCATTCTTTCTTAGAACACACACACAGCAGAGATTTGTTGCCACAACCGAATGTTGGTGGTAGCACGAACTATCTATGCATTCCATTACTGCAACCGAATGTTGATTGGGTTCACGCCAATTTTCAGTAGAGGCAACCGACCATATCGGTTGAGGAGGCAAAGTATCGGTACCCCTAACCAGTTAAGGTGATTATTGCAACTGAGTTTTTACATGTATTGGTCTGCCTGGCAATTGTAGCAAATACATTTCACCAATTTCTTCTTTTTACGTTGATTCTGAAAAAGAAACAACATAAAGGTCTCGAACCAGAATAAAAATCTGCTCAAGTCATAATAATGATAAAAGACCGAATAAATAATAAAAAAAGAAAAAACTATTAAAAAGGATTGGTACGCCCTAATGTGCAACGCACACTTTGATTGTGCTTTTTGCATTTGTGGTTTTCAACGAAGACCCACCCATGCGCAACGGAATTGGTGGAAATGATATTGCGCGTTGGAGATTGCTCTACGCACAGTTCGAAGACTATACGCAAAGGGCAATTCTCATTAATAAAAATGAGTCTCCCGTATAAGTCGTTTGATTTGTGGCCGAAGTAATAGTTGCCAAAGACTGCTGAAGAAAACCCTTGGCGGGTTTAAAAACAGCTGTACAGTCTGCCTGGCAACCGTAGCAAATACATTTCACCAATTTCTTCTTTTAACGTTGATTCTGAAAAAGAAACAACATAAAGTTCTCGAACCAGAATAAAAAACTGATCAAGTCATAGAAATGTTTTTTTTTCTATATAAAATGGTTATAATTTTTCCTAGGTTTTTTTTTTATCAATTTGCACTCGACACAATGTATTATTAAATCTCTTAGTAATAATGGTAAATACTTTACTAGAGTAAACATTTCAGAAAAAGGTAATTTGAATTTCGTTTTATTTAAACGGTCTGAATCGAATAGCGGAGGCTTAAAAGTATTGGGTCCGAAATCAAATGTATCTATACGGTTGTTTAGGAACTCTATAGAAAATGATTTTTTATCGGCTACAACTATTTTTAATACAACTAATAAATCGTAATGGCAAACGACTTCTAAGATATCATGCATGAAACTATCTTTATAATTTTTCCATTACAAGAAATTCCGGTATTTTGCGTTTCGGTCTTTGGTAAAAATAGCATTGCTAGTAAAATAGACGTTGATTTCGAGTTTAAATGGTCCGGCAGAGCTAAAATTGTGTTTACTTAATTTGTTGTTGCCTAATTTAAATAAATATTGATTCAAGTTTTTGACGCTTGTTTTAAAGGGTTTTAGACTGCCGGAAGTAGACAAATATGCAGCGTTTGAAAAAAAATCTTCAGTGCGCCCGAGCCTTAAATGTGTTTTTGTTTTAAATATAGATTTGGTAGAAAATGAAACCGATAACTGTATTTAAGAGATGATATTCTGATGTTAGGATAACGGATAATATGTTACAACAGTGAACTAAACAGAATTTGGTTGCTACAAAAAACGTATCTGTTGTCACCACCAATTATTGGTCCAAAGTATCATGAACTTTAGAATTAACCACCAGTTGTGGCAACCAAGAGTTTAACTAAATTCGGTTGACATAACCGATTTTTTGACTGTGAGTATTGTAATACTATTGTAGCAGCCATATTTTGGTCATGGGAACCATGTAACCAGCACTACCATGGAATGTCGGCGATTGCAACAGAAAGTCTTTTTTTCAACCAAATATTTGTAGTTCGAACCGATTTCTAACAGATTTTTTCTCTACGTGCAGCCTATGCAAAAGGCACACATTGTTCCTTCATAATTGTCAGAAGCAATATCCAGGAGAAGCTTTTAAGGTAAACCATAAATGAGTGGTTAACCAAAAGTGAGAGGTGTACGAGTATGCAATTGGGCCAGGGATAAATGGAAAATCCAGCTACCGGTTCACGATTTTCCCAATCTCTTCACATACACAAAGAATCTGATAGAAGTTCAAATATTTATCAGGAGTTCGTGCACTATACGAGTAAACTGCATAGGCAAAATGTGGCAGCTAAATTTAGTTTTATCTAATTCCGATCACATGTCATAACGTTCAGTAATAAAAACCTGGAGACTGGAGAAAATATTTGACACAGAGTGTGAGAGTTGAAAATTCTTTTAAAATATCACTTATAATAATGGATTGGCCTCCTTTAATGGCATTTTGTCTGCGGAAAGATAAACTACCCAATATATATTTATTATTAGTTTAATACAGCCCTACTAACAGTCCTATTAAAATCGGGTTTCTCTTTTACTAAAGTATTTTCAAAGTTCAAGCATCAGAAAAAAGTATAAATTGCGGCAAATTTTTGTCATTTCTAACGCATACTCAATATCTTCAACTTGAGGATAGCTGCAACGAAAATAAAGATGATGTTGCGCCTCACTTTCACAAGGTAAGCTGAAGAAATTAAATAAATCAAATAATTTCAAATCAGCTGATCCAAGTGTTGGAGATGTGGTTTATTGCAGTTTTCGATATACTGTCACCAAATGGTGATGTTGACGCAAAATCGGCAGCGACGACACGAGCTCGAAAAATTCCGACAATCCCTAATGGTATGTTGTGGGAATTTAGTAGGTATGATGCTCTGGTAATCGCTCTAGGAGGTCAGATTTGTACCCTTACAAGGACTGATCAACCGAAGAAAAACTCATTATACTCGTATTTGTGGCACTTTTCACTATCAACTCATACAATTTGCGCATTATGCTAAGTTCGGCGTAGAAGTATTTATATCGTACCTTTGATCATGATTGGACACATAGGCGGGGCACTGCTCATACAACTCTAAACTTACAAAGCATGACGTTGATCTAGAAAAACCCCATCCTAGTGGAAAGTGGGCAGGACCTATCGACATAAAATTATAGTATACTATTTATATTGGTAAGGAATAAACGGACAGGATATTGTATAAGTATTAGAATATATTATGTCAACGGTCCTGGGGAAATAATTTAACAGATTAACGACGTCTTTGCATGCCTTTATAAAGAATCAATTAAATTTTATAATTTTTCCATCAAAGCTAATCAAAGCCACTTTTGCACAAAATAACTGGACGAAGACATCCTTTAGCACATTTTCTCTGTTAGGTTGCGATATGCCAAGCAGCCTCTGCCCTGGACGACATCTTTCATCGGCTATGAGCATCAGATCTCCCATTTTCGCATTGGCATTACTTTTAAGCCGTTTTGGGTCGAGACAAAAGACGATTGGGAGCATTTTCTTTTTCAAAAGTGCTATTTAAGCTTTAGTATTCATTTCCAGAGTGTAAGGTGATTAATGTTCCGTTCGAGTACACAGTTTGTTAGTTCCCCTATAAGAAAGTGTGCTGCGTCAAAGTCTGATACATTTCATGATAACTGACAGGGAACATTCAATATGGCATACTAAGAAGCCATTTCTTAAAAATTTTAAAGTCGATACTTTTTAAATTTCGTGAAATAAAATCCCAGTTAGTGGAGTTTAGAGTAAATCTTCGTGAAAAGTCTCTCTAACCTCTGATGTTGATCAGCCACTTAGTTGTTTTGATGTAGGGTTTTTTTTTTGGCACTTGGGAATGATACGAAAACATCATAATAAAGTTCAAAGCTTAGAGAACTTCAAAAATTCTTCTGGTTAAAAATTTTTGTTTAAAGTGTGTGTCAAGATTTTGGCATGTCTTTTCTCATCTAAAGTAGAGACGAGTAGTTAAGCTAGACAAATTTGTTAGCCTTTACGAATGAGGTTCGTACAGCTATTTTGAACCATACACTTAATTTTCATCAGTTCTTGGGCAAAAATGTCCCAGGAAACATTATGCGGACGGAATATATTTCTATTGAACTGGATTGCAAAGAATATTCGCGAATCTATTTGTTTGTGGATCCAACTTAACATGGTTGAGCTGTCACAGTAGACATTTTCAATTCTTAGATTTTTTAGAGATTCATTGACGCTCTAAGTCAATAGATTGTTTTGCGTCATAACGCCCTGATCTTGGTACTGAGGTTGTTTTGGCTGGGGAGACTTTTGACTTGGCTTGTAAAATTTTCACAAATAGCCGTTTGGAGTTGTGACTCTCGAATATTTGACTGCTGGAGTTGATGCATCACAAATGCAATGAAGTTGTGACCCTCGAATACTCGACTGCTGGAGTTGATGCATCACAAATGCAATAAAGGCTCAGTGTCTGCGTTTTTTTTACCATTAATACCACATTGGAATCTTAAGGCTAAATGTACAAGCAAAGCCCTGCGATTAAGACATTTCCAATCTTAGCCATTTTTCCAAAACTGCTTGAAAATGAATTGAGTTACAATTATGTTAGCTGTCCTAATTGATCATACAGGCTGGCATATTCGATGAAAACGATCTTTCACAAAAAGTGTTTGTACTCGTATCATCAAGATTGACCTAGATGCAAAATAAATCTGTGCCCGTGTTCCATTGAAGGACAAGTGTTTGTTTTACCACATTATTATGGTCTAATTTGAATGTATTAGATGTTCCTCTACTTACTGCGGGGAATTCTTGAAGAAGTTCTTCAGATTTAGTGGTCCATTTCCAAAGGCTCAGTTAATTCCCACTGTGAAAGAATAACGTTCTCCAGAAGTCGAACACTAAATACTTGGTTGAAATACTGCGCAATACTACTGAATACTATTTTGTAATAAATTAAGGCAGGTTACTTTGTAACCAACTGAGTGACAACTGCCGTCGAAAACAACTCTTAATGTAGTAGTTGTACAGTCCTCCCTAAGAAGACCACTTAGGGTCAAAAAAGTAGGAGCACTTTAACATGTGACCTAAGGAGTCGTATTCTATCATGAAGTTCCTGAACCTCTAGGTAAATTTGTAATTAGCGAGTGTCTAACTGAACTTTTTGATATTGGACATTTTGGGTTTCAATTTTTTTTCTAATATTTCGTCTACTCTTTGCTCTAATGATGTTAAGTAACCGTGAGTCTTTTCAATCTTTTTTTTCCTCAAACCGATTTTCAATGTATAGAAACATTCGCTATCCTTGCAGATATTTAAAATCTATGTTTATTTTTAGCAGCACTAACTTTCAAGATGCACGCATAAAAAAAGTATGGTTGTGGTGACAATATTCGAAGATGATAATACTATTGTTGTGTGTATTGTTGTAATACAACAATATTATTATCCTCACAATTATAATATGATTCAAATACAATCATACTATGATCCTCATAACCATACTTTGATCCCCACACGCAGAGAAAAGATATGGTTACCGCAACAATAATATGTTCTCTACAATAAAAGCATGTTCGTCGCAACCATAGTATTGTTTTTTGAATTTCATTTTAACAACAGTATGATTGGGACAATATTACTATTGTTGAAATGTAACAATAGTATTATTGTCAAATTTAGAAATGAAAATATGGTTGTAGGAACCATATAAACATGGTTAATGCAACAAAAGTATTATTGTTTAAAATTTACGTTAACAATTATGTGATTACGGCAATCATACAGTATGGTTGCGACTATGAACAAAACAAAACAGGTTTTTTACAGCATACATGGATGTGTGTGCGTATGTTTTTTTTAATAACTATACAAAAAAAGCATATAAACACGATACAGTGGATGGTTGTTGTCCATTAAAAAAACAACAGCAATCGGAAGGAAGTTCGAGGGATTTTTATTGTGTTTACTTTGTTTGGTGAAATACTCTAATACCGATTGGTTCTCGTTTATTTAAAAACTGCCTGCACTTAAGTATAAATCCATTGATCATGGTTTAATCACATTCGCTACTTACTTGGTGTCTACGGATGATGAAGATGCATTCACCTCTGCTGGCAACTAAAAGTATTTTCGACTGCCGTTGAAATATATGTTTTTGTTTCTTGAATGAAATATTCAATAAAACCTGTCCATGAACTAAATGTTATGCAATTTAAAATTACTTGCTTGATAAAAATTTATTTTTGAATAACAACTCCCAATCCTAATAAATAATTTTGGCGATCATAGTATGGTTGATTGCATTATACTATGGTTGTACAAATAATAGCATCGCTACGTGTGAATCACACTATGGTTGTGAGGATCATACTATGGTTGTATAAGAAAAATACTATGGTTGTGAGGATCATAATATTGTTGTGGCGATAATAGTATGGTTGAGTGTGAATCATACTATTGTTGTGAAGATCATAGTATGGTTGAGTGTGAATCATACTATTGATGTGGATATCATAATATGGTTGAGTGTGAATCATACTATGGTTGTAAGGATCATAGTATGGTTATGTGTGCATCATACTATTGTTGTGAGGATCATACTATTGTTGTGCCACAACCATATACCCAACAATAGTATGATCCTCTTCGAATATTGTCACCCCAACCATACTTTTTTCTGCGTGCACAACCGTAGTATGATTTACACTCAACCATACTATGATCTCCACAACCATATTATTATCCGCACAACCATAGTGTGATCCGCACAACCATAGTATGATTCACACGTAACCATGTTATGATTCCCACAACCATACTATGATCACACACAAAAAAATGTTTTGTTACTTAAAACAAAGTTCTTTCAATTTTTAGCATATGCAATACGAGTTTTTTGAATTTTTTCTATTTTTGTATAAATAGTGCTAAAACCTTTAAAATATATCTTATACTGAGAAACTCGACAAATTAAAATTGCAGCAGTATGTAACATGCCTAACTTAAATTCCATACCCTAGATAATATGGTACCCACAGTATATTTCACCTCAGGAGTTAAAACACTGTTTTTATTTAGGATTATAGAAAAATATTTTTTTTTATTTATCTGTAGTAAGATTTAAATTAATACTTAATTAATTATGTTTTTATTTTGTTTACATTTGTTTTTGTTTAATTAAGTTATTAAATCTTAATCACATTAGATCCATTTATATCATAACTTTATTTGTCAATCTTTTCATGGCGTTACTAGGATTAAATCAAATATTGAGAATTCAATTTTGACATCCTCGTGATCTGAATGAAATGTTGCGAATAACTCAAAAAGGTTTCAGAGAACCATTCTCTTCTGCATTTGAACTTTCTTGCCATCGATGCGTACAGACACCCAGTCTTTCTTCCCTGGCATCAGGCGACTCATATCATCTTGGTGATACAACTGAGTTGCTAGAGATTCAGTGTCGCACTCAAAAGTTTTTCCCTTCTTTTTATTGCGGTGTAAGAATCCAAAGCTACACAACCAATATTTCCACAATTCGTGTTTTTCGTTGAGACGTTCAATATTTTTTGCACAACTCCATGTAGATGGTACGTCTACTGCCTCCTTATGGTACGAGTATCGTTTTGGAACTTAAAACTTCATTTGAAAAGTTAAAATTGCCATCATCATCAACAGTTCTGTCATAATTCTCAGAACTACTATTGTCTCCATCTGGAATAACTTCAAGGCAAGGCTGTTACTATTCAAAACCGGTAATTCTTTCAACTTCCTGAGCACTTGAATAGTTTTTTAAGATATTCTAGTTAGTATATTTTAATGAATGAGTCTAAAATCTTTTATTAGGGTTAAGAAGGGCTTAACTGCATTTTAAATAATAAAAATAATAAAGTACCTTTAGGGGATAACAAGTTAAATTAAGTTACATGGCCACAAAAAACACCAGTTAGGCTAAAATGTCAAACTTCACTATTGCTCTAACTCAGAGAGTCCTTGACCGAACTCGTTCAAAGTTGGTGTCTAAACTACTATCCTAAACCTTGGTGCAAATTTCATTCTGATCGGAAGACATCGATTGCAAAAGTTGGGTCACTTGACATGAAATGACATTAAGGTGTGTGTTTTTCAATCTGGCCACACTTTTTTCGGAGTTGGTCTTTTTTGACAGCTTTCCCTTGATTTGTGCCTAGTTTGGTTTGCCATTTCATAATGAATAGACTTATTCCGATATGGCTACCGATCCTGATTTTTACAAGAAACTTTTGTCAAACGATGAAGCTCACTTTTGGTTGAATGGGTACGTAAATACACAAAATTGTTGTATTTGGAGTAGTGAAAATCGACAAGCCATTATTGAGACGCCGTTACATTAAGAAAAGTTTCTGTTTGGTGTGCTTTATGGGCAGGTAGAGAAACCTTGGTCCATATTTCTTCAAAAATAAAGCCAGCCATAATGTTACAGTCAATGGGGAATGTATAGAGCCATGATTACTGATATTTGCCTTAATAGGAGGATGTTGCTGTGGACAACGCTACATGCCTTACAGCCAACGAAACAATCAGTTTATTAAAGGAAACTTTTGGTGAGCGAATTATCGCGCTTCGCGGGCCTGTGCGTTGCCTCCAAGACCGGCTATTTAACACCGCTGGACGATTTTATGTGGGGTTATGTGAAGTCGCTTGTCTACGCAGATAAACCCGATGCGATTGACGCCTTGGAAGATAATATTCGGCGCGTTATTGCTGACATACGGCCCCAAATACTGCAAAAAGTGGTCTAAAATTGGGCCTATCGGCTGGAAATAATTCTAGCCAGCCGCAGCGGCCATTTACCCGCAATCATTTTTAATACATAATGGCAAACCCATGGTGTCTTTATAATAAAGCTGAATTCTTGGCAATACCATTAAATTATATGCATTTTATTTCTTCTTGAAAACCACACGTCTGAAAAAAACGCCCTTTGTATATTTTTTTTTGTAAATAAAAATGTCGTTGTATATGGACATGTGGTGCTGGGGCACCTTTATAAATTTAAAGAATTTGTGATTCATCCAGGCTATCAGTGGGAGGAATCGCTTAGAATGAAGAATTTACGATGCCGATCACTCATAATGGGAATATCTATGAAATAAAAATTGGCATGTGTGTTGTCAGTTTGGTTAAAAAAAAGGGGGTTTTCAAATAAATACATAATTTGTCAGCCATGCGACAGAGCGCAACTTCGGTCGAAAGTAAAATCAATTTCATTTTCTTCTTTTGCAGGAAAGCAAAAAATACTGTGCATCGCTGGACTCATCCAGGCCCCACGGCCGTTCAATTTGATAGAAATACGAGTAAGGAAAGTCAAAATTTGGCGGAAGCTACCCACACCACGCACTTTAGACTTCATAGTCTTAAAATGCCAAGTATAGTATGTCGAAAATGTTGCTGTCTTGTATGTATTAGAAAATTTTTATTTTTTAACGCAGTTTTCTTTATTGGATCTTTCATTAAAGTTAAATAATAAAAACCAATCATTATTCCCATCTTATGCTAGGTTCTTATAACTAAGGGTTATTGCCAGTGCAAAAACCAAAAAGTAAATTAACAGAGTTTAATAATTTGTATTCGAATCCTATTTTTACATTTTATCTTATTATTACAGTTTGTTAGATATTCATTAGATATCCTCTCCTTAGACGTCTATGACCCTCGTAAGCAAGTATGTTTTATTGTATTCGTAATTTTGTCACATATTTTCCCGAATACCCCCTAATTTCTTTGTTGACAGGAGCAATATTGAGATCCTTGTGAATGCTAGCGTAGTGCACCTGTAATCTGTCGTAGAAGATAACATTGTCGTCTATAATTTATTTGATCTATAAATTGCTTATTCATTGCTAGATAGTTGCAAATCACAAATGACGCAGTCCAATCAACAGGTCTTTATGATTCCTTGCGCTTATCGGTTTAAATTTTAGCGTTGTTGGTCCTATGTCCTAACTAATTCTACACATCAATTTTTTTTGGAATCTGATGAAATTTTCCGTTTCAAGGTCAGATGGACTCTATTGCAAACATGAACGGAACAAATCCACTTTGTACAGAGTTTATAGATTTTTGAAAAATGTGAAGTGTTCCGCTCTTAGATAGGCACGACCCAATTTGCCCTGTTACCCAGCAAATCAATTCATATCGGACATTTCAGCTCTTATGTATATAACGCTTCCTGGGTGGTTGGCTTTAAATACCTTTATCGAACGGAAGATAAGTAAGGCTTACCTAAGATTAATTTGACGACCTGCACTATGGGTTACGAGAGCCATGGCAGATGGATATAACCGACATAGCTGCTCAGAACCCAAGTTGACTAAGGGGGTCTATGTCTTCTTGTTTGAGGTGTTACATTATCCCGCTACCACTGTGTGGTACAGTATAAAAATATGCTAACTTAAGCATGGCTTTTACAAACATTTTGTAGATACTCCGAGAAGAGCTCCGATACACATTTGCTTTGCGTGTTGTCCAGTCAGTATTCAAATGACCATAGAAATCGTTGGAAGCACCAATCAATAAATTTAAATTATGAACGCCTATCGGACAAATCTTAACAGCAGGCATAGACAAGCGCACTCTCTACCCACTGTAGTTGAATTCATTTTTGAATGTCACCGAAAACAATGGATGCCCATGGTGGAGGTAAAGCATTTGATTTAACCGCTGCGATTGCCCAAAATTACCACTGGTGGCTGATGATACAACTGGCAGATACGAACGAGAGCGGGTTTGTATTTTAGTTGGGCGCTAGTACCGCTACTATCGATCGATAGATCGAGTGCTTACTACAAGACACTGACACACATACGCACATCCATACTAAAAGAACCCGAATCGGGTTGTCCAGAGACTCAGACAGAGAACGTTGCTGCTACAGAAAGCAGCGCTTGCTGCTGCTACCAACAACGAGATGAGAACACAACGGCGCTCTCATCCTTTTATCTATTGTTGGGCACGGACGGCATTGTTACCACTTGAGGGCGAACATGAAGGTGCAGACATTTGGTGGCATTTGAAGATGCCACAGGAAAATCCAAACCGAATTGTTTTCAAATGAAATGCCAACAGGTTGGTTGACCCTTGTCAATTGTTAACCTGCCTGCAACCAGTGACATTTCACTTGTCCGTGAGAACGCTGCTGCTTTGCGTGCGCATGCGCATGTGCGTGGATATTGTAGGTGTGTGCGTATGTGAGTAGGGGTTTATAAAGTGTGGTTGCACGGTTGCTTAGCCAAGCAAACACGCGCACCGACAAAAAAGGTACGAGTTAAATAAGCTATCACTTGCAACGACACTTGCACAGTGGTTCGAGATGACGAAGAGTTCCAGTCTGTCAACGTGTACAATTTACGCTATAAAAGACTTACTTGTACATAATTTTAGTGTCGATTTATTACGAGTACTATCGTGCTATCGACTTCAAGTAAAGGTACTTGTACTAATGGCCATGCTAACGTCCCAATATTTGAAATGTTACAGAGTGAACTATCCCACACTCGGATTTGCGTAGTCTAGCTTACTGTTTCTTCCGCTGGGAGTCTATATATTGGGCATTTGGTTGTTTATGGAATTAAATTATTTGTCCAATAAAACACTAAGGGATCTTGATTGAACTTGAATATTATCGAAAAAAGATTATCTATGTAGAATCTAAATAATTACTTTCCTTCCAGGCTGATATCACTTCCAAAATTGGTAAGGCGCTACAATATGGGACATATTGGAAGATCGGCTATATCACAACGTTAATTCGTATATTTTTTGTAGAAGTAGATGATTTTTACTTATTCAATAATCTACGACTTAGCTAGCGGATAATCATCTATAAGATAGTTGCAATTGTAGTACTGTGGGAGTCCGTATTGTGGTAGTCCGATAACGTTCACTTAAATGATTCTTTGCTTTCTGCGAATAAGTTAAAATACTTCCTGAGTTAGTTCTAAAAGTGAAATATTTTGCTCAGTGAAACAAAAATGTTGTTCCTAAACAAAATGAACTCATTTTCAAATAATAAGAAACTATTTTAAAAACAGATGAGCTATTTGCGAGTGGAATGAAACTTTAATCAAGTAGAATGAAACCATAAAGTAAACGGACTATTTAAACAATATAAGTGGTTTAATAATTTTTGTTGAAGTTGATTGTATTTAAAATAACAACGAATTTAAGAGTAACTAAATGGGCCGGGCCGAAACTTTCATGGATTGAGTTTCAGTATGGCATTGACAGTATTAAGGGATATAGTTAGTTGATGGTGGTGGTTCCATGCGTGACAGTACCTAATTTTTGGTGCTCTATGAAGTCTGGGCACATGCGACTCAGACGAACTGTAAAATTAATGTCATATTTAGATTTATGTAGAATTTTTTGTTGTAGTCCATGGGCCCCGATTTTTTTTGGATCCCTGGGCCTCCTTGAACCGGATCTAGGACTTACATATATATATCGACCTTACTGGTTTCAAAATAATCGGGACTTATAAAAATGCATCTCCATGAGTTTATTACCGATTTATTGCTAGAAGATCAAGTAAGTTTCATTGCATCTGCAAAAAGTTTCATTTGTTTCTTTTCGTTTGAAAAATCTTCCATTTGGTGGGAAGAGTTTCTTTAATATGTGTTTCATTAATTTGGTTGACAAAAGGTTTTACTTAGCTTGTAATCTGAAAATGCTATAAATATCTCTTATTTCGACATAGATGAAGTCGATCCATTAGCTTGTAACGTGTATTCAAGCTGCAGACGCAGACAATTTTGGAATACATATATAAAAAACTCCAATGATCTGATTATCGTCTGTAAAATGCACGTAATATATTTTAACCTCTATGTTTAAAGTAAAAGTATCGATTTGGTTTGAAAATTAAGCCTAGTTACATCGAAGTTTTAGAAATGGACGTAGCATATCTTGTAATATTTAATTAGACTCGTGATATCATAAAGCAAACAAAAAAATCATTTGCAGAATTGCTTCAAGAACGAGACGGAACTTAATAACACACCTCATTCAAAAGTTCACTTTAATAAAATCAGAATTAAAAACATCCTTTCAAACTTGCGATCAAGTCATAACTCTCTTTTCCGTACATGGAACAAATTCTATTTACCCCTTGATAGACAATGAAGCGACGTTATTCAAAAAATAAAAAATCAGCATTTGGTCTACTTTTACTGGTCCGTATTGCATTTAGAGTACGTTATTTTTTGAAATAGGAAGTATGAATGGATAACCTTACATAACTAAAAGCAATTTAAAATGTTAATTTATTATATTTTTGGTTTTTATGCTAGGGTCAGTAACATGAAGATGGTTATTACAAACAAATTATTTGTTGACATTACCAATTGTTGGTACCTACGAACAACTCTTATCAGAGCTAGTATTTCGCTGACATCACCGATGACAGCGAAATACTAGCTGTCCTTCCACAAGGTAGTGTCCTGGGGCCCACACTTTATCTTCAGTTCACCGCAGAAACTCCTACAACGTACTTGCGACCACTTTTGTCGTTGATACTGATATTACTCGTATGAGCTTACACAAAAAGCACGATATAACATCCACGAATCTAGGTGTTCATCTAAGACAAGTAGGATCATGGCTATCTGACTGGAAGATATGGGTCAACGAGACTAAATACACACGGGTAACTTTCGCACTGAGTTTGTCTGACATTGAAATTAAACAATATCTCTTTTTCTCAATCCGATAACATTACATACCTGGGGATCCATTGATAAATTATTTAGAAGCCAAGAAGACTAAGCTGAATCTTAAGGTGAGCCAACTCCACTGGCTCCTGAACGCAAACCCAAAACTGAGTCTCGAATACAAGTGCAAAAACTTTGGAGCAATGAATGTCAGATATTCTGATCGATACCTGCGACCCTCTCGTCATTGCATATCGCAAACAAACGCGCGCAAAAGACTGTGTAGAATCCTTATTTCTACGTCACGAGGTCTTAAGCAAACATGATTTAAAAACTCTCACAAGTGATAATTATCTAAGTCAAAAAACAAAACGGAAATGTCTGGCTATAGAAGCTTCAACTTCTATTTCTCAAGCTTTAAACCAAATCTGGTTTTAAATTCTCAGTTATGTGAGTACGTACAACACTAAAGTTAGCCGTTTTATAAAATTAGAGCCCCCCCCCAATCTACAAGACTAGAGTTCTTCACTCTACACTCAATAATATGGAACTAATACAGTTGTTCCATACATACCAAATTAATGCAAATCCTGCCAAACAGAGACACAGAGAAGCGCATAACACAGAAATCCATGTAAGGTTTTTCTTTGAATTTTACTTTAAGGTTCGTATTGTTAGGCTCCTCTGGAGCAGATCCAATAATGCCAAATAAAGCATTAATGAAAAAAAAGTTCATTAGTACAGCCGAGTGGTTAGTTATCTGACCGCCGAGATGTGCGGGAATGTGCACGGACAAAAGGACATTTGGGACATTTACAAAGAGCCTTTAGAACCTTCGGAGGGCACATTTTACAAAATAAAAAATGGCATAAATGGGAAAAAGAAAATTTTATTATATCATCACTAACTAATTCAATATAAGTTTGCAGAAAAAATGTCAAGTCCTATTTACATGTGTGTATAACGCTTGACCCATTTCGAGGTTCCCAGTTTTTTAAAAGAAAAAACACAGATAATTCAAAATGAATGGGGAATGTTTTAAAGAACATTCTTTGGTATTTATTTTTTTGAAGATTATGTCTATCAAATGTTGGCCGCGGCTACATCTCAGATGGTCCATCCGTTGAGTTCAATTTTCGATGACTCGTTCGAGCATTTCGACTGGTAACTGGTGAATGACACGTGTGATCTTTTGCTCCAAGGCCTGAATCGAAGCGGGTTTGTCCGCATACACTTTAGACTTTACATATTCCCACAGGAAAAAATCTAACGGTGTGATATCACACGATCTTGGTGGCCAATCGACCGGCCCAAAACGTGAAATTATCCGCTCACCGAAGTGTTCTCTCAATAAATCCATTGATTGATGCGATGTGTGGGAAGTGGCGCCCTCTTGTTGAAACCAAATGTCGCCGAGATCACTAGCTTTAATTTTGAGGCTTCAAATAGTCGGTTGGCGGTAACGTTCTCACCGGCATCATTTTTGAAGAACCAATGATTCCACCGGCACACAAACCACACCAAACTATTGTTTTTTTTCTGGATGAAGTGGCAGCTCTTGAACCTCTTCTGGTTGCTCTTCATCCCAAATGTGGCAATTTCGCTTGTTTACATACCCATTGAGCCAGAAATGGGCCTAACTTCCCACTCATTTCCATAATACAGTTGCCAACATTTAAAGGTAATTATGTATGTTCAAAAAATAAATGTCATAAAATGTCCTTTCAAATAACAAATAAAGATTCCACACTTGATTTGAATTTGTCTATTTTTTTTTGTTCTGAAAAAATACCTCTAGATGCATCACCCTACACGCAGAAAAAAAGTATGGTTGTGGTGACAATACTCGAAGAGGATAGTACTATTGTTGGGTATATGGTTGTGGTACAACAATATTATGATCCTCACAACAATAGTATGATTCAATTACAACCATACTATGATCCTCACAACTATAGTATGATTCACACTCAACCATACTATGATTCCCACAACCATAGTATGACTCACACTCAACCATACTATGATATCCACAACCATAGTATGATCCTCACAACCTTAGTATGTTTCACATACAACCATAGTATGATCCTCACAACCATAGTACGATTCACACGCAACCATAGGATGATCACACACAATTATGCTTTGATCACCAATATAATTTATTCGAATTTGTTTAAGTTGTCAACAATAGATTTGAATTAGAAAATTATTCAAAAAAAATACATTAAATTCAAAATAATAGGAGTGATTTATTTCACAGTAGAAAAAATAAGTTTAAATAAACGTAAGCGTTTTTATTAAAAAAAATTTCAGTTAAACAAAGCCAAAGCAGCTTGTTTAAAAAATTTTAATTTCGATAAAAAAGTACTACTATTGCATTAGATCCGTACCAATAACAATTGTTCTTAAAAGCACACTTAAATGAAGAAAAATTACAATCATGCAGTATGATTGCCGTAATCATATTATCGTTAACATAAAACGCTAAACACAATACTTTTGTCGTACCAACCATATTTATATTGTTGCTATAACCATATTTTCAATTTGGCAATAATACTATTGTTACATTTCTACAATATTACTGTTGCAGCAATTATACTATTGTCAGAACTAAATTCAGTTAACAATGCTATGGTTGCGACGAACATACTTTTATTGCGGAGAACATACTTTTATTGCCGTGACCATGTAGTAACCATGTTTTTTCTCTGCGTGTATATAATAAGGAATATTTTTATTAAGATTTCTGCAGTGAATTTCAAACGGCTTGGGAGCTAAGGGCCAAGAATGTTAAAAACAGATTAAAGAAATTCATTATCAGCAGTTATGAAGCACAAGATGCTTCATAACTGCTGGGTTAGTTTGTTTGTTTGGCCGAAGACAGGAGACCAAAACTCCAATTGGTTGAAGCGATAATAAAATAAAAAAACCTAAAATCCAAACATCAGCAGAACTAGCAAAACCCTAATGGGGTTTACGAATGACTATCTTATTGCGGTTTACCTATCCAGTCTAAGTTATCGACGTCTAACCTAAAACACCACTATTATTACTGTAGCTTTAACATGATTATTTCTTTTTAAAAAATAGTCGAATTTTTCCTGTTTTCTTTTGTCCATATGTACTAATGGGTGATCCAAGTGGAGATACTTTTTTAATAGCCTTTTTGACAGGTCCCGCGTGTGTTGTGTCATGCTGTCATGTTATTTTTGTTTAGTATTGTTTGGCATTTCATCATGGAAAGACTTACGCCTGAACAACCTTTACAAATCGTTCAACTTTGTTAAGAAAATTCACGTTCTGTGAGGAATGTGTTCGAGCACTTCGTTCAACTTATGGTCAATATAATCGGCCTACAGAGCGTACTATTCGCAACACCATCACCCATCTTGAGACCCAGCATTCATTATTGGATAATACTCCACCGAAGAGACCACGTCCAGCACGCAGTGAAGAAAATGTAGCGGCCGTAGCTGAGAATGTACACCAAGACCGTGGAGAGTCGATTCGGCGCCGTTCGCAGCAACTCGGACTGACGTCGTTCCATAGACTTGGCGCATTTTACGCCGATATCTTAAATTGAAAGCATACAAAATACAGCTTGTGCAAGAACTGAAGCCGCCCGACGTTCCCAAACGACATCGCTTCGTTCTATGGGCTTTTGAAAAATTCCAACAAGATCCGACGTTTTCGAGCCAAATTTTGTTCAGCGATGAGGCCCATTTCTGGCTCAACGACAAAGTCAAAAACAAAATTGCCGCATTTGGGTTAAAGAGCAACAAGAAGAGGTTTAAGAGGTGCCATTATACCCAGAGAAAACCACGGTTTGGTGCGGTTTATAAGCTGGTGGAATCATCGGTGCATATTTTTTCACAAATGATGATGCCCGGGACGTAACCGTGAATGGTGCTCGCTATCGCGCCATGATATCGATCTTTATGCTACCTGAAATTGAAGCCCGTAATCTTGACGACACTTGGTTTCAACAGGACGGTGCCACTTGCCATACAGCTGGTCACACAAAGGATCTATTGAGAGGTAGATCCATTGTTTGATGATCGAGTGATATCACAACTTTAGACATTTTTCTTTAAGGTTACGTAAAGTTCAAAGTCTATGCTGACAAACCAGCAACGATTCAAGTTTTGGAAGCCAACATTAAGCTTGTCATTAAAGCCATACCGGTCGAAATGGTCGAACGAGTCATCCAAAATTGGACTCTCAGAATGGAAACCCTGAGGCGTAGTTGCTGCCAACATTTGAAGGAAATTATATTCGAAAAATAAATGCCATAAAATGTCCTTTCAAATTACCAATAAAGATTCCACACTTGATTTGAATTTTTATATATTTTTTGTTCTGAAAAATACCTCTAGATGGATTACCCTATATAATTTATAAGCCTTTAGAACAGTAAACCTTAATATCAGTATTGAAGATAAATGTATTTGAACATATTCCCATTTGTATTGGTCTCTCTAGGGCTTTTATGGACTTGCAACAACCTGCAAAAAAATTGCACATTGTTAAAAACTTAAATCTCGAAGTTCCGATCTTGAATTCAGCTATAAAATGTCAAAAATTCATTTTCTAGTATTATAAGGAATATAAATTGAAACAGAGGGACAACGTCCACTCTTTTGAAAAAGGAGGGAGGGCGGGAGGACAGTGGTTAAAAAGGAGGACAAGTCCTTCAAAAGGAGGGCGTTTAGCAACCCAGTAAACCCAGGTTCTAACCCGAGTAAAAACATCTAAAATAATTTTAGCGGCGGGCTTTCACCTCGTAAATGCGGTCAACTTTACAAGAAAGAGATTTATCTGTAAGCCATGTAAGAAAAACATCTCTATAAAATAAATTAGGGAGAAGTTCACGCCTTGTTCTGATCCTTTTCATTTGTTGTTATTTATGTTTGGGTAAAAAGCGCATACCAAGACCAAGAACGCAATTTTGTGTTGTCATTACCAATTGTTGGCAACTCCGATCAATTGTACACAGGATTTTTAGGTTAGTACGAGTATATCCGAGTAAAAGGCCTTTGGTATCGTAACAATTGCATAGCTGGTATCGTACGGTATGTCGAACTGAAATTGCATCAAAATTATAAACATTTGGTGATTGCCACAGAAGGTCTGCTCGTCCAACGGAATTTTTGATCTGTCCAACCACTGTACGGAGTTAATTATACCCTACACCACACTGTGATACTACACAGTGACTTAGTGCTGATGTTTGCAACACCTTAAAGGTGTATACCGGTCGACTCGGAATTTTTACTCGGATTTTATTAAGCGATGTTCGTCTGCCCATCTATCGTTGTAGTCAAAGTACAGGTCGCAATAATGAACCAATGTCGATGAAACTTGGTACATTCTTCAAGTTGGGGCCAAGGACGGTTCACACCGGTCCATGTTTTATGTCATTCATAGGTATTACCCGACTTTAGAACATGCAGCTCATAAAGCCACATATATAACATTCGATTTCGGCCAAATTACGCACGAAACATAAGCAGTGAAATTTGTCTATATCGGTCCAAGTTTTCGAAAAGTTTCCACGTTACGCTCGATTACGCTCAAAATTCATATGTTACGTTATGAGCCACAAATACTTAAACAAAGGTGCTTAGTCCTCTGGAAAGCAGCATGGTGTAGGGTATTTCATAGTCCGCCGCGCCCGACTTAAACTTTTTTATTGTCTTTTATGGTGTACCAACGGTAAAACACTCCTAAATACTTCTACGTAGCCTTACACGTCGTATTACATGGTGGTGCACATAGTGGGTTAGTGATATCACACCAAAGGCATCCCGTCCATGGGAAGATCTGTGCACCTGAATCGTATTTATTAGCCCTCTTGTGGATGCACATGTGGTTGGTGGATGGTTGCAGGTCGTTGTCTATTTGGATTGTTGCCTGGTGATGTGTTTATTAGACCGACGTAGATCTGCGTTCGTTTGCCTCTTCGGCTGTCGTTGTGGCTGCAGTCTTTTTGAGATGCTTGAAGATTTATGGATTTTGGCACGAAGGTGGCAACGCCTGTTGGCTCTTTCGTGGCTGCTTGGATGGCTACGAAATGAGTTATGATGCGAATGGTGCTTGCAACAACTCATGTCTACTGGGGTTTGAGTAACAAATTTAAGGTACTTTCTACTTAATTGTATTATGTCAGTAGTTCGGAATCTCGTGTGAGATATGCTGTGCTGTTGCCATTTAAGATATCATCGACAGATTGGCCTTTTGCTCGGTTGATGTCCGTCCGTTCATCTGTCTGGCTGGCAAAGGGCCACAGGTACCAAGAACAAAATTAATGCCAGAAATGTCAAGAGGAAGGGCGGACTACTTATTGAGGTTGAGAGACTCCTTCGTCGTATTAGTGCGTGCTCGATGCATATTTTCGGCCCGTTCGATGAAGATGTTGATGTCGTATGTTGTTGATGTTGACTTCTTCGCATGTTTCAAATATCTGGACAATGAGCCGCATTCCACAATTACTATTTATTATTTTCGAATCATTATTGGGCTCACTACGTTTTTAAGCAACTGTGAAAATAAATCTAACTAAATTCATCACACTAGTGACTGATTCGTAGACGAGATGGATTGCGATAATATAGGTTCTCAAAATGCCAGAGTCACTTGCCGCACACCGTCTTGCGAATTGCCACCCTAAGAGAGCTTTCTCTGGGGCTACGTGAAAAGTATGGTCGAGGTCATTAGGACCAAGAGCTTTAAAGCGAAATCATAAGCGTTTCAAAAGTACTTTTGATACGTGCAGTGGCGTGTGTTGTCAGCAGAGTCGTGGTGGGTATTGAACGGATGTTGTGCTCCATACATGAATGCCATAGACGAAGAAACATTATGAACTAGAAAATAAGGGTGGTTACTAAATTTTAAGGGCCGATCATTCATTGTTGCCATTTCTTGCCACCATTCTGACCATTGACGACGTTTGGAATGGTCAGGAGGCTTTAGTTCTTGAGTCAATTGCACCTTGTAAGCGTGTTAAGCAAGTCTTTATGCATAATGTTCATCAACGACGAGCGTGAGAGGTGCAATTGTTTCGCACGACGACGAGTTGAGGTGGACGGCTCTTCAGCCACACTATCTCGAACAGCAGCAATATTTTCTGCAGTACGAGTTGTACGAGCATGCACTGGTGTTTTCACATCGCCTACAGACCCGGTTTGCTCAAAATTTTGAACGATTTTTCCGATTGTACGGACATTTGGACGATTAAATTGACCGAAACAATCACGAAGTGCATTTTGATTTGTGCATAGGCTTTTGTGTGAGAGTTTTTCGAAAACATCGACCGATATAATCAAACCACGGATGGGTGTCACTCATTCGTAAGCCAGATGGATGTTGGTCATTCTGTGTGAAATTTGGTCGAAACCGGATGTAATATGTGGCTTTTAAAGCTGAAAACGGGGAATACCTATGTATGATAAAGTATGGACCGTTGTGTACCAAGACCGATGTGGTCCAATTGCAATAGGGTTCATCCTTGGCCCAACTGGAAGAATGTGGCGCATTCATCGAAATCGTATTGCGACCTGTACTCTGATTATAACGGTAGATGGACTGACGGTCGGACGAACGACATCGCTCTATGGAATCGGCTAGTGATTTGAGTCGATCGGTATACTTAACAAAGGCTCTATATATATTTATTCCTTTTACTCTTATAAGGAGCAAAGGGCCGTAACAATTGGTGTCCAATTTACTCTATTTAATGCTCAGTATTTTAATGCATTCCAGCTTAGGTTTACTGTCGCTGATTCAAATCAATTTGCCGACTTCAGGTGCGTGATGGGCGCCCCCTGCGTCGGCTGTCCTGCTGGTTACATTCGATGGCCTGTCTGGCGATATAGTCCGCTGATTTCCTCAAGGTATGGCCTATCCAACCCCATTTACGCCTTCTGATCTCGTTTTGGACTGGTTGCTGTTGTGTTAATGTCCATAGAACGTCGTCGGTAATTGTCCTGGTCCAACATATGCGCACAATTTTACGTCAGCATTTGTTCATGAACACCTGCATATTATGAATACCCGTATCTCTTGATGCAGCATTCCATGATTTGCATCCGTATAGTAGGACAGATTTCACTTTGGAGTTGAATATTTTTAGTTTTGACCTTCTCGAGATATAGCTTGATCTCCAGACAGAGTTTAAGAGGCTATATGTCTGTCTGTTTTAGTTAATCCGGTTAAAGATATAATTTTTGGATACTCCCGCCTTGTCGATTATGCTTTCTAAGCAGCGAAAATAGTCAAATTCGTCTATTATCTCGTTATTTATAAGGAGCCCTTCAGTAATTGATGCTTTTAGTGTGGAGACTTGGTCTTCTTCAGGTACGCCTTTTAAGGCCTACACGGGATGCAGTTTCCTGGACTTAACTCAGTTTGGCTTGCAAATTAGTTAAAGTGTGGGAAAGGAGGCAGATGTCGTCGCATAGTCAATATCTTCTAGTCTGCCTTGTAGTCCCCATGTTATACCTCTTCCCTGCATAGTTGTAATTTTACATCACCTGATCAAGTGCACAGTTAAATAGCAAGGGCGCATCCTTGCCGGCACACATCCTTGCCGGACGCCCGCTTTGATGGTTATTCTATCACTTAGCAAGTTTTCGTGGAGTACGCGACACGTAGCATTGACATATTAACTTGTTATTAGGGACATTATCTTGGCAGGTACGCCTTTACAGGGCAGAGCGCCCCATATGGCAATGCGATTGAGGGCGTCAAATGCTTTCTCGAAGCCGATACATGTTGGGTACAGTGGTGATCCCTATTCAACCGACTGTTCCACTTTTACTCTTAAGCAGTGGACATGGTCGATGCAGGACATGTGCGGACGGAATCCGGCTTGATCTTTTCTGAGTCCGGTTAAGATCACGTCTGATACTATCTTATTTAGAATGTGAACAATCGCCGCTTTAACCATGCTTAGTCATGCAATGCCTCTTCAATTTATGCTCTGTTTAGTTCTTCGGGACGGAATTCTTTTTGCCAAAAACTGTCGATGGTAGGCAGCTGGATCGGCCGGTTCCGGACCTGCTCTTAATAACTCTGGAGATATACTATCCAATCCTAGAGATAAATTGTTTTTTAATGGTTTTATGGCTTTACATATTTCCGCGACACCGGGCGAGATGGTTAAGATATTGTTGTCTTTCGTATGCGAAGCACGTGTACATAGTTTCTGTGCAGGAGTGGCGGATGACGATAACATTGCTTCGTAAAATTCATGCCTTAGGTTGAGTTGTTGTTCTTTGGATGTTACAAGTTCTCCTTGATCATTTCGTAGTGGTTTTGTGGTTCCAGACCCTTTAGTATTCATAAGTTTCTTTGTTGTCTGGTAGAGGTCTCTGCTACAGTGGGTCTCAGCTGCTTCCTGCAGCACGTTATTTTTAACTGGCATTTCTATTTATCTTTTTATCCGGTTTAGTTGGTTATGTAGGCTTTGATATATCTTTATATATATAAAATTCTCGTGTCACAATGTTGGTTACCTTTCTCCTCCGAAACGGCTTTACCGATTTTAACCAAATTTTATACGCATATTCAGTAGGTCTGAGAATCGGCTACTATCTATTATTCATGCCCCATTTGAACTATATATGTTTTATTATCACTCTGGAGTCTGGAGGCGAGTCGAAGTTCGCCGGGTTCGCCAGTTTCCTCATAAAAGGCTCTATTCATTCCTTTAACGTGTTGCAAACATCAGAACAAAGTCATAACACTCTCTGCCACAGTGTGATGTAGGGTATAAGAAGTCCTATTTCTCGTACATACATGTGTAAAGTAGGGTCAAGACCTATTTACATGTGTATATAGTGCGTATGGATTAAAAGTAAACAGAAAAAAAGACCAGTTTTAAAAAAAATAATTTTTTGGTGGCGATAAGCGAAATAAGCATGTAAAAACTATAATAATTATAGTGGTGTTTTAGGTCAGACGTCAATTATATACTTATAACTTACTCATTCGTAAGCAAAAAGTACTCTAAGATCGTTCATTAAAATAAAGGAAAATGTCTTTACACATTTCCTGATTTCAATTGGTTTCTAGGGTTTTTATGCACTTGCAACATCGTCATTTATGGGGAAAACATAGCACATATGTTATAAACTCGAATTTTCGATAGTTGGACAATGCCATAAACGCATTTGTTAGCATTATAATTTTTAAAGAATTATAAATTATACTACGAGAAAGAAAATTAGCAAAATGAGAACAAATTTCAAACTTTCGAAACAGAAGGGGAAGGACAGTGGTCACGGACGGACATCGCTCAATAGAACCAGATAGTGATTTTAATGCGATCGGTATACCTAATACAGGGTATTTTTTGCTTCCTTAAGGTGTTGCAATTATAAGCACTTCCTTAAATAGGGAAAACCTTTGTATCAGTTCTAAACATGGACCGATATTTCAATAGTGTTGGTCCTTAGGCGAAAACAGAAAAATGTTCTGGGTTTCATGGAAATCATTTCATAATTGAGAATTATACTTTGATTACAACTGCAGATGGACAGACGAAGGTGCGGACAAAGCTCATTGGAATCAGATTGTAATTCTGGATGGATTGACATATACAAGTATATAAAAATGGGGTCTATCTCTATACCTTTACGGTGTTACAAACATCAACACTAAGATACAATACCCTTTACCACAGTGTGGTGTAGGGCATACTTAGTAGGGGCATAAATACTTTTACAACATTGAACATACCCATTTTAAAAGTAGAACTGAACATACCCCGTTAATGTCATGGGTTTTGAAAGCTAACCTCAATAGCGTTAGTCTGTAACGGGATTTTAAAATTGTTTCAACTTTCATCATGGAGTGGTCAGATAATGAGAACCGTACCGTGTCTCTTACGATGGGGTCACTGACCTGCATTTCTGCGAAGAGGAGTCAAAACATCGGCCAAAGCTTACCAAGAAACCGTTTTGGAAGCTGTTGTGAAGCCTCTTAACAATTCCCTGTTCCAAAACCAGCCATGGATTTTCCAGCAGGATTCTGCGCCGGCACCTAAGGCTAAAACATCCTAGGCCTGGCTTCGAAACAATTTGCCAGCGTTCATTTCCTCTGAAGAATGTCCCTCAGTGGACTGCCTAAGCCATTGGATTACAAATTGTGGACGGTTTTAGAGGACAAGGCTTGTCACAAAAGATACCCCAGCATTGGATCTCTTAAGACTGCTTTGGTTCGAGCTGTGGCCAATTTTCTAATGGACGAGGTTCGTGGAGCTATTGACGATTGGCCAGTGCGACTTAAGGCGTGTGTAAAGCCAAAAGGCGGACACTTCGAATAAGTTGATTCTTTTTGGACACAATATACCTCAATAAATATATTAAAAAATATTTGGTCCAAAAACATTCAGTACTTTTTATTTTACAGCATAAAACGTGTGTACATAAAACTAAGTACAATGACAACAGATTAGAGCTGTCAAACTATTGATAGTCACCCCATTCGAAAGTTTTCGCCAACACTATCGATGGTATCGGATATTTTGTTAAATATACAACTTATAAAATAAAATCCATCTTTTACATGAAAAACGGCGTTTAATATATGAAAATAAAATTAAATTCTAGAATAAAGAACAGAAAACAAGTAAAAAAGCTAAAGTCTAAGGGTCGTGAGATATCCTACTCCACTCTGTTATTTAAAATTATCCGCGCCCCTGTTTAGAGTTTTAGTAAGTTTGGTGTTAATATGTGACACCAAAATCAGGCGGGACATATTTAGTTTGGAATATATGAAAACGTAGGCCGACCTAGTTCAACTTCACTAGGACAAGTTTGCAGTCACATTTAACACATTATTCGGAGCGGCAGGGCCTCAAATCGGGAGATCTCTTCCTGTAGGTTATACTGTATAACATGGAATTAAGAGGTCTAGTTTCACCTGATTTAATTATTTTTTCAGGGGTGACCTATCAAGAGCGACACGCCGCCTCAAAACAGTTGACATTACATTCAGCTCACAGTCCTGATTTATGGCTTTAACCGCGATGGAGTTTAAGGCAAACCATAACATGTCGTTTATGAACAAACGACTTAATTCGGTAATGTTCACATTTTATTTGCCTAAATTCGCTGTGTCCCAACATTTTTGCATAGGATGACGTTTTTACCAAACATCGATACTATTGATAGTTTGACAGCTCTGCAACAGAAGAAACATTCGTAAAATGTATCAAATAATCCCCAAATGAGTCGCGGTGGGTTCGATGCCGAAATTTTAATAAAAAAAGGACAATTCTATTGAACACGACATCGCCAGACCTCAACCAACAAACGTGCTGCAATAATGATATGTTTACACTATGATCACCGCAACAATAGTATGTTCTCTACAATAAAAGCATGTTCGTCGCAACCATAGTATTGTTTTATCATTTTGACAACAGTATTATTGCGACAATATTACTATTGTTGAAATGTAACAATAGTATTATTGCCAAATTTAGAAATGAAAATATGGTTGTAGCAACCAAATAAACATGATTGGTGCCACAAAAGTATTGTTGTTTAAAATTTACGGTAACAATAGTATGATTACGGCAATCATACAGTATGGTTGCGACTATGAACATAACAAAACAGGTTTTATAAAGCATACATGTATGTGTGTGCGTATGTTTTTTTGATGTACATAAAAACACATACACACGATACAGTGAATGGTTGTTGACCATTAAAGCAAACAACAACGATCGAAAGGTAGTTAGAGGGATTTTTGTTGTGTTTACTTTGTTCGGTGAAATACTCTACTGCCGAATGGTTCTTGTTTATTTAAAATCTGCCTGCACTTAAGTATAAAGCCATTGAACATGGTTTAATCACATTCGTTTCTTGGGGTCTACGGATGGTGAAGTAGCATTCACCCCAGCTGGGAACTAAAAGTATTTTCAACTGCCGTTGGAACATATATTTTTGTTTCTTGAATGAAATGTTCAATAAAAAAATGGCTTTAATTCTGGCTATTGACTTATTGTAATGCAATTTAATATAACTTGCTTGATACAAATCTCTATTTTTGAATAACAACATTACCCAATCCTAATAAATAATTTTGGGGATCATAGTATGGTTGAGTGAATCATACTATTGTTGTGAGGATCAGAGTATGGTTGTGGAGATCATAGTATGGTTATGTGTGAATCATACTATTGTTGTGAGGATTATAATATTGTTGTACCACAACCATATACCTAAGAATAGTATGATCCTCTTCGAATATTGTCACCCCAACCATCCTTTTTTTTGCGTGCAGCTATGCATTAAATGAGAACTTCTGGCAATAGAGTATTCTACCGAACAAAGTCAACACAATAAAATTTCATTTACACTGCTTTCTTTTCGTTTGCTTTTTGAACAATCTTTAAGTTTCTTTTTCGAAATATTTAAAAGTCTATGCGATTTTTTAAACCAGTATAGCGTCCCATCTGGGTGTGTTGAGTAGAAGAAATACCGTGCTCTAATACCTAATTATGGAACCTACTTAAATAAAAAATGGATGCAATTTTGCAGAATGAAGAAAGTAGGCTTAGTTAAAACTAAAGAAACGATACTATTTTTGCGATAAATTTGGTTTAAAACGATAAAACAAAAACTATTCATTTTTAAAATCTTCAGGTTAACGTTGTATAATGCTCTTGGATCGCTTATCTAAGTACAATATTGGTTAGATACCTTTAATATTATTTAAGATTTAAGCGAACGACTAAAATTTCCACAGTTTTTTATGGTGCTCAACATAGTAATCCATGTTCCTATTCTAAAAAGCTAAATGATTAGTATTTTAAACCCTTTCTTACAAAAAGTCAACGTCAAGAGAACTTAAATTTCATTTTTCACGTCCGAGTCCCGGCACATTTGAAGACTTTCCCCGCTTTCTCGTATAACTTCTACGACAATAAAGTCGTAGAAGAACACACAAAATGTTTCCATAAGACTAATCGACGATGTTTAATATATTGGATGCAAATATACTGGTATTTAAAGTATTGATTATTTCAGTATCGAATTAAAGGACCCGCTAAGTATCGAGTGCCGAATTTAAAAGTAAACATGTCACACCCTGCAATATAATAACATATGTTTTTGTTATGTATACCAAAAAATGTTCGAATAAGAAGAGGTCTCATCGGCGAGATGGCCCTAAGGAAACTGTAAATAAACTCAAACTGAAAGTTCTTAGCATTTTAACAAAGCAAAAGTGCAGCAATAAATTGATAAATTATATATAATTCATAACTTTATTACAAGTTGTAGTTTTTTATTGTCTGCTTTTGACGAATTCGCCGATGAACCCTCGAGTTATTCAGTTCTCTTTGGTGTGAACAAAGAGAAACAATGTTGCCATTTTACTGACAATTTCGTTCAATTTTGCCAGAATACCACATTTTAAACTTTCAATGTAACTAAACTAGTCGGAGTTACATGGCTTATATCTCTTACCAACGTTTAATAAATATCCGAGCCCGAGGATAATGTCAAATAAAATATTTTTATATTTTTTCGATATTTCGCTATTCTATTAATCCAAATCTGAAAATTGTATTCTTGTTTAAAATTAAAGTAGATTTTCTGTAGATTTAATTTATTGCCTATAAATTGAAAATACTGACTTGGATTTATAAGTGTTTCTGCAAATTAAGAGATACCACAATAATTTATTTTGAAAATTTGGCGCATAAGTCTGTTTAATTTGAAAATTTTGATGGCTCAGAAAAAATATTAAATCAGGTGATTGTTTAACACTTCCTTATTTTAATGCCATGGGCCTGCCAAAATTGGAATTTTCACGTTTGAAGTTTGCTTACGGCGCCGTACACTTTGGTAGTCTCCATATAAAAACATTGGTTCAAGATTTTGAGATATAATTACGATGGTTCCTCTGACATATGTACATATATAAAAAAACAGAAATGAGATTTATGGTTAATTACAAAAGAAAAAACAAGTCAAATTTGGATCGTTTTTTCCGAATTCATGACATTTCGCATTTGCGAGTTTGTGTCTTACAACGACAAACAGTACGAAAACTAAGAACTAAAAATGTCGTTAAGTTCCCTATGGAAATGGCAAAGCTTACAATAAGTCCTATAATCGCTCGTTTTGATTTGCACTTAGAAAAAATTGCTCGTAAACTTAAACAAAACCCATACTGAAATGTTGTTCATAATTTTTATTTCAACGTAAATTTTGTGAAATCCTTTATTTTAGTTAAAGCTTTTCCTAAAATGTAATCTATGGCCCTACAAATTCTATTTTTGTTATATCAAAACTGTTATATTATTTTCCTTTACCCTAGCTACGTGTGCGAAGGAATTTCTCTTGAATAATTGTATTTGAATGAACTACCTCATTGAACTAGTGCTTAGTAAAATTTGCATAAATTTTATTACGTTTCATAATACAGTTTAGTTTAAATACTCTTCCTAAGCCATACTCATAATTTTCTGGGTAATAGTAAGATGGACTAACGATTAGTAAAAAATTTCCTTTAACCAATTTCCAGTTTACTTTTAACAATCGTTACATACAACACGTTTTTAATTTGAGAAATATCGATAATAAAATTAAGTTCACCACTTTTACTGAAATATCAAACCCTCACTTAAAAGGCATTTAAAAATGCCTCTTTAAAAATGCACAAGACATTCAACTATGCCTTCTATAAGTACTAGCGTAAATCAGGCCTGGAATGAGGCATATAGCTAGCATTCAAAAAGATTCGAAAGACATGGTTACTTCGCTTCCGAAAGCAGGCCTTTAAAAAGGAGATCATTTAACTTGTTAAATGGTCCAGTAGACATGTACACTTCCCTTCACTAAGGAGGGCTCTTAAAGAACATGAGTACTTTCAATTAAAACGTATGTACGAATGATAGTAAATTTACTCGGCAGGATGAAATAATTTCATATTTAGAAGGACAAAATACATAATGGCCAAACAAATTATTTTTTTTAGAAACAAGATTATATAGGATGATCCATCTAGAGGTATTTTTTCAGAACAAAAAAAATATAAAAATTCAAATCAAGTGTTGAATCTTTATTGGTAATTTGAAAGGACATTTTATGGCATTTTTTTTTTAATATATAAGTAACTTCCTTCAAATATTGGCCGCAACTGCGCCTCAGAGTTCCGGCCATTTATATTATTAATAGCTAAGAAGGTTCCAAAAAACACTAAGTGTTGCCTGGCGCCATCTAACATTTCCATTGGAAAGTTTGACATGTTTTTAGCTCAGAACTCAGAACGTTTTGACGTACGACCATCATTTGTGTTGTTTACAGTGACTTGAAAAAATCAATTTGGAAAAAAGTTGTATTAACTCCTGAACATTTTCGTGCGATCATTTTTCACAACTTTCGACGTGGATTATCACGACAAGAGTGCATCGATGAACTTAAATCTTTGTATGGCGATAAAGCACCATCCTATAGCACTGTGAAAAACTGGTTTAATGAATTCAATCGACGAAGGTAGTGAAGGTCGTCCAAAAACGGCCGTTGTGCCAGAGAACATTGTTGCCGTGCATGAACGGATAATGCAAGATCGTCATGTGACATACCGTGAGATAGAGGCATCATTGGACATTTCTCCCACCAGCATACATTCGATATTGCATGAACAGCTGGCCGTAAAAAAGGTTTGTTCTCGTTGGATTCCGCACAATTTGACAATCGCTCAAAAAAAGGCTTGTGTCGATTGGTGCACATTTTTTTTAAAAATACGAGCGCGGTGCTTCGTAAGACGTTTATAAGATTGTTACAGGTCAGCCTGAAACAAAACAGCAATCGTCCGTGTGGGTCTTCGAAGACGAGCCAAATCCAACGGAAGTTGTTCTTGGATGAAGCACTTCGAAGCAAGTGGTCGCCTGTTTCGTCGCTTGAGCAACGTAGGATGGTTAATTCTGAGTGGTTCACCACAATTTGTTTGCCTGAAGTCTTCGGAGAAATTCGAAGAACGAACCAGAGAAGACGTATCATTGTGTAAAAGACCCCAATCTCAATCGGAGTGGAAAAAGTGCTTCAACAATTGGTTTGAGCGCATGCAAAATTGTTTAAATCATGCTGGAGAATACTTTGAAAAACAACAAAACCATTTTTGATGATAAATTTTCGCATTTTCATTATAAGGCCAGAAAAATATATAGAAGCCCTCGTAAAATGTAAAATTTTAGAAATAAATTTGTAAAAATTATCGAGAATATTTTTAGATGGATTGCCGAAATTCGGCAAGGCTTGTTATTTTCTGCCTCAGTAATGAATTTTGCTAAAGTTTTTATTTTATTTACTCTAAATTATTTTTTTTCCAGACCTCTGAATATTATTTGTGCTTTCTTAAATTTTTTAAAAGAAATTCGAACTTTAACAAAATTCTTATCATATGGATTAAACTTTGTTGCCAAAGACTGCTGAAGAAAAACTTTGGCGGGATCAGAAACAGCTGTACAGTCTGCCTGGCACCAATTTTTTAGTTGATTGTGAAAAAGAAACAACAAAAAGGTTTCGACCAGAAAAAAACTGTTAAAGTCATGATAACCGAATAAATGTAAACAAAAACATATTTTTAATTATTTAAATTTCAAAAAACCAAAAACTGACTTAAACTTAACTCATTATTTTATTTACATTTTGTTTTTTTTTGCAGAAATTTAGCTTGGATTACAATTTTTTTTATTAATCGTTTTAGTTATTTTTTTATACTTTTCTCAACAAAAATACCAAGATATTTACGTAAAATTTAAAAAACTTAAGGCTATTTGGAAATTTTTTTATATTAATAAGCAATAATAAGCAAAGAAATTAAATATTTCTTTTATTTGTATTTCCATGAATATGTTTATGTAAGTTATCTAATTACATCGTCATTAAAATAATAAATAAATGATACGGCGTTTATGAAATAACAAGTGCTAAAGTCTACTGTGGCCCAGTGAACATTTTAAAATCGAATCGCACTAAAAAAAGTACTGATAATTTACGAGCACCAAGATTGTTTGGCGGGAGATGAAGAATTTTACGGAAAAATTGTGTTTTCAGATGAAGCTCATTTTCATCTCGGTGGCTATGTCATTTAGCAAAACTATTAAGAAGCCAATGCATTCACAATGAGTCACTGTTTTGGGATGATTTTGGGCTGGCGGCATCATTGGGCTATTTTTCTTCGAAAATTAGCAAGGAGCCGCAATTACCGTCAACGGTGAGCGTTACGCATATGTGACAGCGCATAGATAAAGGGACTTAAGGGTAAAAAAAATCAATTTTCATTTTTTTTTCTTTTTTTGATGTGGAGAACATCTGAGCATCGAATGAGACCGATCCCATGTCCCAAAAGTGTTCCCTCCTAGAGATATGCGCGTTTTATGAAAGTGAAGTCGACGATTCTAAGCGCAAATAGGAAGGGACCTAATCTTTAAAATGGCTCTCCTGAACAAAACTGGTTTTTAACCTTAGGTCCCTTTCTATTTTGCGCGTCACATATAATGACATACGCGACATTTGGTTTCAACAAGACGGGGCCACATGTCACACAGCCAACGCAAACCATCGTGTAAAGTATATCTATTATAATACTCGTTCGAGAACACCCTCTTACCCTGTAGAGTAAGGGCTTCAAAACATTATTGCGTTGATTGTTTACTAACACATTTTCCGACAAAATGTCAGTCTTGGAAGCCCCTTTTGGGGCACTTCCGGTCTTAATTAATCGACCATCGAAGTGTTCCTATTTAGGTCAGAGGTAGTTGATTACGACCTATTTTACGATATATCCAGGAGCGATATCAGATCGGAGATGTATGTCATGCAATCAATGTCCGCCCTTAATATGGTATGCCATTCTTGGAGCCAAAAGCGATTTCAGATCGGAGATGTTAAAACACAACCCAAATAAAATTGAATCTAATTGGTCGATATTTTCAAAACAACCCCCACACAGTCGCCCTAACTGCTAAGGCATTGTCGCTCTGAAAGCCGCTAATAAATTCAAATAGTGCTAAAAAATAACAAAAAAAAAACTATTAAAAAGTATTGGTACGCCCTAATGTGCAACGCATGTACTCTGCCAACATTTTCTATTGCGGAAGTGACTAAGAAGTGACGTTAGGAAGTTAAAATTCATCGTCTGCGATACCATTTTCTTATCGCGGAAGTGTCTTCCGTATAAAGAAGTTGTACCCCCCGGAGTTAACTTCCAGAAGCCACTTCTGCGTAACTATCAAGAGTCACTTAGTAGTGCCTTCTTGGGAGTGACTTCTGAGTGCCTTCGTGGTAGTCACTTCTTAGTACCTTCTAGGAAGTTACTTCTGAGTGCCTTTCAGAAGTCACTTCATAGTGCCATTTAGTCACTTTTAAGTGGCCTTATGATACAAAACTTTTTTCCTCAAATCGACTGTTTCTATCAACATAATCTTCAGAGTCACTTGAACTATCACTTGACGAAACATCATAACATGAAAACATTTGACCATAAACACTGGGTTCGCAACTTGCTTCAATATGACCTGCATCAATTATTTTTTATTACATTTTTACCACTCGTTGTACTCCCATATTTATTTGTTATTATTTTATTTGCCTCTCTTTTGCTTTTTATTTTTTTTTGCCTTGACAGAAAATTCACTCATATTGTGGGATAACAAATATGTAAAAACTACAACAATAACAATTACAAAACAAAACCACACTTTATATTTGACCGATCACAGCAAAAGACAAAATACCAAAAATCTCGATGGTGTCTAAAAACTTCTTTTTTGCATTGTTCTCATTTCTTCTAATTGTTTTCGCGGTCTCTGCGACTGCAGAAGTGCATAATTTTGTTTTTGTTTAATATGTCCATAACGTCACATGTGATTTTCGGCTGGTGTTGTAAACAACAAACAATCTTCCAATCGACGTCTGGATGATTTAAAGACGACTGTAATGTAAATTGTTATTGTAAAATTCAAACTATCTTCCGACTATCGTCTGGAAGTGACTAAATCGTAACTCCTTAGACGATGGACGATGAAAGAAACTTCCAAATGTTGGTAGGGTAAGAGTATATGTACGAGTACGCACAAAAAACATGCACACTTTGGTTGTGCTTTTTGTGGTTTTCAACGATGACCCATGCGAAACGGAATTGGTGGAAATGATATTGCGCGTTAAAGATCGAACCAGAATAAAAAAACTGCTCAAGTCATAATAATGATAAAAGACCGAATAAATAACAAACAAAAAATATTATTATATATATTTAGACCAAATCCGTTAGAGTTTTTAAGTCGGCCCTATACAAAAGTACCTCCCAAGTTGAGACCATCATATTTAAGAGTACGTTCTGAGCGACTTTTAACCAACAATGCCGAAACACAACCATATTGGTCCGTCTTTTGATATAAAAAATTAGTTAGGGTATTACATAGGCGCCCGTCAGACTAGATGATTTTTATTTCATTTCTCGCATATTTGATTTTATTTTTAGTTTAAAACATCGTTTGAAGCTTATGTCAGTTAACTGGTGTAATTATTCACTCAGAGCGATCTCTTGACTTTTTCTCTCTTGGTACTACTTACTAGCATAAGAAGATCTAAAACGGAACTTATACGTCATGGCCGACCACGCCCATGTAATGAGGACACCAATCCGATGATGCTACAATGTGAATAATCACCAGATACCAACATTTTATTACATTGAGGACCACACGAAAAGAACCTGGAACATTAAAAAATAGCAAACAACGACTGATCAATATGTCCCCGCCTAAAACTTTTCATTGATTAAACATATGTTAATGTGATATGTACTCTATTAATGAGATGCAATTGTGAATCGTAGACCTTGAACGCTACATCAAAAACAATGAAGATATGCATTCAATGTCTCATGTTATTTTATTTCTTTTTTATGTCCTCTACCAAAGGTTGGATATTATACTAAATTTTTCATTTCCTTCAAAACACGCATAAATACGAGGACATATCAATAATTCTGTGACTTTTCTAACATCCCTCGTAGTTACATGAAATGCACACTGCTCCCATCAAGTACAATCTGTTATAGACTGCTGTCAAATTTTGAGAGAGTTCCGTCATTTAGTTTGTGTGTAACAGCTGTTCACAACATACAACCTCGTGGATTTTGTTAAAAATGAAAAAAGTGAATTTCAAGTTCTCATAAAACCGGCGATCAAGCCAAGGAAAAGCTTGATTAATACTATGGAGACTCTGCGCCATCGATTTCGAAAAAGTAGTATACATACTGACTTTTGTTGTAGTCGCACAAGTACAAATGACGCTTAACGTTTTGGACGCCTAATTGAGACCAATACACCCGAAAATGTCGCAAAAGTCCACGATATGGTGTTGGCCGATCGAAGAGTTAAAGTGAGTGAGATTGTTGATGCCATACGCATATGGCAGTGTGGTTTCGATTTTACATGATCAGTTGGGTTTAAGAAAGCTTTCTGCGAGATGGTTGCCGATATTATCATAAACGTAATCGTGTGACAACTTCAAAGGATTGTTCAGAGTTGCTTAACTGCAACTCGAATCAGTTTTTGCGGCGTTTTGTAACTCCGGGGAGCATACAGCAGTCCAAACAATGGGTGAACCGGCTGCGAAGATGGCCAGGGTGACTTTTTCGGTCAATAAGGTGATTGCAACAGTTTTTTGGAATGCGCGCGGGATAAGCCACATCGATTTCCTTCAAAAGAGATAAAACAATAAACGGCGATTATTATGCCAACTTATTGGACCGATTTAACGAATATTTAAGAAAAACGACCCCATTTGGATTGTACATTATTTTTTTTATCAAGATAATGTGCTCCCGACACGTGTGCAGTCTTTATGGCGAAATTGCATGAAGTGGGTTAGTACCTCATCCGCCATATTCTCCGGATTTAGCCCCCAGAGACTATTTCTCATTTCCAAAAAGAAATGGTTCGGTGGAAGAGATTCAGCACCAACGATGAAATTGTTGATCAACAAAATTCCTATGTTATGGACCTCGAAAATCCCATTTTTTGGAAGGGATACACAAATCTGAGAAGCGTTAGACTAAGTGTATGGATTTTTTCAAATATAAAAGTGTTTCATTTTCAAAAGGCACGGAATTATTGATATGCCCTCGTATTGATCGAAGACGCTAAAAGTATGTTATTGGTCGACGTAAAATTCTTAGATGATCTAGCCATCCGTGTGTCCGTTGAAAGCACAATAGCAGTTTCACATATTAACCATACGCTGTTTTTGATTGCTGAAGGGTGAAAATGGTCCTCTATATGGGCCTAACTGTACCTAGGAAAAGGTTAAATGTTCAAATATTTGATTCACAAATCACATGTTTTTGTGACTGTAAGTTGGGACTCACTAAAAACGTCAGAATAAGCATAATTGCTAAACGTTTTGGCTCATGTGGCCCGCATTGTCAAAAAGGACGAACACTAGTCAATATAAACCTATGGATATTGAAATTAAAGTAAATGTCACTACAAATTAAAATATTAATTTACTTTGAAGATTTGGCTGAGATTATGTTCGGACTCATTAAACCTAAAGGCCAGGAAAAATGAACCACTTTTTCTGTACTTCTATAGCGAAGTCATTGTGGAAAGTCCAAAGTCTTAAAGCTCGCGGCAACCCATGTTGGCACAATGGTCCTTAATGGACCAAGTGTGTCAAGAAATTGTCAGCCTACTCTCCCCACTTTCGAAGTTTTGATACTCCGAAGATTATTTCCATGAGCTCCCGTAAGTGAAAATACTTCTGCCCAACACTGTACACTCACGTGCGAATGCTAGTGGAGAAGTAACAAAACAAAATCCCTCAAAGCTAAGATGGAAACATACATATGTACATACGTACGTACAACAGCAGAATCACCAGCATCGCAGCATCATTGACGTCATCGCCGTCGTCCTTATGCTCATCGCTCATCATAAACATCTCGAGCGTGAAAAGGGAAGACGAAACAAACGAGACGACAATGCAACTAAGTGTGCTGTGCAATCATCAGCTCATAAATGCGCGAACGCCACAAAGCGGCAGCCGCAGCAGCAGAAGTAGAACAAAGTCAAAAGGAAAAAGCCTCGCAAAGGCGACTTGTACAAACATTGATCCATAATTTGTGCTGTTAATCCTTTAATAGCGCTTGACAGCTTCTGCGGAAGAGCCACCGCCAAAGATGTTACCTCGTGTTATCAGTCGTTCGCTCCTCTTTGTGCTCTCTGTGGGAGGAAGTATGCCGGGTGTGGGGCAGCGTGGCTCACACAGTCGTACTTGAAGGGCTTTGCATCAGAGTAATCACAATCACTTGTGGCCGTTGTGTCGCTGTGCAAACGAATGAACAACGACACCCATCGACTTACGACACGATGAGTTCGTGTGTGTGTGAAATTGTAGCAACACAAAGCGTTTCCGTTTCTCAATGCAGGTGCAAATGAGACAGCAACACAAAGTCTTTGGCAAACTTGGCAAAGCGAAAGAAACAATAAATCTGCCCGTGTGTAGGTATGGGGTGGTGTGCATTTGGCTATCAATGGAGATGAAATGGCGCTCATGAGGGGCGTTGCTGCCCACCGTCGTCGTTAGGCCAAGTACTCTACGTTCAGTGCTGAAATGTTTAAGCGGAAAATAACAAAACAGAACAAAAGCCATTGCAGCCAGCCGTCGAAACGCCTTTGCGATGCACGAGTGTAAGTGTTTGATTTGACTCGCTTACTTTTAGCTCGTGCTGCTGCTGTTTACGCTCTCTCACATCACAACAGCCACAAGTGTTTTGCAACCTGATCATGACGGAACTTAAGGGATTGCTAGCCTCTAGTCTCCATGTTGTTTGTTTGGCTTAGAGTGAGTTATAGAGGTCTTCGCCGCAGTATTTTCCACCTTCCATGCGGAGAATAGCGGCTGAGTGGAATTTGACAAGCGACTGCGCACTCAAAGCGAACCGAAAACATTTCACTCAAAATGGGTCTTCACTGGTTAAACTCGTTTTCACGACACACAGGAGGCGGTGCTTCCAGAAACGTTGCTTGCCAATCAAGAACTACCCTTCTTAAGTCCCAGAGGCAACGTTTGATGTGACTCTTTCACTCACTCTGAGCTGCTGTGAGCTTAGTCGTTGTTGGTGGCTAGACTGTCCGGAGCTCTTCTTGTTTGTTTGTTTTGCTTTCGTTCTCCCTGCTCGTCGTGGTGTGAGTGAGTGATGACGAAGTCAGCTGAGTTTGTGATCATTGCTATTGACGGTGGACGGGTGGATTCGTTGGTTGGCTGGCTGGCTGCTTGTTTGACTGGTTTCTGGTTGCACCGAATAAACCAACTGAACTACCCACTCGGTCGCTGCGACTCGGTTTGAGTGCTTACGTTGCGTCGCGTCTGAATGCTGTCGGCCTTGCGTTCAGCTGCTTGCTCTAATCAGTCCAACGAGTGGTCTTGCGTTGTAACGACGTTTTGTATGGAGGGTCTGTGTGCGTGGCACCGAATTCTAGTGTCGGCTTGACGTGTTTTGTGTTTCCCCTTTTAACTCTATTCGAATTGTGCAACAAAAATCGTCGTAATTGATTTGCGTTCGCGTTCTCGCGCTCCTCTGGAATAAATCGCCAACGTCGAACCTAAATCTCGATCGCGATTTGAATGAAGTCCGCAAAAGTGTAATAACAAAAGCTTACATACACGCCTTTGGATGTATGTGTACCAACCATTGAAGTGAAAATACGTACAGATAGAAAAAGAAAAGAAATTTGAATCAAAACATAGAAAAAGTACAAAATAAAAAAAATTAAGATACGAATTGAAAGTTCCTCTGGTGCGTGAGTGTGTGTGTGTGCTCGAAGGAAAACCCACCTTCAAGTGATAACCACCATCATCTGGCCAGGTCAAATTCCCTAGGCGGTGGCAAATATTCGGAATTTTCATCTCTACCTTGCAGTGGATTAAAAACCGCCAAAATTGTGGAGGCACTTAAAATGAAGGTGAGTCAGTTGTTCTTTCGTCTCACTTTACCGACGGCACTTGAGGTACCAGAATTTGTTTTTCTTTTGCAAAGATGCAGACATCAAACGTTTTAAATTCCACTGATTGGTGAATAATGTCGGACACCTAGTGGTCCATGATTTTCTGACTTCTGAACTATTGCCAATTTGGCCGATCTCATTTGTTCTGTAAAACAAAACATATATTTACGATACGATTTACGATACTGCAGTGATCTTTACGTCAAATTTAACGTATGAAGTGTTCAAAATACATGGAGTTTGGCGTTCGCATAGATAGCAAAGCACTAGAAGACATCAAAAGAGGATTAATTGTTAATGCAGAACAAATAGAAAACCCGACTGTCGGTTATTATTTACTCGCAAAACCGGTAAACCGATTATTATAAACATAGGAAAAAATGCAAACATAAGAAGTTTTTAACAAATTTAGATGCATATAACTTGGCCAAGATCGCTTTAAGAGTGGTAGGGTTTCAAATACGGATAACCACCTGCATTGGGCTATACCCATGAATGCACAGTCATAAACCCTTTTGGTTTGAGAGTGGCGGGAATGGAAGCTATATACAAATTTGGACCATCACGCAATTGATCGGACATACAGTTTGGTGCAAACAGCAAGATCGGATCGGAATGAGAGACAAGTTCTAAAATGAGTAGGGACGTTTCTATTTTAAAATATGGACCAATTTCAATAGATTTCTTCCATGGTTCAATGCTGTACATTGTTAAAAATATACAATGTTAAAAGTAACGCTTTTTCGATATTTTTAATGTCTTTTTAGGCGATTTTACTTATAGAAGGAACATACCAAGTTATGAGATAAAAAATAGAAGTAGAGACACTTTGAGTTGTACTTATTTCTCAGTATAAAAAAAGTGAAAACGATTAATCAAAAAGTATAAGTTAGTTAAAACTGGCCGCAGTTAACGACGAATAACTAGTTAAACCTGTTACCGTTGTGGACACTCTAAGTACAAAGTATTTTTGTTCTAGTGTTGGAGGCTTCGAAGGGACAGACTAAATCCTCTGGTGGACAATATGATCACAGGATTTTTAGCGGGATGTTTATTTTTATAAATATATTTTTTTTTTGTTAATGATTTACAGTTCTTAGGAACTTGATGTTAGTGACCAAAAAGATCTGTTGTGTATAATTTAGATTTTGCTATAATTTTCACGAAGCTTCAGAGGCAGTGCTGGCGACATACATATATACGAGTACGTACACAGTATTAGCCTAGATCAAACTCCAGATATTTTAGATTAATTGGCTGAAAGATTAATACGCTAGACGCGAGGGGATTCCATTAACTAATCTTCCGAAGTATATCATGCCTACATTGATAAAAGTATAATCGGGCTGGCGTACTAAATTTTTTTTTGAAATCTAAAGGTTTCAGCCAAAACGTCACGTACGTATGTGGTGGGAGTTTCTGATTTTGGTTACCGATATCTGGATTTAGCGAAGAAAACATTTATTACCATCCAACTCTAAATTACCAGCCAATGTATGCTAATAACATAACATTCGATTTCCTACATATCGGAAATGGGGAGAATATCTCAAAAAGGGATTCATATCTCAAGGATTCATATTAAAATTGCAGGTCTTTGGAACAGCTAACGAAAATGTTTTAGATCGATTCGAACATTGGGCTTTTCTGAGAAACTTACTAAAAAATGTGCCTAATATCTATAAAAATCTACATTATTTTTTAGACAAAGCAAACATTTTCGATATACATTTGCTATAACAAAATTATGTTTTTTTTTTAAACATTTCACAGTTCCAATAAAACATTTCATAAATTCTACAATTGGTCCAAGAAACGTATGGAACAGCCTATTAAACTCTTGAAATCAGTGAATCACTAGTTAAGAACTTAAATATTGCTATTTAAGCTTTATGTTAATTTGCAAATGGACGAATCTGCTATCCAAGTAAAACTTTAAGCACCTGGATTGAATATACTTCATTAAACAGATGGAAAGTCCAAACATTTTCGTTAAGTAGTTATTTGTTGAAAATCCTAATGACTCTAAAATGGATCGTAAGCTAAAATGGCACTGGATTAACAGTTCCTAGTTTAAAGATTTCTAGATTTCTTTAACGTTATGATTTCGGTCTGTATGAAGTATATATGATAAAGCTTAAGTTTTAAAATTTATTTACAATGAGAACACGTCAAATGTTCTACTTTGACTGCATTACTATTGCTTCCACGTTTTCGAGCTCAATGACCACCTCCGTCAGATAAAACCTGCTTTAGAGATCTTTTAGCAAGGCGCGACATTCTTTCGAACGAATGAGAACTGCTGTTCAATGTCCGTTTGACCAGTTTTCTAAACAATCTACAACTCTTATTAACCACTAGGCAATTGCCTAGGATAATATCAGAATTAACATATAAGGAGATGATTTAACGAATTGTGTTATCTAAAAGGAAGCAAAGCGAAAAGACTGCTCCTAGACTTATAAAATCTAATTTATGAACCAGCACCAGAAGCAAATCTTGCTTACGACTTCAGTATTGAACTTTTGCGACATTTACTTTTGATTTAAAATGATATTTATGTAAACCTTGCAGTGAAGTTTATATTTCGTTGGTTTTCAGAAGCTTAGTTTTAAATTTCTGACTCTTTTTTTTTTTGGGCAAACGTTTCTTACACCACTCACACCCGCCTCTGCCTACCGAGGGGGCCACGTCCCCATGGCGTAGGGACAACGTTCACATTACGGAGCGATCCATAATGGAGAGTTGACAAGAAACTTCATATACTTAAATTAGCTTCAGATATTTATCAAGTGCATAGCCAGCATTCCAATGACGACTTCTTAAGCATACTCGTAGTAATCATATTCGAGATCCTAACCACAGATCCATATTCTAAAATTCGCCTGACTAGAGAAATATAAAGCTGTTTCGTAGTATACGAGTATGGATCAGTAAACTTCTTTGCCCAGCGTTTCATAAAATAAAAGACACCATACGCTTTTTTACCATAGTAATGATATGGTTATATAAAATATTTCTGTATAAAATCCATTTGAAATTCCATGGAGCGTGGCTCAAAAAGTCGGGAGAATCATCAAATACTTTTCCCACGCATCTACTTTTGGGATGACAACTCTGCACATGTACGAAACTCTTACCACCAAAGGATCAGCTATCAGCCGGTTTGCAATCCTTTATTCGAGGCTGGCTCAGATAGTGTCCTTTGGATATACGAGTACACTTCACGACGCTGCTTTTAGTATGGGCTCATTGGTGTCTCTGAGTGGTACGAATGTTTGGGGAATTTCTCTTAAGTGTTGCAACACATTGGCTATTGTTGCAAATAACAACCATTTAGCCACGAGTAGTGTGCGTCCAACCACATATCGGCTGAGTCAGAGTCTTTGGATGAAGATGGGCCCTTTTGAGAGGTGGCAGGCAGGCAGGCAGGCATTCAGTAGATGCATCGATCAAGCACCAAACAAAAGCGAGGACAATTACAATACCGCTAAGCGAGAAATCATCGTTGAGACAGACTCGTATGCGTAAATAACACCGGGTCTTAAAAGAATATAAAGGCAAGCAGAAGAAGATCGCGATGACGAGGTGAGGGCGAAGAAGAAGATAAATATGAAACTTATTGACAGGCGGGTCTAGCAGATCAAAGCTTTGAAATGCTCAGCTGGAGATTGGCATGCAACAGCGCATTGATCCCACTCTTCGAAATAAGTTGTTCCTTGCCCAGTCCGTCCGATCACATGCTGGCGTTGGTCCGATCAGTGAGTGGTGCCTGACTACGGTGGAAGGGGAGTATGTCGTTGTTGTTGTTTTCCTTTATACGGCAATCTGTTAAGTCGAAACGATGAAGACGAAATGATGATATGACGATATGCGTCCGACGGACGGGCCAACGGATGGCCCATGTCGATGTGATTCTATCGAAAACATTCAACACCATCAAACAACAACTTAAGCCCTTTTCCCTCTCTTCCCTAAAAGCTGTTGATGTTGTTGGTTATTTACCGGCTGTTGTAAATTCAATTCGCTTTAGGAGTGATGCAGCAAAAAAAGAACGCAAAGCTAAAGGTAATGTTGTTTACACCCCACCTCTCTCTCTGACGAATTATCCAATCGTGTGTGTGTAATTCATTCATTCAAGACGATATGTAAAATCGAAGATGAGCAATGTCTGAAGAATGGGACAAGGTGGTGGAGTCTGATTTGATGTCTTACAATGATTGAATTCCTGTAGCGAACAATAACTGACTGACGTACGGCGTATGTATCACCTCTGCCTGTTTTGTTGGCGGAGTCGATGTCGGCACCGCCAGTACCACCGGTGTCCATCCCATTCATCGGGCCCAGCACCATCGTCGACGTTGTCGTGGGGTTTTTGTATACGCTTCTCGATTCGGAATGGATATCGTGAGTTCGGCTGTGTGGATGTGTGTGCGTGTGTTTAATCGATTTTTTGTGCAATGATAATGTTGAGATATTTGCGCTTAAATATGCCGCCGTCCCGCTGCGTATTTTTGATAACTTTTAAATGCTTCAATTTGTTGTTAATTTCCTTCAACACATTCTTGCCTCGTCTCTACCTCATTCGTCTTCTTAGTCCGTCTTTGTTGTACACGCGCGTGTGTGTGTGGCTGGGGTGTTATGTACAGTGAAGCTGCTTTTTTGTGGGTTTTTTGATCCATGTTTCGTCGTCTCGGCTTCGTTATCATCACAATGATGATAATCCAAATGTTTATGATAAATACCACCCACATTAATATTTTACGCTTTTTTAAACGATCTTTTTATTTCATTTCATTTCTCTTTTTCGTTTCCATTTATGTATATTTTTTTAAGCTTTTTTTTGCTATAATCCTTATTGTTGTTATTGTTATTGGTTTGTCGCTTCGACTTTGACTTTGTTGTGGATCAGATTTCATTAGCGTCGATAATCAGTTAAGGTGTTGTTGATACTCATTATAATTTCCATATTCGGCCCGCTAACAGACCAAATAATCGCTGACACTAACATTTCTGTAACGAATAACCAATCAATTAACAACGACTAGTCATTGCTTAAGAGCCCCTCCACCCCCCGGCATCATTTACTGTATTTTCTATTTAAACTTTAGTGAAGTCAGGTTCACTTTAGTTATATGCTAAAGTAGTTTTAGACAGGAACGATATACTCTAATTTTTTTAGTAAGGTTGAAAGTCCTTAATCTAGGATCACAGAACAAAAATTTATTGTAATGAATACTTATTTGCTGCCTTTTAGAACTTTAGTGATGAAGGAATTGCTATTCTGACAAAGCGTTTCGTTACATGCACGTGTCAACAAAAACATATGCAGATTTAAATGAAAAATCTTTGAGTGCGGCATCATAAAGATATTTCAAGAATATTTAATATTATTAAATATATTAAAAAAAAATAAAAAAAAACAAACCATCTCAGTAAATGGTTCAAACGGTGGGTATTTGCTTTTGATTTTGATTTTCTTTGACAAGTTCCATGTAATCGGAAATTGTTTTAGAGAGATCATATAATGTTCTGTCTCATGGAATTATGAATGCCTTACTAAAGTTTATCACAGAAGCCGTTTGGGAAAAAATAGTAGTGCATTACTTTGATGTCATTGTTTTGAAAGAAAAGAAGCTGAGATCTGAACTTAATTACATTTTAGGTCGTTTGGGAGAACAGAGTAATTCAGATATGATTTCCGCAATCATTGTAGTATTAACCCTTTGTAGTAATTGTGGCGCAGTCACAGTGTTAAGTTCCCTTTTTGGTTTTTGTAAATTTGTCCCAGTTTAAATATGAAAACAAAATGGTTTAGAATGAACATCTCTGTGATACGCTTACAATAAAAAGTAGGTTCCGCATTTAAGCAAAAAACGTTGCAAGAATTCGACGAATACAACGTCGACTATGGGAAATGCGAACGAGCAGTACAAATTCCCTTTCACATCCGATTTTTCCCGAATGCCAATTGATGCATTGCAATTTTCGATAAATGGAACTGAAAATATCGGTGGTAGTTAAAAACATTTATATTAAAAAAATAATGACCTGATGAAAAATAAACATTTGTAACTCTTTAAACTTGATCAAAACGGTTTCTTAATCAAAGAGACATATTTAAGACACAGGTTAAGAAGTTCAGAAATTCAACCGAAAGTCTTCTTGCCTGACGAAACTTTTGTAATTGGAACCAATTTCCAATCCGTCCGTCAACATGCGTTGTATTAAAATCATTTTGGATTTTCTCTGTATTTGTCATTGTATCTAAAACATACATACTTATACAACTTTGATTTTTTTAATTAAAACGTACTTGTAGTCATCACAAATAAGTGGCACTACAATTTGACTGTTTATTGGTTTTGCGTACTAAAATATATTCAATTCATATTATCGGATGGCGAGGCGCATAAATGCATAAGCATTCATTCATCTGCCGTTGCAAACCAGAGCAGAGGAGTTGAACCAGTGATTTTATATAACAGAGAGAATTGCCATTAAAAAGCTCTAGTTTTGTGACGTGCGTTTGTTTATAGCAAACCGGTGGCGAATTCTAAGCTTTTGCCTTCGAACACCATGCCATAGCACCAGAGCTTTCAATGGTCTTTTAAGTGTATGTTTGTTTATGTGTATAATTTTCTTCTATAAACGATGTATGTTCTCTGCATATTGCAAACCAATTGAATGTCAATATGAGCTACACTATAAAAGTTTTTTAAAGGACCATAGATTCCGCTTCAAGTTAGAAATACTTCTAGATCATATGATGTGGTATTAGTTCCCTTCCCCTCTTGGGTATCTTTTTATGTTTTAATAGGCCCACCTGTGCTTACCCTGAAAGAGCAATGTAAAGGAATTTAGATTGTCGGCGTGCGATCCATCACAACACCTAGCTCTGGCGCTGGCAGAGCGGAGATTCGGGCCTAGGCATCTCGGCAATTGTCAGACGCAATCGATTGCAACAAATTGCGATTAAGTGCGCACTCATACGACAACGGGCAGAACTGTCATTTGTTTGTAATAAACGGCATCCTGCGATTCATGTCAATGATGCTCGGCTCGTAGCGATAGTTTGTTGCGCGCGACATTGTGCATTGTTGGACACGGGTACGGGTGTGATTTGTTTGCCCGCACCCCTCCAATCATTATCCATGCAGGGGATGGATGGGCCATTACTCTTGCCAAGGAAGGGGCTTGTGGGTTTTGTAAAACGGAAAGAGGAAGAGGTACGGTGTGGTCGGTCATAAAACATATTCCCCGTTCCGGGGAATGTCTTTTACGGTTCATTGTCTCTTACATGGTGTGAATTTTCGCATTATAAATTTTGAAGTAGCATCACTCCATGGCCCGAACAAAGGCAAGGTAATTTTATCTATAAAGCGCTTATGCAGCAGCGAACACACACACACATGCACACAATACGGAAAATGTCAAATGGGGAAAAAGAAAAACACACACTCAAACCTTAAACATTTTGTAACAGCATTTAAGACATTGTCCTCGTATTGACTTGTGCGTGTGTGCGTATGTGAAGAGGCATTTGGGCTCATTTGTTTGTCATGCAAGGATCCTTAAAGGCTATTTTGTGGATTTGAGATGCTCGACTGAACAATGGCCACTTGAAATCCTTTGTTCGAGACTTTGCCGCTGCTTTTCTTCACAGACTGAAGATGAAATACCAATCGGCCTGGTGGTGGCTGATGTTTTCCTAGGTTCGGTAATTTTATTTTCATTAGATTAATGTGTGTGTGTGTGTTTGTCCGTCCCTTCTGTTTTGTTTTCACAATTACCTGCTAAAAATCATGCTGACTTTCGAAATGTTTGTGATTTTACACATTGTCTTTGTTCTGGGCGGAAAGTATCAATTGTTTGTTTGCGGAGCGCAGTGGACAGACCAACTGACGGACGGACGGGCCGCACCGTTCAAGGCGCATGCGCAACTGGCCATAAAACGGTAAAGGTGTGATTTCTAACAGCCTTCCTTTGGTTCAATCTCACGTCTTGACAGTCAGTCAGACGGACAGACAAACTTCTTGTTGTCGTTGTTTGCCTTCGAGTATTCGATGCTGTTTGTCGCAAGTCAAGATGTTGTTTATTTTCTTCCCTTTTGTCCGTTCTGCTTTGTTTCGCTGTAAAGGTCGGCTGTACTCACAAGGACCGGACAAAGGACATGGCCAATGGTCACACATAGCAAGGAGAGGGTTTTGTAAGTCAATTACGAAATCCTCTTGTTGTCTCCGTTGTTTCCAAATCGCCTTATTGATAATGAGGGCCTGCGATAGTTAATCATCACGCATACAAAAGCAGCAAATCTGTCCCTCTATCCGACCGGACATCTGCGGTGGCCTCTGCGATCTGCTTGTGGTTTATGTCAAAGAAAAAGGTGTTTCCATGCTCATATCTACGTATATGGGCAATTATTCGGCACACGCACCGCCGCCCTGATGCTCGTTATCAGATGCCCGCTTCTGTACTCTACATAGAAAGCCAAGGCAGACTGCATCGTAGATCTTCGTGGTAGCGTGCGTGGTGGTACCCTCTAAAAAGTCAAACCATCATCGCTGTGTGGGATCAGCAACTGCCCATCCCGTCCGAGATCGAAATGTAAAAATAATTATTGTCTCGGATATGAAATTTATATTTCCATAACGATGGGGCGTAACTCAAGCATTGTTTAACCTCAAAATCTACAAATTTGTTTCAGTTTATTTATTTATACGAGTGATAAATACGTATGTACATACCTAGCACTAAATACGTCTCACGATCTTAGACCGACCGACAAAACGTTTAAACGATACCTTTGGCTGGCCATTGGTATCGGCAGCGGGCCTGTGAAGAAGAGTGTCAGCAGCTCAACTACCAGATTTTTCATATTTCGAAATATGGTTTCGGTTCGAATTTGTTTCATGCCCGATTGAGTTCATAAATTATTATACATGGATTGATTTTTCTCCGTTTTATAAGCGGTTTTCACACAAAACAATAACAAAACCGATCTATTTAATATTCATCAGTACGAGATTATGCATTTATTTATTTTGGGGACTTCTACTCGTACAGACGGACAGACGGACGGACACACAGACTTGCCGATGTCGATTCATGTATACGGATGGCGTTTTCGAGGGAGGGGGGCGTTGGTAGCTAGATTATTGGCATTTGCTGGAGATTATTGATAGTTTCTCAAGCTGGGTTTAGCGGAGTTTTGCTTTTGTTTATTTCAAAGCACTGATTCGAGCGTAGACGGCAACGGCGATGACATTTCCTCTGCGCCACCGGCACAACCCCACGGCTATTGCGACCGCTGATCTCCAGCTGTTCCATTCACATGTTTAAGCTGCTGGGAACAATGAAGTGTTGAATTTATAATGTAGCACAATATAAACTATGTTTTCTTTTTATTATTATGGTTATTGTTCGTTCGAGTATTTAATTTGTTTATTTATTACACGTTCAGGAATTTCGAACATAAATCAATTTTCAGTTGAAAACCTGACTTTCCACTCTCTCTTTTTCCTCGTAAAGGAACTACACGAGTGTCGTAGTGTAAATCGGGGAATCCAAAAATAATTTCATCAAACTTTACAGCCCTGGTAACTCTATGTGCTAAGTGACACTGACTCTCGTGCCAGATTTGTGTGCTCGTACAGATATCGCTTACAAGCAGCTGTCAACGTTTTGATATTTCTATCTGTGATTATCTTGTCAAACGGATTGAATTTGATTTGTTGCCAATGGATTCGTTTGCTGGCCGCCACATATCCACGTCTATTTATTGACCATATAGGCGCTTCAATACGAAAAATTGCAAACCTTTAGAGATTCAATCGTGTAACATGGACAGCATGGACGGTGCCATTATAATTTTTGTTCATCTGGGTTTCTCTCAAAAAAACCTCCTTCGTATTGTGAGCCTCCGTGGCGTGTGCACGACTTTCACACAGGTAAACCAGTTTAAAGGCAGGGATGCATGAACATATTACTTTTTTTTGAACAGCAAGTATAGTAGAGATTTAACTTAAAGCCATCAGGGGGCTTCTCTATAAAATATATCAGCCGTTCGGAAACGGCTTTTGTCAAAGCATTTGATCTTGCCCAGATTACTAATTTGACAGAAGTTCCCCGGCGCTCCCGATTAAACTAGTAGGAAATGTTAAAAAAATAAATAAACGGCTAGTGTAACCTTCATACCATATGAGATATTAAGGTTACACTGGCACTCACTCAGACATTTTTGTTGAGATTATATTCAACCTCCTTTAACACAACTTATTTTGGAAAATGTTTGTGCTGAACCTTGGCTTGAAGTTAAACCACCTTTTTATGCTAACGCTTTTCGCCTTAAATGATATCCTTGGGGATTTCTACTTCCTGAATCTATGTTAAAAATGCCTTTGCCTAAAAGGGCCACAACATCAACTACCGTCGAATTTATTTTTGTAGAATGAAAGGAGCAAAAAAAAACTGTAGGCATAATTGTTGTTCTGGATTGTGGCAGAAACATCCGTCCATTCAAAGATATTTGGCCTTTATAAATTAATTTGTTTTACAAATGTGTAGTAAAAATATACTTTGTACATTATTCAGGGCCGTCTTTTTCATTTACAATTTCATTCGTGCAGCTTAAAACATTCGGATACATATTCAACGTCATATCGAGGCCCTACCGTGAAAAAGACGTAAGCGCCATATTTTTCGAAACTCGCTTTCTAATGAAATCCGATAGATAATTGAACGCTCTTAATCCCAAAATATTAAATATTATGTATGTACTTATATATTTGCAAAGATATAGCAAACTCAATTGTATCGCAATCCTCCAGATAAATTAGACAAAAAACTAAAAAAATATTCTTTCCTATAAAATTTTCTATTTGGCGCTTACGTCTTTTTCGCGATTACGGCTCGATATCGTCGCTCTCATGCTATTTTGATCCAAACGCTATTTCTGATATTGGAAAAAGCAAATTTAAAAAAGAATTATGTGTTTCCTAAACGAACCAATGTAATTACCTACTTTTTGTCAGTTTTTCTGGAGCAAAGTTTCTTCATGCGAAATGTTACCGAATATACGTCAAATTCGTGAATTTTAGAACTTACAAACAAAATGGGGTCTGAATCAAAATAGCATGCGAGCGACGATGTACCCGTAGGAGTGCATATTAGGGTGTACTAAAAAATGGTTTTAAAACTTTTAAATCAGCACTGCTTTCAAATTGTCAAGGGCACTTTTAGTCTATTAGCGCTGTTTAACGTTGCTACTTCTAGTGCCTTTTAGAAAATATTTTACTTAATTTTCGAGAAAAAACATTATTATATAATAAAAATGGCCAACACAATCAAATATATTTAGATTATAAGTTGCCATAACCAATAAGCATTTAAACCATTATTGTACAAAGTATTACTCAACTATTTTACCCCAAAAACAAATCCAAACTTCAACACCTGACTGGGGCCAACAACAGTAATTCTTTAACTCCTCTATCTCCCCACATACAAATTAATACAAACATCAGTACACCCTAATACATAAATTTTTACAAACATATATGTGACAGCGCATAGATAAAGGGACCTAAGGGGGAAAGATCAATTTTCACTTTTTTTTGATGTGGACAACATCTGAGCATCGAATGAGACCGATCCCATGCTCCAAAAGTTTTCCCTCCCAGAGATATGCGCGTTTTATGAAAGTGATGGTACACCTAAAATACACGTATTTAAATCTTTAAAATGGCTGTCCTGAACAAAACTGGTTTTTACCCTTAGGTCCCTTTCTATTTTGCGCGTCACATATAGAAAAATGTACATACATACGAGTACATATATAAAACTACAAGGGAATTTAATAAGTTTTGAATTTATTATTTCCAAATAACAAAAATAAAGAGAGAGAAAACAGCAAAACAACCATTTCGTTTTCCCCTCTTGGGATTCTAGTATGATGAGCGTTTATTTTATTGTATGGATTTTCAACGAACCAACCCGTCCATCCAACCAACCGACAGACCAACAACCAACCAGCCGACGACGCCGGGGCAGCACACCGAAAACCGTAAATGCCACAACATACAAATGCAGGCATACGACGTGAAATGCTGTAGACCCAATGGAACAACAACTGAAGGCAAGAACATTACCATGGAGGCAGCGCTGATGCACCATGCGAGCATTGCATACGAGGAATGAAAACCAACTTCAAATACGAGTAATAGAAAATACTCAGACGGAGAGGAACGAAATGGGGAAAAGAAAAAACTTCATTAACACTTAATGTCAATTCATGCAACATGTTTTCGCAAAATTTATTTGCGATATTAATTTTTAGAGTTGTGGTTAACTGCACATCACTGACATCACCACACCACGGTGCACGACGCTGTACGTTGAGCGTTTAACGCGAGGAAGGCCACAACAACAAATCGACAAAATCCCCATGAATGGAGTGGAGCAGAACGACACCGGCTGATTCGCCTGCACTCGCTTCTACATGTGTGCATGTGTGTGTGTTCATAGTCAATTCCACGCGCAGAATGAGTATTTTAATAAGAACATCATCGCTGATCGCGATCGCCACAATCCGGGACGGAGACTGAGGCGATGGAGGGCGCAGCTCATACACCGGATCATCAACAAGCCAACCACATCCTCTCTCTTTCCCCGCCTGCCCATCTACCACTTTGACCAGAAGTTTACGAGAAAATTCATATGCAAATATTGTGATAGCGTAGATTAAGCGAGAGAATATGAAATGATCATCGGCGAAAAATTGTTGTTTCCACCGGCCACAACTCCAAGAAATCATAAAAGTTTGTGTTTTTTCTTGCACTCCACACGGGAATTTATAGTATTTGACCGATTTGTGGCGATTGCCGTTGTCGTCGTTGTGGCCGTCATTTGAATGACAAGACACCAGCACAAACACACTCTTTCTCTCCGTGTTCCTGGTTGCCACCTCGTTGCAGCAACATACAGCAGACGTCGTAGACTACTTGTTCCCAAGTGACCATATCATTTGATGGCTTTCGACAAGTGCTTTATATTAACAAATTTATGTAATGCTCCGGCGAAAATACGATTGGCCAGGATCATAAAATGATCATGCCTTTGGCGGACTTTGACTTTGCGCTCAGAGACCGGTGGCATTGGAATTGGAGTTATGGATTGTGTTCGATGCAAGCGAGATGATGTGGCAATGTAGGGGGTTTTTAAACAACATAACTAAAGCGGTGGAAGGCGGAACTGATTGAGGACTTCTTCCAGAATAAAATCATTAGGTTAAAGGTGGCGTTGCAAGATGAAGACCGGATACAGATCGGTCTCGAGATATGATGTAAAGTCCGGCATGGATTTGGATTTCTGGAACGAAGTATTAGTCTTTTATCCTGTCAAATATTTTGTAGTCATCAACTAAAAAAGAACTTTTTTTAAATCGGTCAAATAAGTTGGCATACTATTCGCCGTTTATTGTTATTTTCCTTTTGAAGGTAATCGATGTGGATTATACCGCATGCATTTAAAAAACTGTTGTCATCACCTTATTGGCCGACAAAGTCACCTTGGCCTCCTTCGAAGCCGGTTCACAGGGAGAAACCCATTGTTTAGACTGCTGCTTGGTCTCCGGAGTGTTGTATTGGGTCCGTGTTCATTCACAGTTACAAAACGCCGCAAAAACTCATTCGAATTGCGGTTAAACAACGCAAAACAATCCTTTGAAGTTGGCATACGAATACGTTCATGGTCAATAGAGAGCAAACGCGGCACTCATCTTGCAGACAGCTTTCTGAAATCCAACTGATCATGTAAATTCGAAACCACAAATTCGAAACCACACCATATGAAACCACACCATCCGCCTCAGTCTCCGTCCCGAATTGTGGCGATCGCGATCAGCGATGATGTTCTTATTAAAATACTCATTCTGCGCGTGCCATATGAAATGCGTGTGGCATCAACAATCTCACGCACTTTTACACTTCGATCGGCCAACACCATATCGTGGATTCGACCTCAATTGGACGTCCATAACGTTAAGCGTTATTTGTACTTGTGCGACCACAACGAAAGTCAGTATACTACTTTTTACCATTGAAGTACATGGTGAAGAGTCCCCATTTTATTTATCAAGCTTTTCCATGGTTTGTTTGACAGTTTTTTTCCGCAAAAAATAATGTTTATCAGCACTCGAAACTAACAAAATCCACGAGGTCATATATTTTAAACAGCTGTTAAGCACAAACTAAATGACGGAACTCTCTCAAAATTTGACAGTTGTCTATTAACAGATAGTACTTGATGGGAGCAGTGTTGCATTTCATGTAACTACGAGGGAAGTTAGAAAAGTCACTGAATTATTGATATGCCCTCGTACAATGAAGAACGTTTGCACATAAGCGGTTTCCACTAGCGTAAATTGATGTAAATAAATGACAGTTTAAACAAGTAATATAAATAACAAATTGATGTTTACGTTCAAACTTACCAAAATCGAAGTGGGCTAACCGTCCGTACAAATCGTAAAATTTTAAATCCATCCAATCAAATTTGGACGTAAAAGCCTTAAACGGCCACTCTGATCTCAAAGAAAATTAGTTTATAGTATTAACAAACCGTCTATTTATTGATTAACCAGTATTGATTAACTAACATATCACGAATACTTCGTGCTACGTACGCAGCTATATTTGGGCTAGCTCATCGTAGATATGCAAATTACTTGGGCCAGTGTTTAGCCTAACATGGCCCTTGCTAATGATTACAGTCTTCTAAAGTTGTAGTGTGACTAAAATAATTTTCAGTTTTTAACAGTTTCTGCAGCTCATCTCCTGTCTTATCCAGCATTCAATGCGACACTCTGTTAAATATTTTAAGCAGCTACAGATTGACGCGACGCATGCTCTGCGGCCGTCATTCGCTTTTTTTAAATAAATAGTTTTTTTTAAGTAAATAGTTTTTTTAAATAAATACGTAGACTAATTTGGAATCGCGACTATAGTTTCGAATGTAAACATGGACTTTGGTTTAAGCGAAAATTGCAAAACAAATACGCTGCAAAAAAAGGAATTTCTGAGCTCTTAAGTTATTTTAGCTTTTTTCAATTTACTTTATAAACTGAATCTGAAGCAAATTAAAGAAAATTGTGTATCTTAAGTAATTATTTCATTGGCTTAAAATTAAGAAATATTTGCTGATTTTTGCGAAGATAATTTAGTCGTTGTATTGTGAGCCAATAAAATCTTTGGATAATGTTAGAATATGACTTAGTGTACAATCTTAAAGTGCTTATCTTAAATCCACAATTGCCACCGCCGCATCAACGGAAATTGCCAAACAGGATCTGCTCCATCGATTGCCACGCAGCAAACACCGGAGCTACAACTGCCAACATTCATCGATTCTTTTTTTTGTTTTTTTGGATTAGTATGCAATTTTTATTTCAGATTGCTTCTGACACTACTCTGGCTACTGCAAACAATTTGAAATCTCATATAAATTCATACATTTCAGTCATTCGTAATTTATGCACAGGTTATTGAAATTTTTGTATTATTCTGAAAAGCCACATTGAAATGTACAAAATAATGAACACACTTGCGGATTAAGAGTCAGACAGACGGGTGGACCGACTGAACGATGGATGAATGCACTTATATTTGGCGAACGGACGAGTGAGCGAGCGAGCGAGCGAGTGAAGAAACCAGAATCAATCGTTTAAATGGCGTGCCGGCTCTTCAGAACCAGTAAAACTGTAATAAACGCTGACAAACAGCAGCGAATGCAACAAGTTTTGCTGGCTGTCGTTATTTTTGATTTTAATATTTAATACTGGCTAGCCCGACCGAACCTTCTTTTTCTGTTTAGGCAAAGGCAATAACTTCAATTTGTTTTCTTCTGTCACTTAGCTTTTGTTGGCTTGAATAAAACAAAGAGGTGCTGCGCTACGGGGTAATACAGAAATTCCTCATTTGGTTTTTGAGCTTGTTTCGTATTTCTTTCTAAGTCGATGATTTTTTATAAGTTATTGTGTATTAAATATGCACTCTCACACACACACACATGTATATTCGATCAACTCTATTGCTGACAAATCGTTTATTTTGTTTTCGTGCTTGTCCATGGGATTGTTGTTGCTGTTGCTCCGTAATCGCCTAATAAATCATTTTGGCATCCGAATCGTTTGGAGTCTTTGTTACCCTGCCGAAATTCCAACAATTACATTGGAATGCCACTTAATCCTCCCGGTCTTGTATGCGGCCAGCAGCCAATAGGTGTAAGCGATTTGATCGGCCAAGTATGTGGTTCAAGCAATTGAATCTGCTAACGGATTTCGGTGGGCCGCTTAGGGGGAAACATACATACAAATCATATTCGGCTATTATGAATACATATTTATCAAGGAAAGCAAGTCGGTAGTTAATTTTATGTCATTTTTTATTTTATTATTAACATTTCATTTGCTTATATCAATTCGCAGTTAAAAGATTGCTCAAAATATTTACATATCAATGCTCGTTGGTGTGTGTAAGGCATTTTTAGAAGCACTCACACATGTACACTAGGGTTAGTCACTTTTTTTTGCGGAGATTGCTCTCGCAGTATGTGGTAGGGCTTGGAAAACTATGAAGAACTGCATGTTTAGTTTTTTGAAATGGTGAAAAAACTTCCCCCCCAAAATGCATTTACTTTTGCTCGAAACCGATTTTTTATTTTCAATTTTTTGTGATATTAAAAATTTGAGAATTTTTTTTTTCGAAGTTAGACCTTCAAATATCGTTCCTTACATAATTCTGGCACGCTGAACACGAATCTGCTATTTTATTCCAGATAGCTCATGTAGTTTTTGAGATATGGCGATTGCAAAATTTGCAATATACTAAACTCATTTTGTCTAGACATTAAATTTTAAGCCCCCTACTTTAATAATATTACATAATCTCTATAAATTGACACAAAAGCCAAAGTATACAAAGCCTACTTCGTAGAAATTAAAAAACAAACTTGTAGGTTTTGTATTATTCACAAAGAACATCTTTGCAAATTTTATAATCGCCATATCTCGAAAACTACAGGAGCTATCTTCAATTAAATTGTAGATTCGTGTTCAGCGTACCATAATTATGTAAGAAACGACTTTTGAAGGTCCAATTACGATTTTTTTTTTTTTTTAAATTTTTAATATCACAAAAAATGGAAATTAAAAAAACCGATTTCCAGCAAAAGTAAATGCATTTTGGGGGGGAAGTTTTTTTACCATATCAAAAAAGTAAACATGCAGTTCTTCATGGTTTTTCATGTCCTACATCATATTGCGAGAGCAATTCGATATTCGACAAAAGTCAAAAAAGTGACTAACCCTAATGTACACTGAAGTCGCTCGCAGCTAAAAGTTTCGGCAGGGCGACTTTTCCCGACTTGCAATGAGATTAATGAATATATAGATAATATTTGAAAGATACGAGTAACTTTGTACATTCATAATTAGGTGCGAGGGCGGATCGGAAAGTATTCCATCTCATTCGCTTGCTCAAGAATCCGCTTTTGAATACAATTCTGTAACTTTCAGTTATTAGTGACATATTGAGACTATAGTTTGCAGTTGATATCTGTCATTATCTCAAACACGATAGGGCGATGGTTGGGATTAAATTCCCAGGATAAACATAGTCTGAGAATTTTATGTAACACCAATTTCAAGATGGCAGCGCAGTAGTCATGCGATCTCACATGTAAAAAACGCATTCGATCAGGGCTACCTACAATCAGGATTACCTAAAATCAAGGTTATCTACATCGTTGCGACTGGACATTGTTTAATAGGTAACTAGGCGATGCACATGGGTATCCCATGTAGACACTACTTAACAAGTCGACAGAATGTAAAAGTACAGGAGTCTGTGGGGGGCATTTGCAATGCGCATATGCGCGGGTCTTCTTCGATTACGATCTAGCAGATGTGCCTCTCAAATCACTCTTCAACTTTATTGAAGGGTAGGGCTTGTTTCGAATTGCTGGATCCATCTGATAGCCATAGCGGATACCGGACAAGGTGCCGTACATCTTCTCTATCTACAAATATACCTTTTTCTGCTCTCACCCCTACACTCACTCACTCTTCCCTCTCTCTCTCTCTCCCTCTCTTTATTGTGCTCCCCTTTTCAGGAGGGTTCCACAAAGGGCCTTTGTGGCTTCGACATGTTTCTCCGGCGGGCGACGTTTTTAGCCTAAGCGTAAAACATATCAAATTTGACAATTAACATATCAACAAAAATAAATTCGAAATCAGCTGGCGGCATGTTTACTCTACCGTCGTTGCATGAACTGAAGTTAGGCCAACAGCTATCCGAAAAAGCTGTAATAGCACGAACTACTAATAATAAACGCTAAATGCCGCAGCGTCTTTTATACAAAACGAATCTCTTATTGGTGGAGAAAAAGTGACAGCTGCCGCTTTGAAATAATCGCACGAGATAGTCATACTCTCAAATCCCTGCTGAGTATATCATGGCAGTTGGCTTCTTATGCCTTGCTGCAACTGAATCATTCTGGTCCACTCGACTAGCTTGTCTTAGCCAGCACATCCGCTGTATTTCTGTTTTACGGGAGTGAAGGGAGGGCATTGTTCCCAAGTTGTATGCTAAGCCCAAAGTAGCATCTAGCATTACTCTTTCAACAACAAATTAACCTCATCGATAATGATAATATCTATTTTTTTTTTGCTTAAATCAGAACTACTATTATTGTGTATATGGTTGTGGTACAGCCATATTATGATCTTCAATAGTATGATTCAAATACAACCATACTTTGGTCTATATAACCATACAATGATCCTCACGATAATTGTATGATTCACACATAACCATACTATGACCTCCATAACCATAGTATGATTCACAGTCAACCATACTATGATTTCCACAAACATAGTATGTTTCACATACAACCATAGTATGACCCTCACAACCATAGTAGGATTCACTCGCAACCATGTTATGATCCCTACAGCCATAGTATGATCACACACAATTGTACTATGGCCCCCAATATTATTTATAAGAATTGGGTTAAGTTGTCAATGATAGATTTGAATTTCGAAAATTCTTTAAAAATACTTTAAATTCAAAATAATAGGAGTGATTTATTTAACAGTAGAACGTAAGCGTTTTTATTAACAATATTTTAGTTAAACAAAGCCGTTAGATCCGTAACAATAACATTGTTCTAAAAAGCATATTCAAATGATGAAACATTATAATCATACGGTATGATTGCCGCAATCATATTATTGTCAACATAAATCCCAAAAAACAATACTTTTGTCGCACCAACCATTTTTATAAAGTTGCTACAACCATATTATGATTTTTAAAATTTGGCAATAATATAAATGTTGTTATAATATTAATGTTGCGGCCATCATACTATTGTCAAATTAAATTCTGTAAACAATAATATGGTTGCGACGAACACACTTTTATTGCGGAGAACATACTATTGTTGCCGTGAGCATATAGTGACCATGTTTTTTCTAAAAAATTCTAAGAGGAAGATACATATCGAACAATATTTAAACGACTTTTTTTTTATTAAAATATCGGATTTTTTAGTGGTGGCATTGCGTTGTACGCGGCACCGGTACCAATTTAAAATACTAGACTTCGGTCAGAGTCTGATCTGCTCTCGCTCGCTTGGCTCGAACACCGTCTACTGGCTTTGAAATCAATTCCATCACTGGCTGTTGTTGCAGTTGTTGTTGTTGTTGTTGCCGCTTCTGGCGGCAAATATTGTGTGTTATTCAAATGGCCAACTGCTGTGGAAAAATTAATGTCAACTTAAGATTATTTATAAATTTTATGTTATTGGCCAAAAACAAAAGACCAAAACACGTTTTGGCCAGCCGATATCATAAAACCCCAATACGCGACTAAAGGCAAAAGAAACCTCAACCGGCAGCACAAAAACACAACAACAACAGCAGTCAACGGCGGCAGCAGCAATAGCCACGATCGAATATGAAACGCACATTTGGTCAAAACGATAAACAGTAGTAAAAATATGTTTTAACCAAACTGTGTGACGTTGTTGTTGTGGCGACGATACTGCCGAAGAAGAAGACTGGTTCGAGGGCGCTACACTCTCGCTGACGAGCATAAAGAGCGTTATAAAAACCGGAGATAATCCCATACAAAGTTGTTGGAAAATAGGCTGGTGTTGTTGTTTCGAACAGAGTAAGAACGTTTTATTATCACTCGGCATCTTTTTGTCATGTTCATGAGAGTGCGCCACTCGGGCAGTTAATAGCATCAGCATCTTGGGTCAGCCAGCGTTGCCACCTGTCTGCTTTTACCACAAAACGATCGCAAAGACAGCGGAGCTGTCGAATGATTGGGAATGTTCATTGTAATCATTGTGGGAAAATATTTAGAATATCACGGTCAAGACGGAATGAAATGTAAATCACACAACGCTTTTATCATGTCGCCATTTTTGTGTTGTTGTAGTTGCTGCTGCTGCTGTTGAGTCTGCGACAGCCGTCGTTGTTCTCGAGGGTGCTGTTTCGTGTCCCAGTCAACAGCAACAACGGTATGAAATATGTAAATTTCTCGTTTTGTCGTTCGACGTGAAGAAAGTCATAAAAACGTAACATTTTATAAAGCGCTGAACGAAACAAAACAAACGGCAAAACAACCAGAGCTCCGCTCAGGCAGCAGCCTAAAAGTGTACGCTTGTATTTTAACCGCCGCTGTTTGCCCGGATCGCCCTCTCCCCACCACCCTCGCCCCGGTCGAATCCAAAGGCCATAAACTCTTCATCAAACAGCATCCGTGCCATACTTGTAATCCCGTTCGAACATAACCCATAGTCAAAAGTGAAAAAAAGCAAAACGAAACAAAGAAGAAAAAAAACGAAAAAGATACAATAAAATGTTGTCAACACGATCGGCTTATGTGGTCAATAAAAATGTACAATCTTACCTTCTGTTTATGTTTAGTAATAATAATAAAATATAAAAAAGAACACTCACCCATACACACACCACAGATCAGATGCTCACACAGATACGAATGAATAACCTTTACCAAGACAACAGTCCGGTGTGCTATTCACAGTCATCGGATATTTTTCACATTCGGATGGTACGCGCGTTTTTTGTTGAGGCTATTTCTTCGGGTCCCCCTCTCCCTCCCGGTCCATAAATTCATATCAACAGCGGCCATAAATAAGAATAAGCTATTATTTTTTCAATAAATTAAATGGTGAAACAATAGACCGATTTCTCTTAAATGTTTCTATTTTCAATTCGAAACATAATCTCACGCGCGTACACACGCTACTTTCAACAAGATGTCACACACTTCAGAGTCGCGGCTATTCAAATTTTAGGCAAACAACTTAAGTGTGGAAGTGCGATGTAGCTAAACTGCGACCTTGTCAGGTGGCATCCCGCCGTTATCAAAAAATTTAGAAAAAACCGACTGCAAATGTTTCGCAAGTTGGGAGAATTTCAAAGTTATCGGAAATTTTGCACTCATATGCCTAAAGTCTTCTGCAATCAGTGACAGTGAATCAATTATGGCAGTACATACCATTCAGCAGGTTTGTATGCTAGAGAAACGATTTTGTCTCTTGCCGCTAGAAAGCGCACTTCTGCTGGGCGATTTCTTTGTTATAATTTTTTGTATTTCGTACTAAAGAAAATAGTTTTAAATTTTCACACAACACAACTTTTCAAAGTGGAATTAAGTTGGCTTAAATTGATTTTTTACGAGTATGTTTCAAACTTGGAATTGGCTTCATACACGGTCTATTGTGGTTGTCTATTATAAAAGATAAATCACACCTTAAGTTCTACAGGTAGCCGCCCTTGTGCAATGACAGGCCGCTTTCAAACTCAGCAGATCTATATTTTTTACATTTTCAAAAGGAAAAATTTAATTCCACCAGATTTTCAAGAAGATACTCCTCCACATACTATAAGGTATATTCAACAGGTGCTCTACCACGTTGATCTTACCCTTACCCAAGCGACAGTATCTCCTAGACAACTCCGGTATCGTATATGTTTCTCATATACTCCTATGTTCATGTTGAGCTTATCGAATTCTATTTCTCACCAGCGGTCTCTAGTGAAATGTACAAAAACTTGAATAACTACAATTGGTTTGCAGGGATCTTAGGAGGTTTCACATTGATTATTTACTAATTATGTTTACAAAAACGTTTTATTTAAGGGAACTATTTGGGACATTGCGATGCATATCTTTTATTAGAGTTTTATATTTCAAGTTTAAGTCATTTCTATTTTGTAAATCTTGAAGTTATTGATAAAGATAAAGAAAGAAATAACAATAAACGTTGTAAACATTTAAGTTTTGATAACACATCAATATCAGAAAAGGACCTGCCGGAATGTGAGAAATTATTTAAATCAGCTAAAAAACTAATATTTTAATATGCTCTTTGGTAAGAATTTCACGTTATCATAAATTTAATAATCCGATCTATGGCGGTGAGTTAATTTAATTTGGCTAGTGTTTTTTGCAAATGTAAGAACTTAAACAGATTCATACATTTTCCAATCAAGAAACGAGTTGGAAAACAATTGCTAACTTTCATTAAAATTTGCACACTCCATGTGCCGACGTCTGTTGCACATGTTTATAGAGCTCGTGTTCGTTCCATTAAATCGGTTTATACAAAATTTGTCATTTCTATATTGTTGTTCACCTATCAACATCTTTAATTTCTACAATAATTAAGTGAACTAAAAATCGGATTTTTCGAGGTCCATATAATAGGCATTTGTTTAATCCACAATTTTATCTTTGGAGCTGAATCTCTTTCCATCAAGCCATTTTTTAGGGTTGGTAATGGCAAATATTCACTGGGGACTAAATCCATTGAGACTGCACTCGTATGCACCCGTGCATTATCTTGATAAACAATAACTTTTTTCTTGGCCATATGGGGTCGTTTTTTTAAAATATTCGTTAAATCGGTGCAATAACATTGAGTCCGGAGTGTTGTAGTGGATCCATGTTTCATCCACAATTAAAAACGCCGCAAAAACTCCTTCGAATTACGGTTAAACAACTTCAAACAATCCTTTGAAGTTGTCACGCAACTATGTTTGGTCAATTGAGAGAAACGCGGCAGTTGCCTTGAAGACATCTTTCTTCAACCCAACTGATTGTGTAAAATCGAAACACACCTGCATATGGCATCAACAATCTCACGCACTTTTACTCTTCGATCGATCAACACCATATCGTGGATTTTTCGAACTTTTCGGGTGTATTGACCTCAATTGGCCGTCAAGAATGTTCAGCCTCATTTGTACTTGAGCGACCACAACGCAAGTCAGTAAACTACTTTTTTTTACCGTTGAAATCGATAGTGAGGAGTCCCCAAAGGTTTATCAGGAATTTCCTTGGTTTGATTGACGGGTTTTTCCGCAAAAAAATGTTTAATGAGCACTCGGTATTCTCTTCTTTTTCCATTTTTAACAAAATCTACGAGGTTGTATTTTTTGATCAGCTGTTAAATACAAACTAAATGACGGAACTCTCTTAAAATGTGACAGTAGTCTATTAACAGATGGTACTTGCTATGTTGGAAAACTCACGGAATTATTGATATCCCCTCGTATATTGATATCCCACTCTTAATTAGTAGTTTTTTATAGAATTTGCTTACACTTTCTTTGAAAATCTATTGCAAATACGGACATTTGAAACAAAAATTATTTGTTTTATAGGATATCAAATTGTATTCAACCTATCATTGATTATTAATTTTATACATTAATACGATTTCCGCATGTTTATTCAATTTATAAACAATTTTTAAGCTCGAGTTCTTCTTCAGCTACATACTTAGTTAGATTATCTTTGATAATTGCAATATTGCGCAATTTCCCCAAATTGCATCAACAACAATTACGTATACCTAAAACAGAAATACAACCAGCTACTACATTAACTAAAAGCTATAATAGGTACATCAGTATTGTCTTAAATAATAGGTTATTTAAATTTAATTTAAACAAATAAAAAATCTGAAACAAATCTTGATATGAAAAACAAGAGATGCAAAGTTATTGATTTAATTAGCATATGTTGTAAAATGTAGAAGCACGTGAAACAATATATCTTTAATATTTTCTAAAAAAACGGGTGAAAATTATTTGATAGTATATACTTATATATATTTGTTTATTTGACTATCCTATGTCAATTTTTCCATGCAGCAATTACCGCAAGAGGACACTAGCACCAATATTGCTGTTTTTTATTCTCCGAATCACAAACAGGGCCATTTGTCTTTATCCTAATTCATTTAAAGTTTATGTAAATCAACCTTGAATTTGTGGATTAGGAGGTACGGAGATGTACGTACATCATGAATGAATGCATGACTTTTTAAAGTCAGCGCATGGATGTCACGTAAAAGTTAACAAAAATTGCAAAGGCAACAAATATCAAATAACGGCCATTTTCGAAAAATGAAAAACGAAACGAAAACAAATCTCACACTGAAAGCCAGCAACGCACAGCAACACCCACCCGTTGTGGCAATATGAAAACACACACACTTGTATATTACATGGAAGTATAAACGCGTATGTAGGCAAGAGTGTCTGCATGAAAACGTCGAAATATTAAACGAAAGTGACAGCGCGCAATCTCGTAACAGTCAATGTACACAAGCAGCTCACCATAAACGACAGGATGTAGGACCAAAAACCGCGCCATGGCTGTGTCTGGTCGCAAACACGCATACCAGTACGTACATGTACACGCACACATACATAGATATTTATTTGAGCCAGGAAAAAAGACAAAATGTGGTTCACATACAGCCACGGATGAAAAGCCGAAATCCATTTGTTTAGCACTGCCTCAAATCTAGTGTTGTTGTTTTTCTCATGTGTATTAAAAGGGGTCGCGTCTTTCTTTTAAAGAAATGTTTTAACGTGTTTATAGAGATTAATCTTGACCCAGTCGGCAATTTGAAATTTTTTTCATCTAATTTAAGCATTTTTTGACCCCCCTGCTCGATTAAAATACGCTTAAATGCACTCTTTTCCTAACCATAGGAGACTCTTTTGTCGGGAGAAAACGGTACCCTTCCCGCGACTCATCTTGAAGAGTCATTTATAAGCCGCTTTTCTAATCAGTTTAGAGTCACATATCAATCGTATGGACGAGCCTTTTTCGAGTCATTTGCCAATCGTATTCGCAAGCATTTTTCAGTCGTAGTTGCAACCGTGTACAGTCATTGTTCTGTCGTGGTTTCAACCATCTGCGAGTCTTTTGACAGTCGTACTTTTTTGTAATAAATAATTTTTAAGTCATTGTAAAACGTATAAAAAAATGAAAATATTACTAAATGTAAATTATAAAAATAAGTTTATTTGAATTATTGGTCAACAAATTCATTTAAAAAAAAAAAACAAAATAATAAGTTAAAATAAAAGAAAATTAAGAAAAACATAAAAAGTACACTCTCATAAAAATATTATAATCTTCAATACTGTAATAAAAAACGTTTAAAATTTATTTTAGACGTTTTCTTTTCATCGCCCTATCCTTCGCACGCACAAATTGGCGTTTATGTCTTTGGCAGTGCACTTTTAAACTTGAGATGGCAAATATCTAACACCAAAAAGATTTATTTTACGTTTTAAAAAATGGAGTTAGAGATTCTCGCTCTTACTAGTTATTTTTAAGAACCACTTGTGCTGGACCTGTGCTTTTTTCACTCGTCTGTTTAAAATTGAATTCTCCTTGAAAGGTTCAGGCACCACAAAACGAATAATAGTAAAAACTAAAAATCACAAAATGCAACTATAAGGCTCTTGCAACTATAACCAAATTGTCCTGAAATTAACAAAATCAACAACATAACGATCACTTTATCAAGATATAATGTTCAAATCAGTCCTATTCTTATTACTTACTGATCGAAACCAACTGTTTTAACGCCAGCTGCCAATGACTAATGCATTTTTCTATAGAGAAGTTTGTACGTGGCTTAGAGATAAATCACTTTCCGTAAAGTGGCCGGCATATACGAGGTGGAAACCCGCCGCTGAAAAATTTTTGGTTATTCTTACCCGGATTTGAAACTGGGTTTACTAGCATTATAGCCGTGCACACTACCATCAAACCACGGCGGTCCACTTGATTCTGTTAAAATTCCTAATGTGATTTTGAATTAGAACTTTCAAAGTCCTTGTATGAATTGCAAACGTTTTTAGCTTCCCTATTTACAATCTGTAAATGTTGGTTACGATCTTTTTTTGGGGACTTATTTTAGGCACCTTATCACCTTAAAAAACTCTAAAAAATGAGTCCCCTTAGAGTTTGTCATCTGAACGGTGGTGTCCACATGTGGTAGCTCTGACATAAAAAACTGCATAACAATGAACACAAATTAATTCATTTTTATAACAAACAAGAAGCAGGGTCCATTAATAATAGCTCATCATAAATTGTTAACTATAAATAAATCATAAGTTTGAAATGAATGAAAAACATTGAAATTAATAATTTTTTCAGATATATAGAAATGCTAAGCTATCGGTTTCTATAATCGTGAAGATTTAAGTCGATTTCTTTATTAATTGAAAAAATCATTTGATGTCTACCTTTTTGAAGATGAAAAATCTGGGTGCGGCACTTTTGGTTTAATGGGTAATTAATAATTATAATATATTGACATTACGCCAGCTATCTATTTTATAGATATATAAAATGAGTCCATCTGGGGAAGGAAAAGTATTTGATTTCCATATGAGTTGCAATGAAAAGGGAACAATGTATAGGATTTTGTGGAAATTTTGGAAAACAAATACGAGGGCGGTTCGGAAACTTCTTAGCCTAAAAAGCGCGGCATAAACAGAAAAAAGTTAAGTGTTTTGGAAACTTCCATCTCTGCTATGAACACATGTTAAATTTTGTTTCGATCTGGCAACTCCTTCATATAGAAATAGGTGTTCACAAAAGACGCATCCGCGATTTTTTTACAATGGAAAAATTAGAAATGCGTGGTGTCATTAAATATTTACATAAAAAAGGTTTATCGGGACAAGCAATTCATAATGATATGGTGAATGTGTTAGGTGAAAGTGCTCCTTCATATGCAACAGTAAAAAATTGGGTTGCTGAATTTAAACGTGGTCGTACAAGCATTGAAGATGAACCACGTAGTGGACGTCCAAAAACAGCAGCAACAACAGAAATTATAGCCAAAGTGCATGATATGGTAGTAAATGATCGACGAATAAAAGTGCGTGAAATAGCTAATATCATGGGCATCTCAAATGATCGAGTCCATTTAATTTTGCATGAAGAACTACAGATGAAAAAGCTTTTTGCAAGATGGGTGCCGCACTTGTTAACAGTCGACCAAAAACGCATAAGAATGAACATTTCTCAAGCTTGCTTGGATCGTTTTCAGCGAAATAAAATGGATTTTAAGCGTCGTTTCAAAACTGTTGATGAGACATGGATCCACCACTATACTCCAGAGACAAAAGAACAATCCAAACAATGGACTGAAGCTGGAGAAAGTGCCCTAAAGAAGGCAAAAACAATTCAATCGGCAAATAAGGTTATGGCAACGGTTTTTTGGGACTTTAAAGGTATTTCATTGATTGAATATCTGCAAAAGGGTAAAACAATAAATTCAGAGTACTATTGCAACCTTTTAGATCAACTAAATGTACAAATTCGAGAAAAACGCCCTGGCTTACAACACAAAAAAATAATTTTTCATCAAGACAACGCACCAGCGCACAAGAGTGTTTTAACAATGGCTAAAATCAACGAATTAAAGTACGAGTTGCTTGACCACCCACCTTATTCTCCTGATTTAGCTCCCAGTGACTTTTACCTGTTCCCAAATCTAAAATAATTCCTTGCTGGCAATCGTTTTACCTCAAATGAAGATGCAATTACAGTTGTAAACCACTATTTTGACCACTAGTTTTCCTTGAGGAAAACTATTTTAATCAGGGGATAGAATTGCTAGATAAGCGTTGGACTAAGTGTATTGAAGTTTCAGGAGATTATATTGAAAAATAATTTTTTTTTAAACTAACTGTTCTCTTTCATTGATAGGCTAAGAACTTTCCGCCCTCGTATTTGGTGACAAGATTTCTGGTTACAATGCCATTTTATTTATTTGGATGTGGTTTCTGAGTTTTCTGTGCCTTTGAATATTTTGTTATTTGTATATTAAATAATTCATCAAAGTCTATGAAAAAACAAAAATCTGCTTTAAGTCTCAGAGAACTAAAAGGAAGGCCTTGTCCTATGCACTCTACTGTCAGTTACAGTACATATGTGTTAAGTTTGTCATACACATTACAATCATCACGAGAGTGATGATTGTAATACGAGTTTGTCAACTGTCCCAGTTCGAGACGTTAGTAGATTGTTGCTGATGTTTTACAAGTTCAGCATGTGTCTGCAATACTACAAATATTGCTTTACTGAAAGATACGAGCACATATATTTATTGTCTAATTTACCATTTTAACCTCTTTTTCCCAAAAGACCCTCTTTAGGTGTCAAATTCCACACAAACTACAAGCTATAATTGCTGGTTAGCTCCAATGCCAATGGGATAACCAGTCATGCCGATAATGACTCTAAACAAATGTTAAATAATAATGTAGAGTTTATGATTGTTGCAACATCAATTTGTAATATAAATCAAAGTTATTTAGGAAATTTATACACGAAACAGATTTGAACATGCACATGAAATCGACTGAAGTCTTACATTCCACTTGGAGAATTGTTTGGTTTTGAATCTTTTGGGAATGAAACAATATTTGAGGCGGATGAATTTCATTAGACAACTTTAAACTCTCTACATATCAACAATTTAATTGATGTTATTTAGTAATTGTGGCCAGTCATGGTTCAAAGGTTTTGACAACCTTGGCTTTCTCTAGGTAGGATCATCGGAAATGCCATTCTATTCAAACTATGTTTGTGTCTTCTTCCGTCGGCTGATAATTTCGTTTAGAAACTATGATTTTGATTGACACAAAATCCTTCGCAGATTTTAAAAATAATCGATTAAAGGTTTCGATATCGAATGCACAGAAAATTGTGTCGCGATATATTGTGCGAATATATATTATGTTCATCCCGGCGGGATATGTCCTATACCATGAGTAGCTTAAATGAGAAAATAAATCCTTAGAAGAGTTAAATAGATGTGTATGGTCCCAGTTTTCTTCGTGTGACAACCGCCGGTATACCTTTACACAAGTGGCTTATGTCATTTTCTATCTTTTTTAGATTTTGTAATTTGCCCGAATTTTCAATATTAAATCCAACCATTCGCAGGACTCTGTCCAACATAAATTATTCTTTTTTTGCCAAAATAATGAAAACAGTTTTGGTGAAAATGATGCATCATTAATTAGTTACGGGAAACTTAAATTTTGTAACAGCACAACAAACGTTGTGTCTGACGATAATAATTCTTTAACGTCGTTTGTCGTTGTTGCCACTCTTACATGATTGGCAACCTTAATCGTAAAACCATTTCGTGAATACGGAAATCATTTTTAAAAGCTCTAAAGATTTTAAAAACTATTCTGTGTGCATAACGTTATCGTACAAACCAATTCAGCAACTCACACAACTTTCACGTTTTTCATAGATTTTTCTTGTAATGACTCTGCTGACTGATTGTATTTACAAAAATAACTTCTACACATTGAACAGGGATTACGAGTAAACCGGCTCAAGACCTCTTGCTTCTATATTTAAATAGAAGACAAGTTTTTAACAAAATGGCAAAGTGACATTGATTTTTGTGGCTGCACACTACTTTTATCATGATTTCGGGTCCGTGACAACCCCTTTCAGAAAGCCTTGCTGCAATTGTTGAAAGTAAAACCGACGGAAAAGCCACTAACAGTTCGTCGGATTGGTATTACTGATTTTCGTCAGTCTGGATGGGCCCTTTCGATTACGTAGTCAATCGAGAAATATGTCATTCGGACTAATTCAGTCTTATACAAGTATTTCCGCTCGCTTCGCCATTCAAATTAGGTTTGAAATTTAATATTAATATTTATGAAAACAGATTAGAAAAAGAGCTAGTTATGCCTCTTAGAAGGGACTTGTGCGTTACGTGAGAGAATTGATCACTTTAGGAAGGTTGTACTGTATATATGAGTATGTGTGTACATATGTGGATGTGGCTGCATGTGTGCGAGAGTGTGTAAGCGGTTTACTGAACATATATTTTCGCTGCCAATTACTACGTACATATGAACGTAACGTAACGCAACAAAGCCAAATACGAACCTGGAAGCCATCATTGTGTACTTCCCTTCCATATTGTTCATGTATCACAACACACACACACACATACCCATATGTGTATTTATGATGAACATATGTGTGTGTAGATGTATGGGTATATGTAAACATATTCTATGTGTCCATATTAAATGTTCTTATCGCATATCCATTGAAACGGGCGTTCACCACAAACAAGAGAGCAGTCAACTGAGCTGAGTGGCTGCCTGATGGTGTTGGTGACTGTATAATAACGGAGTCATGGCTGTAGCAGCCGACTTTACTTCCCTGGATAGGATAGTATGGGATGGGATGGGAGAGAGGCCTGTTATCCTGACACCCGTCTATTGTGTATGAATATGAGTATTTAATATGATTGTATGTTTGTTTTATGATTCTATCTGCTTTGTACGCATGAAGTATGTGTGCAGGCATGTTTGTGTGTGCTCAATATGTTTGTAAGCCTAAATACTGCAAACGAGTGCGTACGTACCCATTTCAAGTGATCCTTGTGAGCAGATACGAGCATTACAATAGGCGTATATTTAGGGGTATCTTTTCATTGTGCTGTTTACCACCACACCAGCTACCAGTGGGGTTCGTGGTCTGCCATCAGTGAATATATCCAAACATCCATCCACCAGTCCGTCCCTCTTACTTACCCTCTGTGTACGTGCACACGTACTTATGTACATACGTACCTACCTAACGACTGACTTCGTAGTATTTACGTAAGTACGTGTGTAATGTCATAAATAATTTTGACATTTCTCACAGGCTACTCGTACTTTTAATGCCACCGAACCTCTGGACGAGGAAAACATTTGACTTTGTGGTGTGTGTTGTAAACACGTAAGCAAAAACACAAAACATGTTCACATGTTTTACGAGCGTAGCACAACGATGCATTTGTATGCCTAGTAATTGTATTCAAGTCATTTTGTTTTTCAATTCACACGCATTAACTAATTTGGTGTGGCAGCATAGGCCGAAGGAGTCCTTAAACGGCGCTATCGGTAGGGCAAACCAACCGCATCAGCTTCGTTTTATGCCAGCTTGCCTTAGAGTGATGGACTGCAGTTCAGTGCCGATGTAAGTAAGCTGTTGTCTGACATGATGGACTTCCTTGAATTACCTTGGCCTGCTCGCTCGCTCGCTCACATGTATCACATCACATTGCTATTTGCACAGTTGTTTTTCACCATCTTTTCATTTGGCTCTAGCTAGTTAGCATTTGTTAGTTAGTTTGGCTTTAGCAATAAAAGAATAAAAGTCTGATAGTTTTTGTTTACCTTTCATCGGCGAGAGCGGGTGGGGATTGGGAATACACTTGTCGGCAATTTGATTGTTGTGAATATTATATTTTTGTTGTTTTTTCTTCAATATTTATTAACCTACAACTGTATGTGGCATCTGTGTGTCGACGAGTGTATCTTTGGTGTTTTTCGCTGTTTGCCCTTTTGTTTTATTTTTTTTTGTGTAAAATTAAATGGCAACAACACCATTTGGTGGCTTTTGTTCTTTCCCCGCCGCCAACGCTGTGGGCTTTTGAACTTTTGCCGACACTTTCAATGCCTCCAATACGTCCATATGGAGGATGTATTTATGTATGAATGTTTGTATTTATTTAGTTGTTATTGAATAAATTATTTACCGTTTTTGCCGTATTTGTTATTGCTGTTATTGTTGTTGGCCACCACTCACCGACGGCTTATTTGTCATTGTCATTTGATCCATATTTCATTTATTTCACGAATGACAAAAAAATACCCCAGCCAGCAGCAGACGAAATACGAAGAAAATCAGCATACATATGTACATTAGCAATCATAAACTCTTTAAATTTCGAACTGAACGAAATCGAAATCTAAAACAAGTACGGGCAAAAGAAACGCTCATTATTCGATTAATGAGCCAGCAATTATGTTATTAAACATCTTAATTAATTGAATAACACACGGCACAACAATGGCTAGAATTTGGATGCCGATTAATTAGCCCAATTAAAAGTGTCCAATATACATTATTGCGATTTAAAAAATGCCCCACCACCAACACATTGACTCCAGCTTGTTATTGCAATAATCGCAATTCGTAACAAATTGTGTTTGATAACTTAATTAGTTGCTGGCCCTAACACCTGTTGTTATTTGCCTGAGATTAAGGAGCTATTCATCAAAACGCATCTCTGCCTTTTTAGGGTGACAAAACTACAAGGCATTGGGCTCGTGTTCCCCCAATTAAAATACATATTTAACGAATTGCTGGATTTCTGTCAGTCGGAATGAAATGGACTAAAAATAACATTACAACCTGTGGTTGTTCTTCCTAGCATTTCGTTCTGGTGCGTCTTTTTTCATTTCGCTTTGACATACACCAAATGTGCAAAATTGAGGTATGACCATTTTGGATCTATTCAAACGGACAAAACTAGAAGCTTACTTAATACAAAAAAGTAGAATTTGCAACTATTATCCCGATACTCGTATTTATGAGAAAACGATCTTTTACTCTACTAGTTTTAGCCAGTCTAAATTGACTCTTCTCAGCCTTTATGGTCGTTTTGTATGTATTACAAAAATGGCTAATGAAAACAGAAACAGTTCTCTAGGTAGTTTTCCCATACAAAATGAATGACAACTTTTACCTTTAGCATATGGATTAAGCGAACTTTAGAACTACTATATTTGTCGGTCTGGCAAAGCCCAACGGCTAGATTCCCACTGGCAACTTCTAGTTCTCTTGTTTTCCCATATAAATCAAACACAAATGGTTGCCACCTTTCAAAATTTTTGTGTACGAATTTATGGAAAACCATTAGTTTATTGGGCAGCCTCAAAAAGCTATAAAGCAAATACTTTGTTCATTTGGCGTATGTGTTTTTGTTGATATCCTTTTTTGGAAACGCAATAACTCGCTATTCGAAAACCTCAATAATGCTCAACGAACTTTCGGCGGCTTTAATTTCTAAAAATTCCAAAGTGTTTGCTTAAAAGTTCTTATATTGCGTAATGCAAACCATCAATAGGTCGAGAAATATTACTTTGTTACATACCTTTGTCATTAACTTTTTATGGCCGTATATTTTGTGTTTCGTTTCGGTTTACCCAAACTCCGAACCTCGTTAAAGCGAAAACCCTGAAAATTCGTAAAAAATGACTGATTACGAATTAACGTGGTTCTACTGTGATTTATTGACTTTCTACGAAAGCCTTTAATTTGTTTTCTGTTTATTAGCTTTGTTAAAAATTTGTTACCTTGACATTTTCGTAGCAGATTTGTTTATCTCGAAATAAAGATTAAGAAAACTAACCCCAAAACTCATAACAGTGTTCGACACCGGCCAACATCTAACTGTACATTTTTGATTTTAAATACCTTCGAACAATGTATAGGGTGTTTTTTTAGACGTGAGGTTTTCAAGAAGAAGAAAAACACATATAATTTAATGTTATGTCCAAGGATTTAGCTTTAGTATAAAGATAAATGTTTGCTATTATGTGTTAAAAATAATTTCGGGCTAGTGGCCGCCGCGGCTAGCTTAAATAAATTCTTGCCGAGAGGCCCAATTTTCGACCACTTTTTGTAGCATAGCAATAACGCGTCGGATGTTCACTTTCAAGGCGTCAATCATGTCGAGCTTATCTGCATAGACAAGTGACTTCACAAAACCCCACACAAAATAGTCCAGCGGTGTTAAATCGCACGATCTTGGAAGCCACGCTACAGGCCCACGACGCAACATAATGGACTCACCAAAAGTTTCCTTCGATAAATTGATTGATTCGTTGGCTGCATGGCATGTAGCGACGTCTTGTTGGAACCAAAGGTCGCCCAGATCAACATCCTTTAATTCAGGCACAAAAAAGTCACTAATCATGGCTCTATAGCGTTTCCCATTGACTGTAACATTATGGCTGGCTTGATATTTGAAGAAATATGGACCAAGGATTCTCTATCTGCCCATAGAGCAAACCAAACAGTGACATTTTGAGGATGTAACGGCCACTCAACAACGGCTTGTGGATTTTCATACTTCAAATGCGACAATTTTGGTTATAAACGAAGCCCTTCAACCAAAAGTGAGCTGCATCGCTGTACAAATTTTTCTTGTAAAAATCAGGATCGGTGGCATTCTCGTTTTAGGCCTATTCAGTAAGTCTGCTCATTATGAAATGGCAAACCAAACTGAGCATAAATCAAGGGACAGCTATCAAAGAAAACCATACGTCTACAAAAAGCACCCTTTATGTTTATCGAGTGTCTATGGGTTGATCAAATACAAACTATTAACAGTTGTCTTTTTGCGATCTGTCAAAAAACAATTTCAGTTTGTAAAATATTTAAATATGTTTTTGGGCGGAAAATCACCTAATGAATGCAATTAAAGCACGAATATGTTGAAAACTGTAAAGTAAGAAAAAGGTCGTTAGACAAAGCTCTATGAGAAAACAAGGAATCCCCTCATCAAGTACGAGGATAATGAGTTCCGGCAACGGATCCAAGCGTTGTCACCAGATGCTTTGTCCTAATAGCACCCAGAATAAAATATAAATGTCAAACTTTAAATGTCAAAAACGCCAGAAAGAGTTGTATTGGGCTAAAACAAACAGTAGTTGATACTCGTATACTAATCAGTACCGGATCTATTGGATTTGTTTGGGGATATTAACAGGAAGACTTCGTCAGTCTGACCCACTACATAAATAAGCATTCGTTTTTTCCTGACATCGTTCGCAAAACAGCAGTTTATCGTGTAGCGAACGTTATCTTCTATCAATTTCAGATATTTTTTTTTATTTTTTGCTTTTGTTTAACATTTTTCCTTCCATTTTATAAAATACAAAAGAAACAGTAAATAAATATGTATTTCAGTGTGAAATTCATTAGTGTAAACCTTGAGCTTAAAACAAAACAGAATGAGAATACAGATCAATATACGCAACAAACAAGAACCTTTAGGACGATCACAATGTAAATGATCCTCATAAATGCCATCTTGCACCTTGCACAAAATTCACTGTGTTTTTATAGATCTTCAGTTTTTCAATATAAAGTTTTGTGGCCACAATAAATAATGCTGCGATATTTTTTGACCGAGACGTGTATATGGTTGGCTGGCTGCATGTGCCCATGTGGAATCCAAGTGAACGCATATTGCTCTCTATCCCACTGAGTTCGGGCGATGATAAAGAACTCGTATGGTTTTATTGACTCAATAAAATTGACAAGACGTTCGAAATGCCTCAAAACAAAAAATAAAAATGCCAAGAACTGACACATCTCAGGTCGGTGTCTAGTCCTAGGACAGCAGGGCAAGGAAAGTGCTGAAGAATGCTTGGCATTTCTAGCAACATTTCAATTATAACCATGAGTGTGTCTCCGACAATGACTTCTTCTTTTCTTATATTTTGCTACCGCTTTTGGATTTTTTTTTATAAAAACCCACTTTTTATTAAAAAAAAGAGAGAACACAAAAACAATAAAAACTACAAATTCAGCATGAAAAATCCACATCATATTTTATCTGGCGATGCCATCTGACTGTCAATTTTGCTTACGCGCAACATCAATTGATCGATGGTTGTTGGCCGCATCGATCGATCGGTCGGTCGGCCGATGGGATCGATGAATTCATATCTGGGCACGTCTGTCCGTTTAACCCAATAACGTTTGCCGCAGACAACATTGACTCCTCGCGAGCAGATTGAGCGATCCCATCAGTAATGACTAGCGAGGGGTTTTTATCCCAAAGCCACAGCAGCATCAGCAGCAGCAACAACAACAACAACAGCCACAACTGGAGAAAACAATGCCAACTCAGTCAATGCGGTGTGGATGACGATGACAACGACAACGACGACAACTGTCAAATGTGCCCAAAAAGAAATCACTTGTAAAATTTGAAGATTTTTGTGATTTGTCATCAAGTGCTACAACAACAACAGCAACATCAACGATCGATCCAAAAAAAACCTACAATTCAAATAAATATAAAGTCTCCCCTCGTCAGTCATACACATTTCCTTACCTCCTCACAACTCGAACGCCGTACCCTGTAAACACCGTGAGAATGCCATTGGCATTTATTGAGATTTTCTGTTTTGAATGTTTTTTATTTTTATTAAAGAAAGAAATTGTTCCGATCTCTGGACGATTTTAAGCCTACACAAGACTTTAAGTGTGCCAAATTCCCTTAAATGACTTGAAAGTAAAGGCAAACACAAATAAGTATGTGTGGAGCGTAAGTCATTCGGAATTGGAATCGAAGTTATAATTTATTTTAATTGCTTCGATTACTAACGTGGCTACGGCAGTGATCCATTTGAGAACTTGGCGCATCAGATGAATAATACCAGTTATCGCTACATTAGTTTTGTTTCGTAGTAGTAGCTGCTGATTAATCACTTATTAAGATTTTTTCAAAGGAAAAAGGCTTTTTGCAGATAAAATATAATTTTCACTTCAATTCAAATGGCTCTGGCAAGAGGTAGGGGCTTTTGAGAAATTCACCTCTTAAAACATAAGCTAAACAAACACACGGAAAGCTTAAGTACTAGAAGTTACTAGATTAGATATGATGCCTATGCAGACATATTACAGCATCTGCAGTCTCAAGATGTCGCACTGTCAAGACGATCAAAAAGTATTAATAGGTCTGCAAACTCTAGATGTCAGTATGTCTTACATAGGCGTTCATAGAAAAAACTGTAACAGCATTCGCTGAGTTTGAGGACGCGTGTCACCTACATCAATTGTAAAATTAGTAAGCGTTATCTAATCTCTGCGGCTGCAGTTGGTTTATAAGACGTATGCTTTTCTCCGAACCCCGTTTACTACCGCTTTTAAAAATTAAAACAAAGTAACATATGGATCAGTTTTATAAGGAAATCTTAGCCTTAGGTATCAACCATAATGATTGGGACATTGGTTGCGAGTGACACGAGCAAAGTAAAGTCACCACACTAGGAATGGTCCGCTGAACGTATTCGACAATTGAGGACGTAGGATTTCACTTAAACACGTAGCACATAGATCAGGTATTTAAATATGCCAAATCATATTTTCATAAGAGATTCGCGTCTGTCCCAGCCCACTACAGTTGCAAATATTTCAATGTCCTAGGTGTGTATGGCAGAGTCCATCTGTAACACACAATACTTTGAAATCCAGGTCCAAAGACTAGGGAATATTCAATCGACCAACAAACTGATGGCAACTGTTGTGTTTTAAACTGCCCGTAACATAATTCACAAAGGCAGATCTACCGAGACATAAAAATACCAAGCTTTGGCCCATGCCCATGTATGACGGGATACTAGTAAAGCCTAAAAAATAAATATATCGATACACCGCGGTATTATAGAGACATATTAAAAATACAAAAGCTAAAGTGCTTTACTAGCGCTCGAATGAAGCACAAACTTACATCTTCATAACAAATTATTTTTGGTAAAGAGTTTTGTGTTTTTTTTTCTTTTAATTGATGCACAGTTGGCTTTTGAGAATGATCTCTTATTGCTTATGATTCGTTGGTCAAGCGCAATTTCTCACTATTATAGGAGTATTCCACAAAGAGTATATATATTAATATATATACTCTTTGGTATTTCATTTAGGCCTCCTGCAGTGATATGGCGCGGAAACCCTTACATGTACATATTCCAACAGGAGAAAACACCTCGAGTTAAAGTTACCAGACGAAATGTCTAACATAATATAAAAACATATATTTCCTTTTTTTACATTAAAAAAGAATCATGCAACAAGAGGTCTTACCAGCGAATTTGTATACGCGTATGCCGTGCCATATATTAAATTGATTATTTTAGTACAATTCGTACTTTTTTGTATAGTCTGCTTTTAACGAGTTCGCCGATGAAACCTCTTGATGTTCAATTCCCTTTGACGTATACAAATATTAACAATGTAGCCATATTATTCTCAATTTTGTTCAATGCTGTCAAATAACTATTTTGGTAACTGAGCGAGTATTCCCAAACGAACATGGTTAAAAAAGCTGTTCTTGGATAGATTTAAAAAATATCCTAACTTCAATGAGACTGTTAAACGCTATAAAATGGTGTATCTTCATTTATGAATATTTCGATATAAACTAACGAAATGTAACATCAATTACATGATTGCCTATTATAAATAATTTTACAACAACTTTGGGTCACAGATTGTGTTTGTCATGATGATGATATTTTAAAGTGGTCATTCTCTATTTGTTTGAATAAAAGAGTAAATAATTTTAACGATTGCGCTGGCTTGGAAGTCTTAGATGTATAGATGAAAGTTTCGAGAGCGAGTTCATGGGCGTTCTGAGGCTCCGGTGGAAAGACCATGGTTAGCTAGAACTAGATCGTAGCACGTAAAGTTCTAGTCATATCGCGACTAAGCCCCTGTTAGGGTTACGAAATTTGCCGTAGTAACAGAAACGTTTTCAAATCCCATCGTCGTTGCGAACAGAAAAAATGAGGCCGTGAGACGCTTCGTGGCAATGAACAATCGCAGCATCGCATAAAAAGAGGGCTCTAATTTCGGGTTTTGATAGATTTTTTATCTAAATTGGTCAGATTTGTACACCGGCGGTTTCAATAGATTCGAAGTGCTTTTCAAATACGATTGTAACTTGTGACACTCTAATATTTTGGAAAACGCAAAGTTTGGATAATTGATGTGTGAACTCTTGAAATACCCTTGCCTGAGGGTATACAACACGTACATTTAATCCACCCATTTTTCCAAAATGGTTTGAGTCCATTCTTTTCAACACAACCTTGAACTGTAAAATAAACAAATGTGCGATTTCAACTCCTCCCACCACCACCCGATATTAATAGAGCTGCGGTGCCCTGAAAACAAATGGCTCAACGCCTTCACCGGTCTCTGGTCGCTGACAAATGATTTATGCAACGAAACGAAGCGAAAAATGCTAATTATCGCACATTGGATTTTTATGCTAAATTAAGTAGCAACAATATGTACTAGCAACAACATCAACAACAACAATATTCTTGATAATTTGTCATTTCAAACATTGTTTCTGGGCCTATGTATTTGCGAGAGTGTGTGTGTTTTAATTTGTATAGTTTTATTTGTTTTGTCCCCCGTGTTTTTTTTTCTTTTGGACATTAATTATGATTGTATTTGTTCACAATATGTAAATAAATAAACGTGTTGTTTTGACAATATTTAATTGAATTCTGTATAATGACAGCCAACATCGGAAATTACATGGAAATGCTTCTGTGTCAGTGTTAGTGGACATCTGCATCTGTGTGTGTGTGTGTGTACTTATTTAGGGTCATTAACAAATGAAATGCAAATAAAAAAAGATTCACTCAAATTTAAACCAAACAAAAAAAAATCGAAAAACGAACGATCGATTTTTTGGGAACTTCCATAAATTGTCGTTCGTTATACATAATGACGGTTAACGGCCAAAGCAATCAGCACGAAGGAGGCGGGAATGTTTCGGATGTTGATCTGTGCAGGACTGCAATAAACAACCGCTCAAACATGTGTGAATTATTTACCAGTGTGATTCATGTAAAACTTGAACCCAATCCACATTCCCACTGCAAATTTGTAACAAAAAAGTGCATGTGGTAACATTTCGATTTAAATTTTCTCGTAAAACCAATGCTAGGAAAGATTGATTTAATTCGAATATTCGAAATTAATATCAAAGCATCGGCAAACCTTCAACAGCGGGAACTACAAATTGTTTGCATATTCTCAAGATGCAATTCCGTTTTCCATTGTCTGCAAGGCATTCACAGTAAGCGCTTCCGGAAGCAGCCACTGTTTCTACTGCTCGCTTAAGCCGTATCAAGCCCTTACCGCAAAACAGACTTTAGCGCCACTCGCTTTTTAATGAAGTTCAACAGGAAATGGTACTCGTACAACCCTCTTAAGCATACATAAGTATTAGAAATTTAATATTAACATTTACAGAGATAAAGCAAATTCATTTGCATATTAAAAATTAAATTTTTATATTTACAAATTGTTTCGGAATCCTCAAAAAGACCCTCTCCTGTAAAATTTTCTTTTTGGCGCTTACGTCTTTTTCGCGGTTATGGCTCGATATGTATATGTCCAAGGAGTTCTTAATATTTTTGTATGTGCGTTTTTCCTCTATTCTTGAATTTAAGCCCCTTCTCTAATCGTTTACCAGCGGCCCTACTTCATTTTGTGTTTTCTTTGGTTGAATCGTCTATGGCCTTTCTCGTTGAGCGTTTTGCATAAAACGATTTCTCATTTGAATATTTAAACGAAGGAAAAAGTCGATTTATTTTTTTAAAAAATGGCCGTTATCAAACAGAAGCCGCTACAAATTGTGAGCCAAACAAAGATTTATCGTTTTATATGTAAAATGTGAATTTCGAATTGATTTAAAATTCAGTTTTATTTCAGCGTCTTTGTGTGTGTTCGCTTAAATGTTTCGTAATGTAAAATGCGGATGCTGTTGTTGGCTTTCCATGCGCACGAATGATTTATGATGCTAAAGTTTATTTTCGAAAATTTGCTTAATTTATGAAAAAAAAGTTTTTGTCTCCGTTTTTTGTTTTGTTTTATTTTCGTGTCTACGTCTTCCTCACCTCCTTCACGATGGTTTTGCGCACACCGAATGAAAGATCTACGATAAAGCTTAGCTTGACTCAAATGGATAATAAAATCAACATGCATAGTTTAACTCAAATGCGAACGCAAACAGACGCACACATAATGCTCGTACATATTCATATTTGTACATATGTACTCGTATACATATACAATCGAAATTAAGTGGACGGTGTCGTCTGACAAAGTGGCCGCGTCGAGCTGAGGAAGTGATTGATGCCAACGCACAGTGGAACATGTGCGGCGTAGGCGCCCCAATATGTACTCAGATGAAGGGAAACTTGTGGCAGCCAATGGATATTGGCTCATTTTAAGTTATTTTCAATTAGCAAAGGATATTTAGCTTGAGCAATTTAGCATTTGCAATTTCAATAGGCTGTTAAAAAAGATTGAACTTTGCCATTTAAAAATGGAACACAATATCATTCACATGACTACCACAACTGGCTGGGCAGTAGATCATCCGATACACCCATTTTTCATTTTCTATTGTTTCGGTTCGAATCTCTTCAAAGGCAACTCCGATTTCACGTTTTAACGCTGCGATTGTCTCTGGATGCTTTGCGTAACATTTATCCTTTATGGCTCCCCACAGAAAATAATCTATAGGGCTCAAATCACAGATCCGAAGCGGCCAATTGACATCACAATTTCGGCTGATTATTTCATTTCAAAAACAGTGCGAGTGACATGTGCCCCCGTTTTGTTGAAACCAAATTTCGTCCATGTCATTCTTTTGAACTTTTAGAAACAAAAGTTCATTAAGCATGGCGTCGTTGAAGGTAACGGCGGTTTCTTGCCCATTTTCGAAAAAAATGACCAATTATGCCACCAGCCAAAATCTACACCAAACAGTGACTCGTTGTGAATGCATTGGTATCTTTTGCTTATTGACATAGCCACCGAGATGCAACTCAGCTTTATCCGAAAACACGATTCTTCCGTAAAATTCTTCATCTCCTGCCAAACAATCTTCAGCAAATTGGGCGAAGCGAAACCGTATCGGATGGTGTTCAATTATTAAATGACAAAGTTCAACCTTTCCAATAAAACCAGAAATTGGTACAAATTATTGACTATTTATTTTTTTACTGCCGATTTAAATTTAAAATTTTAATGGCTTACCTTATGGAACTCTTTTCCTTTTTTTTAAAGATTAGAAGAACATCCCATTAAGGAGCAAGGAGAAACTACTCTCAAATCAGTAACCTGTGCTCGATTTAATTCTTATACTCAATGACCGGGATCTACTCGTTTAACGCCGGCCCCAAACGGCTTATATATTTTTAGGCAAGTTTTAACATGGCTAGAGATAAATCTCTTACTCGTAAAGTTGTCGGCATTTATAAGGTGGACAGCCGCCGCTGAAAAAGTTATAGATATCTGGGGTTGAAGCTGGGTTAACTAGCATGATAGTCGTGGACACTTCCATAGGTATTCGAACTAAAATACCTTAAGACTTTGAGTCTATGTTTTTCACGAAGTTTATAACAAAATAGCTTCAAACCTTTCAGTGCCTTCGCAATGTAATTAATTTGTTTGCATTTTCCAAAAAATGCACCATTCTGCTGTGTTTGGATGTGTTAAAATGTGTATTAAATGGTTTAAGCTTTTGAATGGCATTCGTTGAACTTGTTCCACTGTGCTATTGGAGTAGGCAAAAAAACTGCAAGCATTTCAAATACTTTGAAATGTAATTTTTTCTAAATACTACTGTGTGCAATAAATTTTGAGAGCATTCTCATAAACAAAATCAAGTGTACCACTGTGCAGCATTCACTAGTGCCTTATGTTAAGTTGTATTTATGTTGTTTTGATGTGTTATTCTAAATTTTTGTTTTTTTTCGCTTTTCTCTTTGCAGACTGAGCTGCGTTCATGCGCAGCGTGCGGGGAGCCAATCTCGGATAGATTCTATCTCGAGGTCGGCGGCTGTTCGTGGCATGCCAACTGTTTACGGTGTTGCATGTGCATGTGTCCTTTGGATCGCCAGCAGTCATGTTTCATCCGGGAACGCCAAGTCTATTGTAAGGCTGACTACAGCAAGTAAGTCCAACATTTATTCACACTGGCCGTGCTGCCATTCCCATTCGCCCCACCATTGCTTGGTGGGGGGAAAAGCCCATTAGTGTTAAAGACTTGTTGTCACCTGAAATTAAACAAAAGCTTGAGTTTCCCTCTACCTCAAAACAAAATAAAAACAGAGCCGAGCTGTGTGTATTCAGGTGTCTGTAATAATAATTTCCCACACTGTATGCGTGTAGCATCGGCTGGAACATATCGTGTATGTGGGCCTGTATCCATGTACGTGTTCCAACATCTCTATCATCGTCATCGATGTCATCGATGTTTCGCTTCGAGCATAATCCGTAAGGCAAACAAAAACCAAAGCGTCTTTGTGCAACATCCGATGAAAATCAAATATTCAATTCAATTAACAAAATATCTGTAGCACAATGACGAGGGAAAACACCTCGACAAAGTGAAAATATAAGAAGCATGTTTTGTTTACCTGGAGCGGCGGGGGGTCAAGATCTAGAAGATAGTAATGTGTATAATATGTAACTGCAAGTTTGGCCTCTTCATCAACATGGATTCGATCAAGCGTAGCTTGCAGTACCAACCACTCTGGCATGACTTGTCAACATCGGATGTATGCATCGTGTCCCCAGCTTATGTACTTGTGGACGGATGGATGGATACTTGTGCGATACATTCGACGTGTTTCGACGGATACAAAAGCGTTAAACGCAAACATCAGCCGACCGTAGTGTCCAAAGCACACACCTTTTGAACGTTGCTTTTTGCTGAAGAGAATACAAAATTATCACCGCACCAAAAAAGAAAAGACCCCAACACAAACGTATTCACGGAAATAAGAAAAAACATGAAGTGTTTATAAGAGGCTGTAAAAATATTTGCTTTTCAAGTCGAGCATAATAAGTTTGGAATTGTGGAGCTTTCTTTCACCAAAAAGTGCCACAACGGCGGAAAAAAGTGCAATTCATTAGAACAACTTTGGCAGCGGTGCGCGGGCACTTACACCAGTCCTCAGTAACCCCACTGCAACAGTGTGTGTGTGACACTCACACTTGGTGTCACGTCCGAAAGAACCAAGGCAGACTTCCGGTATCTCACAAGCGTCAACTGAGTAAAAGCATCTCAAGACTGTGTGCCACAATTTATGAGTTGTCAACGGCAGTTACTTTCTCAAGTCTTTTTGAGGCTTAAGCAAAAAACCTTTCAGTTTGAGCTGCTGGGAGAAATGTAAAGCTAGCAAACGGGTTTACAATTCCTATTTTAAAAATCCACATATAGAACCGAGCCTTTGAATTTCGCTAAAGTCGGTATTTGTTGTAAGGTCGAATGTCAGAGTTTTGTAAAATCCTTAAGTCCAATTTCTACCTAAAATAAAGGTACCTAAAATAAAGGTTTGAACTGGATTCAACAAAGTTGAGACCAAAGAACTATATATTTTTAGAATACTTATATAATGTTTCTTTCGAAGCGTCATCCACTTACAGTTAAGCTATGATAATGAGAAGACTAATGGCCGCACAATAGTAGCATTTTCTGGTTAAGCCTCGATAAATATGACTGGATAGCAAAACCGCAATATTTAAGTTTTTTTTGCTTAATCTTTATTTAATTAATTTATCAGTCTTATGTAAAAGATATAAAATTTATATACACAAATTAAGAGACTTGGTTTAGAGAACAACCTTACATACACACAGAAAAAAAGTTTGGTTGTGGTGACAATATTCGAAGAGGATTTTTTAAAATTAGTTCATAGGCAGATTTAAGACAATGTTTCTATTAAACATATTATGTATGAAACAAAAATATATGCAAAAGGCAGTTGATAAGACTTTTAGTTGCCAGCAGTGGTGATTGTAGGGGATGAATGCTTCTTAACCATCCGTAGACCCCAAGTAATGATTAAACTATGATGAATTGCTAAATACTTAAGTGCAGGCAGATTTTAAATAAACGAGAACCAGTCGCCAGTAGAGTATTCCACCGAACAAAGTAAACACAATAAAAATCCCTCACATTGCCTTCCGATTGTTGTTGTTTTTTACAATGAACAACAACTGTGCACTGTATTGTGTGTGTTTATATTTTTTTGGAATTCCAAAAAAACACACACATAGTACTTATATTTAAAACCTGTTATGCTTTGCTCATAGACTCAACCATACAGTATGATTGCCGTAATCATATTATTGTTAACGTAAATCTTCAACAACAATACTCTTGTCGCACCGCCAATATCTACATGGTTGCTACAACCATAGTTTCAATTCTAATTTCAGCAACAATAGTATTGTTACATTTCAACAATATTATTACTGCCGCAATCAAACTGTTGTCAAAATAAAATTCAGAAAACAATACTATAGTTGCGACGAACATGCTTTTATTGTACAGAACATAGTATTGTTGCCGTGACCATGTAGTAACCATGTCAGTGAAAGCTTACAAACGAAAAAATTATCATGAATGAAAAGAACAATTGACTAGGAGAAGAAAAACCCGATTATAAAACCTTCATTAAAGAATGACAAATATTTCAAGAAATATTAAAAGTTCAGAACTTATAACAAAATAATTTAAATGTTTTATATTTAGCTAAAAAGTGTTTGTATTAGCTTATTTTCAGAAATTGAACACATAAATTGGAAACGTTCACTTATTTTGTCTATACGAATTTTAACAGTTAAGTCATTTATTAACAAAAGGTGTCAATTCAGTTTGTATCTAAAGAAAAAGTCTAAAACTACGAACATTTGTAATATAGATTTGTTGTAGCCCTTTTAATACTTAGCCTAGATAAGTATTGAATAAATTGTTTTTCCGCAATATATTTTGCATTATCAAGTACAGCTGTGCTTTTCCTATATTAATGCTTAAATTTGGCCCTTTTTGTTAACAAATGACTTAACTTTTGCGGTCATCTAGTCTATCCAGTATTATTTACCGAGGCGTAAACGAAACTACCACTAGTATTTCTTAAATTCAGATAAGGTGGCAATCGGACACAGATTTCGAAAAATAGTTGAACTTAGTGTTCTTGTGTGATAGTCTTGCATACTAACTATTACACCTCTGCATGTAAAATATATTATGGCGCTAAAAAATTCAGCCACACTTTGGCTTACTATTTAAGGTACTGCAGAACTTTGAAATTGTACTCCATTCGAAGAATAATTTGAAATTTTTGAAAAAGTCATTGGGATATTTTTTGAATATACAGAACTCACAACTGCTTTTTTTGTGTACAGGCAGTCAAATATTTTTAGGTTCATATCACAATACCTTCGCCGAGAGAAATTTGAAGCTTTTCATTTAATAGACCTTAGCTGGCGCAATTTTTCTGGAACTGTTTTTAATTCATTTTATTTTTTTCTAACTTTTTACAGAAGCTTTGGAGCAAAGTGTTCAAAATGTTGCCGCGGCATCTCTGCCTCCGATTGGGTGCGGCGTGCTCGAGATTTGGTATTTCATTTAGCCTGCTTCGCATGTGACCAATGTGGGCGACAACTCTCAACGGGAGAACAGTTCGCCCTAATGGAAGACAGAGTACTCTGCAAATCCCACTATCTGGAGACGGTGGAAGGAGGCACCACATCGAGTGATGGTAAGTTCAGCACCAAAACAACTGGGAGGTTGGAGCCAAAGATTGGGCCGCACGGACAGAACGGGGTGACGGCCGCCACACACTAAACGGCAGCTTAACTTGTCGTATGACGTATTATGTGCGAATGTGACATGCGCTTATTGCCGAGCAAGATTTCATTCTAACATTTGAGCCACGTACGAATACATGTCGGAACCTGACAAAAACCATGTCAGTCACAGTCAAAAGCGAAACCAAACAAACTTAAATACACAACAACAACTTGACGCCATCCAGTTAGGCAGTCAGTCAGTCATCCAGTGGTTCGTCCGTCCGCCAGTGTCTAGGTAACCAAGTCAATGCTGTTACTAAACTTCCTCAGTCAGCCAGTAGGTGCGTCCGTCCGTCAGCCATTTAACCAACAAGTTGACATGAAACGTGCTTCAGATACCTATAAACCCAACCAGACCAAACTAACCAAAACGAAAATAACAAACCCCAGAACGACATAAAATCCACTCGCATGCGAAAGGTCCGGTTCGTACCGTCCCTGATGCCTGATGGCTGATGTATGCCTGGATGTGTGTTTATCGGACATAATTCACAACTTTGGGTCGGCTACACTGAATGGAAAACAGATATGTTTGTGATTTATTCCAAAAATCATTTAACCACACGAAAAGAGAGAGAGAGAGAGAAATTAGGGGGAATGTTTAAACCAGGAATTATTAGTTGTGATATGCTTTCCCAATATGTCATCCGAAGGGCATTAATCGACTGCCAACAGGCATTTACCCCTCGTCCTGAAGCGAGCTAGGCACTTACTCTACATTTCCGGGGGCGCAGTAGGCTTCGGCAGCTATTCAAATCAATCAGCATCCGTATTGTGGGATGTGGAAATAAATGAGTTTTTGTTTGTTTTGTCTTTCTTCCAGATGGCTGTGACGGTGACGGCTACCACAAAAGCAAAACGAAACGAGTCCGCACCACCTTCACCGAGGAGCAGTTACAAGTATTACAAGCCAACTTTCAGATCGACAGTAATCCCGATGGCCAGGACCTGGAACGCATCGCCTCAGTGACGGGTCTGAGTAAACGTGTCACGCAAGTTTGGTTTCAAAATTCGCGGGCGCGTCAGAAAAAACACATACATGCTGGTAAGAATAAAAGTAAGTAGTGTTGTGGTAGTAGTAGTGCTAGTGCTAGTACTAGACGTACGTAGTTGTTTTTAGTAGTGTAGCAGTAGTAGTTGGTTGACGAAGTGAAGCGTTCTCAGGGCGGATGACTCCCCACACGATGCTCGCCATATGGCGGTTTTACTGCTCCGTTAACTGCTATTGCTTGAGTGTTTGTTTCAGCTTCTAAGAGTAGATAACTTACTAACCTCACTCACTTTACTAACCTGTGTATTTAGTGTATTGAAGCTCTCGTATTTGCGTGCATACTTACATACTTATAGAAATATTCTCTACAACATATTTTTGATTATAGTGCGTGAACCCGAAGGAAATTCGTTTGCCCGCCACATCAACCTGCAGCTCACCTATTCGTTCCAGAATAATGCTCAAAATCCCATGCAACTGAATGGCAACAAAACGGGATTGTACCCGCCTCATGGTAAGTGTTTCACCATCACACTCTTTAATTTCGTCTTGGTGTGCGTTAAAAAGAATAGGACTTATTTGTAATACAGGTAACCCTCGTATAATGCGGATGACAATAAAGCAGTAACTTTAAGCGTTCTAAAAATCTCGCGGGGTGAGTTTCAGTTTTCGCACAAAGTGTGGAGCAATGATCGATACTAATTAATAGTTAGACTGCGTATACGATAACATCTGCTCTGAACACTCTTTTACTTTAATTTAAAGATGAAAAATCCAAAAATCAATTATTAGTGGAGAGTGCGGTTTTTCAATACTGATGGCCTTTCTTAAAAAAGAGCAAGATTAATCTAAGTTTTAGCTTAAACTGAGTGAAAACTCGAAAAGTACATAGAAACCTAAACAACTCGATCGGTCAAGAACTGCGTCTATCCTTTAGTGACTATGTAGTTCCATCTACATAACAAATAATAAGCCAATATGATACAAATCGGTCCACCATTGGTTGTGTGTGAATCGTAATACACCCTACCAAATTTGACTGAAATCGAAATTTATATGGATGTTCTAGATCGGGAGAGATATTTGCACTGGCGCTATACGAGTATCAAAACCTGGACCAGTATGACGCATTTTTATCTGAGCTGATTACTGATGGTCTGTGCCAAATTTAATCAATATTGGATGTGTTATGTGTCTTCTAGAGCTAAGGAAATAAAGTCGGTTGAACATATTTGTGGGAGATGTGTCTTAATTTTAACCGATTTTGTCAAAAAAAAATACTTCTGCCAAATGTCATAAAGCTCGGACAACAATTGCGACCTCTAGATAGAAGCCGGAGGACGAAGGGACGGACAGGAAGATATCGTTAAATAACATCAATTGTTGCTTCCGCGTCGATCGGTATACTTAAAGGTGGGTCTAGCTATTTGGTAGTCACGTATTCCGTAATTGAAAATTGTGCATGCACAAAACCGGGTTAACCGAGATGTCGGGTTTGAGATATTTTTTAGAAACCGACTGTTGTGTTTGGGCATAAAAACCGGAATGTCGGTTTTCCGTTTCGGACACTCTAGTTCATACATTTGATTGTGTTGATTGATTATACTTGGGTGGTACCAATTTCTTAATGGCTTACATCCTATTAATATCCCAAAATCTCTTAAATCAATGACGGGCAGGGAGGGGTACACCAAATTTATTCTTATTTTTAACAATTCAAAAAAATTAGAGCAATTATTTTTTTGTTGATATATTGGTTTGTTTAAAAGAGCAAACATTCCCATTATTTATGTAATACAGTTTCATTCATTCACCGGCCGCGGCTGACTTCGCAGAAGCGTTCCTGTCAATCCAAATTTCCAAGACCTTGGTGACGATTTCTAGCTCTATCCCACGAATAGCTTGCCCGAAATTCGACGTAAGGACCTGAATCTTTACAGGATTGGTCACATAATAATCGCTTCACACAGAAAAGTCAAACGGAGATAACCGAACTTTGCTCATATCGATAGTTGCTTCGACGTGTTGTCATAGTGCGACATCCTGCTGAAACCAACGGTAGTCCAAGTGCAAGTCTTCGATTTCTGGTTCCAAAAAAGATTTATCATGGCTCATATCGCTCCCATAGCGCTAACCGAAACGATGTTTCCAGCAGCATTTTTAAAGAAAAAAGTGTTTAACATCGGTAACTATCAGGGATTAAATTATGGAAGTGTTGATTGTTCTGAACTGCTGTGACCTATTCGGTTTCATGCACGACCTAGAATTTTAAAATATTACGTTCCCTTTGCCATGTGAATGCATCTTGGATATATAAGTAATGTAGTTTTAGTCTGGCTAGTAGTAAGTTTTGTTCATTACTTTGTTTAAATAGTTTTTAACAACAAATTATTTTTCTTAATTTATTTTTGCGGTTGGGTATTCAGGCGAGCGGAAGCTTTATTTATTTTTTATCTCTGTTAAAGAAGTTGAAAATCATAACTGCCCAATAATGGCCCGACAGTACTGTGATATACCTAAATCGCACTAGACGAGGCTTACCTGTAATACTACATACAATCTTATAAAACTCTCTAAATGACACAAATATAAGTATATTTAAGTTGTTTTATTATTGTTAGTCATAATAATCGGAATAAATGTTGCGTTTCTTTATTTTCAGAATCTTCAATGGATGAACTCTCACAGGACTCCAGTGTGCATTGTATGCAAAGTGAAGTGTGACTTAATCTGTTAGAACCCAATTAGATCAATTAAATTCTTACCTTAAAAACTACTTTTTTTTAACAAAATATTAAAAATATTTTAGAGAGAAAGCAAAAAACAAAACGTCCTAAACCTAGTCAAAATTGCAAAATCGTCCAATTCTAAAGAATATTGAAAAGAAGACAAAAACAAAAACATCATTCAAAATATCGCACAAAAGAAAAAGCAAAAGAGAAAACTCGAACATTTCATTGAAAAACAAAATTAATCGACATTTCGCTCAAATCAGTGACTAAATTTATGTATACACCCAATATTAGATGTAAAGTGCAACCGAAATGCATTCATTATCCGATTTTTTCTACGGAATGGCAATTTGCAAACAAACAAACACATGAAAGGCAAACTCTTAGCAAAATTCTAAATAAACAAATATTTTTTGTGTGTTTTTTTTACAATTTAAGTAATTTTAGTTTTAGACACAAATGTAAGAAATCTTAGGTATCGCAAAACAGCTCAAAGCATTTCTCATTTTGTTATTTGCCGCTTTCTTTTCGTCCCGTGAATACGTTAACGTATACGCAACGAAAAGAACAAGTAGGCAGTTGGAAAAATAAACTTCTATCACTTGTATCGAAATTCAAAAACTTTCTTTATTCGCTAGGAGTGTTTATGGTTCTGAGTTAAAAGATCGGACGAGGCAAAAAAATATTTTATTTTATAGTTTTAGAAACGATTTATTCGAACTCGCAACCTTACAATTTTGAAGCGAATGCTCTAAATAATTGCCTACGAGCAATAAGCCTTTTAAAATTTAATTTCGAATGTAACATTTGAATTTCGGTCATAAAATATTTCTAATTTGGTAAAATTTTGTTAACATTCTCGTTAAGAATTTGTATAAGCATTACGTAACTACGGGACGAAAGAAAACTGCTATTGTAGATTCTGTGGATTAAGTTGAGTAGAATAGGAATCAAAAACGAATCTCGAGTGTTACGTATGCATGTATGGCGACGGACTGGAGGTTAGAGAATTATATCGGACCTTACTGCCAGTCTCAGTGCAGTAGTTTTTGATGAACACTACATTGATCTGTATTTACAACTTTATATTCCTGACACGCCGAAGTCGAAATAGTGTGAAGTACAAATAAGTGCAGATCAGTGTACTTATATTTTGAAACTGCGTTGAAAATGGTTCTACTAATTACCAGCGAAAGGACATACTAGGCATACTCACTGACCGGGACCTACTGATTTACCCCTGGCTAATGCTTTTTATAGACAATTTCTCCAAATGCTTAAAGATCCAATTCTTACTTGTAAAGGCAAAAGGCATTTACGTAGTGAAAACGCACCGCTGAAAAATTGTTAGATATTCCTACCGGGAGTTGAACTTGGGTTTACTTGTATGATAGTCGTGCACACTAACCATCTCACCATGGCGGCTTAAGGGATCTTAAGTAGAAATAAGTTTTTAGAACTTGACAGGACTTGTATCCATGGGTCTACGTAGCAGAACATCCGTGCCTCTTTTGAGCATGGATAGGTGGCTTATTTTCTTACGAATTCAAATAGGCTGCAAACAAAATGAATTGGTTCTATTGGTTTGATATTTTGATGCCAGTACAATCAGTTAACGATCCTATACAATCTTATTATGGTCGCCTAAGATACGAGTATTGCAAAAAGATGTATTATGATTGTGTTGAAAAATTATTATTAGTACTCGTATCTAAGCCATGTAAAAGCTTCTATATTAAAATGCATTCGTCGTCGGCTTTAAAAAATAGGTGGCTCTCAGTGAGTATAAGAAATACACTGTGAACAGCCCACGCATTTGAAAAAGATCCTCGTTCGATCTTCAATGGGCTATAAGTATTAGGAGATAAACCTCTTACTAGTAAACTTTTGCTGAGAATTTCGAAATCTTACCAAATTTCAACTTGGGATACATGAGTGATAGTCGCGTATACTGCCTTCCAGTACACATGTCATCGATAGTCGCCATTGCAAAGGGATTCCGGATGAATAGTTTGTCCGGCTCAGGTACCAACAAAGTACACGAAGTGGTTGACTTATTCTCACTACGACCTTTTATGCAAAATCAAACGCGTCTAATGGGAATTCGACATTTTCAACATTTAAAGCGACGACTTGTCAGTAGGGGGTATTCCTCTCTATTAAGGATTGTTTACAACAAAATTGGCTCTCTTCTCAGTAAGACCTTCCGGTTTTTACTTTTCCCGGTAAGAAATAGTTTATGTAAGTTACAGACTTGGCTGATATCCGATTTTTGGTTTACTGGGCTATCCCACCACGGCCAGTGTGGGTATACGCCGAAAACGGCCAACATGATTTAAAACTAAATAGCGCAGAATCTATAAAAATTGATCTTAAACATATTAGGAAATGTCACATGAAACAATGCCATGGGCAGTCCTTAGCCTTCCTTTCGTTTCACCAAGTGGACATTTCCGGTTTCTCAAACATTCGGCATTCGTTTCCTTTGACTCGTGCAACTTGTAGCACAGTCCGCTTGCATCCACATCGTTGACGACAGACATTCCATGTGTCTGCCTTACAATGTATGTAATTTTATCATTTTATATCCCTGCATGCATACATACACTCGTGCATATTTACATATGTATGGTCTCTGGTCTGTACACTCTACACATCCATGGACACAGAAGAAAAACTAGGAAACAACCAACCAATCTACATGCCACCGGCATTCCTGATTTATATCGAGCCTAGAACTCGTTTAGTTACAGTGTACGGCATGGCATGTACGTTGGCATTAGTTAAGTACGAGGTGGAACGTGGTCTAATGTACTCTGCGTATTCATGCATGAATATGGTGAAATGGTCAGCTTCAAATGGTTTCATAGCATAAAGATCAAGATGTGCGAGTAGGGCTTGCCCTGACTCGGTCCATATCGGCTGTAGTTGAGGGGCTAATTATTAGTTTCATCGTCGACATACACACACACACACGCATTCCATGAACACAGTATGCGGATAGAAGATACTGTAAATTAATTTAGATAAACAATTTGTCCCTGTAATTTATATTTAAGAATGCTTACGAAATAAAAATGTTGTTATTGTTTACTTCTTGTTTGGTCCCTGTACATCCTGTGCCCTCCCCCTCGTCTCCTTTATTCCTCTTTCAAGTGGAATGACAAAGATAAGAAATTGTGTAAAATAGAATTTCCTTTAAACTTTAGGTTAACTTATTTAAATGGAGAATAAGAATCATGTTTTATATATAAAATGAATATTATTAGGCATTTGTTTTGTAAATAGTAACTGCTAAAACATTTAAGTATTTATCATGATTATTAATAAAACTAATAATGAAAAAAAAACAAACACATGTACACATAACAAAATATCAAAACAAAAAAAAAGACGAAAAAACAAATCAAAAAAAAAAAAAAATAAACGAAAATAATTTCCAAATTTAAAAAAAAACTTTTAATTATTCGTTTACGTACAAATCGGCATCAACATATCGAAAATGTAAGTATGCAAAAAAACACAAGTTGAAAAATTAAAAGTTTTTTAATTAAAACAAACAATTATTTCGGCTAATGCACTCACGCTTAAAATACGAGTGTTGCTATATATATTTCTGGCCTAAGACACACTAAGTGTTGCCTGGCGCCATCTGACATTTCCATTGGAAAGTTTGACATTTTTTAGCATGTTAGCACGTTACTCAGATCGTTTTGACGTACGGCCATCATGTGTGTTGTTTACAAATACTTGAAAAAATCAATTTGGCAAAAAATGGAATTAACTCGTGAACATTTTGGTGCGACGTGGATTTTCACGACAAGAGTGCATCGATGAACTTAAATCATAGCACTGTGAAAAACTGGTTTAATGAATTCAATCGTGACCGACGCTCGCTCAAAGACAAAAATCGCCGTTGTGCCAGAGAACATTGATGCCGTGCATGAAGGGATAATGCAAGATCGTCATGTGAACACCTGGCCGTAAAAAAGGTTTGTTCTCGTTGGATCCCGCACAATTTGACAATCGCTCAAAAAAAGGCTCGTGTCGATTGGTGCAAAGAAATTTTGAAAGGAAAAACACGATCGCGGTGCTTCAAAAGACGTTAATAAGATCGTCACAGGTGACGAATCATGGATCTATGCGTATGAGCCCGAAACAAAGCAGCAATCGACCGTGTGGGTCTTCGAAGACGAGCCAAATCCAACGAAGGTTGCTCGTAGAAGAAGCACTTCGAGGCAAATGGTCGCCTGTTTCTTCGGCAAAACTGTCATGTGGCGACAATTCCGCTTTTCACGAGCATGCTCACTTGTTACTACTGTACAAAATTATTTTTAAAAATACTTGCTTTTTGTCATCATGTAAAAGACCAACGAATTTTAAAAATTCATAATTGTTTTAAATAATGTAAATTTGGTTCCTTTTTCTTATAATTTTGTCTTAAATTCAGATATACTTATAGTTTTGAAAATAGAGAAAAAATATTTTATGGAAATGCCAAAAATTCCAAAAACTTAATCTTCGTTTCTTTAAGCCTGGAGCTAAGTTTTTCTTTTCATGTGAAATCATCGCAATCTCGTTAAAATGTACATCGCGTACCGATCTAAGCTAGTGCTTTGCCCTTGACTTCATCAATTATCGCTATCATATAAATCTAATAAATGTTTTAAATTAGTTAAACTTATGCGCAAATTTAAAAAAAAATCAAAGGCTATGATCCGTTAAAAAATTTAAGCAAAAATCGGTGACCACTTAAAAATGTAATCTTAAACATTAAATATTGCTTTTCTTTTGCTCATTACTAAAACAATAATGGCTTACAAATTTTTAAAAAAAATTAACGATTTGATCATTAAAAAATATTTTAATTTAAAAAAAATATAAATTTTTTTAAAAACAAAATTTTCATAACTTATTATTTGTTTATAGACCGTAGTTCTCTTTTATATGAAATTTCGTAAAAATTGGTCAATCCGTTTAAGAACAGCAAGATTTTTAGTAAATCTCCGCCACAAAAAAATAGCAGCCATTTATACGATTGTTATGAGAAGAAAAATATTTTAGGAACATATAAAATATTTTGACCTAGTATCTAAGTGGATAGAACATGATTGCAGGGTCTCTTAAAAATAGCTCACCTTGAAGATACTACCATCAAACATGTAGACCGTTAATATAACCAAAATACAAGTGCAAATTTTATTAGAACAAAGAGAATAAGTGATAACCCAATGTGGGAGTAGAAACTAGGCTTAAGTAAAAATTACATTGATTCTATTTCTAACAATAATGATCATTAATAGTATTTACGAGTAACATTACAATGTAATGAACATTAAACAGAACTGGTTGATAAAAGCATACTTGCTCAATTCCAAAGACATCTCACAAAAGAACTAGGCATTGGCTCCGAACGGCTAATGCATTTTATAGAGACATTTTTACATGGATTGAAGATAAATCTATTATGCGTACTCGTTGCTGAAAAATTGTTTGATGTTCTGACCCGGATTTGAACCTTGGTTTACTGACATGTTAGCCGTGTACATTACCACTGCACCATGGCGGTCCACATAACACATTACATGTATAATGATTTTGGTGATGTTTCTTCAAACCGCTACAGTAAAAATTAAAAGCTCTTGTGGTGTGGTGTTTTGAACACAAAGAATTTGTTCTTCTCTTAGCAAAGCAATTGACATTTTTAAGTTTTAGTACCAAAGCTTTTTATGTTACATTTCTCTGGACTTACCTAAAAGGTATAACCTACAATTTCTTTGGTTATGTCAAGATTCCATAGCTCTTCAGGGACTTGGTATTTCTATCGGAGGATAAACTCGCCGTCGAAAATTGTTACTGCTGGAGCATTTTTATCCTTTCGAACAACATGTTCCACCCGACGCTACGGCGTACAGCTCACTAAAATTATAAAGTCTATAATAAATTTTAAGTCACTAACTCCATTCCCGAATTAGTTCCAAATAAGGAAATTTTTCAAACTAAATTTAGTTCGGTCGGACCGAAGCTTATATACCCTCAAAAACGGCTTCTTGAACTTTTTTTCAAGAAGCCGTTTTACCTCCTACTTTGCTATCAGGATGTTTTTCTTTCCATACAAATATCACATATACCAACTACAGTCGTTACTTTTATTCCACAAGATTTGGCTCTACAAAATTCACAGTTGAACGGGCGGTACCACGTTTCCTTGCCATACAGGTCTTTCTTAGATTAGGGTTGTATGGGTGGTATCACGCCCCTTAATGTACCCTTAACCTGGCCAAACGTAACATAATGTTTAAATCTCTAGCGATTGGAGTTGATAGTAGTTATATATCGCTCAAATAAAATACTACAAATACTTATATCGATTTTTCCAAAAGTTGACTCAGTCTTTTTGTGGGGAAGTTTCTTACCTCTTGACCGATCTGGACCATTTTCAATACCAACCGTTTTAGTCCATCAACACATATTTAAGCTACCGAGCTTAAGGTGAGACATGCAGTTAATTTTTTAGAGACAGGCAGGCCACCCTACACTATGATCAAGGGTATAAAAAGAAAAGGCATTGTTGCCTTTTGGGACTTGGGCTATTCACAAACCTACTAGGTCTTAATTCTAGTTTAAAGTCGAATTGCACTCGATATGGTCTTGCGGTCGTGTACTCCAGTTGTTTACGTCCACAACCCCAGGAAAGGAAGACCCAATCTGCTGCAATGAGGCATTGACTTGGCTCGACGGATCGCGGGAACATCCAATGCGCTGAGAGCTTGCCTTCAGTAAATGATACATTTTGCTTTTTACGTATTACGTGTTGCGGTGAAAGCGATTACACCTTTTATTTTTTCTCGTGGAAACGTAATTTTCTTCAGCCGGTAGTAAAAGGGTTTCTCTGCCTGCTTTTCCATAAAACAAAAAATCATATTGTAGGGTTGGGTCAGCAGTCGTTCGTGGGTCTATTCTTGGTGATCGCAGAAGCTTGCCATGACATCATTGCCAATCTCTACTGGCTCATATTAGGCAAATGTAACAATCACCCATGTGCTGTGTTCCAAGAGTTTTTCAATTCCCATATTATTTTAAATCCCCATTTTTTTAAAAAGCGGTGTGCTTCATTGCGAAACTACTCATTCAAAACTCAAAGAGAAAAACTGTAAGTATAAGTCGAACTATGTTCAATAAATAACAACAAAAAATAAATGTTTTACAGCTGGACGCCACACAATTATTCTATTTTAGTTTAAAAAATGTCTGCAGGTTAGCTGTTATGGATTCCCGAAGACTTTACATAAGTCTGGGACGTGTTAAACGGCGTCGGCTAAGAGATGCATCGAATCCAACGGATATGCTGAGCTGTTCGTTTGTAAAGGGCGATTTTTTAGACGTGTGGTTTTCAATCTGGCCACACTTGTTTCGGATTTGGTCTTTTTGACAGCTGTCACTTGATTTATTCTCAGTTTGGTTTAATGACTACACTTACTGCGGAACAAAGTTTGCAGATCGTGGTGAATGGGCGCAAAACGAGATGGCGATGAATCTCTCTTTGGTTGAATGGGTACAGTAATAACCAAAATTGTCGCATTTGGAGTAATGAGAATCCACAAGCCATTGTTGAGACGCCGTTAGTTACATCATCAAAAAGTCACTGTTTGGTGTGTTCTATGGGCAGAGGGAAACATTGGTCCATATTTCTTCAAAAATGAAACCGGCCATAATGTTAGTCAATGGGGAACGCTATAGAGCCATGATTAATGACATGATAAATGCCTGAATTGGAGGTTATTGATCTGGACGACCTTTGGTTCAAACAAGACGGCGCTACATACCATAAGCCAATGAATCAATCAATTTATTGAATGCAACTTTTGGTGAGCGCATTATCTAGCGTCGTATGCCTTTGGCGTAACCTCCAAGATCGTGCGATTTAAGAGCGCTGGACTATTGTTTGTGGGGTTATGCACAGTCGCTTGTCTACGCATATAAGCCCGATACGATTGAAGCCTTGAATGATAATATTCGGCGCGTTATTGTTGACATACGGCCCCAAATTCTGCAAAAAGTGGTCAAAAATTGGGCCTCTTGGCGGGAATTTATTCAAGCCAGCCGCGGCGGCCTCATGCCCGAAATTATTTTTAAAACATAACGGCAAACCCTTATCTTTACATTAAAGCTAAATTCTTGACCATAACATTAAATTATATGCGTTTTATTTCTTTTTGAAAGCCACACGTCTAAAAAGAGCCCTTGATAACAACAATAATTTTTCTGAAAACACGTTATAAAATCAAAAACAATAGGAGTAAACTTTGTCTAAACTAGTAAAAAGTAATAACACTTTAAAGCTATAGTAAATTTAAAAAAAAAAAATTGGCATCTTTTAACTTTGGAGCTCAAAACATTTTCGTCGTCATTACTAAATACGCAGAGAAACGTTGATGAAAAATTATAATTTTTTATTTTATTTTATTTCACTAATTAATCGCTAATGTGAAGAATGTTTCTGCAAATGTAAATGAACAAAATTGTATATGTTGACTATGTGTCATTTTTTTAATGTGTATATGTTTATAAAGTGGGTAAATTTCCATTTCTAATACGATCCCCTAGGGTACATGAGGTCGAATTGAATACCCAGTATTTTGTGGGTATTCAGAATGACGCACACTGAACACCCAATATCTCCCAAAAATGGGAAATTGAATCACATTCGAGCCAAGTCGAAATGCAACACATGGGCGACTATTTGTTTCGTCATGTTAAGGACATGACAAACTCTGCGAAACTTATTAAAACACATACCATGCTACAATTAGTCCATCTATTGAACCTCATAACCTTTTTAACGATACTGAAATGAATGTTACAGCATAGAAAATGCTCTCTGAATTTTCTGAGCATAACACACCGACATCCTCTGCTATTATGGCATGGTAGTTTATAAAATGTAAATATTCAAAATAATATTTTGCTATCGTGCCCTAATTATTTCCTATTGACCTCGTGAGAAAATAGAGGAGATGTTGCGATAAAATAGTTCTGAGACATACATAGCTGTTGTGGTTGTAGCGTCTAACTGCATGGCTAAGTCTGTCTGTTGTGTCCGTTTTGTCCTTCTTATACTTCTGGCTCTGCAGAACTGGTTTCCAGGAACGTGACTACTTGGACCGATAGAGTGGACTGGTGGCAGGACAGGTGTTCGGTGTCGTATGGTCCTTGCTGACAAGTGGGACATGTGTTCGACTCACTGCCTTCAATTCAGCCCTAGGATGAATTGAGGCGGCTACACCAGCAATGCCTCAATTGCACCGGGATAGCCTCTTCTCCTCCTGAGCTCTAAGCACGGCGTACATTCCAATGTCGTTGAGGTTAACTGCGATTGAGTCACATTGAATGCCGATCCGATAGGCCCATCGATCTAGAGGTCACGCCGAACCTTCTTTGTTAGATAATGAAGGTCGATCCTGACATGCCGGAAGATCCCTATGCGTAAGGATCGTAACCTTCTGTCGCGTTGCAGAAAAAATTAAGATTATGAAAAAATACACCTTCAGTAATGTTGTCTAAATGATATAATGGAAAATAAACTCGTATTTTGCTACGATAGGATTTCTCTTCAACAGATGGACACTCCCACAACATATGGACACTGATGATAGACTCCATGGTCTCAGCAATTAATAATGCTGTGTGGAAATGCTGATGTCTATCGCTAAATCAAAACTTGTCGTCACATGTAAAAATAAATATTAGATAAATTATGTTCTCCCAGTACATCTTTCACCTGGCGGCCTTAGGATAACTTCGGGAATTCACTGTGGAACCTGGTCTCTAGGTGTAAGTGGCAAAATACTTTGGTATGTCTGGGAGAACAACCACCGAACTCAGAAGTGTTTATTCAAAGTGTCTTGTAATGAAGATTTCAACTCCATCTGCATACAAGAATGTTGAACAAAAGATCCAACAAGTGTTTGGATGATTTTGAAAAATGATGCCATCACCTCGTGAGGACGAGTGCGAATACGCCAGTACCTCCTTTATGAGTTGAGAGACACGGACGAAGTGAGTTGGATGCTCGCTGGCACGGGGTCAGTGGCAATGATTAATGTTCGAATCAGGCCCGTGCGAATGAAAGAGATCGACAAAGGGAAATTAATGATACAGTTGTATCTCAAATCGAAATGGTTTTGTTCTGAGTTTAGCTGCAATACTCGTATGACTGATCGGAATGAATCGGAATAATGAAAAACAAATACGTTCACAAATCCATTCGCTGCATCGTCCTCGCGACTGTCGTCCATGCATCCGTCCGGCTTGTGATCACTCATAAGGAACACGACAACGAAGGACGGGCAGGCAACAAGTGCTGTGCTCCGTGGTGGACGGGCATGATCCGATCTCTTTGGCAGATAAACAAACGTGGACACTGAAGAAGATGTCATGCCTTTTTACGCCTGCAAACACAATCGCAATCGAGCAAGCATCACATCATTCATAACACGAGGGCCGATTGTACCGAGCCGTACCGCCGATGCCAGCAATATTCACACATGCGCAACTCGAGGCAAGCAAACAAATGAGAACCTCTAGATAAACACAATCTATCATTTATTGATGAATTGGGAATGATTCGAAAAAGAACCGGCTGGGGCAGAGGAGTGAGTGTCCACTGCGCAGTGAACAGTGCGACCATTATTAATGATGTTAGCGATTTGTTTATGTTTATTTGAGAAATGATCATAATTTCCAGCGACCAGTCAACTGCGAATGTTACGACATAAACGCATACGGGTATTGCCTGCATTCCAGCCAGCCAGTCTGTCAGCCGACCAGCGGGAAGACCCGGTGAAACGTACCGAGTTACACACTTGAGATGGTACAAGTGTAAGGTACGAGTAGATTCTCTGCTTGTCCACCAATGTTGATCCTCTTACGAGCGTCTGGCAGAAAGAGTGTTGAGGGTTTCACTGAGGGCTGATGATGAAGTTATCTCAAGCGTGTGTCCTGTTCTTCATGAGTGCGAAGTCACACAATGTTTAGAATTAAAAAGCACGAAAAGCCACAGTCTTGTAGAGTATCAACTACGCCACGACTACTAATCGCATCTTAAATTCTGGGGTAAGTACCCCAAGTGGCGATGGTCAACATTGGTTGGGATGATCGTGAGTATATTCTTTTTAAAAAACTCAAATGAGAAAATTGGACTGGTTCAAATCTGTTAACTGTCAAAGAGTGGCACGAAGGCGATTTGAAAATCGCACAGTGTTACACAGTGTTACAAAAGTAGGTGACTTTTTTTAAAGGAATTTTCCACTAAAACAATAAAGAGTACAGGGTAATTGAAAGATCTGCGTTATGATGCATTGATTTTATTAGTTAATATTGACATCGTTTCGAACATTAATTATAAAAAAATATTTTTTTATTATCCATGATAGGCCTGCAAAACGTGTGCGCCTTCGTAAATTGGCATTCAGAGACACTTGATCAGATTGGAAGAACTTGTAGCAGTGACTAATTGGCACGCGGTGACCCATAAAAGGTCCATTGTAGTTGTCCTTTGTCAATGATGAATAACGTTATAGCTCTGTACAAAGCTGTCCTTATACATTTCAGCAGATTTACCATCTTGGAGAAGTATAACTTTTCCTGACCAGCCAGAAAATACTGACCTAGGCATAAATGCCGCCTTTTCTGGAGGGAGGGACGTTCAAACAATAGGCTTTCCACTTCCACGTCCAAACGGCAGTATTCGACCCCATTTTGTTAATTTTTAGTAGGGATCTGGTTCTGTTCCTCTCCATGCTAGGTTAATCTTGGTTTCAGTCTTTGTTTCTAACAGCCCGTTAAGGGCTCAGATAGAAATTGTCAGTGTGTTCAGCTTTAGGTGAGGAAAGGCGTACCAGGTCACCTGCAACTTTATTTTCTTCAACATTTGACTTTTTGAAACTTTTAACTAGTTTAGATTTTACAATGGGGATGTCCCCTATTATGCAGTGCATTGCGTTGATGAGTGGAAAGTAAGTCTAATGACATTTGTCTTAAAATGGGATATACATTTGCCGAAAGTCGACTCAACAAACGGACAGTACCGGCAAAAAAACAAATTCGATCTGTAGTGTATAGTGCGGTCAACCGGCCAATCGAGAAAAACGGGCGTAAATTCCTGGAATGTCGCGTATTTCTGCCGAACATCCTTACGTCAGCAATAAGACGGATGTCAGCGGAGCACACACCATAAAAGTAACGATAGAACAGCGACACACATCCCACACTCCGACCATGCTTGAGGAAAACAATTGAGTTGGATACCCCACTGCCACCTATCAGCACCATCGCTCTCCTAGAACACGTTCAAGGAGCTTTAAGGTTGATTTTGGAGCACCTGCCCATATATGGGAGTTGTATTCCATCTTAGGCCTGATATAGATGTTGAAAAGTTTAGAAGATGTTTAGAAAGCCTATACACTTGAGTTCTTCTTGAGACACTTCAAATACATGTCTCGCCCAATGAGCGTCACATAGTATCTTCATGCTCAGAACGTCAAGATCATCTGATTGTTTAACAACCATACCATCGATAGATAATGACGACCCGATTGGTCAGTGAATCGCTTGTGAGACAACAAACAGAACTGTGTCATGCGCGCATTAATATCTATTCTACTAACTCGACCCCATTCGGAAATGGCCTTTACATCACGGCCAAGTCTCTCATCCATAAATCGCCTTCTGTCTTCAATATCTTAAGGAATTGGCCTACGGTTGAATGAATAAGAATGACAGGGGTTGCTATCATCCGCAAAGGAGTACTTATAGATTGGATTCACGGTCTGACCCAACAGATCGTCAATGAAAATAAGAAATAAAAGAAGGAAAGTACAGAGGCCTGAGAACTCATCTACAACAACTCGTATAGTGCGATCTCTGAGAAAGCTCGATTTAAAATTGGCGAAAGTATACCCGACACCAAATGCGATCAGCTTTGATAAGAGTGCACCGTGCCAGACTCTATCAAAGACTTCGGAGACATCCAGAGCCTTAACCGTACTCTCATCAAACTGGTAGATAGACCGACTCCAGCGCTCCGACAAGAAAGCCATCAGGTCCCCCGGTGCCCCTAGAGCGATTTCTACGGAAGCCATACTGTCGATCATTAAGCAGGTCGTTGGTCTCTAGAAGCTAACATAAAATTGACTGTTTCATAGAGTAGCATAGCATATAACCACATCGCAAAATACCTCGAAAATTAGTTAATTTATCCCAGAAGAACACATCCCATTACCCATGTTCGACGGAAACAATAAAGCTGGCTTCCCAGCTGACCTCGACGACCCTCTTCTCTGTCCCCAACAGCCGGCCGAAAAACTACAAAGAAGACCTATGAGCATCTGCTAAGACTTAATCTCAATTTAGATATTCTCGGAAGGTCACCATTGAGTGTTATAGAAGAGTTTACGTCAGAACGAATGAGAGTGGATGACATCGTCGACGATGTAATTTAAAGGGTTTATCGTAGACCCTGGAGGATATCAAGAAAAATAGAAGAGTTCAGAACACAGCGCAGTGGTACTCTCATGTGTATTATATATAACATGGAACGATGATTCCACCAGCTTATTAGCCGCACTAAACGGTGGTTTTCTCTGGGATAAAATGGCACGTCTTGAACCTCTTCTTGTTGCTCTTCAGCCAAAATGCGGCAATTTTTTTGATTGATTTTGCCGTTGAGCAATCAAAGGGCCTCATCACTGAACAAAATTTTGCTCGAAAACAGCTGATCTTTCCTTTCTCACCGAACGGTCATTTCCATAATACAGTTGCCAAGATTTGAAGGAAATTACTCTCAAAAAATATATGCCATAAAATGCCCTTTCATATTACCAATTAAGATTCACACTTGATATGAAATTTTATATTTATTTTTTGTTCTATAAAATACCTCTAGGCGGATCACCCTATAGTAAACCTACAGAATGAAACCAAATCTATAACCATCTCTGAGAAGCCTCGATATAAATCGGAATAAGAAATCAGTGAGCTTGTTTATAAGTTCACTGAACCACGCAAACAAAACTCCCAAATCCAACGTGTGGTGTGATGGTTAGTGTGTCTTAATACTACACAAGAAAATACAGGTTCAAATTCAAATGAGAGGCTCTAAAAAAAGGTCCGGCGACCTAACGAGTAATAGATTAATATCTAAGCCCAAGAAGATATCTCCCTACAGAATGCATTCTATAGGGAGAGTCGGCTTTAACTAGTAGGTTCCGGTCAGCGAGTATAAGAATTATATAGTGCACGGCTCACTGATTTGAAAGAATTTCCCAATCAGTTCCTTAGGGGAATGTTCTAGAAATAAAGAAGGTAAATTGGAATGCCCGGTCCCGAGAATTGCTTTGGGTTAAGCTCTACAAAAACCTTTCAAACCCTAGGGCATAAGAAAAGAAACACAATCTCTAACGGGAAGTGTTTGCCTTCTATTAGTCAGGGACGAGCTCCTTGCAAAAATAATAGCCAACCTGTCGTCATAAATATGTGTTGTGATCGAAGAAGATTTGCCCGGGGAGCTGAAATGCTGTGGTAATCACTTACTCCTATTACGCAACTATCTTGGATTCGAAGATCACTGTGAGAATGATTCTACCCTACAAAAAAACCATCTTCTCGTCTGAGGGCACAGTCTTCGATCGTGATAGTGCGATTGCTTTGTTCGAGCACAAATTTATACGAGAAATTACAAAACATCATAAAGACGATGACGCAGATAGTGACGAGTGAAATGGATAGACAAACATCAGCTTTTATTGTATTGACCAATTGTACTCGTAACATAAATAAGTGATGAATAGCTGGCATCGTTGACTCAGCGACGATGCCAGTTCTGTTGTCTTTTGCCTACGAAGGAACAGATCTAGATAAGTCCACCATCGCACAGCACACAGTGCACAACTGCAGCTTAGCACCGCGGATCACGATGATGTTTCATTTAAACTGAAGTAGATCCATCTTGGTCAGCGGATCGTGTCTTCGTTCGCTGGCGCATCCCCCATGCCGCCGAACGGCGAGTCCACAGAAGCCTCGCACTGCAGGAAATCGGAGTTTTTTGCTGTCGTCATCTTCGGATGTCTTTGTGTACATAATTTAGGCTTATAATTCAATTAATATTGAACAAATACGAATCGTCAGAGATGAATTGTTTGTCTTGCCGTTGAGTGCTTGGCTCGGCGGCGCAAGAGTAGCATGCACGCCCTCAGCCATCGGTGGGGCAATCGATTGAACTGACTCTGCACTTCGGCTGTGCTGCTGCAAACGGCCCAGGAGATGGCCGAACTGGCTGGGATCGATGACGGTGTGATTATTGTTGTGATACTTTGGAATGCATGAAACAGGCAGGCAACGTCGTAATGTCTGGCATGTTTCGAGGTGTGTTCCCCCTAGGATGCGCGATAGATGTATGCCTGCCACATACAGGCGATGATTTGTACATGCCGATGAGTTTCGATTTGTTTTGTTTATTCATGCACTTGACCGGATGTTTTTCTAATATGATTAAGATGTTGCAAGGTATACATCTCAGATACTCGCATTGAAATTTAAGGAAAGCGGGTAGACACTTACCACAAATGCTTATAGACTCTCTATATATTTTCCAACTTTTAGTTTGTATCGGGCAGCTAAATGTACGGGCCAATACGAAATCTGGGCAAATCAGTGCGTAGACTTGTCAATACAGCATGTCGCAAATAGTGCAACATACTTGATCGAATACCATAAGAAACTTTTGCAAAGAGGAAGACAGCGCAAATGACGTTTCAGAAATTAAAAAAAATATTATCTGAAACCCTCACGCAGCCTGAAATACTGGTCGCGGCAAATGCGATCAAGATGGGGAAAAGTGAACCGACTGGCAACTTGGAAATCCCAATCCCATCCACTGTTATATCGACGGATCGAAATTGGACAACGGAACTGGAGCTTAGTTCTGCATTTACATGCAGAGAAAAGATATGGTTACACTATGGCCACCGCAACAATAGTATGTTCTCTACAATAAAAGCATGTTCGTCGCAACCATTATTATATTGTTTTATAAATTCCATTTTGACAACAGTATGAATGTGACAATATTACTATTGTTGAAATTATTATTTGTATTATTGCCAAATTTAGAAATGAAAATATGGTTGTAGCAGCCATATAAACATGGTTGTTTATTGTTGTTATATTGTTGTTTGAAATTTACGTTAACAATAATATGATTACGGCAATCATACAGTCTGGTTGCGACTATGAACATAACAAAACAGGTTTTATAAAGCATACATGCATGTGTGTGCGTATGTTTCTTTGATATACAAAAAAACACATACACACGATACAGTGAATGGCTGTTGTCCATTAAAAAACAACAACAACAATCGGAAGGTAGTTCGAGGGATTTTTATTGTCGTTACTTTGTTCGGTGAAATACTCTGATACCGACTGGTTCTCGATTATTTAAAATCTGCCTGCACTTAAGTATATAGCCATTGATCATGGTTAAATCACATTCGTTTCTACGGATGGTGAAGTAGCATTCACCCCTGCTATATTTTTGTTTCTTGAATGAAATGTTCAATAAAACATGGCTATTAACTTATTGTTATACAATTTAATATAACTTGCTTGATACAAATCTCTTTTTTTGAATAACAACATTACCCAATCCCAATAAATAATTTTGGGGATCATAGTATGGTTGAGTTGACCATAGTATGATGGTTGTAGGGATAATAGCATGGTTGCGTGTGAATCATACTATTGTTGTGAGGATCATAGTATGGTTGTGGAGATCATAGTATGGTTGAGTGTGAATCATACTATGGTTGTGGTGATCATAGTATGGTTATGTGTGAATCACACTATTGTTGTGAGGATCCTAATATTGTTGTGCCATAACCATATACCCAACAATAGTATAATCCTCTTCGAATATTGTTACCCAAACCATACTTTTTTCTGAAATTTTTCCATGAAACTTGGCACATTGTACAGATGTGAGCCAAAAACGATTATTAAAGTTGGTCCATATGGGCCGTGTTTTGATATCCCAATTTAAGCATACTCATAGCAATAATCAAATCTTGTAAAAGTGGACCATAAAGGCCCATTTTTTAAATAGTCCCGCACACACATTTTAGCAAAGGGCATTGTACTAGGCATGTATGTATGTATCCCTGATGAAATTGGTCCATATCGGTCTACCTTTTTTAAGAGACCATGCCCATGGCCTGGTATAAAGGTCTCTCCCGAAATCAGATTCGGGCACTCTAGAAGGCACCATTCAAATCCGATTGTACTTAAAATTAATCGATGTGATCGACTTCTAACCTTTTTTTTATCGAAGTTTCTATCTTTTGATACTCGTATTGCCTCCATTTAGAAAACATTTGAAATTCAATCTAGCTCAAATTAAGCGTAGAGCGTTAAGTGAGACCCATAACTTTTTCTATTGGAATTGAACCATATCAGTACTTGTATTTACTTACAGCCCCAACGAAATATGTTTCCGCCCCCACTCTATATAGTCCGACATTTCCTAAGCTCCAGATAAAGTTTCATTTTTATCTCGTATTAGCCTCTTATCTGATTTGAAAAAATTAAGGAAGAGACTATCAAGCTGGGGATTGCAACATTAGTGTTCTTGAAAAACATGAGAAGTTTAAAAGAACGCCAAAGGATGTTCCTGCAAGTATTTTCGTTTTGGCATCGCCGATGCTCTAAGCGATTTCATACGTGCAAGTAGTTTTACTTTACAAAAAACTGCACTGGATTTTAATATTGGCGGTTTGAACTTTGTGTAAAAGTTCAAGCAAGCAAGTCTGACCGATTTTCTGCAGTGTTGTTAGGAAGGATACACAAAACCAAAAAGTGAAAGAGAATACCTATCAGAGTCTGTTTCTGAGTTAAAAATCTTGATTGGCAAAGGATTCTATAAAAAAGATAAAAATAAAAGTAAGGCGTCTCAGTACGATCTCGTATCATTAATACGAAAGGACACACAGTTTTTCTTCAAACGCGTGTCTTGCTTTATTTTATTATTTCTTAAAGAGTTCAGTTTTCCTTTCAACAATTACTGCTAAGCTTTCTGATAAAGGTCGTCACAGACCTGAAATCGCGATTAGACAGTGTGCAGCTACGAAAATCAATGTCACTTTGCCATTTGTAAAAAACATGTCTTTTTTGAAATTTAGATGCAAGAACTCTCGAGATCCGGTAAATCTCTGTTCAATGCGTTTAAGCACTTTGCTTGCGTTTGTAGACACGAGCTATACAATAAATATGTTTTATTAAAATCAATGAATTTTTTGCCATCCTTATTTTCATCAGCTTGCAGAGTCGACCCGCCACTCGTAAATCGCCGGCGAATCGCGACAGCGCACAGGCGATGCCCACAAACATATTTATCTCTTCCGCATAACTCCTCGAGGAGCATAGGTGCACTACGAACAGCTTCCAGGATCTATCTAATCCGAAACGATTATTCCAGGCAGCCAGTTTAAGCATTGCCTACCGCAGAAAAGGTGCTCTTTAAATTGCTCGTCAGATATTGAAATGTTATTTCATCTTAAGTAGTTGGTGCTCTGTTGATATAACCCCCAACTGGCCGAGAGTTACGAGTATGGTCCATCAGCATGCAACAGTTGCAACCGTTTTGAATGGTAAATGCAGAATGTTGTGCACACATCCGTGTTTGTGCATCCGTACTTACATGCCGATGGATGTTTGTGCACACAACAAACTGAGTACTCGTACATGTTTGGTGAATTGGATGTCCGTCCGACGGCCAGGATGCCACTGGTGCATTCTGTGTCTGAGTGCTGGACTAGGAAAGGGGGCGTTGCGGGACCTTAATGTGTTATGATGTTCCTAGATGCTACACTCTCGTATGCGAATTGCTGCTTGATGTTTGCACATCATACAAATGCAAGTCAGGTAAGTTTGCATTGACACCACAGAGCACCAACGAGCAGGGAGCTGTGGCCAACGACGCCTCGACGGAGTGAAGAACGACGCCTGTGGAACGGTAACAGTAACGACATGATGACCATTGGCCTCTTACTGGGCCAACATTTGCATAAAGGTGTAAAAAGTCTAAATGTGTTTACAATGCATCGCACGCAACGCAAGGCAACACCAGCCAGTTCAGTCCAGTCCAGTCAAGTCAGTCCGTCATACAGACAACAAGAACGAGAACAAGGCGCAGTACAACACACCAGCAACAACCACAAACTTCGGCAGCTAACAACAGGAACCGGCACAAACACAGAAACAGAAGCAACAACATCATCGACACAATTTGTGGAGGCTGAAAATCATGTTATCCAATGTCTTTAACAACCACGATGGATCGCTTGGCGAGCGGCGCACAGTGCCCCAGTCGTCGCCTCGCTAAAATCGTGGCAAAGGGGTTCCCATTGCACCACTGAGCGGACTGGCAGAACCACTGTTCCACGGAAGACATGGTGATGGCAATTGCTCGTTGTCTACTCGCACCTAGGCTCGCCCAGTGGGGAACTGAAAAGTGGATGGAGGAGTCCTTGCAATTGTCTGGACAATTCATTGAACACACTTTATTGTCTGTGTGTTTATGTGCGAGTGTGTGTGTGTGTGTTTTCGCTTGGTGTCAGCGTCGATGTACATGTCCGACACTCACTCACGCACACATACACGCTCGCACAAGTGATGCGGACTCGGAACAGTGGCCAGTGGTGTTACAAGGAATATTACAGAATCCATGCCAATGGCCATGCGCGCGTTGATTCATTGAGTTGCACCAGGTACACGGGATGCACACACATTTTCCAACACGAATGCACAAATGACACGATGTCTGCTCATTCGAATAAAATGCACACATTCAGTCCCGCCACAAAGATGATGGGTCCATTTTCCACCACCGCCCGCCGAGCGGCGTCATCTACGAGTATGTCGGCTGCTACTACCAGCAAGCACCCGGCACTACGGTCGGTGCTCGATAGCATTTCATGCCATCAATTAATAAATAGTCGATTTTGAGTCGATTGCGTTTTCATTGAATATAAAACCGAATCGGTTATTCGATCTGCGAAAACCGTTCAGTGGCACCGCTCCTCCGGCGAGTGTTGTTCACACCTTTTGCTCGATGCGATCGGGGGAGGGAGACTCTGCTGGCGGTGACCAAAATTTTAATTAACGCATTTTTACTTATGAATCTAAAGCAAAGCAAGCATACGAATTTCACTCAACATGTTGCAAGGTGTTAATTGGCGAAAATTCCGTGTTTTAATGTGGTTGCCACCAAGTGGTGGTGGCTTGCGTCGCGGTGCGGCAGGCGTATTTCGGACGTTTGGACATTGGTGGTGTCGCTGCCCGCTCATCTTGTCGCATTGAATGTTGTCAATAAGTTTTGCTTTATTAGCCACTTTTGGGTGGTTGCATATTCTTTATGGTCGCCATGGAAGCAGGCATGTTGTGTTGCTCCACCGACTACAAGAGTACACGTACATATGTACATATGTAGATTTCTACAAGCCATGGTCATCATGCTGATGTCGCCGTTCGCCCGGCGTAGCTCCGCATACTATGCTCTGTACGGGCACATGTTTGGATGGTGTTGTTCGATTAAAGCCGCAACCACCGCCAGCCCGCCACTGCGAGAAGTGTTGTTGGTGCTGTTGTTGGGAACAAGGGTACGAATGAGTACAACCATACACCGAGAGACGGGTAACATGCCACCACAACATATTGTCCTCCGTCCAGTCGAATGGCTGTAAAAGTGTCAAAGACTTTCGACTTTGTTTTCGTCGCATTTAATGAAGCAGCCGCAGCGACAGACTGGGAATTATTCATTTGCAAGACAGCAAACGGACAAGAACGGTTCAATTATTGCCATAAGTGAATAGCAGTTCTCGGCCAACCACCGTACAAGACGGTAGATTGACAAAGGGTCTGCACAATTTTGAGCTTTAGCTGTGATGAAAAACAACTTACACAACTGTGGATCAGTGGAGCTAGATTTTTAATTTTAAATGAAAACAGAAATACCCACCCATATCCTGGATATTTGACCACGTACGAAATTATTGCGGGAATTGAACTATCTATATATTTTGAAAGGAGAAGGGGAACTTCATTTTAATAAGTTGGCGGTGCACATACAAATTCTTATACTCACAGACCAGGATCCACTGTTTAAGATCGGATCCGAACGGCTTATGCCTTTTATAGAAAGCATTTTCTTTTACGCATAAAAATCGTCGTCTTAAACGAGGTGGAAACTGCATCGCTAAAAAAATAAGTTGTTCTTATCAGGATTTAAACCTGAATATGGCTAATTTGTTACCTACATCAGAGAATATAGGGTTTATTGACTTGGTTATTTCCTTTACAGCACCTCAATATAATGATCGGAGACTCCATAAAGTCTGTCTGTCTGTGGAATGCGGTCAGGCCAGGTCACACTCTTTAAGCTTGGCATTATGTGTTGCTTAACTGAAACGAGTAGCATAAAATGGCACAGATTGGTCGAGAGCTTAATATTTTATACTCACAAGAACTTAGCCGACCTCTTAAAAAATCACTATACGAGAGTATATGAAAAATTCCGTGACTTTTCGAAAAAAACTCCTTTTTTTGCAAATAAAATTATTTTTCAACATAATCTCCTTTTAGCTCGATACACTTAGTGCAACGTTTTACAATAAAATAGGCATTTGTTTGGTCAATTATATCAAAAACTGTTGCTATCACCTTATTGGCCGACAATTCGGAGCCGGTTCACCCGAAGAAACCCTTTGTATAGACTGCTGCTTGGTCTCCGGAGTGTTGTAATGGATCCATGTTTCATCAACAGTTACAAAACGCCGCAAGAACTCATTCGAATTGCGGTTAAACAACTTCAAACAATCCTTTGTAGTTATCACACGATAACGTTTATGACCAGTCGTGAGCAAATGCGACAGACATCTTGCAGACAGCTTTCTTAAACACAACTGATCATGTAAAATCAAAGCCACACTGCCATACGGCATCAACAATTTCACGCACTTTTATTTTTCACACCAACAATATATCGTGGATTTTTTCGACCTTTTCGGGTGTATTGACCTCAATTGGTCGTCCAAAATGTTTAGCGTCACTTGTACTTGAGCGACCACAACGAAAGTCAGTAAACCATTTTTTTACCATTGAAATCGATGGTGGAGAGTCCCCATAGTATGGGCGGTTTTTTCCGCAAAGAATAATGTTTAGTGCGCACTTGAAATTCACATCTTTCCATTTTAAACAAAATCCACGAGGTTGTGCTTTTTGAACAGCTGTTTAACACATACTAAATGACGGAACTCTCTCAAAATTTGACAGTAGTCTATTAACAGCTGGTACTTGATGGACGCAGTGTTGCATTTTAGATAACTATGAGGGAAGTTAGAGAAGTTACGGATATACCCTCGTTAATAGCCATTAAACATGGTTTAATTACATTCGCTGCTTTGCTGCTAAAAGTCTTTCCGACTGAATTTTGAAAAACTTTTTGTTTTTTTTTTATATGAAATATTCATCAGGACCATGATCTCAAATCTGACTTTGAACTGAACGTAATGTTATTTTAAATAATTTACTTAATAAAAATATCTGTTGTCGAATAATAACATTTCCCAACCAAATAAATGGTTTTGGGGATCATATTGTGGTTGAGGGCGATCATAATATGGTTGTGTATGAATCATACTATTTTTGTGAGGATCATAATATTTTTGTGCCACAACCATATAGTTTGATGCTCTTGTCACAACAACCATACTTTTTTCTGCGTGTGGTCTCGGCAACAATAATACTTATACGAGTATATTCTCTATTCTCTGCAATAATAGTGCGTTTGTTGCGATCGTGGTATTGTTTTGTTGAATTTCATTTTGAAAATAAAAATTGTAATTATTAACATTATAATTATTGCCAAATTAAAAATTGAAAGTATGGTTGTAGCAACAATACAAATATGGTTGGAGCGACAAAAAGTATTGTTATTTCGGTTTTATCTTAAAAAAATGATTACGACAATATGTTTTTACAGTAGATTGTAATTTTTATAAATTTGAATATGGCTGCTATGATAGAGGTATGACAATGGAATGGTTACGATGAACATCGTGTAACAATTTGATTTTTCCGATCAGGCTTATGGAGGAATTTTGATTATTGTTTCACTTCCTAATACGAACATAAATCTAATAATATTGTGACGTACACCTAGTTTATAAAGCGGCCTTAACCGGACTTATGCAAGGTCGTGGAACGTTTTTGCCAGATACTTTTAATTCAAATTTGTCAAAACCATATCTGTGTTCAGTATTTTTAATAAATGAAACTTATGAATTTTTTCTATTGGTAATTAAAGTACTCTAGTTATTTTGAATTTATTGTATGTTTTATTAATTTATTTAATAAAAATCTCTATTGTTGAATAGAGATAACCCAATTAATAATTTTGGAGATCATAGCACGGTTGAGTTGGATCATACAATGGTTGTGGGGATCATAACACGGTTGCCTGTGAATCATACTACGGTTGTGGGATCATACTGCGGTTGAAGAGCTCATACTATACTACGATTGGATGGATCATAATATGGTTATAGGGATAATTAATATGCTTGAATGTGATATGTAATATGATTGTGGAGATCATAGCATGGTTGTGGGGTCGAATATTGTCAACCAAACCATAAATTTTTTCTTCTCTTTTAACTTCATGCAGTTGTTACTACGTTTATTCTTTCAGTTCAAAAACGTAGTGAACAGACGTAACTCCATCGATTGCAACAAATCAACATTTTACACATCATCGTGATGCGAGTTTAGACAAAGACCACGCATGGTTCGTATACTAGTCCAATTGACTAAGCTTCTTTATCGTTTCTCAGTTTAAACAGCAGAAAATGAAGAGCATTTTTGTCCACAAAAACCACAATTTGTGATCGTCGACGTGCCGATTCATCCTCAGAGTGTTACATTTTGGTTAGAGGCGTCTTATGCCGTTTTTCCTTGTAATTTCTAGAATTGCCATTTCAGCCACTTTAAAGCTGTTGTTTGACCAAGTTACACGGAGAAAAAAATGTGTCAGAAATATGTTTGCGAGCAAACACATTATGCAGGAAACATATAAATGTTTAAAGCTTGCTCCAAACGTATATATTTTTGAGTCAAAGCAAACATTAATATGTTTGTAGCACTGTTCCCAAACATATTTGTTTGCACCCAAACATTAATATGTTTGCAGTCATATATCCGAATATTTATATGCTTGCACCCGAAAATCATAAATCTAAGCAGGAGTAAAACATACCTTCTAGTTTCAAATACGGGCAATAATCCAATGTTTAACAAACATACAACAAAAAATTCTGCGACAACTGCCTGATTCTGAACATACGAGTATATCTCTTCTTAAAACGTAAATTTTTTTTAATATTCTTTAGAAGTTCCCATTTTATGCACTCAAACACTTCCACTTATACTCACCAAAGTTCCTCTTTTCCTTAATGCGTTCTTCTTCCACTGCGTCTTATCAAACTTATTAAATGCTCTACCATTTTTTAAAACAATATTTATGTTATTCCACAAGCAAGTTTGTAGTCTCCAACATATAATATATTAGTGTACGACAACTACGCTGAAAAACAAACATTAATATGTTTGTAGCATATTAAAAACAGACACATTTTTTTTCTCCGTGTAGACTGATCCTTGTTTGGGGAGGATATTATCCGAATATTATCCACTTACTGATGTTGTATGTTGTGTTGTATGATTAAAAAATAGAAATGTTGGTAATGTTTTCGACTTATTTTAAGAGAATCTTTGATATACTTATAGACATGCTGAATTTTAAAAAATGTCGGAGACCTTTCTCAAGTTTTCCCCTCTCTCCTAAAAAAAAAATTGACCAAAATGTAGAACACAACTGCTTCTGTGTGTGATTAAAAGGGATAACCTCCACAGATCTGTTATTAAGCCAGACCTATCCATTTTCGAGACAATTGAGTCGAGAAATATGCTGCCCTATATGCACTTACGTACTAACGCAAATACACACGGAAAAATAAGGCTGGTCTGTTATTTTCTAAAGTATACCTAATTCAAATAAAGTTTCAACTTATTTGAAGGTTTACTTTTCTCTGAGTGCGCGGAGGCCTCTGGCGGTGGCATTATCTTCGCCGATGTCCAAAAATGATACTTTACAACAATGCATATTGTCATTGAAATCCTTAAATTATTGCAATCGCCGTTTATTAATGTCAACAAACAGAATTCAAGAAATAGGGTCGGGATGGTGGACGGGGGTGCGCAAAGATGGAAGCGTGCACAAAGGCAGAAGATGAAAAGCACAGCCAGCCATATTTTGTAATAAGAATATTTGTTACAGATCCAGATAAATGAATTATGTTGCATAACAAATCGCTATAAAAGCGACGAATGAACGCGCCGGACGGCTGGCTAAATGCGGCATGCAACAACGCATGCGCACCACATTGCATTCATACTTACCTGGTGTATGCGAGAGGTTGAAAGCTTTAAATATTACTTAAGAACATGTGTCACAATCTCTCTGCCAAAGTGCTCACTTCTTACGGATGGATCCCTGGCACTACTTCGTATGCCTCGCCGAGTGCCACTTTGCTGGGCCGCACTTAAACTGTGGCACAGTTCACATATGAGGCAACACAGCGCTGTTGCGATAATAATCATTAACACCTTTGCCAAATAGTGGGCAGCATACAGTGGTCCAAGTTGGATGATGTGGAATGTGCGGTATCATTTTCCACACCTGTAAGTCTTCTTAATAATAACATCGGTCCGATATGGTCCAGTTGTGGCAGGATTCGTCGTCACTGGTGTATTAGATAAGTAAACTATGCTTTCTCCCTTTAGCTATCGTTTACAGCAGTGGTGGGCACATTTTCGGCTCCTAAAATACTCAAAGTGCAAACGAGTGCTAGACAAGGGGCACAAGTACTTGCGGGGAAAGGGAAACGAAAAAATTTCTACACCCATCCGTAAATGATGTTCATCGCACAAGAGTTGCGGAGAAACTAACATTGATAACAAATTTTCTCTCAGCAAAGACTGCAATAGGGTTACCGCCTCCCTCAATTAATGGATAAAAATTTCAACTGCAAATATCAAATGATAATTATATACAATTATTTGTTTGAAAATTACAAATTTCACATTGACTTTACTTTTAAAAAATGTAACTAAATTTTCTTCTTTTTAAATAACAAATTTTAAGCTAATTTCAATAGATTTTACAAATGTTGAAACTGTTGTAAACATAAAGCATACAATTATGTGTAAGCGGCAACACTTTTCATTTTCGACGTCGCTCAATCAAGCACTGTGGTCCATTACATGTTTTTAAATCGAAAATTTTCAAATTTTGTTTGTTTGTTTATAATAAAGACAACACTTTACCACGTGGCTCATTAAATTTTCTTTGAAAATAAATTGTTTTTACGATGGAATCATAAACTAATTTTAATGTCAACCTTTCAAAAATGTTTCGATACTTACTTTCACTTAAATGTTTCGATAATTACTTCTTTAATTTCTTTTATTTTTATGTTAATAATACTATGATTGGAAAATTTACGGACAATTCTCATATTCCAGTATATGTATTATTTAAATTTTATATTTTGTATTATGAGAATTTGGTGTTTATCCCACTGTGCTTGTGGGCAAAGCATGTCGTCATGCATGAGAAATGTGAGAGTAGAGTAAGTAGAGAGAGAGAGTATTTATTCCTTCCCTTCATGCTGGCTCTTGACTGTCCCCCTTGTCTAGCACTCAAGTGCAAACGGCTGGCTCGTAAGTGCAAAAGGCTCCTACGAGCCAAAGTGCCCATCACTGGTTTACAGAATACTCGTAGATGGAAAAGCGGAATGGATGTACGTAGCTAAATCACCTCAGGTAATGATTCTGAATCGATCACTATAATACGAATCTACTATACATATTTCTGGCCTAATAATGAAAATGCGAATATTTATCATTAAATATGGTTTTATTGTTTTTCAAAGTATTCTCCAGCATGATTTATACACTTTTGAATGTGCTCAAACCATTTGTCGAAGCACTTTTTTCCCTCCGATTGAGACACCTGCAAAACATGGTTATTGAACGCTTCAACAGCATCTTCTGGCGACGAAAATCGTTGACCACACATTTTTTCTTGATGTGCGGAAATAAAAAAAGTCATCGGGTGCCCTGACGGCTGTACGGCGGATGACCCATCACTTCGACGTTTTGGCAAAAAAGGGGCTGGTTTGAGCCGATGTGTGAGAGCTCGCATTGTCATGGTGCACAATGATTCGTCTTGTCTTGTTAGATTTTCGAATTTCTACGAAGACTTCAGGCAAACAAATTGTAGTGTACCACTCAGAATTGACCGTCCTACGTTGCTCAAGCAGAACAGTCGCCACATAACCAGTTTTGCAAAAGAAACAGGCGACCATTTGCTTCGAAGTGCTTCTTCCGCGAACAACTTTCGTTGGATTTGGCTCGTCTTCGAAGACCCATATGGTCGAAAACTGTTTTGTTTCGGGCTTATGCGCATAGATCCATGATTCGTCACCTGTGACGGTATTATAAACGTTTTCAAAAGCACCGCGATCGTATTTTTTTAAATTTCTTGCACCAATCGACACAAGCCTTTTTAAGCGATTTCAAATTGTGTTGGATCCAACGAGAACAAACCTTTTTTATGGCCAGTTGTTCATGAAATATCAAATGTATGCTGGTGGAAGAAATGCCCAAGGAGGCCTCTATATCACGGTATGTCACATAACGATCTTGTATATCAGTACACGCATGGCATCAATGTTCTCTGGCGCAACGGCAGTTCTTGGACGACCTTCGTCTTTGAGCGAGCGTCGGCCACGATTGAATTCATTAAACCAGTTTTTCACAGTGCTATAGGATGGTGCTTCATCGCCATACAAAGATTTAAGTTCATGCGATGCACTCTTGTCGAGATAATCCGCGTCGAAAGTTGTGAAAAATGGTCGCACGCAAATGTTTACGAGCATACATGTCAAACGACTTTTTTATCTTTATTGTGTACAGGGCAATAGTCAGTAGAGGAAACTGACACTATCGGTTAAAGAAAAAAAGAATCGCTAACCTTTACTTCTAAAGATGAATATTGGAACTAAATGTTTGCATGTATTGGTTGTTGTTATAGAGTATAAGAGTAAGCGTGGCTTATATTGGCTGACGGGAGATTTGTAATCGTCTTCCTCTCAGTTGCCATCATGCATTGGTCGCGAGAAGAGAGGTCATTTTGTGTTGAAGCTTAATTTTCAAATGTGCAATCGATCATTGCAGTGCAGCGTGCTTTTCGTTTACGATTCGCTGTTCCCCCAAGTGGAGGTGTTCCTTGACGGCAATCAATTGTAAATTTGGTAACTTCATTGAGAACAGCAGGGAATGTGTCATGTGTACGAAGTGGACCTGAGAAAAGGATTACAACAACATAAAACATCGAGAGAGAGAGAGAGAGAGAGAGAGAGAGAGAGAGAGCAGTACTGCAATCTCCGAAACGCTCTGCTTGGAAGCAATCACTTGCTCTTGGCATTTCCAGACTATGGTAGAGGATTTTTTTTCAGTCGGCTCTTGAGCCAATGCAATAAGAGAATACATGCTTCCAACATGATGGTGCCACTGCACACACAGCGAGGGCTACCATGAATTGTGATGTGAACTGGCCGACACGCTTAGCAGACTTAGCCTCATGGGATTTTTTGCTATGGGGTTACCTGAAGTCGAAGGTGTATATCAACCGTCCCAACACCTTGGAAGACCTTATTAACAATATTGAGGCTGAAATTGGTAGAATGCCAGTCGACATGCTTGTTAGAGTACATGAAAACTTCAGGAAACGTATGCAGCAGTGTGTGCATAACGAAGGTCGACATTTGCCAGATACATTATTTAAAACCATGTTATTTAAAAATTCTAAGGTTCATAATTTTATTTCATTCCCAATTAAGAAAATTATAGCGCTCCATTCTGTATACGTTTTAATACAATTTGTCATAGATTTTTTACTCAAAAATCTTTTCTTATTTTAGAATCTTTTAAATCCAATTAAGAAAAAAATTCAAACTCTTAACTATTGAAGAAATTGATTCATTATAATCTAAAACTAAGTTTTTGAATGTTTGATAACCAATATAAGTAGTATGTGACAACTGTGTGGCTACATGGAGTGCTCCATAGCTGTCCTCGAAGTAACGTTCTGTGATACTAGTTTTTATCTTAGTCTGTGATTTTTTTTTTGCAATTTTTGATTATTGTTAAACATCGACGTGAGGAAGTACGTTTTTTAATAAAAATAAGTAGATCTGCAGTGGAAAATTAAAAAAAAAACATTTTTTTATTTTCATCATCATAATTTGACCAAATGGCCTGAGAAAAAAATTATACGAATGGTGTTTAAATGCCTTCGGGCCACTGTGGCCCATCACAAGCCGGTGAAACATTCATTGTGGCCTCCGGAGTTGCACTTTGTTGTTCAGCCAAATACACAAAGTGCCTGACACCGTCTGTCTGCCTGCCTGCCTGACTGCAGGCAGGATGAATTTCTCGCCATTGGCAAGCGGCAGCCGTAGCTTTGACACCGACGATATTTAGTTTGGAAATAATTCAAAATGAGCCGAATGAGAAACAGGCGAAAGGAATGAAATCCGCAAGCGGCACTCCACTCTTCATATCACATGATATACGGTCCCAACACGACAGTGTCCACATAATTTTAACAACTCACACTGGAATCATGCCGACGCAGTACGGGTATTCAAGCCATTCACTGCTTAAGGTTAAGCAGGCAAACATTTTGATTTATCGAGCGAGTAATGTAATATGCTGTCACTATCTCAAAAGTCTTTCTGAATTGGATTATGCGCCCTCCGTTGCCTCCGCACCACGAGCTGGTAGCGGGAACAGCGACACCGACACAGTACAGATGTTCTGGACACAAACAAGGCTGGGGATGTACTCCATATTGTCGTTCCTGCGCCATGCCCCTCCACTTCTCACCATCTCTTTTGCGTAGTGGCAATTCGATTTGGCTAAAGCGTAATGTCCTGCTGAGTAGCGGTTAAATGTGTGTTTGAAGGCGAAAACTGCTACTATAAATTGTGCTATTAAAAAGGATTTGGAATTGCAGGGGATAACTTCTAAAGAGTGCAGTTGTCCAAGAATGCCACCAAACTTAACCTGCATGGAATATTTCTGCAAGCCAACGCCTACGTTGGGCTTGAGCTGCAGCTCATGCGGTTTCTATTGATGCCTTCGTAGATGACTACGTTTGCTTACAAAATCGACATAGCTTAACTGTGATGTGGTCGGTCAGTGGTAGTGACTTCTCTTTGTAAGTGATATTTTTATAACCTCACCCTACGGACTAAAAGATATTCCATATATACCATATGGAATATCTTTTTAATCCTATGGAATTTAAAAAGGGCTTATTGCAACACCCCTTCTGGTATCAACACACAAATGTACAATTACGACTGCTTCTGATACTCTTCAAATATCTCTAATGAAATTCATGCGATCCCAACACAAAATTTATACTGGAGAAGAGAGTTTCGATAGCTTGGTGACAGATAATTGTAGTCCCTGCCACACCCATTATGCTAAACCATACAACTTGTCACCTAGTGCGATGAATTCACTTAAATTGTAAACCTGTGCGAAAACAGTGGTTGACACGCCCATTCTAACAAATTGTAAACCTGTGCGAAAATAGTGGGTGACACGCCAACTTTTAACACTATTCATACGATTATGCTAAAAATTAGTAATATACAAATGTAATATAAATTCGACCAGCTGGCGATAAGATGGAGCCTAAGCCGAACATAACTTTTGATACCCTGCGCCACTCTGTGGAACAGGGTTTCATGGCAAATGTTTGAAACTAACAAAAATATTTCAAGAGTACCGATCAACTAAGAATTATTAGCTGATTCAATTTAACGACGATATCAAACTACAGGTCGAAACTGTTGTTCGATTTTCATGAAATTTGGCAATACTAAGTTTTTGGGATCAAGGACGGACGCTATTGAAATTGATGAAAATCGGCTGAGATTTAGATATAGCTCCCACACACACATATGTTTATCTGATTTAATGCTCTAGAAGCCAATATATTACATTAATTCTTGATAAAATTCAGCACGAGTGAGTTTTTTGGGCCAAGCAAGGACGTTATTTTTTTTATTTATTTCGTACCAATGATAATTTCAATTCAAAAACAAATTATTGCCCCAGCGCCATGTGGACATTTTTGGGGCCAGTTTGCAAAGATTTAGATTAAAGTAGTTTGTAGCTCGAAAATTAGATTAAAAAAAACTGTGCACTTAAAAACCAAATAAACTTACAATAGAAGCAATTCAATGTTATCTAAAAAATATGTTTTTAAATGTTATTTTGAAAATTGAGATTCGAAAAATATTTTTGATACATTGAGGCAGACGATTATATTCAGAGAAACCGGTATGCTCAATACGTTGTTTTGTTGATTCCAGCCTACATCTTTTGATAAGCAAGTTTGATCGATTTCTAGTATTGAAAAAAGTTTGATTTTGAGAAAAAGAAATAGATTGATAACCAATGTTACGCTCTGATTTAAACATGTACATTAACAACTGCATTTTATATAGTCCATATATAGGCAAAATTGTTTTAGATACGTCCTTTTACAAAGATACCGTCCAATTCGTTTGTGGAAGATTGTAAACAATTCTGAGTGCTTTACTTAAATTGAAGCAATTCGGTTCAGATTTAGTTATAGTTCCACACACATATTTATTTATATTTATATATTTCCACAGCCAATTTTATACTTTTTAGTTCTTGAAGCCACTTATTGCATCCAATCTTAATGAAATTTGGCACCAGTTAGCCCCCTATGCGTAGGAAGTATACGGTTGAAATTGGAGAGAATTGGTTCAGATTAAGATGAAGCTCCCATATGTGTTTAGCCGATTTAACCAAAAACAATGAAATTTCCCCACAAATTGAATATACCATAACTCTAACTAAATGACTACAACACTTGAATAGAACTCTTAATTTTTAATTTTTTTAAAGCTCAGAACCATAAAGCATAAAAGTTTAAATTTTTATTTAAAATTTTTGTCTTTCTTGTTTCGAGTTCAAAGCAGAAAAGGTAGATTTGATATTTGAAGCAACTCAATTTTTAATATGTTTTCGCTATATACGTAATACACGTAATTAAAAATAGTTGCAAATAGTTACAGTTTGCGCCACTCGAATAGAACACCTTTTAAAAAGAGCAGTCAGTGAATGAAGTATGTTTTACATCAATCGTTCTTATATCTTTTGTTTTACATGAATAACTACATCGTAAGTAAAATTGTATATTTTTAGTTATGAAGTGTGCCGTCTTTACTGATCAATACTTTACATTTTTGATTGACATTGGTAAAAAAATTTGGCTTAATTATACAGAGGAAAGGAGCTCCAGGATAGTTTGCTAACGTTGATAAGTTCAGGTTAAATACTCGTATTGCTGCCCAGACCATCGAACAGCCATCGTCAAACCTTTTCAATAATATTTTTATCAGGTAAGTACTCGTATGAGCTTTACGGTTTGGAACTGTCTTAGGATTTTACGATTCCAGCAGAGTACATTAGTGCATTTTCATGTTAATATACGAGGGTTCATACTTATATTTCGGGACCTGACAATACTAGTGTTCCCAGACACAAACTGGAACTTCCATTGGAAACTTTGACATTCTTTAGCATAACTTCCCTCAGAACGTTTTGTCATTTGAGGGCGAATTGTTTTGTTTACAGTGTGTTGAAAAATTCATCTCAGTCAAAAAATGGAATTATCCCGTGAAATCAACTTGTTTCGACTTCTGGCGAAGAAGCACCACAAAAAATTACTGTTAATAGCTGGTACCAAGATGAATTTCGTTAAGGACGTCCAAATTCGGTCACTTTGCCAGAAACCATCGATGCTGAGCGTGAATTGATTAAGCAAGACCGACATGTGACATACCGTGAGTTTGAGGCATCCTGCGGCTTTCGTATGACAAGCATCTGAAAGATATTGCATGTTCACTTGGCCGTGAAAAAAATTTGTTCTCGTTGGATCCCACATAATTTGACGAATGCTCAAAAAAGGCTCGTATGGATTTGTGCAAAGAGATGTTGAAAAAGTATGACTGCGGTAGCTTAAAGGCAGTGTCTAACATTGTCACAGGTGACATATCATGCATCTATGCATATGAACCCGAAACAAAACAGCAATCGACCGTATGGGTCTTTCAAGACGAGCCAAATCCAACAAAAGTTGTTTGTGAAAGAATCGAAGCAAATGATTGCGTTCTTTTCGGTATAACCGTCCATGTTGCCACAGTGCCCTTAGTGGAACGTAGGACGGCCAATTCTGAGTGGTATACAACCATCTGTTTGCCAACAATGTTCGAAGAAATGAGGAAAGAAAATAAGAGAAGACGGATCATTTGGCATCACTACAATGCGAGCTCTTACACATCAGCTGAGGCGATGAGCTGTTTGACCTCTCATGAAGTCGAATTGATGGGCCATCCACCGTACAGCCCTGATTTGGCACCCAATGACTTGTTCATACTCCCTACAATCAAGAAAAAATGTTGAAGCGTTCAAAAATCATGTTTCTGAGGTGTCTCAATCGGAAAGGAAAAATGTACTTTGAAAATTGGTTTGCGCGCATGCAAAAATGTATTGGTGTTAAAGGAGAATATTTTGAAAGACAATAAAACCATTTCCAATGATAAATTATTGTGTTTTTATTGCCGGACCAGAACACTACAGTCGGTCTAATTGATGAAGCTCCTTTCTTAAATCTTTCTGCGACCTTCAAAATAAATGTTTCCTTACTTGAAAAGACAAGAGCATTTTCACTCTTTTCCCCAGGTTTTATTAGAACGTCAAAAACTTAATTGCTTCGTACGCTTTCGACTTAGTGGAGGTTTTCATTCTTTTGAATGGTTTTCTTTAAAAGGACATGCCAAATATTGGTTAAGCTTTTATTTACACCAGTTGTTTCGGATATAAAGTCGTGCGAATTTGAAGCTTCTCTCAAAATATATCGAGTGTCCGCGTCGGATATGAATGAACTAAATATTAGTAAAATTTTGATTAATATTTAGTTCATAATGCCATTAGATTTAAGTGAAAAAATACTACATTCAATCAACTAATTTCCTCCATTCGAGGAATTCTTGTCTTTACTACCAGGAATATATACTAAAGTTCCTTGTGCCTAGTTCATTCAGGGTATTCCACTTTTCCTATATGAGAACATGTAAACAGTACAAGGTAGTTTTGTATTGAAATGAAGGAAACAAATTCCTTAAATAAAGTTAGGGCTGGAATTGAAACGGGTATATATTTGAATTGATATACTCGTACGTACCTATATGTTTTTGAAAAATTTTAGTCCTACGAAAATCTTATTTTTTGTACCATTTTCGACATATCAACTTAACTTTTATTGTATTAAAAGGGAATTTTCATTAGAATGGCAACAAAAGTAGCTATATAGTCTATGGGAACAAGTAAAATCCATAAAATGGACTTGCAATCGTATTTGGCGAAGGCCCTGGAAGGAAACCGATTTTTAAGAGAAATTTAACTCCTACCAGTTTTTTCGACGCTTTCAATTTAAATATACCAGCAATATATCAGGTTAAGTAGGCTTGTTTACAGAAGTAAAAGATAACAGTTATTTAATTATATTTTTGATTTGATCGGCGACCCTATAATGTACATATATATTATTGATTGTTGTAGAATTCTAAGAAGATATAGTCATGTCCGTTCGTCTCTGTCGTTTGAAAAAACGTTAGCGGTCGAACGTATAAACATAGGATTCTTAAATACTGCATGATGAAGGGTTAATGTCAGCAATAAGCTGTTTGAGATTGTAAATAGGCGAAATTAGAGCAGTTTCCCTTTTGTGATTTGTCTAAATCAAAAAATAAAAATTTGCGAAATATCTTATGAAGAAAAAAAGATGGATGAAGATTTTGAAAAGCTTTTATTCTGATTTACAAAGACATGCCAATTTAACTTTACCTCCAAAGGAATACATCTGTTTTTTGCGGTCACTTTTAACCATTGAAAAAACAGAGACCTAGAGCTATACATTTCAAAAATTTTTACGTTACTTACCACTCATTTTTATGAAAAGGCTTACACCATCCCAAGCACTTGCATTTTTAACATATAAGCATAAATATTTGCTAACTTCAGCAATACATTTTTCATCTTCTATTTTTTACTTAAATAACAAAAAAGGCATATCTCAAATCCAACACAAGCGGCCGCTTTGTACGGCACTGCCAGATGCAAATATTTGTAATATTTAAAAAAAATTTGTTCGGACATTTTTAAAAACATAGCTTATTTATTGAATTGGCAATAATATCACCGCACCGCATGACGCGTACATTGGCCTTGCACCATTTAAGGGATTTTTTGTTTATTTCTTTACAACTTTTCTTTTAAATTCGTTTTGGGCGAACGATGGTTAAAAAGTATACTCGTAGTTGGGACGTACTAAATACCAAAAAGGGCATAATTGCGGGATCATTGGCAAAAAATCGGCCCGCATTGTAAGAACGGCCAATCAATAGTGAATTCGGACAAAATTATACTAAAATTAAAGATAATCGATATATGTGACAGCGCATAGAGAAAGGGACCTAAGGGTAAAAAAAATCAATTTTCACTTTTTTTTTTTTGATGTGGACAACATCTGAGCACCGAATGAGACTGATCCCATGCCCAAAAGTGTTCCTCCCAGAGATATGCGCGTTTTATGAAAGTGATGGTACACCAAAGATACACGTATTTAAATCTTTAAAATGGCTCTTCTGATTTTACCTAAGGGTAAAATTAGGTCCTTTCTATTTTGCGCGTCACGTATATATATTTTTTGAAAATTGTCCTGCTTTTAAGTAAAATCGTACTAAGTTGTAGTAAAAATTATGAACTACATTTTAGAATGAATTATATTTAAATTTACAAACCCTTTTTTATGAATGTGTGCATGATTTGCCATCAACAGCACAACAAAGTTGAAAATAATATGTAATGCCTTTATTCCAACTCGCAGAGAACAGATATGATTACTAACAACAATAATATGTTATCTGCAATAAAAGCATAAATCAATGGCATGCAGCGAGCGATTCAAACATATTCAAAATTAGAAGAAACCAGTGCGAGGGTTGTTTGTTGTGTTTTCTTTGTTCGGTGGACTCTACTCTACTGCTGGCTGGTTCTCGTTTGTTTAGAATCTGCCTGCACTTAAGTGCATAGCCATTGATCGCGGTTTAATCTCATTCGGTGCTTGGGGTCTGAGGATAGTTAAATAGAGTACACCGAAACTGTAGTCACACCTGCTTACAACTCAAAGTCGTTTCGGTTGACTTTTGAAAAGCTTTTGGGTTTTATGTGAAACATACTATGGTAGGCAGGATCATATTATGGTTTTGGGGATCATTGTATGTTGTGTGTGAATCATACTATTGTTGTGAAGATCCTAATGTGGTTGTGCCACAACCATTTACCCAACAAAAGTATAAAGCTCTTTAAATATTGTCACGCCAACCATGCTCTTTTTATGTGTAAAAGTACACATATTTTTAGAGGGTTAGTAAAAATTTAAACTGCTATTGTATTGAACGCATCACGTTGTGCTAGTCAAGTGACGCGGAGTGTATGTCTAATTCTGAACGTACCGAGTATAAAGCACATACCTGCTCCTGCTGCGTCATGTGGCTGTATGAAGGAGGCGATACTTCGTTGCTTTTGTTATCTCAGATAACTTTTTATTAGAACTCCACCAATCCCAACGAAATCGTGTTTCAACTTTTTTTTCGCCAATACACAAATGTGCACTTGTGTGAGTGTGAAAGAAATAAACAAGAAACAGGATACAAAAACTACAGATACCAGATACGAACAAATCTATCTTCTCGTACTGGCGGATCCGATGGTTCGGTAGTTTATCCTAAAACAACAAATAATCATTCCCTGCATGTACTCGAATGTTATCAAAATCAGTTGAGTAAATAAATTCTTTTAAACGAAACGAAAAATAACAGAACGTGACAATTTTGTGAATCCATCTGTTAAATCCCAAAGTTTTCGAGCGCTTTTCGTCTCGGCTGGCACTACAAAAAAAAGAACAACAACCACCGAGATTCGTACGCCACTTTCTGAACTACAACTATTCGCATTAGGAAATGATGCAAACTTCTTGCGTTATGGGTCCACACACACACACATGCACGGAGTCTTAACTTCGCCATGTGTATCCTACTTTAAAGCCCGCACCAAGTCCATCATATCTGGCGGGTTCACCCTTGAAGGTGAGCCCAGAACATAACTCGACTACAACTTCGTCACACACCCACACACTTGCCATGGCCGTCGTCAGCTGTGTAGCTCGCAAGTAACTCATGAGGAAATTTTATCCAATCTCAAACACTATGCCCGCACTTTTGGATAGACTCCCCTTTCCCCGCCCCTTCCCGAACTCTTGGGCAAACAATGGATTTGTGTACACGAAGGAAATTCAGCTATTGTTGTCATAGTTTACTTAAGGGATCTTCGTCGGTATACAAATATCTGCTGTTGGAGTATGAACGTTGGTACAGCCCAGCGCCGCTCAGCCATCCGCTGGAACAGCAACCGTGCACACCTAATGTTACGTTCAAGCGGGTAAAGGGGTGGTTGGAGCACTTGTTACTATCGCAGGATTGTACTAAACACGTACTCACACACACCCATGTAAAAATATGTTATTTACATTGGTGTGCGTTGAGGAGGTTTACAGGACTTGTAAGCAGTTGGCGAAACTACACGAGAAATGCGAGCAAATATTGAATCGAAACGAGTAAATGCTCGTACAACTAATTTCATTTATCCAGTCAAACATGTAAAGTGGCAACTTGTACGTACGAGTGTGTCGAGTCTCGTTCGCTGCATCCTTCAGCCTTATTAATTGTGACGACGAGGAGGAGTGACCCCGAGGAGGGCATGCTTTGAATTTCTATATGAGGAATTGTAACTTGGAGACATTAATGAGCAGACGTGAACTGGATAGAAATGAGTAACACGTGATGTACTACGGATAGTGCAACAAAATAGAATTCCAACAGAATCTGTACTGGACTTGACGTTGGTAGCAGTATTTCAGAATCCTATCATCGCAATCCTATGGACTATTTTCCTTTTTTTATACGGTTGACTTGTGTATAAAATCTAAATGTAAGAATTTCGTTAAGCATTTCAAGTCAGTACTAAAATTAATTGATGTGTTGAATCTCTACTCCCGCCCAAGGCATATCTCACTTGGGTCCACGATTAAGTCCCGTTGTGATACCGTGTACTCGTTGCAAATAATTCGTCCTACTTCCGTCCAACTGGACCACAGACTCTTTTAGCGTTAAGCCTGTTGCCATCCTGCCTAAACATAGTTGGAGAGACAGGGTTTATCTGTAAGTATCTGTAGACCAAATAGTTTACGCCTTAAGTCTGCAAATGCGAGGCAGTGGCAAAGAAGATGCTCAGTTGTCTCCTCCTCTACTTCATTGTAGCAACTCCCACACAGGTCGTTTTATGGTAGAGCTGTCAAGCCATCGATAGTTGCTCGATTCGATAGTTTAAGTTAATACTATCGATAGTATCGATAATATTGGATAATTTGGAAATATGCTTAGTAGAGACTTCAAACAAAGGGGTAACTTGTATGAGGCCATATCAGAATATGGAAAAACATAGACCGATATGACGAAATTCCATTACACACAGAGAAATAGTCAGTTTCAATGTTCGGAACTACAAAAACTCCATTCGCCGAGATGACTTTCTGATGAAAACAACAAATATTTTTGCTCGATTGTTTTATTTCGGTCTGCTGCTTTTACACATTGAACAGGGATTAAACGCCTCAAGACCTCTTACATCTACTTATATATTTTAATAGAAGACACGTTTTAAACAAAATGGCAAAGTGACAATTGATCTTCGTGGGTGGCTGCACACTGCTTTTAATGTGATTTCGGATCCGTGACAACCTTCTTCAGAAGCTTTGCTGCAATTGTTGAAAGCTAAACCGAACTCTATGAGGCCAGGCTCTCTCCAAACGATTGAGAACTACTTTTGTAAACCTTACTTTGCAAGTTTTCTTCACGCAATTGCCCACGAATATAGATGCAAGATATTTAAATATAGATGCAAGAGGTCTTGAGCCAGTTAATCCCTGTTCAATGTGTAAAAGAAACAGACCGAATAAGTAGTGTATGTGAACGTTTTGTTATGTGTCGTTACATTATACTCTGCCTACGTCATATGAAATATTGATATACTTTAATTTGATGCACGCAGAAATGTGCCATAAAAACCAAATACACTTCAAAAATTAAGAACATTTTCATTAAATCAAAAAATTTATTAACCAATTTGATGTACACATGTATGTTGTTAAATGTAGTCAACAATACTAGTTCCGTTAAAGCCGAATTAACATCCATCCCACATTCCCGACACCGTTTCAGTAATAACTTAAGCGCAGAGTCCAGTGCTGCCGAGAGCATCTTTGGGCCCTTGACCGTGGCTGCCACGCCACATTATCCGCGTATGCAATTGTCTTGCAACACATCTGCTCCATGGTTTTACGCAGTGTTTATATTAAGATTCCGCAACAGTTGCGAGAGTACACCTTCTTGTAGTGTTTCCCGTATTCCAACATAGAAGTATCAAAGGCGCCTATAGTGCACTCAATGTGCCTATATTTCAGAAGTTTTTCAGCGAATGAAGTGACAGCATAATTTATTCCTAACTGCCCCATGACGTCAAAGACCGATTTTGGTCTGGTCTTCACCCAAGCAAACAAGCAGTGCGTATTCCTTATAATTCAGGTACCCTTCTACATGGTCAACAAACAAGCGTAACGTAGTGTCGGTAGACTTGCCCTTCGTATAGGCATGATGGGCCCCCGGCAGAGTTCGCGGTCTGACGGATAATCTGAGTATGCATTGATGATTCCGTTCAAAGTTTTAAGCCGGAAGATTTATTGTTATGAAATTCGATCCCTCCTATAAGGATGAAGACAATCTTATTTGCTGCTCACCGCTAAGCTGCGTCTTATTCTCAGTGAACGCGGATACAACACAATACTCTCCTTTTCTCCTTTTCCATCTCTGGGTGCTCAATAAAAAGTCGGATAAAATAACTCACACACCTATTCGTAACCGTCACAGAATGTGACTATTATCGAGTCTCTCGGGTGAGAGAGCGATTTGACCGATGTCCACATTTGTGCTGCTTATATTTGTTGACCAACCCTCCTGATCGTAGAGTTGAGAACCATAATTCTAGGTTCAGTGGTATCTTAGGTTTTCGGCCCGGAACTTCTTCCCGGCTACCCAAACATCCAAGACGGCTTCTCTAAAGGCATCTTTTGATACGTACGCCGTTCAGAGAGTATCTGGGAAGGAGGTCCGATCCTAACGAGATGACTGGTTGATCAGGCTAGGCGAGTTTTGTCTGGTGAGCTATGGCCATCGAGTGGGTGTTGGGTGCGTGATAGTATCGATGCTTATCAGTATCAGGAGCTTATCCAGGACATTTCAGGTGGTTACTCAAATTTTATGACTTCTATTAATATTCAGCCTTGACCCATTGAGTATGGATTCTGATAAACAGATTTCTGTAAATGAGCAAAACTCAAAAAGACAGACATATGCCCTCGAATCAATAATTTACTTTATTTTGAGATTTGGCTACATTTTCAACCTGGACTCAATCGGTATAGGTTCTTCCAATCAAAGCGGTAAAGTGGCCGATGTGCTTCTTCTCTGCAATAATGCAGAGAAACACACTTCAGTAAGGCACAGATACTCGGGGTTTATTTTTCCACATTCGTTTGTGCACAATCACTAGGATGCTAGAAAGTCAAAATTGAAACACATTTAACACAGAAAACATTAAATTCGCACACTTTAAAAACACAAAAAACACCATTTCCAAAATGATTTTTACTCATGTCTGTTTTTCGATTTCTCCATTAAGCTCATACCGCCCATCATTTACAACTTATCGTCTTCGGCTCTAACATTTTTAGTACACAGAATTTACGCTAACATGTTGTCCCAAACATATTATATGTTTGTGTAGATTAAACATACACTGAGCCGAAAATACAATGATTTTTTTAAATTTTTCATGGTAAATGTTAGATAACGAAGACAAAAAACGTAATATAAGGTCAAATGTTCATACAAAATAGTTGAGTGAACATTATATATGGTTGGTTTTTTCAAGAGAGGGGTAGAAAATTGTGCGACATAAACAAAAATTCAAAGGTCATTCGGGTCCGTTGTATCGAGGTTTATGATCTGCTTTGTGTTATACGAAGTTCAGAATTAAGTTAGACGAAGTTGCAACGATTGCGACTTTCTTATCCCCCACTTTTTTCCTTTCTTTCACTGCTCTGAACGGTTGTAATTGTGAGAAAGATCATACGACAATTTATCTCGCTCTTTTCCAAAACTACCACCAAGTGCAAATGCTAGCTGTACAATCTTCATAGCGCAATGATATAGTTAAATTAACTTCATATTATTATTGTTAAATACCAGTCAACAACAAAAAGTTCAAATAAACCTTATAAAACGTAGACTCCAAATCATGTTTATTTATGGTTAAGTTAACCTTATATAAGGTTATTTTTCTTCTCAGTGTACAAACATTTGAATGTTTTTACCATGCAAACATATTTTTAATAGTTTCTTCTCCGTGTAAGAACCCAGGGTTCCAAGACCATCAAATGGTAGCGACTTTGTACCATGTACAAGCTTTCTAAAAGCTACTGCACTTGTTACGGAGAGTATTAACCTAAAATGTATGAAAACGACATACAGTGATCATCTCAAGCCACTGTAAATAAATTAAGATTTCGAGTTAATACTCTTTAGCCGAACAAGTGCGATGAGTAGGTCCTAATCAGTGTGTTTAAAACTTGTATCGTACATAGCTTATACGAGAGAAGTCTTACAATTTCCAACTAATGGGATGTTGCCCTTACGTGAAATCATCACATACTCGTATCTTTAAACATTTGAGAGTTGTATAACCTTCCCAGTCGTCAGGCGTCTATTAGTCAGACCCAATTTGCGTCAATAAAATCTCAAGTAGTTGGAAAAAACAAGAAAAATCACAATTTATGCAAGAATAATTAAACATTTCGCAGCGTGTTGCTTCGCATTTGCGATTTGAATTGAACGAAAAATAAGGGTCAAGTGTGCGGGGAAATGAAAAGGAAACTTTAAATGATATGCTAAAGCGATTAGCACCCCAACGTACCTAAATGCTGTTGCAAATGAGCAGAGAGAACATGCGGCTGCCACAAAACGATGATGCCGCCGATGAGGAAAAAAGAATTGCCTTAATCCGTTGGGTTTAATTTACACCACACCAAACGCTGACATTAAGAGTGAACAGGAGCAGTGGGCCAAGGCAGACAGTCAGCCATTGTGCACTGTGGAAGGAGGGTGACTTTCTGAGCCAAAGGACTTGTGATGCCAAAGCGTTCTCCGTTTCCGCTGTCAATGGCGGGCAAAACAAACCACGGAACAGTTCGGAATGATGTTGCCAGTGCCAGATCGAGCCAGTACGCAGTAGTTGTGGAATCGTTCATCATTTCGACGACGACGATGATGATGATGATGGTGGTGGTAAGAGAATTGTCGTCGTGGCTGATCATTATGATGAATTGCCTCCTCTGGCGGTTCATTGAAGTTGACAGATGTGGGTTGTGCTACAATTAAATAACAATAACAGCACCAATAAAACCCGACACTAGTCCCCCCGTATTATTATTGAGACCGACCCCGTCTGTCCGTGTGTCTGGGAGTCGGTGAATGAGCGTGAGTGCGCCAGGATGTGTGCTTTTCGCATTTACACGGATAAAAGTCGGAATGGAAATAAAAAGAAAACATTTCCAAATGAAGTTGTAATCGGAAGTTGTTCGTTTGTAGTTCTGACTGACTGACTGTCTGTCTGTTTGCTACGGGAGTGTATGTGTGTGTGTGTGTGTTTGCAAGTGTTTGTATTTGCAGCGAATTCATAAAATAATGCCAGCGACAATTGTACAAATTGTTCCAACGGATGTGCTGTCAGGGATAGTAGTAACCCTACTAGCTACGGAAGGACAGCTCAATTTGTTGCTGCTGTTGTTGTTATTGAGTGTTAAGCGCCTTGGGTGCATATGTTCACTTTGTGTTGACACCCAAATATTGTTGTTGTTGTTGGTGGTGCTGCTGTTTTCCTTTTTTTGTATTTTGTGTGATGGTTACTCTTCCTCTTCATCTTCCGCTTGTGCATTCGAGCATTTGTTTAAATCCATTTTCACAGTTTCTCTTGAATGTGTGTGCGCGCTTTTCATCTCGATTCACGCAGTGCCGACTCGATTTTTGTTGTCCGTCCATCGGTCCGCACAAATATTTGTTTTTAATAGTTTTGTTTTGTTTGTTTCATTTTTTTGATGCTGTTCCTGTTTTTGTTGTTGTGCTGATCCTTTTTGGTCGTTTGTTTGGAATGTAAATAGGATTTCCGTCGCAATGTGACAGTCGAGTTGGTTAATCAAAGTGTTTAATACACGAAATTATAACACTTGTTGTTTGATTGTCGTATTAAAATCACATGCACAAATGAATGCATTGACACACACAGACACAACCGTGGTATGAGAGCAGGAGGTGATCCAGAAGTCCAACAGACGTATTTGGGTATATGTATTTGCAAATGTAAGCATATGTAAGTAGGTATGTCTAATCCTCGAGCACTCACCCAACAAGCCTGGCAGGAAACAAATTTCCCATTTAACATTGTGATTCTCTTTTATATGTTGAGATAACTGAAGTATTGTGGAAATGGTTTACATTACAAAAGTTACACTCTACAACTTATGATATGTAACTGACAGTATAAATGCATGAATACTCGTAGTATTCAATAGCAGATCCGGTCCGCGTTACTGGTCCATACTCACGTTTGAGTTTTACGATAATTATCGTCGCTTCAATTAGCAGCATGTCTTATTCTATTACTATTTTTAGCAGCATGTCTTATTCTATTACCTTGTCAACCAAGAGGGCATTTTCTAACAAACTTAAAAAAAAATACTTTTAGTATATAGCGATTTTTCCTCGTCGTTTTGTCTAAATTGCTAAAATTGGGCCTAATAACTTTAAAGTTCAGTCTTTCAAGAATTATCATATCAACTTATCTACAGTTTTCTTACACGACAAATATATCCCTGTTTAAATTGTTTGTAGAATTTACCTTTAATCCTTAGCTCGTCCAAAACTACTGACGCATAGAACCTTTTAATTTGTGCAAGCTTTACTTTTTAAATTTCTTCAAGCTTACTAAAGATCTTCGGATGTTCTTTTTCGTTTTTGACAGTTGTAATTCTGTCGACATTTCAAAACAAGCTTATCATCTTGTTTTGTTTAAATTCTCTCACCTAAAGAGAGAATTGAAAGAGTTCATTTTTTTAAAGAGTTCAGTTTTCCTTTTATCAATTGCTGTGAAGCTTTCTGATGAAGGTCGTCACGGACCCGAAATCGCAATAAAAGCAGTGCGGTTAAAAACTTGTTTTCTATTAAAATGTGGGAAGAGGTCTCTAACTTTTAGCGATTTTTGAGTGCAGCTTTCTAAATATGTCTTCTATATACACTCAGAGAAAAAATATGGTTACTATATGGTCATGGCAACTATAATATGTTCTCTACAATAAAAGCATGTTCATCGCATCTATAGTATTTTTTCTAAATTTTATTTTGACAACAGTATGATTGCGGCAATATCAATATTGTTTAAATGTAATCATACTATTATTGCCAAATTTAGAAATTAACGTATGGTTGTAGCAACCTTATAAATATTGTTGGTGCGACAAAAGTATTGTTGTTAAAGATTTACGTTAACAATAATATGATTACGGCAATCAAACCGTTTGGTGGAGACTATCAACAAAGCATAACAGGTTTTAAAGACCATGCATGTATGTATGCTTAATAAAAATCTCTAATGTTGAGAAACAACATAACCCAATATTAAAAAATAAATTTGGGGATCATAGCATAGTTGAGTGGAAATATATTATGGTTGTAGGGATCACAACATGGTTGCGCGTGAATCATACTATGGTTGTGAGGAACATACTATCGTTATATGTGATAGATAGTATGGTTGTTGAGATCATAATATGGTTCTGGGGATAATAGTATGGTTGAGTGTGACTCATAATATGGTTGTGGTAATCATAGTATGGTTGTGTGTGAATCATACTATTGTTGCGAGGATCATAATTCTGCTGTGCCACAACCATATACCCAACAATAGTATGATTCTCTTCGAATATTGTCACCACAACCATACGTTGTTTCTGCGTGGTGCCGTTATCATGTCAAATCTGCCCAAACTTCACATATGATCCCATAGCAAAAACAACTTAAAATTTTGTTTAAACTATATGCCTTTACTGAATTTTCTTAGTTTTCCACTCCAGTGTTTGCTAAAACGTCATTTAGAAATATAAACATTCATTTCAATAGAAATCTTACTGGATAAACTTTTTCATAATTTTATGCAAATCTTGTCCTAAAAACTACGAATACAACAAAAAAGAAATTCCGTCCAGATGTGACGGACTAAAATGGTCTTTGAGAACAATGTTATGCCATCGATAGGTTAAACAACATCTAATCGGTACAAAAGAATTGATATATAAAGAAGCCACTTAACGGACCTTAACATAGCACAGACGAAAGTTAATAGGTTGGACCTGATCAAATACGAACGATTTCGGCTCGGACATACCTAAATCACACATAGCTAAGTATTCACCAAGAACTTCGTACTTTTCTGCGACTGCACTAAAACGTATCCTTCAAATCCATCACATCTTCTTAAGGAATGTCCTAAAGTTTTCAAATGCTCCAACTCTTTGTACCATCTTTCCTTGCATCCTCAAACAATATTGTTTTCCCTTCTATGCCCACAAAATATCCCTTTCCCTTCCATGCCCACAAAATATTTCCCTAATTGTAAATTTTCTAAAATTATCCAATTTATAGCATGATGTGTTAATTTTCCTATATATTAGCCACTAAGTATATACGTATCTTTATATATACTTAGTAGGGACATAAATACTGTTACAACATTGAAGACATCCCTTTCAATACCCCGTTAAAGTCATATGGGCTTTGAAAGCTAACCTCAATAGCGTTAGTCTGTAACGGCATTTTAAAATTGTTTCAACTTTCATCATGGAGTGTTCAGATAATGAGAACCGTATCGCTGTAATTTTCAAGTGTGAAATGAAAAAAAGCTATATTTTCAAAACGCTCCGGCCACCAGGGACTAGCCGCATGTTTGTCTACCGATGCATAAAACTGTTTGAGGAGACTGGAGAATGTCACGCGATGAATGTCACGCAGAAGTCCATGAATCGAATCATTAAAAAAGATTTGGGACTTGGAGCTTTCAAACGACGTAGCGAACGTTAATTGACTGCAGCTTTAAAAAAAATTCGATTGGAAAATGCAAACGCCTTTAGGTGAAGCACGCTGACAACATGCACAGAAAAATTTTGTTCACCGATGAAGAAATTTTTATGCAAAAAAAAAACAAAAAACAAATTTGTATGCGCGGTCGTCTAAGGAAGCATCTAAACTGATCCCAAGATTGGAATAGAGTCATCACCCAGCTTCAGTCATGGTTTGGTGGGGTGTATCTTACGATAGGGTCACTGACCTGCATTTCTGCGAACAAGGAGTCAAAACATTGGCCAAAGTTTTCCAAGAAACCGTTTTGAAAGCTGTTGTGAAGCCTCTTAACAATTCCCTGTTCCAAAACCAGCCACGGACTTTCCAGCTGGATTCTATATATTTTGTTATTATTATTTTTGTTATATGTTGAGCTGAAGGCCTACGATGCTATTGCTCATACCAAGTTTTAGTGTATAGTTTTTAAATATAAGGAAACTAATTAAATAAAATAAAAAGCGGTCTTTGACAATTGTATATTCACTATGAATAAGACATCCGCGCGTTTAGGAACGTAAAAACTTAAGTCGGAGCATTGCTCACGATACAAAAAAGGAAAAATGGGATCTCTTATTGATGACAATCCTTGAAAAAGTTGCTATAATCAGGTTAACATGATTTTCAAACAGGAACAGCGATGAGTAGGACAACCTAAATTTAACATAAATAACTGCGATATACGAGTATGTTCAGACACTAATTTCCCGTCTCTGTGTGAATTCTAAGTAAAACAATGCCGTAAAATATTTATTCTAGATTGCGTAATGGGAGTTCTACTCCGTCATCAATGATTTACACAAGGTTGACTTCTCCGGCAGAATATTCAGACATCAATAGGTTGAAAAGTTCTCTCCATATCCTATTCGACTCCTGTTCATCTCAATCTACTTACCCTCACAATGTTTCGTTTCTCATTGCTTTTATCGGAATAGCGCTTTCCTCTTTTCTAACCACTTTATCTTCGGCTGTTGCTTATTTATATTTTGTGGTCTTTTTTATTCCCGAGAAAGCGCGAAAAATTAAAAAAAAAAGTTTATACTGCTTTTTAAACTGTTTCTATTTTAATTTGGGAGAATGTTCAACAAAAATAACTGGATAACTTAAACTAGATAGCCAAAGCGCAATAGATAAATCCTGCTGTAGTCGACTTTAAAAAATAACTTTGGAACACTTATTTGCTGCAGCCACTATAGTACTTAGTTCTTTTGCCTAGGTAGAGACTTAGCGTACTTAAATTGTTATTTATAAAAACTTCGCTTCATCTTGTTTGAAATGTCCAGTACATCTATACAGTGTCTTCAGAAACGCCGAAATTGGTATTTTTTCTCTACGTATACCAATGACAAAACTATTGGGGTTTTCCCTCGGAGGCGTAACTTTTCGATTATTACTTTGTGTAATAAATGGGATAATTAAGGATTTAGATCAAAAGAGTTAACTAGCATAAAAAATATATTATTTTCAATATCTTTCAAAGATTTCTCTTCTATGAAAACATATTTTTTTTAAAACATTTGTTTTTTCTTTTCCACTTATCATATTATTGCATTAAAACCCTGAAATTATCCACTGATATTCAAGTAAAGTCCAATTTCAAATAAAATTCAGTAAAATTCGTCTACTTAAGATTTTCGAAACATATTGTCTTTTTAGGTTTTATAAGATTTTTCGTAATCCCGGTGAAAATTTTCAGGGAAACGTCAAAAACACAGTGCATTACACTTTTGGCCGTAGGTTTTGTTAAAGGCGGATGAAACTATATCCCAAAACGTGATTTTGCCATAATATGTTTTGCAAATTTGGCTCAAATTTATTTTTATTTTTTGGTTTAAAGTAGATTTTTTAACATTTTTCGATACTTTTAGTTTGTTTTATCTCGGTAAACCGAACACAATATTGGTATAGTGTCGTGAGCAAAGTTGTAGCTATTGAATGGAAGTTAAAAAAATAGCAAAACAAACTTACCCGAAAATTAAGCTTCTACTGCCTCAAAATTACAAAAATGTCAATTTTTTCCTAGTTTTTCACCTTTTCTGGTCTATAACTTGGCCAGATGTCGGCAAACATGTTTTTTTCATTGTTTTTTTGTTTGTTTAAAATTAAACAAATGTTTTTCGAATCATTTTATAGTTATTATGACTGAAATTCGGGTTTCCGTTAGTTTTACCAAGATATAGCCGTCTCAAAGTATCAAAAAAGTGCTTAAAATCCACATTGAACCAACAAGTGTTGAGATGTACTTTCATTCGCTAATAACAAAACTTATGCCCGAGACGATGACCTATAAAATGTTGGACTGTGTAGCTGAAATAAACATAAAATACTGTCATCATTAATTGGGAATCGATTATAGCAATCACTAGTGTAATATGTGCGTTCAATGTTTCATTCACTGCTTTCTTACTGAGAACTCGATAAAGGATCTACAACGTAGGTTACACTGTCGATCGATTTTTTCAAGTTCATACACTTTTATACAAAAAAAACATGAAAAATCAAGGGTGTCAAAAGCCAACACAAATTTAGCCAAAGCCACGATTTTTGTCAGCTTAACAAGGCTACTGCTTTTAAACATGACTTGCAAATACAAAAAAAAACTGAACAGCCAAAAATGTAAAAAAACATTAGCAATGAAACTAAAGAAAAAAAGCAGCCAAACTAAGTTTTTCTTTAGTTCAGTGCTGCTTTTCTAATGGATCATTCAGCAAAAAACATTCATATACCTAATCGGTTACAGTTATATGTCAAGTGACCCAACATTTGGAATCGATGTCTTCCGCTCAGAATGAAAATTGCCCTAACGTTAGTCATACAGAAGAAGTATAATAGTTTAGACACAAACTTTAAAAGAGATCTGTCGAGGACTCTCTGTATTAGAGGATTTCGAATTATGGCACTTTTCCTAACAGATGGTTTTTCGTAGCCATGTTACTTATTGCCTATTGCTTCTAGCAAAATTAGTCCCAAATCTTTTATTTAGATAGCTGGTAATTCAATCTTTTTTAAACAAAATTAAAAAAAAATTAAAATAAATCATTTTTTTTGCAAAATCATAGACTTTATTTTAATTATTTTCCAAAACTTTCCATATAGAACTTTATCGTCCCTTAGTGGGATGCGACCTTTTTATATATCAAAGAAATGTTTTGTAACTCATAATTACGTTTTTCGTAATTTATAGTATATGCAATATTTAAAATTTTTCCTACTTTTGTGTAAGTGTTGTTAAAACCTTTACAATAAATTCTAAACACTAAGAAACCAGACAAATTAACCTTTCCAACGGTATGTAACATGCCTAACTAAAATATCATACACTCGATTATATAGATACAGTATATCCAGCTCAGGAGTAAAAGCACTGTTTTTTTATATAGAATTGCAGATTTTTTTTATCTGAAATAACAATAAAATTAAAAAATAACTAGATTAATAAATAAATAATTTGATAAAATGCAATCTTAATTTCATTAGATCTATTTGTATCACAAGTTTTTTATTACACTGAATTGTTAGTAAATGATTAAGTGTTCAAGTTTTGTAAATTTTCAAATACACCTCCTAATTTATCACCTTTTTTTGACAATCCTTTCTGGGCACTACCAGGTTTGGCTGAGGATTTCGATCCTGGTTTCATTTTTGGCTTTGCAAAGAAATCGTATAAAAAACTTTTTCAACTTGAGCCTCGATCGAGGCTATGGCATCGATTAACCGCTGCATCGAATCTGCTCTTTAGTGTTCTCAATGTTTCCTCATAATCCTCTTTGCTACAAAATAGTATTCTAGTTACTCTACAATATTTCTTTGCCCAATGGAATAAAGTAGTCGCATCTAAGATACAATCTTAATGAGAGCACTGTAGACTATACTGCGCTGCATTTCTTTAGAAGTTTGCTCCAATAACATCACATGCCCCTTTGCCATGAGCAGTAGGATAAATTCAACTTAGCTAGCATTCCAAAATCTTTTTCATGAGCTATAAGATTTGCGAAGCTACGTTTGTTTTTAAAATGTCGAAGAGCTCCATCCGAAACGTAGTATGTATACCTTACAGTAATTTGAATTTTATATAATTTAGAATTATCTTCTGGTACTAATAAACTGCGACGGTATCATGCTATAAATCGTCGGATATGATTCCCATATTTTCCATTTTGCAAGTACAAGTAAACCACTACTGTGAATATAGTTGTTTGGTCGTTATTGAAGCTTAATGCTTTAATAACGACCAAACTTCCTAGAAAACATACGAGTATTAATATAGTTCTCTGTGAAATCGTATGAAATAACGAATTCACCAGACTTCAAATGTATCTTCAAAGCTTTGAATAATTACCACTGTTGCTCCCTGACGAAAAAGTCCGGGGTTTTGACATTTAGCAATCCTGTACATATTTCATTCACAAAATCGTCAACATTAAAAATCATTGTTTTCAAAGAGCATTTTTCAGACTAAAGCCAAGAATCAAATTTGACCTCGTCAATACACTCTCGTTCAATAGACTTTATAAAATTCCTTTTGACGAATGTGATTCCCGGGCATTGTGAACATTCGCCTAAGTGGAGAATAACCATAAATAATTTCCACCTCATTCAACAATTTGTCTCTGGGTTACCTGATATTTTGACAATATAAATTACATTCAATATTACGTGCGTTCAAAATTCTGTATTGGTGACAAAAAACCCACATGATAGGCGGATAAAATACTCAGTATTGCAAAATTTTCAATATTCAAATATAAAGGGTATTTAAAAATTAATTTTTCAACATTTCCATATAAAATCAGTGTTCTTATTCCCGAGGTGGACATTCTGTGGGTACAATATTATCGATGGTATGACATTTTAGTTAGGCATGTTACATAACGTTGAAAGGGTTAATATGCCTAGTTTCTCAGAACATGATTTATTTTTAAGGTTTTAGAAACACTCACAAGAAAATAGGAAAAAATTTTGAATAAACTTTGTTTTGAGTTAAAAAAATATTTTTTTGAAAAAGGTCGCATCCCACTAAGAGACCATTAAGTTCTAAAAGGGAAAGACCTTGGCTTTATTTTAAGCAAAAAATGGCCCTGAAAAGAATGTAAAATAAAATTTTGAATTTACAAAAAAAAGGAAACAAATTTTTTAATTTTTTTTTATATTTTCTGAAAAGATTGAATAAATAGCTATCTTAACCCCTCTGGATCAATAATTAATAAGTAACATAGCTGCGAAAAAAAACCTATTTATATTAAGGTATTCATGAATTATTGTTTATCGTCAGTTAATGGATTCTCTTTTATTGAACAGAAAAAATCGTTATAATTTTAGCGGTTTTGTCATATCACTTTCATTTAATTTTTTCCTCTCCTCCACTGCGTTGACAACACCAAACATTGCACACCTTTTTCGGCTTCCCTTCAACGTTGGCTCATGTTAGCTAAAAACCAGCACCTATCTGTTTTTGTAGTATTTTTGGGTCGCAAGAGCCAAAAGAGGGACTATACTTTAGTCCCTTAGAGGGAAAAATTTTCGCTTTGATCCGATTTCGCTCGTTTGATACAGCAAATAGCTTATGACCATAAACTATCATAATGTACTCGCACAATTCCAGGATCTCAGGTTTATTTGTTTGACCGCTTTCGTGCTTTCAACAGACACACGGGCGGACGTACTGGCATGGCTAGATTGTCTTAGAACTTTAGGACGATCAAGAAAATATATGCCGTATAGAGTTCCAAATCAATATATTGTGGTGTTGCCAATGGAATGACCAATTTAATATACCATCCACCAATCGATGGAGGATTTAAAAATACATGGAATTACAGTTAAGGCCCTGCTTCTATAGGCAGTGTGTGTATGCCAATAGGAGGCTTCTTAATAACCCATCAGTTTGACATTTCTGTCGTAAAATCAACCCAACGACAAGTTCGAACACCGCATCAATGAAAATTTATTACTTGCCCATGGATTTTCCATTCGAATGCCGAAATGAGTGTTTGTAATGCCTCTGAAAACCTTCAACGACGTCGTGTGAATGCTTAACAGCTGCTAAGAATTCACAATCTGTCATGTTTGATCTTTCGTAGTGCGTCGTTGTAAAGGCGCACCAGGATGGTAGAAGCAACTGGTTAAATGCAACAGACTCTGAGTGCTGCATGCAACAGCGAACGCAAAGCCACGTCTACGCCGCTATGCATTGACGCCAGCCCCGGCAGTGCTCTAGGCGAGATTTTACCTGTGCGTGATGCAAGAGCGCCCAGGCACCAGCTCATCATCCGCCGACTAATACAGATGTTAAAAGTCAAGTGATGTTAAATGCCCACAACTCGTACTCGTGGTGGTACAAATCCCAATCGAGACAAACAAATCCAAATAGAGAAGATTAGAGCTAAGCAAGAAGAAGACGAAGTAGATGAAGAACCGAGAAAACGCCTATCTTTCGACGGACGAGTACGAGTATGTTGTGGGATTGGGATTGCGTCACAGACATAAAGAGATACCTTTCCATACAAAAAATATACTCATACCCATACTGGTGCATTGAAATCCGTTGGCCAGGAGGGGGCGGGGGGCAGGCTAGGAACGGGCAGCATGCGGCTAGCATGGATGGTTACAATGTCCACGCTGGGGCGCGGATAGTGACAAGTTCTTGGGCACCCGTCGCGATAAGATTACTTTTATCTTGGAAATTGATCGTTTTGAAAACATTGTGATGTGATGTGGTGGCATTTTCGACTTGTCTGCGAGTTAATATTTTAAACTTTTTATTGTCACATCAACCGCCCGTCCGTCTGTCTGTGCGTATGGCTGTCTATACGTCTGTCCGTCCGCCCAGCATCGTTGTCTGAGCCACCGGTCGTGGCAGGTAGTCGTCATCTCGACGTTGCTGGTGCTTCATATGAAATTTCATAATGAGTGGATATTATCAGCGACATACGGTCATAAATACAAGCATACCCATGCTGCCTGCATGCATCGAAAATGTACGTACATATATTTGAATATTGGACACATCAGATGTCATCTTAAACGTTGAGCCACAGAGCACTCGCACGGAGCGCAAGGAGCGCCTGAACCATGCGGCCAGTGCCTGCGCAGTAGTAGAATGGATCCCATTTGAGATATTGGCGTTTGCAGTGCTTATCTTCGCTGTTATTTTAGTCATTTTATATCACTTTGAAATAGAAATGTCATATTCAACGATATGTATCCATCTTATCGGTGTGTCTGACTCTAACTTCAGCTCACACTTGAAATGTTTGAACAGTTGACATGCTTATGGCCAAAGACACAGTAATCGAGGGCGTGGATTTGACAAATATGCCATACAATTTGGAATTACCTTTAAATGTGTATCACGTGAACCTGAATTTGCATAAAATACAAAAACAAGAGTCTACCTACGAATGTGACGATTTTAGTAAGGAAGTATGAGTATTCCTTTAATTTCAAGGCTGACGTCATTTTATTTGCTTATGGCTAATTCAAAATTGTATCTAGAGTTGTGCAGTTCCGGATGGAACTAGTTCCTATAGCTAATCCTAAGTTGAACTATTGGTACTTGCACCAGATCGCTCTTATTCTTCCTTTCTTCCAACAGTTCTTGCAGGCTGTTTTCGTTTTTACTTAGTGTTGCCTGGCGCCAACTGACATTTCCATTGGAAAGTTTGACATTTTTTAGCATAAACGTACTCAGAACGTTTTGACGCACGACCATCATTTGTGTTGTTTACAGTGACTTGAAAAAAAGGAAATTAACTCGTGGACATTTTCGTGCGAACATTTTTCACAACTATCGTCGTGGATTATCACGACAAGAGTGCATCGATGAACTTAAATCTTTGTATGGCGATGAAGCACCATCCAATAGCACTGTGAAAAACTGGTTTAATGAACTCAATCGTGGCCTACACTCGCTCAAAGACGAAGGTCGTCCAAGAACGGCCGTTGTGCCAGAGAACACTGATGCCATGCGTGAACTGATAACGCAAGATCGTCATGTGACATACCGTGAGATAGAGGCATCCTTGGGCATTTCTTCCACCAGCATAACATCGATTTTGCATGAACACCAGCCGTAAAAAAGGTTTGTTCTCGTTGGATCCTGCCCAATTACACAATCTCTCAAAAAAGGCTCGTGCCGATTGGTGCAAAGAAATTTTGAAAAAATACGATCGCGGTTCTTCAAAAGACGTTTATAAGATAAGAATCATGGATCTATGCGCATGAGGCCGTGTGGGTCTTCGAAGACGAGCAAAATACAACGAAAGTTGTTTGTGGAAGAAGCACTTCGAAGCAAATGGTCGCCTGTGTGTTTGGCAAAACTGTCCAGTTGGCGACTGTTCCGCTTTAACCAAGTAGGACGGTCAATTCTGAGTGGTACACCACAATTTGTTTGTCTGAAGTCTTTGGAGAAATTCGAAAAACGAACAAGATAAGACTAAACATTGTGCACCATGACAATGCGAGCTCTCACATATTGGATCAAACCAGCGCCTTTTTGACCGGCCAAACCGTCGAATTGATGGGTCATCCGACGTACAGCCCTGACTTGGCATCCAATGACATCTTTTTATTCCCGTACATCAAGAAAAAAATGCGTGGTCAACGATTGTTGTCGCCAGAAGATGCTGTTGAAGCGATCAAAAACCATGTTTTGGAGGTGTCTCAATTGGAGTGGAAAAAGCAAAATTGTATAAATCATGCCGGAGAATACTTTAAAAACAATAAAACCATTTTTGATGATAAATATTCGCATTTTCATTTTTAGGCCAAAAATATATATAGCAGCCCTCGTAGAATTTAAATTTTTCTTATATAATTATCGAAATAGAAAACCAATATGACGTCGCAATTGAAGATGGAATTCAGTAAACGAAAAATTATATTGGAACTACAGAGCTGAAAAGGATCGGACCTGCAGTAGTAATGAAGCTGTCAAACTATCGATAATCGCCCCCATTCAAAAGTTATCGTCGAGACCATCGACAGTATCGGATAATTTGTTAAGGATTATTATGAATGATGCATATTTTGTAAGAAAAATAGTTTACAAAGACGTTTAATAAATTAATATAGAATTTTCTTCAAGAAAAAAGTAAAAAAAAGTTAAAATAGCATAAGTCGGAAGGGGTGAATATTATAAGTAGATACCCTGCACCGTTCTGTCATTTAATAGAATCCGGCCTCGGTTTAGAGTCTGAGTACGTTTGGGTTTGGAAAGCAGTTTCGAAAGCAGGCGGGATATATGCAAACATAGACAGATCTGGTCTAAGTTCACTAGGACTAGTTTTGTTTAAGGTGTGTCTTTTCTAGCAGGGAGTTCAAATCGAAAATACAATTTGTATGGAGCCATATTAAAAGATCAACGATTATGGTCAATCTAAAGTTCGAGTGGATAGAAGTTAAACATGGTCCAGTTTTGCCAGATCGAAGGGGTCGACATATCAAAAGGGACACGCCGACTCAAAACTTTTCATATTCAATTTAGTTTACTACCCTTATTAATACTTTTAACCTTGGAAGTTTTTGTTTTCAATATATTTTCTGAGATTCAAGAGAAATCGAATGCTTTCTTTAATCAAAATTGGCACTTTTTGTGAAGAAATTACTATATTTTGTAGTAACATATTTGGAAGTGTCGTTTTTAACGATACTATCGATAGTGAATAAAATCTGTCGATATTGATGTCCAAAACTAATTCTCGATAGTTTAGCAGCTCTATGTTGTATAGTTCCGGATGAAACTTATTAGATGGAACTTTTGATTGAAACAAACAGCTCTTTTGCGTTTTCAGCTTTAACACAGAACAAAACTTATGTCGGGCGTGGCCAATTTAAAAAAGTTTTTGGGCCTCTTGGACGCGTCTAGATTTGCCCAGATTTTAAAAATAATTTCACATTCGAATTGTTTACCCATATATCCATTTTTCTATAGGCCAGATTTTCTGCCTTAGGGCCGTTTACGTAATTTAGCCAAATTGCAGTAGCTGTTTGATAGCCTTATGTCCGTGTATACTGGAACCCTTGAGCATGTCGCGATTTCGTTCACACAGAGACAAAATTCAGTTGGCAAACGATCCGAACTATAAAAACTCGGTTGGATAAACTGAATTTCTGTTGCGATAACCAACATTCCATAGTATTGATGTTAATATGGTTCGAAATATCACTTTGGGCCCAATAATTGGTGGTGGCAACCGATTAGATCTTTGTAGTGACCAATTCCTGTTTAGTTGGCTCTTGTAACATAATATTGCTTATACCACCACAAAAAAACCCTATAATATTTTATCAGTTCTAGTCACAACAAAACCTTTGTTTACGATGAAAACATTTTTCCCCCATAAATCCCCCCAAAAAAGTATAAAATTAAAAAAAAATTGTTAGACAGTTTAAGTTTCTTGGGTTAGACGGTGATACTTTCAACGATACTGCCATATACGTATAAATAAACTAACTTTATATAAAAAAATATTTTCCAGAATATGGGAGCAGGCTTTACTGTAATTTAGCGACATTAATCAGACTTTAAAAGAATTTTCGCCACAGACAGACTTCTCTATTATTTGAACAACAACCAATTTTTTTTGGTGGCGACCCAGTTTTTCGGAGTTATGGCCACCCAAAGCTTGACAATAAATATTGCTATATACCTTTATTAATTCTTTTTAGAATGTTGCTGCAAGGCAGTAAAATTTTAATTTTTTTCAAAAAGTACTTGTAACCAACAATCTATACCAACAACCAACACATGTACAAATTTAGTTCTAATAATCATCTTAGTCTGTTAGGATTACCGATACTGTCAGTTCCCTCTACTAAAAATTGCGGTTTCGCCAATCAACATCCGGTTGTAACGATGAAATACAACATTTGGTTGGCAAGAAATTCGGTTGTGGCAACAAATCTGTTCTCTGTATGTTGTAATGAACTCGCTTTCTATACACTGTTCGTAAAGTTCTCCAAAGGTTGTCTTTGTCAATCGAGGTGTTTGCTATAGATAAAACTAAAATACTTCCCATTTTTAAATCGATATCACTTGCTGCCTTTTCCACTTGCTGCATTTTAGTATGGTACGACAGATTTTTAATTGTCTGAAGCCATTTTTCTGCCTACCAACCCAAATTTCTAGTCCAATAATTATTCCTTTTTTACTGTAGACATATTGCGACAAAGACATAATATTGTATGAAACAGGTTTTGTTTATTGAAATAAATCGTGTACCACAACACGCACAAGACAGAATTTAGAGATTATATACGAGTAAGTATTAAGAACTCTGTGTTCTTGACACAGTCATCTAGTGTCTGCTATTTTATGCCCCTGATTGGGTCAATTGTGGTAAAGTGTCATCCCCTTATAATCTGCGAAAGCTGAGCAGTGCCAACGTTTCGTCATCCTTCCCGCACGCATTGCGCAGTTATCTAATATTCCCATTCTGTGTAAAAACGCCAGTAACCTGTGTGCCGTAGGGACACCGAGATCTTACTTATCTACGTATTGCTGAAGGTAAGCAATGTTCTAGTCCGGCCTTGTCTTTCCAAAAATTTCACTACTATGATTTAAATAAAATCAACTACCATCCCACGTATTATATGGTTTTGTGGAATCATTTAAGGACATTTTCAGTCGGATTTAAATGCGAAAAAGACCAACTAGTTTTCGACAATCCGAATAGGCTATAACACTTGCCTAGTGCGCTTAGGGGAAATATGTTTCCATGACAAAAAATGTTGACGACTCCTAAAATATAAAAGTAGATAGTTAAACTTTATGAATAAATATGTAGTCGTACCTAAATGTACTCTTAAGATTTGGTAAAGGTACACGCAGAGAAAAAACATGGTTACTACATGGTCACGGCAATAATAATATGTTTTCCGCAATAAAAGTATGTTCGTCGCAACCATAGCATTGTTAACTGAATTAATTTTGACAATAGTATAATTGCTGCAATATTAATATTGTTGAAATGTAACAATAGTATTATTGCCAAGTTTAAAAATGAAAATATGGTTATAGCAACAATATTAATATGGTTGGTGCGACAAAAGTATTGTGTTTGGCGTTTTATGTTAACAATAATATGATTACGCCAATCATACTGTATGATTGTAATTTTTCTTCATTTAAATATGCTTTTAAGAACAAATGTTATTGGTACGGATCGAATGCAATAATAGTACTTTTTTATCGAAATTAAAATTTTTTAAACAAGCTGCTAAAAACGCTTACGTTTATTTAAGCTTATTTTTTCTACTGTGAAATAAATCACTCCTATTATTTTGAGTTTAATGTATTTTTGAATAATTTTCATAATTCAAATCTATTGGGGATCAAATCTATTGTCGACAACTTAAACAAATTCTAATAAATTATATTGGGGATCATAGCATAATTGTGTGTGATAATACTATGGTTGTAGGGATCATAACATGGTTGCGTGTGAATCATACTATGGTTGTGAGGATCATACTATGGTTGAATATGAAACATACTATGGTTGTGAGGATCATACTATGGTTGTGGAGATCATAGTATGGTTGAGTGTGAGTAATACTATGGTTGTGGGGATTATAGTATGGTTATGTGTGAATCATACTATTGTTGTGAGGATCATAGTATGGTTGTATTTGAATCATACTATTGTTGTGAGAATCATAATATTGTTGTGCCACAACCATATTCCCAACAATATTATTATCCTCTACGAATATTGTCATTACAACCATACTTTTTTTCTGCGTGTAAAAACCTTATACGAGGGCGACCGCGAAAGTAACTAACCTAACATAAAAAGAACCGTTTTTTTGGAATTATTATTATTTATTTTCAACATAGTCTCCTTCCAACTCAATACACTTCATCAAACGTTTTTCAAGTTTTTTAATTCCATCCGAAAAATAAGATTTTTCAGGACCTTCAAAATATGCCTCAGTTTCAGCAATAACCTCGCTATTGGACGAACATTTTTTGCCACCGAGAATTTTTTTTAAATTTGGAAACAAGAAATAATCAGAAGGAGCTAAATCTGGACTATATGGTGGATGCAATTTCAAATCGTAATTCGGCCAGTTTTTGTTGAGTTTAAAATGCAGTGTGTGAAGGAGCATTATCTTGATGAAAAAGATTTTTTTTTCTAAATGCGGTCGTTTTATCTTGATTTCTTCACTCAGCCGATCCAATAATGCACAATAATATTCACTATTTATAGTTTTTCCTTTCTCAAGATAATCAATAAATATTATACCCCTGGCATCCCAAAATACCAACCCATTACTTTTCCTGCTGACTTAACAGTTTTCGTCTTCTTGGGACCACTTTTACCAGCTTCTATCCATTGTTTTGACTGTTCTTTGCATTCTGGGATGTAGTGATGGATCCATGTTTCATCAACAGTTATGAATCAGCGCAAGAACTCTATTGGATTACGCTGATAAATCGCTAAAAGCTACACGGAATTGGTCCAACGGACGATTTTTTGGGGCAAAGTCAACAAACGCGGCACCCTACTTGCGGATAGCTTTTTCATGTGGAGTTCATCATGTAAAATACTCCACACTTGTTTTTCGTGTATTTTAACAATATCAGCAAGTTCTCTGAGCTTTATTCGTCTATCTTTAGTCACTTCATTAAATATTTGTCTAATGTTTTCAATAGTAGTAGCAGTTTTCGGCCTTCCAGAGCGTTGTTCATCTTCCGTACTTGAACAACCCATTTTAAATTGTTGAACCCAGGATTCCACGGTGGAGTATGATGATGCATTATCACCATGAACAGAATCCAATTCATCTTTGATTAATTGTGGCGTATAACCTTTCATATAAAAGTGTTTAATTACCGCACGAAGCTCTTTATTTTCCATTTTTCAAAAATTAAAAAACTTGTTTACTTCAATCACCTGTAACAAAGAAAATAATCATTAAATATTTCGGAAATTTTGACAGATGGCTTATAAAAGATTGCTTTTAAAACACAAAACAAAAAAAGTTGCTAGTAAAACAGAAAAGGTGCCAGGCCAGTTAGTTTTGCGGTCGCCCTCGTATACTGAGAACCTTTTTTTATTGTTTATTAATTTTCATGGAATTTAATGTAATTTGTTAAAAAAAAAATTAGCCAATAATTAAAATTAAGTTTTAACACAGAATCTATATTATTCCACAAAGATATAATATTTCAATATGCTAGAATGTTGAAGTACAAACATAAATATATGTGTAGCATGTTCCAAACATATATTTGTTTGCATGCAAACATATTTTTTTATTCATCTAGGCATTGTAATTTGAATCACTATTGGAGACCGACAACTTGTAGAATAGTGTCTTCATCATTGTAATGAAAATTTCAATGAAGATGTCATCGAAAACCTCTCACCTTTAACGGATGGTTCAACCATAATGCACGCCGGTAACAGTGAGTCACACATAAATGTCAGGTAAACACCTGTGCATGTAATCCGGCCGTACTTATTCGAAAATGAGGTCGGCCTATCAGTTACCATGAATAATATTCGCTTTCGCGAAATGATAACAGACTTCTTGTGACTAGAAATTGAGAATTGGACCTGGGCGAAATGTGGTTCCAACAGGATAGTGCCACTTGGCACACAACCAACAAATCAATGGTTGTTTTGCGAGAGAAATTCAAAGGTTTTGTTATCACACGTTGTGGCGATTTTAATTGGCAGCCACGATCATGTTATTTGACACCCTTGGACTTCTGTCTTTGGGTATATTTTAAGGAAAAGTGTACGTCAATAATTCATTAAACCTCTATTCTGGACCAGAGTCATTGAAAACAAGAACCACCGGAAAGAGGTATGCCACCGAAGCCGTGGCGAGCATTTGGCCGATATTTTGTTTCACACATAATTTTCATAGATGCTTCTCTCATAATGTTAATAAATGTTAAGATAATTTTGTGAAAACTTTTTGTTTTATTTATAATTAACTTCGGGTTGAACCACCCTTTAATATCGGTGGCAGAGTCGGTGAAAAACACCTGCATCTGTAAAAATATTGGGGTTTCCTACGTCGTTTTAGGTTTAATAGTCGTGCGCACTTACACCGACGATAAAGGCACCAAATGGAACATATTTGCAGATCAAGACTAACGTAAGTATTGACACCCTGCGGACAGAAACGTTTGAGTATGTATGATCCATACATCCATCCATATAATCCACACCGTGCATGATTTTCACTTTCATTTTGTTTGGGCAATCGTTCCAATTGACACGTTCACAACAACACACCACGGCTTGTGAAGCGCCAAATGGTCTTTACGCTTTCTGTCTGGCTCAGCGGTTTTAATGTGCCCGTACGTTCAACCCCCTTCGCTTTTATTGATTAGTCTCAATCCGGCCGCATATGAACGCATGTCGGAATGAGAGGCAATTCTATCTCAAGGAAAGCCTACCGAACACGACCGCGACGACTACATCAAAGCTAAACAAGCTAACCATGGCCCGTTGTTATGCAATGAAAAATGTCTGGTATAGTTCCAAGACCGTTCCATGTTAGTGCTCCTCTTGGCGGGCGTAGCAGGTAAAAGATGCCGCAGCAGCGGCATTCTTTCCCACGTTACATCCATCGTCGACACCTCTTTTGGGGAGACGAAGAAAGCATCAGGCCCACATCCAACAATTTCCATAAATATCAACTCGCTTTCCCCGCGCCTGACCCCTGGCCCCGGACCGGCCGATACTCACACACTCGCTTAATGTATTCACAGAATCCCAAATGGAAACGGTTCATCCATCCACCGCAGCAGTTACTGACCGAGAGACATACAAACATTCGATGCGATAATGCCGCTTGTGCTGCGTTAAAGTTCAATCTTTTTGTTTCACATTAAAATTTATAGCTGCCAACCTGAGATATTCATCCACTCATTCAAATACTCACAGATGCATACACGCACACACACACACAGGAGTACGTACATACATATGCACATATTTAGATGGAAATCGAATCAAATGCTGTACGGTGGAAAGGTGTATGCATGTTTTAATCGACATTTTATGGCCGTTTAAACTGATTTCTTTTCTACTACCAGAAGGGGAAAACAACGACGGCCCAAAAAAGCAACAAAACAAAAGCCAAACAAACATTTTAAATGCACCCATAGTTCATGCCGATAAATAAGGCCGAGTGAAGGAACAGGCTGGGGGCCCATAGACAAACGCTTGTCGCTTCGCCCCATGTCTACGGTCGGTGGACACATGGAGGTTGTCGCCACTTCATTTTAAGTGCTTCATGTTTCAAATAGGGACAATTTCTATCAGCTCTGCTTTTATGGCCCGAACAGAATAGAGAAGGAACGAAACTTGTTAAAATGATCGTTAAATACCAACTTAGATATTGATTCCGATAACCGGCTGGAAGCGGCGGTGCCGTGCTCTTTTTTGCATCTGAACTTTTCTAAACAGAACTGGACAACAACGGCACTGCCGTCTCGTTCTGGGTACACTCAAAAAAATACTAGTAACTATATTTGACGGAAAAACGAACTTCAACTTCGAATAAGGCTAAGACAGAAAGGTGCTTACACAGACTTATGTTTTAAATAAACCGCAACTTCAAGTATACGCAATAAAGTCTGCATTTTTAAAACCGGTACCACAAGGGATCATACCAATCGGAGTTATAAATATCACACATTAGGCAAAATGTTATGTGTGTCTCATAATGGAGATGAAAAGCCAACATAGTCAAAACAGTCAAGAACGATTTACCGGGAGTGGTCTAGAAGTACGGACTATTCCAATCCAAAAATTATTATTACTACTTACGTAAACGATTAGTGGATCACCGAAAATTGTCGTACACAAAGAATACAAGTGGGCATATAAAGTTTGACCGACCGATCCAATATGGATTCTGCTCTAATATGAACATTTATTTAAGGGGGAACCACCCAATTTTTCATCAGGGTGTATTTCTTTTCCTACCAACATCTAATATGACAACTACTATCGTCTAATCGGGTATTAGTTTACGAGATATGGCCTTTCAAAGTTCAGAGTTAAATAGGAGGTGTTACGCCCCTTTGTCCAATTTTAACGAAACATGCTATTGTACAGAAATTATTCGGCTGTGGAGCTTTACATCTACATTTAATAAAAGACAAGTTTTTTTTCGTGGGCAGTTTTGAAAAAAGAGAAACAAACAATTTTTGATTTCATTGCTGCGGTCTTAAACAGTTCTGTTTTCCTACCAACAGCTGTCTAATCTCGTTCTGAATTTCGTCACGGAACCGAAATCAAAAAAAAACAGTGGGCAGCCATGATAATACGAGGGCATATCAATAATTCCGTGGCGTTTTGATTAAAACACAGTTTTTCTTTAGCAAAAAAAAACAAGAATTTTTCAACATAATCCCCTTATAGCTTAAAACATTTAGTCCAACGTTACTCCAACTTTGGTATCCCTTCCAAAATATAGGATTTTTCGAGGTCCATAAAATAGGCATTTGTTTAATCAATAGTTTCATCGCTGGGGCTGAATCGCTTTTCACCGAGCCATTTCTTTAGGTTTGGAAATAAGATATAGTCACTGTGGGCTGAGACCGGAGAATATGGCGGATGAGCTACCGATTCGTAACCCAATTTATGCTTTTTGCCAATGGGACTGCACACGTGTGCTCCCGTGCATTATCTTGATAAAAAATAACTTTTTTCTTGTACATATGGGATAGTTCTTTTTTAAATCCTAGTTACATCGGTTCAATAAGTTGGCGTCGTATTCACCGTTTATTGTTCTTCCCTTTTGAAAGTAAGCGATGTGTGACAAAAACTGTTGCCATCACCGTATTGGCCGACAAAGTCAAAGTCGTAGAAACCCATTGTTTAGACTGCTGCTTGGTCTCCAGAGTTTTGTTATGGATCCATGTTTCATCCACATTAACCAAATGCCGCAAATCCCATTCGATTTGCGGTTAAACAACTCCAAACAATTCTTTGCAGTTATCACACGATTACGTTTTTGGTCAATTGAGCGGAACGCGGCACCATCATTCAGACAGCTGTCTTAAACGCAACTGATTACGTAAAATCGAAACTACACTGTCATATGAAAGGCGTATGGCATCAACAATCTCACGCATTTTTACTCTTCGATCGGCCAACACCATACCATGGATTTTTTTACATTTTCGGGTGTATTGACCTCAATTGGTCGTACAGAACGTTCAGCGCCATTTGTACTTGTGCGACAACCACGAAAGCCAGGAAACTACGTTTGACATAGATGGTGCAGAGTCCCCATAGTATTTATCAAGCTTTTCCTTGGTTTGATTGACGGATTTTTTCGCAAAAAATAATGTTTAATGCGCACTCGAAATTCACTTTTTTCCATTTTTAACAAAATCCACGAGGTTGTATGTTTTGAACAGCTGTTAAACACAGCAGTGTTGCATTCATATAACTACGAGGGATGTTAGAAAAGTCGCGGAATTATTGATATGCCATCGTACATGTCACTTTGCAATATTGTTAAAATCTTGTCTTCTATTAAAATGAAGATGCAAGAGGCAATATACACATGTAGTCTACTAGCAAGTACCAGCCACTTCGTGAGTTGAAAACTGTCATATCAAAGCGCAATTGCACTATCCAATGTATGACTTCCTAGATTTTAAGTGTTCTATTGAGTGGCCAGCAATGTAGTCTAGTATTAATTCGATTTTGGGCATTTTAATCTTAATCCTGCTACTAGTTTAGGTTTTGTTGTCCCCTTAACATCTTTTATAGTTACCAAACACTTTGGTAAATTTTGAACTGTCTCTTCCACTCTATTTTTGTTGAGCCATTTTCGATCCGGACCTTTTCATAACACTCTAATCTGTTCCGACTAATGTTGGTAACGGTTTTCAACGAACAATTTTGCCTTCCCTTGTCTGTACTTTTAAATTTTGTATTTTCATACATGTACTCAAAATGTCGAATCGTCTTTTTAGCGCCTCATTACGACTTTTTATCGCTGTTTATCTACATTTTTATTTTGTATGTAATTTTGTTGATCTGATATTATTTTCTTCAATTTCAAAAACTACGCCGGTTGTCGCACTTTCTATCCGCATTTCTATTTTTAATGAGTTTTGATATTGTTTCTCCCAAATGTTCATATTTTGCACGTTTTGACCTTTTTTGTCCCCATTATCCACATTTCTGTTTTTAGGGTGAACGAACAAACATTTTAAATTTAAATTAGCTGTATTGGAAAGGTTGAACTTTGTCATTTAATAGTGGAATGATATTGTGTGTCTTTCATGTGACTACTTTAACTGGTTCGGCAGTACCTCATCAGATCAACCTAATTCGACAGTATTTTTTCAATTGTTTCGGGTCGAATATCTTCAATGGCAACTTAGATTTCATGTTCAACGCTTCAGTTGTCTTTGGATGATTTGGGTAACATTTGTCCTTAATGGCTACCCACAGAAAATAATCCAACGGGCTCAAATCACTGCTCCGAGACGGCCAATTGACATCACAATTTCGGTGATTATTCGATTTTCCAAAATAATGCGTAAAATATCGATGGACTTGTGGCCCCGTCTTGTTCAAACAAAATTTCGTCCATGTCATTCCCTTAAATTTTTGGAAACAAAAATTTGTTGAGCATGGCTCGGTAACACTCACAATGACGGTAACGGCGGCTTCTGGCTCATTTTCGAAGAAAAATGGCCTAATGATGCTGCCAGCCCAAAAACCAAAACAAACAGTGACTCTGCATTGGCTTCTCAATAGTCACGTGTGGGTTCTCTGAACCCTGTATGCGTCAATTTTGCTTATTAACATAGCCACCGAGATGAAAATGAGCTTTATCTGAAAACACGCTTTTCAGTCAAATTCTTCATCAAACGTTCTTTAGCCCATTACAAAGTGAATACTTATCGCATGTTGTTACAGCCGATTCAAATTTAGAATTTTAAATGGCCCACCCTATAGTTTATATGCCTTCTTGTTGATTTGATCCCAAACTCGGCCAAAGCGGAAACAGTTTCCCTTTAAGGGACTAAAGGTACCTCGGAAAAAGTTCACTTTTGGTTATTTGTTTGCAGCTATCGCGCTTTTAACAGATACACGGACGGATGGACATGGCTAGATCGTCTTAGCCTTTTTTCGACGTTTTACGATCAAGAATATTTGTCTGTACAGGGTTTTCAATTAAAGTTTCGTGGTGCTGCCAACGAATTGACATACTATTTAATTGCCACCCACCGTATGGCTAAATATATTGAAGAATTGCGACAATTCACGTGGACCCTTAGCCTTGCAACATGTTTTATGGCAACGAGTTGTTATTACTCTTCGGCCGTGTTTATACCCAGGTCTCTATTATTGGCTTTGTTTCTAGCATATCATGGCGCGTTGGCTATACTTTGTTCTGGAAAGTTTGGATAGGTTTTATGTTTTTCTTGCAAGTATTTTCCGCATAAAACCAGATCGGATTAGCTGTTGGTTGTATAAAAGAGTTTTGTTGCTTTTGTGCTATTTAGTTTTATCAGCCAATCTTTAGTCCATCGAGAAAGAAGGTTGACCGCGTATTGAAGATGGTTGCTGGCCTATATAGCATGTGTGTATAGGAGATGTAATATTGGACCTAGGATACTTCCTTGTGGAACTCTAGTTATTATTTCTTTCAAGTACGATCTTATTACGTCTACGTACACTTTACGAGTAGGTAATATTCCGGAAATGTTTCTTATTAGGCCCGCATGGAAGCAAACGCTTCCGTTACACGATAGCTACCATGAAAAGTTCGTACAGGGGTTACCAAGACTTCATTAAAGACACCAATTGGGGGATGATGTGAGAAGTCTAGCAAGTCCAAGACAGAAGTTCTCGTTTTTGTGGAGCCAGGGTAAGTAAGTAAATACCTAGGCAAAATGTAACCAATATTCTGTTTGCAACTCCTCGCAATGTGGAGGAGCGTGGAAGAGGGTTCTTTTTGCCTTTTATACTGGCAATCAAGGAGGATATACTGGGTGTTTACTACAATGAGTAGACTAATTTTAACATATGGAACAATGGCATGGTGGACGGCAGTCGAAAGGAAAATAAACCTTAATAGCCCCACCAAGATCCAGAGACTGGCAAGTGTAGGTACAGCTGGGGTACTAAAGTCCACACCACAGGTGTGGCTGGAAGCCATACTAGACATTGAACTAAGCAAGGGCCGCACTATATTTGAGGGTATCTGGAATGTTGAAACACAACACGTACGGACATAGCGCGATATTTGAGGGTATCTGGAATGTTGAAACACAACACGTACGGACATAGCGCGATACTGGGATTAGAAGCCAATATGGATAGACTGGATATTGAGTCACACTGAGAGTACTGGAAATCGGACGCTGTAATATCTGAAAATAAAATCTCATTCATGCCATCGAAAATTAAAGCAGGGTTTACTCGGAATCCCTCAGTCTACAAATATCTCGACAACTACCGGACAAGTGCACGGTCTTTCAATTAGAGTTTTTCGCAATTAATACAGACGCAGCTACGAGTAATAGCAACTACGAGTAATCGTAACTTCGTCTAATATTCGAATATATGTGGACAGCACGGCGGCCATATAGGCGATAGACTGTATAAAGTATAGTGAAGGCAAAATGTATGAAGAGATGCATTCAATCACTCGTACGAATCGGGAGACACAACATTACGCTACCATGGGTACCGTGTCACTGCGATATACCGGGCTACGATATAGTAGACGAATTCGCCAGAATGGTCAGCAGTGGACGAACCAACAAAGCCAGACATACCCGAACCCCAACAACCCCGAACTGAAGGTGGCGGTTTTCGAATCGTGGTCAAGGTGTAACTCAATTCACAACTGGAACTTAATAAACCCGGCATTTCTGGCCGAAAATAAACCGGAGAAAAACAAGGGAATTGCTAACACTTGGAAAACAATCGAAGTCAACCCTCATAGGAGTCCTCAAGGGGCACTATTCAATCGGCGCTATGGTAGCGCATATAGGCAGCCCGTGCAGAGCCTTTTGTACAAGTTGCCGGGACGCAGAAGAAGAGGAGTCAGTGGAGCATTTGCTACAGCGGTTGTACCTATTCAATCAGTCTTAAATCTACACGAATCAGTTGAAAACCATAGTGAATTGCAAAATAATGCTGGACAACTGGCACAACTCTCCTTTAACTCTTTACTCTTTCCTTCTCTCTCGTTCTCTCCCTTTCATCAGGATTCCCCCAAACGGCCTATTAGGCCTCCGAATAAACTCGCCGTTGCTTCCTGGCGAGCTACCCTTTAAGCCACCTAACCTAGCAACACCTCAAAATATTAGTCGGAGACCTTAAATGTGGGTATATTGTTGACTGTCGTAAAATTTTATGGCGATCTAGCTTGGACCCTGTATGGATGTGGACGTATTTGAAACTAGTCCAGAAATTTTCTACATAGAATCAATGTAACAATTCATTTGTCTGGTGAATCTTTTTCTTTCACTGGTGATTAAAGTTGAATTCAAGATTTTATACAAACTTTTCTGAAAACTCAAGAATGTTTTCTCATTTGAGTACATTTTAACTCTATTCAGATGTCCCATTTTCTGAGTGTATGTTAGTAACTGGTCAGCACTTGTTTTTTTCAGAAAGGGTCTTCATTTTGGAGCGCTGTCGCCGGTGTCATCGTCCATTGTTTATGTGGATTTAATGATCTAACTGACATTAATGATTATGTTTGAATGAATGACGTCGATGGACGTATTTTATTACCCCACACACTTAATATTTGCTCAATAAAGAGTTGACTTCTTTTGTTTGCGCTCCTGCATGCGCTACAAAAAGTATTGTTTCGCGTCGTAGAGGTTCGTTACATCCATGGATCCGATGAACAGGTTGTGGACCATCACATTGTCTCGCTGGACAACGACCAGCTTTGCTTGTTCTATTCTTTTTCAAATGTTGTGACACACACTCCAAATGGATATTTACAGTAAATTAAATATTAAACCCTAACATTTTAATGTCTTGTATTTTTATGACTGGCCAGCCGACGAGATGACAATAAACTGGGATAAAAGATCAAACACGAATGAAATGAGGCAAGCAAAGGTGGAGGCATCCATTACATCGCGTTTCTATTGACCATCACATGTTAAATCAATTACGAGTATAACAAGTTCAGCGCAATCTTGATCGGGGTCTAGTTAATTGAAATGTTCTGCCCCCAGATATCCGTAGACTTTTTACGGCTTACAACACCACAAGAAATAAAGATCCACGATGATTTTGCCATTTCGTATGTCTTCTGCGTTATAGTTGAGGGGAATTGGTTCAATCAAGATAGCAATGAAATTGCCACCATTCGTCGCCTTAGTCGAATTTATCCCAATCTGGTAATCCAATTTACCATCACTTATCGCAGCATTTTGGGCCGCATCTCGAAATTTTGTTTTGTTGTCGTCAACCATCTCTTCAGTTTACCACAAATAGGCTACCTAAAGATATGATAACATTAATATAATGTTGCTTTTAGATAATATCTTAACGAACAGTTATAACTTTCAACTATCAAAATAGACGTTCTATGGGACAAACTATCCTCACAGTTTCCTGAAGCAAAATATCGCCAGTCCTTAGGCTACAATCAGCACACAAACGTAAAGATCGTGCAACTCTTTCAAAAGATAATACGAAGATGTCTCACTTCAACAGGTCCGAACAAGAAAAAAATGCCAAACCTGGGCGTGGCCTCCTGGATTGGACTTAGTATGTTGCCTTTGAGGCGGCAGGACCTGAAATCGTGTGGGACCTTTGTGTCGGGGGCTATTCAAAACATAGACCGATGTGGTTCAATTTTAAGCACACACGTGTGTTGACCGCTCTTAACGCTCTAACGGTCGGGATAGAACCCCTACTTGAGAACATGTGCCGAATTGATAACATTTTACCAAATATAGGTGAATAGATAGACCGAAGTAGAACAATTTCGTTAGAGTTTGTCCTTAGACCAAACTTGAAGAGTGCACAAAGTCGCATCGAAATGGACCGCTCTCTGCAGTCACTCACACTCCGACCTTGCTTTTGTTTGACAGAAGCTAGTTTTTTGTTCCAATGACAAAAGCTATAGAAAATAAAAAAAGTTCAGATTTAGATATAGATCCCACACATATAATGAGCCGATTGTACGGATATGTACTCCGCTCTAGAACCCAATCTTGATGAAATTTGACACAGTTCATTAGGTTTGATCAGTTATCTGCTCATATCAAAATGGTCATATTGGTCCACATTTTATATACCCCTTCCGATTTTAAATACAACCGCTATAGGGTACCAATATTATATGGAACATGGACATATGGGCCAAAATAAAGATATTTTTGCAATTTGGCTAAATTAGGGGTGACAGACCTGAATGTACCGGATTTTCGACCCTAGGGTACCAAAAAATTAATTCTTTCCAGAAGGAAAACAAATCCATATGACATTATTTTTAAAATCTAAGTAAATTTGAAACCCGGTGCAAGCACTTGCTTTTAGTTGACTTTTCTGCACATCCAGCAGGAAATAATATTGTCGGTCTTTTTTACTCAACTTAAATGTTTTGTTTATATGTTGTAAGTGAATAGTTGACCTTTAGTGTTGTTATTTTATAAAATTATTTTTCGGCTTGAGGTCATTTATTTAAACTCGTTGTTCTATGTGTTGTTAATTTTTATTTATCCCAATATTTCGATTGACTTCGTCAATCATCTTCAGGGGTTGTCAATTGACAAAACAATGTCGTCCGTCTGATTATCGATGTCAACTGATTTAAATATAATAAACTTACGAAAAGTTTGCAACTTTTTTAAAAAATAACCGTTTTTGTATATCATTTTAAAATTTCTCAGACTATACAGAATTTGTGAATTTTCCTTCAATAAAACCGATATTAATTAAACCTCATCACAATATATCAACATTTGTTTAGTAGTATTTAAGTAGCATAGGCTAATACAAACCTAATCTCTTTGTTATTGTATAATAAGAAAATTAAATTGCTATATTAACAAAATAAAAATTGAATTGAAAAATTGAATTAAAATTTATCAAGATTAACCTTGTCCCCAACACTCGTTGTCCGCGTAGACCCCCTTGACCCACAGTAAGTGTTACTTAGTCTAGATAATTAATACCTTACCGTTCCTGCGTAGATGTCGTATCCGGTAATGGTGTTTTAGGTTAAGCCTCGAATGACGTAATTACAGCATTGTTAACATAAAACCCACAAAAAGTAATATACTTGTCGCACCAATACTATTGTTACAATTTCAACCATATTAATATTGCCATACTATTGTCAAAATTAAATTAAAAAAAACAAGACAATGTTTGCGACGAACATACTTTTATTGCAGAAAACATATTGTTGCCGTGAGCATATAGTAGCCACATCTTTTCTCTGCGTGTAGCTAGATTGAGATTAACAATAAATGTACACGCAGAGAAAAAATATGGCTAGTCTATGGTAACGGCAACAATAATATGTTCTCTGCAATAAGAGTATATTTGTCGCAACCATAGCTTTATTTTTTGAATTTCATATTGGCAATAGTATGATTGCAGCAATACTAATATTGTTTAAATGTAACAATAGTATTATTATAACAATATAAATATGGTAAGTGAGACAAAGTATTGTTTTCGAAGTTTTATGTTAACAATAATATGATTACTGCAACCGTATGGTTATAATTTTTGTAAATTCGCATATGGTTGTTAGAACGATGTTTTTGTTACAAATCTTACGTAATAATAGTAATTTTCATCTGTAAATTGAAATTTTTCAATAAAAAGGCTTTTGAATTTTTATGACTGATGATGACTGATATTTTTAATAAATGAAACACTTACGTTTTTTAAACGGATTTTTTCTACTGCTTAATTAGTCCGTCCTAATGTTTTGAATTGCATGTAGTTTTAATTAATTTTATTAAAATCTACATTGTTGAAATATGGCATGACCCAATACTAATAAATAATTTTGGGGATCATAGTATGGTTGAGTGGGATCAAAAGATTGTGAGACTTCTGTAAAATGTGAGCACGTTTCACTGCTCAAGTCAAAAAGACCAGAGACAAGTGTGGATTCGAATTTGGCAACGTCGCAAGACCACCCCATGCTCATGTTAACTCAAATCGCAAGTGTAAATTTCGGAACATCTTTCAAAAAATCCGCTGTTAATCCGCTGTTTTTAGTATTGCAAACATTACTCGTATTGTTTACATTACATACGAATTTGCATAGTGGCTAGTAGTTGGTTGGTACGACATGCTATGCCATGTTAAATACCCTCGAGAGTGTATTTTGGCTACGAAGACGTTCGCTCGTTCCCACCAAAACAGCTCCGCTTAAAAATTTATACAAATTAATCAGAATTTTTGACACTCTTACACGGCTGAGGCCGCGACTGCCTGAATATGGCCAAGATCAAAGGTATTGATTCGAAAACTAATTTATCCACAAAATGCCCAGACATTTTTCATAATTAATTTCAATAATAGAAATCGTACGTCTGACTAGTCGCCAGACGCTGGGTGAATCTGTGTGCGGAGAAACCACGAAAACACAAACAATCGCTTATTTGGCAGCTTTACCATGTTTACGAGCCGCATAGAGAGCGAGCGAGCGGCAATTAATCAAGATAACTTCTTGATGTCTCTATTATACTTATACCTATTCCCAGCGATTCGCCGAACTGGAGCTGGAGGCGCAGCGATGACAGGCCTTCTACGTCGCAGCGAGCAGCAGTTAAAGAAGCACCTTGTAACATCGCAAGACACTGGCCTATCTCAGGCCTCCGCATGAACATTCGGATGTCGGTGTATTTTTAACGAACTGTCGTTTTGTTACAAACCCCCGATGTGATGTTTGGGACATCAACTAATGCCGTTGGCTGTTGCTTAGTTGGTAGTCGAATGTTGCCGCTGCAGATGCTACCTGAGCAAATGGTCGGCGTGGCCATAAAGCACTTGTTACAATGCCCGAATGAAAATGTCAATGGCAGCACATAAATAAGATGACATTATCACAAAGGGATGAGATTTGGGTTAAACCACAGACACTTGCGCACTGCACTCGTGTGTGGAGAGGCCCACTTACACGACTCCGATTCCCATTCCATCCCAATGGTGATGGTGGCGATTAGAGATCCACTTACAGAGATGCTGATAGCGTTTATCTAAACATCGGCATCGAATTCTGGGTACGATCGTAAATAAACTTGTCGACCATGGGAAAGAAAGACAGCACTGCGAAGGGGCAGGGCAGAACTCGATAATCCATTCCGAACGCTGGTGATGTTCATGTTCATCCTAATGCGTTGCGCAGCGTCTCCGTGTGGATGTGTGTGAAGGCAGTTCGTTCGTGTGGCCGGGAAAACCAGAACAAAAGTGCAAAACATCAATTGATTTGGGAAAATGTGTCTCACGTACATGCGTATCTCCCTCATTAGACGACCTATTAATTCATTGCCTTTTTATCGCTGATGTAGTCCTGCGTGCGTGCATGTGTGTGCTATTGTACGAAGGATTGTGTCAACGTGAACTGTTGACATTGTGCAAATAATTACCGGATTTAGGCCACGTGCCCTTTATGCCGTGTTTTTATTTTTGCCTTCTTGTGGCCTCGGGCACTCTGGCACAGACGCCAGGGAAGGTGTGGTGCACTTTGCTGTTCCACCGTCACACTGCCGCACACAATCCATATCCATTGTGTTGGCGCGCTCAAATTACAATAATTGCCGTGTGACTTGCTTGTCATCGTACCTTGAACTGATCACAAATATTTTTGCCATTGCCATTAAAGACGCCACCACCAACCAACAACACACCACGGACTGGCTGTCTGGCAGACTGATACGGCGATGATGGTGATGGCTGGCTGGATGGCTGGCTGGCTCTGTCACTACTGTATCAAAACCATACAAACAATGGGATTAATCGCTTTAATTGTCTTCCTGCTGCTAATGCAGCCGCCGCCACCGTTCATGTCGCAAATAAAAATGTACAAACATTATTTTCAAATCATAATAGAATTATATTCGTATTACACACACACACAAATGCACAATGGCATCGAGAAGTCAATCATCCGCAAATGTACTCTATCGCAACGACAACTGGAATGAGTTGAGTCCAGTCGCTACGGATGGGACCTTTGCAGTGCACAGATTCAATCGGATCCTGATGCATTAGCAATGTTTGCGCGAAATCTGCCGCATACATCTCGTCAAGTGTGGGAAAATGGGATTCTATTGATTTCGGGCCACACTGACTTCACAGCGGGAGCGTGTGCTTTACACAAATATTTGACATATTCAAGGGGGTGTTAATTCGGATTCGCTCACATTTATCGGAGCGTTAATCTTTTTATAATTGTGTAACACTATTACTTATCGGTGATGGACATGTTTAATTGTATGGGATACATGTGTCTGTGTGTGTATGTGTTGGTGATATACTTTAGTTGGAGTTTCTCATCAATTAATTACGACACCAACGAAGACGAACGTGAGACATTTTTATTGGTTTCACTCCCCACATTTCGAGACTAATACTTATATATTAACTATCACTCTAGTGGTTTCGCCAATAGTCTTCTTAGATGAACGTAGGGTGAACAATTAACCGAGCTTTTTCTAAATTTTCGGTTTTCGAATTAAACCGGTTTTCAGATTCGATATTCTTAAGAAACCGGTTAAACCGTTCATTCCCATACAAGGAACACATGCTGCTAATAGAAAATTACTATTCAATGTGTTAAGTTTTTAACAAATATTTTTTAAGTCAATTCCTTATATTCAAATTTAGTTTTAACAAGCGTTACTACTTACAACTTGAGTAAGGTTTTTGTAAAGGGTGTTTTTTAAACTGCATTAAAACTATCGATATCGTTAACTATGGTTTTCCAGCTGATACTGTCAAACTGTGTTGACATTTCTGTTTAGTAAGATGTCGCACATCATTATGAATCGTTAATGCCATAACAACGCTTCCAAATTGTGGAAATTTACTTTGAAAAAAAATAATCCATTCGTGAAGTTAATAGAGCATAGAAAATTGTGTTGTGCAATGAATCTCATTTCTGGTTAAATGACTATGTCAGTATGCAAAATGAGGTATTTGGAACGAAGACAATACTCAAGCCGTTATCCATTAAAATTGACTGTTTGCGGCATCATCGGACCTTTCGTTACGGCGAAGGACAAGCACCATCGAGCCATGACAACTGAATATGTATTTCCAAAAATAAATTCGCTGAACATCAACGACATTTGGTTCCAACAAGACCGAGCCAATTGCTATACGGATTGCTAAACAACAGCAAACCGAACCAAACACGAACCGGTTTTGAACCGAACCATATCACTTTTTTTGTCTGTGAACCGAACCAAATCAAGAACAGCCGAAAATGATGAAAAAGAAGTTGTTCGGTTAACAAGAAAATTATACTTAAGAATACAGTGTCAGCTCGCTAGTCCGAACGGTGTGTAAACCGAATTATCCAGTTATCCGAACTGAATATATTATGCGTTGTATACTCTATAAACCGATTTTTTCCATTATTTTGCTTTTTAGTGGTGTTTCTATGTGAGCAATTTTTTTGACAAAATCAAGAATGAAATTTTACAGCTATCATGTAATCGATGCTAGTGCTAGTGCATGCTACTGACGGATGGTTCCAAAAGTTTAAGAAGCGATTCTCTGTGCGAAATTTGAAAATACTTTATGTGGCGAGTGCTTATCTGCTGAACCATCTTGTACCTGAATTTCAAGAAAATCTCTATGATGTTATTGAAGCTGAAAATCTCTTTTAAGATCAGACTTACAACGCTGATGAATCTGGTCTTTTTTGGAAAAATTTTCAAGACAAAACTTTAGTGAATTCCTTAAACGGTCCTGGGATTCTTTTAAATTCTTAGAGATGGCCATCATAGGAAAACATCCCATTATCATTATTTCAACAGAATGAATCTGCAGATGGTTTTGAATAACTTGAAGAATTGCGCACAATAAAAAAATTATTTCTCCGCATTCTTTGTATGGCAGTTCAGAATCAGATATGGAAAACATAGAGGAAGAACCTGCTATGATAAACACGTTGAATATGGTGAAGCTGTACAGACTTTAAATATTTCTATAGATTGGGCAAAGGAACAAGGCATATTAATGCTAAAAGATTTGCGAAATAAAGCTTTAGAAGCATGTACATTAGGGTGGAGTGAAATTCAAAAAAAAAAGTTAACCTCGGAAAGAGATGTAGTCTGGGGTCCTAATGAGGGGAAAAATAAAGAAAAAAATTTAAAAAAAATTTTAGGGGTCGCGCCACTCCCTAGAAATTTGGAAATTATCGCTATTTTGGCGTTGATTTTAGAAAAATCCTAAAAAGTTTTATGTCAATAAATGTTTGCAATAGCGTAAACAATGAAATAAGGGCATGAAAAAATTTAAAAAAAATTTTCTCATTGTTCAAAAATTTCAAAAAGTAAAATAAGTCAAATCGTCCCTTCTTCAGAAAATTGACTGAACAATGAAATCGCCACCAAAGCTACAAATATTAGTCGATTATCCTCATATTTGCCTCAAATACTTTTGTTTGGGCACTGAACAAGCTCAAACTTTTAAATTTCGAATAAGTTAAGTCGTTAATTTTTAGGATTTTTCTAAAATCAACGCCAAAATAGCGATAATTTCCAAATTTCTAGGGAGTGGCGCGACCCCTAAAATTTTTTTTAAATTTTTTTCTTTATTTTTCCCCTCTTTAGGACCCCAGACTACATCTCTTTCCGAGGTTAACTTTTTCAAATTATAAAAAAAAGCATGTTTTCACTCCACCCTAATGTACATTGAAACAACAGCAAACATACGAGTGCATTACAAGTTTTGTCAAAAAAAATTAAATGATGTAAATAATTTTTCTTTTTTGATTGAAATTAAATTGTTTAAATTCTATTTCGTGTTTAATTTTCAAATATAAAGCTATGTGAAAAATTATGAATAATAACAGCCTATCCACTTATCCGAATATTTTGTTAATCCGAATCAGGGTATGCCATCATTAATTCGGATTAGCGAGCTGGCACTGTACATCGATAGCATTTTTTTTAAATAAATACCCATCTATGTTCTATTTTCAGTTCGTCGTTCGTTCGAGAAGAAAAGAAAGAAAAAAGTTGTACATTCCCTGGTTTTATTTCCACATTTAGTTTTTATTAAAAATAAATTACATCAATTGATCAATATTAATTTTTAACATCATATTTAATTACCATTCTTTAAATGTTTACATAGTTTGAGATATGTATTATTCTAAATATTTTTTTTTTTGAGACGAATAATTTATTACATTAGGTCACATCAAATAATGTTTTTATCCCATGAGTTTTCAACCAAATTTAAACCGTTCAGCTTCCATTGACGTAATACGGCCAGATTTATTGGAAAAGACTGTCAAATATTAGACCGATCGAACTAGACTGATAACTCGTAGCCCTACCGGACATATGCCGGAAATCTTATTTAAAAAAGTAAATGCCATGAAATTATCCACCATATTGTAAAAATAATCATTCCAACAATAATTCTGTATTGTAATCACATTTTAAGATCTCAAACTCTTAAAAAACCCCTTTACTAAAATCAATGAGATGGACTAGTTTCAAAACATTTTTAAAAATTTACTTTTCCGTCAGTTACATTCTCGATTTTGTACTTTTTGTTGACTTTATACAAAAGACTGGTGACAGGACTTGTACTTGCATTATACTGCTAAATTTGTTTACGGTTTATATATCAAAAATAATACTTTTTACAAGACCCAAAGGGTGTTTTGCGTCATTGTAAAAAATGTATTTTCCATTCGAATGGAGCATCATCACATAGCTTTAACTGCCGATTACATTGACTTTGAATGATAGAATAAAATTAACGTTTATTTTCAGATTTATGTTTCACATTTGCTACTTATAAATGGGGCGCTATACGCTCGAACGAAATTGGGAAATATTAAAAACTTACTTCCAAAGAAGTGAGTCTTAAACGCAAGCAAATTTACGCCGAGAATTGTCGAGAAGAAATCGGCCTTCAGTTCAGTTTGTTCGTCAGTTTGTGAAGCGAGTTCATGAAAATGGATCGTTATTGGATAAACCAATCCGAGTACGTTCTCGTCCAGTGCGTTCAATCGAAACTAAGAATGTCCAAGAGCATCCATCAACATCAACTCGGGATCGTTCTCAGGAAGTGAACATTTCCGCACTTCTTTGAGAAGAATTTTACATAAAGACTTCGATATAAAAGCTTACAAAGTTCAATTGGTCCAAGAAATGAAGACTCCGATGAGTTTTCAAATCGCTCATTGGGCTGAAGATTGTTTGGCAGAAGATGAAGAATTTTAACGAAAAATCGTGGTTTCATATGAAGCTCATTTTCAGCTCGATGGCTGCTATGTCAATAAGCAAAATTGCCGCATACAGGGTTAAGAGAACCCACCCGTGACTATTGATAATCTAACGTATCCACAGTTAGACTTTTTTGTTGTGGAGGCATCATTGATCCATTTTTCTTCGAAAATGAGCAAGGAGTCGCCTTTGCCGTCAACGGTGAGCGTTACCGTGCAATGCTCAAAGAATTTTTGTTTTCAAAATGTCAAGTGAATGCTATGGACGACATTTGGTTTCAACAAGACGGGGCACATTTTACACAGCCAACCATCGATATTTTACGCACTGTTTTTGATAATCGAATAATCAGCCAAAATTATGATTCAAAGCATCCAGAGACAATTGAAAATTTACTGAAAAATTTGTGTGATCGGAATAGATAATTTTATTACAGCCAATTCAAATTAAAAATTTTAAATGACCCACCCTTTATGTGATAGCACAGATTCATGTTTCCCTAATTACATAATATGGACCCTACTGCATGTATAAGTATAGAAAGGAACCCCTGAGCCATGGTGCAACTACTTTAAAGCTTAAAACTTTTTGTTGTGTAATATTAAAAAAGTTCTTCATATTAGGGCCACATAACTCAGGTTTTTTATTAATACCAATTAAATTTATTTTAGATTCTTATACATTTATATCTGAATAGAAATGGGATGTTGTCGCGGTCATTTTTTTGCCGTGGGATTTTAAGGGTAAATCTATCGAATTAAATTCTTTCTTTCATAGTTATAGTGGATATTTCAACGTGTAGCTCAATTTTATAAGATCCGGCAGATCTTAAAGGGCTCCGAGCTGACAATAGCTTAAAGTGGTTAGCCTTTTTATCTAATTGTTCGTGGTGTAGCGTTCAAAATAAATTATTGTTGTCATGTAATTGCATACAAAATTCTACGATCTTCCAATGTTTTTATATTTTTTGAAAATCTGGAGATGAGTTTTAACTCCATCTTTTAAATTTCAAAAGATGGAACACAACGCTTACCTCTTTATATATTTTAGTAGTTCCCATTCGTTTGGGGAGAGCCTGGCCTAATAGAGTTCGGTTTTACTTTCAACAACTTGTCTTCTATTTAAATATATAAGTAGATGCAGGAGGTCTTGAGCCGGTTAATCCCTGTTCAATGTGTAAAAGCAACAGACCGAAATAAAACAAACGAGCTTATCATTTTGGCATTACTTATTTCGTTAGTAAGATATTTTTATTTTATATTAGCACTTACAAAGGATTTGTCTCGACTAAAAGTTGTTACTCTTGGGTTATTACTGAAATTTGCAGTTGGCCCTGTTTTTTTTTTGTCCGCTTCAAATGTATTGTCTTAAGTTGCAGACCGTTGCCAGATTATAATCTTTTCATTTACAATAATTCCAGAAAAAAAATTATTACAACATTACAGATTAGTGGCCCTATTTTTTATATCCGTAAATTGTTTTTATTTCTACATCAAGTATAACTCTATACCATCTCCACGTTATATTAACAAGATAAAATAATGACGATGATTCTTGCGGAAACTATCCAATTTTCCTTTTTATTTTAAAGCATTAGAAGTGCCTGGTATTGAATATAACTCATTTTACTGTTAAAACATTTGAACTCAACATCAACTTTTCCATTGATTTCAGCTGCAAAGTCTACACGAATTTGACACATATTTCAAAATGCCCATCTTATCTGCGATATTTTTTCTGTATCACATAAATATTGTATGCAGCTTGTGGCTTCTTCTATACTTTTTAAGCTGTTTGATGGAAATGATAATCCACACCCTTTGTAACTTGAAATTCTGGCACTCTCCGTGACACACAGTTATTTAGCTTGGCTCATTTTGTATAAGTTAAATTTAACGCAACAAAAATGTTGATGAGCATCAACATTTTTGTTGCGTTAAATTTAACTGTTATACTGTTATACGACAGATTTCCACACTTAATATGATTTTAAGGTGGGGACGCAATTCAAATGGCAAATAAAAATCGTGAAACACCTTCAGGGCTTAATTATTTTTTCATTTTGTATGAAGCATCGCAGATGTTGAACAACAAATTGTCGACAGCAACTCACGGTGTTATTTGAAAAATATATACTATTGTTAGTTGGCCAAGGGCGCTATTTCTGTCAGCGGTATTGTAGAAACTCGCCAACTTCATTTTCATAACACTGAGGTAAGGCTGCTAACTCAAATTTTAACGGGTCTAATCTTTTCGTTTCATTTTTTCCTTCGCCATTTTGCATTTTGTTTTAGATCACTGTGATACCAGCGATATACGAATATTCCCTATTTGCCACTGATTAAAACACAATTTGTCGGTGCATTTCACAAATTCCCCTTACTGCATAGCGCCACACCGTGCATTTGTACATTCAGAGGTGTTAATTTGACTGATGTCCACATCGTGTATAAATTAGTCAAAATTTAATGTTTTCAATAGCCTGAAACTGTTGAACTGTGCCGTATCATAAGCAATCGAGCACACACAGTGTTAATGATATGAAAACCTATATGTTTGTTGACACCACCACTATCGGCAACAACAACAACAGCAGCAACAGCAACAACAACAGCAGCAACAAGAATAGTAATGATAATTTTACTTTCAAAAATTATAACCAATAAGTAATAGCCAAAACATTTACACACACGCACTTGTGTACGCTTGCATTATTAACGTATGGGTGTATCTATGCATCCACTGAAAGAAACAATTATCGTAAGTCAAATCGCAGTATAAAGTCTTCATTAAACAACGCTTCCGAATAGCTAAGCTTTTACATGTCATACACGAAGAAAACAAGTGTGGTTGTGGTGACAATATGCGAAGAGCATCATGCTATTGTTGGATGCATGGTTGTGTCACAATAATATTGTGATCCTCACAACAATAGTAGGATTTACACGTAATTATACTATGATCCCCACAATCATATTAGGATTCACACTCAACCATACTATGATCCCCATAACAACATTATGAACCTCACGTAAACTTAAAAATTCGAGGGAAAAAGAATTGTTTCTGAACCGTTTTGTAAAGATTCCACCATTTATACTTAAAAGAGTAGCAAATGGGTATCTCGCGATGCTATAAACTGATTGACACACTTATGTATACACTCCATGCTATGGTGGAGAGTAACAAAATAATTTAAACGTTCGGATCCGGAATTAAACGATAGGTTCCGGTTGGTGATTACACGAATTATATCGTGCACAACTGATTAAATTGCGAGAATTTCCCCGTTAGATCCTCATTAGAATGTAAGTATGTATATTAGAGTGCTTTAAATTGAAACTACTAACTAGAAAATGCTATTGAAGGATGATTTCAGCTTTAAGCATTAGGTCTCGGTCAGTGAGTATAAGAATTAAATTGTGCATAACTTTTCGATTTTAAAGAAGCTTTGCTCTTGTTTCTTAATAAGATATTGTATCAGATCAGTTATAGATCAGGCATCAGGTGAAACTTTTTCTTTCAGTGCAGTGCATACGAACAGTCAAATGCGCCTTTCGACAACATGCATCGCTACACTATATAGACGGATATCTGTATATGTGACGCGCAAAATAGAAAGGGACCTAAGGGTAAAAACCAGTTTTGTTCAGGAGAGCCATTTTAAAGATTTAAATACGTGTGTCTTTTGTGTACCATGCCTGTCATAAAACGCGCATATCTCTGGGAGGGAACACTTTTGGGGCATGGGATCGGTCTCATTCGATGCTCAGATGTTGTCCACTTAAAAAAAAGAAGAAAAAAACGAAAATTGATATTTTTACCCTTAGGTCCCTTTCTCTATGCGCTGTCACATATATGAGTATGAATGTGTATGGTTGTATATGTTTGTGTATGCGTGTATGAGCGTGTTTGTAAATTCATATTCGTTCGTAAATACCAGCATCAGTTGTAGAGGTTTATGATAATGTATGTATGTTTACATACCTACAAATGCATATACATACATATGTAGAGATGTGTGTATTTAATACATGCAAAGATATCGGTGTAGCATTACTTATCGGATCAGATGCCTTATTATGAACGAATATATCAACGGGACAGAGTGGATTGCATGCAAACAGTATTATCGAATTGTGATATACATAATTGTATATTTTTGTATGTATATGCATTCGCACACACACACACACATACAACAGACAAGCTATGCAAATGAAGACTTTGCCAACATTATACCATCATTCCGACATCGAGTGTATGTGTGTTTACACATCTATATATAAATATTTATGTATATAAGTATATATTCCCATCGGGCCATCCAGCCATGAGTGAGCTTGGCTGATATTGGTGCCGATGCTCGATGCTGTGTGCCTATTGGTAGTGCTGCCATTACACACATCCCCACATACAAAGTATCCTTAAAACATTTTTCGTGGTTTATCTGCTACGCCCAACGTGATTCTGAAGTTGAATTAGCTGTATTTTAAAGTGGGTAACGACGTTCAGGATGCATGTTGCTCGTAAAGTTCGACGTTTCCGGTAATTAGGGCAGTTGGACCCTGTAATATGTAAGAAGATGGGAATACTATACTATCATCTACATATGCCGGACTGCGGTATGACCTCTTTAGCCAAAACATTGCCAGGCAGAAGGTCGCAGAAGTTCTGATTCCATTTCCTTAGCACACTTCACGAATATCGCTTCTGTAAAACAACTTTAAATTATCTGTAGTACACTAAAACTTAGAGAGCCAAATCATTTTTTTACGAAAGGTCGGAGAAAAAGATAGAGTATTTTTAATTAAATTTAAAAATCGCATTATATTACAAGAAAGTATTGATTTTAATTAGATGAGTATTAAAAATATTACAAAAGGAAGTGCCAAAAAGACGTTGCAATATGACCCATTTTCAATCCCAAAGGCAGTTTTGGCAAAGTATTATGACATTCAAAATCGGCAACTACTTACGATAGTAATCACGCCAAACAGCCGCACATGGACATGAAGGGACATGGCTAAAATGACTTAAAAAATATGATATATATGGGGTTTAAAAGGCTTTTTTCGATGCTAACGCTATTTGTCGGCACTAACGAAAACTGCCCACTCACCCAGCAGGTTGAGGGTAGAATTACGGTGTGCAAAGACGTGGCATAACGTTACCACACAGGACCTGATCTCGCTTAACGACTTGTGCGTAAAGTGCATGATTTGCATTCCTGCACTCATAAATAATTTTGTATAAATTTGCAAAAAAAAATTAAGAACAATGAATTAAGAAGATTTTTAAAAATAACTTCAGAGTCCTATCTACATAGTAACGTCTTAAGCCCAAATGGCTTATAGGGTCGCCGATCAACATTTCGTGATAAAGATATATATATTAAAATCCCAAAGATTTGTTAAAAGAATGTTAATAATAGTGCATTGATATTTCAATGTCAATGTATTAAATGTGAAAAAAGTCGTATCACTCAAATGTTTGTAGGGTTACGTATGTAAGTGGAGTGTGCCGTGTCTGTGTGCGTGCGATTGTTCGGTGTTTGCTGTCATGCCTGCTGCCGTTATTGTTGTCCTGGATGTCTGCCATTATTACAGTTATTTAAAGAATTGTGTTTGTCGCTCCACACAATTCAATCAGGATGAATGTGTGTGTGTGTGTGTGTGTGTGTGTGTGTGTGTGTGTGTTTGTAAGCAGGAGCTCACGCAAACACAGAACACGGATAGTCCTCGTATCACGCTGTAGCTTCCATAGTAGCCAACGCATAAGAGATGACAATTGCAGGCGCCACACAAGCGTTAATGAACTTTTTAAGAACTTCAGAGAACTTAAACCCAATAAGGTCGTTGTTGTGAATCCAAAAAAATTGAGTTAAAAAACATGCAAAAAACTAAAATCGGGCGTGGCTATCTATGAGATACCTCACACTCCTCTGATATTTGAAAGATTCCGCGTCTCTGGCTGTTTTAATATATTACTTGTAGAACGGCTAGAACACATTTCGTGGTGCTTTATAAAAGAGAGACCGATTAACCAGAGACACTTTTAGAATGCACCTTACGTAATATGGCCTTGGGAGTATCAGGACCTCAAATCAAGAGGGACCATTTGGGGGCTATTCAGTAACATGGACCGATATCGTCTAATTTCACCAGAGACTGGAGTTGGCCACTCGTAATGTTTCATCTGTATTATGTAGCTTTTAGATGTGTTGGTTCGAAAATAGGGAGATCGCTTTGTTTGACATGAAACCATGGACCGATGTGAATAATTATCAATAGAGTTTGTCTTAAACCCCAAGAATATTCATAATTTGCAACTTTGATAACAACGACAGAGGGACAGGCAGTAGGACGGCCGGACGAACATCGCTCATGAAAATCGATAGTAATTCTGAATCGATCCGTATGCTTAAATTAGGCTCCATCAGCATTACTTAAAGTTTTTTCAAACAACTGCATTTAGTTAAAATGCCCCTTACGACAGGGGGGTTAAGGGTACAAAAAACGAGTAGAAAAAGTTCTCTATAGATTTTGCCCCACCATAAGTCAAACAAGTAACATTAGAGCACATGCATAAAAGGTACACGGAACAGGAAAAAGATCCCGAATTTAGCATCTCTACTAGTTGATCATTGGCAAAAAGAGTGAACTACAAAGAGCCATGGGTAAAGCCTTGAAGTACTCCTCTAGTTTAGTAGCAAACTCTCTGATTAGTTTGCCACTAAACTAGATCTATCGGTAACTACGTGCATTTTATATAGGCTTTATCATTATTTATATTTTTGTTTAATTTTGTTCAATATGATTTAAACATACTGTCCATCGTAATCCATATTTACCCCAATATTTAAGGCTCTCAACTTCGGAGACGTTTACTTAAAGTCTACGTTTTTATTAGTTGGAACTACAGCAACAGTTTCAGCTAAAGTTAGTGAACAACAAAAATTACTTTATCATTGCGTGTAGACTTAAATTACAAAATTAATTTACATCCATCTCTTGTTATAACAGTAGGTAAAGTGGAAAAATGTAATAGTTGTGTTTTTGGTTAACACTCGATATGAATTTAAATTAAAGTTTAAGCCTTGATAGCTTTACTTATCTCTAGATAATTATCCAGCCTATTAAATAGATTTATTATTGTTTGCTACTTCATCGTGGATAGACATACACCGCGAAATCCACAGTTCTTTTTTCTCTTCTAGCCCTATTTCTTACCTTTTCAATATTACCTTAAAAAAATTGTTTTAAATTGCCAAAACAAATAAATGTGTGCCGTTATTTCGCTTCAAAAAAATAATAATAATCACTTTGGAACTGTAATAACGGTAATTTATTTAGGTAATTTTAGAAAGGTAAGAGGAGTGGCTATCTTTTAAGATACTGGTTCAGAACTTAACAATTTTACCCTAGAACCCTCCGACCACCAAATCCGCTGCCATTTCGCCCCCTTTGCATATTTGGGCATGGTCGTAGCTGCACATATTTTCATGAAGCGGACCAAGGAATACGCTGCTGACATTTTTCCAGTCGTGAATGAATCACCCTGTATATAAAGATAAAAAAAAATATTTAAAATAAAATATTCAAAATGTTATTCAAATTATAAAATTTTTCAAAATTTGCAAAAAATATAATTATATGATCGCTAACATCTGAATAACGGATAGCCAAATAAAATAAAAAGAAGAGCAGCTCCTTCAAGTGAGTTGTGAATTTTAGGAGAGAATCAAAGAAAAATAAATGAAATGAAATTTAATGGAACTGGCAAAATGTTTCATTTAAGCCAACAAGCAAAACAAATGTCTCGAACTAACATAAAAACTGTTCAAATCGGAAGCAAACAACTACTTTTTTTTCCAAAATTACTAAATGACTTTCCATTTACTTAGTTGCAATATCATTTTGGCTCAAGTAGATTGTTTTTTCCGTTTTAATGTCGTATTAAATTTATGATTATTTTTAATTAAATTGAATCGGATAATTTCTCTTTCCAAAAAACAAAAAAAAATAATTCTTTTTAATTCATATAAATATTCAATTTTAACTTAGTCTATCAACAACATAAACTTCTAACGAAATGCAAAGAGCTGTAAATTAGCTTACTCGCTGAAACAATAGGGCTGCACAGTGGTTCCTTTTTGGGTTTTGCGTAGCTAAAATCTGCAACTTTCTAAATTATCATCAGATTGTTTAGAAGGGATCTTTGCTGAGTATGTATTATTGTTATTTGCGAAAAACTAAGGTACTACTTTAATTACTTTGTTTTTATGTTATTAAATTTTAAAAATGATTTTTTTTTTTATTTTTACTTTAAAATAATACTTCTTTTGTTTCTTATATAAAAATAAAAAGTATACCTTCAATCTACTTATATACGATAAAAGATTCATAAACTTATTAAAATAATAGTTCAAAAAGTCTAATATTATTTATTTAACATTTTAATCCTTCCAGTCGCATTTATCACTATGCAAATATTCCGAATTTTCTAAGAGTTTCATAGCACCATCATTTAGTGTTTTGACAAATATGCTATATTTATTCATTAAGGATGATATTACTCGTCTATGGATCTAAAGAGTACAATAGGTAATTAAAAACATCTTCGTTGGGAGAATATCTGGAGTATTTTCTAGAGTGAAATCGTCGTGTTTGTTTCTATCCTTTAGAGGGGCCGTGGCACTGCCCACATACACTAATGCTAAACGGCCAAAACTCATAAAGCATAAAAGTTGAGGACATCTGATTTGCTACCTAGTAGGGACATAAATACTGTTACAACATTGAACACACCCATTTCAATAGTAGAACTGAACGTACCCCGTTAATGTCATATGGGCTTTGAAAGCTAACCTCAATTGCGTTAGTCTGTATCGGGAAAACAGAAAATCATGGCCAGTGAGATGAATATCACGCAAAAGTCCATGAGTCGAACACAAAAGTCCATGAGTCGAATCATTAAAAAAGACTTGGGGCTTTCAAACGACGAACCTTACATTTATTGACTGCAGCTGTAAAACAAAATAGGATTAAAAAATGCAAACGTCTTTTGGTGAAGCACGCTGATAACTTGCACAGAAAAATTTTGTTCACCGATGAAAAATTTTTTACCGTTCAGGAAAAATTTAACAAGCAAAATGATAGAGTGTATGCGCGGTCATCTAAGGAAGCATCTGACCTGATCTTAAGGGTGGAAATGGTCATCACCCAATTTCAGTCATGGTTTGGTGGGGTGTCTCTTACGATGGGGTCACTGACCTGCATTTCTGCGAACAAGGGGTTAAAACATCGGCCAAAGTTTACCAAGAAACCGTTTTGGACCGGCCCATAAGGCTAAAACGTCCCAGGCCTGGCTTCGAAACAATTTGCCTGCGTTCATTTCCTCTGAAGAATGGCCCTCAGGCAGTTCAGATTTTAACCCATTAGATTATAAATTGTGGACGGTTTTACAGATACCCCAACATTGGATCTCTTAAGACTGCTTTGGTTCGAGCTGTGGACAATTTTCCAATGGACGAGGTTCGTGCAGCTATTGACGGTTGGCCAGTGCGACTTAAGGCGTGTGTAAAGGCAAAAGGCGGACATTTCGAATAAGTAAATTTTTTTGGATACAATATACAACAGTAAATATATTAAAAAATATTTGGTCCAAAAACATTCAGTACTTTTTATTTTACAGCATAAAACGTGTGTAACAGTATTTATGTCCCTACTAAGCATATATACCACTCAAGTGAAACAATTAGGTTTTGGGGGAAAGTGGTTGCATTCAGATCGTCTTCAAATTTAGACTGAAAGCTACTGTGTGTCAGAAATAACCAATGTACGATTAAAAAAAATGCATGGCACAGGCCACTTTTTATCTGAACTTTTTTATCTGTTTATGAGGAAAATATATTCGAAATCAGATTTCCACAGAGTATGCACGGATACAATTCTGCAAAGTATTTTAGTAAGGAACAGAAGATTTGGAATTAATAATATTAGGGTGTAAAGCCTTTTATGCAGTCAGTCTTCAAATTATATATTAGTTTTTTTATTTCTGTAAAAGCATGGTTGGTTGTAGCGAAGCGCAACGGGCTAGGCTAGATAGTAGCTGCAGATTTATAAAGGATCGTCTGGCTGCACACACGCAGAGAAAAAATATGGTTAGTATATGTTCACGCCAATAATAATATGTTTTCGGCAATAAGAGTATGTTCGTCGCAACCATAGTATTGTTTTCTGAATTTAATTTTGACAATGGTATGATTGCCGCTATATTCATATTGTTGAAATGTAACAATAGTATTGTTGCCAAATATAGAAATGAAAATATGGTTATAGCATCCATATAAACATGGTTGATGCAACAAAAGTATTGTTGTTTAAAATTTACGTTAACAATAATATGATTACGGCAATCATACCGTATGGTTGCGACTATAAACATAACAAAACAGATTTTATAGAGCACACATATATGTGCGTGCGTATGTTTTTTTTTTGGAATACAAAAAAAAACACATGCGCACGATACAGTGCATGGTCGTTGTCCATTTTAAAAAACAACAATCGGAAGGTCGTGAAATACTCTACTGCCGATTGGCTCTCGTTTTTTTTTAAATCTGACTGCACTTAAGTATATAGCCATTGATCATGGTTTAATCACATTGGGGCCTACGGTTGGTGAAGTAGCATTTTCACCAGCTGGCAACTAAAAGTATTTTCGACTGCTGTTGGAATATATATTTTTGTTTCTTGAATGAAATGTTCAATAAAAGCAAGGCCTAAAATTTGGCTATGAACTAATTGTAATGAAATTCAAAATAACTTGATTAAAATCTATATTTTTGAATAACAACATTACCCAATCCTAATAAAAAAAAAATTGGGGATCATACTATGGTTGAGTGAATCATACTATGGTTGTATGAATAATAGCATGGTTGCATGTGAATCATACTATGGTTGTGAAGATCATACTATGGTTGTTTCAGAAAAATACTATTGTTGTGAGGATCATAATATGGTTGTGGAGATAATAGTATGGTTGAGTGTGAATCATACTATGGTTGTGAGGATCATAGTATGGTTGTGTGTGAATAATACTTTTGTTGTGAGGATCATAATATTGTTGTGGCATAACCATATACCCAACTATAGTATGATCCTCTTCGAATATTGTTACCACAACCATACTTTTTTTCTGCGTGCACATACTTGGTATTGACAAATCGCCTCTCAGCATCGACGAGCGCCTAACAGACGGTGTTTAATTCACTTTACCTTCGCTGATTTACTTCTCCTGTCCCATATGACAAAGAACAACAAATCTGATTTAATTAAATTGTAAAGTAATTCACTTTTTTAAAATAAAATAAGTTTTTTATTTTTCCAGATTTAATTCACTCTTGGAAATTTAAAATGAATACGTAGAGTACAAAACGTCGCATTTAAACTCTCGAATTTTTCTATTCATCGATCAATTGTTCTGACGCAGCGCAATTATCGTCCTTATTTTACCATGGATATTCCATGATCAGAAGTCAGAGAGTTTTAAAATGGGATCATAAAAATTTTTCATTTGAAATTGTGCAAAAAATGCTATTGCAAGACCCCCGCAAGACATTATTTGGTTTTTAACTGGGCCGGCCATTCAATAATAATAGTTTTCATAATCAGGCGCAAAGAATGAACTTCCGTTATTTTATAGAATATTAGAATATAATCTGGGCAAAATTCGGAACTATAAAAACAGATCTTACTCATATGCATTGCACATTACTACCCAGGAGGTGTCAATACACCACCTATCAGCAAAATGTTTACGATATACAAAAATAAACTTAAAGCAAGCGATATATATGTGCAGGCTTACCATAAAAAATTTGCGGAAAGGAGGAATTTGTGCCAAAAATTAGGACATTTACAAAGAGCCTTTAGAAACTTTGGAGGACACATTTTTAAAATAAATATGGCAGTATTTTAGGGAAAAAAATTAATTTAATTATGATTACCAAATTAATTTAATTTTGTTTAAAAAACACTACGGGAAATTGAATCGGTACAGAACCAGTCACGTGATAGGTCCCTAAAGGATGGGGACCGGTCCAAGTACCGACCCGATGTAGGAAGTCAATTAACACTACTTAAAAACCATGTGATATATCACGGGACTGTTCAAAATGGACAGGTCTCGTCATTGCATCCACCATGAAATACCCATAACAGAACCCATCCTTTCCATCACATCAGTTCAATTTAACGATAAGTCTGATTATTTGAAAAATTTGATCTGAATGTAAATTTTCATACAAATTTGAATAGATTTCTAAACAAAATCAGCTCAAAGTGGAAATCTGCAGATATGTAAAATCTTTTGTGTGCGGTTTTATGTGTGAAGTTATATCGCGAATTTGGCGACTTTAAAATTTCAAGTAATTAGCGCCATTTTACTCGTATTCATTCCGAACCAGTTCTGTGGCAGGTTATTTTGTCACCCATCGTATTTTCGGTACATTCAGGGTAATTGGCTCTGCTTTTCCCGTAGGCAAGGGTCAAGTCCTATTTAGATATGCACTATATACGCAGTATAAGTATATAGTGCATTTGGCTCAAAAGAAAACAAATAAAGTGGCTATTTTTTAAATAAAATAATTTTTCAATGGCGCTGCGCAAAATTGACATGTATCTGTATAATACAATATGTTATGTATAATAATATTAATAGTGGTGTTGTCAGTCAGGCATCCATAACATGGACTGGATAGCAAAACCGCACTAATTTAGTCTTTCGTTAACACAAAATGTCAATTTTGATTATGTCATTTTAAAAAGTTAAACTGTCCAAAAAAGGTTAAAATCAGTGCAACACATAAATTGCTAACTCCTTCTTGTGTGAGGTTTTACGAAGTTGGGTTAGGTTTTCTTGGGTTGGCTGCTTTTTGGAGTTTATGACCTCATGTATAAATTGATTTTGCAATTTTACTTAATGCAATATCACTTAAACCAATTGGAATTTTATTTTCCTGTCTTTGGCATGATTGGCAAAAATGATGTTACCCGAAAAAGCTGCTAAAATGTAAATTTTTTGTTTTGTTCTACCTGTTTCCACCATTAGTGGTCCATAGCTTTCAACTGTGGGAAATTTAGTGAAGTAATCTTTAGAAAAGCTATTCTTTATAATTCATAATTCTTTAAAACATTATAATATTGGAAAATGTTTTTAAACATTTCTACATTTGTTTTGCGTTTAAGGGCTTTTATACACTTGCAACAACGCCATTTACAAAGAAAACATTGCACATTGTTTTAAACAGAAATCTCTAAGTTTGGATGTAAAATACAGCTGGAAAATGCCAAAATTACAATGTCTAGTATTATACTTTTTAAAAGAATTATTAAAAAGCAAGAAATTAAAGAAGCAAAAGGAGGGCAAATGTAATTTTTGATAAAGGAAAAATGAAGGGTTGAAATGATCGAGCTTGACTTACCCTTTTGATAAATCCTAACATGACATATCCTATTTATTTCCTTTTTTATTTTATGTGACTATTACGAAAGTGTTTAATCCTATGTGGGATCAAAATAAAAATCATATAATTCATACGTAGCATTTCATCACAAAAAATTATTAGCATAACAAAATTCACATACTCACAGACCGAGACCTACTTGTAATGCCGACTCCGAACGCCTACTGCATTTTGTATTAATATCTTCACAGGCAAAGCTGCCGTTATGATTCCTGAAGGCTAACATCACTGTCTTATCATGTTAGTTTCGACAATCCTTAATGGTCTAATACTAAAACTTCTATATCTAACATCCGAATTTTGTACTAACCTTTTACTAAAATATATAAAAAAAATCTTGCGACTTTACATAACATGTCAAGCTGTGAACAGCTTTGTCGAATTTAATTCAGAGACCATAATTTAAATTCTGCTCCCGCCTCTATTGAAATCTATTGGCTTATCTTCGACTGTTTTTAAAGCGAGTTGGCATTTTCTACAACCTCGCAAATTTCTGTGCTTGTATGGCTGTGCGTTTTATTTTTCACAGCTGCTCTTCTGTCCCCATGCTAGTGCAACCAACCAACTGATGGATGTCCTTGTACTTTCGGACGCGCGACTACAATTGTTTCTGTGACGACATTTCAGAAAGGTCTGTCTCTACCAACTTACAGATGTACGTACGTACGTGTGTATGTAGGACGGTTCGTACATATTTCTCAATAACAATTACACGTCCAACTGCGAAATGTCCAAGCATTGAAACCACAGCGCCACACAAACGCACACGTCCCATGCATGGCTTTAAAAATCAATCCGATAAACAATTCAGAGGTAGAAAGGAAAATGTGCGACCACCATCGCAACGTAGAACTACTTTAAAATACTGCTGGCTGTTGTCCAATTGAAGCAAAAAAACAGCTGTTTAACAAAAAAAAAAACGAAATGGAAAAACTTTCAAAAATGTCACACGACAATTCCTTCTTTATTTCCAAGTACAACTGCGAGCACACACAGCCACACTCCGCCACCGACAGACAAAAGCAGCCACTCGTACCTACGAATGAACGGAGCGAAGCACACATTCTTTTTGTTTGTTTTTGCCCAACAGCAGCTGAAATTTGTAGCTGTTGTTATGGTCTCGAATAGCGCAGTGAGCAAGAGAGCCCCGAGTTAGATAAGAGAATGTAAAAAAATGGTGGTGTTTTGTGCAACATTGAGTGCTTGCTGGTGTGAGGGAGATAGAAAGTGAGTGTGAGCAGCAAGAAAATAAGGCGAAATGAGTTCTACAGAGCTCACCAAATGTACTCACTTTGAGTTGTTGCCTGGCCCCGCCTTTCAGTGGGCATTGAGTACATTGTGGTGTGGCGAGACATATGAGTTGCGCGCATGGCTGGGATCGAAGCGAAAATTACATTGCAATGGCGGCGTCTCGAGTCAAATGGAAATATGTGCCGCCACATTAGCTCTTATTCTCTCTAAATAAAATAGGAGCATAGATAGGATTACGTAGAGACACACATCAATGCGAGTGCTGGAGAGTTCAGGTACGCGGGTACATTACATGCTGAACAATTCAGCCGAAACTTTTTAAAATTCCTTCAGTCTTTTGGTTCGTATGGAGTTAAGATTGGATTCCTGAGCTATTTGAATTCATGTCATCAACTCTCGTGTCTCAGCATATCATGTCCCTGATACAGGTGACACGTCGTTCATATCAATATCACCATGCAACATCCATTGGTGGTTTTTAATCCAGTTTCAGCATTTTGCTACCGAGTTTCAGTATGTGCACCACATCAGTCGATTGTGTGCCAAGAGCTTCGACTTTCTCTCTCTCTCTCTCTCTCTGTTCCGTTAAATTCTAATTGGAATGAACCGTGTGATAAGGAGTAACTCAGTTGTGAGATCGACCATGTTTATAACTGTTCATAATGCACAAAAGAGAAAAAAACTCATAAAAAATCTTGCTACATATAAAATGTTTATTAATCCAAATGCTCATATTACTATGTGTAAGTGGTATAAACAGAAATATATTTAATTATTGGGATACATCCATGAAAAACAATTTCGATTTCCTTGACTTGTAATTGCACCAATTGGGCTAATTCCATTTCGAAACAAAGCATCATAAAGAAGTGCAAATTTTTCGCAGTATATGTTCTTAGTGGAATTTAATTCCATCACAATGCCATAAAAGTATCAAATCAGAGTAAAAGTATCACACTAAATAGTTCTCTATTAACTCGATGTAAAATTGCATTGATTCGGTAAACCATTTTTTAATTTGTATTCACATTCATACGTTAATCCTTTTTTGTTAAAAACTCTGCAAACTGGTTAGGAGATCTATCAGAGGAAGCCCAGGAAAAAGAAAAAGGATTACAGATTTTATAGAGCGTCCAATACAAATGAAGATGTATTTTGTATTTTGTTGGCAATGTCAGATCCGCTCACCTCTAGCATTCGAAATCAATGGAAAGTAGAACATTGAAATCAATGGAAAGTAGAACATTTTTTTAAACGTCGAAAAACAATTTGCTGGCAAATTTTGTTCAGTTTTTAAAGTTTGTTATTAAAAAGCTTAATTTATCAAAGTATGACCTTCTCATTTTAAAAAAAGGAAGATGCTTTTCATGCTTAATATTAAAAAAGTTCAGAAGATCTACTCTGACCTTAAATTCCTCAATTACTACTGCACCGATTAAATTGAAACTTAAATATTAAAATATTTCTATGGGTTCACAAGTTACAGAGTTTTGGCCAGTAAAAAACGATTCTGAGCCACTGTGCTTCGTGTAGATATCACCAACCCGCTCGGCGCTACAAGCGGGAACCTTTAGATAAAAGAGCATAAACCGTCAACAATTTCAGAGTAAATGACATGCTTGGAGGCCATCCTCCAGAGGTGGCCAGGAGAAGAGGCTCTCACTAACCAGATTACTAATGGCGAAGTTATCATCTGGCTGGTGTAGACTCCTCAGTTCGTACCGGTACCGAATTGACGACGGTGTGTCAAACACGTTTCTCGCAAGCCAGCAGGGACCCCACTTAATCTGTCCAGATGCCCAGCCAAGTGCACGCAGTTGTGCCTCAGGTCCCTGTGGACACAAGTGGCGCAAGTCGCCACCAACCGGTAGCAAACGACGGACAGGACGGCCACAACGTGCAAGCATAACCACACATTTTAAAGCCTCTACAGCAACAACCAATGCATTCGCCTATGTCCTACTAAATTTTAGACCACAAGTATTGGGTATTGACGGATCCGAAACGATTTTTGTTATGTGATTTACCAATATATAATTTTTGAAATATCTTCATATGGATTCTCTATGGTTAAAAAATCTTTTACGAACTAACCTTAATGGTTTACAGAAAACCCAAATAACTTAATAACAGAACCACTTCTTTTTGGCATCTCTTTCACAAACAAAAAGATATATTTATGAATTTTCAGTCAATCCTAGCGAAACAGAGTGTACTGCCTTATTGGTTCGTTCTGTAGAATAACTCCACCTCAATCTCTCGTAATTTTCTGAAGGTAGTTTCACAAAATTTTAATACAACCGAAAGGCAGTACGTATTACACTTGAATTTAATGATAAATGTACATCAGCAACTGCACACAGAGTAAGTGCACACCGAGAAAATTCACTTGGAATCGGTCCGAGTGACTTTTCTCTGTATTCACGGTATACAAACCGAATTCAGTTTAACTATTGGTTGCGCCAACTGGCTATTATGGCAGCCAACCAATTGTGATGTACATGTTGCTTTAGTAATAATAATTGGAGGTGACAACAGATTAGATCTTTGTAGTGACCAAACCCTGTTTAGTTGGCTGTTGTAACATAATATTGGTTATACCAACATCAACAAATAAACCCTATAATATTTTATCGGTTCAAGTCACAACAAAACCGTTGTTTACGACGAATATTTAATATATTCCGCATAAATATATTCCGACAGTTTAAGTTTGTTGGGTAAGACGGTAAATGCTTCCAAGCGATACTGATCATAAATGTATTATAAATTAACGAACTATAATTAAGAAAATATTTTCAGAATATAGAAACTGTAATTTAGTGACATTACTCAGACTTAATCAGATAGACCGCAGTAGATAGACCTCAAAATTATTCAAAGCAACAACCAATTTTTTTGTGTCTAGACAACAAATATTGTTATATACTTTTATTAATTCGTTTCAGATTGGGACATCACTGCAATGCTTTTCAAAACATCTATCCAAAGACGTATTTATTTCACTAATCAGTTGACCCATTGCAAGGCGGTAAAATATTACATTTTTTCAAAAAGTACTTATAAAGTACAATCTACAATTATAACCAATACATGGACAAGTTCAGTTCCAATAATCATCTTAGGCTGTTAGGATTAGCAATACTTGTTTTCTTCAACCGAAAGTACCACTTCAATCTACTGAAAATTTCTGTCTATCCAATCAACATTCGGTTGTAGCGATGGAATAAATGGACTGTACTTGCAACCACCAACATTCGGTTGTGGCAACAAATATGTTCTGTTAATTTTCGTAAAAGAAATTGGAAAACAATGTAATGATTAGGTTTTATTATTGATTAAAACGATTGTGTTGCACAATTGTGTCAACGATTCTCTTCTCTGTATTACGCAAATACGGTACTTGCAACAGAAGGTGTAAATGTCTAACAGAATTTCTGCATCTGTAGGTCAGAATAATTTCCAAATATTTGGTTGTCTGTCAGTTTGCACTCGTATTGAGCTGACCCCTACAGAATTTGATCGGACCAGCAGGCACGTTACAAGCATATTCAAAGTAAGGATTCGTACACCAAAAGACACAGCACAAGGATACTCACTTAAATTTTACAGGAAAATGTGCAAATGCCGTAGAAATTAAATTGGGGGAATTAAAGAACAACACACACACACACATTTACATAAAGGCAAGGTACATAAAATAAAACACGATTTAAAGTACACAACGAGAGGCGCCCAACAACAACTAACAGGATGTAGGAACTGCGAAGCACCAATAATCCTTTCAATAAATATGATATCACAGCGATGTGAAAAAAGCAGCAACAGCAAGAGACCGGATTCTCTCATTGTGTGTGGGTTCGTGTGAGTGAGTGAGTCGCTGACATAGAGATGGGCCAAGAGAAGCGGAGAGGAAGAGAGAGAGAGAGACGGTTCAAAGGTTGTGGGGTTGGTGTCAATGGTGTGTGTGGTGGTTGTGATGCTGGTGGTGGCAGTGGTGTATGCCCCCAACCATGGGCCGACCGTCTCCGCCTCCTTTTCTTCCAGTGGCTGAATCATTTGCATTTTATGCAAATTCAATTCACAAAACACACAACGAATAAAAGTGAATAAAGTTCGTCATTTTTGTGTAAATAAAAATTCATATTTTACACATTTCACATTTGTTTGTACATATTTCTTTCTGTGCGTGTATGTGTGCCTGTGCCACTGCCTCTGTGTGTAAGTGTGTGTAAATGCAAACAGTTACTTGTATATTCGTTGTGTGTTGGATAACGAAGGGGTTTCCATAAAGTTCAAACGCTTCAACTACAGAAAAAAATCGTACACTCTAAGACAATTTCGCAGTGTTTTCAGATATTTTCTAACTCGAAGCCCCAAGTTATGTTTTGTTATCTCCAAAAGCACAGTTTTGAGATCCCTTAAGAATCCACAAAAACATCCATACAAGTATATATTTGTCAATAGAATAATAGGCTATATGTGTAATATTCAAAATATGAAAAGCATTCGCTTTTTCTGTAATCCCTTGGCAGGTCAGTTCCTACACTTACCGTGCATTTTCATTTGTTATTCTAAGAGATATGTTTTTTTAGATGTTCATATAAACGTTCAAAACAATCATATATGTGCTCTGTTCTTTTTTTAATTTAAAGCATGTTTAATTTAGAGTGTAAAAAATCAGAGTTTTCAGAAAACCGACATTTCAATTTTTTTCAAAACCGTGATTTAAAAAAACCCAACTGTCGGGGTTTTTCAATAGTAAAAACCCTACATTCCGTTTTAAACCTTTTACTAAGAGTGGAAAATAGTTTCTGAATCAGGAGTGACGTAATTGTGCCCTTAAACAGTTTTAAATTTTATCGATCTATAAAATATAAGGTCATATTTGAATTTGTGAGGAAATAGCATTGTTTTTGGTACCCATACATATATCCATGTACAAATGGATCAGAAATTCGGAAGTAGGATCCGTCACCTAAATGAAGTCAAACTGCAAAACTAATTTTAATTTTAGATTCATGATAAATTTTTATAGACTCAATTCGGTCCAAGATTGGATCGGGAGAGATCTTTGCACTGGCGCTATATCAAAACGTGGACCAGTATGACCCATTTTTATTTCTCAAATATTGGATGTACTGTGTGGTTCCTGGAGCAAAAGACTTAATTTTAACCGATTTTTAAAATAGACAACGGCTGTTGTTATTCATAGAGCGGACAGAGCGGACAACAACTGCGACCTGTAGTTTGAAAATAAGCTTTATACAGACAGCAGATATACAGAACTGGTGATTCTGAGTCGATTGGTACACTTAAAGGGTCTACCTTTTTTTGGTACACGCATTGGAAAATCTTTTAGAAGATATAACAAATTTGATGTTGAAGATGACGCAAAGGTTTGTAACGTACTCGTATGCAACGCAAAACAAGGAAGGTGTGTAAAGAGGGCTAATAGTGCGCTTAAAATATATTTATATATAATTGTATGAGTTTATATAACACTTTACAGAAAATATGAATGACAACTATGTAGCATTCACAACAGCATGAGTTTATTCTAAAGTTATATTTATTGAAAACAGCAACTGTAAACTCAGGGGGGTAGTGAAATGAGCGTGGCCAAAAATGCATATTTTTGTCACTAAGTTTACCTTAAAAATGAATTGTTAATCAAAGGACTTATGTATTCATTTATTTACATAAATAAGTAAATAAGTGTTTTATTTACATAAATAAGAACGCACAAAGAAATTTTTAATCCTAATTAGAGCTGTTTTAATATCCTTAAATGTTCCTCTTTTACTACACAATTTTTTTTTAAAATATATGAAAATATAAGTTAACGTCCAAAACTTCTTCCGTTTTTTATCATTGGCATGAACTTTCGGCATGAAAATTGCTTTCCTCTATAATAGTTAAGTAAAAGTCTAAATGGCATCTCTCTCTCTCTCTCTCTCTCTCTCTCTCTCTCTCTCTCGATGAACTGGTGCTGATGAAGGTTTCAGGAAAATATCGCATTCAGATCGGCAACGAAATGTATGTAATATCAAATCATTGTGAAAAAGGACCTAAAACCTGACGAAATATCAAACTAAAAACTGACCAAAACGGAAACAGGAAAAAAGGCCTGGGTGGCATAGAAAATAGAAATTTGGCTGCAAAAGGCTAAAATAGACGAAAAGAAGAACAAATTGAAAGCACAATATTCAATCAAAACGAAAGCACTAAAAATAGAAAGAAATACGGATTGAAACGGAAAAATCAGGCGATCTACATATTAAAAATTAAGTAAAACATTGAACAGGGATTTTAATAGAAGGCATGATTTTAACCTAATGGCAAAATAATATTGATTTTTGTGGCTGCATACCGCTTTCATCGCCCGTGACGACCTTCATCAGAAAGCTCCGCAGAAATTGTTGCAAGGCAAACTGAACTTGTTAAGACCAGGTTCTCACCAAACATATGAGAACTACTATTGAAAGTCTCTTAAGTTTTCTTTAAACAATTGCCTACGAAAATGCAATTCAACTTCACCAACTCTACAGAGACTCTTCATGTCACAGCCTAATTTGTGTGCCAACCGTATTATTACTATAAGTATTCCATTACTACAACCGAATGTCTGTGCACTTAAATTTTCAGTAAATGCGGCGTTGCTTACAAATTAAGTTGTCTTTTATACGTTTTGACATCGCTTCACATCAATAAAGCGAAGTCATAAAAAATAATTTAATTGCCAATTAAGCTTGATAAGATATTTCAAATACCTTTTCGATGATATGTTGTCAAGCCGTCCAAATAACAAGTTACTTTCCATATATTTTATTTGTTTCTTTATATATGATTTTAGTATACATGCTGAAGTATGCCATACTAAGATTTATTCTTAGAATAAAATTATTTGTTGTCATTACCAGTTGTTGGTACAACACTCAGAGAAAATATCGTTCGTAAACGGTCACGGAGACAATAATATGTTCTATACAATATAAGCATGTTCCTCGCAATCATTGCATTGAACTTCATTTGGACAACAATGTGATTGCGGCAGTTTTAATATTATTGAAATCTAACGACAGTATTGTTGCCATATTTAAAAATGAAACTTTGGTTGCGGCTGCCATATAAATATGGTTGGTGCGACATAAGTATTGGTTTTCGGGTTTGATGTTATCAGTAATATGTTTACGGCAATCATACCGAATGGTTGTGAACCTACCCAAAAAACATACACACATGCACGGTGCGGTGCTTGGATGGTTGTCCAAACCTATGCGAAGTCAGAAGGCAGTGCAAGAATTTTTATTGTGTTTACATTGTTTGGTGGAATATTCTACTACTGGCTGGTTCTCGATCATTTAGAACCTGCCTGGATCATAAGGATCATACTATGGTTGTGAGGATCATAATGTGGTTTGGGATCATAGTATGGTTGTGAGTAAATCATACTATTGTTGTACCACAACCATGTACCAAACAATAGTGTGATGCACCTTTATCGGGATTTAAACATAAAACCAGTCGAGGATAAAATGTCATACAACGCTCAGAGCCACTATTTACGACTTCAACAACACGAGAATATGGAAGCCACTAATACTTTAAATTCATGATTAGCACATAAGACTTCTACATTATAAGCCTTAAGATCTGATTACTCGGTTCAACTGAATGTTGCTCCTGTGTTTACCAATAATTTTACTATCCATATACATATAGACAATATTCGAAGTGGATAATAAATACTATTGTTGGGTATATGGTTGTGCTACAACAATATTATGATCCCCACAACAATAGTATGATTCAACTACAACCATAATATGATCCTCACAACAATAGTATGATTCACATTCAAACATACTATGATCTCCACAACCATAGTATGATCCTCACAACCATAGTATGTTTCATATACAACCATAGTATGATCATCACAACCATAGTACTATTCACACGCAACCATGTTATGATCCCCACAACCATAGTATGATCACACACAATTATAGTATGATCCGCAATATAATTTATTAGAATTTGTTTAAGTTGTCGACAATAGATTTGATCCCCAATATTATTTATTAGAATTTTGTTTAAGTTGTCAACAATAGATTTGAATTATGAAAATTATTCAAAAATACATTAAATTCAAAATAACAGGAGTGATTTATTTCGCGGTAGAAAAAATAAGTTTAAATAAACGTGAGCGTTTTTACTAAAACTATTTCAGTTAAAAAAAGAGAAAGCAGCTTGTTACAAAAAATTCAATTTCGATAAAAAAATGTACTATTATTGCGTTAGATCCGTACCAATAACATTTGCTCTCAAAAGCATATTTAAATGAAGAAAAATTACAATCATACAGTATGATTGCCGTACTCAAATTATTGTTAACATAAAACGCAAAACACAATACTTTTGTCGCACCAACCATATTTATATTGTTGCTATAACCATATTTTCATTTTAAAATTTGGCAATAATACTATTGTTACATTTCAACAATATTAATATTGCAGCAATTATACTATAATCAAAAGTAAATTCAGTTAACAATGCTATGTTGCGACGAACATACTTTTATTGCGGAGAATATATTATTATTGCCGTGACCATGTAGTAACCATGTTCTTTCTCTGCGCGTGGGGACAAAAATACTGTTACAACATTGAACACACCCAATGCAATAGTAGAACTGAACATACCCCGTTAATGTCATATGGGTTTTGAAAGCTAACCTCAATGGCGTTAGTCTGTAACGGGATTTTAAAATTGTTTCAACTTTCATCAAGGAGTGGTCAGATCATGAGAACCGTATCGCTGTAATAGCGTTTTTCAAGTGTGAAATGAAAAAAAGCTATATTTCCAAAACGCTGCGGCCACTAGGGACTAGCCGCATGTTCGTCTACCGATGCATAAAACTATTTGAGAATGGAGATGTAAAAGACCGCCACCGGTCGGGCAGCACACGCTCTGGTCAAACACCGCATGTCATCAAAGCCGTTAAATCAAGAATTCACAGACATCCGCTCCGAAAACAGAAAATCATGGCCCGTGAGTTGAATATCACGCAAAAGTCCATGAGTCGAATCATTAAAAAAGACTTGGGACTTGGGGCTTTCAAACGACGTACCTGACATTTGTTGACTGCAGCTTTAAAAAATAGGATTGAAAAATGCAAACGTCTTTTGGTGAATCACGCTGATAACTTGCACAGAAATATTTTATTTACCGATGAACAAATTTTTACCGTTCAGGAAAAAAACAAACAAAGGAGTCAAAACATCGGCCAAAGTTTACCAAGAAACCGTTTTGGAAGCTGTGAAGCCTCTTAACAATTCCCTGTTCCAAAAGCAGCCATGGACTTTCCAGCAGGATTCTGCGCCGGCCCATAAGGCTAAAACGTCCCGGGCCTGGCTTCGAAAATTTGCCAGCGTTCATTTCCTCTGAAGAATGGCCCTTAGGCAGTCCAGATTTGAACCCATTGGATTACAAATTGTGGACAGCTTTAGAGGACAAGGTTTGTCACAAAAGATACCCCAACATTGGATCTCTTAAGACTGCTTTGGTTCGAGCTGTGGCCAATTTTCCAATAGACAAGGTTCGTGCAGTTATTGACGATATTAAGACGTGTGTAAAGGCAAAAGGCGGACATTTCGAATAAGTAGATTTTTGATACAATATACATCAAGAAATATATTAAAAATATATTTGGTTTAAAAACATTCAGGGCTTTTTCTTTTACAGCATAAAACGTGTGTAACAGTATTTATGTCCCTACTAAGTACATTGCTAATTTATCGACTAGTTGTAGTTTTAATGAAGTCTTTAATATTATGATAGATAAAAAACAACTATAGTGTACAGAACTGGTGGTTGCCACAGCAGGTTTTTGGAAGAAGCAACTATTTAAACTTCATTCTATTAGTATTACCGAAAAGTTAATAATCTTATCCCTTGTATTATCGCTATCATCTTGTGGTGTTTCGAACCGAATGTCCGCCAAAATTACAAATATTTGGTGATTGCAACAAAAGTCTTCACGTCTGACAGAGTTTTGGTAGTACGAACCCATTACCATATCACTTTTTCGCTGTGTACATACGAGTATGCTCATGTTCGGAGAGTGAGAGTGTACATATGTTCAGTGCTTAAGTGGGCTCTTAAGTACTGCCCATACAAATTTCGACATAGACGTAGTAGGGCGCATTAAAATACAACGATTGCTATTGCTGGGACAAATTGTGCGAAAAAATATAAAACTTTAGCACTGGTCTCAAGCAGAAGGGGTCTAGAACATTCTTAAGAAGACCTGATAATTATTTATAATGCTACATAACGGAAGCTCTTGCAGTTATAGTAATATCGCATCTATAGGACGGCTACAGTTCTAAATAGCCACACAAGTTAAAATGATTTTTGAGAGATCTGACTTTGTGTACTCTACTCACGATGGCCATGAATGAATTATTCTTGGTTGTCTGCCTATTTTTTTTTCTGTCGTTTCCTGAAAGTCAAAGTTTAAAACAGTGCTGGGGTATTAGGCTTTCAGCAGAATATTGGAAGTAATCATAAGAACGCTTTTGCTGTCTTTTTTTTTTGTTCATGAAAAAATTATTTCTGACTGTGTGTGCAGATTTGATACTCATCGTTGCCTATTAAACCGGTGTGGAAATGGGAATAGCATTTGTTATAGGGAGGAGATAAGGATTTCACTAATTGTTTCTTGATTTCACTGATTGGCAGGAATTATCCTCCTACCAGTACTATAACGTCGTAGGCGAATACGACCTTTTTTCCGTTAAGATGTTACACACCATTTCTGGTGGGATAAAACTTAAAATTGCTGAAAACAAATGTGAAAGCTAGGACACTTACACTTTTTTTGGGAAATCAGAGGTTTTTGAAAATGTGGCTATGAAATAGCTATTCGCAACATTTATTTTAATATATGCTTTATTTGAGTTATTGAATCTGCTCCAAAGGAGCCTAACAATAAGTATACGAATCTTAAGTATAATTCAATAATGAATCCTAGTATGGATTTCTTCTAATGTGGATCTCTGCTTATTGGCAGGAATTTAAATTAATTTGGTCAAAATAGTATATAACTGGTATGGATCACATGTCTGAGAATTTTAAACCTGGTTTGGCTTAAACCTCGTGATAAAGGGCCAGAGGACCCTTACAGTCATTTACAGAGTGCTCGCGATATTATGTAGAGTGAAGAACTCTAGTTATGTATGTATAACGGATAACTCTAGAATAGCAGAGTGGACGACGTAATTTAGGTTTTGTAGGTTTTTCGTTTTGACTGTTTTAAGGATCACGTATGAGAGCATTTAAGCCACGTGACGTAGAATAAAAGATTCTACACAGTCTTTTTTGAGTGTTCGTCCGCGATTGATATTGACTGTTTTAAAGATCACGTATAATAGCATTTAAGCCAAGTGACGTAGAAAAAAGAATTCTACACAGTCTTTCGGGCGCGTGTGTTCGCGATTACTGTTACGGATGAAGCACAAGTGTTGATTAGAAAACACGGCGTTCGTTTCTCCGAAGTCTTAAAGAGCTTGGTTGGACTGCACAATAATTGTCTAGCAAGTATGTTATCATGGCGTTCGAGCTTCTCTTTGTGCTTTATATTGATTTTTTAAATTGCCTCTTTAACGAGCCTTGGTGGATGTTTTCATTCCTCATATACCAAGGGGCACCGGTAATGAGCCGCAATGTCTTCGATTGGACTCTTTGGATTTTGTCGAGATTGCTCGAGCTTGTTTTGCCCCATAGCTGGGCACCGTATAACCAGATAGGTTTGATTGCACTGTTGTATAGCAGGACCTTATATTCAAGGCTTAGTTTTGAGTTCGCGTTTAGGAGCCAGTGAAGTTGATGGACCTTAAGTTTCAGTTGAGTTTTCTTGGTTTCGATATGACGTCTCCAGGTGAGTCGGCGATCCAGGTGGATTCCAAGGTATGTAACATGATCAGATTGAGAAAAAGGGATATTGTTTAGTTTCAATGTCGGACAAGTGCTAAAATTCAGTGTGAAAGTTACCTGTGTGCATTTAGCCTCATTATTCCCCAGTCAGAGAGCCAAGATTCTACTCGTCTGAGATGTACACCTGGATTCATAGATGCAACATCCTGCTTTTTATGTGCGGCCATTATAGCGGTATCGTCGGCAAAAGTGGATGTTAGCACGTTTGGGCTGGTAGGGATATCTGCGGTAAACAGAAGGTAAAGGATAGGCCCCATGAGGCTTCCCTGGGGTACACCTGCTAGTATTTCGCGGTCATCGGTGACGTGTTGCCAACATTCGCAACATGATTGCCGCGTTTGCTCACAATAAAAAAACACACTACAGTGGAGTCGAGTGTTTAAAATGTTTTACCACTGCAAATACTTATATAAAAAAGAATATTCAAAGCGGTGTACTGAATGTGAAGAATTGTTTGAGTTTGCTGTGCTTGTCCTGCGGCCATCTCCTGACTCCTTCAGGTGGCTAAAGGCTGGACATGTTGTGTAAACGAACTCGCGAAGAATCCGGTGGTATGATCGAGTCAAAGCAAACTTAGCAAGGGCTTGGCAACGAGCCTGATAGATCTAAGAAGCAACAAACAACACGTAAATCACACGTCGAACTAGACTCGTTTGCATGTTAAGTCAACCCCTCGCATGTCGTAATGCTCCACATATGGATGTAAGTGCATGTGTGTTTGTATTTACTCGTACTTGTATGTATGTGCGTGTGTGTGTTAGACTTGAAATGTGAAAATATTCATGAAAAGTTTAAAAAGGAGTCCTGTGTACGCTGTATTCTTATTTTTCCGTTTGGATATTTGAGCTTATTTTTGTATGCAAAATTGTACAAATAACACACATCTGTCTGTTTTTATACATATGTACATATGCCTGTGTTAGTACATCTGTGTGTGTGCGTACATTTGCATGCGTCTATAAACGTATGTTTTTATTTGATCTTCACATATCCATCCATCCATCCGAATATGCGTGAAAACTTTCGTGAGTGTGAACATGTACAAAGGCTATTTGCAGTTTAAGAAAAAAATAATAAAAACATCCTTTAAAAACGTTCAGCTTTAATTTTTGAACTTAATTTTTTTTTATGAAAATATTAAAGGAATTCACATTTCAAACGATTTTGGCGGATTTTAAAATACATATTCTAATGAACCGAAAGGAACTTTCGCAACCGATGGAGCGGAGGGTCCCACTCTGATTGAGGCATATACTCGTACATACATAGGCGACCTACCAATACTCTCCTTAGTGGTTAGAAGTTTAACATATTGGTACACACAGACAACAAATCAGTCGGCAATAAGTCCGAACTACAAAAATTCGGTTGGATAAACCGACTTTCTGTTGCAATAACCAACATTCTATTGTTTTGATGGTAGCATGGTTCGACATATCAAAAGATGGTTGCTACAACCATATCACCGTATATTCAGCCAATAACACAGATAGTCAACCGAACTCAGTTAACCTATTGGTTGCGGCAACTGGTGGTTATTCCAACCAACCAATTGTGATTTACACGTAACTTTGGTACCAATAATTGGAAGTAACAGCAAATTAGTTCGTTGTATTGACCAAACCTTGTTATGTTGGCTGCTGTAACATAATATTGGCTATTCCAACATCAACATATAAACCCTATAATATTTCATCGGTCCTAGTCACAACAAAATCTTTGTCTAAGACGAAAAATTTTTTGAAAAACAATGTGGTCAGACAGTTTATGTTTCTCGGGTTATAACGTTTGAGCTTCAAAACGCCACTGCCATATAAATAAGAGAACCATAAATAAAATATATTTTCCAGAAAATAGAAACAGGCCTTGTTGTTAATCGGCGACATTACTCAGACTTGATCAGAATTTTCGCCAAATATATACCTTAGTATTCAAAACAACATCCAAATTTTTTTGGTGGAGACCCATTTTCCCGAGATTCGGCCGCCCAAAGCTTGACAATAAATATTGTTATATGCCCTCATAAATTATTTTTAGATTGGAGAACCGTTGCGATGCTTATCAACACATCTACTAAAAGACGTATTTATTTTACTGATCAGTTGACCCATTGCAAAGAGGTACAATTTTATATTTCTTTAAAAAGTACTTAAAACCAGCAATCTTTAACAACAACCAATCTTTATCTGTTAGGATTACCGATACTTATTTCCTTCAGCCGTAAAGTGTCAGTAGCCTCCACGGAAAATTGCTGTGTTCCCTATCAACATTCGGTTGTAACTATGGAATACATGGATAGTACGTGCAACCACCAAAGTTCGGTTGGTAAAAGTTCGGTAGTCGAAGGTGGGCGACTTTATTATTGGCCACCCCCGAATATGACTTTTCAAGAAGTTTATTTTTAAATAAAAAAAATAAATTTTATTGAAATAAACTCATGATTTTCATGAGTCCTTAGATTCTATATTTTTGGAACCAATCATTTCATTTCTTAATACTAAAATAGTTTTCATTCGTAGACAAAAAGCTGAAACCAGAACGTCGGTTAATGCCGGTTTTTTACTAATAAAAAAGTCGGTTTTTTAAGACACGGTTTTGACATAAAGCCGAAATGCCAGTTTTCCGAAAATCCCAGTTTTTTTGACACTCTAATTCGAACGCATTAGTAGGACGCTAGCGATAATGATAGCACGTGCCCTTAGAACGAATCCACCTACGGTAAAGCAAATCTTGGCAAGACAAGTAGCTGCAAACACGGCCATACGACTATGGAAGTACAAGATCTATGACCACGCCTAAGTTGGGGGGATAGTCAATATCTTGTTAATTTCTTCTTGCCTATGTGCCACCTGTACCTATGTGCAATCCTAGTTTTGCGACGAGGATACATGCTAAATCGAACTTTGTAATTGATTGGCCTCCGAGACCTGGATGTAATCCAAAATACATTGACGAGTCAAAGTCACTAACAGGAGATAGGTGTGGAATCTTCTCGGATGTGCAGAATTTGGAAATGCCCCTTAAGCTAGAGTACTATTGTAGTTTTATTTAAGCCGAAATCGTGGCTATAGGAATTGCAGGACGGCAAGTGCGACAGGCATGACTGTTTGCAAAAATCGGACGACTCTGATTCCGGGTCTTGAAATGACTCCGGACTTCGGGTTTTGGAATGACTCCGGGCTCCGACTAAATACTTTTTGTTTTGTTTTAAAGGAAATTTTAGAATGGGAACCGCTATGGTAAGTTCTTCGACCGTACAAGATTGATCAATAAGCTTCATTTTAAATTACAAAATTCAGTGTGTTTTACTGGAAGTTAAAAACTACTAAAAGTCGGGCGTGGCCGACTGTATTCCACCCTGCACATTTGGATGTTCAGAAAAGCCAACTGAAGCTCCAGAATTACCCAGATTCAAAAAGAATGTCATTTTTGAATTTGTGATAAAATTTTTGTTTTTGGTAAAATCGGTTGAACATATATCTTAACCTGAACCGATTTTCTCCAATTTCAACAGCGTCCGTCATTGGTACAGGGAACTAAGTTGTGCCAAATTTCATGAAAATATTACAAAAATCGCAACCTAATTTTTATAACAACATTGGGGGACGGACGGAGAGACAGACATGTTAATTTAAAACAGCAGGTGATTAAACGTCGACCGGTATACATAAAAGTGGGTGTAGTTCAAATATTTTTGGTAGTTACCAATATTTGCCATAAATGTCAACTTAGCACTGACGGTTAAAAAAATAATAGTCAAGTAGTTTCTGAGACTATTCCAATAATCTGGGCTATATACAGCGCGGAAATTACCTTATCATCGATGTGTTTATGAAGGTTTAAAGGTGTATAATAGAAAACGAAGTACCAGAATGGCTGTGCTTTCCACAGTGGGGATAAATTCAACCTCTGACTGCCCAACTGGCATCATAAATTTGCATTTCGTCTAAACACAGTGGCTGGCTCCCATTTACCTTATTTGGGTTTCAGGCCACAGTGACACAACACCAACCAGTACAGCAGGATACGATATATGCATACTTAATTGTGCCCCTCACGACAGGACACTGCCTGATTAGAAGTCTTGCAATAAAGTAAGTTAAACTTAAAGTTGGCACCAGCGACTACTTCAGAAACTGTGAGAACACAAAGAAGTTTACAAAATATATTTTTTCCACGTGTTGTTATTTACTAAATATTCTGGCAGCCATCCGACCTTGCAAATATCGATATACTTGAGTAAATACTTTTTGAGGCTTTCCTTTTTGATTGATTGTTTGAATTAGATAAGTTTGTCTAGTTACCGTAGTATCAGAAAAGACAGTTGAGACTAATTTTATCTTACCTAGGATAAATCAATTTGCACTTAGCGTAATGCCAAACAAAATTTTTAAAAATTTAATTTTTCGTTTGATAACATTTCAAGCTTTATCCGGAGTCAACACAATTTTTTGACTCATGTTCCGACTCCGGGAAATTTACCAAACTTCGACTCCAAAATTGCAACACGCCCTGTATTCACTAGTTTCCTGGAGAATATGTACACATCTGGATGAGATAGCTAGACATACATCGGTCGTGGACATAGTAGACCCATTGCTATTATTTGTACAGCTGCCACACTTGCGAAGGCTGGCGTTACCCGGAAGACAAATGATTGTTGTGGTAAGATTGGTTATCCCTTTTTCAAGGGGAAAGCAGCTTTTATCACGGAAACTCATTCTCATTCCCAAGGATAAGTAGAAAAAGGTAACCCCTGCATGGGGAACAGAAAGATCTGGCTTGTTATTGATGAGCAGAAAACGCGGACCACAAACCATCTCCTATGGATTCAGCTTAAAAAATAATCCAAAGGCTCAAATCACAACTGACATCACAACTTCGGCCGATTTTTCGAGTTTCAAAAACATGTGACAAAATTCGTTGAGCATAGCGCAGTTATTCTCACCGTTAATGGCAACGGCGGCTCCTTGCTCATTTTCTAAGAAAAATGGCCAATGATGCCGCCAGCCCAAAATCCAAACCAAACAGTGACTCGGTGTGGATGCATTGGTTTCTCAATAGCCACTTGTGGGTCTTCTGAACCCCATATGCGGCAATTTTGCTAATTAACTCAGCCACCAAGATGATAATGAGCTTCATCTGAAAACACGATTTTCGGTAAAATTCTTCATCTCCTGCCAAACGATCTTCAGCCCATTGGGCGAAGCGAAAACGCTTAGGATGGTCATGAGTCTTCAATTCTTGGACCAATTGAACTATGTAAGCCTTCATACCGAGATCTTTACGCAAAATTCTTCTCAAAGAAATGCGAGAAATATTCACTCCCTGAAAACGATGACAAGTTGATGTTGATGGATGCTCTACGACATTCTCAGCTACAGCCGTCCAGCAATGTTTTCGTTTGAACGCACTAGACGATAAAGTAGTCGGGTTAGTTTGTCCAATAAAGATTCATTTTCATGAATTCGCTTTACAAATTGACGCATAATCTGAACTGATGACCGATTTCTTCTAGAAAATTGTTCACGTAAAGTTCTTACATCAAGACTCACTACTGTAAAAATAAGTTTAAAATGTTTCCCAATGTTGTTCGGGCGTATAGCTTCCCATTTCGCAAATGTCAAACATAGCCGTATAAAAAAAATCAGCTTAAATTTAAAAAATTGCCCACCCTTTGGTTGACACATTTTCATCTGAGGCACTAAATAGATCTTTGACAAAAAAGTAAATGATCATTCAGTCTGTTTAATATTCTTCTAGTTGTTCTCAGTCAAATGACACCTGATTTGTGTTCCTGCAGGTCGTGGTTTAAATCTTACAGCACGTCAAAGTTGGCCAAAACGACCATTTTTGGGAAAAGTTTGCTGTGTTAGAAGTAAAATATGTAAGGAACACGACATCGGAAAAAAATAATTGAGGTGCCGCCGGTATCTGTATAATCAGATGTAATATGCTGTAGGTTCTAAAATCGGGGAAAATCCAAGTATGATATGAAACTATGGACCGATGTGGACCTATTTCAATAGGGTTCGTCCTTGGCGCAATCTTAAAGAATGTACCAAGTTTCATCGAAATCGGTTTATAATTGCGACCTGAACTTTGATCACAAAGATAGATGGACAGACGGGCGGACGAAAATCACTCAATAGAATTAGATAGGTATTCTTACCAAAGGGTCCTACGAGTATCTGCATTCGTTTAAGGTGGTGCAAACATCGGCACTAACTCATAATACCCTGTATCACAGTGTGCCGTAGGGTATAAAAAGCGCGAATCGAAGATATCCATTGTTTGTTAAATTTTTACAAAGACTGCACTGATGGCACTGAATATGTCGACTTGCATCGGCCATTTGTAGCTTAATCTCCTGCATCGTAGGTAGATCCTACAGGAAAAAGCACGAATGATTTGGTTGGATAGTTCACACCGCCATTGTGTCTCGGTGGCACGTAACACCGACCTTTGCGAACCACATGTGCTTCACATTCATATCCTTCTATTTTGTTTAAAAAATTTTAGAGATCACCGGGAAAAAGTACGGTCCACTATCCTATGGCTCAAATTCGACCATTGGATTGTAAACGTTGATTTTTAGCGGTCCGCTGCCAACTTGTTCAGAATCCCATCAGCGGACAAACGGAGATGGGGTAGGACTACAGTTCAATGTTAGTTATTTACTAATCAAAGGCCTAAAAAAGAGGTAAACTATCGATCTAAATTTTGCCAGCAGCGAATTAATGAAGGCATTAGGCTGTGGATTTGCAAAGATAGGGTTTTTTGCTGTACTACACCTAACCACGACCAAACAGCCCCGTACAACCGCATTATACGGGTGTTACTAGGACTCAATCCCTGTAACTCTTTGTAGCAACAGATACCGCGACTGACACTGGTCGAATCACAACTGTTTTAAATCGATGCACTTTTATTATCGCCAGATACGTTCTCATATTTCAGTTGTTGTTTTTTTTCAACACCCAACTCGTATTACTCGTAGAGTTTAGCGCAATGCATGGGAGGGGAGGTGGAATCCAATAATGTCATAATACGCATTACACACAACACACACACAGTCATACTTGCATTAATAAAATATTTAAAGCTGCGATACACCGAATAAATGCCTGAATGAGTTGTGGGCTGTGTCTGTCGGTCGGTCCGTCGGTCGCCCGGTTTGGTTTTTCTTTGGCAGGGAATGAAAATGTGGGTTGTGGCGATAAATTATTACACACTCACGCATTCACGTTTTCATTCGGTTAAAATGTTTTGGTTCGGATCGGTCGGTTGGTGTTTTTTTTTTCTTTTTCTGCGGGACGGAACATTGCGTTGCGTTGGAACAATGAAATCAATTGAAATGTTGGCAAACATGTCAACCTAAATTATAGGCCAAACGAACGGACGAACAACAACAACAACAAAAAACTTGCCGCACTAGCTGAGCTGCGGAAAACTACGCGCACGGTCGCCTTGTTCGACAGCTTCATCATCGTCGTCAGCATCGTCATCATGACGATGTTCAACCACAAAAACATGCAATATTAATTTGTATGTGCGAATGCGAATGTTTGTGCGGTTGCAGTTTTGCGGTCAGGTTTCAGTCGGTCGGTCGGTGTTCGTGTGTAAATTCAATTCAGTACATTTGGACTCACACACACGCATACATGCAAACAAGATGTTTGTTTGCGTAGCTTTAAATTGGTAGAAAAGTGCCAGCAACTTCTGGGGGGTGGAATTTGGTGGAATTGCAGCATCCGGTGGCAACTATGAAAGCAGCACCAAAACGGCCTCTTTTCACTACTTCCTTCCTAATCTGATTAGAGCATGAATGTGCGTATGCATGAAAGCATTTCTCGCATCTTGCCCTTCACCGCCCTGCCAGCCCACCAACACGCCAGCCAGCCTGCTAGCAAGCAAACAGATCATAATTATGGGCGGCAGGGAGAATGCCCCCGATACACAGTCGTACGCCGCATGCACTACGGGCACATCAATCCGTAAGTGGGTTGGTATGTGTGTGTGTGTGTGTGTGGTTGTACAAGGTGGAAGCTTATAAAAGACGCGCGCAGTCAAGAATTAAATTAAAAGTCCAGGGGGTGGCAGGAGAATGGCATGCCTGGCTTTCTCTTTGGTGGCGGGGGAGGTGGCGGGCTGTGTGGGTTTACAACTTCATAACAACAATGAAAAAAGTCACAACAAAAGCAGAAAAATGAAATTTTTAACGCTTGTTTGATTGTGTAATTAAATTATACGCCTTTTATGCAGTCCTCCTGGGTACGACAATCAAGTGTACGGGAATTCGGAATTCAGCTTAAAGCTATAACACACACAACGCCGCAATTGCACACGAATAAGAATCTTCTGCCTGAATGGTCTGCTATGAAATATTTTCTACAATTACCGGTACAGAAACTGAAAAAGGGCAAAGCGTAGGCCCAACTCTCTACGCTGTGGTACAAACATTCGCCAAGAGTGCGGCTGCTAAAATTACAGCGGCCACCGCGGATGTCCACGCGGATGTATGAAGCGGCAAACAAAACCGTATACATCTACACAATACACCCAGAAAAATTTTAAATGTCAGGACAAGCAGATCCCTCCATGTTTTATCAGACGCCTTCCTGGCCCACCCCACGTTATTATACTCTCTTTACACACGCAGAGAAAATATATGGTTACTATATGGTCAGGGCAACAATAATATGTTCTCTACAATAAATGCATGTTCGTCGCAACCATAGTATTGTTATCTATGGAAATTATTTTAGATATGAATATATGGTTGTAGCAACCACATTAATATTGTTGGTGCGATAAAAGTATTGTTGTTAAAGATTTACTGTAACAATAATATGATAACGGTAATCATACCGTAAGGTTGAGACTATGAACAAAGCATAACAGGGTTTAAAGATCATGCATGTATGTACTTATTAATGTGGTTTTTGGTACACCAAAATAAAAACATACGCACACTGTAAAGTGCATGGTTGTTGTACTTACCCAGCAAACCAAACCTTCAGAATTCGGTCCGAACTCTGAACGACAATCGGCAAAATGTTCCGATTTCTTACCGAGTTCGTAACGAAAAACATATGAGAGGGTTGACAAGAATTCTGAACTACTTCTCTGAAAAAAAAATCCTCAGACAAATCGAACAGAGTTCGTAACGATTTCGGTAAGAATTCTCGATAGAGTTCAGATATTGTTCATAATTGTCTGATATCAGACATTGTCGGCAAATTTGGTTTACTGGGTAGTAGGGGCATAAATACTGTTACTCACGTTATATGCTGTAAAATAAAAAGTACTAAATGTTTTTGGACCAAATATTTTTTAATATATTTATTGTTGTATATTGTATCCAAAAAGAATCTACTCATTCGAAATGTCCGCCTTTTGCCTTTACACACGCCTTAAGTCGCACTGGCCAATCGTCAATAGCTGCACGAACCTCGTCCATTGAAAAATTGGCCACAGCTCGGACCAAAGCAGTCTTAAGAGATCCAATGTGAGGGTATCTTTTGTGACAAACCTTGTCCTCTAAAACAGTCCACAATTTGTAATCTTGAAAAGCGCTATTACAGCGATACGGTTCTCATTATCTGACCACTCCATGATGAAAGTTGAAACAATTTTAAAATCCCGTTACAGACTAACGCTTTTCAGGTTAGCTTTCAAACCCCATATGACATTAACGGGGTATATTCAGTTCTACTATTAAAATGGGTGTGTTCAATGTTGTAACAGTATTTATGTCCCTACTAAGTACATTATTGAAAAAAACAACAACAATCGGAAGCAGCGTTACCGTTGTACGACTAAACTGGCAATTTCACCCTTTTTTGAAGCAGTGCGGTTTTTACTGCCTCTTTCTGAAAATTCCCTATTTTTGCCCCTTTTTAAATTCTTGCTAATTTTCACAAATCGAAGTATTTTTTTGCCATAAGACATAAACTATTTTGACCTAGTGTCTTAATAAAGTCATATAATTAGAAAACCTGAGATAGATAATTTTTTAAGACTAAGTTTAATGAACGTTAATATAAGAATTTATTTAAATTTTAAGGGCCGATGTTGATTTTTAATAAAACACAAATTATTTAGGAAATTATAGTCATTTTTTATTATGATATTATTGGCATGGTTTAATTATGTATAGAACCAAATAACGGCCAAGTGGCCGCCGTGACCTCGGCGGCACACCTCCATCCGATGGTCCAATTTTTCGATGACGCTGAGGCATAATTTTGCTGGACACGAAGTTAGAAAAGTGGACTCTATGTGCAAAACTCGTATAAAAGTATTGAAACGAAGTCTTGAAAAAATAGAACGTCAAAGTCAAAACTTTAAGTTTTTACCAAAGCCTCAAAAATATTAACATATTTTTAACATTTAAAGTATGTATAAGTACATATTGTACTAGTTCCCAGCATAAGGCTATACATGTACCCACTATACCGTTTTTCGATATCTTTATTGGTTCAGATTTAGAAAAAGGCCTGTGTGCATTTCATTATAAAAATTACACAGTACAACATTTTTCAGGTGATTGATTCGGGATTTGACTGGCCAATGGAAAATCGATTCAAAGGCAAAAAATTGGTTGCATTGCTTGCGGAGGTTTGTGGGGAGTTCTAAAATAATGCAGTTTCAAGATAAAAACACCGAAGATGAAGATGACACTGAAATTTGTGGACACACTGAACAAAACATGCCCTTGAATATTATGTCTATCTCGGATGATGATGCAGACTCAGAACATGAATATGAACAACCTACGAAGAAAATAAGGTCATCAGAACCACAAGCGTCAACTTCAACGAGGATGGATAGTGACAATAATCGGATATGTTCAAAATGTTGTTTCCATGCATAGATAACATAGAAAAATCTCATATTTTCTGTGTTAGAATAGCTGTAATCGGAATGTTTATTTTAATGCAAAATAAAGAATCAATAAAAAAGTCATCAATGTTTTTCCAAAGAATTTTGTGCATATCTCCAGCAAATTTTTGAAAATCATACCTCCACTTAATTGTGCGAAACGCGTAAATCGGCTTTCATGGTCTATGTCTAATCTGGTTCGTAGGTTATGTGACTTTACGTGAGAGTAATAGGACTTGACACTTTTTACCGTTTTGTATTTTTTATGAATTAAAAAAAAACTTTAATTTTTTAGGCAAAAAGTATTTTTTTCTTCATACATTTATTTATAACTGCGAAACTGTTGCTTATGTAGCGAAACGTTGTATGAACAGAATTGTAATTTTTAATTTTCTTAAATTTGTTTCAGCTTATTTGGACCAGTGGTCCTCGAGCTATGACAACAAAAGAGCCTAAAACGTGACAAATTCCCCTATACGATACTTACTAACTTTAATTTAATTATTAAATTATTATATGCTGTACCTTGACCAGACGAATGATGCAGAAGTTCTTCTTTTTGTAGCTACTTTCACAAACAATTATCAGAATTGAGTTCCGAAATCATGTGTTGTACTGTGTTATCATAAAATTCACATATCACTTTTCAATTTCCGAATCCGTAATTCTAGTTAGATTTTTATAAAGTATATTGCCCATATTAATGACAGAATCGAAAGTTACATTCAGTATATAAGGCGCTAAGTTCATTCGAACCAAATCTTATATACCCTCTACCATGGATTATGTTCAAAGCAAGGATCATAATAGTTCGGCGTCTTTATATGTCAGCTAAATTAAAACATGGGTCAATGTGGTCCTTAACAGTCAATTACCATTCCATAGAACTACTTTGTACTGCATTTTGTCCAAATCAAACAGTAAATGTGGCTTCCAAAGAGCCAGGACCTAAAATCAAGGGGGACCTTTGTACGAGGGCTGTATTAAATCATGTACCGATATGGTCAAAATTATAAACAGGTGATTTCCATGCTATGAAACTACTTCGTGACAAATTCCATCGAGGTCAGACTATAAATGCAGTTTCAAGAGAGCCGGCACCTAAACTCGAAAAGATTCTTCGTATAGGGGCTATTACAAAGCATTTACCGATTTGGCCCATACTCAATCCTAAATAAGCTTTGTCCAAACGACAGTATCATACCTAGTTTCAACAGCCTAGTTTGATCCCATGGTACCGGCTTTTTTACATAATACCCCAAAAAGGGTGATTTTTGCAGACGTTGTTTGAGTCCGTGTATAGAGAACCTTTTGGTCCATTATAAATTCCAAACAACTTGCAACAACAAAACATTATCTGCAAAGTTTGAACTTTCTCGATTGATTATTGTGACCGCTATCGTGCTTTCAACGGACACACTGACTGAAGGACGGTTGAACATCGCTAGAGCGTGGACGGATGTTAGATTTTTCCAATAATTTATTCCCGATAAAATTAATTAGAACAATCGAGACGGTTTTAGTTTTTAGTGTTTTCTTTTAATTTTAAAATATTTCTTTTCACAACTTGTCACGTTCAGGGTTACCGCAGTAATAATTGAAATGAAAAACTTTCTCGAACATTTGAAAAATCAGTCAAATAAAAACTCAAACTACTACGAACACCTGCGATATGTATGTGCCTTTTAATGAATTGTTTTTTACTTTTATGTGTATTTTGACGCCTATTTTTTATGACCTGTTTTTTCGTTATTTTTTTTTAATTTTAATGTTTTTTAAATAAAATCAATAAATATGAAAAATTTGCCTCTTTTTTTTTTAAAAAAAAATCGCATTTTAAAAACAAATCCTCTTTTTGCCACTTATGGTATTAAGAAACAGTCAAACTTTTTCTCAAATACAAATATGTACCTACATTTAAGACCCAAATTTGGTGGCTTCAACAATGGAAAGACACTCAGAAAAAAAATTAAACCAGTCAGAAAAGTTTAACTAAATTTTAGGAATATTGAAGTTTGTATTGCGCCAAATTTTTTCCCTCACATTCAGTATCTAATTTTCCTTAGATACTAAATTTTAGTTCAATATGAATGATTTGAATTATATTTTCTCTACAATTAGTTAATTTTTTTTCTCAGATGAGCAGTTATTATTGTTTACTTTTAATTTGTTTTAACTACTTTACGATATCTAGTTCAACATTATTTACTTGAAGAATATTTTTCTTTAAATTAGGTAAACATTTTCACATTTTTACCTAATACCTCGCAACATTTTCCTAGAACTCGTGATATGAATGAACTAAGTGCGTATAAGTGGATTTGTAATTAATATTGAGTTCATAGTGTCATTAGAGTTAGGAAATAAGTACTACATTCACGCAAATAATTTTGCCCGTGTGATTAATTCTTGTCCTAACAACAAGGAAAATATACTTAGGTAGTTTTTAGCATTTCCTTGTGCCTAGTTCATTAGAGGTACACCACTTTTCCTTTATAAAAAAATGTCTTCAATATAAGGTAGTTTTGTGTTGAAATGACGTGAACTAAGTCCTAAAATTAAGTTCTGGCTGAAATTGAGATTAGTATACATATTTTGAATAATTTTAGTATATTTTTACATAATTTTAGTACTATGCAAATTTTATTTTTGTACCATATTTGTCATACTAACCTAACTGTTAATTGTATTAAAATGAAATTTTCATTAGCGTCAGGCCCTACATGGTGTTAAGAGGTTTTCTATGGAAGTAGATGAAATCAGTTATTTTTATATTCTTGTTAGGAATGCATTTATAAAGAGTACAAATATGACCTTATGGTAAAAAGCATTATTAAAGCTGAAACCATAAACTAAAGCTCATCGTAAAAGTTCGGTCGATCGATTCAGTTTGGAGTTAGGTTGGGCCTATTTCGTTAGTTACTATCCCAAACAGCTTTTGACCTCAAGCCACCATCATACAAATTAAAAGACACACGGCAATAACTCGATCGTCTAAGAATTTAATGACGATCACGAATATCTAATCAATATTTCGAGGTTTTACAAAAGGTAGGATACATTTTGTATAATTACACTATCCACCCCTCGATAGAGGGTATAACTATCCACACAGTCGTTCTTAAAAATAATTTTTTAGAGCCGATTATATACACGAACCTTCTTAAACTAACGAACAAAAGTTTCGTCACAGGTAGCAACGTTGATACATAATAGCAGTCAAGTAAAATATTTTAAAGAATTTTTATCATATCAATTCCAGCTTCTAAGCCGAAAATATCTATTCGTTCAGTTTTTGAAGAGATATATTCTCAATAAAAGGTTAACAATTTTAATTTTTGATTATTTGAATTTCTGTACTACACTTTATTGGATAACTTAATTTGTTTGTATATAATCATTGTTTGTTGGTATTTATTATGCACATCGAAAAAAGGGAACATCGGAAAACATGACATTTGAAACATACTTTACAATTTTACAGGAAACAACGGATTTTCCTGAAGAAGTATCATCTAATTGCCTGGATCGTAAAACTAGAACTCCAAGTATTAAACTCCAAGTGTAAAAAATGGAAGAAAGACTACTGCGCCGAAATCCAATTAATTATTGTACTTTACATTTAATACCACTAATTTAAAGGAGACTCAGCGAAACAATATCAGCAATCATATCATCTAGAGTTTGCATATAAAAATGCGTGATAAAATCCGGGTAATAACTTAAATGTCTCACGTCTTCTCCTCTAAGTATCCTTTCTTTGAGACTTTAAATAAAAAGATGAAAAACAAATAAGCTTTAAACTTAAAATGTGTTCAAACTGCTTAGAATGGAAAATGACTTCTATAGAAAATGTATCATTAATCACCCCGACAACATTGTCATAATGAAAACTCTAAGTGTTGAAAAACAAGATATACCAACCACCGCATCGAAATCCAATGAATATCGACAATTCAAAAGAGGTTCAATGGAGCAGTATTATCAATTATAGCATCTGACTTTTGCACAGAAATTTTACATAACCAAGTATATATAAAACTTTTCAATATTTGAACCATTTTCTCTTCTTTATTAAAAATACAATAACATAAAAATGTTTCTAATAAAATAAAATTTTGGGTTGAACAATCAACCAATTTTTTTGTCGATCAATCCTAATATACACGAGTGAGCGTGGCTTCAAGATTAAAGAATCACAAAAACAGGTTTTCTCGGCGAACTCTAGCCTTGTGGCGAAATCTCGTCCACATGAACTCGATTTCAATGCCGGTTACAACCTCTAGTGGCTAAATTCTTTTTATTTTCAATAACACAAAAAACTTATAAAACCACATAAATGTGTTTTGGGCTGCAATGAAAATTCTGATGATGAAAATATGTAATCATCGAGCAAATATATATTTCCATCAAAATATTTGAGAAATCAAAATAATCATAAAATTCTTTGTATAATTCTAAATATTTTCGCTGTAGAAACTCCGTCAAAAATCACTTTCCTGACGTGTTAGGAATGGCAGATGTTTTTGCGGACTAGAATGTGATTTTTAACGCATGATTTTTTTCAATAGCATTTAAAGTAATGCAAAAACCTGGAGAGAAGCAACATTTCAAAACAAGAAATATGACCACTGCAAAAACATTATTAAATGTACACTTCACACACAATCACTTTTTCACAAACATATGTGCACTACGATAAAAAACACTTTTATTCTCTTATTACTCACAGCACTTACCCTAGATTACCTCTTGAAGAATTACAGAAGACCGTTGGAGCTCTGGCCATGTTCTTCCGTGCCAAAAGTCTGCAAAAAAATTGGTGATTTTTCTTTTTATAATATTTCCTTCTCCTTACACAAGATTTGTTTGTTTTTATTAAATTAAAAACAAAAGCTTAAAGCAACGCCTACTTTCTGATTTTGGGTTTGTTTTACAATATTAACTAGTTCAGAATATTTTCGCTTTTAGTTCATTTTCTTTAGTTCAGGAAAATTTGTACTACTCGTACATTTCAGTAAAAGTGCTACACTACTACATTAAATTATCGATATTTCTCATATTGAAAATTTGTTGTATGTAACGATAGCTTAAAGAGAACTAAAATTGTAATAGCAATGTGTTGAACTAAATTCTAATATAGCTTTTACACATATTAAGAAAATAAAATCTGTTGGAAATCGGTACGAACTACAAAACTTTCTGCTGCAATAACCAAAATTCCATAGTAATGATGGTTACATGGTTCGAGATATCATATAATGGTTGCTAAAACCCTATCAGAAATTCATAGCCAATAACAGTTCCAATAACAATTCCAACCGAATTAAGTTTAACTATTGGTTGCGACATATGGCGGTTATGGCAACCAACAAATTGTGATTTATATGTAACTTTGATACCAACTATTGGTGGTGACGACATATTAGTTTTTTGAAGTGACCAAACCCTGTTAAGTTGGCTGTATATGGTTATTTCAACATCAATGTTTTATCGGTTCTAGTCCAACAACATCTTTGTTTACAGCGAAAACATATTTCGAAATCCCCAAAAAATATATAAATTATAAAAAAATATTTTTCGGAATATACAGGGTGGCTTATGACCGCTACCAAAAAAAATGTAATGACTTTTTTTCTATTTAAGAAATCTGGTTTATTTACTTATTTTAATTTAATAAAAAAGGATAACTGGGACACTGAAACAAGAATTTTGATTGTTCGCCGCTATCACGCACTGGAGCACTTTTGGCCGCAATCCTCCGAGAAGATGGATGGATAATGAGACTTGTTAACCATTTTGCCGAGCATGGGACAGTCAACAGAAGACCTTACCATCAAAACCCTACAGTTTGAACGGAGGCAACAATCGCTGTTGTAGCTGCTTCCATACAAAACAATCCAAGAGTTTCGACAAGAAGTTATAGCTCAAATGGGTATAAGCAGACAGTCATTGCAGTCAAAGATTTTGACTTATTTCCATATAAAATTCAAATGGCCAACAAACTGAAAGCAGCAGACTTCCCGATTCGCTTAGAATTTTGCCAGAATATGCTCAAATAGTGGAAGAGGACGGAAACATGTTAGACTATCTTTGCATGTTTGACGAGGCACATTTCGATTTAAACGGCAACATAATAAACAAACAGAATTGTCAAATATGGAGTGATTCCAAACCACACTTCGTGTCACAGGGGCCCTACTTCTTCGAGGAAAACGGTCAATTGAGTTTTCTATTCCTTTTTTTCTTTGCATCTAATAAATATTTAACTAATCGTTGGTCGAGCGTTCTAATTTTCAGAAAAAATTACTATGGTTAAGGTAGAGTATTTGAACTACTAGTTTTATGAGGTATTTCATTTAAATACACTTTGCCATGCAAAATTCCTCGGCATACGTAGGTAAGTAAAAGGAATATAGTAAAACAGTTCCGCAATAAAACTAAAATTTTTTGATTTTGGGAACTCACAGTTTTATTATTACTTTAAACTTGTGTATTTTTATTGGGAAAACCATCGGCTATTACACTTACATTGTTGTACAAAATTGTAAATCTTTGTAGTATATAAAGGGTCGTCCCACTTAACGCACGATGTGAATTGTTTTCAGCAAATTATTTTGTTATGTTTTGTTATGATAGCAGGATCTATGACAATTATCTGAGATATACCTGTATCCGATGGATCATTTTTTCAATGACTTTTTAACATAATGGAGGTTCAATGCCGTTAATGTGCAGACTTGTCTCATCATTTAGCTCTTGAAAGGTTCTTGGCTTATTGATGTACACTTTTCTTTTAAATATCTCCAAAGAAAGAATTCCAACGGATCCAAATCAAAAGATCATGGCGGCCAAGTAACATCGCCACGATGTGAGATAACACAGCCATTGAAGGGAGCCATTGTTTCGTTGGCTCTATGCCATCGGAATAGTCACTCTTTGTAGATGCAACGGCTTTTCAACAATCACTCACGCAGGTTAAAAACCCTACGAATACTTTTGGATCCAAATAGTATGAGAGCAACGAGGTGAATTTTAACACCATCAAATTCATTTGAAATTTTTAGAAATTTACTATTTAAAATTCTAAGAGAAATTATTTGACGTTTGGTAAATTTAAACTTTTACAAGAAGTACAATGAATACACATGTAAAGATGCTTCGGAAACAAAAATAAGGAAATTGTAGCTAGAAATGGCGTACTAATTTTAAGTATTTTTATCTTTCAGACGCAAGCAAACCAAGTCAAATTTGTTCAAAATGAGCCTTTCCAGTATTCTTCGAAATCAAATGTGGGTTAAAATTTGTTCTTAGTGTGTCTTTCAATTAACTTTATGAATAGAAGGGGAACCCCCCAGAAATGGATTGAATGTAAATTCATAATACTATGCTAGAACGGGGCGACTACTCTGAAACCAATGGAACTAACCGTGTTTCTAGATTAGCTCTTAAAAAATGTTAGCTCAATTTAGAGTTTTTATAATAACCAGACGAAACTTGGTATATAAGACATATGGCTTTAAATTAAATTATTTTGCATTTCATAAGCGCGTTAGTACAATATTCAGATAATAATTTGCATCCCTTGACTTCATTTAATTTTGGTTTACATTACATTAAATAAAAGTCTTTGAATATTTTAAAACAATTTGTGGAAAATGGTATTTTTCCTAAGAAACATAACAAATTTAATATTGTAAACGATTTCTTTGATGTTTATACGAGTAAGTATAAGTAAATCCAATGTTCAATGTAGCTCGATGCACGCTTATACTCGTATACCAAGTTTCATCTGGTTTTTATATAAACTAAAATATTTCATCTCGCTTACTTTTGTTAAGAAACAACGTAAAAAAACGATTAGCGCCTTTGGATTTAGCGTAGTGACTTTAGGCTAACCCACAGGGTACTCCGCTTGTCGATTTTTTCCTTTTCTATAGTAATCTGAAGTTTTTTCGCCTATATATAATCACAGTCCACTCTAATCGTTATGTAATTTTCACATTACGTTGGTAAACTTTTGCAGGGGACAAAGGGGGATTCGGACAAGGGCAACACTGAACAATTTGATATATTCGGTATATAAAGGGTGGTTAAATTTGAATGTGAACCACACCTAAACGTCAAGCTTTTTCTGCATTTCATTATATTTCTCAATTTGAACCTTGGAAAGATACACAAGCGAGCAACGCGTTAAAGTTATTTTGGCTTATTATAAAAATGAAAATCAATTTTCGAAGAAAATCATCTTCAGTGATGAGACACATTTTCACCTCAGTGGATTCGCCAATAAGCAGAATTGCCGCATTTGGGCGAATGATAATCCAAGAGTGATTGTCAAAAAAACAATGCATCCACAAAGAGTGAGTGGTGCGGTTTATGGGCTGGCGGCATCATCGGGCCGTTTTTTTTTCCAAAATGAGGCCGGTCAGGCAGATACTGTGAATGGTGTTCGTTACGGAAAATATGAATGTGGACGATATGTGGTTTCAACAGAACGGCGCCACTTGCCACACAGCTAATGAAACAATGGCTCTTTTGAGCGACAAATCAAAATCGGCCCTTAAAATTTAACCACCCTTTATAATGTTGGTATGGGACGAAACGCACCCTTAAAATCAAGTAAAAACGTCGGTAAGTTCGGCTGGTCCGAACCTTAAAAACCTTCCAACGTCCCAACACTATTAATATAAAAAAATGGACCCTTTCTATACTTGGATTCGTAGCAAAATTTACCTTGATTTGAGTATCCTATGTCTATGCTGACTATTGATCGAACGTTTTGACCATGCGCGACATTTTTTGGGCCACATGAGCCAAAACATCAGCCTGGCAGCTCATTATTAGGATATAAAGTGCATTCGAATTCACAGTACGTATTAATCCATTGTCCGTCCACAAAAAAATTTAAATCCCATAAAGAAAACCTTTTTCCCTTAGGGCGATTTCGTTCCTTTGCAAACCCAAACAGACTTATAAAAAAATCGGTTTAATTAAAAAATTGAAATATTCAAATGAAAAATAATTAGGAAGCGTGTGATAAAAAGTTTCACATATTTAATGAAATATTCTTATGTTGTTTATCAAAAATATTTCTCATTTCAAGAGATAAACCAATTCACATATTTACAATAATAGTTGTTGTTGTTGTTTGTTGATAATATTTTCGTTATGAGTTGATGAAAAATTCACATATTTACAAAAGAAAAGTTGCAAGCCGATTATCGAAAATAATTTCGTATAAGACGATGTAAAACTTCACATTTTACAAAAAAAGTTGTAAAGTTTTTTCAAAAAGCAACCAAAAATAGTTTTATTTACAAGCAGGCGCGTCTGCAGTTTAGATGAGAGACACTTCAACATCAAAAGATAGCTACACTTACGGGCGGGCAGTTTGGCATTTACGAGAACTGCCGACAGTAGTGTTTTCTAACGAAAACAAATAAAGTCCATCGAACTGCATGCATACGAGAACACATACGAGTACACACGATACTGTGCAATAACTGATAAATAGTTTATCTTATTTACGAAATTTGTAATTGAGTGGTGATAAAATTCACTTGCCAATTGTATGGTTAAACTTTAAGGGTTGTATTTTTTCTGTGAAGCCGTCATTGATCAAAATCTTTGAATCCTAGATTAATTCGTTTGTCCGCAATCGTGCTTTGACACACGACGATCCATCATATACGGTGGGGGATTTAACATTTTAAATTTGAATCGAAAAGGTGAACTTTGTCATTTACTAATGAAACATCATCCAATGCGTTTTCGCTTCGCCCTGATTGAAGATTTTTTGGCGGATGATGAAGAATTTTACCGAAAAATCGTGTTTTCAGATGAAGCTCATTTTCATCGATGTGGCTAAGGCAATAAGCAAAATTACCGCAAATGTGGTTCAGAGGAACCACACGTGACTATTGAGAAGCCAATGCATCCACAACGAGTCATTGTTTCGTGTGGATTTTGGCTGGTGGCAACATTGGGTCATTCTTTTTTGAAAATGAGCAAGGAGCCGCCGTTACCGTCAACGGCGTCGTGCTTAACGAACTTTTGTTTCTAAAAATTCAAAAGAATAACAAGAACGGCATTTTGTTTCAACAAGACGGGGCCACATGTCACACGATATTTTACGCACTGTTTTTGAAAATCGAATAGTCAGCCGAAATTGTAAAGTCAATTGGCCGCCTCGGAGCTGTGATTTGAGCCCTTTGGATTATTTTCTGTGAGGAACCACTAAGGCAAAGCATCCAAAGACAATTGAAGCGTTTAAAAATCAAAGTTGCCATTGAAGACAATCGACCCGAAACAATCGAAAATGTACTGACAAATTGGGTTGATCGGATGAGGTACTGCCGAGCCTGTTGTGGTAGCCGAACAAACAAAGTTTTTACCTTTTCAATAAAACCAGAAATTTAAAAAAGGATTAGTACTGGTTTTTACAGCCGATTCTAATTTAAAATGTTAAATCCCCATGCTATGTATATAATTTATGGGGCTCCGAAACATATATCGTAGTGTTGCAATTTGTTTACCCTCGGTAGATTGTCCAAAGTTATTAACTGATCATTGAATAAAAAAATTCATTATTATACTTTAAATTGTATTTAGACATGTTTACACAAAAGTGATACATTTAAATTCTTCCTTGACAAGCGATTGGCAAGTATGATGGGGGTGTATACGTACGGCGGAAATTACCACTTTAAAATGAGCTTGAGATTGACATATAATAAGCGAAATAGCGCTATTTATCTCTGCAAATAACGCAAAAAAAACTCACAATACAGAGTAATACGAGTACAAGGAACATACAGAGAGATGCTCCAAGACTATAGTCATAGCTCTGAAGTGATTCGCAACAGTTTTGATACCAGTGTCTACATATGTATGTCTGAATGGGCGTAAGGATGTGAGAGTAGGATTATCACTTTACGGAGATCATTAAATTACATCTTCAATTGATGTCTTAATTGATGTAAGATCAACTTCATTCACAGTGAGTATTTGTCCAAACAGTCTGAAACTCTCGGATAATCAACTCAATGCGATACAAAACAATTACTACAAAGTATTTTAGAAAATTCACATGACCCTCTTTCGTGCCCCCTACAGAAAGAGAAAAAGGTTTCGAACAGAATTTTTTGGCGGATCATATGCAAAGGTACCCATCACAGTCACATCAACGAATGCCGTTTCACACCGTCCAGTCCGTTCGCCCGTCCGTCTCGGCCACATAAATCAAACGGCAGAACAATGCAAACGAGCATTTATATCGGATATTACAAAACATTCCAAATGTCCCCCCCCCTTAAAAACACCGAAATGAAACACCAGCAACAACCACAACAGCCATTTGATGTGATCGCTCAATCAAAATGATAAATGGAAATTAATATTTCTTAATAATGTTTACAAAGTGAAAATTACACGCAATGTGACTGCGTCAAACAAACAACACCATCTAGCCAACTGAACTGACTGACCGACAGACGGGCGGTAGGACGGATCAACAATACCGCCACTCACTATACACCGGCCAACAGATGATGACCACTTACTGGCCGTGTAATATGTTCATGAGTGTGTGTGTGCGTGCGTGCTGGTGTATGAGAATGTAACAGACACACATAATTATGTATTTATCTATGTCGACTCACAGGTTACAACTTAATCAACATCCACGACTTGGTCGCGGTCATGCAGTTCCGCTGGCTGACCGACTGAAAGAGCCATCCAACAAAATACGCTCACTACTACCGCAGACACACTGCCTTGTACTATTTGTATGTTAATTGTTTGGTAGGTAGGGTTGCCAAACTTCCTAAGTTTTTTGGTACTGAGATTGCAGTATGTTTTTGGATGGCCTAGGCTAGTCATAAATACACTCCCATCCAGACATTTATTGTCATTCCCTTTAATAGATAAAAAAGTAGTAAAGAAGTTCGAGTCGGTCGAGGCCGACTGTATTACACCCTACAATTCTGTATGTTCAGAAGAGCCAACCGGAAATAGGGTATTGGACCACCTTAGATGAGCTCTAAATTTACACATATTTTACACTTAATGACATAGTTAAATTTGTGGGATATTTTATTGTTTTTTATGAAATCGGTTGAACATATATGTGGGAGTTATATTTGAATCCAAAACGGTTTCCCTCAATTTCAATAGCGTCCTTCTTTGGTCCAAAAAGACTAACGTTTGTAAATTTCATCAAGATTGGATGCAACAATATGTGGTTTTTAAAGCTAAAGACATAAAATCGGATGAGCATATATGCGCGGGAGCTATATCTACATCTAAACCGCCCTTCCTTGGCCAAAAAAACTAATTTGTGTCAAATTTCATAAGGATTGGATTTAATACTCGTATGTGGTTTCTAGAGCTAAAAACATAAAAATTGGATAAACATATTAGTGGGAGCTATATCTAAATCTGGACCGATTTTCTTCAACTTCAAAAACGTCCTCCCTCGATCTAAAAATTGTAATTTTGCCAAATTTCAAAAACATTGCACAACAGTTGCGACCTGTAGTTTGATTACTAGCTTTAGATGGACAGGCGGACGCGCAGACAGTTATCGTTGAATCGAATTAGCTAGTGATTCTGTAATTACAAACATTTGCCATGAAATTAACTTATTAGAGTGTGTTCCACAGAGTGGTATAGGGTATAATTAATACAGTTAGAAACTATGGAAATATCTGTAAGAAATAAACGTTAACAAAGATTAGAAGGAATAAAATTTAAAAGTACAGTAAATATTGTGATCGGCATCCTAAGCCCACTTCCTTTAGCCTGATTTTGGCGACATCACGTAATTCCTTTAGAAATCTTAGCGCAAGCCGCTGTTTTCTGTGGCGCTCATCCTCACACATACTACAGACATCTGGATATCTGTTGTACCACCTTGAAGTCCTCGCCATAATTGTATCGTTTTTGCAAATCTATGGCTTCTCCAGTAACCTCTTACAAGTACAATCGTTTTTGAAATATATAGCCTTGGCCGGCTGACACTTGATTGTGCACGCCATTATAGACTCCCAGTTCTAAGATACTAATTTGAGAATTTTGAATTTGAGTTTGAAAAATAGGTTATCGGTAGTTGAACCGACCTCTTTGCCTCCTGTACATTTATCGCTGACTCCAGTATAGCTAGTTTTTCGGCTACGGTATTCCATTACACGTCGCGATTGCACCCAAAGGTCAAGCATGTAGTCCCTAGTAAGTCACCTCAGAGAGTCCCTGTACCAATCTACTTGTACTTGTTACGGTCTTAAAACCGACTACATGATTTTGCCTTCGCAGCCCCTTAGATTGCTAGAACTTACGATTGAAAGACGCTGCACTTATCCGGTGATCCGAAAGATCTCCTTATTTCGGTTTTTAAAATACATGGTGTTTGTATTTGTCCACAGGGTGTTAATATTAGTCCACAGGTGCCTCTCCTGGATCTCCAGCGAAAGTCTGTTTAGAAATACAGTTCTCTTCACTAAGCAGTGATTGTCTTATTAAACCTAGGACTATCGCTCACAGCGATGTCGTATGGCCCCTTTGCATCGGTTTGAACAGGAATGCATTATAAAGTTTAAAAATCTTGCTCGCTGCCTCACCATTTATGAATTTTCTTATATAAAATAAGTGAGGAAGATGCCTAGTGCAAACTGCGGTGTACTTCGAATGGCCCATATCCAGTTCAATAGAATAACTTTCTACCCCCATCGTTTCCCACCACACTGTGAATCACATCTTAGGACTGGCCTATGTTTAACTATGGGGTCCCTGCATGCATAGTAGTATAAGTCAATTTGTACGTCTTTCTTTGGTCGTTATTTTCCATAAAAGTTTGCTGTTCAGAAATCTCCCTTCCAATGGCAATGCCACTCGTGGCAGTCTCAATTCGTTTGTATTATTATATTTTCTAGTAAACAATAGTTGCACCATTTACTAGGGTTGGATCCCAAACGTTTGCTTTTTGCCCTGCCTTCAACACAACATGTAACCGACTTCAAAGTGAGCTGTGCTCGATATAATAATAATACTCACAACCTGTATAACTCCGGTTCCGAACGAATGCATTTTATATACATAAATTTAAGTGGCTTAAATATTAAAGCCCTACTCAAGAAGAGCAGCCGCTAATAAATATAAGTATTAGATGTTCTTACCAGGATTAGAACCTGGGTTATTGCTCGTTTACTTACACATTACACCACGGCGGCCTGTAGTCCGACATCGGGATACGGCTTCGTCGTCTGATGGTTGATTCCTAAAAAACTTACGTATAAAAAAATGCTATAACAAAACCCCTGAGCTTATATGCGGAATTATGTTACTGATAAGTTTGACTATCTTCCTAAAAGGAGTACCACTTGAAATACTACAAATACAGGTCATGCACTGATGACTCTACACTGCCTTATGTCATGGACATTTCGGCATTGGCAGAAAACTCTGTTTAAATTAAGTTTGCATATTCATACTGATAGACACGACTTATTCCAGAAGGAAATGTTATAAGACTTGTTTGCAAATGACCAAAACATTTGAAGCCGTAGATAAAGGTAATTTTTAAAAGTGGAATGTTGCCTGTCACTAACTGCCAAAAACACAATCGGGATAAATATTAAATCTGACAGTCAAACTGATTTTTGCATTTTGAAGAACTCTCAATACGTAACATTCTGAAGTAGTCTTAAAGTGATAATCTGGCGACGGACAAACTTACACGTTTATCTCGAACATGAAACAACTGAGTCACGCCTTTTAAATGAACTTCAGATAGCCTATAGTCGGAATATTGAAGATCTCTAGTTATACCCGCCAACGCAACGGCTGACGACATCAGTCTCCAATATTATATGGTATTGACACATGGTCCGACATATTATAAGATGGTAGCTATGGAAATATCAGGGTGCACACTGCCAAGAAATAGGTTGTACCAACTTGTTGGTTGCAACAACTGATGGTTATGGCAACTAACCAATTATGAAGTACACGTTAATTTGTACATGCTAATTTGGTGTAAATAATTGTTGGTGACAACTGATATGTTCTTCGTAGTAACCAATCTCCGTTTAGTTCGCAATTGTACTCATAAAGTAATATAGGAGTATTACTAGTTATCCCATCATAAGAATGTAATTACTACACATGGAGAACAGGTTTGTTGCCACAACCGAATTTGTTGCCAACCGAATGCTGGTGGTTGCAAGTACTATCCATATAGTCCATCATAACAACGGAATGTTGATTGGGTAGACAGTCATTTTCATTGGAAGAAACTGACACTTTTGATTGAAGTAAAAAAGTATTGGTTACCCTAACAGACTAAAATGATTATTTGAACTTGTACATGTATTGGTTGTCGTTATAGATTGTACTTTATAAGTACTTTTTGAAAAAATTTAATATTATACCGCCGTGCAATGGGTCAACTGATTAGTCAAATAAATACGTCTTTGGATAGATGTTTTGAAAAGCATTGCAGTGATGCCTCAATCTTAAAAGATTTTACTAATGTGTATATAACAATATTTATTGTCAAGCTTTATGTTGCCGTAACTTCGGAAAAATAGGTAACTTCGGAAAAAAATATGGTTGCTGTTTTGAAGAAAATGGAGGCGAAAAATCTGATCAAGTCTGATTAATGTCGCTTAATTACAGTTAAGCCAGTTGAATAACCGCCAGTTGTAGCAACTCAAAAATTGTATTCGGTTTGTATAACTGTGTTATTGGCTGTGAATACCGTGATATGGTTGTAGCAACCATCATATGATAACTCTAACCATGTTACCTTCAATACTATTAAATGTTGGTTATTGCAACAGATATTCGAATTTTTGTAGTTCGGACCGATTTCCAACTGATTTTTTCCTGTGTGTTACGATAAGAGTTATATGAACTTATATAACGAATTTTAACCGGCAGTTTTAAATAGGCAGTAAAAGGGATCAATATAAAAAAATCGAAATATATCAATTAATAATTCAAATCACAACGTTAAGGTTTTTAAGTAATTAAAACTACAAACCTAATATCGATTATTTCAGTCTCAAAGAATAATTGATAAAGCTGCGTGATCAAAATAACTACTAAAATTTTTTATTTTAGTTTTTAAAAGTAAGCCGTAACGAAAAAATGCGAAATATCATAAAAAACAAAGACATATATTTATCGTATAAACCAAACAAAACATTTAACGACATATTTTCAAAAACAAAAACACCAATAGAAAAACAACAACAATGTAATGTGGTCTACGAAGTGCCATCTGAAATTAATAGAGTGATAAAAAGATCGATTAGTTTAAAATATCGGTTTATGGTTCATTCGAAAAATCAATTTTTCGATATCCGCATTTGATACCGGCAATCTTCAGGTGTTACCTTTGAAACCGGTTATTGCAAGCAGTTGTTTTAATAAGCAACCATAAATAGCTCAAATATTAAGAATGTAATTTTTTGTAAGAAAACGTCTCATATTTGTACATATTTACTCCTTGATAAAATTACGAAGTTTAAGAGTACTTCATAGGCATAAGCAAATTGTTTACTTAAGACTGGAACAAGTGCGACATGGTACCCGGCACCGATATGATTTGAAAGATTACATTTAATATGAGGCTTCAAGATGGTAGGGGGTAGAGTGTCCAAAAACACGGGGTTTTCAGAAAACCAGCATATCGGATTATTTCAAAACACGGCTGTCAGGCTTGTTAAAAAGTTAAAAAAAAACAGACATTAACCGACATTCCGGTTTTAGCCTTTTGCCTTGAATGGAAAATAGTTTCTCAATCAAAAGTACTTCACTGATTGTTCCCATTTCTAGACTACATGAATCAATAAAGCCAATTGCTACGAATAGACGTTTGGTTTTTAATAAAAAATATACTAGAAAAATAGCTAAAGTCGGAAGTGGCCGACTATATTAAAACCCTTTATTGTGCTCTAAATTTACTCAGATTTTAAAAATAAGGTCATATTTGAAAGTCCATGTTAAAGAAGGTCAGGATTTCGGACATACGAACCGCATGTCACCCAAATTTAGCCAAACTGCAAAAATGATTTTATTTTTGGCTTCATTTGAACAAGCTATTTTAAAGCCATATGTCCATGCATATTGGAAGTCATTTTTTGGACCAAGGCTACATCTAAAAATGACTATCAAAAAATTGGCATATATGTATGATCCAAATTGGACTAAAATTGGTTGTTTGTATATCGTAATATACTCGTACTATACCAAATTTGATCGAAATCGGAACTGATATGCTTTTTCGCATGACCATTTTTATCTGAACTGATTATTGATCCTAATGAACTGTGCCAAATTTCATCAATATTGGATGTAGTTCTTCTAGCCTCTCAGCCTCCGTCATTATACAAAAAGCGTACTTCAGCTAAATTTCTTGAAGACTGGACAACAAAATCACCCTTAAGTTCAAAAACAAGCTTAAGATAGACAGCAGACGCATGGACAGACAGATATTATTAAATAAAAGCAACTGGTGAGTCAGGTGGTACACATAAATGTTTGGTATTCTAAATAAGTTTGGTCGAAATGTATTTTGGACGTGCATATTTAATTTTTATTTGCATTTTCATGCAACAATCAAAAAACCGGGTAAACCGACATTTCGGTTTTTAGCAAATTTTAAGAGCCCGACAGTCGGGTTTTGACATAAAAACCGGAATGTAGGTTTCCAATTTCGGTTTTGGACACTTCAATTTCTCCGCGGAGGGACATCGCTAAATCAAGATGACAGATATATCAAATGACACATTTGTATTGAACAATGCTCTTTCTAAGCACTTTTTTCATATTTTTTTTGGAATATATTTGCGTTTTTTCATGAAAAGAATGCACGTTACTATAAAAAAATGAAAAAGTTAAAGAAGAAAAACTTCAGTCGCACCAAGTGTTGCCTGGCGCCATCTGACATTTCCATTGGAATGTTTGACATTTTTTAGCATAAACGTACTCAAAACGTACACAGTACAGGTCACCCAACAAGACACAGTACAGGTCACCCAACAAGTTATGGCGATTTTTTGAACTCAGTTTTTAAATGCATTGGTTGTTGTTATAGATTATATGCTGTAATCACTCTTTAAAATCGGTTGTCATTGCCACAGGCATGTGTTAACTGTACCAACTGATGGTTATATTTCTGAGCGGTTATCTGAGCGAAATAAAAAAGTTTTATTTTTTATATTTAGCGATTTGAAAATATATTTATATTCAGTTATTTGAATTGAGAGCAGTTTTTTTAAACATGGTTTAAACTTTCGAATCAAGTGAAGTTTGTATGTACAAATTACTCCAAGAATTTATATATTGTCACCATTATTGCTACTAAAGTAACATGTACCTCACAATTGGTTCGATGTCATAACCACCTAATATGGCAACCAATAGTTTCACTGAATTCAGTTTGTATAACCAACATATTGGCTGTGAGTATCGTAATACGAGTATTATTGCAGCTACCATCGTAAGGTAAGTTAAACCATGTAAACATCAATACCAAGGAATGTTGGAGATTGCAATAGAAAGTATGTAAATCCAACCGAATAATTGTAATTCCAACTGAAATGCCAATTATTAGCAAAGAATAAAATTGTCTAGTTTCAATGACAGTTGGATTGCGTTGTACTTTTTAGGTACAATTAAATTTTTAGTACAACTTTTACCCCGGATCCCTGATGTAGAAAAAAAATTATTGAAACTTATCGTGCTTAAGAAGCAGTCATACGGGATATAAGAAATGGTCCAAAACTGTATTGGTACTGCTCCATTCCGTACAAACATTATCCTTTTTTCAATGTCGTAAATGTAAATATTTTGATGGGCCGCGATGTCATTGTGTGGTCTTTATAAGCGACTATCACACACGTAACTCATGTTCTCAGCAGGTTTTAACCTCTTATATATTTCATATAATCATTTTTCACACCGTAAACGGCAATGTCATTGCCAGTTAGAGATTTAACTCCAAACATTGTAAAAACTTCCCGGAAAAATAAATTTGTCGTTTGGAGCTGGAGGCCCCGACCAATGAGTAGACACAGCTCACCGATTTAGGAGTGAGCTCGTTTCTCTGTGTGAGCGTAGTAATTCATTTCTTAAATATGAATCGTAAATGATAGTCGGAAAATAACAGCAGCTGAAAAATGTATAAGCGATGATAAGTTTCGGTTCACTGGTCAACAATGAAATCTCCCATATTAAACCTCTAATTGATGTTGGTACTAAACCAAATATTGCTGCTGTGGAAACCCTGGCTCACCAACTGAACGGCGATTTGCAAACAGCATGTGAGCGATTGTTGTTGATGAGATTAATATCGACGGAATAATAAGCAAAACACCTTTAAAACGATACGCGTGTGTACGCGCAAACACTTTAGACCAGGTATTTTCTTCCCGGCTGACCACAGCATTACGTACGGGCCGTGGTTAACAGCAGCGAGTGCGAGAAATCTCCAGCCTGCCTTTGTTTTTATGAAAAATACGTTTTGATAAGAAATATTGCAGCCTATCAATCATTTCGCTTAAGTGGCTCTTGTTGCGCACGGTCTCCCTCCCAAACGCCAAACTCACAGAACGTCAAGCCCCGGCCGGGTATCCGACGACGATTTCATTTTCTTCGCTTATGAGTGTTTCTGTAATTTTGTTGGGCGCTTGGCTGCCCCTCTCCCAGCACTATCCATGAAGGGTAGGCAGGCTGAGGGACACCACACTGGTCACACCGACGATGTCCGTCCACTTGGACCCGCTATGAATAGTTACGAATGATGAGCGGACATCCATCAAAACGTAAGAGAGTCGTAACACGCGTTGCCGCAAACTTTATTTGTTTTACAGCACCACATACATGCTTGTTCTGACGGATATGTCGTGTGCACACGACATACATACGAGTACATTCGGATGGATGTTCCAGAATTTGTATTCGCTTTTGGCCAACACAGCGAGTGTGCATCAGGGATGTAAAATAGGGATTTTCATTTTGTACTTTCTTCGCTTTGAAAATGTACTTTTTCGATCCCCGATAGTACCGAAGCCATCAAAAAATATTTATATTTCGAAATAAGAGTTATTGAAACAAAAAAGAAAAACCAAGTCTAAAAGTCGAATAGGGTCGGATAAGGGTTACCCTACACCTTTCTGTTATTCACATGATTTGCAACTCTGTCTGGAGTTTAAGTATGGGCGGAAAACACCGCTCTATGCGAAATTTGCATGTAACAGGTGATTTCTAGAGTGGCTGGTCCTCGGGGTGAACCTTTGTATGGGTGCTGTACATAAAGTTTTACCTGAAAAGGCCAGTTTCATTACAATGGTCGTTCATGACATACTAGCATAATCATATTACTATCGTAATCAATTTGTGGTTTCTAGTTACGAACAGAAATTCGGACAGACATCGCTCAAGGGAATCAGATAGTGGTTCTGTATCGATCGGTATAATTAATATCGGATCCATCTCGATTCCCTTGAGGTGTTGCAAATACCAGCACTAAGTCATAATACCCTGTACCACAGTGTGGTGTAAGTATCCAAAAAGTACAAATGTATCCACTTTTGCATCCCTGGTGTGCATGTCTGCGAGCGTTGTATCCATCGATTTTTTTTATGTTTCAGCTTTTGTTGGCTTTTAAGTTTCTGTTTGAGTTGTTCGTGGTTTTGCGTCTGCGGTTGTTTTCAAAGATTAATTGACTTACGGCCTTACGCATCCGTTAAAAAGTCAAAATGTGTGTTTAGAGGAGGGATGGTTACATTCGGCTGTTGTGACGTGTGTGCGTGTGTGTGTTTAACATACTCGTACCCTAACCGCAAATGTTGGCTTCAACTCGCTGAGGTCCCGCAACTGTGGCTGGCTGCGCATCAGATCACTACTACCACGACTGGCCTCATCACCGCTGAAAATGTGTTAAAATTCCTATGCCCACCAACAGTTTCGAAATGAATTCATCATTTGCATTTATCGTCTATCGCTACGTTGGCACAAGTCCTTGGTTTAAGCGTTTACATTTAATAGATATCATGTATGGGATGTTTTATACTCTCCTCCGTAGGATGCAGTGTTTATAGAAGTTTGCCATTTCTTTAGAAGCATCTGGAAGACCCCATAATTTATGTATGTACGAGGGCTGCTATATGTATTTCTGGCCTAATAATGAAAATGCGAATATTTATCATCAAAAATGGTTTTATTGTTTTTCAAAGTATTCTCCAGCATGATTTACACACTTTTGCATGCGCTCAAACCAATTGTCAAAGCACTTTTTCCACTTCTTTCTTGATGTGCGGGAGTAAAAAGAAGTCATTTGAAGCCAAGTAAACGTTTTGGCCGATCAAAAAAGCGTTGGTTTGAGCCGATGTGTGAGAGCTCGCATTGTCATGGTGCACAATTATTCGTCTTCTCTTGTTCGTTTTTCGAATTTCTCCGAAGACTTCAGGTGTACCACTGGTGTACCACTCAGAATTGACCGCCCTACGTTGCTCAAGTGGAACAGTCGCCGCATGACCAGTTTTGCCCAAGAAACAGGCGACCATATGCTTCGAAGTGCTTCTTTCACGAATAACTTTCGTTGGATTTGGCTCGTCTTTAAAGCCCCACACGGTCGATTGCTGCTTTATTTCGGGCTCATACACATAGATCCATGATTCGTTACCTGTGAAGATCTTATAAACGTCTTTTGAAGCACCGCGTTCGTATTTTTTCAAAATTTCTTTGCACCAATCGACACGAGCCTTTTTTTGAGCGATTGTCAAGTTGTGCGGGATCTGACGAAAACCAACTTTTTTTACGGCCAGGTGTTCATGCAATATCGAATGTATGCTGGTTATGCTGGTGGAAGAAATACCCAAGGATGCCTCTATCTGAAGATATGTCACATGACGATCTTGCATTATCAGTTCACGCACGCCTATATTTTGGCTACTTGCTTCAATTGATCACAATGAATCTGGATTGTTATACTAAAGGAGTAGAAGATCTTTTCATTTGATTTTGTTATACAGGGTGGAGTGCAACTATTTGCTTATTTGGGAATGAAATAAAAAAGTTATGAACCTTAGAAAAAAACAGTAAGGGAATTTATAAATTACTTTTTTTTAAAACGTGTATCTGGCAAATGTCGACCTTCGCTATCCACACACTGCTGCATACGTTTTCTGAAGTTTTCATGAACTCTAACAAGCATGTCGACTGGTATTCTGCCAATTTTAGCCTCAATATTGTTTATTAGGTCTTCAAGGTGTTGGGACGGTTGATATACACTTTCGACTTCAGGTAACCCCAATGAAACAAATCGCATGGGGCGGAGTCTGGTGAGCGTGCCGGTTCACATCACCCCTCAAAGAGATAAGCCGTCCAGGAAACATTTGCCTCAAACAATTCATGGTAACCCTCGCTGTGTGTGCAGTGGCACCATCCTGTTGGAAGCATGTATCCTTCAATTGCATTGCCCCAAGAGCCGGCTGAAAAAATTCTGTATCATAGTCAAGTACCGTTCGGAGTTCACAATCACGGTAAGACGGTTATCCTGGAAAAAGTAAGGGCAGCTCTAGCTCTCTCGATGTTTTGTGGTGTTGTATGTTATATGTGTGTGTTGCTGCTGATGTTAACCAATTTACAATTGATTGGTCCAGGAACACGTCCACGTGGGGGAACAGTGAATCGTAAACGAAAAGCACGCTGCACTGCAATGATCGAGTGCGCATTTAAAAAATACGCTTCAACACAAAATGACCTCTCCTCACGTGTCCAATGCATGATGGTAACTAAAAGGCAGGCAAATACGAATTTCCCGTCAACCACTATAAGCCACGCATACTCTCCTCTCTCTCTCTGCGACCAACAGTGCCGCCACAGCCTGCAATGCAAAAAAGCAACATTCCGCACTCCACCCTGTATTTTTCGAAATGCGAAAATACACATCTTAGAATTTTTGCATAGAAATTTATTTACATTGAGCATGCCCATTCTTTAAAATTAAATAAAGAGCCTTATATATGGTACTTACTTACTTCTTACTTTAGTCCCTCAACATCCTACTAAGAAACAAATCAGTAAGCTGGCACGATGTAATCCATTTACAAATGTACTTTATAAGGTAGCATTTACATGACTTAGACCTAAAGCTCTTACTTGTAATGTCGGCGGCATTTTAATTTTTTTTCTAAGTTACTTGTTCGAATTTAGGCAATAACAATTATATAAAACAATTAATACATACGAGTAATACTTTTTAATGAAACCAATTATTTTTTTTCATATGTACAAATAATAAAAACACACTCAAGTGAGGTATTTAAATTAGAATTTGAACTATTTTTTCGTTGGGACAAGCGACAATGTGATTTATTAATTAATTTCTCGTCCTCTCGCCCATCGGAATGCTTATAGTTCGGATTGATATCCAAACGACTTTTTCTCTGCACGGCACGAATCTAAATACCTGGTATTTGTAAGATTTTTCCGTCCAAAGGCCCTGTAGGCTCCAAGACCGGCGCATTAATGTTGGGTTTATGAGAGTCCAATAGACATAAAATGTTCAACTGAAATCACATGTACACACAAACATAACGTCCTGTGGATATCGGTTGGCACTACAAAAGTTCAGTTGCAAAAAGGAGAACTTCCGTTGTACGGTTTCAGTCGCAATGAATATTCGGTTCGACATACAACTCGATGGCAAGTACGATCTAAGTATTGTGCACACAACCAAAAGGTCGGTAGTACCAATTAAACGCCGAGCCCATCTAGAAGCACATCTTAAATAAAAATGTTCAGTTTATGAAACGTTTTATTTTCTTTAAAAAAGATCGAGGTAGCGCAATGAAATAATGATTACAATACGGAATTATATAAAATCAAAATTGGGACTCGCCTTTGCCTGAGGATATAAACCAATCTGCCCGGACAAGCTTAACTCATTTTGTTCTTTCATTTTTGATGTCATCCTAAGTTGAAGTTATGCAGGATACCGAGGAATACCTTTTCAAGGAAACAGATAATTTTGGGTGCAATACATTTGTGTATTTCCCCTTTTTAATGTTAGGGGCAGAAAATACACTTAAACTTCATTCAATACGTTTTTTTTTATAATTATGACCGAAATTTGCGGTAAAAGTCACATCTCTTAATAAAATAGACATACATGCAAGTTGTTTTTGTTGTTGTTTCGACATACATAAATACATACAAATTCGAGTATGTATGTCATATTATGTACGATTAATTGTTTTCCCAATTCGAGCTCAGTTTAAAGTGAATTCGGGCACTTGTAAGTAATACATGTTATTAAGACAGCCTATGATCGTTGACAAATTAAAATTTAATTAAGGCACTCATAACAGACACCCTACGCTGTGATGTAGCTTACACGGTATACTTGAATAATACGAAACATGTGGGTAACAACGGTTTAATTTCTTTCAGAAGCAATTGCTTGTAATTAAAACGGAACAGAGACATCAACTGCGACCATCGGCAATGGAAAGTGTGATGACGTTACAGATCATTACGCCGCCGCGTAATGATCACCACATGTACTTACGAGAAGTGTGTAATTACGGCAACCGTAACCGCCGTCATTGCCTACACTGTCGAATGTGGGTACGTACGACAACCGAACAGCCGGCAACCGTATCATCATTTGGTCGACGACGAATCAAAAAAGGGTTACTGGCTGGCTACCAGTGATGGCTTTCTTAATTAACATCTTCTTTAAACAACGCAATACAGTTGATGCCTATTGCGAGGGTTTTCTAAGAATGTGACTTTTAAATTCTCTTAGGACGATTGTACTAAATTACTTAAACAAACTAAGGGAAAATTATTGAAAATTCTAAGTTTTGTAAAAGAGACACGACCCTCTTTATGTTTCAGAGAAGCTCATGTGTCCAAGCAAACCGTTTTTTACCCTTACTGAACATTCGAAATTATTGAGATATATCCCTTTGTCTAACAAGTGCGGCATGGGGTGGTTATGAGTTGAGGTACATGTCTATCCCATATGCAGACTGATTGAAAACAGCCTGTTTTAATCTTATCACATTTTTCTATACAAATCGGAAGATCTAGAATTACAATTACTTTGTAGACTGTCTTTCATAAAGGAATAAACAAGGAGCTTGTCTCCGAACTGTTCGATATGCACGATACAAATTGTAAACTCTCTGACGGGGAGGACCAACTAGTGCAGGCCGGCTCCAAATGGCCAAAATATTTTCTTTTTGTCAATTTTATGCCATAGACTTTAATGATGCCAAATATTCTATCCGGCTTTCAACCGTGGGTTAGTTGTGTGATTATCGCTTATACTAGTTTAAGCCTCGATAACTAAAACAGCAATAGTTAAGTCATCCATCAACAAAATGTGGCAACATCGTGTCAAAAGAAACCTCACTTAACACATATTCATAGAAGGTTACAATAGGTTTAAAGATAAATCTTTTAAAGCAAATTGGAATGATTATGAACACGGCCCTTAGAATCAACAAAGAAAAAAAATAGAATAGCAGTAAAAGTAATTTTTGTAGGCGTTTTAATACTTAGCCAGGATAGCTATCGAGTATAAGCCTCTATCCAGGCTAAGTTTGTAATCGAAATTTGCATTAATTATAAAATGACTTAACTACTGTGTTTTTGCTATCCAGTCTTAGATATCGAGGCTTAAGCTAAAACACCTTTAGTAACTATCACATTTCGGCGGACCGCTCAAGATACATGGTTTTTTTTTGGATTAATTCCGAAAAAAGGTTGGAACATTATTATATTATAAGATCCAAATTAAAATGTGATGGACCCATTTAAGAGTCCGTAGCCTCCAAACAAATCTACTTGTGAACTTTTAAAGTAATCAGTGTGCATAATTACCTGTTCGACATCTTGAGAGAAAGTCAGTAGCATATCTTGGTGAAACGGGCGCTATACGTTAAAACATCCAAGCTGTATGTTGGCCTACTCTTCACAAGTTTGATAAAAGGGTCGTTAGTCTGATATGTAAGTGGCCAACACTCACGGTTCCCGACATCTTACGAAGAACACTGAGCGCTGAAATATTCTCAGATCTGCACAACAGGTCAACATTTCACGCACCTGCGTATTGCAAGTTTTTCGCTTTTAAGGTCCAATGGACTCAATTGAAAGGTCACGACAATCCACTTCGCTATCGCTCTGCTAGGCCTCAGAGCAAGTCCAAGTGAACAACGGTTTTTCTCATTCGCAAATGCTGCAAAGCTGCAGCATTTGGGAATGAGAAAAAACGTTCTTGCGTTCTCAGTTTTTCAAGTGCCTGGATGAATTATATATAAAACTGGCTGAGACATTAGGGAGTTTCTAAAGTCAAAAGAGGCAGCCAGAACACCATTAGCACTTGGTTAGATTTAGGCTTGTCGATTGCGATGGTACTTACTAGCGTCAGAGTTAAATATCGAGCAATAAATAAATCATCATGGCTTTTACCTGAAGAAAAAACAAAAAATTACACGCACTACAGTACCTCAATGCAAACATCGATTCGGGCCAGTACCAGTACATGAGGTGATATGGTGCTATGGTAAGTTAAGGTGGAAAAATAATACAAAGGACAAAATTGAGAGACGACTATATGAAAACGATTGCGATTAAGGGAAATAGAAACGATGGCAGACGTAAGCAACGAGTGAAATACAAAACAAGTGGACAAATTAAGTTCGGCCGTGCCAAAGCTTAAATACCCTCCATCATGGACTACAGTATAATATGAACATTTTGTCATGGGGCGTAGTACTGTTTTTTTAGGGATGTGTCTTACGGTACCATCATCATATCTGACAGCGCATAGAGAAAGAGACCTAAGGGTAAAAAAAAAAATCAATTTTCACTTTTTTCATGTGGACAACATCTGAGCATCAAATGAGACCGATCACATGCCCAAAAGTGTTACCTCCCAGAGATATGCGCGTTTTATGAAAGTGATGGTACACCATAGATACACATATTTAAACCTTTAAAATGGCTCTCCTGAACAAAACTGGTTTTTACCCTTAGGTCCCTTTCTATTTTGCGCGTCACATATTTACAAACTTCAATCACGTCACATATTAACAAACTTCAATCGTCATATCGGTATAAGGTTACGAGACAAAGCCTTTTAAACATATTGAAATGATCCTAGATTATTTCATTCTGTTAAAAATCCATTACTTTAGCCATAAATGCGATTTGTTTAAGAGAATGTGCGACCGCCCATACTGTTCGGGCGGGTGTTTCAAAAGTTTCAAATATCATCGGCATATAGAGATATAGTCTTTTGAAGTTCACGATTGTGTGGGTGGTCCAATTTCTTTGTGCAATTTCAACATATTCCGATTTTTAAAGTTGTGGTTCTTTAAAGATGAAAATGTTTTAATATCACCAAAAAATATGACAGAGTAATGGCTGTTTTATTTAAAAAAAAAATAAACAGAAAACAAATTACACATTTTAATTTTCTTCCCGCTCAAAGCTGATCGTTAAAGAGCAAATTGTGCATTTTATTAGCTTTATTGAATATCATATTAAAGTAGCTTTTTTAAAACATGCATGTACATAAAAATCGATTGAAAATTGAATGAGTTATGCTAAGTTCGGTGATAACAAATTTTTTTGATTCTATCTAAAAAAATTAAAATATCAGCAAACACACACATGTTGATAAATGTTATTTCTGTATGGAAATCTCGATTTTTCTCAATTCAGTATTCGCAGTAAATTGTTGACAACATCTAAAGTTGTTCACCGATATCAATGAAATATAGCTCATTCGATTCAAAATATATTAAACTAAATTTTTCTCACATTATTTATTTTGAATTTTTAAAGAACAACATTTTTTTAAATAAAATTGTTGTTTTTTTCAATACTTCAACGATATATCTGAAACTACTGGGCCAAATTAAAATTTAATTTTGTTTAACTGAATATATTTTCAAGTTATTAAAATATTTGTAGTGGAAGTGCCATAATTTTGGACATAACGTTTTATCGCGAAAATTCGAGCTGATAGACAAAAGTGCAGATTTGGATTAAACAACAAATACCTTGTTCCCTTGTGTAATAGAAGACAAGATTTTACAAAATGGTGAAGGTCGTCACGGACCCGAAATCGCGATAAAAGCAGTGAGCAGCCACGGAAATCAATGTCACTTTGCATTTTGTAAAAAAAACACTTGTCTTCTATTAAAATGTATATGCAACAGGTATCGAGCCGTGTTCAAATAGCGTGAAGTCAAATAACGGGTGATCAATCTAGATGTATTTTTTTCAATATGGTGTTTTTCACAGATTACGCGTGAGTTATGTTAAACTTTATTTTTTTCTTTTCAGTGTTGTTTGCCATTTCATCATGGCAAGACTTACACCGCGAAAATCATGATTTGGTGGGGTTAATGGGATGGTGGAATCATCGGTCCATATTTTTTCAAAAATTATGATGGCCGGAACGTAACCGTGAATGGTGCTTGCTATCGCGCCATGATATCGGACTTTTTGTCACCTGAAATTAAAGCCCATAATCTGAACGACATTTGGTTTTAAAAGGACACACCTTTAGACTTTTTTCTTTGGGGCTACATAAAGTCCAAAGAATATGCTGACAAACCAGCTACGATTCAGGCCGTACCGGTTGAAATGCTCGAACGAATCCTTTAAATTTGACCTTCAGACTGGATACCCTGATGCGTATTTACGGCCAAAATTTTAAGGAAATTTAATTCAAAAAATAAATGGCATAAAATGTCCTTTCGAATGAACAATAAATATTCCACACTTGATTTGAATTTTTGTGTTGTTACAACCCACAAAAATACTACAAATATAGTTATTTTTGTAGATGTTGGCTCAATTCTTGTCTGGGAACAATTTGTACGCTTTAAACGATCCAGTCCAAGCGCTTCAGAGCATCAGTTTTTTTTTTACAAACGTTTTTGACATACTACACATATCCAGTCTTATTTTGTAAGACAGCCTAAAATACCAGATGATTATTTTAAATGCTTTAAAAAATAGTCTTCTTGAACTAAGGGTGGTTCAAGGTGAAGAGTTGTTATTAACGTAAACTATTCCACAGGAACTCAAAGTTGGCAAACTGTTGCTCCCGTTGCCATGGAAAAGCCCATTTGCAAATAAATTAAATACGCACATTTCGTCATGCAATTCGTGCGTACAGCGGCCATTTGCTGCGTTTATGCTTATACAGGGCAAGCAGTCATTTTGGTATTCCACTTTCAACTGACATGGCCGATTGTGAGGAAACAGCACCAACAAACACAACACCTTAAATGGCGGACTACGTGCAAAACACCTGTACGAGTAACCTGAAATTACCCAGACGAGATGTTCACAATGCAGAGACTGAATTGGATAATGAAATTACACACGTGTGTGTAGCATATGAAGCTGACACTTTCTATGCACCTCAGATTGTATAAATGCTGCCACATTTTGTGTCCTGATAGGGTGACCAGTTCGGGCTTGAAAGTTGGAATTCAGCTTCCTTTTTCAGACTTAAAAAAGGGGTTTTATAAATTTTGCACATTTCTGGTCAATTTGGCCTTAGATATTTTAACGATGAGAAATAATGTATTATAACGAAAAGGTAAAAAGATTGGCCGTAGCAATCAGTTTTTTTAATGGCCCTTGTCGTATCAATCACGTCCTGTCTATTTTGCCCCTGTGTTAGGGTAAAAGAGCCTTTTAGATGCTGTTTGTGCTGTCTGCAGGATACTAACGTCTATGGATTCCAGCTCTTCCGAGTTATTGATTTAAATTTGATTTATACGGCTTTCATTAGGTTAGACCTTACGGTAGAACAGTGTGGTAGACAACTGGAGTAGAAAGTCACTACAAAGAACTGGGCCAAATACAAAGGTGGGAACAGACCATCCTACACCTACTTTGTTATGGGAATTCATAACATTCAAGGACGCCAGAAGTATTTTTAGACTACATGAGTCATCCCTGCTCAAAGCAAGGCAAAAAGGTCCTACGACTTTCCTATCAGAATTCTTTTGTCAGCGATAATCCAACTACTTGGTTAAGAGGACTGAATGTCTGAACATTCTCAACTTGGAGAACCGGCACAGCAGTCAACAAATCTCATACTTGACATAATTTAAAAACATATTAATATTTTAATCAGAAAATATACTCAATTTTATTAATTGTTTACTCAAAAGGAAGGAAGTAGCTGTTTAAAAATAAGTATGTCGAATTCCTTTTTATTTTATTTTAACAAGAGACACATGTTTTAGCGTGCGCATAGCATACTAGTTTTTGTAGGTAGAAATACGTAAAAAAATGTCCATATTGTACTAAAATTTACTTCAAATTGTAATATTGAGTTTAAAATATTCTTGAAATGAGAATACAAACGGATTGATTTCAAGTACAACGGTAGTAACTTTGAAATGGGGCGTATGAAAAACTTTTTTCGATTCGATTCGAACAAAGAAAAAAATCATTTGTCAAACAATAAATAAAAAATTAAATACTGTTAAAATAATTGAATCAGCCATCAGCGAATAACAAAAGAACATATATTGTGTATTGTGGCAATACAAGGGTTGTTATATATATTTTTCTGGCCTAGGCAACACTAAGTGTTGCCTGGCGCCATCTGACATTTTCATTGGAAAGTTTGACATTTTTTAGCATAAACGTACTCAGAACGTTTTGACGTACGACCATCATTTGTGTTGTTTACAGTGACTTGAAAAAATCAATTTTGCAAAAAAATTAAATTAACTCGTGAACATTTTCGTGCGATCATTTTTCACAACTTTCGGCGTGGATTATCACGACAAGAGTGCATCGATGAACTTAAATCTTTGTATGATGATGAAGCACCATCCTTAAGCACTGTGAAAAACTGGTTTAATAAATTCAATCGTGGTCGGACATTTATTGATTGCAGCTTAAAAAAATGGGATTGAAAAATGCAAAAGTCTTTTGGTGAAGCACGCTAATAACTTGCACAGAAAAATTTTGTTCACCGATGAAAAAATGTTTACCGCTCAGGAAAAATTTAACAAGCAAAATGATAGAGTGTATGCGCGGTCAACTAAGGAAGCATCTGAACTGATCCCAAGGGTGGAAAAGGGTCATCACCCAATTCCAGTCATGGTTTGGTGGGGTGTCTCTTACGATGGGATCACTGACATGCATTTCTGCGAACAAGGAGTCAAAACATCGGCCAAAGTTTACCAAAGGAAGCTTTTGTGAAGCCTCTTAACAATTCCCTGTTCCAAAACTAGCCATGGACTTTCCAGCAGGATTCTGCGCCGGCCCATACGGCCAAAACTTCCCAGGACTGGCTTCGAAACAATTTGCCAGCGGTAATTTCCTCTGAAGAATGGCCCTCATGCAGTCCAGATTTAAACCCATTGGATTACAAATTGTGGACGGTTTTAGAGGACAAGGTTTGTCACAAAAGATACCCCAACATTGGATCTCTTAAGACTGCTTTGGTTCGAGCTGTGGCCAATTTTCCAATGGACGAGGTTCGTGCAGCTATTGACGATTGGCCAGTGCGACTTAAGGCGTGTGTAAAGGCAAAAGGCGGACGTTTCTAATAAGAAGATTCTTTTTGGATACAAAATACATCAATAAATTGTAACGACGTGTTTCCACTTATGCTGGGGCAGACTCAGCCAGGCCCAAAGTCGTTACAAACTATTTATTTTAGACTGAGAAAGAGAGAGGTGTGGTAGGACTCATATACTCGTAACTATAATCCTTTATTTAATCAATAATTTCTGACATAAACTATTGGACGAATAGGTGACACGCGATGACGGCTGAGAGAAAGGGAAGACCAAACAGTCTCTCAGGGATTTTGGCTCTATGGGGAGCGATGGCCTCACTGGAGAACGGCGGCGGCGTCACTGGAGAACGATAGGGCCGAAAAGATGGACAGACCAAACAGTCTCCTTTCGAAGCCCAAAAGCTATGAACGGGTTTGCTTGTGTGGCATCGGGGATGTGACGTTAGAGATCGGGAAGGCCAAGCTATCTCCTCCGCCCACGCTCTGTTTATACCCTGTTACGTTTCACACACACACCAACACCTTCACATTCCCGCCTGACCGTTGTGGTATGTAGATGTTGGCTGCACTGCGATCATATGATTCGCGTTCAAGCCCCGAATTTCCGTTAAATTTGAAATTCTGAGGCCTGTTTGCACGCTCCCACACGCTCAAAATAGAAAGGGACCTAAGGGTAAAAACCAGTTTTGTTCAGGAAAGCCATTTTAGAGATTTAAATACGTGTATCTTTGGTGTACCATCACTTTCATAAAACGCGCATATCTTTCGGAAGGAACACATTTGGGGCATGGGATCGGTCTCATCCGATGCTCAGGATGAGACCGTCTCTTTCTCTGTGCGCTGTCACATATGTATTTTTTATAATACTCAACTTTTAATTCATTTTCTTCGTACATAAATTCGTAAAATACTAAATAAATTCTTAAAGGTAAACCGAATGAGATCCAAAACAACAAAATATAATAAAAATGAATAATATAATAAAATAATAGAATAATAGTTTTTTTTGTCGTTACAAAATATATTAAAAAATATTTGGTCCAAAAACATTCAGTACTTTTTATTTTACAGCATAAAACTTGTGTAACAGGATTTATGTCCCTACTAAGTAAATGTCCGGTACGTCGTGTGAAAGCCCCAAGTCCCAAGTCTTCTTTAATGATTCGACTCTTGGACTTTTGCGTGATATTCATCTCACGGGCCATGATTTTCTGTTTTCGGAGCGGATTTCTGTGAATTCTTGATTTAACGGCTTTGATGACATGCGGTGTTCGAACAGAGCGTGGGCGGCCCGACCGGTTGCGGTCTTTTACATCTCCAGTCTCCTCAAACAGTTTTATGCATCGGTAGACGAACATGCGGCTAATCCCTAGTTGCCGGATCGTTTTGAAAACATCGCTTTTTTCATTTCACACTTGAAAATCGCTATTACAGAGATACGGTTCTCATTATCTGACCGCTCCATGATGAAAGTTGAAACAATTTTAAAATCCCGTAACAGACTAACGCTATTGAGGTTAGCTTTCAAAGCCCATATGACATTAACGGGGTATGTTCAGTTATACTATTTAAATGGGTGTGTTCAATATTGTAACAGTATTTATGTCCCTACTAAGTACATACTCGTAAAGGTCGATTGAAAATTGAATAAGTTATGCTATGTTCGGTGATAACAGATTATTCGCCTTTTTCGATTCTACCTATAAATAAATAGAACAGCAGCAAACACACACATTCATGAATGTTATGCCTGTATGGAAATCGAGATTTTTGTCAATTCAATTTTCTCAGTTAATTGTTGACAAAATCAAAAGTTGTTCACCGATTTCAATGAAATAAATCTCATTTGATTCGAAATATATATTAAACTAAATTCTTTTAACCCAACCATGTGATTTTTGTCGCATTATTTTTGTATGAATATTTAAAGATTTCTTTTTTTTTTTTTATAAAATTCTTGTTTTTTTCAAAACTTCAACGATATATCTGAAACTACTGGGCAAAATTAAAAACAATGTAGGCACGGATTAAAGATAATTTTGTTGACGAGCTTTAACTTCTTTTAACTCAACAAAAAATATGATCGTGGTGCTTCAAAAGACGTACATAAGATCGTCACAGGTGACGAGTTATGGATCTATGCGTATGAGCCCGAAACAACTCAGCAATCGACCGTGTGGGTTTTCGAAGACAAGTCAAATCCAACAAAAGTTGTCCGTGGAAGAAGCACTTCAAAGCAAATGGTCGCCTGATTCTTCGGAAAAACTGGTCATGTGGCGACTGTTTCGCTTGAGCAACGTAGGACGGTCAGTTTTGAGTGGCACACCACAATTTGTTTGCCTGAAGTCTTCGGAGAAATTCGAAAAACTAATAAGAGAAGGCAAATCATTGTGCACCATGACAATGCGAGCTCTTACACATCGACTCAAACCAGCGCCTTTTTGACCGGCCAAAATTTCGAATTGATGGGCCATCCGCGGTACAGCCTTGACTTGGCACCCAATGACTTCTTTTTATTCCCGCACAACAAGAAAAAATGCGTGGTCAACGTTTTCGTCGCCAAAAGATGCTGTTGAAGCGTTCAAAAACCATGTTTTGGAAGTGTCTCAATCGAAGTGGAAAAAGTGCTTCGACAATTGGGCGCATGCAAAAGTGTATAAATGATGCTGGAGAATACTTTGAAAAACAATAAAACCATTTTTGATGAAAAATATTCGCATTTTCATTATTAGGCCAAAAATATACATAGCTGTCCTCGTATTTGCAGATTTTTGGTGTTGAGGACCACGGCCAAGTTTCCATTTTGCTTTTAGTAACGAAGAATAAATTAAAGTTAGTATAGCGAAATTAATGTAAATAAATGTGATGAAGAATACTGCAGGTGCGCAGAGATAACAGCTTCGTTCCCATAACCGAATTTGTTTGTCAAGGAACTATCCGAACCTCCAGAAAAGAATTTTTAAATCTTAAAATCCACATGCCGCATTGTTTAACGAAAAAATTTAAAATAATGTGTTACTGGAAAAAGTACGTTAAAACAATTCGCTTCGTCAGTAATAATAACATTTTTTTTTATTTTAAAGACGTCTTATCAAACCACAAAACAAATACTATTAAACAACCTGTTTTTGGATATGACAACATTTTAGTAATCATCACCAATAAATTGGTTCTACAATTATTTTTCTGTAAAACTATTCATTATTCACTATAGTATTCATTACGATACGAAACATTCGGTGACGGCAGTTGAAATTCTTCTTTTGCAACTCAATTTGTACGCAACTTCGCAGTCCTCAGACCCCAAGCAACGAATGTGATTAAATCATATTCAGTGGCTATACACATGAGTGCTGGCAGATTCTAAATAAATTTTCCTTTTTAAATCCTTCAATTTTAAAATCAGTTATATTTGTTGCCTTAAGTTAAAACATGCAACCTAAACACGAACACAATCCGCAACCTAAACATAGCGACTTTCGGGTTAACAAATTGATATTAAATAATTAACATTTCGACAATTTTTTTACACAAATATGTATAAACTTGTATCCAGTTCCCTACCCACATTGTTTTCAAAATAATTGATTCTTTTCTATTTTGACAATACTTAGTACTTATTTTAAGTATGAAGGAAACACTGTTTATTTAAGTCATCATCGCACTTGGTTCCAAAAAAATATCCTATTGTACTCACTTTCAGCGTTAATTAACAACAATTCCTTGCAATGAATTAAAAACTCTTACTTGAAATTTTTACAAATTTACTATATTTGATAAAAAAAAACCCTTAATCAATTTGAATTGTAACTAAAAGTGTGGATTGAAGAGTCAAGTATCGGACCTTCAAATTTTTTTCGGTCATTGTTCAGCAAAAGAGTATTAACTCAAAAAGTTTATGTTTTTGGTACTGGCACCATTATGCCACGAATATTGTAAAGCTCATCTTATAACATTATTACACTTCGCTGAAATAAGTTAAACTAAAAAGAAGTGCGTTAAGTTTTGCTGTGATTTTAATTTACTTATATTTATTATTTTTATTATTTTATTATAAAATTGTTTCACGATGGCCAGTTTTTAAACAGTCGTAATGTGACGAATAAAATGAAAAACTAATTGATTTTCAAATAAACATACCCTGAAGATCTTTTTTCCTTACCTTTCTTTTGAACATTTGTTTAAAGAAAAACCAAAAAGTTATCAAAAGGCAGTCGAAAAGACTTTTTGTCCCCTGTTCTAAAGAAAAGTAAGGAAAAGAGATTGAAACGTTGCGTAAACATGGAATAAATTAGTTTTATTTAGTTCATAAAGGCCATGAATCTGAACAATCAGCCCAGTCAAAAACGTCATAAACAAATAAAAAAATCGTTATTTTTTGTTACATGTTTCTGTTGCTTATGCCGCGCACGGAGAGCTAGCGGCTGTCCGCGACGGTATTGTGATTTTGATTACAAAGTTTGATATATCGCTTCGAAATCAAGAGACATACCGCAGAGATTTGTTATGCCCTTACTGCATTATCATGAACTTTAGATAAGTTATGCACACTTGTTTAATTTATGGAACAAAGTGCTATTTTAACTTAAAAGGCCAATTTCTTTGTGATAAACCCTTAAAAAGTGATTTTTTAATTTTTGTTGCAAGACGATTTTTTTAGAATTTATTTTTAAACTTTTGACGATTTTTGTTTTCAAATTGGACGATTTTCCAAAAATGTTTTTCGTACCTGGCAGCACTGATAGCGATGCAAACTTACGCGAATCAGAATACAGTGAAAGGGATTTACACAGTGTTTATTTCGTTCGGTGGAATACCCTACTGCCGTCAGGTACTCCTTTATTAAGAATTTGCCTGCCCTTAAGTGTGTAGCCATAGGTCATGATTAAATCAAATTCATTGCTGGGGTCTGAATATGTTGAAGTGGTAAAGTCCCCCCCTGCTTCCAACAAAAAGTCTTTTCGACTGTCTTTTGAATAACTTTTTGGTTTTTCTTTAAACAAATGTTCAAAAGAAACATGGTCTCAAACCTGACTATGAACTAAACATAAGTATTCTTAAACATAAAGATGGCCATGTTATTTTATGGACAAAGTGGAGAGAGTTATGAAAGATTTATTTAGAAAAAATTATTTTTTCTTTAAGTACAAATTTTTGATTTATTTCATTAGGTAAAATAGAGACCACCTATTGTGATGAAAACATTGTCTTTCAGTAAATCGCACTTAACGTGCTACTATAATCAAACTTTAGCACAGATTGGTGTAATTTGTAGTATCCTCTTGGGAGGTTCCAAACGACATAAAAAACAGCTTAAGAGAAAAACAAACTCACAGAAGATTGTCTGCAGTATCCACTAGGATTTTCGGTCAATTCGCGACTCTGTTTTTCCATCCTCACCTTATTACATATAAGTTTTATTTATTTACTTTGGTGTAGGGTTATGAAGTCGAAGCCAAAAGTAGAATTTAGATTTTTTTAAAATTAATATATAATTAGTTGGCTTCTGGCTAATCCATTTTTTTGCGGTTAAAGTCGATTAATCACCTTTTTATACAGGTGATACGCTTCACCGAAGGGTGGAAGGTATACTAAATTTGTAGTTCCGTATGTAACACCACAAAATAGAGGTCGGGGATATAGTATATATATTAATGATGGTCGTAAAATTCATAGCCGATCTAGCCGTGTTTGCCCGTCCGTGTGTCTGTTAAAAGCATGATTTTAAAATTTTGCAAGATGATGGTGTATGGTCGGTCATCCATCTAGGGCGAAAATGTTTCCCTTTAATGGACATATCGGAAAGCAACAATATTTTGAGTATTTGCTTTACAAATCATAAAGCAACAATGGTAAAATTGTATACTGTTAGTTGAGACCTCAAAGCATAGTTTATGGATATATTAGCTCATGTGGTGCAGGGTATAAACATTTGTTATGTTGGCAGCAAAAAGTCGAACGAAACTGTCGATTTTTCAATTAAAATCGGACACCAAAGTCGACAGCGACTTTTTCACTTTTTGCAACTAAAAGTTGCTTCGTAGACAAATCGATAATCGACTTTCAGAACCATACTTTGACCCCTGAACGACAACGTCAGAGCCGTCAGATATATTGACGTACTAAATAAAAACGCTATAAGTACGCCACCTGTGGCTTCATAAAGAATCTCGACAACGTCCTGCTTCCAAATTATGTGTACCCCACCACCCCATGACAGACGTGTGCGCTGCGTGGTATCAAACTGAAGAGAAATTCCTCTCCGCACAAATGAGATTTTCAGTTGTTTTGTTTTGTCATATCTTTAAAATTAAATTAACTCGAATAATCGAATTTGCCAACGCTGCCTCAGTTGTTGTGCAAAACGGCAAACGGACCCTTTTGGAATCTGTTGTTTACCCAATTCCAAAACTGATAAAACCACATTTGCTCACGCATACAAAAGTACGGAATTAGCTCGAAATTGTTGTCCCCGAAAAAAGATTATCTGCTTCCTTTGTCTGCCACTGCCACTGTTACAGTGGCAACAATGCTGCTGTTACACAAAGAGTGGAGGAACAAAGGCGGGCGGCGGGCACGCCGCATACCCTGTCATTAGATATTTCGAGCACGTGCCGCGATTAAACGAACATATGTCCGGCATGTATCCTTTCATCGCAGCAAAGTTGTGAAAACATATTCAAATGTCGATGTTTTATTGTACTTGTAATAATTGATTTTCAAATGCGGAATACTTCACTCTAAGGAAGAACGAACACTTCATACATATTTTGTTCGCACTCTGTTTCATCCTCTTTTTTCCCTCGTTCTTCCCTACTTGCCGCTGTTTATCTTGAAAGGAAAGGGAAAAGTTTTTACTTTTTGATTCTGGTGAAATATGCGCAAAGGCGATGGTGACGGTAATTTATGTATATTCGTCATCTTCCGTCGCCCACCGAGGAGGAGGAGAAGGCGGCGGCTGTGATTGCCGAACATGGCGATACCTTGTGTTGTGCAAAGGAAAGACAAAACTAACAAACCGACTACAGGATACTAAAGTACGAACCAAAGTTTGTATCCTTTGACAACTTCAATCAAAACAAATCCAAAAGAAACTTTTTTTGTATCACTATTAAGTTCTAGCGAGTGCTTATTATGGCGGACAGTATTTCGACATTTCCAGCAGACATCTTAGCGGATGATAATAGGGTACAATTGCATACCTAGTCAAAATTGAGGACTTGAAAATAACAATGTAATAAAAGGAAATAGTTGGACTAGGTTGCATTACAAGCAACAACAATGTAAAGAAGAAGAAAGAAGCACTCAAGTGTATAGGCTTCCTAAAGCGGTGCAAAAAATATTTCACTCCTTCTGATCTTTTCGATATCTATACAACCTACATCAGGCCAAAGATGGAATACAAATCCCATATATGGGCAGGTGCTCCAAAATCATCCTTGGAGCTTCTGGACCGTGTTCAAAGGAGAGCGATGGTGCTGATAGGAAACTGTAGGGTATCCAACTCTATTGTTTCCCTGGAGCATCGTCGGAATATGGGCTGTGTGTCGCTGTTCTATCGCTACTTCCATGGTGTGTGTTCTTCAGACATTCGTGGCCTTATTCCTGACGTGAGGATGTTCGGCAGGGATACACGACTTTCCAGAAATTCACACCCATTTGTTATCGATTGGCCGGTTGACCGCACTGTACACTACAGATCGAATTCGTTTTTCGCCCGTACTGTCCGTATGTGGAATCGACTTCCGGCAAATGTATTTCCCACAAATTACGACATCCAGAAATTCAAGGCGAATGTCAATAAACATTACTCCCTCTTTCCCCCCTTCGATCCCTTGCTTTCCAACGACCAACGCAATGCATTGCATGTATAGGGGAAAACCCCAGAGTGTTGGCTAATAAAACAAAAATAAGGATGGATTTTAGTTTCCGGAATTCTAAAAAACGTACTTTTAAAGATGAGTGTATCGATTATTTAATTTACCAATGGTCTGCATTATCCCATAGACAGGGTGCGCATTCGGATCTAAGACCCGAACAGCGTATGATAAGCCATCGTCGTTCATCGCATCAGGGTCGTAGCATAATTCGTTTGACCGCTATCGTGCTTACAACTGTCCCACGGGCATGGCTAGATTCCTAGAACGATTCATAGAACGATTAACAATATGTATATACACTTTGTAGGGCCTTTGACTTATATTTTAAGGTGTTGCATGCTGAATAACAAATTTAGAATACACTCAATTTTACGCAGACTTGAATGATATGATGATCACTCATTTATAGTTCAAAAGTGCCGATTCCTTATACCCTACTGTGCATTATAATTGCAACTATTAATATACAGTTGTGTTTTTATAAAATAGGTCCCTTAGTCCTTTCGACAACAAATGTGTTGTCTGCGAATGTTTTCTAGTCAAAAACTTTTGCCGCAATTCAAAATATTTCCCTGTCATGTGAATGCGTTGATAAGTCGACTTCTTCGCTTTTGGCAAAATTTTGGCCCCTCGACCGCATATTCGTGATTCAAACTACACTGCAATAATTATGTTCATACTGTTAACGAAACATTCTTCTCATTGTGTTCTTTGTACGTTATTCGTATTATGGACGAATTTATTCGTACATTTCGTGTTCTGTAATGAAGTTTTTACGAATTTTCGTTAATTTTTCCTTCATATGTTTAACGCAAATTTTCATAAACTTCTTGTATGAAATGCCTTTATAAGAAAATTATTTTTTATTTTTAAGAACATTTTTCTTTAGATTTCATATTTTTCTCAAAATAGTACTTATAGCTCAAACTTTTAAATGCTGCATGTATAGAGTGATCCATCTAGAGGTAATTTTTTTCCAAAGGGTTTTTTCAGAGATTACGCCTTTTTTCCCCTTTTCAGAATTGTTTGCCATTTTATCGTAGAAAGACTAACACCCCAACAACGTCTCCAAATTGTGCAACTGAATTATGGAAATCAGAAACGAGAAGAACCGTTGTTTTCGAACAATGATGAGGCCCCTTTCTAGCTTCAGTGATGAGGCCCCTTTCTGGCTCAACGGCAACGTCAATAAACAAAATATCCGCCTTTGGACTGAAGAGCTTCAGAAGAGGTTCAAGAGCTGTCATTATACCCAGAGAAAACCATGGTTTCGTGAACTTTTGCTACCTGAAATGGAAGCCCGTAATCTTGACGGTATTTGGTTTCACTTGCCATACAGCTGCTCAAACAATGGATTTATTAAGAGGTCATTTCAAAGAACAGCTAATATCACGTACTTGACCGGTGAGTTGCCCGCCGTCGTGTAATATCACGAGTTTAAACTTTTTCTTTAGGGCCACGTAAAGTCCAAAGTCTACGCTGACAACGCAGAAAAGATTCAGGTTTCGAAGCCAACATTACGTGTGTCATGAACGCCATATTGGTCGAAATTCTCGAACGAGTCGTCCAAAATTGGACCCTTTTAATGGACACGCTGAGACTAAGTTGCGGTTAACATTAGAAGAAAATTATATTTAAAAAATAAAAGGCATAAAATGTTCTTTCGAATAAACAACAATGATTCCACACTTGATTTGAAATTTGGTTTTTTTTGTTAAAAAAAAATACCTCTAGACTGATAACCCGATACATGCATATGTACTTACGTATGTGTGAATACATGAATGCACAAATATATGCAAATTTTGTCCTTTTCTTCTCTGATTGAAATTATATTATGTTCTACGCAGAGTTCAAAATATAGAGTAAATGGGAATTACTCTTTTGAATTGGACTATTGTTTTAAGTATTTGATTTGAGGGCAAAGTAGTCGTTGGAAGAGAATGATGAAGAAAAACCATTGAAACGGCTGTACAGTCTGCCTTGCAACCATATCCAGTACACTTCACCAATTTGCTCACGTTGATTCTAAAAAGAAACGACAAAGGTGTCAAACCAGAATAAAAACTTTTCGAATCCTAATAATGATAAAAGACCGAATAAATGCACACAAAACAGAAAAAAAAACTATTTCAAAAATAAGTTTCATATATTTTTCATATAAATTATGAATAAATTTTATAATTTTTAACACAGAATTTCTTATTAATTGTGACAAACAAAAGGATGGAAAAGTGTCATTAATAATATGAAACAATTTCATGAAAAATAAGTAACATTTTAGATAGAATAGAAAATCTTTCGTTAAGTTTTCACGAAATTTAAGCATCAAATCAATTGTGTAATTATTAAGATTTTTTGTTTCATAAAATTCCTATGAATAGTTTCATTGGCTGTAATAATGAAACAAGTTTCGTGATTTTCACGAACATAATTTGCTCAGTGTAGTGTGTTTCCTATCGGATATAGGGCTTGGGAACTTGTTATTCCTTTTACCAGTTTTAGTTATTCCAATACATGTCAGCATTGCCAAGCGCTCCTTACCACACGTTTTAAGATTGCTGTGTGGCACACAACTTTAAGAAACTTTTAAAGCATTTTAGCGATTTCTTCCATTTGTTCGGTTTTTTGCGCCATTCACTGAATTCCTGGTGGACTTTTTACGAGAGAGAGAAAAAACAAACACAAAAAAAGGAAAAATATTATTCAGCAGAAAAATAAAAATAGAAGAGATTTCCATTGCAAATATCCTTGATATCATTTATTGAAGTGGAAACAATTCAATCAGCACGACCGAAGAATGTACGTCGAGCCAAATATACGAGCACACAAAAGATTCCCAGTTTGCTGCTTGGCCAAAAACAATGGAGAAGCGCCACCCCGACGACTGAACGCTGTCACTGCGGCACAGCGTCAAGCACGCCGACACAACAAAGTGAGAACGTCAGCAGTTGCCTCCAACAAGAAGTGCCGGGCACACCAACCACCCAACAGAAGTGTATGACTTACACGACGCTTGGTCCCTGCTGCTGCTTCTTCTACTGCGAATATCAGACACAAACAGAATGCAAAAACCAAAAAAGAAAATTGTATATTCGGAATGCTGCAATGGGAAGCAAGTAAGAAAGAAGCAAATTCTATTAGATAATTTAATTTGCGAGCAACAAAACGCTCACACTCACTCACACGGGCCCATGACGCTTGAAGGGGAACTTTGGCAAACTTTTAACGTGATGTTGCGCTACTCGTTCGTATTCGGGCAACAATTTCACATGAACGCGCGCGTGTGTGTGTGTGTGTGTGTTTATGTGCCTCTCTATGTGTAATGGTATTTGTATTTGATATTCTACGGTAAGTTTATTTTGTGTAAATCTTCTGCAAATAAGTCTGAATGGAAATGACTTAATAACTGAACTGAACAACATTCCATAGAATGCCGGCCGTTCAATCGGTCGGTAACAACGACCACCAGACGACGGAGTGCATACGAACTACGTCATTCTCATGCAACGCATCTGCGACGCTGCAGATTTTAAACGTGTATGTAGTGTTGATTTGGAGATGCAAGGTTCGAACTACCATTAGATGGTAGCCATACATTTAATATGGTCCATACAAGCAATAATGTAGCTATACTAATGGAATATGGTCGAAATTACTGGTTGTACGAACGATTTGTAAGAACAACTAATAACTTTATTAAAATAGCTAAAGAAGGCGTTGTTTTTATGGTTAAAAACAAAAAATAATAAAATTTGAAACGTTACCAGCTTACAACACATTTGATAGGTTGAACGTACATGCTTGAAATATATTTAGCCGAATTCCACTCGCTCTCCAAAACACACAATACCAGTGTTCTTTTAAGCTTAATAGCTTAGTTAGCTTGCAATATGGTAATCTGGCAACATTGAACAAAATTGTAAGTAGCATGGCATCATTTTTTTTATTTAAGTTTACATCAAGGAGAATTAAGCAGCAAGAGGGTTCATCGGCAAACTCTCCAAAAGCAGACAATAAATATTTATAAAGGGTAAAAATGTGTAAAACTCTTTCGACTTATCAGTTCTAGTTTAAATTATAGTTCTAACTACCACATCTCTTGTAGGTGTACCTAATACAAATTCGCCATTGAAACCTCTAATTGTTTGAGTATACGAGCACATAACAAAAAATATATGTTTCTATATAAATCAGGGTGTCATATTTGATTTTTTGTAGAACTATTTGTACTCTAAATAGCCGAAGAACTTCCATACAAGTGTAACCTCTATGTACTTACATACATACTTCTTCTTTTATTTGCCTATCCGTTATTCGGATATAAGCGATCATACGCTTATATCATTGACCTTACATTACAAAAAAATACGTATTTGTTTAGGATTACAGATTTAAATTTGAATTACAGATTTAAAAGTTCTCTGCGTTTAGCAGCATTCGGTAGGTTCCGTTCGTCGTGATAACCAGTCCAGTCTTGGTTGTTCCACAACCATGAAATTTTCATTTCTACCTCTTGCGGGTCTTCCCTCAATTTTTCATTTGAGTATAGCCTGTAAGAATTGGTATTCATCGTTTCTCATTATATGTCCCAGTTATGCTGTTTTTCGATTTTTGATAGTTTTAATAAATTGTCGATCTAAATTCATTCTATTTAAGACTTCATTATTCGCAATTCGATCCGTCCATCTCTTAAGACTGCTTTGGTTCGAGCTGTGGCCAATTTTACAATGGCCGAGGTTCGTGCAGTTATTGACAATTGGCCAGTGCGACTTAAGGCATGTGTAAAGGAAAAAAGGCGGACATTTCGAATAAGTAGATTATTTTTGGATACAATATACATCAATAAATACATTACAAAATATTTGGTCCAAAAACATTCAGTATTTTTTATTTCACAGCATAAAACGTGTGTAACAGTATTTATGTCCCTACTAAGTATACAACCTACATGAGGCTAGATGGAATACAACTCCCATATATGGGCTGGTGCTCCAAAATCATTCTTGAGCTTCGGGATCCTGTTCAAAGGAGAGCGATGGTGCTGATAGGTGACAGCATCCAACTCCAATGTTTCCTTGGAGCATCGTCGGAATGGGAGTTGTGTTTTGCTGTGCTATCGTTACTTCCATAGTGTGTGTTCTTCAGACATTCGTGGTCTTTTTCCTGACGTGAGGATTTTCGGCAGGAATACACGACATTGTAGAAATTCACATCCATTTGTTATCGATTGGCCGGCTGACCACACTATACACTACAGATTAAATTCGTTTTTCGCCCGAACTTATCCAGCCTAACAATATGCTGGGGTTTTACAAATCATGGACCAATATATCCAAATTTCACCACCAATCGGTGCTGGTGGCTGGACGGACCTTTACATGGGGCTATATGAAAATATGACCCTATATGGTCCATTTTCTTCGCCGTTAATATTTGAATTCAACCGCTAGGGCCTTGAGTTCAGAACCAAAATTTAGACAAAACATAAAGATAATATTTATTAGGATTCGTTATACAGTTGGCTTGGCGTACTGCTACATCAGTGTTTAGATGAATTTTGTGGCATTTAAGTGAAAATGACACGTAAGTTAATTTCACTTGTCTGGCACAAATTTGCAGCTATCCCTGCTTCTTATCTACCATACAAATAGCAGTTACATATACTAAATTCATTGCTACAATTTTGTAGATATACGAATCGCGGGTTACTTTACTATCATTTGCATGGAAGATACTCGGTTAGTAAGCGAGCTAGCCTCAAATCGCTAAAGAAATAAGAAAGAGTTACCACACTTATTATTCCAACAAAAGATAACAAAATCATATTTGTAAAAAATATGATTTTGTTTTGAAGACAAAAAAACGGGGAAATTGTATTGGGTATATCTGGCTAATCAGTTCAAACTTAATATTATAAAGCATTGCACATTATTGATCTATTATATTCCATTGACTATTTTTTAATTTTTTTTTGTTTTTTACACACTCCCCCCTTCGAAGAACTCACTTCAGTGATTTTTCTATAATTTCCTTTTTTTTACAAAGATTTAGTTGTTGTTTGTAAGAGAGGAAAACGTTCAAGTTTTCTTTTTTGGATTTTTGTGTGGCTGTTATGTGAGACATTTACTTAGGTTGCTATCTTAAATTTTCTCTTAAATTTTTTACACACGAGATCCAGCAAAATTTCAAAAATTATGTTGTTTTGGCTGCTATCTTCAATTCGCAGCTAAACCGATTATACTGTAATTATTGCATAGCATTAACTGCAATGCAAATGTAGCCAAATATTAAAACTGGAGGCATGTATTTGACCATTAAAATGCATCGGCACAATTGTAAATTTTGTAAATTTATCGCTTTAAATCGATTTGCAATGACAAATAATTATTCCTGCTGTTATTATATTTTAGAAATGTATTTTAGACTGACGATTCAGCATCATAGTCTACATTATGGCAAACGGTCGGTCAGTCGGCGTTGACTACAAAATAAACGTCGTAGCGAGCTTTAAACAAAGAGATTATAAAATAATAATATTTTCTAAAATTTTAAAAATTCATTACCCATATTCAGCAACACAAGGTCACCTTGGTCGGGGAAAAAAGCATTTTTTAATAGTTTTTCAATTATTCCTTGAATACTCTAGTACTTCTGAACTATTTCTTCAGACACAACGAGAATTGACACTTTGAACAGGGATTAACCGGCCCTCAAGTCCTCTAGCATCTACATTTTAATAGAAGACAAGTTTTTTACGATATGGAAAATTGATATTGACACTTTTGTTAACAAATGATTTAAACATTGCGGTTTGGCTTTCCAGTCTTATTTATCGAGGCTTAAACTTAAACGCCACTTATGTTACAATTATAAACAAGCCTAAACGGCGAATGATTTGGACGGGTAGAATCTCATTGGTTAATAAGATTCAACACGCATAGTAAAAAAGTAAAGATTTTCTGAAAACCTTTCCAATGATACCTACACTGATAAGAATTGAGAAAGGTACCTTGAGGGAACGCAAATTATTTGCGATTTTAAAAAACGCAATTAAAACACAATTAAGCCAGTTTCTATATTCTGGAAAGATAAATTTTGTTTCGGGCTAAACAAAAAAGGTGCTTCTTAGCATACGGAGAAAAAATATGTTTGGAGCACACATTTATATGTTTGGAACAGGCTACAAACATAAAAATGTTTGTACATAAACATATGCATGTTTGAGAACAAACAAATATATGTTTGCATACAAGCATATAAATGTTTGCGAACTTTGCAACAAATCTATTAATTTTTCCTGCATTAATGTTTTTCCCTCCGTGTGTGTACGTTACTTCGGTCACAACATCGTTTCGGGGGTCTCGGGGTCCATGCGTCCAAATTATGATATTGAAATTAGTTATATGAAATGCAACACTACTCCCATCAAGTACGATCTGTTAATAGACTACTGTCAAATTTTGAGAGAGTTCCGTCATTTAGTTTGTGTTTAACAGCTGTTTAAAACATACTCGTACAACATCGTGGATTTTGTTAAAAATGGAAGAAGTGAATTTCGAGTGCTCATTAAACATTATTTTTTGCGGAAAGAAAGGAAAAGCTTGATAAATACTATGGGGGCTCTGAAACGTCGATTTCAATGGTAAAAAAGTGGTTTACTGTCTTTCGTTGTGGTCGCACAAGTACAAATGGCGCTGATCAATCTGGAATTGAGGTCAATACACCCGAAAATATCCACAATATGGTGTTGGGCGATCGTGTGGTTTCGATTTTACATAATCAGTTGGTTTCAGGAAAGCTGTCTACCGCGTTTGCTCTCAATTGACTATAAACGTAATCGCGAGACAACTTAAAATGATTGCTTGGAGTTGTTTAACCGCAATTCGTATGAGTTTTTGCGGAGTTTTGTAACTGAATGAAACATGGATATATTACAACACTACGGAGACCAGGCAGTCTAAACAATGGGTTTCTCCGGGTGAACCGGCTCCGGAGAAAACCGAGATGACAACAGCTTTTTGGGATGTAGGAGGGATACTTGACATCGATACCTTCAAGAGGGAAAAACAATAAACGGCGAATATTATGCCAACATATTGGACCGATGTAACGAGGATTTAAAAAAAACAACCCTATATGGCCAAGAAAAAACTTCTTTTTCTTTAATATAACGCACGGGGGCACACGAGTGCAGTCACAATGGCAAAATTATATTAAGTGGGTTACGAATTAGTACCTCATCCGCCATATTCTCGCGGATTTAGCCCCCGGTGGCTCGGTGGAAAGAAAAAGTATAATTCATTGACCTCGAAAAAACCTTTTTTTTGGAAGGGATACAAAAATTGGAGAAACGTTGGACTAAATGTATTGAGCTTAAAGTAGATTATGTTGAAATTTTTTTTTTGAAAAAAACTGTGTTTTATTTGTAGTCACGGAATTATTCATATGCCTTTGTATTGTTCAATTATAAATATATCTTAATATAAATAACTGAACAATTTGGATGTACTAAGTTCTGCCACGCTAAAGCTCTTCAACCGTGGGATGACGTTGCAATTTGACATTGCTAGTATACGGCAATTGGTTAGTGGGTTGTGTCCTTTTTTCTCTATAGGGTGGGTAAAAATCGCCTTCGATTCTAGCAAGTTTACTAGATTAAAAAGCTAGTGGGTATAGTTTTGCTATGTAAAGACTTTTCGATCCGCAAAATTTCCATCGTAATGAATTTTTTTTGATCCTTTCAGCGGTATTAGTATTTTATTAATAAATGTTGGAAAACTGCAAAAACAAACTGTTCGTTCCGGTCCAAATAGATGTGTAGTGCATTTGGCCATGTAAGAGCATAAAATCTGTATGCTCAGCCAAAAAAAAATATTTTTTCAAGCATGCTCGACTCGTAACTAAGAACAGTGGTCATTGGTTTTACCCACAATATAAGTACATATACACACATGTATGTATATACGAGTATAGAAGACATACCCACAAGTTAAGACGTAGCCATCTATATCGTTCCCAGTGTACGTGTATTTTGTTGAAGTTTATTTTCTCTTTTATAAGTTTTTATTTACTTGTGAAAAGTTTTGTGAAGCTGAAAACACGTCCATACTTTATTCTTTCCTTCCGTTGAAATTTCATCACCATCATCACTGCAAGTTTCTTTTCTGCTGGGTCCTTTGCCATTCACTCAGCGTCTGCCATTGGGTGTTGGCTGCCCGGCTTATCGCATGACAGCCCACCCCCGACCAGAGCACCATTTCAGTTGCTGGTAGGTAGGATTCCTTTTACATATTTTATTTTATACATTGAATTTTGTCAAGTCCCCGGCAAATCCCATTTCAAGTGAGTCTTCCTCGTCGTCGTCGTCGTTACCGCCACAGCCGCCGTACTCATTTGTATCAAAACGGAACGGCATAACAATGAACTGGAAAGTCAACAACAAAAACACATCCGAAAGGATATACTCCCAGTCATCGCTGGGGGGATTAAAACATAAAAAAGAAACAATGAAAACAGCAGCAGCAACAACGACTTTTGTTACACTCGCAAATCCTCCATACTTTGGTCGTGTTTCCAGAAGCGACGAAAAACAACTACCAATCCCACAGCCACAATTCCTACTCACTTCAATGTGTACTCGTATCTGTGTGTTGCCCTGTGATTGCGATTGTGTGTGTATTTGGATAAGAGGAAACTGACGTACATATGTATGTGTGAGTGTGTGTGTGTGTGCATGCTGGGCTATGTTCACCCATATTATGGGAACAATAAATATACGTGATCAGCATATTGACGCTGGATGTCATGCATGCCCGCGCTCATACAAAATAGGCAGAGGAACTTTATGTCGACATGTGTATGTTGTCTGTCGGGTGGTATCGACTATGCGACGAGCGTTGTTCCTCATGGTCCATACCCATACATATAGGGTGATCCAAACACCCATGTATTTATTTTAACGCTGCCGGTTTTATATACTCTCCATCAAATGATGGGAGTACATGGAGGTTTGTCATTCCGTTGGTAACACATCAAAATACTTAACTGCAACCATACAAAGCGAGTACTCGTAGATTAATGGTGGTCAAAAAATTCTAAGACGGTCTAGCCGTGTCACTCTGTTGAAAGTACGATTCATTCCAAACGGAACAAGCTACAGTTTTAAACTTGCCACATATATATCTCATAGTCAGCGTTGGGTTTGAAAATGAACTAAATCAGGCAAAGAGGGAAAAAATTCAATTCAATTTTTTTGACATGTTTTCTATGCAGTTTGTTTAATTAACGTTTAACCTTCCCATAAATAGGCGCGGTCATTAGGATCCTAGGGCCTTAAACAAAAAAACAATAAAATTTCGTTAGGAATTAGAATCAAATTAATTTTACGATTCGAATAAACTTAGGACCTTGAATTATGGGGGTAAGGGCCCTAGGTGCCTCAAAAATCGTATTCTAAACAATGGGCAATGTCCATAAGTCGGGACATCAGAATTAGAGATTGAGTTTAAAGTTTCTTATTTTGATCCCTGGAATACGATTTTCCTTGTCACTTCAGCGATTGTTTGCCTCCCTACAAATCGAGCCGCCCTTATGGACATACTCGTATAATATGGACAAATGAATTAAAAAACAATCAAATTTCGCAACAAATCATTGACCCTTCGGGCTACGGTCTCTAGAGCGCCGAAAAATTGGTGACTTTACAAATAGGTACTCAGAAACAGTGGAATTCTATGATCAATCTGAATATTAATTTCACGATTCGGCTAAATTGAAGACCTTGAACTACGTGCATGGCCTATGGGCCCAAAAACCGTCCTCTAATGTTCGGGGGCATCTGGGTAGCCAGAAACAGTAAAATTTTCAACGAATTTAAATATGTGCCAAATGGCAACTCAGCCCGGCTAAAAATCGAAGTTCTTGAACAATGGACATATGGACACAAACATTGCAATTTTCGGCACGAATCTAAATAAGATAAAAAAATTAAGTTCCGTGGACCAACCATCAACGACCAAATACCCAAATCCCGTCAATGCCGTTCTCCAACGCAATCCATGGTGGAGAGTATAAAAGCTTCCACCTGACCGAACTTAACGACATTTTTACCTATTTCTTGAATGTAGAAATAATATACTTAATTTTTCTAAAGAAAACAGCCATCGGACATGCATACTTGAACTACAAGTTCTAGAGACTTTTTGCTAGTAAACAACAATCTCGTCGTTCAGCGGACAAACCATAGGGACAAAGTATGTATGTGCCAAGGGCTCTAGGTCAGCAAGAGGCGCTGAGGAGTAACGACGCCGTATTTTCAGCTGAAAGTTATTCTTAGGGATCCAAAGTTGAGACTGCTTACTCTAATTAAAGATTTAAATGGAGAAATTGTAACCAAAAAAAAGCACTGCATACATCGAGAACATTCCCTAAGTTCATATATCTTATATCGTTCGGGAAGATATGTGGTACAATTGTAAGTAAAGCTTAAGGAGTTTTTACTTAAATCTCTTAATATCGCTTGTGGCACTTAACACCTGCGCTGGAAATCTGTAGAACGAATATGTATCACTGTAATGCGTCGCCCTACCAAAACGGAACAAATGGACTAGAAATTTTGGACACGCCAGTGCTACGGACATACTGCCTTAACTATTGCAAAAGGTCACTTATCCCGGATCATCAAGGCAGAGAAGTTATATCATTTTAAGAAGTACCATTTTAAATCTCATTTTATGGTGTTGTCTTCAAAGGCAACGGATTTTTTCTTTCCGTAGCTAATTATTTTTTGAAGCGTTTGCTTTCAAACACCAGGCCGAAACACCAAAGCTTTTCATTCAATAGTTTTCTCTCAATGCAATAAGTTCTCTTATAATTCTTCTCTCAATGCAATAAGTTATCTGATTAAGGTATTTAGCACATGCAGCTGACATTGACGGCGATGCTCGAAGGAACAAACAGTGGGTTAAACAGCTTTCCCTGGAAGTCCTCAGCCACATCCCTTGTGTCTCGTCGAGAAACAGCAAGGAAGTCCTTTTAGCCAATTTTGGCGGAATGTAGGTGACGTATAATAAGATTGACGATTTGGTAAATATCCGTGAGGAACGGAATCAAGTATGTCATTTAAGAAAAGGTATAAAACAATTGAACAGGTTCAAATCCTCTTCTATCTATATTTAAATAGAAGACAAGTTTTTAACCAAATGGCAAAGTGGCATTGATTTTCGTGGCTGCTCACTGATTTTATCGCGATTTCAGATCCGTGACGACCCTCTTCAGAAAGCTTCGCACCAATTATTGAAAGAAAACCCCAATTCTTTAAGACCAGGCTCTCACCAAACGAATGAGAACCACTGCCCACGAAAATACAATTCACTCTGACCACCTCTACAGAGACTCCACATTAAGAGCCATCAATGTTCAATGTGTAAAAGCCAAAGACCGAAATAAAACAAACGAGCTAAAGGTATAAATTATTTTTTTTCGTTTTTTTGTTATTTATTCGGTCTTTTATCATTATTATGACGAGCAGTTTTTTATTCTGGTTCGAGACCTTTGTTGTTTCTTTTTCAGAATCAACTTAAAAAGAAGAAATTGGTGAAATGTATTTGCTACGGTTGCCAGGCAGACTGTACAGCTGTTTCTAAACCCGCCAAGGTTTTTCTTCAGCAGTCTTTGGCAACGATTACTTCGGCCACAAATCAAATGACTTATACGGGAGACTCATTTTTATTAATGAGAATTACCCTTTGTGTATAGTCTTCGAACTGTGCGTAGAGCAATCTTCAACGCGCAATATCATTTCCACCAATTCCGTCTGCCTGGCAACCGTAGCAAATACATTTCACCAATTTCTTCTTTTTAAGTTGATTCTGAAAAAGAAACAACAAAGGTCTCGAACCAGAATAAAAAACTGCTCGTCGGTATAAATTAATATTATAAATTACATACAGATTATGAAAACTTGATAAGATCGAACAAACTATAGACATTAAACCAATTGTAATGTCTAGGAATAAAAATGCCAAACAAATTCCATTCTTCAATTTGTTTTATTTGCGAGAGATAATTTGTTTTAATAACTAAATTACGCCTTTATTAAGCCATCAGTATATCAAAATACCAGATAAAGTGATAAACGCCGCAGCTTCAGCGACACTATCATTTGATTACACCTTTGCCGGCAAGCTCACAACTTTTTACTACCGGAAGTCGACAAAATACTTTAGTGTACGAGTACCTTGAAGCCATAATATCACAAAAGGACATGAGTTTCGTTCGCATTACTCCTGTTCTTAAAAGTTAGTTCACGATGGACCACCCTTTATGTAAGTATGTTTGGATACACATAAGGGCATCGTATCGCTTTTTTATCAAAGCTTCACAATCACAAACACACCAATTGAGATTTACTCAGTCACAAGGAGTTGCTTTAAGAAGGAAACACTTGAAGTTTTATCGCATGCATATGTATGTATTTATGACACACATACATATATATTGAGCTGAGAAAATGTGAATCCAGTGCGTCCAAACATTCGAAGACATGGAGTGAAAACACCTTTAAGTTTGTCCAGGCCGAAGCGTTGAATTGCGTTGTAGTAGAGCATTGAGGATTTGGGTATTTGGTCGTTGGTCTACGTTTAACAGAACTAAGTTTTTGGGGCCCGATAAACGATTGTCCTATTTAGAATCGTGAAGAAAATTACAATGTTTTAAGATTGTTGAATAGGGCAGAAAGTGACATAGGGAGCCCATAGATAAAGCCATAGATTCCAACAAATAATAAATGTTAATGCATACTAAGAGAAGTGACTATACCTTTTTGTTGTTTTTTAAAATTTCTGTGTTTCTGGATACCCATAGGTCTCAAAACATTACGGGTCCATAGACCACGCCTATTAATCGAGGCCTTTAATTTAGCAAAATTGTAAAATTGATGTCATATTCAGGTAATTTAGAAAAGTTCAATGTATCAAAGTACCCATATGTCAATGTTTGAAAGGACCAATATTTCATCGCCCTAGTTACCTTTGACTAATATGTTAAGACCTAAATTCAAAACATTAATGTGGTATTCTAATTTGTGACGAAATTTTATTCTTTTTAGTACCCAAATGTCCAAATTCAAGGTTTTTGGGCTTCTTGGGAACCTACACCCATTAGCCAAAGCCTAAAATTTCTTCGAATAGTAAAATTAATGTTATATTCGGCTTCTTTTTGAAATTGTAATGTTTTTTAATACCCATATGTCCATTGTTTAAAAACACAGATTTTTGGGCCTCTAGGGCCCAGCCCTTATGGCCCGGTCCAAGTTGTAAATTAGCACAAATCTTGAATGCATACATATGTGAATACCCATATGCCCCCAAAAATTGGGGTCCGGTTTTTAGGTTCCAGTACCCTTAGACCACGCCCATAGGTTAAGATCTTTAATTTAGCCGAATCGTTAAATTAATATCATATTCAGATTTTTTTTTATAAAATTCCATTGTTTATAATTTGTCCACTATCAGATGATTTTTAATACCCATATTTACATAATACGAATCCCAAATTGGTTTAAATCATAAGTACAGGTACATTTGACATTTAACTGTCCCCGAACATAAAGCGATGTTGTTTGGGCCATTGGGTTTAAATGACCACGCCCATTTATAGGAAGGTTTAATAATATTTGCCTACCACTTCCAAAAAAAAGATAATTATTTTAATTTAACATTAAAAGTGCCAAAAAATCAAATAATTGATCAGGACTATTTTAAGTCCCTTAAAGGGAACTTTTACTCGTTTTGCCCGCTTTGGTCCATTTTCAATACCAATCTAACGCCGACTATAAAACATATATCTGGCAAGTTTGAAGACTCTAGCTTGTTCCATTTAGGCTGGATCGTGCTTTCAACAGACGGTATTAACTGTGTTTGGTCACAGAAATGAATTTTGATGTGTTACAAACGGAATGGCGAACTTATTATACTCCCATCCTATGGTGGAATGTATAAAAACTATCTAGATTTTCCTCTTTAACAGCAATTTTTAAAATATGTTGGGTTTTGGCACCACTGCCCAGAGTCAAAAAGTATCAATTTTAATAAATAGGTTTTATCCGCGCAATTTCTTCGGTTCAGTCACGAGATGGGATTGAGGAATAATTCAACAGAAATAATTGAATTGCTTAACCACATTTTTGCACGCTTTTTTAATCCACAAACGAGTTTTGCCTGATGTTCACGATAACCCTATTTCGTGCGTATAAACCACGAATAAATTAGTTACGCATGGAACCTAATCTTAAAAATCGATACTCTATGAAAAATGTTTATCTCACGAGGACTGTGACTGAAAAAATGTGACTCTGAAAAAATCAACAACCCTGAACTTAGAAACACAATATCTCATGAACTAGAGTAGGCCGTGCCACGCCCAATTTTAAAATCGTATGTGTGGCAAAAGTAATGGGAGATCGGTATTAAGTTTTAACTGAATAAAATCAATAACTAGGGAATGATAATAGACAATGGTTTGGTAAAACTTGATAGAAGGGCGTGGTACCGCCTATTCAATCCGGAAATTAAAAAAGCAATATTTCATAAACTATTAGAAATTTGACGATGATATTTGGAAAATATGATGCTGACAAAGATCGAAACACTTCCTGGAGGAAAAGTCCAAGAAATGAACCGATTGGGCAAAATTGCGTGGCCCTGCCAATATAACCCTGAACTTTGAATGGCTATATCTGACTAATACCAGTTTGAAGATAGGAGCTGGTACATATGATGTATATATAGTGCCATATGTGACACGCCTTTAAAAAATATTTTCAGGCTATATGAGTTTCGGCATGGCCGAACTTGATTTGTTCACATGATTTTTTGATTCTTTGTTGGTGTAAATTTTATTTTACATGGTCTTAGGCAAAATTCAATGTGTTTATACTTAAGCAGTATGGAACTGTCTATCGGCATCTATCGACGTTCTGAGATTGCAGATATGCGTGAACGATTAGCTGCAAATTCATTTTTGCACTTTTTTTATCCTGCACCACTCTGTGGAACTGGATATTACAAGTTGGTTTCATGGCAAATGTTTGTAAATACCAATAGTACTTAAACTTTGCCCATCTTTAAGTATACCGACTGACGTATAATCATCTGCACGCAGAAAAAAAGTATGGTTGGGGTGACAATATTTGAAGAGGATCATACTATTGTTGGGTATATGGTTGTGACACAACAATGTTATGATCCTTACATCTATAGTATGATTCACACGCAACCATACTATGATCCACACAACCATAGTATGATTCACACTCAACCATACTATTATCTTCACAACCATATTATGATCCTCACAACCATATTATGTTTCTCATACAACCATAGTATGATCCTCACAACATAGTATGATTCACACGCAACCATACTATGATCCCCACAACCATAGTATTATTCACACTCAACCATACTGTGATAACTAAAATTATTCATTAGGATTGGGCAATGTTGTTATTCAGAAATAGAGATTTTTATCAAGCAAGTTATATTAAATTGCATTACAATAGGTTAATAGCCAGAATTGAGGCCACGTTGAACATTTTGATCACGAAACAAAAATATATATTCCAAAGGCATTCGACAATACTTTTAGTTTCCAGCAGGGATGAATGCTCTTCACCATCCGTAGACCGCAAGTAACGAATGTGATTAAACCATGATCAATGGCTATATACTTAAGTGCAGGCAGATTTTAAATAAACATGTACGCTCTATAAAATCTGTTTTCTTATGTTCATAGTCGCAACCATACTGTATGATTGCCGTAATCAACAATACTTTTCTTGCACCAACCATGTTTATATGGTTGCTACAACCATATTTTCATTTCCAGATTTGGCAATAATTTATTGTTACATTTCAACAATATTAATTTTGTCGCAATCGTACTATTGTCAAAATAAAATTCAAAAAACAATACTATGGTTGCGACGAACATGCTTTTATTGTAGAGAACATATTATTGTTGCGGTGACCATTGTGAAACCATATCTTTTCTCTGCGTGTGGTGATTCCATTTTACGATGTCTGTCTGCCCATACATGTTAGGCTTGTCAGAAGTAAGTTTTTTGGACCAAGGTCACCCGATATTATTTCATAAGCTCTAGAAGCCAAACATTGCAGCTAATCTTGATTAATATTGGCACTAGTTTGTCCATCGAGCCAAGAATGTACTAAATGTTGTTGAAATTAGAAATTTAAGAAAATTTGAAATTTCAGATTAAGGTATAGCTCCCATATTCGAGTAAATGTTCAACCGATTTTACCAACAACAATGACAATTTTTGCAAATTCAAATATGACTTTAGTTTTAAAATCTGGATAAGTTTAGAAGCCGTCCAAGGAAGTCCAACACCAATTTTAGTTGGATTATCTGAACATCCAAAAGTGCAGATTATAATATAGTTGGACAGGTCCAACTTTAGCGTTTTACTAGTTTATAATTAACAGAAAAGAAAAAACCTTTTACAATTTTCCTTTAATTTCTTTAAGAAATACACACAATTTTCATAAAACAGAAGAAAACATATATGTGCTTTTATTATTTTGCATTGATTTACAACAAACAGAAAAATATTTTCTCATATGGATTGCTAACATACTAGATTAAAATTATGCTATCTCAACTCGGCATTGACTATCGCTAACTCAGAGATACTAGATACTATGGAAGTTAGTCGGCAACCAAGCGAGTTGGCTGTTATTCGGTAACGAAACGAGTTAGAGTTACCTGGCTTGCATAACAAAATCAAAAACATATGTTTTTTGTTATTGATACAGAAAAAATGAAAGAAAATAGAAAAATCGCAGTAAAACTATTTCCATAAATTGTATTAAGTCTTGTGAATGTGCTGAAGATTAAAAGTTGGAAGAGAATATAATGTCTTCAAGAAGATCACAGTGGTTGTTGTAGCACATTTGTATAAATAACTCCAGTATCTGTATTAAAAATTCAGTGTTAAAACAATTTATACTCTTAAGCCCGCTACTATGTTCGCATTATCATTATAAGGAATCTTATACTTCTACAATAAAATTCTGTGAAATTGCGGTTAAAATTGAACAAAATCTTGACAAATCCTCATTTATGAGTCGTTTCCTAAGGGATATACATATACTTTATAAGTCTTTCACGATCTTATTACCAGGCTTTACATAATTATAAAAAAATTATGGTTCTTAATGAAGTTCATGATTATGGCTGTACTGAACGAAATTAAATTTTTCAATAAAATGTTTATGAAACAAGAAACTATACGAAGTACCAAAATTGGGTTTTCACAATTTGCTTTGCCTTTTTTTTTGTTTGTTAACAAAATTATTTGGGCGTATGCTGCCATCTGATTCAAATTGTTTTTGAATGTTGCCAGAATACCATATTGCTTACTAACTAGGTAACTAAGCTAGTTACCTGAAAAACCACGGCTAACAAGAGTTATCCGGTGTTTTCATTTTAACCGTAAATCAATACAACAATTATAGATAAATTTTTTTACATTTCTAAAGAAAAAATAAACAAATTTGAAGATGATAGCGACAGAACTTTGTCGTTGAAATGTGTTTTATCTTCTGGTATATTTTTAATCTCCATTAATTTGAAATCAAGCTACAAGTCGCATTTATACATGGAACGGTAGCATTGTGCACACTGGGTCCCGTCCATCTGGTCCATCAAAAAGCCACATATTTAATCTGATATTGCTCAAAGGCTCCTCCCGATTTCTGTTCCAGTCGCTGTAAAATCCTAATATTTGATCAAGCTCAGTACCAATGCTAAATAGGTCAATTTCTGTGCATGTACTATTCCTTCCGATATAAAACGAAACCACATCTTAAATGTGATCTTACTCAAACAAATGCAGAACTTTATCAGATCGGTGCAGGGTATGCATAAAAGTATATCAAAAACATCTTATGTTTGCGTTAATGTACACTTTTTTATAGTAGCTGGCTTAATCTGGTTTTTTAAATGACGATTTTTTAATCCACTGGTTCGTGGACACTAGAGATAATGCGAATTAAATCCAAAAAAATCTTAAAAAATCGAAAATCATAACAAATAAATTTAAGTTTTCAGCCCTTTTAGGAGTTTAACATAAGCTCTAATCGCGTACACGCACAGAAAAGATATGGTTACTATATGGTCATGGCAACAATACTATACAATACTGTTCTCTGCAATAAAAGTATGGTCGTAGCAACCATAGTATTGTTTTTTGAATTTTATTTTGACAATAGTATGATTGCGACAATACTAATATTTTGAAATGTAACACTAGTATTGTTGCCAAGTTTAAAAATAAAAATATAGTTGTAGCAACAATATAAATATAGTCGGTGCGACAAAAGTATTGTTTTTTTTTTGGGTTTTATATTAACAATATAATATGATAACGGCAATCATACCGGCAAAATCGTATTATTTTTTTTTACAAATCTTACGCAATAATAGTATATTTTATATGTTAAATAATTTTTTTCAAAACAAACTACTATCGATTAGTATAACTGATATATTTTCTATAAGTAATTTTTTCTAATGTTAAATAAGTCACTCCTATTTCAAGAGTTTAATGTATTTTTACTTAATTTACTTAATAAAAATCTTTATTGTTGAATAGTAACTTAACCCATTCCTCGCAACGAATTTTTGGAATTATAGTATGGTTGAGTGACTCACATGGTTGTGAGGATCATACTATAGTTGTATGTTAAACATAGTATGGTTATGAGGATAATAATATGATTGTGGGCAACATAGTATGGTTGTGAGTGAACCATACTTTTGTTGTGATGATATTGTTGTGCCACAACCATATACCCAACAATAGTATAATGCTCTTCCAATATTGTCACCCCAACCACACTTTTTTTCTGCGTGCATGTTTTAAGTTCATGATGTATAGTATCGGTTGTTTCTGATCGGTTTTCTAAAATTTGTTTGATACGTTGGTTTATCAAATGAAACGTCAGTACAAAGTTTCAAAGTTCAAGCTCGGCTCCTTCGACTTTGTGCACCAGCTGGTGGTTCAGACTTTAATTTAACTGGCCAAAAGTCAATTTTTTATGTTTGAAAAAATCAATGGTTGTAAATTTGTCTTGAAGGTAATTGCCATTGCTCGCAAACTATTATCGGTAACGGGCTACTTTTTTGTTAGATAGGTACGATTGTAGTCTTTGAGAAATGGTATGCTTTATTACTGTACTGTTTACACGTAGTGTTGATTATATGTTTCCGCAGTTACTATACTTTAGTAAAATTTGAATTCTAGAGGAATCCAAGTTCTGAGGGTCAAAAAGGGTTAATAAGATTAAGATTGGTTTTCTCTTTTTATTTTACATGTTCATATAATTCTGTTTGTTTGAACACCTTGCCAAGTTGTGTGTAATATCATATAATTAAAGTATACTAGTTTACAACCATTTTGGTCCAGAGTTCTAAATAATTTTTTCTTATAGAATTTGGCCTCCTAAACACGAAAATAATTATTAAAAAAGTGTCCTCTGATTAGTTTTCAAGATTGAAATTTTGAATTTTTTTTATGAGATGTCACAACTTTTTGGACCATAACTCCCAAAGCTAATTTCCTTTCATTTTAGACCGCTCTTGATCAAATCGGTAATAGCAATTGGGAGTTATGGTCCAAAAAGCTAAGACATAAAAAATCGTCAAAAATTCAAAAAATTCTATCTTGCAAACTAATCAGATAAATTTTTATAATTCATTCTCGTGTTTAGTCGGCCGGTAATTACGAGGCGGAAATCCTCCGATGAAGAATTGTTAGATGTGTTTCGCCCGGGGTTGAGCCTGTGGTTACTGGTATGATAGTCGTGCATACGTCCATCACATCACGACATCCCACAATGCCTTTTATATATCGTATTGTATATTAATTCCTTCAAATTCAATAATAATTTGTCGGCTTATTGGTCGTTTACAAATTCAGTGGAAGTTTGATCTGTTGAGCCCGCCATTTTCTTATGAAGCTGCATTCCCAGAAGGTACAGCAGCCAGAATGATTCCACATTATGCACGAATCAATCTCATAAGCAATAAAATAAGGATATTATGTCTGTTCCGTCAAGAAATGTAATCAACTTTAATGCGGGTTTTTTCATATTTCTGCAAAGCTCTTCGTTGCCCTCTTCGTCCCAGTCACGATTGCACGAATGCACCGTATATTGACCAATTTGGTGCTTACACAACAACTCTTCTATCGAAGTTAGGGGTTTTCTCGGGATTTTTAGTGATTTTCGTTACCACTTCTTCAGGATTTTTTTTATGCTTTCATCGCTGGGATCTTTTAAAATTCACAGTGGGAGAATATCAAATTTAACGAATTATATATAAGATTTTGTAACCTGTTTGAATTAGACTTTGATGATCATCGGTATATAATTTTCTATTTTTTCAGGGTTAATGCGAACAGTTTTTAAAAATTAGTGGAAATGAACAAAAATAATTTTAAATTAAAAGTTTCCATAAAGGAGGCAACTATTTACTAGTTTGTAAATGCATCTATTCTTAAGGTAAACTTATGCTGTGAAGTTAAGTCCTAAACTTCCAAGTATTCCACAAGTCCGAAAATAGATAGGTGAAATTGCAGGTCTAACTACAGAAATACAATACTTCATATCGGAATAACAATTTCGCACGATGGACGCAAACGTACTTTGCGATTTCTCAGCGAATAAGTTCCGTGCTTTAATATATCCGTCGACTCTTCTTCGGTGTCTTGATTAACGAAAAAATTTCTATTAACAAAATAAAAAAAAATATAGCAACAAAGTATTCAATTACATGCATCAAATAACCTTTATTGAAAACGAATCTGTTTTACAAATTTCTCCACCACGTATGATTTTGGAAAAATTTGGGTTTCGAGTTATCCCAATACATTTCATAGTTTTTATGTTTGTTAAGGACACCACGGCATCCCAACTGGATGAGTTGACTAGAAGAAATGTAATGCTCTCTAATAAAATATAGATAGAATAGGTGTTACAAAATAATCATATTACTCCATATGTCCATGGAGCAGATTTTATTGTGGATAAGATAAATGTGGATACTCTTTAAAAACTGGTAACTGCCTGATATTTCAAATAGGCTAAAGAGTCCAGGTACTATTTCATTATTCCGAACATTCAAGAAAACGGCAAACTGATCGAAAATGTACGCTGTTAATAAGAGTTATTATATTGGGGAAATTTGGGTTTTTAGGTTAAAAAAGCGATCTTCTAATTACAAGCTGAATTCGTAAGCCGGAATTGCTCTTTAGTCGCTAACGACTATGCCAAAAGTCTAAACGTCTAAAAATAATTTATATTTATTTGCAGAAAGCTTTAACTGATTTCAGTTTAAGCCAATTACATTTATAAGGGTTAACAATTCCCAGAGAAGTTAATGGCGTTAAACAGTGCAATTTAAGTTCCTTATTAAATAAGGAGTATGTTTACTTGCTTCCCGGATAGTATTTTTTACTCTTTACGGCGTTTTTCCTTGTTATGTATCAAATTGTGATTTTGATTTCACAAGTCCACTTTTAAGCATAAAACAACTACTTATGAGCAAAAACATTGCTAATTTTAGATTCGTGGTTATTTTAATCTAATTTTTTGAAACAGAGTATGCACAGAGGGAAAAATAGAATTATTTTTGTTCTCGTAAAAAAAATATTTTATATGTTTATACGTACATAGATTGTCCGTGGTACTGAATAAAAAACTTTTCTTTTAATAGAAAAGGGGTTATTTTTACCAAACAATGATTGCTTCGATCACCTGCCAATCATTTTTAAATTTTTGTTTTCATTTTATTTAACACAATAAATTTTCAACATAAATATATTTATTATATTTCTCTTTTCTATACGGTTCTAGTTATCATTTATCGAAAATCTAAAGTATGAAATTATTTATACCCTGCACTAGGGTTTCACAGGGTGATTAATGTACGACTGGACAAATTTCATCAGCGTATTCAATGGCTCATTTCATGATATATATTCAGGTTGGTGGTCGGAAGGCACTAGGGTAAAATTGCTAAGTTCTGAACCAGTGGTCGGATTTTAAACGAAGCCCAGACCTAACTGAATCCCAGAGGTCCTGTTGTTCCAAGGTTATAAATATTTGACTGAAATGCGAAAAAAAACATTTGGAAGCGAGCTAGCAGCACACATTTATTTGTTTTTGTAAATTAACACAAACTAATTTTTTGCATTTCAGTCAAATAGTCATAACTTTGGAACAGGGCTTCGTTTAGGTAATTTATTTTATTTTTTTCCGTTAAATGTATGTAGAAACATTTATAAACAAAATTCAAATTTATAACCTTTGTAAAACATTACGTCATAAGATGAGCAAAGAAATGATTTGAAAATGACAGGGAGAAACCACTGTGCCGATTTGGCCCATTTACAATCTCATCAAAACTTCAATCATTATGCAAACTTCAGGATCCAAGGTTGATGACACACGGAAGGGCGCACTAAGAATTATATGACTATCAATAATAAAACCCTAATGGGTCGTAGGTCAATATTTCGTGGTGTTGCAAACAGAATGACAAATTTAGTATACCATCTGCTCATCAGTGGAGAGAGAGAGACAACTTTGTCATCAGTTTTATATAAATAAATTTTGTATTCCTCTGTTGACAATTTCGATATTCGTGTCTTCTAATTGTTGCCTCAACCAAATGTATGTTACGTGGGCAATGGTCCACGAAATATTGATTGGACTATTTATTGGTCGTCGTAAAATTCAACGACGATCTAGCCATATCCAACCTTGTGTCTGTTCAAAGCACAATAGTGGTCAAAAATATTAAATAATGGATTATGATCATTAGCTGTTTTGGATTCTAAATGGGCGAAATCGGCCGTGGTGGGGGGGCGTTTTGCTACAGTACACTTTTTTGGGTATTCGCTTAACAAATCATACTTTTTGTGGACGGACAATGGTTAAAATGGTTACTTTTAGTTGGGATGCACTTAATACAATACAAATTAGACATTGTGTACTTAACTGAAAGACAATTTTGCTGCGAATCCAAATGTAGAGTAACATTGAACTTTTGGCTGAGATTAGAACAGTCGAAAGGGCCCAAAAAGCAACGAGTACAAGTTTTGTGCTGGCCGAACTTAACGACGTTTTTACTTGTTTTTTGATCACCTGGCTTCAATTTTTTTGTTTACTTTTCATTTAATATGGAATGTTGATCTAGAAAATGTCATTTTGCACATACAAAGTTAAGCCCGTAAACCGATAAAGGATAAATTATGCATTTCATGTCAAAAATATAAAATTTGAGATTCGTAATTTTACGGGAAACCCACACAAAAATACGTGAAGTAGGGCAGACAGGTGTTTACTTAATTTGAAAAGTAATGACGTATTTGGACTCGTGAGAAATATACCTTTATTTTGGGTACCATATAGGAGGAAATCAAATGACAGCTTCCTAATAGCTTAATCTTTTTAGTAGGGATCGGAATGCTGTGCAAATGCATATTTGTTGTCGTCATTCTAAAAGTAACTTTGAGTTATTATCTTTGCGAAATTTGTACTCATTTTGCAACAAAATGCCATTGATTTGTCAGTGGTAAGAAATTAATATATTGTGCATTTCAGGAATGCAAATATTTGTGCCGCTTAAACAATACGTCGATAAAAATAGAATAACGAAATATCTATAAAATTAAAACAATTTTTATTTAAATTGAATCACAACTTTCGTCTACATTTTCAAATTGTGGATTTATAAGATATATAAAATCCTTCAATGTTTTACTTTCGTGCCTAACATTTTTTGACAGTTTGAGTTTTGGAAAAAAATGTTTTTAAGTTTAAGTTTTTTTTTAATTGCCTTCAGAGTGCACATGCATTTTCAAGTACCTCTTAGTCGTGTGGTTCTAGTGAAAGTGAAGTCGACGATTCTAAGCGCAAATAGAAAGTGACCTAATCTTTAAAATCGCTCTCCTGAACAAAACTTTTCATCAACTTTTCACTTTTTTTTTTGTTTTTGATGTGGACAACATCTGAGCATCGAATGAGACCGATCCCATGCCCCAAAAGTGTTCCCTCCCAGAGATATGCGCGTTTTATGAAAGTGATGGTACACCAAAGATACACGTATTTAAATCTTTAAAATGGCTCTCCTGAACAAAACTGGTTTTTACCCTTAGGTCGCTTTATATTTTGCGCCTCACATATACACTCCATCCTATGGTGAAGAGTATACAAAGTAGTATACTCGTGGCCGCCAAATTGAAGTAATCCACTTTAAATCTGAAACCCACGAGGTTTTCTTGTTTGGTCATACTGTCATGATATCTGCACTGAATAGACTTCGCCTTGTCTCTGACATTTAACCGCTTTCGTACACGCCACAGATCGAAAGTTAAATGTCCAATGCTTGGCGTAATATGACGCGCAAGGGATAATAATTATTAATATTTCAATTTGGGGCGTTCGTCGATTCAAAGGCACACACATACAACAATTACGGAAGAGGCTTTGTCAAGTCAAAGAGAGGAGGGTGAGTGAGTGACTATTGTTCGAAGGCGAGGATACGATAGCTTCCCTCAGTAGAGTTTGGCCATGCCACGAGGGATGGAAACAGAACAACCTTTCGTACACATGTACGAGTAAGTACACTTGTTCTGTGGATTGTGGGCACAATGACGAGGCGATGAAGTGAGAAATGTAGAACTCAGGGCGGTATGTTTTGTCGGAAATTCTAACATTGATGGCAGTGGAAGCACAACAACAATCAACATTACCGGAAACTGTAGCGTCATCACAAGCACCAGTATAGCATGTCTTGTTGGCATGGATGTGGGTGGGTGGTAGCATGCTTTTCGCACAATTTGACGAACTAATCTGGTACGATTAGTAATACTTAAATCACTTTTACGAATAAAATACAGAAATCCTCTTATCAGCTATTCCTAGTAAGATTTACATTTAAATTCTTGTAAATATTTGGTAAAATAAAAGACGGGAGATATTGCAATTACAGAAAAACGATTTAGATTGAGATTTAGCTTCCAAGCACATATGTTCAACCGATTTTTTTAACTTTCTCTAGGAGCCACATTTTACATCCAATATTGATGGAATTGAGCATAGCGATTAGTGTCTAGCTCCGATACAATTTGGTCATGTCGGTCCACGTTTTGATATAGCCGCAAGAAAGAGGACCCTGCCGATTTTACTTAATTCTTATTTCATTACATGAGGATATCAACTAACGCATGATCCATTCGAATTAGATGATGAATGTTTATTATCATTTGAAAGAACATTCTTTGGCATTTATTTTTTGAAGATTATGTCTATCAAATGTTGGCCGCGGCTACGTCTCAGATGGTCCATCCGTTGAGTCCAATTTTCGATGACTCGTTCGAGCATTTCGACTGGTAACTGGCGAATGACACGCATGATGTTTTGCTCCAAGGCCTGAATCGAAGCGGGTTTACTTACATACTTATCCCCACTTACTTTACATATCCCCACAGGAATAAGTCTAATGGTGTGATATCACACGATCTTGGTGGCCAAACGACCGGCCCAATAAATCCATTAAACGAACAGTGATACTGTAAGTTGGGACCCAATAAATTTAAAATATATCACAAAACAAATACAAACAACATCTTTCGATTTTTTATTGTATATGATACGTTAAACGAGTAAGCAACATATAATTTGCTCTAACAAATTGAGTCCGACCTTGCTCAAGCTCTAGACAGAGATGCTTAATCCTCTGAATAGTAGAGTGGTGTATGGTATCTCATAGTTGCCCACGCTCGACTTTAAGTTTTTTACTTGTATTTATTTGCACTTAAGTAGCGTAAGGACGATGAAGGGAATATAAACTTCGGCGTGGCCGAACTAAACGGCGTTTTATCTTGTTTATAATTGGTATATTTCCGCCCAATTATAAAGCTTTTCTAATCGCTATACATTCGAGTCGATTTAAAATAGTTTTCCTCATATTTGGTTTTTGGTATTCCCATAGAAAATAAGAATTTTTTAAGCGTTTCAAATGTTCAGTAATTGGTTTTCTCGTGTCTTTGCATTTCGCGTGTTTGGACCCTTTCTATATTTTGCATCCTATTATACATCCTATTTTGCATATATTATACAGACAGGACCACCGACTCGTCTATTCATCTGTTCGTGTAATCAAAGTCAGGTTGCAAATAAATATTTGCAAATTGTCGGATTTGTCATTTTGGTGGGCGATTTAACATTTCAAATTTTGAATCGGCAGTTAAAAAGGCACTCATATTTTTTTAAATTTCTGGTTTTATTTCATTTTCGCTTCGCCCAACAGGCTGAAGATTGTTTGGCAGTAGAAGAGAATTTTACCGAAAAATTGTGTTTTCATCTCGGTGGAAATGCCAATAAGCGAAATTGCCGCATAGGGGTTCAGAAATCCCACACGTGACTATTGCTTTGCAAAAGCAAATGCATTCACTACGAGCCACTGTTTGGTATAGATTTTGGGCTGGCGGCATTATTGGGCCCTGTTTCTTCGAAAATGAACAAGGAGCCACGGTTACCGTCAACGGTGAGCCTTACCGCATCATGATCGACGAATTTTTGATTCTTAAAATTCAAGAGAATGACATGGACGACATGATTTCGACAAGAAGGGGCCACATATAGGACAGCCAACGCAAACACGCTGTTGTAAATCGAATAACACAGTGTGACAGAGAAAAAATACCTGTGAAATGATTTTATTTTCTGTAGATCTTGATTGATGAGTACAACAAGAAACCGGTTTTGAAATTTCCCAAACACCTCCAAAATCTGGATTTACGGGTAAAAAACCAGGTTTTCGGATCTTACTTACTTTTATGCCAGTAACTTGGTTGAATGTCAACCAATTTTTACACTTTTAAATCACACTGATAAAAATCTGCGTATTTTTCCTGTAAACTAATTTTTTTGAAATTTTTTGTAAATTTTTAACTTTGGATGCGTTTTTACACAGAATTTTTCAAAAGGAAGTGAACAAGTTTTGAACTGAATAATAAAGAGAGTGTTCTTACGAATAAAATTTAGTGTCATTTTTAAAAATCCGTTAGAAACTGATTGAGTTATTCATTAAAACAAAAATAATTGAAAAATACAATTTTTGGCAAAACTGCTTTGAACGTTTTTTTTATTGAATATCTCAGTATCCCGTTTGTCATGTAAATATATTGTTTTAGTATTTGTTTATTCCTTTTGATAAGAAGTGATAAATCAATTTTTTATCACTATAATCGTTCTTACAAATTCAGTCGCTGGTATGAGACAGAATTTGTTTGTGAAAATTGCTGTGCAACATTAAAACATTACCAAGCTCAACCTTCAATTTCTTTGCTCTTTTGTACGCCTATGAATTGGCGTTATCAGCTCTGGCATAAACCAGATGCTTGCAACTTTTGTGAAACAAATATTTCAGGGCTCACTTTAAAAACCCGCAAAAATGTAAAGTACGCAAATGTTGTAAGTGTTACAAAACCGATATCTGGTAATGATAAAGTTCCGAAAACGAGCATATGTGGTTTTGAAGCTGAAAAATATTTGGCGGAAGAAGAGTACCTTCCATCCAAATCTACAACGAAGCGACATTTTGTTTCAAATGCTGATTTCTGCGATCTCGTTCGCGATTTAAGTTTCTCCAAGCGACAGGCTGAAATCCTTGGGTCGCGATTAAGACAGTGGAATTTGGTGGAAGAAGATTTTCGTGTAACATTCTGTAGAAGAAGTGACCGGACATTTTTATTTGAAGATAGTTTTAAGACTGGTGAAAATGTCAGTAATCTCATATATTGCGCTGATGTACCCAAACTTTTTTCGGCATTAATTCACAATTGCAAGGCAGACGAATGGCGACTTTCATTGACGGTTCATGTAAAGGTACGTACACGCAGAAAAAAAGTATGGTAAGGGTAACAATATTCGAAGAGCACCATACTATTGTTGGTTATATGGTTGTGGCACAACAATATTATGATCATCACAACAATGGTATGGTTCACACACAACCATACTATGATCCCCATAACAATATTATGGTCCTCACAACAATAGAATCATTCACACACAACCATACTATGATCCCCACAACCATATTATTATTCACATTCAACCATACTATGATCTTCACAACCATATTATGATCCTCATAACCATAGTTTGTTTAAAGTACAACCATAGTATGATCCTTACAACCATAGTATGACTTACGCACAACCATACTATTATCCCCAAAATTGTTTGTAAAGACTGGAATACGTTGTTATTCAACAAAAAGGATTTTATTAAGTAAGTTATGTAACATTTATTTAACAGTAAAAAAAATCATTTATTAAAAATATTTTAGTTATACTAATCCGTAGTTTTTTTTTAAAAAATATAATTTTTATTACTGTTATTGCGTAAGAATCGTGAAAATAACATTGTCAAATTAAAAAAATTAAGGTTTTGCCGGTTTGATTGCCGTAATTATGTTATTGTTAACATAAAACCCATGAAAACAATACTTTTGTCCCACCAACCATATTTATATTGTTGCTACAACCCTATTCATTTTTAAATTTGGCAACAATACTTTTGTTACATTTCAACAATATCAATATTGTCGCAATTATATTATTGTCAAAATGAAATTCAAAAAACAATACTATGGTTGCGACGACCATACTTTTACTGCGGAGAACATACTATTGTTGCCGTGACCATATAGTAACCATATCTTTTCTCTGCGTGTATTCAACAAACATATTGATTTTTAATAAAATTTAATTTTTTTATATTAAATTTGTAATGCTATTTCAAGGCTTAAAAGCTGTTTTACTGCATAATAAAAATCTATTACCATCTGTTCCAATCGCATATGCGACTAGTACAAAAGAAACGTATGAAGCTATGAACCAAATACAGCGATTCGTCAACTATGACTTGCTGATTTTACGTTTTAAACGCCCCATTAGTTACAGCGGATAAGGTTGTTCTGCCACCACTGCATCTTAAGTTAGGATACATGAAACAAAATGTAAAAAAAACTTGATGTAATTGGTGAAGCTTTTTTCTATCTTAGAGCGGTGTTCCTAAAATTAAGCGAAGCCAAAATTAAAGAAGGTATTTATTTCTTCTCAGATCTAATATTTGTTATCGCATTTATTATTTCTAATGAATTCCAGGTTCCGTTCCGTTGAAAAAGTTTTGTTGCACTATGAGATAACTTTCTTGGTTATCACAGAAGCGACAACTATATCACGATTGTTTAATTTTTGAGTGCGTATGGTGAAATGGGCTGCAACATATCAATTAAAATGCATTTGCTCACATTTACATCAAGACTTCTTCCCAGAAAACCTGGGCCAGTTCAGTGATGAACAAGGCGAACACTTTCATCAAGCAATAATTACATTGGAAAAACGTTTTGAAGGAAAAGATAAAATAAAAATGATTTTCGAATAAAGCTGGTCACTTAAACGGGACACTGTTCAATTGTTCAATGTTCAATTAAAAAGAATACGGTCAAACAAACATTTCTAAGTAGTATTGCCAACAATTGTATTTTTTCAAAAAATGTTGTTTTAATAAAAATTGAATAACTCAATCAGTTTCTAACGGATTTTTAAAACCGAATTGTATTCGTAAGAACACTCTCTTTATTATTCAGATTAAAAATTGTTCTTTTCTTTTTAAAACATTCTGTGTAAAAACGCATCCAAAGTTAATAAATTACAAAAAAAAATAAAAAATGAGTTTACTGAAAAATACACAGATTTTTTTCAGTGTGATTTTTCGTTCCAAACTAATAACCAGTAGATATTAAAACATAAAATCGAAGTAGCCATTGAAGAGATTCGACCCGAAACAATCGAAAATGTACTGAATAATTAAATTAATCGGATTAGGTCCTGCCAGTTGTGGTCATATGAATGATATTGTACTCCATTATTAAATGACAAAGTTCAACACCTCCAATAAAACCTGAAATTTGAAAATGTAATCAGTATTTTTTCTACAGCCAATTCAAATTTAAAATTGTAACTGGCGCACCCTGTAAAATTTTTCGTAAAATTTCAGATGGTTTGCATAAAGAGTCTGGTGAGGGTATCATAAAGCCTGTCCTGCTTGACTTTCGATTCTCAGTACTCGTTTTTGTTTTCGATTCACTCTGTACATAAAAACTTACCACTAAACTCGCAAATACCTTCTTGGGTTAAAACGTTTTAAAAAGTAATTTTGTGATTTTCACGGTGTGGCAAATTTCATGATACTGACTGCAGCCGTTTTGGTTTAATGTTTTGCTCATTTTGTGGAAGCCATAATGATCAAAATCTTCTTGTCTTGACCTTATTAATGCAAATAGACTCCAGAGCACGGCGAAGATACCACTTATTCTGATGGAAGCATAAAAATTGGAGTGCACCCAAACAACAGATTAATAAACAATTGTCTCTTACTCGTAAACTCGCCGTCATTTTCGAAAGGTGAAAGGCTGACGCTTAAAAAAGGCTTTTATTTTGAAAATTCTTTTGTTATATTAGTTGTGTAACGACCAACCATCCAACCTTTTTCGAAAACCTCTCTGGGTTGCTGTTGTCGTCACCGTGCAGATGGTCTTTTACTTTAGACTGACACTTCCCAAATCAATCTATATGTTAAACGAATTTGATCGACTGGAATGTTATTGTACTATACGAGTAAGTACATACCACTTTGCCTTCAGACCAGTGGTACGAGTACAAACATACACGTTAGAACCCTAATATGGTAATCGCACCAATGATGCAGAAAACTCCGATTAAATTGCCTATGAATCGTTTCTGCACTTTGTTCATTTACCCTTACGAGTATGTGTCTACTTGAGGTTGCTTGAATTTTCAAAGTTTGAAATAATTGTGGTTTTCATCTGTCCAGTGCTCGAACAAATAAATAAATAAAGATTTAAAATTGTGTTGCACCAGGCAGGATACGATAGGCTGACATTAGATGGCATTTGTTTTGGCAAATAACTAATTATCATTGAAACAATCAGTCACCGTAGGAGATTTGTAGGTATACCCAGCAAAAGTTGTACTTATTTTCTTTAAGCCCTACAACGCAAATTTTGGAATCGTTTATACGAAGTTTTCTTGGTCGGTACTGGTACAAATAACTCTGGAAAGACTAGAAGACTTTCATGTGCTGAATTTAAATTAAATGTAGGTCAGTGGGAAACATTCAGCCCTGCACAAAGTTTGTGACCGCCATAGAGGCAGTATATTTTCTAACAGCAACACTCAAAAGTAACCTGTTATTAATCAAAAATCCATAGCTTAAAAATGGCACGAGAAATTTTTATTTTATAGGTAAGGTTGACTGAGTTGCCCATTTATAAAAGCGAGCAGTCGATGCGGATTTAAATGCAAAGACAGAGTTAAAAAAATAAAAGATAATAATGGGTACGGATTCATTGATCTTTAGACACATTTGGTACTCTCGATTAATGTCGCTAAAAAAAAGTCAGCGGAACGCTAGCAACTTTTTTAAAATCGTCAAGAACCTGCCTGCTTCCATGATAGGTGAGTCCTCTTTCCTGTCGATTAGGACATTCGCACATCCGATGTTTTACAATTGCCTAACTTCGACGTCGCACAGTGTTATGAGATCCATAAAACACGCACATGTGGCTAAAACTTTATTTGACACTAAAGTGGTCTAGAGGTCGCTGATTCCAAAATAAATATTAATTTTTGGAAAATGTCGCTGATTCCAAAATAAATATTAATTTTTGGAAAAACAAAATGTCTGCTTCATTTTGACTTACGAAATTATGACTTGAACAGTTTTTATTCTGGTTCAAGACCTTTTTGTTGTTTCTTTTTCAGAATCAACGTTAAAAAATGGTGAAATGTGTTGGCTTGGTTGCCTAGTAGACTGTATAGCTGTTGTAATTGTGCAAAAAAATAAACCTATTAGATGAAACTTGGTGCATTCTTCAAGTTTGGGCCAAGAACGAACCCAAATTAAAATTTGTCCACATCGGTCTATATTTTTATATCACACATAGGCTTTTCCCGATTTTAGAACTTACACCTCTAAAAGCCACATTTAAACAACCGCTTTCAAACAACTTTCTTACAGAGCATTTGAAGTGATGATAACCCATCTCTAATGGAAGTTATCTATATCAGAAATAATAATATTGAATTTAATACAACAGATTTTTCACATTTACCTGAACTATTTGATGTTGGTCAATTAGAGTTTGATGTTAGTGAGGTATTTCAGGCGTTGCGTACATTGGATGCATCTAAAAGTGCTGGCTACGATAAACTTCCCCCGTTATTTTTAAAAGAATGTGCATCGGCTATTTCTATACCCCTCTCTATGATTTTTAAAAAATCATTACCATCTGCAGTTTTTTTAGAAGAATGGAAATTATCATATACTCCTATATCACCCACATTTTAATCTGGCCAAAAAGGTTTTATAAGTAATTTTAGACTAATTGTAAAATTATCGGCGATACCAAAACTATTGGATAAGCTGGTAAATAACAAGTTATTCTCCATTGTAAAAAATGGAATAAACATATGCCAACATGGCTTTTATAGTGGCAGATCCACTCCGTCAAATTTGGCTTTATTCTATAATTACTGCATGAATTCTATCGAAAATGGGTTTCAAAACGGATGTGTTATACACAGACTTTATAAAAGCATTTGATAAAGTTAAACATGGTTTGTTAATTTATAAGCTTAAAAAGTTAGGGTTTCTTTCCAATATGTTAAGTTTGGTTAAATTCTTATATGTCTAATAGAATAATACTCGTATTTATGAAAATAGATAATTGTATATCTGAACCAGTTAAAGCATATTCTGACATACCACAAGGCAGTCACCTTCAATAATTTATTTTTGTAGAGTCTTATTGTATGCTGATGATTTAAAATTATATTCTGTTATTAATAATCTAAATGATTGCTTGTTGTTCCAAAAAGATATTGACACTTCTTTACTTTGGTGTTGATATAATGGTATGGCATTATATTTTTCAAAATGTAAAATTTGAACAATTACCCATAAAAAGTTTCCATTGTTGAATAATTTTACTTTCGACAATAACGCCTTCGATAGAGTAATGGTAGTGAAGGATCTTGGAGTTTATATAGACTCAAAGCTTTCATTCACTCATCATATCGAATATGTTATAAGTAAAGCTAATTCTCAATTAGGGTTCCATCCATATACATTGAGGATATTATATTTTGCATTTGTTCGGTCACAATCAGAATATTGCGATATCATATGGGACCCGAGTTACAACATACATAAACATCGTATTGAACGAGTTCAAAGAAGATTTTCAAAATTTCAAAACTCGTTGTCAGTTACTTAGCTTACGTACTCTGACACAACGAAGAATTGCACATAGCATTATGTTCATAAAAGATGTTGTTGATAATACAATTGATTCACCGGAGCTATTGCAACTAATACCTTTCAATATTCCTACAAGAAATTTGAGAGACCATACCGTTTTCTATGAGTATTTTCATAGACGTAATTTCGGTGTAAATGAAGTTGTAACGCGGTGTCTGATGTTGTGCAACAGAGCAAGCTATCAAATAGATTTTTACGCAAATCTTACGCATATCTTCAAAGAAGCACTTTACCAATATGTTAGAATTCAGTACATAGTTGTAAGAATTGATCTGTAAGGGCTAAGCCCATTAGATTGAAAGTAATAAATATATAAATGTATACCCCATACAAAGGTCCTTCGCGATTTTAGAACATACAGCTCTAAAAGCCACATATTACACCCGATTCTGACCAAATTTCCCACAGAGCATAACATAATGAAGAATCAGAGGAACGTTATGAAGAATCAATAATTAACTGTGTTGAAACTGGACCACATATGTCCATACTTTCCAATATCCCCCACACAAAGTTTTTTCCTGATTTCAGAATCTGCAGCTTTAGTAGCTAGATTTTAATTCGATTCGTACCAAATTTCTCATGGAGCGTTTGGACGAGCAACACTCATGTTCTGTAACATTAGACTATATTGGTTGCTGTTTTCGTTTCAGACAGAGGTGCCGAATAACAGAGTGGTATGGGGTATCTCAATGTCGGCCACGTCCCACTTTAACTTTTTTACTTGTCTTATTTTACCTCGTGCTCGTTGCTGTTTTCACCAATTTTCACCGCAATTTCAAAGCGTCAGTATTACCAAAAACATCACAATAATATTAATTAACTCTTAACTATTAACTATTATTTAACTCTTACGTCTATATCGAGATGGTCATTAACACCAACGTTGCAGACGTACACGCACCAACTGTTATTTGTTTGCGATCACTTGGCATATTGATCCGGTTTTGTACTTTTGATCCTTTTTTTATGCCATTCAGTTAATTTCCTGTTGGTTTTCTAAATTTTTTAGTTGTTACTCAACTTTTGGCCCTCTATTTTCACTGCCATCGTTTTGATTGAATATTGATATTCTGTTTACTTCTTTGACGTCTGTTTTGGTACTTTCTAACCAAATTTCTTCTTTTTATGCCTGTTAATACCCAACATTATTTTATATGCTATCCTGTTTATTTGATATTGTGTTTCCTACCTTATGGAACATTGCCCATTTAAGCATATTTCTCTTTTTATCGCGATTTTATACTTTGCCAGTTTAAACCAATATTTTTCTATTATCAATCAGTAGGATTTAATCTGGCTTTTCTAGCATTTTTCAATATTGCCGTTTTGAACCATTTTTGCCTTTACTGTACCATCTTTACGTTTTTGCATGTTGCTTTGAAATTTGTTACACCTTTTTTATAGTTCGTCACTTTCGACCTTTTTTTCTACATTTCTATTTTCTATCTCATCTAGTTGATTTTATATTGTTTTTCTTACATTGTGATATTTTGCCCTTTTCCCCATATCTGTTGATCTTACTGTTTTTCACACAACTGTTGTTTTCAAACTTTTTTATTTCCCCTCCTTTTGGACCTTCGTCTATTTTCTAGTATTCTCTTTCCCCCTTTTTGACATTTGAAAACATTTGGATCCCATTTCTAATTGATATGTCATCCTGATGGTTTAATATTGTTTTTCTCTTTTGGATCAGTTTTATTCCCTTTTCTATTTTATATCTTATCCTGATGATTTTTTATGGTTTTTCTCACTTGTTGAAATTTTGCTCAATTCGTCCTCTTTTTATGCATTCTTATCCCCATTTCCGTTTTCTCCGTCATACAGTTTATTCGACATTGTTTTACATATTTTTTGATATTCCGCCAGTTTTGGCTCTTTTTTATTTCTATTGTCCCTCATTTCAATTTTATATGTCATCCTGTTGATTTAATATTAATAATAATACTCACCATTTCTATTTCTTATACCTTCCCGAAGATTTTATATTGTTTTTCTTACATTTTGATATTAAGCCCTTTTTGGTCCCGCTTGTATTTCACCTTTTCTATTTTCCATGCCATCATGTTGATTAAATATTGCTTTTAGCATTTTTTCTATTTACTCCCGTTTGACCCTTTTTATTCCCGTTTTCATTTTCCATGTCATCCAGTAGAAATAATATTGTTTGACTAACTTTTTAAATTTCCATCCATCCACCTTCCATGCCATCCTGTTGATTTCATATTGTTTTTCTCACTTTTCTATATTCAATCGTTTTGGCACCTTTTTGTCCCTACACGAAAAGAAAAAGATGGTTACTATATGGTCACGGCAACAATAATATGTTCTCTGCAATAAATGTATGTTCGTCGCAACCATAGTATTGTTTTTTTACAGCAGATTACAGCAATCATACTGTATGATTGTAATTTTTCTTAATTTGAATATGGGTTTTACAACAATGTTATTGGTACGAATCTTATGAAATAATAATGGTAATTCAAATTTTCCAAAAAAAAACTGATTTGGCTTTGTTACACTGAAATATTTTTAATAAAAACGCTTACGTTTTTTTAAATTGATTTTTTCTTTTGTTTAATAAACAAAAGAAAAAATACTATGATTGTGGTGATCATAGTATGGTTAAGTGTGAATCATACTATGGTTGTGAGGATCATAGTATGGTTGAGTGTGAATCATACTATGGTTGTGAGGGCCATACTATGGTTGTGTGTGAACCATACTATTGTTGTGAGGATCATAATATTGTTGTGCCACAACCATATATCTAACAAAAGTATGATGCCCTTCTATTATTTTCCCCCCAACCATACTTTTTTTCTGCGTGTATTCTTATTTATTACGTATCTAATCTTGTAGATTTAATATTGATTTAGCACTTTTCCCCTTTGGTGCTTTTTTCCCCTTTATCTCCTTTTTGCAATTTTATATAACAAAATACCAAAATATTTTTTAAAATGTTCGTCCTTTGGGATTAAAAGATTTAAAAAGGATTAAAGATTTAAAAATGTACAAAGAACCCACTTTTTACCCATATTTACAATTTTTAGCCCCAAATTTGTACCTTGTAGTATGAATTTGTCAAAAACGCAGCTACGGATGAGCAGGTACGAAATTTATTCCCTTAAGTTTTAAGTTTCCAAAAATTACTTTTTACTTTAAATCCATATTATAAGAGACGTCCACGCCTAATTTGGCGATTCTAGCTTCCGTTTGGTTTTGGCGTGGAATAATCACTTGTATATTAGGGATCTTTTTTCGCCATTTTTTCCCCCTTAAGGTACGAATTTGGAAAAATTCCTTCTTGTGAAGCGCCTGTGCAGCAAATTTCATGATTCTAGCTTTAACCGTTCAGTCGGGGCAGTGATCAGCCAATCAGTCAGTAACGCAACAATATTATATACTCGAATATGTATATATTCTAAATACGGAAATATGTGCTGATGGACACGGTTGGTTGGAAAATGAACAAGATCGGCCAAGAGGTAAAATTAAGTCAACCTCTGTAAACATTACAATATTGTGTTTATACCCTCCACCGATAGACACACCTAGTTTAAAAAAGCCTGCATTAAACTTTCACGAAAGTTGTAAAGTATCAATTTGTTGGTGGGTACGTTTATAACAAATTTATTCAGCTAGTCTGGTTCGAGTTTATTTAGTGTCTTAATACTGGTACTAAGCTCGTTCACGAAAAAATTTCAACAAGAATCATTTTTTCCTTTACTTAAACTCACATTACCTGATTAGTGCTATCGACAACATTTTATATTTTTTTGCTTTTATTGACGCTAATTTACACGAAAGTATGATACTGTTGGCATCATTGAAAACGCCTTTTTGTTGTATTTCGGCTTGTCCGGAGATGCCACTCCCTATACTGAGGATTTGGTGCCACTCAGGTCAAGTTTTTTTTAATTGAATTGAACTAGGTTTAACGGTATAACAGTTAAACTTTAAGCAACTTCAAACTGGCATTAATCTCAAATTATTAAATTAACTCAATATGTTCAAAATAATATTTTTTTTTGCAAAAAAAATAGGCAAAAACACATGTGATTATAATAAACTGTCTCATCAATTTCGATAAAAAAAATGTCGTACCAGCCAAAGGAACCAGTTCTTTGTTTCAGCTTTTTTTTGTTTGTTTTAGGAGAACAGCAGTGAATCCGTGTTTCATTAACTGTTATTAATCAACTTGATTTGGAACGAAATCACGCTCGAAAATATGATCGGTAGTCAACAAACGCGGCACGTATATTGCTGTAACCATAAGTCATGTACATTATGCATTCGAAAATAAATTTGCAATGTAGCTCTCTAGAAATAAATATTGATTCCAAATAAAACTGACGCAAAACTACAGTTTTGAAAAATGACCTCTTCGATTTAGATGAAACTTGACACATGTATACTTCTCGTTGTTCTCTGTCATATGACACCTGATTTGTGTTTAGTAAGATCTTGGTTTGTATCTAATTTTGTAAAAAAAACTCGTCTTCTTTTAAAATGTAGGTGCAAGAGAACTCGAGCTGGTTAGTCTTTGTTCAATGTGTAAAAGCAAAAGACCGAAATAATTAAAGCAGCTAAACATATTTTAATTATCTATCGTCTTTTTTGATTTCAGGGCACCGTTTTCCGGTACTAATCATTTCTGTAACTTATTTTGTTGTTAGAAAAAGGATACTTGTACCAATCTTACTATCAATATGGAAAGAAAAGATTGATTTTGGCAGATCACGAAAGCAAAATCTTCTGAATTTGAGCACTGTGTATTATTTAAATTGGTATTCCAACACCCTTGAGCCAAAATTCAAAATACGTGAGTTACTTCGAATTTCATGAAAATCATAAAAAAAAATATCCAAAAGATTGCACAAAACTCCTAATATTTCTAGTGTTACAACAATTTTTTAAATTATTGAATGCAAAGTCCACGAACAGATTAGAGAAATTGAGAGAAATAATTTCCTACTTACACACACCAACCAACAGTTGAAAACTGTAATAAGCAACAGCGATAAATTCGCTGCACTGAAAATTGGAGTATATTAAATAAAATTTAACTTATATTAAATTAGTTTTTCGATTAGACTAGCGTCATGGGTCGCCCTGGTATGATGGTTAATGTGTACGATTTAAACACCGAGTAAGAACTTCTAACACCTTTTTTCGGCGGATATCCAATATTAAATGATAGAAGATAGACCATAAATGAACTCCATGCTCATCCTGATCAGAAAATTATTTGTTGCGTCCTGATGGGTTGTAGTTGGGATCGCTTCAATTATTGTTTTAAATTTACTGCTTGAAATTGGTCAAATTTTTTGGTTTCGTTTTTACACCTCTTACTTGACATAAAAAAGTCTTGTGCAGTCAGATCCGATGACCTTGGGGGATAGCGGAAAGTGGAATTTGTGGATATTAATTTGTTTGGGAATTTTCGTTGCAGTTGTGCCATAGCCGGTGCAGTTGCTCCATCTTGCTTGAACCAAATGCTGTTGAATGGGATACGTCTTCGGCACAGTTTTGTGTTAAAAAATCCTTCAACATCTTTAAATAGCTATCCCCATTAACAGTCTCTGTTACACCGTTTTCTTCAAAGAAGATTGACTTCACAGTGCAGCTTGATGAAACTGCGCACCACGCTGTAACTAGATCTGGGTGCAGTTCCGCTTATGGAGTATTTGTGGATTAGATGTGGCAATTTTGCTTGTTTACATTGCCGTTTAAAATGGGCCTCATCAGACATAAACAGGCAATTTATCAAGCTGTTGTCTTCTTCGGCTATCTAAATAATTTTTTGGCAAAATTCCATTTGAATAGACAAATCCACAGGGTTTAACTTGTTTGTAATTTAAACTTTGTACAAAAACAAGTTTAAGTCATCCCGAATTATCCGTTGTAATGACCGTCTGCTTACTGCAATTTGCACCAATTAGTTTCGAGTTTGAAAACGTTTGGATTTGCCTGAAGAGACGATGCTACAGCCGCTATGGTGTCTAGAACCCGAACATTGGGATCTCAATGGTACAGTCTTCGTGCGATGCTTCCAAATTCGTCAAACATGTTTACCAGCCTTATAATGGTTCATCTACTCGAGAGAGTTCCGCTTAACTCCCGCCTAAATTTCCTTTGGACGAAAATGCAGGACTGCAAAGTATGTACCATTGCACTATCCAAATCTCTTTTCAGCATCCCAAGCATTAATTTTAAAAATTCTAATTACTATCCTTCTAAACAAAATAAAGAATTGCTCACACAAAAGTAATTACGGTTTGTTTTTGTAGAAGGATTCGTGCGCCACCCTGTATAATTGTATCGTACACAGCTGACTGTTTTGAGACAACCTCTCCGTTTGTTTCGCAATATGATGTTAAGGAAAATATACGTGGACGTTTATTGCGTTATTGACAAATACAGTCAAACCTGGATAAGTGGACTGTTCAAGGGACCGAACTTTTCGTTCCATTTACAAGGGTGTTCAACTTATTGTAGTTTCCACTTATAGAGGTTTTTTTCTAGTCGTTTCACTTAAATGGATTTTAACTCTTGTAGTTTGTTTTGGAGAAACTATCAAATCAATGATATAGTTGGTGGTAGACAAAAATGATCATCAAATCAATGTTAGAATTCTTAAGTTTGATTAAATATTTCGGTCAGTGTATAAATATAAATATAACAAACTCCTTTATTGCAGTTGTTGAAGATACGACATTTATGGATTATAAAGACATTAACTAGTCATGTATCCTCCTATGTTTTTAATTTCAAAATATGAAAAATTTAATTTGTACTCCGCCCTCCTATAGTAGCGAAGCACTAGAAGCACTCACAAACATGCATCGCATAAAAATTTTTAAATGAAATGTCAAAATTGAAGCTAACAAATTGTGCAAATACTGCAAGAGGAGCAACAGCAACGCCAACATGACCAACGGAGTAGGTACATCCACACCACGAGTATTTACATATTTTTGGGCCATTACAGGATCAACAGAACACCCCGAGCCTTGTTATCATTTTGCAATAACCTGTGATATGAAAACGCGTTGCAGCCAAAGCAGCAACAACGAACATCTGCAGCAGCAGCGCGCTGCTACCAAATCGAAACGAAATGAAAAAAGTGTCAGTGCGAATTGGAATTGGTGCCTCGGAGGTGTGTACCGAAATGTCATTTGTTGAAGTGCTTGTTAACAAGAATTCCATTTGTCCATTTGCTCAGGGAAATTAATATCTTTGATGATACGAATAGATCCGATAGTAACCGGTTGTGTGTGAAATCGTATAGACTTAGGGTGCATGTTGATATCTGATATACAATAGGCGTGTTCTATTGACACTCACTTCTTAAATAAGTAAATGGTCGCTAAGGCGATATTTTCAAAACTTTTCGAGTAATTGAAATTTATTTGTATACAAAAACTGATGGGCTTTATGCATTATAAACCGTTTGATTTGAAAATTTGTAATTTGTAGTAGAAAAGTTGTTCAGGAAATACTATAAGCGAGTACAAACCGAGATCGCTTAAAATTGCTAAAGATTCGTCTTAAATAAAGTTCTTCCTAAAATGTTTAATTATTTAAAACAAACTGGTTCTAATTCAAACCATTTTTATATTCTTGTAACGGGTGTTTTTATTTTTGACGTGTGGTTTCCAATCTGGCCACACTTTTTTCAGAGTTGATCCTTTTGACAGTTGTCACTTGATTTATATTCAGTTTGGTTTGGCATTTCAAAATGAAAAGACTTACTCCGAAGACGCAGTATAGTGCGCACAGAAGGTGCTATTGTTCCTATGGAGTTTATTGAATAAGTCCATCCACTATCGCGCGCAAAAATTTAAGCTGTGTCCATCCACTTTATGGAAGACTTTGCAGAAAGATGTTTGTTTGCGGGCTTACAAAATCCAAATCGTGCAGGAATTGAAGCCGAACGACCATCAAGCGTGTTCATGTTCAGTTAATGGGCCAAAAACGAGATGGCCACCGATCCTGATTTTTACAAGACAATTTTGTTCAGCGATGAAGATTACCTTTGGTTTAATGGGTACGTTATTAACCAAAATTGTCGCATTTGAAGTAATGAAAATCTTCGAACCATTGTTGAGACGCCGTTACATCCTCAAAAAGTCACTGCTTGGTGTGCTCGATGGGCAGAGGGAATCATTTTTCCACATTTCTTCAAAAATAAAGCCGACCATAATGTTATAGAGCCACAATTGGGGAAAGCTATATATCCTTGTTTAATAACTTTTTCGTGTCTGAATTGGAGGATGTTGATCTGGACAACCATTGGTTCCAACAAGACTGCGCTACATGCCATACAGCCAACGCAACAATCAATTTATTGAAGGAAACTTTTAGTGAGCGCACTATCTAGCGCCGGGGGCCCCATGATTGAGAAACGCTATATATCCATTAATAATGACTTTTTCGTGCCTGAATTGGAGGATGTTGATGTGGACGACCTTCGCGTTCAACAAGACGGCGCTACATGCCATACAGCCAACGAAACAATCATATTATTGAAGGAAACTTTTGGTGAGCGCATTATCTTGCGCCAGGAGCCTGTAGCGTGGCCTCCAAGATTGTGCAATTTTACAACGCTGGACTATTTTTTGTGTTGTTAATCGATGTCGCTTGTCTACGCTGATAAGCCCGACACGATTGACACCTTGGAAGAGAATATTCGGAGCGTTTTTTGCTGACATACGGTTCCAAATGCTGCAAAAAGTGGACGAAAATTGGGCCTGTCGGTTGGAATTTATACGAGCCATCCGCGGCTGTCACTAGACGAAATCATTTTTAAAACATAATGCCAAACCCCTATATTTATAATAAATCTAAATTCTTGGTCATAACATTAAATTATATGCGTTTTATATCTTATTGTAAACCACATGTCGGAAAAAATAACACCCTTACAATGGTGTGCAGTTATCGCGTTAGCGACTTCCTTAGCGAGTTACCAATAGAACGCGGCCAACATATCTTTATAAAAGACACAATAACTAAACATTTGTAAAAATGTCTTCTTATACAACTAATGTATTGATCCGAATACTGTGTCTCTAAAGAGGTATTTTCTTTATCGGTTAGATAAAACTAACGAAAAGGAATGCTGTAAAACGAACTCTCATACTGAGCTCACTTTTTGACTTTTGGCACAAAATGCTTAACCTAATCTTCTTCAACTGCGTACTGGCAACTTCTATATACGGGATGCCCATGCGCGTCTAAGCCCACTCGTGCGCCACATAGTTGCTAGGTACGTAAAAGAACGTGTATTTGTGCAATAGTCGTCGAGACATTTATAGGATGAGGTTTTCTGAGTAAACCACTAATCCCGTTTATAATTCAATGTTCGAACCATCGGTGAAGGTGGTGATTTCGTCCTCTGATATTACAGCTTCCAATGACCAGACTTCCCTCATTGGAATTTTCGTCCAAAAGGGTTTCCTAAGATTCATCCTCGTTAGCAGATAGACTGACTCTTCGTCATGCATATTCTTTCAGTCGGCTGATCTTAGTATCGCACTCTGTCCGTGCGAGCAGCCACATACTAGTTTCCCTTAAACGTAGGACGACCCTTGCTGCACATCTCCTTATGGAGATATCTATGCGTTGAATGTTTCTTATAACCCTTAACCCCATCTGTGGGTGGATCTCAATGCCTCAGTATCTCTACACTGGCGTCCTAAGAAAGAAAGTCACAAGCTCCAAAATTCCAAAATTGAGACAAGGGCAGATTCGGAACCGAGTTTTGTATGTAACTGTAAATGACTAAAAAACGTTAAGCAAAAAAAAACTAAAATGGAGATGTGACCTTCTTTCTAAGGAGGGCAGTACACGTGCCAGGCTTTGGATCTTAGTGAGGTTAGTCTTGCTTTCAACCGCTTTCCATTGGTAATTGCAGTGAACATCCGGTGTATCATCTTTGTATGACTACAAACATAATTCTGCAAAAAAAATCTCCTTCTTTCCTCGATTCAACTTAAATTTCAGTCATATATTAAAATTTAAAGTGTTGATTCATGCTTGAGTTATACTTTAATTCAGCAATCTCCAGCAAAATTATCCTTTGAATTCAAATCACAAATTAAGTGTAATTACAGTACAATTGAAGCATTGAATTATTTTATTCGACCTGAATAGGGTTGATGGTTGAAATTTAAGCTATTGACTTTATTTCTTATTCAAGGCTAATTTTAGGCAAAGTCTATTTAGAATGAGTACTTAGTTTACTTGTACTTCGAAAAATATCAATGAACATGTGCCTCATGGTATCAATTTATATATAGAACATGTCATACTGAAGGGTCAAGTGAAGGAGATAATTAATGCAGCAAATGGTTTAAATGATGAAATAGAACATAAATTTAATTGTAAGAGTTTTGCGTAATTAAATCCATATTTTCTCTATAACAAACTTTTTAGCTTGACATTAGTGTAATTGTGGAGTTTAAAACTTTGAATACGAAATTTTGGCTACGAAAATTGCCTTGTTCTTAGTAGGGACATAAGTACTGTTACAACATTGAACACACCCATTTCAATAGTAGAACTGAACATACCCCGTTAATGTCATATGGGTTTTAAAAGCTAACCTCAATAGCGTTAGTCTGTAATGGGATTTTAAAATTGTTTTAACTTTCATCATGGAGTGGTCAGATAATGAGAACCGTATCGCCGCATTTAGCCGCATGTTCATCGTATTAGCCGCATGTTCATCTACCGATGCATAAAACTGTTTGAGGAGACTGGAGATGTTAAAGACCGCCACCGGTCGGGCCGCCAACGCTCTGTTCGAACACCGCAATTCATCAAAGCCGTTAAATCAAGAATTCACAGAAATCCACTCCGAAAACAGAAAATCATGGCCCGTGAGATGAATACCACGCAAAAGTCCATGAGTCAATTCATTAAAAAACTTGGGACTTTCAAACGACGTATCGAACATTTATTGACTGTTGCGTTAAAAAAAATAGGATTGAAAAATGCAAACGTCTTTTGATGAAGCACGCTGATAACTTGCACAGAAAAATTTTGTTCACCGATGAAAAAAATTTTACCGTTCAGGAAAAATTTAACAAGCAAAATGATAGAGTGAATGCGCGGTCTTCTAAAGCAGCATCTGAACTGATCCCAAGGGTGGAAAAGGGTCATCACCCAGCTTCAGTCATGGTTTGGTGGGGTGTCTCTTACGATGGGGTCACTGACCTGCATTTCTGCGAACAAGGAGTCAAAACATCGGCCAAGGTTTACCTTCAAACCGTTTTGAAAGCTGTTGTGAAGCCTCTTAACAATTCCTTGTTCCATCACAACCATGGACTTTCCAGCAGGATTCTGCGCCGGCCCATAAGGCTAAAACGTCCCAGGCCTGGATTCGAAACAATTTGCCAGCGCTCATTTCCTTTGAAGAATGGCCCCCAGGCAGTCCAGATTTGAACCCATAGGATTACAAATTGTGGACGGTTTTAGAGTACAAGGTTTATCACAAAATATATCCCAACATTGGATCTCTTAAGACTGCTTTGGTTCGAGCTGTGTCCAATTTTCCAATAGACGAGGTTCGTGCAGCTATTGACGATTGGCCAGTGCCACTTAAGGCGTGTGTAAAGGCAAAAGTAGATTCTTTTTGGATACAATATATGAGTAGACTATTGCAAACAAAAAAATTGACCAAATAAATAGAAAGCCAGTGGTATGTCCTTTAAGGGCTCCAAACAAAGTGCCTTGAAGAAAGAAAGAAGGCGCCCTTCTTCGAAAACTATCACTTTTGGCCCAGCATAGACTATATAAAGTTTCTCAAATAACTTTCCACCCTTAAAGCACGATCCAAGAGGATCATTCAGAATTATCTTTCCAGACTACTCTTCATATTTATTTAATTTATTGTAATATGCCTAAACAGCTCAATTTCAACAATAATAATATTGAGTTGACAGATAAATATGTATTAATAGATAATATAATTAAACGTGAAAAATCCTTAAATATTAATCTGAATTGAACTTCAAATTCATGCAATATATCAAGCATCTGAATTTTAAAACTTGTGTGCTAAAGACAGACGTGGCCCAGAGAACAAAGGCAACCCATAAAAGTCGGCGGCGACTAGGCACATTAATATTTTCTGTGGATAACATTTTTAATAAATCATCGAAACATTGTCTGGAAACAATATTTTACTGCCCAATTTTTAAGTTTTATTTTTAAAAACTTTTTAAACTTTGTACATTAGATTGTATTTGGGAAATAGAATTTTCATCTGCAGAAATATTATCATCAATATTTTCTGCGTTGCTACACAAAATATTTTATTTTGCAACATACTATGAGTTATTTATATAATTTCTAAATATGAAGAGCAAAATTTGTACGCGACGACAGATAACAGTATTCCGAAACAAAAACAATCGTCACAAGCAAAAACAATATGTGACAGCGCATAGAGAAAGGGACCTAAGGGTAAAAAAATCAATTTTCACATTTTTTTGATGTGGACAACATCTGAGCATCGAATGAGACCGATCCCATGCCCCAAAAGTGCTCCCTCCCAGAGATATGCGCGTTTTATGAAAGTGATGGTACACCAAAGATACACATGTTGAAATCTTTAAAATAGTTCTCCTGAACAAAACTGGTTTTACCCTTAGGTTCCTTTCTATTTTGCTTGTCACATATATTTCACGTTCTGCAGATGAGGAAATATACTAGGTGATCAACGTGCAATTATTGTCAAGTGACATTATCCCGTCAATTCTTTTTAATATGTAATATAATGTAATATTTATAATGATTTATATAATTAATTCTCATTCTAATACATTTTCAATTTTCTTACTAGAAAATTCAGAAGGAAACATTTAAATTAAATCATTGATGATTTATTTATAAATTTGAAGCTCGAGTATTTACGGCTTTGTTTATTTTGAATTTTATTCTCCCCATATAAATGACCGCGTTGGCAAACCTCGGTTTTGGATATTAAGAAATGTGCTTACCTCTCTGTTTACCATTAATTCAAACTATAAACAAGCTCACTTACTTTGCTATCTATCTTTGTATCGGACAGTAAACAATCTTACTTTCAAATGTATTTGAAAACAGTGAAGTGGGACATGTAAGCTACTATTTTTACAACTCAGTATCTACAGAGTATAAGTATACTGAGTTAGTTGTAAAAAGACTAGCTTACAGAAAGAAAACAAAAGTGAAGTCAATCAAAATCGAACCTACTTTTTCAAACGTATTTGAAGCATGTGACTTTCGCACTCAAAGTAATCGGAATTGCTTATTTTATAAAATCATACTATTCACACGCCAAATTATTAGTATCTACGAGTAAGTTTACAATTGCAGATAAAGGCTTAATAATAAAGACATATCTAAGAACCAATTTTAATTAAAGTGGTTATCTTCCTAAGGTGGTCCTTCTGTTTGTACAGACGTTTGGTAAGATTTCTCCCTCCTGATTTCCATGTGGAATCTGTAAAACAAACACTCATTTTATACAAGCATTCATAAAAATAAATTAAAAATATGAACTAGCCCTAAATTACGTAGCGTAAACACATTTATTGGTATATTCTGTTTTTCACTCTTTAGTTTTCAAAGTCAAAACTGAAAAATATTCTCTTATCAAAAATACATAAATTTCGAAGGTAAAATTAGTTTATCTGTGCTTGACGAACATAAAAAGAATTTCTCGTGTTTATTTTTTGATATAAAAACAAAAATTCTTTCATATCCCACTTTTATAGTAAGCATTATAATAAGTAAGCCGGTTTTATTTGATATTTTCAATGCTACTTCCAAAGTTCAATTATTTTGTAAGTGAGCTTATAAGCAGAAAAAATATTGGAACAAAAGTCTTCTTTAATCCCATATAAAATTCAATTAGTAAGCTTTAATGACACGCGTAATGTTGGCTTCCAAAACCTGAATCGTAGCTGGTTTGACAGCATAGACTTTGGACTTTACGTAGCCCCAAAGAAAAGTGTGTAAAGTTGTGATATCACTTGATCTAGGCGGCCAACACACCTGTCCAAAACGTGAAATTAGCTGCTTTTCGAAATGATCTCTCAATAGATCCATTGTTTGAGCAGCTGTATGGCAAGTGACACCGTCTTGTTGAAACAGAGTGTCGTCAAGATTACGGGCTTCAATTTCAGGTAGCAAAAAGTCCGATATCATGGCGCGATAGCGAGCACCATTCACGGTTACGTTTAGGCCATCATCATTTTTGAAAAAAATATGCACCGATGAATCCACCAGCTTATAAACAGCACCAAACCGTGGTTTTCTCTGGGTATAATGGCACCCCTTGAACCTCTTCTTGTTGCTCTTCAGCCCAAATGCGGCAATTTTATTTTTTGACTTTGCCGTTGAGCCAGAAATGGGCTTCATCACTTAACAAAATATTGGTCGAAAACAGCGGATCTCGTTTCTCACCGAAGACTCATTTCCATAATACAGTTGCCAACATTTGAAGGTAATTATTTTCAAAAAATAAATGCCATAAAATTTCCTTTCAAATTACCAATAAAGATTCCACACTTGATTTGAAGTTTAATATTTTTTTCTGAGAAAATACCTCTAGATGGATCACCCTATATAAATACGTATGTACACTAGAGATCTTCGACTTGTGTGGAGTTGCAAAGTACCAGTCCAGAAATTAAGTTTGATCTGCTTTGATATATTTCGGAGCCTGCATTCGTAAACAGGATCAGTTTTAAAACACCAACAAAAATTTTCCCTTCAATAAAATTCTCGACGTTTGGTCAAATAAATGACACAGTATAACAGAATAGTGCCAGTAAATGCACTCTGCACTAAAATAATATTGAAATAAGTTCTAACGCTCTTGCGCAATATTTGCCTAAAAAATTAAATTCAAAATAAATCTGGTATTTTTAATTTTATTTTCGATGTTAGAAAACCGCTGGACGTTCTGCTCCAAAACTTATATTTCTGTACATTTCAAACCCATTGTGAACAACTTGGTCAATCTTATACAGCACCAAATCACTAGCTATCTGAACTATCAAAATCCGTCTTTTTCCATTTTTATATCAAGATCGTTACATGACATTCTTTTTTGATACTTTTACAACCAATTAAATGAAAATATGAAAGTTTTTCAAACACTTTGAAAATTATTTGCAAAAAAAAAAGTAATTGCTCTTAACTCTTAATATTTCGAACTGAGCACGGTGTTTCTAATTTACTTTCTAAATCGGTAGTATTTTTCCGGGATCCAATTTTACTAGCTACGACCCTTTAAAAGGACATTATCACTAAATGTATGCGAAAAAGCAAGTCACAGTTAATGACACGAAATCACTCGAATCCCAAACGTTAAACCCAACGAACGGCTCAAAAACCCGGATCTCTCGTTTATTCGTTCCATTGCGAGGTACCTATGGAAATTCAATCAATGAAATGCAACACCTTTTAGCAATAACGCCATACATTAATTACGTTGCTTCTGTTTTGCCAATTTAAGAGAAGTACAAGAGTTCCCTCATCCCGTCATCGATATCCAATATGGGCGCATAGATACAACAACACTCGCCGAAACATGCGTAACTGTATGCAACTGTAGTATGTATGCCGAGCTCTCTATGCAACTTTTAATGGAAGTTCATTCCTTTGCAGCCGGTATGCTGCAGTAAACATTTTTCCATTAAATTGCAATTTCTTTGCATGCGATCATCTTCCGCAGCAGCCACAACCGCTTCCCCCCGCAATTGCCGTGGGGTACGTGTCCATTGAGTGAAAAGGTCGAGGAGGACGAGGTGCCCGATGTTATCCGTATTCGAATCGGTCGGTCGCATCGTACGTCGCTGCTTCATAAAGACATTTCAATTTCAGACTGATCTTACAATCGATCGACAATAAATTTTGAAAACAAAATTGCAAAAGCAATAAATGCTAAAACGACCATGCATGCAAACATGTGCAAAGCGATAGTTGGGCTTAAAACCAAAACAAGAAGAAAGGAGAACAGAAAATGAAGATGCCAGTTAGGACTGCAATTTATTGCTGCCGTGTTGCATTTTTATGGACTTGATCATTTTCGCAAGTTTTTTGTCATTCACTTGGTTATGGATTCGTACTTGTATTTATGCATTTTATGATAGCATTTTAGTATCGATGCATACATACTCGTGCGATTACGATTATCCAGGGAGCAGGACACTTGCCCAGCGGTAAAAGGAAGGGCCCAGCAAGGCCTTTAAGGAGCTCTGCTTAGGATACTCGGAGGCATGCTTGCCGCTTTCTACTTTCATCTTAAATTAACACAGGATTTGATTGTTGAGCAAGGCCTTACTTGCTTCTTTCTATTGGAAGCCCTTCTAGATGGTCTGTAGAAAATGATCTTCCAGAATGCATATGAAAAAATATAACACAAATTTTGTTTACTACGAGGGCGGTTCGGAAAGTTCTTAGCATATCAATGAAAGAGAATAGTTAGTTTTTCAAAAATATTTTTATTTTTCAATATAATCCCCTGAAACTTCAATACACTTAGTCCAACGCTTATCTAGCAATTCTATCCCTTGATTAAAATAGTTTTCCTCAAGGTCTTCAAAATAGTGGTTTACAACTGTAATTGCATCTTCATTTGAGGTAAGACGCTTGCCAGCAAGGAATTTTTTTAGATTTGGGAACAGGTAACAGTCACTGGGAGCTAAATCAGGAGAATAAGGTGGGTGGTCAAGCAACTCGTACTTTAATTCGTTGATTTTAGCCATTGTTAAAACACTCTTGTGCGCTGGTGCGTTGTCTTGATGAAAAATTATTTTTTTGTGTTGTAAGCCAGGACGTTTTTCTCGAATTTGTACATTTAATTGATCTAAAAGGTTGCAATAGTACTCTGAATTTATTGTTTTACCCTTTTGCAGATAGTCAATCAATAAAATACCTTTGAAGTCCCAAAAAAACCGTTGCCATAACCTTACCAGCCGATTGAATTGTTTTTGCCTTCTTTGGGGCACTTCCTCCAGCTTCAGTCCATTGTTTGGATTGTTCTTTTGTCTCTGGAGTATAGTGGTGGATCCATGTCTCATCAACAGTTATGAAACGATGCTTAAAATCCATTTTGTTTCGCTGAAAACGATCAAAACAAGCTTGAGAAATGTTCATTCTTATGCGTTTTTGGTCGACTGTTAACAAGCGCGGCACCCATCTTGCAGAAAGCTTTTTCATCTGTAGTTCTTCATGCAAAATTAAATGGACTCGATCATTTGAGATGCCTATGATATTAGCTATTTCATGCTCTTTTATTCGTCGATCATTTAATACCATATCATGCACTTTGGCTATAATTTCTGTTGTTGTTGCTGTTTTTGGACGTCCACTACGTGGTTCATCTTCAATGCTTGTACGACCACGTTCAAATTCAGCAACCCAATTATTTACTGTTGCATATGAAGGAGCACTTTCACCTAACACATTCACCATATCATTATGAATTTCTTGACCCGATAAACCTTTTTTATGTAAATATTTAATGACACCACGCATTTTTAATTTTTCCATTGTAAAAAAATCGCGGATGCGTCTTTTGTGAACACCTGTTTCTATATGAAGGAGTTGCCTTCTATCTCTGCTATGCCATGTGTTCATAGCAGAGATGGAAGTTTCCAAAACACTTAACTTTTTTTTTTTTATACCGCGCTTTTTGTGCTAGGCTAAGAAGTTTCCGAACCGCCCTCGTAAGAGACATTAATTTTAAATTATTTGATTTTTAGTTTTATTTATTTGTAATATGCCTCCACTGGAATTCGATCCTCAACCTTCTGGTTGCTACTCCGATATGCTTCATACTGGCGTACCGAACCAAATTGTATGGCAACTTCAAACGGCTTATATGTATATCTTCACTGCCCATCGCTTTCCCTGCTGCCTTTACTTACCAGGCATGGTAGCATGCCTTTCACAAGAACGGAGCCAGGAATGTTTTATGGATCTCTCTCAGTTAAAATATAAAGACCTTCTTGCACGCTTCCTCAAAGAACGCACTATCGCATGAGTAGAGTTTTTATTGAAAGGCCTTCTAGCAGTCCTTTCTAGAGAAGCGACATGAGAATGTGTGGTGGATCATTTTTCATTTGCAAAGAAGGCCTCCTGAAATGCAAAATTTTTGAAGGCATAAACGAAAGTGTACTGAAAAGGCCATCCCTTGTGGTCTTCTTATGCGAAGGCCTTGCCAATTGTCCCACAAGGCTGTTTTGCAACTGCGTACGGTGCACAGTAGGAAGCAACAATTCTGAAATACCAAAGAAATTCGACTAGGATGTGTTTGGCATAAGAGTATTAAACGAACGTAAAACTGACAAACAGCCACACATTTTGAGGCCTGTGACTAAAGTCGAAGTTCCGCATCGTATAATCAAATAATATTAGGGTTAATCCCAATTTAAAAATGCACAACATTAATAATTCGGCCGCCCAAATTAGTTTTAGCAAGAACGTGTCCTGTTATTCTTGACGTAAAAGGATTTTATCCGCTTCCCCTAAATAATCTTATTATAACGGGTGATCAATCTAAAGGTATTCTTTTAAATAGGGGTTTTTTCACAGATTACGCGTGAGTTGTGTTAAACTTTATTTTTTCTTTTTAGTATTGTTTGCTATTTGCAGGAATAGAAGCCCAACGATGTTACTGCACGTCGCCGTTTCAGAGTTTGGGCTCTTAAAATGCTCGAAGAAGATCCGCTTCGACCAAAATTTTGTTCAGTGATGAGGCTCATTTCTGGATCAATGGCAACGTAAAGAAAGACCCACCAGAACAGGTTCAAGAGGCGCCATTATACCTAAAGAAAGCCGGGGTTTGGTGCGGTTTAGGGTCTGGTAGAATTATCGTTCTATACTTTTTCAAAAAAGAATTGAAGCCCGTAATCTTGACGGCATTGCTTTCAATAGGACGGTGCCACTTGCCAGACAGCAGCTCATACAATGGATCTATTAAAAGGTCATTTTGAAGAGCAGCTGATTTCACGCTTTGGACCGGTGAGTATGTAAAGTCCAAAGTCAATGCTGACAAACCAGCTACGATGTCGGTTTTGGAATCCAACATTACGAGTGTCATTAACGCCATACCGGTCGAAATGCTTGAACGTGTCATCCATAATTGGACCCTCAGAATAGAAACCCTGAGGCGTAGTTGCGGCCGACATATGAAGGAATTTATATTCAAAAAATAAATGGAATACAGATTTTACACTTGATTTAAATTTTTGTAAATTGTCCCTTATAAACATAACTCTAAACTCCTCCAAATAAAACAGGATTTTATTGAAGGCGAGGCTCCATTTTATTGAAGGCGAGGCTCCATTTTATTGAAAGCGAGGCTCCAATGTAAAGGAGATGGAACAACACGTTCCTCTACTAACAAATCTTCCCAGGTAAAAAGACCAGATTTTGGCATATGAGGAGACTTCATGTGATGGAAAAAACTTGAGCTGCATGGATTAAACTGCATATACGTGGAAAATAATTAAATTATCGTCCCACTAAGCGATAGGGCAAACCCAGTGATGAGATCAAGAAAAATAAAAGAGCTACAGAGTTTGAGTTTATTTATTTTTGGAGGTAAATTAGCACTTACTTATACTTATATGTGTAGATCCAGGTACCGATATTTAGTCACTTTTATCGGCATGTTCAGTTCCATTTACCGAAAATTGCAGTGTACTTTAATTTACTATGCTGTTGTGCTGATGGAAACATATTCATATTGCATGCTTGCGATGATTCCATTGGCAAACAATTTGGTTGTGGCAACTAATTGGTTTTCTGTATGTATTATTAATAATATAACTTCTAGAGTTACTGATCCTCAAAAATTGAAGGGATGTTTTTGATGACTTTCAAAGGTATGCTACATGATACGAGGGCTGCTATATATATTTCTGGCCTAGTAATGAAAATGCGAATATTTATCATTAAAAATGATTTTATTGTTATTCATAGCATTCTACAGCATGATTTATTCACTTTTGCATGCGCTCAAACCATTTGTCAAGCACTTTTTCCACTCCGATTGAGACACCTCCAAAACAAGGTTTTTGAACTCTTCAACATGATCTTCTGGCGACGAAAATCGTTGACCACCCATTTTTTTCTCGATGTGCGGGAATAAAAAGAAGTCATTGGGTGCCAAGTCAAGGCTGTACGGCGGATGACCCATCAATTTGACGTTTTGGCCGGTCTAAAAGGCGGTGGTTTGAGCCGATGTGTCACAATGATCCGTCTTCTCTTGTTCGTTTTTCGAATTCCTCCGAAGACTTTAGGCAAACAAATTGTGGTGAACCACTCAGAGTTTACTTCATATGTTGCTCAAGCGGAACAGTCGCCACATGGCCAGTTTTCCCGAAGAAACAGGCGACCATTTGCTTCGAATTGCTTCTTCCACGAACAACTTTCGTAGGATTTGGCTCGTCTTTTAAGACCCACACTGTCGATTGCTGCTTTGTTTCGGGCTCATACGCATAGATCCATGATTCGTCACCTGTGACGATCTTATAAACTTCTTTTGAAGCACCGCAAAATTTCTTTGCACCAATCGACACGAGTCTTTTTTTGTGCGATTGTTAAATTGTGCAGGATTTAACGAGAAAAACCTTTTTACGGCCAGGTGTTCATGCAATATCGAATATATGCAGGTGGAAGAAATGCCCAAGGATGACTCTATCTCACGGTATGCAACATGACGATCTTGCATTATCAGTTCATGCACGGCATCAATGTTCTCTGGCTCAACGGCCGTTTTGGGCGACCTTCATCTTTGAGCGAGCGTCGGCCACGATTGCATTCCTTAAACCAGTTTTTCATAGTGCTAAAGGATGGTGCTTCATCGCCATACAAAGATTTAAGTTCATCGATGCACTCTTATCGTGATAGTCCACGTCGAAAGTTGTGAAAAACGATCGCACGAAAATGTTCACGAGTTAATTCCATTTTTAGCCAAATTGATTTTTTCAAGTCACTGTAAACAACACAAATGATGGTCAGACGTCAAAACGTTCTGAGTACGTTTATGCTAAAAAATGTCAAACTTTCCAATGGAAATGTCAGACGGCGCCAGGCAACACTTAGTGTTGCCTAGGCCAGAAATATATATATAGCAACCATAACATCACATTGCGAAACAAACGGAGAGGTTGTCTCGAAACAGTTAGCTGTGTACGATACAATTTTTATACAGGGTGGAGCACGAATCGTGCTACAAAAACAAAACCTAATTACTTTTGTGTGACTTTTGTGTGTGGCTTATTCTTTATCTTATTTAGAAGGATAGTAATTAGACTTGTTAAAATGAATGCTTGGGATACTGAAAAGAGAATTTGGATAGTGGATGGTACGTACCATACTTTTCGTCCAAAGAGAATTTAGGCGGGAGTTTAGCGGAACTCTCTCTAGTAGATGGATCATTACGAGGCATGTTTGCCGAATTAGAAAAATCGCACAAAGACTGTACCATTGAGATCCCAATGTTCGGGTTCTAGACGCCATAGCGGCTGTAGCATCGTCTCTTCAGGCAAATCCAAGCGTTTCGACTCGAAACTTATCGGCGCAAATTGCAGTAAGCAGACGGTCATTACATCGAATAATTCAGGACGACTTAAACATATCTCTCTATATAGCAACCCTCGTAGCTCATAACGTTCATATGAATAATTTATCGGAACAAAAATAATATGTAGATTCAAGAGGTGTTCACAATTTCGGTTCATATTTGCGACCTGTGCAATGAGATATTGATAGACGGGCGGACATCGCTAAATGGAATCTAATGGAATGGAATCCATCAGCACTAAGTCATAATATTCTCTCCCATAGTGTGGAGTAGTGTTTAATTACAGCCCACGAAAATTAAGTCAAAGTTTTTTTCGCCACCTTGTATTTAGCCAGAAGATAAAATAAGCATCGCTTCTTATCTATACCATTGTTCAGTTATTAATATTTTGCCCAAATTTGGATGTTAAGGAAATCTGGTCCGAACAGGACTGAGATACGTGCCGTGCACTTGATGCTACAGTAGACATTTTATTCATGCGATTGAAGGGGTTTGTTTTCCCTCGCAAAGTCAAACTGAAAAAAGTGATTTCCAAAACAAACTGGTTAGTCATCATTGAAACACTCGAATTGGCCAGCTAAATTACAATAAACACAGGTAAACCAGGTCTGAGAAAAAGACTTTTGAGTTTAAACATAATTTAACCTATAAACAAGACTGAACCTCATTTAAAAAACTGACTCTTATGGGAAGCATAAGAGGTTAATACTAGGCTTAAGCCCGATTTTTACTCATAAACGGTTTATGACGGTACTAATCTTTTGGTTGCAAATAAGGTAACATTGCCAAATCTGTCGATTCATAAAATTCTCTTAAGGACAACTAGAGATATATATGTCAGTTAATAGTGGTTTTTAATTTAACTAACATTTTATTAAACTCAAGTTTAACTTACTTATATATTTAAACTAGTAAAAAAACTTAAGTCAGATGTGGCCCCTATATTATATATGGATGTTCAGAAAAAATTGTTCTGCAATTTTAAAAAAGTCCTTCCATGGTCAAAGAAATAAATTTAAGCCAAATTGCATCAAGAGTAGATAAAATATGACAACTCTAGAGCTAAAGACATAAAATCGGATGACCATATATGTGTGGGAAACAGACCCGATTGTCTTTAGTTTAAATAGCGTCCGTCTTTGGTCAACAAAACATAATTCTACTAAATTTTCTTAAAAATCGGACAACAATTGCCAACTGTTTAATTTGACAGACATTGTTAAATGGAATCAGCATCGGTACGATCGGTATACAAAGGTGGGTCTAGTTTAAAAATTTTTGATAGCTACAAACATTTTTCATGAAACTAAAATAATACCCTGTTCCACAGAGTGATGCAGGGTCAAACAAGAACGAACTATCAAAAAAGAAGAAAAAGTAAAAAAAATGTCGCCAACTTACTTACATATACCCACCACGGACCTTACACTACTAAAGATAAAAAATGGTCCATCCCTAATCTAGCCAAAGCTTCAAAATTGCTCTAATTTTTATTTTAAGTACCTACGTATGTATAAGTATATGCCCATATTGACTATTGATCGCCCGTTTTGACAACGAGGGATGGACGGACGGATTGACAGACGGACGGACATGGCTAGATCGTCTTAGAAATTTCAAATGTTGGCCGCAGCTACTACTCAGATGGTCCATCCGTTGAGTCCAATTTTAAATGACTCGTTCAAGCATTTCGACTGCACGAAGAAAAAAAGTATGGTTGTGGTGACAATATTCGAAGAGGATAATACTATTGTTGGGTATATGGTTGTGATACAACAATATTATGATCCTCACAACAATAGTATGATTAAAATACAACCATACTATGATCATCACAAGAATAGTATCATTCACACATAACCATACTATGATCCCCACAACCATAGTATGATTCACACTCAACCATACTATGATCTCCACAACCATACTATGATCTCCACAACCATACTATGATCTCCACAACCATACTATAATCCTTACAACCATAGTATGTCTCATATACAATCATAGTATGATCCTCACAACCATAGTATGATTCAAACGCAACCATGTTATGATTCCTTTAACCATAGTATGATCCCCAATATAATTTATTAGAATTGGTTTAAGTTGTCAACAATAGATTTGAATTATGAAAATTATTCAAAAATACATTAAATTCAAATTAGTAGGAACGATTTATTTCAAAGTAAAAAAAATAAGTTTAAATAAGCGTAAGCGTTTTTGTTAAAAATATTTTAGTTAAACAAAGTCATAGCAGCTTGTTTGAAAAATTTTAATTTCGATAAAAAAAAAGTACTGTTATTGCATTAGATCCGTACCAATAACATTTATTCTAAAAAGCATATTTAAATGAAGAAAAATTAGAATCATACAGTATGATTGCTGTGATCATATCATTGTTAACATAAAACGCAAAACACAATACTTTTGTCGCACCAACCATATTTATATTATTGCTATAACCATATTTTTATTTTTAAATTTGGCAATAATACTATTGTTACATTTCAACAATATTAATATTGCATCAATTATACTATTGTCAAAACTAAATTAAGTTATCAATGCTATGGTTGCGACGAACATACTTTTAATGCGGAGAACATATTATTATTGCCGTGACCATGTAGTAACCATGTTTTTGCTCTGCGTGTGGTAACTGGCGAATGACACTCGTGATGTTTTGCTCCAAGGCCTGAATCGAAGCGGGTTTGCCGCATAAACTTTAGACTTTACAAATCCACACAGGAAAAAGTCTAACGGTCCCGAAACGTGAAATTATCTGCTAACCGAAGTGTTCTCTCAATTGAAAACACTTGATGCGATTTGTGGGAAGTGGCGTCGTCTTGTTGAAACGAAATGTCGCCGAGATCACGAGCTTTAATTTTAGGCATCAAAAAGTCGGTTATCATGGCACGATAACGGTCGCCATTGACGGTACCGTTCTCACCGGCATCATTTTTGAAGAAATATGGACCGATGATCGGCCCACAAACCACACCAAGCCGTTGTTTTTTTCTGGATGAAGTGGCAGCTCTTGAACCTCTTCTGGTTGCTCTTCGTCCCAAATGTGGCAATTTCGTTTGTTTACATACCCATTGAGCCAATTATGTTGACCATAAGTTGAACGAAGTGCACGAAACACATTCCTCACAGAACGTGAATTTTCGTAATAAAGTTGAACGATTTGTAAACGTTGTTCAGGCGTAAGTCTTTCCATAATGAAATGCCAAACAATACTAAACAAAAATAACATGACAGCATGGCACGACTCACACATAATCTGTCAAAAAAAAGGCTATTGAAAAAAGTATCTCTAATTGGATCACCCTATATATACATGACAAGGTCTCTGATGAATATTTTGTGGTGTTGCACACTCTTGAACGATTACTGGTTTGGCACACTGTGCTGCATTACCTTCCGCAGCATTTAGCCATACTTGTCTGGCAGCAGAAAAACATTAAACTTTTTAATTGACTTTTAAACTAAACCAGCGTTGCGTTGCAATGCTGCTGCTATTGTTTCATAGGTGTTGCATTGTAACCTGTATACAGTAGTAATTTGTGAAATTATTTTCATAGCTCCGCTCTGAGTTTGGCACACACACACATCCCTTTTTCATCGCGCTGTGACGCAGAGTGCGATTCACAGATCTATCGAATGGCGGCGTCAAGGGCTAATCGAACAACCTGCCTTGTTACTTGCCTGTCTGCCTGCTAGTTATGGTATTGGCAATTTACCATTGACTTATGCAATCATAATACGGATGCGTGGCTATGTTCAACGACGGCGTGCTACCAGTCAGCCTGACCAGCTACTTTCGCCCCATCGGAGCGCCTCGCCTCCGTACCATCTCGCCCATGTCCGGCAATTGTGCAAACGAAGTGGCATTGTTTGGCTTAAACGCGGCTCGCTCGGTTGTGGCTGAAAAAGTATAACTTTTAAAAGTTAATAAAATACGCCCAATGATAACAAGAAGTCAATCGTAAAGGAATATTTTGGCCCTGAGGTCTTCATCACATTCGTGGCATGGCTTGACTTGTCGGCACTCTGTACGCTGCAACTTGCCACCGCAACTGATTCATTGATTTCCTTCACGAGACGGGCAACAAGTTTGGCGCTGCTCAACTGTGGCTCCGTGGCCGCGTTATGGGGACGGACAACAATGTTTGCACCAAAGGTGAAACAAGTTCGTACATCCTTTTTGTGACTACTGCTGGAGTGCAGAAGACGAAAAAGAAGAAGCATAAAAAACAATCAATTTGTTGCACAAACACAGGCAATGGCAACTCCCATTTGTGTTGGCTTTCAGCAACTGAATTTATTTATGGCCGACTTTTATAGTTACATCTAAATTGACTTTTAAATTGTAAATTTATCATAACAAAAGTACACCATCACCACCAGCAGCAACACTACCGCCGCCATCGCCCCTGCCGCAGCAGCAACAGCAACAGAGCAACATGTTGCTGTGATGAGCGAGCGTTTGCGTGTCTGTGTGTGTGTTTGCGGCAAACCCATCATAATTTATCTTTGTTTTACATTCGAAATTTGTTCAAATTGACAGATTTTTAATTAAATTCGAAATCAATATATCATCAACATCTATGGTCAGCACGACTAAAAGTACAATTGTACTGTTACTCCAGAACATCGATATATCCAATATTATCGTGTTGCCGATCATTGCAGAGTGGGAAAACTTGTTAAAACACACCACTAAAATGGAAGATGTGAGAGTATTTACTCAGCGTTTTGCACTGTCATTCTTTAATTGGATAATATCCAGAAGGTTAAGGGTGCTTGACATAAAGCTGACGGGTTTTAAACTTAGTCTGCATTGGCCCACAGATAGGTTCCACTTTAAAACCATCCCTATAGGGAAAGTTGTGCTCCTTGCTCGTAACGAAAGTGTTTTTGTTTAATCGGAATTTTCTGAACATTACATTCTCATATGGAATGTCCCAATTTGAATGGAATTATTCTTAACTTAAAATGAAAATTCTTAATTTGAAATGGACAATTTAAATTTGAAATACTCGTATATCTACTCGTAATACTAATGAAAATAGTAGTATGGTACGAGTACGCTATGAGCGACCAGTAATTAACTGTGCTGAAAATAGACCATAGAGGTGTGCATTCTCGTATATCCTCCATACAAGGGTCCTTCCTATTCAAGAACCTGCAGCTCGAACTGCCACATATTACATCCTACGATGTCTAATATAAAATTGACTTAATTTTATATTTGTCCACTAAAGATTATTTAAGAAAATCGGCTTTGTAGGGTTTTTAAAAATTTCTCGAGGTACGGGTAAAAATTTTCCTCGGAATAGGGAAACGTAAATAACAGAAATTCCCGGGAAACCCCCTGTTACTTAAGAACTTCCCATTACATCCTAATAAGGAATAAAGAAGGAACTTCTCTCATATCACGATAAAATTTTAATACTCACTGGTCGGGATCTGCTGTTTAAAGCTGTTTACGATATTATCGTACTTAACACATTGCCACTGTTTTAAATGGATTTTAGGCTGAAGTCATTTGGTGCAGTCCTAGCCACAACTTGACGTTTATCTCATGCTGAAACTTTTAAGCTAGTATGTGCATTTGAAAAAATTATCTTGGAGCTAACTAGTTGCTTTCGCCTAATTTTAAAGACTTTAGGCGATACTTCTATATATACAATCCAGTTACATTCGTATGTAATTGCTTTTAAATGTTGGCTACTCAATATCGCTAGAGAATGCTCTGAAACTATGTACTGCCAGATGCTAATATTTCAGATAGAACACTCATGGTGTAAGTTGAACAAAAACCACTGCAGAAAATTCAGAAAAAAAATCTTAACTGATAGCGTTGGCTGCATGCGAAATAAAATAAGCTTAAAACTGTATTTACTAGAGCATGAATGTTTGGTAAAATTATGGAATTTGCAAAATGTATCGTATAAATGTAGAATATATATATATATATATATATATATATATATATATATATATATATATATATATATATATATATATATATATATATATATATATATATATATATATATATATATATATATATATATATATATGTTGCCCCAAACATCCAATATGTTTGTGTAGATATATTATGCTGAAATACAAACATTTAAATGTTTGTAGCCTGTTCCAAACATATACATACATGTTTGCATGCAAATATTTTTTTCTACTTTATATATATATATATATATATATATATATATATATATATATATATATATATATATATATATATATATATATATATATATATATAAAGTAGAAAAAAATATTTGCATGCAAACATGTATGTATATGTTTGGAACAGGCTACAAACATTTAAATGTTTGTATTTCAGCATAATATATCTACACAAACATATTGGATGTTTGGGGCAACATATAATCGGTTTGTATAAAAAAGTATGTGTTCAATACGTATAAGGATTTTGTCGGAAGAATTTTTTATCGTTTGTTTGGTTAACATTGTATAAAAACCCGTAATTTCAACTGCAAACAATATATATTTGCACACAAGAATATGCTTGTTTGGGAACATTACCACAAACATATTGATGTTTCGATGCAAACATTGATCAAGTTACTTTGGTACCAATAATTGGTGGTGACAACAGATAAGTTCTTTATAGTGATCAAATCTTGTTTTGTTGGCTGTTTAAATATAATATTGGTTATTCCAAGTACTCCGAGTACTCGTATTTTATCGGTTCTAGCCAAAACAAAATCTTTGTTTATGACGGAAACATATTTCAAAATCACCAAAAAATCTATAAAAACTGTAGTAGAATTGTGAACTGAGGTATTGACAACACTTGGCTAAACAATTGTGGCGCAGTACTGTTATTCAAAGTTATATACGGCTCAGCCGGCTGATTAGACAAGGAGTTTAAAGTATATTATAAGTATAAGTATCGCATGCATCCTAATTTATACGACTATGTGACGCAACAAGTATGATGAAATAATAAAAAGGAGAGTAGGTAAAACGTGAACAAAACACAAAATAATGGTCAGACAGTTAAAGTTTCTTGGGTTAGACACTTAAAGCTTATAAACGATACGGCAATATAATAAACGAACTATCAGGCATGCCACAAGTAAAAAATGTCAAGTTTGGCTGTGCCGAACTTTGGATACCCTCCACCAGATTCCCAAATAAAACCAAATTTGGTGCGGAAGTGTGTTCTATATAGAAATCTTTAAGTGCAAAATTTCATTTCGATAGGTCAAGCTTGTGGTGAGTTATCGTCATACTATTTCTCAAAGCCCATGAGACCGCTTGTGTGGGAGGTACCAGTAGGGCCTTTCCGATCTTAGCCAAATGCCGAAAATTTCGTCTTGATAGGTCAAGTGTGTGGTGAGTTTTTCAAGACCCATGAGACCGTTAGTTTGGGAGGTACCAGTAGGACTTTTCCGATCTCAACCGAATTCAGCGTATAAGTGTGTTGTATATAGAAATATTGATGTGTAAAATTACATTTCGATAGGTCAAGTTTGTGGTGAGTTATAGTCATATTATTTCTCAAGGCCTATAAGGCCGTTTGTATGGGAGGTACAAGAAATGGTGGCCCAATCTAAACCATTTTTACATAGATGATTGCGCATACATAGAGATTATTATTTGCAAAATTTCAGTGATTTTGCTCAAGAAACTGAACGGATATTTCCAAATAAAAAACTAATTTTTATGAGGTAGTGTCGGTTGATGGTCTCCAACACCAACTTCCTTCACGTAGAGCTATAGAGCCCATTTTCAATACCAACTATGATAGGTTAACTACACATGTTTGTGCCAATGTTCATGCAGGCTCTATCTTGTTTTCACAGACGGACAACATGGAATTTTACGAGGATCAAGAATATATATACTTTGTTGGGTCTCCGATGATTATTTCAAGGTGTTACAGACAGAATGACAACACATATATACCCTCCATTGTATGGTGGAGGGTATAAAAAACGTTGGAAAATTAATTTGTAATTTGTATTGTGCGTGTAATATTCTGGCTGACGAAAATAAAACAAATAAGAAATGTGAGTATTTTATAAGTTTGTTTCCAATATTTTTATTTACAAACAAATATTTTGGGGAAAAGCATAGAAACGGTGCTCAAGCACCGTGCCAAAATGATATTGCCAGCGGATTTCTGAAGGGAGATCGTGTGGTTGTAGAGAGCTTTGGATAGAGTTGAGAGAAAAATTGAGTTCTTCTGGACCACCACGCAAAGATTGTCATGGATGGAATAAAACCTGGACGGACTGGAAAACATACGGGAAGAAGAAACTGTGCCACAACAAAAACGGTGTATGTATGTATTGTAGAATCTCCGGAATGCAGAGAAGTGAAGAAGGCGTTACTGGCGCCAAAAGATTTGGAGAAGCGGATCGGATCACGTACATTTGTGAATCTGACAAAGAAAACGACGAAGATCTTGATTTTTCTCCCTCAACATCTGACAGTGCTAGGGAAAAAGGAAATGATTTGGCAAGAAAGCGAAGTGTAGCATCATCAGCTAGAAAGAGGCGTCTTTCCCGCACACCATCTCCTACTCCTAAGCGCCACAGATCTCGTTTTCCACATGTATCCTACTCTGAATTAAGCAGCCTTTGATTGAAAGAAAATAAACACTTGGGAAAATTGGTCGACAACAAAGTAAAAAGAAAAATATTGTTTACCTTATGGAAGAACAGTGCGATGATATGCAAAAACAAAATGAAAAATTAGATAGGCTGTGCAATATTTTGGAAGACCATTATAAAGTAAAGGAACTATTGTTAAACAATTTATGTAAAACTATTTTTCTTGACTCCGTTTGTTTTTTTTTGTTCACTTAAAATATATGGTTTTTGTTTTCTCATATGCATAGAGTTGTCATAGCAAATTAGAATAACCGGGGTTTTTAAATTTTCGGAATTACCTAAATCGATCGGAATCTGAAGAAGGTAAAACAAAACCGAACGGAATGGTAAATGCGGAATTAAAATCAGTCCGATTGATTTCTGTGACAGGCCTGTATAAATTAAAATATATTTTCAAGAATGTATAGAAACTTGCTTAACTGTAATTTAGCAACATTACACAGACTCAATCAGAATGTTCGCCACATTATTTCAAATAACAACTATTTTTTTTGTGGCGACCCATTTTACCCGAGTTACGTTCACCCAAAGCTTGACAACAAATATTATTATTTATATAAGTAATCCTTTTCAGATTGGGGCAATGCAATGCAATGGTTATCAAAGCATCCATCTAAAGTCGTATTTATTTTAATGATCAGTTAACCTTTGCAAGGCGGTAAAATATTACATTTTCTCAAAAAGTACTTATAACAAACAATCTATAATAAAAAACCAATACATGTAAAAATGCAGTTCCAATCATCTTTATCTGTAAGGATTACCGCTACTTGTTTTCTTCAACCGAACGTTTCAGTTCCCTTTACTGAAAATTGCCGTCTACCAAATCAACATTCTGTTTTAACGATGGAACACATGGATAGTGCGTGCAACCACCAACATTCGGTTGGCAACAAATCTTTTCTCTGTGTGTAGTTAAAGGACAAATTTTGTGTTGGCAACATGTCCCGAATCTAAATTTTTTCGTTTGCGCATTTAATATTGCTATTAAATGTTCTCACCCGGGAATTCCCACTCGGGGAATTCCCCGTTTCCCAGTAAATTCATAAAGGATTTCCGGGGAACTATTATTTTCCATAACTACAGTCATGACATTTCCAAGTGGAATTCGATAGTACCAATGTTGGAAAGTTTTTACTTTAAAACATTTCTACAAAAATAGCTCTTATTGATTTAGAACAATTTAAGCTTTGGTTTTGCTGTGTAACCGCTTTGCCAACGTTGCCAACGGCTGTCATATTAACAACTTTGTCAACAAATTTTTTAATTCGTAATCCTTTGAGTGAAAAAATTTAAAGAAGCGAATCGAAGAAATGAGGTACAAGCGACTTTTTCTTTACTAAGGTATCAAAAAGATTCAACAATATAAAATCACAATGATAATAGCGATGTTCTTTTCGGGTTACTAAAAAAGCATTAGTATGGAAGTTACTCGGTAAGCAAGCGAGTTGGCTGTTATTCGGTAACGAAACGAGTTAGAGTTACCTGACTTATTTTTGTAACAAAAAATATTATGATACACCCGGCTTGTATAACAAAATCAAAAGCTTATGTTTTTTTATTAATACAGAAAGAAAATGAAAAAAGCGGGAAATTATCATTTCTATAAATTACAATGATGCAAGACAGTAAGTGAAAATGTGTATTGTTAAGACTTAGAGAAATTTCGAGGTAGCCTTATTATTTTAAGAGTGACAAAATCAAAATTGTGGATCAGGCTCGAGACATATTTTAGAAGACATGGTTTGTCAATAAAGTATTAACAAAACAAGAAACTATACGAAAAAAGCTAAATTCGTTTTCCACAATTTGCTTTGCCTTTTTTTATTTGTAAACAAACTTTTGTTGAGCTTAACCTGCCATCTGATTCAAAATGTTTTGAAAAGAAGACGGCTAATAATGTATTCAAAATGCTTTTAAACAAAATGTGCTGGCGAACGCGGAAAAATGTACTCTCCGATTTTTAAAGAAGACAGTGGTGTCGACTTACACGCAGACCAAAAGTATGGTTGTGGTGAGAATATTCGAAGAGGATAATACTATTGTTTGGTATATGGTTGTGCTACAACAATATTATGATCCTCACAACAATAGTATGATTCAAATACAACCATACTATGATCCTCACAACAATAGTATGATTCACACATAACCATACTATGATCCCCACAACCATAGTATGATTCACACTCAACCATACTATGATCTCCACAACCATAGTATGATCCTCACAACCATAGTATGATCCTTACAACCATAGTATGATTCACACGCAACCATGTTATGATCCCTACAACCATAGTATAATCACACACAATTATACTATGATCCGCAATATAATATATTAGAATTTGTTTAAGTTGTCGACAATAGATTTGATCCCCAATATTATTTATTAGAATTGGTTTAAGTTGTCAACAATAGATTTGAATTATGAAAATTATTCAAAAATACATTAAATTCAAAATAACAGGAGTGATTTATTTCACAGTAGAAAAAATAAGTTTAAATAAACGTAAGCGTTTTTATTAAAAATATTTCAGTTAAACAAAGCCAAAGCAGCTTGTTTAAAAAATTTTAGTTTCGATAAAAAAAGTACTAATATTGCATTATATCCGTATCAATATTATTTGTTCTTAAAAGCATATTTAAATGAAGAAAAATTACAATCATACAGTATGATTGCCGTAATCAATTTATTGTTAACATAAAACGCAAACCACAATACTTTTGTCGCACCACCACATTTATATTGTTGCTATAACCCTATTTTCATTTTTGAATTTGGCAATAATACTATTGTTACATTTCAACAATAATAATATTGCAGCAATTATACTATTGTCAAAAGAAAAATGCAGCTAACAATGCTATGGTTGCGACGAACATACTCTTTTTGCGAAGATCATATTATTATTGCCGTGACCATATAGTAACCATGTTTTTTCTCTGTGTGTAGTTGCTGAATTAGACGATATTTCTCTTAGTGGCGTTACTACAGATAGATCATTTGAGAATATTTTTAGTAATGCCATAATACTCGTAAACGCAAATCAAAATGTTGCACAGAATAAAAGTCGATTACATTACAAATTCATAAAAAAGGATTGAAGTTTGGAAAGCAAGTGGAAAAAACAAAGAGAAACGCCACCAATTTATTTAATTTTCTTCTGACAATCAGTGAAAAGCAAAAGAATATTTTCTACAACTTGGCAGTTTGTAAACAAATTTGAATACAGACTGTCAGATGATTCAATAACTCCCCTTTCAGTACTTAAAACATATTAAAAAAATATTTTTTTTCTTTAATCGACTTTTTTATATAAGTATATCCTTCAGGGTTTAAAATGCTAACGCAATTTTAGTTAAAAGTACAGAATTTGTCAATTAGTTTTAGCATAAAAAAGTCAAAACTAATATGCGAACAAATGCTAAAACTAAATTAGTCGTAATATTCAGTTAGCGTTAGCAAAATAAACTAACGCTAACCAAAATATGCATATATTATTAGCAATGGAAGAAGAAGCAACTGCTGATTTTGCTAACGTCTTTGCTAAATTGTGCTAATTTGGTGACTAATTTCGACTTGTGTGTTTGGTTCGGTTTTTGTGTGTAACCGAAAATTGTGTTCGGCTCGAGTACGGTGTTGCCTACCTTTGATAGACAATAAGTTGTGTTTTTAAAAAATCGCATGAAACAATATTGCTGTGCGTTTCTGTAGCTGTTAAAGGTATATATATAAAAACAAGTGAAATTAATAGCACAGAAATAATTCGAGGTAGGTACTCGTATATATTTACATATTGTTTATACATATAATATAATGTTATGTACAATGACTAATAAATCACTGCATAATGGAGTCCACATGGTTAGATCCGTTTAACTTCCAGCGGGAATGTTATATGTTCCACATTTAACATTGGATTGAGGAGATGCATAACGAACTCTGAAAATGCTGAAATAATAAATATTCGTAGAATAAATATTATGACTGTTTATCCTAATATTCTCAATATTTTTCAAACATACATATTGAGCGTTTTAATAGAAAAATAGTCCATCATTTCGCGTTTATTTAGGGCATTCGTTCAGAAGTTATTGACACTGTTCGAAAACGGACAAAGAGAGAAAATAGAAACACTACGAAAGCGTGCTATTGCTCTTTTGAAGGCTATTTATTTAAAAAATCTTGTATCAGAAATCCCCACTACGGTACCACTATTGGATACTTTGCGTCATGTTCCGTTGACAACACTGAAACCAGCTCAAATTTTTTGCTAACGAAAAATGGTTAGTCAAAATTAGCAAATTTTTAGCAGCACATTAGTCAATTGTGGTTAGCAGAGGTGTGTCATTTTTTTGACTAACGCTAACGCGAGCTAACGTTAGTCGGACATTAGTTTTAGCTCTGGCTTGTGGAAAAGATTGTTAGCATTAGTTTAGCAAAATGATGCTAATGGTTAGCGGACTGGTGCTTTTAAACCCTGATATCCTTAGTTTAAATATGTATACGCAAGTTGCTATTTTTTCCTATATTTTTTCCGAATTGTCTGGCTCCAGGTCACGCACAAAATAAAAAGATAGTGATTTCTTTAATTTATTTTGTTAATTATATTTATTTCCCAATATAACATTTCCCTCGAGATCGACGAAAATAAATATAATTTAATTTAAAACACCTCTTGGATTTAGACTTAGTAATAAAACGAAGGCTGTATAATTATCCAGTATTACCCCCTGTTTTTATATTTTAACGTCTCGTTGAAACAACGAACGAATATTCACTTTCATCCATATGTGTTTTTGGAACACAAATCAAACATTGAAATTTGAAATTTTTGTAATGTCAATTTGAATGTGTTGGCAAACGAATTCATTTGAATTACAAAAACCCAAATAATTTTCCTTTCGACTACTCGCAATTTGTTTCGTCGCAGACGATTTCTTTTATTAAAACAGTCAAACAGTTAAGCCAACAAGGCTTAGGTTTCCATACAATTTCGTAGTGTTAACCAAAAACACAATTAACGTATTGGAAAATAATCAGTGCTAATGCCATAGAAGCATGTTCGCGTTATTCATGATGCCCGAGGAGTTGTTAGTTGGCGTAAAGTATCACCTGTTTATCTCAAATATAAACTCGTATATAAATACACCAAGTGTTTTTATCATCGGCAATAGTTTCGAAAAAGATAAAAATAATTGCAACAACAGTTTATTATTAAAACACACACGATGCAATTTCCAAATGAGTAGTGTTGGAAATCGTTAACATTCGTTGAGGAAAGCTTGCAAATCTGGCATTTAAAAGCACAGCCATTACATTGCGCATGACACCCTAATTGTAATAAACATTCTGCCATCTTCTCAAACACATACATGTTTGTATGAAAGAAGAAAATTCTCAATAGTCGCCTCAAACAGTTGGCACATATGTGTATGTACAATTAATTTCCACAAAAAATGTGGCAACTTTCGACTACAGTTACTAGAGGTGTTTATCTTTTAAGACTCAATACGGAATTTATCCAGTCTTGCGAAAAAAACGTAAATCCGCAAAATTATTAACAATGCAAAAAATCAATGGTTTTTAAATTAATGCTAAAGTACCGATTTCTATGTGCTGTGAAGTCAAAATACTTATGTATATCCGTATACACAAAATGTTTTTCGTTAATTAGATTTATTTCCGGTTGATTTTTTGTTCACAAAAGAGCACATGTCAAAAATGTATGTGGCAATGCAGAAAGGGATCCAAAGCCTCAAAGTAGGTGGACTCAAAACTTTTATCTTTGGCTACTTCTAAGCCATGTGAAATATTCTATAAATTGCAGTAGCCGTTCGGAGCCGGCATTCAACAGTAAGTCGAGATCAGTGAGTGAAAAATTATATCGTGCACAGCTCACTGACTTGAAAGAAGTTCACCGTTTGTTTTTTACTTCTCTTACTTAAATACGTGCAAAAAATTGGTATTTTTGTGCAATTCTAGCTTTTAAAACCAATGGTACATTAAAGTTAAACATTAGATAAATAAAGGGTGTTGTTTTTAGACGCGTGGTTTTCGATCTGGCCACACTTTCTTCGGAGATGGTGTTTTTGACAGCTGACACTTGATTTATGCTAAATTTGGTTTGCCATTTTATGATGAATTAACTTACTCCGGAACAACGTTTGCAAATCGTGGTAAATGGGCCCAAAACGATTTGGGCACCGATCCTGATTTTTTAAAGAAAATTCTGCTCAGCGATAGAGCTTACTATTGGTTGAATGGGAACGTAATAACCAAAATTGTCGCATTTCGAGCGATGAAAATCTATAAGCCATTGTTGAGAAGCCGTAACATCCTGTAAAAGTTACTGTTTTGTGCTCTATAGGCAGAGGAATCCATTGGTACATATTCCATCAAAAACGAAGCCGGTCGTAATGGGACAGTCAATGGGGAACGCTATAGAGTCAAGATTAATGACTTTTTGTGCCTGAATTGGAGAATTTCGATGTGGACGAACTTTGGTTCCAACAAGACCATACAGCCAACGAAACAATCAAATTATTGAAGGAAATTTTTGGTAGGCGAACTACCTCGCGTCGTGGGCCTGGGACCTGTACTCCAAGATCGTGCGATTTAACACTGCTGGTTATGTGAAGTCGCTTGACTACGCAGATATGCCCAACACTTTGACAGAGAATATTCGGCGCGTTATTGCTGCTATATGGCCTTAAGTGCTGCAAAAATTCAGAAATTGGGCATCTCGGCTGGAATTTATTCGAGCCACTTGCCCGAAATCATTTCTGAAACATAATTGCAAACCCTTATCTTTATAATAAAGCTAAATACTTGATAATACCATTAAATTATATGCCTTTCTTCTTGAAAACCACACGTCGGAAAAAAAAACCATTATTGTGTAAAATCTTCATGAAGAAAAAAAATTAAATAAAAAGCGGAATGGACGCAATTATTTGTATCGAAAATTAATAGAATTGCGATGCCCCTCATAACTCGGGAGGATTGTTTAAAATTTTAATTTTTGGATATACTTTAAAGAGATAAATTCGATTTTTGGAAAAAAATCTGCTAATTTGTAATTGTGAAATAAAAAATATTAACAAATTTGCAAAACAAAACTCTCCAGCGTAACCTTTTCTGCACCTTAAGTATGTACAAGAAAAGTTTTTAAATTTGAAAGGATCAGCGCAGAAGTTTTAAACTTAAATGAGGCACCGACTTTAAAAGCATGAGTTGAGGGAAAAACGCTTAAAAGTTTTAAATAACACTGAGTCATGCGGAAGGTGCGTTAGCTTAAATCGCTGTATTTTCGTTAGCTTTATTCTTATAGTTTATTACGAACCGAACTCGAAGAACCTGCACAATATTCTGTTTTCCCATAACGAAAACAGTCGCTATTGAAATTGAGAGGATGTTCGCATATAGGCCCCATACGAATGCACTGCCGATTTGGGGTTTAACCGACTTTACAGCGACAAATCGTATCTATTGTCCAAATTTGGCTTGAGGTGTTATTTTGCAGACAGGGTTAACTTTGCTAAAACTAGACCATATCAGCGATCCCGATTTGGAGTCTGGCCGACTGCTGCAAATTTCATCAGACTTCAATGCAATTTTGTTTGTAGCGTTGGTTTACACACAGGAAACACACTGTTTAAAATCGACGAGAGATCTAACCTATCAATGTTTGTTAAATGTCACTAGCGATCGACTCAGAATCACTATCTGATTATATTTATCGATGTCCGTCCGCCCTCCCCCCCCCTGTTCATATATTGGGTTAAAAAAGTACAGGTTGCAAATATGAACAGATTTTGATAATACTTGGTATATTCGGACGACCCCTTTTATAATTGATCTACAACGGCCGATATTTTAATATCATACGTTGGCTTTTCATCCGAAATCGACAAAACTACAAAATGTTAAAATTACTATATCGGTCCATGTTTTCAAAAACCTCCCACACACAGGTTCCTCCCGATTTGAAGTTCTAGAAGCCACAATTTGTGCTCGATCACGCCCAAAATTAGAATATTACGTTTTAAATGAGGTGAAGCGCCACAAATTTCGCACAAATTATTTCGAGTTTTTTATGGTTCGTAATAAGCAACTGTGGTAAAAATAGACCACATTGGTCCTGTAATATTAAATCATATCGGCCCATGTTTTCGAAAAGCCACAAAGGTCCCTCCCGATTTGAGGTCCTGCAGCTTAAGAAGCCACTAATTTTACTCCATCAAATTGTGTATGGTGCGTTTTGAGCCAAAAAGCATTAACTCCAACATATTTAGTCCGACCTTGCTCAAGCTCCAGAAAAAAGTTCTTAAACCTCAAAAGGTGTTGGGTATCTTATATTCGGCCACGCCCGACTTTAACTTTTATTACATGTTTGTGATTTGTGATAGTGTTCTTCTAAATGACCGATGTATATCCTTTATACATAGGGGAAACCAACATTGGATACTAAGGCTATGGAGGTCATGTTGTCGGTCTCGCCCGACTAAAGATTTTCCTACTCGTGGGATCTGCATCATACCCGGGGAATTGTCGCAGGTAATGTTCCTAAAATATTCTGATTTAAGATATTTTTTGGAGGGGTAAAAATTTAAAAGGTCAGGCTTTACTAAAATTGTGTTGTCCTGGAACAGAATGACCGATTTGTACAATGTCTGTGAGAATGTACATGTGCATTTTTACAATGTCTGCAAAAATGTGCATCCGATACCGATATATGTACGTCCATTTTGGAATTCCCGAAAATCGAATTACGCATCAATTAAAAAAATTTAAATTTAAAAAAAAATATACAATGCTGTTTTACGCCAATGGTTTGGCCATAACTCAGTCATGGCGGTCCGACAAATTTGTTTATTACTGTAAGACTTATTCGAAAATTTGCTAAAATTTAAAAAATGCGAAAGCTATTCAAATTTAAAACTATGTAAATTTAGAAAATAAATTTTGATTACATAATCTATACCGCAGTGTTTCTTTTGTATAACTCGAATTTTGTAAAAACGGATGGACCCCTTACAGAAAAACAATTTTAAAGTTTTTAAACCACCCAAGATAACAGCTTTTTAGTTTAAGTAATAGCGCACTTTTATCAAAAAATGCAAACCAATTGACCCATTTTACTTACACACGGTAGATGTTGCAATTTCTTGTTATTCTTTGATTGGTTGAACTTGCATATTGCTAACTAAGCAGATTGTGCATAGTAAGCAATGCTTTGCCATAAATTGCTCGGCAAAAATATGCAAGCCAATAGTCTTGCGAAACCAATCAATAAATCGTCTACATAAGTAGAAATGATAATTAATGTTAATATTGTTACGAGTATTGTATAAATACTCAATACAAATATTTACTTTCACTAGTCAACTAGTGCAACTTTGTGTAGTGTGTTATTCATTCCACTCGCGGTCGTTTCTAGTTGCTAGTGCTCGAAAGGCAATACAAAGAAAAATTAGCCTCAATTTTGATGTAATATCATAATTGGAAACCACTGAACGGTTTTGTAAAATTTATAACAACAGCCATTTTTACGATTGAAGCGCGTTATAAACTTTTCGAACAAAAAAGACTTTTTTAGGTGCGTATTGAATATATCGAGCCTATGTCAAATAACAATATAACGCATCAAATTCTTAATGTTCCGTCATCACAAAACAATTTTATTGCCTGCTTAAAAAAAACAGATGATTTGGCACTGACAGAAATTTATTCTAAACCGCATGTAGTGTTGTACTCGTATAAGCTAGGTAAGAGGCCAACAGCATCTACAAAACTTTTAGCAAGAAGAGTTTAAATTACACAAAATTAGAACCACTTTGTTTTTCAAGTGGTTCTAATTTCCGAAAAGTTCTAAATTCTGGACGTTTTTTATTTTTACAAAAAAGGCGAATACATTTTTCCAATTTTGACTTTAATAACATTTCATTCAAATTACATCTCATAAATGTTTCAAACTTAAAATAATTCATTGAAGTAAAGCAAAATGATATTTTCCAACTGCTGGAATGCGGTGGCAGTGTATTTTATAATAGTTAGTTTTTGCGTAACATGTAATCTGTAATAGTTGTTTGTTTTTTAGTCTTCATTGATTCTAATTTCCGAATTGTCAATGCATCAAAATGCTGGTTCTAATTTCTGGAAGTTCTAATTTCCGAGAGTTCTAATTTGTGAGCGTCTACTGAGTATCGTTTAGGCATCGCGTTCAATGTTTTACTTTCAGCTGAAAACAAAAACAATTGGCATCACTGGTGTACGTCACTTCAAAAAAAGAACTAAGGTACAAGAGGTGTCATCGGTGAATTCGAGCTTTGCGGCGAATTCACGCTCATGTGCATGGGATGAGGCTTTCGTCAATATAAGACATGAAATCATTGAATGGAAATAATATAATAAGCGGAATATATTTAAAGTGATACATCGCTCTAATTCTGTATTGAAAACATTTTAAAAATGTCTTTGAACTATCTGTTTGAGTTCATTTAACTATTCACATTCCCCCCATCACATTCACCCAAAAAATTCTCGTATAACTCAAAGCACCTCTTTATGAAATTGAAACTTTTTTGTCACGTCCAACTTCGCTGCGTATACGTATCAGGGTTCTTTTATGCATGGCGAGCTTTCGAAATATGCGAAACAAAAGCTCTGACTTTTTATTACTCGTACCACCAGACAGTCAGAGCGAGCGGTGGTGCTTTTGTACATTTGCATGTGTGAGTGTACTGATGGAAATATTTATATGTGTGTGTCCTGTTGTTACTCACGTGCAGTTGAAATCATCACACGCGAATGGCAGGCAAGCAAACAAGCGACAAATTGGCCGTGTATTGATTAAACAACATCGGCGAAAGCGACACCTACCCACACTCGTATCTGGTAGGACTTTGACTAACGCACGCATTATTGCAAAAGCTGTTAAGTAATATCCGCGTAAAGAAAATAAGCAGAGTGAAGAATTTCCGTGCTAGAAGAGGAACTGGACAATGCTGCTGCCACAACAAACCCGGCCAGGATGCATGGAACGCATGGTGAACGTGTTGAAGTCACCGATTCGACCGAAACACATCCGGTTGTCGGCAGTGCTGATTTGTATAAATCAATTCGTAAGTGTTTGCTTGGGATTCGTTTGCATTGATTTGCATTCTGATGGGTCGACCGTCAATTTCAGTTCATTGCCATTATTCTGCTGTTCATTGTTATTCTGGCCTACATTCACATTGAGGAGGCCAACTCGCGGGCTATTGCCGATATGGAGGACCAGAGGGACAATGCCTACTACAGCTTGCCGGACTTGATTTTGAATCGCCTACGTTTCCATTTGGCCAGCGATGTTACGATGACGTCACGCGTCCTAGCGTCCATACTCGTTTGCTGCTCCTCGGTGTACCTGCTAAGTGCCGTCGGTCTCTTGATTGGCATCTACAAAAGTCGTGAGGAATTTGTGCTATTGTGGCTGGTGTTGCAGTTGCTCTTCTTTGTAGCTGGATGTGTGTTCATGTTCTGGGTGTCCGGTTGTGATTTTGTCGAGCATACAATTGGAAAGGTCTGCTTCTGTAAGTTGATCTTGTTGCAATGATTCTTTCGACCACAGCTTACGTCCGTTTATTTTTCCTTTGACAGTTTTAATGTCGGCCACCGTGCTCTTGTGTGACGCTTCCATGTGGTACATAATCTACTGTTATTATCACAGTATTCGGCTAATGAACAAATTGCGTGAAATTGCAACTGTGGCCATTCCATGTCCCCCGCCAGGATCCGTAAGTGTTGCGCAAACATAGTCTAAAGCTTAGGTGTGTGTGTGCAGTAACAAGATATTTCGCATTTGCTTTGCAGGTGCCGTTCCATTTCCGACGTGAAAACATGTATCTGGGAAGCAATGGCTACAAGCACATTCTATCAGAGGCCCCCGATGGCAACTACTGATTTGCAGGCCATACGAACTGTATGACACAACATGATTACGATTAATTTCTATTTCCACATTTAGCAAACGAAGAATGTTTATTAGCGATGGTTGCCAGCTCAATATGACCAAACTTCCGGTGGGGATATTTAAGCAGGGGCGGGACATTGTGCCACATTCATACTGAGCTGGCAACCCTTGGCAATTGCAAATAAGCGGGAATTGAAATATGGTGTGATATTTAAATTAAGTCAACTCAACGATATTAATTAGATAGCTATAGTTGATTGTACAAGATACCTACAATATATAACACAAGTACACGAACACATACATATTAACAGACACGTACAGGTACACGTACACATACAGACGAAAAAACCCTTTCGATCTATCTTTTATCCTTCCTTCCAGTGGTTTATGATCTAGTCGATTTGTAGCAAATGCACTTAACAAATATAAACACATGCAATGTGAATGTATCGAATATATATCAAATGAATATACATACTCGTATATATACAGCATGTATGTATGTATATAGTACATATACTATTAATAAATCTATACTCGTATAACATCGAAAGATATACGATCGAATACTCTGGAGAACTTCTGGCCAAAGCTCCTGCCTCGTGTTTTATTTCAACGTGACGAAAAATTAAAAATAAAATATTCCATCGTATTAGGACTGGGCCAGAGCCTTGAAATGACCCCGCCTACTTGTATATATTTGTGAATACACTACCGAAAGGAAATTGTTCAAGGATGCCAAACAAAAATATGGTCGATCATGAAGTGGTGGATTGTGCGCCAGTGCTCTTAGGCAAGTTATACTGAATTGCAAAAAAATTTGCAAACTTGTAAATATTGGGTGAAGCCTGCCGCCCACTTTCTGAATAATGGCTTGTTCTATGTTTCTTCAAGAGATAATTTTTGGGAAAAATCATTTTTTCCTCTGCTGAAATTGACATTGCCACATTAGTGTTTTCGACTTATTTTGCGTCAATTTACATGAAAGTATTATTAAATTTTGGCCGTGGCTACGTCTCAGATGGTCCATCCGTTGAGTCCAATTTTCGATGACTCGTTCGAGCATTTCGACTGGTAACTGGCGAAAGACACTCATGATGTTTTGCTCCAAGGCCTGAATCGAAGCGGGTTTGTCTGCATAAACTTTATACGTTACATATCCCTTCAGGAAAATGTCTTACGGTGTGATATCACACGATCTTCTCCGAAGTTTTCTCTCAATAATTCCATTGATTGATGCGATGTGTGGGAAGTGGCGCCGTCTTGTTGAAACCAAATGTCGCCTAGATCACGAGCTTCAATTTCAGGCATTAAATAGTCGGTTATCCTGGCACGATAACGGTCGCCATTGACGGTTACGTTCTCACCGGCATCATTTTTGAAGAAATATGGACCGATGATTCCAACGGCCCACAAACCACACCAAACCATTGTTTTTTCTAGATGAAGTGGCAGCTCTTGAACCTCTTCTGGTTGCTCTTCGTCCCAAATGCGGCAATTTTGCTTGTTTACATACCCATTGAGCCAGAAAGGGGCCTCAACGCTGAACAAAATTTTGGCTCGAAAACGCACGAAACACATTCCTCACAGAACGTGAATTTTCGTAATAAAGCTGAACGATTTGTAAACGTTGTTCAGGCCTAAGTCTTTCCATGATCAAATGCCAAACAATACTAAACGAATATAACTTGACAGCATGACACGACTCACACGTGATCTGTTAAAAAAGGCTATTGAAAAAGTACTTGGACCACCCCATATATATGTGCTGTTTTCTGTTAAGACTAGATACGACATTTTTCCAGTCTTGTGAAAAACGCAAAAGTATTAAGAAAGCAAAACTATGCACTATTGTGCAATCAGCTGTTGCAGAATGTCACAAGTAAACAAAATCCAATTAAGATTCTTTTAATAAATCTTTAAAAAGTACCGATTGCTAAGTGGGGTGAAGACGACATACTAATGCCCAATAAATGTCCTTTCTTTATTGGATTTGCCTCCGAAAGGTATTCTCTGCAAAATAGCACATACTCGTATGTATCTTTTATCTCAAATTCTTGTGGCAGTTCGGGTTGGGATTCAAATATCACATTAGGTGAACACAAAACTATTGTCTTGGACAACTTGGGTTGTAGAGTTTAGAATCGAACTAATTAATCACTCTCGCTTTTAAAGTATGTTATTTGTTGCACTGGTCCTTTTGTTCTAGTGATAAAGCTACTTTGTAGTTCTTTGCGTTTCGTTTCGATGTTTTTGCTGTTGATGAAATTTGTACACACATACATATGTATGTCGAAATCGTAATTTTTTTATGAATTAGGTAATGGAACTTGATTCTTGTACTGGTCGGGAACCCAAAAGTCGCACAAAGGCACCAAACTGTCCGGCTTTACTCATGGACAACACCGATCGAGTACAATAAATCTTTTCTATAAGCCCGGCCTTAGGCCGATCTTTGTGGTTCTTCGAAAGAAAAGAGAAAGTTGTTTCCTTAAAAGATATTTTTCACCAGTTACATTCATTTCTCTTCGATACTTTCACAACTCGTATTCTTATGACAATTTAAGCATAGATGTCGCTATGTAAAACTGTTTTTTTTATTATATTTATATTTTGGTCGCATTGATTTCCAAAATGTTTAGTATAGTAACACCTCTTTGATTTAGCCTCGATAATAAGACTGCAAAATTATCCAGTGTTATGATAAACCTCAAGGCTTACATTTCCATACAAATTTTTATCGAGTGTTAAAAAAAACACGACTATTATTTAGCATCAAATAGCCAATATTGCCGCACCACTCTGTGGAACAGGGTATTATAAGTAAGTTACATGGCAAATGTTTGTAACTACTTAAAATATTTGAGCTTGACCTTTAGTTATCCGATCGACGTATAATCACCTGCTGGTTCTATTTAACGATGTCTGTCATTCCGCCCGTCCATCTGAAGCTTGTAATCAAACTACAGGTCGCAACTGATGTCCTATTTTTCTGAGATTTAAAGCGTTAGTTTTTGAACCAAGAACGGACGCTTTTGAAATTAAAGAAAATCAAGTTCAGATTAAGATAAAGCTCCCACATATATGACTATCCTCACGCAGAGAAAAGATATGGTTACTATGTGGTCACCGCAACAATAATATGTTCTCTACAATAAAAGCATGTTCGTCGCAACCATAGTAGTGTTTTTTGAATTTCATTTTGACAACAGTAAGATTGCGGCAATATAACTATTATTGAAATATTACAATAGTATTATTGCAACTTTTAGAAATGAAAATATGGTTGTAATAACTATATAAGCATGGTAGGTGCAACAAAAGAATTGTTTTTAAAATTTACGTTAACAATAATATGATTACGCCAATCATACCGTATGGTTGCGAATATGAACATAACAATATATATATATATATATATATATATATATATATATATATATATATATATATATATATATATATATATATATATATATATATATATATATATATATATAAATATATATATATATATATATAAATATATATATATATATATATATATATAAATGAATATATATATATATATATATATATATATATATATATATATATATATATATATATATATATATATATATATATATATATATATATATACATATTTATATAATTGAAAAAATCTGTTCAGGTTTAGATATAGCTTCCAAACATACGAGTATATGTTCATTCGATTTTATGTACTTAGCTCTAGAAGCTACATATTACATCCAATCTTGATGAAATTTGGCACACTTTGTTTTTCCGAACAAGGAAGGAAAGTTTTATATTTAGATATAGATTCTCCTTATATATGTTCATCCGATTTTTCTATTTCGTCATAACATTTATCATACGTTAGTTTTTTGGACGGAAGGAAGAATGTTGTTTATATTGAACAAAATCGGTTCAGATTAATCTACAGCTTTCCTACATATGTTCATCCCATTTTATGTTTTTAGCTCTAGAAGCCACTATTGAAACTAATCTGAATGAGGTTTGGTACAAGCAACCTACTAGTGCTGGGCGCTGTTGAAATTGAAGCAAATCGGTTCATATTTAGACATAGCTCCCACATTTCTTACAAATTCATATCTGAAATTAGTTATAAAATCTGGGTAAAAACATGTTTGCATTTGGCTTCTTTAAACTTCCAAGAGGGCTTGGTATAATATTGTCGGCCACGGCCGACTTTGGCTTTATTACTTGTTATAACGACGTTGAACAGCTTGTTTACAGCTTTTCAGTAACGAGATCACATAATTTATATACCCTACACCACACTGTGGTACAGGGTATTGTGATTTAGTGCTGATTTTTGCAACACCGTAAAGGAATAGATAGACCCTATGAAAAGTGTATTCGAATAGCTCCCAAACAAAGCTCCTATCGATTTGACCCCTGCCAGAAGCCACAAATTCAATAATTAAATTGGTGAAGCAGAACTTCATTGGGTTATATTTTCGTATAGTCCCCATACAAAGGTCTGACCAATTTCAAAACCTACAGCTCTTAAGACCACATTTTACACCCGACTCCTGCCAAATTTCGCATTGAGCGTTGCGAGTCACTAACACATATCTCTGTTGAAATGGGGTCCCACAAAAATGCCGCGAATAAAAAACATTCAAAAAAATCATTGATGTGTTTTATTTTATAAGTGTTGTCTTAAAAACAGTGCTGGAAAAATGAAAAATGTTGCTGGCGCCTTTTTATCATTTTGCGATCACAGCCGATGCCGATTTTTTGTCGTGCTGTTTTCGTACGCACGCTCCCAAAAAAACGGGTATAAAAATAATTTGACATTTAGTTGCGTTTTGTCGTTTCCGTCTGAACAGTATTTAAACACACCTCCTGTCTACATTAAAAAAGAAAAACTTTTATTTTAAAATATTTTAATTAGTTCCTACGAAAATGTTCTATGAAAATGTTATATGAAATTAAGTGTGTTCGTTTACTTTCCCAAAAGTTTCTACTTTTGAGAGCGTAAACGAACAGCGTCAAGTAAAAATTTGCAATGAAACAGCTGATTTTGTTTACTGTTTGCATTACATTTCATTTTATTCTGAATTTTAGAGTGTTAAGATTTGTAATAAAAAAATAACAAATTTGCAAGTAAACGAACACAATTATTAATTTATAATTCGGCTGAATTGGAGGCCTTGAACTATGGACGTGGTCTATGGCCCTAGGGACTTAAATCGTCCCCTTATGTTCGGGGACTTATGGGTATCTAGAAACACGGAAATGCTTTCACCAATCGAAATATGTACCCTTATTTAAGATTTGTGTGACCACCTTGAAATATGGAAATATGTGTATAAAAAACATAAAATGGGCCTCTATGAACTCAGAAACAGTGGCATTCGTCTAAATTTAAGACCGTAATCTAGGGGCTTTCTATGACAACGCAATCCATGGTGGAAAGTATGCGAGCTTCGGCATGGCCGAACTTAAAAGCGTTTTACTTGTTTAATCTTATTATTACTAAATCGTGATAGAGGAACGCATGGTACCTTTCATCGCATTTTGCCGGTGTGAGTGGGCGGGTCCGTTTTATCGATGTCAGGCCCGCATTTTTCCAGGAGTGTTTAACCCAAGCTAAACAACAACAATTCTAAAAAATTAGTTTTAACCCATTTCTTACCGGCGTGTGTTTGAACACACGTTTACGATTTCCCGAGTTTGAGCGAATATAAAGAATAGATATAATTAAAAATTTAAATGCGAGTGGTGTTAATGTTAAGAGTTCATCTATTACCAAAAAAAAAAAAATTTTTTTGGAAATATTTCGTAATCCCCTCCTCTTACAAGGGGGGGTTTAGAAAGTCTCCAAAAAAATACTATTTTTAAATTAATTAAATAACATATATACAAAAGTTAAATTTATTATTTGTGCATTGGCGTGTGTTCCCAATTGTTCAAAAATTAACATAATACACTTTGCCCACTGTGCTAGTACGTATTTATGCCTCTAGGTGGCAGTAAATATTGGCGTGTGTTTCACCACACGCTGGTATCGATAATGAGTTTCACCACACACTGGTGGATTTGATATTTTGGTACCAATTGCAACGTGGTTGTTTACTGAACAGGTGTTTTCTTTGTGTTTCAACACTTTAAGGTATTTTTCTCAATTTTTCGAAATATTCCATATTATTATGTGGTATTGTATTATATTTATTTAATAATAGTGCAATTGTGTAAAATGTCGTACCGAGGGTTCCTCACCAATGCAGAATTGCAGGACATAATTGATAACTGGAGCGATGAAGAGTGTGACCATCCATATAAGAAAACGGAAACAATTGAGACTGTCATTTGTTAGCCCCCTGATAATGCTACCGGTGATTCTGACTGTGAAATAATAGACGATGACAAAATATCAACGAATATTATTTTCGATAAGACCCCGTTGGACGAAATAGCAGGTATAAATTCTTAATTGTTTTTATTGTTTTTTAATACTAATTATGGGTGACACAGACACTCTTGAAGTGATTTACACATCCACTATATGAAGTTCATCAGATGGAACCGCAACCATCAACGTCAAAAGATATGCCCAAAAATAAATATCGTCCGGCAACCGATTTCAAACCGGTTTGGAAAAAAAACAAAGAGAACTGCATATGACATTCACCCTGTGCCTGAACCACTGATAGATGAAAAGCTTAACCCACTGCTCCAAACTATAAGCGAGAAAAGCCCGTACGAATTATTTAAATTATTCTTCGACGATGAAATAATTGATCTGCTTGTGGACGAAACAAATAGATATGCTGCCCAACGAAATATCAGCAAAGTGTGCGACAAATATCTAATACAGCGTTTCATGGGGATTCTTTTATTTTCCGGGTATCACAATGTCCCACAAACCTCATTGTTTTGGAGCTTAGATCCAGCGTTTGGCATTCCCATGATTCGCCAAACAATACCGCGAAACATGTTTATGAAATTGAAAGCTAACTTTCATATCGCTAATAATGACACTCTGGATACCTCTGATAAGTTCGCGAAAGTTCGGCCATTGTTTGACATGCTCAACAAACGTTATATACAGTTTGGTGTTTTTGCAGAGCATTTATCGATCGACGAGACTATGGTACCCTACTTCGGCCGCCATTCAGCGAAAATGTATATACGTGGAAAACCAATTCGTTTTGGGTATAAATTGTGGGCTCTTTGTTCCGATGATGGTTATATGTTCCAGTTCATCCCATATTCCGGTGCATCCAGCATTTACGATAAGACTTTGGGACTTGGTGCATCCGAATGATATTATGGTAATTCGTTGGCTAGATAATTCTGAAGTTACCATCGCAACCAATTATGACGCAATCGATCCTATGGTAACGGTACAACGATACAGCAGAGAAAAGAAGAAAAAAGTTGGTATTCAACAACCTCTCGCATTCAACAATTACAAGAGGCATATGGGTGGCGTCGACTTACACGACAATGGTGTTGCCAATTACCGTATCGGCATTCGTGGCAAAAAGTGGTGGTGGCCGCTCTGGGTCCAATGTTTGGATAGTGCTGGTGTCAATGCATGGAAACTGCACTGCTTAGTAGCAGCTTCAAAAAATGAGAAGCCTATGTCACAGCTAGACTTCAAAAATTCGGTGACAAAGTCTCTGCTTCTTTCGTCGGAGGATGCCATGGTTGATATTGAACATTCGTCTACTGAAGATTCAGACAATGATTATAGGCCGCAAAACCTTCCTAGAGTAGACGCATTGCACGTTCCATTTAAAACTAATAGTCGTCGCCGATGCATTGTGTGTACACCAAAAGCCACCATATTCAAGTGTGAGAAGTGCAACGTACATCTACACTCAGAAAATTGCTTCAAACTATTTCACGAAGACAAACAATTTTATTTAAAACGCCGTAACACACGTTCAAACAAAAAACCAAGAATTGAATAATTCAATGTTATCCACTTTATATTCTGAAATAAATATTTGTATCTGAAAACAATAAATATTTTACATACTTGTACTTACAGTTTTTTATATAAAATCCTGTTTTACTCATTCACTTTCTTCAATACGTCACATATAAAGTTAAATAATAAAACAAAAAATTGTACCGAAAAAAACAATTCAAAACATCTAACAGTAGCAGCGTGTGGTCAAACACACGGCAGTTTTCAGAAAAACTGAAAGTAATTTTTGATTTTTTTTTTGTCAGAAAAATTGTACCGAAAAAACAATTCAAAACATCTAACAGTACCAGCGTGTGGTCAAACACACGGCAGTTTTCAGAAAAACTGAAAGTAATTTTTGATTTTTTTTTTGTCAGAAATTCTTCTATCTTGAAAAAAAAGATGTTTCTGAAAGTTTCATCAAAAAATTCCAATGTTGAAATTTCTGGTAATTAATGGGTTAATCAATATCTGACACATTCCTTTAGTAAAAAGTGAATATTAAAGAAATTTAATTCCTCGAAAATATTTTTTCTGTTTTTCTGTCATTACTCGTTATTGTTTTTATTTTATTAGAAAAAGCATTAATTTTTAACTGTACACATAGGCAATCCATCTTAATTTTTGCGCTCACAAAAGCTGCATAAATTTACAATGATATTCATTCATTCATTCATTCATTCATTCAAAAGTGAATCGACTCACATCACACAATGTGTGCAACTCAGCCCTTGCGACCCCTTGCAGGTGCAACAGCTGCTTTTGTTGTTGTAGTCATCATTGTTGTTGTGGTTGTCACATCGTCGTCCTCTGCGCTGTAATCAGTATCAGTCACCATCATTGTGATGGCCTCGATTAACGTCATATTCAAGTTGGGACTTTGAATAATGCTCGGAATGCTGATCTGGAACTGTAACAGCACCACCAGATATGTTACCATTGTCGTCAAAAGCTGCAATTAAGGAAACCAACTTCAATTCAAATCGATACCGATCAGATAAAGGTTTAATTTGGTATATGTATATTCCATTATGCGAGACCATAGACATTCGCCTTTCCATAAAACCCTCCACCGATTGACTCACCCCTTTGAAGAGATTACGATTGACGTCAAAGAAGCCACCGCAATTGATGTTTGACGGATTCATTTCGGTGGCGCGCAGGAACATGTTGATCTCCGTCTGGGCATCCGAATTCATCCAGTTCAATTCGACCATGAGCAGTTTCTTTTGGAAATTCGTGCGAACATTGAACGATGCATTGTGGGCCTGGTCGCAGATGAAGAAAAGGAGGCATATATTCCACAGGGCCGTTATGGCCAAACCTATGTCCTTAACGCCAAATCCCTCGGACAGCTGGGACATCAGACCGTAAATGGACAGGGTGATAATAAAGAACAAATACAGGCTGAGAAAAGTGAATGTGTAGCATGTCGCAGTGCCGGTGTCCCGGGTCAACTTGCTGAGTCGCAGCCAGAGGGCGCGATGATCGGCCACCATAGCAGCAGGTCCAATATGTCGTAAAGCCTGTTAATATGAAGGAATAAATCGACATTAACTTCTCTTATAATTTGTTAGCACCGGTTTGATTTTTTTTCTTTTTAACTCGGTCCTTTTTCGAAAATCTAAAGAAAATCTCACCTTCTGAAATCGTTCTGCCAGTATGTATGCCGTCGTGCTCAAGGCCTCACAAATTAGATACCACCAACCTCCCAACATGGCTGTCAAATTATCCAGGATACAGTAGGGAATAACCTAGGGGCGATATTGAAATTGAAGCTTTTACGCTGCTGGCGATTGTGAAAACTCACCTGCACCAGATTAAAATCCGCCATTGTAACGTGGGTTACAATGACCGACAGAATTGAAAGTATGGGCAAAATAATAGCAATATTCTGGGCACGGCGTCGGAGGTTGAGGGGAACACTATGCCCCGATATTTGATAGTACAGAATCTAAAGTATAGATTAAAATACAAAATAGTTTTATAGTTCATACTTCGCGGCGCAGCTGTACCAACCTCAAAATCATCCCAATCGTTAAACAAGTCACAAATTTTACGTGTCTCCCACCAAATGATCGGAATAACGAAAATCGGCAGAATATTCACAAGAAATAGATATGCAATCACAGCCTCCTCGAATGGGCCACTCAACGATGTGACAATCATGATGCGATGATTTGTAACATAAGCAACGTATATCTGTAAATATATGTATAAAGAAAGGTTAAGATTTAGGTTGTAGGAGTAGACAACTCCACATGGTCGCAGCACTTAATGTAATAAAGATGAATTCAATGGAAACGGAGACTGATTATCGCTAGAGCCTCTGTAAAAGAGGGACGCTACCTCTTCATAATATTAATCACTCATGCAATTTCTTCAAAATGGTAATAGAGTAAAGGTATCCCTTTTGAAAACACTAGTTTGAATCACAAGAACGGAGCAAACCTGCAAAAGCTAGTCATTACCAGGTACTGCCCTCATTGCCTTTTGTATGAATGAACGTCAATAAGTAGGCCTTCCTAGTTTACTTTTTCGAAACGTGCTAAATTGTATGCTCTTCCTCTAATTTCACATTTTTTTTGTCGTTTGTTTTGAATAATTAAATTTTTTGAAAACAAACACCACAAAAACTAATTACACTGAATAGTATCGTCGTGTACAAGTAATTCGAAAGGCGGCCGAATTTAAAGTGGTACATACTTTTGATTTGCTGACAAAAAGTACACTTTTTTGAGTATTTTTTTACAAACCATAATTTTCATCGGGAGGGTATACTACTTTGTTTGCTTATAATTTTTGTTTAAATTAAAGAGAATGGGTCTTATATTGATAAATGTTTTATTTAATGTCGGCAATTTTGTATGGAATACAATATCAGATAAATGTCCGCCTCTGTTAGCCTTACAAATGCGATCCCTTCTTGAGCAGCAGTAATGTTTTCTGAGCCGATCTTGCAGTACGTTGTGGTCCATGATTGGGCCTATCAGCTACAGACCCTCTTTCTTCAAAATCATTCACTACACGATAAATAGTGCGTTTTGTTGGCACGTTGTTTCTCCCAAAATTTTCACGTAACTTTATCATCGTCACAGTAATCGATGATTGATTTTCATAAAATGTTCAACGATTTATCAAATATTTTTCCATAATAAATTTGCCACGTCTCTACTTCACGACTGCCAAATATAAACTGTCAAGACTAATGTTTACCAAAATGGCGGCAAAACAAAGTAGTATACCTTCCTCAATCCCGCGACTGCCGGTTCTTTGTACCGGTTTGACCCGAAACTCTTCGGCCAGGGGCAGTCACTTCAACAATTTGTTTTTTGTTCGTCCATTTTATCGTCGTGGGAGCAGCAGTTCCCGGAATGCCTGCTCCGAATACTACTGGTCCGAGCCGGGATCGAACAAAACCCCGGACCTTGGATCTGCTCGGTTTGTCTGAACCGTATACACCATCGTGCTACGTCTGTAAGGTGTAATCGTTGCATGGAGGGGGTGCACTTCAGGAGCTGTTCGGGTCTGAACCACATCAGGGAGTATAGCGAAGCAGACTTTGTTGCCTCATGCTGTATCATAGAAGTTAGCAGTGGGTCTTTAGATTTGGTGTCACTATCATTTTTGTCGTCGTCGTCATCATCATCCAACTACGAGACTCCCCCGCAGTCGCCCTCGCAACAGCATCAACATATACAGCATCTTACACCACAGATTGCTGTTGCCACTCCTGACAGTGCATCAATTTTGCAATTTTATTGCAATGTCCTACGCAATAAACTCAGGGAGGTAATAGAATTTATAAGTCGGAGAAACATTATGGTCGCTGCGATCCAAGAAACAAAGCTGAATGCCACCTGCAGCCTGCGCAGTTGTGACGGATACAACGTGCTACGTAAGGATCGCAACAGAAGTGGAGGTGGGGGACTTGCTTTCCTGTTACCCCATTCTGTGCAGTACAAACCTATTTCGCCTAAGCTTGACTCCAGAGACCCATACATGGAATGTATGGGGGTAGCAGTCAAGTCTGGAACTGCCGAAATAGAGCTGAACAACGTTTACATCCCGCCGGTTGGTAGCTGTGCCCACGTTATCTGCCTGACATTAGCAATCTACTACAAGGCAATAACCGCTTGGTCCTAGGAGACTTTAATGCTCACCACGAACGACCAGAGGGGCATAGCTCTGATAGCTCTACTAATTGATAGCTCTACGCTCTGCACAGTGAATGAGGACGCCCCCACGCGGATTATGGGCGATTGCCATAGCTCGCCATACATCACTATGGTATCGCCTGGACTGATCAACGACGTCACCTGGCAACCCGTCATCTTACTAGGATCGGACCACCTTCCCACAATTATCTCCATAAATAGACCATCCGGTTTCATAACCTCTGAACGCCTTACGTTTCTCAATCAAAAAAGGCTGATTGGGAGGCCTTCAGAGAAGCCACAAACCGCAGCTTTAATAATCTAGCTATTCCTTCGGACGTTCGGGTAGCCGAGAAAAAGTTCCGGCCATCATTAACGCAGCAGCCGCTCGCCATATCCCTGCTGGTCGAATACCCGAAGTACGGCCAAACTTCCCAGCAGAGGCAGCGGGACTCGCAGACGAGCGTGATGACATTCGTCGCTCCAACCCTACTGACTCTAGAATTAGGGATCTCAACTCTGAGATCAGTCAACGAATATAAGCGGAACAAATGGCTAGACCACTAAAAGCAGTGCAACTTGAGTTCCGGAATTGGTAAGTTGGGTACGGACGGAATCTCATTGCTGATGTTAAAGCACTTGGATACCCCGGGAGTACATTACCAAAGTGCTCAATCTATCGCTAGCCACTCACTTAATTCCTGATTCCTGGAAAATTGGCAGAGTGGTTCCGCTACTGAAGCCAGGCAAAGACGTGAAGGAGATTCGTACACGCCGATCTCCTTGCTTTCCCTAGTAGCAAAGACGCTTAAAGCACTGCTCCTTCCCAGCCTCATCGAACACTTTCCTTGTGCTGATCAACAGCATGGATTCCGCAAGCAGCACAGCACAACAACTGTTTTACACGCCATCACCACACGTATAAGTCGCGGCCTTAACCAGGGCAAGCCTTACGACAGGACGGTCCTCGTGGCTCTTGACCTAACAAAAGCCTTCGACACGGTCAATCATGCCACTCTGTTCGAGGACATTGAAGAAACGTCCCTTCCGCCCAGTTTGAAACGTTGGGTCGTAAACTATATGTGTGGGCGCCAGTCATATGTAGAATTTAGACAGAAAGTCGAAGCCCCGTAGAGTTAAACAAGGAGTTCCCCAGGGTGGAGTTATATCCCCGGCTCTGTTTAACTTCTACCTCTCTAAACTTCCTGCACCACCAGACGGCGTTGAAACTGTGTCGTACGCTGACGATTGCACAATTCTGGCGTCAGGACCTAAAGCGGATGACATATGCGCAAAAATCAACTGGTACCTCACTGACTCCTAATCATCAGCCACACTGTTTACTGCATGGACCGCAGAGGTGCGGTTGTCACTCAATGTGAAAGTCGATGACGTCAACATCCCGACTACCAACTACCCCAAAATCCTTGGGGTCACATTCGACAGCCTTTTTCGATCCTCTGCACATGCACAGCTATCTGCGATAAACTCAAAAGTAGGAACAAGGTCTTCAAGTCACTTGCCGGCAGTACTTGGGGAGCCGACAAAGATACCTTATTAACCTCTTACAAAGCGATCGGCCGGTATGTAGCAAACTACGCAGCACCTGTATGGTCGGCGAACGTGGGTACGACGCAGTGTAAGAATATTCAGACTTGCCAGGATGCCGCCCTCAGAACATCGACAGAGTGTCTTCTGAGGACCATCTGCATGAGGAGACGAAGGTCCTTTCCGTGCGCAGACACAATTTTCCGCTGTCTAAGCAATACCTGCTAGGGTGTTTTCACAGCAGTCACCCTACTCACCATCTCTTGAACAGGATGCCTCCGCCCAGGCAGTTCAGGTACGATCTTCATGATTTAGAGAGAGAGGTCCAGCGATATAAGAGAGAACCTTTAGATCATCGAAACAATCAGGCAGGTCTGAACAACATTCACGCCGATGAAGTCGCAGCAGCAGTATCCAGCTACCGTGTGAATGTAGTGCTAGGGGAACATCCCTCGGAGATTTCACCTGAGGAGAAGGTACTACCTCGGCCGCCTCAATTCTAACTGGGCACGAATTAATGCTGACGTTCCGGGCATCTGTCCCGCCTGCCATCAGGGACCACATGATGCACCTCCTTAATTGTCTGACCAAGCCCACTCAGCTGATCACCAGGTCTCTGTGGACGCATCCAGTTCAAATGGCGCGTTTCCTCCACCTGATATCGAAGGAGATCCCCCATAGACGAACGAGACTTCAAAATAAATATATTGTTGTTACCACAACAACAACAACAACAGTATACCTTACTGGCGGACACCATGTACTTAAAAAAAAAGAACAGTTGCTGGACGGATCAGTTCATATGGCCCAAAAAACGTTCCACATGGCCCAAAAACGTCCCACATGGTCAAAACGAGCTAACAATAGTCTGTAAGAATATATCGGTACTAAAATTTAAGAAAATATTGCTACGCTTTTTTGGTTAGGACTAAGGTGCGAACCAACTGAATATAGCTCCCGGTTGAAATTGTGTGGAGCTAAAATTTTCAGATTTCCACAAATTCATTGGCGTCTTTTAACAGCAGCCATATCACCTGCGAGACTCATTGAAGGTCTGTTCCCTGTTGACCTGGCTAGAACAACAGTCAAAGGGGACTTAAAGAAACCATTTCTCCAGATTACAGAGTCATGTCCGATTTCAGAACTATGAGTTCCACACACTCCAACTGATAGAAGCACAATGTGTACACCAAACGAGTATATATAACAATCTAGACATAGGCGACGAAACGGTCTATCTGAGATTATGGTTTCCATCGATGGTCTTCCTATTACCAGCTGCCATGCAGCAAGTCACAACGTTCGTGTGTTTTGCACTGACCACGCTCCATACTAGTCATCTAGGGATTTGGGTTTAAGCCAAGCCTCCACCGTTATAAGAGATTTCAACTAACCGTGATAGCAGAGTTAAGCCTCTTGTCAGACCTCGTAGCCAATTCCTAGATTCCGTTACATACAACATGGGTCAGGAAGCCATTCCACTGAGGTACGCTACCATGCGACAGGTAGCGGATTTGTATGTCAATTTCTTCGGTACCAATTCGAAGCTGGGCATAAGGAACATAACTTTCCTATTGGTCCAGTTCTATCAGTCAACTCTGCTGAAAAACTCACAAAGACACAACTCTTCCTGCGATTTGGGGTAAAATAACAGCTACAAAAGTTCTGGGGAATCCTGACTACCTTTAGGACTAGACTTTAGGCTGCCCTCGAAACTAAATGATACCAACAGTTTTTGATCCATCCTACATGAGACTGCTGGCCCACATCCCATTAAGCGACAATATAATTCTTGCACTCACCTTTTGGGACCTGCTGCATAATGCCACCTCCAAATTTACGAAGTCAAAAACTTCCGATGGAAATTTGGTCGAAAAATCATCTTTCCTGATAAGACGCATTTTTATCTCGGCGGCTTTGGTAACAAACGAAATTGCTGCATCTGGGGCTCGGAAAACCATCAAATTATTGTCGAGACACAAATGCATCCACAGAGAATGACAGTTTGTCATTGGACAATTTTTCGTCGATAATGAGGTCAACGATGGGCGCTACTGTGTCATGTTATCCGATTTTTTTCTTACTGAGATTGAAGACATTGTTTGGGCGACTTTAGATTCATACAGGATGGCGCGCTGAAAAGAGGGTCTATATGACGATGAGTGGGTTAATAAACGATAAGCAAACTTGGCGCACACAAACATCGATTGCGATGTGTCACAGGTTGCCGGATGAGCAACCTAGATGGACAACTCAAATAGTAGTCACAAGTTTAACCCGATCAAGCTCAAATTTTGCATTATACGTTATAAAAAATGCACCATACGAAGGTCCTACGTGATTTCAAAACTGACCGCTCTAAAAGCCACACATTAGATTCGATTTCGACCAATTTTCGATCGTTTGGAGCGTAACGAACAACAAGGCATACATGTCTTGTTAAATTTTACCGGTTCATATTTTCGATGAGCTGGCACACAAAGGTCCCTCCCGATCTCTCCCAAATTGTACATGGTACGTTGTGAGCGACACACAATGGTCCTTGCAGATTTTGAAATCGGTAATTTCTCAAACCACATTTTATATAGATTCTTACCAAATTCCAAAGGTTGTTACGAGCGTCCAATAATATGGAAAAATCTATTGAACTCTTTTCCCAATCCTCAAAGCGGTCTTGCATTCTACTCGTATTACGAGTTTTCCACCTGCTTACAATTGTTTGGCATAAGCTTCTTAACTTTAATCATAGTCTATTATAATTCATCTTCACTATTTGAAATACAGCATTGGTAAAGACATAACTATTTTTACTGCTCTCCAACCTTGTTTTAAAATACGTAAGGGCCCATTCCCAAGGTATATACCGTTTTAGCTCAAACGTATTTTTTCCGAAAAGGAAAGAAACGGACAACTTTTGCAATGTAAACCGATTCTACGCAAACCACGCTTTCATCAACAATTTACTTTTTAAAAATATTTTGTGGCTTTTCACCTCAGAATAAAAATAAGATCACCTTTGGCTATAATTTTAACACAACATTTTTCACCCTAATATATTAATTTGGGACCACGCCAATTAATTCTCGTTAACTTTTGTTTGTTATAGCATCCTCAATAATCTAGGAATTTGTGTTAAAATATTTTCACTTTTAACAGAATAGCGCACAGTGATTGATTTGTCGTTCTTACGAGCATTATTTATACTTATAAATATTAAAATGCAAAAAAGTAAACCGTTGTTTTAAAATTTGGCGCAGCAATTAAAGCAAAGAAAAACATTAAAAAAGACAAAAGTCAGGCAGGTTGACTGATATGAACCCTTCTCCGTGCTTACATTCTGAGTTTGTTTAAGGTTGTTCTTAAAATGTGAGTTAAATAGCGGGAGGAACATACTTCATGGGGGCTATATGAGAGCAGAGATAGATATGATAATATTTCGCCGGGGTTATTTAGAGGTCACACATAACGAACTATGCTTTATTTGGGCTAGATAACATTAATATTGTGGCCTGCAAAGTGACAGGACCTCAAATCTATAGCAGATAGCGGTCTAAGCTTTAGTAGGGTTTTAGTTCGGCAAAGACATCAAATCAGAAGGAACTTTCGAAAAGGGGAGTCCAATTTGGAGCCCAATTCACAATGTTTAATTATATATAAATTAAGGCAGTATAGAATATAAAATGATGCTTGTAGATAGGCAGCTTAATCGATGTACGAGTATGCATTAATTTAATTCAAAACAGTTTGCAAACATGACCAGAATATCGTAAATTTCAATGTCGTTGTAAGCTGTACTATTTATAAAGAGGAATATAGGTGCTCTGATTCGGGAGTTTGAAATGTGGTCACTATTACCGGCACGACTTTCAAACGAAGTCGTTATAAGTGATGCTGTCGATAGCAAAATGACATATTACGTCGTGTGTAAAAATAGAGGGTGATCCATCTAGAGGTATTTTTTCAGAACAAAAAATAAATATAAAAATTCAAATCAAGTGTGCAATCTTTATTGGTAATTTTAAATGACATTTTATAGCATTCATTTTTTGAATATAATTTCCTTCAAATGTTGGCCGCAACTACGCCTCTGAGTTTCCATTCTGAGGTTCCACTTTTGGATGACTCGTTCAAGCATTTCTACCGGTATGGCTTTAATGACACGCGTAACCTGTCCAAAACGTGAAATTAGCTGCTTTTCGAAATAACCTCTCAATTGATCCAAATTACCTCTCAATTGATCCATTGCTGTATGGCAAGTGGCACTGTCCTGTTGAAACCAAGTGTCGTCAAGATTACGGGCTTCAATTCCAGGTAGAAAAAAGTCCGATATCATGGCGTGATAGCGAGCACCATTCACGGTTATGTTCCGGCCATCATCATTTTGGAAAAAATATGCACCGATGATTCCACCGCACCAAACCGTGGTTTTCTCTGACACCTCTTGAATCCTTTCTTGTTGCTCTTCAGCCCAAATGCGGCAATTTTATTTATTCACTTTGCCGTTGAGCCAGAAATGGGCCTCATCACTGAACAAAATTTTGGTCGAAAACAGAGGATCTTCCCGTTTCTCACCGAACGCTCATTTCCATAATACAGTTGCCAACATTTGAAGGTAATTATTTTCAAAAAATAAATGCCATAAAATGTCCTTTCAAATAAAGATTCTACACTTCATTTGAATTTTTATATTTTTTTTGTTCTGAAAAAATACATATAGATGGATCACCCTATACTGAGTTGAAGCTGTCAATGTAACCTATATCGCATAGTCGTGATCGGACATTAGTGTTGCGTTCCCCTTCGAAAAATTGTTCGATTCTATCCGTCACACTGACCGTGGGCTGTCAGGATTAGATTGTTAAAGGTTCGAATTAAAGTTATTCCTTTTAGGAACTTCTATACGTAGGTCGCCTAAGTCGCACTGGCCAATGAACGCTGGCAAATTGTTTCGAGGCCAGGCCGGGGACGTATTAGCCTTATGGGCGCAGAATCCTGCTGGAATTCCATGGCTTGTTTTGGAACAGGGAATAGTTAAGAGTCTTCACAACAGCTTCCAAAATGGTTTCTTGCTAAACTTTAGCCGATGTTTTGACTCCTTTGTTCGCAGAAATGCAGGTCAGCGACCCCATCGTAAAAGTCACCCCACCAAACCATGACTGAAGCTGGGTGATGACCCTTTTCCACCCTTGGGATCAGTTCAGATGCTTCCTTAGATGTCCGCGCATACACTCTATCATTCTGCTTGTTAAATTTTTCCTGAACGGTAAAAAATTTTTCATCGGTGAACAAAATTTTTCTGTGCATGTTACACAGTACAATACTGATACTAATTAATATACTGTTTCTCTACCAAATCAACATTTTTGCAATTAGAAATAAATTTATGAAGAAAATTTTGCCAAAAAAAAATTTTTTTTTTTTAAAACATATAAATCCCAAACGGAAAAACGTGTAGAGTCTTATAACTTTCACGTAAAGTCACATAACCTATAAACAAAATGCGACATAGAAATCGATTAACGCGTTCTGCTTTTATTTACAATTAAGTAACTTCACTTAATTGTAAATAAAAGCACCCTGACTTCGAATTTCTCACCCCCCAGACAATAACCCCTAAAATGTTCCACAGTGTTATTAGCGTGCTTCACCAAAAGACGTTTGCATTTTTCAATCTCATTTTTTTAAAGCTGCAGTCAATAAATGTCCGGTAGGTCGTTTGAAAGCCCCAAGTCCCAAGTCTTTTTTAATGATTCGACTCATGGACTTTTGCATGCTATTCATCTCAAGGGCCATGATTTTTTGTTTTCGGATCGGTTTTCTGTGAATTCTTGATTTAACGGCTTTGATGACATGCGGTGTTCGAACAAAGCGTGGGCGGTCTTTTACATCTCCAGTCTCCTCAATCAGTTTTATGCATCTGTAGACGAACATGCGGCTAATCACACTTGAAAAGCGCTATTACAGCGATACGGTTCTCATTATCTGACCACTCCATGATGAAAGTTGAAACAATTTTAAAATCCCGTTACAGACTATCGCTATTGAGGTTAGCTTTCAAAACCCATATGACATTAACGGGGTATGTTCAGTTCTACTGTTGAAATGGGTGTGTTCAATGTTGTAACAGTATTTATGTCCCTACTAAGTATATAATTTTTGTGTGGAATTCCAATATGTTCGCACTCAAGTTCATACAAGTGTATGTAATTTGGAAAGACTGTAATAAACGTTTCGGAATAACGTTAAATTCTCATGGAACCAAAGATTAGCCAAATAATTTTTTATAGACCTTTAAACAAAAAACACAAATGTCAAATGCAGTCATCTACGAGTATGTGAAATATTGCGCAGATGGTACTCGTATTTTCCGATATTGCAAGTAATTTCATTCATACTCGACTTTGAGAAAGAATCCGGTGACACAGTTATAGATGAGGAACTCTTTGAAACCATCTGAATTGCCACCACATATCTTAACATTAAACATTGGTTCGCCGTTTATGAGCATTCGCAGAAATTTTATTCACCGAAATTGGGCAACGAAAGAAAACATTCTGTTTAAAAACTATTGCCACAATCATCAGTGGCAAATGCAAGAGAGAAGATGTGCTGATACCACGAATTTTTATAATTTCCACAGATTTACCCTTCGATTTTAAGCGCTTACATTTTCCAGTGCGTCTTGATTTTCCCATTACGGACTGCAATATATATATATATCAGGCCAAATAATGAAAATGTAAATATTTATCGTCAAAAATGGTTTTATTGTTTTTCAAAGTATTCTCCAGCATGATTTATACATTTTTGCATGCGCTCAAAGCAATTGTCGAAGCATATTTTCTTCAACGCTTCAACAGCATCTTCTGGCGACGAATATCGTTGACCACGTATTTTTTTCTTGATTGATTCGACGTTTTGGCCGGTCAAAAAGGCGCTGGTTTGAGCCGATGTGTGAGAGCTCGCATTGTCATGGTGCACAATGATTCGTCTTCTCTTGTTTGTTTTCCGAAGACTTGCGGCAAACAAATTTTGGTGTACCACTTATTATTGACCGTCCTACGTTGCTCAAGCGGAACAGTCGCCACATGACAAGTTTTGCCAAAGAAACAGGCGACCAACTTTCGTTGGATTTGGCTCGTCTTCGAAGATCCACACGGTCGATTGCTGTTTTGTTTCGGGCTCATACGCATAGATCGTCACGATCTTACAAACGTTTTTTGAAGCACAGCGATCGTATTTTTACAAAAATTCTTTGCACCAATCGACATGAGGATTTCTTTGGGCGATTGTCAAATTGTGCGGGATCCAAGGAGCACAAACCAGGTGTTCATGCAAGATCGAATGTACTCGTATGCTGGTGGAAGAAATGTCCAAGGATGCCTCTACCTCACGGTATGCCACATGATTTTCTTGCATTATCAGCTCACGCACGGCATCAATGTTCTCTGGCACAACGGCCGTTGTTGGACGACCTTCGTCTTTGAGCGAGCGTCGGCCACGATTGAATTCATAAAACCAGTTTTTCACAGTGCTTTTGGATGGTGCTTCATCGCCATTTAACGATTTCAGTTCATCGATGAACTCTTGTGATGATAATCCACGTCGAAAGTTTTGAAAAATGATCGCACGAATATGTTCACGATTTAATTCCATTTTTTGCCAAATAGATTTTTGCAAGTCACTGTAAACAACACAAATGATGGTCGTACGTCAAAACGTTCTAAGTACGTTTGTGCTAAAAAATGTGCATCTTTCCAATGGACATGACAGATGGCGCCAGGCAACACTTAGCCAGAAATATATAAAGCAACGTTTACCACCACCAGCAACCGATAGGAGTTGCTGATTTAAACATAAAAAATACCGCGTAGCGAACTCTCAAAATAGGGCCGAGGTAAAAAAGTTAAAAAATAAACCAAATATCCTTTCTAAGCATAGTAGCACACGCCTGGTACACTCTAGTACAAAAAAGTTGTAACTTAAAATGTAATTACCGTCAGGCATATAAAGAGCACCACACAGTAGCCGAATGGCACAGATCGTACCACAAACCTTGTGGTTCCCGGGCCAGTACGCATCATCGGCAGCACACCAATCAAGCACATGAACCATCTTATCGGGGCGACATTTTGATAGAACACATTCTGAAACGAATAAGAGCAACGGACTTACGTGTGTCCTCTTTATCCGTGCTGACTGGACGAGTCGCCCCGTTCCAATCATAATCCATACTTACGGGTACAAACTGCTGATTTGTTGAAGTTATGGTTGCTATTGAAGGTCGAACGGTGCCCTTTTCATACACCTGCTTTCCAAATCCGTTGTGCATTTGATCTAGGATGCCATTAGAATATTTTCGGACAGCGATGCTGCTTAGCCGCGGCTTTACATTCAGGAACACTGCATCCTTCTTCTTTTTTCGATTATAATTGCTAACCATATTACAGGAGAACTTTCTGAAAGCCGCTGATTTTTAACTTATCAATTCCGATTAAATGTCGCCAACAAACTATGCCATATCCTTTCGAAGGACTTAACAAGTTAGCTCATGTTGCATACACAACACACTATCGTTCCGAATGGAAATTCCAAACATCATTAAAAATAGATGGTGTTGACTTGAATTCGTTCGGTATCAACATAAATGATTCACGACCTACGCTGAGGGTGGCGGCAAACAACGAAATGCCCCCAGGCTGAGAACAATAACCACCAAAAGAAGGGCAGAAATGCATAAATAGATTGTGTCATTGTTTTTATCCATAAACCCCTGCTTTATTTGTACTTGAGACTTTTTTTTTGGTAACTTTGTAACATTCTTTTGAGTATTGTGTTGCACTATCTATTGACCTTAGCCTACAATAACTGTTTACTTTAGACTGTGTTTGCCGTAGGTTTCTGCTCGCTGTAGACCTGGCCTTTTAAATTAAGGTTATCTAAACAGTTTAATGTGGACCACGTACCTCAGCATGGATGTAGACACCACTGCTTTGCACTGTTCTAAAATATTTTCAATGGCGAAGCAATGAACACAACAGAAATCTTGCGAATTGGAAGCGTCAAACCGGAACGCTGAAAAATTAGGTTCGGCCGGGACGAATTGTATTTACCCTCCATCATGGAAATCGTTCCCTGGGATCAGATTTATACACACAGTCCCTCTATTATCCGCATGGCTTTCCATTATCATATTTACCAAATATTATCTTTTCATCTCTAATAGTACCTGAGATATTGTCTTTTTACGTTCTGAGTTGTATCGGCGGTGAAATGCCCCCTTGCCCACGCACCATCTTATGTACCGCGCAAACACTAACATAATGAAAAAATTCGTAATGTTCCGAGCTTATAATAAAAATAACAAACATATAGTGATTTTACGTAAGGGACAGTGTAGAGAAATTGTTTACCTCTTAAACTATCTGTCCAATGTACAATCCTAGCCCTTTCAACATCAAAACATACCTCATAATCATCCAGCTAGGTCAAATATTGCGACGTGTAGTTTACATTCTACAGAGAGACAAACGGGCCTGGCTAGATCGTCTTAAATATTTACAACGATCTACAATAGTGGTTATTTGTTCTGAGACCAACGGAGGATATTAAAATAAGTCGATCAAGTTACATTTTAGAATGAATAGTTTATTGGTCGAGTTCGCAATGGCACTGGCACATCAAAGATACTCAATCGAAAACTTTTAAAACGATTTAACGATTCAAAATAAAAATTAATTGAAAATGAAAATGCATTGAGCCGATACCATAAAGGGATGCACACCCAACCCAAACCGGGTTTGAGTCGAAACATATCACTTTTTTCTGTCTAAAAGCCGAAACGTAAACAAAAGCGCTCTTAGAAAAAAATGGCAAACCAAACCAAAAACTGCAAAAATTTATCAATTTGGAATTGAATTATTTGTCACCAAGTTAACCCCTAAATTCTGTTCTTAAGTATTAATTTGGGGTTAGATCATATTGGTGCTATTAAAGATATTCTAAGAGTAGCAATGTGGGCGGAATGGTGCATTTGTATGGGAAGTACCAGAATGGGGCATGTAAATCCCTTTTTGATATGTAAGTGCGAAGTCGTTATAAAAATATTACGGTGTTGACAATTTAAGCGAACTTCACGCACAAGGTGACAACTTATGTGGGTTGTAATCTGCACTGAACAAAAGTTATTTGTGTGGGAGGTACAGAAGGGGCGTATGAATAGGATCGTATGAATAGAATTAAAGGTATTTCAAGAATACTAAAATTAAGCGCATTGGTACATTTGTGTAGGAGGTCGGCTATGTAACCCATTTTCAATACCAAAGGCAGTTTTGGAAAAATATTACGAAGTGCAAAAGTTAAAAACGATTGCTAACTCCATTCGCTAGTTGTCGTGCGAACCAGCCGCACGGACGGACATGTGTAATATAACTTAAAAGTCATGAAGCGTATATGGTTTAAACATATATAGGGTCTAAAATGCTTTTTACGATGCGTTACACCTTTTGTCTGTACCCTCTTATCGGACCCAGTAGGGTGAGGGTATAAAATAGTTTCTATAAAAAAATTGGTTTTTATAAAAATGTTTAACATTAAGAAAAATTATTAAAAATATACGAGTATTGAGTCAGTCATCAAATTCCAATTGCAATCTACACACACCAGATTTTGAGAAAAAATCTATTTATAGCTGTATGGAAATTGACAGCCAATTAGAGTGAAGTAGAGTGAATTTCGCTTCTCAATGCGAATGTTGTATAAAAGTGATTTTTGTAAATATACAGGGTGGGCCTAAAGTTACAATGCGGTTTAAAAATGTAATAACTTTTTCGTTTATATATTTTTTATCTTTTTTCAGATTAAATAATTAACACTTGGAGAATAAATAAAGGAGAGATTCACAACTGAACAAAGAACCAGAATAATAAAATTTTATTATTTAAATCCTCGATCAATTTTTTTTTACTCAAAGTGATGAAGCTTATTTTCATTTGAATGGCTTTGTTAATAAGCAGAACTGTAGGTTCTGGGGTTCTGAAAATCCAAGAGCCACTCATTAACGCCAATTGCACCCTATTATGTGTACAGCATGGTGTGGGATCACATCTGAAAATATCATTGGGCCTTACTTCTTCGAGAATAAAGATGGAAGTGCTGTAACCGTAAATGGAGAGCGGTATCGGTTTATGATAGATTTTTTTTTCGTCCTGCTCTTGAAAACAGACCTAAGATGTGGTTTCAGCAAGACGGAGTCACTGCCCACACTGCCCGAGACACAATGGCACTTTTAAGTCAAATTTTTGGATAGCAAATAATTTTCAGAAACTCGGAAATTATTTGACCAGCGCGATCGCAAGATTTTTCAGCACGCTACTATTTCCATTGGGTTTTTTTTAAAGGATATGGTATATGTGAATAAGCCCGAGACAATCCTTCAACTCAAGGCCAACATTGTTGCAGAAACTCGAACGCTACAGCCACAAATTTCGAAAGATGTTGTGGAAAATGTCCTAAAACGAGCCCATCATTGCGAAGCTGAAAACAGGTGTCATTTAAGTGACATTATTTTTTATACTTAGTTTAAAAAATTCCATTTTGTGTATTACATAATCTGAGAAAAAAAATAAAAAGAATTAATAAACGAAAAAGTTATAAAAGTTTTCACTCCACGGTAACTTTTGGCCCACCCTGTATGTACACGCAAAATTCTTCCTTACAATTGACTTCCTTTTGTTGACTTCCTTTTGTCCCTTATCTACTGTAATTTATTTCAGTACATAAAAGCACAACAACAAAATCACTAAAACTTCTTTTTATTGAAAATATTGTTTGTTTTTAACAATTTTGATATATAGAAATAAAAAGTAATTGGGGAAAGTCGTTATGCAAGCTTTATTGGAGTTATGCGAGCCCGCTTAGACTGTATATTGAATAAACGTTTTTTTTTCTTTCAAATTTAAAATGGTCGAAACAAAATATTTTCAACAGGTGTATGGAACACGTTTTTAGTTTATCAAATAAAACGATGAAACAAAATCTAAGTAGTCAAAAGGGAACTGAGATAAAGAAGTATTTATGTATTTTATTTGTTGAATTCTATATTTCAATACTAACCAATTTTTTACTCTCTCTGTTGTTTTCCTAAAATTTAATGGACAAACTATTACTGCACAGAATCTTTTCATTGATTTTGACAAAAATAACAATGTTCTTTATAAAAATGGTTTCAGCATTAGTACATACAACAACGCTATCACTTGTTTAGCTTTTAGCATGGCACTTCCCTATAAACTATTGCCGGTCCATTGTTTATAGACCCATTAAAAACCCCAAACGACGTCAACGACTAGAAAAATAAAATCACAACTGTTATATATACGATTATTCATATTTTAGAAGCAGCAACTATTACATCAATTAGATTTTCAGTTAATGATAATCTACTATCAAACAAAAAACAAAACATTTTTAAATATGTAAAATTAACTAACAGTTTAGCTAGGACAAAAATATTTAACTTGTTAAACCCTTCGTTAAGTTTAGCCATGCTGAACCTTATATACTCTCTACCGTTTCTACGCTGCTAAAACGCAAAAAAATATTCTACTTGTATATTGCGATTGGTAGCAAAATTTGCTTTAGTTTGAGTACCCACATGTCCTATTAATCGGTCCCTTTGACCATGCTGAGCGTTTTTTGGACCACATACACGCAGAGAAAAAATATGGTTACTATATGGTCACGGCAATAGTAATATGTTCTACGCAATGAAAGTATGTTCGTCGAAAATTGCATGATTGCAGCAATATTAATATTGTTGAAATGTAACAATATTATTGCCAAATTTAAAAATTAAAATAAGGTTATAGCCGCAATATAAATATGGTTGGTGGGACAAAAGTATTGTTTTTTTGGGCTTTATGTTAACAATAATATGATTACGGCAATCATACTGCATGATTTTAATTTATCTTTATTTGAATATTCTTTGTAGAACAATGATATTGTTACGGACCTAATGCAATAAAAGTACTTTTGATATGGAAATTAAAATTTTTCAAACAATATTTTTAATAAAAACGCTTACGTTTTTATGCTGATTTTTTCCACTGTTTAATAAATCACTCCTATTTTTTTGAATTTAATGTATTTTTAGATAATTTTTATAATTCCATTCTTGACAATAATGGTGTGTGATCATACTATGGTTGTAGGGATCATACCATGGTTGTATGTGAAACATACTATGGTTGTAGATCATAATATGGTTGTGGAAATCATAGTATGGTAGAGTGTGAATCATACTTTAGTTGTGGGGATCATAATGTGGCTATGTGTAAATCATACTATTGTTGTGAGGATCATAGTATGGTTGTGAGGATCATAGTATGGTTGTATTTGAAGCATACAATTGTTGTGAGTATCATAATATTGTTGTACCACAACAGTATTATTGTTCTTCCAAACATACTTTTTTTCTACGTGTATTACAAAAACTCCAGCAAATATGCCCTACTTTGATTTATTAAGTGAGTCCCAACTTATAAAAACCACGTTAACCATTGTCCGTCCAAAAAAAATACTTTCATGCCGAGGTACCCTTTATCCCTTAAAGGGAAACTTTTTCCCACCTGGGATTATGTATACCATAAGTCATCATTATGCACAATTTTGGGATACTTGGTTGATTCGTTGGTCTTAGAATATTACGACTTAATAGAATATACTTTATAGGGTTTCCGACCAATGTTTCATGGTATTGCAAACGGAATGATAAATTTACTATACCATCCAACCTTTGGCGAAGAGTATAGAAATCAAGGTAGCAATTATAATTTAATTTTATGAGACCCTTTTTATAATCTAATTTTATCAAATGATCCCCACACTGCTAAGGTGTAAAGATATTCGTGTATTCAATGTGTTTTTATAACCTTTATCACAGGACAGAGGGTATATTCACTTTGTCATTCCGTTTCAGCGGTCGTTGCCACGCTCCCTTTTTAAAAATCTTACGTATAGCTAAAGTAATCGACCGATCGTTATAAATAGACTGAAACCAATGTCTAGAAATTTATTATAGACTATGCTATGGTAAAATTACACAACGGGGCGTGACACAGCCCACACAACCCAGAACTTAAATCGACAATATCTTATGACCTGGAAAATGTAATTGTTGCATTGATCGAAGCACATAGCTCGGGAAAAGAGGGCGGTGCCACGCCTCTGGGAAAATCACATTATAGTCAAAGTAATAGACCGATCATTATAAAATTTATGATTATCATAAAATTATCGTTTATATTTTGTTAAAATTAGACAAAAGGGCGTGGTCCCGCCCTTACAAACCTGAACTTTTAAAGGCGATATCGCGTGAGATAATACCAACATTACGATAGTAGTTGATATATGTGATGTTAGTATGGAAAGAACACACTCCCCTTGACAAAATTTTCATATTGAACCGTAATCCATGGTGCTGGAACCGTAATCCATGATGAAGGGTAAGCTTCGGCACGGTCGAACTTAATTTGTCCACTTGCTTTTAAGAAGCATCGATTACTAAGATTGGATAGAAAACTTGATGGATTAGACAAAAATTGTAAATTTTGTTCGCCTACATAGAAATTGTTCATTGATCTTGACTCTCCAAGATCATCTGAGGTAAAGGTATTTTTTCTAAGAACTTGATACGATAAGACAGAAATGTTATTGGAATGAAGTTTTTTTAATACAATTCCATGGCATTTGTTTTTAAATATGACCACCGCGACTACAAGGTCCTTTTCATATGTCCAATTTTTGACTAATTTTTCCAATAAATCTGGCCGTATGGCGTCAATATGGCTTCAATATTAGCTTTCGATGCTTTTAGAGTTGCTGATTTGTCAGCATATATCAATGACTTAACAAAGATCCATAAAAAGTATTTCAGAGGCGTTAAATCACACGAACGAGGAGTCCGGTGAACATTACCACATCTGGAAATTAAGCTGTCACCAAGTTGATTTTGATTCGATTCGATTGTTTAGTGCGCTTTATAGCATGCTGTGCCGTGTTGTTTGAACAAAATGTAGTTGATGTTTAATTAATGTAATTAATGATGTTAATTAATGTTCCTCATCCAGCCAGCGTGTAAACCGCACAAAACAGTCAATTTCAATGGATGCAATGGTGATTCGTTAACGGCTTGATTATTGTCTTCTGATTGGCTGTTACCAGAACACAACGGTTAGGGCTCGGGCACTATGAAGAGTGTGGGGTTAATCTTGGTTAAACGACATAAACGTTAAACTTTAATATATGTTAACCGATCCTAATCTCTCTAATTGTTTTCTAAAAGTGGTTAATGAATTTTTAGATTAATTAAACCAAGCGAAAAGCGCTGCCACGAACCATTTCTGATCAAAAATCGGGAATCATCTTATCAAATGTCAGTGAAAACAACAAATAGTACACAATTACCTAAAATTAGAACATACTCTTGCAACACACTTTTTTTGAGTACTATGAAAGTGATTTAAAAGAAGTTTTGTATTACATTTAATTAACAGTTTAATAAAAAATCGGGCCCGAGGTCAGTTTTTTTATAAAATATTCTTATGTAAATGTTTATTGGACTTCGTCTTCAGGAATAATTTACAAAAAAAAATGCAGCTATTACCTATTTAAAATTTACATAACATGGATTAATAGCTTACTTATACATATAAAGACAAGAACACAAACATTTTGTGTTAGGTCGGTTTTTTAACAAAATATTAATACTTATTTGTTTCCAATATTTCGCAATCTTTTATAATGCATCCTCTGGAATAATCTATAATAAACAAAACAACAACATCCCCGAGGATGAAAATATTCAAAACTACAAACAAAAGTATTTTTTATCAAAGTACTTAACTAAACTCTGTTATTATTCAAAACTACACAAAGCACTTGGTTTTGTATGAATAACATTTTAGAGCACAAACGTTAATAATCAAACGTACTCAGCATACTCCATAAACAGCAATGTGGTAGTCTGGCAACATTAAGCAAAGAGTAATGTGGCAATATTGTTTCTTTTTGTATAAACCGAGGAGAATTACACAACAAGAGAGTTTATTGGCGCGAACTTATCTGATTTTATTGTTATGGTTGGTACTTAGTTCGATGCTACCAGTGAAAACTTGTCAAAATCCATTTAAAAAATGATAAAAAGCTGTGAATAAAGGAAAACTAAGTTCAATACTGTTAAAATTAAAAAATGACTATTTCATACTGAATAATATTAGTACATATGTACATAACCAATGGTCGTAAAAAATCTTAATAAACATATTAAAAAATATTTTTTAAAGCAAAAATGGAAACTACAAACAATAAAATGAATGAGAAAAACAAAAAATAAGATATGAAGCTGTTTTCGATAATGGTGCCAGTTTTAGCAAAGAAAACAATAATTTAGCCATTTGTTGAAAAATCTTCACGATAAGACCCAAAACTTCGTAAATACAAATACGAGTATAATCCTTTTAGTATTTAAGCAAATAAAACAAACATTTACTACACAAAATTAGTATGTAAGTTTGTTTAACCCAGAAATTATTAGATTAAAATTAAAGCAAATTCTGAAAAACTAAAATGTTTTTATATACCTTTATAAAGTATACTGGTTGCAATAAAATTATTTTCTTAATTTTTGTTGTGTAAATAGACATTTTGGTCAACAGTTTGGATATACAGCTGGCTTCAACTGAATTTAATTCTTGTAGTAACCAAATGTATTTGACATGTTAGTTGGTGTAACTAAAATTCGATATTACTGAAGTTGGAAGTTTCCACAACTAAAAAGTGAGTACTTGTATCACTCACTTTTAGTTGAAGTCAAATTTGTTTGCTGCTATGAAACAGTTTGCTGTGGAAAAATCTCTACTTTTAAAACTGTGTTTTTTGATTATAAATAATCACCATAAATAGTGTGTTGCTTCTATTAGGCTGTTTCCACTCCGGTCGCGTCCACGTCCGCGTCCAAAAAGCAATGAACGCGTGTTAAAGCCTTTACAAAAAACATAGGCACTTAGGTATGGGGAAAAGTCGCGTTCATATTGGACGCGTTTTCCGATAAGTCGCGTTTACTATAAATTCGACTATTTTTGCTATCGAAACCCACCCATACCTATTAATGGCAACACCGCAAATTGCACATACCTATTAAGACAGCTGTTTATCAGCATAAACATAAAGCGCACCTCCTACTGCACATTTCCATTAGGCGCAATACCATTTGATCCTCATTAGCAAAATAATATCATTTAACTCCATGATAATGTCACTACACAAAAATATTAAACTTTTCGCAGCGCAAAGAAACAAATAAACACAAACAGCTGTTTGAACGCAAACTAGGCGCAAAACGCAATGGAAACACCATTCGATAAATCGTTGACGCGGACGTGGGCGCGACCGTAGTGGAAACAGCCTATAAGATCGCTTTTTCATGTGAAAATTTCTATTTTCACAAGATGGCGTTTTCCGTAAAGGTTTTTTGACATCCAACCATTGCTTTCCGTATACAAGCATGTGTGACTGTTTCTGTCGTTTTATTGATGAATTTTCATTTGCTGAATCAATTGCCGAGTTTCTTTGAGGAAACAAGCTTAGTTAAATAATTAGTTTGCCAATGGTTTTCTGGACACATTGTGAAAAACTTTAAAAGATATGGTAACATGTTTTTTCATTTTGATATAGTTGTGAATATTGTCTATGGTAAATACCTAAAGTAATCAAACGATTGCTTAAACTTTTTAAATTCCGGGCGAAATAACAGTGGTGTTTTTAAAATAAGACAGAGAGCTAAACTGCGGATTTTTTTAACGATCGTTCCCAGCATCTCAAACCCCGCCCCTTTCGGGTGTGACCGCTTATCCTACACAAAAACACTTATATTTCTTATGTGTTTTATGTGAAGCCTTAAGTTAACAAAAACTTCTCCCTACTGCTAGAAAAGCCTTTAAATATTTCCATAGATTTCTCAAACGCATCGTATCCAAAGAAATTGTATACGCTAATCGCCTAATAACTCGTTTAGGTACAGCACTGGCTAGCCTGATTGTCGTTGCCACACAACTGCTGTAACTCCCCAGTAGAGATGGCAACTTTAATTAAAAGCGCCATCTATATTCCAAGTATGCCTCGTATATGTCAAAAGCGATTTTAGTCTGACAAAGGGGGATTATTCTGGTAAATTTCTCAAATTCAGTAAAAGAAAAACAAAATCATCTAAAAGTACTCACGCAATTGTCGAACATTTCTATAATCGAATTGAAACTTTCGCGAAATATACACTTACAAAATGGTGGATTACAGTAAATGGAAAAATATCGAGGTAATATTAAAGGCAATGTCTTGCCGTGACCTGCCGAAAATGTTTTTTCCACATTTCACAATGGCCTGCGCCGCTTTCAGATTTCCGACGATGAGGATGACACACATCCAAACATTGATACTCCGTCACTCTTCCGTTGGCGCCATCAAGCACGAGTGGAGCGTATGGCCGAATTGGACCTGGAGAAGGAGGAACTCAAAAAGACCAAACAATCGTGGCAGGCCCGTATGATTGATTGTAAAGAGCGTATGAAGAAAAAAGATGCCAAGGAAGACGAACTGAAAAAGGAGCTGGAAAAACTGGAACAAGAGGGCAAAGATCTAGATCGTAAGGAAGAGGAACTCCACAAGAAGGAAAAGAAGATGCCATGGAATGTTGACACAATTAGCAAGCCCGGTTTCGAAAAGACTGTTTTGAACAAGCAGCCGGCTCGCAAACAAGAAGAGAATCTTACGGAGGAGGAGCGAGAGGCGAAGATGAAGCAGTTTGTGAAGGAAAATGAAAAATTGTGCAAACAATATGGCATGATGCGTAAGTATGAGGACTCAAAACGTTTCCTACAACAGCACCTGCACTTAGTGTGCGACGAGACGGCCAACTACTTGGTCATATGGTCCATCAACCTGGAAATGGAGGATAAACATGAGCTGATGGCGCACGTAGCGCATCAGTGTATATGTATGCAGTACATGATGGAGTTGGCCAAACAGTTGGATGTGGACCCAAGGTCTTGTGTGGGTTCATTCTTCTCCAAGATTCAGAACTGTGTTCCAGAGTATCGCCAGCAATTTGAGAGCGAAATAGAAGGGTTCAAAGAGCGCATTCGCAAGAGAGCTCAAGAGAAGATAAAAGAAGCTGTGGATGAGGCCGAGGAGGAAGAACGTGATGCTCGCTTGGGACCCGGCGGTTTAGATCCACTTGAAGTCTTTGATACGCTTCCGGAAGTAAGTGTTTTATAAGGTTAATTGCGTCACAATGCGGCTCCTTATTACATAGAGTTGTAATTAATGCTAAGTGATGACCTTGTGCATACTTAAGTTTCCTCTGATTTGTTTTACAGGAATTAAAGTCGTGTTTCGAAAGCAGAGACACAGAGCTTTTGCAAAAAACTATTGCCGCAATGCCAGTCGAGGAGGCCAAATATCATATGAAACGCTGCGTGGATTCCGGCCTTTGGGTGCCCAACGCTGCTGACTTGAACGACGATGCCGAAAGCAAGTCATCCGAAACGAAGGACTCGCCCACAGAGTCGCCAACAAAGGCTGCTGAAGAGAAAGAGCCTATTTACACCGGTGTCAGTTCGGACGATCTGGATTGATTACACCTCCTCTCCACACTTTCTCTGTGAAATGCCAATCCCATTTGTAGCAGTCATGAGCAAGCAGCGCAATCACAGCCATGCCATAGTTTAGCTCTGCAAAATATTTCTAGTACATAAAGACAATTATTACTCAGTTTTCTTAGCCTCTGCTATTTACCCTCTGAAAGTGTTTTCTCTGTCCCGGAAGAAATTTCCATTATCAGTCTCCACTGAACACATCCATACACATTTTAAAATTTAGTCATATGCACTGTACATTAATAACTAAAAACTCGTTTGAATGTATGTAAATAGATTTAAGGATCTTCTGAAATAATGAACATTTCTCTAAACAAAACTAAAACGCTAATAAATATGCCTTCATCTTTACGCCGTCATATCTTTTTTTTTAAATGGTCCAAATTGACTATTCCATTATTGACATCCTTTTCTTTGGCTTATCCTAGGAATATAAACTGTTTTACTACCTCGACGATGCAACTGCTGGCCAAAACGAACTCGTCGCCTCTCTAGTAGTTTATAACACAATTCCTGAATTGTCCTTATTTACCATCATCGATGAGCTGTCAACCTGTCTGAGACCTTGTGTCGTAGGTCATAAAAAATTTTAACTGGATAGAGGCTAATACTTGATTTTCACATCGTCGGTCACAGCAGGACGATTTCTATGGAAATGGTTAAATGGAAACTTTTTGTAAACAAATGGCTTTGTAAGCAGTCTTGTGATCGAATCTTGGTTATCGTGGCTTAGTTAAAAGCGCCACTAATGAACCGTTTATGTAATTTAATTTCAGTGGTCTCTGCGGCAAGATTAGCCTCATAGTTAACTTTACGATCAGGAAGGGAATCACGGTCGCTTTGATCCAGCATACTAAGTTGAATGTCACCTGAAGCTTGCACTGTTGTCAAGGATACACTGTGCTACGCAGGGATCGCAGCAGAAATGATAGTTTGGGTACCTACTTTTCTATTACATCATTCTGTTCTGTACATACCCTGGAACAAGGAACTGAATATGTGACTCGCAAAATAGAAAGGGACCTAAGGGTAAAAACCAGTTTTGTTCAGGAGAGCCATTTTAATGATTTAAATACGTGTATCTTTGGTGAACCACCACTTTCATAAAACGCGCATATCTCTGTGAGGGAACACTTTTGGGACATGGGATCGGTCTCATTCGATGCTCAGATGTTGTCCACATCAAAAAAAGTGAAAATTGATTTTTTACCCTTAGGTAATATTGAGATGGGAAGAACAATCGACAAATATAAGCGAAATAAATCGCTGAATCACTTAAAGCTAAAGTATACGTATATTGTGGATGACGGTTAAGTAGCTCTCGAATCCTACAAAGTAGAACGACATAATCGCAGTCACTTTGACGATATTACAGTGAATGATTCGAAGGGTGCGCGAGTTATTTGACCAGGCAGTTCATTGTGCACCCGAGAGTGATAAGGCAAAGATGAGAGTCATATGAAGTGTTTGAGCTCGTCGATCCAACCTTAAAGAAAGATGCAAACTTTATTGTTTTTGTAGATATTATACTTGGTGAAATGTAAATCAACATCTGTGTCTATTTTGGTTTCCAATCTGAAATAACTTAAGTCACTTACTAAATTTAACAAAATGTATACTTTTGACGTCTAGAAAAATATCGAATATTATTTTAAAATTAAAAAAATGAAAATTGTCTTCATCAATCTGTTGTATGACGACATTCTGATTTTATATTAGACGACCTATAGGTTAATGATAATAGTTGTACTTTAGTACTAAATTTTATATTACTAAATGAAAGACTGAAATATGAACATATGAACATCGATTGAACCGGCTTACATATTCCCTCACCCATATATGGATTTTACATTTTCCTTCGTTCCGTCCTCCACTTCCTGAAGCGTACCGAATTTATTGAAATCTCGTAAAATGTATGTGGTGACTGTGCTCGAAAAGGACTGACATGCCGCAAGCGAATACCAAAGCGGGCGGAATAGTGCATTTGCAATGGAGGTAGCAGAAGTTGACGTGGTATGGTTCTATAAGTAGATCTTCGACCTATCAGTTTTTTTTTTTTTTAGACGAACGTTCCCACGCCACTCACACCCGCCCCTGCCGACCGATGAGGCCACGTCCCCATGACGTAGGGACAACGTACACATTATGGACCGATCCATAATGGAGATGACAAGAAACGTCATCCATGTAAATTAGCTACAGATATTTATCAACAGCCAATCGGTACAAACAAAAAATATTAATAATCACTAGAAAATATAAACACCAAATTAGTACTTTATAATATAACCACCACCTTAATTTAATACAATAATATAATCCAATCAAAGTATGAGAAGGACTAGAAGCATGCAATACAAAATCAAAATATAACCACCACCTTTCTTTATTACAATATTAAAATCTAATAAAAATAATATAAAGCATAATATACATAAGTATTTACGAATAATAACAATTACTAAAATTTTTTATAACAGCCTAAATTGTTATGAAGACAATGAGCCTTGGTGTAATGAGTTAAAATAAAAAATTATTACAGTTTTTAATGAATCAAAACCTAAGGAGAAATCAATTAAATGATATAACGAATTAAAATCAGCACACATTCTACGAAATGGGTCACCACATGCATAATTGTGCCTTTGAAAATCCAAGTGTAAGAACTGATAGTATCTAGTAGGTCTAAATGGGACGTTAATAGAAATTTTTGATATTAAGTATTCAGAAGCCACAACCCCACATATAATTTTATATACCATCATCGTATTCATCATAGTTCGCCTACTCTTCAATGAGGACAGTTTAATAAGATTTAACCTGCCATTATAAGAAGGAAGTTCATAGCCAGTATTCCAGTGAAGACCTCTTAAGCAGAATATTAAAACCACTGATCCATATTCTAAAATTGGCCTAACTAGGGAAATATAAAGCTGTTTCGTAGTATATGGATCAGTAAACTCTTTTGCCCAGCGTTTCACAAAATAAAAGACACCATACGCTTTATTTACCATAGTAATGATATGGTTATTAAAATTCAACTTTCTATCCATCATAAAACCGAGATCAATAAATGAATCAACCGATGCCAATTCAGAGCCACATAAATTAAATTTAGTAGCCAACAAACTACGTCTAGAAAAGCACATATGCTTACACTTTTTAAGGTTTAATTCCATAAAATTAAATTCACACCAAGTACTAAATCTGTCCAAATCGCCCTGCAGTATGTGACTGTCCGCAAAGCTAGCATAAGAGGAAAATAATTTAACGTCGTCTGCAAACATTAGTAAATTAGAGTTGATAATAGAGTCGGGCAAGTCGTTAATGAATAGTAAAAAGAGAGGTCCAAGGTGGCTGCCCTGTGGGACACCAGAGGAAATACGAATTGATCTAGAAAGACTTTTTTCAAATAAAACTACTTGTTCCCTCCCAATTAGGTAGGAGGAAAGCCAATTTATGAAATTATTACTAAACCCAATTTTGTTTAACTTGAATAGTAATAGTCTGTGATTTACTTTATCAAATGCCTTACTAAAATCAGTATATATAACGTCAGTTGGCTTGCGACGAATAAATGCATCTATAACTTCAGAGGAAAACTAAAGTAGATTTGTAATAGTAGAGTGACCCTTACGAAATCCATGTTGGCATGGATGGAGTATGGGCGCCACATTATGTGAAACAAAATTTGTTACAATTTTTTTTAAATAACTTAGGAATTGCGCTTAATTTAGCAATTCCTCTATAGTTCGATACATCCAACAGACTACCAGATTTGTGAAGTGGGAACAAGTAAGACCGTTTCCATAAATCAGGAAAGTACCCCAATTGTAATGATGAATTAAATAATAAGGATAAGGGTAAGACCAGGGATTCCGAGCAGCCTTTCAATAAAACATTCGGAATGCCATCGGGTCCAGAAGTACTAGTGGGTTTAAGACGATGCAAGTTTAATTCAATAAGTGAAAAATCTAAAAAAGGAGGAACTATTTGAACTACTGATGAAATTTAGTAAGGGTACGGAATTGCAGGATTAAACGAACGTAGTGAATATGTATTTTCGAAAAAGGCAGCAAAACAGTTTGCAATAGACTGATCGCTTGAGAACTCAACACCATTAAATCTTATTCTCGATGGCTTAGAAGATGTTCGACGTTTTAAATTAACAAATCGATAAAATGATTTAGGTTCTTTTTTAAAATTGTCCCTAACTCTTGTCAAGTACGACCTATAGCATCGACGAGCCTCGATATTGTACCGTTGTCTCGCTATGGAATATCTACCATAATCAGCAGTTAGTCCTGTTCTTTTGAATCTTTTAAATGATTTACTCTTTATGTTTTTTAATCTACATAACTCCATAGAAAACCAAGGCATAGCTTTTTCTACGACAATGGGTTCCATAGGCACTGTTTTAGATACAAATTCATGTAGTATGTCATAAAATTTCTTAACAGCAAAATCAAATTCCGCAATAGTACTACAACAGCAGATAGCATTCCAATCAACAGATAATAAAAGGGAATTAAGTCTATGAAAATCACAACGCAAAATCTAGAAAAATTTCCAGCAGGACTAAGAGATTGTGATTGGTAAGGTAATGTAACTGAAAATGAAATACCTATAGTCGGGTGGTGGTTGTCCTCCGGAGTAGAAATTGGATGCATTCTCATAACTTGAAATGAACGTATATCAGTGGTCAAAATCAAATCAAGAATCCTTCCATTCTGGTTAAGAATATTATTAATCTGAGACAAATTCATTTTTGCCAATAGGCCAGCAACATCAGTGGTCCAATCACTGTAAGTAAGAGGAGTAAGTGCTTCTGAATCAGGCAACATATGCCATGATACAGAAGATAAGTTGAAGTCTCCCAAAGTTAGGATAATATCAGACTCATTCATACTTGTAATTATTTTTTCCATAGACTGTTGGGTATAAAAATTCAAAGTCGGTAGGTCGAATTATTGTTTTTAAAAATGTCATAAAATCGACTTTTTGTAACTTTAAATATTTTTAACTGTCAACCAAACAATGCGTATTGCTTAAATTTATTATACGCTTTCATTTATTTTCGCCGATTGACAAATACATAAAGTTTTATTTCCTGTCTTCAAAAACGTTTTAGATTCACTAGTACTAATATTATATTCAGCAGTATAACAAGTTTATTTTTATTATTTCAAAGACGAACTGATAAACACCGAAACCAGAAGATCTCAAATCTCTATTGCTACCTGATGTTGATGCGGCCGAACAGATTGTGGGTTCCAAGGCCAACGAAGAGGATAACAGAAGGGGGTTCCTTGACTTGATTGTAAACACAAGGCGCAAAAAAGGCCATAATGATGGCAATAGTGCTCCAATACAAATGAAGCATTATCTGAAGGCACCGCCTGTTTGTCGTAAAACAAAAATAATCTATTACTTATATGGAGTACAATGGAAATCGAAAAAAGACTTTGTCAGTCGTTGCCACTTCTTGTCCCGCGTGAGAGATTATTTTTACATGCAGTTCTTATTGCTATTGTCGAAATGTCGACTTTAACCGAATTTTTATACTAAAAAGTCTAAAAGTCGTCGTTTAGTCTTAAGTATATAAAACTAGGTCGTGGTAGCCATTGTATTTGAATGCTATTATTAAAATATTATTAAGTTCGCAATTCTAGCGCTACTTATGTTCTAAAGTTCTAAACTGCACGTAAACAGAGTCATCTGTGTGGGAGTACCAGAAAGGGCGTGACTAGGAATCTGATTATTTGCCTCCAAGTTTAGCTGATGCATTTTTTCTTATGTTTTGATTATAGGCTAAATTGTATGAAAAACATTAAAGATATTTCAAGAATATCAAAAGTGGGCGGAAGGGTGCATTTGCATGGGAAGTACCAGAATGGGGCGTGTCAACCACTTTTTATACGCGAGTACAAACACGGTTTTTATATATGACGGTGTTTGCAATTCAATTCAGTTTAACGTACATGATGGCAAGCTATGTGGGTTCTAATCTGAACTAGAACAGGGTCATTTGTGGGTAGTGGCTAGGATTTAATTTTTGCACCAAGCTTACTTATAACTTGATTCTTAAGTATTGATTTTTAGTTAGTCCCCATTTACACGAGGCAACTTTACTTGGCGCAACTCTCAGTTTATCGGAGAGAAAGGTAAGGGGAGTGGAAAGGGAACATGCTTACCCCATATTTTTAATTCCTTTTGTGTTTTTCTTAGTGTGAAGTTAGCTGCGAATTATTTCAGTCTTTTTTCACACAAAAATTATAACGAATAAATCACAGATGTCTGAAAAGGCATTAATGAAAATTGCCGTAACCGAATTGCGTTGTGTAGACACAAGAGGTAAGTTCAAAAGGAAATCATAAAAATTAAAGTTGCCTGGTGTAAATGGGAACTTAGGTCGCGTAAACAGTATTAACTTTTTATTAAGAATACCAAAAGTATGCATAACGGTATGCTTATGTGGGAAGTACCAGAGGGTTGGAGGGATATGGCCAATTTTCAATCCCAGTTTTTGAAAAATTTTATGACATGCAAAATTTTAAACCGGTTGGTAGCTTCTTTCAGGAGTAGCCATGCGGACTTGCAGCACAGACGGAAATGACTCAAATAGTCATAAAACGGATTTGGTCAAAACATACATAGGGTCTTAAAAGCTTTTTGCAAAGCGTTACATATACACTCTTACCCAGTAGGGTGAGGGTGGAAAATGCCAAATGTTTTTAATTGTCATATACTTATACATAAAAAAGTGTTTTTTTCAATCCATTGCGTTAATCATGGTGGATTATGTTTGAGCAGAAATATACTGTTTGCTCAAGAACCTCTAACATATTTCCCGACGGTAAGTTTACACCTCGTTAATGCCGGCAAATTAAAATTCAACTTCTCTTTAATAGCTCCGAATGGAGTACTGTCTATAAATCCAAGAATGATATCGTACATCGTAAAATAGATACACATTTACTCCCATGATACTACGCTCTATTCGAGCAGCAATGCCCAGTTTTAGACAAATGTATTTGATACTCGCTTCATTTTGTATTCGCTCTTACACCTTATTGTTCATTACATCAATAAGATTAGCGATTGATTTCAAGTTATATTTTATATTGCAATCTTTGGTCACGGTTGCAATTTCATCTGGAATACATCTTCTTTACCAAATTATCGAATTGGTAGATGGAGATCAGTACCCAATTTCTCTAAATACTTTGTCCATTTGTAATGAAACATTTAGCATTTGTCCTATTTTCAACGTAGATAGAGAATCATAGTACCATGTTTTGTTGGTGTAGTGGCACACCGTACCGAGGTGGCAGCCCTTGGAAAATTGCTGCTTCAGGTCGATCCGGTGCTGTAGTGGGATCGTGAGTTTTTTTTGTTATTCTTTTTGGTGACCCGAATATAATGTAATTTCTTATTACCGTCTTTTTCTGATTTTTTTAAAACGTATCCGGACTTGAATAAGTAATTCGCATCACTGACGGCAACACCGACACCAAAGCGAAAGAAATCGTCGAGGAAACATCTTGCGGTATGACATTATCTGCGGCACCTGGTGCAAATATCCTCTGGTGTGCCACAAAGGCAGCCACCTTGGACCTATTCTATTTTTACTATTCATTAACGATTTGCCCCATTCTATTATCAACTATTATTTGTTCGCAGACGACGAAAAATGATTTTCTTCTAATGCTAGCTTTGCGGCCTATCAACTGCTCTAGGATGATTTGGATATTTTAGTTCCTGGTGTGAATTTAATTTTATGGTATTGAACATAAGCATATGTGCTTCTCTAGAAGTAGATTGTTGGATACTAAATTTAAATTATGTGGCTTTGAATTGACATCGTTGATTCATGTGGCTTCGAATTGACATCGTTGATTCATTTATTGATGGACAGAAAGTTAAATTTTAATAACCATATCAAGCGTATGGTAAATAAAGAGTATGGTGTCTTTTATTTTATGAAACGCTGGACAAAGGAGTAAATATACTACGAAACAGCTTTATACTTCTCTAGTCGGACAATATTTTAGAATATGGATCGGTGGTTTGGGATCCACAATATGATTATTGCGTTAACAAAATTTAAATTGAGTATGTGCAGACACACTTTTTACTCTTCTGAAATCTATATTGGAACACTGGGTATGAACTCCCTTTTTACAACAGCAGCTTAAATCTTATTAAATTGCCCTCGTTGAAGAGTAGGCGAACTATAATGCATGCGATGATGTGGCTTCTGATTATTTTATATCAAAGCTAAAAATACGTATGCATGTGGTGGTCCATTTCTTAGAATGTGTGCTAATTTTAACCCGTAATATCATTTGATTGACTTTTTAGGTTTTGATGCATTTAAATCTATAATTATTTTGTATTTAAATTGATTGTCTTCATAACAATTTAAACTAAAGGATAGGCGATTTAACATTTTAAATTTGGTAATAAATTAGATTTTAATAATGGAGCACAATATCATTCATATGACTAACACGACTGGCTCGGCAGTACCTCATCCGATCAACCCAATTTTTCAGTATATTTTCAATTGTTTCGGGTTGAATCTCTTAGATGGCAACTTCGATTTCATGTTTCAACGCTTCAATTGTCTCTGGATGCTTTGTGAACCATTTATCCTTTATGGCTACCCACAGAAAATAATCCCAAGGACTCAAATCACAGCTCCGCCAATTGACATCACAATTTCGGCTGATTATTCGATTTTCAAAAACAGTGCGTAAAATATCGATGGTTGCGTTGATTGTGACATGTGTGTTGAAACCAAGCGTCGTCCATGTCATTTTCTTGAATTTCTGGAAACTAAAATTCGTTGAGCATGGCGCGGTAACTCTCACCGTGGGCGGTTGGGGCTGATCCTTGTTCATTTTCGAAGAAAAATGCTCCAATGATGCCGCCAGTCCAAAATCCACACCAAACAGTGACTCCTTGTGGATGCATTGGAATTCTCAATAGCCGCGTGTTGGCAATTTTACTTATAGGCATGCCACCGAGATAAAAATAATCTTCATCTGAAAACACGATTTTTCGGTAAAATTTTTCACCTCCTGCCAAACAATCTTTAGCTCTTTGGGCAAAGCGAAAACGAATCGGATGGTGTTCCATTATTAAATGACATAGTTCAACTTTTACAATAAATCCAGAAATTTAAAAAAAAATTATCAGCACATTTTTTACAATAGATTCAAATTTTAAATTTTTGGTTTTTAAAAGTGTTTTGTACCGATTGGCTGTTGCGCCTCTCCATTATGGATCCCTACGTCACGGGGATGTGGCCGGGCGGGTGTGGGAGGAGTTGGGAACGTTAGTTAAAAAATATATTGTTGCATCACATATCAGGAATTTGCCATTACTTTTATCTACATTGAAACAACCAAATTAAAAATCCAAATTACAAGGTTTTACAAATTGATTTCGACGAAAGATTGGACAAATTTGGTGGCCAAATGTTGTAAGCAATAGCGACCTATATCTCAAATGCAGTATAGAACCGACTTCCACTATTATAAAAAGGAAAAAATTTAAATAGCTCGGACATACACTCAAAGATTTGGATTGAAATCCACTAGGAAACAGAAGAAAGGGTCGGCTTAAGACCACATGGAAAAGGAGTCTGATAAAATATGTAGAGAGCAGTGGACGAAACTGGAACGAAATAAAATTACTTGCGAATGATAGAAATCTTGGAGAAACTTTTTATATGTCCTTTACTCCACAAGGAGTTAAACGGAAATAAAGAAGAAGAACCGACTTTTCAGCACAAACGACTGTTTGCGATGCATATTCCACACACTGCCACAGATAGTATATTTATGACACTTACAGTATAAATTACTTTTGCTAAACGTTCAATTTCTTAAAAACAATCCGGGGTTTCAAAGGCTAACGCAATGTTAGCCAGTTAGACACTACACAACAAAACAGCGATCAGCAATTGTTGAATTTTATTTTTTATGCGAACGCATTATTTCGAGCAGCAGCGATTTCGATTGGCCCCCACGTTCAGCGGATTTAACAGCGCCAGGCTGTTTTCTTTGGGGCTATTTGAAAGAAATGTTATACGTAAATAAGCCAGCGACCATACCACATACTACGAGTAACAAAAAACATTAGCCATGAACATCAAGCCATAACACCGGAAATTATACTAAAAGTTATGCAAAATGTACTGGATAGAGCACGAATGTGGCCACCACTTGTAGGATATAATTTTTCATACCTACGCCAAAAACATTCCACCTTAATATACTATATAACAAAAAATAATAATAATAATTAACCAATAAATAAAAAAGTTATTTAACATTCAAGCCACAACGGTAGTTTTGCGCCACCCTGTATATAATTTTGTTTCGACTACGTACGACTTAAACAAATTAAAAGAGATAAAGTTAATAGTTTAACAAAACAATGAAAGACATTATCGACACATTCATTAACTGTTTTTTATCGTCAGTAGATTTATTAAACAGAAAACAAATCGATCACGTTTTAGCATTTTTGTCACATCTTTCCGTGTATTTTTTCATCCTCTCTTCCGCGGCTGCACATTTCTCTTTAGCTCAAAATAAAAGCTGGACAGTAGCGTTAGCTCTTTTTAGTGATAAAGTTTGAAAATATTAGCTCAGTTAAAGAAAGCCAGCGGTCAGCCGACACCTGCTTTTAAAGCCCTAAAAATGTATCTTCACAAATATTTTTTCTTGTTCAAATTACTTGTTTCTTCAGTTAAGACAATCATTTTATTTTTTAGAAGAAAAAACGTTTTTTATTAACATAGAAAACGTTTTTTTTATTTATTAAGAAAAATATATTTGCTAATAATTTGCTGATATTTCTTTTAGAAACATATTTTGAAAACAAAGTTTTCTGTTTTTCAACTTAAACAATAAATATTTTCAAAGATATTTTAGAATTTTCTTCATGGTGGATTCAAATGGATACAAATAATTATCAGCAAAAATATTTATTATCAAAGTTCAATATTTTTCTGAACTTTTATGTACATATTTTAATACAAAACAAAATAAGGTCCTTGGTATTTGATTAAAAAATCATAGTTTTTTGTGGACAGAAAATAGTTCAAATGGGTACTGTTAGTTGTACTAAATATCTCAAAAAAAGAGCATGATTACTGGAACTTTTGGTTTATGTGTCCCAAAAAACGAACAGGGCGTTTAAAACGGGCGATTAGTGTCAATATGGACATATGCGTACACAAATTAAAGCAAATTTTGCTATTAGTCTATGCGCCCGCTACTTAGCATTAGCCGAAAGGGCCAATGCTTGTTTAATTTCCTGAAGGGGACAAGGTTCTTGCGGGCCGATCTTAACGACGTTTTTGCTTGTTTTTTTGTCAATTTTTTTGATCACAGATTTAAAATGACATTTTTATAATGTTTACTTACTTACGATGCATTTTTTCGATATTTTACGGCTCGCCAAAACTGGATGTTTTAAACATAAAGTTTGTTTACGGCAGCGTACATTTTGGTATTCACCTTTCGTGACATGGTAACACGATTTGAACGAAACGTTGGATAAAATTTGACATAAATTAGTCAGTCAGTATAGAGTTTTTTGTATAATTTGTGTCTCCCTACAAAACACACGAGTTTGTGTGTGTGAACAAAAACCAAATTGAAAATTTCCCTGGGAAACAAAATTTGCGGCAGAAGGTTTAGAATTCAAATATAGTTGATCAGCAGATACAGTTCTTCTAAAAAGACCCCTAACTGCTTCATTTGTGAACCGATTTTCAAAAAATTGAGCGCAGCGTTTAGATGAGAAATTAACCTGCCTATTTTTTTGGATGCTTTACCAGTGTTGTATTTTCATTATAACTCTATTATAGCGTAATAATATCCGCGTCCAAAAAGATAAAAAGCTTTACAATTTGATTAAATTTGACAGATCTATTTAAGATGTATTCAGAAATGAAAACAAATTTTCCCTTCGGTACCACAATGTATTTAAAAATGCATATAAGTACATGTTTATGAGTTATCATATCATCATCGCACAAAGGGCACAGTTATGGAGTTATTACGAAAATACAACAATGGCAAAGAATCCAAAAAAGTAGGAAACTTAAAGTAATTTATTGTGACGAAAATTCGAAATTTCTATAGAATTTTGGCTATATCTTCAACAATTCTTATCCGAAATAAAAGCGCTATATATCGTTGAAAAGGCATACTTCTCGTCCAAACACAGCGCTCATGTTAGTCCAAAAATAAAGCAGTTTGGAGTCCTTTTATTAAAACAAAAAAAAATAAAGATTTATATGAATATCTCCTAAATTAGAGAGAATCTGGAAATTCGGAGGCCAGATGTGATCAGCAGCCCCAAATCAACTAAAGTTGACTATCAAACCTCCTGCCGCAAATTAAGTGTTGACCAGGGTTTTTATTTGACATTTTGTCAGCGTTTCGCAGTATAAGTAAAACGCTACAACGTATTTGTGTGTCGGACTAGCGGACAAATATATTTCGAAATGGAAATGTAACAGAAAATTTAACAACAAATAGGCCAAATAGCCTAGAAACGCAATTTAAAATTGAAAACTGCAATTGAGGAAGGGGAAATTAATATTCAAAATCTCTTCTCGACATGCACATACTTCACTTCATGTTAAATGTTCAACTCTGAGTTCGCAAACTCTTAAGCATTTCGTGTATGGTTATGCATTTTCTACTAGATATTTCCCTACATTGAGCCCTTACAGCGAAAAAGACCTAAGCGCCACTCGGTTTCAATGAAATACGATAGAAAATTGTACAACGCTTTTAAGCTTGAATATTAATATGTAGCAAATTCAATTGTATCGGAGTCCTGGAGATATATTAGTCAAAAAAAAACATCTCCTGTAAAATATTTTCTTTTTGGCGCATACGTCTTTTTCGCGGTTAGTACTAGATATGTTCAAATTGGGTTTACCATATTATTGTATGGTCCTTGATAAAGATCAGCAGCTGTTGTATTTTGAAACACAGTTGAAATTCTCCTCTTATTACTTTCCAAGTAAAAATTATCTTCTCCATTCTGCATTATACAAAAATATCATCCGGAGAAGATATTCCATTAAAAGAGAATAAGAAATCCCAATTTGTGTACACATACAAGAACCATGTTTCGACCAAGACAGAAAACTAAAATACTTATAGAATGGTTTAATTTGTCTTCAATATAAATTTCTCAATATCAATGTGTCTTTTCTCAATCTCAATTTGTATTTTTTTTCAAATTGTATTTTCTTAATTTCAATTTGCGTTTCCCAATATCAATAAGTATTTCTCGATTTCAATTTGCGTTTCTCAATCGCAATTTGCATTTTCTCAATTTAATGTGTATATTCTCCATTCAAATTGTAATACGTAGTGTTGAGAAAAATTTTCAAGTTTGTTGAGAACGAGATCCAAAAATATTAGCAAATACATATATTGTAATGGATTTGTTGTTCTCAATAATAAATATGACTTCATTTGTCACTATTTGTTGAAGACCATAAGGTAGGAGTACTTTTACCAAGAACTGTTTTCCAAATTGTACATTTGTTTTTCGTCTGCTTTGTAAAACGAGAACCAACATTTTTAACGAATAAAAATTCTGAAGTTGCTTTGCTGCTCTCAATAATAATTATGATTTAACTATTAATAGTTTGCCATAGCTCAGGGGCTAGCAAAATTATAACATGAAACGCACCACACCCAAAACTTCAAAAATTGTGTGGTGTATAAAACGTTTCCTTTTGCACACACACCCTTTATATACATTTTAAGATTTACGGCACTACCAAATCAAAATGGGTTTCGTGTGCCATGGATATATAGGTACCTACATATGTATTCTTATCAATGCCACCGAAATAATGCGTCCGAAGTACAGAAATAAAAAGTTGAAACAATTCGACATTGTGCCTGTTTGGCGGGACCTAATCTTCTGGTCGCTATATCCCCAATGGTCAATGCCCCAAATTAGCCCTTAAACAACATTATCCAGAACAGCCCCCTCCATTGTAGAAGGGGGACGATTTCTGGGTCCCTAGATCCCACTGATCCGGGCTCGAAATGTAGACAAATCATAAAAGTTAGAACCTATGCTGTACCCATATTTGCATGTTCGATAGGACCTATTTTCCTATCTACCATAGACTCGCATTTGTGACGAAATATAGGCCGCATCGCAAATACATATTTGGACTTCATAGAAAATGTTACTGTTGTAAACAGCCATATTTCTTCAAACATTAGGGGACCTTTTTTGGGAACATGGCCCAATAACCAATCCTATTTATCGGCATCCAGTCAAATCTATTTATTTATGTTTAGCTCGTTTGTTTATTTCGGTGTCTTGATTTAACAAATAGAATAGTTATTATTACCAGCTTGAGAACTCTGCATATATATTGTGAAAAAAGATTTTTTTACGAAATTGCAAAGTGACATGTATTGTCGTAACTGCGCTCTAATTTTATCTTGATTTAAAGCACGGACCGTCTTCCACAGAAAGCTATTTGGCAGCAATTGTTGTAAGGCCTTAAAAGAGCATAGTTTTGCTACCAAACGACAAGAGCTATCGTCGTATAACTTAGCAGATAATTAGCATATGTAGACGTTTTGGTATTAAAAACTAACTTTGTCAGGCAAGACGTGGGAAAGTTCAAAATTTACTTATTTTAGCTAGCCATTCTAAATGGTGTTTGTAAGACGCGGTTTGGTTTTTAATCTGGCAACAATTTTTTCGGAGTTGGTTGTTGTTCTAACAATATATTTTATATTCAAGTCCTGTTTATCTCTGGGGGATCTGATTCGATATCCAGGTGGAGGAAACGAGCCATTTGAACTGGATGCGTGCACAGAGACCTAGGGGTCAGGTGAGTGAGCTTGGCCGGACAATTGAAGAGGTGCAGCACGTCATGTGGTCCCTGAGACGGCTGCCCCATCCAGATCTCAGCTGGGCCACAAACACGAGCGTTTGCCGAGGTAGAACCTTGTCCTTAGGTGAAATCTCCGGGGAATGCTCCCCTAGCACTACATTCACACTGCAGCTCGATACTGCTGCTCCGACTTTATCAGCGTGAACGTTGTTCAGAACTGCCTGATTCGGAGTTGGTCTTGTTGACTGCTGTCACTTGATTTATGCTTTTTCGTGCCTGAATTGGAGAATGTTGATGTGGACCTTTGGTTCCAACAAGATGGCGCTACATGCCATACAGCCAACGAAACAATCAATTTATTAAAGGGAACTTTTGGTGAGCGCACTATCTCGCGTCGTGGGCCTGTGACGTATGCTCCAAGATCGTGCGATTTAACACCGCTGGACTATTTTTTGTGGGAGTTATCTGAAGCCGCTTGTCTACGCAGATAAGCCCGACACGATTGACGCCTTGGAAGATAATATTAGGCGGGTTATTGCCGACATACGGCCCCAAGTGCTGCAAAAAGCGTTCGAAAATCGGGCATTTAGGCTGCAATTTATTCTAGCCAGCCGCGACGGACACTTGCCCGATTTTTAAAACCTAATGGCAAACCCTTATCTTTTTATAAAGCTAAATTCTAGGACAAACCATTAAATTTTATGCGTTTTTTTGTTCTTGAAAACCACACGTCTAAAAAAGAACACTTTTTATAACGGTATATTTTTGAAAAAAGGGTCTTTCTTGGAAATTGTAGGTATGGACGCACAAAATAAATTAGTAACTCGGACGCAAAGAAATTTTCGTATAACTACAATAATGCATATTATGTTCTGGGCCTGGTCCTAATGCTGCTGTGGACCTAAAAATCGGCCCCATTTAACCATAGACATATGGAGACTTAAAAACAATAAAATTTATCAACGAATACAACAGTTTTACGATTTTTTAAATTGGCTCTATCAAAGGCGAAAAATATTAGTACGATCTGTCGCACACAGGCATATATGCATCGAAATATGTCTTTATTTGTATATCCTACACCACGCAGTGGTACAGGCAATTTGTAGGATTTCCCGACCGCCGGTTCTACTTATGCACCGGATCCACCCGAAGGAGAAATTCTTCGACCAAGGGCTGTCACGTCGGCACTTTGTGCCGCTACAACAACAACAACAGGAAATTTGACTTACCGTTCGACTTAGAACCACTATCTGCTTCCATTGAGCGATATCCGTGCGCCCGACTGTTCCTCCATCGTTGTAATCATAGAACAGGTCGCAATTACGAAGAGATTTCGATGAAACTTGGTACATTCTTTAAGATTCGGCCATGGACAAACCTTATTAAAATTGGTCTACATCAGACCATATTTTGATGTCATATATAAGTACAAGGTTTTCCCGGTTTTGGAACCTACAGCTCTAAAAGACACATATAGCATTCGATTTCGACCAAATTTCGCACAGAGCATTTGTCCATATCGGTCCAAGTTTTTGAGATTTGAGGTACAGCAGCTTTAGAAGCCACAAATGTTACCCCATTATGGGAATCTCATAGTCAGACTTTTACTTTTTTACTTGTGTAAGAAGTCGCTTGTTTTTGTGTCCCTTATAACTACTTATGCAACTCCCCAAACATCTAATACTCACTAAGCGGGACCTATTGTTTATGCCGTTTCCAGACAACTAATGCATTTTATAGAAAAGATTTTACATGGCTAACTCGTAAAATCACCGGCATATACAAGGTGGAAATTCGCAGCTGAAAAAATATAGTTATTCTTACCCGGATTTTTACTTTGGTTTACTTGTTTAATAGTCATGCACACTAACCACCATACCACGGCGGGCTCTTATACTGCATATGCCCCATTTGACTGAAATAAAGGGTTTGGATACATTTCTTTAAATAAAAACGACGGCTTCGATCCCACTGTCAACGATATCTTCCAATACTGTTAAAGTCATATAAGAAACGCTTGCTTGTTTCAAATCGTTATGATGTATTTGTTTCTCTTTAAAGTAGACTGCAGTTTCCCGGCTGATTTTCTAAATATGTATTTACGAAGGCTTTCGAGAATATCGAGGTCTCATTCATGACCGGCCGTAAGTAACTCTGCAGTTCTTTTGCTCACTATCAAACCAATACAAGATGGAAATAAACAGAAAAATCTTCTCTCGGTTAACTGTTAAAAATTGTATTTTAATTAATTAAATATTTGTTGTAGTAATTATTAATTATGTGTATTTGTTTTACTAAAATTGTAGTGTCACATATACATTAATTAGCAGAGAGAAATTGTTAATAGATTTAAATTAAAAAAATAAGAGAAATCAAAACAATATGTATTTATAGATACATACAGATAGAAATTAATATCTTGTATATATACACATATATATATATGTATGTATATATTTGCATTGCTAACCTACAGGACACAAACATATCCTTGCTTTGTTTCCGTTTTATTGTTATTAATAATAAGTAATGCTACAAAAGCTAAATTCATATTATGAACATTTTGATCATCACTTAAATTCAATTTTATTTAGGTGCGTCTCATACAAACGATCATGCGCACACGGCCGGCCGCCGGCTCGTTGGTACGGCTATCGAGACCTATGCCCGAAACTTGTTCGACGCATGTCGACAGTCATGAACCATGCAAATTATTGTGAAGACTGCTACGAAAATTAAGCATCCCTTGGAATACGGCTTGTATTACATACGAAAAGCGAACAAAAAACATTAACCCAAAAGGAGACAGCGATAAACCACGGCTTTAACAGATACTATGTCCAATTGCTTAATTAATCGTTTTTGGCAGAGGAATCTCACTTAGAAGCTAAAGGAATCTTAAGGTTTTATTTTTCTTCTGTTTTAGTTTCGTTATCAAATTGCATATAACGGTATAAATATGTATGTTTGGATGCGATGACATTGCATTGTGAGTGACAATCTAAATCTTAACTAATCTTGGGATTGCAGGGCAAGCTGTTTGATTCCAATGGGAGGGGTTTCTCCCAAGTCTCTTGAAGCATGATAGCCGTTTGCATTTGTGGAGTGTAGAAGGGAATGCTAAATTCCGGTGGAAGAAGGAAGTGTGTCATTTAAGGCGAATTGAAATGTCTCCGCCCTCGTTAGAATAACACAGTTTGTCTTGAGATTATTTCGTCGCTGAGGTTGATTTTAATTTTAATCACCCTGATTATGTAAGGCGTAGTCGTTTTCCGACAGCAGGCGTAGTCGTAGTCGTTTTTTAAATTTTTTGGTATTATGTAAAATTTTCGACAGCAAAGATTTTGTAACAGATTGAAAAAACACAGGGTAAAACAATAATTAAAGTTTTTTTTAATATTATGAAACAGTCTGTCGACAGAGCTGTCGGGCACAAAAACTTAAACGCCAATAAATGCCCAATTTGACATTTTATTACGACATACATAATACCAATATTTGTAATAGATTTTATTTCAGAGTCGTATTTTTGTCGTTTTCGCCATACATAATACCATTTTTAAAAAACGTCTAAAATACGACACAACTACGCCTTACATAATCAGGGTGAATGACTCTTTTTTCGTTATTTTTCGGGGGGGGGGGGGGGGGTTATAATGGGTTATGACGTTGATAGATTCTTTTTATTATAAATTATGTATTATGTATTAAAAGTTGTTCATTATTATTATTCTGTATGTATTTACCATTAGATGTATAACTTATAATTAAACGAAAATTAAAAATAAATTTAGATAATTAATTACAAAAGTTTGAGTTCTTTTATTTTATTTTTCAGTTTCTGTTATTATCCCGGTCTATTTCAATTCGAGTAGAGGCCGAAGAAAATAATGTTATATTTTGTTTCGAAAATTTTAGTTGTAGTAAATTAATAAAAAAAAAGTTTTAGAAGATATTACACTTAAAATTAAATATAAATACGATTCAGTGAAGTAAAAAGTTAAGTATAGAAACGTAAAGAGTAGACAAAAAATGTTAAATAAAGTAAAAAAAGGAGACGATTACGTTTGTAAGAACTAAAAGAAAAAGGAAAAGGAAGAAAGACGTAATACGAAACGAAATGCACTTAATAATCAACAGTGGTAAATTTTAGCTAAGGTAGGTAGAATTGATGACTGATGCCAATTGCAATTGGTTGACTCTATCGTTTGATCTGATCATCGAACAATGTTGACCAACAGACATCGCACATCGCTTTGTATATGCCAGAAGATATGAGAGGTGGTTTAGAACCGATTATTCAGCTTTCATGTGTTTTTGGTCAGATTGAGGTATGAGTGAGTGACAGACCAGATAGTATGTATTTGCTACGCAGAGATCAACTCACGTATTACAGAGAGCCTGATGATGAACGTTAAGTTTACAGATTTTCGCACAACAACAATCGTCGTTCTTAATTCAACTAGTTTCCGAAGGTGAGGAAAAACAAAAACACATTCCGTTTGCACAACCGAACACTAGATATATGTATGTTTAGACAGACAGACATACAGACAGACATTCGTTCAACTACTACTATTTCTACCTAGAAGACAAACCACGAGCTTAATATCTAACGTCGCTTAATTCCATCTGGTGATGTTGCTGAAGGGCTCGCGACAATCATGACGATGATGCTGACGAATTCTTGGTTGAACTCCCACCGCCGCTGGAGGCACCGCGCTGTTTTTCAATGTACACGTTGAGAAGGCGCACTTTGCTGGGATTCAGCATTGTCAATTTCGGCTTCACCCTGTCCTCGCCCATCACAATATACAATTTGACAATGCAAAATACGGCCGCTTTGCGCACCATTGACTGATAGTCGTCGGTCAGCCGGGCCAAATGCGGAAACACTATGTCCAGCTGCGTTTCTGTCAGTTCGGAACCATGACGTTCTGCTAATTCGGTAAGCAATTTCAAGGCACACAGGTTCACTGGATATGAGCCCGTAGCAATCACAGGGTTCACTATGTTAATGGTCAAATTTAGTGGCAGCGCCGGAACAATTCGTGGGATAATCATATCCAGTTCGCGCATTGTTTCCTTGCTCTTCGAATAGCAATTTATGATTTTGAGAAGTATCAGCTCGACAAAGTTAATCCAGTTCGGCTTCATCTGGACACGGCGCAAGATTTTGCTGAGTACATGGAGCGCCTCAACAACCACTTCGTTTGAGTTGGCATCTAGCATATTTAGAAGCATTTTCATGATGGCCCGAAAGTGTTTATTCGGCAGTTCGCAGTTGCCACCCTTGATGCACAAGCCAAGGTTGGATAACGAGGACTGAACTTGTGGCACTGGCATGTCAGGCGTGAGATTAAGAGCCACTTTGATTATTTCACTTTCATGCACGCCATTCTCCAAGACCAGTTCTCCGTTTTCGGCGAACTTCTGTTCAACTCCCGATGAGGAATTGGTTTGGGCCAGTGCTGAGCCCAGAGCGCTGGTTGTCATTTTATGATGTTGTTCTAAAACGCTCCCGTCTAAGCGCATTGTTGTGCTTTCGGGTGTGTTGGATTCGGTTGTAGTAGTGGATTGAGTCTTAGAGTTGGAGGAAGCGCATGAATCGACGGCCTCGCTTAAGTGGCCATTGTAGCCACCACCGTTGGAATTGTTGGCCAATGAGTTATATTGGGCTTCAAAGCCACCGAAGCAATTTCGAATCTCTTCGGTGGTCTTCTGAATGTTCTGCTGCACGTCGACTTCTGAATAACCCGACAATAGGTCGTTATCTGTGACTGATGACTGGCGCGAACGAGGACTAGTAAATTGTGGTTGCAATGAGGAAAAGGGTCCACTGACATTGGGGCTTTGTAGTGGCTTCGGACTGGAACTTGACAGAGGCGATGACGAAGGCGAATTTGTACCCGATGTACTGCTGCGCCGTAAATGTGTCTGAATGCAGACCTTCGCCGAATCCTGATAGCCTTTGGGCAATGTGGAGAGAACTCTGGTCATCTGAGGCGTGTTCAGATTGTACAGCGCTATTAAACAGTGACGCGCTTGATTTCTCAATTCAAGGCTTTTCTGATCACCGGCCATTTGAACAATTTTCAGCAAAGCCTTATCTACAATAGGCAGCACAGTTCCGTCCTCTGAGCCTGGAAAGTCGGTATTCTTACAGTATGTATTAGCCAGGCTGGTGAGAAACTTCAGTATAGCGATTCGGGTCTTAGTACAAGGAGTCTGAGCGGAGTCAGACAGAATACGGAAGACGTCTTTCATTTGGAGATCGGTCGGAAAATATTCATGAACCACTTGCAATGTCTTCCAGATTTTTCCATGCATCGAGTTCAACAGTTCAGTGCCCAATTTGTTGAAGAGGCGTGTCAGCAAAATAAACAGCCAGTCGTGCAGGTCGTTGGCATAGGCTAGAATTAATTCTGTAACAGTTTCAAGGAATAGCGAGTATACTTTGGTATGCGTGTCCATGAACATTTTACGGAACGTGTCGAGTACCAATTGCAACTGTTGTGGCGTAAGTTCCTTGCCGTCGGCGAGGTAATGCGTCAAACTAATAAGACCATCCTTACGCTCAGACCAATGTGTCGAGGCGCAGTATTGTATGATGGTATCGATATCTTCAAATGGTGGCCTTAACCAGCTCCAGTCGAGGCGATTTCTCGAACCAGACAAAGAATAGTTTGAATTGTTACCCCTTGTATAAGAAGAGTCAAATGATCTTTCGGAACACACAGACGACGCTTCGGAATCGTCCGATTCTTCACGATTCATTAGTTTCCTGCTCAAACGGGCGCCCGCAGAATAGCCACTACGTTCTCGACCATAGTCGCCCATGGAAGCATAGTCTCCGCCACTGCCGTCAGGAGATAACGCGTCAGCTAGGGCATTTTCGGCGTCACGACTTTGTTGAAGTAAACGAGCTGCGGCTAATTGGCGTGTGGGTTGATTGCGTTCGGGAGTGCGGCGTGAGTTTCCCGTGGTGTACATACTTCGTTTCATAAGCACACCTCCACTACTCCCGCCTCTAGTTGGACTAGTTTCACGAGAACTAGCCAAGGATCGTGGAATGCCTGAAGCTTTTTTTGGTATTGTACCAGTAGGTCTGTAGTAGGAGCCGATGCCATGATGCTCGCGCAATTTGGAGCTGGGAGATGTCGATCTAGATCCAGGTTGTGACTGTGATACACCAGCTCTGCCACGAGTTCGGGTAGCCGCACTGCTGCTATTCGTGGCCGACGACTGAGTACTTTGTTGTTGCTGGCCCGTTCCCAATCGCGGACGCGGTAAAGATCCTGTTACACTGCTAGAGGTGGAATTGGTGGTGACGGTGTTGGCAGCTTTCTTTCGAGCAATAAAGGCATACTGTGCCCTTGCTTTCGCACGTTGTGCTGCTGCTGTGTCCACGGCCGATACACTTCGCATCCCTGGCGCTGGTTTCTGCACGGAACCTGGAGATCGTTGTATGCGTGCAGTAGCAACAGTAGCTCGACGTTCCTCCGTTCCCCCACCACCCCCTCCACCGTCCCTCTCTCTCTCCAAGGCCTTTTGAGCTGCTATATCTAGAGTACCGTAAATCTGATCTGCCAAATCGGGGAAGTGGCGTCTATAAACCCAATAGGCCCGCCGTGAGTGACGTCGAGCCTCACTATCAGCATCACTCATAGACTTCTTCAGAGTGTCGCGCAAAAGTGGAGCACTGCGTTCGATAGCCTTCGTTGGCCATTCTTCACATAGCAAACATACAATTTCACATAATGCGGCGCGAATGTCTTTCGATTTGGACGTTTGCAACATGTCGGTAATGATTTTCAATAATTTCGGTGCATGCGTATATTTGATGATATATTTAACCGCTAGCGCTGAGGCCGACGCAATAACCTTTGCCGAGTTCTGTATCAAAAGAATCAGCTGTTCCATTATGTATTCGCAAAATTTATCTAGTTTCTGCTGCATTGATTTCGACATGAATGCTATTGTGATGCACGCCTCTCGGATTACCTGAGAGCGTAATTCTTCTTTGAGAATATCCAGGAATGCTATTGATAATTCTTTTAGCTGAACTGTCAAGAACTGGGGCTGAGATTGTATGTTCAATATTATAAGAGAACGCAATTTTTTCAGGGCATCGACACGTTTATCCCAATCGGCGGTTTTGTCACCGGTTATTGCCAAAATATTTCTATAAATGTCATCCATATCCTTGGGATGGAATATATTCAATTGTGGCACAGCTTCAAACGATGCCTCAAATATTTCCATGGTTACCGCACCGGCATCTGAAGCACTCTCGGCAGCGATATTATTTTTGCTTCGCATTGTAGCTGACACTGTACGTTTCACGATTTTCGTTGGCCTGTCGCGGGCTGCTATATTATCCGCCTCGTCGTGTCCGTTGTTATTGTTGTTGTGAGCTTGTGTAGAGAGCAGAGCCGACTTAAGTAAGAGGCCCTCGCTTTTAATTTGATCGAATTTCTGCTCAAGTATAGCTAACTTTGAAGCAGGGAGATCATCTCTGCGCCGCAGGTCAGGCCGTAGCCGATCCCCCACATGTTTATAGATCTCCACCAGTGTTTGTATGGCCGAATCACGCACGGAGACTGTGGGATCGCCAAGGAGCACACATATCGATTGAATATAGTTTCGGACACTCAACTGCGCTGTTCCATATTCACTGAGTGTATTTACAATTGTCTGTAGAAACTCCTCACGAACTTTGGCATTTTTGTGCTTAAAACAATTGGCTGCCAACTTATCAAGCAAGACCTGAGCACTGAGCACTTTGTGCTCCATTAATGTTTGCAACAAGAGTTGGGCCTTTTCCCGCACTGTGTCTTTGCTATCACCTAGACGGTCAATGACATGAGGCAATACCGTGGATGTATACGCATTGAAGTCCGGTCCCAGCCGTTTAATAAGCTCCGTAAATGCTTCAAGCGACTTTTGTGCAATCTTAAAATGACTTCCAGTCAGCCAAGGCATAAGACCGTCGACCAAGAGCCCCATGTCCATGCAAACAATCGAATTTGTATCATCGCCCAGGAATGTAACAAGATCTTCGGCCAGCAGTCCTTTGACGCGCATATCAGCCTTTGGCATAAGTTGTATGAAGCCATCCAAATCATTTGGCCTTCGATACGCCATTTTCGAGGTAAGACGAACCTCGTCTTTGCTTCAGCGATTCAAATCTGGAAAGATAAAAATATACAAAACATTAATCGAAGGCACACTTTTTAGGGTAATCGTGGCTGCAAAACTTCCCTAAGGGCGGCACTATTGAGAAAACTCAATTCCTGTCTCAAGAAAATCGCAGTTGGTGACGATAGAAAACTTTTAAAGATGTAAATCAAATCTGAAATACATTGCCAACGACGTATGAATACCATTAAGTTGGCTGATGTTGATTCGATATATCGGAGGACTTGGTTTGGCTAACCGCACTGCATGTGTTAATCATTCAAAAATACAACAGCTGCCTTATGTGTCAAGTACGACCCGCTAGAGAAGAACAATTTTCCAATACTTTTGAGGTGGACGGAAAGTGTAATTGCAATTTATGGCTGGCTGCTTGCTACACATGCACATACAAATAAAAGCGAAAGTCTCCACTTTGGCGACACACACCAAGCCTACCTGATGTACGGGATGGTGATGGTGGATTACATCCACAGTTGAGCGACAAATAGTTTCACAATTGAAAATCCATTGAAAATCTATAATTTTCTTCAATTCTGTCTAATTTATATTATCACTTTGCTCAGTTCGTAAACAGTCATGAGGAAATCCTTAAAAAGGACATTGCAACGAAGAGAGCAGCAAAAGTACGGTGACCCACTCGCTAAGCACTTCGCCACTCTTTATTTCATTTGTGTTGAGACGTTCGCCACATTCCGATGGGCGAGGGGTGTTGGGAGGAGAGTGGCCCGAGAGAAGAAGACAACTTTGAAGAAAGTGCCGCAACAACGGGTGGGTGTGTGCGCAAGGTTAGGAGTGACAATGACAGAATCACTAAAAGTATGACAACAAACCGAAGAAGAAAAGCAGCGCTGAGCAACACAAGAAAAACACACACTACACCGTTCCGTCCGTCCACCACTGACTGCCAGTGTAATTGAAACCCCAGAGTTACTGCTATTTGTTGCTGCCTTTTCTCTCGCTCGCCAACTTGTGCTGTGTTGTTGCTGTCGTATGTACCTATGCGCGTATGTATGTCGTTGGTTAGGTGTGTGTGAATCATCATCTTTTGACAAATATGAGCATATAAAAATAATAATAAAATAAAACAAAACAAAACACACATACGTAGAAGAGAAAGAGCAGCAGAATAAAAACCAACCATCAACTCCCCAAAACGATGACGATGTCAGTGATGATTTATTACAAGTTTCAAGATTATTTTTGATTTCTTTTCAGAAATTGCCCTTCCTTGAATGTAGAGATTTGCTGAACAATAAATACAGCTGCCTGCAGAAAGTGCAGTACGCACAAAGTTGCCATTCGTACGAACGATGTGTCCCTAAACTGGGAGGGCCAATCAAGCAACTGGCGTCTGTCTTTGAGGAACTACAGCGAATTTCTCAACAACACCTTCAAGAGCAAGCAAAGCTGCGGCATTCAATTGAAATTAATTAAAAAACAAATAATAAATTTGATGATGTCAGTGGGCGATGCGATGCATATCGTCGCTTATGGGGATTTACGAGTACGAGATCTTGCAATGTGGCGAGATTTGCGCATATTACGGTTCATGGTTTTGTGGTAACACTACGCACAGTGACGTTAACATTGTCGTTGCCTTGGTCATGCGACCGATGTTAACGTTTTGTAAATAAATGCAAAAATAGAAATTGTTGAGTAAAGCAAAGAACACATACAGAAAACTAATCAAAACCTCCACCTCTTGTGGAAACAAACAACGAACGACCGCCCGACAGAAGCAGCGCCCAAGACAGGCAATGACGATGATGACGTTGTTTAAATACATTGACATTCTGTGCCAGCCAACAGACAGACGGAGGCCAAGTCTCTAGCAGTCGGCAACGTCCGCAGTAGCAGCGTGATTTGCTGCTCTATGTGTCGGCATTAGGAAAATGACATTTGGCAAAGAATTGGCCAGTTTGAAATACAAATATATTAACCAAAACCAACAAAATGATCAGAACAGCACGAATTGGCACGCTGACCATTGTTTTTGCTAGCGAAAGCAGCCGCCGGAGAGACCGGTAAAAGTCGGCACATATGTACATATATTCTGCACATCGCGCACATCTATATCAACGTGATGTATAATTACTTCCTGCTTGCAGTCAAGACCTCAACTCACCTTAATATAGTGTTATTTTGAATGTTCTCTTCTTTACTCGGGCGCCTGTGAACATATGAGTCAAGCTCCAGAAGAATTCGGGCAGCGTCGTACGGTTGGCGACAGTTTCTTGTCTCAGCTCACGTTGGGCCTGCCGTCCGTATTATTTCCAATTCTGTGCCAATTTATTTTCCTTAGGCACAAATCACAAATACACACACGGTTTAGGTATTGTTAAAAATTTCACTTTGTTTTTCCTGCAAATAACAACAATAATCACGTTTGGGAAAACTTTAAGAAATGGTGTGCTACATGGACAGACCACACGCACAAGATTTAACTTTTTATCTTTACTCACAATGTTGAATGTTTATAAAAAGTCCTTCTGTTTTTTTTCAATTCCACTATTAGTTTCTGCTTTTCTTTAGGCTTCGGGGCACAATCTCACTACTCGTATTTCTTTCTCTGGCGATATTTCTTAACAACTATAATATTTTGCACTTTTTTTTCGTATGTTCGTGTTCGTTTTGTCGATTCTTTTATTCTTCTTCGCTCGTTGGTGAGCACCACCACCTTTTTTCCGAACGCCTGCGGCCTGCGAGTGAATTTCAAATCATGGTCTTAATATTAAAAATTGGTTGCAATTGTAAATGAAAACATAAAGTTTCTTTTTCATTTGTTACGGAATTTTACTTGAATTTGAAAATAAATCTTCACTTTTCTCTGCGTAGGAAAATTATTGCTGCTTTCGTAGATACAATGGAATTATGTCATTTTGTTTGTCAAATCCAATGAGCAAACGTCAGATAAATAGTGATGCGCGAGTATCGACTACTCGTGGATGTCTACTGTACTTTAATGCTTCACACAATTGTTTACATGTACCACCTTGTTTTACAGTAACCTTAATACGATTTCTGTACTTTTAAATAAGATCTTCGTTTTACAGCACTGGCACTTATAAAGACGCTGCCATATTTACCATTATTGTGATGGGACCAGTGCTTTAAGGCCCGAACGCACTGAAACTTGCGTTTTTTCTGTGGAGCGGCGGAAAAAATATACGCAGTTTAATACGTCAATGGGCGCACATTAACACATTTTAATCGCAACACATTTCTGTATATTTTAAGCTTGTATATGAATATGTGAGAAATTAATGTTTATCAAGTCTCTTTTCAAATATTTTTTTGAATATTTGCAACTTCAAACGTCTGCTCTAATTTAAATGTCGACTTGAAAATTAAAAGCAACCAGTAAGGCATAAAATGCTGCATGCAGCTTTTTTATTTAAAATGCTGCACAACTAAATACGCGTTGGCATTTAAAAGCGTTGGTGTGCGGGGTTTCATAAGAAACAGTGTGTTTTAGTTTTTGGAGCAGATCTTTGTTTTACAATTAAAATGTTTCCGAATAATAAATAACTAATTATAAAATAAATGGAAATGAGCAAACAAATATCAGTTAACGGTAAAGTATTGATTTGATTTTTGGGACATTTTAACGTTACGGCACGCTGCCGAGATATAGTTGTATAATGTATACATCCCGCCGCACAGTGGGGTATTGTACCGCCAAAATTGAGTTTAATTAAAGGACGCTTTCCGGAGATGTAAGCTTAATATATATTTACTATTTATGAGATTATTAGCCGATTCCAGTTGGTTTTATCAAAATCGACCTTAAAATGTCTTAGATATGGCCGAAACATCGGAAAAGATATGCCAAAAATATAGTTTTTTAACGTATATTGGGATATAACTTCCGATGTATGCATTTCACGTGGCACCTTCTAATACTAGAATTTTAGCCCTCATCAATCTGCGTCCTTTGCACTTTATTAATTAATCAAAATCGCAATTCAAATGGCCTAACTATCGGCGACATTACGTCGAAAAAACACATTTACGGCAGATATTGGGCTATAACTCCCAAAATGTATATCCCACGTGGAGCTTTCAGAGATCAATTTGATAGCCCTAACTGAGATCTGTCCATTGCAGTTAATTTCATTAAATTCGGCAATCAACTGGAGAAAATATGGATTATAGTATTTCAAAAATATATATTTACATCCGATATTGCGCTATATCTTCCGAAAAAATATCAATATGATAGCCCTTAAAGAGGTCCATATTTTATTGTTAATTGCACTAAAATCGGCCGAGAAATGAGTAAAAAAAAATTAAAAACCGACAGGCGAAAAAATCTTTTCAACCGACATAAGGCTATATTAATATAACTCTGTGAATGCAAACCCCTCAGAAACCAAAATAATGCGTCGACCATGATATATAATATGGGCGCTGTAACATACTATACAATCCCATTATAAAGCCTTAACTTTATTTTAAATTCGAACTAACATAATAATAATTTGATATTTTTATTAAAGAACTACTAAGCAAATTATTTTATAATTTTGAAAATTTGTTGCTTCATAACTCAATGTTATTCGTAAACTTATTAATGTTGCTGTGCAAAGAAAACTGGGTTAAATCTTTATATATTCCTTTTGGAACATCACGTTTAAATTGTCACTTTTGCTTTGTTCTTAAAAATAATAAATCGAAACCAGACATCCCGAAGTGGTAACACCTTATAAGATACATCTATAATGATAGAGTTAAATATATCACCGAATATTGACACGAAATTATATTTAACAAAAAATCTTTAAAATAGTTATCGTGATCATTATATTGTTAATATGAAATAAAAAATTATTGCTTTAGGGCACATGGTAATGCACCGTTATTTACAAATAAAGATAACAATAACAATATATACAAAACGATTTAAATGTAAACACAATAGAGTCACTCTTAATTTTCTACATTTAACTACATGTGAATATTTTAATAAAATCTGTAAATACACGAATTGGCGCAAAAACGCGAAAGATGTTTTTCTCAATTATATAAGTACACACATCCTATTATATATCTACAAATTTGTTGGGGGGTTTTGCCCGGTACCCTTTTAAAAATCTACAAATATACTAAAAATGCCTTAAATTAACACCATTTTTCCTAAAATAATTAAAAATACTTATACTAGATATTCACTGACAACCGATATGTATATTTGATCTAAAATACCTGAAGTTGAAGGTTCCATAGCAATAATATGGTTTTCGAATGGTTGAATGAATAATTCGTCACTTGAAACAGCTGAAATGTCACTTTCTGAGAGAGTTTAAACAAATCGAAAAAATGTTCACTTTTGACGGAATACAGAAGAAGAAGCAAACAACATATCTATCTATATCCATTCTATCAATTAGTGATGTAGAATTTTGTATACAATTATGGAGTACCAATATATAATCGGAAATATCTGTTTTCATTTTTCAATTAAGCGCCGTTATGGTAGTCAAATACCCCACTGTGCGCCGGTTGGTAGCTGTGGCCCTCGTTATTTACCTTACATTAGAAAACTGTTACAAGGCAATAACCCTCAGGTCCTAGGTGATTTAATACTCACCATGAACTGGGACATTCTCTCCTAGACAACGAACAACTTTGGCCGAGCTAATTGATAGCTATACGTTCTGCCCAGTGGATGAAGGCGCATCACGCAGATTATGGCCGATCGTAATAGCTCGCCAGACATAACTATGGCATAGCCTGGCCCGATCAACGAACCATCGTCTCGATTGGTCTGAACACTTTCCCATAATCCTCTTTCGAACAGAGCATCCGACTTCAAATATTCTGAACGACTTACGCATCTTAACCAAAAGAAGGCTCACTGGGATGCAATCAGAGAAGCCACTTACCACAGCTTTAGTAATCTACCCATTGCTTCGGATCTTCGGGTAGCCAAGAATATGTTTCGGACCATCATCAACGCAGCAGCCGATCGCTATATTCCTGCTGGTGGAATACCCGAGATACGACATAGTTTCCCAGCAGAGGCAGAGGGACTCGTAGATGAGCGTGATGCCATTCGTCGCTCCAACCCTACTGATCCTAGAATTAGGGATCTGAAATCAGTAGGTTGATTTACGAATATAAGCGGGACAAACGGCTATATCACCTTATGCAGTGCCACTTAAGTTCAGGAGTTGGTAAATTGTAGACAACGGTCAAAGGAAAGGATGGTCAGACAGCCGTCACGGTTGATGACCGAAAATGGTCCTGGAAAATAGGCAGAGCGGTACCGCTACTGAAGCCGGACAGGGACGCAAGCGATTGAGAAATGTACAGGTAGATCACCTTACTTCCAGTAGCAAAGACGCTTGAAGCACTACTCCTCCCCAGCCGGATCGAACACCTTTCATGTCCTGATCATCAGCATGGGTTCCACAGGCAGCACAAAACATCAACTTCTTTACACTCCATCACCACACGTATAAGTAGAGGCCTAAACAAGTCCATCGACAGGATGCTCCTCTTCGCTCATAAAGTTAAAAACCCCTTCGACACGGTCAGTCATGCCACTCTGTTAGAGGGCATAGCAGAAACTTCCTTTCCGCCAAGTTTGAAATGTTGGGTCGTAAACTATATGTGTGGGCACGGTTAAACCTCTACCTATCTGAAATTCCCGCATCACCAGATGATTGCATCATTCTGGCATCTGGACCTAAAGTGGATGACATATGCGAGAAAATCAACTGTTATCTCAATGACTTATCACGCATCTACACTGCGAGGAATTTGAAAATATCCTCCTCCAAATCATCCGTCACACTATTCACCGCATGAACCTCACGTCAACATCTGGACTACCAACTACCCTTGGGGTCACATTGGCCATGCTACAGCTATATGCTGTAAACTTAAAATAAGAAAAACAAGATCCTCAAGTCACTAGCCGGCAGTACCTGCGGAGCCGACAAGAAACCTTGATGATCTCTAGAGCGAGATATCCAGCGGTACAAGAGAAAGCCTTTACATCATCGAAACTATAAGGCGGGTCAAAAGGACTTTCACGCTGATGAAGTCCAGCTATTGCGTGAATGTAGTGCTAGGGGAACATCCAAGGGTGATTTCACCAGATGAGAAGACGCTACTTCCACAGAAGCGTGTGGTTCCTTTTATCTTTCGTATTGGGCGCGAATTGATAGCAACGTAAAAAACGTACCATGCTTAATTTTATAGTAAAATCTAGGCTGAAGGACCTCAAATCGGGAGGAACCTTTGTGCGAGAGCTGAAGCTAATAAAATAAAGTAAGAAAACATTTTTTAATTTTATTAGTTGGAGAAAAAAATTATATTCCTTTAAATTCTACTAAAAAAGATTCATACAAAAGTCTTGTTAATTCGCATTTTACAATTTTGTAATCTAAGAAAAACCCCAATTCCGTTTCTTGACACTTAACGCCAGCACAAATTTTTACTAATGTCTTGAACTCCTTAGAGTCGATTTTTCTTTTTTTTATTAAATATATTGCTACGTAAATGTGAAAAAAACATTTTTTTAAATTATGACTTTTTTACGTATTTTCGTGCAAAATGCCCATATTTATAAAATTGAATGAATCAGCGATATCTCCATGGTAAAATAATTACGTTTTGCCAATATAACTGCTAGTATTAGTATTTTACACGCTAGTATTCGTATTTTACACGTTTGCTAATATTTTACAATTTTTTCAAAAAAATTGTCTTTTCGGCCAATACTCAATAAAAATTTGTATTTAAATCTATGCCTTGATGGCGTGACTAAACACTGCATAATTATTCAGTCTTACTTAATCCAAGAGGTGTTGCCATACTGCACTTTTTTATATCCGATGCGACCAAATTGATATATATTTTGTTTTTATGGTGTTTTTGATGCACCCAGTTATAAATAGAGAGGGAAATTATTCTGTGCATTAGAAGAAAAAATAATATTTGTAAAAAACTTAAAATTTTAAACTTTTATTATTTTTTATTAGGAAATGATCTAAATTAAGAACAGTGTGCAAGGGCGTTCCGAATGTAAGGAGAGTATACAAGAAACATAAAAGGATTTGAATGTAACTGACAAAATATTTTGTTAAAGCAAAGAACTGGTTTCGTTTTCAAAATCGGCCAAGGGTCGGCTTCCCAGAATAGATTTATTTTACGCACGGTAAAATTGGACCACATTCGATTTTTTCTGTTTGGCACCCATTCAAATGTCATTGCAGTTTCGAGGTTTCCACTCTAGAAAACGTCAATTTAATCCGATTGTGTTCAACTTTTCAACTTTGGCGTGGTACCTGACGTGTCGCCAGCAACCAACCACGAACTGAAATCGGACTGTATTTCTTATAGCATATCTAGTATAGTGTGAAGTGATCGATGTATAACAAAATGGTCAATGTTTTTATGTAGCCGCTACACAATGGTCAAATAAAATCGAAGCGAATTATTATCAACTTATTACCAACTCTAACATTTGAGTAATTAACTTTAGACATGACCCTGAACAAATGTCCTTTACGATTTGAGGTTCAGCCGCTGTAGTGCCACATATGAAATTTGATCTCTCTACCATGTTTTCGTATTTTAATATATCCCACCAGCTCAAAACGTCCTATTTAAATTTCGACCTTTGGCAGGAATATTATGCATCTGTCTGACGACTCGATGCAGAGATACTTGTGGTTACTGTTCACCTGAAATCATAAATAATGGTATATTTACATGCCAATGGAGACACATTTTAAAAACTTACCACTTTGTGGGACTGCAGAAGATACGTTGTTAAATTTAGGTGTTAGCGATCATCAGTGATTTTGAAAAAGTCTTTGATTTACGTATATTTTTATGAAAATCGATTGCATTTACACAATTTGGTTCTGTCAAAACACAAAATGATGCTAGTTGCCACAAAGCGGCAACTCAGTTGTGTATTATTACACAGTGCGACAACCAAAATGCGAATGGGATGAAACCAATTGCAAGTGAAAGCTGACATTATCTATAATAAAACCTTCAAGGGTTTTTTTAGTTCAGCGTGAGTTTTTTTACACGCATTTGATGTTGGTGGTTTTGGAACGCTGTCTAACAAGAAGAGATCAATGAAAATTTGATAAAATGCTTATTTATTTTTATTATCCTATATTTTTGGAGTCGAAAAATTCATTTTTGATATTAATTTTTACCTAAAACTCGCGCTAGGCGCTGTCACACAAATGGTGCTATTTCTTGTAGATTTTCATAGAAAAAACGTTGTATTTACTTTGTATTTAAGCTGAAAAATCAATTTTTGATGTTGGCTTCATTGTAAAACATCTTTCTACGAGTAATGATATTACGAAGTCCTTTTTTCTCAGTACGTTACTATTACAAAAATGCAATTTTTATGGAAAAACATTGTGTTTTTATTGGAAAACATAATTTTTTTTATTACAAAAACAACTTTTTTATTTAAAGGTATTATACTCGTATCTTATTTGGACTTTTTGCTAACGTTTAACTATCTTTCTTTTTGTTGTATATGCAGTAATTACTGCAATACACCATATTTTCTATGAAAATCTACAAGAAATAGCACCGTTTGTATGACAGTGCCATCTAGTGTGAGTTTTAGGTAAAAATATCTAAGTTGAATTCTCGACCCAAAAAGCAGTTAGATACCACAACTTTGAAGGATACAAAAATAATCATTACTTTATCAAATTTTCAATGATATTTTGTTGTTAGACAACGTTCCAAAGTCACCAACTTCAAACGCGTGTAAGAAAAATATCGCCTGAACAAAAGAAAACCCTGAAAAGTTTTTTAATGGATAAGTCAACTTTCATTTGCAATTGGTCTCAACGCATTCGGAAAGTTCGTCTAGCTATATTCGAATGAATAGCAAAACCGCAGCCGTTAACTAATTTTTTAACAAAAATTTTCAATTTTGAGCATGTCTATTCCTGCTGTTGTCGTTTATTAAAACATGTTTAGAAAAATAATTTTTTTGTCGCCGTCTTAGTAATTAGTCTGGAGAGATACTTATAATTGATATCCAGGATAAAACCACTACAATAAATAATTTTTATAGTTTCTGGTAGCATCTGGTTTTTTTTCACTAGGCACGAACTAGCGCTTTTTGATAACAAATGACTTAAATATTGTGATTTTGCCATGTAGTCTTAGATATCTAGGCTTAACCTTAAGTCAGCACTATTTTCGTATTAGCTAAAGGCAACTAACTGTTTTATTTGCTTTTATATGCTACAGCGACATTTTTAATTATATTTTTAAGAACGGCTCAGCCGATATTAACGTTAGATTCATATACGTCGTATAAACAAAAACGATCGGCGGCGAATCTGATGGTTATTTGCTTAGCATAGCTGCAATCAAACAGCTAAAGTCGGCTTCATGAAACCGTCGTTAATATATTATAATATTTCATCTCTGTACTAAATTAATACACCTTTTAATGAAGTAATTTGGTAGTTATTTAAGCAAAACACGTACATATCTAAATTTATCGTTAATTTATTTGGCCGTTGTTTTAAAAAAATACTTTGTTACTGGAACAATAATCTGATGATCAAGCTGAAGACGTCAATTTGATGCAAATTAATTCAATGTTGGGATTAGATTCAAGATTATTTTTATTGAACTAATAATACTTTAAAACTATTATAGTATTATTTTAATTATTATAATTTGGGTTTCAGCTTTTATGTATGGAAATGTTTTTTTTTTTTTTTTAAATAAAGTTTGGAGAGCAGGTTTGCTCCTGGCACTTTAGCACTATGTTGGGATTATTTGATACGAAATAATATTTAAACATACATAATAAACAGGGAAGAGATTAGTTGGATAGCAGTTCTGTGTATGAAGATTCCATTGGAAAAGTATAGTTTTTGTTCACGTACGAGTAATGACATATCTTAAGCCAAAATATAGTTTTTGAGGTACAGACTTATAAGCATATCGAGGAAAGGAGTTCTTATTGCCGAAAAATAGTTGTTTGCGCCGTTTCTAAAACATTGTTTATGCGATCGAAACAAATCAATTATGTTGAATTAATATGCTGAATTGTTAACCTAATAAATTTTGAACACACGTAACTAAATATTTTTTTGTCTATTCAATTGTCGGCAGATTTTCCTTCACAGAAAATCAAATTTATCTATTTTTCATTTTCAGGTATTGCAGCGAGAATAACACGTTGGTGCGTGTTTCACTCGAATAGTGTTTCAGCAAGTTAAAAGTAAATAAATTATATATCCGTGTCTTCTAATTCTACGATAAGCGCCAGTGCAGTTGTAAGATATACACTGACTTATACATACGATATATGTTAAACTGACTTGACATGGTGGATTTAGTGCAATAAGAACAGGTACACCTTATGAACCCAATTTCATTGATAAAAAATATGTTTGCATGTAAAATTTCTCGTATATACCCAATAAGCACAAAGTCGGACTCGGATCCGATTCGGATCCGATTTGAGTCCGATATGACGGACTCCGCTTTCTCTGTTCCGATTCGGATCCGATTTGAGTCCGAGATGTCGGACTCCGCTTTCTCTGTTCCGATTCGGATCCGATTTGAGTCCGATATGACGGACTCCGCTTTCTCTGTTCCGATTCGGATCCGATTTGAATCCGAGATGTCGGACTCCGCTTTCTCTGTTCCGATTCGGATCCGATTTGAGTCCGATATGACGGACTCCGCTTTCTCTGTTCCGATTCGGATCCGATTTGAGTCCGAGATGTCGGACTCCGCTTTCTCTGTTCCGATTCGGATCCGATTTGAGTCCGATGTGACGGACTCCGCTTTCTCTGTTCCGATTCGGATCCGATTTGAGTCCGAGATGTCGGACTCCGCTTTCTCTGTTCCGATTCGGATCCGATTTGAGTCCGATATGACTTACTCCGCTTTCTGTGTTCCGATTCGGATCCGATTTGAGTCCGAGATGTCGGACTCCGCTTTCTCTGTTCCGATTCGGATCCGATTTGAGTCCGATATGACAGACTCCGCTTTCTCTGTACCGATTCGGATCCGATTTGAGTCCGAGATGTCGGACTCCGCTTTCTCTGTTCCGATTCGGATCCGATTTGAGTCCGATATGACAGACTCCGCTTTCTCTGGTCCGATTTGAGTCCGAGATGTCGGACTCCGCTTTCGATTCAGGTTTGCAGTAAAAATTTGGAGTTTTATTTTTATATTTATTAATGAATTTATTTATTATTTTAAATTTATTACTTAGTATATATGTGGTGAAATAAGCAACAATTAGATGAAAAGTAATATGACATTAAAATTTAATATATTAATAAGTATATGACTCATATGTAACAGATATCATATTAGTGTATAAGTGGTACAAAATACAATTCGTTTGTCAATTTAATTTTGAAAACCTTTTTTATATGTAATATGTTGTGCTCATTGGGCAAATCTTCAAACTCAATAAAATCCTCACGAGCCCTTGGAAGTAATGGACCAGCGGAGCAAAAAATACTTCCAATATGCAATGGACAGATTTACGAAAAAAACAAAATATAACAATGAAAAAATATTATCGTAAATTAATCGTTTATACTTACCTATGCTATAAATAAATGCGTAAAAATTGAATTTGTTCCGCCTTATTATTTTATGCTAAATTATGCAGGATCAAAAATCGTTTCGGCAACGGATCAGAATTCATTTCGTTTTCGGATCCGACATAGTTTTGAGTTCGGGTCCGAACTCATATCTAAATCGGATCCGAACTCACTTCGATGTTGGATCCGACATCGTTTTGAGTTCGGGTCCGATATCATTTCGAAATCGGACTCAATTCTCGGTCCGATATCGAAGAGGGAATTGCTCCCGTTCTCGTGTCCGACCTCGGACCGAAATCGGACCCGTTCTCGAAACCAAATCAGAGAAGTCGGATCCGATTCGGATCAGATTCGGATCCGATGTGCTTATTGGGTAGGCGTGGAACATACTACAAACATTTACATATATGCGTCCTGCATAACATGTGACGCGCAAAATAGAAAGGGACCTAAGGGTAAAACCCAGTTTTGTTCAGGAAAGTCATTTTAAAGATTTAAATACGTCTATCTTTGGTGTACCATCACTTTCATAAAACGCGCATATCTCTGGGAGGGAACACTTTTGGGGCATGGGATCGGTCTCATTCGATGCTCAGATGTTGTCCACATCAAAAAAAAGTGAAAATTGAAAATTTTACCCTTAGGTCCCTTTCTCTATGCGCTGTCACATATACTTTCAACATATTTGTCTTCTTTTGTTCTACAAAATTTAGGTGCAAATGGTTGTAGTTGCATGTAAACAATACAGACAGCTGTCATCGGTGTAAATTTGACATAGCTCTTGCCAACGTAAAGTTAGTAAAACTTCAATTGCCTACCATAGTACTTCTTAAGCTGTGATTTTTTTCGGAATGGAGTTTTATATATGTATGTAGGATCTATTTTTTTGGGTTTGTATTTTATAATTTTATTGCCAGTGTTCCGGGAATTCGCCACGGGAATTCCCTCCAAGAAAACGTCTTGCAACTGTGATGATATTATTTTTATGGTGCTTTGACAACTTTGTCCCAAAAAAGTTCCGTTTTTGTGACCTTTTCTCCCAAAATTTGCTATAAGTTTGGGCTCATGTGGCCCAAACCGCCCGCCAACTATGCTTTTTTGAGATATGCAGTGCGTCCCTACTTACAGTACCCATTGTCCGTCTACAAAAACTTATGATTCAGAAATTACTCAAAAAGTGTACTTTTTACCCTTAATTTATTTATACCCTTTGTTTCGATATAGAGCATAGGGCCATAAAGTCCCTTAAAGGGAAACTTTTTTCCCTGGGCCGATTACTCCCACTAACAATTTCAAATAGTTTATGAATATAAGCCATCATCATGCAAAAATTCAGGATCCTATTTTAATTCGTTTGACCGCTATCGTGCTTTCAAAGAATGTGTTCTATTATTTATTTGCCGACAAGAATTTATAAAAACCCTTGAGATATGGTCAGACTAGTTAAAGGCAATTACTCAATCCAACTATGGCGAAGGCGACAGAAGCAAAAATGGATCTGTATCTAAAATGGTGGCCAAAAGTATTTTGACATTTATACATTTTTTGTTTTTTGATTGTAATTTGTATTTTATTTATATAGCAAACTCTGATACAACTTGAATATAGCAATTACAAATAAGTGCAAGTGAAAAAGAAAACAAAATATTTTTCATAAATGTTGGTGGACAACAGAATTTTAACAATTCATAGTATATAGAACGAAAAAGAGAAAGTTACAATTTTAAAACATTTTTAATAATGTATAGAATATTAATCAAAAATATAATCTTCGTTATTATCGATAACTTTCTTCAACCATCCAGAAACCGATTTGACCAAATGTTAAATGGTTTCCCATGAAACCTCCTTCCAAAGTTCTTCCAACCCAGCAATGGTCTCGTCGCGCGTTCTGGTGAGCATGACTTCCTCCTTCTTTTTATATAAGCCGGCACATTTTAAATTATGTTCAAATCAGGGCTCTGAGGTAGCCAATCCAACGTATTTACTTCGATGTCTCTAAAGAAATTCGTAATACTTCGGTCTTTTTGCACGGTGCATTGTCCTGTTGCAAAATAAAGGACATCCCAATTAGCCTGTTAGCGAAAAGGAGTGCGGGATTATTTAAAATGGGCAAATATTTGCATTGATTCATTGTACCGTCAATTGGGAATAATTCGCCTCGACCATTAGATCACACGCATCCCCAGAACATTACTGAACTTCCACCATGAAATAACCGTTTCCATACTGGTGCCTGTTTGTTTCCGAGCTTCCTAAATTAATCGCAAAATATTCTCCGCTTTGAACTATGTTGCTCGAATGCGTCCATAATACTTGCTCCCAAAATGCCCAAGGCTTAGTGTTATTTTTTGATGATATGTAAGGCACACGTCGAGCTACATACGTTTCGTAATTGGTCTTCTTTAGGCGCCTTTCAATTGTTTTCCTGCTAACTGATACATTATATTGCTCGTTCATTGTTATTGATATCGATTTTGGTGCAATCAGCGGATTTCTTTATCTTTTCCTGGTCTGCCTGATCTGATGAAGTTGTTTGTGGAATTCATTTTTTTTATTTAGCATTAGCAGTCTAAACAAGCAGCATTGTTTTGACTGCTACTTGGTCTCCGGATCCATGTTTCATCCACATTTACAAAACACCGAGAAAACTAATTCCAATTGCGGCTAAAAAACTTCAAACAATCCTTTGAAGTTGTCACACGATAGCGTTTATGGGCAATTGAGAGCAAATGCGGCACGCATCTTGCAGACAACTTTCTTAAACCTAACTGATCATGTAAAATCGGAACCACACTGCCATATGGAATTCGTATGCCAACAACAATCTCACACACTATTACTTTTCGATTGCCCAACACCAAATCGTGGATTTTTTTTTGGACAATTAAAGGTGTATTGACCTTAATTGGCCGTCCAGAACGTTCAGCGTCATTTGTACTTTTGATTGAAATTGAAGTAGATGGTGCAGAATACCCATAGTTATTATGAAGCTTTTCCTCGGTTTGATTGGCGGTTTTTTTTTCCCAAAAAATAATGTTTAAAGAGCACTCGAAATTCACTTTTTTCCATTTTTAACAAAATCCACGAGGTTGTATGTTTGAACAGCTGTTAAACACAAACTTAATGACGGAACTCTCTCGAAATTTGACAGTTGTCTATTAACAGATGGTACTTGATGGGAGCAGTGTTGCATTTCATATAACTACGAGGAAAGTTGGAAAAGCCACGGAACTATTGATATGCCCTCGAACATTCAATTCCAATCAAATTTCTCATGGAGCGTTACGAGTGAACTAACACCGATGTCTTGTGAAATTGAACCATATCAGTCGCCGACAAATGGCTCCAGGCTAATTTCCGCCAACTACAACTAGTTTTATATAGTATTCTTCCAACTTGAGATCCTGTCGCTCTAAAAGCCATATATTACATCCCATTCGATCGTTACGCTCTATGCGACAATAGAGCATAACGATTGTCCAACTTCCATTTCAGCTGAAGTTAGACCGTATCGGTTCATGGTTCTGAATATCCTCCACACAAAGGTCCCTACCGATTAGGGGTCCTCAAATTTAACCTGATCCTGCTAACATTTTGCAACGTGAAACTGGGACATATATGTAGGTTTTCATGCGTTTCAAACGACCTTGCTTCAAGTCCTGACAGTGATATGTAATCTTCTAAACATCCCAGTGGTAACAGGAACTTCGTCGTTCTTTCCATCCGATATTTCATTTGTTTCTATATAACTTTTTACTTTAAGTTTTTTCAAATTTATCGCATTGAGTTACAGAAACAGTTTTTATTCAATCCAGAAACAATGGAATTTTGTGTTTCATACTTTCCGATGTGAAGCTACATAACATCGGTACTGACATGGTGCAATAAACAAGGTGCAGTTATGCTATCAGTTGATTTGCAATTTGTTCTTGTAGAAATTTAAACTTTCAAATTTAAAAATATAAGTTTGTAAAGCTAAACTTGTGTACCAAACATTTACAATACTCATCAAGCATGGCATTTTCTTTCAAGTGACTGACAGTTCAAGGAACTGTTAATTTGTGGTTGGTCTAGTGATTGTACCATGGGTACTGGTGTTGAAATTATATTCAGCCAATTTAACATATTTTATAGCTGGAAAATATTATAAAATTTAAATGTGTTTTTTATCTCCTACTTATTATTGAGTCAACATCTCTTAAATGTAAATGATTTCGGTTCTCTTTTAAAAACGCTTTCCACAAGTCAATATTTGGACTTTCTTTAGAAAAGCTCTGATACTCGTAGAACGAATTTTGTAGGTTCTTTGTATGTTCAAATCATATATTTTCGTTTAAAAAATTACATTCTGAATGTTTCCTGTCCCGTTCAAGGATCCCGGGATTTAAATTAAAATTATGGGAAATTGGAAACCCTATTTTTTACTTTAGAATTCAGTCAACGATGTCATATCCTCCCGTTCGTTTTCCTTCATGAAATCTTACAGATATCAGTATGTATTTCGGCAAGTTTTAAATAATGAGCCAAGGACAACTTTAAAATTATAGGGCACTTGGTTTACTGGGTTGTGTGACATTCGAGCAAAACCACCATAAAAACCATGAAACGTTTATCTGTGCTAACATTTTATCTATGAAGCGATTACTTTAATTATTAAATAAACAAAATGTGCTTTTAGGCCAATACAAATTAATCACATCTAAATATATTTCTTCGCTTCAAATTTTCCAAGTTTTTTGACTCTTTATAACGATTTTTTCTTTGAGGACAAATGTTTTTTTTCTTTTGGTTTTAAGAGACCACCTAAAATAGAAACCAAAATCTTGAACCAATGTACAGGGCTAGGATATTGACGTGTTACCAACAGCACGTTGACAATACAGGTCAACCGATCAGCTATTGCAAATTCATGCTAATGCCAGGTTTTATAGATCAAATGTTATTCGAAATGGAATTCAAACGCTATAGAGTGATTGCGTTATATTTGGCCGGAAAACCAAACCTTTTTGTTCTTGAGCTGAGCTATCTCAAAGTGAAAAAAATGTTTGTGCATGAGAAAAACTCTATGGTGGTGGATCGCCACATCACATGAAATACTCGTAGATCGAAAAGTGAAGGCTTGACACCAACAAAATACACGTACTTAGTGGTGGTTATCACATGGTCAAATAACTGAAATAAGTCCGTGTAGCCTCCGACGCATTTTTCAAAATGAGCTCTAGGTAAAGCCTTAAAAGTTGTGTAATGCAGAGCAAAGTGAGCACTAGAAAATCTGATTGCGCTGAAGAATGCCATTGTACGGAAATGGGCCAAAATTCGTGCAACATGCAACTCATTTTGTAAACGTTTGAAGGCAATCGTCAAGTCAAAAAGTGGCCACATCAAAGTAACGTAAATGGATTCTCAAATGTTGATCATTTCCACACATTTTTGTAGTTTAAATCAATAAAAAAAAAATAATTTTACACAAGTAAAAAACATTGTTAAGTTTGGCAAGGCCGAACCTTATGTAACCAACACCGTCCCAACGCAACTAACGCGCGCAATAAAAATGGCCCGTATCTTTAATCCTTCCCTCATATCAGCCAAAACATAAAAATTACTCAATATTTGAATTCGTAGCTAAATTTAATTTTTATTTGAGTTTAAATTTGAAATTGGCTATTTGGGCCAAACGCCCTGAAAGTATGCTCTTATTTGAGGTATGTATTGCGTCCCTACAACCTACCAATTCTAGCTTGATTCGCTTAACTACTATAGCGGTTTCAACAGACACACGGAGGAACGAACGTCTAGATCGTTTAGAATATCTCTACTGGGTCTCAGATCAATATTATCAATGAAATAATGAAATTTCGTTTCAAAATTGTTTTGAGATGTTTTGTTTTTGTTGAAGTTTTCACACAGGATAAACATGCTTGAAACATGACTTGAAGGGCTCATGTTTTGATAGCATCGGCATACAAATGTACCCCTGATTTTGGAAGTTATTCACATAAGAACGTCAATTTTAATAAGATTTCAATGAAATTAAACTTAAGCCACATTAAGTCACATAGTTAAAAAACACCGGTTCATGTTTTACTACACTGTACGACAAAATTTGAAAAAAATCGCTACACTTGAACCGGACGTTATACGTCTTAAGCCGGGAACCATGTTTAGTAAAACTACATTTACAGTTTTTCAAAAAGTTAACAAGTTTCCTTTTTAAAGGAGCTTTTAAGTTTCAAAGGATTAAATGGTTAAAAAAATATTTTAAAATGCTTCTGTTTATCCCACGATGTTCAAATTGATGTCACTCGGGGCTATTTTATGACATTTTTGTTTAATCACTGCAAAGGAAAAAGATTGCAAAGAATCTCCTTTTAAAATATATCATTCAATATCCTTCGGAATTTGAAAAAAATATTCCAGCTTCATTTGTTATATTAAAATAGATGTAATATATTTTACACTTCTTAAAATGTGGTTTAATAAGTTAAATAATAAAAACTTATTTAGATGTATTTAAGAAAATTATATGCATTTGCTTTGTCGTTTATGTGGCGATATCCTGATTGTGGCGATATCCTGATGAAACCATTCGCCAAGTTTATAACTAAAATCCTCTAAATTTTGACGATTCCGAGCTTGTAACAGTGGAGTTGTTGCCATTTGTGTATGGTTCAATGCAGCTCACTCTGTCGACCTTCCCGAAGGCATATCTAAGTATAGCACTGGTTTTTCGAGTATCCCTTTTTTAATCTCATTAAAAATGCTACTACCTTCAGACCCAGCGTCGATCTTCCAATTTTTTTCGATATTCCTAAGTCGCGAACAAGTTCATTATGGTCTCATTGAGCAACAAAATGACGTTCGAATACTTCCAATTCCTTTCTTGTTGGTTGAAACACTAAAAACTTGCCATCATATAAGTGACTCCACCTACAACTTCACGTAACTTTTTATAAAGGTATTTGTAATATACTCGTAGCGTATTCGCAAAACTTATTGCGATATGGACCTTTTTCTTAGTAGTATAGTAAAGTATTTGTGTAAGGCAAATTGTAACGCTCATAAATTAATTAATTTTACTTTTCTATTACAGATTAAAGTTTTTTCGTCGCCTACTATAGAAATTGTTTAATAACTAACCTATAAATAAATTATTTTCCTTCTAGGGGCGGAATTTTATATTTGTGTTTTCTAAGTTAGACGGAGATGAAATTTTGATATGTTACTTAAGAGGTCAGCAACATAATTAGTTTACAGAAGATGTTGCTAGCAATTCCGAAGAATATTGAAAAATAGATTTGGCATTGTGAAATATTTGACTTTATATTTTGGCGGAATATTATTGGTCGAATTGTCGGGACTCTGCTGCTCTATAGAAACGACAAAGCAAATCATACAATATTTACAAGAACATCTTAATGGAAAGAAACCCCGATTTATGTATTTTAAAATTAATATTAAATTTTTTATAAAAACACATTTTTGTTAGGAGTGTAAAAAATAATACTTTAATTCTCATTGTAAAATTACAGCTAGAAATGAGAAAATTTGGTGTGTGTTACATAATATGTGGGTCGCCAACATATTTTTTGTTTCAACAAATTTGAATGGAAACTCCAACGGAAATTGAAAGATACCTATATTTTTAAAAGGACACTAATTGCATTATTTTTCCATTGCAGTGATAAAACAAAAATACCATAAAATAGCCCCGAGTCTCCTCTTTCATATGACACTGAGTTAAACGTCGTAGGATAAACAGAAGAATTTTAAAATATTTTTTAAAACATGTAATCCTTTGCAACTTAAAAGTCCTTTAAAAAGGAAACTTGATGACTTTATGAAAAACTGTAAATGCAGTTTTACTCCACTTGGCCCCCTGCTTCAGGCGTATGCCGTTCGGTTCAAGTGTAATATGTACGGTCGGACTGATATAGAACAACAAACTGTACCGCATTTCAATGAAATCTGTTATGTACGAGTAATAACATAAACCTCATCAAAAACTAATGTAAGAGCGTCAAATATTCCTATTTCCAACAAATGTTTGTTTTTTGAACAAAAGAAAAAATATTGAATGGAACGTATAGGGTCATGTCCACATACAAAAGTACCACCCGACAAAAGAGCTGTACATTTCATAATATTTTGTGTTGGCATTAGAAACTTACTTGTTTCTGTTTTTCTTTGGAGTTATCCGTCAAATACTAAGAGTACGCGGTTTAAAACGTGTAGTCAGGGTATCATACCGTCCATCCTGCCCTACTGTAGCCTTGCCTTACTCATTAGAGATAATAAAAATGCCCCTTCGCGGTGTGGTGCAGTAGTGGTTTTATCCGTTCGCTTTCTCAAGTACTGACCTAGTCAATTTTAATTAATCTGTCCCAAATGACAAATGTTATCGGACACTTTCGAGTGCTTGCATTCGAATACCTTCTATTAAACCATAGAGATACTCAAATATCGGATAGCTTGGACATTGGACCGGACCAGTCCATTGTGTCTACGACCGATATGAATCTCTGATATGATTTTCAGCATTTTTTTCATATGTACTCGGACGTGTGTGGGTATACTTACCCCCGTCGTCTTGTCTGCGGAATTATGCAATTGAGGTAAAGATCGATAATTTGTTGAGAAATTAAATTTTATTCGAACGATTGCATTCCTTATCTTTTAAAGGCAAAGACGTTCTTTATATACTTACATATACGTACATATATTTAAAAAATAAAGCAAAAATCTGCATATCAACGGAAAAGGCGGTGAAATTTGCATTGCATGCAAACGAGCAGACAAATATTCATACATATAAACTTTTTTTTAATAAAATCCGTTTATCAGCTCCAATTACAAAATTGCAAATTTACCATCAACAAAAAATATCATTCAATTTGCATTGATTAACTTGAAGTGTTCAGGTTTCTGATTGCTTACATATGCTCGGCGTATTTGACGAGGGTGCTAAAAATTCAGGCTAAACGATTTGTGTGTCAGTCTTTGGTTATGGCGGGGAGTGGGGGATCGCTACTGATATACTTGATGTTGGGTTTGGGCACGGCCGGAGGGGTCCTCTGGACAGCCCCAGTCTAGGCGTGGAACCCATCGCTTGACCGTTGCGGCGGCACCGTCACCCGGAAACATTTCCTCGAATATGCAACGGTAGTAGAAGGCCTCCTTGGTAGTTGGGGAGTTAATGGGGAATCTCTTGGAGGCGGTTGCAAAGTCAGAGTCGGAGACGTGGTCTGTTGTCTCGCGACGAATGCTGTCGATCCAGTCGTAGCCCACGCCATCGGAGAACTGTTCCTTTTGTCGCCACAGCACCTCGTCGGGCAGATAGTCGTTGACAAAGGCCGCTCGTAGGATGTGTTTTTCGATGCGATACTTTTGCTGGTCGGCCAGGCTGTTGAGGTCTCCGGGTATTTTGTCCTGTGGACGTATGGACATCACATAGTTTACAAAGGCTGTGTCCAGGAATGGAACACGCAACTCGATGCCCTTGGCCAGGGTTACCTTGTTGGCGCGCAAACAATCGCTCAGGTGAAGCTGCGAAACACGCTTCACCAGTTCTCTGTGGAATTCCTCGTAGTTGGGAGCTTTATAGAAATACAGATAGCCGCCGAATATTTCGTCGGCGCCTTCGCCAGACAGAATCATTTTGATGCCGGTACTTTTGATGTATCGTGTCAGCAGAAGCATGGGCAAGCTACAGCGAACGGTGGTAACGTCGTATGTCTCCAAATGATAGATAATGTCACGGATGCCGTCCAAAGCGTCTTCTATCTCGAAAATAACCTCTTTGTGGTCGCTTCCTATAAAATTAGCCACCATGCGAGCTGCTTTAAAATCGGGGGCATTTCTAAGACCCACCGAGAATGTCTTTAGGCGGTAACTGGGATCTCGCTCCCGCCGTATTTTCGTTGCAATCGAGGCAATCAGGCTGCTGTCCACACCGCCCGAGAGAAGAGCACCAAAGTTAACATCACAATGTAAATGCGTTCGCACGGCATTCTCTAACGTAGTCCTTAGCAGCGTCAAGTCGGTGGCCATGGATGGAATGTCGTGTTTCCAGGACTGATTGAAGTAAGTCCGACTGACAAGGTTGTCAGCCTTACCTAGACGCAACTCGCCTGGCGGGAATGTTTCCACTTTTGGACAGACGTCCACAATGCATTTCATCTCGGATGCTATCCAAGTATTACCGTCCGCATCTTCTCCGATATACATTGGTATTATTCCAAATGGATCTCGAGCAATCAGAATGGTTTTCTGACGCTTGTCGTACAAAACGAATGCAAACATGCCCGTAATGTGATCCAACAACTTCTCGCCAAACTCCTCATACATCTCGATTATAACATTGCAATCACTTTTCGGTTTGTAGTGCCCGCGAATCTTGGCGATTTCGACAGCCAGTTCCTGATAATTGTATATTTCTCCATTGGCCACCATAATGATATTTTCGTTTTCCGAGTACAACGGCTGATGTCCAGTCTCCACACCCACAATCTCCAAACGCTCGTGGATCATGATGACACCGTGCTCGGGTATAAAGCATACGCCGGTATCATCAGGACCGCGATGTCGCTGTTTGCCGCTCTGTCTGTAGGCGATTTGCCGCAAGCTATGAAGTCGACCGTGGTACGTCTTCGGTTCGATGGGTCGACCATCCTTGGAGAAAATGGCAAATATACCACACATTGTTATTTTAGGTGTTTTAAATTCTTTTTACTTCCTCGCAGTTCACTTCGCGACCAAAAATTCTGTTCGTTACTCGGTCAAGTTTAATGACAACTAAAAGTACACTTGGAACGGGCATAGCTTTTAAAGTACTCATCTCACTTCGTCAGAATTGCTTAACTAACAAACTCGTCCAAATTGAGCATGTGTATTTGAGTGGATTGCTCTATATCTCAGCAAATCGCACAGTGGGCTTCAGCTATTTCTGGAATGGAAATAATTTTGTTATATTTTCTCGTCTGGCAACTTGGGTCAGATAAACTTACCTAAGTAAAATTAAGTGTATATTTTAATCGTTAGGAGGGCCTAAGGTTTAGATCGCTACAGACAGACTCTTAAGAAACAACTTAAGTAGAGCAAATAAAAAGATCGGTTGAGAATTTCTGCAGTGAAATGATTTGGTAGATTTTAAATAAATATTGTTGGTGGCTAGACGTGTATGTATGGCTCATCGGTACCATATAAATGTGCTGCCGACAGATCTCCACTCATTGATGTTCTATTTTTATATATGCATACGAAATATTGCTTGTATTTGCACAGGCGAAGTATTAAGCCGGTGTCGAAAATGGGTTTGATCAATACCCGATGTCGTTTTAGGAAACTGGTTCGCTCTCTCCTCTGCTAATTTTTTGTTAACTTAAGAGTGATCCCGAGGGAGCTTTAGTTTTTCTTTTGAACGATGACTTGTGAAGATTTCGTTTATGAAAAAATTTTACATTCTCATGGAGCAACATTTTACAAATCTTGCCTTTGGTTATATTTATAAAAATTTACGGTTCTTTAAACCTATTGTAAGTTTTGTGAATATTGGCAAAAATATTTATGTGTTTAAACAAAAACTAAAATATTTAAAACATAATTCACAGACATTCAGTGCTTAGCTAACTACATAAATATTTTCTTTTTTCGTAATCTTTTATTTATTTCAGATTCAATGTTGAGAAGAGCCGATTTATATTCAACAAAAAGGATCTTAGCTTTTTTTTCACTATTCAATAACTAATAATAACAGTCTTTGTTCTGTCGAATGAGAAAGCGAATACAGAAACACAAGGGCAGATCAATAATTCCGTGACTTTCCAACTTCCCTCGTAGTTATACGAAAAGCAAAACTCCTCCCACCAAGTACCATCTGTTAATAGGCTACTGTCAAATTTCGAGAGAGTTCCGTCATTTAGTTTGTGTTTAACAGCTGTTCAAAACATACAAACTCGTGGATTTTGTTAAAAATGGAAAAAAGTGAATTTCGAGTGCTCATTGAACATTATTTTTTGCGGAAAATAACACTCAACCACACCGAGAAAAAGCTTGATAATTACTATGGATACTCAGCACCATCGATTTCAATGGTAAAAAGGGGTTTACTGACTTTTGTTGTGGTCGCACAAGTACAAATGACGTTGAGCGTTTTGGACGGCCAATTGAGGTAGTAAAAGTCGAATAGTAAAAGTACGTGAGATTGTTGATGGCATACACATTTTACATGATCAGTTGGGTTTAAGAAAGCTATCTGCAAGATGTCTGCCGCATTTGCTCTCAATTGACCATAATCGTTATCGTGTGACAACTTCAACGGATTGTTTGGAGTTGCTTAGCCACAATTGGAATAAGTTTTTGTGGCGTTTTGTAACTGTGGATAATACATGGATCAATTACAACACTGCGGAGACCAAGCAACAGTCTGAACAATGGGTTTCTCCGGGCGAACCGGCTCAGTAGAAGGTCAAGGTGACTTTGTCGGCCAATAAGGTGTTGATAGCAGTTTTTTAGGTTGCACTCGCGATTATCCTCATCGACTATAGAGGTAGTTGATGCCCATTTCTAAACCTAAAGAAGTGGCTCGATGGAAAGAGTTCCAACAATGATTTTATTGATCAAACAAATGCCTTTTTTATGGACCTCGAAAAATCCTAATATTTGAAAGATATACCAAAATTGGAGAATCGTTGGACAAGATCTTTTGAGCTGAAAGGAGATTATGTTGAAAAATATTTGTTTTTTTTTTGCAAATAAACTGTGTTTTATTCCGAAAGTCACGGAATTATTGATCTGCTCTCGTATATTGTTTGCGAATATTGCAAAAATTATTCATTATGATGCGAATAATTGACATATGCGATAATTCGTTATGCTAGGTACACACTATGCAGCTGTCGAGAGCAACGTGTTGCAGCAATTTCTTTTTTTTTTTTCTCTAAAAAATCACTTGGTGCCACAGCTAGACACAAAGCAACGTTTGCTTCAACTTGGCTGTAGTTCTTACTGATTTCTTTATAAACTGTTTCATCTATTGAAAAAAGAGGAATCGCATGTTACCATTATTGCTACGAACGAATCCACTGTCTCTGCGCAACAATTTGTTCTCTTCTACTCATTCCCAGAGAGGGAGTGATAAGCGACTCAATAGCATAAAATGCACACCCAAACCCAAATGTATCTCGAACATGCCACTGTATTCGTGTAGTAGTAATATCTGTGTGTTAGGCTATGATACCTTTCTCGTTGATATTGCGTCATGCAATTGTGGATTGTGCCTCTTTTCGCATCGTTGGTTCTCTTTCTATTAGAAATACATGTGTTTCAGGGATGGCAGTTGTCCAAAAAACCAGTTCTAAAAGGTACTTTTCTGTCTCTTTAACGTACATTTTTGAGTTGAAATGAGTATGGAATACATTAAATTATTTAGTTTCAGAAGAGAAAGCAAAAATATTTTTAAAACTACAAATGTGTTATCCATGAGGTTCTTTCTTTTCGTCTCGTAAATACGTTAACGTATATGGAGTATGGGTCCGAGAAAAGGTATACAAGTACCAAGGACAGATGTTCAAAATGGGTTGTATGTTTCACGTTCAAAATATATGAAGCATAAGCATTTACTCGTATTGGTGATGCCTTTATGAATGACAGCTCGATACCTACACATACCTCGTATTTGTTATGCTATGTTGTGTTTTGTTAGAGTCTATAAAGTTGGCAAAAACAATTATATACGAGTACTTGTATGTATGTATGTGTTCCGTTCTTTTCGAAACTTAAAGTCTATTTAATTGCATACAATTAAATGTAAAGTAGTAGATTTCATTGAAAAGTCATTCAGAAGATTTAAAAAAAGTTGAGTAAAGATGCACACACTCTTTGTAGCGTCCGCAACGAAAACAAGTGTTATTAAATTTGTGGTTTTTTCTTTAATCGAACGCTCGTAAAGAGAGAAAATAGTGGACTCAATAAGAAAAATATGAATGACAAAGTATGTAACGTCCGCCACGGCATGAATTTGTTCTTGAATAACATTTATTGAGAACAACATTTCTGAACTCATATAAAGTGTTTGTGGAATGGGGAGTGGGGGAACGAGTTCTAACGTTTCAGGAATACACATACAGTGGCATGAAAAATGAAGGACACAGCAGTGGTACTTTTAGAACTACTTCAATATTTTTTTATTTTTCTTTGAAAACATTGGAAAATACATTATTTAATCACAACAATTCAACGTGTAAAAAAATAAGGAACTTCAATGCTTAAAATATCATCGAAATTTGGCTCCGCAAAATTAAGGACACACCTGCAAAATAAAGTACAATTAAACAAAATTTTGCAAAAACTATTGATAATAATGGGTGATCCAAGTAGATACAAGATACTTTTTTCAATAGCCTTTGTTGGCAGATCACGTGTGAGTCGTGTCCTGCTGTCATGTTATTTTTGTTTGGCATTTCATGATGGAAAGACTTACGCCTGAACAACGTTTACAAATCGTTCAACTTTATTACGAAAATGCACGCTATGTGAGGAATGTGTTTCGTGCACTTCGTTCAACTTCTGGTCAACATAATCGTCCCACATTTCTGGCTCAAAGAATATGTTAGCAAGCAAAATTGCCGTATTTGGGACGAAGAGCAACCAGAAGAGGTTCAAGAGCTGCCACTTCATCCAGAAAAAACAATGGTTTGGTGTGGTTTGTGGGCCGGTGGAATCATCGGTCCATATTTCTTCAAAAATGATGCTGGTGAGAACATAACCGTCAGTGGCGACCGTTATCGTGCCATGATAACCGACTATTTGATGCCTAAAAATTGAAGCTTGTGATCACGGCGACATTTGGTTTTAACAAGACGGCGCCACTTTCCACATATCGCATCAATCAATGGAATTATTGAGAGAACACTTCGGTGAGCAGGTAATTTCTCGTTTTGGGCCGGTCGATGGGCTACCAAGATCGTGTGATATCACACCGTTAGTCTTTTTCCTGTGGGAGTATGTAAAGTCTATGCGAACAAACCCGCTTCGATTAAGGCCTTGGAGCAAAACAACACTCGTGCCATTTGCCAGTTACCAGTCGAAATGCTTGAACGAGTCATCGAAAATTGGACTTCAACGGATGGACCATTTGAGAAGTAGCCGCGGCCAACATTTGATAGACATAATCTTTAAAAAATAAATACCAATGAATGTTCTTTCAAATGATAATAAACACACCCCTTCAATGTAAATGTTCTGTGTTTTTTCTTTAAAAATGAAGGGAACCTCGAAATGGATCACGCGTTATTTACCTCTTTAGTATTCGGTTGGTAAGCCCTTCCCATCCAATACTGCTTTTAGCTCTTTTCATCGAATGTACAAACGTCTTTGTTGTTTCCATGCCAATTTCGTTCCATTAGAACATCCTTCAGTTGGGTTCTGTTTCAAATTTCGTGTTTCCGGAACTTTCCGTTCAAAACTTCCCATAAGTGTTCAATGGAGTTAAGGTCCGGACTTTGTGGAGGTGGTACCAGCATGTGTGAGGTGTTGAAAAGCAGTCACGTCTTTACGTTGTGGGCTGTGTGCTTCGGGTCGTTGTCTTGCTGGAAATAGAAATTTTCAGCTAGATCCATTTTTTGTGCACTAACTTGTAGATTATTCCTTAAAATATCTAAATATACATATTGGTTCATTGTATTTGCAATGAAAACTAAATTTCCCACATCGGAAGAGCTCATACAGCTCCACACTATAACACCTCCGCCCCCATGATTAACAGTCTTTATGGTATGTTTTGGGTTTAAGGCTTCCCCTTTTCTTCGTCACACTTTTAAGCGTCCATCTGATCCGAATATATTATATTTCGATTCGTCAGTGAAAATAACGCTATCCTGGGGCTTATCCAAAAAAGTTTTTGCGAGTTCGGATCGCTTTTGACCAGTGGCTTTTTTTTGGAGTACATGATTACAGACCCTGACTACGCAAGCACCTGCGCACAGTATTGGGTAAAACCTGTTTATTTTGATATTTATCAAGATCGTCGCCTGTTTATCTGGCACTTGTGAATGGGTTTTTATCAATACACCGCTTCATATAAAGCTTATCTTTGTCAGTAAGCTTAGCTGGCCGACCAGATTCAGGCTCACTTTCTTTGCGAGTTTTAGTTCTACCACAAAGTTTGCTTTTTGGCGATTGAAACTAATTATTAAAATTAAATTTAAATTATCGAAGCCTTTTCTTTATCAGCTTTGACTCAGAGAGGTTTATTTTTTTGACAAATCCTAAGATACTGGTGGTGTGACCTTAATTTTGCGTGCCACTGTATACTTCGCCGCTTTGATATTATGAGAATTTCGTCAACACCATTTTAACGCAACTTACATGTATTGAGGATTGATTCGCCTTGTTTGCATAAATGCAAATTGCCTTTACCGTTAAAATTTAAATCAAGTGCGCATGTTTCAGTTGGCCGAACTGGCTTACATATACTGAAACTCTTAAGGGCGTGGACAGATTTTATAATTTCTACATTCATAACTACTCATTTTTACTACCATTGCCTAAAGCGTAGCGACTTTAATGAAATCTAATAACTATTGTGGGAGGTACTTAAATGGGACATGGGTACCATTATTGTCATATGCGAAACATATTGCAGAATACCTGCATTACGTTTCAGGTTATACGGGTTTCAATCTACGCCCTTTACTTATTTCTTGCAGAGTCCTATGAAAAATATTAATGTTATCATGCGAATACCAAGAGTGGGTGGAATGTTGCATTTGTACGAGATGTACCAGAAGGGGGCGTGTCAATCACGTACGTACGCGCGTACATAGACTTTATGGAAATCAATTTGCTATTTTGATTAAAACTTGTCATTTATTCCCTCTTCAATGTGTATATAAAGAAATTTTTTGAATTCTCAATTTAAGCGAATACCATGCCAAACCAAAAAGGGTGTGGCCTAAAATGCATATTTTTGTCAATAAGTTTTCGTTATAACTGAAATGTTAAAAAAGGACGTTGAAGTAAATGAATATTGTTGTTTTATTTACATTTACATGTAGTAGAAAGAAATTTGTAAACCTCAATAGACCAATTTTAATATTCTTAAATACAGTGTGTCGCACCAATTATGCTACAATAAGATATTCAAATAATTTTTTTATTTAATATATTTTATTTATTTATTTTTAATGTTTAGAAACTTTAATTTATTTTTATATGACTAATTGTGTTTGAAGATAATAATCCGTAAATGGCCCCACGCTCATCCATGCATATGCGACACCTGAGCAGAAAAATTTTCATTGTGGCTTGAAGGGTTGAAGTTGGGATCGCTTCAATTATTGATTTAATGGACTGCTTCAATTTAGACCAGTTCCTTGGTTTCGTTTTGTAAACATCCTGCACAAAACCGAGAACAGAAGGACGTTTTCTAAAAACAAGCTTACACGCAGAAAAAAGGTATGGTTGGGGTGACAATATACGAAGAGGATCATACTATTGTTGGGTATATGGTTGTGGCACAACAATATTATGATCATCACAACAATAGTATGGTTCACACACAACCATACTATGATCCCCACAACAATACTATGGTCCTCACAACAGTAGAATTATTCACACACAACCATACTATGGTCCCCACAACCATATTATTATTCACACTCAATCATACTATGATTCCTACAACCATATTATGATTCTCATAATTATAGTATGTTTAACATTAAACCATAGTGTAATCCTCACAACCGTAGTATGACTCACACACAACCCTACTATGGTTCGTAAGGATTGGGTTACTTGTACTATTCAACAATAGAGATTTTTTTTTTAAGTAAATTATGTAAAAATACATAGCACTCTTAATAATTAGAGTGAATTATTTAACAGTAGAAAATATTAACTTATTAAAAATATATAACTTTTACTAATCCAAAGTAGATTGTTTTAAATCAATTTAATTTACAGATAAAAGTACTATTATTGCGGAAGATTCGTAACAATAACATTGTCAAATTGAAAATTACTATTGTTAACATAAAGCCCAAAAAAACAATACTTTTGTCGCACCAAACATATTTATATTGTTGCTACAATCATATTTTTATTTTTTTTTATTTGGCAACAATACAATTGATACATTTCAACAATATTAGTATTGCCGCAATCATACTATTGTCAAAATAAAGTTCAAAAAACAATACTATGGTTGTGACGACCATATTTTTATTGCAGAGAACATACTATTGTTGCCGTGACCATATAGTAACCATATCTTTTCTCTGCGTGTAAATGTCGAACTTTTTGTTAAAAAATGTCTTAGCTTTTGTGATTTTGGCTAAAGTGCAGTTTATGGGGCGTGAATTCAAAAAAATATACTGCACCCTCCAGAACGGTTCTGGTATTTCGTCAAAAAAAATGAATAATTGCGCTCGGGTCCAGAGGGCCCTTGACGCCTCCCACTTTCATATACGTATGAAAGAAAGAAATTTGCTCAAGAATACAAAATATGTTAAATCAAAAATGGTCACACCTTTACCCGCTCTTTAAGTGTTGGTACTTTAAGGAAAGATACATGCTTAAGAATCCAAAATATGAATTAAAACATCAAGTGCGCTCCCGTAAGGGGCCCTCAAGACCAAAAAAGTGAGCACTTAGTTTAAATAACATGTTTGGTTAAATGTAAGTTGGTGTCGTTGGCGTCATCTTGGTATTGTCGCGTTGAGGTGATAGTACAGTTTTGATCACCTTTCGACCGACTTGTTTTACGTGCGTTCTTTACTTTTTCGGATTTTTAAAGGTGTGAAATTATGAAAAGCACAGCAGGCTACATTTTTTCAAAAAAAAAATCGTGCGATTTTTCGAAGTCGAATTTACCCACGTCCACTTCGCATTTTTGGAATTCTTGTACATTTCTGTATCATTTACGTATGGCGTATGAGGTGGTTTTGAGGGACCTTAAGGGGGCCTCACGATCTACTATATTGAATTTTGTGGCCCCCTAGGGCCACGTCCATAAATTATTTTGCATATTTGAAATCGAGAGCATAAGGTGCCCTTTTCATTATTTTCTTCCAATATACTTGACCCACTTCAAAGACGATAGCATATTTTATTTTTAATCTCGGTCACGCCCCAAAAACTGCAGTTCAGCCAGCGATTTTCCTAACCAGTCTTAGTTATAGAGGCTTAACCAAAAACACCACAAATACGAGTATATATATGCTCCCTTTTTCGGTAGAGGATTTAAAGAAGGAGCTAGTCAGCTCAGAATTGTTTTGCTCCATATGCCAAAAAGTCTGATTAGTGAAAAGTGGCAAACAACAAAAATTTACACCAAAAATTTATTTTTTTATGTGCACATATGTTTTGAGGAAGCATACAAGTGAGCAAAAGATTGTAAGCTTTAATTGAAAACTAATTGTCTCATTTATCAAAGTTTTTGTTCGAGTTCCCATTTTTCTTTAACGGAAAAATCAAATTTAACAAGAATTAATCCAAAATTGTGAAAAACTGAGCTTTATCGATTAATTTATTTGCTTCCAGTCGTAATCTACAACAATTTTGGTACGGGCACGCCCCTTTTTTATGTGAGGTTCAACATTTAAAATACTCTCCTTGATAGTTTAAAAACTTCCAAACCGATGGGACTAAAATATGTCGTTGACCAGGTAATTCAAACGGTTTACATATGTATCATTCTTACGTATTACGCTACTGACGGCTGCGGAAGCGATTTTTCATTTTTTGGCTTCGATTTATTTCGATGGAGCAGATTCATTTTCGGGAATGCTGCAAACTACTTAAGAGACACCCTAATCTACGATGTGTTTAATTGCGCCGTATTCGTTGTCTGATAAATCTGGGGTAACTTGCATTGATATCTTCTATAATACAGATTGGTAATCATTTTACATTTCCTAATTATCTACACCAATACTTATATATTTTTCTTCTTCTAACTTTACGAAAACATTGTGTGGCGATTCTGGTGAATTCTATGGAATAAAGTTTTCATGGTGAGAATGACTGAAATGTTTATTAAACTTCCAACAATCGTTAAAACATATTTTCTGACTCAATACGAGGGCTGCTATAAAGTATATATTCCTGGCCTAGTAATGAAAATGCGAATATTTATCATCAAAAATGGTTTATTGTTTTTCAAAGTATTCTCCAGCATGATTTATACACTTTTGCATGCGCTCAAACCAATTGTCAAAGCCCTTTTTCCTACTACTAATAAGAAGTCAGGGCTGTACGGCGGATGACCCATCAATTCGACGCTTTGGCCGGTCAAAGGCGCTGGTTTGAGCCGATGAGTGAGAGTTCACATTGTCATGGTGGCAATGATTCGTCTCCGAAGTCTTCAGGCAAACAAATTGTGGTGTACCACTCAGAATTGGCCGTCATACGTTGCTCAAGCGGAACAGTCGCCAAATGACCAGTTTTGCCGAAGAAACAGGCAAAGTGTTTCTTCCACGAACTACTTTCGTTGGATTTTGCTCGTCTTCGAAGACCCACGGTCGATTGCTGTTTTGTATCAGGATCATACGCTTAGATCCACGATTCGTCACCTGTGACGATCTTATAAACGTCTTTTGAAGCACCGCGATCGTATTTTTTCAAAATTTCTTTGCACCAAACGACACGAGCCTTTTTTTGAGAGATTGTCAACTTTTCACTAAATAGTCAACATATTTTTGCATATGTGACAGCGCATAGAGAAAGGGCCCTAAGGGTAAAAAAAATCAATTTTAATTTTTTTGATGTGGACAACATCTGAGCATCGAATGAGACCGATCCCATGCCCCAAAAGTGTTCCCTCCCAGAGATATGCGCGTTTTATAAAAGTGAAATCGACGATTCTAAGCGCAAATAGAAAGGGACCTAATCTTTAAAATGGCTTTCCTGAACAAAACTGGTTTTTAACCTTAGGCCCCTTTCTATTTTGCGCGTCACATATGCATTTATTGTTGTACTATTGTTAATTTGTTGAGGTAACTGTAGCATGAATATTTTGTTTCAACGGCAATTGGCAAAATTGTCATTTCGGTAGTGAAAGTGATCAGTGACAGGTGTGTTTTTGACTAATCAATAATTAAATAATAATGTTGTTAAATAAAGCACTGCGACTAAAAAGTAAGAGAGAAAACTCTAATATACTCGTAGTAGCCAGAAATTGTTCTTCCAATTAAAACCAAAATACTAGTGCTGAATAAATAGAAAATTTGAATTTTTTAGAAAATATTTCGCGCGAAAATTCAGTCAGCGTAGTATATGTGAAAAATGGTTTTAATTCAGACGAGAATAGTGTTGAAGCAAATGTGTTGACTAATGCGGAAAATTTAGAGAGTGAATTTAATGTAGCTAGTGAGATATCAGATAGCAGTATTAGCCTTTCATCAGATTTAAACAAATTAACAATGAAATTATAAATGTGGTCAATTAAACATAACATTAGCAACGTAGCTGTGATTGAAATGTTTAAAATCATAAGACAATGCAACATAAATATTCCTAAAGATGTACATACTCGTAATTATGTTCATGTAATTTTTATTTTCATTTCATTAAAAAATATGGAATCGCCATGGATAAATCACCCTGAACGAATTACATACTAATTTTGGCGATTCCCAAATCACCCGTGAATCGTCAAACGTAAACCGTTCGCGAATCGTTATGCACGATTTGTGTGTAGCCAATCGCGGGCGATCTGCGTTTGGCGATTTGCGTGAGGCGATTCGCCACAGGCACGCAAGCGAACGGATTCGCTAATCGCCACACGCAACTACGCATATAGAGCGAAGTCGAAGCTAAATACCTCCGATTTGATACGATATATAAATCGCAGAATCAGAGAGAACTTGCTTAAATCATATGTAATCAATTCCTAACTCAATTCACCCAAAAATGCCATAACTGTAAAGAATATTTTAAAAAAATATTTTTTTCTTTTTATATATATTTTCACCTTTTAGGCTTTGTTAAGTTCTCTCTATTTTATTGTTTCGAAGTGTTTTCATTTTCTTCATGACGGCATTGATGCACTAAAAAAATCTCATACTAGATTTAATTCCAAAACAAATCACAATTAAAGCCGGAATATTTACTCAAATCAACTTACTAATGCACACTGGAACGACGTGAATAAATATACATATACATAATTAATTATACTTAATTTAAGTAATTTGTTTTAGAGTATGCCCAAAAATATTTAGTACTTAAAGTAAGTAAGCCGAGTTTTTTATTTATTTTGTTTAGAATTGGAAATAGCATACTAAATTCATTAATGATAATACTCCATTCAAGTACCTCTAGCGCCAAATAAGGTGCGCGAGGAAGCAAAACAAAATCAAGTCGACAAAGTACTTTTTGTGTTTTCGTTTTTACAAAAAATGATACATTTTTTCCGCATGTTGCACTGAAACCTCTTTTTAATGTTCGTTTGTTTAAAAATTGCCACCCAACGAATATATTTCGATTTCGTTTGTCAAAGTGTTGCATGCAATGCGTGCGAAAATGTCGCACTTTTGGCGCTCACTCCAGTCTTCGGTGTAGAATAAATCATAAAACAGCTGCTTTATACAGTGTTGTATTTTCAATTTACACAAATCAATTTAAACGCGTATATTTAAAATAGGCGCAAAAACGACGTCGCAGTTGCTTGGGTTAGAATTTTTTTAAAAATCGTATTTATTTTGTTCTAATTTAAGTGTTGCACTTAACCCATTTTCTCCACCGTTGCGTTTTCGAAACATCTGCACATAAAGCCGATTTTGTGAAAACACATGGGTGGAAGAAAAAGGGTTAATATGTTCGATTGTTGGCAGTAAATATGTGACATTATGACAGAGTGGAGGTAACATTTTTTAAATGTTCCACTAGAAGACGGTAACATTATTTGTGGGAAACGAAATCAACATTAAATTTACTCCATGTTGTAAAATTGAGTTCAATATGTGATGAATGCCGCTACCAAAAAAATTTAATAAAGTTTTTTCTATTACTCTGGTTATTTTTTTTTTATTATTTTTAGATTTAACAAAAATTGATAAATGTAACACTTAAACAAGAATTTCAATTGTCGGCTGCTATCACGCACTGGAGTCCGTAGTTTCGGTTCAAAGAGAGTATAGGCGCACGTTTGGCGGTAATTCTCCGAGCAGATGGACCATAATAAGATTTGTTAACAATTTTGCCGAACATGGGATAATCAACAGAAGACCTTGCCATCAAAACCTTTCAGTTCGGACGGAGGAAACAATCTCTGCTGTAGCGCATACAAAATAATCCAAGAGTTTCGACAGGAAGCTTATCTGCTGAAATGAGTATAAGCAGACAGTCATTGCAGTCAATTATGTACAAAGATTTGGACTTATTCCCATACAAAATTCAAATGGCCAACAAACTGAACGCAGCAGACTTCCCGATTCGCTTGGAATTTTGCCAGAAGATGCTTCAAATGGTGGAAGAGGATGGAAACATGACGAGGTCCATTTCGATTTAAACGGCAACATAAACAAACAAAATTGTCGAATGTGGAGTGCTTCCAACCCACAGATAGTCCATGAGACAAATTACACCCACCTCGTGTCACAGTGTGGTGTGCAGTTTCACTACGCTGCTTTGTCGGGCCCTACTTCTCCGAGGAAAACGGTCGCACCGTTACTGTTACTGGATACCGTTACTTGAGCATGTTGAGAGTTTTTTTTATCCAGAATTACGCCAAATTTCATTCAACTCTGTGTGGTTTTAGCAAGATGGTGCGATTACTCACATAGCACGCCCTGTTATGACAGAATTGCTACGAAAATATCACAATTAGCTGATATCAAGAAACTTCACATTCCGCTAGCCCCCAGGTCGCCTGACCTTACTGCACCTGACTTTTTCAAATTTGAATGAACTGAAGCAATCCATTAGAGAAATAATTGCGGATATTCCTGTCTCAACTCTCCAATCAGTAATGAACATCTTTTTGGTTAGATGCCGCAAATACATCAACGAGCAAGGGGCAGGGGGAGCATTTAAATTCCATTATTTTTAGAACCTATAAGGCAATATTTAATAAAATAAATGAATGGGCTTAAACACGGTTGAAAGAAAAATGGATTCCATACACTGCAAACAGTTTGAGTTTATTGATGTAGCAATATTCATCGGCCACCCTGTATTAGGGCCCGGACACACTGAAGCTTTTTTTCTTTACGCTGCGATTATCTTCATTTCCGGTTGTCTAAATACTATTGAAATGAACGTAGAAAAATCCAGTCATATATTGATATTAAGTTTTTGACACTTATTTCAATGGTTTTAAGACTACCGGAAGTTAAGAAATGGCAAAAGCTTTGAGATGGGGCATACTTACATGTCTGAGTGTTTATTTTTGAAAATATTAAAAAAATAATAAAAAAAAACAATTTGTAAAACAATTTTGGTAAAACCAACAAACGGGTAAGTAAAAGATGAAATATTGTTTTTAATAATCGCAGAAAATTTTAATATTTCTAGATATTTGGCGTGGAGCAGCATAACCGGGGCTTTCGGAAGCGTTTCAATACTAAATTTAAGGTATGTATTGTGATTTTTAGTGAATAAGGAAATTTCATGTACAAAAAGTGATTGCGGTAATATTTTCAGATATTTGACGTGAAGGGCCAGGGCTCCATTGGAAGGAATAGCAGTAACGAATCAAGAGTAACTCTAAGGTTTGTCAAGTGATAGTAAAGTGAATAATATGATTTTACAAGAAGTGTCAGTGTGAAAAGTAATAGGTGTTTTATTTGCAGTTATAATTCCAAATGAATAAAGTATACTACTGAGAAGGGCGGTCGTGGTGTGATGGAAGTGTGGACGACTATCATGCCAGTTCACCCAGGTGCAACCCCGATTAAGAACATATAACAATTTTCCAGCGGTAGGTTTTCACCTCGAAGATTCAGAAGACTTAGCGAGTAAGAGATTTTTCTCTAAGCCATAAAAAAACTTCTCTATAACATGCATTAGCCGTTCGGAGCAGGCGTTCAACAGTAGGTCCTGGTCAGTGAGTATGACAATTGAAACGTACACAGCTCACTGATTTCCCCGTGTTCCTTAATGGGATGTTTGTGGACTTAAGTAGTCATAATAATAGTGATGAAGAAGAGTCCATGTGTAAAATGTCAATGTGTTTTGTATGTGCATGAAAGTCGGTGGATTCTTGTACCCTCCACCGATGGGTGGATGGTATATTAAACTTGCCATTCCGTTTGCAACGCCGCGATATATAGATCGGAGACCCTATAAAGTATATGTATTATATACACTAACAAAGTTTGTTTGCATGTTTCGTGCGCACATATATTCATACATGCGTTGCACAAAACATGCACACTTTGTTTGTGCTTTTTGCAAATGATATTGCACGTTGAAGATTGCTCTACGCACAGTTCAAACGCTATACGCAAAGGGTAATTCTCATTAATAAAAATGAGTCTCCCGTATAAGTCATTTGATTTGAAGGGTTTAGAAACAGTTGTACAGTCTGACTGGCAATCGTAACCAATACATTTCGCCGATTTTTTACGTCGATTCTGAAAAAGAAACAACATAATGGTCTCGAACCAGAATAAAAACTGTTCAAGTCATGTTGAAAAATATATAATTTAACACATGAGGTCAAAGTGCTATTCGCAGCCTTACCTGCCCGCCTAGTTTAGGTATTCTTCGTTCCAAAAGTTACACAAGTAAATAACAAATATACGGTAGTGACAACTATCAATAAAAGGGTAGGTATGGACTTTAAAAGTACTTTTTTATTAGTGGCGAATTTTACAAATTAATTGCATTGTTTCGATGTAGATCAAGCATTCACATTCTTAAAACAAGTCCAAAAGATAATCGGAGGTTGGCACATGTGAATAAATGAATCACGACAATCTGCACATTGCACATACTCATACTTTGACGATCTGCCACTTAAATGAAGCATGTTCAGTTCAAATCCTATAAACTAAAATTCTTTATATCTCCTACCAAAAGTTAAAAAATGCCACCAAGATACGAACACGATCCACACACTCAACACAGCGTCTTTTGGTAAACAAAGTAATATTAAAAAAATTAACAGTTCGTCTTTACACAAATAAAAATCTTGATACATTTGTAGTAAATCCCTTATACATTTTACCCAGGTCATATTCAAAACAATTGATTTAAGTGCGCTCCTTCCTACTTGTTTTCAGGACACTTCATTCCGCTTGCAACACCACAAAATATTGATCGGAGACCTTATAATGTATGTATATTATTATTCGTCGTAAAATTCTAAGACGATCTAGACGTGCCCGCGTGTCTGCTGAAAGGACGATACCGGTCAAACAAAGCATCCTGGGATCCTAAAACTGTGCATGATGATGGCTTATGGTCATAGGTTCTAGACTTTTTGGCTCAAGTGGCCCAAAAAACGTTCCGCATAGTCAAAACCCAGAGAAGAGAGTAATTTGAAGTTTTAGCTGAGATTTGGGGACGGACGCATGGGCTAAAAGGTAGCATGGGGACGGTAGAGGGTATATAAGTTTCGGCTTGACCTAACTTAACGACGTTTTTGCTTGTCTTAAAGTAACAATTTCTAGCAATTTGTTTTGGGGTTTTTCGTTTTGTTTGGATCATTTTTTGATTTTTTTTTGAAAGATAAAATTACTAAACAAGCTAATTAGATCAGGTTTTTTGTTTGTCATATGGGGAAGGAAAAGTAAGTCGAAGATGTTAAAGTGAACTTATCACTGTCCGCTATACGCGCTTTTTGCCGTTGGTGCAAGACGGCACTTCTTGCAGTGTTGGAATAACATACTTTAATACATTACAAATTATATTATACTACAATTTGAGTGTGCTATTATTTGATATTGCACTAAAAACGAATACTCGTACAAGTAATACGTAAAATGCAAGCTAAGCGAGTCGAGGACTTATTTCGATGATCTAATAACTATAGAAAGAATGCAACTTGATTCCTTGGTACCTCACAGAAGAATGTAAACACTTGCTAAAACCTGAAAATCTGTTTTATACTCTCCGCCAGAGGTTTGGAGTATATAAGTTTGTTATTCCGTTTGTAACACCTCGAAATACTTATTTGCGACCATATGTGACAGCGCATAGAGAAAGGGACCTAAAGGTAAAAAAAAATCAATTTCACTTTTTTTTTCATGTGGACAACATCTGAGCATCGAATGAGACCGATCCCATGCCCCAAAAGTGTTCCCTCCCAGAGATATGCGCGTTTTATGAAAGTGATGGTACACCAAAGATACACGTATTTAAATCTTTAAAATGGCTCTCCTGAACAAAACTGGTTTTTACCCTTTCTATTTTGCGCGTCACATATAAAGAAAAAATGTATATTGTTTACTTGTAACTGCAGCCAACACTGCCACTTGTTCCTTTTCAATACGACTTTGGGCGAATGTAGCGCAAAGGGTAGTAGGGATTACCCTAACGAGTACTTATAGAGGAGCAAATTACCATCAGTTTCTGTAATATGTGGAGATGTACCGATTCTGGTATTAATATTGTAGCAATTGTGCTGAAAACCAAACAGCTGACTATAGGGGATGCTCTATGTACATTTAAATGAAAAAGCTACCAATGCCCCTAGATTGCCTGTATATGCACAGGACAAACCATTAAATTTGCCTGGCCTGAATTCCGCTGTTTCCGTAGCGAATACACATTATCCGGTCATAAATACAGCAGCATACAGAAATCAATATAATGTAGTCCATCCCAATATGTCGTGTGTTTGTACGGTAAAAAATAATCCCCTTCATAATTTCATATGCAAAGCATGATGCAAGAAATAATGAGGAATCAATCGATTTCTGTTCTACACTACGCTCAACATTTCTAAAAGCTGACGACTATAATGCCAAACATACCTTCTAGGAGCTCACGCCTTATTACTCCATAAGGCAGAATGCTGAATGCAATTCCCGACTGAATTTACTTCCCCCTTTTATCCCTCTAACATCTAATCAGTAGCCTTCAATCATATCATTATTCGATGATGTCTCCAAGTGAAAACGAACGTCACCTTTCAAATAGACAGACGTTAGTTCACATCCGCCTTAAGATATGCCACTGAAATCATCAGAGGAAATAGATTATAATGTTAATAGTCTGTCCGAGATTACGACGAAAGTTTCAAATGTCGCAACTGCAAAAACAACTCAAATTATTGAGCAGACAAAGGGTGTGTTTTATGTGGATCGGCTTTTTGCAAATAACTGATCGCTAGGGCGATATCTTTAAAAATAAACATTTTTGTGTATACAAGATAAATCATAAACCGTTTAATTTGAGTTTATAGAAAAAAACTTCAAGAAATATTATAAGCGAGTAACAACCGAGCTCACTAAAGGTCTTTCTAGAATAACTTTTTTCCTTAAAACTTGAAATTTTTTAAAACCAACTGTTTATGACGCAAATTATAAATTTTTACTCGTATCTGCAAACATAACCATTTTTCTTACAAAGGTGTGAAGTTATCCCATTAGCGACCTGGTACCCGCTTTACAACCGAGCAATAAAAAAAGAAACTACGACGAAGCGGACTTTGTTGCCTGGTGCTGTTTCAACGAAATTAGCAAAGGGTCTTTAGATTTGGTGTCATTATCGCCGTCTACATTTTTATCAGCATGGGTTCCGCCAGCAGCACAGCACAACAAGCCCAACGACTGGGCAGTCCTCGTGGCTCTTGACCTAACAAAAAAGCCTTCGGCACGGTCAATCATGCCACTCTGTTCGAGGACATTGCAGAAACGTCCCTTGAAACGTCGGGTCGTAAACTGTATATGTGGGCGCTAGTCACATGTAAAATTTAGAGACAGGAGGTCGAAGCCCAGTAGAGTGAAACCTAACCACCATCTCTTGGACAGGATGCCTCCGCCCAGGCAGATCAGGTACGATCTTCATGATATATAGAGAGAGGTCCAGCGGTACAAGAGAGAACCTTTAGATCATCGAAACTATCAGGCAGGTCCGAACACAATTCACGCTGATGAAGTCCATATGTGACAGCGCATAGAGTAAGGGACCTAAGCGTAAAAAAAATCAATTTTCATTTTTTTTCTTTTTTTGATGTGGACAACATCTGAGCACCGAATGAGACCGATCACATGCCGCAAAAGTGTTCCCTCCCAGAGATATGCGCGTTTTATGAAAGTGAAGTCGACGATTCTAAGCGCAAAAAGAAAGGGACCTAATCTTTAAAATGGCCCTCCTGAACAAAACTTTTCATCAACTTTTCACTTTTTTTTTTGATGTGGACAACATCTGAGCATCGAATGAGACCGATCCCATGCCCCAAAAGTGTTCCCTCCCAGAGATATGCGCCTTTTATGAAAGTATAGTCGACGATTCTAAGCGCAAATAGAAAGGGACCTAATCTTTAAAATGGCTCTTCTGAACAAAAATGGTTTTTAACCTTAGGTCCCTTTCTATTTTGCGTGTCACATATACCTACAGTGTGAATGTAGTCGGCAGACGATCGTGTTTCTGGCTCAGCTGAGATCTGGATGGTGCAGCCGACTCTATTCTTATTGGGCACGATTTGTTGCTAACTTTCCGGACATCTGTCCCACCTGCCATCAGGAACCACATGACGTGCTGCACCTCTTCAATTGTCCGGTCAATCCCACTCAGCTGACCCCCAGGTCTTTGTGGATGCATCCAGTTCAAATGGCGCGTTTCCTCCACCTGGATATTGAAGCAGATCCCCCATAGACGAACAGGACTTCAAAGTAATAATAACAAATGATCACAACAAATCGAAAAACTCAAAGAACCGCAAGATAGTTTTTCCTACCACATGCCGCATGAGTTGGTCGGTCATTCGTTTTATTTATTTAATCTCTGATAAACAAGCAATTTAAGCCCACACATACACCTTTAGCGTTTGGAAGCTTATAATTACTTGGAAAATATATGTGTACGTTTGTGTGGCACCGAGTTGTTTCCTCACTCCGAATCTTCTGCCTTTTATTTGCTTTTTACAACTACTTTGTTAGTACTTTTTTGTTGTAATTCTTACAGCACATTTTTCTTTTTTTTCTAATCCTAACTTCGGACAAACAAGTAGAGCGCTCACTTCAAATTTAACATTTTTATACCCGCCATTTTATTAGTTTAATTGTTAATATTAAATAAAGTAATTTATTTTTACATTAAATTTGACACCACAGTATTTATTTTTGAAGTTTATTGCCTTCAAAAATGCCAAATATATATGTATACCTAAAGAAATTGCTGAAGACGATTTTCATGAGCCTCCTGAGCTCTCCCGGAGGGGTCTTCGGGGCAACCCCAATCCAAACGTGGTGCCCACTTTTCTACAGTCAGTGCGGGCGCATCACCCGGAAACATTTCCTCGAATATGCATCGGTAGTAGAAGGCCTCTTTGGTTTTTGGTGGATTGATGGGGAAGCGGACTGATGCGCTGGCAAATTCTGCATCGGTGACGCGCTTTGCAGCAAAATGGGGCAGTGCCTCGATCAGATCGTAGCCAACGCCATCGGAGAATTGTTCTTTTTGTCGCCAAAGGACCTCTGAGGGCAAGTAGTTGTGCTCGAATGCCTTGCGCAATATAAATTTCTCCATGCGATTCTTCTGCGTACCCGAATAGCAGTTAAGAGTGCCAGGAATCTTGTCCTCCGGTCGTATGGACATGACATAGTCCACAAAGTCGGTGTCCAGAAAAGGAACTCTCAGTTCCAGACCTTTGGACATGGTCACCTTGTTCGCCCGCAGAATGTCCGAGACATGCAGCTGGTCGACGCGAGTCACCATTTCCTTGTGGAATTCTGAATAATTCGGAGCTTTGAAGAAGTACAGATAGCCGCCGAATATCTCATCGGCCCCTTCTCCAGATAGAATCATTTTTATGCCGGTACTCTTTACGTGGCGTGCCAGGTAGAACATGGGCAGACTGCAGCGAACCGTCGCAATGTCATACGACTCCAAATGGTATATCAAATCTCGAACGCCATCCAGGCAGTCCTCCACCGAGAAAATGACTTCGGTGTGATCACTACCTATGTAGCCGGCCACCATGCGGGCGTGCTTGAAATCAGGCGAACCTGCCATTCCCACAGAGAATGTGCGAAGGCGATACTGTGGATCTCGTTCTCGCATAATTTTTGTGGCCATAGATGCAATCAGGCTGGAGTCAACACCGCCGGAAAGAAGGGCTCCGAAGGGTACATCACATTGCAAGTGGGTACGCACCGCAGCTTCCAAACGTTTACGCAGTTCATTGACATTAGCCAGCGAGCAAGGGATTTCACGTTGCCACGGACGACTGTAAAATGGCGTGGGATTAAGACTCCCCGGCTGTCCTATTACAAAGTGTCCTGGTGGGAAGTTTTTTACACTCTTACAGAACTCCACCATACATTTCATTTCGGACGATATCCAAACGTTGCCCTCCACATCTTCGCCAATATAAAGCGGCATAATTCCAAAAGGATCGCGAGCAACCAGGACGCATTTCTTGATCTTATCGTACAACACAAAGGCGAACATGCCAGTTATGTGGTCTAGTAAACGTGCGCCGTACTCCTCGTACAATTCAATGATGACATTGCAGTCGCTTTTCGGCTGGTAGTTGGGACGACTTTTAGCTATTTGCTCACTCAAATCCTTGTAGTTGTAAATCTCGGCATTGGCCACCAACATCACATTGCCATCCTCTGAGAACAATGGCTGATGTCCTGTTTTCACGCCTATAACAGCGAGACGTTCGTGCACAAGAGCCACACCATGCTCCGACACTACCTTGATCCCAGTCTCGTCAGGACCACGATGCCGCTGCTTTCCACTTTGGCGATAGGCTATCTCTCGCAGCGTATGCGCGGAGCCATGATAGATCCTGGGCAGGATGGGCTGGCCATCCTTCGATATAATTGCAAAAATGCCACACATACTCGCTGTTGAACGTTACTTATTGCCGATTGATCGCTCACTCGAATGCTGTGTCAGACCGGTAATCTGGCTGAATATGAACTGAGTTGTGAACTCGTCTTCGCGTAGATTTTATATTAATTTCAAGTTAATTAGAACAATTCGATTATAAATTCGGTTGCTTTTATTCACGTTTAGTTTGTGTACGAATATTCATGATTGCTTCATTACTTCTCAGCAGTGATGGAATTCACAAAATATCAAATTGTTCCAAAATGACCTCATATTTGTGCCAAAACTAGCGTGATTCTACCAAAACTTTGAACTGAGAAAACCCATTTCCTGTGTTGACGACATAGCAATGGTATCCGTTGGACACCTTAGCGCATTTGCCGATAATGGCATGATTTTATGCTCTCTCTACCTAGAAATGAGTCCAATATATCCATTAGGAATCTGGTGTGGACTACGATTTTGTGCCCATTAAACGATCATTATCTGTAAGTATCAATCTTGTTCTGATGGTTGTCATGGTACTTATAAGATCCCTCATCAGTTTGTGGAGAAGTGATAAAACGAGTGAAGCAAATGGTGACGAAAAATGCCTTCAAGTTTTTTTTTCAAAAAATTTTGTAATAACCTGATGTGTTTAGAAAATGTAGTGTAATTAAAGTGATATACATAAGTAATGTATTGTTGTTTAATTATAGTCATTTGGTTCCATCCTAGTCATGTATTTATAATTTTGAACGCATATTCTAGTTTTGTAACGTATTTATTAACTTGTAAGCGCCATCTATATGTTGTCCTGTGCTCACTTAATCATAATTGGTTGCAATAACTGGCGTTAGACTATAAAAAAAACACCAAGGCAATAGCACCTGACAGGAATAAGGATAGTGCTGGTTAAAAGTGTTTGCTAAAAAGTGTTTCGTTAGCAGCATTACAAAAGTAAAAATTAATATTCCTCAATATTGCATAAAATTATTTTTATTTTACAAAGTTTATCTTTAGTCGAAATCGGAATCATGCCCATGATTTTGACTCCTGCTCCGACTATGGCCATATTTCCGTAGAATTTAATATAAATGCATTTCGTTACTGAGTCTAGCTGTTAGAATTGCATCAATAAATTTTAATTTGATAACAATTTTGATAAAGCAACTATTCTAATAAATTACAGTGAATTGTGCTAAAACTGCATTGAGAATTTCACGGTACTAAGGAGTTTTTAATTGTACTTCAAATGGTACAATAGTACCATGTTTTCCATCAGTGCTTCTCACCACTTCTAGTTCCGTTAAAACGGCTGCTTTTTGCCTGCTAAGTTATGTGGGAATAAGTAGCTTTAATATTTTTTTAAGCATTGCTGGGATATGGCCTCATAATCACGTACTAATAAACAAATAAATATATGTAAGTGTCACGGCGGTTGTCGTCGGTTTGAAAGCGCCCTATGAATGTTAACAATTTCACTGAGTCGTATGCCCTACGTTACGTGTTAACGATTTGACAGCTGTAGAATAAATCCTGTCTGCAGTGTCTGAAGCAATACGCGGATGAATTGCATGTTTACCGACTCAATTTTGGAAGGCTGCAATTATTTTGATATCAACCAATAGTTGTTCTTGAAATGAATGGACTACGGTAGTAGATACGAAAGCGTTTAAAATTCTAAAATAGAAATCTGGAAGTTCTGGAGGAGTACTGATCACCTGCTAAATTTTTACACATATAACAAAATATGGTAAAAATGTGTTTGCATTAGAGTTGTAAGCGTGATCGAATTTTCACTCACAATCACGACGAGAAAAAAGTTATCACGCACGCTCACTAAAGCCAAAAAAAAAGAAATACGCTCGAACCATATTTTTTAATTACGCTGGCTCATGAAAAAATAGTGTAAACAATAACAGGGAACGAAAATGGTGAATGGCAAGTTTTCAGTCACGTTCACGCACACTCACGAACCGATCAAAAATTTGAATCACTTGCGCTCACAATCACGCATAATTCGTGTCACGCGCACACCTCTAGTTTGCATGCAAACATACATACATACGAGTATATTAGTTTCGAACATGAACTAACAAATTTATGTTTGTATTTCAGCATAAAAAGTTTACACAATCATATTATGTATATGTTTGCGACAACGTTCTAACTTAATGAATTATCACATGTTTGTGGATAAACATTAATTCTGTGTTTACAAAATTTTAGAACATTTTCAACACCGACATTTCTCAGTACTCAAAATCAATCCCACGACAGCCGGGTCTATGTACCAGATTGACCCGAAGCAGCAATCTTCGGTCAATGGCTGTAACCCCGGCATTACGTGTGCCGCTACAACAACAACAACAGTACTCAAAATAGAATTTGTATTAACTTGTAAAGATTTTTTAAAAAAAATCGATGTCGGCAAAATATATTGTTGTATGTTTGGTTAACATGAGATTAATGTCCGTAAGTTCAACAAGTGGTTAGGTATTAATGACAGCTTAGTTTTTTGCAAACATATTAGTGTTTGTGTGCATTGCATTGGAAACAGTGTTAAAAACATATTAATGCATGGATGCAAACATATATACGCATATGAATGTTTGGGAATATTGCAATTCAGTAAAAAATTGAATCATCCAAAGTTTAATCCTGGATAGCTCCTTTGCAAGATATGGATTACTCCATAAAGCTCCGAGCTTCGTGCATTTTGTACTCCTTTGTAACACAGCATGTCCGCAAAATCGAGTACTTTTTTGAGCTCCTTATGAAGTACAAAAGGAGTATTCCTTTTGATTTCGGAAAGGAAGGCAAGGGGAGTAAAGCATGACGAAACATCAGTTAAACAACAGTTATGTCAAAAAAAAAAAAACAAATGCAAAAAAACTGATGTGTCCGTGATTGAATTGCAGTATTAAGCGAGACATCAACTTTGTTTTTTCTAACTTCGACGAATTTTTTAGCAAAACAGAATAAAAACGTTTCGATTGCTCGTTTATTGCTCCAAATGGATGAACAAGTCATTGCTCGTTTATTGCTTGATTATGGATTAATTCAAATATTTTTTACTGGCTACAAACATATTGATGTTTGCTGTGATCTAAACAAATATGTGTTTGGAGCATGCTCCTAACGTCTATAGGTTTCCTGCATAATACAGAGTGGAGCGCGGAATTTTGCTTTTTTGCACAGCAGGCTGTGGCGGTACTGTTGGTCGAAGACAGTGGAGAGTATGCGTGGCTTATAGTGGCAGACGGGAGATTTGTATTCGTCTATTTTTTTTGGTTGCCGACACGTAAGAAGAGGTCATTTTGAGTCGAAGCGTATTTATCAAATGCGCATTCGATCATTGCAGTTCAGCGTGCTTTTCGTTTACGATTCGCTGTTCCCATACGTGGTCGTGTTCTTGGACTGCAATCAATTGTAAATTGGGTAACTTTATTGAGAACAGCAGGGAATGTGTAATGTGTACAAAGGAAGCCTAAGAGAAGAATTACAACACCAAAAACATGGAGAGAGTTAGAGTAGCAGTACTATAATCTCCGAAACGCTCTGGACGGAAGCAATCAGTTGCTCTTGGCATTTCCAAACGTTCTCTCCACCGAATTCTTCATGATGAACTGAATTTTCACCCATATAAAATGTACGTGTTCCAACAATTGTCACCACGGGACTATTTGACACGGCGGACCTCTTGTGAAGACATTCTTGCAACTCTACCCCGTGACGCAATTGTTTTCTGTTCTGATGAGGCACATTTTCACCTCAGTCGGTGTGTAAACAAACAAAATATGCGGTATTGGAGTAAAACAAACCCCAGAGAACTTCACCAGAGACCTCTGCATTCGGACCGCGTCACTGTGAGGTTTTTCTAGGATAACCGTCTTGCCGTAACGTCAAGTACGAACGGTACTTGACTATGATACAGGATTTTTTCAGCCGGCTCTTGAGGTAATGCAATTAGAGGATACATGGTTCCAACAGGATGGTGCCACTGCACACACTGCGAGGGTTTTCATAAATAGTTTTAGGCAAATGTTTCCTGGACGGCTTATCTCTTTGAGAGGTAATGTAAACTGGCCGGCACGCTTACCAGACTTAGACCCGTGCAATTTTTTTCTTTTGGGTTACCTGAAGTCAAAGGTGTACTATATATCAACCGTCGCAACACCTTGGAAGACCTAATTAACAATATTGAGGCTGAAATTGGCAGAATAACAGTCGACATGCTTGTTAGAGTTCATGAAAACTTCAAAAAACGTATGCAGCAGGGTGTGGATAGCGAAGGTCGGCATTTGCCAGATACACTATTTAGAACCATGTAATTTAAAATTCCCTTACTATTCAATATAATTAAAATATAAAATAAATTTTTCTAAGCTTCGTAATTTTTTTATTTTATTCCCAAATAAGGAAACTACTGCTCTCCACCCTGTATGTTTGCATACTAGCATATTTTTAACAAACAAATATGTTGTTCTTCGTGCATATATGAGAGGCCTTAGCTTAGTTTTTATTTTAAATATATTGTATTACTACTGAAATGAGATGATTGATTGTCATTGTATGTATATCCCTTGTGATATACACAGAAAAAAAAATATGTTTGCAAACGTAATATGTAGGAAACATATAAATGTTTGGAGCATTATGCTGAAGTACAAACATGCATAGCATGTTCCAAACATACACGAATATGAATATGTGATATGATTTCATAAAAAACAAATTGACAATCAAAACTATAAGTAGTAAAAAATATAAATTCGGACACGTGCGTCCACATTGTACCCTGCAATTTTGGATGTATCAACTGAAAACAGGTTTTTGTATCCCTTGAAGCATGAGTCGGGCTCAAAATACACCCGAATTTTAAAAATAATCGCATATTTACATTTGTAAAATATGTCACTGTTTTTTGTTGCATTGTGGACCTTTTACAAATTTCGTGAGAATATGTGATCTTTATTTGATACCCATTTGTCCATATATACTGGAAGCCATTTTTTTGGCTGCCAAAACATTTGTACAGGGACTATACCCAAATGGTATTATTTGGTCCAAGATTTGTTGATTCTCTATCTATTTTACTATACCAGATTAGAGCGAAATCTGAATTAATAGTGATGTTCTAGAGCGGCTATGAAGGTTTTTTTTAAGATGCATTACAACTATCAATAACTATGGTTTGACGGCTGATAATATCATACTGGGTTGACATTTCGGTTCAGTAAGCTTTAGCAAGTCCCCATGAATCGTTTGTCGCAACGCTGGAGCAACGCTTTCAACTGTGGAAATTTAAATAAATTATTTTATAAAATTATTTTTCGGCTTGAGGTCATTTATTTAAACTCGTTGTTCTATGTGTTGTTTAATTTTTAATGATCCCAATATTTCGATTGACTTCGTCAATCATTTTCAGGGGTTGTCAATTAATAAAACAATGTTATCCGTCTGATTATCGCTGTCAAATAAAAATTAAACAACACATGGAACAACGAGTTTAAATAAATGACCTCAAGCCGAAAAATAATTTTATAAAATAATAACACCAAAGGTCAACTATTCACTTACAACAATTTAAATAAATAAAATAAACCGGTTCGCAAAGTTAATCAAAGAATTGTATTTGGCGATGAAGCTTATTGTTTTTTTAATGGCTCTGTCAGGTAGCAAAATTGCCGTATTTGGAGCAAAAACAATCCTAAAACTCGGTACTTATTTCTTACGAAATGAGGAAAAAGCTGCCGATACGGTAAATGGCGAGCGCTTTTGAGCCATGCTGACTGAATTTTTGTTTCCATACGGGTAGATTTATTGGAAAAATAAGTCAAAAATTGGACTAAACGAATGGACCATATAACTCTTAGCTGCGGCGGACATATGCCTGAAATACTATTGAAAGTGCCATGAAAAGATCTACCAGACTGTAATAAAATAAATTTTATTACAACGACATTTCAGTCTTGTGTTATCATTTTAAGTTCACAAGCTCTTAAATAACACTCCTAATGTAAAATCGCGGTACTGGGGTTATAACAAAAAGCCTTGAGGCGAAAGATTATTTTTTTAGTTACAAACGTGTGGCATAAGACTGAGTACCGGGTGTTAAAATAAATTCAAATAATTATTAAATATGACCACAACCCAATAAAAGTACATAATTGTCGGTTCTATTAATTAAATTATACCCTCATGGTTAGGAGGGCATTTATTATTTGGTACGTCGAAAAGGTGACTGGCAACAAGAAAAGCGTTTCGAACCCTAAATACGATTTGGCACGATAAGGTCATGATATTTTCGATGGAGTTGGAAATGTAAAGACATGCCTTTTTATGTGACTTTTTAAAAAATTACAGCAATGTCTAATGGGTTAGGGTATATGCTGTATACAGGCTTAAACGATCGAAATATGCTCACTTATTTTTCCATCAAATAGTTGGTTAAATTGTTCACAAATATTATCAATAACTCTATTGGACTCCCCAAAAATGCAACAAAAATATAAGTTGTTAATAACATAATTAAAAGCATTATTCTGTATTAATAAATAATTTAATCAATATGATATTCCCGTAATCAATTGGAAATAAAAATATTTTCTTTTCGAAAGAGTGAAGGTAATAATATCAGGTTTGTTGTTGTATGTCATAGGGGGGAGGAAAAGAAAGTCAGCGAAGTTAAAGCAAACACATCACCCTGTCCCTGTGGTAAACGCACGTTTCGCCGTTGGGGTAGACGGCTTCTTAATTCCAGTATATATGCTGCCGACAAGGTCTCTACTCATTTAACGATCTACTCGTATATAAGTATATACAAAACATTGCTTGATTTTGCAAATGCGAAATATTAAATCGCAGAGTGAGGATACCAGCGATAACTTTTCAATACAGCACCTACACATTTTGTTTGCAATATGAATGAGTTCGTAAAAGGAAATATATAAGTATACTTATACGAGTATATATTCCGTTTTGTAATCAAATCAACAACTTTTGTGATAAAATACAGTTATTTTTTGTGAGCTAAGTATCCTATTCTTCGAAACATTTAGGATTACCATAAATATTTTTCGGCAAGGAGGACATGTGCCAAAGCTTATGTACCCTCAATCATGGATGCGATCTACACTTTTCTACCAGGGTGTGTTTCTTTCCATACTAACATTATACATACGAGTATATACTAACTTCTATAGATAGATAGAGATAAAGCCTTTCAAAGTTTAGGTTGTATGGGCCACTCCTCCTTGTCCAATTTTAACACAAAATAAAAATAACGATCAGTCAATTAATTTGGCCATAAATTGAAGGGAGCGTGCCACCGTTGACTTTTCATCCAGGATGTTCTCAATCCATGCTAACATCATAAGTTACAAATATCACCTTCTTATCTCCATTAGTTCATGAGATATTGCCTTTTTAAGTTTAGGGTCATGTGGGTGGTACTACACCCTTTATCAAATTTTAACATAACAGAGTCTAGAATAAAACCTAGTCATTTGTGACGTGGCACCGCCCACTTTTCTCTAGAATGTATTTCGGTCTTGGCAATAATAGTTGTTCCAAATATCAGCCTTATATATCTAATAGTTGATGAGATATAAAGTTTTTATACTTTCCGCCATATTAATCGTCGTAAAAATCTAAGACGATCTAGCCATGTCCGTCTGTTGAAATCACGATTCAGTCCAAACAAAAAGAGCTAGAAGCTTAAAAATTACCAAATATATGTCTTATGATTGCAAATCGGTTGGTATTGAAAATGGACCGAATAAGTATGCCTGAAAGTTGTAGCCGTAGACGCATTAAACGTTCCCAATAATGGGCGTAATGAAAAGTTTCCTCTAATGCTCGGGGACATATGGGTATCCAGAAACAGAACAATTTTCTTACAAATCAAATATGAAAGTATAATTATGATTTGTATCAATATGACACCCGGATCGGCCCATATGGGATCTAGGGGCCCAAAAAACGCCCTTTTATCGTCAACTAATGTTAGGAAACATATGGTTATCCAGAAACGATAAAATCGTCTCCCAAATCCAATTACGGACCTATAAATATGTTTTGGGCCAAACTATGGACATTAAAAAAATATTAAAATATAAACTAACAATTAAATTTCGTCACGAATCCGTAAATCACATTAATTTTACGATTCGATCAAATTGCAGGCCTTTACCCAAGGGTGTAAGGTCCCTTGGGCAGCGAAAAATGGTCCTTTCATGGACTTACAAACAGTGCAATTTGCTGAATAATCTGAATATGACATCATTTGAATGATTTCACTGAATTGGAAATGACCTCGACCTATGAACCGAAAAATATGTCCTTTTGAGCATAGACATATGGTGGAGAGTATAAAAGCTTAGTCGCGTCCGAACTTACAATTTTTTTTTTTTTTTTTTTCCACTAGTTAAGTTTAGGATTGTTGATTTTTCCAGAGGTTGCTCAGTCCTTGTGAGGGGAAAATGTTTACCTCTTAACCGATCTGGCCCATATTCAATACCAACTTGTCCATCCTTCAACACATATTTTTGCGATATTTAACATCTTTAATAGCGCTTCTAGTTTCAATAGTCCACCCTGTAGTTTGCGACTCAGAACATACAGTATTTCGAGAATGACAATGTGAATATACCCTCCATGCTATGATGGAGGATATAAAAATCACAGTAATTGAAAAAATACAAAATTTTATTACGGTCACCAAATAAATAATATTTTGTTTAAGAAAGGATTGAGTCCTATTTACATGTGTATATGTGACGGGCAAAATAGAAAGGGAGCTAAGGTTAAAAACCAGTTTTGTTCAGGAGAGCCATTTAAAGATTTGGTCCCTTTCTATTTGCGCTTAGAATCGTCGACTTCACTTTCATAAAACGCGCATATCTCTGGGAGGGAACATTTTTGGGGCATGGGATCGGTCTCATTCGATGCTCAGATGTTGTCCACATCAAACAAAGGAAAAAAATGAAAATTGATTTTTGTTTACCCTTAGGTCCCTTTCTCTATGCGCTGTCACATATAGCGTATTGTATTGGTTTCTAGGGCGTTTAAGCACAATCCAACAACGCAATTTATGGGGAAAACATTGCACATTGTTATAAGTATAAATCCCGAACTTTCGATGTAAAATACAGCTGGAAAATGTCAAAAATTTATTTTTTAGCACTAGAAAAATTTTACTACTGGGAATGAAAGTAGCAAAAGGGGGGAAGACGGGAAAGTTGTCAAAAAACAAGGACATGTCCTCCAAAAGGAGAGGTAACCCTGTTTACATTAGTCAGATTGTTAGTTGCATTTCCCGTGATTATTCGGTTACATAATGGCCAATAGGGTTTAAATTACTTCAGTAAAGATAGCATTTGTAAAGGACTGGTACTTAAAACAATTTACGCAATTAAGCTGATTTTTTTAAGCATCCGTTAAAAATCCCGCTGAAATAAGTTCAAAGCGCAATGGAAAATTTAAACGTATTTATTAAATATTAATATAGATTTCGTTTGAATCACTAAGTTTTTAAACATTTCAATTTAAACCTAGTAATGATTTCTCCATTTCGAGCACTGTATTATTTTTATAAAAAAGGTCTATGCTGTTTCCTCAACTCAATATCAAGTTGACTATTTTTCCATTTTTAACAGGAACTCTTAAATCGAAGAGTTATTTTTTTAAGTTCTAACCGGATTTTTGATGCTTATGGTCTCATAATGAGTACAAAATCTGTGTTATTGTATCTGTAATTATATATAGTAAATTAAGAAGAGAAAAATTATTTATTAGTTGTGCTGTGTTTTTTTTTAAATGCAGGGTGGGCCAAAAGTTACCATGGGTGTCAAGAATTTAATAACTTTTTCGTTTATATATTTTTTTTCTTCAGATTATATAAATAATACTTGGAGTATAAATAATGGAGATTCACAACTGAACAAAGAACCAGAATAATACAATTTTATTATTTAGATCAGCGATCAACTATTTGTACTCAAAGTGATGAAGCTCATTTTCATTTGAATGGCTTTGTTAACGAGCAGAACTGTAGGTTCTGGGGTTCCGAAAATCCAAGAGCCATTCATCAACGCCAATTGCACCCCATTAGGAGTACAGTATGGTGTGGGATCACATCTGCAAATATCAAGATGGAAGTGCTGTAACCGTATATGGCGAACGGTATCGGTTTGTTATAAATTTTTTTTTACGTCCTGCTCATTAAAACACACCTGTTATGTGGTTTCAGCATGACGGAGCCACCGTCCACACTGCCCGAGGCACAATGGCACTTTAAAGTCAAATTTTTGGAGAGCGAATAATTTCCAGAAATTCGGATATTATTGGCGAGATTTGTCAGTACCCGACTATTTTCTTTGGGGTTATTTGAAGGAGCGAGTATATGTGAACAAGCCAGAGACAGTCCTTCAACTCAAGGCTAAAATTGTTGCAGAAATTCGAACGCTACAGCCGCAAACTTTGAAAGATGTTATGGAAAATGATCTAAAATGAGCCCATCATTGGGAAGCTGAAAACGGGTGTCATTTAAGTGACATTATTTTTCATATTTTATGTAAAAAAATCCATTTTGTATAATATAATCTGAGAACAAAATTAGTAAACAAAAGTAAGTAAGCTTTGGCCCACTCTGTAGTATAAATTGTTATAAGGTGTTAAATTTATCGGGAGTTAAAATGCAATGCTAGAAAATAAGAACTATAATTAATTTGTATAAACATTTTTAGTCTGTGTCAGCAGGATTTTCAATAAAGGCTTTTCTCTTGAAGATGCTGGAAAAAAAGCAGACGAAACGTCGAGGAAAGAAGTTGAAACAGATTAGTTACAGATTAGAATTAGAATTATTACATAATTGAAAATCGCATTTTGCATTCCTGCTGGCATAAATTGATTGCATGTGCACACTTTTTTCGTCGTTCGTTTGGCCTCTCTTTTGCGCTAAATTAGAATTTTTCAAAAAAAAGTGTTAAACAAAATACGTATATTGCGTTTAATAACCTGAAATTTGCTGTCAAACACGTTTTATGGCCATTTTTATATGTCTGTTTTATTGTAAGTCTTATTATAAGCAGGGCCATCAAATGAGTATTAGGCCTGTTCCCGTATTTTTGGCCATCAACAACAAAGCGTCAAAAACTGTGCTTAAAATAAATATGAATGTTACAAAATAGTTCGTACGGAACATTCGCACTATCGTCACTGACTGCTCCATCCAGATCTCAGCTGCGTCTGCCGAGGTAGCATCTTCTCCTCAGGTGAAATCTCCGGGGGATATTCCCCTAGAAATACATTCACTCTATAGTTGGATACTGCTGCTGCGACTTTATCAGCGTGCATATCGTTTATACCTGCCTGATAGTTTCGATGATCTAAAGGCTCTGTCTTGTACCGCTGGACCTATCTCTCCAGATCATACCTGTGGCGGAGGCATCCTCTTCAAGAGATGATGGTTACGATTACTCTACTGCAAAGACACTCAAGGCATTGGTTAGACAACAAGAAATTGTGTCTGCGCACAGTTAGAACCATCGTCTTCTCATGTAGATGGTCCACAGAAGACATAATCAGACACCCTGTTGGTGTTCTGAGGGCGGCATTCTGGCAAGTCTGAATTTTCTTCCACTGCGTCGTACTTATGTACGGCTTTGTAAGAGGTCAACAATGTTTCTTTGTCGGCTCCCCAAGAACTGCCGGCAAGTGACTTGAGGACCTTGTTCCTACTTTGAGCTTATCGCAGACAACTCTAGCATGTGCGGGGGTCCAAAAAGGCTGTCCAATGTGACCCCAATGTGGGATAGTTGGAAGTCGGAATGTTGACGTCAACGACTTTCACATTGAGTGACAACCGTACCTCTAAACAGTGTGGCTGATGAGTTGATCCTTGCAGTGAAAACGTGTTTCGTCATTGAGGTAACAGTGGATTTTTTCGCATATGTCATCCACTTTAGGTCCTGATGCCAATATTGTACAATCATCAGTGTACGACACAATTTCAACGCCGTCTGGTGGTGTAGGAATTTTAGAGAGGTAGAGGTTAAACAGAGCAGGATATATCACTCTACCCTCGGGAACTCCTTGTTTAACTATACGCGGCTTCGACTTCCTGTCTCAAAATTCTACATATGACTGGCGCCCACACATATAGTTTATGACCTAACGTTTCAAACTGGGTGGAAGGGACGTTGCTGAAATGTCCTCGAACAGAGTGGCATGATTGACCGTGTCGAAGTCTTTTGTAAGGTCAAGAGCCACGAGGGCCGCTACTTATAAGTGTGGTGATGGCGTGCAAAGCAGTTGTTGTGCTGTGCTGCTTGCGGAACACATGCTGATGATCAGCACAAGGAAGGTGTTCGATCAGTCTGGGGAGGAGCAGTGCCTAAAGCGTCTTTGCCATTGGCGAAAGCAAGGAGACCGGCCGGTATGGTTCTCCTTTGCTTGCGTCTTTGTCTGGCTTCAGTAGCGGAATCACTCTGCCCATTTTCCAGCCATCGGGAACTAAGTCAGTGGGTAACGAAAGATTAAGCACTTTGATCATGTACTCTACTCCCGAAGTATCAAACTGCTTTAACGTCAGCATTGAGATTCCGTCTGGACCCAGCGCCAGTTTTGCTGATGCATACTGCTGCTCTCGATTCTTAGGGTAATTTTTCTTAGCGTATTTTTAGAAAAATAGTTTGTTGTAGCCTGTTCAAAACTTTTAAAGGATTGCTACTAATACAAGATAGTTATCTTAGTACTAAAGTAGGTTCAATAAATTGTGGTCTTGTGGACTTTTCCTTTAGACACGCACAAATTAACACTTATTGTTACCAAATTTAGCGATTTTGATCTCGTTATTTATCATTGGTCATGTACATACTTGAAATATGAATTACATTATCGCCCTATTGTGATTGAAATATCACGGAAACACTCTTGTACTTTTTAGACTCTATGCGAAATTATTCCACAAACACATTAGGCGTGTTTTAATTTAATAAGTTAAATGATTACTCTACTGCGAAGTTAAAAAACTTTAATTTTTTTTTATGAGATTTTTTATTTGTTCCACCTTAATTAAGCGGTTTATTCATACTTATTATTTCAGCTAAGAGCGGTTCGGTGTTGTAAAGCGTAAAATTTTTTCAGGTGTCAGAAGACTGTGCTGCCAAATCAATGTTTATATTGAGTTTTGATGTTTTATGTGCAGCTTGTGTTTCTTGACATATTACCAAAAAGTGTTGCTACCATTTATTTTGAATGTAACTGATGAAAAATAGACGAAAAGCGTGCTATGAGTTAAATTACTTCTCAAACTGATGCGGTTTTGGTCATTTTCATTTCATTCATCTATGACTTCCATAACAGTGAACAAATCTAAGAAATTTGACAGATATGCTAAAGATGAAAAATTAAAAATAAATTTAAAATGACTTACCGACAATTGTGATTTAGTTGTTACTACACAAATTATCGTGGGATCTGTTCAGCTTTCAAAGACCATTTTTTTATTTTCAATTCGAAACTTCGTCAGTATCGCGTTTCTCCCTCCATAGCGTCAGCGTTGTATTATTCCCCAAGCCATGTAGGGAGCCTACTTTAATGACAAGAAGCCGATCAAACAGTGTTAGGATTATATTGTGCATACCTCACTGATTTAACCCGTTTTTTACCACTACCCGATTACTTTGAGATAACTTCATAAAGTTTTGTGTGTAGGCTTTCTAGGTCACTCTGGGAAAATATCAAAATTTTTGATTGCCTATGCATTCTAGGCTCCGAGATAAAGGGTGTTGCTGGAATTTAGAGGTTTCCATACGAGATTGTCTGGAATACTAAGTCTGACATTTTTTGAGGTATATTTTTTATCTTGGGATGAATATCGGGAAATTGTGGATTCTGGTTTGCACCAACAAAATTAGAAATAAGAGTTGTCTCATTATTGTCGAACCAGCGAGCAACAAACAGTTTATTGACAGTGTCGAAAACACGTTGATATTCATGTTTCTGCAGTTTAGGCACATTTCTTTCTTTCGAGGGTAAAAGCTCTTTTCATTTAGCAAGCATAATAAATAATATGACGAAAAGAAGTTATAGATCGCAACAATTCCAAGACAACAGAAGCTCCTAGTCCGACTTGTTTGCTAAATGTTGTTTATATACCAGCATACGGAATAGCTTCATATAGGTATGAAGAATCACAACACATACACCAAAACTTAAAGCCAAATTGTATTTAAAACTTTAATGAACAGCTTACAATTATATCCTCTAACGTACGGAACATTTGTCTATTGATAAGTTGGTACTAAATATACCAAAATCTTTTAAACGCTTGCTGTAATATAGGTATTCGAAAATCCAGCTCAGATGACCAAAATAAAATGTGTTCAATTTTTTTCATTTGGGTTCTTCAAAACTGGAATCATCATCATTATTTGATGATGATTCCCTTTCTAAACCATGTGGGGGCGGTGCCGAAAAGTCATGGTGCACCGATACATATTAAAATTCAATTTCGCTAGCGATTTCCGCAGTTGGTGCGCAATTCGTAACCAAAATCATTATCATCAAGGCATTTCTCACCACTGATATACTCCACATTTGCTTAAGGAATATAAATTACTTGCGTATTTTCATTGAAAATAATATTATCTCCATTTTCATCATCAGAAGTTGCATCCATTATTCTCTGCAGTTCTTTCTGGGTCACAAAATGCTTTCTGGCCACTTTGAAGCATATCCCAATTTCATTTTAATATTAAAACAATTTTATTAAAGCTGAATCATTGTATCACGAGATGACCCCAACGAAATATATAAGAAAGCACGTGCAGCGTACAACACCTAATTGACCGTTGATGCGTTTTCGCAACACCTACTTTTAGTAAAGTAACTCCGGGAACGTGCCTTAGAAAACTTTCTGCAATATGGTAAATTTATATTTTAATAACGGGTCTTGACGTGATTAGTAGATATATAACACATTTTTTTAAAGCTTTCTTCTCCCGGTAGCGTTTTAAATAAAAGTCTATTTTCAGACTATTTGTAAAACAGTGCTGCCAAGTTTGAGAATTATGCTGAATTTTGTTTTGTTCAAATTTTCTTAGACAACATTCCAAACTGTATGCCCATACATACCAATTGGAATAATTTTGTATATTTGTTGATTTGGGCAAAGCGAAAAGTTGCTAATGCGAAAACGCAACTGTGGTAGAAAATAGGCTGAGAGAAATTGTCCGGTAGTTGGGGGAAATATGTGCGTAAATGTGTAGAACTCGTTCATCTTACAATTTCTATAACACTTCAGTAATATCAAATTATGTTTTTACGAGTTTCCTAATTTTCAAATACTCATAAATATTGTTTTAAAAGATTTTCAAGTTTTTGTATTTGTGAAATAATGCGTGTATAACTCATAGCCTGGTCTTAATGTAAGTATATCGTTTATTATGACGTTATATAAAAATAACATAAGCGTACGTTATTGATAAAACTCAATTTCACTCTTCCGCCTTCGCCGAAGCTCAACCTAAAAACCAAATAATTCAAGGCCATGTCTGGAGTTTCTGGCTCTATCTCACGAGTGGTGATGACGATATTCGCCTTAAGGTCTGATTCAATTCTAAAAATTCGTCATACCATTAATAACGGTGCTCTGCTATAAACCGATCCAACAACAACAAATTTGGATCTTACTTTAACGTGTTTTAATACAGACACTGGCGTTGAATAAAGTGTCAACACAGCAAAAAAAATGGTCAATTTTAATAAAAAAAAAATGCTATTCAATTAATAAATTATTCAAAAAATGATGTGGAAGTTGTTCATTGAATTTTCGCTCAATAAACAAATTGTAGTATTCTCAATATTGTGTAGAGGTTTAGACAGGTATATATAAATTTAAAACAAGTAAACACATCCTAAGTTCGGCCAAGCCGAACCCTATATGCCCTTCACCTACCTATACGACTGAATCACAAAAAAGGTAACTTTTTTAGCCCTTTCGGCCCAAGCGCTCGTCCCTTATCTTTGCCAAAATAACTTTATAAAGGGTGATTAAATTTAAAGGTCCGATGTTGATTTTGAATAAAACACAAATTATTTCGGAAGTTATTGTCAATCCCTTTTATTATGATAATATTGGTACCGTTCAATTATGTGTGGAAAAAAATATCAAAATATGGCCGCCGCAACCTCAACGACACACCTCCACCCGATGGTCGAAATTTTCGATGACGCGAATGCAAAATTGAGGTTCTATGTCGTTAATGTGCCAAATTATCTCATCCTTTAGCTCTTGAATTGTCGCTGGCTAATCGACGTACACCTTTTCTTTCCAACAAACCCAAAGAAAGAAGTCCAACGGTGTCAAATCACATAATCTGGGCGGCCAATTAACATCGCCACGACCTGAGGTAACGCGGCCATTAAAGTTGTCGCGCAAAAGAGCCATTGTTTCTTTAGCTATGTGGCAAGTGGCACCGTCCTGTTGAAACCACAATCGTTCACATCCATATATGCCTTCGGGCCATAAAAAGTTACGATAGCAAAAACCATTCACAATAACTGCCTGACCGGCCTCATATTAGAAAAAATACGGCCCATAAACGGCACCAAACGCTTCAACGGCATCTTCTGGCGATGAAAATCGTTGACCACCCCTTCTTTACTTGATGTGCGGGAATTAAAAGAAGTCATTGGGTGCCAAGTCAGGACTGTACGGTGGATGTCCCATCAATTCGACGCTTTAGCCGGTCAAAAAGCGCTGGTTTGAGCCGATGTGTGAGAGCTCGCATTGTCATGGTGCACAATGATTCGTCTTCTCTTGTTCGTTTTTCAAGTTTCTCCGAAGACTTCAGGCAAACAAATTGTGGTGTACCACTCAGAATTTACCGTCCTACGTTGCTTAAGCGGAACAGTCGCCACATGACCAGTTTTGCCTAAGAAACAGGCTACCACTCGCTTCCAAGTGCTTCTTCTTGCACGAACAACTTTCATTGGATTTGGCTTGTCTTCGAAGACCCACACAGTCGATTGTTGTTTTGTTTCGGGCTCATACTTATAGATCCATGATTCGTCACCACTCAGAATTTACCGTCCTACGTTGCTTAAGCGGAACAGTCGCCACATGACCAGTTTTGCCTAAGAAACAGGCTACCACTCGCTTCCAAGTGCTTCTTCTTGCACGAACAACTTTCATTGGATTTGGCTTGTCTTCGAAGACCCACACAGTCGATTGTTGTTTTGTTTCGGGCTCATACTTATAGATCCATGATTCGTCACCTGTGACGGTCTTATAAACGTCTTTTGGAGCACCGCGATCGTATTTTTTCAAAAATTCTTTGCACCAATTGACACGACCCTCTTTTGGAGCGATTGTCAAATTGTGCGGGATCCAACAAGAACAAAGAAAGCTATGGCAAAGTTTTAAAGTGGCTTGAATGGTCACTAAGCATCATTTTCGTACAAAAAAAAAACATTACAAATTTTGAATTACTGCTCTTTTGCAGATGTCGCTCTATAAAACACTCTTCGTTTTTAGGAATAAAAAAGCGGAATGCCAAGATTACTACTTAAATTAATCATATTTTAAAATATTAAAGATAGATATTCATATGACTTACTTAAAGACATTTATTCAACGAAAGCTACTATTTAGCTTTCTTGTTTTTTTTTTTTTTTGAAATTTATGGTTTTGATAAGTAGGCCTCACCAATGACGACACCAGCCTCGTCAATATGCAAAAAAATCAGACAAATTAACGTAAAGAAAAATAATATGAAAACAAAATTTGGCCATATGTGTAGCGCTAATTTTATAATCCTTTATGGCCGTATCAATTGAATTAAAAATAAATTATTTAAGTTGACTCAGGTGGGCTACATTTAAGTGTGTCAGATGGAGGGAAATAAAATTTGCTGTGGTTGTTTTAAAATAAATATGAATAGAACGAAAATAAATAGAAGCAATTCAGTCGTTTTTTCGGTAGTTGTTTATTTAGAAATATGGAATGAATTTTCATAAATTAACCTTAATGAGAGTAGGGATGGGAGCGCATTCAGATTCAGATCACACGTAGTTGCATTCTCACCCCACACCGTGTATGTGAACCAAACCCTACGCGGCTGTGTGGCCGCAGATGCGATCATCTTTCTGGCAGTCCGACTGACAGGCGGGGGGAAGTTCGTCACCATCTCATTAAAACACGATCAATCCCAGTGTGTTTTATTGGCATTCTTACAAACGTTTCTAGCCAACTATGAGTATATTCCGGTGTACAAAGGTATGCGTCTAAATGATTGTAATTAATTAATTTTGCTAATGATTTGCTAATTCACAGCGTTTATGAATAATAACTATTGTAATTTTAGCAATTTCGGCCAGTCGGTGAAGTTCAGTTAGCTCGTCCATTTAACTGCCAAACGATTGCTGCGAATCGAGGAAATGGTTCTGTTTGCTGGCAGCACTTTTTGGGTGTGTTGATGCAATAGGGGTCATCATGAATGTTTTTCGTGAATTTCGACTTGATTTGGCAAGAGTCAGCGTTGCAGTTGGAGACCATAAGGAGTTAAAATTACTCTTTTAAACTCTGATGATATCATGACAACTTTTCACTTTTCAAAAGCACACTGCGGAAAAAGTCATTCACCTGCACTATGATGAGGTTTTTAATGCCAAACAGTGTTTTATGATAAATAAATCTGATACGTATATATTTCTAATAAGGTGAGTGATTTGAACAAAATTCGGAATTTTTAGAGTTTTCGAACTAACGTCAGTATGATGAACCTAGTGAGTCTTGCATTTGATTTGTATTTGAATATCTCCAAAGTTTTTATTCACAGTATTTTACGAGGTATGTGCACTGTTAATCCAAAAAAAAAAATTTGCGTCCCTAATCAATCAGTTCTGATGTTGATAGATGATTTTTTGGTTGTGTAGAAATATTTCAAAAAAAATTATTAGTAGTTGAGCAAAACTTGCCCTGAAGTAGCTTTTGAAAATATTTTGTTCTTCTATTTACATAAAATGGAAAAAAAGAACTAAGCTGAGAGTTTATTTAACATGTTTTTTAAAAATATATTGTAAAGTGTGATTCGTTGTCGCAAAACTGATTTTGACTGTTTTTTTTTTAAATTTTCTAACGTCAATACTGCTAACAGTTTAGGGTTAGTCAAAACGGAGCATTCGATGAAAAATACATAAACATGTGAGTTAGTTTTATTTGGTTGAGCCGACTTACATATACCCTTAAGTAAACGATTTTACAGAATATTGCTTAGAGCTTCCGAAAACGATCGTTCCTCGTGCAGCGTTGTTTGTATCGAAGACGCGGCAACCACACGCAGAAAAAAAGTAGGTTGTGTTGACAATATTCGAAGAGGATAATACTATTGTTGGGTATATGGTTGTGGTACAACAATATTATGATCCTCACAACAAAGTATGATTCAAATACAACCATACTATGATCCTCACAACAATAGTATGATTCACACATAACCATGCTATGATCCCCACCACCATAGTATGACTCACACTCAACCATACTATGGTCTCCACAACCATAGTATGATCCTCACAACCATAGTATGTTTCACATACAACCATAGCATGATCCTCAAAACCATAGTATGATTTACACGCAATAATATTATGATCCCTACAACCATAGTATGATCACACACCTACACTATGATCTCCAATATAATTTATTAGAATTTGTTGAAGTTGTCGACAATAGATTTGAATTACGAGTATGAAAAAAACATTAAATTCAAAATAATAGGAGTGATTTATTTCACAGTAGAAAAAATAAGTTTAAATAAACGAAAGCGTTTTTATTAAAAAATTTTCAATAAACAAAGCCAAAGCAGCTTGTTTAAAACTATAAAAATAAAACGCAAAACACAATACTTTTGTCACATATTTATATTGTTGCTATAACCATATTTTCATTTTTAAATTTGGCAATAATACTATTGTTACATTTCTACAATATTAATGTTGCAGCAATTATACTATTGTCGAAACTAAATTCAGTTAACAATGCTATGGTTGCGACGAACATACTTTTATTGCGGAGAACATACTTTTATTGCCGTGACCATGTAGTAACCATAGTTTTTCTCTGCGTGCACTTTTTTCGTACGTTTGATCATCGATGAAGTAGACCTATTTTTTACGACAACAGCAAAGTTGCTTTTTTTACAATTTGGCTTTGAACTATTTTCGTAAGCGTTAAAATTTTGATGAATACATTTTGGTATGGTTAATAAAACTTCAAATCAAGTGTGGAATCTTTATTGGTAATTTGAAACGGCATTTTATGGCATTTATTTTTTGAAAATAATTACCTTCAAATGTTGGCAACTCAATTAGAAACGGGAAGATCCGCTAGTTTCGACCAAAATTTTGCTCAGTGAAGAGGTCCATTTCTGGCTCAATAAACAAAATTGCCGCATTTGGGCTGAAGAGCAACAAAAAGAGGTTCAAGAGGTGCCTTATACCCAGAAAAAAAAACACGATTTGGTGCGGTTTGTGAGCTGGTGCATATTTTTTTCAAAAATGATGATTGCCGGGACGTAACCGTGAATGGTGCTCGCTATCGCGCCATGATATCGATCTTTGAGCTACCTGAAATTGAAGGCCGTAATCTTGACGACACTTGGTTTCAACAGGACGGTGCCACTTGTCGTACAGCTGCTCAAACAATGGATCTATTGAGAGGTCATTTCGAAAAGAAGCTAATTTCACGTTTTGGACGGGCGTGCTGGCCGCCTAGATCGAGTGATATCACACCTTTAGACATTTTTTTTTTGGGGTTACGTAAAGTCCAAAGTCTATGCTAACAAACCCGCTACGATTCAGGTTTTGGAAGCCAACATTACGCGTGTCATTAAAGCCATACTGGCCGAAATGCTCGAACGAGTCATCCAAAATTGGACCCTCAGAATGAAAATCCTGAGGCGTAGTTGCGGCCAACATTTGAAGGAAATTAAATTCAAAAATAAATGTCATAAAATGTATTTTCAAATTACCAATAAAGATTCCACACTTGATTTGAATTTTTATATTTTTTTTGTTCTGAAAAAATACCTCTAGATGGATCACCCGATACAACTTGTACAATACATACTTGTAATTGTATAGGTTTTTAACTTATTTCTAATGGACAACGCAAAATAAAATAAAAAAATAAAAAGTGGCAATTTTTCAAGAGGTGGAATCTGATCATTCTTGTGTTCATACACATTTTTCTAAGTACCCATATGTCCCTGTTCGCCATCATAGGGACCATGCCCTTTTGGTCAAAGGTAAAAAAAATAAATATGATGTGCTGATTCATGAAGAAACTTTAATATTTTTTTAATACACATGTGTCCTTAGTAAAAGGAAGCCAATTTTTAGGCCCCTAGGTTTCATATGTACCAGTCCCTCTACCAATCGGTGGTTCCAAATTTGCACAAATCTTAAAAAAGCTACATATTTGGATTTGTAGGAAAGTTTCACGGTTTCTGGACAGTAATATGTCTCCGAACATATTAGCAAAGGTTTTTGGGCCGATTGACCACTCCCATTTATAGAAAGGCTAATAAATATAAGCCTACCACTTCCAAAAAAGTTTTTTAGTCAATTAAAGGGGAACTTTTTGTCCGATACGATCCCTTTTTCCATTTGAACCGATCGCAGACTATAAGACATATATCTGGTAAGCATGAAGACTCTAGCTCTTTTCGTTTGTCCTGAATCATGCTTTCAATAGATAGACAGGCGGACATGTCTAGATTCTCTTAGAATTTTAGCACGACCAGTAATATAAAATATACTTTACATAGTCGCAGATAAGTATTTCGAGGTGTTACAAACAAAATGCCAAACTTATATATACCAGCATCCTGTAGTGGAGATTATAAAAACGACGTGTATAATGTTAATCTTATATATAGTAACGCAACAAAAGGCCGTTGTTTGGGCCCTTTCAGTGTATGCGTTCGGCACTAACCTTGGCCTTCACGTAAAAAATACACGTAATTCTATGTTTGTATTCGTAGAAAAATTTGCTTTAATGTGAGTACCCAGACGCCTATATTGACTATGGATCGCCCGTTCTGGCATGCAGGCTCTTTTTAAGTTATTAAGTATATGTACGTCCCAACTAACAGTACCTCTTTTAACCATTATTCGTTCACAAAGAATAATTAATTGTCAGAAAAGTACTCAAGAAAGTGTAAGTGGAGTTCTTTTATTGAAACTATTTTCCATCAGGCCTATTGCGCCCAATTATAATCCCAAATAGATAATGACGATAAGACGGACGGACGAACTTACTTATATCGTTTTCGAATTTTACGACGATCAGTAACATATATACTTTTATAGGGCCTACGATCTTTTTTTCGAGGCGTTGCAAACGGAATGATAAATTGATTGTACATGAATGCACTGCAGCCACCCTTCGATGGGGGATATAATCATAAATGTAAAGTTAATTTTGAAAGTATCATATAAATATGTATCTGCGCTTAAATAAAATGACTTTAGGAATCTAGTTTTTAAAGGTTTTGTATTTTAACCCCTCCACCATGGTGCAAGCTATTGCATCTCAGTTCTTTAATATAAACTTAAATTTTTTTAACTTTGTGGTGGTCAGTTTAGTGTTTACACTCCAGTCACATATAAAAATCGTGAAACCAATAAATGTTATCTTTACGAACTATTTGCCAACCGAATGTTAGTGGTTGCACGTTCTATCCATGTATTTCTTCGTTACAACCGAATGTTGATTGGGCACACAGCAACTTTCAGAAAGGTATTGTGACACATTCGGTTGAAGAAAACAATTATCGATAATTCTAACAGATTAAGAAGATTATTGAAAATGAATTCGTACATGTATTGATTGTTGTTATAGATTGTTGGTTATAAGTACTGTTTGAAAAATGTAGTATTTTACAGCCTTGCAATGGTTCAAGTGATCAGTAAAATAAATAAATACGACTTTGATAGATGTTTTGATAAGAATTGCAATGATGACCCAATCTGAAAAGAATAATTCAGGGTATATAACATTATACAAATATTGCCAAGCTTTGGGTGGCTGTAACTCGCGAAGAATGGGTCACCACCATTTTGAATAATACGGAGGTCTATCTATGGCGGAAATGTTTATCAAGTCTGTGTAATGTCGTTAAATTACAGTAAGGCCTGTTTATGTATGTAATCTGGAAAATATTTTTTTTATTGATAGTTGGTTTATTTATATGGCAGTATTGTTTGGAAGCATAAATTGTCTAACCCAAACCTTAAACCTTAACAGTCTTACCATTTATTTTGTATTAATACATTTTTGGGTATTTCAATATATGCTTTTGTCGTAAACAAGGCTTTTGTTGTGACTAGAATCAATAAAATATTATAGGGTTTACGTGTCGATACTGAAGTAACCAATATTATGTTACAACAGCCAACTAAACAGGATTTGGTCACTACAAAGAACTAATCTGTTTTCATCTATAAGTACAATTATTGGTATCAAAGTGACATGTACGTCACAATTAGTAGTTTGCCATAACCGCCAGTTGCAACAAGAAGTTAAACAGAATTCGGTTGTTATAACTGTGTTATTGGCTGTGAATACTGTGATATGGTTGTAGAAACCATCATATGGAATCTCAAACCATAATACCACCAATAAAATGGAATGTTGGTTATTGCAGCAGAAATTCAATTTATCCAATTGAATTTCCAACTATTTTATTCTCTGTGTGTACATTAAAGCACTTTTGATGGTTCATCATTCGGTCAACAGCGACTAAACCAGCACACCCTTGAGCAGATATAGATCCCTAGAACACTACAGTGCCTCAACCACGTGGTAGTGTTGAAGTTACCGAAGCAAATACATTTTCATTTGTTATCTTTTTAGGTGACCCAAAAAAAAAATGGCCATAAACCGTGATAAATCGTCAATATTGGCAGCCGTGCTACCCGTATTCTTGAAAATTTTGTGCGTCCACAAGTTTATAATAATCCTAACATATGGTCTTAGCAAGATGAAGCCACTGCACATACAGCAATAAATACACTGAAACTTCTTCGTAACCTTTTTGGTGACCCCTTCAGTCTTATTTGGGCAACCGTGTACAATGCGTTAGTCTGCCTTGGCAGTAGTCAGACTTTTTCTATACAAATGTAATTAATCGTTTTTATTAAGAATATAAAGTACCCATTGTAATGATTATTTGAGTTCTTGACATATTTCCTTTAGAGAAATTCCAGATTTATATTTTCCAACCGCTGCTAGTATTAATATTCAGTTCCCGATTTTACTCAAAACTCATTTAACGAACAACGACCCTAATATGTTTATTATTGTTTGTGTACAAAATAATGCAAAGTTCGTTATGTTCACAATAAATGCGCATTTCTTGCATTAGGAGAAAAGTTTTGTGGGTTCTCATTGTCATGGAAGGTACCAGAAGAGGCGTGGTTAGCGGTGCACTTTTCTGTCACCTTGTGGGCGAAATGATACATTGGGTGGAAGATACCAGAAGAAGCGTGTCAATATAGATCATTTGCAATCACGTACGCAGTTTTGAAAAAATTATAAGACTTTTAAGAGCGCCATACTATTGTTGAATATATGGCTTTGGCACAACAATATTATGATCTTCACAAGAATATTATGATTCATTCACAACCATACTATGATCCCCACAACCATATTAAGATTCATACTCAACCATACTATAAGCCGCACAACAATATTATGATCCACACAACCATAGTATGTTTCACATACTACCACAGCCATAGTTAGATTCACACACAACCATGTTATAATCCCTCAACTAAAGTATGATTCCACTTATCCATGCTGTGATCCCTATTTTTTTTAGAATTGGGCTATGTTGATTCAACAGAAAACATTATATTTAAACAATATTAAAAATCCATTAAATTCAAAATAATAGTAATTTATTCAACAGACGAAAATCCGTTAAAAAAAGGAAGTGTTCCATTTATTAACAATTGGACAAGTCGTAAGTTCGGCGGGGCCGAAGCTTTTTTACTCTTCACCATAGATTGACTTGTAGTACGGCATTGAAGGATTGGGGTATTTTGTTGTTGCTGGTGGGTCTAGGTTTGACAGAACTATACAGATGCGTGAAGAGAATGTTACTGTGTTAAAGATCTCATGTATCTATTGAAAAGGGAGCCCGTTCATTAGGGGCTTAAAAGTTAAAGCATTTTATAATAGGAAATTCCAATTTTCTGCTTAACGATATGTCGATGTTCGAAAGGACCTTATATTCGAAGCTCTAGGGAGCAATAGGCCAAGTCTATATATATAGTCGAATGGTATAACTAATGTTATTTTCGGATTCTTGACGTACATTTTTGTTGTTTCTTGTCTTGTCTTGTTGTTCTAAAACGGTTTGACCGATGTTTACGAAATTTGAGTCTCATGTAAGATAACACTACGATCTATATTTGTAGTTAGTTTTAAGTTTATAAGTTTGTTTTTTAAAATATATTTCTTTTTTTTTAATTTTTTTTTCGATTTTTTATAAAAATGTTAATAAATTAGTTGTAAAAATCTAAATTTTTGACCGCCATAATTGTTGAAGTTATGGGCAAAAAATTGGCGTAAATCTGCATTTTTCTATTTAAAATGTTACATATTTTTTATTTTTTTTTAGTTGTTGTTGGGGTGCACTATCCAGATATCAGCTGAGGCAAAAGCAGGCGTCGAAGTAGTGTCTTCCCCTATGGTAAAATCTCCGGGAGACGTTCCCTTGCACTACATTTACGCTATAGCTGAATACTGCTGCGGTTCAGACCTGCCCGATGATCTAAAGGCTCTATATTGTACCGCTGGACCTCTCTCTCTCTCTACATCATGGTTATCGTACTTGATGAGCCTGGGCGGAGCCATTCTGTTCATGAGATGGCAACTGGTACTGTGAAGACAACCGGAAATTGTGTCTGCGCATGGTAAGGACATTTGTCTCCTCATGTCAACAGGGTCTTCCTAAGAAGACCCTGTTGATTTTCTTAGGGCGGCATTCTGCCAGCCCTGCATTTTCATCTACTAAGTTATACTTACGTTCGCCTACCACACCGACGCTGGTAGTTCGCTACAGACCGACCTATCGCTTTGTAAGAGGTCAACAAGGTTTTTTTTGTCGGCTCCCAAAGTACTGGCGGCTAGTGAACAGAGGACCTAGTACCTACTTGTAAGCTTATCGCTGACAGCTGTAGCATGTGCAGAGGATCGAAAATTGCTGTCTAGTTTGTAGTTGGAATTTTGACGTTATCAACATTCACATTAAGTGACAGCCGCACCTCTACCGTCACACTGCCAATGTTCACTCCATGGATGCGTTTTATAAACTTTTCAAGCAAAAAAAAAGTTTTCAGGTTAGTTTAAAATATTTTGACCCATTTGTAAGAAAATGTTACATTTTCATGTGGCCCAATAGCATTTTCAGCTATTGGGCCACAGGGCTCATAAATCAAGGCCACTATTTCAGCCAAATCGTAAAATTCAAATTCTTTAGCAAATTCCACTGTTTCTGAGTTCCATATGTCCATGTTCGTAAGGACCTATATTTTGTCACCCTAGGGACATTATACCTATAGTTTAATGACTTATAATTACTAAGTAGGGACATAAAAACTGTTACATACGTTTTATGCTGTAAAATAAAAAGTACTGAATGTTTTTGGACCAAATATTTTTTAGTATATTTATTGATGTATATTGTATTCAAAAAGAATCTACTTATTCGAAATGCCCGCCTTTTGCCTTTACACACGCCTTAAGTCGCACTGGCCAATCGTCAATAGCTGCACGAACCTCGTCCATTGGAAAATTGTCCACAGCTCGAACCAAAGCAGTCTTAAGAGATCCAATGTTGGGGTATCTGTAAAACCGTCCACAATTTATAATCCAATAGGTTAAAATCTGGACTGCCTGAGGGCCATTCTTCAGAGGAAATGAACGCTGGCAAATTGTTTCGAAGCCAGGCCTGGGACGTTTTAGCCTTATGGGCCGGCGCAGAATCCTTCTGGACTTTCCATGGCTAGTTTTAGAGCAGGGAATTGTTAACTGGCTTCACAACAGCTTTCAAAGCGGTTTCTTGGTAAACTTTGGCCGAAGTTTTGACTCCTTGTTCTCAGAAATGCAGGTCAGTGACCCCACCAAACCATGACTGAAGCTGGGTGATGGCCCTTTTCCTCAATTGGGATCAGTTCAGATGCTTCCTTAGATGACCGCGCATACACTCTTTCATTTTGCTTGTTAAATTTTTCCTGAACGGTAAAAATGTTTTCATCGGTGAACCCAATTTTTCTGTGCAAGCTATCAGCGTGGTTCACCAAAAGACGTTTGCATTTTTCAATCCTATTTTTTTTAAAGCTGCTGTCAATAAATGTCCGGTACGTCGTTTGAAAGCCCCAAGTCCCAAGTCTTTTTTAATGATTCGAGTCATGGACATTTGCGTGATATTCATCTCAGGGTCCATGATTTTCTTGATTTAACGGCTTTGATGATATGCGTTGTTCGAACAGAGCGACCGGTGGCGGTCTTTTACATCTCCAGTCTCCTCAAACAGTTTTATGCATCGGTAGACGAACATGCGGCTAATTCCTAGTGGCCGGAGCGTTTTGAACATATCGTTTTTTTTCATTTCACACTTGAAAAGCGCTATTACAGCGATACGGTTCTCATTATCTGACCACTCCATGATGAAAGTTGAAACAACGTTTCAAGAAAAGCTATTCTTTGACTTAATTATTGAAGTTATATAGTACAAAAGTCCAAAATTTTTTTTTGTTCAGGTACTTTTTTCTCTTTAGTCTGATTTGTTCCGTTTTCAATATCAATAGATTTGCAACCATTAGATTCCGCAACCATTATAATCCGCTGGCTATTTTTGATTGGACTGAGTCTTGCTCTCAACAGACAGATGGACATTGCTAAATGTTCTTAGAATTTTACGACGATCAGTTATACGAGTATATGAGCCTTATAGGGTCGCAGATAATTATTTCGAGATGTTACAAATGGAATGACAAACTATGAAAATGTGCATCGGGTGACAACATAGTACGCCAGCGTTTTGCCCATAACTTGAATAGTTATGGCGATCCGTTTTTTATGAAATTTTAAAAAAATCTGCGACCACGAAGTCTTTAAAAAATTTTAGCTTTATGAAAATATATTAATTTTTTTTAGCTTCATAATTCAAGCCGCAATGGTCACATAACTGGTTTGGATTTGTAAAATCAATTAAAAAAAAATTAAATTTAAAAAGAAATAGAGTTTTTATAAATCAAAATCTGACTACACGATATAGATATATGTAAGACAGATTCTCTTTTACATAACCCAAATTTCGTACAAATCAAATCCAGAAAAGCAAGATTTTTAGTAAATCCAAAAATGAATTTTTTGGCCATTATAAATTTTATTTCAATGACTTCACACGAGGAAAAATTAGTTGGAACTACAATTACTCGGTTGGATGAGCATACTTTCCGTTGCAATCACCCACATTCCATGGTATTGATGGTTGCATGGCTCGAATTGCCGTAAGATGGAAGCTATAATAATATGACCGGATTTTTTGTTAAATTTTTGAATTTTTCAATTACAAAGTATTGTTACTTTATTACCAACTAGCGGAGCCCGGCGTGCGTTGCTACGCCAAAGAAAGTAACACATATGTATATCAAATGTGAAAATAAATTCGTGTAATTTATTGTAATGCTAATGGATACACAATATTTTTGGTCGTACCGTTGGGTGTATAAATGTACAAATTTTTTGGTGCACCAACTCTTGAGCAAGCAACATACAATTGGCCGTGGGAAAAACATGAATGTTGCAAATTCAAACCAGCAACAGTGAGGGATTGCCCTTGTGCTTTATTTATGGTCATCGCGAAGCCAAGAATCAAAGGGAACTGAATCCGCTTAAACTCGAATGGTAAATCATTCGTAATCATCGGTATATGGGATCATATGGGATCAGCACATCTTCCGCTTTGAATTTGCCGCTGATTATTGTTGCCTCGATCAAATTTGGTGTCAAATTTTTAATGATCATCCTGGTTCCGTTGCATAGCTTTGGGGCGTTCAAGTTTCGAATAAGCATCACCGGTGACCCAACTTTCAATGTCAATATATGTGGTGGCATTCCTGGTGGCTCTAGTGAATTAAGAAATTCTGTTGGGTAATTTACAGCTTCTTCCTGATCCATCAGTATACGTTGCTGGCAATATTACCATTTGTCCAATGTTAGCAGCGTTTCCATCAATAGCAATTGCATCACGCAAGTGGGCGTATTCTTCAACGCGCAGCTTTTGTTGATTTAACCGGATGAAAAGAAGACGTTCGCTTTCAATTTTCGCATACATGTCAACAATGAACTGATGGAATAGTTCACGGCATTTCAATATGTGGTTGACGTCATTTTCACGAATCATAATACGGGACGCGTAGTAATCCATGCAGGAAACTTTCTTTGTCAACTCGACATTCGTGTTGGGGTTGATTTGCATAATGTTGAAATGGTACCCATCTTCACCACGTGGAAATACCAGTCGATATTGCAGTGCGTCATACGACCGATGTGTTTCTGAAACGCGTTGTAAACCTGCGTGGCGGCGGAGGATGATGATGAAGCGTCTATCAAATTCGGTGCCAACCATCACAACTGCTACATCGCCTATAACCGGAGCATTGAATCGTCTTTCATGTTCACCTGACGGTGTTTTGTCTGCTCTGATAACAACGGTATAGTCATCGGATGGCATCTGATCTATAGTTGATTTGAATATACGAATCAGACTATTCTCTTCGTGAAACATAGCTTGTAAGTTTGAAATGATTTCACGTCTAGTTCCAGTAGTAATTGCGCATCGCTGTTCAACTTGTCTTTCATCACTGCCAGTAAAATATATTTGGAGAAACTTAGAATCTTGTTCTGGTGCAGGGAGCAAAGAACCGATGCGGTGATATACTTGCCCTTGAACTTTGAACGTGGGTGTGTACCCTTCGTTGTTAACAATGTTTGTTGCCCCGAAAGAAGTCATTTGAAAGGATGAATTATACTTACGAATGTTCAGCAAGAAGTGTTTTGAAATTGGAGTGGTGCCAGAAAGGTAACTTAGAAGCGGAGCTGGTGGTTCAGTCAGTGGTGGCAAAACAACTTTGCCGTTCGAACAACACATTCCTGGTGTTTCCTTAGCGAACTTCAAAGCACGGCAATGTAAGCAAACTTTGTTCATTGGTCCAATTAATACATCCTCGTGATTCCTGTAATCGTAGTCTTTGTCGTAATTGAATGCTTCCAATTTTAAATTGGTCCTTTCTCTGGATCGAGCTAATCGCAAGCGGTTGGCCTCAAGTCGCTCGATACGTTGTTGGGACATTTCGGATGTTCTGGAAGTTGAAACTACGACATGGTGTTGTTCAAGTCGAGCTTCACGTTGATCTACCGTTTCAGCACGTATTGACGTAAAAGCTCTGTCTCTGTTTAGTTGGAGGCGAGCTTCACGTTGCTCGATGGTTTCAGCAGCTCTTGATGTTGAAGCTCTGTGACAGTTTTGTTGAAGGCGAGCTTCACGTTGCTCCACGGTTTTAGCTGCTCTTGATGTTGAAGCTCTGTCGCGGCATGATTCAAGTCGCGCTTCACGCTGCTCAACGGTTTCATCAGCTCTTGATGTTGAAGATCTGTCAGAATTTTTTTGAAGGCGAACTTCACGTTGATCGGCGGTTTCAGCAGCTCTTGACGTAAAAGCTCTATCGCGGCATTGTTCAAGCCGAGCTTCACGCTGTACAATGGTTTCAGCTGCTCTTGACGTTGAAGCTCTGTCGCGGTTTTGTTCAAGTCGCCATTCACGTTGCTCGGGCGTTTCAGCAGCTCTAGATGTTGATGCTCTGTCGCGATTTTGTTGAAGTCGAGCTTCTCGTTGCTCAACTGTTTCCGCAGCTCTTGCTTCGATAGTTTTCTTAGTCTTTGATGGCTTTTTTCCAATCGATGCCTTTTATGGCGGCATTGTTAAGACGAATATACTTATTTTAATTGTTGGATTTATGTACAAAGATTATTTTAAGATCTTTAAAGAAAATCACAGGCGTATTGTCAAATTGAAAAAAGGAACAAATTCAATCGTTTTCTGAATGTTAAACAAATTTTGAAACTGACAACATAGACATAACATAAAAAAAATGAACATAAATTTTCATTTTCAATTTGAAATCTGGTTTTAAATAGATCTTTCCCGTTGTCCCGTTGTTGTTTAAATTCACCTTCCCCGTCAGCCTTCTAGATCTAAGAGACAGTATTGCGACGTCCCCTCCGCCCACAAAGCCAAAATCTAAAAGCCGATATTAAATTAGTCTTCTCCGACAGCAGTAGTATATAAAAACCAATTGTGAGCCTTCTTGCTCAAAAACAGCTTTGCCACGCCCTCTCCGCCCACAAACCGAAAATTTAAAATCCAACATTAAATTAGTCTCCCACATCAGCAGTAGCATATACATATGTACCAACTTATCGCCTTCTAGCTTTAGAAAACACTTTTGCCACGCCCACTCCGCTTCCAACGAAACTTCACAGGATCCCCCGCTGTGGTATGCTGAATTTTCCCTGAAAGTTTCATTAAAATCGGATGAGCGGTTTAGGAGTCTATAAGCCACATACATACAAACATACAAACATACATAGTCACATACATCCAATTTTATATATATAGATAATTACTGGTGACAGCAAAAAAATTCTTTGTAGTAACCAAACCCCGTTTAGTTCGCTGTTGTAACATTTTATACTATTAAATAAAAGTTCGATTTTCTCTAGGGTAAATGATTTCTTCTGGAAATAAAGTCTTACGTGACTATAGTAAATTCCCAAAAGGGCCCTTGTACTTGCTCGTATATATGATGAGATGCCGTGATAAAATGTCTTGAGTGAAATCAATTGGTTTTAAATTCAACCTTACTTCACTTAAATAATTTATCTTATTCAGCTTTTTCACACATATATTGACATTTTAAAGCCATAATTAATTTTTTTTAACCCACCTTACTAGTTTGGTGCAGAAAATCGTTCCACTTGGGTATACAAACTTTTTTAGATTCGAACGTATAAACCAAGTTTTAAAAAATCCTGCTCATTATTCAAAAAACAGAATAAATATTTTATAAAAAAAAATATTATTTCGGTCAGAAAACCGAAAACATAAAATGTACCATCATTAAGTCCAGTTAACAAATGCTAGTGGTAATGCCAACCGAATTGAAAGTAGTTCTTATATCCAATAATCTTAAATAACAACCAAACATGTACAAATTCAGTTCCAATTATCATCCTAACTAGTTAGGGTTACCGATACCGTGGCTGTCTAACCGATACTGTCAGTTCCCATTACTGAAAACTGCCGTGTACCTAATCAACATTCGGTTGTAGCAATAGAATACATAGATAGTACGTGCAACCATTAACATGTGGTTGGCAAAAATTTCGGTTGTCTGTTCTTTGTTTTAAAATTAATTAAAATGGCATGACACTCTAATAATATTCAGCATCTGCGGATTATTTGCAATTTGTACCGAATATGAACTCGGCTTTGACCCAACAACACACTTCGGCCGAACTCTAGTGTGCACTTTGTGTGTTCCACCCCACTACACCAATGTTGTTAACAGCTACAACTTTTGATCTGTAAGGGAGCTTTTAAGCATTTCCCTGTTAAGTCGGCGAAAAGCTTTTGCCAACTGTTGACCCTACGACCAGTGTTGCCACAAGAAATTTTTTTTTCCGACCAAATTTGTTTCTAAATCCTACCAAATTGGGTCAAAACCGACCAAAATTGTAACGAAAAAAAACAATATATAATTTATAGAAAACTTTTATTAATTAAACAAAAAATAATGTAAATTCAGTCTATTATTTTAATTCTTTAAATAAAAATATATACATAACTATATAAACAAAAAAAATCTCTTATATATACAGAGATTTTGGAGATCATTTGTCAGTAAATCCGAGATATTTTCAATTCACTACAGTTTATTCGGTGTTTTAAAGACTTGTTTAGCTGACCATACAGTATGCGGACCCTTGTTCGTGATTAATTCTTTACAAAGCATGATACTGTTAATGGTATTAATTTCAAGTTTGTTTCTTAATTTGGATTTTATAAGAGATAGAGACGAAAACTTTCTTTCAGCAGCGGCTGAACTATGTGGTAGTGAAAGTAAATTAAAGACAAATTTAACTAAATTTTCAAAACAATGTTCATTCAAACCATTTTTTATAGCAGATACATTTTTCCAAAACATGTCTATACTTAAATCATCAAAATCATCAAATAATTATATTTCAATACTTACTTGTCCATGTCTTTGGCCTTTTTACTTTCTATACATTTCTCATTTCTTTTATGTTCATGCGTACGTGCTGTTGTTTACATTTATTAGTCTTTAAATACCGCGAACAAGCATACCACAGTTCAGAGGCCATAAGCTGTTTACGACGTCTAAAGGCCCAATTAGTCTTGACGGTTGACGGTTGATTCTGCAACCTGCAGAAGTCTACCGTCGTCAACCGTCAAACTGTAGTTATCTCACTCTAACATATGCAAAATGCAACCCCTAACTGAAATAGCTGATTGACTACCGTCAACCGTCCACCGTCAAGACTAATTGGGCCTTAAGACATCAGAGTAAACGGCAAATGATTTTGTACTTTGGCCTCGTTCCATAGATGGCGTTTTACACATAGTAATGATTTTGTAAACTGTGAATATTTATAAATAAAATTATGTGCAACACATGGTAAATTAAAAAAAAATATATATTTGAAATTTTTATTCAAAAATCTACCATAATCAGTTTGGGCCTACCATCCGACCAAAATTAAAAAATTGAAATTCGTCCGACCAAATTTGGTAGAATTCTACCAAAACGGCAACACTGCCTACGACTCACATGTTGCTGGAAACACATTTAACATTCAGTTGCGCTAGTTATCTCGAACGGAAACATGCAACGTCTGTTGCGTGCGTATACGCGTGGTGCTAAGTAATGTGGACATTTTTATCCATTGAAGACGAAAGTGCCGCCAATCAATACGACGTTTATCGTTTCGTCTGTTTCAAAGGCCGCCTTCTGAAAACAAAACAAAACGTCTGTGGAAAAAAGAAAATTAATTGAAATTGAATAAAAACCCCAAAAGCAATAAAAGATCTTAAATTTTAAATATCTGTCTGCAATCAGATATTTGTGTTACACAAGTACGTAATTGTTTGTTATGCAAACAAAAATATTTGTCGTTAGATAAAAACGCAAAGTACAAGAATATTTAAATTAATTAAAAAGAAAGCAAAGCAGTAAGAACAACCTAAACCATTCTGTGTACGCTGGTACATCCACATGTACCAGCGAGCATGTCGCTGCGTGTGAGTCTGATTCGCTCTATTTTAGATATTCAACGGCGGGATGCAAACAAAGAATAAAAAATGAAGAAGAATGGATAAAAAAAACAAAATGTTGTTTGTCTAAAATATGCAAATATTAATTCTACTCAAGCCCTTGCTTTAAGATCATCAGTGATTTGTGCAAAACAAGAAAATAACGACGGCCACGATTTGAATCCAATCCCTATTACAGCAATGCGACGAATGCGTGCTATGCTAAACGGTAAGTGTCGAAAGTATCGAATGCCTTTGGCTGGCAGGTTGACACTGAGATTACTCGGAATAGCCAACCAATACCAAATCTGGCCAATGAATGCAATTTAACTTTAGCTTTTCGTCCTGTGTCTTTTGAAACTTTCATTGGACATGATAATTACGCGGATGGCTCACCACCACCACCACAATTCGCCACGAGACACGAATGGTAAAGTTTTAAGCTGGAAGCGGAAGGAATTACGTACAATATTTTTTTTGCAATACAAATAAAGTTTCATTGTTTTTTTTGGAGTAAAGCCACCTATTTATAGACAAGAAGGAGGTGTGGAATCCAGTCACAAGAGATGAGGCCAAATTTATTTATTTATTTTTAATATTTCTTCCTTCCCTTCCCTTGTCTTTAGCCCAACCCGGCCGTGTGTCTACATCCCCCTCCCTTCGCAGTTGCCTGTTTGTTCACACGTCCAGTGAACAAGTTACTACATTCTTGTAAAACAAGCATATAAAGCGGATTTTTTTCTTTGCTTCAACCACGAATATTCCCATAACTACAGGGGTGAAGAGTGGGTGGGTGTCAACAGCATGAGGAAAACTCTGGAGCCTTTTCATTAAGTAGACACACCGTGTCAGAGGCACACACACACACGTACTTGTGTGTAAGTATGCGTGTTTGTTTGCGCGCGTATATGTATGTGTGTGTGAGGTATTATATTTATTTTTGGGCTGATCACTGATGCTTCAATAATGACCGAATCGAAGGAATCGCCCGCAGTGTGCGTGCGTGTGGCTGTTGCCATGGTCCACCCGATGGACTATGGAACGGGTTGACAGACCGGCATAACGTGAATAAAACTTCAACAACATCAAACATTACTGCTGACCCTGTGCGCCAAACTAAATATTACCTGTCCTCATGTAGCAGTGGTCCCTTGGCGGTGTGCAAAGGTCTCCGTTACCAGATTCTCGATGCGTCAAGGCCAAAGATACCAACCAAAAATTAGACAAGTATATGGTGGATGTGTTGCAAAACACGACTGGCTCGATATAAAGGCATCCTCAGAATACTTCAGAAAAAATTAAAAGAAAAAAAAATAGAAAAACAGATGTTGCTTGTCTAAAGTACGGATATTGCCATCGGAGTGGTTAACGTGATTAAAAAACTGGAATGTGCTTGGAAAAATGTGATTTTGTTGGTTATGTATTGTTGACCTATATTGTATAGAGATATTTTTAGTCTGAATTGTCTGGTTTGAGGTCATTAACAAATTCAAAAAACAGGTGTTCGCGTTATCTTGTAATTTGTTTTATTCTATCTTATTTCCAATATTTTGATCGTCTTCAACGATCATTCTCTGGGAATATTAACTAAAACACAAAAACTGATTTAAATACAAAAATTAGCGACACGAATTTTTACAATAACTACATTTTATCAAAACATTAAACTTCTTTTTGAAAGAGGAATTAATTCACAAGCTAATAAGATCTGGTTTGTTGTTGTATGTCATAGAGGGAAGGAAAAGTAAGGCAGCGAAGTTAAAGCAAAGACATCACCGTCTGGTAGACGTGGCGTTTCGTCGTTGGTGTAGGCGACTTTTCAATACCATTATGTATGCTAACGACATGGCCTCTACTCGTTTAACGAATCATTTATACGAAGCATGCATTTATTTTGCATATGCGAAGTACTATTGTCTTTGCTTCATGGTTTTTTTGCTGCTAAAAGCTAATGTTTTGGTCCGTATTTAGAGACTACCTTTCTGTATGTGTGATTTCTTGATATATATATATATATATATATATATATATATATATATATATATATATATATATATATATATATATATATATATATATATATATATATATATATATATATATATATATATATATATATATATATATATATATATATATATATATATATATATATACATATATACACTCACAATATTATTACAGTAACGGACTGTAGTTTATTTAGGAAGTATTCCGTGCAGTTGTTTTTAACTTAAAATGCATTTAAAATTCTAAGAAAATTTATTTTTAACTGAATCTAACATTTATTCAAAAAACTAAGTGCACATTAATACGGATTTTCAGTTGCATTTAATATTGGCAGTTGTTTACGTTAAAGTATTTTGTATGTAAAATTAAATGAAACTGTAATTTAAAATGACTGAAAATTTACTTAAAAACCGATCTACTTATTTTTCATTTCATTTTAACAAAAAGTTCATATAATTTTAAATGTTAAAATAGCTGACTTAACTATCAAAAGAACAAGTCACGGATTCCGTGAAAATATAAGATTTTTCCTTTGTTTATGCTATTTTTACTATCAAAAATTCAACTGTGAATTCCGTAAAAACAAATGATTTTTAAGTTAATTTACATAATTCAACTACAAAAAAATTAACTACAAATTCCGTAAAACCAACAGAATTTTCAGTTATTTTATATATTTTAACTATCAAAAAACTAACCACAAATTCCGTATAAACAACAGAATTTTCAGTTATTTTATATATTTTAACAACCAAAGTAAGTATTAATAGTTACATACATAAATACATATGTATGTATATAACCATGTGGTTACTTGAAACGCAAAAAGTTTTTTTTAAAAATTGACAACTTGTGTTTAGGTTTGTGAAGAACACTGTTTTACACCAACAAATACACTCCAGTTCATTTAAATAACAACAGCAAAAAAGTTACATGTTACTGCGAATTTTTGATCAACCAAACAAAACAAAAAGATGAAATTATTTTTTTTAGATACTATTTTTTATTGTTTGTTATTATCGCTTCGGAAGTAATAAAGCACCATGGAGGCAACACTTATTACTAAAATAACTGAAAATTCAGTTGTTTTTACGGAATTTGTGGTTAATTTTTTGATAGTTAAAATACATAAAATAACTGAAAATTCTGTTGTTTTTACGGAATTTGTGGTTAATTTTTTGATAGTTAAAATACATAAAATAACTGAAAATTCTTTTGATTTTACGGAATTCGGGGTTGAATTTTTGACAGTATAAATAGCAGAATCAAATGAAAAATCTTTTATTTTTACGGAAGTTATGACTTGTTCTTTTGATAGTTAAAATAAATGAAATTATGGAATGTCAGTTATTTTTACGGATTAAAGTCAGCCAATATTTTAACATTTAAAATTAAATGAACTTTTCGTTAAAATTAAATGAATATTAAGTAGACCGGTTTTTAACTGAATATTCATTTATTTTATATTACAATTTCAGTTAATTTTACGTACAGAATTTTTTGAGTGTATATATATATATATACATATATATATATATATATATATATATACATATATATATATATATATATATATATATATATATATATATATATATATATATATATATATATATATATATATATATATATATATATATATATATATATATATATATATATATATATATATATATATATATATATATATATATATATATATTATTATGTTTGTAAATTTGAATGTTTTTTTTTTAAATTTCTCTTAAATATTTTTAACCTTAACTTTTGAGGAAGATATGTAATGACAACTAACTAATCTCTTAATAACTCTTATGCTAGATACACACTAGCCTACGGTCAAAGTAATGTGTTGCAGCAACGTGTTTTGTTTGTTTGTCCACAGGTGGCGATTCTCGCCGTAGCCTTAGTACTGTGTGTAGCTATAGGACAGAAAGGACAAAGGCGGAAAAAACGTATGATTTTTTTTCTCAGATTCTTTATTTGTATCTTTTACAAGATATGTCCGGTTACTCTCCCATTGTTTATATTTTCGTTAATAAAGTTATCATAATTTTCAGTATTTTCAATTGACATGTGCCTTTTCCCTTTTTCGCTTAATTTTACTCCGCACGACCTTTCTTACTCACTTGGTTTCGACTAACTGAACTGAACGGTTGCGCCACCTGACTAAAAGTTTCAACATTTTTGGCAATGGATGTGGCGACACGAAAAAAATGGGCAACACACGAAGCAACGCACAGTGGGAAAATTACGAAAAAAATTGGAAATAATTCGGCCATTTCGTTTGTAATGGTCCGATTTAAATGAAAATTTACATTGACCTTCTTGAAGTGTTACTGAGCTTAAGTTTTGAATTTCATGCATCTGTGTTTAACAGGTGCTGCACAGTGGGCCCTCAAAGTTGGTCACCTCGAGTTAAAATTTTCTTTTTCAAGCCGCCAAAAGCGTATTTGTGGTCCGATCGTAATAATTTTTTCTTTAGTGAAATCTGCTGGACAAACCCAACCAAAAATGTTATTACAAATTTTTTCATATCTCGTACAATAAAAAAGATATCGGGACTTAAAGTTTTTTTTTCGAAAAATTTGCTTTGGATTTTCTGGGATTATTTTATTTTTGGGAATCAGTTTTAGGTGAATCGGGGAAAATTTAATCCTGGTTTAAAGAAAACACTTTGGTTAATGTTTTAAAAAAAGAATTGTAGCAAAATCACCAATAATATGAAAATGCCAGCTGTTCAAAGTCAACTATTGCGAAAAAAGTGGGATTTTGAGTGTTTTACGGCGAAAAGGTACCTTTACTCTTATGTCAATAACTTTAATGTTTCTTAAGTAACATACAAAAAATTTGCATTTATTTCAAAGAAAACTTTATGCTTAATACAAATAATAAGCAATTGTGACCCTAGTCGGTACTTTTCTTGCTCCAGGCGTCTCCAAATATGGGCATTTTTTTCAAAAAAAATTGAGTTTGAGCTCAAATAAAAAAAATCGCCACACTGCTGGCCCAATTTGGTGCTATAAGTCAGTTAACTACATATGTTTTCTAAAATCCCAAGCAAAGAAATTTTGCGGGAGGCCATTTCTAGGACAAAAAAAATGAGTTTTTGTTAAAAAATCCCATTTCTGGGATTTTGTTTTCCCCTGTGTCAAATTTTAGAAAAGTGGCAACTCCAATTTTTTTTTTGAATAAGTTTTTCATTTTGTCACAAAAATATTGATACTACGTAAAAAAATCAGGTTTATATCTCCAACCAGCAAAATTTTACAGTGGTCTGAAATATTGACTTTTTTTGCTACATTCACAAAAAAATTTTTTTTCTCGTTTTTATCAATTATTATTCAACATATTGAGTTAATTGCATTCTTTTTTATAATCTGTTAAAACTAGAGGTAATTACCTTTCCATTGGTATATAAAAAGTATATCCTTTTACCTACACTTATAACAGCACGTGCGCTGGAATAAGACCCCTTTGAGTAAAATATTAATTTTTTTGGTAAATAGCAATTTCATTTTGTGAGAGATCAATGTTGTTGCATTTAAAAAAATCAAATTTACACATTTCCAATCGCAAAAAAGTAATTTAATTGTTGCAGATAGAAAATTTGAATAAAAAGATGCTATTGACTTCATTTTTTGTGAAAAACTTTTTTTTAAATAAATTAACATTTAAATAAATCTTATAATTAAAAAACATTAAACTTAAATGATTTTATTCCACGTCCAGCATATCTAATAAATCAGAAAATTCTTCTTCGTCTCCATGCGTCATTTCGTGGTACGAAGTCAACTTACTTCTCATGGAGGATAAAAAAGGATCTGAAGATAATAATAAACTATTAAGTAAGTCTTCGTTTTGTGCTATTCTTGAGCATTTTCTTGTGGAAAATTGTTGAACATATCTGAAGTCTCGATTTCTAGCTTCTTGTGGTTCTTCAGTTAACTCGCCTATAGGGAGAAGGTGAGACTCGATTATTTGTTTCCCATGGAACAGGACTCTGTGTATAGTTGGCGTTAGATCTTTCCAGGGATAGAGATCAGCAAGCATTTTTAAAATTCGTTCGGCGTAAACTCCAAATTTATCGGAATTAATCTTTTGTTTGGAATTCAGAGCTAAAAGCAATATATTAACCATTCGAATCAACTCCTTATTGATTCCAGTTATTTCTGCAGCTGTATTATAGTCTGCGAAGAATCTTCTGGCAGTGTTTCCATCATTTGTATTCCCAAAGTTCGAGCGTGGTTTAGAAATATTTAGGCCAGTTTGTTGTTTAAATGCATCTTGAATTCTTTTTTTTTCACTTGCTCTCATTTCATGCATTTCTTTGTTAGCTCGAATGTTTTTCCTTTCATTTCCTGGTATAAATTTATACTTAATGTCATAAGCAAGGTTTAGAAAGTGTTCTAGAAACCTGATTCGAGCATGTAACGGTGCTATTCCAAACTCAAGGGTATCTTCATTGACTACTGAATTATTCGAAGCGTTTGAAAAATTAACTTTGCTTTTATTGCAAATGAAACACTTCCAGCTAGATTTGTTTCCTGTAATATCGTTTGCGGCTTTTCCATCTACCATTGTCAGGAACATTTTAAAAGATATTGTAATAGAATACCTGTCGAATTTAAATGCAAAATCTTCTAATCTCGAAATATCATCTTTTAATTTGTCTGTGATGGCTTTAGTTAAATCACTCGTTTCTTTATGATATACGAAGGAGATTGGTCTGCAATAAATTTTGGAGCCAGGTGTTGGATTACGCCATATTGCTTCAGTAGGGTTTGATTTTCTGCGCGAAGTTGAAGGTAAGGTAGAGTCTAAATTTAACCTCAGAGGAACCAAAGATGCCATGAATACGCTCTTGAATTCGATCTGGGTAGATTGGCTATCAGAGCATTGTTTGTATTCCGAAAGTGCTGACAAACCATCACATCCCCACTTGCATATTAATTGAAGATGGCTGTTGTTGATTTTTTTTAGTTGTTCCTCATTCAATGTTGTTATTATCCTACTGGCAGTATTTTGGAGAAGTAGTTCCAAACTAACGCTGCCGGCCTTTTCTGTAATTATCACTGGGTTTGGCAAAATTTCCATTTTTCGTTCCTTTATTCGGTTGTATGCGGGAAACATGTCACATCCTTTATCAAGCAGCATTCTTCTTAAATGAGTGTACTTGTTCTTACTCAATCCCAATTCGATGATTAAAGCTAATGCTTCTTCCTCGCTAAAACCAGGACATGGTGTTGCAATACTTCTTTCAATGCGTTGGAGCCGCCTTGGTGATGCTTCCGTTAACACGTCTGCAATTCTTTTTGCGCTAGATGGCCGATTTTCCACCGTCAGTAATTCCTTGAATGTATCACAAATCTTTGAAGGTGAATGATTTGCCATCTCAGCCGACAACCGTTGTTTCTTTGCCTTTGGACATAGATCGTCGTATTCCTTAGTAGGAGCACCCACTAAAGCAGGGACAGTTTTAAATTCAATTATACTGTCGAGCCACTCAGTTGGTAATCTTGAATAATTCCTGTGATACTTCTCCATGAGCCGGTCAAATGTTTTCAAAAAATTTAATACTTTGCTGCTTTCGTTAGATTGTGTTATCTCGCTATATGTTGACTCTATGCACTCTATTAAATATGCTACTCTGTTCTCCATTTTCCGAAGTTTGGTGTTTTTTAAAAATTCAACAAGTTCTTGAACAAGGAGTGTTATCGTCATGGCGGATTAATTTGTTATGATAAACCCATACAAAATCGGCGGTTCTTATATCAATGAGTAATACTTACAGGTAATCACAATAATATCCGCAATTAATACTTGACTAAAATACCAGGTATTCCCCAAAAATACATTTATAACAATGAATTTTTATGTACCCAGGTACATTCTCCTAAAATGTTGCACAATATTCCGGACATAGGGGACAGGTATTCCCCCAAAACATATAAGAATGAATGTTTAGGTACCTAGATCCATACTATACAATACTACCCATTTTCCGTTTTTACACAATAGGTAAACAATAATGGTAAAAATATATATTTTTGCTATTTATGGATAGGTACGAGAATTTTTAAAATTGGTATTCTTACCTATAAAATTCATACTTTACTCAAAGGGGTCTTATTCCAGCGCACGTGCTGTTATAAGTGTAGGTAAAAGGATATACTTTTTATATACCAATGGAAAGGTAATTACCTCTAGTTTTAACAGATTATAAAAAAGAATGCAATTAACTCAATATGTTGAATAATAATTGATAAAAACGAGAAAATTTTTTTTTTTGTGAAGGTAGCAAAAAAAGTCAATATTTCAGACCACTGTAAAATTTTGCTGGTTGGAGATATAAACCTGATTTTTTTACGTAGTATCAATATTTTTGTGACAAAATGAAAAACTTATTCAAAAAAAAAATTGGAGTTGCCACTTTTCTAAAATTTGACACAGGGGAAAACAAAATCCCAGAAATGGGATTTTTTAACAAAAACTCATTTTTTTTGTCCTAGAAATGGCCTCCCGCAAAATTTCTTTGCTTGGGATTTTAGAAAACATATGTAGTTAACTGACTTATAGCACCAAATTGGGCCAGCAGTGTGGCGATATTTTTTTTTGAGCTCAAACTCAATTTTTTTTGAAAAAAATGCCCATATTTGGAGACGCCTGGAGCAAGAAAAGTACCGACTAGGGTCACAATTGCTTATTATTTGTATTAAGCATAAAGTTTTCTTTGAAATAAATGCAAATTTTTTGTATGTTACTTAAGAAACATTAAAGTTATTGACATAAGAGTAAAGGTACCTTTTCGCCGTAAAACACTCAAAATCCCACTTTTTTCGCAATAGTTGACTTTGAACAGCTGGCATTTTCATATTATTGGTGATTTTGCTACAATTCTTTTTTTAAAACATTAACCAAAGTGTTTTCTTTAAACCAGGATTAAATTTTCCCCGATTCACCTAAAACTGATTCCCAAAAATAAAATAATCCCAGAAAATCCAAAGCAAATTTTTCGAAAAAAAAAACTTTAAGTCCCGATATCTTTTTTATTGTACGAGATATTGGTTGGGTTTGTCCAGCAGATTTCACTAAAGAAAAAATTATTACGATCGGACCACAAATACGCTTTTGGCGGCTTGAAAAAGAAAATTTTAACTCGAGGTGACCAACTTTGAGGGCCCACTGCGCAGCACCTGTTAAACACAGATGCATGAAATTCAAAACTTAAGCTCAGTAACACTTCAAGAAGGTCAATGTAAATTTTCATTTAAATCGGACCATTACAAACGAAATGGCCGAATTATTTCCAATTTTTTTCGTAATTTTCCCACTGTGCAACGGTTGCTTTATCATGGCTGTATTTCTGCAACAGCAGCCTTGTGTGTAGCAAGCATTAAATCATTAAATAAAAAAAGCCCTGGAGGTAAAAGAGTTTAATAGACAAATATTTTTGAACTTCGGAAAACTAAAAACAAACAATTCTTAAGTAACCAATTTTTAAAAAATATATTTTTTAATAATTCACAGTACAGTAAATAGTTTATTTAGCAAGACAAAATTCAAAATAAATAACGAAGATAAATCTGACGTTGTATACCAAATAAAGTGCTATGGTGTATGTTGGCAGAACTAAAACTAAACTTAAACTCAAATCTGACCTAAAAGCCGTCAATAGGCCAATAGAACAAAAAACAGCACTTGCGGTCCACTTTACATTGACTGGACATCAGCCTGGCTTTACCGACGTACAATTTGTTGTTTAAGAGAAAAATTGTAGAAAAAGATAGACTCTCGACGGGCTTAACGTACTCAGACCTAATTAAGGAATGAGAGAAGAACAAGTTACAAAAAGGACACATATCCTTTTCATCCTCTATTTTTATGGGTAACATCAGAGTCAGAGTGTGCGGAGCTCAAACTGGAAGTAATCATGTGCTACCAGGTCGGACCAGAGACTTAGTTCCGGTGCAGCGGGATCGGACCTGTTTGGGAACGGCCCTTTCAAGAGTTTCGCGGTTTTAGATAGACCTCGCCAAGGAGTTGGTGAAGCCTGCACAGCTTATCCTTATATTAGTTCCTCCAGTTTACTTATATGCAGGATCGTTGGTAGTCGCATTATATAAGTAGCATACCCCAGTATTATAGAGCACCGTGTTACAGGCCATAATGCTGATAATCACGTAAAACTGATATAAATATGTTCCGTCAAGAACATCTTTGAATTAATCTAATGCATATCCATCGTTGACAACATATCTGGTTTTGCTGCTGGTTTCAAACTGCGGCTTCTTTATTGAAAGCTCGTTGATTATAGTGTAATTTGGAGCTGCCGTTCCCGGCATCACGAACAACTCCACTATCGAAATAAACAACACTTGCTTGATCTCTCGTTGGGTTTTGCATTAGTATACCACTCCGAGTTTTAATTTTTTCTCTTTGCAATGCCATACAGAATATAATTTTATTGTCCTCATATTTCAGTTTCTTAGTTTATTATTCAAAATTTTCTTTCGTTTTAAACTATTGTAAAGGCAGCAAATGCAAGGAAAGTTAAAACGATAAGTTTAATTCTATTTTATAGTAATTTGCCTTTAGACATACATATTTACCTTGATGCCGAAACTTATAAATACTATTCTTTCTCTACTCTTCTCCTCAAATTTTAAACCTCACTTTAACCAGAAAATAAAATGCTGTCGAACCAAAAAGTACACCAAACTTTAAGATTTCACAGTATTTTTGGCTTCTACGTTCACGTTTAATTGATGGGTATGGTTCTTTAACATTTATAAGTGTCTGGACGGTATCATGTCCTTTCCTTAATCGTGAGTACAGCTGCCAAATAGCATGCTGCAAAAACTGAAAGATGATGACGCCGCCCACATTTAAGTAAGGTTTATTCTGAAATCAATAGCTTATTAGTTGTGTTTCGACAATTTCCTGGCCCACAGAAGCATTGTATTGTAAGTTCAAGGTCGTCCTATAATTATTGGCGTGGCTCCGCCCAGTTCTCCCAAAAACTGAATTCTTCACACACAAATTTATATATACCACATCCAATTTTCCTAACACTGAAACTATAAGTATACGAGTTTTAATATTTAAAGTTTATGGATGTGTGAGCGGGTGCCACGCCCTGTTTTTATTCGTATCCATGTATACTCTTAGACAATTTTGTGTCCAGCTGTTGCGTACTGTAAGACTTTTTAGACAATCAGCCTATAATTATTGCCGTTAAAGCGCTTTGAAAAACGGAGCGTGTTACCGCCCACTTTTTTCAAAATTCATTTCGTTTTAAACCAATAGTATTCTAAAGTTTGTGTTTCAAGCTCTGTTACTTTATGTTTAATGATCTTTTTATGTTATACGTCGTTTTGACGTGGCACCGCATACTTGACGTATCAAAAAAGAAGTATCCTATTTTTAGCTCCAGTCATACAGCTAAAGTCTTTGGCAATTTCAATATGACCGTTAAAGTAGTTTAGGCTCATATAACCAAAAAATATATACATCGGGTGATCCATTTTGAGGTATTTTTTTAATAGCCTTGTTTTTACACCGAAACAACGTCTCAAAATTGTGCAACTGTATAATGGAAATGAGCGTTCGGTGAGAAACTGTTTTGGACCACAATTTTGTTCAGTGATGAGGCACAATTCAGGCTGATGGCCGGAACGTTACCGAGAATGGACTTCGGACTTGTTGCTTTCTGAAATTGAAGCCCGTAATCTTGACGACATTTGGATTTAACAGGACGACTCCACTTGCCATCGGTCATTACGAGGAGCAGACAATTTCACGTTTAGGACCGGAGAGTTGGCAGCCAAGATAGTGTAATATCATAGCTATAGACTTTTTTCTTTGGGGCTACGCAAAGTCCAAATTCTATGCTGACAAACCAGCTACAATTCAGGTATTGGAAGGCAACATTGCTTCCAAAAAAAAAAATTTGTTCACCGATGAAAACATTTTTACCGTTCAGGAAAAATTTAACAAGTAAAATGATACGAGTGTATGCGCGGTCATCTTAGGAAGCATCTGAACTGATCCCATGGGTGGAAAAGAGTCACCACCCAGCTTCAGTCATGGTTTGGTGGGGTGTCTCTTATGATGGGGTCACTTACCTGCATTTCTGCAAACAAGGAGTTAAAACATCGGCCAAAGTTTACCAATAAACCGTTTTGGAAGCTGTTGTGAAGCCTCTTAACAATTCCCTGTTCCAAAACCAGCCATGGACTTTCCAGCAGGATTCTGCGCCGGCCCATAAGGCTAAAACGTCAAAAAGGACACATATCCTTTTCATCCTCTATTTTTATGGGTAACATCAGAGTCAGAAAGTGCGGAGCTCAAACTGCTTCGAAACAATTTGCCAGCGTTCATTTCTTTTGAAGAATGGCCCTCGGGCAGTCCAGATTTAAACCCATTGGATTACAAATTGTGGACGGTTTGAGAGGACAAGGCCTGTCACAAAAGATACCCCAACATTGGATCTCTTAAGACTGCTTTGATTCGAGCTGTGACCAATTTTCCAATGGACGAGGTTCGTGCAGCTATTGACGATTGGCCAGTGCGACTTAAGGCGTGTGCAAAGGCAAAAGGCGGACATTTCGAATAAGTAGATTCTTTTTGAATACAATATACATCAATAAATATATTAAAAAATATTTGGTCCAAAAACATTCAGTACTTTTTGTTTTACAGCATAAAACGTGTGTAACAGTATTTATGTCCCTACTAAGTATACGAGTATGTATCTTGAGTATAGCGCGTTTATTTAGGACACCGCTGAGTTGACGTTGCTCAGAATGCTTAAATTCAATCAAGTCACATGTTTATTTCTTTCTCCAGATGGTATTTTAGTTGTTTCGCTCACTTTAAAATGGTGCTGGGCAGGTTTGCTACTACTGCTACCAATAAAATATCCTTATCCAGCTCAAACCCTTTAAAGTTGAATACCATCACCGAAACCACTAAAAATATATATGCAAATCTATTGTTTTATTCGTACTTTTTTCCTTGCTGGAATAATTTATACAAATTACAAAGACGTCGTCCGGCCAGGAAAAGTGTCTCTTTTTAATTATTTTCCGACTCCTGAGAATGCTCTTCGATGAAGAGTAAAATATTGAGTGAAATGAAATACGTAGATGCTCACCAACCGAGACCTTGAGCTTAATTATTCAAAACAGAGAAAAACAAAGGTTGCATTTTTCCAATTTTGAATTTTTCGATTTTCCTTGCTTTATTTATTAAATTATCCCACATTCGCAGTTTTCCGTAAGGAAACGGAAATATCAAGAAAAATCAAGTTTATCATGAATAACCGACGAGTTAGGTCGCCAGGATATTAAGTGTTACTCTGGTTCTATGATCAAAATAGATATGATTTAATTTTTAGACATCTAAGGGATCATCTTATCATCCACATTCTGTCTGACAGTGAGCCTGTATGACAGTGAGATCAAAATGCGAAACCTGCTAATAACCATAACGGCTACCCGTCAAACAAGAGCTGCCTATACAATATCTTATCAATCTACCTTACATCTAATCCTTCTTTCCCCTAAATAACTTTTCACTCCCTTCCTCGCTCTTTTTCTTTTCGTTTCAGTAGGGTTCCACAATGGGTCTTAAGGGCATCCGAGGCGGGCTGCTGCAACCTAACATATAACATATAGAAAGCTGTGCCGGGACATACTGTTAATGTCGGATTAATAGCGAATCTTGTACCTTAGGCGGGCTATTTTCTAAGAAAAAATGGGTCTAAAATATGTTCCTAGTCACACAGATCACAAATATTAATGTCACATTTTATCAAAAAAATGTGCCGAAAAGATTTTTGAAAAGCTCTGGTTTTGACCTTCTTTTAAACTTAGGAAACATACGTCAAATGTCCTTAAAATTATCGAAGTCAAGAAATAATTAGTGGACAATTCGTAAGTTCGGCATTTATACTCTCCTGCGTGGTTTTAGTATGACATTGGCAGCATTGGGGGATATGATTATTGGTGATGGGTCCTTATTTTCGGGCTGACCGGATGTCAGCACCTCTTATTCAGCTAAATGATAATATTAATATCATATTCAGAATCTTTATACAATTTCATTATTTTTGAATACTTATGTGTACACTATCCTAATACGTGTGTCTAATTTTTAGGGCGCTTGATACCATAGGCCCAAGGGTCAGTGGCACACATTAGGTGGAAATGTTATGAACACGCGATCATGCCTAAATTTTGCATGGCACGTTATAAACAACCATTTATGTACTGTGATGAAACAGGACCACATAGGTCCATATTTTCATATAGCCCCCATACAAAGGTTTTTACCGATTTCAGAACCTACAGCTCACACGCAGAGAAAAGATATGGTTACACTAATATGTTCTCTACAATAAAAGCATGTTTATCGCAACCATAGTATTATTATTTGAATTTGATTTTGACAACACTATGATTGCGACAATATTACTATTGTTGAAATGTAACAATAGTATTATTACCAAATTTATAAATGAAAATATGGTTGTAGCAACCATATAAACATGGTTGGTGCAACAAAAGTATTGTTGTTTAAAATTTACGTTAACAATAATATGATTACGGCAGTCATATAGTATGGCTGCGACAATGAACATAACAAAACAGGTTTTATAGAGCATATGTGACATCGCGTGGACAACATCTGAGCATCGAATGAGACCGAAAGTGTTCCCTCCCAGAGATATGCGCGTTTTATGAAAGTGATGGTGCACCAAAGATACACGTATTTAAATCTTTAAAATGGCTCTCCTGAACAAAACTGGTTTTTACCCTTTCTATTGTTTATTAGGTCCGTTTTCTATTTTGCGCGTCATGTATGTGACAGCGCATAGAGAAAGGGACCTAAGGGTAAAAAAATCAATTTTCATTTTTTCTTTATTTGATGTGGACAACATCTGAGCATCGAATGTGACCGATCCCATGCCCAAAAGTGTTCCCTCCCAGAGATATGCGCGTTTAATGAAAGTGAAGTCGACGATTCTAAGCGCAAAGAGAAAGGGACCTAATCTTTAAAATGGCTCTCCTGAACAAAACTGGTTTTTAACCTTGGGTCCCTTTCTATTTTGCGAGTCACATATATGGATGTGTGTGCGTATGTTTTTTTGATATACAAAAAAACACATAAACACGATGCAGTGAGTGGTTGTTCTTCATTAAAAAAACAACAACAGTCGAAAGGTAGTTCGAGGGATTTTTGTTGTGTTTGCTTTTTTCGGTGAAATACTCTACTGCCGACTGGTTCTCGTTTATTTAAAATCTGCGTGCATTTAAGTATATAGCCATTGATCATGGTTTAATCACATTCGTTTCTTGCGGTCTACGGATGGTGAAGTAACATTCACCCCCGCTGGGAACTAAAAGTATTTTTGACTGCCTTTGGAATATATATTTTTGTTTCCTGAATGAAATTTTCAATAAAAACATGGCCTAAAGTTATTGTAATGCAATTTATATAACTTGCTTGATAAAAATCTTTATTTTTGAATAACAACATTACCCAGTCCTAATGAATAATTTTGGGGATCATAGTATGGTTGAGTGTGAATCATACTATTGTAGTGGGGATTATAGTATGGTTGCGTGTGAATCATACTATGGTTGTGAGGATCATACTATGGTTGTATGAGAAACATACTATGGCTGTGAGGATCATAATATGGTTGTGGAGATAATAGTATGGTTGAGTGTGAATCATACTATGGATGTGAGGATCATAGTATGGTTGTGGAGATCGTAGCATGGTTGAGTGTGAATCATACTATTGTTGTTGGGGATCATAGTATGGTTATGTGTAAATCTTACTATTGTTGTGAGGATCATAATATTGTTGTCTCACAACCATGTACCCAACAATAGGTTGATCCTCTTCGAATATTGTCACCACAACCATACTTTTTTTCTGCGTGCATAAACCCACATTACAAACAGATGTCTCTGGTGAAATTCGACCATATCGGTCTATGTTTTCGAATGAGTCCCGCACAAGGTCTCTCCCGATTTGAAGTCCAGCAGTTCGAAAACTACAAATTACACCCGATCACGCCCAAATTTTGCATGGTACGTTATGAGCGACCATTTATTAAAAGTGGTGAAACTAGACGACATAGGTTTGCATTTGCGTATTGCCCCTATACAAAGGTGCTCTCAGGATCTGCAGTCACATTTTACATTTGGTTCCTACCGAATTTCCCATTTAGCATAACATGCGACCAACACTCATGTCCTGTAAACCTGAACCATATCGGTCTTAGTCTTTGAATAGGCGCACACAAAGGTCCCTCCCGATATGAGGGCCTGCAGCTTTACTATTTTTTAATATATTTATTGATGTATATTGTATCCAAAAAGAATCTTCTTATTCGAAATCTCCGCCTTTTGCCTTTACACACGCCAGGCCTGGGACGTTTTAGCCGTATGGGCCGGCGCAGAATCCTGCTGGAAAGTCCAAGGCTGGTTTTGGAACAGGGAATTGTTAAGAGGCTTCACAGCAGCTTCCAAAACGGGTTTTTTGGTAAACTTTGGCCGATGTTTTGACTCTTTGTTCGCAGATATACAGGTAAGTGACCCCATCGTAAAAGACACCTCACCAAACCATGACTGAAGCTAGGTGATGACCCTTTTCCACCCTTGGGATCAGTTCAGATGCTTCCTTATGACCGCGCATACATTCTATCATTTTGCTTGTTAAATTTTTCCTGAACGGTAAACATTTTTTCATCGGTGAACAAAATTTTTCTGTGCAAGTTATCAGCGTGCTTCACCAAAAGATGTTTGCATTTTTCAATCCTATTTTTTTTAAAGATGCATTCAATAAATGTCCGGTACGTCGTTTGAAAGCCCCAAGTCCCAAGTCTTTTTTAATGATTCGACTCATGGACTTTTGCGTGATATTCATCTCACGGGCCATGATTTTCTGTTTTCGGAGCGGATTTCTGTGAATTCTTGATTTAACGGCTTTGATGACATGCGGGTGGCCCCACCGATGGCGGTCTTTAACATCTCCAGTCTCCTCGAACAGTTTTATGCATCGGTAGACGAACATGCGGCTAATCTCTAGTGGCCGGAGCGTCTTGAAAATATCGCTTTTTTTCATTTCACACTTGAAAAGCGCTATGACAGTGATACGGTTCTCATTATCTAACCACTCCATGATGAAAGTTGAAACAATTTTAAAATCCCGTTACAGACTTACGCTATTGAGGTTAGTTTTCAAAACACATATGACATTAACGGGCTATGTTCAGTTCTACTATTGAAATGGGTGTGTTCAATGTTGTAACAGTATTTATGTCCCTACTTAGTATACATACGTACATAATCCTCGGTATATCAGAGTGGTTTAGGGTATCTCGTAGTCCGCCACGCCCAACCCAGACTTTTTTTCTTGTTCCGAATGCGAAAGCGAATGTTGAAATATACATTTATACTTATACTTATAGGGATTTACACGCATAGGTGGCCTGCTTTGCCGTAAAGAAACAAAGGGATGCAAAATGTTGCCCAACTTTGAACTTGTGGAATTTCTTAGGCATTGCCCTTTTAAAAACAGTTGTACATATTTTCCAAATAAAATAATAAATATTTGTAAAAAATAAAAAGAGGGGAAAAATATCAAACCAAATTTTGAAGTTTTAAGTGTGATCCCAAGCATGGAGAGCGCTTTTTATGTGGGTAGCCAAAACGAAGCAATATTTACGAGCCTGCAAAACAGGTAGGGGAAAATGCTGAGGCTTTCTATCTGCTTGGATCTTTAGGTTATAAGGCAAAGACTATAAATTGTAGAAGATGGACAAAATGCTTCTTCTTTGCAATATCGTGCAAAAATAAACACTGTAACGCCCAAATTCTCGGTTTATTTGTCTTCTTTCGTTTATACACAATCTCAAGGGCGCTAAAAAGTCAAAAATAAAACACAAAGAACAACGGAAAACACTTAATTCACACACTTTAAACATAGAAAAACTGCTTTCCCAATATATTTGTGTTTTTTTTACTTCTCCTAAAAGCTTATTTCGTCCATCTTCTAGAATTTATCGTCTTTGATAATATGCAACATTTAAGTACCAAATGATAAAATTCGAAATATTTTTATGAAATTATTGCCGACATTGCCGCCTGTCCTCACTTAGCCAACTGCGTTTGGTCAGGTGACCACAATTTCTAGAAATTGTCATGTGAGCGCCACTTGGTAATGGAAATGTGGATTTGATGTTGTGGTAAAGCTTAACGTCAATAAAGTGTAACTTGCAAAAAATTCGACCGATAATTCTCCACCGATGGTTATAACATTCCATTTAAGAAGAAAAGGGAAACTGTTCTCCGAGAATTAGGAGTTGTAGTTTTGAAGTCGGAGATCGGAAAATTTGACAATAGTAGAGTGTCCACAAAACCGTCATTTTAAAAATCGTGTGTAGAAAAAACGCCTGTTGGGTTTTTTTTAAAATTAAATATAACAAATATAAAACTGGTATATACCTACATTCCTGTTTTAGCCATTTGCCTTAGAATAGAAAATATTTTCCTGATCAGAGGGAAAGTAATTGTGCCCTGAAACGGGCTCTAAATTTACCCAGATTTTAAGAATATGGTCATATTTGATTTTTTTTGTGAAAATTTCATTGTTTGTACAAATATTTCCATGTAAAAATGGGTCAGATTTTCGGACATTGGGTCCGTCAAACAGACAAGTAATGAAGCGTTATACTTCGAAAGCGTGGAATAATTATTATGATTTTTTTGAACAATATTTGTAATTGGGGCGTATTTATTTGAGAACGCCATCTGCAATACGGTCACTGTTACTGTCGAAACATGTGGTTTCAAGAAGTCAATGCAACCAATTCTGCCACGCAATATATCATTGTTGTAAGCGGTTATCAGAACCAAGATTTTGTGTTTTCTTTGAAAAGCCTTGTATTCGTAGTTCTAGAAGCGAAAAAACCCATCCAAGTATTCGTAAGTCTAAAAGTTGTAACATTATTAACTTAGGTCTCTCTCATACACCCCTTTCCTTATCGGTGAAATGTTGGTCAAACTAAGAGAGAAATAAATGTCATTGAGACTTTCATCTGTATTTGGTTTGGCGTTTGTCAAACACTCTTTCTTCTCTTCCCCACTATTTACAAAATAAGTCGCTGTTGCAATGCTATTCATGGACTTCATCATTCCCGGCTTACTACAATTAAACTCAGCATGACTTATCTTTCGACAAAGAACTAATTTTATTAACACAAAATTTAATTAAAACAATGTGTTCGAGTTTTTATTTCTCAGCTCCGAAGCAATTGAACTTGCTCTTGCAAAGAATAAAATATAAATGGAAACCCACTGCAAAGGCTAGACGTAAACTATTATTTGTGCACTTCAAAAATTTCGAACAGAAAAATGTTTATGCTTTCATTAAAAACAAAAACAAAAATTGACCCTGTGTTTTATTTGTTATTATAAGGAACAGTGTTACAGATCAATGCGAATACTGTAAGAGTTAATGTAGGGTGTCTAGATTCGAAATACGGAATCTTCTGTTTGTGTGTTTCTATACATATTTCATAAAAGACCTAGGATTACGTGGGACCGTGGACCATGTATTAAGTTATGATTCCAACATTGATCATTTCTGTATTTTCTATAATTTTATAAAGGCCCAAGCCGATAGAAAACCTCAGCATTTTTCTTTGCTTCAACCTTATGTCAAAAAATATTGAGATACGTGCATTTATATAGAAGTACGGCCTTGGCTGAAGAATTTCTGTTTCGGTTCGATCCGGTGCATAGAACCGGCTGTCGCGGGATCGACACACAAAAGTGACTTGCTCTACCGTAAAGAAACAAGGCGAGGCAAAAAGTTGCTTACATTTCAACTTTTTTAGTACGAGTATTTCTTCGGATTTGACATTTAAAAAAACAATTGTGTTAATTTTTTGTAAAAAAAGAGATGTTTAAAAAAAGAACTGTTTCAAATGGCACGAGTATAAAGAAATACAGTTGCCATTTCCTTTATAAGCAAATTTAAAGTGAAATAGTTAAACAAATATAATGTGCACATGCTTGAAGACAGCTTTCTATATGGGTTGCCTAAATTGAGGATGACTTCTATGCCAAGAAAGCAAGTAAAGAAAAAGCTGAGGCTTTCTTTCTGCTTGGGTCTAAATTATCTGTGGAGTAAGTATCCTTTTTTTAAAAAAAGATTTTGTGGACAACAATGTTTAAGTGGGATGTATAATTAAACGGGATAACAAGAGTCAAATGCAATTAATGGGTAAAAGCAAACTTGTATGAATCTATATAAGAACTTGTTTTGTAATTTTTTCAGTGCGAAAAAAATGACGAAAAAGGATAAGAAAAATGCGTTAGTCAGAAATGGGGGGGCAGTTTAATGTTTGAGGTATATATTTTTCATGGAAGCAATAAGTTAAGCAGTGTACGTACTTTTCAGGTGTGTCAAATGACTACTCCGTTGCAAAGTATACTCGAGATAGAACTTTGGCTGCGCCACAACATTGTTATTTATCTTTACTCACATGGCCCGCAGATAGACGTGTTAATATTTATACAAATTCTAAAAGAATGAATACATGATAAACTTTGGCTCAGCACGTTTTTTTGTCATTTTCAAAATTCTGATCAGCTCATTAAAATATATTTTTTTCGTAGAGTGTTACAAGTGAGTTTTTTTTTTAAAAAATATGGGTAATTCCAGATAAAGTCGATTGCTTTTGAAAAATGACCCCTTGGATTTTGATGAGACTTAGCACATATATTCTCTTCGTTGTTTTCTGTTATAAGACACCAGATTTGTGTTCAGGTTGGAATCTTTCAGCATCTCAAAGTTGGCCTAGACGACCATTTTTCGTAAAATATAGCCGTGTTAGGGGACAAATATATTAGGAACGCGGCATTCGAAATAATCAAATAAGGTGATGCCAGAAAGGTATTGATGTACTCTTTACGATGTCCTTGTAAGGCATAACTCTCTTAAGTAAGGATACCTCCTCCTTAAATATTTCAAAAAGTGGCAATAGCACCAAGGTTATCCGGGTTACTAAAGATACAAAAAGAAGGTTTTCCATTCCTCTATCAAATCCCCATCTAATTAAATATATCGAAGGGATTTTAAAAAAACTGCCACACGAGGGTTGATATTTATATTTCGGGTCCGGCAATAAAACACACAAAATTATCATTGGATATGGTTTTATTGTTTTTCAAAATATTCTTTTTTAAGATCAAGATATAAACGCACAAGCCAATTTTCGAAGCACTTTTTCCACTCCGATTGAAACACCTTCAAAACATGATTTTTGAACGCTTATTTTTCTTGAGGCTAGAGTATAAGAATAAGTCATTTGGTGCCAAATCAGAGCTGTACGGTGTGTGACCCACCAATTCGACATCTTGAGTGATCAAATAGCTCATGGTTTCAGATGATGTGTGAGAGCTCGCTTTGTCCTGATGCGAAATGATCCGCCTTCTCTTATTATCTTTCCTCATTTCTTCAAACACTGTTGGCAAACATATGGTTGTATAGGATACCACACAGAATTGACCGTCCTACGTTCCACTAAAAGCACTGTGGCAACATGGCCGGTTATACCGAAAAAAAACGCAATCATTTGCTTCGATGTATTTCTTCCACGAACAACAGTTGTTGGATTTGTCTCGTCTTAAAAGAACATACGGTCGATTGCTGTTTTGTTTCGGGATCATATGCACAGATCCATTATTCGTCACCTGTGACAATGTAAACACTGCCTTTGAGCTCATTTTTCAACAACTCTTTGCACCAATTCATACGAGCCTTTTTTGGGCATTCGTCAAATTATGTGGGACCCAACGAGAACAATTTTTTTCACGGCCAAACGAACATGCAATATCTTATTGATGCTTGTCTTACTAATGCCCAAGGATGCCTCAATCTCACGGTATGTCACATTTCGGTCTTGCTTAATCAGTTTACGCACAGCATCGATGGTTTCTGGCAAAGTGACCGAAGTTCATCCTGGAGCGTATGGCACCCGAGACTGAACTCTTGGTACCAGCGATTAACAGTGTTTTTGATGGTGCTTCATCACCAAAAGTCGAAACAAGTTGATTTAAACACTCCTGTCTCGATAACCCTCGCCAAAAATCGTAAAAAATCATCGCACGAAAATGTTCACGCAATGTTCATTCAAAACAATTCGTCCTCAAATTATAAGTACAAAACGTTCTGAGTGAAGTTATGCTAAAAAATGTCAAAGTTTCCAATGGAAGTTCCAGTTTGCATCTAGGAACACTAGTATTGTCAGGACCCTAAATATAAATAGCAACCGTCGTATAATTCAAACAACAATGTACAAGATTCGGTGGAATTAAGAGATATGGTGAACCACTTGCAGATTAATGATAACGAAAGTATGCTAGTTTCGTTGTTTCCAAGCATTCCTGTTGACTTACCTATAAATATTAGTGAATAAAGTTAATTATAGTTTTTAGTTGTACTTGATATAAACAAATAAATATAAGCAGAGAGCAATGGGAAGATATCAAAAAGTACATGCAGATGACAAATGACTTGTTTTTTAAGATTCTCAGATTGTGCTCTAAAGATAATCTATACTCGTATATTAGGTATGTAGAGAGGATCTACAAATACAAAATATGACTACGCATGGGTTTAGCGGCTGCTCCGATTGTAGTTGTTTTGGTCATAGAGAAATTACTTGACACCTGTATGGATAAACACACAATAAAGCCAACGATATGACGAAATATGCAGATGCTGTAATCGCGAGCGTCAGGAAAGATGCAATAATTGACACCTAAACAATATCAGACAGTTTTTCATATTCTAGGGCTGCTATCTATATTTCTGGCCTAATTATGAAAATGCGAATATTTATTATAAAAAATGGTTTTATTGTTTTTCAAAGTATTCTCCAGCGTGATTTATATACGTTTGCATGCGCTTGACCGTCCTACGTTGCTCAAGCGGAACAGTCGCCACATGACAAATTTTGCCGAAGAAACAGGCGACCATTTGCTTCGAAGTGCTTCTTCCACGAACAACTTTCGTTGGATTTGGCTAGTCTTCGAAGACCCACACGGTCGATTGCTGTTTTGTTTCGGGCTCATACGCATAGATCCATGATTTGTCACCTGTGACGATCCTATAAAAGACTTTTGAAGCTCCGCGATTGTATTTTGCACCAATCGACACAAGCCTTTTTAAGCGATTTTCAAATTGTGCTGGATCCCACTAGATCGAACCTTTTTTACGGCCAGGTGTTCATGCAATATCGAATGTATGCTGGTGGAAGAAATGCCCAAGGATGCCTCTATCTCACGGTATGTCACATGACGATCTTGCATTATCAGTTCACGCATGGCATCAATACTCTCTGTCACAATGGCAGTTTTGGGACAACCTTCACGACCTTCGTCTTTGAGCGAGCGTCGGCGACGATTGAATTCATTAAACCAGTTTTTCACAGTGCTATAGGATGGTGCTTCATCGCCATACAAAGATTTGAGTTCATCGATGCACTCTTGTCGTGATAATCCACGTCGAAAGTTGTGAAATATGATGGCACGAAAATGTTCACGAGTTTATTCAATTTTTTTGCCAAATTGTTTTTTTTTTCAAGTCACTGTAAACAACACAAATGATGGTCGTACGTCAAAACGTTCTGAGTACGTTTATGCTAAAAAAATGCCAACCTTTGCAATGGAAATGTCATATGGCGCCAGGCAACACTAAAAAAAATGTCAAACTTTGCAATGGAAATGTCATATGGCGCCAGTTAGTGTTGTCTAGGAATAGGCACTTCTTCGTTTTTGACCTTCGGATTTCTCTCCTATGGAGCTCATTATGAAACGCCCTCCATTATAGTGTTATGGGCAGCGTTCGTTGCTTCTGTAGTTTTAAAACTTTCTTCGTCGTCTGTGTATTCACAGCAGCAAAGCTATGCACTATCGATGACCTTCATTCCCATTTGATGGCATCTCTCTTCAATGGCATCTATAAAAAACGAATGTCTGACAACTTTTGTACAGACGTGTGCTACGGGCGAACTCTCAGACCTCAGGAATAAGGTCATTTATTTAAAAGGATCACAACCCATTTAACTATAAATTACGCACCTCATATTTTGTCGATGATCAACCTGCTTTCTCCGACAAGCATCAGCTCCCTTCGCTACACCCGGTAGCGGAACTACATGCAAAACCCGCCCAGACTAGATAGACGTATTGTAAAGGAAGTCCGATGGAGTATTTCTAAGGGTACCCAAACACATGAATACGTTTTTCGCGTTTAGCGAAAGTCTTATTCCTCAACAATTAATCTATTTACTACCGACAACGCTATGTTCCTGAGCGTATTATTTCTGAGACAGCAACATTGGGTCAGGCAATAATTAAACGACCGTGGTGTACATCAGTTTTTGATGAGGAACGCACAGACCGCACTGTAGAGGTGGTGGTTTCTCGCTGATCAATGAACGAAATGGGATGAAGTAGCATAGGCCGTAGGTGTGTCGTACGGAACTGTAATTTATTTTTTATTTACACGATAAATTATGGTACGGTTGTCACTATCAGACCTGTGTGACCTGTGCCTCCTTAAGTGAAATTCGCATTTGATTTTGCGTCAAGTCGTCACCGTTTATGAAAATTGAAGTCACAGGCTAGGCGACAGTCAGAACAATGGATTTTTAATGCACCGAAGAAGGAAAAGACGGAAGATGGTCCCAAGGGAACACTTCTTATGGGCTTTTCGAAGGAAGAATGTACGATCACGTGGCACTACTACAATGACTCATTGGAACGATTTGATACATAATTGAAGGAAACACGCCCCCAATTATCTTAGAAAAATGTGTTGTTTCACTACGATAACGAACCAGCACATTCATCTAAATAACATGAACGGCACTAGGATTTATTTCTAGCTCTCAGCGATATCGTCCTGTTCCCCAACATGAAAACGTTATCGCCAAAACAGATGCATATTTGAATAGTTGGACAAGTCGTATTTTTTGGAAGGGCTTAAGATATGGCAGAAATGTTGGAAAAAATGTATTGTATTTAAAGGAGTTTAAGTTGAAATACAGGGTGGCTGGTAAGGCCGCTACCAAAAAAAATGTTATAACTTTTATTTTATTCAATGAATCTGGTTAATTTTTTTTATTTTGCAGATTGATTTTTAGATTTAAAAAAAATTGATAACTGGAAAACTGAAACAAGAATTAGGATTGTACGCAGCTATCCAATAAAAAGTCACACATATGAACAAACGAATGCGTTTAATTTACATTTTGCGGAATTGTAACAGAAGCACTATCCTCGCATTAAAGACCAACTGTGAGCATCGGTGTAATTATTGAATTACATAAAAGACAAAGTCGTTGCCAAGTCCATTTGTAAAATAACGAATTACATATCTGCGACATTTTAAAGTAAAAAATGATGTTTACACATTTTTTGTCGTTGTACAATTCAAAGAATATCATGTAATGTACCATTCCATCCGTCTGTCTATGGAAAGCACGATTAAGTCCAGAACTAGAGTTTAGTAACTGACCAGATGTACACATTTCTTCTGGTTGTGGATCAGTTGTTGAAAATGCACCGAGACAGCCAAATATGGAAATCTCATGACCATTTCCTTATTTATAGAAGTACTTATCCATTATACTCGTATAATTGGATTACTAAACTTCCTTGGGAGTCGTTGGCATAGACGCAAAAACGTCGCATAAAGGTTCGTGCTCATTGGACACTGGCCGTAAAAACAGGTATGCAGAAACAGTGAAATTTTCTCGTAAATCCAAAAATGTACCTATATTCAAATTTTGGGACTCGGACCTGCCTCGAAAGCAATATCAGTGAAATTTTAATAAATCAATCGCTGTATTGATGCTATAACCTATAACGAATGAGGAATGCATTTCTAACAATAAAAATATATACGTAATATATATTTTTTAAACAAAATCGAAAATTTTAATGCAAATAAAAAAAGATAATCATAAATTTAATTGGTATAGTGTCAAATTAATTAAATCTAATTCGATTAGATCGCCATTAAGACATCGATGTTGGGTAGTTATTGATCTCCGTTTTAGTTTCCCGATTTTACAATTCTACATACTTTCGTTCATCATTTATAGTTTCATTTTTGCCTTCGAAAAAAGTATTTCCTGCCCTGTTCAAACCAAACCTTTCAGTCGAGTTTTTTTGCGAGACTTCTTGTGAATTAACATGTCATTTAGATAAATTTTAAAATTTTTCTTTTTACAGTGAAACTGTTTTTCCAAGCTCTCGAAATGATTTTGCGATTTCCTCATCACTCAGTGTACCAAATCGACACATCATGGATGCGTCGCTTTAACTACACTTTTTCCTGAGCCATATTTTCAATCGGTCGATTTTCGTATTATACTCGTATATTGCTCTATTATACACGATTTTCTCCTGCTTCGAACATTTTACTGATGTTTCTGATACCCTCCAGAGTGGATGGTATATTAAACTTGTCATTCTGTTTGCAACACAACAACATATTGATCGGAGACCCCATAAAGTATGTGTATTATCGATCGTCGATGAGTCTAAGATGATCTAGTCTTGTCCGTCCGTCCGGGTGTCTTTGAAAGCACGATAGCGGTCAAACGAAAAAAAACCTAGGCTTTGAAATGTCGCGTGATGATTGGCCAAGGGGAAAAATCTTTCACTTTAAGGGAGGGACTCAAGGTACCTCAGTAGAATGTACACTTTTATTTAACTAGAAGGGACATAAATACTGTTACACACGTTTTATGCTGTAAAATAAAAAGTACTGAATGTTTTTGGACCAAATATTTTTTAATATATTTATTGATGTATATTGTATCCAAAAAGAATCTGCTTATTCGAAATGTCCGCCTTTTGCCTTTACACACGCCTTAAGTCGCACTGGCCAATCATCAATAGCTGCACGAACCTCGTCCATTGGAAAATTGGCCACAGCTCGAACCAAAGCAGTCTTAAGAGATCCAATGTTAGGGTAGCTTTTGTGACAAACCTTGTCCTCTAAAACCGTCCACAATTTGTAATCCAATGGGTTTAAATCTGGACTGCCTGAGGGCCATTCTTCAGAGGAAATGAACGCTGGCAAATTGTTTCGAAGCCAGCCCTGAGACGTTTTAGCCGTATGGGCCGGAGCAGAATCCTGCTGGAAAGTCCAAGGCTGGTTGTGGAACAGGGAATTGTTAAAAGGCTTCACAGCAGCTTCCAAAACGGTTTTTTGGTAAACTTTGGCCGATGTTTTGACTCTTTGTTCGCAGAAATGCAGGTCAGTGACCCCATCGTAAGAGACACCCCACCAAACCATAACTGAAGCTAGGTGATGACCCTTTTCCACCCTTGGGATCAGTTCAGATGCTTCCTTAGATGACCGCGCATACACTCTATCATTTTGCTTGTTAAATTTTTCCTGAAAGGTAAAATTATTTTCATCGGTGAACAAAATGTTTCTGTGCAAGATATCAGGGTGCTTCACCAAAAGACGTTTGCATTTTTCAATCCCATTTTTTTAAAGCTGCAGTCATTAAATGTCCGGTACGTCGTTTGAATTCATCTCATGGGACATGATTTTCTGTTTTCGGAGCGAAGTTCTGTGAATTCTTGATTTAACGGCTTTGATGATATGCGGTGTTCGAACAGAGTCTCCCTCCTCAAACAGTTTTATGCATCGGTAGACGAACATGCGGCTAATCCCTAGTGGTCGGAACGTTTTCAAAATATCGCTTTTTTCATTTCACACATGAAAAGCGCTATTACAGCGACACGGTTCTCATTATCGGACCACTCTATGATCAAAGTTGAAACAATTTTAAAATCCCGTTACAGACTAACGCTATTGAAGTAAGCTTTCAAAACCCATACGACATTAACGGGGTATGTTTAGTTCTACTATTGAAATGGATGTGTTCAATGTTGTAACAGTATTTATGTCCCTACTAAGTAGTATTTGCTTCACAAATCATAATTTGTGTTGGGCGGCAAAAGGACAAAATGGTAACTGTCAGTTGGGACGCACTAAATACCCCAAAAAGAGCAAAATTGCTGGACATTCCGGCTCATGTGGCCCATAAAACGTACCTCATGGTTAAAACGGGCGATCAATAGGCAAATGGGCACTTAAATTAATGCCGCTTTGCTTCGAATCCAAATATAGAGTAATTTTGAAGTTTTGGCTGATATGAGGAACTGTAGCATGTTTCGAAAGCGCCCAAAACGGACCATATTTTATTTTTTATTGCGCTTTAGCAGTGTAGGACGGTGGAGGGTATATAAGGTTCGGTCTGGCCGATCTTAACGACGTTTTCTATTGGTTTGTTACCTTCAGTGCTGTTTTTTACACAGCGTTGAAAAATACTATGAAATTTTATTCCGTATACGTTAGCGCCTGGCACCGAATGTTGCGATAAGTCAATAAGAAGAGATTAGACGCAAATGTACCCTCAGATTTAAGATCTTGCCTTCCTGAGATCAATAAATTAAGTACTATTATATCAAAAGACCTCAGATCATATTGGAACCTTTGTTGTTCGACATAGCGCCTCAAAGTAAAACGGAGCTAGTATTGATTACTGTGTATAAAATAGAAGAATTTAGACTATGGAGTGGGAATTACATAAGCAAGGATAGCCAAATACCTTGGAGTATTTCTGGATAGCAAGCTCTCATGATATATAAATACAAAGGAATGGCTTATAAAAGGGCTTAATGCCTACAATCCCGACAGAGCCGCTATAGGTTAAAGTTAAGAATTGCGACTACAGGTAGTAAAGTGGATTTATACGGGTGTTGTTAGGCCTGTCCTTTTATAGGCTTCAAATTGTGGTGGAAGGGAGCCCCAGTAGATTTATCCTACAAGTACGCCGCAGGATGGACAAGACACTATTTTACACCTACTTCCTTTACGGGAATTCCTTATAGGTGTGGACAGCCAGAAGTATGACTGCACGAGTCATCCCTGCTTAAGCCGTTGCAAAAAAGTCATTCAGTTAGTTAGAGATAGTCTAAAGTCCAACAGTCAGCTTACTTGGTAAAGAGGACTGAGTCCCGGATTAGAATTTGTGGACAAATATGGACAACATGCTTGAATGTTGGCAATTTTCATGGATGGTTCTAAATCGGAGGCGGTGACAGAACAGGGGCGGCTTCTAAATTGAGAAGGCAGACAGAAGGAGATTTTTCAGACTGCCGAATGAGTACAGTTGCTTTTAAGAGGAGGTCAAATGGTTTCGTACCAATATTGATTTAGACCATAACAAACCATCAGGTAGTGTCCATGAAAGTTGATAGGTGCAGGCAGGCTTAAAGCTCACTACAAACGACTATATGGTTGGCTTTTGCTAGGTGCCTGACCACTACGACGCGGTAGGGTATGATGTTACCGGTGACAGAGTAGGCATACGCTGTTCCAGAAATCAATTATTAATTTCTAGCTTGCTACATATTCTTCCAGTATAATGTGATAAACTAGTATGCAGTTCGGTGACATTGAAATACAAAGGACCGTTCCAAAAAAAAAAACTCCTGTAGCTCTAGACATCGATCGAAATGCCCCAAAATTGTACTATTTTTCAATTTGTGTTGCATTATATCTTACTGTCTGACATTGGCAATTTTTGTTCTTATTTTTTTTTTACATGTGCCACAGAGTTCAACAGAAACTTGAGAATTAGTTCAATGCACATTTCATATTTCCCAGCAGTGTTACTTATATCAAAAAAGTATTCAATAACGAATTCTTTTTGATTTTCAAATTTGCAAACTTTTGATTTCCTATTCGTAGCTTATTGGCAGAAATGAAAACAAGGTCTATTTTTAGCTAAAATTCGCATTTATCGAATATTTGCCCATTACGTTGATTTATTTAATGGCGTGTGTGACGAGTGCGGGTATGTTCGTTTTATCGTCCAGTTTGTTAAGTGCATCTCAACGGGTCTACTGGAGACATTGCACTGCATTGTAACTATTGAAGAATTCAAATAATTTGATATATGTAGCTGATATTGTATTCTGCCACACATTAAAGTCATTTAAAATGAAAACTTGAAATTTTGAGTGTTTAAACGATTTTCACCGTGTGCAGTTGATAGTGAGCCAGATTAATGTCATGATTCAAATACTTTTTTGTTGTTTCTATTTCTAAATACCTTTAAGTTGAAGATGATGTTCATGATGCCATTGTAAATTGTTGCATATATAATCGAAACGGTTTCCAACCCATCATCCCAAAGGGACGAACATGCTAAATAAATCGGAAAATTAAAAAAAAAAAACTATATATAAATTCATTCCAGTATATAGTCCCAAATATAAATGGCTAGCTCATTTCTACGCAATATGTTTTTGTCGCAGTCATAGATCGTTTGGTGTTAGAAAATGTATTGTGTTCCCTTTTGCAACACTGTAGATGCAAAGCGAATGCAACACATAACACATGGCGACGCAGGAAGATAAGTAAAAACTTTTTTATTTATTGATATGAATGATACAATGCATAAATAGTCCCAAATATAAAGAGCTAGCGCCTTATCGTTTGGTGTTAGAAAATGGACCAAAATCGGCAGTTTCCTTTAAAGGCCCCATTAGTTGTTGTTGTTGTAACAACAATATATTTATTTTGAAGTCTTGTTCGTCTATGGGGGATCTGCTTCGATATCCAGGTGAAGGATATCGTGAAGGCCCCATTAGTGTTGACGGTTGACGGTAGGCAATCAGCTATTTCAGTTAGGGGTTGCATTTTGCATGTGTTAGAGGGAGATAACTGCAGTTGACGGTTGACGACTGTAGACTTCTGCAGGTTGACGAATCAACCGTCCACCGTCTTGACTAATTGGGCCTTAAATGGTAATATGTGTCCCTCTAACAAACTGAAACTACTCCAGATTGATTTGTCCACCTTCACTAAGCTTTGGCATAGGGGTACTACAAGTTTTTGCTAATATTTGCAACACTCGAAAGGAGGTACAATAGACCCATTGGTCTGATGGACTCAAAATACATTTCTGAGTCGATTTAGACATTCCCATCTGTTAGCTATTCTTGTACTCAAAGTGTAGGTGGCAATAAAAGCAACAAAAATGCCATAAAAAGTAAATTCTTCCAATTTCATAAGAATTTCGTCATCAATTCGAAGTAGAGCTATTGAAAAAACTTAATTATTGGTTTTATGTACATATTTTGTCCATGAAGGGATGAAAAACAGAAAAACCCTCTACATGGACAATGCCTATTGGACTTATAGGTAGACAAATTAAAGAAAAGCCTTCGAGAATCGATAACCCTACGGGTAAGAGCAGATAGTCTCAAGTATATGTGGAATATTTAGGATTAATAACAGGCATAGAATCACTCTTCTAAAGCATACCAGACTTTTCTCACAGAAATTACATTATCTGATTGAATTTGTATAGCATTTTGTAGTGAATTCCTGTTCTAATTCTCTTCCACGTTAATCTTTTAGATATATCCATTCCCTCTATGACTTACTACTCTACATTCACTCAAATTAAAGTCGACACAGAATGCCACTCAATATTTTAGAGTTTTGTTGCTGTCCACTTTATATTTGTAATACAACAAATTTCTATCAACCACTACCTCGGGTCTAAATGCATGGAACGTCTGAAGAAATTAGAGTCCTTTCTTAGTAGTCCAATGATCACTTAACACTCGTATTGCTGGCTTGAGATATTGTGGCCCGATACTGCTAGAGCGCAATTCATTTCGTACCAAATGGGGTTTGTTTTACAATTTAGGTTCAATAAAAGACTTTCTTGCTTTGTGTTTGATTTTATGATGTACATACGAGTACAGTGTAAAAACAAAGGATACGTAAGAATGTGCTCCACCATGCTTTTCTATATCCGAAATATAAAGGACTGTTCAGAACTGAATGTTAGTTTATATTTGCACATGTTCCTAGGGAAGTGTTTATACCAAAGCGACACGATTAAACATGAACATCAGCTATGCAGCTTTAAAATGAAAAACGGATCTGGCCGCGTTTTTGTCTTTTTTTGTCGACTTGACAAGTCTTCTTGCTCCTTTCTCCGTAGAACGAACTAAACCCATTTATGCCTGATCATCGTTGCGAAATGCAAACTTATTTTATACATTTATAAAATAATACGTAACATTTACAATAAATGTAAAATTCATGTATAAAATGATTTCGATGCATCTTTTGTTGGGAACCGAACCGCACTGTTTTTTGTGGTTTTTGGTTCGGTTCGACAATTTATTATCTAACAGCGGCTCTGGTTCGGCTTACAACCCTGCTTCTTGGTGTAACCATTGAGATCAAAACGGACAACAATTTTGCTCGAAAAACATGCACTTGAGCCGCTGTAGTGGGTTGGTTAGTGTACACGACTACCATTTAGGTAAACCCTGGTTTAAATCCGGATAACATCATTAGGCACTTTGTTAACTGGTACGTTAACGTCCTCGCCAAGTGCGAGAGTAAGAGATTTATGATTTAAGTCATGTGATAATTTTTTACGAAATGCCTGAGACGTTCGGACTCGACTTTAAACGCACAGGGGCGCACTGCCTCTGTCAGAGAGAAGTTCTTCGCTGGCCTCTTGATGAGATGTTAGGCGAATTATGTAAAAATAATGGACATAAATTTTTTCGAAGGGAAATAAAAAACAGTTTTTACACTTTGTTGTACGTCATTGGGTTGTACTTATACAAGTCGATTTTTGACTAATCGATTAATCGGTTTTTAAAAAAATCTTTTTTATTAAACCTTCAAATATATGTAATAGTCATCGAAACAATGCGTATTGTTTAAATTTATTATGCTATTTCATTTATTTCCGCCGATTGAGATACTCGTATACATAAGTTTTAATTTATTGTGTGCCAAGGTTAAAAACGTATGCCTTCAAAAATGTTCTAGATTAATCCAGAGCAATTAATCAAGTTGGTAAGTATACTAACACCGAAATTATATTTAGTTTATTTTTTTTATTATTTTTAAGGCAAACTGATAAACACCGACATTCGAAATTCCCGAATACCAATTGGTAGCCATTTACCCGATGTTGCTGCGGCCGAAGAGATTGTGGGTTCCAAGGCCAATGAAAAGGATTACAACTGGGGTTTTTTTTGGCAATAGCGTAAGCACTAGCTCGAAAAATTCCATAATGATGGCAATGGTGGTCCGATACAACTGAAGCACTATCTGCAGGCACCGCCCGTTTGTCGTAAAACAAATATAACCCAAAACTTATATGGAAAACAGTGGAAAAGAGTATCCATTTATTGCAAAAATAGCGTACAAAATTGTCAATCGTTGCTACTTCTGTCTTGCGTAATAGATTATTTTCTTATACATTGGTACTCAAAATCGGAGTCAAGTTTCTAAACAAAATTTTAATATGATTATATTTTTGAGATCAATTAATGCGGACATGTGGATCGATATTAATTAATCGACTGCTTTAAAAGATCGACTTTGTTTTAAGTTGAATGTTACTTATGTAAAAACTACTGGAGATTCCTGATGTTTACTAGTTTATAATCACTCTTACTTTGGCCGACTTCCTAAACGCATGTTACAGGGTGTTCGTAAATTCAACCCCGAAAATTTTGACAATGTATTGTGTTCCCTTTTGCAACACTGGTGTAGTTAAAACCTAAGAAAACGCAACAAAGGCACCCAAATAAAAGTAGATGCAAAGCGAATGCAACACATAACACATGGCGACGCAGGAAGATAAGTAAGCATTTTTTTATTTATTGATATGAATGATACAATGCATAAAAAAGTTCCTAAACGATTTCAGTGTTGCAAAGTATTATTGTGCAATGTATTAAAACTTAACTCTGTTTTAATACTGTATTGATACATTGTAAATATACGTTTTGGAAGTCAGCCTTCCTTAAAATGTTTTATACAAAGAAAAAAAGTCGATTTCAATCGAATTTTTTATACTAAAAAGACGAAAAGTCGCAAATATATAACCCTAGTACGTCAGATGTCAGTCCAAATTTTCAAATAATAATGTGATTATTATCGGTTAAAAATTAAAAATAAAATTGTCGGTGTAAAATGTATAAGTAAAATTACCTGTAGACAAAATTTTTTTAAATGCTTAGTATCCAAAACATTTAAAATTATTCCCTTATTGGATAATAACTCGTATACGGAAAGTAGCAACACTGATATAAAATATTTTCAAGCTAAAAACTCGGCTTTGTAGATTATCAAATGTATTTTTCGATACGTTGCAAACCGAATGACAGAATTTGTACACACTTTATATTGTAGAGAGTAAAAAAATGATTAAGTGTCGATGGGTTAAACTTTCAATGTGCCCATCACATTTTTCCGTGAATGTCATAAACAAATCCGCTTAGTGTGGCGTGTGGTAAAAGTATGGCGTATTGTCAAGTTTAAACGACAATTTTGTGTGCTCTGGGACAGAAGGGATATGCAGCAGACTGCAAAACATTGACACCAAATAGTCAACAATTGCACAGATTATATTATACAGACACTCTTAAATTCCAATGAGGATATGTGTAATATGCACTTGTACGAGGGTCACCCGGATTATGACTACTTAAGCAACTGCTTCGGATTTCTACAACTAACATAATATTTAATGAATAAAACACATGATTGTGCAATAAGAAAAAATGTTTTATTGTTAATTAAATCACTCCTTGTAGTTTGAATTAAATGTTATTTAAAATAATTTTAAACATCTCTACTCGTATTGTTGAATAAAAACATAACCAAATCTAAATAAATAATTTTTGCGATGTTAGTATGGTTGAGAGGGATCATACTATGGTTGCGTGTGATCATACGGTGGCTGAGAGGATCATACGGTGGCTGAGAGGATCATACTATGGTTTTATCTGAAACATACCATGGTTGTGAGTATCATAATATGGTTTTGGGAATCATAGTATGGTTAAGTGTGAATCATAATATGGTTTTGGGAATCATTGTATGGTTAAGTGTGAATCATTATATAGTTATGAGGATCATGATATTGTTATGCAAATTACACCAGCGTAGTCCTTGTCTCATTTCATGATCATCATCATCGACCATGCCCGAAAATACAAGGGAGCGAAATGGCAGCGGTTTAAAAATTTTAAGATTGGTCCGACCTTACCTCAAAACTACCGAGACGAAGCCTAGTGGTCCTACGGTTCCAAAGTTATGACTATTTGGCTGAAATGCAAAATTTTTTTGTGTGTTAACTTACAAACACAAATAAATGAGAGCTGTTACTTCGCTTCCAAAGAAAAAAAAATTTGGAAAGGTAAGAGGAAGGGCTACAAAAAATCCGACCACTGCTTCAGAACTTAGCAATTTTACCTTAGTACCCTGCGACCAACAATCCGAAAATTTTCCAACCGCTGCCATTTCCCCTTGCCCCTTGCATTTTCGGGTATTGAGGATATTTTTTGGCTCAGCGGCTACGTCAACAAGCTGAATTTCAGCGAGTACATTCTACAAGTGTTAGACCAAGCTTCCTTCTATCTACCCATTTACATAGGTTATGTCACCGCGTCATGATCGAACCTTATTTATTTTATAATAATGAAAGAAACTGCAATGCCTGCAGCTCTAAATGCTAAATGGAAAACCCGATTTATCTTTACAGCTATAAACATATCGGTTTATATTTTCCTATAGACCCCATACAAAGGTCCTTTTTCGGTTTCAAATCCTACAGCTTCCGACTTAATTTCGCATAGCGTTACCAGCAACCATCACCCAATGTGAAATTGGACAATATCAGTCGATGGTTTCGAATAGCCCCCACACCGATTTGAGGCTCTGCAGCTCGTAGACCACAAATTATATGCGAGCACGCTCAAATTTGGCATGGTTACGAGCGACAATTACTTAACTCTGGTGAAACTGGACCATAAATGTAGGTCCATATTGTCGTATAGCCCCAATACAATGCTTAGAAGTCAAATATTTCATTCGATTTCTATCAAATTTGGATCATTACGAGCAGCCAATATTCATCTTTAGTGAAATTGGACCATGTCGGTCTGCAGGCTTAAATTGCCTCCACACAACAATTCCGCTTTGAGGTCCTGCCGCTCCAAAGGCAACGCTGCTAATCCAATCTGTGAGCCTCAGCCGCGTAGTACATTTCCGACACCTTGTTGGGGGTTATGGTGATGACGAAATGTATACTGGCTTAATAAGTGATGTTGCAAGGTAAACGCAACCTGAGGTGTCTGTTGCCTTACATCTACAACTCTTGGGCTCTTTGCACAAATGGCGAGAAACTCTAATTTGGCGTGAATTTGTTGATACCCTAACCAGTAAATAGACAAATTTGTTTCAACGTCTTTTATCAATGCAATGTTAAAAGTGGAATTTTATTAATATTTTAAAATACAATTTGTTTGGTACTTTTGACAGATAGGATTGTTAGTCCATTGAGGAACATTCTGATAGCACTGGGTGCCGTGTTGTAAAACAAACTTACAACCTGCACACCCCTTTCCTTTTTTGGGAGCGATGTGCCCTGGTGGCTCGAAATGTAGTTATCACTCTTTCTGGTCAGTCAGGTTGGTATCAAATCAACTTCTCAGAAATTTTGAGTTGACCAATTTTTGTGCTCTTAATATGAAAAAGGTGTGGCACGATAATGTGAGGTGTGAAACGATCTCAGACACCTGTACGTCCAAACTGCTTCTACAGAAGTCATCTCCTGATACTACGGCTTTTTATAAATATATGTAAGCCCTTGAGGTGAATATTATGGATTTTAAAAAATTTAGATCGTACCTAGGCTAGATATGTTAAGTGATCCGGCGTGTTTAGGCCTTACCCACCAGTTTTGCGCTTGTCTTAAATCAGTTTATCTAAGATTAAGATTACACATAAAAGGGGAGTAATATGTAAACGTGCAAGGCTGTCCTATGGCTGATCACCTTATTTGCCCTATTATGGCATTGAACGAAGCTTACTGTCTCGGGATAATCCGGTCTATAAAACCGGCTGTCCAGGAATGGTACTGTGCCCTGGCAACCAAATTAGTTTTATATCGCCCCAGCCACCGAGTAACTTATTCGATCGCTATGATTTCTATCTAAAAAACGCTACACTATACCATATCAAGGTTCTCTTGATTGAATTCCAAATCTTACCCTTCCGCCTAGTTTGGACCCACCTGTGTGTTGTCTATAATACGGAATACACCCCTGACAGAAATATGTGTGGCTAGGTTTTTTTTAATCTTGCGATTTATGCTATATTGTCAACATCAAGGGTGTTTCGTTCTAGTCTAAACAATATTCTCCCGCACCAGCTCCCACTTTTAAGATTTAATGTTGCATTCGTTTTCTGCTGTTCAAATCCGTATATCCTATGTACCTTTGTTATGTGTTTCGTATATGATTGTGCGACACCATTAAAAGCCTCTTACGAGGCGATCGATTTTTATGACAACCACCACCTGAAGGTCCGTAGGGCTCTACGGCCCTTTGACAATGAGTGAGCAGAGGATAAACGTTCCTATTTCGAAAAACTAAATTAAGTTTTGAATTCGTTGAAAACGTAAATACAACTATACGAGCAGCTTGTTGCGCATTGTCCAACTTGCTGCACAACCCTCGTACATGCTACGTGCATGTGTGTACAGAGTTAAAGGTTCAAAAACACAACTCGCACACACACATGTATTTGAAGGATACCCGCCAGTACACTATTCGTTCAAACTATATTCTTTTTTGCCGCATTTTCCATTTCACTGCCGAAGTTCTTGCGGAAAAACAAGGCAAGAGGACATTTTCGTATTTAATACTATAAACTTGCGTCAGTCAATTTTCGCAGTCGTACATGGCCACCCTCCCGCTCTTCGGCTGAACTTTGCTCGAGTACATACTACGTGGCATTCGCTATCCGCTATTTGAACTTAGTTGCCATTTCGCGTGGCCTACTGCTGGTGTTGCCCCCAGCCCACCTTTCACTCCAGCCGTAATGATTATGCACAGACAAGAGTAGCAGAGCACAAAGCAAAAAAAGCCGCCATGAATTTAACTAATTAATTCAATAAAAACAACATGTGGAGAAAAGAAAGGAGCCGATAGGAAAAACGGAATGATTTGAATTCCTTTTAAGTGTCCTTCTTCCTTGTTTACGACTAATACGCTCACATTTCGCGGCAATTGCACGGACAGGGTAAGCACTAGTAAGTCATTCGAACAGCCCACCTCTAAAGGTGACATTAATAAAATTATGTGGTTGGGGCAGAGACGCAGGCAATGGGAAGAAAACAGAGAGAGGCGAAAGCCACTGCGGCGGATGACGGCGCCACCCAATAGGACCAACCATAAAAACAGACCGCAAATGGTGCAGCTATTAAGGACATTTTATTGGAAAATGTGTATTAAATGTGACAACAACAGCACCAGCGGCCAGAAGACCGGAGAAAGCCTACCGCACTCTATGCGAAACAAGAACAATTATATCGGCGGTGCTCGAGTACAAGCCAATGGCGCGTTTGTAGGCAGAATAAATTGAATAGCAGACCCCGACCACCTCGACTTCGAAGGGTTTAATTAAAATTTAATATAAAACATTGCAAAAATGGAGGAGGAGAGAGACGCTCTTATTATTATGTTGGAAATTCGTACACATGTATCGTGTAGGTATGTTATGTACGAGTATGTATGTATGTACTTCCATACATACAAGTATTTTGTAATTGAAAGGTCGTAAAGAGTCAGACCACTATGGAGTCATACCAAAGCCCACAAATACAAATAGGAAAATATTCGGAACATAACAACACAACTAGATTGTATATGTTCGAACATATCTAAAATTGGAGTAAATGACCGTCTTAGGTTGTTATATCGAATACCGCATTAGAACTACGTTGCAAATTGCGAACCTGCACCCACCAAATTAGTTAAACGTCTTCAAAACTGGCAAAATCAACTAGTTACCTTTTAAAATTAATTTAGGTAGAGTTGGCCTTCATTACTTGGTTAACGAAGTCCAGTGATGGCCTACACTGTACCATAGGATTATGTGTTCGATTCTTTGTGGAACATTCAAAAGATATTATCCTTACTCTCACCACCTTTAGCATTAGCATTTGCAATTTATAACGTAATAGTGGTGTTTTTGGTTTAGACGCGACTATTAAGACTGGAAAGAAAAATGGAAAAAATTAGAAAATCAGTAAAAGTATTTTTTTGTAGCTATTTAAGTACTCGTACTTAGTGTGGATAACAACTTTAACCTTACTTTTTTATATCCAAGGTCAAAATTGTCATTGCAATAGTTTAATTAATTATCAATTGCGGGTTTCCGTTCCTCTCTTACTTAGGCTTAACGAAAAACACTTATTATATTCAATTAAATTCTATCAAATCAACTCGTTCAGCTTGAAAAAAATACTCGTTGATTCTATATTTTTATTGCCATACAGCCGACTAAGAGATCAATTTGTATGGCACGTTAAAATTTGTCGTAGATCCTGGCCAGTTCAGTAAATATATGGATTACTATTTACAAAGCTCACTGAATTAATAGAAGTGTCCCGTTTTGCATGAAATTTTATTAAGCTCAAAGTGCATACAAATAAATATCAGGACACCAAATTTCAATACTCTTGGTCTTACATACCCAGCGTTACCAATTTAGTTTTTTTCTCGCTAGATTTAGCTGTTTTTGAACTGGCGTTTTTAGCTTTTAAACGAAATTATTTTGCTTTTTTTGTAGATATTTTTATCAAAAAATTATTTGTATAGATATTTTAATTCACCCAATTTAACAAGTTAAACAATTTGATAACATATGTAGGAAGTGTATATCATATATCCAATCGTTTATATAGGAGTGATGGTCAGCCTTAATCCCCTAAAATTGTATTTACTTATATACAGTAAGTAGTGCTCCTGATTTTACAGACGATGTGGTGCTGTTCAGACATTAAAAAATGTTTAATCGTCGTACTCATAAACTACGTAAATAAGCAACGTATTTCTTAGTTCAGAAAAGTAATTGGAACCAGCCCCCCCCCCCTTCTTTAAATGCGCTGCAGCGTCAAGAATTCCATTATATCTTTTAAACTCCATCAATATAACTGATAAAACATCGAATAATAACGGCTCGAATTAAAAAAAAATTCTCTAAAACATTAAATTAGAAAATTATTGTCAAGACAGGGATAGAGAATGTTAAAACTATGTGAACGTGTTGTTTTCTCCAACCAAGAACGGACAAGGTTGGAAGCCAAGAAATCCCTTGTAGCTATAAATACAGCATCCACAATAAAAGTTTCTTAATAAGTTTAAGCGAAATTGAAAAATTAATTCAGAACCAATGAGACATTTATCAGTATCTAAAAAATATCGTTTTTTCAAAATTTTCTATACTCTTCCATAATTTGCAAAGTATTGGTTTTAAGGATTAAAAATTACTATGCTTATTTACTACGTATACACAATAAACCGACACATTTTCCCTTGCATCGCATCAGTTTTCTTAATTCCGCAGAATAAATTAGCGTCGTTCGAGTGCAAAAACGACAAAATATTTCAAAGTTAAAATCTTACAAGATATTGATATTGTTTTTCTCCCCTGGCTCCCGAATGTGAATCTTACCCACCCAAAAAATATATGAAATTATAGAATGCTACCGATTAGCCATAGTGTTTTGTTTTTGTAAATGGCGTATGGCCCATCTCAATAGTAAAACATGACAAAGAATGATTTTGCCGTAAACTTTCATTAAAATGTGTGATTATTTCACAATGTACTCGTACTTCTTCAAGCAAAATAATTTCAAACGGGTTTCTACCTTTTTTATTTGTTTTGTGAAGATATTAAGATTTTTTGTCTGGCAACACTGGTTCCAGCCTACTTTTTATGCCTACCTGTTGATTTAATATTTATTTTCTCGCTTCATACTGTTTGGCCCATTTTTAATCCCTTTATATCCCAATTTCTAGTTTCTAAGTCATTCCTTGTATTTTATATTGTTTTCCTCACTTCTCAATTTTTGGACCGTTTGGTTTCTTTTTTATCTGTTATTTTATGTCATGCTCTTGATTAAATATTGTTCTCCGCACTTTTTTTATTTTTCGTCCCTTTTGGACTTTTTTATCTCCATTTCGGGTTTCCATGCTATCCAGTTAATTTAATATTTGTTCTTACTGTTTCTTTTTTGTGCCTTTTGTACCTTTTGCATCCTCGATTCTATTTTCTAGCCAACCTGTCGATTAATTATTGTTTTTTTAACTTCCTGCTGCTTTACCCGTTTCGATATTTTTTTTATCCATTTTTATCCATACGAGTATTTCTTTTTTATATGCCATGGTAACGATTTGATACAGTTTTTGTCGTTTTTGCCTTTTCTATCCCATTTTTATATCGGATAGGAGTACTTAGTAGGGACATAAATACTCTTACAACATTGAACACACCCATTTCAACGGTAGAACTGAACATACCCAGTTAATGTCATATGGGTTTTGAAAGCTAACCTCAATAGCGTTAGTCTGTAACGGGATTTTAAAATTATTTCAACTTTCATCATGAAGTGGTCAGATAATGAGAACCGTATCGCTGTAATAGCGCTTTTCATGTGTGAAATGAAAAAAAGCGATATTTTCGAAACGCTCCGGCCACAAGGGATAAGCCGCATGTTCGTCTTCCGACGCATAAAACTGTTTGAGGAGACTGGAGATGTAAAAGACCGCCACCGGTCGGGCCGCCCACGCTCTGTTCGAACACCGCATGTCATCAAAGCCGTTAAATCAAGAATTCATAGAAATCCTCTCGGAAAACAGAATATCATGGCCCGTGAGATGAATATCACGCAAAAGTCCATGAGTCGAATCATTAAAAAACGACTTGGGGCTTTCAAGCGACGTACCGGACATTTATTGACTGCAGCTTTAAAAAAATAGGATTGAAAAATGCAAACGTCTTTTGGTGAAGCAAAACATCGGCCAAAGTTTACCAAGAAACCGTTTTGGAAACTGTTGTGAAGCCTCTTAACAATTTCCTGTTCCAAAACCAGCCATGGACTTTCCAGCAGGATTCTGCGCCGGCCCATAAGGCTAAAACGTCCCAGGCCTGGCTTCGAAACAATTTGCCAGCCTTCATTTCCTCTGAAGAATGGCCCTCAGGCAGTCCAGATTTGAGCCCATTGGATTATAAATTGTGGACGGCTTTAGAGGACAAGGTTTGTCACAAAAGATACCCCAACATTGGATCTCCTAAGACTGCTTTGGTTCGAGCTGTGGCCAATTTTCCAATGGACGAGGTTCGTGCAGCTATTGACGATTGGCCAGTGCGACTTAAGGCGTGTGTTAAGGCAAAAGACGTACATTTCGAATAAGTATATTCCTTTTGGATACAATATACATCAATAAATATATAAAACATATTTGGTCCAAAAACATTAAGTACTTTTTATTTTACAGCATAAAACGTGTGTAACAGTATTTATGTCCCTACTATGTATATATACAGGGTAAACCAAACGAAACCATGGGGCTAAAAACTTTAACAACGTTTTCGTTTATTATTTTTTTTATTCGTTTATAAATTATAAAAAATAGCTTAGAAGATCAGTAGAAAACACATCCTAAGCCTCAAAGACTTCGTAGGGTATGGTCAAACAGTTAGTACCGGTCAGTAAGTACAGGGTTGGCCAAATGTTACTATGGGGTTAAAAACTTTAATAACTTTTTCGTTTATTTCTTTTCTCAGATTATATAATATACAAAATGGAATTTTTTTTCCACTAAGTATGAAAAATAATGTCACTAAAATGAACCCCGTTTTCAGCTTCGCTGTGATGGGCTCGTTTTACAGCATTTTCCATAACATCTTTCACAATTTGTGGCTGTAGCGTTCGAATTTCTGCAACAATGTTGGCCTTGAGTTGAAGGATTGTCTCGGGCTTGTTCACATATACTCGCTTCTTCAAATAACCCCAAAGAAAATAGTCGGGTGCTACAAATCTGTCGATAGCGCCTGCCAAATAATTTTTGAATTTCTGGAATTTATTCGCTCTCCAAAAATTTGACTTAAAAGTGCCATTGTGTCTCGGGCAGTGTGGGCTGTGGCTCCGTCCTGCTGAAACCACATCTCAAGTCTGTTTTCAAGAGTAGGACGTTAAAAAAATTCCTATCATAAACCGATACCGCTCTCCATTTACGGTTACAGCACTTCCATCTTCATTGTCGAAGAAGTAAGGCCCAATGATATTTGCAGATGTGATCCCACACCATACTGTACACCTAATGGGGTGCAATTGTCGTTGATGAATGGCTCTTGGACTTTTAGAACCACAGAATCTACAGTTCCGCTCATAACCAAAGCCATTCCAATGAAAATGAGCTTCATTACTCACCACTTTGCGTTAAAATAATTGATCGCTAATTTAAGTAATAAAATTTAAGACCTGTTAAAATAGTTAATAGCATATAAGTAATTAATTTGTCTCTTTAAATTTAAATTATATTTAAATAAATCTCCAAATTAGGCCAAAATCTGTTACACGCTTAATTAGGAGGGACGTTGTATTTTATTATAAGCTATCAGCCATGTTGGGCTTTGATTCTTAAAAAAAACTGTTTTCAACCAGGGCAAATGATTTGGAAGCAGTAACTCAATCCTCATTCGAACATGAAAGTAATTGCTGCTTTTGTAAACCTCAAAACATGGACATAAAAACATGAAAGTTTGGATTTAGGATAGCTGTGTGACGTTTTCTGCTGAGATAAACATTTTCTGGTTTAGATTTGTTATCCGCACAACAGATATCTCAATATTTAGCAAAGTGTTTAAACGAAGTAAAAGCAATCAATCTTAGAAGGCCTAGGGCGTTTTACCAGACATCTGATTTAATCCGTATGGAACCTTCTTTAATATTTATATCTTGTTCCTGAAATTATGGCAGATTTTTCCAATGGTATTAATATTTACTTCTTTTCCGCGGTGCATTGTGTGCACGGCTATCACACATGAAATCCTGGCGAGTTCCGCAGCGGCGTGTCATGCCGGCTTTGGACTGTAGATACCGATCAATGAGTATTGAAATAATATCGCTCCCAAATCACGTATATGATATAGCTTCTTCGTCAATTCCCCAAAGGGATGTTAAGGTAAACCGTTTTTTTCTAGAAATTCATATGATTTCCATATTATTTTAAAGTTGAAACACCTACAGTACACCTACATTTGTTATTAGGACTTATGCGCCTATGTTATGCAATAATTTCATACATCCCTGAAAATCTCACTAAGGACAAAGTTTTGTAATTTTTTATTGGCATTTATTGTTTATTGCTTTTATTAAAAGTCGATTATTGGAGAATCAATGGTATGCGAAAGAGATCTGGTATATAATCCTCCACCACTAGCTACTTTTCTGTGAACCTTGAACAACACCACATCGCATGCATTCAAGGCGAAAGGATTTTTTATTCGCGGTGAATTGAGTGCCGATAGGTCTTTGGGTGCGCGTGTTCGCCGGTACAAATGGTTGCATGTCCATTAATGGCGAACAATTAAGCCCAAACAAGTACTGACCGCAGTTAATCCACGTTAAACGACGATGTTGTTAGTATTTCTTATCTCAATTGTATTTATCCGTTGCCATATTAACAGTCCACCTACCGCATGATGATTTGCAAATGTAGATATACTGATCATATACCAAATGCACTAAGTTCATAAAACACAAAGTCAGGTTGGTTGAATATTCTCCTTATTACTCTATTGAGGGTTTGTGGCATGTTCACTTAGACCTGCTAAGTTAACCTGCACCACGTAAAGAAGTCTGACTGTGGACCCGATTTGACCACTGCGATCTGCGTGAGAACTCCATTCGCAGATCACCAATTGGCGGTAGTAAAAAGCCAATGACAGGGTGTTTAAAGTTTTAGTACGAGTATAAAACAAGTGTACATTTCGTAAGTATGGATTGCGTTGTAGTATGCCATTGACAGCATTGGGGATATGGGCGTTGGTGGTGGGTCCATGTTTGACAGGACTAACTTTTGGGACCCTATGAATCGCTGTCCCGTTCAGATATAAGCATTTCATTGTTTTGGAGAACTTATACGAGTATGTCCATTGGTGAATGGCCATATGCAGCCAGAAATTCGGTCCTTAAGTTTAGGCTAATCTTTGAAATAAGAGCATATTGAGACTAGTGAAGCAATTCCCCTGTTTCTGTGTAACCAAATGTCGATGTTCGAAGGGACCTCATTTCCGGCGCTCTAAGAACCTTTGACATATGGGTCAAGACCTCAAATATAGTCTAATCATTGATCTAATGTTATTTTCGGATTCATGACGAAATTTTATTGTATTTCAAAACCTATATGGTCATAGTTCAAAGAGACCGATTTCTAGGTCCGTGTTCCGAATTGGCATACATCTTAAATAAAGGTACATATTTTGATTAGGAAGAAATTTCACTGTTTCTTGGTTCCTATATGTCCCCGATAAATAGGGCGCGGGTTTGGATCCCAGGGCCAATAGACCTTTTCCTTAGGCCAAGTCTTCGAATTAAGCCAAATCGTTTAATAAATGTCATATTCAGATTCAATAGAAAAGCCACTGTTTCTAAGTACCTGAAATCAAATAGTCCGAGAACAATTAATGTGATGTTCTGATTTGTTACGAAATTTTTTTGTTTTTGAAACGCATATGTCCATAGATCAATGTGGCCGATTTTTAGACTCCGAGGGCCCATTTCGGCCGGTACGAGTTCCAAATAGACACAAACCTTAAACAAATATTTGCATTTGTGCGCAAATTTCACTGTGACCCATAGACCAATTCTATTGCTCAAGGCCTCCAATTCACCCATTCTGTAAATTATATGTCATATTCAGCTTCGTCAGAAAATTCCACTGTTTATGAGAACCCATGTGTTGTCCATGTTAGGAAAGACATATTTTTCAGCGCCCTAGAGACCTTTCCCCATAGGGCAATGCCTCAAGTTTCTTCTAAACGTAAAATTGATATGTTATTCTGGTTTCTGGCGTTGAGGTTGATTTTTTCCAAATTAAAATTTGACTTAATCTTAAAAAGGTACATATTTGGATTTAAGAGAAGATTTCAAAATTTCTCGATTCCCATATGACTCTGACCATTATAGGACATTTATTGGGACCATAGGGTCGCAAACCCCAAGTACCGAGACAATTTATGGGTAAAAGCATAAATGCCTACTACTATTAAAAAAATCATTTAACGTAAATTTATTAAATTACATAGCAAAAATGTCAAAAAATTCAAAATTTAGACTGTACTTTCTTTAGTCCCTTAAAGGGAAAGTTCTTCCTTTTTGTCCGATTTGGCCACTATAAGCCACATATCTGGACGCAGAGTAAAAACATGGTTACTACATGGTCACGGCAATAATAATATGTTCTCCGCAATAAAAATATGTTCGTCGCAGCCATAGCATGGTTAACTGAATTTAGTTTTGACTATAGTATAATTGCTGCAATATTAATATTGTTGAAATGCAACAATAGTGTTATTGCCAAATTTAAAAATGATAATATGGTAATAGCAACAATATAAACATGGTTGGTGCGACAAAGGTATTGTGTTTTGCGTTTTATGTTAACAATTACGGCAATCATACTGTATGATTGTAATTTTTATTCATTTAAATATGCGTTTAAAAACAAATGTTATAATGCAATAATAGTACTTTTTTATCAAAATAAAAATTTTTTAAACAAGCTGTTTTGGCTTTTTTTAACTAAAAAAATGTTAATAAAAACGCTTACGTTTATTTATACTTTTTTTTCACTCAATTTATTTTGAATTTATTGTATAATTTCCATAATTCAAATCTATTGTTGACAACTTTACCCAATTATTATAAATTACATTGGGGATCATAGTATAATAGTGTGTGATCATACTATGGTTATAGGGATCATAACATGGTTGCGTGTGAATCATACTATGGTTGTGAGGATCAAACTATGGTTGTATGTAAAACATACTATGGTTGTGAGGATCATACTATGGTTGTGGAGATCATGGTATGGTTGAGTGTGAATCATACTATGGTTGTGGGGATCATAGTATGGTTATGTGTGAATCATATTATTGTTGTGAGGATCATAGTATGGTTGTATTTGAATCATACTATTGTTGTGAGGATCATAATATTGTTGTACCGCAATCATATACCCAACAATAGTATTATCCTCTTCGAATATTGTCACCACAACCATACTTTTTTTTTCTGCGTGTGGCAAGTTTGAAGACTCTAGCTCTTTTCGTTAGAATTTTATATGGTCGCGATTATTATTTCGATGTGCTGCAAATGGAATGACACTTATATACTAACATCCTATTTCGGAGAGTATAAAAATGGCCTGTGATTTTTGCGGCATAAATAGTCCATCATGTAGTCTCTGTAATAACTCTTCCTTCGTGATACGTGTACTTTTGTTGCATCGGACTCTAAAATTTAGTTTCCATATTCTTTCAGACAGACATATCAGTCGTCGATTACAATAATTTCGTTTACTACGCCACATAGTGGTGCCAAACTCCCAAATAATTCTGTAATTGTTTTTTGGTAAGTATCGTTGGTCTATGAAAACCGTTATGCTAAGTTCATAGTCAGATTTCTGGATGGGAATTGTTAAAGGCATCCGCCAAAGCCTTTGTCACGCGATCCACTGCGCCTTCACTTCGCAGCCTTCACCCGCACTTCTGCAACTCCGCTGCTGGAGGTATCAGTGACTGCATAAGATCTCTGAACTTGTCTCAGTTTGTCTTCCTTGGAATCCTGTGGGATTTACCCCAATCAATCTAGTGCTCTACATAAAAATGAATTCTGAAGTGATCTGAGCAATCCGTTAATACTCTTCAATTTGAGACATTAAGCAAATAAAAATATTAACTACAGGGTAGCTGAAAAATATTGCGACATTAAGAAACTCAAATAACTGTTTTTCCATTGTATGGAACTCATTTTTCTTTTATTCATGTTTAAGCTCATTAAATTTTATTAAATATAGATTAATTAATTTTAAAAATAATGGAATTTAAATGCCCCCTGCTCGTTGGTGCATGTGCGGCATCTTACCAAAAAGTTGTTTTTACTGCTTGGAGAGTTGATAAAGGTATAGCCGCAATTGCTTCCCAAATGGATTGCTTTAGTCCATTTAAATTTGTTGGTTTTGCTTTGTAGACTTCCTGTTTGCAATTACCCCACAAGAAAATGTCAGGTGCAGTAAAAGTCAGGCGACCTGGGCGGCCAACGGAGTGTGGCGTTTCTTGATATCAGCTGTTTCTGCCATAACAGGCTGGGCTATGTGAGGAGGTGCTCCATCTTGCTGAAACCACACAGAGTTGAAATAAGTTCTCATTCGGTGTAATTCTGGATAGAAAACTCTCAACATGCTCAAGTAACTGTCTCCAGTGTGACCGTTTTCTTTGAAGAAGTAGGGGTTGACAATGCCGCACTGTGACACGAAGTGGATGCAATTCCGTCTCATGTAGTATCTGTGGGTTAGAAGCACTCCATATTCGAAAATTTTGTTTGTTTATTTTGCCGGTTTAATCGAAATGGGCCTCGTCAGACATGAAAATACAGTTCTACATGTTTTCGTCCTCTTGCACCATTTGAAGCATCTTCTGGCAAAATTCCAAGCGAATCGGAAAGTCCGCTGCGTTCAGTTTATTGGCCATTTGAAATTAATATGGGAATAAGTCCAAATCTTTGTGCATAATTGACTGTAATGACTGTCTGCTTATACCCATTTAAGCAGATACGCTTCTCTTGGATTGTTTTGTATTGCAGCAGCTACAGTAGCGATTGTTTGCTCCCTCCGATCTGAAGGGTTTCGATGGTAAGGTCTTCCGTTGACTCTCCCATGCTTGACCAAATTGTTAACAAGTCTCATTATGTTCCATCTGCTCGGATAATTGCCGCCAAACGTGCGCTTATTCTTTCTTTGAACCGAAACTAGAGCGTGATAGCGGCGGACTATCCAAATTTTTGTTTTAGTGTCCCAGTTATCCATTTTTGTTAAATATAAAAAATCAATCTGTAAAATAAGATTCATTAAATAGAAAAAAGTTTGAACTTTTTTTTGGTAGCGGCTGTCATTAGCCACCCTGTATTAACAAAATTTCTTCAACAAACATGTCAAAGCCGACATCGATGTGTCGAAATGATCGTAAACGTATTATCTCAAAAATAAGTAATATGTACACACCAAAGAGAATATTATTATATATATTTAATATAATAATTAATATGATAATTAACTGTGCGGCAGCTTAAATCTCTGCGGGTTCTACTTACCGAAAAAATTTTCTAGGCCAAAACAAAGTTATAACTGGGTAAGACCTCGGAATGGATTTATATCGATTTGATGTTGGTAAGTATCGTTTATGGGAAATTGTCATTTTTTCGGCATTTTTGACTACTTCTGATACTTTTCACTGTGACGTTGAAATTGATTTTGTTAAACAATTAAAACTTTTTTATATTTAATTTTTCTAATTATTGGTTATTTTCTTTCACTGATTTCATGTCAACCAACCCGTTTATGTTCAAATAAAAAAAAGAATAAAATTGAATTTATTAATTAGATATCACCAATTGTGTTTTTAATATTAAAAACGGAGCTGCCAATAAGAAATATTTGATGAATTATCTAGGGGAGAGGAAACCGGTTATTTGACACAAAAATCGGGATTATTCAAAACCGGATAATGCAGATTTTTATGATACCGAAAGTTTTTTCTGTCTTACGAAACCGAACCGCTACTATTTTTGATGCAGACCTCCAATTCCATTTTGAGTGTTTCATTTACAAAATAAAACAAGTAAGTAAGTGCTATAGTCGGGCGTGGCCGACTCTATGATACCCGCACCACTATAAATGTGATTAAGTCTCCTGTTAATCGAAAGCACTCGTCGCTATTTCTATCTGTATCTATCACGCAAGCACTAAGCCTTTATACCCCATACCACTATGTGGTGAGGGTATAACAATTATAGTTGGTCCACATTTTCATACCTTGTTTTCGGACCCTGTGCTCTCCCACGGACGAGATAAATCATTTGGCTTGACATATTTAAAGTCCTGAGGCAATTCCCTGTCATTTGAGGGGTCACACTAAAATCCGGGTAAACCGAAACTTTTGGACCCTCCTAATGGACCCTGGGGCCCAAACAGGTCGAATTTTGTATTTTTCTGTATTTAAAATTGTAAGATAATTTCCTTTCATTTAAGGGGTCACACTTATATTTAAAATCATGGGTCCATTTTTTGGGTTCTGAAGGCCCCGTAGGTCCGAGAGGCGGGTCCAACTATTTTTTTACATTTTGTGGTCAGTTCTACATCGAATGTCATATTTTTTTAATTTGTTGACCAATACACGCGACATCAACTGGATTTGGACCAAATCCGGGAGTTCCTTTGTATGGGGGTCTATCAGAAAGTGCTCCGATTTGGACCAAATTCAATAGCGCCCGTCCTTGTCCTAATATATTACCACTTGCCAAGTTTCATCAAGATCGGTGCATAAAGCCAGCCAGCCAGCCGGCCAGCCAGCCGGCCAGCCAGCCGCCCAGCCAGCCAGACAGACATGGCTAGATCGTCTCAAAATGTAATTCTGAGCAACTTTCTCTCTGGTCCCGGTATTCTAACTCGATTCCTTCGATGTGTTACAAACGCAAGCACTAAGCCATTATACCCCATACCACTACTATGTGGTGCGGGTATAAAAAAAAACGTTCTGATGAAATCATATTTTACCAGCACAAAGTACGAGTATGTAGCTAGAAAATACAAATTAACATTAGATTCAATTACACGTTTAATTGTAAATTTGTTAATGTTTCTCAATTGATTGATGTACATATGTATGTGCAAGGGTGTTTGTATAATTCATCTATAAATATGCAAACAGCAGCACATCTTCATTCACATCCAGCACCTCCGAATCAATGAATACGAACGGCATCAAATTTAGAAAGAAGTGAGAAACGTCTAAGAAATCTTTTAAGCTTACAGGCGCAATACAATTGAAATACAGTCATACCTCGTCTGGCTGAGCACTTCTATACTTAGAAAGCACCAGTCCGAATGAATTGTATTCGCTTGGGGTTCTTATCTGATGATAATCTGGCAGTGTGCCACTCACGGCAGGTTTCACTGTTGAGTACATCCTTCGAAAAGCCCAGTATTGCGGTGGGGAAACATTCGCCAGAGATTTTGTCTTCTAAAACATACCGCAATGCTTCTGTTCCTTATCATCGTAAATACCGAATCTCCATAACGTAATTAATACACAGGGTACATATGTACATGGCTATCTACATGGCTAAGTAAGTATACTTATACATACGCTTGTACGTAAACGTTAGACTGGGTAGACTCTTGAAAGTTTAAAATACAGTTTTTTTTGTATCGCCAACAACTTTTGCTATCTTAGATTGTGTGTGAAAGGGGAAATTTACTACTCCGCAAGGCATATTAATAAAAAACAACAGAACGTATAAATTATAACAATTTTAATATATGCGATCGGAATTCTATGCTGCATTTTAAGATTAGCAACATCTTATTTTTGGGACTTTTACTACAGAAATTCGGTAAATGTGAATGCTATCGTACATTAAATATACATATCGTACTTATACAACTGTTTTTAATGTGAAAGTTCCCAAGTCCATTTAGCAGGAAATTCCTTTTTAATGTTGGCCATTTCATTATAGATTGCTTCCCGTCAACCAAACATGAGTATATTTTTAATACAATTATCGAAATTTCAGCTCAGTCGTACGAGTATTTACGCGATATGAGTCTCGTCGTCAGTACGGCTTCAGTGCGCGCGCAGACAACACGCCACGCCGTGTAAAGATTTAAACGTGATTTCTCTCTTTTCGACCGAAGTATAGAAACCATGTCAGCCATTGTTGTCAGTTTTGAAGAAGACACAGAAATAACGATTCAGCTTTTTAGAACTCGGAGTTTACATGTAGATACCGCCGCGAGTGACCTAAATGGGAGCCAAAATATTAGCTGACAACCTAACACACTAAATTTTAAGAATATTGAACTTTGTAGGGCCCACGTTTTCTGTTTCCTCACATTCAGTATGTGATTTTCCTTGAATTAAGGTATGGTTTATACTAAAGTTTAGTTCAATGTGAATTAACTAATTACATTTTCAATTTGTTCTCAGATGAACATCAATTTTAGTTTGCTTTTACTTCATATAATTACTTCAACAAAGTTAGTTTTTTTCTTCTTTACAAACTTCCTTAGAATATTTTCCATTAGCTTCGTATATTTTTCAAAATAATTTACTTGAAGAATATTTTTCTTTACCAGTATTACAACTTTACGTATTTTTACCTAATATCTCGAAACATTTTCCTAGAGCTTAGGATATGAATGTACTAAACATTAGTAAAATTGTTATTGATATTTAGTTCATACTGTCCTTAAATTTAGGGGGGAAAAAGAACTACATTAAAGCAAAAAATTTCCTCCATGTGAGAAATTCTTGTTAGTATACTTAAGTGGTTTTAAGCATTTCCTTGTGCCTAGTTCATTTTAGGTACACCACTTTTTCTATATGAGAATATGTCATCAAAACAAGGTAGTTTTATTTTGAAATGAAGTCAAAAAGTCCCTTAATCTAAGGTTTATCTGGTTCTGAAACTAGTATATATTTTGATTGACATAAGCATATTTTTACAATATTTTAGTCCCATGCAGATTTTTTGCACCATATTTGAAAGGGAACTTTCATTGGCATGATAGAAAAAATGAGCAAGTTTCACTAGGAGAAGAATTTTCTCTTAAATAATATCCATAAATTGGACCGCATTTGGGGAAAGGCCCTAGAAGGAAAACGAATTTTTTAGAGGTTATTTAGTAAATTAATGATAGAAAATTCAATTCCTACCATTTATTCGACGCTTTCTTTTTAATATATATCCTCAATATGTGACTTGCAAAATAGAAAGGGACCTAAGGGTAAAAGCCAGTTTTGTTCAAGAGAGCCATTTTAAAGATTTAAATACGTGAATCTTTGGTGTACCATCACTTTCATAAAACGCGCATATCTCTGGGAGGGAACACTTTTGGGCATGGGATCGGTCTCACTCAATGCTCAGATGTTGTCCACATCAAACAAAAAAAAAGTGAAAATTGATTTTTTTACCCTTAGGTCCCTTTCACTATGCGCTGTCACTCATGCATAAAGTACGCAAAAACATTAGGTTTTACATGGGTTCAAAGAGATCGATGGAAGTACGAGAAATCAGTTATTTAATTTATATTTTTGTTATGGATTGATTTAAAAAGAGTACAAATATGACCTTATCTTGAGAAGCATAACTGAAACCTTTTATTAAGGCCTACCATGAAAGATCGATTCAGTTTAGAACTAGGCTTAGGAAAACATATTAAAATGAATCTCTTATTAAAAAAATAAAATTTTAATTATTTTCTTACAATATAATATTGTCAATTTTAATGAATAAACTTTGCTTAAACCCTCGCTCAAGCCATAGGGTGGACGATTTACTTAATTTGTCATACCATTTGCAACACCATGAATGGACAATAAAATAACAGCCCAGGGGAAAACAAATTTCACTTCAAGAAACTAAAAATACCTCGGACAAAAATACACTTTTTAGAGTACTTTACAAATCATATTTTTGTTTGGACCAACGATGATAAGAATGGCTACTGTTACTTGGACGCACTTTATTAAATTAGTTTTCAAAGAGAAGTTAATTTTTCACGTTTTGTTTTGTTAATCAGTAACCTAAAGTTTAAGTGCAAGCCAAACTCTGGAGCCACAAAAGCAGATTAGTTCACTTGATTTATCAGAGTCTTGCAATGTAATGTTGTTCGGTTTGTTGTCCAAATGGAACAGAAAATTCAAATGGTATATTTAGTAGCAGTACCGGCAATTACTTACTCTACTCTACGTGTACGTTAGTTACATGGCTACTCAGTAGAACGATAGCGTTAACGCTGTTACAACAGAGTACACATTAACAAAATGATAAGCGTTATTACCATAAATATTTATTTAGATTCGTAGTAAAATTTTCTTAATTTGAGTATCCATATTTCCATATTGACCATTAGTCACCCGTTTTGACATTGCGGGACGTTTTTTGGGTCACATGAGCCAAAAGTTCTAGCAACTTGTTTGAGGTATTTAGTGCGTTTCAATGTACAGTACCTATTATATCATGGTTAAGCAAATACTCAAAAAAAGTGTAAGAGATACTCGTACCTTCAGACACTTTAAGGCAAACTTTTGTATCCCTGGGTTGATTTCGCCCATTAACGATCCCAAACAGCTTAGGACCATAAGCCATCAGCATGCACAATATCAGGATCCTAGGTTGATTTGTTTGACCGCTATCGAGCTTTCAACAGAATGACAAATTGATTATGCCATCCACCCTTTGATGGAGGATATAACAACACCCACAAATTTTAATTATGAGTATTCCTGCTTTTTAGACAAAAAATATTAAATAAAAGATATATACTCTCACTTGATGGTTAATAATAGAAAATTTTGATTTCTTGAACTTTTTTACAACACCATTTTGGAACATGTTATTTAGTTTTTGAATATGAACATTGTTTGTTGGTATTTATTTTGCTCATTGACAAAAAAAATGTAGAATATCAAAAAAAAATGCGTCTGAAATGAGCTTTACATGCGACATTTGTCTGACAACAAACAAGGAAAATACAAAGCAATCCAGAGAATTATTGTACTTTACTTTTAAAATCAATAATTTAAATGAGGCCCAGAAAAACAGTATCACCAATCATACCATCTGGAATTTGCACATGACAATGCGTGGAATAATCCGAGCAATAGTTTGAATGTCTGCCTGTTTCTTCCGTGGTTATCCCTCCTTTTGTTCAACCCGATCCTTATATAGAACGGCCGTTTGAAATGAGACAACCTTTAAACTGTTAAGGCATACGAGTATAAAGTAAATACTCGTATTTAAAGTAAATGATATATTGGCCAAATTGAAGAAGCTCGGGATACTTTCGAATGATTACTGGTTTTCTAAAACCCTACCAATTCTGACGTTTTATAAAAACATACATACAGATAAACATAGATGGAATAAAAAATAAGTTTTAAAACAAAATATTTTTTTAATTACTTCTGTAGAAAATGGACCACCTAATTATCCCGATTATCTAGCATCATTGTCATAGTGAAAACTCCAATAGCATAGATTGTAAATGTCTTTAACCATAAAATATTATAAGACTTTTTTTTATCAATATTATTTTATTATTCACTTATCCCCATCTCGTACAAATGAACTTCACCCAAATTCGCTGATAACACCTCTTTTGGCTAGATTCTTTTTGTTTTCAATAACACAAAAAACTTACAAAAACACATAAAAGTGGCTGTATTAAAAATTGTGATGGTGAAAATATGTAACCATAATAATATAATAAAAATGAAAGCATCAAATGTAAGCAATAGAACATGCATTTTTTAAATCAGAAATCTGCTCAATTTATAGTATACCCTAATATGTATGTATGTTAATTAGAGAGGGTAAAATCGTGTCCAAAATTGTACCGTATTCACGAAATTATCACGAAATTATCGTATTTTCGAAGTATTTTAACTGGAGAAACAGCATTTTCGAGACATTTTAGGAACGACGGACCTATTTGCGGTGATGGAACGGCTTTCCAAACCAAGAGATCGAATAATTCTAATAAACATTATAACATGTACAAAACACTACAATCACTTGTTCACTATTATACTTTTATATTCTAATAACTCACAGCATTAATCTTAGATGTAGCCCTAGATAAACTTCTCCATAGCAAAAAACTGTTAAATTGAATAGTTTTCACCAGCGATTTTATATATCATTTTCCCCGTACCCCTTTTGTGTTAATCCAGAATTGTTAGACCCATGATATTTTAATGGTTTTTGTTAAATTCAAAACAAAACGAAAACAAAGCCTATTTCCTGTTTTTGGATTCCATTTTCTATTGAGAATATATAAGTAAACATTTTATTTGATCTAAACAAATATATGCCTATTATTTACTACTTATTAGATATGGATTAAAGAAAACGTATTCGCTTTTAGTTCATTTCCTTTAGTTTAGTGAAATTTGTACTACATTCCAGTAAGCGTGATGAACTAGATTTGAGTATCGATATTTCGCAAATTAAAAACGTGTTGTATGTAACTGTAGTTTAAAGTGAATTAAAATTAAAATAACAATTTCCCCGGCCTAATAAAATATTTTGAACTTAATTCTATTATGGCTTTTACACAAATTAAGGAAAAAATATTTTTGATTTTAATAGGCTTGAACTGACGTTCCCATTTTTTTAGCTCAAAGTAAATATTGAATTAATCTGAGTTTGTTGTACTTATATATGCTATTTCTACTTTGTTTCATCATCTTTTACTATCTATACCAGAATTATACGAGGGTTGCTATATATATTTCTGACCAAGGCAACAGATAGTGTTGCCCAGCGCCATCTGACATTTCCATTGGAAAATTTGACATTTTTTAGCACAAACGTAGAAAGAAAGTTTTGACGTACGACCATCATTTGTGTTGTTTACAGTGACTTGTAAAAATCAAATTTGGCAAAAAAAAAAATGGAATTAACTCGAAAACATATTCGACGTGGATTATCACGACAAGTTAAATCTTTGTATGGCGATGAAACACCATCCTATAGCACTGTGAAACACTGGTTTCATAAATTTAATTGTGGTTGACGCTCCTCAAAGACGAAGGTCGTGAAGATCGTCCAAAAACGGCAGTTGTGCCAGAGAACATTGATTTCGTGCGTGAACTCATAATGCAAGAAGGTCATGTGACATACCGTGAGATAGAGGCATCCTTGGTCATTTCTTCCACCAGCATACATTCGATATTCCATGAACACCTGGACATAAAAAAGGTTTGTTCTCGTTGGATCCTGCACAATTTGACAATCGCTCAAAAAAAAGGCTCGTGTCGATGGTAAAAGAAATTTTGACAAAATACGATCGCGGTGCTTCTAAAGACGTTTATTAGATCGTCACAGGAGACGAATTATGGCTCTATGCGTATGAGCCCGAAGTCTTCGGAGAAATTCGAAAAACAAACAAGAGAAGTCAAATCATTGTGCATCATGACAATGCGGGCTCTCACACATCGACTCAAACCAGCGCCTTTTTGATCCGCCGTACAGTCCTGACTTGGCACTCATTGACTTCTTTTTATTCCCGCACATCAAGAAAAAAATGCGCGGTCAACGATTTTCATCGCCAGAAGATGCTGTTAAAGCATTCAAAACCATGTTTTGGAGGTGCCTCAATCGGAGTGGAAAAAGTGCATCGACAATTGGTTTGAGCGCATGCAAAAGTGTTTAAATCATGCTGGAGAATACTTTAAAAAACAATAAAACCATTTTTGATGATAAATATTCGCATTTTCTATATTTAAATAGAAGACAAGTTTTTAACAAAATGGCAAAGTGACATTGATTTTCGTGGCTGCACACTACTTTTATCATGATTCCGGGTCCGTGACAACCCTCTTCAGAAAGCCTTGCTGCAATTGTTGAAAGTAAAACCGAACTCTATAAGGCCAGGCTCTCCACAAACGAATGAGAACTACTGTTGTAAACCTTACTTTTCAAGTTTTCTTCACACAATTGCCCACGAAAATACAACTCACTCTTGCCAGCTCTAAAGAGACTCCACATCGAGAGCCATCAATAGATTTCTTTTACAACAACGTGTGTGTGTGTTGCAGCAAGGCTTTCTGAAGAGGGTTGTCACGGACCCGAAATCATGATAAAAGTAGTGTGCAGCCACGAAAATCAATGTCACTTTGCCATTTTGTTAAAAACTTGTCTTCTATTTAAATATAGAAAACAAGAGGTCTTGAGCCGGTTTAATCCCTGTTCAATGTGTAAAAGCAACAGACCGAAATAAAACAAACGAGCTAAACAATATTCGTATTTTCATTATTAGGCCAGCAATATATATATAGCAGCCCTCGTATATTTCAGAAAACATAATGAAACCTACAAAAATTTAACTTAACTCTAGTTCATTGAGGTATTTCATTAAAATACAATTATCTATACAAAAATCCTCGACACGTGTAGGTAGGTTAAAGGAAAGTTATACCGCAATTCTAGTATAAATACACTAAAATTTTGAACTATTTAAATTTGTATTACTATCAAAGATGGTCATGAACCAACTTTTAGGGAAATCTTTAACTTAATATAATGAACTGAGTTAGTTTTGAGTTTTTAATAAAAATTTACTAAATTTTATATTTTTCCATATACATTTTTTCCAATATATTCTGCGGTAAAACGAAGTAATGCTTAACTTAGTGAACGATAGCACTTAATTGTAAGATTTTTTACTTTAGGAACGAAAATTGTTTTTAAGGAAATTGCTAATTAATTCCTAGTACATGGCATTAAAATTACGAAAACTAATCAATGTTTTACAAAATTTTCCTACATTTGAGTAAAATTGAACTAAGTTGGAGAAAAATGTATAAAGTACAATTTAGTGTGAATTTTACTTAATATTTACGATACTTTTTTTTGATACTTTTTACGATACTTTTTGATGCCGTCGTAACTCTTTTCTCAGTCAACACCTGTGGTCCTTAATCTTTCGATCTCTTCACATCGTCGTGTAGTGGCTTATAAAAGAAGGGTATTACCATTAATTTACCAATACCCTTGATATTTCGATGTTCACACCCACTGAGAAAGGTACTTTTACCTAGTGCTGATGTTTACAACACTAAATCGAACGAAGAGAGAGCCCATATACGAGTATATATCATATATCGATCTATGTTTTGTTTCTTCTGCCTCGGTAAAATCGGGCCTTATTGTGCCATGTTTTCGAATAGCAATATAAAATACCTCCTCCTCCTTGATTTGAGGTCCTATCGCTCTATAAGCCACCAGTTTAATCCGCTATTTCTTAAATTTCGCAATCTAGATTTTGATCAAATTAAAGCGATTAAGGTAGATTTGGACTAAAAAACTGATTTCGCATTCAGAAAGATAATATCCAAAACTCTGCGATTACATTGCTAACTCAAAAAGTGGCGAATGCATGAGAGTGACGTTGTCATTGGTTTAAACTTCACTTAGCCTAATTTAGGAAAATATGGAAGCGTGATAACTTTATATTTATATGATAGGACACATAAAACTGGTCGATATTTCTTTAAATATTTAAAAAAAACCACCGATATTTTCCATCCTATTTTACAAAAATATTTCTAAAACTAGCTTTGACTTTAGCCAATCTAATGTTGCTCTAATGTACACAGATTCTTATCTTTGCCACTGCATGAGTAAAGCTTCGAAATTTCCCAAACATATTCAAATTTTCATAATCTTTAAACCATCTTAGACAACGGCATATAAATGTGACAACAAGTAGGGGGAGGGAGGTATTATCATTTTCATTCATAGAATACTACGGTGAGAGGCATGTGCTTAGTAGGGGTGGCATTTTTTGTCAATTGTTTAAAGAGGGTGGAACAAAATATTATTTCCATGTGTCGCATGGAGGCCAATAATTTTGGTAACTTGAATATTTTTGATCAGGAAATATAATTATCATGACGATTTATCTAGTTTTTTAATGATGACATTTTTCAAAAACCATAGGATGTAAGAACCTATCGTAAAGAGTACTTCAATTCGTATTTTGGCTTTCCGCAGTACGTTTGTTTGTCCAGATGATATTACGAGTACATTCTGCCACTCTACTTGAAGTTGAAGAGTTTGCAAAACATTTTGATTTTTTGGAAAAACTGTGGCAAAACAAGTAGACAATTCGTTAAGTTCGTATTTTTGACTATAGGCATATCGGGCCAAATTAAAAAAAAAAAAACAGTTAAGGCTATAGAAGATAGAAGAAACGAAATATTTTTCTTTATAGTCGTAAATATCGACGAATTTTGATTTCTTACAAGTAAAAATGTCGTTAAGCTCGGCCAGGTCGAAGCTTTTATACTCTCCACCGTGGATTGCGGTGTAGAACGGCATTGACAGGATTTGGGTATTTGTTTGTTAGTCCATGTTTGACAGAACTATAAGTCCGAGTGCAAAATAGCCCAAACCCTTAGTCTTGATACTACTCGTACATATTTTGATTTGTGAAAAATGTGACTGTTTCTGGATGCCAATACGTCTCCTAGCATTACGGGATGGTCCTTAGGGGTTCAATTTAGCCAAATCAGAAACTTAATGTTATATTCTTTTCATTCTTTACAAAATTCTATAGTTTCTGAATAGCCATATGTCCATGTTCGAAAGGACCAACATTTCGGCATCCCAGGGACCTAAGACCCATAGGTCAAGGACTTAAAATTTATCGAATCGTAAAATTAATTTGATATTTGGATCTGTATTGTTTTTATTACCCATATGTCTATAGCTCAAGAACGAAGATTTTTCGACCACTAGGGCCCATATTCCAAATTTACACAAATCTTAAACTTCACAATTTTGGATTTTGAAAAGTTTTACATTTCAGGACAACTTTATGTCCCTGAACATGAGGGACTGTTTTAGGGCCCAGGGCACATAGACCACGCCCATTTCTTAAGAAGGCTAAGGAATCTTTGCCTACCACTTCCAAAAAACCCTGATTTAAAAGTTAATTAATGAAATTTTATAGCCAAGATATCAAATAATTAAAAATTTGCTCGGGAATTTTTTTAATTCCCTCAGAGGGAAACTCTTTTTCCTTCCTCCCGATTTGGTCCATTTTCACTACCATCCTAACGCCAACTACATGTATGGTGTAAGTTTGAAGGGTCTAGGTCGTTTCGTTTGGACTAAACCGTGCTTTCAACGGACATGGCTAGGTTGTCTAAGAACCTTAAGCCGATCAATAATAAATGTACTTTTCATTGTCGCAAATAAATACGGTAATGTGTTGCAAACGGAATGACAAACATTTATGTACTTCCATCTTATAGTGATAAGTACATAAAAACACAAAAATGCTTAAAGGTTCGGGCACACCGGCTTTTTTTTTACGCTTCGATTTTTTTTAAGCCGGAGTCAGAAAGAAGACTGTATTGCCGGACTTTCTATTTCGACGTTACATTATCCTGAACTTTCCCTAAATATTAAACATTTTTTCATAGAATTTCAGCAAACGCAAGTTAAAAAACCACAGCCTACGAAAAAAAACTTTCAGTGTGCCCGGGTCTAAAGGGGAAATCTTTGGAATATCGACTTGACGAAATTCGAAAATACAACTTTGTACGTTCGTATGAGCGTCTTGCACATATACGATACATATACCCACACGATTTCGAGACCATTTTGTATCCCTTTAAAGAACTTATGGGTTTTCGGGAAAATGTGCTGATTTTTGAGTAAAAATTGTAATTGGTCTAAACAAGACTTAAATGAAGACCACACTAAATACCGTTACAATGGACATGATTGCTGGGCGTTTTGGTCCTAAGCAACTTTTACTAATAAACATGGAAGTATGGTCATTAAAATTTTGTCAGAATAGATTAAAATTCGATAAATGCATACGACTCAAAAAGTACCGTATTTGAGTCGTACTCATCGACACTAGGGGCCAAAATAAATGGCTCGTAGAACTAAAAGATGCGACTACAAGATAATTTGCACGATTATAAAACAAAAGTTAATTTCACTACGAATCCCATAATGGCTATCGTTTAGATTTATGTCCGGCCTAGTCGGACTTAACAACGCTTCAACTAATTTTAGAAAAACTAATCGCCTTAAGTCGGGAATTACCTTGATTAAAATGGCTCTGCAGGTAATGGACGAAGACGACCGTATTCAGTACCTCCTAGAAGGAAAGGCATTGCAAATTCAAATAACTTTTTAAATAGTAGGTAAAGAATCAAGAAGACCGGATGCAGTTTTTTCAGAAGAAAAGGCGCTATGGATTAGAATTAGAATGGCTAATTAAATAGGTCTGCGTTAAAACTACGCACTCGGGATGCAAGATCCTAGATTGCGATTGTGTTCGTTTCCTGCTAATCCTATTCTGCTTCCACATCTATAAGTAGATTCAAAACGGAGGCAACCTGAATATAGTGCGGCCATAGTTATTCTGGAGTGAGAAGATATGAACAGGTGCAGCGTATCATGCGGACCAGTTCCGCACGTCTGGCAGGTGTTCTGCGTCGTGCCGTCGATCCAGGTCCAATAGGAATTGAGGTGGCTGTACCATTGTGAGATAGTTGCGCTAAGATGAATCTAGTCTCTCTGGAAAGCTGGTGTTCTCTGCTGCTATGGATGGCGTCAAAACTCCGAAGATGTTATCCCCACTATATGGGTTTGAAGCATCGGTAACTACATCAGTGTGAATACTACTCTATATTGCCTGATTGGCTTTTTATCTTTTAGACGGATCTCTTTCTCTAGATCATGAAAATCTTGCTGACCTGTCTGGGTTGTGGTAGGGATGGCCCTGGCGGTAAGCAGATGTTGCATAGTCAGCATTTGGATGTTCTGACCCACGTGTGTGATCTTCGACTCATAATTAAAATGGTCCGCTGCACACATGTGGAGGCACCCTGTGACAATTGATCTATCAAAGGCATTTGATACGAAGATGTCGGAAAAACTTTCACCAGCCAAGTTTGTAACGTTGGATAACCATCTACATGTATAGACGCCAGTCAAAACGTAGAATTCAGAAAAAAAAGGTAAACAGGGAAGGGTAATATCTCCGGAATTGCTACATACCATAACCTTGTCACAGCCAGAATAATATGAAAGTGGCAGCCATACCAAAGAGCAACAAAATAAACTCCAAATGGCTCGACGTGAAAAACTTCAGATACCGGCGGTCGCGAATTCCGTAGAATGGCGGTCACCTCTACATCTTGCGTTCATCGACTTTGAGACAGCCTTGAAACGTTACGCCACGAAGAAATGTGGACTGCATCATTGAAGTGTAAGGATATCCCTCTAAAGCTCATATCTCCCAACAAAGATCAGTTGGGAGAGCTTTAGGCAGTAGAATCTCTGAAGTCGTAGCACATATCCAAAACACGAAGATTAAAAATTTTCAACTCTAACTTAAAATCCGTTTTCCTGTATAGCTGCGAATAATGAAATACAAAAAATACAGGCATTTATAAACAGATGCTTGAGGAGGATTCTTCGAATATTTTGGCCAATCCAGTCCATGGAAGTGTAAATGTGATACTTTGAGGAAACCAGAAAATGGCATCGCCAAAGCTGCAATAGCCTGTAATCCACAAGGAAGCCGAGAAAGAGGACGACCTGCAAACACAAGAATAAGAATGAGAAACGCTTGAAGCAGGACATAGTTGGAGAGAAGTAAAATCGTTATCATTAAATTAATTAGTTTTTAATAACTTTGCTAAAGCCCTGGGAACATTTTTGAAAATATATAATATACTTATATATGTGTAGTTGGCAACACTGATTCGAGCTAAAGCAGCTATAAGCAGTATATTTATTACCGAAATAGAGATTTCTAAAGTTGGTTAAAGTGATAAGCACTAACACATTTTTATACTCACAGACCGGGGCCTTCTATGACAAAATGTTTACTCTCGGTGGCCCGCGCCTACCAAAAAAACGTTCTTACTCATCGTCAGAACGGCATAGTTTTATGAAAAAAAAACGGATTAGCTGATTAATCTATTACTTGTGAAATCGACGGCGTTTACGAGGTGAAACCTCCGCCGCTTTAATGTTAGATGTTCTTCCTGGCTGTTTATTTCTAAATTTCTGTAAAAGTTGTTCAAGAAACCGTTTACAGTAATCAAAATTTTGACTTTTCTCTCAAAAATGAGAACTCTGTCAAAATATTTAAAAAAGTGTTTGAAAAAGTGTTTCTTTCAAAAAAGGTATCTGGTAGAATTTGGATTAAGATAAAATATTAAACCAATATTAAATAGAGAAGAAATTTTTCGTAAGAACAAATTTTATCAAGTAAATAAATGGCTGGGAAATAAAAACAATGGCTAGATGAAAATTAAGCCGGCAAAAGTCTAAATTGGCAACACTTACGATTTTGTGCCAGTCTGTTACCTTGTGGGTAGCTTTTTACGAGACGTATTTCTATTGCAAGACAGTAACCAAAAACTGAAAACCGATGAAAACAGCACTTACAATTAAAATCGTCGACGTAGACCGAATCTTGTATACCCTCCATCGTCATTGTCAAATGTTTTTAAATTAAAGTATACATATGTTCATATAAATATTAAAAGTAATGTTAAATGTCAAAACAAAATATTGAAAACATACTTAACCTACTCCGACACTTCAGTACAGAAAGGCTACACGAGTCAAGCTACGCTGATTTTATTTATCAGAGAATAAATGCCGAATTAATTAAATTCGTTACTTCACATATAATTAGCAAAAACCATTATATCAAACACTTATATTCATGTCCTTAACTTCAGATACTAATTATCATATTCACCCTCTCCTTCCATTTTACGCCACATTGTTATGTCAAGCCATCTCTTGAAAAGTACTAATTAAATACATATGTATAAGTATATGTAAATTTAATTTTTAAATAAATATATAATAATAAAAAAAATATCTGGTTCGTAGTGAAATTGGCTATGATTTTAGTGCTTTATTTTTATTATTAATTGCTTGCTAGTTTGGACTAAACGGTCGTTTTCTAAGTCTCAAGGCTCTGAATTTAAAGGACACGTAGAAAGAAGTAGGGTTGGGTATATAGTTGTGGTACAACAACATTATGATCCTCACAACAATAGTATAATGTAAATACAACCATACCGTGCTCCTCACAACCATACTGTGATCCTCACTCGACTATACTATGATCCTCACTCAACTATACTATGATCTCCACAACCATAGTATGATTCACACGCAACCATGTTATGATAGCTACAACCATAGTATGATCACACATAATTATACTATGATGACTCACACATAGCCATACTATGATCCCCACAACCATAGTATGATTCACACTCAACCATACTATGATCTCTACAACCATAGTATGATCTCCACAACCATAGTATGGTTCACACGCAAACATACAATGTTTCCTACAACCATAGTATGATCACACAAAATTATGCTATGATCCCCAAAATTATTTATTAAAATTGGGCTAAGTGACAACAATATATTTCAATTATGAAAATTATTAAAAAATACATTAAATTCAAAATAATAGGTGTAATTTACTTATATTTAACAGAAAAAAATCTGTTTAAAAAAACGTAAGCGTTTTTATTATAAAAATTTCAGTTAAACAAAGCTAAACCAGTTTGTATTATTCTAAAAAGCATATTCAAATGAAGAACAATTACAAACATACAGTTTGATTACCGTTAACATATTATTGTTAACATAAAACCCGAAAAAATAAAAAATACTTTTGTCGCACCAACCATATTTATGTACATTGTTGCTACAACCATATTTTAATTTTTTTAATTTGACAATAACATTTCATCAATTTTAATATAGCGGCAATCATACTATTGTCAAATGGAAATTTGGAAAACAATACTATGGATGCGACGAACATACTTTTATTGCCGAGAACATATTATTATTGCCGTAACCATATAGTAACCATATTTTTTTCTCTGCGTGCAGATTTTGAAAACAGATTGATATTTCTTTACATGTTAGACGTCGTTTTATGGGCAAAAGTTTGTTAATTAAGCCTTGTTTAACGCTCCCCAACTAAGCCATGAATTTTGTCTGCAACTAATGGAAATTGGTTGACTAAAGTCCATTAAGAGGAAGCCTTCCAACTCCCTTTTAATACTAATGCGTCAAAATGAGTATCCATCCTAATAACAGTATTTTTCGTCGCCTTCTTTAAAAAAGGCCCCAATGTGCGCTGCACATCCCGCTCGCCTTTCGTTTAAAGAGGGCACTTGTATTAATCATCCCAACACTTCCACTTTAAGGCTCAAGGACTTAAGTAGCAACAACGTAAAATAAATATTTTACTAGCTTTTTCATGTGGCTGGCTATCTAGCCGTTCTCTCCTGCCTCGGCCACCGCTTGGTGGAACTGTATTCCACTAAGGTGTGTCAAATAGTGTTATTATCTTCTCCACTGTGTCTGATGATACATATCCCATTATACGGGTGAATTCCGACAAACACACACACATACATACATACAAAACATAAATATGTACGTGTACACGCTCTCCTACCCGTAATGTTGTTTGTAATACTTTAAGCTTCTTAGGAACTTTGTAACTTTTGCCAGATACTCGCACGCTCGTGTTTTTTTTGTACCATTTTCCACGTTGCGCTGGCAAATAATTTCCAGTTGATTTGAAGCGGTATTAATTATTCATACTCGCACGAACGATTGCAATCAACGAGCAAATACTTACGACGAGTGGCCACTTACATCCCGGACAACTAAGGACTAAGGACCGGATAGCAGTGCGTGGGAAATCGTGGTCAATAAACGCAACTCCATTTGTAGTGCCACATATCGACCACTCGTTTCCACGGCAGTAGCACAAAGGGCAGCCGTTCAATTTGCTAAATCCAAACTCGTGTGGCTAAAATACAACGTACGAGTACATAAGTACTCTAATAAAACTTCACTTCGTTTAGGACCTCCAGAAGCCCCAGTCCCAATTAGACGAATCACAAGAATTCGCAATTAATAATAGATACGACAGAGTAATCAGCACGTCAAAAGTAATAACACATTCTGGCAGCCCAGAGAACTTTCTAAACATGCTGCAGCTCTGAACTCTTTGTCCGATTATAGTGCAATTTAAATGTCATAGAACGTATGAGGCAAAAGTTATGTTTTGGCCAACTACTTGTACAAATGGCCGTCACCACCCAGCGTTTTCTATGTAATGATACCTTTCGGTCAGGTGGGTGCAGTGTAGACCTCAGAACAGCAGATGCTCACAAGTAAGAATTACTTTGTTTTGTGTTTCTGAACATAAAATTAAATTTGAAAAATATATCCAAAAATCACAAAAAACTTTCAAATAAATAATTTAAAAAAAATCTAGTAAAAATGCTATCGGCGGGCGTGGCCGACTTAATTATACCCTTCACTTATAGATGTGCAGAAAAGTCAATTGAAAAATTACCAATGTCATATTTGAAATTGCGAAAAAATGTCGTTATTTCTTGGTTGAAATGAAGAGGATTTTCGGCCCCCCATTAAAATTTAGCCAAAGTGAAAAATAAGTTTATTTTTGGCTTTTTTGCATTGGTGGTTTGTCCGTATTCATATACTATAAAAAATTGTTAGAAATTTCATTTTTATCTGAACTGGTACATCAGTTTCGCTATGAACTGTGCCAAATCAATAACATAGATATCGACCAACGTCGGATTAACATCCTTCAATCTCAATAACGTCTATCTTTTGTCCACAAAACTTGCCCGTGCCAAATGTCATCAGTATTGGATAAAATACGTCATAATATTCAAAATTGTAATTTTCAAAATTCGGAAACATTTTGGAAATTTTGTGTGTAAAAATTTTAAAACCTGCTTCCTGAATGGACCCAGTATGGCTAACGTTGTTGTAATAACAAAATATATATGGTAATCTAGTCCCGTTCGTCTATAGAGGATCTGCTTTGATAACCAGGTTAAGTATAAGTAAAAGCGTCATTTGAACTAGATGCGTTCAAAGAGATCTGGGGGTCAGCTGAGTGGGCTTGGGCTGACCTGATGGAACAAATGTCCAGAACGTTGTCATCAATTCTCTTGTAATACGAATTAAGGCGGCTGCACCATCCAGATCTCATTTGGTGAAATTTAAGGGGGATGTTCCCCTAGCATTCCGTTAAAGCTGGATACTGTTGCTGCGACGTTATCAGCGTGAATGTCGTTCAGACATGCCTAATAATTTCGATAATCTTAAAGCTCTCTCTCTCTCATTGCGGGACCTCTCTCTCTAGATCATGAAGATCGTACCTGATCTGCCTGGACTGAGTCATCCTGTCCATCAGATAGTGGTTGTGATGACTTAGATCTGACAAACCGAGCAGATCCAAGGTTCGGAGTTTTTATCGATCCTGGCAAAAAAAAATCAAAAAAAAACTCTGGTGTTATGGCGTGGGGTTTAACGGAAACGGCTTTAAACATCGATTGGTTTTCTCTGGACAGCAGTTAGATTTCGACTTCGAACACCACGCCCTAATACCAGATCTGTTTAATGGTACTTCACCCTATAATAAAACATATCTGGTACCACTACCAGAGAAAGCTTGTTATCACAGTACTGTTCTCTGGTATTGTCCATTCGCAATCAAATTTGGCAGGCCGTTTTTTTTGGGTCAAACAACGAATTCTATTGCGATTTATGAAGTTGTTTCAAATTCTTATAAAGCCCCTATTCGAGTTTCACTCTTCGCTTGAGGTGGTATCTAATGTTTGATACGATTGAGTTCTACTTTCGCACACCATAGATCCTGTAAAGCTTTCAAACTGAGTTACTTAAGTGAGGGTCTCGTACACTACCCATTGCCTCAAGAATGTTTATAACGGGAGATCAATCTAGAGGTATTTTTTTCAATAGGGGTTTTTCACAGATTACGCGTGAGTTGTGTTAAACTTAATTTTTTTCTTTTCAGTATTGTTTGCCATTTTATCATGAAAAGACTTGCATCACAACAACGTCTCCAAAATGTGCAACTTATAATGGAAATGAGAATGTTCAGTGAGGCCTATTTCTGGTTCAACGGCAACGTCAATAAACAAACATACGGCAATTGGGCTAAAGAGCAACCAGAAGAGGTTCAAGAGGTGTCATTATACCCAGAGAAAATCACGGTTTAGTGGTGAAATATGGGCTGGTGGAATCATCGGTTTAAATTTTTTAAAAAATGATGATGGCCGGAACTTAACCGTAAATGGTGCTCGCTGATACGCGCCATGATATCGGACTTTTGCTACCTGTAATTGAAACCCGCAATCTTGACAACAGTTGGTTTCAACAGGACGGTGCCACTCATACAATATTGAGAGATCATTTCGAAGAGCAGCTAATTTCACGTGTTGGACCGGTGAGTCGGCCGCCTAGATCGAGTGATGTCACAGCTTTAGACTTTTTTCTTTGGGGCTTCGTAAAGTCCAAAGTCTATTCTGAAAGCCCAGCTACGATTTACGTTCTGAAAGCCAACATAACGCGTGTCATTAACAGAATGAACACCATGAGGCGTAGTTGCGGCCAGTTGATAGTTGAAGGAAATTTTATTCAAAAAATAAATAGCATAAAATTACTTTTTGAATGAACAATAAAAATTCAATACTTGATTTGAATTTTTTTATTTTGATAAAAATACCTCTAGATGGATCACCACGGTACTTCATGGTACTTCAAAACTTGTTATCATACTATGTACTGGTCTCTGGTATTGTCCGATAGCAATCAAATTTGACAGACCATTTTTTTGGGTAAAACGACGAATTCTATAGCCAATATATTCTTACTTGAATTCTAACTGGATTTACAATTTTATTATTTTATTAAAAAATACGTTTAAGCTGAAAAATTCACCATGTTATTTTTTTCTGTGCAGCAGTAACTCGGAGCCAATCAAAATACTTAAAGGTTGGTGAACCACAAATATTTCTATGCGTTACTACACATAGTAGATCCACATAGTATTGTAGTGCACACAAACGCTCTAAACCTCTTAATTGTTTCTGAGACGGCATTCTTGTCCCGAATGGGCATATTTGCGATCAATGAATCAATTTGTATTTTCATACGAGCAATTAAACGATATTGGAAATAACGTATTTATTGATACTAATTGATGAGTTTGGTTTCTTGCATATGATTACGCGTACAAATTAGACTGGGTCACCCAAAATAATAAAAAAAGTTTAAATTTGTTTAAAATTTAACGCACGAGGGTAAGAAACTGTTAAGAAATTAAATGAAAATCACCGTCAAAATCATTGAATTAAAATCTTCGAGTTATCGGACAACAAAATAAAGTTAGAAATACGGATAAGAACAACGGACACTATTCAGCGGCAGATTTTCCAGTCCTTTAATGCTGGCGACTTTACAACAAAGGGATTTGTTCCTAAGTTTTGATAAAAGCGCATCAAGAAGAACCTTAATTCGTTCGGTGTCGGCTTTCAATAGTAGGTCCCAATCACAAGTTTTATTATAGATAGGGTCTAATCAAAAGAATTTAAAACTAAGTCATTTTCCCCTTCTCGAATCCATATCTTCTTCAACGACTACTGATGTCTTACGCAAATACCCCATTCACTCCTTAACTTTCACTTTCGTTTAAAAGTGAAACAGAAGTTCAAAGAATAAGAGGTTGTCGACAGACGTGTCGCTCAAGTCGTGATACAAGTATATTAGAATGGTCTGAATACACCAAAATTTAATGCACGCCAAACAAAGCGGGGTCCCTTGTCACACAACCATTCTGCAGATGCCCCCATGTCGTCATTTTCTATGAATAGGGTAGCCGTATTAAGGGCGGTCCAACAATAATGCACGATGTTAATTGTGATTCATTTATTTATAAAAAAAAACAACACAATGAAAGTTAAGGAAAGACGCATAGAGCAAATGTTTAATGAATTTATTGCTTTAAATTTCAAATACGTGTTCAATACAAACTATTTTTGACGCTTATATGCAACATACCGTTAGCTACACTCGCAAACACGCTAAGACCACTTCTTATGAAAATTTACATTTTGTTGTAGAAAGATGGAACAAGCCAAAATACATCATCTACAGAAATTAAAATATGGGTATGTTGTTTTTCCGTTTTGTTATGTAGTGATATGCAAACACGCTTAGTCCAATAGGCTATACGCAAACTCGCTTAGTCCACACGAAAATGCATAGCACGTAAAGTCTGTCTGAATAAAAGGTTTATATGTTCTTCCCTTAACGTTTTGTTTCATTTCAAACACTATACGAGTACGTTTCAATTGAAGGGATTATTGCAAGAACGCGATTAGCCATAAAATCAAAATACTGAGAAAATCGTCGTTGAAGTTTAAAATAAATGCAGAAAATATGGATTTGATGAGATCATAATTCAAATACTTATAATTAGTGTTTAAGAAAAAGTACTATCACATACTCGTACCAGTCGATGAATATCAAAAGTTATTTTATTTTGATTGAAATATAGGTGCTTATCATGTTTTTCAGTTCAGAGTTTTTTATTTTTCTTTTTTTTAAATTTAAATAAAATAAATATTAAAATTTTAATAACATTAAATAATTTCTGTAAGTTCAAGTTCAGTGGAAAACGGATGATAAATTAGTAGAATATATTTCAGTAAGGATTTTACGCTGTGTACTTTTTTGCCGCTAGTTTTAGGAACTCCGAGTATTTTTTATTATTTGGTATTTTATTACATATATGGTATTTTAGTCCATATAAGTTGTATTACATACTTCCGTATACTCTCCTTGAATTGAATGCTTTATAAAAATTGATATAGTATTTTCTACTTTAAAGTGAAATATGTATTTTGCACCTATCGGTAGTAATTGCATTTTTGTTAATGTCGTCCACAATAAGGGCGGACAATAGAAAAAATCAGCTTTTTCCATAACTTTGATGACAAAAGGAGTCTTTTTATTTGCTTCTTTAATAACACTGTGCCAAACTTCTGGGGGGTAGGTTTGCGGAGATATTTCTTATGTCTTTTCTATTAAAGCGAAGCCTCTATAAGATGGCAAATGAGTGTGCCCACTAACTTGAAAATGAAGCGTAATAGTTTTGTCTCTTCCTTCGTTTACTAATTGCATCCACAAAGACTTTTAAGGACAACTTTTGTTCTACCCTGGGCAATAATCCTTATCCGTCGGTTGATTTCCTTACAAATAGGTGGGCTCTAAACCTACCACAACCATGTCGTATAGCGAACGACAAATGAAATGTTCTTGTCTGGCGTCTTAATTTGTCGCTTTTTGTGAAAAATAATTTGTTTTTGTATTTTTTCCTATTAAATTGCAAATATGGATTTTAACTTTTTTAATGATTTTTGCCAGAAAATGTCAATTAGTTTCACTTTCCAACACTAACATTTTTTATAAATTAGTAGAAAAGATAATTGAAAAAACGAAAAGAAAATAAAAACATATTTAAGTTGGCGTCAGTCGCCAGCCGTCTTTGGTTGGGTATATGGTTGTGGCACAACAATATTATGATACTCACAACAATAGTATGATTCACACATAACCATACAATGATCCCCACAACCATAGTATGATTCACTCACAACCATACTATGATCCTCACAACAATACTATGATTCACACTCAACCATACTATTATATCCACAACCATATTATGATCCTCACAACCATAGTATGTTTCTCTCATCATACTATGATCCTCACAACCATAGTATGATTCACAAGCAACCATACTATGATCCAGACAACCATAATATGATTCACACTCAACCATACTATTATTGTTGTTATTCAAAAATAGAAATTTTTATTAAGTATTTTATTTTAAATCGCATTACTATTAGTTCATAGCCAGATTTTAGGCCATGTTTTTATTGAACATATCATTCAAGAAACAAAAATTTATATTCCAACGGTCAAAAATACTTTTAGTTGCCAGCAGGGTTGAATGCTACTTCACCATCCGTAGACACCAAGTAAAGAATGTGATTAAACCCCATGATCGAAGGCTATATACTTAAGTGCAGGAATGTGATTAAACCCCATGATCGAAGGCAGGCAGATTTTAAATAAACGAGAACCAGTCGGTATTAAAGTATTTCACCGAACAAAATAAACACAATAAAAATCCCTCGAACTACCTTCCGATTGTTGTTGTTTTTTTAATGGACAGCAACCATTCACTGTATCGTGTGTATGTGTTTTTTTTGTGTATCAAAAAAAACATACGCACACACATACATGTATGCTCTATAAAACCTGTTTTGTTATGTTCATAGTCGCAACCATACTGTATGATTGCGGTAATCAAATTATTGTTAACGTAAATTTTAAACAATTCTTTTGTTGCACCAACCATGTTTATATTGTTGCTACAACCATATTTTCATTTCTTATTTTGGCAATAATACTATTGTTACATTTCAACAATAGTAATATTGTCACAATCATACTGTTGTCAAAATGAAATTCATAAAACAATACTATGGTTGCACGAACATGCTTTTATCTCTTCTCTGCGTGCACGAAACAAATATTCTCGCCCATATGAAAATCATGACAATGGGCTATACGATATACGAAATCGACATAGTTGTGTTTATAGTAATCAATTCCAAAAAAACGGCACTTTTGCATCTGAGTTATAGTCCCAAAAGCTTAATTATTGTTTACCAGTTATAAGCCGTTTACAATTTTATCCGATCTACAGCGATAGCAGTGTTACCAGCTTTTTTCGATTAAATTTCCCAAAAACAACGGTTTGTTATTCCGAAAATGCCCAACAATTTCTTTTAAATCTTTTGAAACAAATGTAATTTAATTGGTATTGGATGTGACATCAAATGGTTCAAAAGGTATAATCTAAGCTATAAATTCTCCAATCAATCAATTAATTCATTGAAACTACTCGTACTAGTGATGATGTAGAACGTTTCACACTTGCCTAAGAGTTATTTAATTGCGTAAAAATTTTGCACAACGCTCTCTTTAGTGCTAACGCACAGATTTTAAATCAAAACATTTCCAACTTTGCAAAATCTGCTTATAAGTCATTATAATATTCATATAGTCTTGTCGTCGAACAAGTGACCGCAAGTATCAACGAATATTAACCAAACTATAATAATTATATTTCGATTAGCTCGCCCTTAAAAAAACGTACATACATCATTTCCGACTTGCACCGATTACTCCTGATCGATGATGAGCCGCATAGCCCTATTCTTCGATATATTTGTTTAATAATTTAAATTTCTCTGGGTTTGTTCATCCGCCTTTAAAATTGGAGTTATCCGCGAATATCAGGATGTTTGTAACCGGTCGCAATAACAAAAATTCCAAATCCCTTTAAAATCGTAGAACCCGTATACCCGTGTATACCCATTTCAGAAATGAAATTCCAAAATTGATTATTAATCCCGTAAACTAGCAGCACTAAAAGATAGGGCGCATATCTAGAATTTTTCTTTTAAGGGGTGGTTACATTTTAAGGGCCGATGCCATTTCTTGTCATCATTCTGACCATTGATGACGTTTAGAATGGTCAAGAGGCTTTAGTTCTTGAGTCAATTGCACCTTGTTAGCGTGTAAAATCAAGTCTATATGAATAATGTCCATCAACGACAAGCGTGAGAGGTGCAATTGTTGGGCACGGCGACGAGTTGAGGTGGACGGCTCTTCAGCCACACTATCGCGAACAGCAGCAATATTTTCTGCAGTACGAACATGCACCGGTGTTTTCAATCACCTACAGACCCGGTTTGATCAAATTTTTGCACGACTTTTCCGATTTTACGCACATTTGAACGATTAAATTGACCGATAAAATCACGAAGTGCTCGATATGCATTTTAATTTAAACGCCCATTTTATAATAGGTCTGAATAACTTTAACGCGTTGCTCGCTTGTGTATCTTTCCATGATTTAAATAGAATTAGTCTGAAATTGAGAAATATCAAATAAAATGCAGAAAAAAACATGACGTTTAGGTGAAGTTCACATTCAACATCGGCCCTTAAAATGTAACCACCCTTTAAAGTCTTAATTACTTCTATCAACATTTCATTAAGCTACAAATAGGGAAATTCGCTTAGAGGCCTAAGTTTAACAATGGCCTAAAACTGCAGGTGCATTTTATACAGAAATATTTACATGGCGTAAAAAATAAAAACTTTCAACATTTATGAGGAAAACTGCCGTTAAATAAACTTGGATGTTCTTATTCGGCTTAAAATACTTACAGCTGGAATAATTTGTTGACACTCCACTGTCATCGGGCTTTTGTCCAATTAGCACACTGCGTAGTAGTGATGCATACCTGCATCAAAAGTTGAACGTTTATTAATTTCCTTCCCATTCTCCCGTCTCATCTACTTTCAGATACATTTTAATTTTATGTACTTTTAATCCTTAAGCCATCGTCAGGATGATAAGTTTATGTTAAGCCCATTAGCTGCTCATTACATTTAATAAAGTTTGTGGCAAGTTTCAAGAAGCTGCCACTGCTACATACGGTCTTCTCGGAGGTGGTGGCGGAGTTGGTTGTTGGAGCTTCAAGTATGAACAATGATGAGGAGGAACGCGTCTGGTTACGGTAAGTATTAAAATACAACTGCACATTAATTCATGTGTACATACCCACACACACATGTGTGCGTTTAATCCTTCACTATGCATACCTGCAGGTGTATTTGTATGAGTGGAATTAACAGTAATCCAATTCATATAATTATGACATCTTACTTCCCGTCTTTATATAGGTGAAGCCATATTCAATCCCGATACGGTCTAGATATGTTCAACATTATGAAGTTACTTGAAATTGTGTCTTTATGTAAGAGATTTGTCCATCAGAATAAATGTTACTGGTAGTTCCATGCCGCTTCGTTATTGCTTCGCAGTTTGGACTAAGAGAAACTCGAAATGACATACGGGTTTGCTTAAATTATTATCTTTTCTGAACAGGCTCATTTTGTCCGTTGTGTTTATAAGAACACTCTCTCTTTAGTTCAACAGTTTTTATGACTAAAGCTCTAGAAGCAACTAAAACAATCAATATTGATGACATTACGCACAGTTCATGACGATCCATCAATTACCAGCTCGAATAAATATGGGTGCTGTGTGCCCATATTTTGATATAGCACCAGTACAAAGGACCCCTCTTGACTTTATAAGTATATACAACCATTATAGAACTCCAATTTTAAATCAGATTTCGTTCAAATTTGGTATAGTGTATAAAGATGGACACATTACCAATCGTATGTCAATTTGGGCCAAATAGGCTTACCTTTATACCATTAATCACAGGATTGATTGTTCACTTTGTTATTCTGTTTGAAATACATCGAAATACTGTTCGGAGACCCCACAAAGTATAAACAGGGATTTCCATTAAGAACATTGAGATATAGAGCTCAACTATAGAAATTATTCCAGGTGTAAAGCAAATGTTACATTTTAAGAATAAAATTCGATTTTTGTCATATGCCTTCCACGAGCCCGTTTACAGCGATCTATTCTTTGGACCCAATGATCCACTACTCTTGGCAAATTCACGTTGGATGTTGTCTCTTAGCTTGTCTAAAGTTGTTGGCTCGTTCGCATAGACCAATGATTTGATGTGGCCCCATAAAAAGAAATCAAATGGCGTTAAATCGCCTGAACGAGGCGGCCACGTTCACCAAATTTGCCTTTCAGTAAATCGATTGTAACGCGTGCTGGATGGCTTGTGGCACCGACTTGTTGAAACCAGTTATCGGTAATGTCAAGCTCATCCAATTCTGGCCAAAAATAATTTTCTAACATGGCAGGAAAGCGATCTCCATTGATGGCAACATGACGATTGTTTTCATCGACGAAAAATACGCCCCAATCACTTCGTCATGAAAACCACACCTCGAAATACTAGTCGGAGATCCTATTAAGTAAATACATATATTCTGAATAGTCGTCAAATTCTAAGATGATCTAGTCACGTCCCTCTGTCTGTGGAAGGCAAACTAAGTACACGTCGCACTATTAAAGCTAGGTGGCTGTAATGCAGAAACATGTGTTGATGGACTGAAACGGTTGGTATTAAAAATTACCATGATCGGTCAAGAGGTAAATATTCGCCCACCCCCCCCCCCCCCCCCCCCCAATGAATGGGTCAACTTCTAGAAAAGTCGACAACCTTAAACTTTAAAAATACAATAACTTATGAACTATTAGAGATATAAGGCTGAATGCAACACTGAGTGTTGTCTGGCGCCATCTGACATTTCCATTGGAAAGTTTGACATTTTTTATCATAGCGTACTCATTACATTTTGACGTACCAAAATTATTTGTGTTGTCACAGTAACTTGAAAAAAATCAATTTTGCAAAAAATGAAATTAAGTCATGAACATTTTCGTGCTATCATTTTTCACAACTTTCGACGTGGATTATCACGACAAGAGTGCATCGATGAACTTAAATCTTTGTATGGCGATGAAGCACCATCCTATAGCACTGTGAAAAACTGGTTTAATGAATTCAGTCGTGGCCGACGCTCGCTCACAGATGAAGTTGTGAAGGTCGTCTAAAACGGCCCTTGTGCAAGAGAACATTGATTTCGTGCCTGAGATAGAGGCATCCTTGGGAATTTCTTCCACCAGCATACATTCGACATTGCAACACCTGTCCGTAAAATGGGCAGTACTCGTTGGATCCCGAGCAACTTTATAATCGCTCAAAAAAAGGCTTGTGTCGATTGGTGCAAAGAAATTATGAAAAAATACGATCGCGGTGCTCCAAAAGACGTTTATATGATCAGGTCGTCACAGGTTACGAATCATGGATCTATGCATATGAGCCCGAAACAAAACAGCAATCGACCGTGTTGGTCTTCGAAGACTAGCCAAATCCAACGAAAGTTGTTCGTGGAACATGTACTACGAAGCAAATGGTCTCCTGTTTCTTCGGCAAAACTTGTCATGTCGCGACTGTTCCGCTTGAGCTACGTAGGACGGTCAATTCTGAGTAGTAAACAACTTGTTTGCCTGAAGTCCTTGGAGAAATTCGAAAATCGACCAAGGGAAGACGAATCATTGTGCACCATGATAATGCGAGCTCTAACACATCGGCCAAAACCAGCGCCTTTTTGGCCGGCCAAAACGTCGAGTTGATGGGTCATCCGCCGTACAGCCCTGGCTTGGGACCCAAAGACTTATTTTTATTCCCGCAAATCAAGAAAAAAATGCGTGGCCAACGATTTTTGTTGCGAGAAGATGCTGTTGAAGCGTTCGAAAACATATGGAAATGTCCCAATCGGAGTGGAAAAGGTGTTCCGACAATTGGTTTAGGCTCATGCAAAAGTGTATAAATCATGCTGGAGAATACTTTGAAAAACAATAAAACCATTTTTGATGATAAATATTCGCATTTTCATAATTAGGCCAGAAATATATATAGCAGCCCTCGTATATCTTAACCACCAATTATTTTGCTCTGTTTAACCGAATCGAAGAAAGCATCCGTTTTAATACAATCCGTTTGTCCGGCTATTTTGAAAAAACGTCAATGGACGATAAACTAGAGGGATATACCGTCGATTAAAAAGATCCACCAAAGTGTGTTGATTTATTTTTGGAGCAGCCCATCCTTAATAAATTACCTTAGCAAGTGCGATATCTGTACGATTACAGCTGTTTGTAACAATTAATTACAACCCAATTAAAATTTATCCTTTTGTCCGTTGACATAACTCTGCTTACCAATTCGAAGGCGCTAAAAATGAGTTTCGTTTCGACGAACATTTCTATGCCTTGTTTTTAATTAAAGTACTCAAATTTAATTTGTGCCTTCCCCTACTACACAGAAACATCAATTCAATTGATGACAAAGCTAATAAATTATTCAAATTCGTAGAATAATTTAAGTTTTCAGTTTGCCACTGTCGGTTAAGGAGGGTAAAGAGGAAGGTTTTATAATGGGCGAACTCACTTAAAAATTCATTTGATGGAGATTTCAGAAGTTTCGACTTTAATTAATTTTTTTTTACAGATATACGAGTAGTGGATATTTTTCTGTTTATTTTTTTAAAACTTAGTAAAAATGTACGTAGGATATATACGAATTTAATTTATTTTAAAATAAACTAAAAAACTTAAGAGCGTCACTCTGCTGTTCTGAAATGGCTTAGAATTCCTATGACATACTTGGCAAAAGACCAGAACATGTTAGATTTACTAGAGGTATTTTTTAGATGTGTTGGTTCAAAAAAATTATATACAAATTTAAATCAAATGTGGAATTTTTATTGGTAATTTGAAAGGACATTTTATGGCATTTATTTTTTGAATAAAATTTCCTTTAATTGTAACTACGCCTCAGGGTTTCCATACTGTAGGTCCTATTTTGGATGACTCGTTCGAGCATTTCGACCGGTATGACTTTAATGACACGCGGAATGTTAGCTTCCAAAACCTGAATCGTAGCTGGTTTGTCAGCATAGACATTGGACTTTACGTAACCCCATAGAAAAATGTCTAAAGGTGTGATATCACTCGATTTAGGCAGCCAACTCACCTGTCCAAAACGTGAAATTAGCTGCTCGAAATGACCTCTCAATAGATCCAGCGTTTGAGCAGCTGTATCGCAAGTGGCACCGTCCCGTTGAAAACAAGTGTCGTCAAGATTACGGGCTTCAATTTCAGAAAGCATAAAGATTGTTCTTCCCGTTTCTCACCGAACGCTCATTTCCATAATACAGTTGCCAACATTTGAAGGTCCTTTCAAATCAACAATAAAGATTCCACACTTGATTTGAATTTTTTTTTTTTTAATAGATTTGATAGTGTACTTATAGAATAACACCCCTGTAATACAGTGTCGGGAAAGTATAAAAAGAATCTATAGAAAGTAAATCGGATACAAACAATGCAAGTATTTAATGACTTTATATCGTCTTCGTCATTATTAGTGGGTTCTATAAATTTGAAGTGTCAAATATCTCTCAAAGTGGTTAAGGACAATAAAAACCTGTTACATTTTATGCTAATTTGGTTTACTTTTCCTTTATTATATTTTTGGGCGTATATGTGGCAAAAACTGTTCGTATCCTGAATTTCTACGTATGCACTTCTAATGTGCATATCTCCAGAGCTCAGAATTCCCAAGTGTGTCCCAGTGCTAAAATGTGTCTTGTGGCCACAATTGTTTAAGTGGCTCTTAAAGTTTTTTAACCATTCCAGCATTCTTGTGGCTTGGAAAGTGCAAATCATTTAAAATGACACTCAAATGCAATTACTGCTAATGCATATGTATGTGTACGATAAAGTTCTCACACTTACACTTATACGTTCATATAAATCTATTAGAGTGGTTGCCTTTCATTTGGGTTAGAAAACATTTGCATATCCCCCATTAAATTTGCCATTCCATTTGCAACACCGCAAAATATTGATCGGAGACCATATAAAGCCCCCGGATTGTTATTAGGGAAGCACCAAATACCTCAAAAAGTGCATTGTTACTAGACTTTGACATTGGCTCAGGCGGCCCAAAATACGTCCCGCATCAAAATGGGCGATTTATAATTTTTTGAAAGAGTGTAATACTCCACAAGCTAATAAGATCGTGTTTTTTGTTGTTTGTCATGGAGGGAAGGAAAAGTAAGTCAGCGAAGTTAAAGCAAACACATCACCGTCTGGTAGACGCACGTTTCGCCGTTGTTGTGGGACGGCTCATCGGTACCATATATGTGTGCTGCCGACATGGTCTCTACTAGTTTAACGATCTACTTATAAAGGGTGTTTTTTATTGAGGTATAGAACTTCGAATTGAAATAAAACACAAGAAAATCGTTTTAATGTCCAACAATTTGGCTTTATTGGAAGGATAATTTTATGCCATTAATGTTTAAATATGATTTCGGGCATGTGGCCGCCGCGGCTGGCTCGAATAAAGCCAATTCTACTGGTCCAATTTTCAACCACTTTTTCGAGCATATGGGGCCGTATGTTGGCAATAACGCCACGAATGTTGGCTTCCAAGTCCCCTAACGTTTCTGGTTTGTTGGCGTAGACGAGCGACTTCACATATCCCCAAAGAAAATAATCCAATGGTGTCAAATCACACGATCTTGGTGGCCAATTGACAGGTCCATTCCGCGAAATTATGCGCTCATCGAATGTTTCCTTCAATAATTCGATTGTGACGTGCGCTGTGTGGCATGTAGCGCCGTCTTGTTGGAACCACAACTCATCCACATTCATGCCATCCAATTCGGGAACAAAATAGTCGGTTATCATGGCTCTATACCGGTCTCCATTAACGGTAACTGACTCTCCAGCATTATTTCGGAAGAAGTATGGCCCAATGACTCCACCAGCCCATAGAGCACACCAAACAGTCAGTTTTTGTGGATGTAATGGCGTCTCAAGGGTCTCATGTAGAAAATTTTGTGATGAAAATCAGCATCGAGATGAATCTCATTTTCGGCCCATTTTGCAAGCGTTGTTCTTTTGTCAACCTGTTCATGATGAAATGGCAAACCAAACTAAATATTAATCACTTGACAGCTGACAAAATGGCCGCCAGTTAAAAAAGTGATGCCAACTTAAAGTTCTATACCCCAATAAAAAAACACCCTTTATATACTTATACATTCGGCACTTGGGCCGAATGAGCCGAAAAAATCGTCCTTTTTTGCTTAAGTAGCGTAGGGACGGTGAATATTCGGTATATAAGGTTCGGCCCGGGCGAACTTAACGTCGTTTTAATACCCTCCACCGAAGGGTAAATGGTACATTAAATCTTTCACTCTGTTTTCTACACCACGCAGAATAGATCTGCGACCCTATAAAGTATTTATATTCTTGATCGTAAAATTATCCGTGTGTCCGTCTGTGAGTTTGTTGAAAGCACGATAGCGGTCAAAGGAATCAACCTAGGATCCTGAAATTTTCCCTGATAAGATATTTGGGATTGGGCGAAATTGCTTTCCTTTTAGGGACTAAAGGTTCATCGATAACTCTTTTTGAGTCTTAGCTTCGCAAACAATATTTTTTCATGGACGGACAATGGCTAAAATGGGTACTGCTAGTTGGGAAGCACTAAATACCTCAGAAAAGGCATAGTTACTAAAATTTTTGGCTTATGTGGCCCAAAACGTCCCGCATGGTCAAATGGGCTATTTTTAGTCAATATGGACATATGTTTACTCAAATTGGCTGGGTTAAGAAGCTTTCCTTTTTTAAGCTTTTTTAGCGTAGGGACGACGTTTTTATTTATTACATTTTAAAGAGTTTGGGTGGAAATCGTTAGGTACTGTGAAACATGAGCACAGTAAGGTCAGGCGATCTGGGGGGCCAAAGGAATGTGGAGTTCCTGGATATCAGCTTATTGGGTAATTTTCGTCGCAATTCTGCTAAAACAGGCCGGGCTATGTGAGGAGTTGCACCATCTTTCTGAAACCACTCAGAAAGAAAGAAATTCTCATTCGGCGTAATTCTGGATAGAAAAACTCTCTCAACATGCTCAAGTAACGGTATCCAGTAACCGTAACGGTGCGACCGTTTTGTTCAAAGAAGTAGGGCCCGATAATGCAGCGTGATTAAACTGCACAACACACTGTGATACGCAGTGGATGCAATTCCGTCTCATGGAGTATCTGGGGGTTGAAAGCACTCCACATTCGACAATTTTGTTCGTTTAAATCGAAAATTCGTTTTGACGAAATTTTCCACATTGTGCATTTTTCGGTCAAGGAAAAACCTATTAAAATCAAGCAAGCATGACCCGCTTCATGTTTTGATACCTGCACCATAATAGAAGCCACATATTAAATATGATTCTTCGGGAATTTGGCATTAAACATTGTAAGCGACCAGAAGCCAACTGTGATAAAATGTTACACTTATTATACTAACGGGTGATCCATCTTAAGGTATTTTTTACACAGATTACACGTGAGTTGTGAAAAACTTTATTTGTTTTTCTTTTCAGTTTTGTTTGTTATTTTATCATGGAAAGACTTACACCGTTGCCGATTTAGTTTTTGGGCTCTTCAGAAGATCGAAGAAGATCTGACCAAAATGTTGTTCAGTGATGAGGCTCCTTATTGGCTCAACGTCAGTAAACAAAATTGCCGCATTTGGGTTGAAGAGCAACCAGAAGAGGTTCAAGAGGTGCCATTATACCCAGAGAAAACCACGGTTTGATGCAGTTAATGGGCTGATGGAATCATGGGTCCATATTTTTTCAAAAATAATAATGGCCGGAACGTAACCGTGAATGGTGCTTGCTATCGCGCACCATTCACGGTTCTTGGTACCTCAAATCGAAGCCCGTTGTCTTGACGACATTGGGTTTCAATAGGACGGTGCCACTTGCTATACTGCCGCTCAAACAATAGATAAATTAAGAGGTCATTTCAAAGAGCAGCTAATTTCACGTTTTGGACCGGTTAGTTGGCCGCCTAGATCGTGTGATATCACACCCTTAGACCTTTTTCCTTGGGGCTACGTAAAGTCCAAAGTCTATGCTGACAAACCAGCTACGATTCAGGTTTTGGAAGTCAATACGACGCGTGTCATTAACGCCATATCGATCAAAATGATCGAGTGAATCATCCTAAATTGGACCCTTAGAATGGACACCCTGAGGAGCAGTTATTGCCAACATTTAAAGGAAATTATATTTAAAAATAAATGCCATAAAATGTCCTTTCGAATGAACAGTAAAGGATCCACACTTGATTCGAATTTTTGTATTTTTTTATTTTGAAAAAATTCCTCTAGATTAATCACCTGATGCGTACAGAGCCGACGAATGCTCTATAAATTAGAGTGGTATAGACGTCGGCCTGTGTTAAAATAAATTTCAATTAAAAAATTTATGGAATTGTGATATGGCCCATTAATATTGATTTACGCCCCTTCATGAATACCGCATATAAAGTACATGTGTATTATGAGATGAAGGGATCGCTTGAAATGAAATATGTTTCATGTTGTGTTCCTTCCAGAACATGTACATGTACATGTACGACTTATGTACATACGTAGGATTTAATGCAGAAGAATATCTGCAGCAATACTTCACGTGAACACATTAACAATTGTAGCTCCACATAAAGCCGATACATCCAAAGGAACATGTGTAAGAATGTGCAGACAGCGTTTGAATATCACGAGACAAGTTTGTTTATGTATAGGGTAGGCGATTTAAAATTTTAAATTTGAGCCGGCTGTAAAAAAATTACTGATAATCTTTCAAATTTCTGGTTTTATTGGAACACCATCCGATGTGTTTTCGCTTCGCCAAATGGGTTGAAGATTGTTTGGCAGAGATGAATAATTTTACCGAAAAATCTTGTTTTCAAATGGAGCTTATTTTCATCCCGGTGGCTAAGTCAATAAGCAAAATTGCCGCATGTGGAGTTCACAGAACCCACACGTGACTATTGAGAAGCCAATGCATCCACCACCAGTCCGTTTTTGGTGTGGATTTTGGGTTAGCGGCATCATTGGGCAATTAGTCTTCGAAAATAAGCAATGAACCGCCGTAACTGTCAACGGTGAGCGTTACAGCGCCATGCTCATCGAATTTTTGTTTCCAAAAGTTTGGTTGGAAGACATTTGGTTTCAACAAGAAGGCGCCACATGTCACACAGCCAACGCAACCATCGATATTTTACGCACTGTTTTTAAAAATCGAATCAATTGGCCGCATTGGAGCTTTGATTTGAGCCCTTTGGATTATTTTCTGTGGTGAGTCGTAAAGGAAAAATTTTACGCAAAGCATTTTGAGACAATTGAAGCGTTAAAACTCATGTTTTAACGAAGCTGTCATTAAAAAGATTCGACCCGAAACAATCGAAAATGTATTGAAAAATTGGTTGATCTGTTGAGGTATTATCGAGCCAGTTGTGGCAGTCATGTAAATGATATTGAGTTCCATTATTAAATGACCAAGTTCAAAATTTCCAATAAAACCAGAAACTTGCAAAAATGATTAGTACTTTTTTTTAATTTTTTCCGATTTAAATTTAATGTTTTTAATGGCCTACCCTGCATTTAGAGTTCAACGAATTTTTTTTCAAATTCGATTGAAAACAACAACAAACTATCACACGCGCTCATTTTTTGACATTTATGATCACAAAACATTGGCAAATAATAATAAAAAGATTAACGCTTGAATAGCGCGACCAAATTATTCAAAATTACTTTGCAAATCAGTCATCATATAACGGAAATCATTTTTAAATGTTAATGCTAACTTTTAATCTTTTGAAAAACTATTTTTTTTTAATTAATATTTGATATTTTTTACAATTTTAAAAACCCAAAAAAAATTTACCTAATAAATAAAGTTTGCCTCAACTCTAAACTCTGTACTAATTTATAAAATAAAAGGGTGGCATCTATTTCTACTTTAATTGCACCATTCCACACACTTTTGGTATTCGCATAATATTTATACCCTTACCCTACTGTGTAAAAAGGACGTACAAAAAGTGTAAGACATCGAAAAAAGCATTTTAAACCCTAAATATCTTTTGACCTAATCCAATTAATTAATTTTTATATCATTTGAGCCTTCCGGCTGCGGTTCGCACGATAACTGTCGAAAAGAGCAACACATCGGTTTAAAGTGTTTATGCCATAACATTTTTCCAAAACTGCCTTTTGATTGAAAATCTGCCATATCGCGCCACTTCTTCTGGGAGCTTCCACACAAAAGTAACCTTACGACAACGCACCTTCTCCCACACAAATGACCCAGTTTTAGTGCAGATTTGAACACACATAACTTGTCACCCAGTGCGTAAAATTGGACTAAATTGGGAACACTGTAATATTTTAAAACCAGCTCGCATATGAAAAAAGTGATTGACACGACACGGCCCTTCTGGTACTTTTCATGCAAATGTACCATTTCGCATACTTTTGGTATTCTTGTAATAGCATTAATGTTTTCCATACGATCTAGCTCAAAATCAAATCTGTTGATCCAAGGCCACGAGTTTGTTGATTTCCCTTAGCTAAAAAAAAGTGTAGCGCAAAAATCCAACACATTTTAAAAGCACTAGCTAACGAAAGCTACTGTTTTTAAACATGACAAGCAAATACAGAAAACGCACTGACCAGAGAAAAATGCATTAGCACCAGAACTATGTATAGGAAACAAAATGCAATCCTTTTTAGAAACCAGATTGCTACTTTTTTCAGCTACGCTGATAGCTGATTTGTGCTGGTTCAGTGTTGCTTACCGAAGTTGTACATCATATGACAAGCATTAAAAATCGCGGTTTTTATAATTTGATATAATGCAAGAAATATTTCTATACATAATCGGCATCCATATATTGTGACAAGTACGAGTATATATAAATTATAGTATAGAAATAATAGTATATGAAAAAATAGTTCCCGTTTTAGAAGATTTTGTCACATAATTTTCAGTTTAGTTTTTCCTGCTCTCTTCTGCGTTGACAACACCGAACATGAGCTGAGCACATTTGTTGAAAACAGGAGCTGAACAATAGCAATAGCTTTCATCTGTGATAATGGTTGAAAATATAAGTTCAGCTAAATAATGCGAACGATTAGGCGACACCTGCTTTTAATGCCTGTTTAGAACACTGTAACAATTTTAACTTGTTGGCAAATAATTGGATTTCTTGTCCTTTATGGTACCTCCCACACAAATGACCCCATCTTAGTAAAAATTAGAGCCCGTATACTCGTACGAGTAACTGGACTTATAGTGCATGAAATTCGCTTTAATTGCGTACTCAAATATAATTTAGTAATGGCGTACAAAAAGAGTGGTTACCACGCCCCTTTATAAAACCACCAGTGCAAATGCACCATTCCACATACTTTTGGTATTCACCTGAGCCATGCCCTCCCGATTTTAGTACCTTCCACACAAACGACATTTTACGAGATCTCAAAAAAACGGTACGCTTCTGGCAGTGTAGGACGAAGAATTTAAAATCCATACATGGGTGAGGGTGCATGTAAGTAGGATTAACGACTGAAACTTGTTTCATACTTTTCATGCGATCTGCTGCAAATTAATAATTTTAAAAATTATTATAAATTACAATACTGGACAAAAAATGGGAATCGTAACCACTCCTCTTCTTGTGCATCCCACACAAATGGCACTATCTATCAAAGCGTAAAAGCAAGAATTTTGCTAAAATTCTATTCTGCTTCCGGTAATGATAGTAAGTTAGAGGTAAACTCAACGGAGTAAAATTTAAACTTACCAACATCCCTTTTCACCTTTCCCAAGATGTGTTTTAAAACAACCCCGTCTTTTTGTTAGGGTGCACGTAAGTCGCTAAACCTACCGTAATATGTTTACCTGTATATTTAATAATGTAATAACTTTTTACTAAATTTGAATTAAATACTTGCGTTGGCTTTGGTATCCTTTTTAAATATATTATCTATTTTTATTATTTTATATTGCCACTAAAGAGAGACCCCTTTCAGTTAAAAAAATGTAAAAACGTTAAAATCAATTAACACGCGAATTAAATTATTTTAAATGCATTTATTTACCTTTAGTGTCTGACGATGACACATCACATTCTTATTACTTTAACTCGTTCATTAATTTTAAATGTTTTTTAAAGCGTTTAATGCAGGTATCATCATAAATAGTGCATCCGCGGGTGTACTTTATTATGTAGATTACATATCGCAACTACAAATAATATTGTTACAGGGTTACCATCCGAATCATACGATCGTTAATCACCAATTGTTTACATTTTGCGTTTTTTTTTCAACAAAAACTGTTTGTTTAACAACATAAATTGTCGTACTCATCTTTTTTATGGGGTGTTTTTTATAGAGGGGAAGAACTTTAAAATGAAATGAAACAAAGATGAAATTTTTAAATTGATTGGAAATTTCTATATTGAAAGATAATCTTCTGGCCTTATAATTTAAATATGACTTCTGGCATCTGACCACCACGGCTGGCTCGGACGTAGTCTTATCTGGAGAATCAATTATCGATAACTTTTTCTAAAATTTGTGGCCGTATATCGGCAATAAAAAGGTGAAGTGGTCAAACGTTTCGGGCTTATCAGCATAGACTACCGACTTCACATAACCATACAGCTAATAGTCTAGCGGCGTTAAATCGCAAATCACGGGTCCGAAACGTAAACCTATGCGGTTACCAAACGTTTCCTTCAATAAATCAATTGTGGCACGTAGCGATACAGCAATGACTTCATCTGTACGCACTACACGACTCCTCCGTGGATGCGTTCTATCATTTAGAGCAAACGTGTTGCGAAAACGTTCCATAGTTAATCGAATTAGTTGCTCTGATGGACTATTTGACCTAAAATGTACAGGCGTCAGTCTATTCATTTTAAATGCCAAACCAAACTACACGTAAATCACTTGTGAGCTGACAATATGGCCGACAGTTAAAAGAGTGCTGCCAACTTAAAGTTCTATACCTCTATAAAAAAAACACCCGTTATACGCACACTTAGTTTGCACATAACAAAGCTTGAAAATGAGAAAAACGCTACTTTGATAGCAACCGGGTGAATAATCGAGTGGTTTCTTTTGGAATCAAATGTTATTATATTGCCTATGATACTACTATAAGTATAATAAGCTCATACACACAGCTCGATATAGCATTCACGCATCTAGCTGTTCATCTAATACTAATAGAATCATGGCTATCAGACAGGAGGATAAAGGTCAACGAGACTAAATGCACACAGGTAACTTTCACACTGATTTCAGCACATGTCCGACATTAAAATTAAACATTAGCTGTGTTCTCTTAGGCAACTAGCTTAGTTACCTAGTTAGTTAGCAATATGGTATTCTGGCAACATTCAACAACATTTTGAATCAGATGGCAGCACAAGCTCAATAAAAGTTTGTTTACAAGCAAAAAAGGCGAAGCAAATTGTGGAAAAAGAATTTTGTTATTTCGTATAGTTTCTTGTTTTGTAAACATTTTATTTACAAATTTAATTTCGTTCAGTACAGCATTAAACATGAACTACAGATAAGGACAAGTAAGAACCGTTATTATTATTTGTACTTATGTAAAGCCTGCTACTTAGAAAAAAAACTAAGATACCTCAACATCGAAAAGGGAAGAACTTTTCACAAATTTTTAAAAATTGACTATCGTCACCATATGTGACAGCGCATAGAGAATGGAACCTAAGGGTAAACAAATCAATATTCATTTTTTTCTTTTTTTGATGAAGACAACATCTGAGCATCGAATGAGACCCATGTCCCAAAAGTGCTCCCTCCCAGAGATATGCGCGTTTTATGAAAGTGAAGTCGACGATTCTAAGCGCAAATAGAAAGGGACCTTATCTTTAAAATGGCTTTCCTGAACAAAACTGGTTTTTAACCTTAGGTCCCTTTCCAACCATATTATAATCCCCAAAATTATTTATTCGGATTGGTTGTTGTTATTCAAAAATAGAGATTTTTATCAATCAAGTTATTAAAAAATGCATTACAATTAGTTCAAAGCCAGATTTGAGGTCATATTTTTATTGAACATTTCATTAAAGAAACAAAAAAATATATTCCAACGGCAGTCAAAAATACTTTTAGTTGCCAGCAGGGATGAATGCTACTCCACCATCCGTAGACACGAAGTAACGAATGTGATTAAACCATGATCAATGGCTATATACGAGTACTTAAGTGCAGGCAGATTTTAAATAAACGAAAACCAGTCGGTATTCTAGTATTGCACCGAACAAAGTAAACACAACAAAAATACCTCGGACTACCTTTCAATTGTTGTTTTTTTATAATGGACAACAACCATGCACTGTAACGTGTGTATGTTTTTTTGATATAAAAGAAATACAAATCATACGCACACATATACATGTATGCTCTATAAAACCTTTTTTGTTATGTTCATAGTCTCAACCATACTGTATGATTGCCGTTATCATGTTATTGTTTAAATTTAAATTTTAAACAACAATACTTTTGTTGCATCAACCATGTTTATATGGTTGCTTCAACCATAGTTTTATTTCTAAATTTGGCAATAATACTATTGTTACATTTCAACAATATTAATATTGCCGCAATCATACTGTTGTCAAAATGAAATTCAAAAAACAATACTATGGTTGCGACGAACATGCTTTTATTGCAGAGAGCATATTAGTGTTGCCGTAACCATGTAGTAACCATATCTTTTCTCTGCGTGTGGCTTTGTAAGAAGCCAACAGCATCAACGTCTCGTGTCTGGCTCATAATTTTCGTTTATTCACTTTTAAATTAATATAGCTACATCGAAATTTCTCTAAATCTTAGCAATATGTTCACTTGCCGTTTTTTTCTTTTTATTTTATTCTTTTCATTTTCACTTTCTGTACGAGTAGCAATAACAAATAACATATGTTTTTGATTTCATTATGCAAGCCGGGTGTGTCATAATATTTTTTTTGTTAAAAAAAATATGTCAGGTAACTCTAACTCGTTTCGTTACAGAGTAATAGGCTGTTTCCACTACGGTCGCGTCCACGTCCGCGTCCATGATTTATCGATAAATTTGTAATGGTGTTTCCATTGTGTTTTGCGTCCACGTTTGCGTTCAAACAGCTGTTTGTGTTTATTTGTTTTTTTAGGGGTGCGAAAAATTTTAATATTTTTGTGGCCCAACTAGCGCCTGCTCCTTTCTGCAATAAACACAATCGATTTAATTCCAAAAAAATATTGGTATATAATTTATATTTAAAAAATTACCTGTATTTTTTCGTTAAATTGTCCAGTTTATTTTTTACTTCGGCGCCAGTCACTCCCAACTTTTCGCCCATCTCTTTGTGTATGTGGGTGTTTTTCCGAGCACCCCTCAGGCCATCAATGTTTTCCTCCCAGAGGTCCAACAGATGTAGTGTTGTTACTGCTGTCCATTCCGTCTTTTTAAATTCTAAAATAATTGGAAAAATTAATATTATTTAAACAAAAGCAAAAATATTAACTTACCTCCTGTTTTTTGCATTTTGGATTTTTTTTATTTATTCTGATTGACAGCTGTTTTCATAGGTATGTGCAATTTGCGATTTTGCCATTGATAGGTATGGGTGGGTTTCGATTGCAAAAATAATCGACTTTATAGTAAACGCGACTTATCGATAAACGCGTCCAATATGAACGCGACTTTTTCCCATACCAAACTGCCTATGTTTTTTGTATGGGCCTTAACGCGCGTTCATTGATTTTTGGATGCGGACGTGGACGCGACCGTAGTGGAAACAGCCTATAACAGCCAACTCGCTTGCTTACCGAGTAACTTTCATACAAATGCTTGTTTAGTAACCTGAAAAGAACTCGGCTTATATCCCCTTTTCTCAATCCGATAACATTAAATACGTGGGGATCCACCTGGATCGACGACTAACATGGATTAATCATAAAGAAGCCATGAAGACTCAGCTAAAGCTTCAGGTGAGCTGAAGTTGGAAGATGGCTCCTGAACGCAAACTCAAAACCAAGTCTTGAATACACGGTTTTGCTATACAATCAAGCCTATCTGGCTATACGATGCCCAGCTAGGGGGAAAAGCAAGTTACAGAGGGTCCAATCGGAAACATTGCGGTTGATCACCGGCGCTCCTCGGCACATGAGGAAAAAACATCCACCGAGACCTAAAAATACCCCTCGTTAAAGATGCAATTCAAATTGTCAAGATTATGCACAAACAGAAGCTCCACAGACTGTGGAGAAATTAACGCCAGGTATTCTCGAATATACCTGCGAGTTTTTCGTCACAGCATATTATGAACACCCGCGCGAAAAATACTGTGAAAGTCCTCATTTCTACGCCGAGAGGTCTAAACCAAACGTGGTTTAAATGCTCTAACAAGTGAACCTTATATCAGTCAAAAAACAACGGAAATGTCTGGCTATAGCGGTTTCAACCTCTTTTTTACAAGGTTTAACCTAAATCTGATTTAAAATTCTCAGTTATGTAAACACTTAAACCCCTTCGACTCTACCAATCTAGAGTTACCCATTATATAAAAAAAGAGTTCCCCACTCTACAAGTCTAGAGTTCTTAAATCCACAAACAAAAATATCAAACTAATACAATTAAGATACCACTGTGAATAAATTAATTCAAGTCCTGCCAAAAAGACGCAGAGCATAACACAGAAATCCATGTTCAAATTAGGTTTATATACTTAAGACTAAAGATCGACTCTTCGACTTTTAAGTATAAAAAGTCGGAAAAAAACAATTTTTCTTTGTATAAAAAACTTTTACTGTTGTTTAATGTGTAAATTCCTATTCAACGTGTAAAAAAACGTTATTAAAAAAAGTAAGAGTGATTATAAACAATTAACATCAGGAATTTTAAGTAGAATGTCCATTAACCATATGTAAGTTTTAACAAACTGTTGAATTCAAGCTCGAGGTCAATACTTTTGTATGTTTATTTATTTATTATTTTCGATGTTTCCATCTTCGTCGAAGATTATCTTCATGAATCGAGCTAATAAATAAGTATAACACACACACTTTGCTGCTGAACTGATGTCTTCTTGATTGTCAGACGAAGACGAATTTCAGTGTTAGTATACTTACCGACTTGATTATTTGCTCTGAGTGAATCTAGAAAATTTTGAAGGCATACGTTTTTAACCTCGGCATACGCTGCCCCTTCAATGAAATAAATATTTTAAGTATTTCTCAATCGACGAAAATAAATGAAAGCGCATAGTAAATTTCAGTAATACGCATTGTTTGGATGACAATTAAAACTATTTGGAGTTAAAATAAAAAATCGACATACCGACTTTGACTTTTTATACCCTAAAGTCGATTAACCGATTAGTCGAAATCGACTTATACAACCCTAGTACGGATTCTTCATTGAATTTTACTTTAAGATTCGTGTACTTATATGTATTAAGGCTTTTTGTTTGGAGAGTGACAGCTATGCATGTCGGTCTGGCATCTCTGTGGAACGGAGCGTTGCTGGCATTCACCGTGATCATAGAGAAGCCAATGCAATGAGTGACAGTTTAGTGTGGACTTTTGGTGCGGTGGATCCTTTGACCCATTTTCCTTTCAAAATGAAAAATTTCGAGTAAAGGTGAGTGCAAATGTGGCCAAAGTATCCATTTACTCTGGCCGGAGATTGAAGACATGGATTTTGATGATCTTTGGTTTTAGTAACAGATTTTATATTTGGCATTTCTATAATTTTGTTATCTATTTTCGATTATGCTGCTTCTTTTAAAACTTAAAAAACAGTTTCATAACATGTAAACAATTTGAGTTTCCATCACATACGAGTCACCCAGTTATATGAGCATAGTCGAACTTTTGTTTAATTTATTATTGAATAATATTAAACAAATAAAATGTAATTATTTATTTTTTGCATGCCGTGGCGTTGTCGTCAGCGCAAATAAAAAGCGACTGCGAATTAAGTGCCGACAATTGCACGTAGTTGTTAAATGGAAAGGCGGCAAAGGTAAATAAAATATTTATTTTTTTTAATTTCTGTCGGCGCTCGTTCATTTGAGTAAAATTATGCAAAATATAGCCCATTATTTGTATTGTTTTTCCATTACAAAAAAATGGCAACATCAAATAGCATCAAATTTCACGAAACTATAATAGGGAGTCCGTTTGTATAAGTATGTATAGTAGTGCAAATGCTTGCAAAACTGCCTGTAGTTTTATTTTTGTTGTAGTGTATATTTTTTCGGACTCGACTTAATTTGCTACCCGTACCCATGGGCGCTGGGTTGCCAAACACCGGTCCATACAAATGAGCATTGATATGCATTTTCGATATAATTTGAAACATTGAACAAAACACATTTATGGCAAGCATTTAGTTTTGTAGATTATCAAAGGTTGCCAAAAATACAAAAAATATTATTTTAACGTTTACTAAAAACTTAAAGCGAAAGAGTTAAAAGTTTCTTTAAAACATATATTTGCAAATAATACGAGTATAGAATGTAATTAATGGTTTTCCTTAATGGAAAACGAGAAGATCCAAACCCGTCCACTGCAATCAAAGGAGCCGACATAGTAACTCATGTATTGGCTGACAAAGAAAGTTGCAATTTTTACGAAACAACAAAAAACTGCCCTCTGAAACGTCAGATTGGCAGGAATGATATTCTTTAATGTCAACCGGACATGAACTCAGATGAAATTGTGCGTTTTGCGGTCGTTTTCTCTTGAGACGCGAAAGCATAACAAATGTTCAACGCTTACACCGCCCACGCAACACAATTAGCCTTATTAAATAAAAATATTTTCATCGGTTGTACCCGGCCAACACATACACGCACTCACATAAACAATGATTTTGCCAAAATTACTTGGCAAACTTTAAGGCTCGCCCCCTCTACCCCTAATTATTGTGGTCGTTGTACGACGGACTTTGTGCTTACAATGGTGAGTGAGTGCGTACCTGTGCAAAGCAAGGACTTGTCACCTTTAATTTGTCAAGTTAATGAAAAGGGCAAACGAGAGGTCCTTTGAGTTTGTAATTGTTTATAAAGCTCTTAAAATTAATTATGTTGTCAGTAACGGTGAAAACGTTCAACTCAGCAACGCTGACTTGTGACGTTGACAATGCCAAGGAGAGTACTGCTCGAGGCGGCAAAGGATCCTGAGGACATATTTTCCAAAAAAAAACGGTAATATCCCAACAACTTGGAAACGACAAATCATAAAAATGCACTTTAAGCTGCTGTTATGTCTGCCAGGCTGGTCAAGGATAACAACTAGATTGTGTCATCAGATAATTAAAGAAATTACGCCAAGTGAGCAAGTATCGGTCTATTAGTTCGACTTACGTATATAAATATATATCGCATTTTAAAACCAATCTGACTAAAGGGGGCGTGGCAAGATTTTAAATTACATAACTGCACCTATGATTTGTACTACCATTGCCTCAAGTTATCGATTTTGATAAAAATCTCATATATGGTCGTTTGTGGAAGGAACTAGAATGGGGCGTGGCAACCCTTTTAGAGTTGTGTGTACAAAGGCAAACCCAACATATTGCAGAGCACAAAATTTAAGTAAAATTCATGCATTATAGGAAAAAGTAATGTGGGTTTCCATCTACGCTCGGATTGCCTCATATATGTGGGAAGTACAAGAAGGGACGTGATCAGGGCTCCAAATTTTGTCAGCTAGTATAGTTTGTATTTGTAACTACTAATTTTCAGCAGTATTGCGTCAACAGTATAAGAGCTAATTGCGAATACTAAAAGTGGGCGAAATGGTGTATTTTCATATACCATTCCAGACACTCTTTTTATAAGATCGTACAAGTCTGTTATTAAACTAGTACTGTGTTTCCATTTTAATCCAATTCCATGTACTAGTCAGCAAGTTGTATGAGTTCTCATTCTTCGCCTTTCACTTTTACTTAAGAGAGTCACGCCACAACGAATGTATTCGGCCCGAGTAGACTTGTCAGTTGCAATCTCAACTGGCGGGCGTCTAATTGAACCGTGTGTTCCCTTAACATCCCATTGAGGGGCATCTAACTATTCTCAAATTAGTGAGCTAAATACGATATAATTTCAATACTTAATAATTGGGAAAAATCTTGTAAAGACTACTCTGAATGAGTACCGCATTTACAAAGAAGTTGTTAAATGACTTCTATATTTGATACGAGATAAACCTTTAGGTCTTTAAGAAGTTTCACAAGAAAAATCTATATTGACCTTAAAATTACAATATCAGGGGTTTGAGTGAAATTGAGTATTTTGTATGGAAACGATAGTTACAAAACAAATTGATTCGCGTTGCCTGCGCTTTGTGGGAATTTCTTAAAGGAATATAATTGCAAACAAGACATTGGATCCCCCCGAATAATGCGGTTGAAGTAAAATAATCATATGTGCGGTAGTACTCGTATGTGTAATGAAACCCTCGCCAAACGATAGCATTACTTCCACCATAAACGCTGCCAAACGGATAAATTAAATCCAGACTGTTGATATAATTGGCCAACCACTATCTCCGAAAAACATGACATCCCACTAAACCAAATTTCCTACTTTTTTTCTCTCAGAATTCCATTTCATAAGTAGTTGGTTTGATATTCACGTTTTATATTTGTAAAGTAAAAAAAAACTCAAATCACTGTCCCCCGTCACAAATAAGGCAAACTTGAACAACCAAATCGGGAGCTGTGCTTGATTCGTATTTCATGTTGGGTGGGAGGATGCTCTTGGTCTTTTAGTAGCGGGTCAATATGTGGATACGGAATCCAATAAGTGGTTCCCATCCATATTCTGATTGTTGAAACAGACTTTTTTGTAGGGTGTTACTAATCTTCTGGTATTTGGGCCTACAGACTATCAAATTTCATGATGTGCCAAATCTTGTTGCAGTAGACGAAACGGACTTCAGCAGCGTCATGACAATCACAAGAAACGATATTGACTTTGGATGGGGTCAAACCATTTTTGCCTAATATCTTGATTTGTTCCTTTACACCATCTACGCTAAGTTTCGGCCAGGATAACAAGGTTCTTCTGTAGGACAAAGATAATTAGGAAATATTTTTACCAGAAATGTCACAAATCAAATATTATTGGAATCTGAAGAAATTTTCCGCTCTTAGGTCCGTTAGACCACAAATCGGAGGTACGGAACATTTGTATTGAGGTTATATCGAAACACGGCCCGATCTCGTCGATTCTCAATATTCTTTTTCCTGTGTTTAAAACATAATTTTGTTAGCGTATGCAAATAGGGCACTATACGATCGTTTCATATATGGCATTAACGTTTGATGATTTCGGGCATTTAGACGATTAAGTGCGCTTTTAAAATCTACGAAGTCTATTAGTTGCGAATCGAAGACTAATTTTAAAATGTCTGGCACTACATCATCACAAAATAGAAAGATGGTGGTTTTTAATTTATTTGGTTTATTATATAAATATTTTTTTTAAAAAAATGTGTTTTTTCCAATATTTCGATTGTTCTTGACGATCAATCTCAGGGAATAAAAACTAGAATAAAAAACAATATAAATACACAACTATAAGTATACCCAAACTTTGTTATTATAAGTAGTATTTGCGACTGAAATCTAAATTTTTTGTGCATGTTTGAAAACGGTATTTCTGTAAATGTGCGCTGTATTGCCGACGTTTTTTTTTATTTTTAAAAATATTGTTTCGGATTAATACATGGAATAAACAGTTTAAAAAGATATCGGGAAAGTGAATATAGATAATTTGGTGCCGGTGCTGAAACTTGAATCTATTTATTATAATTTGCCAGCGTATAATGATCTTAAATTTCAAAAAGTCAGCTAGCTCAGTATGATAGTTCCATAGACAGATAATTCGTTCATAAGTTTTATCTAAGCGAACAAACTTTATTTTGGAAAGTAGCCGAATTATCGACTGGTTCTAAATGTCGGTTACGTACATATGGGCATTTCCAGTGAAAACTCCACCGTGACCCAAAAAATTAAATGTTAATTCGTAGTTTTTTTTACTTTTTATGTAAAAAGAGAAATACTCCAAATTATTTTAATCAAAGAGTTTCCATAGTCACAAAGCCGAGATATCGGGTCAAAAATCACAGGTTCACGTTTTGGTCAGTTTTGTTAATTTCTAAGAGCATCTTCTCTTTACAATTTGAATTTTTCGGAGTAATTGTTCAGCTGAACTTTTATAGCAAAACTTTTGCTACAATAACAACCATTTATAAAATAAATTCAAATGAGCTAACAAAAATCCGTTAGCGGTATAAATTTAATTTGGCTTAACGGACATTTTAACATAACTTTAGTCCACAAACAAAAATAATTGACGACACAAGAAAAGCATACAACGCAAACAAAGTATTTTTTTCTTCTTCTAGTTGGTGTATGTCAGAGAGGGAGAGAGAGACAACAAGAGTAAGAAATGTACTTGGTTTGCATTGTGATGAGTTGTCTGTCAACCCTTTCGATGAAAAGAGTCGCAATCAGCTCTTTACATGGCCTTTAAGTATAACACAGCGCATTGTTCGGCGCTTTAAGAGCCTCCACTACACACACATTCGCGTTTACATGAACGCACCGCACACAACACAGCCAAGCCACATTCTCACACTACTCGGGTCACACTTTCCACTAAAACGAGTGCTTACTCAGCTATTACTCATGTCCTCGAGGACATCGTGTCCTGGTCTCGAACAAATAAACATTGACGAATTGTCTCATGTTTCTGTCTGTTACGCCTTCCACCCCTGTGCTCAAGGGCCAAACCATCAGAATTGTTTACAGTTAATAAACTACTCACACATACACACACAGGACACGCGGAAATCTTCTCTTCATCGACTGGCAAAACAGTGACACACACTTAGTATTCATAAAGAAGGCAATGAAAGGGGCCTCTACGAGGCAAATTCAAAAGGTTTTACGTGCCATGACCAAAAAGAATCAAACTACAAGAGATGTCATCGGCGAATTCGCGTCTCGTGTCCACGAGACTTCATAAAATTAAGTGGAAATAAAATAAATAATAATATGTACTCGTATATTAAGTCAATACATCGCTGCTCTGGAAAAATGTCTGTAAATTATCTGTTTCTGTTATCCCAGAAATATATCAGATAGAAACTCTATAAATAGGGCGATCAAATTACACTAGGCAAAACCCATTTTGTTTAAGTGGTGTTAACAATATTTTCTGGTGTATTTTGGTGACCTGGACTCAAAAAAATATTTGAAAAAATGTTTATGAATATTTGTTTTCAATTGCCATTTTCGTCGGATGTACCTTTATTATTTTGACTATATCTTTGGAACGAGTAGTCTGATGTTCTACTATAATTGTTATGAACATTATTTGATTTCTTAACCAATTCCGCTTATTTTCAATATCAAACATGTATATATAAATATATATAAATATATATATATATATATATATATATATATATATATATATATATATATATATATATATATATATATATATATATATATATATATATATATATATATATATATATATATATATATATATATATATATATATATATATATATATATATATATATATATATATATATATATATATATATATATATATATATAATCTAGCAGTGTTTTTTACACTTGTTTAAATATTTGTTGTTATTTCATTTCCATGTAATTTAAAAATATAGAAATTGAATTGCGATAATAAAAATAGTTACATAACGTGCAGGAACAGAAAGACATTCTATTCAAGAATATAAAAATATTTAGTTGGTGGCGATTGTCCTCAAGTTTTCTATATCGGGTCCAAGGTATTTATACTTCTGTGGCGTTCATGTCCTTAAAAGTTTATTGTACCTCTGGCGAGAGCATTTGGATGACAGCTGAGCTTGTTTGCGTTACTTTGGCAATAATCTCGAATTTCTTCCATGACGGTTTTAATATTTAGATCTTTGTGAATACTTGCGTTCCTAATGTACCATGAAGCTCCGACGATCATTCATAGGAAGATGGATTGTCTTCTCTGTAAAATTTGCATGTCCAAATTGGTTTGATAATATAGATTTGACCCGGGACCCATTGCAGCTGGTTTAATTTCAGTTTGATTTATTTGAGATACTTTTGTATTTATAATCGTATGATGTGACTAAGACGTCGGTTCAAGTGTATTCCCAGAATCCCTACGTTATATCTTCGGCACCACTGAGAGAACACGACTCCTTTCAGAGGGTGAACGGCAGGTGCGTCTTCTTACTTGCGTTAACTGCTTTTCTCCATTTTTGAAACCATTTCTCAAGTTTTCGAACGAGCATTTGTAGCGGACCTATGTGTTGAAGGGGAAGTTGGCATATCAACAGTAAAAATAATGTATAGAATGGGACCCAAAATTCTTCCCGCTGTTGTTCTTTTGGGATTGGAAAATGTGCCTTTTGATTTTACTTTGAACAACCGATATGGTAAGTAGCTTACGAACAGTTCATGCGGGCTGTCTGGAAATAATTTACATATTCGACCAAAAGTCCTTTGTGCCATATTTTGTCAAGACTTGGGAGATATCTATGAAGAGACCTAAGCAGTACTGTTTATCCTCGCAGGCTTTTCTTATCGAAGTTGTTATACGATGCAATTGTTTTACTGCGCTATGGTTGCCCAGAAATTTGAGCTGGTGCTAGGGAATTACGCAATACGCCTTAAATTAAGGTTTTATTTCTTTTTGAAAATTCTTCTACACAATTTTGGACAGCATTGCTAACAAGCTTATGGGTCGATACAAATTAATTTGACCAAAGTGTTTGCCAGGCTTAGGAACCATAATTATTACAGATTGTTTCCATGATTGAGTAAAATTACCGAGGCGTAAAATGCTGTTAAAAATAAATAAAATTGTTCTGAAAGCATAATAAGGAAGTTCTTTTCGCGTCCAACCCCCCATGGTGATTTTCGACATGTAATTTAGATTTCTCGTTTTCTTTGAGTCCTTAACTAGGTGGATTTGGGAGTACTTCGTCTATCATAAGTGGACTGATTGTGAATTTTACACGGTTTAGTGTACCTGTATAAGTACAGCTCATACTTTTAGGGTCGACTGCTTCGAGACAGTTTGCAAATTAGTCTGAGGTAGTCTTTGCCCAACCACCGTTTTGTAGACTTAGGGGTTAATCATGAGCTAGCGGCCTTTGTATGTTTTTTGCGATTTTTTTTTTTTTAAATTATAATCTGTTCCTTCTGATAGTTTCACGTAGGTTAACCCTGATATCTGATTCCTCGATTGTATTTAAGGCAGCGTTTTATTCTTTCCAGAAATTTCTAAGTCTTCTTCTAAGAGCTGGAGCGCGATATTGTTGTCATTCACTTCTGAACTTCCTGTTCTGCCTAATAAGTGCGTCGGTGTTCTGTGGCTATATATTTGAATTATGCTTTTGAGACGAGGGGTTTGTAGGAGCAGCTGTTATTGCGACCAACTTAGATACATTGTTACATTTTTTATGTACTCACCTGCCCAATTTTCACCAACATTTGTTTATATTTTGGGCACTTCGCGGGGAATACATATTACCTTTTAAAAGTTACATAATTCAGAAATACGTCTACCAATTTTCATGTACGAAATTTTTCACAATGTGCCAACGATTCTGCTCTCTAAGTGAATGACACCATGTGCTAAATTCAAATAAGGATTGCTTGCGTAGAGTGGGCCTTCCTCTGGCAGACAACAGTGGCAGGTAGAAGGCATGTACTGCCCCTCTGTTCGCTACTGGCGAACAATAAGTGGAAATTGTTTTATTACTTCGGTTGGTGATTAGCAAGATAATGCCAGCCCATCAAAGAACTGAGACCAAATTATTTGAGGACAATTCTCTTAATAAACATTTTACAGTAATTTTAAATTAATTTGCATATTTGTCATGATTTCCAGTGAACATTAACACATACACACTTATGATTAGATTTATATGTATGTATGTGTCTGTGTACTTCTTCTCGCACATTTACATAGAACACATTCGGGGCGACAGGAAATGTGTGCTTATAAACGAGTTTCAACCAAGTTTTTACAACAACCGAATCTTAATAAAGCCATTGTCACCACCCAAACTCTTATCGTCGCTCACTTGCTATTGAAGCTCAAACGCTATTTTCTGCATTTAGACAACAGCACATCTATTCTCTAAACGGACTGAAAAGATTTGTCGTTTTGGCGTTTCAAGCTAATGTCGCTAGGAACGAAATAGCTTGTGAGCGAGGATATGTGTGAACATGCAAGTGTACATACCGTGTATCCGTCATGAAAATCGTCACAGTCAGCGAATGTGCTGTAAAGGATACGTTAAATGTACAAGTATTTATAAGTACTAGCCAGACAAAGGAAAAACTTAGAAGAGTAAGACTGAGGCTCCCTCTGTTTACCACACATGCATGATTTGCTGATCTGAAGGAGCAATTCTAATGAAGATTAGAGTGGTCTAAATTTTAATGGAGAAGAAACTATGCCCAAAAATGCTCATTTGGAGTATTTCTTGTAGAATTAGATTTGTTTATTAGACTGTAAGAGACAATTCTTTTTATTTAATCAAGGCATAGAAAGACTGAAATAATGAGAGTGCGGACACCTAACACAAAAACAATATTCAAATCCCAACTACAGGTCTCCCATATTTTTTTCTTACCTTCAACCCTTATTTCTGACAGCTATTTCTCTACCTATATATGAACCCTATGGGTCCTGAAGTGATTTGTTGCTCTACCTTAGTAACCCAATTCCGATAGTTATACCCCTAGTAGTGTTTCATATTTCAAAAGCAACGAAATTGAACAGATACTAAAAAGTTGTAAAGGCCCACTGGGGAAACAGCTGGCACATTTTCAATCCAAAATTACTATAAGCTATCATCGTTTGAGATTTCTCCGAACCGTGAATATTTCGAGGAGTTGCAAACAAAACTACATATTTCGTATAACTATAACCCTTCGGTGGGGGGTAAAATAACCAAAAAATCTGATCGAACTCTGGATAGGCATGCTGCAGGCATTTCATATTACCAACAAGAAGCCTGTTATTGGTTGAAAGTCAAACGAAATGTACTAACTTACTTACGAGTAGGCTAACTCCACAACCCCTTGTTGGTCCGGGCCTGCTCAATAAATGATTTATAAGCAAATCGGTCTTGGGTGTGCTTCCTTCACTTTCTAAGTTAACGAAATCTTCTACTTGGTCTCTCCATCGGAGTTTCGGTCTGCCCTGTCTGCGTTTTCCGTGGTAATTGTCGTTTAACGCCATTCTGACGGGAGCATTTGTTTCCATTCGCCCTACATGTCCAAGCCAGCGCAATCGTTGTCTTTTAATGCGCTTAACTACATTCATGTCGGGATACATTTCATACAGCTCTCGGTTAGTCCGATGAATAACTACCCGCCCACGCAACTGAAGCTGTAGATTTTACGACGGAGTTTTCTCTCAAAGACTGCCAATACACTTTCATTCGCATTTGAAAGCACCCATGTTTCGGCGCCATAAAGAAGAACGGTGCATTGTAAAGCGTAATCTTCGTTTTTCTAGAGAGAGCTATGTTCTTAAGCTGTTTACCAAGCCCAAAATATCATCTATTTGCCTCGATACACAACTCGATACTTCGTTTCATTTCAGTGCTGACATCGTTGTTTTGGTTTATGGCGGCTTCGAGTTATACGAAGTCCTTTAATACTTCGACGTTGCAACTACCGGCCGAAACAATATCTTCTTTCGCCGCGGCGCCTTTCTAGCAGTTGCTTGCCTCATTTAGGTCTTGCCCTCATATACCATCAGACCCATCTCAGACGATTCTAATTAAATTGTTGAAAAAGCTCCAGTTACATCTTGGTCTGTTCTGCCGACAATGTCAGAGTCGTCTGCATACGCGAGAAGGATATGCCCCTTGGAGTTAATTGTGTCCGTTTAATTAACTTTTGCATTTTCTAGAATTTTCTTCATTGAGTTGTTGAAGATGTTACACGATAAGCTCTCACCCTGTCTGAGACCTCTTGTCGTAGTGAATGGTTCGGAGAGGACACTTCCAATTTAAACTGAGGATTTGGTGACACTTAGTGTCATTCTACACAGGAGTGCAAGTTTTGATGGTATCCCATACGCAGGCATGGTTTCTAATAATTTATCGGAGTGTCGAAAGCAGCCTTATAGTCGATAAGAGGTGGTAAGTGTTCATTTGCTGCTAGTGGGTATTTTCCAGGATTTGGCTCAGTGTAAAGACTTGGTCGATTGTTGTCTTATTCGATCTGAAATCGCACTTATATGGTTGGATCAGGACGGCGAGTTCGGGCTTCAATCTTTTACACAGTTGATAGTATTTTATATGATTTTGATCTGCCATTTTGTGAATTGGGCATAGTGCGCTTAGGTTCCAATACCGGGCATTCGTTCGGTCTTCAAGACTGTGCAAACTAGCTGATGCACGCACCTTATCAGCTTATATACTTATACAGCTCCGCTGAAATTCCCTCGGCTCCAGCGGCTATGTTGTTCTTGAGCCGGGCTTTTGCTGTTTTGACCTCTTCCTGGGTGGAGATGGATATTCAACTCTATCATCTATGATTAGTAACGTATGGCAGCCATCAGCACATGAAATGTATCCACGTTAAAATATTAAAAGAAAGGTCTCGAAGATAAACAAATGGTTTTAATACTTCTTAATGGTGCGCTCATTCTTTTACATCTTTATTAAGTGAATGCTTATAGGGGATGTGCTTATTTTATTGGGTGACCAACAATGTACAAACAAATGTACATACATATTTTAATACATATTTTTTACCCAAAAACTTAAAACTGCTAATACATTTTATAGAATAGTTTTTTTTTGTGGTTTAATCGAGGTGGAAACCCCGCCGCTAAACAAATGTAAGTTGTTTTTTCCCGGCTTTGTACCTGAATTACATCTGAGATAGTCGTTCACACTAACCATCACTAACAAATGAAAATAAATACTGTAAAGAAGCGCTAACATTAATGCATACATTACAAGTAAATAAAATTTAAGGTCAGGCTTGACCGACTATGAGTTACCCTGCACCATTCTGTTAAAAACAAAATATAATCTATTCGGGTATAATTTGTTGCTTCTAGACTTGTAGGACCTCAAATATGGTCCATGGCTGCAGATTCTAAAATTTTAGAGGACCTTCGTGTGGGGGATATGCGGTCAAGCTTCACCACAGTTAATAAATCGTCGCTCAGAACGTACCGTGCACAATTTGGGCGTTATGGGTTGTAATTTGTGTAAATTCTGGCTTATAGACTTCAAATCGAGAAGGACTTTTGTCATACTTTGTGACAAGTTTTGTTGGAATCGGGTGTAATTTGTAGGTTCTGATATCACGAAGGACCTTTGCATGGGGGCTATACGAAAATATGGACCTATGTTGCCCAGTTTCACCACAACTAATTAATAACGTACCATTGAACTTTTAAAGCTACAATACCTTAATTCAGGGAAACCTTTGTACTCGTAAGGGAGCTATTCGAAAACATGAACAAATTTCACAAGAGATATATGTTAGTCACTCTAAATGTCCTGTGCGAAATTTGGTCCAAATATGTGGCTCGGTAAAGATCAAAAGTATGTATGGTATTAAAATATGGACCAATGTGGAGTAAATTCATTTGGGTTCGTCCTTGGCCGAAACTTGAAGAATGTACCAAGTTTCATCAAAATCGGTTAATAATTGCGGACGGTCGTAGAGACATCATTCAATGGTATCAGATTAAGATTATGAGTCGATCGGAGTACTAACATAGCGTCTATCACCATTCCTTTAATGTGTTGCAAACATCAGCACTAGGGCATAATACCCTGTGCCACAGAGTGGTGTAGGGTATAAGTAAAGTTGCACTGCTGGCATACTTTGATGCTCGTATTTCGTGCAACCGCCAACAATATTTGGTTGTGAAAATCAACATGAATTCTGTATCTACAGTTTCAATAACCAGTTTCACCAACAATATTTGGTTGTGAAAATCAATTTGAATTCTGTATCTGCAGTTTCAGGAATAAAGTAAAGAGAGTGCCTCAAATGTGCTACAAATCGTAGTAAGCTTGTAACAAATTCGAGTATTTCATGTGCCGTGTTGTGATGGTTAATGCCCAAGACATTCAGTCAAATAAACCCAGGTTTAAATCCTAAAAAGGTCACCTAAAAGATTGTTTGTTCATCCAGTTTCCATCTCGTACATGGTGACTTGTCCAGTAAAAGTCGGTAGTTCGGAGCCGGCATCAAACCGAAGATCCCCGGTCATTGAGTATACGACTTAATAGTTCGAAGCTCTCTGATTTGATGTTTAAATTAATAATTATTAAAGATTTGTTAACGTATTAATGAATATTTATATTTATTATTGGTGTTTTAGGTAATGCCTCTATAACTTAAGCTGAATACGAATAAATATAACTGACATATTTCAAGCGTTTTGAAAAATGTCACCCATGCATTTTTAATATTAGATTTTGAGTTGGTTACTTTGGGATTTAATTTCTTTTCTCTTTGGTCCAGTCTTATGTAAAGTAATGAATGTTTGCATTCGTTTGTAACAAACTTGTCTTAAACTTACACTGTGAAAAACGTACGTACACACTTCTATCGGGTGATGAATCTAGAGGTATTTTTTCAATACGGGTTTTTGCACAGATTACGCGTGAATAGTGTTAAACTTAATTTTTTCGTTTCAGTATTGTTTGCCATTTCATCGTGGAAAGGCTTACACCGCCACAACGTCTTCAAATTGTGCAAATGTATTATGAAAATGAGCGTGCGGTGATAAACTGTTTTCGACCAAAATTTTGGCCCATTTCTGGGCCAGTTTCAAAACACCATTGAAAACAACCTTCTCAATTTTATATTTTTGGTTCAATATATTTATTCCCGTTTCAATATATATTCCAATGTGAAACATATGCCATAAATGACGAATATAAAAAAGCGGTGCCAGTACTTGTGACTTGCATTAAAATAATGTAAACATTTCTTTCACGCTTGACGTTTTAAGAGGGTTGAGCAATTTGTTTCTTAGTTTTTAGATTATTTTCATTATATTTAAATCATTTGCCATAGTTTAAAAGGTACAAAAATAATAATTTTTATTGAAAAAGAATTACTTTAACCAAGGGAAATTAAAAATATTTGAATAATTTGATTTATTTGATATTATTTTCTTATTTAAAAACAAAAATAATTGCGTAAAACCGTTAATATCTCGAACACAAAAATCCACTTGAAAAATAATGTAATGCAAATTCCACGTGCTGGCTCTGTTCTTTTATATCATATATGTACTAAAATCATTCAATGGCCAAAAGTATAATTTCAAAAATGTAATAAAAGGACAATTTTATTATTAATGGAGCACTGAAACTGGTCTAGCTTACGCTTGAAGCTAGCTTAAGCCAACATATTTTGTAATTCATATTAAAAGATAATAATTTAAATTTTTGGAGAGTGCATTCGCTACATTTGGATTCACACAAGTCAATGTGTTAAAATACACGAAAAACAAGTTTGGAGCATTTTACATGATGAACTCCACATGAAAAAGCTATCCACAAGATTTGTGCCGCGTTTGTTGACTTTGCCCCAAAAAATCGTCCGTTGGATCAATTCCGAGGAGCTTTTAGCGTTTTATCAGCGTAATCCAATAGAGTTCTTGCGCCGATTCATAACTGTGGATGAAACATGGATCCATCACTACATCCCAGAATGCAAAGAACAGTCAAAACAATAGATAGAAGCTGGTAAAAGTGGTCCCAAGAAGGCGAAAACTGTTAAGTCAGCAGGAAAAGTAATGGCCACAGTATTTCGGAATGCAAGGGGTATAATATTTATTGATTATCTTGAGAAAACGAAAACCAATAAATAGTGAATATTATTGTGCATTATTGGATCGGTTGAGTGACGAAATCAAGATAAAACGACCGCATTTAGAAAAAAAGTTCTTTTTCATCAAGATAATGCTCCTTCACACACTGCATTTTTAACTCAACAAAAACTGGCCGAATTACGATTTGAAATTGCTCCGCATCCACCATATAGTTAAGATTTAGCTCCTTCTGACTGAGGCATATTTTGAAGGTCTTGAACAATCTTATTTTTCGGATGGAATTAAAAAACTTGAAAAACGTTTGATGAAGTGTATTGAGTTGGAAGGAGATTATGTTGAAAAATAAATAATAATAACTCCAAAAAAAAACGGTTCTTTTTATGTTAGGCCAGTTACTTTTGCGGTCGCCCTCGTACATTTATGTACGACATCTTCGATTCAAAAAGTGTGGAATGTTGGCCATATGCTGGCTAAGAACCTCAAAGTGTTACAACCTGATGAATTTCGGTCCATTAATATACTACTGGTGTAGCAACGACATGCAAATTCTAGAATTTCGAGCTGCTCATAGCTGTACGACTTCCGCGATGAAGGTGTAAGAGGACATAAGGTTGGAATATGATACTAGTAATTTGTCTATATATTCTTTCTGGATATTTCTAAGGCATTTCATGGAGTTGATTATTCGATTCTTTTCAGCAAGCCGAAACTCTTTTTTGCCTTTGCATTATCATTACTCGTATGTGTTTTTTATAGATGGTTGTTAGTAATATGGCCTCATAGCTAAAGGGTATTTTCTCGAATGTTCTACACGGCTCTGTTCTTAATCCTTTATTGTTTAGTATTGATATCATGGCAAATATTTGTAACTACTAAAAATATTTAAGCTAGACCCACCTCTATGTGTAATGAACGACTCAGAATTACTAGCTGATTCCATTTAACGATGTCTGCCCGTCCATCCATCTAGTCAAACTACAGGTTGCAATAGTTGCCCGATCTTCATAAAATGGCAGAAGTAAGTTTTTTGGACCAAGGACAGATAGTTTTGAAATTAAATATCGCATCTTGATGAAATTTGGCACAAGTCAAGTTTGTAGACAAAAGACGGAAGTTATTGAAAGTGAGGGAAATCGGTTCAGATTTATATAAAGCTTATGTTTATCCGATTATATGTTGTTTTAGGAAGTTATTGAAAGTGAGGGAAATCGGTTCAGATTTATATAAAGCTTATGTTTATCCGATTATATGTTTTTAGCTTTAGAAGTGTTATATTATATCCAATCTTGGTGAAATTTGGCAAAATTGTGTGTTTTCGACTAAGAACTGAAGCTTTTGGAATTGAAGAATATTGTTTCAGATTTATTTATAGCTCCCACATATATGTTTATCCGATTTTATGTTTTAACCACTTATTATATCTAATCCACCTATTGCATGCAATGTCGATGAAATTTGACACAAATGAGTTTTTTGAACAAAGGACGCACGCTCCAGAAGCCAAAAAACACAATCTTGATGAAAAATTACACAATTCATTAGGATAGAATAGTTACAAGCTCAATAAAAATGGTTGATATTGGACCAAGTTTTGATATAACACCAGTATAAATGTCTCCCAAATTGTACATACAGCCGTTCTTTTGATTTTGATCAATTTGTGTATGAGGATTGAAAATCAATCAATATTGGACCATTTTTTGATATTGATACGAGTATTGATCATGGACTTAAAAAACGGTTCTACTATAGATGGGTACGAAATCATTACAAAATTTTAGAACAAATCCAAAAAACTTTCGAAGCTTGGTCCATTTAAACATAGACATATAAGTACAAAAATCTTGACTTTCACACACATTCAAATATGGCATTTACTTAAAAATCTAAAAACCTGTTTTCAATTCGCTTTTCTCAATATCCAGAAGTGCATGGTAAAATTAGTCGTCCACGCCATTCTTAAGCTTGTTTTACAATTTTTGTAAAGGACATCTTTAAAGTTTGTAGTCTCTCTAAAATACAAGCTTACGCGAATGATTTAGACCTGAAAATGCATATATATTTCTTATAAGTAAGACCAACCTGACATAAATCGACCTTTTATCTTTCCATCTTGGAAATTTTTCTCTTCAATATGTTTATAGAGAAAAGTCTAAGGGTCTCTCTCTGCACTAAGTAGCGAAGATCATTTCAATCAGTTGTATGTAAGTTATATACGTCGATTTGACCTATATCTGTTGCTTTCCCATTATTTGAACTATTCAGCCGAGTGTATGATAAGTTGGACTCTTCCACCATACAAAAGCTTCTAGTCTTTAAATGCTGTCTCATGATGTGTAGGGGGTAAGTCGATATGTCAGTATATGTGACGCGCAAAATAGAAAGGGACCTAAGAGTAAAAACCAGTTTTGTTTAGGAGAGCCATTTTAAAGATTTAAATACGTGTATCTTTGGAGTACCATCACTTTCATAAAACACGCATATCTCTGGGAGGGAACACTTTTGGGGCATGGGATCAGTCTCATTCGATGCTCAGATGTTGTCCACATCAAAAAAAATGAAAATTGATTTGTTTACCCTTAGGTCCCTTTCTCTATGCGCTGTCACATATGGTAATTCTTGATTCTGGACTGTGACTGTCAAATAAAGGTCGCCGTAAAATTCTAAAATGATGTTGCCATGTCGTTCCGCCAGTCAACAACTCCAGCAGCTTGTGATCCTAGGTACGGACATGGCTATAACGTCTTACAACTTTACAACGATCAATACTCGTAATATTTATAAATAATTTATTGGGTCTGCAATGAATATTTTGGGGTGTGTCAAACGGAATGACAAATTTAGTATACTATTCACCCTTCGGTGGAGGGTATAAAAATAATTTTATTTTTACATTGCAAATTATCAATTCCATACTGCACTCATATGTATGACTGGGTAGACCAGAGAAGTTTAATCAAAATCCTAGTTGTGTGGGTGGAAAAAGCTCCAAAATAACAGTATTCGTCCTCAGTAAAAATGCACAGTAAATGAATTTAAATTCAACTGTATCTTAGCATAGGGGACAATTCTGTAAATTATTATTTGTTTTAATGATTCTTGCAATTATGATTTATGTCGTTCAGTTCCAGTGACGTTTAAAATATTTTCAATCAAATCATAAATGTGACAGTGGCGAAAGATCAAATGTAACTACTAAAATTTTGTTAAGATTGTTGTCGTCTATAAGCTAATGTCCCCTTTTTATTTATTTATTTACCCTACGGCAAATTGGACCGGTACAGAAACAGTCATGTAATAGGTCCCTCGTGGGATCGGTCCCGGAAACGTTTACAAGGCTTTGTTTGTCATTGGAGGGAGTCAATTAACCCAGCTCAGATGTCATGTACAGATCTGAAAGGACATGTACCGTACGTGTCATTATAGTACCCAATAGTGAATGCTTCTCAGTTGTACCCATCACACCTGAAATATCTGTGTTAATTGTCATGGCGCTATTCTCGAAGCCGACTTTATAATAAAAGAAATGGACGCACATTATTTTAATTATACCGCGTTTTTATTAAAAATCCAGCTGAAATCCTCGGATTTTATGTGAGTATCGGATTTTATGTGCAAAGTAGGGAACCTTCAAAGCCCGCCGAGAATAAATCTAGAAATAACCAAAGTAAATTACAAAAACTATTGTCGACCTAGTGTTGGCATCAGGTGATAACTAATGCCTACACCTAATACATGGCAAAATCAGCAATGAAATTATCGACGCTTGCCTGAAAACAGCTAAACTCTTTTAATTAACACCTTTTTGTTTACAGTGTATAGAGCATAGCGTTTGCTACACTCAACCCTCTCCGATGTTCTCATGCGAGGGTTGAGCAGCACAAGTTTTACACGGTATGTACGCATGTAAATATTCCCATGCATGTGTTAGGTGACCATCGCCAAACGCGGCGGTGGATTAGTTTCAGCACATAACCGACAGTGTAGTTGAGATTTCCAACAAGCCAGGTTATCTAAACTTCCAGCAAACATATGGGTAAATCCAATAAAAGGTTACCTATTGGACTGGTACGGAACCAGTCATGTGACAGGTCCCTCATGGATAGGCACCGGTCCCAGTACCTACCCAACTATACGCACAGAACCGGCTTTGGCTTTGCCATTGAAGGGAGTCAATTGACACTACTCAGATACCATGTGATATATCACGAGACCGATTGTATACATCATAGAATACATATCGAAGAACCCATCGTATCCATCCCATCACATCGGTTTAATTTAACGATTAGTCTGATTGTTTAAAAAAATTGATCTACGAGTATATGTAAATTTTCATACAAATTTGAATCGATAACTAAAATCGAATTGAAAAGATAACTAAAATCAGCTGATATGTAAAATCTTTTGTGTGCGGTTTTATGTGCAAAATCATAACACGAATTTGAAATTTAAAGTAATTGACACCATTATACGATATCCTTACCGAATCAGTTCTGTGACAGGTTCTGCTTTCACCCATCCTCGATTCGATACATTCATGGTAATTGACTTTGCATTTCCCCTAGGGTAGGGACAGATTTTCAATGTTGTCAAGACTACTTATACAGGGTGTCCGTCGGGAAGGTATACTACTTTGTTTGTTTATAATTTTTGATTAAATGAAAGAGAATGGATCTTAAATGGATAAATATTTCATGTAATGTCGGCAATATGTATGGAATACAATATCAGATAAATGTCCGCCTCTGTTAGCCTCATAAATGCGAGCCCTTTTGAGCACATTTTTCATTACATTCAGCACGGCGTCAAATTGAGGTTGATGGATAGTTTGATGGACACTTTATTGAGCAGCAGTAATGTTTTCCGCCGATCTTGCAGTACGTTGTGGTCCAAGCTTGGTCCTATCAGCTACAGACCCTCATTCTTCGAAATCATTCACTACACGATAAATAGTGCGTTTTGTTGGCACGTTGTCTCTCCCAAAAATTTCACGTAACTTTCTCATCGTCACAGTAATCGATGATTGATCTGATTAAATGTCTAACGATTTATAAAATATTTCTCCATAATAAATTTGCCACATCTCTACTTCACGCATGGCGGCAAAACAAAGTAGTACACCTTCCCGGCGGACACACTGTAATTGTCAACAGAATGGGTAATATGTTTAACATTTCGAATAGAAAGAACATGAGCATTTTCAGTGTTTCCTTTTTTCCATTTTCCTTAAGAATCAAATTTGTTCTAAAATTATATATTTGAAAACAGCAATTGTGAGCCCATATAATTGTTTGTATAATGGGGAGTTGGGGCACGAGTTCTAGAGTTTCAGGCAAACGTAACCCTTCACTGCCTTCGTATTATCAGACAATTTTCACGCAACTGACATGTATTGCGGATAGTCAGCTAGTCTTCTGCTGTTTTTATACTGATCAGCAAAATTGCATGCACTTTTTGAATTCAAAAGCCAGTGAGCACGTTACAGTCGGTTGAAACGAATTAAGGATCGTGGCTAGATTTTAAATCTCTTCTAGATTTCCTGTCTTAAACATAATCTAACATCAATATCCATAACCACTCATTTTCACTACCATCGCCTAAGCGAACCGATTAAAATGACATCTAATGAAGATTCCTTTATGTGGAAAATACTTAAACGGGGCGTGGCAACAATTGTTGTCATATGGGTAGACAAGCTCAGTTGAGCAACGCAAATGCGCGAAAATGATGATCTAAACGTTTTGAAAAAATGTTTGTACTGCAAAAAGCGCAGTGTGTGATTGTTTCGGTCAACATAGCCGGTCATCCGGACTAACAGCCAGCCGTTGGTACAGACACTTCAAGATAGAGGATCGGTGCAAAACAAGATCTGGTTGGTATCTCTGTGGTATTAAGGGTAGGCCATGCAGCCGCAATCTCAGCAATTAAACATTTTCTAGAGCATTATATCCAACTTGCTATGGTCTAAATAAGATGGCATAGACTTGGACAGCGTGTGGCCCCAAGGCCCCACTAAACATGAAACAGTGGCCTTATTGTAAAAAAAGTTCCCAGGGCGCATTCTCTAGCGAAAGAACGAGGTCATATGGTCTTAATTAGGGTGATCAATTAATTTGCTTTATTTTTTTATTAATAATGTAAAATAAATATTGTACAAGTTTGATATATATTTTGGGTCGTCGTTAAATTTTAAGACGATGTCCCTCTGTTGGTTGAAAGGTAAAAACAGATCGCAATATTACTGATAGGTGCCCTAAACATATGTTTTAACCCATTTTCTACCACCGTTGTGTTTTCGCAACATGGACTTTTTGCGTAAATTTTGACTTCTTTTGGCTGTAACTTCCACAATTTTTATAAGATCTGATTTATATGAAAGATGCAAATTAAAAATTACAAATTTGTTCATTTTCAAGTAAATCGGATATGAATTGCTGAAGTTTTAGGCAAATTAATGAAAAATGTCAGAAAAATTTTATGTTCACGATATCTCAAAAACTATACGTAATGGGGCTCAAAGTTAATTTTGGCAGAACAGTGTAAGTCATCATGATAATCTATAAGAATTAGTTTAATCTTAAAAAATAACAGAAGAACTCGGAATCCGCACGATTGTCGCAACTCCTGCGACACGAAATCGCTTTCGTCGGTGAAATGCCATTTTTGTATATTTTTGCAAATTCAACTGTATTATTCCCAAGGAATTACTTTTTCAGCAGAATAATTAATCTGTTTTTTTACATTGGTAGAAAATGGAAATGTGGTGTGGTGGTTAGTGTACGCGGCTATCAAACATGTAAAACCTGGTTTAAATTCGGGTAGGAACATCTAATAATTATTCAGCGGAGGGGTATTCACCTCGTAAATGCCGGCGCCTTAACGAGTAAGATATTTATCGATCCATGTAATAACTTCTCTTTGAAATTCGTTAGCCGCTCAGAGCCGACGTTAAACAGTAGGTCACAGTCAGTGAGTATACGAATTATCTGGTGTACAGCTCGGTGACATGAGAGAAGTTTCCCTGGTTCCTTAATGCGATATTGAAGGAATTCAGTAAGTAAAAAGAAGCTCCCTCATTGATTACACTAATGATTATTTTTTTCATGCTAATGTTACCGCCAAATAAATATAATTTGACTAAAATATTTGAAGATTTGTTTCAAATATTACCTTTAAGGCTTGGGCACACTAAAGCTTTTTTTTCTCTTACGCTGCGTATTTTTCAATTTTCGGTAGTCTAAAAACCATTGAAATAAATGTGAAAACCTTCGATCAATTAATGAGAGGTCTTTTCTACACCGACCGGAAATGAAGAAAAACGTAGCGTAGAGAAAAAAGCTTCAATGTGCCCGGGCCTTTAACCAAATTATGAGTAAAAATGAGGTGCCAGAGGGGTATGTTAAAAGCCAAATAAAAAACATTTTGGAAAGCCTGTAGCTGTGTTGCCATTTTTTATGAAATAACCAAGCATTTGCCGCAACACGGTGTTCTCAACGGTTGCCTCGTGTTTACCTACTTACCGCAGGGATGTACAATAAGATTTTTCATGTTGTACTTTCCGCTTTTTGAAAATTGATTGATTTCGATGCCGGTGGTGCCACAATTCAGCAATTCAAAAAAGATGCTTATTTATTAAAATCTATTTTATTCACAAAAAAATTAAGAAAAATTAAAGTCGGACGAGCCTTAATCACTATTTTATTAAGCAATTCCCAGCCTCTGTGTGAAGCTTAATCAAGGTTGGTCTTTATACTTCTAGAGCAAGGAACATAGTTATATATAGCTACGTATATGGAAACATATGCTAATATGGTACAATTTTACTATGGCGTTTTATTAAAAGAAAGGCCAATATGGCCAAGCATCGGTAGGAACGGTTATAAGCAGCTTACAGATCGAAAAACATCAAATCAGGAGAGATCTTGATATGGTCCCAGTTAGTCGTGTTTAAATATTGGTCACTCATAACCTACCATGCACAATTTGAGCCTGGTTGTGTTTAATGTGGCTTCTAGAGCTGCAAGATCTCAAGTTGGGATGAGCCTTTGTGACAGAGCTATTAAAAAACATAGACCTACATGATCTTATTTCACAAGAGATGGGTGTTGGTCCGAATTGGTTGTCAAAGGTGACTTTTAGAGTGATAATGCCTGAAATCTGGAAAGACTATTGAATGGAGGCGAAAGGAAAATACGGACTCATAATTTCCAGTTTTACCGCAGTTAATTATTAATCGATCATTACCATGAACCATGCAAAATAGAAGCACAATCGGGTTTAATTTCTAGTGCTACATGACCTTAAGCCGAGAGGGGCATTTATGGGGGAGCTATTCGATCCACATGGATCGATATGGTTTAATTTTACCAGAGATAGGTGTACATTAAAGAACGATCGTCATTAATTTTTATGATATTCAAACATGAACCGATATGGAACAATTTCAATAAGTTTCGACCCTGGACAAATTTTGAACCATGTTCCAAGTTGCATCGAAATCGATTCATAATTGCTATAGGTACTTGATTACAACGGTAGAAGGACTCCTTATGCAATCGGACAGTGATCCTGAATTGATTGGTATACTTAACATGGGGTCTGGTAAAAAAATCAATTTTCATTTTTTTCTTTTTTTGATGTGGACAACATCTGAGCATCGAATGAGACCGATCCCATGCCCCAAAAGTGTTCCCTCCCAGAGATATGCGCGTTTTATGAAAGTGAAGTCGGCGATTCTGAGCGCAAATAGAAAGGGACCTAATCTTTAAAATGGCTCTCCTGAATAAAACTGGTTTTTAACCTTAGGTCCCTTTCTATTTGGCGCGTCACATATGATGTTACACACCTTAACGCAAAGCTATAACATCCCGAACCACAGCGGTGTGTCAAAAGACAACAAATCGAAACATTTTGTAAAATGTATCAAATATGCCAACATGAGCCGCGGTTGTATCACGGCACTTTTGGTGCCGAAAATAGTACAATTGTATAAACTTTTGCATCCCTGATTCACTGATCGGCACTTACGGTTTAACGCCGCCTCCGAGCGGCTGATGTAATTTATAGCGATGTTTTAACATGGCTTAGAGACAGATCTCTTACTTGTATAGTCGCTGTCATTTACGAGGTGTACGCCCTCCGCTGAAAAAATGCCAGCTGTTCTTACCCGGAGTTGAAACTGCGATTAATTGTTTACTTACCAGTAGACATGGTTGAAAATTCAAAAATTGGCCCAAGTTATTGGTTTTGAAAATTCTCTAATCTAAAACGCCTTGTGTCGCGTTACTCGAGGTTTACCTTCTTCTCTGAATATGTATGTATGTACGTTCATTCATCTGAACGTACTAAATGTGATGAAAACATTGACTAATCAGAGTTAATGCGAAATAACCAAACCGAAAGAAATTATTATTATGAGGGAGCCACCGCAGGCCAAACAAACCAAAATAAGTTCAACTCACAGCACTCGAACGTCCGCTCTAGCCAAATGAAAAGACCACATTCAGTTGCAGTCAGTGCGCATTTCGATCTACATGTGCTTATCGGCGGGACATTTTATTCAGACGACATTTTGTGTGTAACCGAAGTGGAAACATCCCAGAAAAAGTCTCTCTGTTTCGAGTCATAATTACACTTGTACAAAACAAAACATAACGATTGTATCTTGTCAAAGAGCAACAGCAACAACTGTTGATGCCACTTAAGGTCCGGTTAAACTAAAATTTTAAATAGAAAAGAAAAGTATGTGTGCTTGAGTTGCGTATGCGAAAAGAGCAAAAACATGACACGTTTGTGGAAAACACTCGTCAGTTTGCGGGAATCAACAGTTGGTCAATTCTAAAATGCAACCCAAAGTGAGAGTGGCTTAAAGTGTTTAGACGGCGGCTTCAACGACCCTTGCGAAAAGTGGTGGTCAGTTGTGGGAGAAGTAGCTGACAGCTGCTAATTTGTGCTTGAATCGAGGTGCGTTTATATAACACATACGAGTATTCACCGATTCTCGCTTCCGAAATCGAGGAGAGTGTGTGCGCGATTTATTTATATCGATTTGTTTTGTCTCGTTCAATATGCGAAACAGTCCAGCAACCACCACACAACGCAGGGCTATCTGCATGCATATGTGTATGTGTGTAAGCCATTATCATCTAAAAGTGATAATTGTATTAATTCTGATGTCAAATGATAAACGAACGAATTGAAACTAAAAACGACAATAACGAAGCGAAAAAAGTGCTTGTGCAAAGAGCTCTTAGTTATACCCGTATGTATGTACCCAGCAAACCAAACCTTCAGAATTCGGTCAGAATTCTGTACGACAATCGGCAAAATGTTCCGATTTCGGATCAGAATTCTTAGCGAGTTCGTAACGAAAAACATATGAGAGCTACTTCTCTGAGGAAATTCTGATGTTTTTGCCGACATTTCGAACCGATTTCTGATCGAATTCTAACTGTAGTCTTGGGAAATTCGAAAGGAAATTTCGATTTCTCGTATCGAATTCTGAACTAATTCAGAACGACTTCGGTCAGAATTCTGGCCTTAAGTCTTATTAAATTCTGATGTTTTTACCGACATTTCGAACCGAATTCTGAACGAATTCTGAGCTTATGTCATTGTAAATTCGAATGTAAACAATCAAAAAGAAAAAAAAATTGTTCTACAAAAAAAAAGTTGTAAAACATTTTCAAAAAGCGTTCTGCAGTTTCGCAAGCAATAATTGTGCTGTAACTATGTTTAGTGGCTATACACTTAAGGGCAACCAGTTTTGCATTTAACGAGAACTGCCAGCAGTAGAATTTTCCTCCGAACACAATAAAAATCCCTCGCACAACTAAGCTAACCAAACGTTCAGAATTTGAATTTAAAATATAAAAATATCTCAGACAAACAGTTAAGAATTCGTTCAGAATTAATTCTGACATGTCTGAACACAAGAACAACAACTGTAAAATATGAAGCAAATAACAAATATTTTAAACGAATAGACTACCTCGGATAAATAGTTCAGAATTCGTTGCGAGTTCGATAAGAGAAGTCTGAACAAAAAATTAATAAAAATCCCACAGACAAGTCTAACAGAATTCGGGCCGAATTCGTGCAGATATTTCGGAACATAATAAATAAAAAATTCTCAGACAAATCGAACAGAATTTGTAACGATTTCGGTAAGAATTCTCGATAGAGTTCAGCTACTGTTCAGAATTGTCTGATATCAGGTATTGTCGGCAAATTTGGTTTACTGGGTAGGTTCTGCTTACTCTCATACATAGACATACATACATACATATTGGAATATGTATGCAGACATAACGGCTCGAAAACAGCCTGCAACATCCGCCTGTCCGTCCGTCCTTCCGTATCGAAAAATATGTTTGTTTGCGAGCGTGTGTGTGTTTTTGTCTACTATCTGATTAATTTGTATTAAAAGATTAAAACGTGCCGTGTACGCGTGTGTGCGCTAGAGTAAAAGTATAGTGAGCACAGAAGTCATAAATACCAACAACAATGAAAAAAGAGTGGAAATGATAATGCAGACGACCCATGGATGCACCCCAAAATGATTCACGCCATCCACCCACTCGCACGATTGACTGGCGGTGTTAACAAATCAGGATTGCTTTATTTGGGGTATTCATAAAGTGACGTCTGCCGCTGCACCAGTATGTGCTGTACAACAGACTGACGTCAACGCTTTTGTACTTCTGATGAAACATTTTTTATTCGTTTGATAAGAAAATCTAACCGATATCCACAAATGTTATTGTATTGCAGGGTCCTGAATACCCATATATCCACGGACCTTAGGGTCCTAAGGCCAAATAACCACGCTCAATTTTGGAACGTTCAATGTCCCTATGGCAACGACATCCTTAACTGAACTTATTGTGAACCGATTTTCAAAAACTTGAGCGCGGTCTTTAGAGGAGGTTCTTATGTCGTACAAAATCTTTAATAACTCAGACAAATTCACAAATTCAAAAAAACGAAAATATCGATTTATGTGAATATCTTTTAAACTAGAGCGATTCTGACAAATCGGAGGCCAGATTAGTGATCAGCAGCCAAAATAAACTGCAGTTGACTATCAAATCTTCTGCCGCAGATTTTTCCACTTTTGTTGCCCAGTGTTTATCTTTGATAGTGGAAAAGTCAAAACAAGTGAAAAAATTAAGTTCGACAAATAATTTCGGTACAATATTAATATTTTTTAAGGGATCATTGCACCGCCCACTATTCCACCAGGTTGTTTTTTTCCATACCAACATCATATATATGGTACGTACAGGGTGTGCCAAAAGTTACAATGGGGTTAAAAACTTTAATAACTCTTTCGTTTATTAATTTTTTTCTCAGATTATGTAATATACAAAATATTACACTAAGTATGAAAAATAATGTCACTTAAATCACCCCCGATTTCAGCTTCGTTTTAGAGCATTTTCCATAACATATTTTCAAATTTGTGGCTGTAGCGTTCGATTTTCTGCAACAAGGTTGGCCTCAAGTTGCAGGATTGTCTCGGGCTTGTTTACATATACTTGCTCCTTTAAATAAACTCAAAGAAAATAGTCGGGTGCTGACAAATCTGGCGATCGCGCGGGCCAAATAATTTCGGAATTTCTGGAAATGGTTCGCTCTCCAAAAATGTGACGTAAAAGTGCCCTTGTGTCTCGGGCTGTGTGGACAGTGGCTCCGTCTTGCTAAAACCACGTCTCATGTCTGTATTCAAGAGCAGGACGTTAAAAATTTTCTATCATAAACCGATACCGCCCTCCGTTTACGGTTTCAGCACTTCCATCTTCATAAGGCCCAATGATATTTGCAGATGTGATCCCACACCATACTGTAAACATAATGGGTGTACAGTATAGTGTGAGATCGCTGATTTAAATAATTAAATTATATCATTCTAGTTCTTTGTTTAGCTGTTAATCTCTCCATTATTTATTCTCCAAGTGTGATTCATATAATCTAAAAAAATAAAAAAAAAAAAATATATAAACAAAAAAGTTATTAAATTTTTAAACCCCATGGTAACTTTTGGCCCACCCTGTACATACCAACTACTTTCGTCTAGTTCGTATTAGTTCATATGTCTTTTACAGTTCAAAGTTCCACGCCCATTACTTTGGCAATTAATGCGATTCTCTTAAGTAGGCGTGACCCTGCCCGCTTTTTAACTAGGCTGTGTTTTGTCCCGTGCCAATATCATATGTTTCATATATCATCGTCATTTCTCTTTTCATGAGAAATGGTCATTCTAAGTTCAAGATTGTCTGGGCGGTGTAATGCCGCCTTGTCCTATCACATCAAATTGTACACTACAAGTATAACCTGATATATAATGTGAACATCCAACTAAAACACGCACGATGTTAGTTGTAAATGAAACAAAAAGTTTCCAGAGCATCATCTTAATATTGACATTTTCATTGGAAAGTTTGACATTTTTTAGCATAAACGTATTCAGAACGTTTTGACGTACGACCATCGTTTGTGTTGTTTACAGTGACTTGTAAAAATCAAATTTGGCATAAAAAATGGAATTAACTCCTGAACATTTTCGTGCGATCATTTTTCACAACTTTCGACGTGGATTATCACCCCAAAAGTGCATCGATAAACATAAATCTTTGTATGGCGACGAATCACCATCCTATAGCACTGAGAAAAACTGGTTTAATGAATTCAATCGTGGTCGACGCTTGCTCAAAGAAAAAGGTCGACCTTCACGACTAAAACGTCCGTTCTCCAGCATGATTTTTACACTTTTGCATGCGCTCAAACCAATTGTCGAAGCACTTTTCCACTCAGATTGAGACACCTCCAAAACATGGTTTTTGAACGCTTCAACAGCATCTTCGACGAATATCGTTGACCACGAATTTTTTCTTGATGTGCGGGAATAAAAATAAGGCATTGGGTGCCAAGTCAGACCTGTACGGCCTGGTTTGAGCTCGCATTGTCAGGGTGCACAATGATTCGTCTTCTCTTGTTCGTTTTTCGAATTTCTCTGAAGACTTCAGGCAAACAAATTGTAGTGTACCACTCAGAACTGACCGTCCTACGTTCCTCAAGCGGAACAGTCGCCACATGACAAGTTTTGCCTAAGAAACAGCCGACCAATTGCTTCGAAGTGCTTCTTCCAAGAACAACTTTCGTTGGATTTGGCTAGTCTTCGAATACCCACACGGTCGATAGCTGTTTTGTTTCGGGCTCATACGCATAGACCCATGATTCGTTACATGTGGCGATTTTATAAACGTCTTTTGAAGCACCGCGATCGTATTTTTTTAAAAAAAATTTGCACCAATCGACACGAGCCTTTTTTGGACCGATTGTCAAATCAGAAATATATATAGCAATCTCGTGTTCCTCGATATATTTAATACTTTTACCTAAATAACCCCCATTTACACGATTTTTTTATTTATATATATTCAATAACTTATTTGGACAATGTCTTCTTACATTTACTTTTAAAGACCGCATTTCAAACAGTGATTTCAATATCATGCCGAAAGGTATTGAAGATAAACCAATAAAAAAGTATGTTATTTCCTAAGAAACGAATGTAATAATCATACATCGATTACGTTTAGATAAATGGTTACTAATGCATTTAGCATTCGTAATAAGAAGGATAGGAAAAAATGAAGACTTAATCAGAAAGAGTGTAGCTGCTCGAACTAAAACTAGCTTTTTATTGCGGAATATACAAATTGAAAATGTGGAAAAGTCATTAATGATATGGATAGTAGATCAATCACAAATAAAGGAATTCGAATTTATTAAGAGCTAAACTCTCAGCTACCACCAACAAAAAAAAAACAGTTTTGCGCACGATACACGATAAGAACAAGAATTTGAAATATAAAAATACCTCAGTTAAGAATTCATTCAGAATTAGTTTCGATATGTCTGAACACAATAACTGTAAAATTTGAAGCAAATAATAAAAATTTTAAGCGAATAGACTACCTCAGATAAATTGTTTAGAATTCGTTAAGAGAAGTCTGAATAAAAAAAATTGATAAAAATCCCGCAGACAAGTCTAACAGAATTCGGGGCGATTTCGTTAAGATTTTTCGGAAAATAATAAATAAAAATCGTCAGACAAATCGAACAGAATTCGTAAAGATTGCGTTAAGAATTCTCGATAGAGTTCAGATATTGTTTAGAATTGTCAGATATGGGCAAATTTGATTTACTGGGTACATACGAATATCTTGAACAATTTTCTGAGCTGAGTTAGCCCATTCTTATACTCCTGATCAAATATTTGGCGCTGACAAAACATAAATAAATTGGAACTAATAAAAAAGCGAAAGTCGGGCGTGGCCGACTATATTGTACCCTACACTTCTGAATGTTCAAAAATCCAACTGAAAATATAATTTGAGACCCCCTTAAACGGGCTCTAAATTAACTCAGATTTTAAAACTTATGTCATATTTGTGAGAAAATTTCCTCGGTTTTTGGTAAAATCGGTTAAACATACATACATCTGAATAGCATCCGTCGTTGGTACATGGAACTTACTTGTGCCGAATTTCATCAGCATATGTGACTTTTAAAGATAAAAACATAAATAACTGACTTGTGCCAAATTTCATCAAGATTGGATGCAATATCTTGCTCATTGCACTAAAAACATAAAATAAGATAAACATGTGTGTGTGGGAGATGACAGACTTCATTAAATGGAATCAGCAGGTTCTTACGCGCAGAGAAAAAACATGGTTACTATATGGTCACGGCAATAATAATATGTTCTCTGCAATAAAAGTATGTTCGTCGCAACCATACGATTGTATATTGAATTTAATTTTAACAATAGTATGATTGCCGCAATATTTTTTTTTTTGAAATGTAACAATAGTATTGTTGCCAAATTTAATAATGAAAATATGGTTGTAGTAACAATATTAATATGGTTGGTGCGACAAAAGTATTATTATTTGGGTTTTATGTTAACAATAATATTATTACGGCAATCATAATGTATGATTGTAATTTTTCTTCATTTAAAAATGCTTTTTAGAACAATGTTATTATTACGGATCTAATGCAATTTTACGATAGTACTTTTTATATGGAAATTAAAAATTTTCAAACAAACTGCTTTTGCTTTGTTAAACTGAAATGTTTTAAACAAAACCGCTAATGTTTTTTTAAACTAATTTTTTCTACTGTTAAATAAATCACTTCTATAATTTTGAATTTAATATATTTTTAAATAATCTATTGTTGACAACTTAACCCAATTCTAATAAATAATATTGGGGATCATAGTATACTTATATTTGTGATCATACTATGATTGTAGGGATCATAACATGGTTACGTGTGAATCAAACTATGGTTGTGAAGATAATACTATGGTTGTATGTGAAACATACTATGGTTGGGAGGATCATAATATGGTTGTGGAGATCATATTATGGTTGTGTGTAAATCATACTATGGTTGTGGGGATCATAGTATGGTTATGTGAAAACCATACTTTTGTTTTAAGGATCATAGTATGGTTGTGATGGTTGCATTTGAATCATACTTATATTATAGGAATCATAATTTTGTTGTACCACAACCATACAGTCAACAGTAGTATTATCCTTTTCGAATATTGTCACCACAACCATACTTTTTTTCTGCGTGTATACGTCAATTGGTATACTTGAAGGTGGGTCTAGCTCAAATATTTTAGGTACTCGTATTTACAAACATTTGCCTTTTAATAAATACCCCGTTCTAGAGAGTGGTGCCGAATTTCAAAAGATGCCAGAGAGAACCTTTGTAGCAAAACCCATTAAATCCGCTAGTGTCTACACGCAGAGAAAAGATATGGTTACACTATGGTCACCGCAACAATAATATGTTCTCTCCAATAAAAGCATGTTCGTCGCAACCATAGTATTGTTTTTTGAATTTCATTTTGACAATAGTATTATTGCGACCATATTGCTATTGTTGAAATGTAACAATAGTATTATTTCCAAATTTAGAAATGAAAATATGGTTGTAGCAACCATATAAACATGGTTGGTGCAACAAAAGTATTGTTGTTTAAAATTTACGTTAACAAAAATATGATTACGGCATTCATACAGTATGGTTGTGATATACAAAAAAAAACACATACACACGATACAGTGAATGGTTGCTGTCTATTAAAAAAGACAACAACAATCGGAAGGCAGTTCGAGGAATTTTTATTGTGTTTAGTTTGTTCGGTGAAATACTCTAATAACGACTGGTTCTCGTTTATTTAAAATCTGCCTGCACTTAAGCATATAGCCATTGATCGTGGTTTAATCACATTCGTTACTTGGTGTCTACGGATGGTGAAGTAGCATTCACCCCTGCTGGAAACTTAAAGTATTTTTGACCGTTGGAATATATATTTTTGTTTCTTGAATGAAATGTTTAATAAAAACATGGCTTCAATTCTGGCTATGAGCTAATAGTAATGCAATTTAATTTAATAAAAACAATTTAATAAAAACCTCTATTTTTGAATAACAACAATAACCAATCCTAATAAATAATCTTGGGGATCATAGTATGGTTGAGTGTGAATCATACTATGGTTGTGGAGATCATAGTATGGTTGCGTGTGAATCATACTATGGTTGTGAGGATCATACTATGGTTGTGAGGATCATACTATGGTTGTATGAGAAACATACTATGGTTGTGAGGATCATACTATGGTTGTGGGGATCATAGTATGGTTATGTGTGAATAATACTATGGTTGTGGGGATCATAGTATGGTTATGTGTGAATCATACTATTGTTGTGAGGATCATAATATTGTTGTGTCACAACCATATACCCAACAAAAGTATGATCCTCTTCGAATATTGTCACCCCAACCATACTTTTTTTCTGCGTGTATACTTTATAACTGCAAAAGATCGCATGATTGTTATCTGTTCCAACGCTTTCGGCGATTACATAATGAGAGCATTGGTCATAAACAAAGCAAAAATACCATTCGCATTAAAGGATTGAAAAAAAGACTAACTGAACGTTTATTGGATGGCCAAGAACAAGGCATGGCTAACTGCTGTGGTTTTCAGCCACTGTTTTCATACCATGTTTGTTCCAGATGTTAATCGACAACGCGCTTGGTCATCCAATTGACTTAGAGGATAGGCCATTAGATCAGTGTTTTATTCAAACTTTTGCGCCATCGTACATCAAGATATCTTCTAAAACTGATAGCCGAACTTCTTTAACTGTTTAAGACATACTGGAATAATTTAATTTTTAAACCTGTTGAGCACTCAATATTGAAAAACAAGCCTATAAGAATGTTGGAAGAAACTAGGCTTTATGAAAAAAATCGTATACCTTCAGAACCATTGTAACAAGAATTACCTGAGATAATTAGTTATGCTGATACTATTGAAAGGGAAGGTTTTGATAATTTATCGATGTCTTTTGTTTTACAATTGTAAATGACGAAGGAGAAGAAAATGCGAAAATGGTACCTTTTTTATAGTGAAGGTTTAGAAATGTGCAGACTATTTTCTAAGCCGAAGACCCGAATGGCAAGAGGACAGTCGCGTTCTAAAGCCAAGGCTTGGCACAATAACTGGAGATTTGAAATTAATTAAACAATAAATCAACACAGCTGATAATTACAAACTGTACTTGCATATCGAAACGTCCTAAACTAGTTCCATATGTATCAGTAGCCTAATAGGAAACTACAGATTACTATCTTGTGACGGTGAATAAATTAAATAATGTTATTAATTAGTATACGAGTATTAAAATGTACGATATGCTTTGTGATATACGGCCTCTTTTGTATGTTAAAATTTTAGCTGAAGGTCCAGGATTTTTTTATTTGTATTCTAACATTTTCAATAATTTAATATATCGTCTTTTGCATTAACTTTAAAAATTTCCTATGATGCCTTTCGTAATTTCTAATAATACAAACTGGACCTGGTGGTCAATTATTTACTAATTTTTTTAATTTTTACACTAGTTTCCCTAAAACTCAGTGTATTTTCGGTGCATTTTCTTTCTTTACTAAATATTTTAACATTTTTTCATGCATATTTATTTATGTTAGTGCATTTTATTCCGATACCTAGTAATTTAGTATCGCGCACCTCTCCGCCATTTTTTTTTTATAATTTCTAACATTTTAAAGAAAATGGTTTATTTTTTGAATTTAATAAAATGTATGGCTATGGATTGTTGGCCTATGTAGATACACTTAATTCATAATTAGATGACCTCAAGACAAACTATTAAAAAGAAGAATTTGAAAAAATGTCAATGCCAATATTTTACGATCTGTAGTTATCGGGTGAATCTGTACCCTTTTTTAAACATTTTTTACTTTGTAGGGACATAAATACTGTTACACACGTTTTATGCTGTAAAATAAAAAGTACTGAATGTTTTGGGACCAAATATTTTTTAATATATTTATTGATGTATATTGTATCCAAAAATAATCTGCTTATTCGAAATGTCCGCCTTTTGCCTTTACACACGCCTTAAGTCGCACTGGCCAATCTTCTTAAGAGATCCAATGTTGGGGTATCTTTTGTGACAACCCTTATCCTCTAAAACCGTCCACAATTTGTAATCCAATGGGTTCAAATTTGGACTGCCTGAGGGCCATTCTTCAGAGGAAATGAACGCTGGCAAATTGTTTAGAGGCCAGGCCTGGGACGTTTTAGTCTTATGGGCCGGCGCAGAATCCTGCGGGAAAGTCCATGGCTAGTTTTAGAACAGGGAATTGTTAACTTCACAACAGCTTCCAAAACGGTTTCTTGGTAAACTTTGGCCGATGTTTTGACTCCGTGTTCGCAGAAATGCAGGCCAGTGACCCCATCGTAAGAGGCACCCCACCAAACCATGACTGAAGCTGGGTGATGGTCTTTTTCCACCCTTGGGATTAGTTCAGATGCTTCGGTAGATGACCGCGCATAAACTTTTATCATTTTGCTTGTTAAATTTTTCCTGAACGGTAAAAAATTTTCATCGGTGAACAAAATTTTTCTGTGCAAGTTATCAGCGTGCTTCACCAAAAGACGTTTGACTTTTTCAATCCTATTTTTTTTAAAGCTGCAGTCAATAAATGTCCGGTACGTCGTTTGAAAGCCCCAAGTCCCAAGTCTTGTTTAATGGTTCGACTCATGGACTTTTGCGTGATATTGATATCACGGGCCATGATTTTCTGTTTTTGGAGCGGATTTCTGTGAATTCTTGATTTAACGGCTTTGATGACATGCGGTGTTCGAACAGAGCGTGGAAGGCCCGACCGGTGGCGGCATATTACATCTCCAGTCTCCTCAAACAGTTGTATGCATCGGTATACGAACACGCGGCTAATCCCTAGTGGCCGGAGCGTTTTGAAAATATCGCTTTCATTTTCATTTGAAAGTTGAAACAATTTTAAAATCCCGTTACAGACTATCGCTATTGAGGTTAGCTTTCAAAACCCATATGACATTAACGGGATATGTTCAGTTCTACTATGTAAATGGGTGTGTTCAATGTTGTAATAGTATTTATGTCCCTACTAAGTACTTTTAAAAATTAAACATTCTTTAATTTGCCAAAAAAAATACAAAGGGCTTTAAAAAGTGATAAAAATCTGTAAGTTTTGAAACGCAGACACTCTTAGTAGCCACTCGTTCACATTGTAAGATACGGTTTAAAGTGCTCTTATTACCGACGCTAAAGCACAACGTTTTTGAAATTATCTTTGGGAATGAAAACAGATCGAATCTGAGTTGTGTCGCGCTTGCACGAAATGAACGATATGAAGAGATGCGATTTCCCATTAGCCGAATGTGTAGGTTTTTACATAATGTGCCTAAGATTGTAATTAAACAGATATTGAAATGAAAAGTACTCGTACATACTAAGGACAGATTTTTAAAGTTCAGTGATCCCTTTATGGCAGGTCCTTTCCTACACCTACCTAGTATTTTTTTTGTTATTCTAAAAGATATAAAAAGTGTTATGTAAATGTATAGATAGAAATTTTTATAACGGCAGCAACGAAAAGAGTGCCTTTTAAATGTAACAGCCGAACTTTGGATTTTCCTTGAATCGACGTTTATAAAGAGGGCTGATAGTACGCCTCAAATATATATATGGGGCATTCATGTCAGGTGACCCAACTTTTGGAATCCATGTCTTCCGATCGGTTTGAAACTTGCACCAAGGTTAGTCCTCTTAGATAGTGGTTTAGACAAAAACTTTAAAAGAGATCGGTCAAGTGCTCTCTGAGATTTTTTTTCTAAATCGATTGAATAAACAGCTATCTAAAACATTCTGGGCAAATTTTGAAAGGAAAAATAGTTACTTAGGTAAATGGCTGCGAAAAAAACACCTGTTAAGCCAAAATGTCAAAATTCGACTCCTTCTAACTCCTTGGCCGATCTCGTTCAAAGTTTGTGTCTAAACTACTATTGTGAATGCTTATAAAGTGCTTGCGGAGTAAGAAGTAGGAGCACGCTCTCTGAAGTTTTAGGCAAACACAACTCTTCATCCCCCTTGACATTATGAGCATTTCCTCAACATCATTTTCACGCAACTGGCATGTATTGAGGATAGTCTAGGTCTAGCGATTACACCATATTGATCTGATTTGTATCAATACCATTCGAATTTAAAAAACAAGTGAGTCAGACACAGCCGACAGTTTCGACTTATACCCTCATCCTTAAGGGTTAAGTTAATCTAACATCGATTTCCGTAACCACTCATTTTCACTACCATTGCCTGAAGCTTACTGTTTTAACTGAGTCGTCTATGTGGAATGTACTAATACGGGGCGTGGCAACCATTAGTGTCTTATGCAAATACAAAGATGAAATAAACTTGTTGCAGAATACAATCGCAATTCATGCATTAGATTTAAAGGTATGTGGGTTTCAATCTACGCCCTGATAGAGTCATTTGTGTGGGAGGTACAAAGAGGGGCGTGGATGTGTATTTAATTTCTCGTCAGCTAGCGTTCTTTATAATCGGATTGCTAATTAGTATTTTGCAGTATATTAACATGAACAGTATTAAAAATAATAGGCGAGTACCAAATGTGGGCGGAATGGGGCATGTCTACCACACTTTTCCTACGTGCGTACATAGATGTTATGAAAATATTTCGGAATTCAAAATTTAGGCAAATTTCATGCTTTAGGTGACAAGTAGTGTTGGTTTTGATCTACTCTGAAAAAGGCTTAATTGTGAAGGGGTTACCAAAAGAGACCATAAACCCAATTGTTGACAACAAATCTACCATTTAAATGAATTGTTAATAAAAGCACGATGAAGTTAATGAATAATATAAATAATATGCGGACGTTATACGCAACGTATCGTCCGCAACAGACAACTTAAAAATATATCTTTTTTGTTACTACGCAAAATTCTTTTTACAAAAACTTTAATACAGGTTGACGTCCAAAACTACTTCCGTTTGTTGTAACGTCCGCAACGGCACTTTCAGCACGAAAATTGTTTTTCAAAAATGGTTAATTGACATTTGTTGCTGGGGTCTGAAGATGGTGAAGTAACATTCACCAAAAGCCACCCTGCTTGCAACTAAAAGTTTTTCGACTGTCTTTTGAATAACTTTTTCGTTTCTCTTTAAACAAAATGTTCAAAAAAAATACAGTCTCTAATCTGACTAAGCATAACAGACCAACGATACATACCAAAAAAACAGACACACACACAGATGGGGCACGCCGTTCGTCCTGAGTGTCTGTTGAAAGCACGAATCAACCTAGGATCGTGAACTTTGCGTGATTATGGTTTATAATCAAAAGCTGTTGAAATTGTAAATGGCTAAAATCGGACCAGAGGGAAAAGTTTCCTTTTAAAGGACCTTGATACATAGTACACTTTTTTGAGTATTTGCTCAGAAGCTCATAAATATTTGTGGACGGACAGTGGTTAAAATATGTACTGTTATTTAGGTCGGCACTTAATATTGTGCTGATGCTGCACGTTTTGACTGATGCGACACAAAAGGGCCCAAAACCGCACCATTTTTTTGTGTCTTAGTAGCGTATGGACGGTGGAGGGTGCAAAGGGTTTTGCCTGGCCGAACGTAGCGACATTTTACTTGTTTATCCTGGTATTACTTTTCGTCGCGAAGACTTAAAACAAAACAAAAAGAACAGTTCTCGTACGTGTTCATATGTACCACTGTAGTCAGATATAAAGTTTGTCATCCTTTTGCATAAAACGAAAGGATGCGATGCCTAGACTTCTGCTTGCAATCTCACTGCGAAATGGAGTTCATTGAAGTACAAGAAAATATTAATTTTTTTTCTATTTTGCCCCTTTACACAGAAGTCCCGAGGAACGCATTATGGATGATGATGACAACAAATTGGTTTCCGGCGAGATACACAGGCGTAGCCTAAGTCAATCTCCGTTGGAGCATGCAGCTAAAATGTTTATGAACAAGTTGGACACAAGTACAAAAGCCTCCGACACTATTGGGAACGTGGTAGCATACACAATGACGGGCGGAAGCGACAGTCCAACGGCGCACTGCCACCCGGCGGCGAACGGAACCGGAGATGAAATCTATTGCAGGGATACAAATGAGCAGCAGTTGGAAGAACGCGACGACGTCTGCGGCGAAGGTGGCCAAACAAACAGAGCAATTGAAATAAATAGCGACGACCCCAATGACAGGCACAGTGACAATCGCGATGGGTTGGTGAATGGATGCCTAAGCTTCGATGGCGATACCGACACTATCCTTGACAACGACAACGACATCACCGAAAGTACTGAGGTAATGCATTGAGTAGAGTAGGTTCAAAGAATAATAAGTGAAATCCCTTAACTTACTCACAGTACCTCGAAGATATGTCCAAAATACCGCGGCTTCCCGGCGACGGTGCCCAGATGGAAGATGAGACACCCTCCTCACTGCGTGGCTCGATATCAACCCTAGCGGCTAGTTTTCGCAAGCCTCGTATCAGGTCCGGAGTGCCGCTGCGTGTTCAGTCTGTGCGCATTATGGAGAGAAAAATACGCCATGGTCCGAAGAGGCGAACAGAGAGCTGCAGTGTATTTGGCAATACGAATTTAGGCAAGTACTTTAGATGAGTGTGTGTGTGTGTTGAGCGTCGTAAAGCTCGGTCATTCATCAGGATCCGGGTAATATTGGAATGGGTAAAAAATATAATAGACCTTAGTATATTCAGCCGCAAACAAGAAATGTCAAAAATGGCCTATTATCGTTTATTTACAGAACAAAGCGATTTGAAGACGCATTCGCCTCATCATCGTAACAGCGAATACGAGCTAAAATTGTGATGGTCAGTATGTGGACCTTAATTAAAAAATTTGGTTTAAAAAGTTTTAAAATTGTTGTCCGAGAGACATGGCAGTGATCAACAATGCAGGGGCACTCTCGCTTTGTGGACTCCGAGACTTACAGGCTAGTCCCAAAATAATGTGGTCCACACAATTTGCATACCGCGGTACAGGTTATTTTGGATTGTTTGTAACACGTAAAACTAATTTAATTATATTGAACAATTGATAATCTGTGTCTGAGTCCATTTAGTGGGGTCTGCTCCATCTATCATTGTAATCAAAGTACTGATCGCATATGTAAACTCATTCTGAATTTTTCAAAAACAAACCCAATTTGATCGGCCCATGTTTTGATATCACACAAAGCGGTTCTTTGATTTCAGACTACTCATCCGATTCTGACCAAATGTACACAGAACATTAGAAGCGACTAACCATCAGCTCCCATGTAAAAAAAGTATTATGTTTAAGATGAAATAAACCAAATTCCCCATTGGTAAATAACCAGGGCGATGCTGAATACTCGCTGTATTCTCAAAGGGACTTTGTAATGTTAGAGCAATGGTTGGAAAGTGTCAGATATGAAGAGACCAATACTGTCTGTTGTATGAGGATCACGGCATCAAGACAGTGGAGCTCCTTCTATGATATTATCCATTCTCCAAAATTGACGTAGATAGTAATTGCTAGCTAGGGTGCGATATCCGAAAGATATAGAGGCGCTATAGTTATACTCGTACTTCTCTGATACTACGAGTCTAATATGCTTTACAAACGCTCTGGTGTCATATTTCAAAGCTGTTACATATTCCAATTTATCACATACAAACAACAGCCACAAAGAACTGCAAGAGTTTGCACTGTGTTTAAACTTTAAGCTAGACCTAGGTACAAACAAGTCCTTCTAAACTAACCTCGCAGTAGGTAAAGTAAGTCAAAATACTGTCGTTTTGAGATTTACAAAAATGTTTGTTGAGTGCGGTGCCAGTAAAAGATTCAAGAATAAGGGCAATCGATTATTTGATGACCAATATATCTCGAATCAATCGACGAACTACACCAACCCATATAGATCGATTTTTTTCACCAGAATTTCGGTTGTGGCAGAATTTCGATTGTGCAGTATGCGATGCTTCATTCTGTCGAATCACTTATTTTTCGGTTTGGGGCTAAAGGAAGAAGTAAACTTTTTAGGTATTTGTTCAACGATGGAGGGTATGAAAGAATCAGTCAAGGTGACGTTTTATATGTTTTCAGTTGGACCGCGTCGGTATATGTTTCGGTATAACCCTCACCCAATAATTATATCTGATTCGAAGACATGTTAGTCTGGAGGCCGCATATTTAATCTTATATAAAGCCAACGTAAATGTGGGCTGATGGCTATAAGAATTACCCCGTGAAGCGTTAACCTCTATCATAAAGTCGTTCCAGTCCTAAAGTAGCATTTAGACCCAGATAATAAGCATCGTCGGCCTAGTGTGTAAGAGAGTATAAGCTATTATCACAAAAACAAACCAATGTTAAATCGATTAAAATTATTTGACTTTTCTATGAGGATTTAATGCTGACTCTTCTGGATCACCGTGCTGTGATGGTTAGTGTGCACGACTATCACACAAGTCACACATGCCGGTGACATTGACAGGAAGAGATTAATCTCTAAGTTATTTAAAAGCTTCTCTGGCAAATGCAGTTGCCATACGGAACCAGAGTCACAATCATTGAGAACCAATCAGAAAGTGTTAAAAAACGTATCGTGTTCAACTCATTGATTTGGGAAAATTTCTTCGTCTATCCATCAAAGGAATGTTGCGGCGAATACTCGAATACCAATCAAATTCGAAAACATACGTCCAAAGTTTAGTCGATATCAAATAAATGAAATAAATTGCTGATTCGTTCGATGTATGTACTCACCACGATAATTTGCACATTGCCTTTAATGCACAAAGACACTGTTACTTTAAGGTGGTACAAATTAAAGTTCTATCATTCAAGGTTATTCCATTTATTTTTTTTCTCCTCCTCCTGAGCAGAGCCGACCTTTTTTAAACGTCTACATACGGGTCTTATAGTCCCGGGACCACGGCGCCCACCAGCCCATCACAATTTTATAACAATTGCATTCTTTATACTCTAGATTTTGATGCCGAGGAGGATGGCCGCAGACCTCCGTCACCACGCCCACTCAACAATGAAACGTATTCGGCCTTTAAAAGTGGAAATGTTGTCAAGGGCATCTTGTGTCCATCGCTCACAAATTCATTCAAGCAGAATTCGCTGGAAAGGGCCTATCTCACCTACACTCACCGCCAGCGGCAGAAATCGCTGATAATTGTAAATCTCGTGGACTTCATTCTCAAAGTGGTATTGGCCATGGTTTGGTTTCTGAAGGAGGCCGAATCTAAAACGGAAGTGGTATGTGTGACCCTTAAAATGAGCTGAGCCGTTTGTGTGTGTGAGTGCTTAATTTTTTCTTTTCTACGCCGCAACAATCGTGTGGTAGGAAGTTAACGTGGCCACTGCAATAACGTGGTCGGTGTGCTGTGCTCTCTCGAACTTGGCCATTTGCTTTCTCGGCTACTGGCGCTGTTTCGCCAACAATTATCTGCACTGGGCGGCCGTCTGCACCTGGATACTGTTCAACATACAAGGTAAGCTGCACCAAGACCTTCCACCCATGCATCCTTCGGACATGCCTTCACCTAATTAAACACAAGAGAATTGAATTACGTGTAATGCACAGGGGTTTCATATGAGTCTAAGTGAACTCTGGGGTCATTTCACAACCCTCCCCCGAAACACTGTGCAGTACACAAACGACGAAGGATGACAACGTAACGCTGCAATGTAATGGGATTTCTCTTGCAGGATTCGTTGGAGAGGGAGTTGGCTTCGCCGATCGCGAGTATCTCATATGGTACATCCTGTTTGTTATATTTGTTCCATATGCCATGTTGCCCCTGCCACTGAAGTGGTGCGTCGTGGGTGGCACCATCACAGCAAGTTGCCATCTGACGGTAATAACCATAATTAAGCTACAGAAACAGGAAGTAAGTACAAAATCAATAAGCAGAGAAATGAACAGGGAGAGAGAGATAACTAAAAAAACAATACACAAACAAAGCATCCTATTGATGTCCACCCCCCGGGAGAGGCATCATGTCCATATGTATCCTCTAGGGAGGGGACATTGTAAACAGTACATCTGCATGGCCCTTGTTGGGTTGTTGGTGCATTGCACACTCCTTGACTTAAGTCTTTTGGTACATTTACAGAAATCGAATTGTGTTGCATTCCAAATCTTTGCTAATTTCATTCTCTACTCTGCCATCAACGTGGCCGGCATGTACACCAAGTACTTGACGGACAGAGGACAACGTCTGGCATTCATCGAAACACACAAAGCCATGGAGCACAAAAAGGAATCCGAAAAAGAATTGCAGCGAACCCAAAAGCTACTGGATTCAAGTGAGTATGACTGATTTAAATCGAATCTTATATGACAGATGAATAAACCGTACATGCAAAAATGCGACCACAATCATATCACTACGGTGTGGTTTGACGCAATCATATTATGATCGCAATCTACGAGTATTTATTTAATTTGAATTTAAGTTTGTCTGTTTGTTTGTTGTTTATAAAAGTCCAAGTCTTTTAAAATTTTCACAATATCGATTTTTTAAATCTCAAGTGGGCGGTGCCACGCCCACACCACTAAACATTTTAAATGATCGCTATTCAAGAACAATAAGAGCAACGAGCTTGAGGTTTAGTTTATAAGCTGCTGGTATGTAAGGAATAAAGTCCTAGGGAAAAGTGGGCGGTGCGCGCCTTTTTTTTAAAGCGCTGTAGCTTCTGTAATTATAGGTCGATTGTCTTGAAACCGCTTTTGTGAAAGAGGGGGTTGTCTTCTCTAGCTCTAAACGGATACGCTTTTATGAGGGACCAGGAGATTCGTGCATACTATAAATGGTTACGATTTTCAAAAACTTAACACACCCAAAGGTAAATACTCGTATACTATTAGAGTGTAATGAAATACTTTCGGGGGAATAGAAGCCTAATTATAGGCAAATCGCATTAAAATGTACACAGTATGCTATTGTTGGCAATAAATTGCCAAAGAGTGCACGCTGATGCCTTTTTTTAGAGGGGGCATGGTATCGTCCACATCAAAAAATGTTAAACGACCAGAAATAATAAATCATTTAAGTTAGGAACATCACATTTGGAATACTCGTATATGTGCTTTTAATGAGCTAAGAAATAAATCGGAAGAAACTTAGATGCTGCCACACCCTCTTTTTCAAAAGCAATGTAATGACTATTATTAAAAGCAGATCTTCTTAAAATGTACACTGTACGCTTCTGTGTGTCGGGAAATCACAAAATAAATTGTATATGATTTTAAAAAGGGGCGTAGTACGGACTGCACTTTTGAATACTTTAATCAACTTTGGAACAGCAGACTTGGAATATTTACTATTTGCTGGTGAAGAAATAAGTTCTGGGGATAAATTGGGTGTATGGTATTGTGGTTAAAAAAATATTCACAGAGTTTATACGGACTCAATTTTGCAAATGGACGTGGTACTATCAAAACATCCAAAAACTTTAAACGACCAGAACTCAGAAAGTGTGTAAGTACAGATTTGGAACATACACCAGCGTGTGTATAAATAAAAAAGTCTTGGGGGAAGTATGCGGTTCCACTCCCCTTTTGTTTTTATGGCCATAATAAAAGGTAGGTCGGTTTGATATGAACACTGAAAGCTACTGGTACCGCCCGTTAATAACTTTAACAGACCACAACTAAAAATCCATTGGCATGTAACAAAATAAGTTGTTTTTTGCGATTGTCTAACAACAATCAGGACAAATTATCTTGAAGTTTTACACTAGGTATATGTGAGGAGTGCTCCTGATTCCAAACAGTGTAAAATCAGGAGCAGGCCGCCCAAACAGTAAAATATGTTTATTCAGATTTATTTTAGAAAAGTACGTGGAACCACTTTACATACCGATCAGCTAGCGATAAAATAAAAGTATTACACAATATCTTTCAAGCTACGAAAATAGCTTTGAACTATAAATTATTACATCTTAATAACGGCTGAAATTTAAAGAAGAAGCTCTTAAAAAAAAATCGAAAAGTATGGTCCGGGATAGCGAAGTGCACCGGATTACGGCTAGTATAATTATATTATGTCATCCATTTAGTTTTAGTAACTAAAGACTGTACGAGTAGTGAATGAACTCACATTCGGTTTAACTATACTTAGAAACCTTGATGGTAAAAACAACATCAATAATTCAAATGTTAGACTTTAATAGTCCTTAAATACCGCTTTCAGAGAAAAAAATTCCTTCAAGGAAATCAAGCGATTGATTTTCATCTAAACCGGATTCAATATCAACAATAACAGGGTAATTGCAGTAACCTAATTTCGCAGAAGTACTTATACTTCTGTATCTGCTGGAATTATCATTGATAGAAATTTTTTCCACACAAAATTGTAAAAAAAAATATTATTATTTCGCCGCTTATTGGAGTCTCAGAAGCTTCTGACACATCTTATTTGGTTTTGTACAGTTTTAGTCACACTCGTCCTTCTTTATCTTGGCAGGCTTCAAAACTTATTTATCTTAACCTACTTAATAAATGATATCCAAGCATTTCGCTTTAGACCCTGCGGCCTTGCGATTACAGTATTTTTTTGATTTGTTTTATTTACAATCTGTTTTTTCACCAATAAGTAAATGAGATAAAATAATATACGACTTAACCTATTTAGGATTCTACTTAGTAGGGACAAAAATACTGGTACAACATTGAACACACCCATTTCAATAGTAGAACTGAACATACCCCGTTAATGTCATATGAGCTTTGAAAGCTAACCTCAATAGCGTTAGTCTGTAACGGGATTTTAAATTGTTTCACCTTTCATCGTGAAGTGGTCAGATAATGAGAACCGTATCGCTGTAATAGCGCTTTTCATGTGTGAAATGAAAAAAAGATATTTTCAAAACGCTCCGGCCACAAGGGATTAGCCGCATGTTCGTCTCCCGATGCATACAACTGTTTGAGGAGACTGGAGATGTAAAAGACCGCCACCGGTCGGGCCTTTCACGCTCTGTTCGAACACCGCTCGTCATCAAAGCCGTTAAATCAAAAATTCACAGAAATCCGTTCCGAAAACAGAAAATCATGGCCCATGAGATGAATATCACGCAGAAGTCCATGAGTCGAACCATTAAACAAGACTTGGGGCTTTCAAACGACGTACCAGACATTTATTAACTACAGCTTTAAACAAGATAGGATTGAAAAATGGCAAACGTCTTTTGGTGAAGCACGCTGATAACTTGCACAGAAAAATTTTGTTCACCGATGAAAAAATTTTTACCGTTCAGGAAAAATTTTACAAGCAAAATGATAGAGTGTATGCGCAGTCATCTAAGGAAGCATCTGAACTGATCCCAAGGGTGGAAAAGGGTCATCACCCAGATTCAGTCATGATTTGGTGGGGTGTCTCTTAGGATGGGGTCACTGACCTGCATTTTTGCGAACACGGAGTCAAAACATCGGTCAAAGTTTATCAACCGTTTTGGAAGCTGCTGTGAAGCCTCTTGACAATTCCCTGTTCCACAAGCAGGATTCTGCGCAGGCCCATAAGGCTAAAACGTCCCAGGCCTGGCTTCGAAATAATTTGCCAGCGTTCATTTCCTCTGAAGGATGGCCCCCAGGCAGTCCAAATTTGAACCCATTGGATTACAAATTGTGGACGGTTTTAGAGGACAAGGTTTGTCACAAAAGATACCCCAACATTGGATCTCTTAAGACTGCTTTGGTTCGAGCTGTGGCCAATTTTCCAATGGACGAGGTACGTGCAGCTATTGACGATTGGCCAGTGCGACTTAAGGCGTGTGTAAAGGCAAAAGGCGGAAATTTCAAATAAGTAGATTCTTTTTGGATATGTATTGGGAAATCAATAAATATATAAAAAATATTTGGACCAAAAACATTCAGTTATTTTTATTTTACAGCATAAAACGCGTGTAACAGTATTTATGTCCCTACTAAGTATAAATCCATAAACCGTATGTATTTTTACAGTTTCTATACATTTATGCACTACGAGTAAATAATAGTTATATATAGTTTTCCATTTCTACAAGATAAATCAAGTGAGTGGAACCTTTTTAATCGTGAGACATCGTTGCTTTCATCTAGTACGGCTTAGTCTTTGGAGATAGCTTAAGCTGATGTTGTTAATTTCTTCTTTAAAAATGTTTATTTGTATGTATGTATGAATGTTGTTGTTGGTTACGAAAACCAAGGAGCATTAGTGATCATACGACGTGTTTTAGATTGGTACCTTTGTAGAATTTCAATATTAAAATAACTGGCTGTTCACCAGAGCTGAATTCCGTATGTCCAGAGTGGTTTTAGGATCATCTTGTACATTAGAATTTTTTAAGGCTAAGCTGTGATCTGCATACCAACAGCTAGTACATCTTCTTAGTCTTGATCTTTAGTTGCCGTATTTTAGCTTTAATGTGAGCCTTCAATGGGAATCGTTCATCAACAAGAATGCACAAATACAGGGTGGCTGATGAATATTGCTACATTAAGAAACTCAAATAACTCTTTTTTCGGTGTATGGAATTCATTTTTCTTTTATTCATGTTTAAGCTCATTCAATTTTTCTAAATATAGCTTAATTAGTTTTAAAAATAATCGTGGATGCAATTCCGTCACAAGGAGCATATGTGGGTTCAAAGCAGTCCATATTCGCAATTTTGTATGCCGTTTGAATCGAAATGGGCCTCGTCAGACATGAAGAGACAGTTCAGTATGTTTCCGTCCTCTTCCACGCCATGGACATCCTATTTGTTTGAAGCATCTTCTGGCAAAATTCCAAGCGAATCGGGAAGTCTGTTGCGTTAAGTTTTTTGGCCATTTTAAATAAGTCCAAATTTTTGCGCATAATAATCTGCTTGTACCCATTTCAGCAGATAAGCTTCTTGTCGAAACTCTTGGATTATTTTGTATGGCAGCAGCTACAGCAGCAATTGTTTCTGCCGTCCGAACTAAAGCGTTTCGATAGTAAGGTCTGCAACATTGTTAACAAGTCTCATTACGGTCCATTGGCTCTGAGGATTGCCGCCAAACGTCCGCATACACTCTCTTTGAACCGAAAATACGGTTTCCAGAGCGTGATAGCGGCGCACAATCCAAATTCTTGTTTCAGTATCCTAGTTATCTATTTTTGTTGAATCTACAAATCAATCTGCAAAATTAACCAGATTCATTAAATAGAAAAAAAGTTATAAAATTTTTCTTGGCAGCGGCTTTCATTTGCCACCCTGTACTTTACACTATCATTCTTGGGGATTGTATCACCATTCATATTAACTGCAGGACTGTCCCATATTCCTAACAATTTCGGAGACGGATTTACATGTACTTATACTAACTTTAATGTTCCGTTTCTTGGCCAGCTGTTAACCTCGGTAATTGATCTTTGTAGTTATTCAGATGCTACTTTAGTTATTAGCTAACGTATTTTTTCGTCCCTGAGGTGAGAAAATGCTGTTGAGACTGCACGTTTTATACCCTCCCCCCTAATAGAAAGGAAGTCATGGACATGGACATTTAAAAAAGACAAAGGGTTCATTGGCCGGCAGTGGTGCTATAGTTAGCACAACTAAAATTTCTTCACCTTGTAAATGCCGTCGGCTTGACGAGTAAGATAATAAATAAAATAGTTTTATCGAAGATTAATCGATTTATAATACACGTACGTGGTGTAATTTTGGAAAACAATCACTCTTTTTTTTATCCGCTGACCAATCTTTACTAATCAGTTCAATTACAAATTTCTCAAAAAATGCGCGCGCTTGCTGTAGATAAGTGTAATTTTCTTTTTTTTCTTTCTTCGATTGATTTCATTTTATAAAGACACAGCTTCGAATTTTAAATCAAATTAAGGCGTTTGGTATTTGTTCGGTTCTTTTGCACAGAAAAGTCAAACTAAAGGTAAGTCGACAGAACAATACTTTTGGCTGTGTTTGTACTGCAAGGGTTTTCCAAAGACCCTGATTGGAAACGTTTGGCACTTAATCGTTTCACGAGATATGTTTCCTTTAGGGCACGACCATTTAAATTATTTTATGGCTGTCATAAAACACAGCCCACTGTGACTTTATGGAAGACCGTGCAATGCCTTTCTACAGAATTCAGCAGGTAAATAAGGATGTGGCTTGTACCAGGTAAATCGAGCTACTAGAGCTCATCTAAGTGAACTCTGCCACATTGGACATCATTTGTGTAAAATATGTTCAACAGTCAACACTCGTCTCTGCCCAAGGACCAACAAATATACAAATACCGTGTAATCGATAACTTTACAAGTGCAAACTTTTCTGTTGTATTTTTTGACAGTCTTGCCGAACATCGTCAACAATCAGATACGCAGTGAAATGTACAAGGGCACCGATCCCAATGCCGAGACGCAGTTCAACAAGCTATACGTGTATCCCATGGATAATGTGAGCATTCTCTTTGCCGATATAAAGGTCAGTAACCGCAATTCGAAATGTGCGTTTGAAATGTGTCTGTCATAATTGTATTTAATTAATAGAATCCTTTTGTCAGTTACCTTCAATAATTATTAAATTTTTAACCCAACAGGGCTTTACGGAACTGGCGAGTAAAACTTCGGCCCAACAACTTGTGAAAATATTGAATGACCTTTTCGCACGATTCGATAGGATAGCGGAGGTGAGTAGTGAACAGTGAGTGGAAATTCCATAAACTGTACTGTGGGACAGATGTGTTAGTAAATCGAAATTTATTTCGTGTTTTTTGGTAATTTAAGTTATTAAACGTCAACAATTTTGGTTAGACGAGTAACATTTTTTTGTGTTTCTTTATTTGCAATCTATCTTAAAGGACAATAAGCAAATCTGATAACATAAGTGGTAAATGACAGGAATTATGTAGTTTCAGTAAACTACAAGTAACATAAAAGCATAAAACCTCATTTGACTTAAATAGACCCTAAAAATTCTTAGTGCCTTCAGCCTTCATTCGTTCATTACCATTTAAGTGTTGTCGACTACATTTTTAGATGTTGTCCATTACTTTTTTGGTCAGTTCTTTTTGTTTTTGACTCCAATTTATCAATTTATGAAAGTAAGAAACTGTTGGCATCATAGAACACGAAATTGTTTTTATTACTTATTTTGACTTTTCTGTTCCCTCATTAATTTTATTGTTTGCAGTTTTTATTTTTTCTTTTGAAAACTATGTTATTTTAATTTATTCGAAAATCACCGTTTGTCAACCTTTTTCGGAATCGGAATTCTATGCAAACGCATATTTGTTGTCGTCAGTCTGAAAGAAACTTTAAGTTCATATCTTTGCGAATCAAGCATTTTGCTATAAAATGCCATTGATTTGTTTGTACATACGAGTATTTATGTATATTTTAACGAAAATGCATGTTTGTGCACATTTTGGTAAGAATTTTTAAATAATAGGTTTGAGTGCATATTTCGCTAAAATTACTTCTCTTGTGCATTTTTTCAGAAATGCAAATTTTTATCCCACTTAAAAAAATATGTCCAAATAATATAGTCTATACTAAGAATTTAAGCAAGTTTTGAATAAAATAAATCTCAAGTCGCAACTTGATCTAAAAATTCCATAGAGTCTATTAAAGGCAAAAAAGGTTTTATGATTTACCCACGAAAATGAAAATAATTTATAATGTTATAACCAAAATTTGTTAACGTTAAAGGCAAAAATTTGTGAACGAAAATACAGCACTTATGTAAGATAAGGCTAAGTTTTAAATGGGTATTTTAATACCCATAAAAGTGTTGATGCATAAATAATTTTAGCGTGGTGAACGATATCGCGGTAATTATTTTATAGAAAAGATTGGGCTAAATTAAAGCATCTAGCAGGATTTTTTTGCTCCGGAAAAGTGCTGTCAATCATATTAAAATGGTACAAATTAAACATTTCTAATGTTACCGAATAGCTTAAGTTGTCTACTGTGTGATGAAAATCAGGCAGCGATACGTCAACACACCTGGCCTCCAGATTCGGTCAAATGCAAATGGGTAATTTTTATTAAGAAAACATGGTACTTAAAATAATAAATCACGTAGCCTTAGCAATTTTCTTCTAATCTGGTGCAACACCGTTGTGATAATCCAGTAAGCAAGTAGATGGATACAAATTTACCTTGCACTTTAAACAAACACCTTGCATGGGTATTTAAATACCCATGTCATATCTCAGGTAAAAATTGAACTTCTATGGTCTTTTGGACATAAATTTCCAAATTTCATAAAAATCATACGAGCCGATCTATGGGCAGGCAGTAACGGGTTAAATCATTACTCTTAATTTTAAATTGATCTCAAAAAAATAATTTGTCTCTACACCATTTATTTTGAGCGCTTATTTAATGATTTTTGCACATATTTTCTTTCTTTCTTTACTGCATATACGAAATTTAAAATAATTTTGCTGCATATTTTACGATATAGTTTTGGATTCTATAGTGCATATTTTAGCGCATTTGAATCCGATCCGTAGTTATGCACATTATTCAGTATGAAATAGGCAATGTTGCAAGGCACATATTTTTTAAAATTTTCCGGACGTTAAACTCAGTACTGCTTTTCGACAGCAAGCTTACATAATTTATTTTATATGGAGTTTAACACTTGCTTACAGGAAATATCGAATTTAATGCCAGGTTGATTCACAATGTTTAAAACTCTCATTTACTTTATACAAATTTTCTTTACAACTATGTACTTTTATTAGTAGATGATATATGAATATAACCCCATATTCGCAATTAGCCAACTTAACTAGTTGAAGAAGACTAACTAATGAACTAATAAGCGGGGGAACTTTTCTTTACATCTATTAGCGTTGCACGAAATAATTCATATACTCAATTACCGGAACCTAACACAGTACAACATTTTCCAGGTGATTGATTCGGGACCCTAAAAAAAAGAACTTCTGCATCATTGGTTCGGCCAAGGTACATCAAATTCTAATTTAAAAATAAATTTAAAGTTAGTAAGTATGGTAAAAGGGAATTTGTCACGTTTTAGGCTCTTTGTCTGTCATAACTCGACAACCACTAGTCCGAATAAGCTGAAACAAATTTAATTAAAAATTACTATTTCTTTAATCTGTTCATACAACGTTTCGCTACATAAGCAACAGTTTCGCAGTTAAGAGGATATAAAAAAGTAAGGTCAATGTTGTTATCTACACTAAGTACGAGTACTTAAATAGATTCAAAAAATTACTTTTACTACTTTTCTAATTTTTTTTTCGAAGAGTCTAGTACTTTTAGACGTTTTCTTTTGTCACTACCATAATTGGCACTTTTAGTTGCCTTCTCTAGTGCCATTTTTCTATCCAGTCTTAATAGTCGCGTCTAAACCAAAAACACCACAATTACGTTATAAATTGCAAATGCTAATGATAAAGGTGGTGATAGGGCGATTCGAAAACTTCTTAGCCTAGCACAAAAAGCGCGGTATAAACAGAAAAAAGTTAATTGCTTTGGAAACTTCCATCTCTGCTATAAACACATGTTGTTTCGATCTGCCAACTCCTTCATATAGAAACAGGTGTTCACAAAAGACGCATTCGCGATTTTTTTACAATGGAAAAATTAAAAATGCGTGGTGACATTAAATATTTACATAAAAAAAAGTTTATCGGGACAAGAAATTCATAATGATATGGTGAATGTGTTAGGTGAAAGTGCTCCTTCATATGCAACAGTAAAAAATTGGGTTGCTGAATTTAAACGTGGTCGTACAAGCATTGAAGAAGAACCACGTAGTGGACGTCCAAAAACAGCAACAAACAGAAATTGTAGCCAAAGTGCATGATATGGTGTTAAATGATCGACGAATAAAAGTGCGTGAAATAGCTAATATCATGTGCATCTCAAATGATCGAGTCCATTTAATTTTGCATGAAGAACTACAGACGAAAAAGCTTTCTGCAAGATGGGTGCCGGACTTGTTAACAGTCGACCAAAAACGCATAAGAATGAACATTTCTCAAGCTTGTTTGGATCGTTTTCAGCGAAATAAAATGGATTTTAAGCGTCGTTTCATAACTGTTGATGAGACATGGATCCGCCACTATACTCCAGAGACAAAAGAACAATCCAAAAAATGGACTGAAGCTGGAGGAAGTGCCCCAAAGAAGGCAAAAACAATTCAATCTGGTAAGGTTATGGCAACAGTTTTTTGGGACTTCAAAGGTATTTTATTGATTGACTATCTGCAAAAGGGTAAAACAATAAATTCAGAGTGCTATTGCAACCTTTTAGATCAATTAAATGTACAAATTCGAGAAAAACGTCCTGGCTTAGAACACAAAAAAATAATTTTTCATCAAGACAACGCACCAGCGCACAAGAGTGTTTTAACAATGGCTAAAATCAACGAATTAAAGTACGAGTTGCTTGACCACCTACCTTATTCTTCTGATTTAGCTCCCAGTGACTTTTACCTGTTCCCAAATCTAAAAAAAATCCTTGCTGGCAAGCGTTTTACCTCAAATGAAGATGCAATTACAGTTGTAAACCACTATTTTGAAGACCTTGAGGAAAACTATTTTAATCAAGGGATATAATTGCTAGATAAGCGTTGGACTAAGTGTATTGAAGTTTCAGGAGACTATATTGAAAAATAAAAATATTTTTGAAAAACTAACTATTCTCTTTCATTGATAGGCTAAGAACTATCCGAACCGCCCTCTATAATAACTGTATGAAGAAAAGAAATATGTTCTGCCTAAAAAATTATTTTTTTTTTTAATTCATAAAAAATACAAAACGGTAAAAAGTGTCAAATCCTATTACTTTCACGTAAAGTCACATAACCTATGAACAAAATGAGATATAGATCATGAAAATCGATATACGCGTTTCGCTTTTATGCACAATTAAGTGAAGGTATGAATTTCAAAAATTTGCTCGAGATATGCACAAAATTCTTTGGAAAAAACATTGATGACTTTTTTATTAATTCTTTATTTTGCATGAAAATAAACACTCCGATTCATATTACAGCTATTCTTACACAGAAAATATAAGATTTTTATTTGTTATCTATGCATGGAAACAAAATTTTTCAATTATTGTCACTATCCATCCTCGTTGGCGTTGATGCTTGTGGTTCTGATGACCTTGTTTTTTAAAATTAGTTTCAGCGACGAATAAAAGAGCCTAAAACGTGAAAAATTCCCCTATACGATACTTACTAACTTTAAATTAATTATTAAATTATAATTTGATGTACCTTGACCAAACGAGTGATGCAGAAGTCCTTCTTTTTGGGGCTACTTTCACAAACAATTATCAGAATTGAGTCCCGAAATCATGTGTTGTACTGTGTAATGTTAAGTACTAGCTCCAAACTTTTAATGCATTTAATAAAATAACTTTTCCATGACTAAGAGGTTAATCTCTTCCCCGTCTCCGGCATTTGCGAAGCAAACACCCGCCAGCTTTAAACTTTAGAATATTCCCTCGGTTTAACGGAATGTTTATCGGTGCACAGTAATTTCCAGTTAGTGGAACTGAAGTATCGGTAAATGTGACTAAGTATCCGGACCTATGGAAAACAATTTTTTTATTTAAATATTGCGCTTCTTTAACAGAAGGGATACTAACTCAAAAAGTTGTAAGAATTGTAAATTACTCGCAGTTCATTCTTTAACTTGAAGTGGTACCTTCCTTATTTCTTTAACTTAAAGTCGATGCTACCCACGTATGTTTCTTCTCAGAAACATGGCTGATGAATTAAAGTCGCTGATTCAAAAGAAAATTCCTGACTTTATTCCTAAAAGAGTGTTTGTAAAATTTAAGAAAGAAATTGTAATTTAATTAAGTTCGTTTTAATTGAATTCCCCCTCCCGTTTGGTCATTTCTACTTTTATTATTTCAAAAAATTTTGGCATTTGAATTTTACCAATAAACAATAAAATGTTGCTTGTCAGCACCAATAATTGGTAACAACAACAAAATGTCTGTTGGTTGCTACCACCAGTTTCATTGGTATGACCAATCAATTGGTTGTGTGTACAAAACAATGATCAAATATATCATCTTGTGGTACGTCGAACCGTATATTCTTAGCATTATAAACATTTGGTGATTGCAATGGAAATTCTTATTTGCAACGGAGTTTTCTTAGTTCCATCCGAATTCCAAACAATTTGTTCTCTTAGTCTATACATTAATTGGTTTTAGTAAGACACACTTTTCAAAGGACAAATGTTAACAAGAGAAAGGACACTTCTAAGTATTTGCTTAACCGACCATATTTTATGTAATGGAACAATGGTCAAATATTGTGTAATATTTTGTAACTTTGCGTGTGCAAAGTTTTAATATTCTCGTCGACTCCTTCGACTTTTTGCCGCAGCTTGTATGAAATAATAACCTAAAATATTGCGCCGCAGAGAGATCGTTTGGACTGTATGATATTGGACGGCCAGTGTGTTTAGCATCGCAATTGATCTAGATTCTACGCCCATTCACTATAAGCGAGGTTAATTAAATTTGCAACTCCTAGTACTTTCTTTCACTTGCATCCCATTAAGGATCAAACGGGGAAAAAGTCTCTCAAATCAAGTAGCTAATAAACACAGGCGATTAAAAGCCGACACATGGCGATGTATGTTTTTTAGAGAGACTTTTTTCATAGCTATAGAGTTCCGAATTCTGAAAGTCGACGACATGTTGCCTCTTGGCTCAAAACTTGGTTTACTTGTGTGAAAGGTGCGCACACAACTTATCACGCCACAGAAGGCCACTGCCTGGGAAAAGTACCTTGAAATTATAACCTAAGTCTGTTGTAAAACAATCAGAATTACACATACTTCTAAGCCACTTACGCTGTTTTTTTTAGAAATTTGCGCTAAAGCAAAATTAGACAAAACTTACAACTACAGTTAAATGTCAGTTTATATGACATTTGGCATGTGTAATTGTTGGAGTTACCTGAAAAGGGACATCTGTGACTATTGTCCCAGTGACAATTTCATAATTAAGTATGACACCAATGCAATTGCATTCATCCGTCCGCGTACTGTCGCCAAACGACGAATGTGGTTGTAAACCTCCTATCGCTAAGTACACACAATCATCACCTCATGAAGCGTCGTAAATCAACACCTGTCACACCTGTGTTGTATATGCAGTCGAATCGGCTGCAGTTGTGTTTGTCAAAACTTACAACCCGATGTACATGAATTTGGTCGTTCACATGGACAAGGAAGGACGGTTTCCTGGATATATTTATACAAGTATTTTTTTCTTTTTTCTCTCCCTCTCTCTCTCTCATTCTCTGCAGGATAATCATTGTTTGCGTGTCAAGCTGCTGGGTGATTGCTACTATTGTGTCTCGCAATTTGAAAGTGATAACTGGAAAACACGTCCAGATCATGCTGTCTGCAGTGTGGAGACTGGCCTGCACATGATAAAGGCCATCAAGGATGTTCAACTGCATACTCACGTAAGTTGTATTTGTTGTTTCCTTTTTTGCTGTTGTACCTTTTTACCAAGAGACAAGAACATTGTGCTGCTCACCTCTACCACGCTGTACGCCGTACACGATGCGGGTACCTCTGACATTTTCATGAGCATTTTCCATTTAAGTTGGGTGGGTGTGTTTGCCCAGTGTTCATCAACACCGGGAAGATTGTTTTTGGAACTTGTAACGTGTATCTGCATTAATTGCCTTCATTTCGTATCGTGGCACTAAGGCAACAGTTTCGCCCTTCCGTCCATGTCACCGTACCTTGTAAAATGTTGTATTTTCGTTTTTGTCCACGCCAGGAAAGGAGAAGCTAAACTCAAACAAATTAACAGTGCATATACATACATATATATTTTTTAAGCCCAGTACTTAATCCTTCAATTCCTGTCCTGAAGTTAATATTTATGTTTGTTCGTGTGTACCTGCATACGGCTGGTAGGAAGGACAGGCCTTTTGTCGTGTATGACACTAACGATGGAGGGATTTATTCTTTAACAAATACACAGTTTTTGAACAGATTGTTAAATGTCAAGGATAATATGTTTTACACACACGTACGTACTCAAACAATTGTAAATTACAAGGAAGTTGGTTGTACCCCATAGACTCAAGGAGGCTACATATCAATTGATGAGGCTAAAACGTGAAATGCATCGCAAAAAGCATTGTGGGCCCATATCCATTTGAGCCATGTCCGTCTGTATAGCTGTTTTGTACGATTACTGTGGACTGGAGATATTTATCAGGTATTCACACGGTTTTGTTTTTCCATAAGGAATATGGGCCATATGACAACCTTCCTTCCGATACCTTTCATACGAAAGAAACTTTCTATATACAATACAAATCAACCATGGTGAATAACTGAAGGCGAATTTATAATTTACAAACATATAAACTTGTGAACTTTTCTTATTTTTTTAATTTCATACAAAATAAATAAATTAATGTAGTTATGTTTTTTAACTCATTCACTTTGAGGTTTAAGGTTTATATTTATTAAGCCTTCTTATATATCATGTAATTTTTAAATTAAAGCTTCGTATTTTTACAGAAAACTTAAGACTATAATGTACTTATAGTATCTTAATTTACTCTATGATTAATTGGGCCATACGGCAACATGCTTTTAAAATGAGATGAACTAGTAACATTTAACATTTTGTATTTATTGAAGTTGGACCGTCCTTGCTCTCATTCACTTCAATAAAAACACTTGATCATTTCCGAAATATAATGTTTGTTTATTGGATATATGCTTAAAGTAACTTATAAATAATAGTAAAGTTAAAAATCTGTAGCGACTGGGCGGACAAACAAAGGTTAGACTCTGATAACCGTGTCACCTAAAAGTCAATCGTCCATTCTCAGTATTTCATTTCTGTCCATCTCACTGTTGCAGTGAATACCTTCGTATTCTGCACCCACACCATCATTTCTCTGCGCACAGTGTTTCGACTCAACATCAATTTTGTGGGATTTTTGAAAATCTTTGGATAAAAACAACTAACTGTTCAGTGGCGATTTCGTCTCATAAATACCAACGTAGTTACAAGTAAGGATGAATTCTCCTCAATGTTCCGCGCTTAAAAATGTTTGAAAATTTGTTAAATTTAAATATTTTGACAAAGTGTATAGATACCTAAGTTAATCTGCTTCTTGTACATAAACACTTAAATTTCATTCGCCATAAATCCTATTTTTTTAAAGCTGCAGTCAATAAGTCCGGTACGTCGTTTGAAAGCCCTTTTTAAATGATTCGACTCAATGACTTTTGCGTGATATTCATCTCACGGGCCATGATTTTCTGTTTTCGGAGCGGACTTCTGTGAATTCCTGATTTGATGATATGCGGTGTTTGAACAGACCGTGGGCGGCCCGATCCTTGGCGGTCTTTTTCATCTCCAGTCTCCTCAAATAGTTTTATGCATCGCTAGACGAACATGCGGCTAATCCCTAGTGGCCGGAGCGTTTTGAAATTATCGCTTTGTTCATTTCACACTCGAAAAGCGCTATTGCAGCGATACGGTTCTCATTATCTGACCACTCCATGGTGAAATGTGAAACAATTTTAAAATCCCGTTACAGACTAACGCTATTGAGGTTAGCTTTCAAAACCCATAAGACACGGGGTAACGGGGTATGTTCAGTTCTACTATTGACATGGGTGTGTTCAATGTTGTAACAGTATTTATGTCCCTACTAAGTATAATCTTCCATAACGTTTCATGCTCAATATAATCAAGATTGGCTTTTATATGTGGCGTATAGAGACACACACTGTAGGGGTGACTGTATGGAGGCTATTCCAAAATATGGACCAATACAAACCAATTTTTATTGAATTTAATTTTTGCGTCCTTGGTTGCTCAATGTTTCATCAAAAACATTCTACATTCTTCGACCAGTACTTTGATTAAAGCAATAGATGGACAGGCGGATAACCGACGAACATTGCTATATCGAGACTAAAGAGATTCCAGGTAAATTCATTTCTCTATTTTTTGGTTGGATATTTACGGGCTACTAACGCCTTGTACGTATGCACATTGCTAGTTATGTGTTAAAAATTCAAAGTAAAAAAAAATTTGGTTGTATTTTTTACTTGACAAAAAAACCCGGTTGCCCAATCGAAATCATTGTCAAAAAAACCGGCCAATTGTTAACAACGAGTTACCAGTTTCCGATTATATGTTCTCGAAGACAAACTAAGGTTTGCTTCTATTAAGGTTAGTTGCAATAATATTTTTTAAATATACCGTTTTTAAAAATTATGACTTTTGACCCACTTAACTTTAACAACGCCTCCAATGGATCTATTTTGCACGAGTTTGTCTTAATTACATTTTTAAAAGACCTCTTGACAACATAAAGTCGTGAAGAGAATTCCATTTCAACTGATGGTGTATAATTTAATAACTGGTGTCCAGTTGGATCTACTATGCACATAAAGTTCCTCATAATACCAGCTCAATAACCAGGCAAACAAACATGATCAGAATCTAAAGAATATTGACCCACGAATATCGATTTTGAATCACTGTGCAGCTGGCCACGTAATCAATACTTAATGTTTTGTTTGCAGAATTTGTTCAATACAATTCAGTTTAAAGTTAATCTAACAAAAAAACATTGAGATAAAATAAACTGCAGTTTAGAATGGCAATGCAACATCCTTTTAACCGCCTCCCATTTTAAAGAAATTTAAAACAAATCATCGGTTAAGAATTGAAGTTAACAAAACTTGGTTGAAGTTCGTTAAAAAAATTACATTTTTTGATCTTGAGTTGGAAAACCAATAATTGCCACAGCAAAATTTACAATGAAAACGGTTAAATATTTGCTGCGATTTGTGTATGTCTGCGATCAAACGCACTATTTAAAGATTTTCGAGGTTCGAATTTTTTACTTGTCACATTTTTACTACCGCACAGTGTAAACATTTCACAAATAAATGTACCACTGTACCAGACTGCACAAAAAATCTACTGTCAGATATAATCGTTCTATATTACACTACAAAATTGGAAGTCAAATGAGGCTTGTGGAGTTCCAGGACCTAAAATCGAATATAAATTTCTATGGGGGCCATAGCCAAAATAAAGATCTACTTTAAGGTCCAAACTCGCTCATTTCGTTCCATATGAAATTTATGAAGGATCTGATGTAATTTGTTGCTTCTTGTGCATGTGCATCTCAGATCGGGAGGAACCTTTGATTACATTTCACCAGAGTTAGTTGTTAATCTATCGCAACGGTCAAATTCGAATAGCTTCTAGAGCTGTTAAAATCAGAAAAGTCATTTGTATTAAATCAAAGCCTGTATCGATATGGACCAATTTCAATGGGTTACATAGACATTTCAATTATAGACGGGCGCTCATCGCTCAATGGAATTAAATTGTGATACTGGCGAAATAAGCATGGGTCTATCTCCTTTCCATCTAGGTGAAAAGGAAGGCTGTCAGATATTGTGTGGCAATCAACTTCAACCACCGACCACGGTTTAATAAAGAACGTAGAGTTGTGCTATCAGCTGATTTGCATTTTTTCTCGTAGAACTTTTAACTTTCAAATTGGAAATTTTACAAAGACAATTCTTGAAGTTTTTAAAGCTTAATTTCTATATCAAACATTTACAATATTCATCAAGCATTCACAAAGTGTATTTTTGCCATTTTCTTTCAAGTGACTTTGAGAGTACAGAAAACTATTTTTATGACTTGAACAGTTTTTATTCTGGTTCGAGACCTTTTTGTTGTATCTTTTTCAGAATCAACGTAAAAAATGGGTGAAATGTATTGGCTTGGTTGCCTGGTTTTTGTAGTATTAATTACTGCACCTCGTTTATTGCACCATTCTACTGACACAAATGATAGATAATATAAGTAGTAGCCAAGTTTGGAAGACATTGGAGCTTCTAAATCAAATTTACATGGATGCATCAAGAAAGAAGTGTTAATCTATGCTCGGCTATTGGAATTTGTATGGGAGGTATTAGAAAAGGCGTGACTAGCGTTCCAATTTGCTTCAACTATATTTTATTAATAATAGGCTTTTCAATACGAAATCATAGCAGTAATAAATGAATTTTTATTAAAGATGACCATGTTGTGTTATTTCGTCCATAGGTCGATCTCAATATGCGAATAGGCATCCACAGCGGGTCCGTGATGTGCGGTGTTCTGGGCAACAAGAAATGGCATTTCGATGTCTGGTCTAATGATGTCATCATTGCAAATCACATGGAATCAGGTGGAATACCCGGGTAAGCATATCCTATTTACAACCACCCCAGTATAACATCAGCGCCCTTTACGCTCACACTTTTTCTCATTTCAACGGCACATTCCGTTACATCCAGCCGGGTTCATATATCAGAAGCAACGCTCAAATGCCTCAACGATGCCTACGAAGTGGAGCCGGGCAATGGTGGCAGTCGTGACAACCATCTGAAAATGTTAAATATTAAAACATATTTAATCAAACGCACCGAACCGTTAAGGTAAGTACCCTCTACTACGTACATATGTAAGAATACGTACGAGTATATCACATACACATACTCCACAATGAGAGTATCTCAAAACCCATCACTTGCCAAAACGACTAACTACAATTTTTGGAGGCCAATAGCAATCCATTTAAACATTTTTTTGCTAAAACAAACCTCTTCGTCATAGCCTTCGTTAATGTCTCCGAATCTTTGAAGACAGTAAATTCGGAAAGTTGTTTGACCTAAGCGGCCAATTCGATGACGAAACGCAGTAATTTAAAATAAGAATAACACAAAATATATAACAAATATAATCAGTTTTCCTATTACTTTAAAACATGAGTTAGTCGTTTTGGCGTGTTGGCCATTAATATGAACATTAGACTGGGTCACATTTTCTGCATAAAATCGTTTGTGAGATATGTGCTATGAACAAGCTCACAACCTTAAGAAAGATTTTCACGCTATCTATCAATATCCACTAATCCTCAATTTTCAGGGATAAAACATCTAATTATACAAGGTGGAGCGCGGAATTTTGCTTATTTGGGAATGAAATAAAAAAATTATGAACCTTAGAACAATTTATTTTATATTTTAATTATATTGAGCAGTAAGGGATTTTTTTATATTACATGGTTTTAAATAGTGTGTCTGGCAAATGTCAACCTTCGCTATCCACTCACTGCTGCATACGTTTTCTGAACTTTTCATGAACTCTAACACGCATGTCGATAGGTATTCCGCCAATTTCAGCCTCAATAATGTTAATTAGGTATTCCAAGGTGTTGGGACGGTTGATACACACCTTCGACTTCAGGTAACCCCAAAGGAAAAATCGCATGAGCGGTTCACATCACCCCTCAAAGAGATTAGTCGCCCAGTAAACATTTGCCACAAGCAATTAATGGTATCCCTCGCTGTCACCATCCTGTTGAAACCATGTGTCCTCTAATTGCATTGCCCCAAGAGCCTGCCGAGCAGAGCGTTTCGGAGATTGCAGTACTGCTGCTCTAACTCTCTCGATATTTTGTGGTGTTGTAATCCTTCTCTCAAGTTCGCTTCGTACACAAGACACATTCCCTGCTGTTTTCAATGAAGTTACCCAATTTACAATTGATTGCCGTCCAGGAACACGGCCGCGTGGGGGAACACGAATCGTAAACGAAAAGCACGTTGCACGGCAATGATCGAGTACGCATTTGAAAAATACGCTTTAACACAAAATCAACTCTTCTCACGTGTCCAATGCATGATGGCAATTGAAAGGCAGACGAATACAAATCTCCCGCCATCCACTATAAGCCACTCATACCCTCCACTTTCTTCGACCAAAAGTGCCGTCACAGCCTGCAACAGTGCCGTCACGGTGCAAAAAAGCAGATTACTACGCTCCATCCTGTATATTGAATGAGTGAATGCAATTCCTTTTAGAAAAGTAAACAGATATGTTTTTTTTTTGTTTTGTTTACATTTATTCGGTCTTTTATCATTAAAATGATTTGAACAGTTTTTATTCTGTTTCGAGACCTTTTTTTGGTTCTTTTTCAGAATCAACTTAAAAATTTGTGAAATGTATTGGCAATGCTTGCCATGCAGACTGTACAGCTGTTTCTAAGCCCGCTAAGGTTTTTCTTCTACAGTCTTTTTTAACGATTACTTCGGCTACAAATCAAATGGCAAATTGCGCTATGAATATTGGTCTACGCACAGTTCGACGATTATACGCAAAGGGTACTTCTCATTAATTCAAATGAGACTTCCGTATAAGTCATTTGATGTGTAGCTGAAGTATTCGTTGCCAAAGACTGCTTAAGAAACCCCTTGGCGGGTTTAGAAACACCTGTTCAGTTTTTTATGTGTTGATAGTCAGATTTCACTAATCTCGAAGGTCACATTGGTCTTATTTGTTGGGTACGCTTCGGAGAATGCTACTTAAAATACTTTTCAAATGTAATGCTTAATGTTATTTAAGGTTCCGCCGGACTGCAAATAAATGCTAAATTATACTTAATAATCTCTATACACTTTAATTCAGACGAATAAATATCGTATATATAGTGTAATATTATTTTCAAACAAACAACATCCCTCAATTATATTGGTTGCCACAACTACCAAATTGTTCATGTGTTGCATTAATTTAACCGATATATTCAGTAGGTGTACCTAGTTAATTATAGCTATCATCTAACAGTTGGTGATTGCGACTGCAAATCTTTTTGTCCAACAGATTTGTTATAGTTTGAACCGATTTTCAACTGGGTCACAATAGTCAATACGTACCTAAAAAATGTTTTTTGCTCGAACGCGTCTCTTTATAACCGTATAAATGGCTGCCATTAGGGAGATGTTGAAAGTTTTGAAATGTCCAAGAAATGCAATTTTTGGACTTTACTAAAAAGTTTGCTCCTATGGATCGGATTGACCAATTTGTTCGCAATTTTAAAAACTTTTAAGGAAATTGATATTTTTAAACAAAATATAAAAATTTATTAAGAAATAATAGCTGTTATTTAAACGATTCAATTCAAAGAAAGCGTTTTATATACTTTTAGAACACAAAGAAAATGTTAGGCACATATAAAATAAACTGACCCAAATGACTTCTTCTCCGTGCGTCAAGATCCTCTTGAGTTTGCTTAAATAAATCGTTTTTGGAAAAAGCAGAGTAACTCAAAATTGTTCGGCAAAACAATTTTCGACAGCAGCAATTGTTCTAGACCCACTCTAATGTGCATACATAGAATGTGTGTAAATGAAATGCTATTTATTATTATTTATTATATTCACATGATATCATGTACAGAAGTATGAAAGTGGACACACGACGAAGGAAATCAATTTAGGCCCACTCTCATTTTTATTGTTTTTTCCCACTCTGTTCAAAAGGCCGAAACGACGCTTTGGTACACGCAGCAGCCAACATCTGGCTGCCAACAACAATGGCAGCAACACGAGCACACCGACAGCCACGACAACACCGACTGCTGTCGTCGGCAAGACATTTGTTCCCAAATCCATTTCAGCAACAGGAGTTCACATTGAAACTCAACAGCAGCAGCAACAACAACAACAGCAGCCACAACAAACACTAGCCCGAGCCCACTCCCAGCCTCAACAACAGCATCATAATCCATCGCACCAACCTCCACTTGCTGTTCTGCAGAAGAGAAACATTTCGCTGAGTTCATTGCCAAATGTTGTGGAGGGTGTTGCCCTGGGACCAACAGGACCCTCGACAGTCTCTTCGCCGTCAGCCACGACGTCACCGAAGGTCAATGGCGACAGCATACACAATATGCTGGATACAATCGATCCTAGATCACTTGTAACAGATGACGAACCGACGACAGAATGGACTCCGGAAATTCCCTTTAAAAATGTAAGTTCAATGAAATGAGAATGTTGTCGCAAGTAAAGATTAGCACTTGGAATATCTTTGAGAAATGGACAACTTTCGATTCTTTTCGATGCTTTTACACTCGAAAGAATATAAAACTAGCGTTGACCTTTTCCCACACTTTTCATATCTTGAGATATGGGAATTAATTCTTCCAAATCTCGGGATCGAGGGCCAAGGCGGGAATAAATGCATTAACAAAATTAAATTTGAATTTTGAGTAAGTTAGCTTTCGGCAAGTTTCTACCATTTCTTACAAAAATTGTATTGTCTTAAAGTGATTTTTTTTATGTGTTGGTAACCAATCGCTTTCAATTTTGAATTAATCGTTATAGTTAGATTTAAATTGATTGATTTCACGTCTAATGCAAGTAATCAATACTCGTATGTGTGTGGCCTTATTCCCCGCTTTCATTATTAAATATTCGCTTAAAATTTGAAATCGACAGCAATACGATTTCGATCGAGTTCTATTCTATATTTGTTTTCTACGTTATCCATTAATTTGGTGATGGTGGTCGAATGGGTTCCATTTTTTAGAATTTGTCATCATTACAATGCAAAACATGATAAACAAATACGAATCCTAAATTTCATGCCCGTTCTTAGGTAACCAAGGTACAAACTGTGAAAGAAGAGTAGCACATCCAACACATCTGCATTTGCTTGAGGTTAAACAAATAAATCATGGATCGCCAGGACGTTTCGTCCGGTTTGACATGGAATGACTCAAATTGTACGTATTAGAGTTATTTGAACTACCTGCAGAACATGAAACTACTTGCAATATTTCGAAACAATTCGTAAACATTGAAAGTAATCTTGAAAAAAAAAACATTTTTTTAATAAAGGCAAAATACTGTTTGCTTAAGCACTTGAAGAAATCAATTCGAATCTAATATTTTCAAGAAATTTCATCACGACTCACAAAATTTGTACCCGTCGTTTTAGTGCTATTTCGCTATGAAATTGCCAATTTTGCAGGACTGACAAATGCACATCATTTGAATGTCCATTACTCGATTTAGTTGCTTTAAAAAAAATTTCCTAACGCCATCTGCCATGGCTGAGATAAATAAATTCGCCACTTTTGAACATCTATCGTCGAAGGTCCCACATCTTCTTGTGCATCGGAAAAAAAAACATCCTCAAATAATCACTCATCGTTATTTTCAGCTTAACTCGCCAGACGAAGGTATCATACGTTCGGACTCGGTTCTAGGAGATCCCCGACAAGTGCAGCGCGTCTCTGTAACACCCTTAGATGAAGAGGTACGCAGCGCCATCTGCTGGCAAACAAAACAGCAACTGAATTTATTCTCATTTCTTGCAGATTGACGAGTTTATCGAACAAAATATCCAAATCAATTCAAACAAAGAGATTCGGCGAGAGTACCTAAGCCCCTGGACGCTGAAATTCAAAGACAGAGATCAGGAAATGAAATTTTGTCAATTGCGCGAGGATATGTTCCGGTAAGTTCAAGCCACTGTTGAGAACGTGCAGCCATAATCCAAAGTCTTTCCCCTTCCATCGGCTAGTTCCAATATGTTGTGTGTGTTTGTGATATGGATTTTCATAGTCCTGTGCCAAATTATCATCATTCCTCGATGTACAAACCTGCTGATATGTCTAGCAATAGGCACCATCGTTCTGACCTTCACCTGCATTCTAGTCATGGCCGAAGAGTTCTCAGGTATGTTAATATTTAGTCTCCCATGTCGCTCAGGGGACTTGAATTTATTGGACACGCTTTCCCTTGCAGGCCTACCCGATCTCCTTAAGCGCAACTCTGCCAAGCTGGTACATCAGCGCCAACGTCGCACGTACTTCATATGTGCGATAATTGTCCTGATGACTGTTTTGAGCGCCATCGGACTGATTTTGTGCCCACCTTCGGCCTTCTTCGATGGAAACAGCAGTGCCGACGAAGGTCAGGGACGTTCTCTCCTGAGCAGCAGTTTCAGGGTTCAGCCGGTACCCAATGGTAGCGGATCGGGTGCCATCAGCAATGGCGAAAAGGAAATCAAATTGAATGTCTACCTCTCGGCCACCATACATCATAACATCACAATAAATACGGCCAACGGCGCCGGAGCCATTGTGGATGCCAACACATTTCTGGCGGACAATTTGGCAAACGCCACGACAAGTGACTTTGTTCGCCGCAGCATTGTTAATGCTCTTAATCTCACCCAGGCCACCACAGGTAATCTTCTTAATAGCTCCGTAGAGCCGTTTGAGAACTCGCAGCGTTCGTTAGTGCTCGGTGGTCAAGGGAGTGACGACAGCAACAGTAGTTTTGTAACAAGCGATGCCAATTATACGGTGATTTACATGGAGGTGGACACAATGGATTGTGCACATCCCGAGTACATTGTGTTCACGTGGATACTCTGTTTGGTCTCGTTGGCTACAGCGCTCAAGCTATACTATTTGGTGAAAGTCATTATGGCCATTTGCATGGTGGCCTTCTACACGACGCTCATACAATTGGTCTTTCCACGCATCTACACCAAGGAACTGATTGAATTGGAGCAATCTCGTTTAGGCATGCCGTTGGGTGTGCAAATGTTGATACTACTGGTGTCGTTCCTGGTGATGGTGTGCTACCATGCCCGTCTAGTGGAGGTGAGTATCTCTATGAATTTTTAACCCGAATCAGATCTCCCCCGAACTTCCATGAGGTTAAAGGAGGACATGAGAACGAAGATTCAGTTGTGGTTTTCATCTTTAATAAGCTTGTTATCACGTGCTTTTCAACACCCTCTTTTAGCGCTCTTTTTCACTACTTAAAAAACACTTCTTTCTCATTGTTTTATCGCTGGCAGTTTCGGAGTTCTGTGAGGAGATGAATGAAATGTTCCACCCGATAACATCCCAGGAGGAACTGTTTCGTTATAAGCGAGCAATGATTCGTCACTTTCGTTAGGATTTTCGTTTTCTCGTGTAGGTGTTGTGGTGAGGATATACGAACACATTCCGCTATCGTCCGGAGGGCCGCGTTCTGTCAGTTTTGGAGCTTCTTCCATTGGGTATCGCTCACTTTGAGGGACCACATTAGGGCCGCGTAGTCTACCGCCGACCAACCAGTCGTTTTATATATGTAGATAATGAAGTTTTACTTTATGTGCCCCGAAGAACTGCCGACTAGTCACTTTAGGATCGTATTTCTACTATGCATCTTATTGCATATAAGAAGGCTGTCAAGTATCACCACTAGTATTTCGGGATGGTTTATGGTCGGTACTGCAACTCAATCGAAAATCCAACGCCGAACCTTTCCCTTAGTCCAGGTGCTTTAGCAGAGAAGCTGCCAAAAGCGCGAGTCTTCGCAACAGAATATTATCTCCACCATTCATGTGGTGGTGTCGGGAGTTTCGACAGATACAAATTAAACTGTAGAGGTGAGAAGACTGAGGTGCTTCCAGTTAAGTTCTACGGGGTTTGGACCTGCTATGTCGAAACTTAACAAAGGACTGGCAACCACACATATATACGCCACGGTGTGGGAAGACTGGTTTCCATGGTGTTTTTAAAAAGGACAAGGTCGAGTGTTTTAAACAGACAAATGCGTTTTGTAATGGCGGTAGTATTTTTGGTGTTTTGCGCTTATACAGGGTGGGTAATTAACGAATGAACATTAAGAAACCTCAATCACTATATTAATCCATAAAAACTATTTTATATTTGTTCGTTTAACCAGTAACACATGTTTTTTAAATCTTTTTAATGGATGCAGCTGCAGCAAGGTCAGGGCTTCTTAGGGAGAATTTTCGTTGCCATTCTGGTATTGAAAGAAACACACCCAGGTTGAAAAGTGGGCAATAGATCAGATCTCCCAGAAAAGATTTCATATTGAAAAAATTTAAATAATTCTTGATTCAACACTGTATAAGGTTATGATATGACAAAAGAGCGAAGTAATGCGTTTGTAAAATTTTAAGGGCCGATGTTGATTTCGAATAAAACACAAATTATTTAGGAAATTATTGTCATTTTAACCTGTTGCTGGCTTATCAACGTACACCTTTTCTTTCAAATAACTCAAAAGAAAGAAGTCGAACGGTGTCAAATCACATGATCTTGGCGGCCAATTAACATCGCCACGACGTAAGATAACACGGGCATTAAATTTGTCCCGCAAAAGAGCCATTGTTTCATTAGCTGTCTGGCAAGTGGCACAGTCCTATTGAAACCACATATCGTCCACATCCATATCTTCCAATTCGGGCCATAAGTTCGTTATCATCCCACGATAGCAAACATCATTCACAGTAACTGCCTGACCAGCCTCATTTTGGAAAAATACGGCCCGATGATGCCGCCAGCCCATAAACCGCACCAAACAGTCACTCTTTGTGGGTGCATTGTTTTTTCGACAATCACTCTTGGATTATCGTTCGCCCAAATGCGGCAATTCTACTTATTGACGAATCCACTGAGGTAAAAATGTGCTTTTATTTACATAATAAGCCGGAATAAATTCAACGCGTCGCTCGCTTTTCTATCGTTTCATGGTTGAAATTGAGTTAGTCTGAAATTGAGAAATATCAAATGAAACGCAGAAAAAGCTTGACGTTTAGGTGTGGTTAACATTCAACATCGGTCCTTAAAATTTAACCACCCCTTATTTGGACATTTTGAATGCATTAAAACATTTTATCTATGATGGCGGGTATGCAAGTTTCAGCCCAACCGAACTTAATTTATTCGCTTGTTTTCTTTGAGGACGAATTTTTCTTACTGCAAATTTTTGATTCGCATTAAAATTTGCTTTCATTTCAGTACCCGTATATTCATATTTACAAGACTAGCTCTTAATTTACCAGGATTTAAAAAGTAATGTTTTTATTATAATTTGCGAGAAGGTTTCATTGTTTTTTGTAAAATCGGTTGAACGAATATGTGGGAGCTATATCTTCATCTGAACCGATTTTCTCCAATTTCAGCGGCGTCCATCCCTAAAACAAGGAACTTACTTGTGCCAAATTTCATCAAGATTGAATCTAATACGCACGTGCCTTCTAGAGCTAAAAACAGAACCATCGGATGAACATATGTGTGGAAGCTATATCTTACTCTAAACCGATTTTCTTAAATTTGAAAAACGTCCTTTCTTTGCCCAAGAAACTTACTCGTGCTTTCAGATTGGATGTAAGATGGTTTTTAGAGCAAAAAAAGAAAAATCGAATGAACATACTTTACTATAAGTATATTTAACTAGTATATTATACTATAAGTATATTTAATTTGAACCGATTTTCATCAATTTTTAATAACGCTCTTTCTTGGCCGAAAAAACTTACTCGTGCTAAATTTCATCAAGTTTAGATGGAAAATTTGGCTTCTAAAGCTAAAAACAAAAAAATAATGGATAAATATATATGTGACGCGCAAAATTGAAAGGGACCTAAGGGTAAAAACCAGTTTTGTTCAGGTGAGACATTTAAAAGATTTAAATACCTGTATCTTTCATAAAACGCGCATATCTCTGGGAGGGAACACTTTTGGGGCATGGGATCGGTCTCATTCGATGCTCAGATGTTGTCCACATCAAAAAAAAAGTGAAAATTGTTTTTTACCCTTAGGTCCCTTTGTCTATGCGCTGTCACATATGTGGAAACTACAAATCTGACCCGATTTTCTTTTATTTTAATAATGTCCTTCCTTGGTCCAAAAAAAATTAACGTGTACCTAATTTCATTAAGATTAGATGTAATATGTGGATCGTTTAGCAAAGACCTTAAAATCGGTTGAACATATATATTGGAACCAACGGCCTTCCTTGACCAAAAAACATACTTTGTGTTTTTTGATTTTTTGTGATCATTTATGAATTGGAAAGAGTAATTACTTTTGGAAAGAGGAATTACTCCACAGGCTAATAAGATCAGGTTGGTTGTTGTGTGTCATAGAGGGGGAAGAAAAAGTAAGTCAGTGAAGTAAAGCAAACACATCACCTCTGGTAGACGCTGCGTTTCATCGTTGTGCGGGCGACTTATCAATACCGTTAATGTGTTCTGCCGACCTAACCTCTACACGTTTAACGAAGCATGCATTGATTTTTGCATATGTGTTATTGTCGGAGAGAGAGAGAGAGAGAGATATATGTTTATTGATGTATAGTGTATCCAAAAAGAATCTACTTATTCGAATTGTCCGCCTTTTGCCTTTACACACGCCTAAAGTCGCACTGGCCAATCGTCAATAGCTGCACGAACCTCGTCCATTGGAAAATTGGCCACAGCTCGAACCAAAGCAGTCTTAAGAGATCCAATGTTGGGGAATCTTTTGTGACAAACCTTGTCCTCTAAAACCGCCCACAATTTGTAATCCAATGGGTTCAAATCTGTACAAATTGCCAGCCTGGGACGTTTTAGCCTTATGGGCCGGTGCAGAAACCTGCTCGGAAGTCCATGGCTGGTTTTGGGACAGGGAATTGTTAAGAGGCTCCGCAACAGTAAACTTTGACCGATGTTTTGACTCCTTGTTCGCAGAAATGCAGGTCAGTGACCCCATCGTAAGAGGCACCCCACCAAACCATGACTGAAGCTGGGTGATGACCCTTTTCCACCCTTGGTATCAGTTCAGATGCTTCCTTTTCCTGAACGGTAAAAATTTTTTCATCGGTGAACAAAATTTTTCTGTGCAAGTTATAAGCGTGCTTCACCAAAAGACGTTTGCATTTTGTCAATCCCATATTTTATTAAAGCTGCAGTCAATAAATAAATGTGCGGTACGTCGATTGAAAGACCCAAGTCCCAAGTCTTTTTTTTAATGACTCGACTCATGGACTTTTGCGTGATATTCATCTCACGGGCCATGATTTTCTGTTTTCGGAGCGAATTTCTGTGAATTCTTGATTTAACGGCTTTGATGACATGCGGTGTTCGAACAGAGCGTGGGCGGCCCGACCGGTGGCGACCTCTTAGATCTCCAGTCTCCTCAATCAGTTTTATGCATCGGTTGACGAACATGCGGCTAATCCCTGGTGGCCGGAGCATTTTGAAAATATCGTTTTTTTTCATTTCACACTTGAAAAGCGCTATTGCAGCGATACGGTTCTCATTATCTGACCACTCCATGATGAAAGTTGAAACAATTTTAAAATCCCGGTACAGACTAACGCTATTGAGGTTAGCTTTCAAATCCATATGACCTTATCGGGGTTTGTTAAGTTCTACTTTTGAAATGGGTGTGTTCAATGTTGTAACAGTATTTATGTCCCTACTAATTAAAGATTGGATGAGACATACTGTGTTGCCACTGACAAAGTTATATTGCTACCAAATTTGTTCAAGAAAAAAAATCACGGAAAATTATAAGCTAATATAATTATAAGTATCATGCCAAATGTTTTTAACTGCCAAAAATATTAAAGCTTTAAGTGTCCCGATCGACACCGAATCGTCAGCTGATTTGAATTATAGGTCTATACCTTTAAAAGATTCTAATCGAACTGCAGGTCGATATTGTCGAATTAAATATGGCAGAAGTACATTTTGCCAAATTTTACAAATGACACTTTTAAAATTTTGCAAATGTTGTTAACGATCGATCAGTAACCCCCTCTGCTGATAATGGGTCATGTCGGTTGACTGCTACAGAGCACCTGTACATAAATTCTTTTTTCGATTATATTTGGTATAGTATATTACGATGGACTTACAACTATTCCTAGACTAAGTTGACTTATATAGGCCCGAAATCCACTTTAACATGGAAATATGGATTGCAAAATACATGGAAAATGTTCAAGAATAAAAATATCATTTGGCATTATTTAATGCTGGGGCTCAAAATTCGGCCATCTAAAATAAAAAGTGGCAATATAATATTATACTTTACTTATAGTAGCAAAAAGTAGTGCATACGGGACGATTATGCACTGCTAAACGTACCAATTTGGCATACCAATAATTCTCGGCATAATTTCATTACTTAACAAATTTAATTTATGTAAATACTCGTACATATTTATCGCAAAACATACCAAAATTAGGATTAGCCTGCCTACCATCCTATTTCATGAAAATGGGAAAATAATTGCGACCTGTATTTCGATTACAAGCTTAAGATGGAAGGACGGACTGACAGACATCGTTAAATGGATTCAGCTAGTGATTCTGAGTCTATAGGTATACTTAAAGGGCATTTTTTAGTAGTTGCAAACACTTGGCAGAGTGGTACAGGCTGTAATTACGTATGATGGGTTGAGCATATACAGGGTGCGGCAAAAGTCACGAAGGGATTTAAAACAACCATAACATATTCAATTTTTAATTTAAATTTATTTTTCTTACAAAATAATAAAATATAATATCTGTAGATTTTTTAAAATTATGTGTAAAAGATTTCGTCACGTAAGTGACCACCATTTCAGCCGCGCAAAGTTGAGCTCCTTCAAGAGCATTTTCCATGACACGAATCAGAGTATCTGGCTGCAACGCTCTTATTTCGGCCCGAATATTCTCCTTCAGTTGTTCAAGGGTTCTGGGTTTATTGATATACACCCTCTCTTTTAAATATCACTAAAGGAAATAATCAGGTGCTGTTAAATCCGGCTAACGGGCAGGCGAATTGAATGCTGATTTTTTGGAAATTAAACGTTCGCCAAAACCAACCTTAGGAGGGGCATAGTGGTTCGAGCAGTGTGTGCAGTGGCCCCATCTTGATGAAACCACATCTCTGGATTGTCAGAATGAGCTGAACTTAAAAAATTTTGGAGCATACTCGGCATCGCTCGTCATTTACAGTTACAGCGTTGCCATTGTTTTCTTCGAAAAAGAATGGTCCAATAATTCCTTGGGACGTAATTGCGCACCATACTGGACATTTAATTGGATGTAATGTCGCTGAGAAAGCACCCTTGGGCTCTCATTCCCCCATATTCTGCAGTTCTGTTTGTTTACAAAACCATTTAAGTGGGCTTCATCATTATAGCTCATTATCAGATAATGAATGAATTCATTATGTTCTCTGGCCAATTCCAGGAAGCGAAGTGCATTAGTTATTCGTTCTTGGGTATCTCCTGGCTTTAAGTGGTGCACTAACTGCCTTGTATGGAAAAAGATGTAAATTTCTCCTTATTATGCTGCGTAAAGACCTGTCAGACTTTTGCAGCTGAGCAGAGCGCCTTCGAGTTGATGTTTCAGGACTCTCCTCAATACTCTCCTGAATGCGTTGAATATTTCCTACATTAATTACAGAACGTAGTCTTCCGCTTCGTGGAAGATCCCTCGCTGAGCCTTGTTCCCGAAATCGCCTCACTAAGCGTCGAACCGTTGATTCGGAAGGTGAATTCCGCACATTAAAATGACGTCGATAGGCTCGTTGAGTTTGAATTATTGATCGATGATGTTCAAAATAAAATTTTGTCTCGTTATAAAACGTTGTAACTTTCCATGATTTATCTTCCAGATTTATTTTACAAGTCCTAAAAAGAAAAAGGGGGAAAAATTACATAAAAAAATACATATTAATTTTTCAAAGCCCTTCGCGCTTTTTGCCGCACACTGTACAAAGTTTATGTTGTACGACGTACCTTATGTGTTATTAGGGGATTACTTTTACCCCTGAACCGATTTCGCCCGTTTACAATCCCAAACAGCAGGGTTCTTACTAAATTAGACATGGCTACATCGACTTAGAGTTTATGGGGTACTCGTATCCGATCAATATTGCAAGATGTTGCAAACGAAATGACAAATTTGGTCTACTCTCAATCCAATGGATGTATAAACATTAAATGTCAGTAATGGCTATTCCGTGCAATAATACGATATTTCAGGCAATTATAAAGAAAAAATAAAGAACAATTGTACAACGAAATGTTTACATTTAAACCTTTAGTACATTTTTGTGAATATGGACTTAAGTGCCTTATTTAAAATTAATACAAAGTTCATAGTTCGAATAAATCAAAAATAAGTGTAAGGCGTAGCAACTTCTGGACCCAATACAATTTTTATCACTCTCAACTGAAAGTTGGTTAATTCCTGATCCGAACAACAGTCATTACAATGCCCTATTTAAAGGTGTTGCAAGCAGGTTGGACTCAGTTTTGCCCACAAACAAGTTAAAACTTGGAAAGCTCATACGAAAATATACAAAGTTAGGTTGTTTTTAAAAAAATCGAAATTGAACTCCGGCCTTAAGGTGAGCTAATGATAGTAAACTCGACACGGCTTCTAGTACTCATGTCCCCCACATGACAGCCCATGTCCCCCATGATGTTTTTTTACTTTGAAGAATTATGCTAAGAGTGATCTTGTCTTTTTGCGCAGGTAACATCACGATTAGATTTTATATGGAAGGAGCAGGCAGAGCGAGAACTGATCAATATGAAATCGAATCGAGCTTTAAATGACACATTAATCAAGGTAACAAAAATCGGGCTTTGGATTATATTTATCGCTGACCACATTTCTTCTAACCCTTTCCATGTTTAGAACATTCTGCCGGACCATGTCGCTGCGTACTATTTGTCGGATGAGCACACGGATGAGCTATATTCCAACATGCACAACTTGTGCGGCGTGATGTTTGCATCGATACCAAATTTCCAAGACTTTTATTCGGAAGATATAGACAATGGAAAAGCGTGTATACGGATATTGAATGAAATCATTTGTAAGTATTGGCACAGCCAGCTGAGGTTCCTGCGCTGCCACAGAATTACGTTCCCCTCTCTATTCCAAATTAGGCGATTTCGATGAATTACTAGAGGAGCCACGATTTGCATCGATCGAGAAAATAAAGACAGTGGGGGCCACGTACATGGCGGCGTCCGGCCTGAATGCAGATCATTTGAGGAATCGCGGTGAGACGGCAGAGGACAGTGTGTGCAGCCTGGTAGAATTTGCATTCGCTATGAAACAAAAGCTGGAGGATATCAACAAGGAAGCCTTCAACAATTTCCAGTTACGCGTGGGCATCTGCAGCGGTTCTTTAGTGAGCGGTGTCATTGGTGCACGAAAGCCCGTGTACGATATCTGGGGCAATACGGTCAATGTGGCATCGCGCATGGACTCCACTGGCGAGAATTGGCGCATTCAGGTGCCAGAAACGACGGCCGAGCTGCTAACGGCCAAAGGATTCACTTGTGTGGTAGGACAGTCACCTCGGCCACTAATACATTTATTTATCTTTTGATTTTTTTTATTCTTTTTTTTCAGAAACGTGGTGACATCAATGTCAAGGGCAAGGGCCTAATGACGACATACTACGTGCATCCACGCGGAGCAACTGAAAGTCAATTATCATCTCCTGTTCATATGCCAGCCGGCATGCCCATGACGCAGACACCCAATCTGCAGCGTCAAACTTCACACCACGGCTCGTTCAGCGCTGTGGTTTTCGGGATGCTGCAGGCGTCAAAGCGAAGTACAAATTTGACCGGCACACGTAAGTTTAGTAGGGAATAGAATCGTAGTCCAGCTGTGGCCTAACAGATGTTCTCTTTAGCCACAGGTACGCCATCGCCACAAATACGACGCGGTCACAGGGGCAGTACCTTCAGTTCAGTGCGTCTATCGCAGAAGGCCACCATGAATAACCCAGTGCGGCGCAACACAACCAGAGTTCGCGTGCGTTCCTATCGCCAGAAAAAGGTATATATTCTATACAATTATTGCCTGGACCTTAGCTGAATCCTTGATCTTGAACTTCTTTCAGAGCTCTTCAAACAATTCAATTGTCACCCAGTCTAGTGCGTCGTGTGTGCCATCATTCCGTCGTATCGATCAGATTGAAACGACACTTTCAAAAAGTCACAATGATGCATTATAGCCCCTGCGCCACTGGTTATAAACTCCCCACCATCCTCACCTCATAACCTCTTTCCAAGTACAAAACTTCAATTGAATCGTTATTTCGAGGAATGCCGCAATTCTCATCAAATCTCAAACGTGGCGGGACACCATGAGGCATATACCCAGTGGAGTCCTGTGTATTTTTTCACCTGCTTCCGTTACACCAATTTTCAATTGTACGGCACCTCATAAAATAACAAAATTTCCTTTTTAAGCAAATTAAAATCATACAATGACGACCAATATTCCATAAACTGTAGGTAGCGTATGTTCTTAGTCTAATGTGTAGTTATATGTACCAAATGTAGAGTGTCTGCTGAGTGGGACTCTGACCAAGCGTTTTAACAACTTAAGTTAAGTGAATTTACCTGATCTAAGATGAATTAGTTAAGCTCGGAAAACCGAAATGAAAAATTTTTCTAGTCGTGGAATCAACATTTCTGAAATCAAATCTATGAATGTATATATGTGTGTTTGTCGCTGTGCGTGTGTGTATGTTTGTAGTTATAAGCGCTCATAAAGGAATGCCAATGTCGACGTCAATGTAATTTTGGTTAGACTAAGTCGCTTAGGTCCAGTTATAGGAGTCCGAAGTCATCGCCGCACAGTGGGGAGCGAACGTTTTGGCCGTGCTCGTTTAAAAAAGCTATGCATGCATGAAACTTTATTATTTCTATCGTATCGGTTCAATTCGGAGGACATGCTATACAGTCTTGCCTAGAAGCTGATGGTAGACATTGCCCTAAACTCAAAATTATGAGTCTATTGCAATGTACGGTGCTTTTAAACTTCCAATTAAAATAAATCTAAATAAATTGACAGAAGAAATGGACAATCATTTAAAATTGTAATGGAATAGATCCAAATTTGTGCAACCACACCTTCTTTATACGACAAAAAATTGTACATACTCGTACATACTGTTGCGTGTTTTATTGTGCGTCAAGTTTGATTTGTATACCCTTTACCATTGAATGAATTTATACTATATTGATCGAAGGAGACCTTATAAAGTAACTAGTTATTAATCGTCGCAAAATTCCGAAACGATCCGCCCGTCTGTGTGTCAAACAAAATAATCTTGGCTTATGGTCCTACTCGTAAGCTCCATGGGATTGTAAATGGGATCGTTAGTGAAGATGCACTTAGCACGTCGTACGGCGCGGATGCATGGAGCGCTGCATTCAAAGCAATCAACCAATTAACATATACTCGTACAGGGTGTCCGCCGGGAAGGTTTCATTTGTTTCTATTTTAGATTCAGTTGACACAGAAGCTTCTTCCACAGGACCATTTACGCCGCCATACATTTGGCAATAGGATGTTACAGCTCGTCCATGGCAACCCCGATTTTCATGAAGAAATCATAATGAGTGACGAGGCACATTTTCATTTGAATGAATATGTGAATAAATAGAATAGTCGATTCTGGGCAATGGAAAACCCTCAAATTATTCATCAGTCAGCGATATCCTGATGTGATTGAAAACTTTTTAACGCTAGAACTGCATGCTCTGGGCTTGATTAACATGTGGTATCAACAACACGGTGCCACCTCGCATACAGCCAGGATTACAATAGAATTACTGCAAGACCTTTTTCCACTACAAGTTTTTTCAAGAAATGGTAATGCTGATTGGGCTCCACGTTCGTCTGATTTGACTGCTCCGGACTTCGGCTTTGTAGGGATATCTGAAAAGCATGGTTTATGTAAAAAAACCAGAACTCTTGAACAACTGAAACAAAATATTCGTGATGAAATTAATGAAATACCGCGTGAAATGTGTGACAATGAATAAAAAAAGGGCTCGCATTTGTGAGGCTAACAGAGGCGGACATTTGTCTGATATTGTATTCCATACATAATTGCCGACATTAAATAAAACATTTATCAATATAAGATCCATTCTCTTTCATTTAATCAAAAATTATAAACAAACAAAGAAGTATACCTTCCCGACGGACACCCTGTTGTTTATGGGTAAATTGGGATAAAGGACTAAAATTCTTCTAGCTCCGTTTGTTATTTTGGCGCTGCACAGCCGATTTGAATTATTTGTCATGTCGCATTTGTATGAAAGCTTACATAAGAACGAGTCCATAGATTTTGACAATCAGTCGCGTTTTGTCGCGGCGGTCTGAAGGTCATAAACAACGTATGTGTTGTTCTTATATTTAGATTCTCTCCCGGGAATTCCCGCACGGGAAATTGCGCCATTTTTCATACCAGGGAAATTTATCGGGAATTCCCGGGAAATTTATTATTTTCTATTAGCACTGTCATGACTTTACCAAGTGAAATTCGATGGCGCCAATGTTGGAAAAGTGTTTACGTTTAAAAAGTTCAATCAATGTACATATTTGATTGAACATAGTGTAAACACCCTTACCGATCTGTTAAATATTTTAAAATTAATTAAAAAAGCAGTGGAAACGCTTTGGCGAAGAAATACTCGTATGCATTTATTAGGCGAGGATTCAATATTAACAACTTCATGGCAGCAAATAACTCACATTCAACCACCTTTGGGTGAACATTTTTTTAGAAGCTTTGAAGAAGCGAATCGTTTTAGAAGAGACCAGCAACTTTATACTTTACAAAAGTATCTTAGAGATCCAACAGTATTATATCACTCTTTAAGTTCAATGGTTTTTTGTGATCATTTGTTGTTATTATTTTTGAAAGAGAGAATTACTCCACAAGCCAATAAGATCAGGTTTGTTGTTGTTTGTCATAGAGGGAAGAAAAAGTAAGTCAGCGCAGTTTAAAGCAAGCACATCACAGTCTGGAAATAATTTATTTCGAATACTTCAAAACACACTGTCTGAAGATTTATTTTATGCTCTTCGTTCCAAAAACATATATATAATTTTTAAAAATTATTTTAATTACATTTTAATTTGCATCCTAAGTTTTTATTACATATTTAAAATCGTATATGATTTTGTTTCAAGTGCATCTTTGAACTAAAGAATAAAAAAATAAATACATGCATACTGCAAAATTAACATGGTTTGCCTTTTCCACACATGACAACTAGGGAAACTCTACTTGACATATGTGGCCAGTAAACTTTGAATTAAAATTAATTTCGAAGCCTTTAAAGAAAAATAGTCCAGAAGGCTCAATTATACTATTATAAGTATTTTGCACTACTTGAAACTGCAACATCGGTAACCGACTCACCAATGCTGTCATCAACTGAGTTGGAATTACTAGAATAAAATAACTACTCGTATATATCGGCATGTATACTTAACTTCGAAATCCATAAACAAATACGAACGTCATTGACATATAACATAACAAGAATTGGAACCAAAATAGAAACCTGCGATACACCATGAGATATTGCACAGTAGTTCGATAAGAGAACAAGCTGGAACCGATTATATAGAAATGAAAGACGCCTAAGAGAACCTTTATTCAGCAAAACAGTTAGTGGGAAGTATATCACAATTTACAGAGTCAAACGATTTACTTAAATCTACAGATGTTCTGTTGTGATACTTACGAATTTCCGATTGGCGCAGGTCAATTAACGAAAAGCAACCAAATAAGCAGAAAATTTGCTTAATGAAATTAGATTAGATTAGGTTTTTTATTGTTTCTAATCCTAATAATTGCATTGTAAAGTTCGTAATAATTTATATTTCCAAGGTTAACATCATTTTCACGTTATTCCTGAATGGCCGAATTTACCGTGGGAACAAATTGCTACCAATGTTAATAATACAGGGGTTTCCATTAAGAACATAACAATAATATATACTCGTGTTAATAAAACACAGAATATTAAAGATATAGAGTTAAAATTTATTCGAGGTGTAGTGCAAATGTTACATTTTAAAATGAAATTTGATTTCGGTCATATGACCACCACGAGCCGGTGTACAGGGATCTAGTCTTTAGACCCAATTTTCCACCACTCTTGCACATATTTCGACCGGAAAGTTTCAATTTCGCGTTAAATGTTGTCTCTGAGCTCGTCTTAAGTTGTTAGCAATGTGTCATAGACCAATGACTTGACGTGGTCCCATAAAAAGAAATCCAATGGCCTTAAGTCGCATGAACGAGGTGGCCATTTGACCGGATCATTTCTCGAGATAACACGTTCACCGAATTTTCCATTCAGTAAATCGACTGTAACGTGTGCTGTGAAACCACATATCGGCGATGTCAAGCGGATGCTATTGTTGCAAATGCAATTGTGTCTCTTGAAGCACATGTGGCTTTGTTGCGGTCCAATAACACATATTTTGTTTATTGACAAAACTACTCAGCCAGAAATGAGCTTCATCGCTCATCCTGTCGGGTGGGACGATTATAACGGCTAACAATTGGAGTAAGCGCTCTTAAAGTTGCGACCACTGACTCAGAAATTTGGTAGTAATTTCTAATGATTTCCAAACGTTGCTCGTAAGTGAGCTTTACTATGATGAAAATGTTGGCTGTTTGAAGGTGTGTTGACATAAAAATACGAAATTGTTATGTCCCTATGGGAAAATCCGTTAAAACATTTTGTTACACCAAAACTATTAACAACGACACCAAAAATCCCGACAACTATTAACGTCAGAAAAAATAAAATTTACATATGCTCTGCTTGCCGTTTAGTACAAACTTGACGCAAATAATAAACGACACAAACCAATGAAGTCGACTTGCTTCGCTTTTTATCGGTAAGATCCCATATCGGGGGGTATGATGACTGCTTATTTGAAACTATGAACCCCCACAATTTCTAAAATGGTGGGAAAAATTACCGCCATTCTACAGTTTGCTCACAGCCCAGTTTAGGCATTTTTTGGGATGATATAAGTCGTATTAGTACAAAAACTAAACAGAAAAGCTTTTGTTTTTTGGGAACTTTTAGTCTTAATATTTTTTATGAAACTTGGCCATTTTCTAGTGCACTCAAAGAGTGGTCCAGAAGCAGTAAGGTATCCGCTAACGGCGATAAAGCAAATGAAGGTAGTGTTAGTCCTCTATATACAGGGAAATGTGGACCATCTTATACATACTCTTTCCGATAAGTAAACATTTTGTACATGTGTCTTTACATGTTGATTTTTTATAATCAAAATTTTACTACTATGAGTATCTTTTTCAGTAAAATAGAAATAATTTTTTTTAAATCTGCAATTCAAATGGTTCTAACTACTGGCCTTTTTGCGTCAAATTTAAACCTGTTCTATACTCTATTTACTTAAGCACATGAAAAATAATTATTAAATATTGGGCCAATTTGGATGAGAAAAAATTCCGACTGAATACAAAGCAAACCATAATTTTGAAAAATTTTAAAATTAGTTAAATTCAATGTGCAGAATACTTTAGGCTTCTACTGTGCTGATCTTACGGCTCCTTGTTAAAAACGTGAAAATAATTCAAAATACCTGAGCATCCTTTTTTTTACCAATTTGTTGTATCCATTCGCTATTGTTTTATAAGTCTACATTAATGGTTATATCTGGGGCCCAATTTATCCAAACGGCAGCATATACTTTTTCATACAGAAAGCAGGTAAATTAGGTTTTTGCTACAAATAAAAATAGCGTACATTTCGACGAAATCATTTGATTACAAATGAGGCTGCTATCAGTAGAATAGATGTCATAAAAATTCACCTGACTTCGATCGAAATTTACACTCCATATTCATTAAACATCACATTACGATAGAACTTCTCTTGCTAGCGCATGGGTGAAATGGGCCCTTGACCAATGATGGGATGCAACTAAATACTTTTTATGTGTATATACTTACATACGTAAATAACTATAGCATCAATTAAACATTTATTATTATAAATGCATTATAAGCCACGATAAACTAATATTTATACGCCATCTAGCCTAGAGTATCTTGTAATTAGAATACATACAAATTTCGATCAAAATTGTAATCAAACAAAAACACACAAATATACGTAAGATTTTATGTGCTAAATAAAACTGAATATATATACAAAATTAAATCATTTAACTAATTTAGTTGTTGTTATGATAGGGAGTTCTGTGAGGAATCATGGCGGTCACTGTTTAAACCCAAATACAAGCTTTGCGACACATTATGAATTTGGTTGTCAAATTTCCTTCCCTGGTTTTAAAGTATTTTTTTACAAAACCCGCACGTTTAAACAATAGACGACATTCTAGGTAAGTAGTTTTTATTTGGGTCAAGAAATTTAATACTCTAGTTTTTATTTCGTAACGTTTTTCGTACTTCATTTTTATCGGTGTCGTAGCGGCATTTAATTTGTTTTAATTCGTAATTATTGTCAAAACGAATGTATATACATATAAAGATTGAATGAGACGATTAATCCATGAAACCATAAGGCTAAGATTATATCTATAAGGTGATCCATCTAGAGGTATTTTTTCAGAATAAAAAAAATATAAAAATTCAAATCAGGTGTGGAATCTTTATTGGTAATTTGCAAGGACATTTTAGGACATTTATTTTTTAAAAAATTATGATGACCGGAACGTAGCCGTGAATGGAGCTCGCTATCGCGCCATGATATCGGTCTATCTGAAATTGAAGCCCGTAATCTTGACGACACTTGGTTTCAACTGGACGGTGCTACTTTCCATAGAGCTGCCCAAACAATGGATCTATTGAGAGGTTATTTCGAAAAGCAGCTAATTTCTCGTTTTGGACAGGTGAGTTGGCCGTCTAAATCGAGTGATATGATATATGATAAAGTCCAAAGACTATGCTGACAAACTACGATTCAGGTTTTGGAAGCCAACATAACGCGTGTCATTAAAGCCATACCAGTCGAAATGCTCTAACGAGTCATCCAAAATTGGACCCTCAGAATGGAAGAAAATTATATTAAAACAAATAAATGCCATATTATGTCCTTTCAAATTACCAATAAAGATTGCACACTTGATTTGAATTTTGTATATTTATTTGTTCTAAAAAATGGATCACCCTATATATAAAAATTTAATGTCTACGTGTGCCTTAAACTCGAGAACCGCTCGACCGATAAACTTCAAACTTGAACCATATGTTAGCTAAGTCTGTCAGATAGTTTCTCTTAGTTTTTGGCATTTTCACAAAATGTTTTGTTTTTAAATAAAGATAAGATAAGTTTGCTGATTACAAGCGAAACCGCTTATTAGCAGCCGACTTGAGATATGTTTGCGAATAACTACAATTGCATTTTTATTTGGCCAACTGGCTGAACCACGGTATGGCATGGTAAAAGTGGTTTGCAGAAGGTTTTATCCCGTAAGCGCAATGATTTGAATTAATCTCTTAAAATACCACTTTTGAATAAAAAAAGGGGTTGTCAATAAAATATGAACCCGCTTAGTGGCGGTGGAATGCGGATATTTAAAAGGTGGTTAAATTTTAAGGGCCGATGTTGAATGTGAACCACACCTAAACGTCAAGTTTTTTTCAGCATTTTATTTGATATTTCTCAATTTCAGACTAACTCAATTTGAACTATGGAAAGATACACAAGCGAACAACGCGTTAAAGTTATTAAGGTTTATTATAAAAATGAAAATCAATTTTCAAAGAAAATCATCTTCAGTGATGAGGCACATTTTCACCTCAGTGGATTTGTCAATAAGCTGAATTGCAGCATTTGGGCGAATGATAATCGAAGAGTGGTTGTTAAAAAACATTCCACCCACAAAGAGTAACTGCTTGGTGCGGTTTATGGGCTGGCGGCATCATCGGGCCGTATTTTTCCAAAATGAGGCCGGTCAGGCAGTTACTGTGAATGGTGGTGTTCGCTATCGTGGGATGAAAACGAACTTTTTATGGCCCGAATTGGATGCCTTAGATATTCGTTTTTTTGGCGAAAAGTCCATAAATTAAAATTTACTCCAAATATTAGAGTTAACATTTTAAACGACCCATCAGCAGCCTAATTTTCTGCGCAACTAGACGCAGAGTAAAGATATAGTAACTATATGGTCACGGCAACAATAGTATGTTCTCGCAAAAGTGTGGTCTTCGCAACCATAGAATTGTTTTTTGAATTTCATTTTGACAATAGTAAGATTGCGGCAATATTAATATTGTTGAAATGTAGCAATAGTATTGTTGGTAAATTTAAAAATGAAAAAATGGTTGTAGCAACAGTATAAATATGGTTGGTGCAACATGCTCGTAAGTATCGTTTTTTGGGTTTTATGTTAACAATAATATGATTACCGCAATCATACCGGCAACATTGTAATTTTTTTAAATTTTAACAATGTTATTGTTACGAATCTTACGCAATAATAGTACTTTTTATAAGCAAACTAATTTTTATCGAATTAATTTGGATTAGAATCACAGAAATAGGATATTTTTAATGAATTAATTTGTTCTACTGGTAAATAAATCACACCTCTTATTAAGAGTTTAATGTATTTTTACATAATTGAATAACAACTTACAAACATTTTTGGGGATCATAGTATGGTTGTGAGGATCATACTATTGTTGTATGTTAAAAATCGTATGGGATCATAATATGGTTGTGGGGGTCATAATTTGGTTGTGTGTGAAGCACACTATTGTTGTGACGATCATAATATTGTTACGCCACAACCAAATAACCAACAATAGTATGATGCTCTTCGAATATTGTTAACCCAACCATATCTTTTTCTCGTGTGCTGCAAATTGTCAGCGGAAATATGGACACTAAGTCGTACACTCAAAGGTCCAGAAGATTAAGCTTTCAATGTAAATTCGAGAGACAATTTAATTGCTAATACGAGTATTTTTCAATATTTCTACGATTATTCCTACAAACATTACTGGTGAAAGGCCAATTATATTGGCTGCCAAAAATCCAGGACATGCTTCAAACCGGCTTGCTTTAGTTTAAATCAGTTGAAACAGTTATTGGCGAAAACGAAATCGTCTACTAACTAGCAGAGTTTTTAAATCCATTGGACCTGCCTGGACTTCCGCCACATATATTGTGTTTGAAAATTGGTTTGCCAATGACTTTATTTAGAAATCTGAAAGTTTCTCGCGTAGCAAGGGAGGTACCAGATTGGCTATAAAAAAATTATATCAAAGTCAGCGAAGCAACAATTAAAACTGGAAAAGTTTAAGGAGAACACGTTCTAATTCCACGTAGTATTCCAATGGTAACGACAGATGGTCCCATACAATTTAAACCACATTAATTCCCAATTCCATCACTATTTACAAATATCAAAGCCACACGATGAGATTTTACAGGCTGGACTTGGACAATTTTTGTTTTCCTATGAACAATTGTGTGTGCCTGCTCACGATTTGATCAGCCACAGACCTTATTCAAATAAACCCAATACCATGGATTGCATTTGAAGTTTGTATTTTAAAAATAGCAGTGTAAATTTTACCTAATCTTGATGTATCGCAATAAATAAGAACCATCAGATTTTTTAATGAATTCATGTCGGGGTCAGCTAGTGTGTTCAACACACAATTATTTTTTTACATTACCAGTATAAATATAACCTAAGATATGCACGCCATCGCTGACAAATATAAATGTGTTGAATCTCTAAATAGACACCTGGTGGTGTCTATGTGGTAATTGGTGGGAAATACATTTGTCGAAAGTCGATTTCACATACGAACAGTAGGGGCGGAAAACCAAGTAGTGTAACGGGTGTGAATTTCCAGAAAGATGCGTATTCCTGACGATCATTCTCGTAGAGCTCCTTCGTAGAGCTCACACCATGAAAATAATGATAGAACATCGACACACCACCCACATTTCAACGATGCTCGATGGAGGCAATTACGTTGGATACCCCACTATCACCTATCAGCACCATCGACCTCTATTGAACACGGTCAAGTAGCTACACCGTTGTTTTTAAAGTACCTGCCCATATATTGATGTTGTATTCCATCTTAATCCTGATATTGATTGTATATTGAACAGATTAAAAGGAGTGAAATATTTCTTGCGCCGCTTTAGAAAGCCATTACACTTATGTACTTATAAGTGTTTCTTTTGTCACATTGTATCTTCATGCCCAGAACATCAAGAGCATCTGATTGTTCAACAACCGTCGATAGATAATGACGACCCTGATGAGGTTAGTGAATCACTTGTGAGACAACATGATATCCAGAGCCACGACCTTTCTCTCACCAAACTGGTGGATAGACCGACTCCAGCGCTCCAACATGAAAGCCATTAGGTCTCCTGTAGAGCGATTTCTACAAAAGCTATTATGTCGATCACTAAGCATCTGGGTTTGCATCTGGGAACACTAGTATTGTCAGGACCCGAAACAGAATACAACAATTAAAGTAAATTGATTCCTTATATTAGTAAAGTTGTTTTATTGGCATTCCTTGTTAACTATTTAATTTTTGAGATTTCTTTGATGCATTAAACAAAAGATTGGTTTATGTTCTTTTAATGTTATGGATGATGTTATTAGAAGCACTTCTATAAAAAGTTTAAACGCTCAACTAAATATGGTTTTCTTCAAGAATGTGGCGGGTCGATTTAGCAATCGATATTGTGTCTTCGATTTTTCGATCGATTTTTCGAAAGCACGTACCGAAAAATCACTTTCAAGGCGCCTAAATTTCAATTTTTGACTTTTTCCTAACTTTTATTTTTAAGGTTTTTTAGTAGGAAATAAAAAAATATTACCTTTCCAAGGCGACATACAAATATACATTGCTACATACACTACAATCTAACATATGAGCGCGTGAGAATAAAAGTTCGACTGAGAGAATCGAATCCTTTTAAGTAATGTCTATGCTCAATTTGCATGTAACACATTGTGAGTATTAAAGAGCACGAAAATTATTTAAGTTCAAATAAAAGTTAAATCTAAAATAATTTTTATTCTAACAAAATATTATTTGGAAATATCTTTATAAAGTAAGTATACGAGTCGTTACCCGGAGCGCTTCACAAGCCCCACACATACTTTAAGAGAAATAAATAGAAGTAACATTTTCAGTATTATTATTGTGTACTGGTTAATTCATTTTTACTGAAGTAATATTTCTATATGATTAGAAGGTTTTCCAGCACACGAAAATGCAACTAAAGTACCTAATGAAAATGCTAGATTTTTCAATAATTTGAGCTATTTGAGTTATTTGATGCATTAATTTATCCTTTATAGTTCAAAGTTATTTTTGTAGCTTGAAAGTGTCGCTGCCCACTTTTCCCCAAAGCTATATCTTCACACTGTAGTAGTATATATTCCACGTCCGACGTTCCCATCTTAAATATCATCTGAGTTTCAACTGATTAAGATTTGTTAATGTGGGCGGTGCCACGCTTCTGTAAAAACGCGACCTCTACGACAAAGTATCCGCCTACAATAGCATACTCGTACTGTGTAAATTAAAAGATGATTTTTTCTATAATTATGGTCAATACATCGCTTTTTAAAGAAAGGGGGAGTGGCACTGCCCACTTTTCCCCCCGAATGTGTTTCATTATAGAGTGACAGTATATATACCAAGTATGATGTTCCAAACTCTTATAGTTTATGAGCGTTGGGTGTTTTAAGATTTTAAGCATGTAGGCGGTGCGAAGCCCCCTTTTTATCGTTTTCTTTAATAGCATGCGACAATCATCCCCTGGTCCACAGTAGCATAGTGTTACAATTTCCAGACGAGTGGTCTATTATTATTGTCGTGATAGATTTTTTCTCCAGAACGTGTTTCATTATACAGTGACAAACAAACAAACATAAATTCAATTTTACATACTCGTATGTATAAATTTATAATTCGCAATAGAATTATTTTTTGGTTTCGGTTTCGTAAACAGTACAGTTTTTTCCGGTCTTTTTTATTACCCGGAAAAGCGGAAAAAATTAAATATTTCCCAGGATCCCGCCTCGGAAAACATAAAATAATGTAGTTTCATTGAAGCTCAGCCACTTTTTTGGAAACATAAAGAATTGTTCCTACGAGTATTAAGCAAGTAAGTACGCATAAATCACATATATTTGTAAAGGTATCCAGCCTATCTTGTACTGACGTTATCGACTAAAGATCAATTCCGGCTTCTCCTTAGGGAGTATATGATGTTTCGACTAGTCTTGAATAAGAAAAAAGTCGCTTAGCCTGTTATACTCGTAAAAACAGCAGTGGGCACTAAAAACACACGTCTTGTGTACTGCATCCGTGTGATTGGCATAATTATTTTTAACACAATGTTCTCTGCGGATCCTATTTTGTTTATAGTCGATTGGATTCCATAGAAGGATATTAGAACATGAAATCGTTGTACTCAACTAATCAAGTTGTATGGCTTTAAACGAGCTTGAGAAATTTGTTGACAGATTTGATGAAAACATATTCAAAATAAATATTTTTCATTTATACAAATCAAAAATTTTAAAACCCCGTTAAGTTAGGCCAGGTCGAACCTTATTTAACCTCCAACGCTACTAAAGCGCCCATTTTTTGGGCCCTTTCAGCCCATGGGTCCGTTCCTAATCGAATCCAAAAATTACTCTATATTTCGATTGGTTGTAAAATTTTCATTAATTTGAGAACACATATGATGAATTTCATATCAAAACCTATAAAAAAAGGTACATTTTGAACCCGACCATCTCAGATTTTAATGAAATTTTGCATACAGCTAGATTTTAGGTATAGAAACACAACATCATTTTTAGAAATTGCAGTTTTGAAAATATGTGGGCGTGGCAAGGTATCGAAATATTTGAAAAATGAAGGTAATGGGTACTTTTAAGCTGCGATTACTATGGAATGACGATTTGAATGATCTTGGTGCCATTAGAAAGCTATATAAGTCACCTTTCGAAAACATACACTGTTTTTAGATAGGTCTATTAATTATATATAACATATCTAAAAACTAAAATGGGGTTTTTTTATTTTTTTTTTTAAAAATTTTTTAAGTAAATACATCTCTTGTTAACTTCCTTATATTTTGATATCTTTGTGTGACAAAAAAGAATAAAGTAGCTATACTTTGGAAGTTATACAGAATTTTTTGGTAATTCTAATAGCTATGACACATAAAGAAATTAAAGACATTTTTGGGCATGATTTATCTTACGATTTTGTAAAAAATAGCAAATATGTATATCCAAAAAAATAGAACAAAGTTTTCTGACATCAAATGCTGTAGCATGGACAGACGTAGTTTACCTGAGCAAACGTTAAACACAGTAAAATTGTTTTATGAAGATGATGAAATCAGCCGAATCATGCCAGGGTCACAGGACTCAATTGTAGTAAGACAAGGGAACTTACGCGAGAAAGTTCAAAAAAGACTAATGCTGTCATCACTTCGTGAAACATACTATGAATTTAGAAAAAGACATCCTTCACTTCAAATAGGATTTACAATATTTACAATGTTGCGACCAAAGAATTGTATCAAACTTGGAGTTGGAAACCAGCAAAATGTTTGTGTGTGCACTTTGCACCTTTATCATTGGGCTTCACAAACTTTTAAGACCTCCATAGAAGTTGCTTATGCAGACGCTGACGACTACAACAAAACAAAAGAAGAGCTATTTTCAAGGTATAAAAATGCTAAAACTATTACAGGAACTCAAAGCTTCCATTCTTTTATACCTTTAGATGAAACTTCACTAAATGTTAGCAAATATTCTGAAAGTCAACAGTATTTCTTGCGCAAAATTTTATATTAAATATAAAAAAAATATATAAAAAAAAAATTTATCAAGGTTAAGTCCATATTTTTGGGGGTGTCTGAAAAATTTGATAATACGATTCTTGTTCTAATCTATTAGAATTACCAAAAAATTCTGTATAACTTCCAAAGTATAGCTACTTTATTCTTTTTTGTCACACAAAGATATCAAAATATAAGGAAGTTAACAAGAGATGTATTTACTTAAAAATTTTTTAAAAAAAAATATAAAAAACCCCATTTTAGTTTTTAGATATGTTATATATAATTAATAGACCTATCTAAAAAAAATTTTTTTTGGAAAAAAAACTTGATCTTTAAAGTGTTTTCCAAGTTTAAACTTTTATTTTTGGCAAAAAAATTTTTACAGTGTATGTTTTCGAAAGGTGACTTATATAGCTTTCTAATGGCACCAAGATCATTCAAATCGGTTTAGTAATTCCATAGTAATCGCAGCTTAAAAGTACCCATTACCGTCATTTTTCAAATATTTCGATACCTTGCCACGCCCACATATTTTCAAAACTGCAATTTCTAAAAATGAGGTTGTGTTTCTATACCTAAAATCTAGCTGTATGCAAAATTTCATTAAAAACTGAGAGGGTCGGGTTCAATGCATATCGGTTTTGATATGAAATTCATCATATGTCAAAATGGACTATTTGTCACCCATTTTGATCATGCGGGAAACTTTTTTGGGGGACATGAGCCAAAACCCCAGCAACTATGCTCTTTCTAACTAACAGTACTAATTTTGACCATTGCCCTTCCTCAAAATATAACGATTTGTTAAGCAATTACTCAAAAAAGTGTACTTTTACCGAGGTACATTTATTCCGTTAAAGGGAAACAGTTTTTTCCATGAGCCGATTTCGCCCATTTTGCTTGTGGCCATTAGCAATCATCATGAACAATTTCAGGATCCTAGGTATCTATCCTGCTTTTAACAGAAGCACGGACGGAAACACGGTCGGCTTCGACGGAAGGTATAGTAAAGGATTTTCGTACTTGTCCTTGTCAAGCTATGATTCTAGCAAGTTACAATATTAAACTCAGTCAATTTAATGTTTGTCCACTAAGGATTTTAAAAGCAAATGGGCTTTGTGTGTTTCTTAAAATTTCCCTGAATCCCGCTGAAAAATTCCCAGGAAACCGGCAAAACAACTGAAATTCCCGGCAAATCCTGGGATTTTTTTTATTAGGGGAAAGTCCTTATAAACAGACACAATTGGATAATATTTTGGATACGCAAGTAGCATCAAGTGCATTTAACTATTGGCATAACGAATTGTTGGACTAACAAAAAATCGGTATTACCGAAAGGATTTGGCAGTTATTACAACTAAAAAGCTAGAGTTCGTGTTACAAGTTGAAGTAGAATTTGACATAGTTCAATGAATTGTAACAGGAGTCATCATTGATTTCTGTTTTATTTGCGCGAGGGCCGAATAACAAGCAATTTTCCTAAAATAGCGTCCTTTCATGCCCAAATAAACTGCGCGTGCTAAGTTTCATCAAGATTGGAGTTAAGATGCGGGTTATGGAGACAAAAACAGAAGAATCGGATGAACATATATGTAGGATCTATATCAAAATTTGAACCGATATTCTTTAAATAAATTTAAATAACATCTTTCCTAAGTCCAAAGAACTAACGTGTTCCAAACTTTATTAAGATTGGATGTAATATGTGGCTTCTAGATCTAACGACTTAAAATCGGATAGATATATGGGATCTTTATTTTCCTTGGTCCAAAAAAACTAACTTCTGACAGACATCGTTAAATGGAATCAGTTAGAGATTCTCAGCCGATATTGGGTGACCAATCTAAAGGTATTTTTTTGAAAACAAAAAAATCAAATCAAGTGTGGAATCTTTATTGTTCGTTCGAAAGGACATTTTACGCTTTAAATGTTGGCCGCGACGTCGCCTCAGGGTGTCCATTCTGAGGGTCCAGTTTTGGATGACTCGTTCAATCATATCAACCGGTATGTCGTTAATGAAATGCGTAATGTTTTCTTCCAAACCCTGAATCGTAGCTGGTTTGTCGGTATAGACTTTGAAAGTATATGTGACGCGTAACATAGAAAGGGACCTAAGGTTAAAAACCAGTTTTGTTCAGGAGAGCCATTTTAAAGATTAGGCCCCTTTCTATTTGCGCTTAGAATCGTCGACTTCACTTTCATAAAACGCGCATATCTCTAGGAGGGAACACTTTTGGGGCATGGGATCGGTCTCATTCGATGCTCAGATGTTGTCCACATCAAAAAAGAAAAAAAGGGACCCTTAGGTCCCTTTCGCTATGCGCTGTCACATATGCTGAAAAAATTGAATTCAAAGGTGTGTCCAAAATGTGCTGCTCATCATAAAGACCTCTCAATAAATTCATTGTTTGAGCAGTTGTATAGCAAGTGGCTCCGTCCTGATGAAACAAAATGTCGTCAAGATTACGCGCTTCAATTTAAGGTAGCTAAAAGTCCGATATCAAGCGAGCACCATTCACGGTTACGTTCCGGCCTCCACCATTTTTGAAAAAATATGAACCGATGGTTTTCTCTGGGTTCGTGGTTTTCTCTGGGTATAATGACACCTTTGCGGCATTTTTTTCATTGATGTTGCCGTCGAGCCAGAAACGGGCATCATCACTCAACAACATTTTGGTCGAAAGCAGCGGATCTTTTTCGAGCATTTTAAGAACCCAAACACTAAAACGACGACGAGCAGGAAGATGGCGCAGGAATGGCGAACCATACCGAAAAGAAAATAAAGTTTAACACAACTCAAGCTAAATCAGTGAAAAAAATACGTCTAGATTGGTCACCCATTAGTAACAAACATTTGGCATGAAATTTGGCATAACTTATAATTTCCAGCTCCAAAAAGTGGTGCAGGGTAGAACAAGTGGACAAATTAAGTTCGGCCGTATCGAAACTTGTATACCCTCCATTATGGATTACGGGTAAATATGAAAATTTTGTCAACGGGCGTGACAACGGCCACTTTTCTATCAGCTTGTGTTTTTCAAACCAACATCATACTTACATATACTTACTACTATCGTCATATCGGTGCTAGTTTACGAGATATAGCCTTTCAAAATTCCGATTTGTGTGGGCGGGCCATGCCCTTTTTGTCCAATTTTAGTACCATGTAAATTAAAAAAAAAATCGTTTCTGTTTCAGAATCAAGGTAACAATTGGTGAAATGTTTTGTCTACGATTGCCAGGCTAACTGTGCAGTTGTTTCCAAGCCCGCGAAGCTGTTCTTTAAATCAAGCGACTTACACGGGAGTCCTTAGAATAGAATTACCCTTTGCGTATGTTCTATAAAGTCTGCCTAGCAACCATAGCCAACACATTTCAATTTTACATTATATGTGACGCGCAAAATAGAAAGGGACCTAAGGGTAAAAACCAGTTTTGTTCAGGAGAGCCATTTTAAAGATTTAAATACGTGTATCTTTGGTGTAGAATCGTCGACTTCACTTTCATAAAACGCGCATATCTCTGGGAGGGAACACTTTTGGGGCATGGGATCGGTCTCATTCGATGCTCAGATGTTGTCCACATCAAAAACAAAAATTGAAAATTGATTTTTTTACACTTAGGTCCCTTTCTCTATGCGCTGCCACATATAAACACCAATTTTACGTTGATTCTAAAAACGAAACAACGAAGGTCTGGAACCAGAAAAAAAAACTGTTCAGATTATAATATTTAATAAAATGCAAATCATCTAATCATTGATCTAATCTAAATATTGATTTCAATCTTTTAATATTTATAACGATTTGTACATTACTTTGGTCATAAGTGCGATTTTTATAGGGGGTGTGGCACCGCTACACATCCTTGATTAAAAATTTTAACAGAATTCAATTAAAGGCTGGTAAATTATTATATACTATGTTATTGTAAAATTTAACAAAGGGCGTGGCACCGCCCATTCGACCCTGAACTTGAAAATACATTATCTCATGAATTATTAGAGATATTACTATGAAATTGAAACATAATTATGGGCATGGATCGAAGCATATCCGAGAGAAAACGTGTGAGGTGCCCGGTGATTTTTTCATAGGTTGAATCAGTAATTTTTAGCGAAAAAGTTTACCTCTTAATCAATCTCGTCCTTTTTTACCAACCGCTCTCACCTTTCATAATATGTTTCTGCGAAATTTAGCTCTCACCTTTCATAATATGTTTCTGCGAAATTTGGCCACACAGCTTCAATAGTGCGACCTGTAGTTTACTTTCCACAGACAGACGAACATGGCCAGAATATCACTTCACTGTTGGGGGGCCTCATATATTTTATGGGAATGACAATGTGAATATACCCTCCTATGACGGAGAGTATAAAAATAACAGTGATTGGAAAAATACAAATTTTATTATGATCACCAATTCAATATAATTTTATTTAAAAAAAGTTCAAGTCCAGTTGACATTTGTATATAGTGCATTTTGGTAAAAAAAAATGTCTTATTCATTCATTAACCAAAAATTTCAATGTTCGTGTGCGACTTTTTCATATCGTTCATATCGAAACTAACGTAGCGCCATTTGGGTTGTGCTAGTTAGCTGCTGTTCGGATTTTTTGACCCCATGTCCATATAATTTGGATAAAAATGTAGTTTTCCGAAGAGCATGCACTTTTTCTCACTGCAATATAGCTTAACCATTTGAAGTTTTATTTTCCTGCCTTCGACACAATTGTAGCTATAGACGATGAGAAAAAGCGTTCAATCCAAACCAACCTTATGTCTATAGCTGCCAAAATGTGGGAAATTCAGTAAAGTAATCTTAAGAAAATATATTGCTTGTATGAAATTCAAAATCAGTTGCAACATTTTAATACTGACAAATGTTTTTACACATTTCCCCATTTGTATTGGTTTCTAGGGGTTTTATGCACTTGCAACAACCCCATATAAATAGTAACCATATGACTTTTCAACGTGCGTTTGCAACTCTTCGAAAAAATGGCCAGAGAGCCCCCCCCCCACAATGTATATACATATATTCTAAATCGTAGTAAAATCTTAAATGAAATAATCCAGAAATATGTATGTTGATGGACTGGAACGATTGGGATTGAGCATGGGTTAGATAAGTCCCCCCTAAAAGGACTGAGTCAAACTCTGGAAAAATCACTATATTTGTAGTTTTTTTGGGTATTTTGCCAGGATCCCTATAGAAGATCGCTTTAATGGGCAAAGCATTGGGCCGATCGTTACAAAATGTAAACAAAATTAAATTAATTGTTGTAGACTATGTTGTATACAAATTGGACAAGAGGGCGTGGCTCCACCTTTACAACTCCGAACTTAGAAAAACCATGAGCTGTTAGAGATATAAAGATGATCTTGGAATATAGAATATTGTGATGAAACGAAGCACACCCTGGTGAAAAAGAGGGCGGAGCCACTCCTCTTTTAAAATTGAGCAAAGGGTGTTGGACCACCCATTCAACTCATTGGTTTCTTTGTATTTTTTACTAAGTAAAGGTAATAGGTTACATTTAAGTTTGAACATATTTTCGAGTGATTATTATAACTTTTGTCCCGATTGCGTGTTGTCATCTCTTCCTTATGTATCGGTCCATAATTTGTACGTTGTCCCTACGTCAAGGAGATGTGGCCTTCTCGTTCGGCAGGGACAGGTGTGAGAGGCGTTGGGAACGTTCGTTAAAAAACCGATATGGAAAGAAACATCCCTGATAAAAAAAAGTGAGCGGTGCCACGCCCCTTAAAAAATGTTCATATTGGATCGAAATCCAAAAAGAAGGGTATTCAAGGATCGGCCCGGCCCGGCCGAAATTAATTTGTCCGCTTGTTTGAGATCAATTAAGGTTGGTTCAATAGGTAATGAAAAGAAGTTATTCGAAATTCTTTTACGTTTTGCTTTTTTTGCGAAACGCTCTGTTTTTTATTTCTTTTTTTTTTTTGCTGCACAGCCGATGTCGTTTTTTTCGGTCTTGTCGTTTCGGTGTGAATGATTCCGTTAGAACGTGTGAAAAAATATTTTTGACATTCAGCTGCATTTTGGCGTGTAGTGTCGCAACGGGCAGAACAGATGATTTTGGTAAATGCTCCTTTTAACGATTAAATAAGTTACGTAACGTCGCTCAGGAAAGCTGTCGCAGGCACTTCGCTTTATATAAGAAATAATTAAACAATAAAAAAATGCCAAATATATATGAAATAACAATATAACACGTCGAATTATTTAATTTACTTCATAGTTTTTTTTAATTTCCGTCATCACAAAATGTTTTCGTTGAAAGCAGAAGAACAAACAGCTGATTTTAAAGTATCTATATTTGATTATTTTGTTTTTGGCGTTTTAATTATTCTACGCCGTATTTAGTGTCGTATAAACTATACATATTATATATTTAACTTATTAATTTGCGAAATTAAGATTTGATTTAAAAAATAATATTTTTTATGATATAACATTTTACTCGTTAAAGAATATATTTTGTTAAAAAAGTGTGATTAAGTTGGAATCGGGAAACAAACAATCGGCTTTATTCGGTAAATATTCCCGAGGCTAAAAAAATAATAAGGTCTGTGCAGTGTTTAGTATCGTATCGTGTAAGACTCGAAAACTCGTGCACATGTTTCGCATCAGTGCAATGTAAATATTTATTAAAAATACATATAAGCACATGTACCATGTACGAGTATTGTAGCACCTATTTATGCTCAAGCCTATGTTAAATTTAAGTCTTCTCCCAAATGAACGTCGCGGAATAACGAATACATAACCCACGAGGAGGCATCAACCTTAGAACCTCTCGGCCAGTCGCACGCACTGTGAGGGACCGTGTACAAGTGGTTTGTTGCACGTGAATGGATGCATTTCTATTTTGGGTCTACACTTGTAACATGTGTCGCGTTTTCTTTATTCCTTCATTCCATGGCGCGCTGTGTTGACTGCGTGTTGCATTCCTCGGTTGGTTAAGATTTACTCGAGCGTGCCGGATGAAGCGTGGGAAGTTGTTTTGTCATCAGAAAGTTGAATGAAATGGTTTGCGTGAGTGTACCACCGCGTACATATGCATGTGTGTTTGGCCGAATGAAGTTCAAATGTCGGGTTGACACTTGACCGCTAACCTCTTTTTCCCCAAATGAATAGTTGGGGTATCGTTACGGCCAAATGATAATTTCCCATATCTTAACATTTCGAATTTCTTTGTGAAATCTGGTAACACGCAACGTGGCATACATACACATTAGAGGGATTTTTTCTATTGTATGGATCAAATGGACTGAGGCACGGTGGCGTCAGTCATATATCTTTGGGCTTAGCGGAAAACTATGTTCGCAACTCAAAAAATAGTGCACACAAATTTTTAAATTTAAATTATTGGTACTTATCGTGGTATGGTAATGGTCCATATATGTTTTTAGCATTTTATAAACGACCTGTATAAAGTTATTTAACCCAATAAATTGTCAACAAAAAAATGTATTATATCTTCCAGTATTTCCAAACAACTTTAGATTGTCATAATGATCGTATCTAATTTAAGCAGCTATTTGACTACAACCGACATATATGAGATACGTTTTTATTTTTCAAGTTTCATGACGTTCATACACAGAGGCAAAAATATGTTTGCATGCAAACATATTTTAAATGTCTGAAGCATACTCCAAACATATATATGTTTGGGTCACAGCAAACGTTTATATGTGTGAAACAATGTTCGCAAGCATTCATATGCTTGTACCCAAATATTAATATGTTCTCATACGTCTAAGCTGGCATAAATACGTACATATAAACTTTTTGAAATTTCGGGCATTAATATACTTATAATTCAACATATGAACCTGATACTAAACACATACTATTAGTAAAACATCGATTTTTTAATAACCTTTTCAAGTTAATTTAAATGGCATTTTATGCACTGAATCACTTCCAGTAATACATATACTTACGGGTACTAATGTTTTTTTTTTCTTGATGCCTTCTGCAACTCATTTAAATTCTGTGACAAAAAAGTTCTAACATTAGGCGTTTCCTATGGGTACACGCTTATTTCACGAGTAAGTGTCGCTAAGGCGATAACTTTAAAACTATAGGAACATTTTTGGAAGTGTCTTTGTATACATGAACTGATAATCTTTCTGCATCATAAACGATTTGATGAGAAAAATTTTAATTTGTAGAAGAAACAGATAATCAAGAAATGCTATAAGCGAGTAATAACCGAACTCGCTTAAACTGGCTAGAGGTTATTCTTGAATAACTTTCTTAACAACAATTTTAATTATTTAAAACGAACGGGGTTTATAGAAAATTGTCTAAATTGGCGTGAATTTTCGCGTCCTCTTAAGCGTGTTGCCAATAGAACACGGCCATTATTAAACACAGAACTTATTTTTTTCCACAAACTATGATATTTCAATATTTAGAATGTTGCCCCAACCAAATAATATGTTTGTGTAAACCTACTACGCTGAAATACAAACATAAATATGTTTGACTCATGTTCCAAGCATATTAACATATCGAGCCATAAGCGCTAACCTATCGTAAGTCAAATTTTTGGAAAAAAAATTTTATTGCTGAAAAATAATCGTTAGGACAAGCCTCATCGTTTTGTATTTTTAAAATGACAAAATTGTTAGTAAAACATCAAAAAAAAGCTTTTGCATTTTATCGTAAATGATTGTTTAAATTTTATTGTGTAGCAATTTTATCGTAAGTCACACATCAAATTGCTGCAGCAATCGCAAATGTGTTCAGATTTTTTTTTTTGTTTTTTGATACAGTTATATGAGTAGGTAGAAATCTTAAATTTTTGCATTAAAACATTTGCATTTTTAATAAAGTTGTTTGAAATAAATAATAAAAACCGTCTCCTGTAAAATTTGCATTTTTTCACTTACGATAGGTTAGCGCTTATGGCTCGATATGTTTGCATGCAAACATATTTTTAACTTTTATTTTCTTCGTGTTCACTCGCTTAGTACAGGGTATTTGTGCAGATTTTTGCAACACCCTAAAGGAATGGATATAGACCCTATTTTAAGTATATCGATCATCACAAAATCACTATCTGATTCTATTGAGGGATGTCCGTCCGTCTGTCCATCTATCGTTGTAATCAACGCACAGGCCGCATTCTTGAATCGATTTAGATGAATCTTTGTACATTCGTCAGTTCGGGCCAAGGAAGAACCCTATTGAAATTGGACCATATCGGTCCATATTTTGATATCATACTTAAGTATTTTCGGATTTCAAAACATACAGCTCTAAAAGCCACATTTACATGCATATTACATCGGATAATTTCGAGTTACCAACACTCATCTAAGATAAACTGAGTCTATATCGGTTCAAATAGCTTCCACACAAAGGTCTCTTCCGATTTGAGATCCTGCAGATCTAGATTTTGTATCGTTCATGATCGATAAATAATTAATACTAACATTTTGAGTTCCCCGACTTTGACTTTGTGACTTATTATGTTCAGGATTGTTGATTTTTCCACAGGTTGAGCCTGTCCTTGTAAGGGGAAATTTGTTACCTCTTGACCGATCTGGCCCATTCAATACCAACTGTCCTGATCCATCAACACATGATTCTGCAAAATGTTAGCCACCTAGCTTCAACAATGTGACCTTTAGTTTGCTCTCCACAGACAGGCGGACATATCTAGGCCATATTAGTCTCCGACCAGTATTTTGAGTTGTTGCAAACGGAATGACAAAGATGAATATACCCTCAATTCTATGATAAAGGGTATTAAAACACAATATTTCATCAACTATTTGAAATGTGTAGCTGATATTTGAAACATATGATGAGGGCATGGTCCGAAACACATCCTTGAAAAAAAGTGGGTGGTGTCCCCTTAAAAAAATCGTATTTATCGCCAAAGTAATGGTGTGATCGTTATAAAATGTTTACAGAATGAAATCAATGGCTATGGAAATATAATAAACTTTGTTATAGTGAAATTGAAGAAGGGGCGTGGCACCGCCTACACAACCCAGAACTTAAAAAGACAACGTCTCACAGACTATAAGAGAGATATTAAGATGATATTTGGAACATGTGATACAGGCATGGATCGGAACACACCCTTAAAAAGTGGGCGGTGCCACCCCCCCCTTAATAAATCGTATTTACGACCAAAGTAATTGATAGATCGTCATACATTTTTAAAGATTAGCATATTATTGTATATTATAACTTGAACTGTTTCTATTCTGGTTTGAGACCTTTGTTGTGTCTTTTTCAAATGTATTGAAGTTATTTTTTTGGACCAAGGACAAATGCTATTGAAATTGACAAAAATCAGTTCAAATTTAGTTATAGTAGATTTCACAGAAATGTCCATCCAATTTTATATTTTTAGCTTAAGAAACCAAAAATTAGAACCAACATTGATAAAATTTGGCAAAAGTAAGATTCTTGTGCCATAGACGGACGCTTTTGAAATTAAATAAAATCGGGTTTTACAAAATAACAAAACAAAAACAACAAATTTTTGCGACGACACACAATCCACCACAAGAAAAATACCTTCGTAAACGAACTGAAACAGTAATGTTAAACTGCGCGACAACGACACTAAACACAATTGGAGTCGCTACAGCCGGCAACTAGTTACACAGATGTTAAACACAATCACACTCGCTGGCAGCGGTGAAAAATAGTTGTATTTCAAGAAAATGATTGTTTTAGGCAAAAATCAATTAATTGGAATAGGAATTTAGCTTTCATTGAACATAACCATCAACTAATAAGTAAATTATCTACTTACGTATAGTTGTACAGTCATTTTTTTTATTCTGTTTATAGCGGATGTCTGAACAGAAATTCTGCCAAGGAAACGAAATAAATTGGATAAGCCGGTGACTTCAACTGAATTTGATTGTTGTCATAACATAAATTCAGTGGTACTGAAATGGTAAGGCAAATATTACAACTGAAAAGTGAAATATCTATTTGCAAGATTTATAATCATAATGAATTATGAGAATAAATATAGATTTATGAGATACTAACAACTAAGGTTTTCGACCTTAACTATTTAAAATATAGCTTGAGTTTATACAGGGTGGGCCAAAAGTTACCATGGGGTTTAAAAATTAAATAACTTTTTCGTTTATATATTTTTTTGTTTCAGATTATATAAATAGCACTTGGAGAAAAAATAATGGAGATATTCAAAACTGAACAAAGAACCAGAATAAAAGAATTTTATTATTTAAACCAGCGATCAATTATTTAAAGGCAAAGTGATGTGTGATGAAGCTTATTTTTATTTGAATGGCTTCGTTAATAAGCAGAACTGTAGGTTCTGGGGTTCAGAAAAGCCAATATGGTGTGGGATCACATCTACAAATATCATTGCATCTTACTTCTTCGAGAATAAAGATAGAAGTGGTGTAACCATAAATGGAGAGCCATATCGTTTTATAATATACACTTTTTACGTCCTGCTCTTGAAAACAGACCTGAGATGTGGTTTCAGGAGGAGCCACTGCCAGAGACACAATGGCACTTTTAAGTCAAATTTTGGAGTGCGAATAATTTGTTGGAGAAATTCGAACGGCACAACCACAAATTTTGAAAGATATTATGGAAAATGCTCTCAAACGAGCCCATCATTGCGAAGTTGAAAACGGAGATCATTTAAAAGACATTATTTTTAATTCTTAGAGTAAAAAAAGTTTAATTTTGTATATTCTATAATCTGAGAAAAAAATTAATAGACGAAAAAGTTATTTAAGTTTTTATCTCCATGGTAACTTTTGGCCCTCCTTGTATTTGATGGTATACTTAATTTCACAATGTTTAATAATATTTTGTACTGCACGTATGTTTTCAATGTTTTCATCGCCGCACAGTGGCTGAAAATCGTTTTTCGTTGTCCAAAATTCTGTAACTTTTGAACCGATTAAAATATTTAAGTTATTTTTTTAATGGATAGATATTTAGTTCAGCTTGCCTCAGTTTGAATTGCATTAAAATTGATTGAGGACTTCTTAAGGAATTCTAGGTCAAAGTTAAACTTTTGATTTTTTTTAGAGTGAAATATGGGTTAATTATTTTTTTTTATAAAAAAATTTAATATTTGAATTTTAATAATTATTATAAATATTTTTTGTAATAATGGAATTTTTTTAATGTTAAACTCAAAAAAAATTTTAGACTCAAAAAAAAATAGTAAAATCAACTGGAGATTTTGCTATTATTACAGAAAAATTAAATTACACTCGAAGAATATTCACATTTAAAAAAATAACGTAAATAATATTATCTAAAAATCTTGATATTACTACAGAAAAATTTATTATTTTTTGCTGTCAAATTTGATAATTTTAAAAAAAACATTTTTAAAATAAAAATAGCAAAAGATTTTAATAGCATTTGTAACAATGGTAGGTTCTGTTTATTATTATTTTTTACTAATACTATGTTTTTCGTACTTAAATAACAATGAAAGGCCATTATAATTATTATTCATTTGACTCAAATATTGATTGCAAATATTCCATATTTTGTTCTGTGCTATTTCTGTTCTTTATTAGTTTTTTGGCTTCTTCATCTAAATCCCGATGTTCCACTTTCCATTGATCTGATAGTTCTCCAAGTGGAACCAAATGATATTTAATGACATCTTCACCATGGTAAAGGATTTTGTGAACTGTTTCAGACATATCTCTTTATGGGTTGTATATATTTTTGCAGTTTTCTTTGCATAATCTCCAAATTTTCTAGAGTCAATTTCGTCACTGCGCGCAAGTACTTCTAGGATTATTTTAAATCTGAAAATAAGGCTTAAGTCCACTCCTGTTATTTTAGATGCTATTTCTGGATCTGAAAAGAATTTTCTTGCGGTATTGCCATCATTTGTATTGCCCGACCCTTGTTTTGGCTGATCTATAATCAATCCAAATTTCCGATATTCATCTTGAACATGTTTCTTTTTTGAACTTCTTAAATCTTTGTTGGTTTCGTTGTTTCTTATTGATCCTGAAGACCCGAAATCCAAATCATAACTGATTTTTAGTATGCGTTCCATAAGTCGTATTCTTGCATGCAGTGGTGATAATTCAAGTTCATATGCATCGGTATTATCTAATGATTTTGTCGGGACTCGATTTAATTGGGTTGATGTTGCTTGGCATACAATGCAGCTGGATGTAGCCTTCGTGTTAGTCAAAGCCTGGCCTACTTTTCCATTTATCATTGTCAGCACTAATTGGTAGCTTACTTCCATTTGCTGCCCATCTAACTATAATTGTAATGGCTGTAGTGTTTCAATTTGGGCCTTGATATCACTAACTTCTTTCTTAATAGCATCATGAGTTTCTTTTTTGAATTCAAATTTGATTGGCCTGCAGTATTTCGTATAAGATGGTGTCTAATTTTTCTAAATATTCATTGTTTGCGTTCTACTAGTCGAAAGCTCTGAATCTTCCAAAAAATTTTTCAATCGCAATGGTACAAATGATACCATGAACATATCTGAGTCCGAAATATTTCCACATACAACTTGTTTGTATTGTTTTTGTTCCGAAGAACCATCACATCCCCATTTACAAAAAAGAATTAACTTTGTGTTTCCATATTTCTGTAACTCATTTCCTGTCATTGATTGTAGCAAGCGTTCGGCTGTGTGATCAAGTAGTGATTGTAGTTGTACCTCTGCCGAAATTGGTGTGATTGTCATAGTGTCCTTTGATGACAAACACACCATTTTAACAGCGTTTATGTGTTGATATGCTGGATACAAATTTAAGCCCTTTTCAATCGCACGCAATCTGAGCTGAATATATTGCTGTTTTGTTAATTTCAAATCCAGAAATATTGCTAATGCCTCCTCATTTGTGAACTGTTTTGCATCGCTCGGAGTTGGTATACTTTTAAGAATCCGTTTTGTTCTCACTGGACTAGCTTTAACAACTTTTTCAATGATATCCACTTTTGTATATTAGTTCTGTGATCGTAAATGATGTAGGAAAGATTTTTTTATATTTGTTCAACCAATGCATCGTTGTCCAACGATCTGGTCTTCCAGCCTTATCTTGCTTTGCTGTTTCTGCAGCGACAGTAAGTTGGCCTTCTAACCAGTTTGCTTTTTTTAGTTTACTGTAGCTAACTTCTTTGTAGCGTTTTTTAGTGCTTTGACGTATTAGATATTTGTTCTTGTATTTCGGTGCTACACGAATTTAAGTTTAATTTTATGTTAACGTAACTAAGAACATCTTCCTGGTTTTTTTTCTAAAATACACTTCGACCAGTTCCTTATAACTGAAGCTCTCCATATTTTTCTGAATATTTTTATTTGCGTCTGTTATGTTTTATCACTTGCGAATATACGTCTGTACACTTAAAGGATTAACTTATTACTGAGTAAACACTTATCGAATCCGTAATTGTATAGATTTTTAGATACATGATATTCACACATTGATCTTTAATTTCATACCAGGTAGTACTTAAATTGAACAAAACTGCACTTGTTACCAAGACCTTAATATCAGGTTAAACTAATTAGTATCTCTCCAATATGGGGTTGTTTTTTATCTTTAGTGGTTTAAAGTTGCGATTATTGACACACTTATAAAATTGTTTATGAATTTGGTAACAGATAAATTTAGAAAGAGATCATATGTCTACTGTAGAACCTATAATCCTTTCGCAGGTATTATATTTAATTATTTCATTATAAGATATAAAATACCTAAAGCACATATTCAATACATATAGGGCTCTTTAAATTATCGTAATTTGAATTTTTTTAGAGTAATTTCATTAAAATGAAAAAAGTGTTCTACCCGCGGGTCGTCGCTGGTACAAAAGTATATATAGGGTTAATGAAGACACTTTCTCCGGGTGGTACACTTTTCTTGTTCCCTTTTGTTTCCAGAATTTCTATTCGACTAAAGTTAAAGTTTAAGAAAAATATAGTAGTTTCATAAATATTTCATAACGCCCCTAATATTAAACGCTAGAGCTGTGACCACTTACAACAACTAAAGACTATAATCCTACCAACATTATAAAAAAAGACCGCAGGCAATTATCGATGAAAGCTTGCGAGTAGTAACCATTTATTTTTGATAAAAAATACACCTTTTTCTGAAATTAAAAACACAGTTGAGTTTGACAGCATGCCACGCCCACAATTAGCAATAGTTTAACCTAACCTTTTGGCTACCTTAATCTGGATATACAAAAAGGCGTACAAATTCAAAAATCACAGTGCGCCGCTAGCGAGTGTGATTGTGTTTAGCATCTGCGTAACCAGTCGCCGGCTTTAGCGACTCCAATTGTGTTTAGTGTCGTTGTCGCGCAGCTGAACATTTCTGTTTCAGTTTTCAGTTCAATTGCGTATGTCGTTTGGGGTGGATCGCGTGTCGTCGCAAAGATTTTGTGTTCTTTTTTTGTAATTTTGTAAAAACCCGAATGTTTTTGTATGTATGCGTGAGTTTGTGTCGGCATTTTGTAGAATAAGACACCGGAAGTTTAATGTTACACTAAAGGAAGCAGAAGAACAACTACATATAACCAGTTAACAAAAAAAGAAGATACGTACATATCTGCACTTAAATCTAAACTACGAAAAAAATGGATAAAATACGTGACTAAAAATCAAAGCTATGAGAAATGTGCGTGTGTGAGTGCATGAAGGTGAAAACATAGCAAATTACGCAAAAAACGAATTTTGCTGATAAACAGCAAGAAAACAAAATCCAATCTTCCATGGTGTGGAAAATGAAAACAAAAAATGAATTATGATTGAAAATGAATGTGAAAGTGTGTATACAAGGTGAATTTTTTATAAACATCTACAATCGACGAAAGACGAAAAAGAAACAACAAACCCCTACCCAATGCAAGACAGTTTCTGCCTTCAATGCAACACACCTACCATTTTGTCTCGTTCGCACACTCCTCTCTTCATCTCACTGTCCGTCTGAGATCTTTGCGACTCTGTTTAATTTAACAAAAATAACAACAGTAGAAATCAGTGAGAATGTTACACATGTGCATGTGTGAATGCAACGATTCGAATTTCAATGTGCGACGACCAGCCTACACACTTTGTTAATGTTATGCATTTCCCATTTCCTGTGCTACTTTACTCGTATTTCGCTTTTATGACCCACACTCGAATGCTACCCCAACAAATGGACGACTTTTTTTACGAAATGTAAATTCAAATTTGTCAGGTCAAATGCATTCAAAGTAAATATAAAATGTGCTTCTGCTTGTCCGAACGCAGAAAAAGCTGCATATCGAAACGGACAGACAGCCTTCAGAAGACTCATCATCAGAACTTCCCGAACACAAAAAATATAAGCAGACATACGTATAAATGAATGTGTTTAACAAAAAAAACTTGATACAGCAAAATTTATGAATGAGTTTCAATGTTAAATAATGTCTTCTATCCCCCACACCCTTCGCTGTGCGATTCATTCATTATTATTACGTTCGTCACCCGAAATAATTCATTGAGCAAAAAAAAAAACAACACGAAAGACGGAAACCGACCGAACGACCAGACCTCATTTCAATGATGTTCATACTATATATACATATGTATGTAAATATATATGTGTATATTATGTAAATTTTGTTTATACACAGACAGATAAAATCGGCAGCTATTCTTTATGCATTCGACGGCGAAGTGAAGTGTAGAGATTATACAAAGACGCGAGTTTTAACATTCTCAAATGTATTTTCCTGCTTGAGGTAGTTTACATACATTTGCCTGTCACCTGCCCATTTCGTTTCCATGCTATCCCTTGCCACAAACAACACCAGTTGGATTATTTAGGATTTTGATAATTAAATTTCGAAACGAGCAATGGAATGGATTTATTCTACGGACTTGCATTGGAACTATCATACTTCGTATTTTTGTTAAACTGTCGAATGTTTGTTTTGAATTAAAGAAACTTCAGAACTTTTTTAACAACAATGAAACGAAAACTTAGAATTCTAACTCAAATATTTCAAAAATTAAACCAGATTCATCACAGAATGTAGTCCCAAAACGTGCTTTAACCGAGTATTTTACGTTCATATTTTAGAACTCAAAATGAATAAAAAGAAAATCAAAGGAAAAAGTATAGTCGAAATTGTAACAACTCGGCAACACTTTTAAGAGAATACCAAAATTTACAACGCGCGTTCAGAAAAAAAACATTGAAACAACAAGAGAAAACACAGTGAAACGAAACAAAATGCACCTGAAAAAGAAACGATACATGAATGAGGAAAGAGACGACCCTACTGCAGACAACTCAAGTATTAGTTATGGATCCAACATGGCCGATAATACACGGGAAGTACGAATTGAAGAGCAATTAAAAGTGAAGATAGGTACGTAAATAATGGACAAATCGTTAAGAATTAGCAATAAATCGCGCGTGCAGTGCATATGTGACACACGGTGTAAAGTGAAACAACATTTTTCCATTGGAAAATGGTGAAATTAATGTGATCAAATGTTGCTAAATGTGTTGGCGTTGTTGTGGCCAAGAAGCGCGACTTTTGTGTGTTCCTCACAAAGTGGAATGTGAAACGAGCCCATCAATTAGTGGATTTCCACCGCAAATCTTCGCCGTAAAAGATTACCGTTCTTATGTGTAGTGATGGATAAATAATTTTAACGCAACTATGAACTGTGCTCGAATCATTTTTCATTGAAAAAATTCCAGTAATGTTGTGCAAAAGAATGTTTGTGTTTTATTTTTTTCCTCTGTTGTGACTTCGTTGTCATACATAGCTGTCTCACTCACACCTGTGCGAGTGTTGTATACATCACGGTACCTTGTTTTCAGTTGTACCTTCTTTTAGTTCGCTTGGTTCGAGTGCAGTGTCTATTATTTTTCTGGTGTGCGGAACGTTTGGAAACGAAACGAATTCCAATACAGATGCAATAAAGATTTGTTTGTGTCGTTCTCGTCTCCTCTTTTTTCGGAAATTCTGTTTAAACCCCCCCATTCCTCACCTCTTAATGCTCCTCGTTCAGTTGCGTGTTTATTGTTTGTTGACGACGGAATTTCCCTTTTCATGCAGTTCGCTCGGTTCTTTATGAATGAAATTTTCATATTTGTTGGCTTCGTTTTGACGGTATATTTACAGTGACTCAAAAATAAAATCATTCATAATTTATAATTTGAAAACGGTTTATTCAATTTTAAAGAGATACAGAGCAAAAAGTTTGTATTTTATTCATATTTTTCTTTTTGAAAACAAAATATTCTTAAAATTTTTCCGGCAAATGTCTTCAAAACTCAATTTTCGATGTCAAACATAAATTGGGACTCCCTAGTTCTTGGCAACTTATAAGCATACTATAGGTGTACCGTTATTTTGTTATTATTTTCCGTCATGAAAAATAACTGTCCCGATATTTGATAACGGGACAGTTTTGACTTCTCATATTTCGTCAGTTCTGTTCGGTTCCGTAAACTTACAAACCATCAGAAATTTCCTTAACAACAATAATTTTATTAAATACTTACTTTTTTCTCCTTGTCTCTTTAACATTGAATAAATTGTTTTTAAGTTATCAACTATAGAAGTCAGAAAATATATGTGTCCCATTTTATTTTTGAGTCACTGTATTGCTTTTCCTGTTTTGGTTATTTAGCATGTGTTTGTATTTCAAAATTCATGAATGAATCAAGTGCAAAAGAACACACTTTTTCAATTTAAACTGAATTGCTTCGAAAAATGCATACGAACGAAGAATGAAGAAAAACAAGGAATAAATCTGTTTTATGATCAAAATAAAATATGGCACCTAGACAATAAATAGAGAGAAAAGAACATAACATTTTTTAGTCACCCATATATTCCTTCAAAGTTTTGATATCGGATTGGCTATATATTTGCTGACAAGAAATTTAAACTGAAGAATCAGTTAACCCATTGCGTTGACCGATTTTATACATTTTCATTCAGTATTTTTTGGAATATGCCTAATATTACAAAATATATTGTGATTAAATTATGTATTTTTGTACACTTGATAGAAGTTGATATCCTAGCAAATATATATCCTATTTTATATTAAAATTTTTGGGACTGCAGCTCGGGAAATATGACTGAAATTTATATACGAGTATTTGATCTCGGGATCAAAAGTACTAACTGCTGTAAAAGTTTGGTCAAAATCTAAGCGTGTAAAATAGTTATGGCCAAAATAACTAGGCAGGAAATACAATATATACCAAAATATTGACTTAAATACAAAACATACAATCTATTTACTTTATTCACACAACATTCCATTTAGAAACAAGGGAAAACTTGGTATAATTCGTATACTAAATGACTGGCACCTACCTAACGTCGGCGGCATTTGTAAACGATAAAAATCCGGGTTTATTAAAAAGAAAATTTAAAATATTTAGTTCTCGGATATTCTGAAGCGACATGGACTTTCTCTAGTACCAATTTGCGAAAGACTATTATTATTCGTTCGCATACAGTTTGCGATTTTTGACATTTAAGCTTAAAATCAAAATATTGCGACTCTGAAATTGTTCTATATCTTGAATATAACAATTAACGCAGACAAACCATGGGCTATTTGTGGTACCAATAACGGAGTACCCATAGATTCCCAGTTACAATAATGGTTTAAATTGCATCAGAGAACTTTAAATACTAAAATCAACGTAGAAGGTTTTGTAAACTTTTTGGGAATACGATTAAACTCGAATAATTTTACAATTGTACTATTTTTTGTAATAATTCTTTGCCGATCTATCAGAAATCGCGATAGCCAACTTACAGCGTCATGTGGAGGATTGCGTATCAGCTAGTTGCACTTTAAAAAGTATCTTTACGGACATTTTTTAAAAACTCGCCTCTTCCGCCCCCCCCCCCCCCCTTTACGCTGAAATAGGTCTAGTGACCTTAACATGTCTGGTCCGTAAAGTAAACACATATTTGAACTCGAGAGGCTACTACCTTTCATTTAAGTAAACTATTGTTGAGGCGAGTGGTCGGGTGTTTTTTTTGATGCCACGCCTCCTTTGAGCGTCTGCCTATGACATTTTTGGATGGTTCGAGATAATTGCGTAAAAGTATATGAGCTTTGGGTCGTAGTAAACATATGTGTCGACTTGTAGACACATAAATTTCATTTTCAGTGTTTACAACTGTCGTCAGAAGTTATGTGTGAAAGAAAATTTTGTAAAAATCCTAGAAAAAGTACGTAATATAATATTTTGGAAACGCAGAATAAGAATTTGTACGAAATTCTTAGAGAAAAATTGAAGAATACTTAGAATAGAGATCAACAAAGAGGCATTTATTTCGACAAAGTTGTTTGCACTTAATGCCATGGGGATGATGTTGAACGATTAAGTAATCGCCCTTAAACACGGTGCATTCATTCGATAATTGGGCGAAAAATAAGAATGCGTGCAAAGTACTTTGACTCAACAAGTTCGAACCAGTGTCTTTTTTTATTGCCTATGAATTTGATTTGTCGGATTACGCTGGCTTTTGAACCATCTGAGATTTCTGCTACATTGGTAGTAGGTCGGCAAACTGCTCAACTCCCGTTGATTTTTTAAACGGCCTATGATTGGAAAAATCAACAAAAGCTGCAGGAAACTAAAACGGGAAGAAAACATTAAAGGGACATTACAATGACAGATTTGCGCAATAATAAACACCGAGCCCAGCTAGTATTTTATAAAAGTGACACCACAAGAAGTGTCTGCCCATAAACTGATCTTCATTCTTACTCTGTTGTCCACTGTTGCAGTTTTTTTTTTTTGGAACGTCACTTCCGTTTAGGGAGCAAAAGCTAAAAAAAGCAATTAACATTATGAATTCGCATACAGATCTATTTCGCTGCTGCAAATTTAGAAATCATTTACAAAGAGAAAGGACATTAGTTTGGGTAGTGAGATTTGGGGAGTAAATCTTTATAAAAAATATATTTTTTTTGAAGTACAACTCTTTACTGGTATCGATTGATGGTTGTTAATTTTTTCATTCCATACAAACACTCAAGTCGACCATGGCTTCTATTAGAACAATTAGTAGAACCAAATCTATTTAGATCACAAATATTTGTTGCTGCAATGTAATGATGATAACCCATGGAAAGCGGATACTAGGTAGCCAGAAAATAGAATTTAGTGTGATGCTAAAAGCAAACTGCAAGACATTAAAAGCTTCTGCATTGAGTTAAACATTTTTAGTTTGTTGTTTGATAATGATCTATAAATATGCCACAATAAAGGATTCGAATGATGATAAAAATGACAAATAGTTATTTATAAATGTATTTATAAAATCCATTAGAAGCATTCGCAATTATCATACATTTTATAAGTGGTTTATTTATATGCCATATAAAAAGTGACTAAAGCCCAAACCTCCCCAAGTCAACAAAATATATAAGCCAGTTATATATATCCCTAAGTCTTCTGAAAATAAATTGCTGTACCCCACTTAAGCTTTGTGGTTTAAGGTTAGCCTATAAAGTTATAACAAAACGAGTATTAAGCCATTTTGCAAAGATTTGAAATGCTTGAGTCACTTTTCAGTTGAATGCAAATGTATAGCCCAAGGTTTGATAATCGCATCTTTGGCGGCACAAGTCGGTAGCGTTATTTATAAAAAAGCTCTTTCATATATGAGAAGGAGGTAGATGCAGTGGATAATGTCATATGAAAACGCTCGGCCTTCTGTGCAATATTTACTAGAAATTTCAGAGGAGTTATTTGTTTTTTTCTAAAATTATATATTTACTAGGGTCTGTGACCTGTCGCGCTGAAAATACGTTTTTGTATAAAATCTTTCAAAAATCAATTTAGTTTTAAAAAAATACGTTTACAAATTTGTATAGCGTTAATATTAAAATTTAATTTTTAAGTCGATGTATTCCGGCTAGGTATTTCCTGTATAACTTGCACACTTATTTGCTCGTTCGTTTAACACAAGCAAACAATATCGATGGGTAGATAAATATTGCGATTCCTTTAAAACAATTTAATCGTTTATACGATTATTATGTTTGCTTAGACAATGAAGTTATGCAGAGACCACAAATACAGTTGACATCTTCTCGTGCTTTGTGTAGATTTGCTGCGGCTTTTACTATCAGAATCTTCCCGATTCGTATTAGTAAAATGCAGAATGTTGCAACAATTTGAAGTCGAGTAGAGAGAGACCATGAGCCAATGGCAGCACTGCCAATGAGTATTTGTTGGCATTACTCTCTACTAATGAGTGGCCTTTTCAAGAGAAATTAATTATAGTTGTTGTTGTTTGTCGTGTTTGTGTAACCATGAATACATACAAAGAGCAACATGAATAACAACAAAACTTATGTGACATCCTTGTTATTATGTGTACGTTGATGGCTGTGTTTGGATACATGTCGTGTTTGTATGTACCTACAGTGGCTCAAGGTGTCGCATACATTCAACGAAAATTGTGTAGAATAATATATTTTTTTTTTTGGTTTTGCCATTGGCTTTCTTGGGCGCTGAAAGTCACGAGCGCATGTTCGATTGCCATACACCTCATGTCAAGCGAGGCTTAGTACAAATAGTTAATCTGAATTTGTCAAGTTTTGTTTTTTTACTCGTATTTAATCCGCAGCATCTCATTAAGAACAAGGTGAGACAAAAGGGCTGTTCGATTGGGGTTACTAAGCTACCATTTGTATGAAAGTTATCGAAAGCGAAACAAATGCATAATAGGCAACCAGACTTATGCTTCAGATAACACACTTACGTGACACTGCTATATATATATAGGGTGATCCATCTAAAGGTATTTTTTCAGAACAAAAAAATATAAAAATTCAAATCAAGTGTGGAATCTTTATTGGTAATTTGAAAGGACATTTTATGGCATTTATTTTTTTAATATAATTTCCTTAAAATGTTGGCCGCAACTACGACTCCGGGTTTCCATTCTGAGGGTCCAATTTTGGATGACTTGTTCGAGCATTTCGACCGGTATGACTTTAATGACACGCGTAATGTTGGCTTCCAAAACCTGAATCGTAGCTGGTTTGTCAGTATAGACAGGACTTTCCGTAGCTCCAAAGAAAAATGTCTAAAGGTGTGATATCAGTCGATCTAGGCGTGAAATTAGCTGTTTTTCGAAATGGCAGCAGGCAAGTTATTTCATTGTGCAACGTCCTTTAAAACCCTTTATACTAGTTTCTATTATTTAAAATAATAAAAACTCTGTCACAACACAGTTGACACAGCTGTCAGTCATTTCGCGGCGAAACCTGACACTTTGTAAACTGTATTAATGTTTTGACGTTATAAAATGATTGAGTTTTTCTACATAAAATTGACAAATAAAAATATGAAAATTTCTTTTTAAAATTTAAAATGTTTAATTTTAGGTATAGAAGTTTCATATAATATCCAAATATTATTATGATTTGTTCGTATCTCGCTTCTGATTTAAGGACATTTTACTCTTACCCTTAGCCCAGCAGCGCCTAAGGCTCTTTCTCTCTTCTAAAGCTGAACATTGAGGGAAACTTTTTCCTGATGGTCTATAATGACCCTGAGCCACTGTACAAACACCAGTAACCAGAAAGACAGCATTTTAGGCATGTTGTGTTAGTTGTGTTGTAGTACAAAAAAACTTAGAATTTTATTGTAACTTCTGAAGAAAATGTAATTTTTTTTACATACTCATATACATATGTATGTTGTTTTTCCAATTATGTTTTTAGTAAACACATACTTCACACATATGCATAAGCGTAGATGTAGGGCAGGGATGCAAAATGGCAACAGCGAAACGCAATCATAAAATGTACTTCTTAAGCCAAAATGGTACTAAGTAATTTTTATTTTTTGTAAGGGTAAAAACAACAAAACGTAAGTTAAAATTTTTATTATAGCCTCCACCGAAGGAATTGTGGATTGTATATTACATCTTCATTCCGTTTGCAACACCAAGAAATATTGATCGTAGGCGCTTTAAGTTAATAAATAATTGAACGCCAAAAAATGCTAAGTCATGTCCGTTCGATAGCGGTCAAAAAGTCAAAAGAAACCTCAAAAAAGGGAACATTTTTTCGGCTTTTGTAGCGTCGGGACGGGTTTGGCCTGGCCGAACTCGACGACATTTTTACTTGTTTTGCTTTAAAGGAGTTTTTGATATTTTATATATTAAAAATGCGTTTCAATTGATCTTAAAAATGCATTTGTTTTTATTTAGTTTGACACTGTTAACACTGACACTATTAATTTTTTAAAATTCTAAATTTGCAAACATTTTCTTTAAGTTTTAATCACATAAATCTGCGAACGCTACCTGATGTTTGGTATTATGACCAAGGTATGGGGTCCGTATATTTCTAAATTCTAGTCGTAGTCGTTTATGAATAATCTTTAGGGTTGTGTCATTGTCAACGTGGATTTAATATGGATATGCAACTCTTCTTTGTGGTGGTTGATTTATTTCGGTAGTATCGTTTGATAGACTGCGGCGCTATCCTATAAATCTAATGAATCGTATTGGACGTAAAAAATATTTCATTGCATATTACTTCAATTTGTATCTGAAACGTTGAATAGGTTAAACATTTTGTATAATTTAGGAGCATGGATATCAGACATAGTCAGCAAGGCGGATATTCCGTGCCGAAGCATATGCATAACATTCGAGTATTGCCGGTCTTGATGGCCGTTCTTGCTGAATGTTAGTCAGTTGCAAGCTAATTTGTTGGTGTTTTTTATTTACGTTAGCTGGACTCTGGTGCGTTCGTCAAAAATGTTAACCCATCAAAAAATGAGCTTTAGGCATCACATGTTTGGAACAAATTCGTTTCATGATTAAGTCATTTAAACTGTGGCTGCTGTTCGTGCTGCTTTTTCGCATGATAACTTTCGAAACATAGTATCACTTATTTTTAAATTTTACTCGTCGAAATACTTCTGCAATATTGGCTGTGGTTTAAAAAGTAAACCACGTTTGGTATCCTTTAATATCTTACGATCTTGTTTAAAAAAAACATTATTTTGAAGAGAAAAAATACTTAAACAAAGAATTGTTCGTTTAGAGCCTTCTCGTAACTCAAGCAAATGACACGCCACATTTCGGTACCTTCCATACAAATGCACATTAATTTTGGAATTTGCATGACATTGTTAATACTGTTCATGTGATTCTGCTTTGGAAATTTAATTTTTTTAGTTAGGTCTATTAGGTATTTTTTGTTATTATATGTTTTGACGAGTATATTTAATCTATTTTTAAATACATATATGCAAATCATTTTCTTTTTTAATTCTGTAGGTTATTCATTAAATAATTAAAGAGAGGTTTTTGAAAATCTTCTTCATAAAAGAATCTTCTCATATAAATCGGGATCATTCCATATTATGTTTTAAAAACACGTAAAAATGTCGTTATGTTCGGCCAGGCCAAGACGTTTTTTGGCTCTTTCGGCCAAAACTTTAAAATTGTCTTTCATTTTATTACTAGAGCCTGACCGAATAATCGGCATCGGATTCGGCCAATAAAAGGCTTCGGCAATAGTTTTTGTTCGAATGCCAAATGTTGTTTAAAATGTAGAAATAAAAAAAACGATTTGCAGCACTCAAAATAGGTTCATATATTCAAAGTCTCAATATATTATACGGAATCGAAAAAGTTAACTTTTGTAATGAATATTCTGTCGGCGGAAACCTCTGTAAATGGCAAAACTTCAAGGAACAGACGAAAGCAATATATCCTATTGTAATCTGTATTGAATTCATATCTCAGGATAAGCTGACTTCCTAACCGCATGTTGTTTCGTAGTTATACATTGCAGGGTCTTCGTAAACGCAATCCTAAAAATGTTGACAATGTACTGTGTTCTCTTTTGCATTACTGTTGTAATTAATACGCAAGGAAAAGCAAAAAAGGCATCCAATTAAAAGTATTATTATTTATTGATATGAATGATACAATGCATATAAAGGTTCCTAAACGATTTCAGGATTAAAAGAATTAATATACATCGTATTAAAAAAGTAACGACACAATGTATAATCTCTGTTTTAGTACTGCATCGATTTATTTTAAATATACGTTTAGGAAGTCAGCCGTAATCTTTAAAATAACTTGTTCTATAAAAAGACAATTCAAGAATAAAATAAGTTATCATTTATAATAAATTTCTGTTTGCTGTTACAATTTTCGAGCTGATTACTATTAAAATCTCTAATTGTTAGACATTTTCATTATGAAGTAGATGACAGACAGACCCATGTACTCTTCGAGTACACAGCCACGCCCTTTTAAGGCCTCTCAAACAAACGGCCCGTTATGTGTAAGGGTATAAGTTTTTATTCATTTTACAACTTCTCAGGCGTTCTTGTGAATTTTTTGTCTAACCCTATTGCGTTTGCCCTACGGGGAAACTTTTTTGCTGTATGGAAAACAACATAAATATGCTTCTTTTGTAAGATGTTTTGAACTATAGAAGAATTAATAGATTAATTGTAATTGCAATTCAAGAAATTGTTGTCTAATTTAAGCTCACTTATGTGAAAGTGATTCTATTTCGTTGTCAGTCACTGTAAAAATCTTAGAAAATACTCATGTAAAATAAAAACGTATTTATATGTATGCGCATAATTATGTTTTTTCAGTATTACGTTAAACAATCACAATACAAAATTACTTTCTACCTAGTTTGTTTACAACTCGGTTTCCTCCCTTTTTCGCTAGAAATTAAACCAACGAAATCATAATCACCACCGTCAACAACAAAGAAACCACGCCACCAATGTAGGAATTCTTGAAACTAACTTACCCACGGCTTGTACTAGTGCCAGGGGAAAATTTCGTGTGAAAATTCATTACAAAATACAAATAATAGTTTGCAAGTAGAAGAAAAGAAAGAGAAAACGCCGTTTCTTGAGCGAATATTATTAGCTGGTGAAGATTTATACAATAAACATATTTCAGATTTCCGACACATTCGATCTGAACGTTGTTTTCACTTTCATAAATGTGACCATTTCCAGTCACATTTCATGCTATTACAGGCACTTGTATTAGTTGCGAAAAGAATTGAAACGATGATTGTTGCAACGCACTACCCCACTCCCCCTCTCTATTTTCTGGGCACTGATGATAGTAACAATAAAAGAAAAAAAGTAAGAAAAAAAACTCCCATCTTGAAAACAAAAGAGGAAACAGCGAAAGCAAGAAGTAAGGGCCCGTCGTCAAGTCAAGCGTTGTATTTTTTTTATTTAGAGTAAAGAGAGATGAAATCAAGAAGCACCAGACGAAATGCGAAATGATATGAAAGTGGATAAAAGCCAAATGATATGCATAAATTTCACAAGAAAAACACAAGTACGAATATCATTGTAGAAACGGAAATAAAATTTTGTTTCATTGCAAGACAATCCATGTTGAAAAATAATGTATGAGAATTTATTATGTTGAAACTCTCCCCCTGCTCCTTAGTTCACATCTAACTTTTGTAGTCGTCGATGGATTTTCTTTTGTGAAGAGCGTCGTTGTGATTTAGAGAAAAATACAACAATTTGCATACGAATTCTAATAAAATAACAGGGCGAAGAGGAGAAACTTGACAAAAATTTGTCCCAGTCATTGGAAACCAATATATAAAAGTGTTTTCCATGGTCTAGTAAGTATCTTTACCTTAGTCGGCTGATTAGTAATAGTCTCGCAATATAATTACCAATTATGTAAAATAAACTGACTTTAATCGTGGAATGAATGCTCTTTAATTCTAACTTATTTAAGCCCCTCAATATGTTATTATTAAATTGAAACCGATTGAAAAGCCGAGCACGCAAAGTCCGTAAAATCACAATATTTTACTAGGTTAAAATTGCTACTGTTAATGACAGTCGCAACATGTCACAGGGGCCTTTATTATTAGCAAAATCAAATGGGTAAAATTAAAAGTCCACAGTTGTCGCTATATACAAACCTAAGTAAAATGACTTATAAGGTTATTGTCATACTGTAATCAATGATAAGCTATGGTTATACCCGTATTTACCCGTTATGGTTATCTTTGTCCAAATAGATTGTTAAATGCTAGAACTTGGGCAGAAGGACCTGTACGGATCTGCTGTTAGTTATTTAAAAAAAATGTAAAAGAAGTAAAAACTTATCTGGTAGAAAGGGGCGTGGTACGATTTAAATTTTCAGTCATTAAGTTAATCCAGCAAGTGTATTCATAACCACCGAAAGATAGACGGTATTCTAAATTTGTCATTCCGTTTGCAACACCACGAAATATTGATCTGACTGAGACCCTATAAAGTGTATATATTATTGATCGTCACAAAAATTCTATGACGACCTAGTAATGTCCGTCCGCCCGTGTGTCTGTTGAACAACGATGATGATAGCTTTTGGTCATAATCGGATTGTAGATTGGCGAAATCGGCCAAGGCAAATAAATTTCTTTAAAGGTACCTCAGTAAAAAGTACACTTTTTGCAGTATTTTTTTAAGAAATTATAATGATTGTTGGACTTGGACTTTGGGCTGACGTGGCCCAAAAAACGTCCCGCATGGTCAAAACGGATGATTAGTAGTCAATATCGGCGTATATGCCCATAGGTTCTCAAAAACAATTTGGCTTCCAATCCAAATATATAGTAATTTTAAAGTTGTGGCTATGTTAGGGATGGACGAAGGGGCCGAAAGAGCCCAAAAACGTACCACTGTTTTTTGCCGTATAGTAGCGTACGAGGCGACGTTTTTACTACCACTTTACTATAGGCGACGTTTTTACTACCACTGCCAGATGCAAATTGATTTTAATAAAATTTTGCAAAGCTTAGTGTTTGTTTTAACTGTAAAAACCAAATGTATGGCAAAAATATTAACTCGTATTAACTGCGCACATTTTGTGTTTCCTCCCTTTCGGACTATGCGAAATTTGGAGACTCTTGAAAAAGAAAAAAGTTTCTGAACCCATTTTGTACATTTTAAATTTTAAAACAGTAACCAGTTTTCAAACAATTACCACATTTCTGCTGCTGAGATGCTATAGTGTTTTAAATAAAAGTAAATACTGTGACGTACATACGAAGGCATATCAATAATTCCGTTTTTTTTTTGTTTTTGGGTAAAAAAGTTCACGACTACTGTTAATAATCGTGTTTCACCTCTTACGAATTTTAAATTTTATTAATTTCCAGCTTTCTATCAAGACACACTAGAAAAGTCAACATTCACATCCATCCGCCTCTGATATCCGTATGCACATATCCATCTATTCTAAATGCGTTGTACACACATTCATACATACTAACGTATCCAGCGAGTAAATTGGCAAGGCCTCTCCAATGCCTTCTTTGCAAATGAAAACTAATCCCCAACACATTTTCATTTCGCTTCTCTAAGAAGGCCTGCTAGATGGTGTTGTAAAAAATCCTCTACTAATTCTCTGAAGAAACCTTCAAGATTGCATTTCTATTTCAATGAGAGAGTTCCAATGTTCAATCCTTGTAGGCTTCTTGTAAAGGGCATGTATGGTAATTGGAGGCAGCACGGAAGGTGTTCGCCCCAGCGATGGACAGTGAAGATATAACAGCTGTTTGACGTTGACACACAATTTGGTTCGTTAGGCCAGTACGTAGCATATCTGCTAAATCAAGTAGGGGCAAATCAAAAAAATAAATAAAACTGATAATTACGTAATTTAATATTAATTTCTCGGTAAGAATTATTTATTATTTTTATATTAAAAATTTTAAGACCATTTTTTATACAGGCCTTCCAATAGAAGGGAGCGTGGAAGGCCTTGTTATGCAGTCCAACCCTGTGTTAATTTGAAATGAATGTGAAATGCAGCAGGCATGCCTCCGAGCATCCTAAAAAGGGCGCCCAGAAGGCCTGATTGGGCCCTCCTTTTCCCGCTGGGTATGTACGTTCTTTCAACCCGGTTGGCATTTGCAGAAATGGAGATGATTGGTCATAAATGTAGAATGCACACACAACACAACAGATCTTACAATACGAGTATATCACCCGTCTTTAGTATTTTGCATATCTATTTACTTGAAAGCATGGTACATATATACATGGTACATATATGTATCTATGTACGTATGTTCTCCTTTCATCCTTTTCTTGTTTGCGCTCACACACTCGTTTGCTCGTACAAGTACGGGTACATGTGTATGTAACTGAGTAATCAGTATTTCCGCTTTGCACAATAGAATCTCGTCTTGAATGAAATCGAAAACAAGCCGAACAGTAATTTCGAAAAAAAAATGCAAACTCCGGATGCGCAAAGAGCAAAAAAAAAGACAAAACCTTGTCTTAATTTTCACGAAATCAGCAAAAGGCATTTTAATATCAAGACGCATTTGGACAGGTTCTTATGGCTGCGTTCATATTTAAATGGCAAGAGAAAAACACGACATCGAGTCTGCCACGACATAAATAGCAGCAATCGGTGGCTGTTGTGGCACTAATTTTTGGTTTTGTCGAAGAATTGAAAATGGTTTTCTAATGAAAATAAAGTACAAATTTAAGTGTAATTTTGGAAAGGCACCCATTGCCCGATAATGTCAGATGATTTTCATTAGAGATATTGTAGTCCCATAAGCTATCATACAAAAAAACAGGGTAGGAACATCTGACATATTTCAAATGCGGTTTACCAACTTGTAAACGCCGGCGACTTTACGAGTAAGCGATTAATCTCTTACCCATGCAAAATCTTCTATATACTCTTCATTAGACGTTGGAGCCGCCATTAAGTAGTAGGCCCCGGTCAGTGCCTGTAAAAAATATATCGTGCCCAGCTTACTGATTTGTTGATTAAAAGGACGTTGAATTATCTATGCTTCTGTTTAGAGCCATTCTATTTTCTATTGTTACTATATGTAACCTTTGTGACAGTCCGTTAATTTATTCTACTATTCATTTGCCTAATGTGTGTCGGCTTTTTTACCTGATACATCATATGTTCCGGTATCCATACTAGAATCAGTCTTGAAGTTACAACATACATCGATCCATATTCCACTTAAGGCCTTTTGAATGTCACAGAAATATTTGGTCGTTTTCTCTACCTTTGTAGCTGGGATGATGCCCCAGCAATTGCTATAACTTGTGCATAAAATACGATGACAAAGTCAGGAAGTCCTAAGGAAAGTGTAAGACCAAGTTTAGACCAGAGACCAACGATTTTACGATGTACTACGCCAGCAAAGATTTTTACGGCTTAAACTTTTTCGCCGATGCTATAGAAATATAATTTGTTAACGTCTTTTGTGTTCTATTTGCAAGGCACATTAGCGCAAAGTAGAAAAACTATGATCCGAACCTTTATCTGGAAATGATTCAAACGTTAAACTTAATAAGCAATCAAGCAACAAGTTATACTAAATAATCAAGGAACCATCTCCCGCCAAGTCAAAAGCAATGTAACAACTTTTAAATTTAATTTTTATTTAATTTCTATAAATAAATAAATGTGTCTATCACTAGTTCCAGTACAATCTAATTTAAATTGTAATTTGATTTTTATATTATTTAAATTTCCACTAGAATATATAAGTATACGATGTTATATCTTGTAGTGCGCGCTTAAACAAAATAAATAAATCTATATTTGGATTCGTAGCAACAAAACTCCGCTGTGCATATGCATCATGAAGACTTACTGTTCACACGATATCGTAACTGGCTGTTGTTTAAATATGAAAATACAATCTAATAATGAGTCTGAAATACACTCGTTCGTACTTGGTCCACTCCACAGTCCTTGGACACTCCACAGTAAAATGATTTGATGTTTATTATTTAAGGGCAGAAAAAGGTGAAATCTTGTCAAAATAGTTTTAAAAATGATGTATGAATACTACCTTTTTTGACCCACTAAGCCTCTCAGAAAAATCGGCTTGTCATCCAGCCTTCGCCGGCTCGGTTCTCTGGTGCAGACCGATCCACGTTCCATCTTCGCTGGATTCGTATAGAAACTGATATAACTATGTATTTTTTGAATATATTAATCGTTTTTCTAATTCATTCAAACTATTTTCAAGCCCCTGTGAGAGTTTTACATATGACTTACTGACATAAGACTGCTTGGTGCCGAGCTTAGAATCCTACTGCGTCCATTGCTGCGCAAGTTTCAGCAGTTCAGTTCCAAAGTGCTAATTGTTGGCCCACTTTCTTTTTTGCAAAATATAAAATTAAAATAAAAAGGATAACGGTGTCGTCGAAACGTATTTTCTTTTTTTTTAAATCATTGAAGGTGAGGCAGTTCAAAAATGCTTCTTTTTTCTTAGTGATATGTTGCTGAATTAGATGAATGTGAATCGTATACAAAATCGTATCCAATTCAAGGGTAGCGCCAAGCAAAATATAGTCATAGTCTACAAATTCTAGTCTATCTTCAATACTCGTATAGTCATTTTTTGTAGAAATTCTCAAACAAATAATGAGGTTTCTAAGCATGACGTATACGAGCAAGACTGCATTAAATTTCAAAGTCATGACATCGAATTCGTAAACGTTCAAAGAAACTGATAGTGTAAAGTTTGTGTGTGTGCCATTGAGTCTACCTTTTTTTTGTTGGAAACAATTAAATTGTTTAATAAGATCGTTTGGTTGTGTTCGCAATAAATTATTGGATATGTGTAGAGATGTGTGTGTATGTATTTTGATAGAAATGTTCAACCAACTTGGGGATGGACTGGTTTAGTAGATAATTCTATATTTGAAAAGTGCCAGTGCCGTCCATCTGCTACAACTAAAATTTGTAATTGTTTGATTGCGGTTGGTTGTGGTTGTTGTTGTTGTTCCAATACTCGTATAATTTGCCTTATCTGTCATTTGACCCTAATTATAGAGCGTGCAATTGAATGCCTCAAGACCATAAAAAGACATACACATTGATGTCAAGAAGACAATTACACACAAACTTACAACACGATCGTCAGGGTAAGCGCACTAAATTATGTCAATATTCGATCTGGAACAAGTGAAATATAAATTCGAATTTACTGATTTCTACTAAGCAAGGTGCTTACATTGGCTTAATCGTACCTTTACATTTACGAAATCGTAACCAATTTCAATAGCAGAAGTCTTAGGACTCCAATCACATATCAGTAGACAGCGATTATTCGTACCCAATGTATGATGCTACATATGTTCGAGGGCGGACTATTAATTTCCCATATGGTGGCAATCAACGACGCCGTCTTGGTGGCAATCAGCGATGCCGTTTTACCACTACCTGCTGCAATGATTTTTCATTACCACGAGTATATACATATATATTTAAGTTGTGTTTGGTGTTGAATTTGAATTTTTGTTTTACATTAGCTCTACGGTTATGTAAACACGGTCACAAATTGAAAAAAATCTTGGTTTTATTAAATCAAAGTTATATTTTAAAAGACATATAGACCTAGTTTGTAGTTATTTATATATTAAAAAGAATACGTCAAAAAGTTGGGGATTTTCTAATCATTTTTCTGAAAGTTAACGACCTTAGGATAGGGAGAATACCTAATTTTTCAATATTGCTATGCAACAGTTCAAAATATAGAACGGTTGTCTCCAAGCCAAACATGTCGTGGCCATCCGTCTAACTGTGTGTCTGCTTAAGGCACCACGAAAAAAATTTTCTTCTAAAGAATAAAAGTACCTCCGAAAAAGTACGTTTTTAAAGTTGCCATTCATTGCTTTATAATTGTACGAACTAAGGCTCAACATGTGTTCGTTACGGAATATGCACTTAACACATCTAATATGTGGTTGGTTTTTTCACCTAAGCGGTCTAGTGACTACTAATAATATGGTGACCCAAAGATAATAATTTTTTGTTATTATTCGAAATAGAAAATTATAAGGATTAAAAAAGTATAATGGCATCTCTTGTTTCAAACCCGATTGAAACAAGCGAGCATTTGTAAACATGGACATAAATGGTTACTAATATTGAATCAATTTTTATTATGAATTGAAGTATGGATTTATTTTTTTAATTTAATTTTGGTTGGGGATCGCACGCATCGTTCCTTTGGCCCAAAAATAGCTTTGTCTCCGATTTCGCAAAAGCTCGACGGAAAAGCTCATAAACATTGCGTATTTATCTACTAATTAGGAAAAAGTTAAAGAGACAATAAAATGTCTAACTTGAATTTCAACTAGGAATAATTTCGCTCAATTATGTTCCGCTCCTTAATTAGAAGGCTTATCTTCAAAAGAATGCTGTGGACCATAACATGACAAATACATGAAATACAATCCATGAAAAAGTCAAAAGTTAGTTTAGTCTTTGCCTGGCTTCTTTAATTTGTTATAAATTATTTGACCGTGATAATTACTTGAGCTACTTGACCGTGTTCAAAGGAGAGCGATGGAGCTGATAGGTGACAGTAGGGTATCCAACTCTATTGTTTCCCTTGAGCATCATCGGAATGTGGGTTGCGTGACGCTGTTCTATCGTTACTTTCATGGTGTGTGTTCATCAGACATCCGTCGCCTTATTCCTAACGTGAGGATGTTCGGCAGGGATACGCGACTTTCTAGGAATTCACACCCGTTTGTTATCGATTGGCCAGTTAACCGCACTATACGCTACAAATCAAATTCGTTTTTCGCTCGTACAGTCCGTATGTGGAATCGACTTCCGGCAAATGTATTTCCCACTGATTGCGACATCCAGAAGTTCAAGGTAAGCGTCAATAATCATTACTCCCTCTTTCCCCCTTCCGATCCTTTACTTTCCACTCGCCAACGTAATGCACCGCATGTATAGGGGGTATCCCCTGAGTGTTGGTTATTGTGATTTTTATTTATAGTTAAAAAAAACATATTAATTCTGCTTAACATTTTCTCAAAACAATGAAATTTCCTCAGCCAACCCAAATATGTACTTGATTGACACGTCTGTTTGAAAAGTGTTTGGATACACTTCCTTTAGATAAAGCTAAGATATCGACCCAGATATAGAATTGTCTATTTTCGTATATATTTCGTTTTCTGTTTAACTGCCCTTTAGTCTACACTGTGTTTTCTTGTCTTGGCAATCTACCCTCGTATGTACATGTTTATCTGCTTTGGGCATATCTTTGGTGTTATGAAACTTTCGAAATTTATGAGATTTTTATTAGCATTTCCTTCCGTTTATTGGCTGTGGCTGCTTCGTACTTTGCTGTGCATCATTTTTGCAACACGTGTCGGCTGTTCTCAATAGCGTAAATGGTCTAAAAGTGTTTACGATGAATACGACACGGCGCATTTTTACATCTGTTTCTTGTCGGTCCGTATCTTTACGTTTGGGGTTATTGAAACCAACCGATATTGAGACATGTTTCTTCTTGCGTTGTTGTTGTTGCAAGATCGTACTGACGTGCATATGTGCTACGATGTACGCACGTAAGTATGTTGCTGATGAGGTTTAAATAGCCAAGTCTGTTGTCTGATGAATCCAATGTGCCTTTGAATGTGTGTACGTATCTTGCTTGCTTGACTTTGAAATGGAAAAAGAAACGCATCGAGATGGACAAAATAAAGCAACTGTCGAAAGGAAAGACAAAACTCGTTTATTGGTGGTTCTGGTTTTCTGGATGTTCTCGTATTGCACTGCTGGCCGCATCTCTGACGATGTATCCCGGCGTATAAAAAATGGCAAGCACCAACAACCCTACCGTAGTTGCATACATTTGTATGTTGCCAATGCTATTGTTGATGTTGCAGTGCCATGCTGCCTGCCGCTCTGGTTTTGCGGTTCTGGTAAATGTACACCTTGTACGTGCGTTTAAATCGATTTCCGGTCTGATATGCCTGTATGTGCATTGTGCACTGCCCATATGAATGTACGTACACATGTAGATATATTTTCACATACAGATGCAGTTCTTGGTTCTTGCTCTTGTTTTTCTTTACTTTGGTCTCTTTTGGTTTCGTATTACCCACAATGTGGTCGTCGTTCTCAACATTATTTTTTCCAAAACAGATCAGAAACTCGTAATTGAAATAAAAATGCAATAATATTTATTTACTTTTCAATGAAAGATGCATACATCCACCACACAACACAGCCTTTGTAGTTGTTGAGGTTTTACATGAATTTTCTGTGTGTGCGTCTGTCTTGTCATTGAGAATTCAAGGCCTGTCTTAGTTGATTTTTGGGACCGGGGGACAAAATTTGTCCAAATTTACAAAATCTGTTTGTAGTCGAATGTATGGTGTGAATGAATGTTGTAGAATATAGTCCAAAAGAAAAACAAATTGAAAATTATGCATAGAGGCGCACCGGAATGAGTCATCGATATAGATTTCTGTTATTCATTTAAAAATTATTCTTGTAAGAGAGTCATTCTAACCCTTTGTACCCTCTTGATATAGATTAACCTAATATGGCTTTAATACCCCTTTTAGGATGTTGTGTAGTCTTAATTTTGTGGATTAACATACTCCAATGGGATCGGTGTTCTATGCACTTAAAATCGCGTCTCAGACGCTTATGCACTATAAAATCAAAAATAAGAACGTATGCAGTAAATTTAAAAATATGCGCAGAAATAATTGTTAAATATGCATTGAAAATTAAGTATATGCAAAAATAGTTTCTTTCTTAATAACATAAAACCAACGCAATTGGGTTTCACTATGGGTAACTAAAACTATAGGTAATCCCGCGACTGCCGGTTCTATGTACCGGATTGACCCGAAGCAAACACCCTTCGGCCAGAGGCAGCCACCTCAACAATATGTCTTTTTTGTTCGAACAGAAACCAGTGGTTCAAATTTGATTGAATTAATTTGCTTACGTTAATAAGTAAGATTTCAAATAGTCAAAGCAATCCCTCATGTATCTGTTCTCAAAAAGTTAATGTCGGTTGAGAAGGAACGTTCCAGAATTATTTGTTAAAAGTCATTTCTCTAAATTTAAGACCAACGACTTGGCAATAGAGGGATATTAACTCAAAATGTACAAATTGTCAATTCGTAGTTCATATTTCATTCATAGAAACCAAAAATTATTCAAATAGCAGTCATATACTTAGTAGGGACATAAATACTGTTACACACGTTTTATGCTGTAAAATAAAAAGTACTGAATGTTTTTGGACCAAATATTTTTTAATATATTTATTGATGTATGTTGTATCCAAAAATAATCTACTTATTCGAAATGTCCGCCTTTTGCCTTTACACACGCCTTAAGTCGCACTGGCCAATCGTCAATAGCTGCACGAACCTCAGCCACTGGAAAATTGGCCACAGCTCGAACCAAAGCAGTCTAAAGAGTTTCAATGTTGGGGTATCTTTTGTGACAAACCTTGTTCTCTAAAACCGTCCACAATTTGTAATCCAATGGGTTCAAATCTGGACTGCCTGAGGGCTATTTGCAGGCATATTGATTTTTTAGTGCATAGAATTCCGATTCCTAATGATAACCAATGAAAATATATTTTTTTTATTAAATAATTAAACTTCTTGTTAGAATGCGTTTAGATGTGTCGTTTTTGGATATTGGGTTTAAATAAAAGAAGAACCTTTATTTAAGCAGATTTAATTAATGTCAATTTCTTTTGCATAACAAAAGAGACCCAAGCGTACTATGCCTTTTACAAATCAGAGCGTTTGTCAGTACTTGGGGGGGGGGGGGGGGGGGGGCAAACGGTTTGCAATTTTCTTCCATGCCTTTATATAGGAGTTCTGAAAAGGACCCCTCAGATTTGAGGCATTGCCACTCTAGAACCTACTTTTTAAATCTGATCTTTGTAACATCACGAGCCAAATCGATGAAACACACAGTTGTATAGGATATCATATAGTCGATCCTGTTCAATTTTAGATTTTACTACCTATTTGGTAGTCTAGTTGTATAGATAGGTACTATGTAAGATAGTTGTAATGCTTTTGAGGGAATGAAAATTGCATTTAATTGTTAATATGAACAAAACTGACTTTTCCAAAAAATGAAATCATATAGCCGCTTACTACAGCAAATATTTATTTTCAATTTTCGCATTATATGAGATCTTTTTGAACTACGTATCCAGGTTAAAAAGTCTTTTCGTGTTTCTGAATAAAAAGGTGAAAGAGAATATTACCACTATCCACTAAAATAACATTAGAGTATTGGTTTGAAATAGGCGAGTCCAACAGGTAGTACCTATGGACGGCTTGTTGGCGCTCTTGTTTGGCAGTTTGTCAATTTTATATCATTCAGGGCTGTCAAAGAAACTAATGCTACCGCCATTGGTTTGAAAACGATAAGAAAAAATGCTTTGGTGTCATGAAAACCAATGTTATCGGCTTTATCAGCAACAGCTGATTCGAACATTGGTTTTTTACATTCGAAATGGACAAAACCAACTTGGTTTCATGACACCAAATGAAACCAAAATTAATTGCAAAAACGACAATTAAGAAAACCGACATGGTTTCTATGACAGCCCTGATTAAAGACGTTCCAAAAAGCATCTGCTCCCCCACGAATGCACTATCGCAAACGAGATACGTATCGCGATCGATATCCGTCAAACACCTCAATAGCATAATATCGATCGTTCTTTCGCCGTGCATTCCTTGTGGTGCAATAATTTGTTGTCGTGTCTATACTGGAGAGGAAGTCCGTTTCCATTTTCTTTAGGTAGTTAACTTGGCCAGTTACAAACCGTATGTGTTGGGGTTGAACAACATTTTAATTTGATTTAAGTATGCAATTTGTTGACATTTTTATTCTACAAAAGGTGCTAATGACAGCAGGTTTTTGTTTTGGCATAAATAAATAAATACTTACATATGTATGTCGGTATGTATTCGTATGCGCTTACTACCTACTCAAGGTTGTTTCGTCAAGCGGAAGTTTGCCGTGGAAAAGTGGCTTTTGATTTCGATAATTTGTTTCTCATATTTAATGTTGTTTCGTGTTGTGCTGTGGTTGTTATAAAAGCGCATGTAATTTTACTTTTTCGGTTTAATTTAAAACAGCTTAAGTAATGTGAAATCTGTTTAACTTTATTGCAGGAGAAGCGAAAAACCTTAGCAGTCGAAATGCGGCCAATACAAGTTGCAGCACACAGGGTACACGAGATGTATATTGTACGATCGCCTTGGATCAGGAAGAGATTTGTCGAACACCCACCATAGAACGCACTCTGTCGCCGTTTTTTGGCGAGGAGTATCAATTCAAAATTCCCCGGCGCTTTCGATACCTTTCGGTGTATGTTTGGGATCGAGATCGACATATGAAACAGGACAAACCCATTGGAAAAATTGCCATTAAGCGCGAAGAATTGCACATGTACAATCACAAGGATCATTGGTTTTCACTAAGACCGGTTGACTCGGATTCTGAAGTGCAGGGTATGGCACACATTGAGGTACAATTCGAAGAAGCACCTGCCCAAATACATGAACAGCGTATAAACCTGCTGCGACCAAGCGACTACGATCGCAACAGTAGCGAAATTATTGAAGAGCTGGTGCAGCAACACCAGTCTCTGCAGAACGATTACAAAGAGAACAGTGAACTGAGCAATATACAACGAAACAATGCGCAAAAGCATCGAAGCACAGGCGGCGGTAGTAGTGGCATATTCAGCCATCACCACCAGCAGCAGAGTAGTATAGAACAGGGTACCAATTGGAAGAACACGACGATATCGGGTTCGACGAACGGGAAACATTCTCGAGTCGCGATACGTGTTCCGGAGTGTATAGATTTGCCGAAGAAAAACGGAACCTGCGATCCGTATGTTGTATGTACGGCGGTGTATTCGAACAAACGCCAGATATCGAAACGCACAAAACTGCGCAAGAAGACTGTTAATCCCGAATTCGACGAGACGATGAACTTTGACATTTGCATAGATGCTGATTCCTCCACCTCAGCGAAATCTTCACAATCTCAGTATGATTCCAGTAGTGGTGGAGGGACAATCAACTCGAACAAAGCTTATACCATCTATCCAGTGGGTGGAGCCGATCTGTGTGAAATAACGGTGACGGTGTGGCATGATGCCTCGGGCATGTCGGACAAGGTGTTTCTTGGAGAAGTCAAGATTCCGATGCGTAATAAGCAACAGCAGTCATCTTTACAATCTTCTGCCTGGTATTATCTACAGCCGCGTTCGCTAAGTTCGACGTCGCGGTCAGTGAACTCGTCGGCGCGGTCGTGTGCTACGCCGCCTGGTACACGGCTGAGTGGCGACAGTACCATTGGCTCGCTTCGCTTGAAAATACTCTACACCGCTGATCATGTATTCCCCCTTGCTACATACGATGACCTAATGAACCTGCTATTAGAATCGGTGGACCAACGGCCCATAACTTTGTCGTCGGTGTTCATACTAGGGGAATTAGTGTCCTGTAAAACAGATGTTTCGCAGCCGCTTGTTCGTCTTTTTACGCATACGGGTCGCATCGCATCCATAATTAAGGCTTTAGCCGACCATGAGATCTCCAATTTAACCGATCCGACAACCATATTTCGTGGAAATACTTTGGTATCGAAAATGATGGACGAGGCTATGCGCTTGTCGGGTCTACACTACCTGCATCAAACACTGCGACCTGTACTAGCGCAAATACTCGCTGAAAAGAAACCCTGCGAAATTGATCCGTCCAAGGTAAAAGATCGTTCCGCGGTCGATACGAATTTGCATCATCTGCAGGATTATGTGGAGAGGGTCTTCGATGCTATCACCAAAAGTGCGGTTCGTTGCCCAAAGGTGTTGTGCCAAATATTTCACGATTTGCGAGAATGTGCCGGGCGTCATTTCCCGCACAATCGGGAAGTTCGTTATTCGGTTGTATCGGGTTTTATATTCCTGCGTTTTTTCGCCCCCGCCATATTGGGACCGAAATTATTCGATTTAACCACAGAGCCATTGGTAAGTATGATCTATTCGTAGCCGATTCCACTAGGCATTGTGCAGAATTGCTCTAATACACAATTTTCCCTAGGACTGTCAAACAAATCGTACTCTGACGTTGATATCGAAAACGATCCAATCATTAGGTAACCTGGTTAGTTCACGTTCCTCACAGCAACCCTGTAAAGAAGAGTACACCGGCCAGTTGTATAAGAAATTCTGCACAGAAAAGCATGTGGAGGCAGTGAAAACATTCCTCGAGAACATTTCTTCGCCCTGTGTGGACGAAAGTGGATCCACACACGAGTCGAGTAGCCTATTTCCGGTTGGAGAAAGTAGTCTAGAGGCAGTATTACTTAAGGAAGGGTAAGCATCAGATGTTACTATATTTCCTGGATAACAGCAGAATTCTACATATTTCAAACATTTCAATTGTCTTTCTCCCCTTTCATACATTTTCAAAAACGCAAAACCACATTACTTAAACACACGCCTTCCTCTCGGTTGCATCCTGCCATTACAAATTTAACTTAACTCACATTGCTTGAACACATCCACATCCTAATGCACACATTCAAAACATTCTGCTTATTTTGTTCAAAATTTTAAATTTACTAACCAAAGCGAGGGGTAAGAACTATTTCATTGTTTTTATTAATTTCATTCCAAAGTTTAAAGCGATTGCAAATTATTGTTATATGAACGTGGCACACGTAAATTTACTTGAACTGTTGTATCCTTATTTACTATCAGCATGATGACTAAATATCCGCAGTGCCGAAAGCGATTCGGACGTCGGCCTTTCAAACAGCGTTATTTTCGTTTAACAACCCAATCTTTAAGTTATGCCAAATCTAAAGGCAAACACCCAATCTGTGATATACCGTTGGCGGAAATTGAACGTGTCGAACAACTGAATGAGAAAAGCTTTAAAATGCAAAACTGTTTTAAGGTAAGTGCAATTCTTTTTGACTGAACCCAGTTTTTTTGTATATGCAAGAGGTCTGTTTAGCTTGTGTTTAATACCCTCTTCCACATTTTTATGTCATTCCGGTTGTAACACATGGACACGAATAAACGAATTCTGGACGTTTTCAATATAGAATTACCCACTTGGCAATGTGTTAATGATGTAATTTTATTACAAATATTTAACCAAATATTACTTTGCCAATATTTAAAGATAATTTTTTAGCGCCTTTCCTATATTTTTAATAAAGTTTTATACGAATGCATGTCATTTCTTCCTGGTCCAAATTACGATAGCAGTCTTATTCCAGGTTAATTAGAAGAAGCCACAACAAATTATTTCACTAGAAAAAATTGTCTCTTTTTGTTAATATATGTCGAGATTTACTCAAAAGCACTATAGTCGAAGAAATATCATATTCGAAATAAATCAATACACCAGATGAACTTTCTATAAAGGGGTTTATATTACTAATCCCAACTTTAAAAGAATGATTTAATTCATATTTAAAGCCGATGTGAAAAAATACATTAAAAGAGAACTCTATGTCGTTTTTCTATACAAACCCAAGATGCAATCACACAGTCTACTACTGAGTTGTCAGTCCAATAACAACGTCTTTATTGCTGATCACTTGCATACCGAGCAAGGTGGAGTAATATATAATGTGATGCCAATTTCTTAGCATGTAGTTATCAAATTGGCGTTTTATATCATTGCTAATCCTGAGCTTCATGTTTGCAAATGGCAGATAAAACCGTTTTCAACTGTACGAATGGCGCTATTAGATGATAAGTGTTTAAAAATATTTTATGGCTAAAGACATAAAAGGTTCAAATCGGCACGCACGAATTCACAGATTATCCCGATGAAATTTTAACTTGACTTGTCTGTACAAAACATGGGAAAGATCAGATTTAATATGTTATTCTAAACAATGCGATATTAACATCGCACCTTGTAGCTTCTGAAGCAATAAATATAAAATTTGGGAGGAGTTGGGTATGCAGACTTTAACAACACAAGGCACACCCTCGTTACGTGTGGCAGCTGATCCCTCAATATTAAAGGAAGATCGGGCCACATATCTAGAGTGACAAGATTTGAATTCAGATAAAACTTTGCATCGCGGCTACATCAAGACTTTTACCAAATTCCAATGATGCTTGTCTTTGGCCCAATATAAAACAATCACCACTATTACGGTTGTCGTGTTCGAAATTATATATTGAAATAAAATTAGTTCAATCAAAATAACACTAGTCGTATTTCGAGAACTTCATCTAAATAGCGTATAAAACAACAGCAGTACATGATGCATTTTTTGCGGTGTAAGTTAAAAATTTTGACCAACTGATGAAAATAGACAGGTCTTTTAAAAAAGTTGTTCAATGAAAGGTGACATACATAAGTATCAAGGCAAGAATAATGGCACTATTCCCCAAAGAGGCCAAAACTCTTATTATATCGACCAACCAATCTTGGTTAGTCATTGTATTTTTTGAAGCACGTTAATGTACTTATTTATTTTGATACATATCTGATTCGAAATCTGATTCTAATAATACTGTGTAAATATGTATACGCACTTACTCATTCATTTGATGACCGCAGATCGATTGATAACTTAGGTGGCATAATGGTAACACGGTATTGAATATATTGCCGCCACAGTTACTAAACATACTTCTGAATATGGTCGAAATGTTGGTTTTACTCCATTTGTAATATCGTATAAATGTAGGGGGGGAATGGCCCCGATGTGTTTGCTAAAAACTAAGAAAGTGAATGAATTTCGATTCAACATTGTGACCAAGAATCTGTTCAGCGTTTTCGTCATTCTAAAATTCAATTGACTTTTGTATTGCAGCCTAGTGACAAGAAACACAAAAGTGGATATTGAGTTTGTGATCAAAATCATCCTATGCCATTTCCGTCTCGATATGTCTTTGCCAATGTCAAATGACTCGTATTTCTTTGAAGCTGGCAAGTTATCGCGACTTGATAGCCGAGTTCGCGTGATAGTCGGTATCGCGACATGATAGCCGAGTTCTTCCTGTTAAAATTGATCAATATGAATGTGGACTAGATGTCGAATAAGACAATGCGAATTGCCATACAGCATTTCAATTTCATGTGCTCTCTCGTCATGGTGTTGAAAATGGCTAGCCTCTTGACCAAACGTTTTAACGTCATCATTGATGCCATACGTATTTGAAGTCAACGCCACCAAGCTCACGAACAAACGCTGCATCGAATTCAGTTTCTAATGCATTTCATAACAAATTACAACAAACATACAGGCCAAAACTCTTATTATATCGACCAACCAATCTTGGTTAGTCACTGTATTTTTTTAAGACACGTTAATGTACTTATTTATTTTGATACAAATCTGATTCGAAATGTGATTCTTTTAATACTGTGTAAATATGTATATGCACTTACTCATTCATTTGATAACCGCAGATCGATTGATAACAATTCATTAACAATTCTAATTAACATTACGATATAACAATAATGTTTTTTTTTTTTGTTAACGCCGTAAATATGGGACATTACAATATGAGTTTGTTTCGCTTTCCGTGAGAACGAAAACTGTCGCGGAATCCCGTCCTGGGACCCAACCAAGTAACTCGATTCGAAAGTAATTGTTAGCAAATGCGGATCGTTGTGGTGTATATATTTCGAATTCGACTTTACCGTTATTCGAGTTCCGCAGTAAACTCATTCGAATCCTCATTTGTACTCGTTAAATGTTGAAACGAAAAGCTGAATAATGAAGTTATTGGAATTGTTTTACAGTAATACATAATTTAAAAACAGAGGCAGTTCGGTGCAATGATTCAATTTATGTGTGAGACTCATTATATGGGAAATAAGGTATTTTCAATCCTTGGAAGCAGAATCCACCAACGCATTATAAGCCCACGACTGAACGCATTATAATCCCATAACTGCCGGTTCTATGCACTGGATTGACCCAAAGCAAACACACTTCGGCCAGGGGCACTAAAATTAACAATGTGTGCGCTTATACCCATTTTAGCAGATAAGCTTCTTGTCGAAACTCTTGGATCGTTTTGTATGTCAGCAGCGAATGTTTGCTCCGGCCGAACTGAAGGGTTTCGATGGCAAGGTCTTCTGTTGACTGTCCCATGCTCGGCAGAATTGTTAACAAGTCTCATCTGCTCGGAGGATTGTCGCCAAACGTGCGCCTATACTCTCTTTGAACCGAAACTACGGACTTCGGCAGACAATCCAAATTATTGTTTCAGTGTTCCAGTTATCCATTTTTGTTAAATCTAAAATCAATCTGCAAAATAAAAAAAATAAGCCGAATCATTAAATAGAAAAAAGTTATTAAATTTATTTGGTAACGGCTTTCATCGGCCACCTTGTATATTCTCTAAAACTACTTGATTTAAGAGAATAACACAGTCTTTTTCTCAAAGCGAGGACGATATTAATGTCGTATGAATTTGTGACAGATGCATAATTATGTGTTAATGCGCTTGGTTTCCCCCCTTTGTCTAGCCTGAAATCCGTGGAAATTCACACGATCTGGTGCGACTTCACGTTTACAAATAGCAAATATGTTCCAATTCTTTTGTTTTTGCTTCTGACAAACATCTAAATATGTATGCACTTATGTAAAATCGCATAAGTATTGTTAATAGAAAAGTTGCCGGTGGGTGATGTTAGCTTTTGTTTGTGAAAAACACTTGGCTTCTATGGAGTTATTAAGCTTTACAATAGATGTTGCTACAATGTTTTATGAATATTGCAAAATTTCCCTTTTTAAATACGAGGGCAGGTCAATAATTCCGTGAAATGCAACACTGCTCCCATCAAGTACCATCTTTTAATAGACTACTGTCAAACTTGAGAGAGTTCCGTCCTTTATATTGTGTTTTATTAAAAATGGAAAAAAGTTAATTTCGAGGTAAAAAAGTGTTTTACTGACTTTCGTTGTGGTCGCAGTACAAATGACGCTAAACGTTCCGGACGCCCAATTGAGGTCAATACACTCGAAAATGTCGGGAGCAAACAGTGACTATTTCCTATTTCCATACCTAATGAAATGGCTCGGTATAAAGGCATTAGCTGCAACGATGAAATTATTGATCAAACAAATGCCTATTCTTTTGAACCTCGAAAAATACTATTTTTTGAAAGGGATCCAAAAATTAGAGAAACATTGGACTGAGTGTTTTGACCTAAAAGGAAATTATGTTGAAAAATAAATTGTCTCTTTTCGAAAGGTCACGGAATTATTGATCTGTCCTCGTATCGTGTTCGCCAACAGTGATTGGAACGCCAACAGAGCTTCTTTAAGGTGCTTCTTGAATAAAGGCTGTTTTCTTTTTGATTGTCTTCACTGCTGGTTGATTGTCTTCACTGTAGTGTTTGGCTCGATGTGGCCTAGGAAATTTAATGTGTGATGGTTTCACTTTATCGTTGTCATTTTCCGCTCGTTTTACATTTGAATATACCTAGATAGGAATATTGTATTTTCGTGGCAAAAATACAACATAGTTAATTGAAGGTGTAGTATTGTGATGTTGTCATTTTTAATTCTGCTCTGCGTGAAGTTCCTCCTCCCGTAGAGTTCACACAGCGACCGAGATTTGCATACTATTTTCCAGTCACAACCACTTTTAAATGAACTCACAACAATAGGAGAGCAAACATGCAAAAAAGGTAGAGCCTTATGTAGGGGATATTTGCTTAGATGAGATTTTCCGCTTTTCAAACCAATGACTTGTGTTTTTACCAATTCATCTAATTACTACATTAAATAATACATTCTTTTCATTTCAGATTGTACGCAAAGAACGTTCCCTTATTGTACAGACGACCAATTGTGTCGAAGAAAGAGAATGGATAGATTTACTGCACAAAATATGCCTAACAAATTCCATAAGGTCGCAATACTTCCATCCATCGGCTTTTGTAAATGGTGTCTATAGTTGTTGTGATCGGTCGGATGAGAATGCGCCGGGTTGCAAAAATGTATCTGCCGAGGCAATGGACTATTTCCAAATGGATTTGATAACAGCACTGGATCCAGCGTTGGATTTACAACGCATACATACCTTGATTATGTCGCATATGACACAGTTGGAGGCCTTTCTCGACCAGCCAGGTGGATTTCATCATCTACAGCAGCAGCACAACCCTTTGGTGGCGACGGCATTGGCATTCCAGCAGCAATCTCCACACGCATATGGGAAATTCAAGGCGACAATAATGCAGTTAAGGGAGGTAGCGTATGTGATTGACAAGGACCATCGAAATTACAAACAGGGAATAGCGCGCGAATTGAAATACGGCAGTCGGCAGGCACCGATAGGCGATGACAATTACTTACATATGATGCGCACTGCTGGGCATATGAGTTTACAACAACAGCAGCAACAACAAGTATTACCCCAAATGCAGTTAGTGATGGCATATCCATATCACCAGCAGCAACAGCAACACGGTAATATGAATGCATATTTTATGCATAATCTACAGTCTTCGTCGCAGCAGCGTCAACAACAACTTTCCCTTTACCAGCAACAACAGCAGCAGCAGATTCAACACAACAATCAGCATTTAATGCGCGCAGCTGTCATGGTGCATCATCATTCGTCGGCGACACCTTCCTCCAGTAACTCTTCCACCACGTCCAGTGTAGCCCCTTCCGTCACGCCGACATCAAGTATCTACCTGCGTGAAAAGGTTCCAGTTGAACGATACGCCAACAAATGTTAAACACCAGTGTGCTATCAACTCTGCAACATATATAGATCCCTGAATAACGGCAGGCCTTTATTGGATATTTTCGTTTGTATTTTATCATGGTACTTACCTCCACTTCCCCCACATGCCTTCCAACACCAAAAAATAACTACATACTCCCAATCCTCACCACCACCTATTCATTCTCTCATTTCGAGGCTAGCTTAACATCGAAAATAAGCATTTCGGATCACAAGAAGTAGTGCTGAATTGCCAGTATTGAAATAGAAATTTGCGTTATTAGTCGTCATTCCGCTCTGCCGAACTATAGCAATTCAAATGTAAGTACATATGAGTGACTACTTACTAAATTTGCACATGATCAAATCATTTCGAAATGAATATCTTCCGCGGTTTTTGCCACATTTGCCACAAAACAACAGTCGTCATCCCTCATGAGTTCTCCTCCTCATACCTTTGTTTGAGAGTTCAGATAAACGATATTATAGTAGCTATCGAACGCGGAAATCGTGATTGAAGCAGATCTCGCAGGACTGTTTTCTGATCTCCACTTATTTTATATTGAGTGGAAACGCATTTAAAGCTATAACATGAACGACGGGGTACAAGTTTTGAAATTGAACTTCTTGTGTGTCCTTTTGCACATATTTAGGAGACGTTTTTGTTGCTCCCGGATGATGAGATGTATCTAGCTTCCATCATTTACTTAGTTTTACAAAGAACAACAAAATGTATAGAAATTCTAAAAAAAACTTAAAGTTCAAATTATGTATAGAAAAATATGTTTGATTACGAAAATATTTTTATTGTTTTTAGAAAATATTTTATTTACTTTACATAAATACATACATACATACCTACATGCATACATAGTAGATGTGGTAAGTATGTGCGTGGCGTGCGTAGATACATACATATGTATAGAGTATAACTGACACACAAATATTTATTTACAACTATCTTAGTAATATAATAATAATAATAATAAGTAGCAATAACTAACTGCGAAAGAAGAAAACAAGCAAATGACAACAAAACAAAAACACAATTTATATATTGCTATATACCTACATTCAGTATGTAATATGTACACAACAACAATAAAAAAAAACTGATGTACATGATGATGTGCACTGTTCATTCGTATTTAATACACATTTCACACCCTACTTACGTTAGACTTAAATTGTAAATTATTAGTTTACATACATTAAACAAACTATTTATTTTTTTATAAATAAAACTACTTGAACTGCAGTATATGCACACATGAGCGAAAAGTACCATTAATATTAACTGTGTAATAACGAAAGCCTTTGAAACAATCCTTTTCCCCTTTTTTGTACATGAGCATGTTTCTTTTAAAGAACTTACCTACCTACCATTTATCGAAACGCATTGCAAAGAGAATAAATTAACTTTAACTGATAAAGATGAATTACATCATTTTTTTACAACTTGGTCATCATCATATGTCTACAACGATGATGTTGATATGAAACGAAACGAAAATTCTAAATTTTTTAACTCCAATTTACCCCATAAGTTAATTTTGATTTCTATAGTATGTAAGCGTAACACACTGATTATACATACATATTTCTATTTATATAATATAGTATATGTTTATTTATTTTAGTTTTCTACGGAACAGAACTAAGCGGAAAACAGTAGTACTGACTAATTTCATTGGAATAACCATAAAAATGTAGAGAGAAAATAGTGAATTAAATGAATTGTACAACAAATAACAACTACAAATATATTGATTGCATTACTTACATTACAATTTGCGTCATCCATACAAATTTCTTATTTTGTTCACAGCATGTTAAAACTCATCTTAATGAACATCAAACATTTGATATTTGCAGGCTCTAATAAATCTTCCTTTCATCACATTGTCATTGAGTTATTAACTCTGTCTGTTACCCATCGCAATAAAATGTGTAGTATACTTTAGTAAAGTCCTAATCGGAATACAAATTGAAATCAATTTTTTTAACTACGCTGGCAAAGGAGTTTTCATTTTCGATGGATAGCGAAAATTGTATTTCAGTTTACATCCTAAGAAGACACTGTGTGCGCAAGCATTTGACAAAAATTAAACAACAACAGCAACCGATAATTTATAATACTAACTTATCGGACCGACTTTTCAAACGAGTTGTTCGTCATAGGTATTTGCATTTTGTTCGAAAAACACAACGATTCGCCGTTTCGTCCAATACTCTGCCAAGGCTTCCAAAACTGTTTTATCTATAGATAAACTTGTATAAGTAAAAAAAGTCTTCCTTGTCCTTTTTCGTTATTTTTTGCCACTTGTACCCAAAAGCGGTTTGTTTTCGTAAAATCTGTTTGATTATGTATTTCTTTTAGCATTCCATTCAAAACTAGGATGCTCTTTTGGCATTTCTGTTATTAAATTGTTGTGTTTTATTTTATCGATCATGTATTTTTTTTTTGCAGAATTCAAATTAATTATTGTACATAAAACCGTGACGTTCAATGAAATTATGTGTTTTTTCTATCTACTTTAATTTAGCTATTTTCAAATGCAACGTCTACTTAAGAATATTTATGTTTAGTTTTTTAAAGAAATCTTTTGATTATGATTATTAATAATTGCTCTAATTTAATTACATCTTACTTTGTAAATCATTCACTTTTAATCATATCATTTAGTTTGTATTCATTCTTGCATATTTTAATGGTAATTTAATATTTACATTAATTTTGGTACAAAACTATTTTGAAATAAAAAAAAGTAATCATCAATAATTTTCCCTTCAATTTATAGCATTTTTACTTATATTGTAACTTTAAGGGTGGCTGGGGCTTTTTTCGGGCTTGTAGAGTCGTTTTGCATCGGACATGTGGGAATTTTCCACATTTGGTTGATCGTTCGGCTTGGAGTAATTTGATCCCGATATTTTGACTAACTTCGTGAGTCATCTTCAGGGGATCTAACAGAAATTATTCTTACACATAGAAACAACGCTAACAAAAAACACTGATACATTGTAAAAATTGAATTTTTAAGTCCATCTGTTCTACGAAACCTCTTAAGAACTAATGTTTTTGTCGTTCTTGTTTGTTGACAATGTATCGATACATTTCATGAACACTTGTCCGTGTCTGTTTTGTAAAAATTTGACAGAAAAGAATAAATTGACCAACAGAACAGGATTACCACCACCGAGAATTTATGTTCTACCAAAGGTCCACAAGGACGGACCACCCGTGCGACCGATTTGTTAGTCGATAAGTTCTTCCACATATGGACTCTCAAGATATTGAAGAAGCATTTGAATTCCGCGAATGCCAATAAGTTTAGCGGCTTCTGTTATAGCAGACATCGTGATGGCAGAATTAACAGGTGCCTCGTTGAAGATAATGGATATCAAACCTCTTTCAAAAACAATAACAAATCATCATAACAAACTAAAGAAAATAAAAACTCAAAGGACAAAACCAAGAAACTTGAAGAAACATGTGAACGAGATATTCGCAATTATTAATAAAAAGGATGTGGATAGTGCATTAAAAATAACTAATAGTTTAGTCTTTTCACGATGGAGAAGGAAACTGACAATAAAATACGATATTTCGACTCCCTTGTTATACACGAAGGAAACAGAATAAAATTAGATTAGTACCAAAAAGGTAACATTATCTAAAAGACCAGGAAATAAACAAAATAATCACACCGTCACAGCCACACCAAAGCACATACTGTGAGCGTCAAAATAAAGTAAGCAGCAAATATTCTTTTACGCATTGTATTATTGCATTGAGATAAAAGAAATACATTAAAACAATAATGCCAAATTCATTGTTAATTTGTTAATTAAATAAGAATTAAATTTATGAAAATAGTAGGCAAAAAAATAAATACATTAAAAAAAATTAACGTTTTACTAAAAAAAAACACCAATTTGTACACGTCAAAATAGAGTAAACCCTTTTACGAAAAGGAGATAAAGTACGAGGGCTGCTATATATATTCCTGGCCTAATAAGGAAAATGCGAATATTTCTCATCAAAAATGGTTTTATTGTTTTTAAAGTATTCTCCAGCATGATTTATACACTTGCAATGCGCTCAAACCAATTGTCGAAGCACTTTTTCCACTCCGATTGAGACAGCTCCAAAACATGGTTTTTGAACGCTTCAACAGCAACGAAAGTCCGCGCAATATTTTCTTGATATGCGGAAAGTCTTTGGGTACCAAGTCAGGACTGTACGGCGGATGACCCATCAATTCGACGTTTTGGCCGGTCAAAAAGGTGCTGGTTTGAGCCGATGTGTGAGAGCTCGCATTGTCATGGTGCACAATGATTCGTCTTCTATTGTTCGATTTTCGAATTTCTCCGAAGACTTCAGGCAAACATATTGTGGTGTACCACACAGAATTGACTGTCCTACGTTGCTCAAGCGAACAGTCGCCACATGACCAGTTGCCGAAGAAACAGGCGACCATTTGCTTCGAAGTGCTTCTTCCACGAACAACTTTCGTTGGATTTGGCTCGTCTTCGAAGACGATTGCTGTTTTGTTTCGGGCTCATACGCATAGACCCATGATTCTTCATCTGTGACGATCTTATAAACGTCTTTTGAAGCACTGCGATCGTATTTTTTCAAAATTTCTTTGCACCAATCGAAACGAGCCTTATTTTGAGCGATTGGCAAATTGTGCGGGATCCAACGAGAACAAACCTTTTTTACGGCCAGGTGTTCATGCAATATCGAATTATGCTGGTGGAAGAAATGCTCAAGGATGCCTCTATCTCACTTTATGTCACATTACGATTTTGAATTATCAGTTCACACACGCCATCAATGTTCTCTGGCACAAGGGCCGTTTTTTGACGAACTTTGTCTTTGAGCGCGCGTCGGCCACGATTGAATTCATTAAACCAGTTTTTCTCAGTGCTATAGGATGGTGATTCATCGCCATACAAAAATGTATGGTCATCGATGCACTCTTGTCGTGATAATCCACGTCGAAAGTTATAAAAAATGATCGCACAAAAATGTTTACGTAAATAAATGATGGTCGTACGTCAAATCGTTCTGAGTACGTTTATGCTAAAAAATGTCAAACTTACCAATGGAAATGTCAGATGGCGCCAGAAATATATACAGCAACCCTCGTAATCACTAAGCTCTTTTTTATAATTATCCTTTGAAGCTGTTGTGAACTTGGCCTTAGTCAAGAGCTGCCTACAGCATTTCCTATGAATTGATATTCCTGTAGACCAGCAACTCAGTTGTTGGATGCCCTAATTTTAGTCTTTGGACATTAAAAAAAATCACTAAGAGCTGTTACCACCTGCTCAATATCCTCCATTTTATCAGGTATCGGTGGAATGACTGTGTTAAATGTTTCCTGTACTTCTTCCAGTCTGTTTAACTAACATTTGGCTGGAAGAAAGCCTCCTGGACATTTTCTATCTGCATTAAACTAAAACTAATGTATCGATGATCTTAGAAGCTACGATGTTACATTAAGCATCTCTTGTCTGGTTTTCATGATGAAGGTTGGTTCATTACGTATATTGCACATGGTTAAGTTAGTTCTTGCAATGATTCAAAAAGTAACTTACCCGATGTCAGCCATGGTTGGGAATTTGAAAATTCCAAGCTTGCTACTACCATATATTCATTAATAAAAAAAGAAAGAAAGAGGAAAATTATTAAGGTTGCTTTCAAAACGAAAACAGCATCTGGGTCTACCTTCGTCTGTATCCGCTAATCATACTTCCCCTTGTCCATGGTTGTTGGATTAGGTCTTCGTCGGATTCTCCTCAGACCAAGATAATCTGGGCAGCTGCGTATTCGGTGAAACCGATGAGTCACTTTAAAACTCCACTATCGTCATATCGGTGTCGTCGTTGGTATACACAAGAAGCTCTTCCGCATTAAGCATCCGAAAAGAATGAAATACTAGGCTCCTCCAGACGCATATCAGGCACTTCCGACGTGTCAATCTCTTCTTCGGAATGCGTTGTTTTCTATTTTACGTTTTATAACCGAGAGTTGTTTCTCATACGTTTTAATATTTTGCTGTTCAAAATGGCGAGCACTTATTTTACAGTTTCCTACGATGTTGTAGCTGTGCTTGGCACTTATTTGATTTCTTACGTCCCTGCTTATGTCTATTGAACCATTCACGGTAATAACGTAGCCGCCCATTTTTAAATCGTGGTTGTTGCATACCTCTAGTAAGAGTTCTCATTAAAAGATTCTAGAACTTTTTCCCCATTAAAGTCGCCCATTAGTATCGCACTATCTTCTCTTTAAGGTTAAGTTAATGTACGAGTATTGTCTATGTTTTTATGTTTAAAGTTTATTCTTGCTGAGATAGCCTTCCAGTCATGAATTATCTTAAAGGTTTTAAATCCACTCTTTTGTGAAAGTCGGTTTCTTTTGATAGCTAAAAACACACAAGAGTCCAACCATTGCTACTGCGGTCTTGCCTCTGTCATTCTATCGCTAAATCTAGCTCGTTTCTATCGCGTTTTGATTTGCGTATTTAATTTATTTACATTTTCGACCACTTTTTTGACGAACGTTCCCAACGCCACTCACACCCACCCCTGCCAACCGAGAGGGCCACTTCCCAATGACGTAGGGACAACGTAGACACTATGTGCCGATCAAGAAGAATATAAGAACTAAAGGTTCATACTATTGCAAGCTCCAAAAACCACACATGGAACAAATCGAAATTAAACAGCACTTACTTAGCCGTATAATTTGACTTTAATTGGTACTATCAGAAGTAATAAATAAAATCCAGGAAAATTTAAAATATTTCATCACGCCGTGTTGTCACATCAATGTTTGGCTTTCATGATAACCTGACTCTTATAAGCTGCAAATAAAAGTCGCAGTAAACTGTTCTCTTAATTTCTACTGTGCAATAAATCATACTGTCTAGAACATAGATCGCCGAATTGTTATGAATGAGATATACAGAAAAATGCCTGATTTAATATATATGCTTAAGGTTACATATACATATATGTATAACATAATAAATTTTTGTTATTCTTATAAAATATGTACAAATACGTATAAGAATGTAAAGTTGTTCTATGTTTATGAGTTGGAATTAAATTTATTTTCATATATTTTAATAAATGATCTCTTTGTGAAATAAAAAAAATGTGCTTTAATGTAAAATTTTGTTTCAAAATTTTAAAAAATTAAATGAATTTTTGAAGAAGTAGCCTCACAGGCGAGGTTTAGTACGAGTCAAAGTGTAAAAAAGAGGTTTAGTGTTCTAGGGTTAAAAACAAAGATCTGTGATCTTCGCAATAGTTCGCCAAAAACTCTCGGTCCCTTAAAAATTGCTTCAGTTTGTAAAAAATCCATACATTTTGGTTCCCTCGCTAATTTGTATGCCATGCGTTACAAAGTCAGTTCAACATTTTCCTGATACAAAGCATCAACAGCTGGAAAATATTACGTTATCATACTAGACAATAGACCCAACAATACGATGAAGAACGCAGTCAAATCTAAAATCTATAAGAACGCTAGCAGGTACTTCGTCGTTTTTCCCCAAGTATGGAGACGCGTCGAACATATATTTGGTTCTGACATCGCTCTTCAGAACAATCTTGATGTCATACTTCGTTAAACGAACATCTTCCTCTAAATGCAAGTAGCTGCTCGTCTATCGATACATATGAGCCAGGTTTATAAGATCTAAACTCTGCTTAATGAATACTTCCCAAATATTGCGGATCGGAGCAAATGTATCCTTATTTCTGACTTCTCGAGAGCTACGATCATCCAAATAAGGACAATAAATGAGAAATGCGAAGCTTTCCATACTCATTGTTCCATTAATTGACAGGTAGTTTTTCTTTAACGCACCACTCAAAAAAGGAAGTCCAAGAAGAGCACGAAGTTCTTCCTTTCCTAGCCACAGAGGTAGTGGTAGTTTGTTTTTCGTACTTACTAGCCTTGACTTTAATGTCTTTGTTAGTGCGAAGGAGTATTTCTTCAATCCAGGGTTTAAAAGCACCAGTCCGCTAACCATTAGCATCATTTTGCTAAACTAATGCTAACAATCTTTTCCACAAGCCAGAGCTAAAACTAATGTCCGACTAACGTTAGCTCGCGTTAGCGTTAGTCAAAAAAATGACACACCTCTGCTAACCACAATTGACTAATGTGCTGCTAAAAATTTGCTAATTTTGACTAACCATTTTTCGTTAGCAAAAAATTTGAGCTGGTTTCAGTGTTGTCAACGGAACATGACGCAAAGTATCCAATAGTGGTACCGTAGTGGGGATTTCTGATACAAGATTTTTTAAATAAATAGCCATCAAAAATTAAAAAATTGTTAAACACATTAGTTGAAAAAAAAATATAAATTTATTTTAGTTTGAAAGAACATTCAAAAGGAAATGAGATTAGTTGAATATGGAAAATAAAAATAATTCTTTTTTTTATAATAAACGGAATCTTATTGTACAGAATATTTATTCATCAGCACAAAGGTCAAGTTCGGATATGGCTGTATGCAGAAACTCAGGATTAAGCTTTACTAATAAAAGATTTTCCAGAGTATCTTCTCTAAGCCGACTTCTGTTGTCAGCAAGTACAAGTTTCAAGGATGAAAATGCACGTTTAATAGAAACTAAACCAATAAAATAAATTTTTTGAAAATATTATGATAAAAATTTCATTTTCTCACACAATCTGATTATCTCTCTCATTCCCACTATTTTCAATGAGTCAAAAGAGCAATAGCACGCTTTCGTAGTGTTTCTATTTTCTCTCTTTGTCCGTTTTCGAACAGTGTCAATAACTTCTGAACGAATGCCCTAAATAAACGCGAAATGATGGACTATTTTTCTATTAAAACGCTCAATATGTATGTTTGAAAAATATTGAGAATATTAGGTTAAACAGTCATACTATTTATTCTACGAATATTTATTATTTCAGCATTTTCAGAGTTCGTTATGCATCTCCTCAATCCAATGTTAAATGTGGAACATATAACATTCCCGTTGGAAGTTAAACGGATCTAACCATGTGGACTCCATTATGCAGTGATTTATTAGTCATTGTACATAACATTATATTATATGTATAAACAATATGTAAATATATACGAGTACCTACCTCGAATTATTTCTGTGCTATTAATTTCACTTGTTTTTATATATATACCTTTAACAGCTACAGAAACGCACAGCAATATTGTTTCATGCGATTTTTTAAAAACACAACTTATTGTCTATCAAAGGTAGGCAACACCGTACTCGAGCCGAACACAATTTTCGGTTACACACAAAAACCGAACCAAACACACAAGTCGAAATTAGTCACCAAATTAGCACAATTTAGCAAAGACGTTAGCAAAATCAGCAGTTGCTTCTTCTTCCATTGCTAATAATATATGCATATTTTGGTTAGCGTTAGTTTATTTTGCTAACGCTAACTGAATATTACGACTAATTTAGTTTTAGCATTTGTTCGCATATTAGTTTTAACTTTTTTATGCTAAAACTAATTGACAAATTCTGTACTTTCGACTAAAATTGCGTTAGCATTTTAAACCCTGCTTCAATCATATCTGAGTTAAACAAAATTGTACAAGATGGGCGATTTGAGCTTTATCGAGAAATCGAAAAACAAAGTTGAGTAAAAATCATTTTGGGAATACTGTTTTTTTGTGCTTAAAGTAAGTGTATTTAGTGTTTTCTGTGTTTCAATTCTGTCCCCGGGAATTTGTGCGTTACTGAGTGCTGGTTTTCTACATTATTGCAAAGAAGAAGCATAATGCCCATCTTGTACAATTTATCGTCTTTAGTGGACACTAGCCACGATTGGTCACCGCGGCCCACTTAATTTTTTACTTTAATGGCTCTTCTCAACCTTAAAATATCTTGAGCCATTTTTATATTGTAAGCGTGACCACCAGTGGATTTTCCAAGATTCCGTAGGTCGTGTTAGACTCGGCCTCTCTAGTTTTATCAGAGATGGATATTAATCGTACGTTAGGATTTACGGATCAGAATCTGATGAAATACCTCGACCATATTTGATTTGCATGCATTTTTATATTGTAAGCGTGACCACCAGTGGATTTTCCAAGATTCCGTAGGTCGTGTTAGACTCGGCCTCTCTAGTTTTATCAGAGATGGATATTGGTCGTACGTTACGATTTACGGATCATAATCTGATGAAATACACTTACGTAGTTTAATATTTTTTCCATTCGTTTGACAGTTTTTTATACGCTCGCCCTGCTGGGTAAAACGGTAGATGTCATATGGTACGGACAAAAAGTGTAACGCATCGAAAAAGCATTTCAGACCCTACATATGTTTTGACCAACTCCGTTTCATGACTTTTTAAGTCATTTGAGCCATGTTCGTGTGTGCGATAACTCTCGGGAAAAACAATCAGTTTTAAATTTCATATAAAATATTTATTCATAATATTTTTCCAAAAGTGCCTATGGGATTAAAAATGGACCATATCGCGACAGAAAATTAGAGTCCCAGCCATGCCACTTCTGTTCCCACCCACACAAATGACCCTTTTTTAGTGCAGACTAGAACCCGCATAGCTTGTCACTCAATGCGTAAACCTAAATCAAATTAAAATTTTTAAACCGGCTTTGTACTCGCAAATGAAAAAGTTGTGTTGTTGTTGTTGTAACAACAAATATATATTTTATTAATTTACAAGATTTATAATCATAAGGAATTATGAGAATAAATATAGTTTTCTGAGGTACTAACAACTGAGGTTTTCGACCTAAACTATTTTTAAATATAGATTGAGTTTATATAAGATGGTATATATTACAATGTTTCAAAATATTTAGTACTGCTCTTTTGTTTTCAATGATAATGTTGCGTAGCAGTTCTGGTAGACATCGTTTACCAAAAATTGTGGATTGGGATCAATCACGGATCTGCAGTCGAAGATTATATGATGTATATTTATGTTATCTGCGTTGCACAGTGGACAATCTGTTGCATCTAAGCGATTAAAGAGGTGTCGGTGAGTTAACATGGCATGTGCTAATCTTAGTCTGATGAATTTGTGTAGGTGTTGTCTTGAAGTAGCTTGAGGATATATTGGTGGGATTTTGTTTGGTAGTGTTGGTAGTTAACCACTCGTCGATTTCGATTTGTTTTATGTGGGTTGATATGGTTTTGTTTATATCGCTGATGTTTGGAGACATGTAATGGATTACAGGTGCGTTTGCAGCGTACTTTGCTGCTTCATCGGCTAGGGTGTTTCCGAATATACATGTGACTAGGAATCCACATAAGCTTAAATTTCGTATGGCATCTTATTAATATGTCTCTTATCTTTGAGATAATAATGGTATTGTTTTTTATGTTTTGTATAGCTGTTGTTTATATAACATCTACACTTCCGATATACCTACGATTACTGGATGTACCTTATCTATGTATGCAGATGACACTTCGATTTTATGTTCGGATGTTTACTCGAACAACATCATAAGTAATCTTCAGTCAGCGTTAACTGTTCTACAAAACTACTTTATTAAATGGAGAATCCTTATAAATCCGGAAAAAACCGAGGCAATATATTTTACGAGGAAACGTAAACCTTCCTATACTCCACAAAATAATCTTAATTTTTCAAACCGCGATATTGTTTGGAAAAACACTGTCAAATATTTGGGAGTCATACCCGATTGTAAAATCAACTTTAAAAACCACATTCCCTATATAGTGGATAAAATAAATAAAATCACGCGCATGATGTACCCTCTAATAAACAGAAAATCTGAACTTAATATCGAAAATAGAAAATTAGTCATCAAAGCGATATTTCTACCCATAATGTTTTACTCTGCTCCAGTATGGTCGTCTTCAGCTAAATGTCACATCAAAAAACTACAGATTTCACAAAATAAATTACTCGAAATGATTTATAAGCTGCCATGGTTTTACTCCACGCAAAGACTACACCGACTTTCCAACATCGAATTAGTGCAAGCAAAAATAGATCGACTTGAACAAAGCTTTAAGAGAAGACGTGAACAATCTCAATATCTACACTTTAATGAACTAAATTCATCGTAATTTTATAACCTAACGTAGCCTTTTTATTAAAAATCGAAATCAAAAAAAAAACATTTTTAAAGGTTTTTGTAAATTTTTCTCTCCAATATAAATATTAAAAAATTTCATACATATTGTTATATATATGGGTCAATTTCAATCAAAACGTACACGGAGAGTTTTTGTTGTTTTGTTTTAAAAGTTTATTAAATTTTCCCGGTAGAGTAGTAGATTTACGACAAGTTTGATTAAGAATATAAAGGCGTTTTTAGGCTCTTCGAAAAATTAATATAATTATGTTTTTTCTTATGTTTTGGTAAGGAATACCTGGATTTCTGTCTTGAACGTCACATAGAAAGAATGTGTAAAAAATCAGTTAAAATGTAAGGATAGTTGATGTAAAACATTTTTGTGAAGTTTAAGAACTTGTTATTTAATTATTTAGACGAACGTTTTCAAAAAGCACCATTTAAATCACAAAAATAAAATAACAGTGTGTTTTAAGGTTTAATATTTTTACAAAAGCATTCTGTTATGTTTACATTTTTACGTCAAAAATTAATAAATGTTTAACCCAAAGCACATAAAATTATGGATTTTTTGTAAGATAATGGGCTTGCTGCAATTAAAAAAAGTATTGTTAAAACTATAAATTTGAGAAAGAAAAACTAACATATGACGTTCAAGATATTTTGTAGCGTTCAAGATATCTTGTAGCTCTCAATGAAGGTTCCTGTGCTTAACTAAAAAATATAAACCAAGTTACGAGTAAACACTAAACGGATATAGGTTTATTCTTTTATAAAGAGATAATTAAAAATAAGTACATTATTCTAGTAAGTAGTATTATTAATAGTAGTAGTAACAGGTATGGGTATATTTCATTCGACAAATTTTTTAATCAGAATCAGTGTATGGGTCAATTTCAATCAAAACGTACACGGAGAGTTTTTGTTGTTTTGTTTTAAAAGTTTATTAAATTTTCCCGGTAGAGTAGTAGATTTACGACAAGTTTGATTAAGAATATAAAGGCGTTTTTAGGCTCTTCGAAAAATTAATATAATTATGTTTTTTCTTATGTTTTGGTAAGGAATACCTGGATTTCTGTCTTGAACGTCACATAGAAAGAATGTGTAAAAAATCAGTTAAAATGTAAGGATAGTTGATGTAAAACATTTTTGTGAAGTTTAAGAACTTGTTATTTAATTATTTAGACGAACGTTTTCAAAAAGCACCATTTAAATCACAAAAATAAAATAACAGTGTGTTTTAAGGTTTAATATTTTTACAAAAGCATTCTGTTATGTTTACATTTTTACGTCAAAAATTAATAAATGTTTAACCCAAAGCACATAAAATTATGGATTTTTTGTAAGATAATGGGCTTGCTGCAATTAAAAAAAGTATTGTTAAAACTATAAATTTGAGAAAGAAAAACTAACATATGACGTTCAAGATATTTTGTAGCGTTCAAGATATCTTGTAGCTCTCAATGAAGGTTCCTGTGCTTAACTAAAAAATATAAACCAAGTTACGAGTAAACACTAAACGGATATAGGTTTATTCTTTTATAAAGAGATAATTAAAAATAAGTACATTATTCTAGTAAGTAGTATTATTAATAGTAGTAGTAACAGGTATGGGTATATTTCATTCGACAAATTTTTTAATCAGAATCAGTGTATACGTCGGAATACATCATTTTACGAGACATCCTTTCTTTGCAGCCCATTTTCGCGACTTTTGGATAAAGTTTATGGCAATAACATAGTTTCCCTGTCAACCAGTTGTTTGTATTGCAGAAGAAAGAGAGATTTCTGTGTATTATTTCACCTCTGGATCTTGTAATTATTTGGTGAATATCTCTCGTGCCATGAACGGTTTTCAAATTTTTGGGCAATATTTTGTTGTTATTGAAAATTTCTTTTGGAGTTACGTAAAACAATTGCACATTAGTTTTGCCTAAAAGCGACTGATACAATTTCTCTGCGTCTGCTATGTCTAATCCGTGAGCCACAAGAGCGTCTGCTGTTCGCTTAATGACAGCACCCACACCGTCGGCTGCACCCTTTCCATGCGACTTTTCAAAGAATGACCACGTCGCGCATTTAAATTTTTTTTCGAAAATTCGATTACAAATAAAGAAAAAAATATTTTTTTGTTTGTATTGAGAAGATGGGCCATCCGAAAAAAAGTGCACCGTCGTTGTTTCCGGAGAACAGTCTTTTATATAATTCAATATTGGATTTAAATGAGCCCAAATAGCACCAGGTCCAAGCTTATAGGCTTCTCAAACTTTTTAAAATAAAGTAAGCCCGTATGGAGAGATGCTTGGTTACGCGAAGCGCCAAAGTGAAAAGTTTGGACTTCTTCTGAAAGCTTACATAAATAGTTTTCAAAAAAGTCAATGTGGATTAACACTTCTGTTTCTCGTAGATTTTCCTTGCAAAAACGATATGCGTAGAATATAAGTTAGAAGATAAATACAAAATTAATATTTTTAATATTGGTGCCACACATCTTAAAAGTGACGTTCAAGACATTTACCACTTGTTTGTATTTTTTTACGAAGTGAATTTCGCAAATGTACTAAAACTCAGAATAAATGAATCAATTCTTATAAAACAATGATTTTAAACTTAAATTTTGTATATTTATAGTTTTGCTGTCCCGATATTTTGCATGACGTTCACGACATTTTTACACTTACTTACCATTATGTACTAATAAAGACGTAGAACAACACTTCACTATAATGTCTTTTTTTTTAATTCTTTTTATTTCGTATTGTGTAAAGCAAGCACTTTCTTAGCCTAATTCACTTCAGTTCAATACGATGACTATATTGGTAAATCTGAAAAAAAGAAAATAGCGTGACGTTCACGACAATGTGCGGAGACAAAATGTTTTCAAAAATTATAATCCGCGTTTGTAATGTTTGGTGGAAAAAATAGAATAAAGTGCAAGAAATAATTCCAATATTTTGAAAACAGTTATTGTATGTCTTCAGGTTAATTTGTTTTTTATTTTTTTTTCAAATTTTGTATCAAAAACTGTAGCTGGAGACAAGTGGTTTTGTATGGAACGAATATGAGGGAGCATCAAATACTGTTCTCAATTAAAATAAAAAAAAAAAAAATTTGAATTCTGAGAAATGTGTTTCTTGTGATATATTCTTCAACGAATACTTTCTCATTTTTATTTTGTTTTTTTTTTGTGGTTTTACCTCAAAAGTGAGTTTAAACAGCGGGGACAAATAAATAGCAATATGTTTGCAATTGACCCATATACAAAATTATAAAGTAGAAAAGGAATTATAAATTCCTAAACTCTTTACCCACCCTGTTATTATAAATTGTACATTGATGTATAGCTGTTACAGCAGATTTTGAGTCTGAGCATATTATGAATTTTCCTCGATTTTTTTTGTATTTTTTGAGAGCGTTTTTTGATTCTGCTGTAAAAATAGAAGTATTTTGATCAAGGATAGCAAGAAAGTCGATATTTAGATGTTATATAACCATTGAAGTGGATGTGTGCGTTTTCGATCCGTCGGTGTACAGTAGTTCAATTTTTAGTTTTGTGTATCGCAGATACTTCGCTGAATAGCGAATATAAAGGATACATTGGGTGTAGATTTTTTTGGGAGACACATCAAATCATCTATAAATATGTCGGTATTAAGCTTCCATGGATGCTCTGAGGGGAAATAAGCTATTTTTGGTTTTTTGTCAATATTCATCTCTCTAACACGTTTAAGTATTGGACATATAGTAGAGGGAAATCTCAGTGGTAAAAGTGATGGTATATTTGCAATGCGCTTTATAAGGTGATTTCCGAGGGAAAAATAATTTTTGAAATAAGTTTTGTAGTGAAGTTGAAATTTAGGAAAACCGGACTCAGACTATAAGTTTGTTATTGGAGTTGACTTTAGGACACCCAGGGCAATTCTGATAGAGGTGTAATATACGGTATTGAGTTTTAAAAGTTGCGACTTTGGTGCTTTTATATAACTAGTCCGTAGTCCAACTTTGATAAAATAGGACTTCGGACCGCATTTAGAATAATGTTTGGAAGCAATAGAATAATGTTTGGAAGCAATGCATTTAATTAAATTGTTAAGCGGTTGTAAAGAAGTTTTTAAGTATTCGAGGTGAGAAGACCAGGAAAATTTCTTGTTGAATATAACACCTAATATTCTTAGGGATTCCATCATTTCTATGTGATTGCCTTGTATGATAAAATTTGAACCGTCGCAAGAATGTTTTTTGCATATATGTAGGCATTTGGTTTTGGGGAATGAACTCGTACTACCAGTGGTAGTGCACTAATCATTAATGACTTCGAAGAGTTCAGTCTATGGATAAAATAGATATATGACTTCTGTGAGAGACGCTGTAATGTGGTCAATGTATGTAAGCGCATCTGTAGTTCCTTTGTTGGGTTTAAATGCAACTTGGTGGGCACTTAAAAGTTTGTTTTGGCACTTAAAAGTTTGTTTTTGATGAGGAACCAAGTGATTTTGTTAGCTAAGATTTTTTCAAGTAGTTTGGAAGCACATGGAATTAACGATATTAGGCGGTATCCTTCCACTGATGTTTTGTCTTTATTCGATTTTTGTATTGGAGTAATCGTGCTCGTCTTCCATTGTTGAGGTATTACCCCTGTAGTAAAAGTATAATTATATACTTGAAGTAAATGTTGTTTTATGTTTAGAGGTAGATTTTTCAAGGTAGTTTTAGGATAAGATATTTTATCGTATCCGGGAGTCTTTCCCTTTAATGAACGGAGCGCCGATTGCATTTCAAACATGGTAAATTCTTTCTCTAGTACTTTTGTAGAATTGAATAGATTATAGTTAATTGTTGTGCTTACTACATTTTTGTTCTGTTTGAAGGTATCGTTGAAGTTATCATTAGATTGTGTTGACCATGTATCCGCGAAAAAGTTGGCGATATCGTGTGGACAGCTTAGGGATTGGTTATTATGTTTAATATATCGGATGTTGTTGAATGTGCTTGTACCCTTGAGTTTACGAATGTTATTCCAATTTTTTGTAATAGGAGTTCTGGAGTTGATTTCACCAGTAAAAGCAAAAAAGTTACTGTTAAATTTAAATGAGGCGTCAGCTTTTTTGTACGCTAGTCTATTTTCAGTTGTTGGATGTTTTCGGAAATAGTTAAATAGTTTCTGTTTAGAATCACGCAGAACTTTTATTTCGCTATTCCACCAGTGTGTAAGTTTTTATTTCTATGGTTTTTGTATTGTGGCATAGCCATATTGGCGGCTGCTACTATTAATTTTTGTATGCAGGCAGATTCCTTGTTAACCTTAGATGATAATTGTTTAAGTCTTGTAGAAGTTAGGATTTCAACAAATTTTGGCCAATCAGCTTTTTTGATATTAAATCTAGTTTCGAATGAGTTGGTATTGGTACTATTGTAGTTGGGCTGCTGAATTTCAATGTAGATAGGGAAGTGGTCGCTTCCATTTAATTGTGAATCGATGTTCCATGTTGATAGAGGTGATATGTCTGCCGAAGCAAAAGTGAGATCTACATGTGTGAATGTCGATCTGGTGGAAAAATGTGTTGCTGAATCGTTATTCATATCCATTGAAGTCAGAGTGATGAGTTTCTTGCAGTGCAATTATATCGGGTGAATTTTCACGGAATAAGATTTGAATTCCATGTATGTTATAGAATCCATTTATGTTCCACTGTAAAATTTTGATTGACATGTGTAGAAGAGATTGCTTTGAAAAAACATGATGGGTTGGAATGGATTAGTCTTCCATGTTTTCAAATTGTGAGTCAATTTCATTTCTTCTGCAAGAAAGTTTTGCAGGAGTGTACTGAGATACTGGTTTGGTTTTTTTTTGTTGTGAGATGGTGTTAAAATCTTTTTTTCATTGGTAGTGGTTGTAGAATTTAATGTTTGAGGTTGGGTTTGATGTTGGTTAAAGAGATTGTTAATGGATGAAGAGAGATTTTTTAATATTTCTTTTGTCGTTTTCGTTGAAGTTTTAAGAGTGTTTGGAGTTTCTTTTTTGTTCGCATTTGTTGTAAGAGAGAAATTTGATGATGGATGTAGTTGTTGAAGTAGTGGTTGGTTTTTTTACTTGAGTGGTTGTTGTTGCCCCGGCCACAGTTGCCGCTACAATTGGGTGCCGGGGTGACAGCCCTTGGCCCAAAACTTGTTTTTCAAGTCAATCCGGTCCATAGAACCGGCTGTCGGTTTATTTGATTGGTAATATTTGTTGGAGTTCTTGTTGGGGTTTCAGGAGAGTTCTGGACATTTGTGATAATATTTTGCTTTTGACTTCACTTTTCCTTTTCTTCCAATATTGTTGTAAGTTTCTCTGTCGGTACCTCGAAATTTTGGATTGGTACTGCTTTAATTTTTGCTTCTTTGTATGGAATTTTTTTCAATTGTTTTTATTTTAAGAATTTCTTTTCTCTAGTTTATAACAGGACATTTTTTGTTGCTGGACCTGTGTTCGTGACTACAATTTATGCATTGCACTGTTGTGCATGGTGTTGGATCTTGTAATGTCGATGCACATATTACACACATGTCTTCTTCATTATTGCAGTATTTTTTTGTGTGTCCAATTTTGTAACACTTTTTGCATTGCATGGGAGTAGGCAGATAAGGTTCCACTTTGCAGTTAAGCACCTTGCAAGCTCTTACCTCTGAAGGCAATTGGAACAAGTTGAAATCTAAAATGTGCATGGAGGTTCTCTTGACCTGGCCATCCAGATACCTGGTAACTTCTATGTATCCCACCACTGATTCGTGTTTGAGACCTTCTACAATCTCTTGTTCAGTGAGCTCAATTAGGTCTGTTGAAAATACAACCCCTTTTACAATATTTAGTGTAGGATGTAAGTAGCACTCAATAGGACAAACACCGGAAAGAATTGTACCTTTCAGAAAACGACTTGCTTGTAATTAATTTTTAGTTAAAACTATCAGATTAGCGTCGCGCATAAAGCTAACTTCTTGTGGTGTATCGGACGATATTCCTTCAAGGGCTTTTGACACAAGAAAAATGTGGCTTCGAATGGGTTTATCGGAATTTTCACTTTTTAAAACAAAGTATTTCGACTGTTAAGTTTTGATGTTGGATTTTGTTGCGTTGAGTGTGGGAAAATCGTGATCATTATTAAGATTTACGCGGCGTTGTTTTTCTTTTTTCGTTTTGGAGAAGGATCGGTGTCAAGGACTGCGACTCAACAGAAAAATGAATAATTATGTAAACAGTGAATAATGAATAATTATGTAAACAGTACAAAGAGGCAATTCAAAAAATCAATATAATGCACAAAGAGAATCTCGAACGCCATGATAACATACTTGCTAGACAATTATTGTGCAGTCCAAGCTCTTTAAGACTTCGGAGAAACGAACGCCGTGTTTTCTAATCTGCACTTGTGCTTCATCCGTAACAGTAATCGCGAACACACGCGCCCGAAAGACTGTGTAGAATTCTTTTTCTACGTCACGTGGCTTAAATGCTCTTATACGTGATCTTTAAAACAGTCAATATCAATCGCGGACGAACAATCAAAAAAGACTTGTAGAATCCTTTATTCAACGTCACGTGGCTTAAATGCTCTCATACTTAAAACAGTCAACGCGAAAAACCTACATAACCTAAATTACGTCGTTCACCCTGCTATTCTAGAGTTATACGTTATACATACATAACTAGTTTACAGAGTGTTTGCGATATTATGGCAAACACTCTGTAAATGACTGTAATGGTCCTCTGGCCCTTTATCAGCTTTAAGCCAAACTAGGTTTAAAATTCTCAGGCATGTGATCCATACCAGTTATATACTATTTTGACCAAATTAATTAAAATTCCTGCCAATAAGCAGAGATCCACATTAGAAGAAATCCATACTAGGATTCATTATTGAATTATACTTAAGATTCGTATACTTATTGTTAGGCTCCTTTGGAGCAGATTCAATAATGCAAATAAAGAAAAAAAATGTAAACAGTTCCAAGAAGAAAAAATAATCAATAATAAGAGAGCGAGAACGAGGCGATATTAAAGACACAACTGTTTTCAACGAGAACTGTTTGTAGACTGAATATATATTTTATTTTGAATTCCTGTTCAAGTAGTAGTAGAAAAAAGTAGTTGTCACGCCCCATGCAAATGCACCATTAAACTAACTTTTGGTATTCTTGTAATATCTTTAATGTCATTCATACGACCTAGCTCACAATAAACTCAAAATCATAGATAGAAGGTTAACCTGGCAGCAAATAATTGCCCCTCTTTTAGGGCAGATTAGAACCCATATGTCTTGTCTTCGCATAAATTGCAAACTCAATAATATTTTTCATGGCGTACAATATTTTTCATGGCGTACTCATTCTGGCACCTCCAGTGCAAATGCACCATTCCGTTGAAGTTTTAAGAGTGTTTGGAGTTTCTTTTTTGTTCGCATTTGTTGTAAGAGAGAAATTTGATGATGGATGTAGTTGTTGAAGTAGTGGTTGGTTTTTTTACTTGAGTGGTTGTTGTTGCCCCGGCCACAGTTGCCGCTACAATTGGGTGCCGGGGTGACAGCCCTTGGCCCAAAACTTGTTTTTCAAGTCAATCCGGTCCATAGAAACGGCTGTCGGTTTATTTGATTGGTAATATTTGTTGGAGTTCTTGTTGGGTTTTCAGGAGAGTTCTGGACATTTGTGATAATATTTTGCTTTTGACTTCACTTTTCCTTTTCTTCCAATATTGTTGTAAGTTTCTCTGTCGGTACCTCGAAATTTTGGATTGGTACTGCTTTAATTTTTGCTTCTTTGTATGGAATTTTTTTCAATTGTTTTTATTTTAAGAATTTCTTTTCTCTAGTTTATAACAGGACATTTTTTGTTGTTGGACCTGTGTTCGTGACTACAATTTATGCATTGCACTGTTGTGCATGGTGTTGGATCATGTAATGTCGATGCACATATTACACACATGTCTTCTTCATTATTGCAGTATTTTTTTGTGTGTCCAATTTTGTAACACTTTTTGCATTGCATTCCGTCCGCTGTTGGTATTCGCATGGGGCATGTCCGCACCATTGTGGTACCTTCCACCCATAAGACATTTTACAAGATTTCAATGAAATCGGTAAGCTTCAGACAATTGATGTTGGACAAAGGAAAATTTAAAATCAATATATGGGTGAGGGTATCCGTCAGGTAAATTTTTCGAAAAATCAAATGTAAGAACAAAAATCGTCAAAGTTTAACAAAAGAATAAAACCGTCTTGCAGTAAAAATTTTAAATAACGCACTTTTTAGTTTGAAACAGTTATGCATAATTTACCTAGAGTTTATAGTTTGAGGTAATTATCGAGATTAAAAAAAGGTCCGACTATTACAATGCCCATTTGATGCATCGGCAAATGATGGTCGGGAGATTTGTGGTAACTTCGCTCGCACTAATAATCTTCCCATCACCATTTAGCTGTTTGCGTAGCGATTCTGAGGCTAGCAAATACATCGCTTGGGTAATGTCTAAGCGACCCTACCCCCCGATCTGTATGTACGCAACATTGCTTGATTTTGCATATGCGAATTATTATTGTCGAAGGTTAAAGACACAAGCAACTCACTGAACAATTCCTACCATATTGACAGACTGTCCGACTGACGTTTTTTTACGAGAACATTTTACTTTCGTTCACATACACACATGTTCGTTGATGATTTGAAAGTTTCTATTTATCGAAAAACGATGTTATTGTCACTGCAATGAAGACGGGCTTTCCTTTTGTTACATTCTTTTGAGTTTGGTTTGTTGTGATCATTTGTTATTATTTTTGAAACAACTTTATTCAGATATTTTGTGACATTTTAGAAACATTAGTTGTTTTTTCTATTAAGACTCGATACGGGATTTATCCTGTCTTGTGAAAAACACCAATCCCACCAAAGTATTTACAACGCAAAACTTGGCGGTATTGTGCAATCAGCTGTTGCCTGTATCTTCTTGGTCAACTTGAACGTAAAGATTTGTGAAGTAGAGTTTAGAATGGAACTAATTAAGCACCCCCGCTTTTGATTCTTTTTTATTGCACCTGTCATTTGTCACAGCGATCACGTTTATTATGTTGCTCTCTCCGTTTAGAGGTTTTTGTTGTTGCTGGACTATGTCGTAATCACAATTTTCATATGAATTACAAATTTTTTTTAATTTATAATAAAAAGATTCATTAAATTTACATGGCATGAAACAGAAAAAGGAATGTGCAACTGACTTGGTCACAATTCCAATTTTAGATCATTTCAAAGGCAAAATAAATACCAACTTGGACGCAGCGGACTTCAAAAAGTTTATTGTGGTAACACCTTAAGGCTTCAAATTTTCATACAAATTCTTATCGAGTTTTAACTAAAATACAACTATTGAAATCTGCAAGGTTTGTGCCCAACAATGGCACAGCAAACATTTTTTCACATTGGAATATTTTCTCGGTGTTGGTAACATAGTTAGTTACCCCAAACAAACTCGGATATCGCCATAAAAGCGACATGAAAAATTACTAGCCTGAATCAAAGATGATGAAGTTGAAGAATTCATTCGAGGTTTATAAAAAGCTAATAATTAATTGATTAATTAACCGCATGCAAATGTATGTACATAGTAAGAATGACCGCATGAAACCTCTTTAAAAAATGTATACTCTTTTTCCAAATGAGGTCTTGGAGTTGCCATCCATTCGTTATCATTTACAAAAAATAAAACAGAAAATTGATGAAGAGGAACACAAAGACAACGATGTTAATTCGATAAACATCAACAAATCAGAAGTCAGGAACCTACATCAATTTCGAGTTGTTCGATTTAACAAAAAATAAAATACATCATAAATATAAAAATATCATCTGCAGATACGACTTTTTATTTCTATCGAAGAGATAGATTCAGTCAATCGGAACTGAGTTTTTAAGGTCGCATACAAACTCATCCTTAAACCCATCATCAGCAGCAAAATAAAAATAAGGATATGGTACTGTTCATACAGTGACCACCAACCCGCCCACATTTACAAGTGTAACATCCGTGGGAGGAAGGGGTAGTCAAAGTCTCACTTGACTGCATTTGACTGACAGATCACTCTGCCACTGCTCGACCTTTGCATCTGCCGACTCTGATAACGGTGAATTGACTCCATCGTTAGCGTTTGATTTGGTGGGTGTGTGTGGTAAGTGGGTAGGAGAATGGAATTTGCCGATTTGATAAAGACAACAAAGTTGGATGGGGTTTTCCTACATGACCACTTAAATGCCACCATAGAAGGCAGATTATGTATAACCGGCCACCATCTGCTTCTGAGTGCACGGCAAGAAAACAGCCAGGAGCTCGGAACTCAGGAGCTCTGGGTAAGTCATAAATCGATCAGCATCCCGCTATCGCAAACCGTCCTTAATTGAATCACTTCCTTGCAGTTGATGCACAAGAATATAGATTATGTTGAGAAGAAGCCGTTCATGGTGCAGAATACAGTTGTTGGAGGTGTTATAACACTGAAATGCAAAGATTTGAGAGTCATTTCGCTTCGTATCAAGTTTGCCAAGGAGTACTTTAACATAGCCTCTTCACTGGAAGCACTCAGTTCGTTGAACAATCCTGAGTTGGAGTATCCTTTCTTCTATCGACCCATGTACACCATTCTCGAGGACGGGTATACGATATTCAGGTTTGTATTTGCTATTAACGCAATCTTTCGATCATTTGTTGTAAACTCCTGAACATTTTTAGGCCGGAATTGGAGTTTTCAAAATTGATATCTACGGGTACATGTATCAATAGTTGTACGAATAACAGCACTAATTCAATGCCTAGCAACTTAAGTCCCCTTTCTTCTTCGCACCTCTCGGCTTGCTCGAATGGCCATGACAATAATATGGGGGCTGCTGCATGCGTCGGCTGTGAGTGGCGCATCACGTACATTAATAAGGATTTTAAAACATGTCCGACTTACGGTTCTGTTTTAATTGTACCAAAAAGCATAACGGATGAACAAATTATACAATCGGCAGCATTTCGTGATGGTGGACGATTTCCTGTTCTAAGTTATAGGCATGAAAATGGGGTAAGTTTATAACGATTGTCTTTGCAAATCCGAAAGTTTAAAAGTAGCTTGAAGCTGATATTCTGGTCTTGGACTAGTATATTGTGATAGTATTTTTTCAACGATATTCTCAAACTCTGAGCCACTATAAAATTTAGGATTGGTTAGGAAGAAATTGATATATTTGATTCTTAACTTTTTTTGGGGATTTTTTTTGTAAAAAAAACTCCTTTAACTTCTTAAACTAACGATCCCCATTGACAGCCACTGTTACACCGTTGCAGCTTTATGAAACTGTGCACCACACAATTGTTGTTGTAGCGGAAACTGTGTGCCGGGGTGTCAGCCCTTGGCTGAAGAATTGTTCTTTGGGTCAATCCGGTCCACAGAACAGGCTGTCGTCGGATTGCACACCACACAGTAACTCGTTCTGGGTACAGTTACGTCTCATGAAGCATTTTTTGATTATATTCAATCCATATACGCCCATTTTGATTGTTTACATTGCAGATAAGATTAAAATGGGCCTCGTGAGTCATAAACCAGCAATTTATCAATATGTTGTCTTCTTCGGCCATTTCAATATTTTTTTGGCAAAAGTCCATTCGAATTGGCAAATCCAGAGGGTTTATCTTGCTTGTAATTTAAACTTTGTTCGGAAACAAGTTAAAGTCATAATGATTTATCCCTTGTAATGGATGTCTGCTAACTGCAATTTGCGCCGACAGTTTTTAAATCGAAACGCTTGGATTTGCCTGATTTGATGGTGCTACAGCCGCGATCGTGCCTTGAACCCGAACATAGGGATCTCGATGATACGGTCTTCGTGTGATACTTCCAGATTCGGCAAATATGCTTCTCAGCCTCATAACGGTCTATCTACTCGATGGAGTAGATAGCCTAAATTCCTTTTGGACGGAAATGCAGGACCGAGCATTCATTTTAAGAAATCTCAATACTAACTTTCCAAATAAAATAAAGAATTAGCCGATTGCTGACACAGAAAAAAGTTATTACCTTTTTTGTGACGTATATTAAAACTGTAACTGACTTACTCTATTTATTTTTAAACTTGCTTTTAATGACGAACAAATAAATCATTTACAAGCCCTTATCTTACAAAGGACTGACATAGTAGCTTATGTAGCCAGGTTTTGTAGGGTATTTACCCGATAGCTAGCGTTAATGTAGTCCTTAGGACAATGAAGGAAAAAATCTATAAATCAGAGCCAGGACCTGGCTTGACAGTAACAGATCCGATGTACGAGTGCACAGTAAATCGGACACTATTGAGGCACGTTTACATTTTTAGGCCGCTCTTCTGAGAAGTGCTCAGCCTTTGTCGATACAAGGTATTAAACGATGTCGTGCTGACGAATTGGTCTTGAACGTTGTGTTGGGTCGGAGCAAAAAGGGTTTCATAGTGGACACGTGGGGCAAAGGAAAATCAAACACAGAAACTGATCAGCACTATTCGCAGTGGAAAAAAGTGAATCGTTCGATTGGAAATGTCTCATCGTCTGCTGCAATATTGGAGAGTTTTTCGAAATTAATCGAAGGTAATTTCTCATTAATTTTTTATGTTATTTTTCTTGAAGTTTAGATTGATTTTTGTAGCCTGTAACGATGTCAATTGTAGCCCAGACAAATGGTTATCCCGCTTGGAAAATAGTAATTGGCTGAGTTTAGTATTGAATTCATTGAATGCAGCTTGTGTGGTTGCTCAGTGCCTAGATCAGGAAGGCAGTCCTGTGTTAGTACATGGTGCCAAAGGCTTAGATTCGACATTAATCGTAACGTCTCTAGTACAAATTATTTTAAATCCAGACTGTCGCACAGTGCGAGGGTAAGTATTGTAATTGTTGTCATAAACTACTACGTGCACAATAATTGGGATTTATTTTTCTTGTAGAATTCAGGCTCTTATCGAACGTGAGTGGATACAGGCTGGCCATCCATTTGCATCACGACATCGGTATTCGTGCTATACTCCTTCACAGAACAGACACAAAAGCTCGGGTGCCACGTTTGTCTTGTTTTTGGACTGTATTCATCAGTTGTATAAGCAGTTTCCCTGTAGTTTTGAGTTCAGCACACACCTGTTGATACTGTTATTCGAACACAGTTACTTCTCTCAATACGGAACGTTTCTCTGCGATTCCGAAAAGGAACGCCACGAACTGCGCGTTCACACACGCACGACAAGTTTATGGTCATATTTAAATAGGCCCGAGGTCCTGAAGAATTTTCTAAATCCTCTATATGAACCGAATCCTAGTGTAATATGGCCATCGGTAGCTCCAATAAGCTTAGAACTATGGAGTGGTAAGCAAGATCCATCTGGGAGGATACATTGAGTACATGCTGTATGCTATCTTTTGTATTTATTTTAGAATTATATTTGCGTTGGATGGTGGATCAGAGGAATAGTGAAAGTAGTGTGATACAAATACAAGAACTTATAACAAATGAGAAAGAATTAAGAACAAAGGTCAGCATGCAAAGAGTTACCTTGATTGATTTAAAGCTTATACATGTCCATTGATTTGTTTATTTTTAGGCACTGAAACTAAGAAAGCAAGCGTCTGAAATGGCCAATGAAGTGTTGGCAATGCTGAAGTCTAGCAATTGAACAACAATAATCTATACCAATCGCTAGACAAACTATGTCGCTGAGATTTCTTAATAAATATATTCATTTTGTTTACTAAAGGCGTTTTCAAAACACACTCTTCAATCCCCATTTTACCATGTCTGGCTAATAAAAAGTTCTAACCGGCAATTGTAGATGTCACTTTGTCCGAATTTTTTCATTTACAGCTTATCGTGTTAGTTGAAACCAGACATGGTGAAAATGTGTTTTAGAGTTGTTTTGAAATTTCAAAGTGCTTGTGCTTTGGTACCCTGTTTAGAATTTGAAAATTAATGTAATTAATTATTCATTCAATGAAACATAATTGTAAAAGAGACATAAATATTTTTATATTCTATACATTTCTTGGAAACCTGCTACTAAAAAGCTTGTGAATATTCGAATTTAAGGCTCTAAACGTAAATCAATCAATCAATTTATCGGCATTTAACTTTTAAGCTTTTTTGAAACTCAATTTATTATAAATTCTGTTTAAATAATCTAAATCTAAATGCATGTACTTTATTGTTATATTGTCGTAATGTGTTCTTCAAATACAATGGAAAATTAAATTTTGAATTTTGGTTTTTATTGATATTAAAAGAAACTGTAAAGTTAAAGTAATTTCCGGATGGGAGACGTCACTTTATCTGGAAGGACAAGTTTTTTGGCGTTCTAGCAATAATGAATGAGGCTTAAATTAAGTCAACCTAATGTAATAATCGGATTCTTAAATTTTATGTTTTTGAGTACCCATTTTTCTATTGTTTGTAGGTTAGCTTAAAACGACTTCTACCGATGCCTGACCTTGAATAGTTTACACGTGGTACATCCACTCGGTATCTGTAGGGAGTCTAATGTGATTGTTCTTTGTCTGTGACAAAAAAATACGCAATAAATTCTGTTGGATGACGGACATCTGCACAAAGAGAGGCTGTCTCAATCTCCTTACAGGCGGTAGTATTCGAACAATACCATCTGCCATTTTCTAGTCATCTCTCTAACACTACAATGTCCCTTCAGGACACCCACGAGCACTCTGACATTACTTTTGTTATTTCTAAGCAGGGGTTTGGCTCTGTTCTTGTCTAGTTTAGGCCACAGAGCCCAAGCAACCTTATTTGTCGGACCTAGAACATGCAAGAACAACCTATATGGTATTTTTATCGGTCGCTCACCACTAAACGCACATATTTCCGCTTTGGAAGAGTGGAATCAAAGATGTGCGAGGCACGCGAGGACGATAGAAACGATTGGGCATTTTCCCTGTCATTGCCCAGATTTCGCGACATTGAGACTACAACATCTTTCGGCCAGTGTGACAAACCTAGAGCACACATCAGATCAAGAGCGTAAGGGGGATGTGTTGGAGAAGGATCAAAAGTCTTGTTGACGTTACAGAACGTATTTAATAATAGAAAATTGTCAAACCATAGAACAAGAGCGCACAACAGGCCGTGTACGAGGGTTGCTATATATATTTCTGGCCTAGCCAACACTAAGTGTTGCCTGGCGCCATCTCACATTTCCATTGGAAAGTTTGACTTTATTTAGCATAAACGTACGTATTGAAATGATTACGTCGTTTCTCACTCACTTTCTTTCGACTTGTCGTTCTGATGCTTGTTAATGTCTACGAAATCAGCTGTCTGTCACTACAGAATGTGTACGAACGTTATCGTTCGACATCGTGGTTAAGGCTGTTAGCCTTATTTATAGATGATTAACATATAATAACAAGCGGCTTCTTTGCAATATCATAGATAAACAGCACCTCTTTCGTTTGATCACAAAAACCCAAAAAAATGACAAACTTGAAACACAAAACAACAGAACACACTAAATTTGCACACTTTAAAAGCAAAAACAGTTCTCCCGATATGATTGTAGTGCTTTTCAAATTCTCGAAGAAGACGCATATCGCCCACCATGTAAAATGTATCGTCTTTGATTATGATATGCTCATGATTTTCCGTTAGATGACATATATTCTTCTGAAGCACAGCGTAAGGTCTATAATGGCAAAACTTCAGTTCAAACCACTTTGAATGAAGGAAATAATTATATTTTCGGTAGTCCAAAAACCAATGAAATATATGTTGAAAACTTACAAAAAGTTTTGTTATTGCAGTGTCAGCGTAGAAAATTCCTCTCATAAATTGATTGTAAATATAAATTGCAATATAAAAATATTTCAATGGTTTTTAGAATATCGGAAGTGGAAAAATACGCAGCGTAAGAAAAAAAAGCTCAGTGTGACTGACCTACCTTTTATTCCGACGTGCGCATAATATTTATAATTTCTGTGCGGGATGTCGTAATCTTTACTTTTATCATTCTTGACTTACTATTTCATGTAGTTAGTAATGTAATTATCCTTTATGTAAAATTTGGTTATGAGCTTTACATCGGGTCAGATCTCCAGAAATGGTCCGGTCGAATGACCTCATTTTATGGGGCAACATCAAGTCATTGGCCTTTGCCAAAAAGCCATCAACTTTAGACGAGCTCAGAGACAACATCCAACGCAAATTTGCCAACGTTCCAATCGAAATACTTATCTGTGCAAGAGTGGTGGAAAATTGGGTCCAAAGAATAGATCGCTATACACGGGCTAGTGGTGGCCATATGACCGAAATCGAATTTCAATCTTAAAATGTAACATTTGCACTACACATGGAAAAAATATCTTAAATATTCTGTGTTTTTATGTCCTTGGAAAACCCGTTATAAAACAAAAAATATTTATTCAAGGAACACATAAGTAATTGTTACATTTTTAATTTTTTTTTATATAATTTTATATATAGCCTTCAATTGTTCAATTTACGAATGATTTTATCTTTTTTTTCTTTATTGCCATAGAATATCTTATCTATTTCTTGTTGCCAACAGTTTTCCTTTACAAACTTTCTCTCGAAGGTGAAGAACTTCCTGTTGAGCAGATACACACGGTTCCGGTGGATTGGTTTCATTTCTATCGTTTGAAACAGACGGAGAATGATCTCTCAAAACATTCTTACTAACGCTTTCCATTTTTTTTTCTTATTTTCTCTGTAGTTTTTTGAGTTGTTTTTCCAGGTCTTTCTCTTGCCACGTCTTTCTCGCGCTGTCATTTCAGCAATAGGTTTCACTAGCTTTTTTTCTTTTTTTTAAGATACTTTAATCTTTCCTTTTGCTCTTCATACTTAACTGGATCGTCTTTAATTTTCTTATATCGGGTTTTTTCTGCTTCTCGCTTTTCTGCCAACGCCTGTTCCTTAGTTTTTGCTTTATTTTTAGCCATCACGAAATTCTAAACAAATACACTTCATTTAATTTGAGGAATAGTCACAAAACTCACAAAAACAAATGTTAATTTAAGTACTTACCTTCGAAAGTTTAATTTCAATCTGAAGTTGAAATTTACAAAACAATAAAAAAAAAACACACACACAAAATTATAAAATGTATTGAACTTTTTTTTTAAACAACACCGGGGAATGACTAACGTAAGTGTGACAGCTCATTACGAAAGACAAAACGCGACGGATTTAATTTTATTAACATGGTTGGGGAAAAACCTGCCACATATAACGAAGTAAATATAATTTTCTTTTAAATTTGAAATATTGCAAATCAACAATGCATTGAAATTTTGAGTTTAATCGAATATACCTAATATATTACAGGGAAATGATGTGTACTTTCAGGGACAAAAGTAAATCAACCAAAAAAATAATAATTGATAAAAAAATTTAAACATTATTAGAAATAATAGGTCATCTAATATGATTTTTTCTTTGCACTAATTTATTAAATGATTATTTACATTTTTTGTTGGAAATTTTGAAAAATTTAAGTGACAGTAGTATTGGGGACATCCAGGGAAATGATGTTTGAACACTTTGGCAGGCAATTTTTTGAAGAACGAATCAATTTTTCAAACAAATTTTTTTTGTTTTTTTTTATTTTTAGACGAACGTTCCCACGCCACTCACACCCGCCCCTGCCGACCGAGGAGGCCACGTCCCCATGACGTAGGGACAACGTACACATTATGGACCGATCCATAATGGAGATGACAAGAAACGTCATCCATGTAAAAAATTGTATTTAAGTGACTGCAATGTACCTATAATGTTTTATTGTAAAGTATATAATAAAGTGGAATATATTTTATTTATCCCAGTTTAAATACACAAGGACAACAAATTGGCTGGTAATCTCAGAATGAACCATAAAACAAAATCTTAATTATTCAATATCAGAGGTTAAGATACGATTTATTCATATTCTTCGGTGCTTTTGAGTTGCTTATAGAAGTTTTTATAAACTTTTGAAATTACATTTTTGTGGCATAGATCTAAGATGTCTACGTTTTTCCTAGGACATTGGGAATGAACATGTTTATGCTTTTGGTAGGGCTTCTAGAAGCGATTATCCTTTCGTCGTCGTTTTTTGTCATCATATCTTAATATTTCTTTGTAATCGTCCTCAAACGTATATTTGCAGTAGAGTTTATATTTTTTTAACAGTATAGTTTTGCAGTATAGTTTATATTTTATTTCTCTAATTTTTTATATAAATCTTTTAATATTTTTTATCGTCAGTTTGCATTTCAATTACTTATACATCATACAAAGGTTTTGTTTGCTTAGCGTTCTTGTGACTCAATAGAAAGTTTTTGGGAAAGCCACACGTAAAATTAAAATACAATTTTACCTATATTTTTGGTTTATGCACCACAATTATCGGACCAAAAATTGTACTTCACTGTATCGGTATTTTCTGTTTTTGATGTAAATCGTAATAGACCACTTGCGACTTCTATCGGGGTTTGTTTTTGCAGTTGTTTCATCACACACGAAGCAAGTGGCTTGTTAAAAATTACGTTTGAAGGTAATGCAATTATAGACATTGTTTTCGCTTATAGTTAAATGTGTTTACTTCGGCACAAGGCGACGTCGGAATTTTTTGGAATTGGCTTATTAAGGCTTTCACATTGGCCAATATGTAGTATTATTTACAAAAGAAGCGAACCTTTTATTTATTTGGAGTCAATTTCATAAATTTTTCCGCGTGCAATCTCATCCGATTTATAAAAATCTGCAACAATTTGTATTTGTTTAACTCATTGTTGCTGCAAACTGTTGTTGCTTCATGGAAAAGCATGCTATGTTTACTTAGCGACACTCAAAAAGTACATTGTAAGTGCCGAGTATACGTCGAAATCATGACAACAACAAAACAAAAATTTTCAATTCTAAAAAACGCTATGTAAACTTAGATTTTGGAAAAAAAATTGATTACCTTCCAAACAATGCCAAGTGTTCTTAGCCTACTTTACAATTAAAGTTTTTTTAGAACTGTGTTGTAAGCTATGTACTTTTTTGGCTTAACTCTTGATAGGATTAGCGGATGAATACAGAATTGTGACTGAATTTAATATAAAACAAGCTAAATTCAAAAATGCAATCTTCGTAAAACTACTCTAAGTCGACTTAGCGTCCTTCAGAAGTAAGCCATCATTATGATACGAGTTTTTTTAATGATAACAAAAGGGTCATATCAGTTTTTGTGGGTCAGTTTTATTCTAATTCGAGAAATTGTTAAGTATTTCTAAAGATATCTTTCCCTGGTGAAATTTCCTGCTGCTTATGGAACATGGCATGCCGCCGTAGTGTTAAAGGCCGGGCAGTAAGCTTAGAAATTGTGTCGTGCACCGCTTAATGGTTTGAGGGGCCTTGTCTGAGGGAAAACTGGTTCATGAACTCAAAAATACTCTACTTTGTATTGTTTGGTTTTATTGTTTTGTTTTTGTAGTATTTTGCTATATTCTGTTGTTTGTTGCTATTAGAAATACAAAATTGATGAAAACCATTACAAAAATTAAGTTAACTAAGTGTAGTAGTTTTACAGATGGAGTAAACTGAAAATAACGGGTCTTTTACGCAAGAAGAGCATAGAACAACGTTCTACAAAATGTCGCTTGTTTAATTTTACTGTAGGAATATTCTCCAAAACTGACGAACATTCTTTTTTCTGAAATAAGACTTCCCTCTTACTTGCAATCATCTTCTAAGAAAAAGAATTGGCCGGAACGTTTTTGTTCAGTATCCTACCAAAGAGAAAAATAAGTTAATGGAATTACTTTGAACGTTGTGATGAAGTCCTACCTTCACAGAGTTATTCTTGTTGATGCGTGGTCTAAAGTTGTTAGGATCACGACGGAAAGTAATGCCCAACAGTTCCAAGAATCTGTTCATGCCATTCAGTAGGGATTGAGGGGAGTAGGCTGTAGTCTTTACGGAAGGTTGACCTTCTAGAACTATGACACGATCTGCCAAGTAGGTAGCCATAATGAAATCGTGCTCAACAACGAAACCAGTACGTTTAGCGTGCAAAATGTATCTGAAAATGGGGCAAACATAATTTGTTTCCAATTGGGACAGATATCGTTTATCGTTACTTACCGCTTTATAACTTTAGCTGCCACTAGACGCTGTTCAGAGTCCAAATAAGCAGAAGGTTCATCGATAAGGTATACATCAGCAGGTTTGCCCAAGCATAAGACCAGTGCAACGCGCTGCAATTCACCACCAGACAAGTTCTGAACTTCCTGGTCCATAATTTCTTCGATTTTCATGGGTTTCATTACATCGGCTATAAATTGTGGATGCACATAAGCGTCACGAATCTTATCGTGCAATAAATGGCGTACGTGATTTTGGAATTTTGGTGAAATCTTCTGCGGTTTGTAAGATATATTCAACACGGGCAGATCAACATTGGTATCCGGTTGCAAATTGCCAGCCAACATACGAATGAAGGTGGTCTTACCAGTTCCGTTTTCCCCCAGCAAAACCAAAATTTCTGAGTCACTGAAGTGACCTTCTTGCACCGTTAAGGAGAAATTGCCTAGGGTTTTCGCCATTGCCGGATACACATAATGATTCATGCGCTTGATTTCTTCCTCAGTAGCCGATTCTGAGACCTGCAATTATACATTCAAAAATAGTTCACAATAATAACTGATATTAGTCAGGAAATAAACATACACTCTTTTCGGGTGATAAAAATATTAAAATTTGATTTGGCTTTTTTTTAAAAGAAAGCCAACTTAAATACACTTGCGTGTATCAATGAATATGCGTAAAAGAAATATACTACGTTATATTATTAAACTACAACACTGGGATTAATTCGGGGTATATTGTAAAATTGTCCTTTATCTTTATTAGATTTCTAGTGGTCGACCGAAATACCCATAATTTTAGGCCGAAGCCAAATCGAACTTAATATATATATATAAATATATATATATATATATATATATATATATATATATATATATATATATATATATATATATATATATATATATATATATATATATATATATATATATATATATTAAAACACAGTAATTTTATTATATATTATATGTAATTTTATATAATAGTTTTAACAGGTTGATTTGCTGACGTACGGCGAACCCTGCCGATTTGAAAATCAGGGAACTGAACATTGAGATACATAGATAGAACACTCGACGAACCCAGGCATGGAACATGGTTGGACTACTTAAAGCAGCGTAACATAAGTTTCGTCATTGGTATATTGTGGACAACTTTTAAGTCACTTCTTTCACCAGTAGCGAAGTCACCTGACAATTCTCAATTGCCAATCACCTAGATTTCGCAAGCTTTACAACGTAACTGATTTGCAAGTCATAGCTACGCATAGTAGTTGCGTGGTGGTATTCTCCACAACAAGCCCTGTGACAGAAGTTTTCGTAGCTCTTGGCCTTTCGAATGGTCAGCCTTGCCACCATATTGGAGGACACATTAAGCCCAACCACCAATTATCTCAAAATTCGTGGTTTCTCGTTCGATGGACGTACGGATACTCAAATTTTAAGCAATTTTACTACGATTCAAGTTTGGCTTAGTGGGACTCATTTTTAAGAGCGATAACAGTGTTTACTGTATGTAGCATCATCATGTTTTTAGTTAGTGTAACTTACCTTGAATGTTAGTGATTCTGTTCGGAAACGCATGTTTTCGGTTGGAACAAACCCGTCTAAGAAAATATTGATGCCTTCTCGCACTGAGAAGGGCATAGTAACGACACCGTAGCAGCCGGGTATACCATAGAGACAGCAAATAAAATCTGACAAGTAGTCCAAAACAGACAAGTCGTGCTCAACAACGATAATAAATCTAGAATGAAAACACAAACACTTAGTTCAGCTCAATAAAATATTCGATCTATGATTTACTTGGTTGGGTGCAACAGATGCCGTATCGTTAAAGCTGCATTCAGACGCTGTTTTACATCCAAATACGACGAGGGTTCGTCAAACATGAAAATGTCACCATTCTGAATGCAGACCATTGCAATGGCAAAACGTTGCAATTCACCACCGGACAAATCGATAATATTGCGATCACGTATGTGTGACAGATCCAACATTTTGCAAATTAACTGTTGGTTTTCGCGTTCATCTTTCTTGTCGAGTAATTCGGCGACAGAGCCTCGAACGGCTTTGGGAATCTGATCGACATACTGTGGCTTGACCAGAGCTTTTAAGTTATCTTCAAGAATTTTCGTGAAGTAGTTCTGCAGTTCAGAACCACGGAAATAAGCTAAAATCTCTGTCCAGTCTGGAGGGTCAATGTAACGACCCAAATTGGGCTTCTGTTTACCAGCTAAAATTTTTAAGGCTGTAGACTTGCCAATACCGTTTTGGCCGACCAGGCCCAATACCTCACCGGGACGTGGAATGGGCAAGCGATGCAATTTGAAGGAGTTCTTGCCATAACGATGAGTTGTATGCTTTTCCAAGTTGCTCGGAACGTTTATGATGGTAATCGCTTCAAATGGGCATTTCTAAAATTTGAATGCAAAGATTAATCGACATGTTTTATCATCAATTTTATCATTACACTCACCTTGACACAAATACCGCAACCTATGCACAATTCTTCGGAAAGAGATGCTATCTTCGAAGTGGGTGCCACCTCAATACACAGTTTTCCCATACGGACCACAGGACAGGATTTTTTGCATTCCTGGCGACAGCGCTTTGGCTTGCACTTGTCATCACTGACGATGGCAATACGGGTCTGCTTGTCCGTCTCCTCGTGGTCTCTTCGATTAGCCATCCTAAAAAGTATAATACCGATGTCAATTCAGTTTTGCAAGACTGCACTACAAAAACAACCAGTGACAGCACCCCAACCCACCAATCACCAATATGCAGTGGCAATGGTAAAGTGGCAAGTGAAAGATAACCTCAACTTGTCTGTCGAAACTGAATACAAATTAAAGACACTAAGCACTAAGGTCTTTAGGTATATCTTGTTTGAATGTGCAATTGGTGGCCGGTCTAGAATGCATCCTTTATTACCTCTAAAAATTTAATTTGTTTTAATAACACGCGAAGTCTATGCGTGGCCCGAATATTCAAAAAGAAAATGTCAAAACTTTTTCTGTAATGGCAATACCTAAGAAGAGAAAAAGGGATGGGAAATATGTTGAAAACAAAGTCTAGGGTTGATAGTATTATCGGCGTCGCTGTTAAAACAGATTGACGACGGCATTTTTAATGTGCAGAATGGTTTGATCCATATTTTTTGTACCTTCCAAAATTATGAACATTGAGTGGTGAATTTCCATTGTTAAAACTTGATTAGTTTTCTACCTCAATTTTTTTTGCTTTGTTAACGTCAACTACCATCAATTAATGTTGGCATTATTAAAAAATCTTAATTTTTTTAAAAATAAAATCATTATTTTTTATCCTCATACATTTTAATATTTGTTAATTTCTTTGAAAATCACTGATTATCAGCATTTTCAAAAAGTTTTTAGTGCAGACCAATGGATATGTACATATGTGTGTTATTCAGCATGCATTATGTAATGTGCCAGGCACAATACTTTATATTTTTTTTTTAAATTGGAAAGCGCCTTTAGAAACCTTTGTATTTTGCGTGTGATGGTTAACATTTAAAAACTTGTGTCTGACAACAGTGCCTTATTTATGCTGAATAATAGGAGTGTTATATTGTTACTCGCTTATTAAACGAGTAAGTGGTCGCAAAGGCGATAACTTCAAAACTTAACGAGAAATTTTTAAAATTTCTTTACGCACAAGAAATTTTGGTTTTATGCATTATAAACAGATTGATTTGAAAATTTGTAATTTTTAGAAAAAAAAGTAATTCCAGAAATACTTTAATCGAGCAATAACCGAGCTGGCTTTAACTCGCTAAAGGGTGTTCTTAAATAATTTTTTCCCAAAAATTATAGTTATTTAAAACAAACGGGGTTTAACGCAAATTGTTTATAGTCTTTTGTAAACCAAATGATTTCGCTATGCATGTACAATGGAGTGAAGTTATCGCGATAGCGGCCTCCTGGACGAGTTACCAGTAGAACACAGCCAATATACAGAAACATTGTTACGCATGCGACAACGTCCGAAATGGTTGATAAACTGTTATTTTAAAATAATTAATAACATATTTTTAAAAAACAAAAAAGGAAACAACAACCTTTCGAACGAGCTAAGTAGCAGCCTTTGCATATAACAAACTTTTTGTCTGTTAAATGTTTGTCTTTATATGAAACACACGTGTTTGTGTGTGTGAACAAACATATATGTATAAAAAATAATTTGATTAAAGGCCATGGCACAGTGAAGCCTTTTATTGTTACGCTTCGTTTTTCTTAACTTTCGGAAAACCAATGAAATATATGTTAAAAATGTACAAAAAGTTAATGCTATTGTATTGTCGCCATAGAATGGCCCTGACATAATTTTTTGTGTGGTTTGGACGTTTATTTCAATGGTTTCTAGACTGTCGGAAGACGGAAAATACGCAGCATAAGAAAAAAGAAGCTTCACTGCGCCTGAGCCTTAATTCAGACAGTTGTGTCAGTGTAGATGAAATATTAAAATGAAATTAGATTTTATAGGGTGTTTTTTTATTCATGAGAACTATCGATACATATGGTTTTACAGCTAATAATATCAAACTGTGTTAAGGTTTCTGTTTAGTAGGGCTTGTTAAGTCAGCATGAGGCGTTTAACGACAGAACAACGCTTCCAAATTATAGAAATTTACTTTGAAAATTTTTTTTTGGCGAAGTTCATAGAGCAATTCTCAAAAGCTATGGAAAAATCAGTACTGAGTTCAAAGCTGTGAAAATTATAAAAATGTGTGTCTGGCAACATTGTCTATTTCATAATATACATAACCATTGCTTTGCATGGAAAAGCGTCCGTCCAAAAAGTTGATAAACGTTGATTTTCAAATAAATTTAAGAAAGTAATTTTAAGAAACAATAATTTAAACTGCAAAGAATATAATAAATGAGAAAAAATAAAACTTGAAGTTGTGCTCAATGATATCAACAGTATCATACTTTCATGTCAATTGTCGTCAAAAACGCAATAAAAAAGAAAATGTAATAAAGGAAAAAAAATATTTTTTTAATGCTAAAATAAATAACCTGATTGAGATACTAACAATAAGTTTGCCAATCTTTAAACATAAGATATTAATTCCTGTGGTTTCTTTCGAAATGTTTTGTCCCACGGCCCAATGCTTGCTTGATCAGCATTATCGCCTTTACGCTGCATAATTGTGCCCGCATTATGGTTTTTTCAATCTGTATCAGCTGAAGGTATTTCAGCTATTGACTACCCGATGTGGGCCGAGGGGAGCCCTACGCAATACCTTTCACCTGCATACCAGGATAAGTATTACTTATTAAGACTTTGTAAGCACTAAAGTAAAGATTAAGCTGAGCGAATTGCACCAATAGCAGCCGGCCATGAGTCAAACTTGTCTGAAAATAAAATAAAACAATAAAAAATATTTTTTTTCTTGCTCCGTTGTAGCTTTATGTATCGTCTTGTCTGTTTATTGGATTTTTGGATTCATATGGCTTTCAAGTTATTGGCGGTGGTTTTGTTTGCGTTTTTTAATTTCATCCTTGCCTTTTGAATTTGTTAAGCCTAGCATTCACATTATAGGAAATTTTCGCTTGGGAGTTCTACATATATCTCTACAGGGAAAAATTGTAAGCAGTGTAGAAAAAATACATATACTACGTTCCTCACGCTTAAAACCACTATTTTTATCCTAAATTTCCATTTCAATTTTGTCTAGAAATTTAAAGTTATGCTTGTTTTCTTGTTGATGAAATGTGGAAATCAAGCTCGAGGACAGGAATCCTAAATTCATTCACACGAATGAACTACAAGACAGACACCGAGAATTGTGGACAGAACAACATATTTTTGTTAAAAAACAGATGATGAGCAAGACAACAGTTGATTTTCAGACGAAGAAGACATCAGTTCAGCAGCCAAATGTGTGTTATATTTATTGCTCGTAAGTTTTAATGTGAACAAATTAATTATGTTGTTATAGATATTGTTTTCGATGTCTATTTACGATTCCTGAATACAATCTTTGATGAAAATCGAAATATTGGTTTCCCCAGACATATTTGACAGCTTTTCAACTTACGACAGTCTAAAACTCCATAAAATTAACGTCCAAAACATGCAAAAAAGTTATGGTCGGGTTTTACCACTTCACATCCGTTATCTTTTTGTCCATTTGGTTTTAAGACTACCGGATGTTAAGAAAACGCAGAAGAAGTAAAAAACCCTCCACAAAAGTAGTAGTTTTTGAGTTCGTTTTACCTATCTAAAAGAATTGAGTTGTTAGCTATTTGTAGGATTTGTATTACGTGGTTAAAATTTAAAAAATTGTGTCTTGCAAACATCGCCTAATTCTTGCTGAATAATATACATAATTACTGTTCTGCTGTTCTGTTGATATTCAATTAAATTAATAAAATAATTTTAAGAAACAAAAATGGAAACTACAGACAATAAAATTAATGAGGAAACAAAAAAATAAAATAGTTATCATTCACACTAGGCAACTTTACTTGCCGCAGCTCTCTCTAGGGGAGCAAAGTAAGGGAAAACAATCTCTTTCCTTTTCCCTACCCTCACTCTCCTACAAACTGAGAGTTGCGGCAAGTAAATTTGCCTAGTGTGAATGTGGATAAATGAAGTTGTTTTTAATGATGCCAACAGTATCATACTTTCATATAAACTGGATGCAAAAACCCCAAAAACAACTAAAACATTTAGACGACGACACTAATCTAGTAACGTCAGTTTCGGCAAAAGGAAAAATGGGCCTTGCTAAAAATTTTCTGGTAAACGAATTTAGATCAGGCTTTAATGTGACACAATGTAATGTGACGTTTTCAGTTTTGTCATATGAAAACGTTTTTATCACCCAACAAAAGTTAACAAAAAGCGTAAAATACTGTGCACTTCAACATACGAGTACATTATTAATATTTCTTTAAAAAATTAATAAACTACTATCACAATTTTAAACTCAATTACCGTTGTATTTATTACAAAAAGAATAATTTAGTTTTAGCACGTAAAAACGTTGTTGAGTTGGGTTAGTCCGAATCTCCATTGAGGCCGAATATCCTTGCCAAAAATTTTCTGGTAAACGAATTTAGATCAGGCTTTAATGTGACACAATGTAATGTGAGGTTTACAGTTTTGTCATATGAAAACGCTTTTTCTTGGGTGATAAACCCAAGAAAAAGTGTAAAATACTGTGCACTTCAAAATACATTATTAAAATTTCTTTAAAAAGTTTATAAACTACTATCACAATTTTAAACTCAATTACCGTTGTATTTATTACAAAAAGAATAATTTAGTTTTAGCACGTAAAAACGTTGTTGAGTTGGGTTGGGCCGAATCTGCATTGACCCAATGTTGAAAAGTGTCGGAGACATCTTTAGCCCTTTCAAAAGTTTCTTTCAGATTTCTCAAACGGGACAAATTTCGCAAACTACTTATGATTATAGGCCACGGTTGACCGCTTTCGTTTTTTCAACAGACACAGGGACGGACGGGCAAGGCTTGATCGACTACGAGTATTATGACGATTTAAAATACATATTTTTTATAGGGTTAATGACGTAATATTGCAAATAAGAAAACAAAAGATTCAACAGAGCTTTTGTAGCATTTTTTTATTTTTCATGGAAATTTTGAAAATCGTAAATGTCACTTAAGTTTAGGTTTAACAGACTTAATGCAAATTAACTCGGGCATTCACTCCTCACAAACTGCATTAACTTTGTCGTAAATGCACAAAATCAAGCTTCATTTAGATATTTCAGTCTGGCAGCAGTGTCACATTTTATCAAAAATCAACACAGCTCAAATTAAATCAGCTATTAAGTTATTTATGGTTGGTAGCAGGGACGAAATATGTGGTTAACGAATTGGTACAGAAAAGGAAGAAAAATTACTGTTTAAGCCGGAAAGGTACACAATTTTATACTCGGTGGTAAAGTATTATTATATAGTGCTGATTTTTTCAACCCGAAAATACAAGGAGATAGACCCAACTCGATTCAGAACCGTTATCTAATTCCTTTTATTTTAATTGGTCAATGTGGGGCCAAATTAAGGCCTTTCTGGTATCAGCTCAAATTCCGCATCCCCATCTAACTCTGACAAAATTTTGTGCAGAACGTGACGAGTGACTAATAGTTCATTTTTTGGGATAGACCTGCCCAAAGGTTCTTACAGATTCGTGTAATAAAACTATTACATGGTACGTTGGATCATGCAATGATGTTTCCAGATTTGAGGTCCTGCCATTCCACAAGCCCCATTTAACATTCGATCTTTATCAAATTTAGTATCTATCATGAAGATCTTTTATCAATCTTTGTAATATTGGAAAATAACGGTACACGTATTCATTGTCGTGATACTGAAAAGGTATCAAATGAGTTGAGGGTGTACCAAGGCACTTTTTCAAGTCAAAAAGTACCAAAGTATCAACTTTATCATCCCTGTTTGGAAGTGCATTTACAATTTTTTACATTGAGGGCCAATTTCAGATTTCGTTCAAGTAAATTGTTGTTTTTTGCCAACAGAATAGGGGCTAACCGTTATTTCTTTCTTTTATCCATTTTGTAACGAAATAAATGTCAAAAAAATGGTTCACAAACAGTTGTTTACTAAATGCAGTTACATAAAAGCAGATACTGTCGTCTGTCACCATAAAATTTCAATATGCATTAGTGGATTTTTAATGCCCATTAACGCTGTCGTATGTCTAGGGTATAATGGTCTAACATAAAGACTTCATCGAATTTTTGTTAAAACCTGAATATATTGTTTTCGGATTTTACTACTCATTTTGGTTGAAAATTATGGAACAGCCGAATTGAACACGTTTTTGCAGTTGTGAAACATTTAACTGCTTTCACAGAAACAAGAGGCCAAATATAAGCTGAAAAATCATTGCTGGCGAACAGCCCTAATGACGGTGACAACAATGGTGCCTAGTTGACACAGTTACAGGGGTGTATTTATTGATGACGTTTTGACAGTTCGGAAGGTGCATTTCTATTAAATCGGGAACGAACTTTATTGGCAAAGAAATAAGTTTTTCGTAAAAAAAACTAAAACTATGGTTGAGGAAAGTAATGCACCGGAAAATGTTGAGAAATCTGAAGAACATGTTTCGTCGCAACCTGAGCCTGCCAAAGTTTTCACTGTAGAGAGTATCCTTTTTAAGCCCATATAAAATCACGGCAACTTCCAGTCCAATTTTTGCTATTAGATTACAATATTAATATTCTATGCATATAAATATAACCTAAAATAATAAGACTTTCACTTTCAGCCCATCCATATGTATCTAGATTAGGTATTTCCTTAACTTCGTTGACTCGTTTCAGTTTTGCATATGATCAAGGAAGCTCAGCAACAGCATGGTTTGCGTCATGGAGACTACCAACGTTATCGTGGGTATTGCACTAGACGTATACGCCGTCTACGCAAAGCCCTCAAATTCCCCCAAAGCGATAAAAGGCACTTTAAACGGCGGGATGTTACCTTGACCCAAGTGACTGGAAAACGGGCCGATGAGCGTTTCATTTACATTCCGCTGATTAGTGCCGAGCGCGCCTGGTCGTACGCCATGCAGTTGAAGCAAGAATCAAATACGGAACCCCGTAAACGTTTCCATTTGGTCAACAAGTTGCGAAAGGCCTGCGTCTATGCTCTCCAACTGCAGGAGTTGTGTAATGTATGTAGACTCTTGACTACCACTCATTTGTAACAAACACTATTTCGTTCTTTGTAGTCTGATGCTTTTGATGCTCGCACAAAACTGGAGTGTGAGGCGTATGTAGCCTGGATGCACGGTAGTTTGCATTTCGAATTGCAGTTGTGGAAGACAGCAGGAGAACACTTGAAACGTGCTCAGGTGGTTTACGAAAATTTAGCTAAGGCTTTGCCGGAGGACGAACAGGAATTGTATCGGTCTAAAGTGAATGAGTTCACTCCCAACTTACGTTATTGTGCCTACAATATTAGTGGAGGACGTGCTGCTGGCGGAAATATGGACGATTTGTTGGAGTTTAGGGCTCAAGGGTTGCTCGAGAACCTTGACGATTTGGTCAACCAAACGAAAACTGAAAGTAGCGAAGGTTTGCAGACTATTGAATGGCGTGGTCGAAAGGTTACTGTGCGGCCAGAAAAGGTTCGATTGTTCCTGCTCAGTGCCCAAGAACTGGACAAGGGTCTTGAAAAGGCATCGAAAGTTGATTCGAAGATTGAACTGATAGAGCGTACACTAATGGATTGCAAGGATGCAATACAGGCTGTTAAGGAAGAAATCAAACAAGATCCAAAATTGCGGTCGCTGACCACCGGCCAGACGGTTTCGGGCGTTCAATACCTCTTGGCATATCTATCTTATATACGTCACAGTCGAACTTTACAGCGCAATCTTTGTCTGGTTGAACAGGCTAAAGCCAATTTCGACGATCCTAATCAGAAATCACAAATAGGTGGCGGCGAAGGAAAACGGGTTAGGCCACAAGACTTGACACGTCTGTATGAAATCATATTGCAGAATGTAACCGAAATGCAGCAAATAACCGGAATGGAAGAAGATCAGGTGTATCAATTAGAAGTGGAAAATTTAGCACTTACCTTCAAGGCTTTCCGCTGTTACTACATTTCGCTCACTTTGGTTGATATGAAGAAATGGAAAGAAGCGGTAGCACTCTACGAACGCTCCTCTAAATACGCCAGCGAGGCTTTAAAGGGCAAATCTAGCGATGCGTTCAAGATGGCCAATGACCTTAAAAAACTAATATCAACCATCGATAGTTGCAAGTTCTCTGCTCATGCATACAGTGTCCTAGAGGATGACAACTCGGATGATTCAATCTTCACGTCAAAATCACAAAAATCGTCGAAGCCTCTCTTTGACCGTCTGTCACAGTACAAAGAAGATCAATCGCTGCACACAAAGAACCCGAACGTATTCAAGATGATACCCGAAATGGAGGCCATACCCTGCAAGCCATTGTTCTTCGATTTAGCATTGAACTATGTCGAATTTCCATCCCTCGATGATAAACTGCAATCGCCTGGAAAGAAGGGTATATCCGGGTTCGTCAAAGGTTTTCTCGGATGGGGTGGCAGCAAGTAACTTCTTTTGTGCTGTTCATATATTCTTACTATTATTCCATAAACGCATGCTTGGTGTGAAGTTTGTAATGCATTTACAAGGTTTGCGGATGTATTGACATCGTTTATTTTTTTAGCAATTCAAATATTTGTTATTTCGATTTTTGTGTTTGAAAAATAAAAATCGTGGATATTTTCTTTTATTTCCAAGTCCATATTTTTTTCTGCCAACATAGTTATGTGTGCAAATCTATATATTAATATGGGACGGGCAAAATGTATCCCTCATAATCTGAATAATCGGTGCCCAAACCAAGCAATTGGAGTTAGAATCACCAAATTCAGGAAATAGGCGGTGACAAGTGAAATGGGATTTTTCGGCTCTTAAACCATAACGAGGCGAAAAGGAATAAAATCAGCGAACATCGTAGGAATTTGGTTTTGACATAAATCGAGTGCATACGGAAGGTGAACCCCTAGTACTATATGTATATTGGATTTCGAATTGAAATTTCAATCTGTAATGTAATTTCGCTAAAATCCGAACCAAAATCCTTTTAAAGTGGCATTCGTTTGCATACGCGAACAAGAGACAAGCTTGATGTTTGGGTTAAACGTTTGTATGATGAATAAAGAACACTGTTTTCTTCAAGTGAACGTTAAGGGAATTGCGTTGATGATGACATTTGAAACAAAAAGTAGGGCATTTTAAGAAATGTTCTGGGAGATTTGAAAAAAAAGAGTTTAGTGTCACAGAAACCAAAATAAATTCCCCTAGGATAGGCACGATTGTGTTTTGCCAGAAACAATCCTAACAGCTGCAGATTTGTAGTGTTCTTTTGGTTTCAGTTTGATCATTTAAAAAATAAAACGAGAAAAGGTTTGTTGAATAATTTTAAGAAAGAAAAACATCAGATAGAGTAAAATCATGGTACAATAAAGAAGTTAGAGTTATGCAGTCAGCTGATTTATAATTTTTACTCGTAGAAATTTAAACTTGCAAATTTGTAATTTCACATAGACAATTCTTGAAGTTTGTAAAGCTAAATTTCTATATCAGCATTCACAAAATTCATCAAAATTCGCTAAAATTTATTCTTGGCATTTCTTTTAAGTGACTATGACAATACAGCGAACTGTTTATTTGTTGTTGGGCTAGTGACTATACCTTATTTATTGTACCATGGGTAAACCTTTGAAACAAATTTTTAGAAATTCATTGTGCAGTCTTATTAGCAAAAACTGGCTGCTAATCAAAACGGCCACCTATCAAGCATATGCGTGATGACTTGAAGTGGCATACCGTGTCATTATGTCATGACTATCAACGAAATGTTACAGAGACCATTTTTTTAAAATACATTTTCGTTGCCATTTACCTATGGTTATACCCTCCGTCATAAATTCCGGTCCAATATAAACATTATATGAAGGGGGAGGTAATTCCCACTTTTCCATTAGGGTGTTTTTTCCAGCGAAAGTTCAACCGAAGAAAATCTATTCGCATTTTGCACTTAAATGTAGTAGTGCTACTGAAAAGCAATTAAGCCTTTAATAAGAGCTTAAAAAATGTTATGTTTTCATACTTATATATGTATTAACTTTAAAGCGTACGAGTGTGCCTGCCGTTCGCGATCCAGGAGATACCCATATACTAATTACTATCGTCTTATCGGTGTTATTTCATTTGATATGGCTTTTGAAAGTTCAGAGTATAATAGGCGGTGCCACGCCCTTTTATCCAATGTTAACACAACGTGGTGTATAACGGTCGGTATATGACATTTTTCATAAATGCGATTTTTTAAGAGACGTGGCACCAACCACTTTTGCGCCAGATTGTGTTTCGTTCAATGCCAAAACTTTATATTCCAAATATAATCATTTTATAAATAATAGTTCAGATGATTTTGTCTGTCAGTTGTGTGTGGAGTGGCCAAAACCGAATGTCGGTTTCTCAAAAATAACTAAAACCTGACATGGCGGTTTACCTAGTTTTTGATGTCGGGTTTTTTGGTTTTAATTTTTTTCATGATGAACATATGCAATAGCAAGCAAGTTTTACAGTTTGCACGTACGGAATACATTATTTATACCCGGCAACACTATTTGCAATATTATAAGTTTGATTCATGGCAAATGTTTGTAACTATCTAAAATATTTGAGCTATACCTACCCATATGTCTGTGTATGTACATTCTGCGGCAATAGGCTTAAAACGAAATGTCGATTAATGGCAATTTTTTATAATAAAAACAACCCGATAGTCGTTTTTTTCAAAACACGGTTGCGTGGGAAAGCCTACTTTTCATGCAGGATGTGATTCTTTCAATGCCAATATCGCACCAAATAGCATCGTCATTTATGTTACAGTTCATGAGAAATGGAATTTCCAAGTTCTTTACCTTTTTCAAGAGAATGTTCTTTCGTACGTATAAGTATATGACGTTTTGATTTTTAATATGGCGCGTCATAACATTCTGAAGCCTATATTAAGTATATTGTGTTTTATTATGTATCGCTGGTCCACAAAAACTGTTTTTCATACCCTCCACCATAGGATGGGAGTATATATAAGTTTTTCATTCCGTTTGTAACATCATGAAATTATCTGCGGCCATAATTTATCGTCAACAAATTCTAAGACAGCCTGAAGCAGCAGTGTTTATCGGGGTATACATATGTCATAAGGCAAAGTTCCGCCGCAAACTTTTAAAGGACTACGTTTTTAGGACATACACCTGGAATGTACGAACACTCCTAAGACTAGCTGATGTCCTTGATAAATACAAGGCTGACATCTCCGCAATCCAGGGGATACGAAGGAAGAGACACGGATTAAATAAAGTAAAAAAATTGCTACATTTACTGCAGCCCACAATCCGAATCAAGGCTAAATTCTTCTATATTAGCCTAATTTGTGCGCATGCGCCGGCGGAAGATAAGGACGAAGAGACTTAAAATAGAGACTAGAGCAGACTAGAGCCCTGACTATGACATTAAAATCGAGGATTTTAATGCCAAAGTTGGCAGGGAAGGTATCTTTGGTCCAACCGTCGGAAAATTCAGTCTCCATGATGACACCCCTGATAATGGAATTAGACTGATAGATTTCGTCGCCGCAAGGAACATGGTTATAAGCAGCGCCAGATTTAAACAGCGCAATATCCATAGGGCTACGTGGCTGTCACCAGATGGAAAGACGAAGAATCAGATCGACAATGTTGTGATCGACAGTCGGCATGCACGAACTTTTCGATCAGTTAACATTGATTCGGACCACTACCTTGTAGCAGCGAAGGTACGCAAAGACGTGTCCACTGGCATACCCTCGTGTCGAGATACAAATGGGAATTTGACAAATGGAAGTGACAGAAACGCCAAGTGTGCTGAGGATTTGGAATGAACACTATCCCAATTTACTGGCGGTTGCAGATCTAGCTGAGGAAAGCAGCCACCAACCAATCAAGCAGATGGTGTTGAGGTTTAAACAGCTAGCAAGAGGTTTAAACAGCAATATCCCAGCTCAAGAACAATAAAGCCGCAGGCCCGACGGAAGAATGATTGGAACCTCAATGTGCCATGTCCAGTCCACAAAAAAGGCGACAAGACGGTTTGCACCAACTACCGTGGAATAAATCTCCTATCCATCATCACAAATAGGGTACTGTCAAGTATACTGCGTGAATGATTGAAGCCCAAACTCGCCGATCTGATTTAATACTAGCAGCGTGGCTTCAGGCCAAATAAGTCAACAATCGACCAAATCTTCACCCTGCGACAAATCCTGGAAAAGACCCACGAGATCTGCTTCTCGATCCGTACAACCTTTTCATTGATTATAAGGCTGCATTTGACACTCCAATAAGAGAAAAACTATTTGAAACCATGTCTGCGTATGGTACACCAGTAAAACTTGTACGACATTGACATCGTCAGAAGGACTGATGAAGGACTGAGATGTTACCGGTGCGTTTTTTAAAATTGAGATAAAGTCGTCAAAAATGGGTCTGGTGGTTAATGAGGACAAGACTAATATGATGCTGGCAAGTGCTCGGATCCGTCATAAACCAAAAGAACGAGGTCAGCACTGAAATAAAAGAACGATCGTGCTGGCTAATAGATGCTTTTTGGATCGGTAAACAGCTTAAGAACAAAGCCCACTCTCGAATTACCTTGTACAACACGAAACATGGGTACTTGCGAAAGCGGATGAAGCAGTGTTGGGTGTATTTTAGAGAAAGATCCTTGGTAAAATGTATGGGCCCATCTGCGCGAACGGAGAGTATAGACGTCGAACGAACCGTGAGCTGTATCCCGATACGAATGTAGTTAAGCGCATCAAAATACAGCGATTGCGATATCTAGGAAATGCCAGTCGAATGGAAACGAATGTTCCAGTCAGAAAGGCGTTGGATGACAACTACCACAGAAAGCGCAGACAGGGAAGATCGCGAATCCAGTAGAAGGATCAAGTGGAAGAAGATGTGAGAACTCTTGGTATTACAAAAGGGAGACAGCACACACAAGACCGAAGTGCTTGGAGGTCATGTATGCAACAAGCTAAGACCAACAACGGGTTGTAGAGCCAACTTAAGTATAAGTAAGTAAGTAATCTGAAGCACGATAAGGTCCAAACAAAACGAGCTGGAGTTTTCAAACTTACCAGATATATTTCTTATAGACTGCGATTCGTTGGTGCTGAAAATGGACAAAATCAGGAAGAAGAAAATAAGTTTTCCTCTGAGGGAATTAAAAAATCCTAAACAATTTTTTACCTTTTTTACATTTTCAAAAAATTAAAATGATTAACTTTTTTCTTGGAAGTGGTAGGCATAGATGCTTTACCCTTCCCGGTAATGTGCGTGTCATTCGTCCTTGGCGTCCAAATACCGTCCCCTAATGTACGGTGACATATGTTTATCCAGCAACGGTGAAATCTTCTCACAAATCCAAATAAGTACCAATATTAAAATTTAGACCAATTTAGAATTCGCACTGGCCCTTGAAGCCAAAAAATCGGACTGCGTGAACTATGGGCATTATAATACAATAAAATTTCTTCACGACTCAGAACAGAACAGTAATTTTACTAATCAAAGACATTTTAACACGAACAAATGGGTACACAGAAGCAGTGGAATTTTCTGAAGAATCTGATTATGACATATATTTGACATCCTGGGGCCCAAAAACCGCACTCTAATGTTCGCGGACATTTGGGACATTTCCCTAAACTCCCTCAAACTAATTTTACAGTTCGAAGAAATTTGAGGTCTTTTAAACATGAAAATACAGGTACTTAGAAACAGAAGTGGGCTATTTGCCCAGGGTCCCAAAAAACGCCCCTGATTTTCAGTGACATATGTGTATTCAGAAACAGTGAAATTATCTTTAAAATCCAAAAATATACTTATATTTAACATTTGTGCCAATTATGAACTCTGACTGGCTCTGGACTAGGGTAGGCCCATAGCCGAGCCAAAATATCGATTAATCGACTTATTTGTTTTGACTTTTTTTCACGCAATTTTAGTAACATTACACAATTTGTTTACCATCCAACTATGGGTGGATGGTATACTAAAGTTGTCATTCCGTTTGTAACAGCACGAAATAATGACTGGGTACTCCATAAAATATCGTACATAATATATTATTGATCTCGTAATTCTCAGACGATTTAGCCCTGTCTGTCCGTCCGCGTGTCTGTTGAAAGCGGTCAAAGAAATTAAACCAGGACCCTAAAAAATTTGCATGATAACGGCTAAACGGTAAAAGCTGTTTTTGATTGTAAATACACGAAATCGGACCAGGGGGAAAATTACCTCTTTAAGGGACTAAAGTAGAAATCATAACTTTTCGTGGACAGGCTATAGTTAAAATGGGGTCTGTTAAAACTTCAGAAAAGGGCATAGTTGTTGGACATTTCGGTTCTTGTGACCCAAAAATAATTGAATATATGTATGTCTGTAGTTAATACGGACATATGGCGCTCTAGAGCGGTTTAATGTAAAATCGCGAGGGACCTTTGTACTGCGGCTATATTAAAACGTAGGCCGACATATACCAATTTTTTCTGAGATGGTAACTTATCAATCGTTATGAACTCTGCCAATTTTCATCTATATTTGATGTAATGTGCTAAAAACTTCAAACCGGCTAAACATACGATAAGTGTGGGAGACATATCTAAATCGGAACCGAATTTCCTTCCTGGGTTAAAAAAAACAACAGTTGCGAACTGTACTTTGATTGCAAGCTTAAGATCTACAGCAAACGGACGGACAATCGAACAGACAGACATCGATAAATCGAATCAGCTGGTGATTCTAAATCCGTAATTGGTTAACAAGCTTAAGATGGACAGCAGAGGATTGGACGGATAGACGAATCTGCTTGTGATTCTGAGTCGATCAGTACACTTAAAGGGTCTAGTACATATATTTGCCATTAAATTAACTTAAAACACCCTGTTGCACAGAATGGTGCAGGTTAAAAATCTTTGTTCAGCCGGTAGCAAAAAGTCGAACGCAAAATGCGATTATTCGATTAAAATCAGACGCAAAAGTCGATCACGACTTTTTTAATTTTTACAAACAAAAAGTCGTTTAGTCGACTTTTACAACCCTAAGTCCTAGGAGCCCAAAAATGAGAATTCGTTAACAATTTATTGCCACATGGTTATGATAAGCACATGTGACGCGCAAAATAGAAAGGGACCTAAGGCTAAAAACCAGTTTTGTCCTAAGGCTAAAAACCAGTTAGGTCCCTTTCTATTTGCGCTAAGAATCGTCGACTTCACTTTCATAAAACGCGCATATCTCTGGGAGGGAACACTTTTGGGGCATGGGATCGGTCTCATTCGATGCTCAGATGTTGTCCACATCAAAAAAGAAAAAAAATGAAAATTGATTTTTTACCCTTAGGTCCCTTTCTCTATGCGCTGTCACATACAGCAACAGGGGCATGGCGGTAGGTGTTTAAACATACACAACTATTTTCGGCGTTCCAACTCTGCAGCAAATGCAGTAATTTTCTAAGTTCAAACCAGCAACACTTGGCGATTTGCAGCTGTATTTTTCCCAAAGACATGATCAAACTTGGCACTTTTATTTATGAAATGACTTAATTATTGCGGTTTCGAGGCTTAGCAAAAAATAATGTTGACATAGTATCCGGTATTCTTGTTGTGTCCGTTGTCCATTATTAAGTATAATTATCATTTAAATTTTTCTCCTATTCTTCTTATGAATCAAAGTAGTTAACATACATACTATACACAATCACCGATTACACTGTGGAACATTTTTGGGGTTATTGTCTGGGGGTGAGAAATTCCAAGTCAGGGTGATGGTAATAGGTCAGTATATTAAAACCCTCAAAGGGTTTTGCGTTCGTATGTGCCAGTAGTAACTTCACTTAATTGTAAATAAAAGCAGAACGCGTTAATCGATTTCTATGATCTATGTCGCATTTTGTTTATAGGTTATGTGACTTTACGTGAAAGTTATAAGACTCTACACGTTTTTCCGTTCGGGATTTATATGTTTAAAAAAAAAAAAAATTTTTTTTGGCAAAATTTTCTTCATAAATTTATTTCTAATTGCAAAAATGTTGATTTGGTAGAGAAACAGTATATTAATGGATTAAAGAAAATGTAATTATTAATTTTTCTCAATTTATTTCAGCAGAATCGAACTAGTCGTTCTCGAGTTATGTCAAACTACGTTTTTGCCAACATTTTACAACTAAGCGAAAAAACATCAAGATAAGGTCATAAAAAAACTGGCACATACGAACGCAAAACCCGTTTAATATACTGACCTAGTACCATCACCCTGACTTGGAATTTCTCACCCCCCAGATTGGCTGTTGTATTGTGTTATTGAATGATTTTCATTTGGAAAAAAATGTTCAATTTAATGGCATAAAGTATTCTTGAAGTAGTGTGATTTAATCCCCAATATTTAAATCATATTAGGTCGCTACAGTTTTTTTCCCTGGGCATCTGTCCAGTTAATATTATTATTTTTGTTCATAATTTTATTGTACCCTACACCTTTACTTCTAAAGGATGGTCAAATTTTAAGGGCCGATGCCATATCTTGCCACCATTCTAACCATTGATGACATTTGGAATGGTCGAGAGGCTTTAGTTCTTGAGTCAATTGCACCTTGTAAGCGTGTTAATGCAAGTCTTTATGCATAATGTTTATCAACGATGAGCGTGAGAGTTGTTATTGTTGGGCACGGCGAAGAGTTGAGGTCGACGGCTCTTCATCCAAACTATCGCAAACAGCAGCAATATTTTTTGCAGTACGAGCATGCACTGGTGTTTTCACATCTCCTACAGACCCGGTTTGCTCAATTTTTTGCCCGATTTTTCCGATTGTACGCACATTTGGCCGATTAAATTGACCAAAAAATCACGAAGTGCACGATATGCATTTTGATTTGAACGCCCATTTTCATAATAAGCCTGAATAACTTTACTCGATTGTATGTATATATTTCCATGGTTGAAATTGAGTTAGTCTGAAATTGAGAAATATCAACTGAAATGTAGATGACGTAATGACGTTTAGTGCTACATACCAGAGAACTGCATGCGTTGGTATTGTTCTGATTTTCGGTGTATGAACTTATAACAAACAGGTGGGATTACGCACCACCACCGCACTCTAAGCGGTTTTTGTGTTTTTCCCATCGCCAAGGCATATAAATAACTAGCAAATACGCGAGCGAAAACGGTAACCAAATCATAATTCCTCTATAGCACAATATAGAAAAATGCCTAATACGACTTTTTACATTTACGGTATTCTATTGAGTGCTTACATATGTCTATCGTCGCTCTCGGCGACAAGACGGTTTGCACCAACTACCGTGGAATAAATCTCCTATCCATCATCACAAATAGGGTACTGTCAAGTATACTGCGTGAATGATTGAAGCCCAAACTCGCCGATCTGATTTAATACTAGCAGCGTGGCTTCAGGCCAAATAAGTCAACAATCGACCAAATCTTCACCCTGCGACAAATCCTGGAAAAGACCCACGAGATCTGCTTCTCGATCCGTACAACCTTTTCATTGATTATAAGGCTGCATTTGACACTCCAATAAGAGAAAAACTATTTGAAACCATGTCTGCGTATGGTACACCAGTAAAACTTGTACGACATTGACATCGTCAGAAGGACTGATGAAGGACTGAGATGTTACCGGTGCGTTTTTTAAAATTGAGATAAAGTCGTCAAAAATGGGTCTGGTGGTTAATGAGGACAAGACTAATATGATGCTGGCAAGTGCTCGGATCCGTCATAAACCAAAAGAACGAGGTCAGCACTGAAATAAAAGAACGATCGTGCTGGCTAATAGATGCTTTTTGGATCGGTAAACAGCTTAAGAACAAAGCCCACTCTCGAATTACCTTGTACAACACGAAACATGGGTACTTGCGAAAGCGGATGAAGCAGTGTTGGGTGTATTTTAGAGAAAGATCCTTGGTAAAATGTATGGGCCCATCTGCGCGAACGGAGAGTATAGACGTCGAACGAACCGTGAGCTGTATCCCGATACGAATGTAGTTAAGCGCATCAAAATACAGCGATTGCGATATCTAGGAAATGCCAGTCGAATGGAAACGAATGTTCCAGTCAGAAAGGCGTTGGATGACAACTACCACAGAAAGCGCAGACAGGGAAGATCGCGAATCCAGTAGAAGGATCAAGTGGAAGAAGATGTGAGAACTCTTGGTATTACAAAAGGGAGACAGCACACACAAGACCGAAGTGCTTGGAGGTCATGTATGCAACAAGCTAAGACCAACAACGGGTTGTAGAGCCAACTTAAGTATAAGTAAGTAAGTAATCTGAAGCACGATAAGGTCCAAACAAAACGAGCTGGAGTTTTCAAACTTACCAGATATATTTCTTATAGACTGCGATTCGTTGGTGCTGAAAATGGACAAAATCAGGAAGAAGAAAATAAGTTTTCCTCTGAGGGAATTAAAAAATCCTAAACAATTTTTTACCTTTTTTACATTTTCAAAAAATTAAAATGATTAACTTTTTTCTTGGAAGTGGTAGGCATAGATGCTTTACCCTTCCCGGTAATGTGCGTGTCATTCGTCCTTGGCGTCCAAATACCGTCCCCTAATGTACGGTGACATATGTTTATCCAGCAACGGTGAAATCTTCTCACAAATCCAAATAAGTACCAATATTAAAATTTAGACCAATTTAGAATTCGCACTGGCCCTTGAAGCCAAAAAATCGGACTGCGTGAACTATGGGCATTATAATACAATAAAATTTCTTCACGACTCAGAACAGAACAGTAATTTTACTAATCAAAGACATTTTAACACGAACAAATGGGTACACAGAAGCAGTGGAATTTTCTGAAGAATCTGATTATGACATATATTTGACATCCTGGGGCCCAAAAACCGCACTCTAATGTTCGCGGACATTTGGGACATTTCCCTAAACTCCCTCAAACTAATTTTACAGTTCGAAGAAATTTGAGGTCTTTTAAACATGAAAATACAGGTACTTAGAAACAGAAGTGGGCTATTTGCCCAGGGTCCCAAAAAACGCCCCTGATTTTCAGTGACATATGTGTATTCAGAAACAGTGAAATTATCTTTAAAATCCAAAAATATACTTATATTTAACATTTGTGCCAATTATGAACTCTGACTGGCTCTGGACTAGGGTAGGCCCATAGCCGAGCCAAAATATCGATTAATCGACTTATTTGTTTTGACTTTTTTTCACGCAATTTTAGTAACATTACACAATTTGTTTACCATCCAACTATGGGTGGATGGTATACTAAAGTTGTCATTCCGTTTGTAACAGCACGAAATAATGACTGGGTACTCCATAAAATATCGTACATAATATATTATTGATCTCGTAATTCTCAGACGATTTAGCCCTGTCTGTCCGTCCGCGTGTCTGTTGAAAGCGGTCAAAGAAATTAAACCAGGACCCTAAAAAATTTGCATGATAACGGCTAAACGGTAAAAGCTGTTTTTGATTGTAAATACACGAAATCGGACCAGGGGGAAAATTACCTCTTTAAGGGACTAAAGTAGAAATCATAACTTTTCGTGGACAGGCTATAGTTAAAATGGGGTCTGTTAAAACTTCAGAAAAGGGCATAGTTGTTGGACATTTCGGTTCTTGTGACCCAAAAATAATTGAATATATGTATGTCTGTAGTTAATACGGACATATGGCGCTCTAGAGCGGTTTAATGTAAAATCGCGAGGGACCTTTGTACTGCGGCTATATTAAAACGTAGGCCGACATATACCAATTTTTTCTGAGATGGTAACTCATCAATCGTTATGAACTCTGCCAATTTTCATCTATATTTGATGTAATGTGCTAAAAACTTCAAACCGGCTAAACATACGATAAGTGTGGGAGACATATCTAAATCGGAACCGAATTTCCTTCCTGGGTTAAAAAAAACAACAGTTGCGAACTGTACTTTGATTGCAAGCTTAAGATCTACAGCAAACGGACGGACAATCGAACAGACAGACATCGATAAATCGAATCAGCTGGTGATTCTAAATCCGTAATTGGTTAACAAGCTTAAGATGGACAGCAGAGGATTGGACGGATAGACGAATCTGCTTGTGATTCTGAGTCGATCAGTACACTTAAAGGGTCTAGTACATATATTTGCCATTAAATTAACTTAAAACACCCTGTTGCACAGAATGGTGCAGGTTAAAAATCTTTGTTCAGCCGGTAGCAAAAAGTCGAACGCAAAATGCGATTATTCGATTAAAATCAGACGCAAAAGTCGATCACGACTTTTTTAATTTTTACAAACAAAAAGTCGTTTAGTCGACTTTTACAACCCTAAGTCCTAGGAGCCCAAAAATGAGAATTCGTTAACAATTTATTGCCACATGGTTATGATAAGCACATGTGACGCGCAAAATAGAAAGGGACCTAAGGCTAAAAACCAGTTTTGTCCTAAGGCTAAAAACCAGTTAGGTCCCTTTCTATTTGCGCTAAGAATCGTCGACTTCACTTTCATAAAACGCGCATATCTCTGGGAGGGAACACTTTTGGGGCATGGGATCGGTCTCATTCGATGCTCAGATGTTGTCCACATCAAAAAAGAAAAAAAATGAAAATTGATTTTTTACCCTTAGGTCCCTTTCTCTATGCGCTGTCACATACAGCAACAGGGGCATGGCGGTAGGTGTTTAAACATACACAACTATTTTCGGCGTTCCAACTCTGCAGCAAATGCAGTAATTTTCTAAGTTCAAACCAGCAACACTTGGCGATTTGCAGCTGTATTTTTCCCAAAGACATGATCAAACTTGGCACTTTTATTTATGAAATGACTTAATTATTGCGGTTTCGAGGCTTAGCAAAAAATAATGTTGACATAGTATCCGGTATTCTTGTTGTGTCCGTTGTCCATTATTAAGTATAATTATCATTTAAATTTTTCTCCTATTCTTCTTATGAATCAAAGTAGTTAACATACATACTATACACAATCACCGATTACACTGTGGAACATTTTTGGGGTTATTGTCTGGGGGTGAGAAATTCCAAGTCAGGGTGATGGTAATAGGTCAGTATATTAAAACCCTCAAAGGGTTTTGCGTTCGTATGTGCCAGTAGTAACTTCACTTAATTGTAAATAAAAGCAGAACGCGTTAATCGATTTCTATGATCTATGTCGCATTTTGTTTATAGGTTATGTGACTTTACGTGAAAGTTATAAGACTCTACACGTTTTTCCGTTTGGGATTTATATGTTTAAAAAAAAAAAAAATTTTTTTTGGCAAAATTTTCTTCATAAATTTATTTCTAATTGCAAAAATGTTGATTTGGTAGAGAAACAGTATATTAATGGATTAAAGAAAATGTAATTATTAATTTTTCTCAATTTATTTCAGCAGAATCGAACTAGTCGTTCTCGAGTTATGTCAAACTACGTTTTTGCCAACATTTTACAACTAAGCGAAAAAACATCAAGATAAGGTCATAAAAAAACTGGCACATACGAACGCAAAACCCGTTTAATATACTGACCTAGTACCATCACCCTGACTTGGAATTTCTCACCCCCCAGATTGGCTGTTGTATTGTGTTATTGAATGATTTTCATTTGGAAAAAAATGTTCAATTTAATGGCATAAAGTATTCTTGAAGTAGTGTGATTTAATCCCCAATATTTAAATCATATTAGGTCGCTACAGTTTTTTTCCCTGGGCATCTGTCCAGTTAATATTATTATTTTTGTTCATAATTTTATTGTACCCTACACCTTTACTTCTAAAGGATGGTCAAATTTTAAGGGCCGATGCCATATCTTGCCACCATTCTAACCATTGATGACATTTGGAATGGTCGAGAGGCTTTAGTTCTTGAGTCAATTGCACCTTGTAAGCGTGTTAATGCAAGTCTTTATGCATAATGTTTATCAACGATGAGCGTGAGAGTTGTTATTGTTGGGCACGGCGAAGAGTTGAGGTCGACGGCTCTTCATCCAAACTATCGCAAACAGCAGCAATATTTTTTGCAGTACGAGCATGCACTGGTGTTTTCACATCTCCTACAGACCCGGTTTGCTCAATTTTTTGCCCGATTTTTCCGATTGTACGCACATTTGGCCGATTAAATTGACCAAAAAATCACGAAGTGCACGATATGCATTTTGATTTGAACGCCCATTTTCATAATAAGCCTGAATAACTTTACTCGATTGTATGTATATATTTCCATGGTTGAAATTGAGTTAGTCTGAAATTGAGAAATATCAACTGAAATGTAGATGACGTAATGACGTTTAGTGCTACATACCAGAGAACTGCATGCGTTGGTATTGTTCTGATTTTCGGTGTATGAACTTATAACAAACAGGTGGGATTACGCACCACCACCGCACTCTAAGCGGTTTTTGTGTTTTTCCCATCGCCAAGGCATATAAATAACTAGCAAATACGCGAGCGAAAACGGTAACCAAATCATAATTCCTCTATAGCACAATATAGAAAAATGCCTAATACGACTTTTTACATTTACGGTATTCTATTGAGTGCTTACATATGTCTATCGTCGCTCTCGTGCTATTTTGATCCAAACGCACTTTTCTTTTTGTGTTCGGTTTTTGAGATACGGTGGATGATCCATATACACTTTAATTTTAATTGGATCAAAATAAATTTAAATAAATTTGTGCTATTTTGATCCAAGTGTAAAATGGCTCTTATCAATTCACTTTAATACAGAAACTAATATGCAAATTACTAACGAAATCATAAAATATAGATAAGCCATTTGAATCCTACTACAAAAATTAAAACAAAACAATTAATATATCTTGAAATATAGTAAAAGTCTTAATAACAAGACCTTGGTCGAAGGTTAGCATGGTATTCTGAGTACAATGAATTAGGCCGCTTAGCTTAAATGCATTAATTGAGCTAAGAGGGCATATCAATAATTCCGTGACCTTTGGAATATCAATAATTCCGTGACTTTTCGAATAAAACACAGTTTTTTTTAAAAAAAAAATATTTTTTAGCATAGTCTCCTCTTTGCTCAATACACTTATTCCAACGTTTCTTTAATTTTGGTATCCCTTCCAAAAATTAGGACTTTTCGAGGTCCATATAAAATGCATTTGTTTGATCAATAATTTCATCGTTGGAGCTGAATCTCTTTCTACCGAGAGAAAATTGTCACTGGGGGCTAAATCCGGAGAATATGGCGGATAAGGTACCAATTCGTATCCCAATTCATGCAATTCTATTGAGGATATTGTGCAGCCGTACATGAAAAACAAAAAAGTTCACCGTACACCAACGAATATAAAGTATTATTTCGAGGTAGTTTCGGACATTTTTTTGTTTTTTGCCGAACGTAGGGGTCGCGCTTTTACATTTTTCTTTATATCTTCTGTGTGATACATCGATGTTTTTGTCTCGAAGACACCAATTTTTCTGTTTTTGAAGTCACTGACCACAAGTACCCCCTTCAGGTACTTATCCATCATATCTCAGTTGCTACTACCCTAACGTACCACCCTAATACCAGAAAATTAAAGCTCGCACAAAATCATTAAGCTTTTGCTCAGGAAGTATGTCGATAATCCCAGCAGAACAATTTTTAAAAATGATGCATATTTTGCCGATGTAGGGTTGTCTTTTAAAGTTGTTTTTTTGTATATACGGTGTTTACAGTCAGATGTTAAATTTATGGCAGTCGCTCATAGTCCACATGGGGGCGTCCTCATTCACTGTGCAGAACGTATAGCTTATCAATTCGTTCTGCCAAAGCTATGCCCCTTTGGTCGTTGTCTCTGGAGTTCCAGAATTTACTGCTTCCCCTAATACATTCCATGAATAGGTCTCTGGTGTCAGCACAGGTGAAATAGGTCTGTACTGCACAGAATGGTGTAACATGAATGAAAGTCCCCCACCTCTTCTTCTGGTGCGATCCTTAGCACTTTCTGTCCGTCTCAACTGTGCAGGCTGCAGGTGAAATTCAGATTAGTTTCTTGGATCGCAGCGACAGTGATGTTTCTCCAACTCATCAATTATTATACCTCACTGATTTTGTTGCGTAGGCCATTGCAACTAAATTGCAAAATTGATGCACTGTAAGGGGTGGCAAAAGCAATCTGCGGTGTTAGTTGCTGTATATGTTGATGCTGTTGCGAGGGAGCTGGAAAGTCTCAAAGTTGGATGGTGATAACGAAAGTAAAGACGACGATGATCACAATAAATCACCAGACCCACTGCGAACTAAGTTGATACAGCACGTGGCAACAAAGTCCGTTTCGCTATACTCCCTGGTGTGGTTCAGACCTGAACAGCTCCTAAAGTGTACCGACAAAATGCAACGATTGCACCTTACAGACGTGGCGCGACATGTACGGTTCTGACAAACCGAGCAGATCCAAGGTCCGGAGTTTCGTTCGATCCCGACTCCGACCAATAATATTCTGAGCAGGCATTCTGGGAAGTGCTGCTCCCACGAAGAAAAAATGGACAAACACAAACTACATTTTATTGTGGTGACTGCCCCTGGCCGTTAAATAGAACCGGCAGTCGCGGGATTGAAATTTACATTATCACATTTGCTTTCGACAGTAACTTATTTATTTCGCCTGCATCAAATAAGCTGACACCCACTGTATCGGGTATACTCAGTAGCCGGGTCCTCTGTAGTTCTCTTGGATATTGAATTTCTCTAGTTTTACCACTTGGTGTGAAAATATTGAAATTCGGACGTTTTTAGCCGAGGGAAGGGCTCTTTTATCGATTAGACGCGTCGTTTAGGAGATATAGCTGATTTAAGTTTTTCAGTGATCAGGAATTAAGGCCCTTTTGTCGATTAGACGCTTCATTTTTTGGTGAAAACCGACATTAAGCACATCTGCAGAATTACTATTTAACAACTCGAAATCGAGGGAGAATTTTAATTAACTCATTCGAGGCTCTTTAACAATTAGTCCGACCTCTGTTGAGAGTGAACGAATATTTTCTATGGCTGGACTCTTTGTCAATGAAATACGGAAAAGACTTTCGTATTTTTTGACCAAAGAAGACTAAATTTTTGACTTTACAGATCGGTTCACGTGTGGTGCTAAGATTACCTTTTCATAGGAAAATGTGTCAAACTCCATATACGAAATAGTCAGTGCAAAATGTTTTGATGAATATTTAGCACATCCCACACAATTGTACAAACTTTTTTGATTTCTCTGGGAAATTCTGTACATGTCAATTATTTCACATCAACAAATCCTTTCAAAATCGCATTATAGATTCATTTTTAGGAAATTAATCGTATTTGAACAAACAAGCTTAGTATCAGGCTTTACAGAGAACATTAATTACTACCACAAAAAGACACTTAGTTTTATATCAAAAAAAAATATTTTAATATTTTGAACAGGGATTAACCGGCTCAAGGCCTCTTGCTTCTATATTAAAATAGAAGACAAGTTTTTAACAAAATGGCAAAGTGACATTGTTTTTCGTGGCTGCACACTGCTTTTATCATGATTTCGGTTCCGTGACAACCCTCTTCAGAAAGCTTTGCTGCAATTGTTGAAAGTAAAACCGAACTCTACGAGTATAAGGCCAGGCTCTCCCCAAACGAATGAGAACTACTGTTGTAAACCTTACTTTTTAAGTTTTCTTCACACAATTGCCCACAAAAATACAACTCACTCTTGCCACCTCTAAAGAGACTCCACATCGAGAGCCATCAATAGATTTCTTTTACAACAACGTGTGTGTGCTGTAAAATGATATTAATATTTGTTTAAAAGTATTGTTCGGAAGTGGGACGCCGTGGTATGTTGGTTAGTGAGCACGACTAACTTACCAGAAAATCTAGGTTCAAATTCGGGGGAGAAACTTTGAAAAAAGGTTCAGGGGCTGGTTTCCACCTAGTAAATGTCGGAATCTTTAGGAGTAGTATATCAATCTTTTTTATAAAATATTAAAGCTTTTTGATAAAATGCGCAAATCATTGAAGCCAGCATTAAACAGTTGGCCCCGGTCAGTGAGTATAAAAATCGTATCGTGAGCAACTCACTGAGTTGAGAGAAGATGCCTGCTTATTTCTCAATTAATGTTGAGGGAATAAAGTACGCAAGTATATTTCGAAAATATAGGGCCAGTTTCAGAGTACTCAAACGGAAGGAAACCTTCGCATGTAAGCGCAAGACAAAAACTTTATACGTAGACATAATCCGTTTTCGGGAATAAATATTTCAACAAATCTACATATTACAGAGGTATTTACACGACTAAACGTACATTTATATATAAGTATGGTATGTAACTATAAATAATTTAATCTTCGTTATGAGACGAATTCAAATATCCATTTTGGTAAAATTCTAAGGCTAAATCCTTTAGGCGGGAATGGTATTCGGGTGTTAGTTTCTGCGTGCACTTGATTTCCTTAGCACTCTTGTTCATTTCACTTATCACATCGAGATTTGGTATATTGTTGGGATCGAAGGTAACCGCCGGTAATATCCACATGCAAATGGCCAAGCCGTAGAGGACATGCTTGTAGTACTCTTCCGTAATGTTGCGTAATGAGAATGTTTCGCGTAGTGAATCGAGTTCGGAGCCGCAATGCGTAAAGTGCTTTTCAAGGTTAGCCGATAATGCCAACGAGTATGTCTCAAGCAAATGCTCCGTGTAGGCTTCTCGCAAGTCCCGTTTTGTGCTGGTGTAGATGAAGTGAAGTATGTCGAACACTGGCGAGGTGTAGCGCATCGCTTGAAGGTCGAAGAACTTGACATCACAGGGCGGAGGTAGGCAGTTAGTAATGTTGAGCGGGTTGGAACGGTCGCAAACGTCAGCGCCAGTTCCACTGCTGGTTGTATCGTCGGTAGTTGTGAACATGATATTGTTGACCCACAGATCACCGTGGCACATCACGCTCATGTGTTCTCCTGAGTTGGTTATACAGCTCTGAATTTGCTGGAATAGCTTGCTCTGAAGCTTTTCGATTAATTTTATCGGCTCTGTCAGGCATCCGTCGATATTTGAGGTGCGCAAACTGTTTAAAGATTCTTGTATGGATGTTTCCAATATATTTTTGTAGAATTCTTCAGCCTCTTTGCAGTAGACGATTTCGCGCACACGTTCGGATTTATCGCGAAACATTTCATTGTCTATTTGTTTTGCTGCTATGGAGGCTGCATGAAGCTTTGCCAGTTGCTGAAAGTGAATACATATACATACATATATTCTTTAAAACACATGGTTTACCATCGAACGGACTACATATCTTACTTTCATAACTAATTCACAGTAGTTGAGTTGAAGGCCGGTCAAACGATTTTGCATGCGAAATCCAACTTCCTTCAGATCCTCCAAAACAATTATTTCACCCACATCGTCGAGACCAGCATAAAAACATTTCGGAAATATTGTTTCGGACATGTATTGTTCCAGCAGGGGAACTATGTGAGTGTACGCATTGATCTCATTAGAGAATGCCTCGTCGCACCGATAAAGTTGTCGTCGAGACAGACTTGGTATCTGTCTTTTTATGATGATCGACATGGAATTTTCATCTGAAAAAGAAAACAAAATATATGTCATTCACACAACTGGAATAAATGTATATGTATGGATGTATTTTCGAGCGTACCACCTTACAGGTAAAAAAAGTTCACCACATAAAAAAGTTCACCGTACACCTTCAAGTAAGTGTTATTGGAAGGCAGTTTTGAAAATGTTTGGTTTTGGTTTTTTTGCCGAACTTCTTTACAGCCTTATCTTAAAGTTTGATACATCGGTGTTTTTCTCTGTTTTTGAAGTCAAGTACCCCCTTTTGATACTCACCCATCATATCTCTGTTGTCACCACCCTAATGTAACACAATTTTTAGAAATGTTTTTGCCTAATGTAGGGATGATCTTTTTAAGTTGTTCTTTGTATCTTCGGTGTTTACATTCAGATGGTAAAGTGTAATACACGTACATCGATGTTTTTGTACATGAATCTGCCGTGGAATATCAAAAAAATTGTGATAGGAAATGACGAAATAATGGTTCTATTTTATGTAGTTTCACTCTTTCCAAGTGTGAAAGTGGATTAAGATCAAAGATTTTACAATTATGACTTTTTCATGAAGGCAATTTTGTATTCAGGACAATCGATCTCCAATCGATAGGAGCCGATATTATGGATGAACTATTGGATAAATGTATGGAAAAGTATGATATTAGACCTAAGATCCTGACCACATATGTTGAAGTTTTTGGAATACTAAAAACAAGTCCAATAAATAAAATCTTAATGAAATTCATTTTTGGAATACTAAAAACAAGTCCAATAAATAAAATCTTAATGAAATTCATTATGCTATATATTTTTCTAGCCTAATAATGAAAATGCGAATATCTATCATCAAAAATGGTTTTATTGTTTTTCAAAGTATTCTCCAGCATAATTTATACACTTTTGCATGCGCTCAAACCAATTGTCGAAGCACTTTTTCCACTCCGATTGAGGCACCGCCAAAACATGGTTTTTGAACGCTTCAACATCCTCTGGCGACGAAAATCGTTGACCGCGCATTTTTTTCTTGATGTGCGGGAATAAAAAGAAATCATTCGGTGCCAATTTAGGGCTCTACGGCGGATGACCCATCAATTCGACGTTTTGGCCGGTCAAAAAGGCGCTGGTTTGAGCCGATGTGTGAGAGTTGACATTGTCATGGTGACAATGATTCGTCTTCTCTTGTTCGTTTTTCGAATTTCTTCAGGCAAACAAATTGTGGTGTACCACTCAGAATTGACCTTCCTACGTTGCTCAAGCGGAACAGTCGCCACATGACAAGTTTTACCGAAGAAACAGGCGACCATTTGCTTCGAAGTGCTTCTTCAACGAACAACTTTCGTTGGATTTGGCTCGTCTTCGAAGACCCACACGGTCGATTGCTGTTATGTTTCGGGTCTATACGCATAGATCCATGATCCGTCACATGTAACGATCTTATAAATGTCTTTTGAAGCACGGCGATCGTATTTTTTCAAAATTTCTTTGCTCAAATCGACACGAGCCTTTTTGTAAGCGATTGTCAAATTGTGCAGGATCCAACGAGAATAAAAATTTTTTACGGCCAGGTGTTCATGCAATATCGAATGTATGCTGGTGGAAGAAATGCCTCTATCTCACAGTATGCCACATGACGATCTTGCATTATTGTACAAAAGCAATGTATTTACTGAACACACTCAAAACAGCTGATTATGAGCCAAAAACGCTACTAATGGGATTTTTTCCTATATAAAAAGCACGAGTATCGTATTTTTTACGGTTTTATAAATTTTTCCTCGGACACCGGATCCCAATGGTAGTGAATGAGTAATCAAGCATACAACAATAAATTGTGCTGACACCTAACTGCCTAATACTGAGCATATCCTTTTTTTAAAACATGTGTCTTACATTGTTTTCTTCGTGGATGAGACACGGATGTGGCCCGTACGATATGCACTTTATTGTGTTTGGGATTATGCAAAACAACCATGTCCGATTTTGCGTGAGGATGGCTTATGGTCAAAAGCTGTTTGGGTAAATGTACGAAATCGGCCCAGGGAGGAAAAAGTTTCCCTCAAAAGCACCTCGGTTAAAATTACACTTTTAGCAAATAATATTTTGCTTTGCAAATAATATTTTTAAATTGGCACTGTTAGTTGGGACGAACTTTGGCTAATGTGGCCTAAAAAAGTACCACATGGTCAAAATATGGTCATCTGTGTACTCTTGTTTTGACTGAGATTAGGGGCAAAAAGGCCTGGCCGAACCTAACGACGTTTTTACTTGTTTTTCTCATTTTAATTTTAAAAATTTCAATGATTCGGAGTTGTATTTCAGTATTTTAATTTTACTGTTTTCAATTCGCATAATATGTTCATCAGAATAGTACTTCTGCCGTTATATTTAGTAAAAGTCTGAATTATCGATATTCCAAAGAAAAATAATTTTGTATTGCGAATTGTTTTCGAATAAAAGTACTATGATGTGCTAAACTTAACCCATTCGTTTGGGGTGAGCCTGGCCTTATAGAGTTCGGCTTTACTTTCAACAATTGCAGCAAGGCTTTCTGAAGAGGGTTGTCACGGACCCGAAATCATGATAAAAATAGTGTGCAGCTACGAATATCAATGTCACTTTGCCATTTTTGTTAAAAACTTGTCTTCTATTTTAATATTCAAGAGGTCTTGAGCCGGTTTAATCCCTGTTCAATGTGTAAAAGCAACAGACGGAAATAAAACAAACGAGCTAAACATTTTTATTTTTTAAGAGCTAATCTATAAGTATAAAAACGGTTAAAGCTATTGGGTTCAGCGCAGTCCATTTAGTTTAAACTATCGGGTGCCATGATTGTCGGTTTTTTTACTAGCATACTGTTATAATTATATTGGTACATTCCAATATAAGAATTTTGACCGGATTTAAAAACTGATTTCATGAAACGGATGTGTACGGTTTAATTTTTATACTCTCTACCGCCGTACATAGGGCTATGAAGAATAGTGCAATTTTCTTACAAATTCAAATATGTTTCTATATTTAAGATTTGGGCCAATTGGGCCTTTTAACAATATAAGTACTTATATAAGTAGACGTACGGTTATTAAAAATATTTTTTCACAAATATGAATTATTTAATTCTATGTACAGGTTTGAGTTTTTAATAAGGTCTTTCCAACATGGACATAGGGATACTCAGAAACAGTGCAATTTTCTCACAAAGCTAAATAACCATTAACTTTTATATTTGTCTAAATTTTAGACCCCTTTAACAAGGAGTACGTTGAACTTCCGTACGAATCTAAATATGTATGCCATAATTTCACGATTTAGCAACGATGGAGACATTGATCATAGGGCTCTGAAAATTAGAATTTGTCAAACACGGACATAATCTACATGTAGATTATAAAAGCTTCGGGCCGGCTGAACGTACGAATTGTCCACTTGTTTAAGATCAACTTTTAAGGTTTGGAAAGTTTTTGCTTAAATCGTTCCTGGTAATACATTATCTTTTTCATTACTCTAGATTTCAGAGTATCGTTAGACACATATGACTTCCAAGTTTCCTTGGATTAGGAGTATGACAATTTCGCCGTTCGCCATGTTACTCTTAAACTCAAGGATCGGGACCTACTGTTCAGTGCTAAATGAAGTAACAGCCGAAGTATTTTTGTGGATCCCATTAAGGAACTAGGGTAAACTTCTCTCAAATTATTGAGATGTGCACGATATTACTCTATTTTATAGAAAAGTTTTAAATGGCTTAGGGATTAATATTTTGATCGGTATATCGCCAGCACTTATTGAAAAATTGTAAGATGTTCTTACCCGGAGTTGTACCAGGGTTTACATGCTGGCCATGCGCACTAACCATTACTTCAAGGAGGCCCATTAAATTAAGCTATTATGCTTTTATATTCATAAAATCCGTTGATATTAAAAAATTTATAGATTAGTTTAGTAACATACAAGGTCACAAAAAGCCCATAAAATCAAAATTGAGGAATTTTATCCGTGATAACCGAAAACTGAATAGTTTTGAGAAAAGCACTTGATTAAACCATTAGAAAGGTACAAAAATATCACGAAGCATATACGAGTTTTACGAGGGTTAAGCCAAGATATGGCACGCGCAGTTAAAATATTTATTTCGAAGGCAAATAATCAATCCTGCAAAAAGGGTTGCCAGTATTCTTCATTAAATAGGCCTACAAGCTACGTGCACGTATTGTTAGGTTCCTATCTCATGGAGCAGATCTAACAAATATTAAATAAAGGCTGTTCATTACAAAACGAAAGGTCTACATTAAACCTTTCATGATCAATTAGGTACCAAGAAACTGTGAAACCAAAAATGCTAATATCTTTTTGGCAGGGCTTTAAACTTCAACCATTGTCTTAAGGGTACCAAAATAAAAATAGTTTCCACAACAATACATTTATTGTGTTATTTTCAAAATTTTACCGGAACTAGGGCCAGTTCTATGCTCGCATCGTATCGTACAACAATAAACAAACACACGATTTAATTGCTAGAGAAGTAACAAAGAGGAAAAGGCGTGTCTAGGTTTCTTTTTAGCTTATATTTCTCTACGATTGACTAAGGCGCTATTTTAAATTATAGGTTCTTCGTGAAGGATCTTCAAAATTGTATGCGTCAATGAATATCAGATTCTATTGACACAAATATGTAACTAAAATACTTAGAAGCACAAAACTTGTACTATAAAAAGTTTCCGAAAAGTGATTCTATGGATGCAAGTAAATGCGAACAAGGGCATGACACCCATTCACTTCTTGCACTAGTAAGAAGAAGTCATAGAAAAACTATAACGTGCAAAATTCAAGCAAAACTTATTCATTATAGTCAGATTTATGTTGGTCTTAATCTACGAGACATTTCAATAAAATAGCGACCTTCGTAAGAATGATGCCAGAAGAGCCGTGTTTAGATTCAAATTTTTTATCTCAAAATTATCGTATACGAGTAATTATAATCCTAAGCACACATTTTTAACAATTGAAGCAAAATGTATATTAGATTGCCTTAGAAAGTTGCAAATGTACCTCTTTTGTAATTAAGATTGATGTGTTTTATAGCGATTCCTAATATATCTCGTCTCAAGTTGGGACAATTCCTAAGCTAGACCAGGGCGAAAACTCACTCTCGATTTTTTACTTTTGAATAAATAAATAACCAAATACAGAGTTTTGTGCACATTTTTCAGGAGATTATAAACATTTCTCATATTATGCTTAGATTTGGAATAATGGTTTTTCTCTATGCAAAACAACTTTACAAATTAAATTGCAGTAAAATGCAGTAAGAGTCGGTAGGTACACAGGGGCTAGTTCATCGAGATTGGTTCATATTTGCAACCTACCATTTGAATACACGAATAGACGGACAGACATACATATCAAAATTTAATCAGCAATTTTTCCTGATTTGTTTGGTAATCGGTTTATCACACCTTTTCTGGGTATTAAACATATCCGTAACAACTCATAATTTCCCTGTACCACAGAGTGCTGAGAGTATAATAAGCAAATAATTGTTATTATACGAGTACATACTCGTACTCGTACATTATATAATTGTCGTATAATGTATGTATGCACTCGTATTTTTCAATAATCGCTTTTGCATTCGCAAAAATGCATATTTCAATATTTGCATTCGCTGAATCCACTTTCGTTACATTAGCACATGCAGAAAAAAGAGTATGGTTGGGTGACAATATTCGAGGAGCATTGTACTATTGTTGGCTATATGGTTGTGAGACAACAATATTATGATCCTCACAACTATAGTATGTTACACATGCAACCATAGTATGATCCCATTGCCAAAATTTCTATGGTTGCGGCGAACATGCTGTTATTGTTGCCGTGACCATATAGTAACCATATCTTTACTCCTCATAGACGGGCCATTTCGGATCCAATCTGGCTAAATGGTGCGTGGCTTGGTTTTAATTTTTTGCGTCTTTTAATAATAATATTCATATGTCAATATTTTCCCTACTATTGCCTTAAGCGTTTGTTTGGGAGTTACCGGAAGGCCGTGACAACCACTTTTGTCTTATTTGTATACAAAACGAAGTAGACATATTACAAATACAAAATTTAGGTGAAAATCAGGCATTAGGAAAAAAGTTCGGGGTGAAAGCAGGGGGACCGTTAAGACCGCAACTATTATTAAGCTAGTGTATTTTATTATCATATCTGTAATTACTAATTTTTAGCAGGATCGCATGCATAGTAACAACGATTTGGTGAGTGCCAAAAATGAGTGGATTTAGGCTGCACTCGAATGACCCAGCATTTGTGTGGGAAGTACCAGAACGTGTGTGGTTAGGAATGCAATGTTTGTCCACAAAGCTTAGATTTTAACTGTACTCAAATATTTATTCTTAATATGAATAGTATAAAAGACATCACAAGAATTCCAAAATGGGCGAAATGGTATATCTGAGGGAGGTACCAAAAGTGGTGTGTCATTTTAATGCCAGTACTTCTGGTATTTACGTTTAGACGCAAACTAATTTGACACCTTTTGTAAACAAATGACTAACTATCGCATTATTCACATGGCGTCAAATTTTAGTGCAGGGTACTTGACCCATTACTCATACGCCTAGTGCGTTACTGTCAAATGTATCTTTAAAACGGTCCATGCACTGTCTCTCCTAGGGTAACAGCTCAATATGTTTAAATACCTAGCGAATAGACATCCGAAGGTGTCAAAATAAAAAAAAATAAAAAAAAGTATTTAAGTTCGGATTGGCCGATCCCTACATACCCTCCGCCGCTTCTTTAATACTAAAGCGCAAAAGGGGTCTAGGCGTCCGTCACTTTAAAATTTCTCTAAATGTGCCAGCGCATAGAGAAAGGAAACTAAGGGTAAACAAATCAATTTTAATTTTTTTTCTTTTTTTGATGTGGACAACAACTGAACATCGAATGAGACCGATCCCATGTCCCAAAGTGTTCCCTCCCAGAGATATGCGCGTTTTATGAAAGTGAACTCGACGATTCTTAGCGCAAATAGAAAGGGACCTAATCTTTAAATGCCTCTCCTGATTAAAACTTTTCATCAACTTTTCACTTTTTTTTTGATGTGGACAACATCTGAGCACCGAATGAGACTGATCTCATGCCCCAAAAGTGTTCCCTCCCAGAGATATGCGCGTTTTATGAAAGTGAAGTCGGCCATTCTTTAAAATGGCTCTCCTGGAGTACCATATTGACTATTAATTGACAGGTTTTTGGGCCCCATGAGCCACAAAGTCACTGAGTATGCCCTATTTTGAGGAAATTAGTGCTTCCCAACTAACAGTACCCATTTTAACCATTGCCCGTCCACACAAAATTATGATTTGTTAAGCAAATAGTAAAAAATGTACAATACGTAGCTATGACCGCAAGCTATCATCATGCAAAATTTTAGAATTCTAGGATTATTCGTTTTACCGAGGTTGTGCTTTTAACAGGCCCACGGAAAGACGAACATGACTAGTTCGTCTTAGAATTTTACAATAACGATCATACTCGTGTTGCATTGTCGGCATAGACAAACCCTGCCATCAGTTTTTTGTGGAGTTTGGACTTTTATTTTTTACTTTGAGTTGAATTTTGGTTGGCCCCCTATTCGCATATATCCATGTCAGGCGGTACAATAGTCGTGTATTAGGTTAGGATAGGCGGAAGCTAAAACTGGATAGCAAAACCGCAATGCCAATTTTCTTGGTGTCTAAAGAAAATGCCCAAATGTATTCAAATCTTCCAAAGAACACAAAATTAGGAGAATTTTTTTATATGCGTTTAGGTGTTTTCTTATTTGACACACGACATGCATTTTGAATAGGCAGAGCGGCACCACACTTTGTCATGGCCTTCGTTTATATTTTGTATATTTTACTGTAAACATAACAGTACCGGTGTGGTGACCGTTCGTCGATGTTAAAACAGCTGATTTCTATTTACAGTTTTTGCTCACAAACAAAACATGCGCAGACGAGCTTTTTATGAATGAAATGCATGTGTGCGTACTAATGAACGACCTTCTAAAACAAAATTGCAATACTCATTGTTGTTGGCTGTATGAATTTGTTGTTTCATATTGATGCAACAAAAAATGTGAGTACCCAACAAACATTTTTTTCGAGTTCTTACAGCTGTTTTCAGAAATAGTAGACGACTATTTGAATGATATTTAATATACTAGATCAGCAAACTTTGGATGACGCAAAGTAATTGTCGTTCAGAAAACAAATTTTCGAATTCCATCCAAAAGACGTTTTATGTGAGGATCTTAAAGTAGTTTGTATAAAAAAGGTTTATTTTATTTGATGTGAGAGTCTTATAAAAGCATCGAAATAGTGGTCTTCATGGAAACATGAGTGCACATGTGCATTATACACAGTGTCGGACAAAACTTAAGATCGTACTTTAACATCTTAACCATTAGTTTAAAAAAATTTTAACACATGGAAGATTATAATAAAAAAGAAGCACATAAACTTCGCAATATTCAAAATGTCTCCGACAAAACTAAAGCACATATGTCAGGTTGAAAAAAGACGGTCAATATTTCAGTAGAGGCTGGGAAAAGAGCAGAAGCGCAAAGGTAAAGTTAAGCAGCTTTCAGTCCCCACACGGGATTAAAAGCTGTTTTTCGCAATTTATAAACATATGGGTGTGTAGTGCTTTACACATGGTTTCCAGTGGACGAGAGTTCAATAAAACCGACAAAACATTTTTGCAAATGTCAAATCAGTTATTGCGTCTCAAGAGCCTGTCGATATACAATCTATTGCAAAAGCACGTTAATCGTCACGAGTGCGCTGAAAATGTATAAAATCAGCTGATTTTCAGCCATGATAATTAATGTGCCATGATAACAAATGAATAGTTTTACAATTCAAAAACATAAACAAAATTACAGTTGTTATTGCACTTAAAAGATTACGTTGTAAAGCCTAGTATTCACCTCAAATCAAATTTTCGATTAGGAGTTTTACACAAATTTCTCCACGGAAAAATTGCCATATACTCGTGGAGCAATGTAAAAACAGCCGTTATTCGTTTTCAAATAAAATATTTTATTCATATTCATTTGAATACCCTCGAAAAAGTTTTCACTACATTTGTTTTTCTTTCCAAATGTCAGCTATTCTTTGAACAAACATTTATACTAAGCAACAAAATTTGAAAGAAATTTGCAGAAGAAGGTTTGACAGTTATTTTAAGGATGCACATCACGAATCTGGCCTTCGATTTGCCAGATTCTCTCTTGTTTAGGAAATGTTTATTTGTGAACCGATTTTCAAAAACGTGAGCGCGGTGTTTAGAGCAGAAATTTACCTTTTCAACAATATGACTAAATCTTGAATAACTCAGTCAAATGTAATTGGATTGTAATATTTTTTATCTTGTTCGATGCGGAATTTAATACGCTATAATGGAGTTATTGTGAAAAGAAAACATTGATAAAGAATTCAATGAATTTAGGCAGCTCAAAGTAATTTTTTGTAACGAAAATACGAAATTTCTGTCTTACCCGAAATAAAAGCGCTGCATATGCCCTCTTTACACCGTTCTCTGCTTTCTGAAAATCGTTTTACAAATAAAGTAGTTACGGAAAACGATTTATGTGAATTTCTCCTAAACTTTAGGGAATCTGGCAAATGGAAGGCCAGATTCGTGATCAGCAGCCCCAAATCCACTACAGTTGACTATCAAATATTCTTCCGTAAATTTAGTGTTGACTAGTGTTATCAGAACTTCAACTGTCGTAGCAGGTTGCAAATAGAGCCTACACTGTTTGCGATCATTTCAGCTGAGTACCACAAAACGATATATTCTAAACGGAATGTATAAAAAGGTAAATTTCGTTTGTTTTGCTACATGTATTTTTATGGGAGCGTTTTTCGTGTGTTAAGTGAATACTAGGCTTAAATCTGTGTATTTTTAATTCCCGCCAGTGCAAAAAACATTCAAATAAGTGTCAAAAACATACAATCAATTTTCCTATGTATGCTGACACTGCAATGTTATTAACATCTTATAAGCTTTCCCCATATATTTCACAGGATTTCAGCCTACCTAAAGCTAAGAAAAACTCAGCGCAGGAAATTAAGGCTTCAGCCTACACGTAAGCTTGGTTTTGGTCCGAAATACGTAAAGGATGCAATAATTAATTCATAGACACCGGCTCGAGTTTGTCTCTCAGTCTAATCTCAACCAACAATTTCAAATGTTGGTCTCGACAACTCTAATGATTCTATTGACGGAATAACGCGTACTGGACCGAGTTACAAAAATGGGACTATCGTTGGAAACACTGTTAAAAATGTGACATTCTGTACATAATGACCAGCTGTAAATATAACCAAAATCAATTTTATATCTTACACAATCTAGAAGTATCTGTATTTGCATCTAGCGATCAACGTCTGCAATAGCCAAGATAGTCAATACACAGGGTTTCAAATGCAAACCAGGCTTTGCTAACATTGCGTTAGCCTTTAAAACCCTGAGGCAAACGCAATGTTAACCAAAAAATATTAACAAACAGCAAGTGGAGCTAAAAAATCTAACACATTTTAAAAGCAGTGGCTAAAGAAAGCTGCTGCTCTTAAACATGACTAGCTACGAGTTTAGGTCCAATTAGTCTTGACGGTTGATTCTGCAACCTGCAGAAGTGTACCGTCGCGACGGTAGCGCCCGTAGAGCAAACGAGGTTGCAAAAATCAAAATTTTCATGAGCGCCGACGAAGTTTTGAATAAACCCATGTTATAGAAAACTTTTCAACGATTTCAAATCTGCCACTCTTAATAATATCACATTTTTAGTTTAGAAGATATAGCCGTTCAAAGTTGACCGACTTTCGGTTTTCAAAAAAACACACAATTTTTAGTGAATTTGTTGCGATTTCAGGTGTAATATCACGAAAAATAGGTAACGAATCGCCTTATTTTTTGTTTGTATTGATTGATGTATTTATTAAATGTATAATGATAAAAAAAATTAACTGTTTGCTTTGTGCTGGTAAATCACTATTTAAAAACTATCCGTTATTTCACTATTTTTCAACTTTGACGGAAAATAAAAAAAATCTATATTTTTCGATATTTGCCATATTTGCAAAGCCTGTTCATTGATTATTTCTTTACATAATTCAAAAATTTTAGCTGCCCGTACGTGCCCGTTTGGCTTCTAGAGGTAAAAAAGGTTAAAAAGACATGGTTGCAGAAATTGTATGGCGTCCATCCCTTATATGTTTTGACTGACAGTAGTTTGATCTAATAGTTTGAAAAAAACTACTCATTGCAATTACGAGTTCCATCTGACCATGGTTGACGGAAAAGTCGTAAACGAACTGACAGGAACAACCTCAACAATGTCATGCCCGATTTGCAAAAAGAGTCAGAAGAACTTTGGTAATTTAAACGATTCTACAAATGAGGAGAATTACGAATATGGAATGTCACCATTGCACGCAAAGATAAGGTGTATGGAATTCTTGCTAAAACTGGCGTATACCCTACCACAAGAGGAGGAAAACTTCGATGAAAATACATCAATAAAGGATAAGGAAAAGATCAGAAAGAAGCAAATACAGGATGCTTTTTTTAAACAAGTTGGACTAAAAGTAGACTGTCCCAAGCACGGATACGGTAACTCAAACGATGGAAACACTTCTAGGAGATTTTTTGAAAATGATGAGGCAGTAACTAGAATCACTGGAATTGACAATCAAATCGTAAAAAGATTGGGAACGATCTTAGATGTTTTAAACTGCAAAGAAAATGTCAATTCTACAAAATATGGAGAATATGCGTCGAAAACTGCATCTCTTTTAGCAGAAATGTATCCACAGAAGAAGTTGACCCCGACCGTCCATAAAATATTGGCGCATGGCAAAGATATAATTGAGTACCAGTCTTTGCCAATTGGAGAGCTTTCTGAAGAAGCACAGGAGTCTCTTAACAAATTTTATAAAAAATATAGATTGCAGAACACATTCAAAGCATCAAGGGTAAGGCAAAATGAGGACCTCTTCAACATGTTGGCAGCATCTTCCGATCCACTTATTTCTTCCCTGCGGCATGTGAAGTCAAGAATAGAGTTAGAAAATAATTATAGTTTAGAAATGGTTAGTCTTTTAGACATACCTTCTCTTACGAACTGTGATGAATATTTTACAGAAAATTGAAAAAATAAATTTAAAAAAAAAATATTTTTTTTTTAATTTGTTGGGTAATAATTTAAAACATAAAACCCAAAAAAAAAAAAAAAAACAATCTAAAAATTTAAAAATAATTTTTTTTAGTTACCATAAAATTGATTTTTCTACTAATTTGAACTTTGATAACCCATTATTAGGCCCCTACAGAGCGTAGCACCCGCTCATTTCATAGGCTGAACAGTTATCTATCATATGCTGTTTAAACTGTTCAATTATCTTAATCGGTTCAAAAGATATGATTTTTGCAACGAAAAAACTCAAATGGCGCCACTGTGCGTCGTCAACCGTCAAACTGTAGTTATCTCCCTCTATCACATGCAAAATGCAACCCTCAACTGAAATAGCTGATTGCCTACCGTCAACCGTCCACCGTCAAGACTAAATAGACCATTACAAAAAAACACTGACCAGGTAAAAAATTACACAAAAAGTACTAGCAATAAAGCATAAAAAGCAGGCGTCGTCTATCCGTTAGCTTCCTTAAGCTGAGCTAATAATTTAAATCATTATCAAAAATGAGAGCTAAAGTTAATGTTCAGTTTTTGTTTTCAACAAATTAGATGAGCTTAATTTTGAATATTTTTATTAGCTTACGGCTAAAGACAGGTGTGTAATGTGGTGTTGTCAACGCAAAAAAGAGGAGGTTATAAATAGATTCAAAATTAAGTGACAAAAACTGATAAAGCGTGATCTATTTATTTACTAAAAACTTAAATAATTAATTCATAATTTCTACTACAGATTTAAAATTGGAGGTCTTGTTACCCAGGAAAATCCTCAGTAAAAGCTATAGTTCCAATATTGCTTTATGTAGAAAGACTGGATTTATTTACCGTTACTAACAAACGATTTTCGAGGGTGTCTTCTGTAAGCCGATTTCTGTTTTTCGATATTGTTTTTATGTTTTACTTTTTACAAAAAATCACCTTATGGAAGTTGCACCACATTTGACATTCATTAATAATAGCGGTTTAGAAATATTCCTATACGCAATCGACATACGAGTGTATTGTTACAATTATGTATATAAATCTTTATTTAGCAAAACAGAGGAAAATTATAGAATTTATATGCATAGAATACATTTGTTTTGACTGTTTACGACTTAAAAAAATTAAAAGAGATAAAGTTAACAGTCCTACAAATAATAAAAGCCATAATTGGTGTATTCGTGAACTGTTGTTTATCGTTAATAATGGATTCTCTTTTATTAAACTGAAAAATCGTTCACGTTTTTGCAGTTTTTGTCACATAATTTTCAGTTAATTTTTGCGTTGACAACAGCGAACATTAGACACATTTTCGGCTGTACATTCATCGTCAGCTTATTTATCCAACAAAAAACACTCAGCCTATTTTGTTTTTTAAGTTGCTTAAAAAAGTATTTTGGGTTTCTGCTTACTGTGGTTGGCTGTATGCGCATTAATAAAAATATTCGGATATTAGCTGAGCTCATTTGTTCAAAACAAAAGCATAAGCTTTTATTTGCGATAAAGGTTAAAAGCATTAGCTCAGCTTAAGAAAGCCAACGGTTAGCCGACACCTGTTTTTAAAGCCTGTTCATTAGCCCGGATCATAAAAATAAATTTTTGAAAGAATTTGGTAAAATGTGTCTTAATATACTTATAGCACTGATAATGTTAGAGAATAGCAAAATACATTAGAGTTATACTTTCCATTTTTTATTTGTAAGATTTTAGAATGTTACTGATTCCCAGCTATAGAAATTTATTAGCTGTTTTATTCATCTGTAATTTTTAACTCAAACTACAAATATCTATCAAAAATTAAAATGTAACGTTGGTGTACAAGACATTCTTTTTTGCAATTAAACGATATTTTGTAAAGACATTTTTAAAGATTTCAATGGAAAAAAAGTATTTCAAAGTGTTAGAGAGTCACGGTTAAAATTACTGAATTTAGCGTACTTTAAAGCAACTTTTTTGAAATTCCCCATTTAAATATATAAAGTCAAAATTTGTTATGCTTAGTTCATAGCCGGATTTGAGAGCACACGCAAAGAAAAAATAATATGTTCTCTGCAATAAAAGTATGTTAGTCGCAACCATAGTATTGTTTTTTAATTGCGACAGTATTAATATTGTTAAAATGTAACAGTAGTATTATTGCCAAATTTAAAAATGAAACTATGGTTGCAGCAACAATATAAATATAGTTGGTGCGACAAAAGTATTGTTTTTTGGGTTTTATGTATGATTGTAATTTTTCTTAATTTGAATATGGGTTTTACAACAATGTTATTGTTACGAATCTTATGAAATAATAATGGAAATCAAAATTTTCCAAACAAACAGTTTTGGATTTGTTTAACTGAATCATTTTTAATTAAAACGCTTACGTTTTTTTAAATTGATTTTTTTCTTCTGTTTAATAAACACTCCTATTATTTTAAATTTAATGTAATTTTAGTTTATTTACTTATTAAAAATCTCTATTGTTGACAACATAAACCAATCCTAATAAATAATTTTGAGGACTATATTATGGTTGAGTGGGATCATACTATGGTTGCTTGTGAACCATACTATAGTTGTTAGATTCATACTACGGTTGTATGTCAAACATACTATTATTGTGAGGACCATAATATGGTTGTGGGGATCATAGTATGGTTGAGTGTGAATCATACAATGGTTGTGAGGATCATAGTATGGTTGAGTGTGAATCATACTATGGTTCTGAGGATCATAGTATGGTTGTGTGTGAATCATACTATTGTTGTGAGGATCATAATATTGTTGTGCCACAACCATATACCTAACAATAGTATGAAGCCCTTCGAATATTGTCACCCCAACCATACTTTTTTTCTGCGTGCATGCTTCCATTGAACATTTCATTCAATAGTTACTAAAAAATATTAAAAAAAAGAAGTCGAAAAACTTTAAGCTGCAGACAGTGGTGACTACGGCTTCAGTGAACGCTACTTTAACTTCAGCAGAATGTGGTTTAACAATGATCAGCATCTATGCATTAAAGAACAGGCAGATTCCCATTAAACGAGAAATACCCGCAATAGAATATTACACCGAACAAAGCCAACACAATCCCGCTGATTTCTGATTTCTTATCGCTTGCCATATGCTGTTTTTGTTTATTTTTTACTGTTTTGATTTTTCATCACCCTTGGAATTTTTGAGGTAGTAAGCTTTCATCCCATATAAAATAACTAAAAACAAATTGATGATGCAGAAAAATATTAGGATTTTTAAACATTCGCTTGCAGCACACAAATTTCAAAATGTAAAATAATAATAGAATTTTTCAAATTTCACTAGAAGCAAAATTTGTTTTTTACTTGTTAATGCAAATTTTTTCTACAAGTTCTGTAGCGTTTTTGCACATTCCATTTGTAGCGATTTTTGCTTCGGAACAGTTGGCGGCACTAAATCGTATCGCGTGCTTTTTGAATATTTTTTTGTTTCTGTTGAATAAAATGTTCAAAACGATTTTTATGGAACAACAATGCATATAAATACACGTTAAAATATTGTTCAAAATGTGACCCGGAATTGAATTTTCGAGTAGTTTATTTTTTGTTGTTTTCAATTATAAAGTATAATCCATATTCAGCCGCACTCTAGTTAGAACTTCGTTATGTATGCATATAAATCTGCGAAATATCAGAAGTAATATCGTTTAAAGGTTATCATATTTTAATCGAAATACGTCAAAAAAAGATATTATTGACTACCGTTAATATCTCCAATTTATGATTCCAGACAAAAGATAATACTATAACATGATTAAATACAAAATACTAAAAAATATCTGATCATTTAGACATCCGAAATGCTGGAAATTTATTTTGCTGGGATATGGCAGACACGCTGCATCGACCATGTTTTTTTTCTATTGCAACTACAACCAACAAGGTCGTTGCAATGCAATTTCAATTTTGTTATTGCTTCGCTAAATGTGGCGCCTTTTTGCGTGGCCAATGGCCATGTATGATTTCGTATGCAATATTCGAACCGACCCAAACAAACTACGGCAAAGATTACTCGTAAAAGTGACCTGCCTACACTAGGTGGACTTCAGTTTGTGGCCATTTTTAAAACTAGACACTTTTCTTTCATACGTCATACCTTTGTGGTGGTTATTGTCGGGATGGCGACGACCTCGTATATGTATGCGCTTTACAACCGACATATAATTGTCGCCGGAACTGCTGCCGGCACTACATTTCATGTGATGTATACTAAAGGACACAATGTTTTTGACATTGAATAGCTTCCGAAGATTATCGATATTCTCTTCGTATTCGTGTTCACAGGCCATTGCGATTTTTGTTGAACTTGATCCTGCTTTACCCCCGTTGGCCGTTACATAACCTCACATTTGAGAAATGATAACCGTTACACAAACATAACCGACGCTCAATTAAGCACACACTAACTGAGCTAAAATGCTGTTGGATTTTTATAATCATGCACAGAAATCGAACCTTGGATTAGTGCATATTCTTCCCCTTACTCAGCAATTTCAGTGCAACATCTATGTAATATATATCTGTGTCGTCCGTCCGCCGCCATGAAACGTTCAAATTTTAAATATTACTGCTTACTACGAAATGTTCCACAAACACAATTTCACTTTTACTTTTGTTACTGTTGTGTTGTTAACAATTGTCGTTCTATTTCGCTGACACGATTTGGATTTTTCGCTTGATTTCGTCACACATATAGCGTATGCTACTAAATCTCAATGTCACAAAGCCGAAATCGATAATGGCACTATTTATTGCCTTTCTCCTCTCCACATCCCATGTACGATATGTCAAGGCGGCCCGGCCCGTTTCGCCCGAAAACGTTAACCGATTAACTTAAAACAAAACGGTGCAAGTAATTCAAAGCAAGTCCGTCTACGGGAACTATGAGCACATATTGCTTTTGCAAAAGTCAGTCGACAACTAAAAAATTGCAATTGCACTTGCATTGCAGTTGTCTTGTTTGTTGTGGTCGGTCGCACGCAAAACAACAGCCACACAAAAAAGACGGCAACGAAAGTTTGATAGAAGAAAACTCGCGGACGTTGATTTGCGTTGGCTTTGAGTGACGCTATAGAAACATAAGTTTTATAAAATCCTTGGCTATATGTACATGATTTTAACAGGACGGTGCCACTTGCTCGACATCGCACGAAACAGAGACCGTATTATGAACGAAGTTCCTAGTTATGAGATTTGTTATATACTTATATAAGTATATACGTACATTTTAATAACGGTTGCAGAATTCAAATATTCGATTAATGATGGTCTAAAAGCGATTGGTAAAACAAATAAATATTAATACTAGTAATATATCATGTTATTAAACTTTATACTGTCGCGGAAACTAACATCTTATGCTAGATACGCCCGAGACAACCGCAGAGTAACGTGTTGCAGCAACGTGTTTTGTTTGTTCACAACACACGTGGCGACTATCGCCACAACTTCAGTGCTGTGTTTAGCTGCTGGAAGGAAGAGGCACAATCGGAAGAAACGTATGCTTTTTTCTCAGATTTTTATTTTTCTATTTTTCAAGAGATATGTCCCATAACTCTCTCAAATTCGTGTCGTGTTCATAAAGTATTTATTAAATACCCTTTGCAGATGAATGGATGTAACCGATATTTATCATTCCGTTCCAACACCTCGAAATATTGATCCGAGACCCTATAATGTTTATACACGGAGAACAAACTATGTTTGCAAAATAACATATTTTTGGAGCATGCCCCAAAACATTAACATATTTGCAGAAATTAACCCAGAATTTATGTTATTCCTCAAACATAGGAAATTGCAGTACGTATGCTGAAATAAAAACATTTAAATGTTTGTAGCAACATAAGTTTATACGTTGTCGTCACCGTTTTTGAGTCAACGTCAACTCGGGTCGCCGTCACTTCAACACCAATTTGGTGTTCCGGAAGGACGAAGTCTGTTTTGAAAAAAAAAAACATAAAAAAACCTTTAGTTTTGTTATTTTAGACGGGAAATTATACAATTTTTACTGCAAATTTGCACAAGTGCTGAAAAAAAGATACCAACGTGCAACGACTTTATAAAAAACAGCCTTACTTTATCACGGAGTCTCATTTACAATATTTTCGCAAACAATCGAATTATCTGCTACATTAAATTTAACCCAGGGATATTACAATCGTTTGCAGATTTGCGACAGCTTTCTCTAGCTTGCTGAGTGGAAATTGAAAACCTGTTGCAATTTTATTTCATTATTTCTTTGAAGTACTCTTTCTAGCACAGGATTGTTACTAAACACTTTAAAAATTGGTTCGCGTTAGTAATTATATACATACATAATTCTTTTCCCGATTTTTCTGCTTTTTCTTCTTTGAACACTTCGAAATATTTTCCAGTCGTCGCTTTAACGGGGCGACAAAAACAGAGTTGTCTCAACACAATGTCGACGTCAAATTTGCCTACGGAATACCAAATATGTGACAGTAGAAAACAATCATTGACGACAACGCCTTCTGGAATATTTGGTATCCCTTCTGGAATACCAAAATACGAAAGTAGACGTCGTGTTGCGTCGACGACAACGGGAATAGGGCTGAATTTGAACATATTTTTCTCGCCGTGTACATGGTATGATGAGGAAAATGCAAACATACGTGTGTGTTTTTGCAGCTACACTACAGTCAGTGTTAACCAAAATAGTAGACAACAGTGTTGACTTGGAGACACTTGAACCCAGGCTTCCTATAGTCGGATATATCACTGTGTGTTTAAGAAATGCGTATGTACATATGTTTGATTAACAGCTATAATTCAGTGTGAATTCCGTGTAAATCTGCAGGAGTGAAATATTTCATGCACCGCTTTCGGAAGCCAATACGCTTGAGTGCTTCTTTCGACACTTCGAATATAAGTACATGCCTCGCCCAACGAGCGTCACATTGTACGAGTATTTTCATGCCCAGAATATCAAGAGAATCCGATTGTTCGATATCCATACCATCGATGTCCTAAACAGCATCTTGGTCTTTCGTATGCCACAACTTGGCAAATTTTACGGAAGAATTTGATATTAAGGCACTGATGCGCATGCGTGTAAGCAGAATATAACGAGGTTTAATTTGCAATGCAAACTGTTACCAAAGAAAGAAACGCGTGCCTCCGATTTGTACGATGACTTTTTCCCATTATTCATTTGAGAACTTTTCGTAAAGTCTTGAGTACCTAAACGATGACTTTCTGCATACAATCATGTATGAACGGTTCTGACGTTTTGTTAAACAATTTTCTTTTGTTGTGAATTCGTAGCAATATAAATTTAACCATTATTCACATTTTTTATGTTGCAATTGTATTTATTTTGTGTACAAAATTAATTTTACATGTCAAAACATTACGAGTATAACCATACGAACGAGATAAAAAGAAAAATCGAAAGTTTCCACGAATTTTATTATTGCGACATTTTTGCTATGGCTGACTTCGTAACCCCTTGCAGAATGCCATGACTACTCACTGAGGGTTAAAGGATGTATAAGTATAATTAATATCTGCCCATCACGCCGTCATCCATGCAAAATGTGGGAATCATAGCTTAATTCGTTTGACCGCTAACATGCTTTCAAAAGACATACGAGCGAACATGGCTAGATCGTCTTAGAATTTAACGACGATCAATCATACTCCGATCAATATTTTGTGATGTTGCAAACGGAACGACAAATTTAGTATACGAGTATTATCCACCCTTTGGCGGAGAGTATTATGCATCGGCCGAAGACCGGCCACGATGTAATGAGTTTTCATAACGATACATATGGGATTGATCAGAGAATCAATCTCACAGGGAACATAGGTGATACATGGAAGAATAGTATTTGGTTGATATGGTGAAAGGTGAAAAATATTTTGGGCCTTACGCTCGGCAAAAAGATGTTTGGCACTATGTCGGTGTTGATATTACTGTGGTTCTAAAAACATTGGGACATTTCAACCGAGAGAATTCTCTAAAAAAGGCACTGCATCCATGGATGATGTAACTCTGCTTTTATGGACATTATGTTACTTAAAAGTTATCTTTCTTGGTAATGTCTATAGACATTATATTCTTAGACGCTATTACATGCCACTGCTTAACTTTTCCTTACTTACTTATGGAGCTATTCACAGCAGGTCTAGCATTTGGCCCGCTTCGAGCTTGTGCGCATGACCTTCAGTGGGTTTTACCGAGATTCCTCATGCCTTATTGCTAGTGGTCCTCCTGAATGAGCTTTGGGTGTCCAACTCTGGTGGGTGCACCCACCGTGCCGAAGCATTTTTTTACTATTTGTATATCCTGAAATCGTTACATACTGCTCAGTGTTTACTCCTTGTCGATATTTGCTATTACAGCATAAGCGTTCTACTTTCGTCCTGTGAAGGCGGGCTTTATTTTTTAGGTGTTTGTTTAACCCAAAGTAGCCCTTATAGATTCCTTGTTTTATGTTGAATATGACGTCAATTTCTTTTTTTATGGCGGATCCGAGATAGACTACCAATTTGTGTCAACTACCCAGCATTCTGTCTTGAAAATTCTAGCAATCGCCACGCGAAAATCGAAATCTTGTGGAAAGCTATAGGGTTCCGGCGAAACACATGATCCTGTTAACAAAAAACTTAATCAATCGGCGGGTTTGAGATCCTTGCATGAGATACATGTGACAATGCCGATGAACTGATGGCTTCTGCTAGAGGAAAGTAATAGTATGATATCTATTGGAATTGTTCAAGCCCAGTGAAGGTTAATTCTTTATTAAAATTAGCGGTTTCAAATGAGAACAGTGCCTTAAGAAAACTCTAACTGTTTTGATAGATGCCTCCGTCGTGCCAATCTCACTACTGGTATGAAAGTATTTTAATGATCTCGGCTATACTCACTCTGATATCATATTTTTGACTTAGAACTCTAAAAAGACAATTACTATCTTATGCGAGGGAAATACCGAATTCAGACAGGACAAGGCAGTGGAAACAGGTAAGCTCTATCGAAAAAACCGTCACTTTGGAAGAATATATAAGTACCTAAACTGTGTTGTTAAAAAATGTTTTAAAAATGATTTCGGGCAAGTGTAACATTCTTGCCGGCACATTTTTGAATAAATATGGACCAATGATATCCTTTACCCATAGAGCACACCAAACAGTGACTTTTTGAGGATGTTAAGGCGTCTCAACAATGGCTTGTGGATTTTCATTACTTCAAATTCGACAATTTTGGTTATAAACGTAGCCATTCAACCAAAAGTGAGCTTCATCGCTGGACAATTTTTTTTTGTAAAAATCAGGATTGGTGGCCATCTCGTTTTGGGCCCATTCTCCACGATTTGCAAACGTTGTTCCGGACAAGCCAAACTGAGCATAAATCAAGTGACAGCTGTCAAAAAGACCAACTCCGAAAAAAGAGTGGCCAGATTGAAAACCACACGTTCGTCCTGTTATGTCAGCGTTTAATGTTTGATCAGCTGTATAAAGATGGGCTAAAAACAACACAGAAATTTGTTTTGGATAGTTTTGAGGAGCAGTGGATGATTGTTTACCTTTAACCTGTGTAGAGAGTGCCCGCATACATTTTTCGAACTAAACATGGCTAGCACAGATAGGTGGGTTTTTTGATGTTCTGATCATTTAGCTTATCATAAATTCGAATTGATTTATTTATGGTTCCACTGGTGTTATTTGGAATTCTCTTCTGAGTTTGATCTTCTCTTCACTCATTTATGCTTTTTGCCATGTTTTCAATTTCTATACTCACTTTAGTTCCAGCAGCTAACCCTTTCTGATTGAGTCTTTATTTTTTTAAGCATTGCTTCACTAATGAAATAAGCATCAGAAACTCTTGTAACGGCATTTTCGTTTCTGAGGAAATAACCTTCCTTTTCATTGGTTTCTCTTTTATATCTTTCAACATAATATTGAACAACATTAAGCTTAGTTAGAGATCACATTGAAGAAATATGTTATAAAATTACTTGAATAAGTAAGTAATTGAATGTATCCTACGAAAATCGTTTACATTTTATAATAACCTTTACATATTTACATATTTTATAATTACCTTCATTGACACGAAACTCTAAAAAATCTTGCAAAAAAAGTGTCGTGTAAATCGAGGTACAAGTGTAAGTATACTTGTATATCGTCTGAATCGTCGTAAAATTCTTTGATGATCTATAAATGTAAAAAGCAAACTACAGGTCACTATTTCAAAGCTAAGTAGCTGAAATTTTGCAGAAACATGTGTTGATGGATTGAAAATAGGCCAGATCGGTCAAGACGTACAAATTTCCCCCTCACAAGGATTGGATCAACCTGTGGAAAATCAAGAAGACCGAACTTATAAACACAATATCTCCTGAACTATTTGATATATAAGGCTGATATTTGGAACATTTGACATTGGAATTCAAAAAATCGTATTTAAGGCGAAACGAATTGACCGATCAAAACATCCTGGAGGAAAAGTGCGAGGTACAACGCACCCAACTCCATTCCCTCTCTCCACCATCTATACAAATTTTATTTTTGGCTTTAATCATTAACCGATTATTAAAAAAATCTCCAGTATGAAATCAATGACAAGAAAATTTTTATAAACCAGTCGAAACCCAGCGCTTCTACAGAAATAAAATGAAGTAATATATTTGGTATAATTTGTATACTACCATCTACTGAATTTGGAGGTTTTCCAACACACATAAATGGACGTAAAATTCAAGATGTTTTATACGAAGCATCATTAATTTATCAGTTCCTTTACAGTTCAAAGTTATTATTAAAGCTTGAAATATACTCGTATTATGTGTAGATTTGAAACAATTTATTTGCTTATTACTGTGCTCATTAAAGCGCTTAAAAAAAGGACATGGAACCGCCCACTTTTCGCCAAGACTTATTTCTTTACGCACCAATATTATATATTCCAAATCTGATGTTCCGTATTAAAACCTATTTGTATCGGCTGTAAAAAAATACTGATAATTTTGTCAAATTTTTGATTTTATTAGAAAGGTTAAACTTTGACATTTAATTATGAAACACCATCCGATGGGATTTCGCTTCGCCCAATGGGCTGAAGATTTTTTAGCAGGAAATGGAGAATTGAATTGTAGAATTATTTTTTCAGATGAAGCTCATTTCCATGCCATGACTATGAAGATGCCAATGCATCCACAACGAGTCACTGTTTGGTGTTGATTTTGGGCTGGCGGCATTATTGGGTCATTTTTCTTCGAAAATGAGCAAGAAGCCGCCGTTGAACATTACCGTGTAATACTTAACGAGTTTTTGAGTTTTCAAAGCATCCAGAGACACTTCAAGCGCTCAAACATGAAGTCGAAAATACCATTGAAGAGATTCGACCCGAAACAATCGGAAACGTACTGAAAAATTGGGTTGATAGGATGAGGTACTGCCGAGCCAGTTGTGGTAGTCATACGATCGTATGAATGATATTGTGTTCCAGTATTAAATGACAAAGTTTAACCTTTTCAATATAACCATAAATTTGTAAAAATTATAAATACTTGTTTTAGAGTCAACTTAAATTTAAAATTTTAAATGGTATATTGCAAAATTGTATCCGTGTATACTCTGTGAAAATTGTTTGGCCCACAACAACATACTATGTTTATTTTAAGCTTTTTTTAAAAAAGGGGCGTGTAACACCTACTTCTCCACAAATCGTTTTTCTTTACACACTTATAGTATATTATTTCATGAGATACGGTCCATTAGTTTGGTCATAAATTCGGGTTTAAAAGGAGGCGTGGCACAGCCCACTTTTATTTTATTATTTGTTAAAATTTTTAAGGCTATATCTGGTGAAATAAAACCGATTGGACAAAATGTTCATATTGTACTGTAATGCATGATAAAGGGTATATAAGCTTCGGCACGTCCGAACCTAATTTGTCCACTTGTTCAAAATCAATAAAACAGCTCAGCTTTCTTTGTACTAGAACCTGAACGCAGAGTAAAACTTCCCGTGTTCCTTACCCATCATAAAACTTCCATTGATTTTTCAAAATGTTCATATAAGTGTACGAGTCAATATTCACTAGACCTTTCGGCATACCTTTCCTTGGCATAACTATAAACATGAGTTTCTGGACATGGGGACAAATGAGGAGGTGACAACTGATATTGGCATTTTTCGCTCGAGAAGTTAGCGTCTTATATCAAGATAACGCTATCTCAATGCCAAGGATGGGTGGGAAAAGGAACCCGCCTACGTAGAAACCTGGTATGAATAAGCAGAGAAAGTGGACCGCTTGTATTCTGCCAAGCATTCGTCTAAGAAACTTTATTGCGGTCATCACTGGTCACAGTCTTCTAGCGAACAGGCTAGGAAACTGCGTCTCCCATGCAATGTCGTCTGTGGAGTTGCAACAATGAATAGGAGAAGGTGGAAACTGAATATCTTTCCTGCCACTGTCCGTCTTTTGTGGACTTAAGGCGGAAAGTTTTTGGTGTACAGAACCAAGCAGAAAAATCCTATCTTTTTGGTGGTTATTTGGACAGGATTCACACCTTTATTATGGTCATGATCAGATAGCATAGGAGGAATTTTTCGCGACGAAAAACGCCATCACAAGGGAGCCTACTCATGGCTCCAAGTGAGCTGCACTTCGGGCGACTACCAATTAAACCTAAGCAAATCTAAAGAAGACTGGTCCTAATCTCAACAAGGCCATTCAATGCTTTCAGTCCGAATTTATTTAACCGGATTTCCAAACGTACCTTTGGACAGAATATAACTGCCTAACCCATAATCTCAAATCAAAATAAAAGCCAATGAAAGGCAGACCCACTATCTTTCTGACGACTGTTAGTGGGTCGCTCGTTACCATTCGGCATTATGGTTCAGGCAGTTAATTTGTGTCTTTAGGCGTGTTCTATTGGTACTCGCCTATTAAACGAGTAAGTGGTCGCTAAGGCGACAACATCAAAACCTTAAGAGATATTTTTTAACTTTCTAGGTATACAATACCAATGTCCTCTTAGAAAAAAAAATAAAAATGTAAAACAATGTATTCCTACTACTTCGTCTAGTTACAACGCTTAAAAATACGTGCTCGATTCCACGCTTATTATATTTTGGAAATTTTTGCTAGAAAAACACTTTTATTCCCGAATATTTTTCGAATTATCGGTTACGTTTCTGTGCCACTGTACTTATACATATTGAACGATGAATGAATATGCCGTTGTTAAGGTGTCCGTCCAATCAAATGTGTACGCATTTAATGCAACTTGAATGTGCTCGTGTGTGTATGTTCAGCTGCGTCTATTGTTGATTTTTTGTTGTTTTTTTTCGGGAGCAGCGACAGCGGCGTTGCACTTGAAATACTGAACTTATCCTTGAAAGTCACCGCAACTGAATGTGGACAAGTGTGTGCTGCTACAAGTGTACTTGCAAGTGTGTGAACGTACATTTGGACACACACACACACACATTTCACAGCTCCGGGCAGACTCGTGAATGTGAGTTGAGACAAGACGAATACAATTGCATTGCACTTGGTTTATTTAACTAACATGCATAGATGTGTAGTACATGCTATGCATTCCTACACAAGTATCCGTACATAAGGCCGGAGCGTGTTTGATTTCTATTTAAACTTATTATTCAGCATGCTGGTTACTAACTTCCGGCTTTAGTTGTAACCTAAACTTATGTTCCACGAATGCAATAGCCTGTAAACCTCTATTAGATGAATATACACTTCTTTTATACGATGACATAAATCGCAAAATTATGGAGCGAAATAAAAATTCTGTGTTTTAACGATTTTTCGCGATTTAAAATTTGTTACGAATGTTTGGAATGCTTATTGTACCAAATCACGATATGATAAACTTATTGTACATTGAACGTTTTGCAATATTTTTGGCAACACTAACAAATATTTGATTATTATTGTAAGCAACGCAAGATAAATATCAATAAGTTAAAACGCCTTTTATTTCCGCCAGGCTGAACCTCCACCGTCCCTAAGCTCTAAATACACAAAAAATGGTACCTATCCCTAATTCATCCCTAATTTTAAAATTACTCTTATATTGAATACCCGTATGTCCATATTGACTACTTAAGGCCAGTTTGGACTGTGTGGGAGGTTTTTTGGGTCACATGAGCCAAAAAGTCCAGCACACGCAGGGAAAAGATATGGTTACTATATGGTCACCACAAAAATAATATGTTCTCTACAATAAAAGCATGTTCGTCGCAACAAGAGTATTTTTTTTCAATTAAATTTTGACAACAGTATGATTGCGGCAATATTAATATTGTTGAAATGTAACAATAGTATTATTGCCAAATTTAGAAATGAAAATATGGATGTAGCCACCTCATAAACATGGTTGGTGCAACAAAAGTATTGTTGTTTAAAATTTACGTTAACAATAATATGATTACGGCAATTATACAGTATGGTTGCGACTATGAACATAATACTGGTTTTATAGAGCATATATGTATGTGGGTGCGTATGTTTTTTTGATATACCAAAACACATACACAGGATACAGTGCATGTTTGTTGTCCATTATAAAAAAACAACAACAATCGGAAGGTAGTTCGAGGGATTTTTATTGTGTTTACTTTGCTCGGTGAAACACACTACTACCGGCTGGTTCTTGTATATTAAAAATCTGCCTGCACTTATGTATATAGCCACTGATCATGGTTTAATTACATTCGTTACTTGGGGTCTACGGATGTTGAAGTAGCATTCACCCCTGCTGGCAACTGAAAGTATTTTCGACTGCAGTTGGAATATACGAGTATATTTTTGTTTCTTGAATGAAATATTCAATAAAAACATGACCTCAAATCTGGCTATGAACTAATTGTAATGCAATTTTGAAAAATTTGCTTGATAAAAATCTCTGTTTTTGAATAACAAACAACATTACCCAATCCTAATAAATAATTTTAGGGATCATAGTATGGTTGAGTGAATTATACTATGGTTGTAGGTATAATAGCATGGTTGCGTATGAATCATACTATGGTGGTGAGGATCATACTATGGATGTATGAGAAACATTCTATGGTTGTGAGGATGATGATATGGTCGAGTATGAATCATACTATGATTGTGGGGATCATAGTATGGTTGCGTGTGAATCATACTATCGTTGTGAGGATCCTATGGTTTTATAAGAAACTATTGTTGTGAGGATAATAGTATGGTTGTGGAGATCATAGTATGGTTGAGTGTGAATCATACTATGTTTGTGGGGATTATAGTATGATTATGTGTGAACCATACTATTGTTGTGAGGATCATAATATTGTTGTGCCACAACCATATACGCAACAATAGTATGATCCTTTTCGAATATTGTTACCCCAACCATACTTTTTTTCTGCGTACAACTATGCCTTTTTTGCGGTATTAAGTGCGTCCCCACGAACAGTACCCATTTTACCAGAATATTATTTACTAAGTAATAATTTAAAAAAATGTGTAATTTTTACCGAGGTTCCCTTAGTTCCTTAAAGGAAAACTTTTCCCATTTACAAACTCAAAATCTTATGACCAAAAACTACGTGTATCATCATGCAAAGTTACAGGATCTTCGGTTGATTCGATTGACCGCTATGGTGCTTTTAAAAGACTCACGGACTGGCGGGCATGTCTCGATAGTAAACGTATTAAAAACCATGATTTACGGATATGCGGCTAAATTGAACGAACACTGCTGCGACCAGGTGCATCTATCCAACTGGCGAATGTCCTCCAAAAGCACAAGGATGACATTGGCGCCATTAAGAACGGGACAAGGCAATAACAAAATTAATAACTGTGATATACGAGTATATTATTGCTGGGTAATTCCAAAGTTGTTCGAACAATCACCGAATATTGACCACCTCCATTTGAGAATACATATATTCAAGGCAATCGGTTTGGCAGTTCATAATGCCAAAGTCAGTTGACATTTCTGTTTAGAAAAGACCTTCCCAATATCCACCATTTTGTCGAAATTCTTAAATTCACCACAAATAAAAAGTCAAGCACTGTGATTATGTCCAGGGTACTTTAAGCGATCTGTCAAAAGGTTAACATAGCTTAAATCTTTATACACTATCTAGACAAAACTTCGAACAATCTCCGGTTGTCGTCCTTGAAATACGACAAGCGTTATTATGTCTAAATTACGACAAAATGAACACTAGTAGGATTCGGCAATAACAACCGTAATAATGGAGATTGTTTTTGTAAGACTTTTTTGAAAATTGTTGGCGGTAACACTGATGGAGAGTGCCATCGAGTCATGCTGACTGCATTTTTGTTTCCAAGAATTTATCGGCTAAACATTAATGGCATTTGCACGCAGAGAAAAGATATGGTAACAAAATGTCACGGCCACAATAGTATGTTCCCTGCAATAAAAGTATGGTTGTCGCAACCATAGAATTGTTTTGGCAATATTAATATTGTTGAAATGTAACAATAGTATTTTTGTCAAATTTAAAAATGAAAATATGGATGTAGCAACAATACAAATATGGTTGGTAGGAAAAAAGTATTGTTTTAATGTGTTTTTATAAGCGTGTAGCAAAATCGTATTTGTTTTAATGTAATAAAAGTAATGATAATTAATTATTTCAAAACAAACTACGGATTAGTATAACTAAATTATATTTAATTAATGATTTTTTTTACTGTTAAGTAAATCACTCAAATATTAAGAGTATAATTTATTTTTACATAACTTACTTAATAAAATTCTCTATTGTTGAATAACAACTTGTCATTTTTTACAAAAAATGTTGTTAGGATCATACTATGGTTGTACGTTAAACATACTATGGTTATGAGGATCATAATATGGTTGTGGTGATCATAGTATGGTTGAGTGTGTATAATAATATGGTTGTGGGGATCATGGTATAGTATAAATTTATTGTCGTGAGGACCATAATATTGTTATGGGGATCATAGTATCGTTGTGTGTGAACCATACTATTGTTGTGATGATCATAATATTGTAATGCCACAACCATATAACCAACAATAGTATGATGCTCTTCTAATATTGTTACCCCAACCCAACCCCTTTTTTCTGCGTGTGGCTCCAACAAGACGGCACAACAGTGCGCTTTACAATCGATTTATTTTAAAATTATTTGGTGACAACTTTATTTCCAGAAGTGGTCCAGTTCACTGGTCTACTCATTCGTGCGATTTAGCGGCCTGGATTACATTTTATGGGACTATGTTAAGTCATTGATTAAAGCCGAAAAACCAGCAACTCTTAAAGCATTAGAAGTCACCATTGACGCCATACAGCAAGATTTATTGGAAAAAGTCGTCAAAAATTGTACTGATCGAATTGATCATGTAACTCGTAGCTGCGACGGACATATTCCGGAAATCATATTTTAAAATTAAAGCCTTGAAATAATCTACGACAATATTTTTGCTTTTAATTATCATTTTTAGATCTGAAGCTCCAACTATAAGTACCATGGAATAAGTTGCCTAGTATCCCTCACGTATAAAATACTATCGACAATATCATATACCTGATGAAAGCCTAAACTCTACGTACTGATCCAACCGCATTAGGCCGACTATATCAACCATCGATCACATCTGCACACAGCTTCAATTTCTGGAAAAGCCCTCGAGCAGGAAATCGATACATAACCTTTAGCGTTGGACACTCCGATAAGAGATGCATTTTTTGAAACCATGTTTGCGAGTTGGATAACATCAAAAAAACGACTCTTTAGGATGACAATTTATTTGTATATGTCAATATTTTATAGCGGTAGCTTCTTTTGACCTTATATATGTAAATATCTATATATAAATGGTCGCCTTTTTTGACAACATGGGCTTTATTTGTGAATTTGCAGTCGCAGTAAAATTTTGTTTAATTCGAGTGCCCATATTTACTATTGACCGGTTTAAAAATCTATGTACTCGTATCTATGTAAATCTATGTAATCATTCAACTGATGGTGTTGAATTAGAAAGGCAATAAAGTGAGGAGTGTTTTAGACCATTGACAAAATGTACTAGGCACATTCTGCACGCAGAGAAAAAATATGGTTACTGCATGGTCACGGCAATAATAATATGTTGTCGGCAATAAAAGTATGTTCGTCGCAACCATATCATTGTTAGCTGAATTTAGTTTTGACAATATTATAATTGCTGCATTATTAATATTGTTGAAATGTAACAAATTTAAAAATGAAAGTATGGTTATAACAACAATATAAATATTGTTGGTGCGACAAAAGTATTGTGTATTGCGTTTTATGTTAACAATAATAAGATTACGGCAATCATACTGTATGATTGTAATTTTTCTTCATTTAAATATGCTTTAAGAACAAATGTTATTGGTTCCGATTTAATGCAATAATATTACTTTTTATCGAAATTAAAATTGTTTAATCAAGCTGCTTTGGCTTTGTTTAACTGAAATATTTTTAATAAAAACGCTTACGTTTATTTAAACTTATTTACTTACTGTAAAACAAATCACTCTTATTATTTTGAACTTAATGTATTTTTTTAATAACTTTTATAATTCAAATCTATTGTCGACCACTAAAACAAACTCTAATAAATTATATTGGGGATCAAAGTACAATTGTGTGTGATCATACTATGGTTGTAGGGATCATAACATGGTTTCGTGTGAATAATATTATGGTTGTGAGGATCATACTATGGTTGTATGTGAAACATACTATGGTTATGAGGATCATACTATGATTGTGGAGATCATAGTATGGTTGAGTGTGAATCATACTATGGTTTTGGGGATCTTAGTATGGTTATGTGTGAATCATATAATTGTTGTGAGGATCATAGAATGGTTGTATTTGAATTATACTATTGTTCTGAGGATCATAATATTGTTGTACCACAACCATATACCCAACAATAGTATTATCCTCTTCGAATATTGTCATCACAACCATACTTTTTTTCTGCGTGTGTCCACGAAGGCAGTCGATTTTTACTTTTTCAAACTGACACAACAAAAACAAATAATTCTTGGCATAATCTGGAATCGCATCAACCATGGTGGGCATACAGCGCATTCAGCAACCAAGGTTCCATTAAGAAAAACCATACCGAAAAATGAACGGGTAACATTGCTTGTTTAATGGGATGTACTATGGCGTACAGGAAATCTCTAATGCTCTTGAGCATTATCTCAACGATAAAGAAAATTGCCAACCAATGGGTGGAGCTCTATTGATTATTGTTGGTGATTTTCGACAATCTTTTTCAGTTATTCCAAGATCAAAAACGTCCTCCGTACTAAATGCACGAGTAAGCTTCAAAGTGTCATAACTTTGGAGACACGTAGAGGCACTTTCATTGTCGACACACAATCGCCAAATGAGCGGTGGAAAACTTCCTTTTGATCCGACTACGTGAAATAACTTTGCCGCCAAACTGTGGCCAAATGCAGTCGTCTATTCAAAATATTGTTTAGAAAGTTGTTTTTTCGATATTACAAGCAATGTCAAAAATCATGATTGATTTTCCAATAGACTGACTGGCACAGGTAAAAATGAGGAACAAGCGGACAATGTATCCAATAGAGTTTCTTAACTGTTGGAACAAAAGTTTCATTTAAAAACTATGGCCACATTTTATTTATGCCAAAATCATCAGCAGCTAATGGAAAAGAGAAGTTGGGAAGATACCATGAATTTCAATGATTTTCAGCTAGCGCTTACATTTTTCTGTGTGTCTGGATTTTGCCATAACTAACAACATGGCTCGAGGGAAATAGCTAAGTGTTGCGGGTTTGAACTAAGAAAATTCCTGTTTTTCGCAGGGTCAATTATATGTTATTTGCTAGGAACAATTCCAAATATCAATTATCTGCTAGCATTAATATAAAAAAATTAAGAAATCTCCTTTTTTGTGCAGTAGCACGCGCCGGGTATCCACTTGTACAATATAATTATAATACAATGTGATTAACGTCTCTTAGGACCGAGGGGTATGATTACTATATGGTCAGGCAACAATAGTATGTTCTCTGCAATAAAAGCATGGTCGTCGCAACCATAGTATTGTTTTTTTTAATTTTATTTTGATGTTTGCGGCAAAACAAATATTGTTGAAATGTAACAATAGTATTGTTGCCAAATTTAAGAATGGAAATATGGTTGTAGGAACAATAGAAATATGGTTGGTGCGACAAAAGTATTGTGTTTTGGGTTTTATGTAAACAATAATATAATAACGGTAATCATACCAGCAAGATCGAACTTTTTTTTGATTTGACAATGTTATTTTTGCGAATCTTACGCAATAATAATACTTTTATATGTAAACTATTTTTTTTAAAAACAAACTACTTTCGATTAGTACAACTGATATAATTTAAAAAGGTAAATTTTATCTACTGTTAAAAAGCCACTCCTATTATTAAGAGTTTAATGTATTTCGACATTATTTACTTTATAAAAATCTCTATTGTTGAACAGTAAATTAACCCAATTCTTACAGAGAATTCTGGAGAACATAGTATGGTTGTGTGTGAATCATACTATGGTTGTGAGGATTATACTATGGTTGTATGTTAAACATACTATGGTTATGAGAATCATAATATGGTTGTGGGGATCATAGTATGGTTGAGTGTGAATAATACTATGGTTGTGAGGACCAAAGTATGGTTGTGCGTGTATAATTTTATTGTTGTGAGGACCATAATATTGTTGTGGGGATTATAGTATGGTTGTGTGTGAACCATACTATTGTAGTAATGATCATAATATTGTTGTGCCATAACCATATACCGAACAATAGTATGATCCTCTTCGAATATTGCCACCCCAACCATACTTTTTTTCTGCGTGTACATGAGCCGAATATACAAAACTTATACAAATAATTATGATATACTCGTATTGTGCACTAACTCCCTTAAAGGGGAACTTTTTTTATCTGTGCCTGTTTCGCCAGTTTGCAATCCCAAATAATTTATATCTAGGGTGATCCATCTAGAGGTATTTTTCTAGAACAAAATTATTGGCAATTTGAAAGAACATTTTATGACATTTATTTTTTGAAAAATAATTTCCTTCAAATGTATAATACAAGCATAATACAAGAAATGAGCGTTCGGTGAGAAACAGGAAGATCCACTGCTTTCGACCAAAATTTTGTTCAGTGATGAGGCCCATTTCTGGCTTAACGGCAAAGTCTTTATACCCAAAGCCTTTATACCCAGAGAAAACCACGGTTTGGAGCAGTTTATAAGATGGTGGAATCATCGGTGCATATTTTTTCAAAAATGATGATGGCCGGACCGTAACCGTGAATGGTGCTAGCTATCGCGCCACGATATTTATCTTTATGCTACCTGAAATTGAAGCCCGTACCGACACTTGGTTTCAAAAGGACGGTGCTACTTGCCGAACAGCAGCTCAAACAATGGATCGATTGATAGGTCATTTCGAAAAACAGCTAATTTCACGTTTTGGACAGGTGAGTTGGTTGCCTAGATCAAGTGATATCACACCTTTAGACATTTTTCTTTGGGGTTACGTAAAGTCCAAAGTCTATGCTGACAAACCAGCTACGATTCAGGTTTTGGAAGCCAACATTACGCGTGTCAATAAAGCCATACCGGTCGAAATGCTCGAACGAGTCATCCGAAATTGGACCCTCAGGAAGGAAAACCCTGAGGCTAGTTGCGGCCAACATTTGAAGAAAATTATATTAAAAAAATAGATGCCTTAAAATGTCCTTTCAAATTACCAATAAGGATTTCACGCTTAATTTGAATTTATATTTTTTTGTTCTGAAAAAGTTCCTCTAGATGGATCACCCTATATATCAAACCAACAGGATGGCATACAAAATAGAAATGGTACAGATTAAAAATAAATAAAAAACAGGTGAATTGTCCAAAGATGAAAAAATCCATATTAAATGAACGGGAAATATTTCATGGCATGAAAAATTCTAATGGGGATAAAAGCGGTCCAAAAGAGTGAAATATCAAAATGTGAGAAAAAAATATTAAATCAACAAGATAGCATGGAAAATATAAATGGGGATAAAAATTGACTAAAAAGTGCCAAAACGGGCAAAGTATCAGAAAGTGAGAATAATAATATAAAATATACTGAATGACATAGAAAATAGAAATGGAAAAACGGGATCAAAAAGAACAAAATATCACAATGTGGGTAAAACGATATTATATCAAAAGTATGGTACACAACATTTAAATGAAAATAAAAAAGGGATAGAAAAAGGGCAGAAATGGGCGAAATGTCAAAATGTTAGAAAAACTGTTTTAAACGAACATGATGGAATGAATATATAAAGAGATTAAAAAGAGCCAAAACGAGCGAAGTGCGAGAAAGTGAAAAAAATTAAAATTGAACAATTACGTTTTAAGGTTTGGCCAGGCCGAATTTGCTAAAGAGCAAAAAAAGTGGTAAGTATATTGGGTCATTTCAGTCCATGCGTTTACACTATATTTTGACTGTTAGCAAAATCAACTTTAAGTATCCATATTTACTACTTATCGCACGTTTTGACCATGCGGGACGTTTTTTGGGCCATATTAGCCAAAAGTTCAGCAGCTATGCCCTTTTTAGTTATTTAGTGCGTTTCAACTACGTTTCAACAGTACGCATTAAAAGAATAGTCTTTCCACAAAACATTATGATTTGTTAAGTAAATACTTAAAAAAGTGTACTTTTTACCGAGGTACCTTTAGTCCCTTAAAGGAAATCTTTTTCTCCTCTGGGCCGATTTTGCCCATTTACTTAGCTTATGATCAACAATAGGAAATAGACTTTATAGGGTCTCCAATCAATATTTCGTGGTGTTGCAAACCGAATGACAAATTTCGGGTGGATGGAGCCTTTCCAACTGAAGGGCGAATAATGCGATGGTCGTCCAACTTTGGTCGTTTTTCTGGAAACCATCGATGCTGTGCAAGACGGACATGTCCATACACGAGACTCATAGGTACGCCTGTTCATTGGTACGCCAAACGGTAATAAGATATTGCAAGTTAATTTGGTCCAAAGAAGAGAAGATGGATCATTTTGAAACAATGGGTTATTTGAGCACTCAAGGTGTTGAATTGATGGTTCATCCTTGTACAGCTATGATTTGGCACCCAATGGTTTCTTCTTATTTTCTCACATCAAGGTTTTTTCTACGTTGAAGAGCTCCAAAACCATGTTCAGGAGTCGAAGTGGTAAAAGTGCTTCGAAAATCGGTTTAAGCGCTAGCAAAGCTAAAGCTGTATTGTGAAGATCAATACAGAGAATTAAAAAAAAAACAATGATACCATTTCCAATGATAAATGATTGTTTTTTTATTGCTGGATCCGAAATATAAATAGCAACCCTCGTAAAACACTACGTATAAAGCGTCGGCTCGGCCAAACTCAATTATGCGCTAAAAAGATACACCAAAAAAAATTCTGCTCAGTGCTTTCAAATACAATTTACAGTAGGCTTAATTCAGCGAAATTATTTTGCAACTTTTATTAAACAATTCACCTTTTGTTATGTGACTGTAGTAACGTTTTCCCTCTCGCACCACCCTAATGTGCTTCTTATGCACGAGTGCAATACAGAGTCTCAAACGAACGGAATTCAAATGAGTTTGCACATAAAAATCCGTTTGAAAAGTATTGATTGAACTCGCTGCTATTTTATTAACATGCATCGTGTGCTTCTGTCACTTGGGAGATCGTAGTCAAAATTGTATTAAGTAGTACCAAAACGATTTAAAGCGGAATTCCCTTACATGCCTACACGTTGGACATACAAACAAATATGTACGTATGTACAATAGGTTGGGTCGATTTAGCAATCGATGGTGTGCCATCGAAGAAGCCAAATTTTATTTTTTGAATTTTCCCAACTTCTAGTTTAAAGGTTTTTTTTAGTAGGTGGCACTACATCCAAACATGACATACAATACATACAAATAGACATTGTAATATACAATACAATATAACAGCGCGTGAGAATTATATTCTCACAACTGATTCGATTCTACGATCGATGACACAATATCGACAAATTGTTATCCTTACAAATCGGCCCGCCCTAATGTACAAGCATGCATGTATGATTCTGTACACAACTGAATGTGCTTTTTCAGCCTTTTTCAAATCGGACATCTCTAGGTTGCATGTACTGAAAAGTTTTCTTCAGCAAAACCTAAAGTCAGGTAATGCATTACATTATAATATTTAGTAAATTGGACTTAAAATATCGGTAATTTCAAGAGATTCCGTCAACTTAAAAACAATTTTATAGATTCTGCAAGATCGGTCTTAGTTTAAAGTGGACACTCATTTCATCGTCATGAATTCATAAGACGTTTTCAGGGCTGTCAGTCTTGGAATCTTATTTTTTATTCTTTATGTCACAAGAAATGGGTATTTAGATGGTATTGGATAGAGTCCATCGGTGGTAACACTGCCCATACTCTTACTTCGGATGACCGTTCGTAGGCTCGAATTTTCATTAGTCCGTTCAATTTAGTAAACCCAATAATTTTGAGAGAAAAAACAAAGTTTGAAAAAATGTTTCTTTGCTCTTTCGAGCAAATTGTATTTTTAAGCGGATTTTCGAACCATTTAATGTGATGTTGTGGTTTCTTGTGTCCACCATCTGTGGGGAGGGGGGTGGCTAAATCCGGAAAATATGGTGGATGAGGTAATTTTGCCATTGAGACTGCACACGTATGCACCCGTGCATTACGAGTATCTTGATGAAAAAGAACTTTTTTCTTGGCAAAATGCGGTCGTTCTTTTATTAAATCCTCGTTAAATAGGTCCAATTAGTTGGCATAATATTCGCCCTCTATTGTTTTTCCCTTTTGAAGGTAATCGATGTGGATTATCCCGCGTGCATCAGAAAAACCATTTGCCATCACCTTATTGGCCGACAAAGTCACCTTGGTCTTCTTCGGAGCCGGTTCATGCGGAGAAACCCATTGTTTAGACTGCTTCAAGTTTCATTCACAGTTACAAATTGCCGCAAAAACTTGTTCGAATTGCGGTTAAACAATTCCAAACAATCCTATGAAGTAGTCACACGATTACGTTTATGGTCAATTGACCAGATGCGCGGCACTCATCTTGCAGCCAGCTTTCTTAAACCTAACTGATGATGTAAAATCGAAACCACAGAGCCATATGAAATGCGTTTGGCATTAACAATCTCACGCACTTTTACTCTTCGACCGACCAACACCATATTGTGTATTTTTTTTTTGACATTTTCTGGTGTATCGACCTCAATTGGCCGTCCTGAACGCTCAGCGTTGTTTGTACTTGTTCGACAACGAAAGTCAGTAAACCACTTTTTTACCATTGAAATCGATGGTGCACGGTCCAATGCTCATAATATTTATCAAGCTTTTCCACGCTTTGATTGACGGTTTTTTTCGCAAAAAAAAAGTTAATGAGCACTCCATTTTTAATTAAATAAACGAGGTTTTATGTTATGAACAGCTGTCAAACACAAACTTATTGACGGAACTATGCCAGTAAACCAAATTTGCCGTCAGTGTCTAATATCAGACAATTCTGAACAATATCTAAACTCTATCGAGAATTCGTTACGAATTCTGTTTGGTTTCAGAGAAGTAGCCCTCTCATATGTCTTTCGTTACGAACTCGGTAAGAGTTCTGATCCGAAATCGGAACCTTTTGCCGATTGTTGTACAGAATTCTGACCGAATTTTGTTCAAAATGGAGGAAACGGGCTAAAGGATAAAAGGTTCCCCTTTCAGGGACTACAAAACTCAGGATCAAATTTACTTTTGGTTGTTTCACTATATATCCTAAATATTTAAAATTTGCTTTGCTTGAAAGTCGTAGGCATAGACGCATCAAACGTACCATTATGGGGCGTGATCATTGGGCCCTGGCGCTCAAACACAGTCGACTACTATTCTTTGCAGTTTTACCTATAGACAACCCATACACGTATGGGTATCCAGAAAAAGTCAAAATTTATTAAACCCTGATTTGTGGATTTAAGGTCCCTAGTTTTTCGAAAAATAAGTCCATTCGAATGTGTTATCAACAGTAGAATGTAATCTCTTTGTGCCCTGCACCGTTCTGTGGAACAGGGTACTATAAGTTAGTTTTTTGGCAAATGACTGCCCAAAATATTAGACCCACCTTTAAGTGCAGCTATCGACTCAGAATTATCAGGTGATTCGTTTGTACAATGCCGGTTTGTCCGTCTGAAGTCTATCTAATTGTTGTCCATATTTCATGAAATTCGGCAGAATAACGTTTTTGGGTCAAAGACAGGCGTTTTTGAAATTCAAGAAATCGGTTCAGATTGAGATATTGCTCCCACACATATGTTAAACCGATTTCTTGTCTTTAGCTCTAAAAGTAACGTATTACATCCAATCTTATAATACATCCTAGATTTAAAAAGCTTCGATGCGGCCTTACTTGGTCGAAAAGACTTTTAGAAACAAAAGCCAGTGCGAGGGATTTTTATCGTGTTTAATTTGTTCTCTCTCTCTCTACTGCTGGTAGTTTCTCATTGAGTTGAAATCTCCCTGCTCTTAGGTGCATAGCCTTTCTTAATTGTAAAAATTGGTTGCTTGACGTAGCGTACACCTAAACTGAAGCTATCCCTGCTTGCAACTAAAAGTCTTTTCGACTGCCTTTTGAATAACTTTTTAGTTTTTCTTTGAACAAAATGTCCAAAAGAAACATGATCTCAAATTTGACTATGAATTAAACCTAACAGTTTTTATAGAATGTTTATAAAAAGTTTTTTCAATATATATATTTTTATTTTCTGTGACTCTTTTTCGCGAGATTGACACTTCCATATACTCGTACTATTTATGACAATGAATTATGAATCGCAATACCACGCCAACTTTTTTCTGTTTACATCATAGTATGGCTATATTCAATAATTTTCATTAATACCCAAAAATATTTAGTTCAACTTAAGACGATCTTGCGGTTGCTGCCTGATCTCTTGATTCAAACAAAGATCACTAACGTTCATGAAATCCAATTCATACGTTCCAGCTTCCGTTTTATTTCTACGGGTATAATGACCTACAATCCATTCAAATCGGATAAAGCTTACAATTGTTTTTATCTATTGTAGGGGTCATTCCACTTTAATTACGCTAAACGTGCGTTACGATTCAAGGTCGTCGCCTGTTGAACTTTGTGGCTTAATGCGATCGACTCTAGAAACAAAAGTGATCACATTTAAATCACTTTCAAAAAATAAATTCTTGTTGCTGAAAATATTAGAATCGAATGGATTTCATGTTGTCAATCATTTTTTTTAATGTTGTTGTATTTAATATACTTGGCGGTATTTGTTGTTTTTTTCGATTTATTCAAATTAATTGGGGAAAGAAACTCAATAATGGAATAAAGAGAAAAATTGTTGTACCACACATTGTTTGCTTTGGATTTTTTTAATTAATTAAATATTTGGCCTTTTATAGAACATTTCATTTGTTGCGAGAGCGATCGAAAGTAACAACATAATTAATCGAGGGGTTTACCTTGATTACTTTTATTTTTTCTTTTTATCAAACTACACGAGATTTGACCAAACTCGTACACCAAAAATACTCGTACACCACAGACACATGTGTGTACTTTTTGTACTGTTTGTGTTAAAATTAAAATCATCAGAGTGAATAGAAACATCATCGCCTAATTTGATAAAATACGACAAAATAAAATACGATCTCCACAATCAAAGACTTACACTAGATTGAATTGCGAAAAATCATCATTGGGTTCATGCTTAAGACGTTCTTTAAAACAAAAGAATTAGTAATTTTGTCTCTCATATTAATTTATGTGCCTTTCTTTAGGCGCACATCATGGATTACGGTCAGAAATTAAAATTTTGCCAAACCAATGACATACGTTCCAAGTATCAGAGTTATATCTAGATAATGTATTTTCAAGTTCAGGGTTAAATGGGCGCTGCCACGCCCATTGTTCAATTTCTTCACGAAAAAGTTAATAAAAATTAATGACTAGGCGTTGGTTTCATTCTGTTGTCGTTTTGTCACAGACGTACTGACGAAAAGGCGGACATGGCTACATCATCTTAGAATTTTACGACGAATTAGAATATAATATATTATATACTATTTGGGGTTTCCGACACACACGGGAAACATCTCTAAAATCAGTAAGCTGTTTGCCATACAATGCTAATACGAGTACTCACGTACGGGACATTTTGCTTAGTGCCGGCTCCGAAAGACCGAAAGAAAGGGTTGTGTGTGAGTCATATTATGGTTGTGAGGATCACACTATGGTTGTATTTTAAACATTCTATGGTTATGGGGATAATTATATGGTTGCGGGGAGCATAGTATGGTTAAGTGTGAATAATAATATGGTTGTGGGGATTATAATATGGTTGTGTGTAAATAATTCTATTGTTGTGAGGTCCATAATCATAATATAGCTGTGTGTGAACCATACTATTGTTGTGATGATCATAATATTGTTGTGTCACAACCATACAACCAACAATTGATAAATACTCTTCGAATATTGTTACACAAACCATACTATTTTTTGCGTGTGTAAGCTACTTGGAATTCTAAATGGGCTAAATCGGCACAAAAGTTTCCCATTAAGGTACTAAGGTACCTCAGTAAAAAGTACACTTTATTAAATATTTGTTTAATAAATCATAATTTTTTGTGGACGGACAATGTCCTAAATGGTCAGAACTAGCTATCAATGATCAATATGGATACTGATATGATAGAAAATTTTGCTACAAATCCAAACATAGAGTAATTTGAATGTTTTGGCTGAAATTAGGGCCGGATGCATGGGCGATGGTGCGTAAAAACCGGGCCACTTTTATTTATATCTCATGAACTTTTAGGGATGATATTTGGAACATATTATCTTGGCTTGGATCGACACACACCCTGAAGGAAAAGTGGGCGGGGCCACGCCCCTTTAAAAACCGCATCTTTGGTTAAAAAATGCTGACAGAGTGAAACCAACGACTACGAAATTATTAAAGACTATGTAATGGTAAAATTGGACAAGGGGTCGATTTTACTATCAACCCCTGAGCTTAAATGTACAATATCTCATGAACTAATAAAGAAATGAATGATATATGGAACATATGAAGTTACCTTTCATCGAAACACACCTTGAAGGAAAAGTACTCGTAGGCAATGCCATGACCCCTTAAATAATCAAATTTATGGCCAACGTAATGCACCGATCGTTATAAATGATAAGCATATTATTATGGACTATATTGTGTTACAATTGGAAAATAGGTATTGACTCCGCCCATACAACCCAGAACTTTAAAATACTATATATCATGAGCTAATGCCGATATAACGATAATTGTTGGTATGTATGATGTCTGTAGAAAAAAAACACACTGTGATAGAAAAGAGGCTGGAGCTACGTCCCGATAGACGCTTCCAAAAAATAGTACTGGCTAAGCACATGATGTCGGTGGTATATTTAAAAATATGGAATGAACGAATGTTTTGTCTGCAAAGTATTGCCCACATTTTTTGTCTGTCGCTGTTACAATTAAAATGGATCGTAAACTATTAATGACATTTTAAAAAAGGAACTTATTTGTGGCAGCAGAGCAAATTGTTCAGATTTTCCTTAAAAATGGAAATGTTCAAATGTTGTATTTGATCGAATAAAAGATATTCGCCTCTGTTTACAAGGCTTATCACTCGTTACCGTCTTGGGCGCCACCATAAAGGTTAAATCGCCACTTAACATATCCCATGTTCTTGGCTACTGTGGACAGGGCCTTGAAACGAACTTTAGTTTTACTGCGTGATTCCGATTTCACGATAAAAAATCTCAAAATTTCCAATAATTTCCGCAACCTTTTTGTAAATGTTTCCTCAATTAGCAAAACATACTTACACACGCACCGACATCTTTTTTGGAATGGTGGCATGTAGCAGTCTGTCGCAGGTGCTTCTAGTCGTTCGCATACGCATTCACAACAGATTTGTGAATTTGCATACTGCGTTCAAGATCAGCGCACCCTATACATACGTCGTCGTCTCGTCATCGTCGATCTCAGCTATCGAATTGAACTTTTAACTGCAATTTGCCATACGTGTGTACTTATACGTAGATGTTTTTATAAGGTTTATGTAGATCAACCGAATCTATTAGCCAAGTTTTTGTAGTTGTCGTCAAAATATTGAATTAAAACAATTACGTTTTTGGCTGAGAGCGAACGATGAAAACAAGTTTTTATGTTCACTCACGTACGAGCGAAGCTATGCAAACGAATGAGTAATCCAAAGCATACATACTGTGGCAGACGAAAGTACAGATACACTCTTAACAATCTGCAATGGGTATTTAGAAGCTAATCCATAAGCTGATAATAAATCTTGTGGTTATAAAACTATGGATATTCACTATATCAAGTAATACGATCTACCAAGTAGTGAGTTTCATTCCGAATTTGGTAATGTTTTATGTATTTTATTCAGTACCCATTACCAATGTTTTTCTTTATTGATGCTTCGGTACATGTAGAGATTCAAAGTAATAGAATTGTAAATGTTGGTAAAAATATTTTATTAAGTTGTGTAGATTGTTCAAAGTAAATTTGTATTGGATTTACAATGCAAAATAGTGAAACATAAAAACGGCAAGCTCTTGGCTCTGGGGCAAACGACTTGATTTGTTACAAGTGGACAAATTAGGTTCGACCGTGCCGAAGTTTATATACCCTCTATTTTAGATTGCTTTGAGTATCTTTCCTTCGGTATTAGTTCATGAGGTATAGCCTTTCAAAGTTCAGGGTTGTATGAGCGGGCCACGCCTTTTTTAGTAAAATGTTGACGCAACATAGTCTTGAACCCATTTTGTACCTGACTACAAAAATGTTTTTATATTTTTATGAAATTTTCAGGGCTAGTTAGAAATAGGCCAAAAATAATTTAAGATTTTTTTTGTTTTACCCGTGATTACCTGTGAAAACTGCCGGTCGAGATCTTGACCGCTGGGATAATTAGAGCAACCAATTTTCCGTATTATAGGAAATGTTATGATATGAAATAATTGCAATAGGGGGTAAATAAGTTTCATTACGAAAACGCATTAATAAAAACAAGTAAATAAAAGAGCAAAAGCTACAGATAAATAAAAGGATCATGTATTTAGTTATTATTTTTATTTATTTTCAAAAAACTGTAGGTCAAACAAACTTCTTTTAAATTTTTGTGCCAAGCCTTGAAGCAATTACTCACATGCAAATTTCCATTACACTTAGCGCAAATAAAGGCAGTATGCTTCTTTCAAATTTTGAATCGGCGATAGCAGTGTTTTACAAACACAGCCAAGTGCATGAAGTTGGCATCACTTACATTTTCTTCATCAGATGAACTTATTGCGGTGTTTGTTACTGGTTCGACGGATAACAACAGAGTCTTTGTTATGGAGTACGTAAAATCAATTTGACTCATAGGCTTCTGTTTGGTCTTTTCAGCAATCATTCAATGCAATTTTGCATGCATTGACACTAGCGCTGTCCAAGCAGGTAACCCAAAGTGGCCACTAACACTTCTTGCCTCTAGTTCCAATTCGATAATTAGCGACAGCATTATCATGCAAGTCAATTCGCATATATGCTTATTGGTATAAGCAATAAGGTTGGGTACAGCGATCCGTTTTTTGTTTTTTGTTTTTTATTGTATCGCATTGCGTTTCTTATCGGATCCATCTGATCATAGTCAATAGCCAAAGTGACCTCTGAGTTTTCTCTTCAACGAACCAATGCAAAATTTGTTCTTGGTCGAATGCGTAATCCATATCATTTCGAGGTAATTTTGATTTTGGGCCTGCTCCTACTAGTTCTGCACAAAAACCTTTTTTTAAGAAGAAAATGCAAGTGATATCCGGTAAAAAAGTTATCGAAATACACAGGATGTTGTCTAGGATACTCACAAACGGACATCAAACTCTTAGCCACACCAGCACCTAGGCCAAGAGTTTATTAAATGTATTCGATGCTCCAGCATATGGTACGAATTAAAACAGATACCTTTTGATACAGATACCCTTTCGATGAATGATAGTTAATTGTAGTTGTTAAATATACTCGTACTTGTTTTGCACTATGACTTTCCACCCTGGCAGTCACGAGTTTTAACGATTGGTGTCGCTTTTCTTTTTAAAAAATTTTTTTGTAATATCAACAACCCAATAATTGACTATAAAATATATTAATAACGCTTATTAAGAAATATACACTTTTTTCAACTAACAGTCAATAAAATGAAAAAAACAAACACGGCAATCAAAGTTCAGGACGGAAAGCCAACACGTTAATCTTAATTATAAATTAAAAAAAAATATTAAATTCCATTACCCAATATTTCATATTATTTAATGAAGAACGCAAAACTTTTTGGTCAAGATCTCGACCGCTGGTACAAAATGGGTTAAAGATATCATAACCATTGATTTCGTTCTTTTGAAATTTTATAACCATAAATGCACATTCTCTATAATTCATGTGATACTGTGTTTTTAAGTTCGGTGTTGTGTGACCGTTACCACGCCCCCTTGTCCAAAATAAATGTAGATGCAAGAGGTCTTGAGCCGGCTAATCCCTGTTCAATGTGTTAATGCAAAAGATCAATTTAAAACAAACGAGCTAAACTGTGTTAAAGCATGGCAAATCAAAACAGTTGGCAACGCCAACTAAACTCTTCTCACAACTCACGTTGTAAACGAGACTTTATAGATGGCTCTGAATGTGAAGTCTCTGTAGAGGTTGTGAAGGCGAATTGTATTTTCAAGGGCAATTGTTTGAAGAAAACTTTCAAGGTGAGATTTACAACAGTAGGTTCTCATGCGTTTGGTGAGAACCTGGTCTTAAAGTTTTCTTTAAACAATTGCTGGGAAGCTTTCTGACAAAGTTCGTCACGGATACGAAATCGCGATAAAAGCCGTGTGCAGCCACGTAAATCCGTGTCACTTTGCCATTTTCTTTAAAAATTGGTCATCTATTAAAATGTAGATGCATTTCATGAAAAACTCCGACAACTGATTCAGACCTTACCAATTTTACCCTAGTACCCTACGACCACCAATCCGTAAATGTTTAAACCGCGGCCATTTCGGCCCCTTGCCCTTTTGGGGCATGGTCGATGTATGAACATAGGAATACGCTGGTGAAATTTGTCCAGTCGTGAATACTAGATTTCGTACGTCTGATTGAACCTGTAATAAATAAATCGTCTATTTTTGTCTGTCACTGTGTTTCGTGCATACTCGCATTCAAACATAACTTTATGCTGTTCTATATGGGTGTAGTACATACGTAGTATATGTTTGTATGTTTGTAGATCTCATAGTATTCTATAGTTGGAGTCTTGAACGTTCAATCCGGATCATTAACAATGCCGACCCGCAGCAGCAGCAACGGGAGCAGAGCAATTGTTTATGTTGCTGACAATAAGCAGAGGAACAGAGCTCAGCTTGGTGTCTAACAGTGTCCAGAGCGGGGGCTCCACTCTTCAGTATTCTGCTCCACAATCGGTTTGCCAGTTTGCCCGCCCGAATCAGTTTCACATACATACATACATACATACGTACGTATGTAAGTACGTACATACGCTCAAACAGTACAAATTTGTGGCATTCAGTGATTTCATCATAAAAGATCGAAACGGAGCAATTCTAATTTCAGTTTTCGATTTAGCCCCAGTTGCATCGTTTTGTCGAGAGAAAATTGTAGTGACACCAAGTTTGCAAAAATATAAATAAACAAAAAATTTATTTTGTAAGTGTTCGGTGTTGTGGGTGTGCCTAAAATAACGACTCCTACCAAACTAGGCATACTGTTATACGATCGTGGCCTAAAACTCTTCTCAATACAATATTTAAATAAAACTTTTCAACAAATGACAAATAGTGAACCAAGAACGATTGCATATTCAAAGTGTTACAAACTTGCAAAAAGTTCATGGTCGACCATGAAATGAACACCTCAAATTCAGCATAAATTTTTAAAATGAAACTGTGCTCTGAGTCTTGTTCACAATACACGAGACACCCTTTAATTTGAGAGCATTCACTGCTTACACAAAATCCGCAAGAATACAAATAAGGCATGACTGCCATCAAAAAAATATATCCTGATGCTGGAAAATCCATGAATTTGAGTAAAAATCAAAACACTGAACGCAATAGAAAACAGAACGGGCTGCGAATACCCAAAGAAGGTTATAAAGTGACAAAGCGGTTTTATTGGATATAAAAGCAAAAATGCAAACCCATAAAAACTAGTGAACAAAAAATAATGTCGGGCGTGGCCGACAATGTTGTACTCTGCAGTTTTGGATGCTTAGAAGAGTCAATTGGAAATAGGTTTAAAGACCCCGTTGCACGATCTCCAAATGTACAAAGATTTTAAAACTATATTTGAATTTGTTGAATTTTATTGTTTTTTGATACCCATATGGGCATATCCCAGCGACACGAACGCGACTTTCGCACTCCTTTAACAACTACAAAAACAACAAAGAAAAAGAAAATGTCGATCTGTATCTTTAGCGTTCTAAACCCTTTCAGCGCTTACTACATTTTAGAAATATATTTGCAGGACTTAGTACAAAATGATAAGCAATTATGCAATGATACGGACGCGACAAAAAATAGAAGTTCTTTTGAAGCTCTTATAGTTACTTATAAAGGGTGTCCCAAGAAGAACGCAATTTTTAAATCTGGCAACATTCGAAGTGTCATTGCTTGACATTTGAACAATTGTTATTGTTTGTTAGTAGAAGGTACGAGGTTAGTAAAAATGGAGCGCTACACGAATTCGGGAGTTCGTTAATTGGGTATTGGAGAGACAACATGAAAATGCTGATTTTGCCGATAAAATCATCTTCAGTGACGAGGCCCATTTTCATCTTGATGGCTTCGTCAATAGGCAGAATTGTCGCATTTGGGGTGCGGAAAATCCTCGAGTGATTCACGAGAAGCAAATGCATCCTCAACGTGTCACTGTGTGGTGTGGTTTTTGGGCTGGAGGAATCATTGGACCTTTTTTATGAAAATGAGGCAGGTCAAGCGCAAACAGTCAATGGTGTTTGGTATCGTGAAATGATAACCAGTTTTTTCTTGCCTAGAATTAAAGAAATGAATGTGGAGGGCATGTGGTTCCAACAAGACGGCGCCACATGTCATACAGCCAGAGAAACAATTCAATTGCTGCATCAGTCAGTTAAAAATTGCGCTCTTCTTAGGACACCCTTTATATACAAAGTTTAGCGATTTTTGGAAACAATGTTTTTCTATAGAGGTATATACATATAAATGAAGGTCAAGGGAATACTTTTGTTCGTAGGCTTATAAAATATGAGAATTACTTCTTTATTTTTTAATAAGGCACAGCATTAATACGGACGCGACATCACGGACGAGACTAAATTTGATTAAATCCGAATTGATATTTGTGTTCTTGAGCGGTTGAATGTGAACACGGGAGGACCTTTGCACTGATGTCACCAATTTTTATGAGATAATAACTAATTGATCGTAAGGTACTGAGCTAAATTTCACCAAGATTGGATTTTTAAGATGGTTTTTTGAGCTAGATTTAAAATCGGTTTAAGGTTCGGCCTGGCCGAACTTAACGAAGTTTTTACTTATTTAGAAGAACTTCACTTAGAACGTTCTGTTATTGAAGCTCGAATTATTTTGTTCACAGTGTGTTGAAAAATTCATCTCGATCAAAAAATGGAGTTAAACTGTGAAAATTTAAGAGCGACTTCTTACGATTTTCGGCCGGGATTATCTAGATAAGAGTGTCTTAATCAACTTGTTTCGACTTTTGGTGATGAAGCACCTATCAAAAATCTCTTTAAAAAGTTCAGTTTCAGATGCCGTTCGCTGCAGGATTATTTTGTGAAGGTCGTCCAACTTCGGTCGTTTTTACGGAAACCAATGATAAAGCAAGACCGACGTGTTGTAAAAAAGATTAGTTCTCGTTGGACCACACATAATTTGAAGAATGTTCAAATAAAATTGATCTCTCGATTTGAGCAATGAAATGTTGAACAACCGCGGTAACTTAAATGCAGATTATAACATCGGCACAGGTCACGAATCATGGAGCTATGCATATGAGCCCCAAACAAAACAGCAATTGATATAATGGGTCTTTAAAGACAAGCCAAATCCAACATAAGTTGAAGCAAATGATCGCGTTTTGTATATCCCTACCAAAGCATAGAGGGTATATTCACTTTGTCATTCCATTCCAACAAATAGAAATACAGGCCGGAAAGCCAATAAAGTATATACATTCTGAATCTCCGTAAAATTCTAAGACGATCCAGCCTCGTTCGTCTGGTCGTTCCTCTGGGTAAAGCTAATTTTTGTGCTGTTAGACTGAAACAGTTGGTATTAAAAATGGGCCAGATCGGTCAAAAGTTAGAAATTTCCCCTGACAAGAACTGGGTCGAACTTAATTTCTGCACCTGTTTTTCGATATACCTGGCCATGTTGCCACAGTGCTTTTAGTGGGAGGTAAACCATCGGTTTACCAATAGTGTCAGTAGAAATAAGGTAACACAAGAGGAGAAGGCGGATCATTTTGTTTGATAGTTCATCCACCATACATTCTCGATTTGTGATAGCCTCAGCTGGTTTGTTGAGGCTGTCACTTTTTAATTGAAATACCTTTTTACACCCAACGATCTTTTTTCTCTTAGGAATTTTGATCTAAGTCCAAGTAATATGCAGCTTTTATCCATTATTTGCGGATTGGGTTTTGAAGATGCAACATTTCCTCCCATGTACTCGTAGTTGGAAAAGCTCCACGGCTGCTTACTACAAGCTTGATCAATTGTTTATAGTTTATCCGCTGGCTCGAATTCCAACTCGTCATCTTCGATTCCTTGTAAATTAGCATTGAATATATCTATTGGAATCTGTTTATCTATTGGCAACATTGGTTATTTCGAGCATTAAAATCGTCCTCTTTATTAATGATCACATTTTCCGTTACTTTTTTTCAAAATGCTGTAACTTTTAGAAGATTCTAAAACGAGTAAACGGCTTTACTTCCGTGTACTTGTATATTACTAAAATTACTAATATGCATTGACATGGAGAGCAAAGCCTCCATGACACACGCTACCCATAACCACGCCCATATGTCAAGGCTCCAATACAGCCAAATCATTAAATTAATGCCATATTCACATTTTTCAAAAACTGACACTGTTCGAAAGGACCTATTTTTTGGTTCCTAAGGACTGCAGAACAAATGTTATATTTGAATTTGTGATGCAACTTTATTATTTTTAATACCCTTATGTCCCTATGGACCAATCCGAGTCCCAAATTGACAAACATCTTTATTTATATTTGTGAGGTTAATTTTGACTTGAATAAGATTTTGCGGAATATCTTTTGTTTCTGTTATGTTTATTTGTATACCATCACCGCACTGTGGTAAGGGATATTCTGAGTTTGTACAGGGGTTAGATGCTTCTAAGGCCCAGCAGAAAGTGTGACAGACCCAAGAAAATTATATTAATCGAAAGTATGAACCTATCTCAATAAACCTTTCCAGATTTTATTGTTTCGGCTAATGATATTAAAATTGGGAGAAATCGGCCCAAGTTCTGATTAAGATTGGGAGGTACCTATCGATTTTGGGGTCTAACCGAACTAACCAGTAAATTTCGTCAGATCTTTACGAAATTTGGTTTGTGGCGTTATTAAGCACACATATTGCTTAAAGTAGACGCACTAGTCAAAATCTTGATCTAGCCTCTATATAAAATGTTCAACCACCTAACAGCGTTAAATTTTAACAGATTTCAACGAAATTTGGTTTGGGGCGTTATTTAGCAGACACATTAAAAAATATACCACATCAGTCAAAATCATTACCTAGTCCCCATGAGAAATGTGCCTCCCTTTTTTGGGTCCAACCACCTGACAACAGCAATTTCCTATCCGATTGTAATGAAATTTGATTTTTAGCATAATTTAGCACACAGGAAAAACATATAGTATAAGATATGGGTGAATAATCTGAAATGACTCCTTTTCTTTGCGAAAAAGGGGACAGTCTTTATAATCAAATAAAAACCAAACGAAAATAATTCGCAAACTAAAATAGAAGTAGAGTTTCTTCGAGAACCTTCGAAGAGAACAATAGTTCAGCGCGAGAGAAACACTACAAATTGAACGTAACGGCCGTTACCTTTTTTTAAGCAGAAAACCACACCAGGCACGGGACTGAGAGAAAATGTTCCGGACAAAAGTCAATGATTTTTATAATTTCTTAAAATTAATTTAATTAAATCAAAAAAAGAGTATATGTGACTTGAAGTGATAGTGCATAAATTCATTTGAATGCAATTACAGATTTTTAATATTTACATACATAATAAGTACGGTTTATTTTGCTGCGTCGGTTTTGGACACGCCACGGGACTGAGACTACATGTACTGTTTTCTTTTTTTTCGATATTAACAAATTAAAAATTTTAAAAACTAATACGTGGGTTATTTTAACAAATATAATAAGCTGCTTAGAACATATTTATAAAAAAAATTAGTTAATACAACACAATTTTAAGCAGCCGGACACAGAAAGGAGTCATTTAAGATTATTCACCCATATATGACTTACTGGATTAATTTGTGTTACTTTGTACCATATTTCAATTCGTTTTTTAATAAATTAGGAATATAGAAAAAATGCCGGTACTAAGATAATTCTGTGAAATTGCGGTGAAAATTGTTTTCGATTTACCTGGGAAATAATGTACTTGAATATTATTTAAAACAAAAAAATCATGGAAAGCCGGCATTTACGGGTAACTTTAAAGGTGATTAATGTTTTCGCCAAATGAACTCTATTTATGACTCTTTTTTGAAAATTGTCAACGGCAGTGCTGATAAATGTCGCCATATTTTCTAGTATACTGGTAGAGCGTAGCCCCATCATTGACCCCTACAGTTCGTCTAGTCGTCTATCAGCAAAATTTGCTTAGTACGGGATATTGATATTCTAAAACCCAAGATATTTCCTAAACTTTAGCCACCTGTATGTTACGGAATTTACTTAGCTTAACTTTATTACAATAAGGATAATAACAAATATACCTTCCACTTAATTTGCTTGTTTTTGTTGCTTTTCTTTTTTAGAATAATGTCACCCACTCTGGTGTTACTCGTACTTTACGCATCATTGTGCAGCGCCCAATTCTTCTACAGTCAACAAGCCGCATTGGCGCAATATCACAGCATCCCTCCAGCCACACAGCAGTATGCACATCCCTCGGTTGTTGAAAATTCATATCGCGAGTCGCAACTGCCTCCAGAACTCTCAAAGAGTGCGCGTTTCTTGAAGAATCCTATTGTGGCCGCAGCTCTGGCCAAGGACTCGTGGTTTACAGAAAAGGAAATGCCCGTAATTGATCGTGAAGCTGAAAAGATACCCCGTGAAATGGTGTTCAAAATATTTAAAAATGCCGGATATATCAAACGGAGATAGGAATGGACCTCGTTACCAATTGTGGTGCTAGCGCGTTTATGCGGGTATAAGTTTAAAGTGCTTGGGCTTCCTTAATTGTTGTTATCGTTCAAATGTTATGCAGTCATTGCAATTATTTTTTAATAAAGTAAATAATGTACATTTTTATAATAACGGCTTTAATTTATTAACACAACTTCAGTCTGAAAACAAAGTTTTGAGGCATTTTCGAATGTAGATAAAATCAGCTTAACAAATCCCATTTTCTGCAGGTTGGAGAACATCGAGAGAATTTTAAAAGATCCCGAAAACTCATTAACCGAAGCAGTAAGAAACTGCAATATACTAAATCCTGCTTTCAAATTTGACAGTAAGCACTGGCCCGACTATACGTATGATATTGGCCAAAGTCTTTCACTGATTGAATAGAAGTTTCCCGTTTGTTTTTAACAGGAGGTTGAGGGTATTTTTCTTCTTCTTTATTTGTTTTTTTTTTGAATTTCCTTTGCGTTATTAGTATTGATACTTTCAATACGATTTTTATATATTTTTCTGGCCTAATAATGAAAATGCGAATATTTATCATCAAAAATGGTTTTATTGTTTTTCAAAGTATTCTCCAGCATGACTTATACACTTTTGCATGCGCTCAAACCAATTGTCGAAGCCCATTTTTCACTCCGATTGAGACACCTCCAAAACATGTTTTTGAACGCTTCAACAGCATCTTTTGGCGACGAAAATCGTTGACCACGCATTGTTTTCTTGATGTTCGGGAATAAAAAGAAGTCATTGGGTACCAAGTCAGGCCTGTACGGCGGATGACCTATCAGTTCGACGTTTTGGCCGATCAAAATGGCTCTGGTTTGAGCCGATGTGTGAGAGCTCGCATTGTCAGGGTGCACAATGATTCGTCTTCTCTTGTTCATTTTTCGAATTTCTCCGAAGACTTCAGGCAAACAAATTGTAGTGTACCACTCAGAATTGACCGTTCTACGTTGCTCAAGCGGAACAGTCGCCACATGACCAGTTTTGCAAAAGAAGAAACAGGGGACCATTTGCTTCCATGAACAACTTTCGTTGGATTTGGCTCGTCTTCAAAGACCCACACGGTCGAATGCTGTTTCCTTTCGGGCCCATACACATAGATCCATGATTTGTCACCTGTGACGATCTTACAAACGTCTTTTGAAGCACCGCGGTCGTATTTTTTCAAAATTTCTTTGCGCCAATCGACACGAGCCTTTTTTAAGTCCAATGACGATCTTGCATTATCAGTTCACGCACGGCATCAATGTTCTCTGGTCAGATGGCGCCAGGCAACACTTAGTGTTGCTTAGGCCAGAAATATATATGTGAGGCGCAAAATAGAAAGGGACCTAAGGTTAAAAACCAGTTTTGTCCAGGAGAGGCATTTTAAAGATTAGGTCCCTTTCTATTTGCGCTTAGAATCGTCGACTTTACTTTCATAAAACGCGCATATCTCTGGGAGGGAACACTTTTGGGGCATGGGATCGGTCTCAATCGATGTTCAGATGTTGTCCACATCAAAAAAAGAAAAAAATGAAAATTGATTTTTTTTACCCTTAGTTCCCTTTCTCTATGCGCTGGAACATATATATATATATATATATATATATATATATATATATATATATATATATATATATATATATATATATATATATATATATATATATATATATATATATATATATCGTATGTAATAACTGTTTTTTGGACTGATGGACCAATTTCGTGATACGTTGTTTTAGTATCGTAGATTTCTAGCCGAGACAACCGTCATTAATTTAAAGCGACGGTTTACTTCGGAATGCCAGCAGCATTTCGAGAATTCATGTAAATTATATTCTAATAATGCAATAGCCGTTCAGAAATATGCCAGGTTTTGTCAACAAGGCTGCAAAAGCGACTGAATTGATTTTCAAAACGGAATGGTTAGGAATACTTATCGTATATAATTTACATATTAATACAAATCTCCTAATACGAATCTAGAAAAGTCACTGTTTGCATCGGTTTTGTCCAATTTATGATGGCTAATGTGCGCGCCTAACAGAACTGTATACCCAGGTTTATATTTTGGTAAGAACATCTAAAATGTATTTACCGGCGGGTCTCGGCCTAGATAATACTGGCGACGAGTAAGAGATTAACCTCTTAGCCATATATAGGCTTCTCTGTAAAGTACAGTTGTATTATACAGTAGGTCCTTATTTAGGTGTATAAGAATTTCACTGCGTACGGATCACTGAATTCAGAGAAGATCGCGTTTGTTTCTTAAAAGGATGTTGAATAAATGTATGTAAACTTAGTAGCGACATAAATACTGTTACAACATTGAACACACCCATTTCAATAGTAGAACTGAAAGCTAAACTCAATAGCGTTAGTCTGTAACGGGATTTTAAAATTGTTTCAACTTTCATCATGGAGTGGTCAGATAATGAGAATCGTATCGCTGTAATAGCGCTTTTAATTTTTTATTTTTAAAACGCTCCGGCCACTAGGGATTAGGCACATGTTCGTCTACCGACGAAGACCGCCACCGGTCGGGCCGCCCACGCTCTGTTCGAACATCGCATGTCATCAAAGCCGTTAAATCAAGAATTCACATAAATCCTTAAATCGAATCATTAAAAAAGACTTGGGGCTTTCCAACGACGTACCGGACATTTATTGACTGCAGCTTTAAAAAAAAATAGGATTGAAAAATGCAAACGTCTTTTGGTGAAGCACGCTGATAATTTGCACAGAAAAATTTTGTTCACCGATGAAAAAATTTTTATCGTTCAGGAAAACTTTAACAAGCAAAATGATAGAGTGTATGCGCGGTCATCTAAGGAAGCATCTGAACTGATCCCAAGGGTGGAAAAGGGTCATCACCCAGCTTCAGTCATGGTTTGGTGGGGTGTCTCTTACGATGGGGTCACTGACCTGCATTTCTGCGAACAAGGAGTCAAAACATCGGCCAAAGTTTAAAAATGTCGAACAAAAAATAACGCAAGAAATGTTAAAAAAGGGTTTGGTTAACAAAAAAAAATCGTTATCTGAAAGCTTTCGTTTACATAAAAACACAATTATATGCATCTTACGTGTTGCAGTTTTTATGTACAGGGTGGGCCAAAAGTTACCATGGGGTTTACAAATTTAATAACTTTTCGAATATATATTTTTTTTATATAAATAACACTTGGAGAATATATAATGGAGAAATTCACAACTAAGAACCAGAATAATAGAATTTTATTATTTAAATCAGCAATTAACTATTTTATCGTATGAGTGATGAAGCTCATTTTCATTTGAATGGCTCTGTTAATAAGCAGAACTGTAGGTTCTGGGGTTCTGAAAATCCAAGAGTCATTCATCAACGCTAATTGCACCCCATTAGGTGTACAGTGTTTGATCACACCTCCAAATATCATTGGGCCTTACTTCTTCGAGAATGAAGATATAAGTGGTATAACCACAAATGGAGAGCGGTATCGTTTTATCATAAACAAATTTTTTGCGTCCTGCTCTTGAAAACAGACTTGAGATGTGGTTTCAACAGGAAGGAGTTGGGCAGTGACTGCCGAGACACAATGGCACTTTGAAGTCAAATTTTTGGAGAGCGAATAATTTCCAGAAATTGAGAAATTATATGGAAATTATATGTACAGCATAGATGCCCAATGTAATAGTATTGGTGAGAGCGACGAAATAACACTGGAAGAAAAGATTTTTCTATTCATTTTATTTAGTCGTCAACGAGATAGCGACGAAAGCACATGTGTGGCGGGTGTCGTAATTTTTTTCTGTTTCTGGGAAATATAAAATTAATGAATGTACATATTTTAGTAATACTCTTGATAAATGCATTTATTTTAGTAATACTCTTGATGAATGTATATATATATATATATATGAATGCATGTCATCAAAAGCATTTTGTAACATAAAATACTTTTCAAATGACATCATTAACATATCGCAATAATTTCAGTTTATGTGTTCACTATCAGCAGTCTCGATCACGATTAAATGTAAATAAGACACAGAACTTCTGCCAGTGTAGCTTGTCTCTCCCACTCATATTTCTGCTTTCCTATTGGTTGATTGACGATCAAACAAAAGAGCGTAAGAATACGTGTGAGTTGAAATTGCTGAAATCAGCCACTACTGGGCATCTATGATGTACAGGATGGCCCAAATGAGACCTAGTGATGTTAAACACGTATAACTCTTGTAATAACGGTTTTTTTAAATTACTTATTTTTATATGTTAAATACATTTTATGGAAATTTAACATGACTATGTGTGAAATATGACATCAGACAAATGACCACCATTTTGCTCGATACAGGCATTGGCTCTTTTTAGCGCCAAGCTGCTGCAAAGCTTTCACGTTCTCGTCAGTACGAATATTTCGATGAGCACCTCTTCCTGGACGGTCGGCAACTGAACCCAGTTCCTCAAAACAGCGAACTAAACTTGTAATCATGGAAGATGTGGGCGCTGATCTTACGTTAAAAAACGGCGATAATATCGCTGCGTCAGAACCATTGATCGTTGAGAAGAATAATAAAAATCGATAATTTTAATGCGTGGTTGTGGACTGTACGTATTCATTTTAAATTTCCAAGAGTTCAGTTATTATCTGCAAAAAGAAAAAATAAATTATGTTAAAAAAAAGTTATTTGTGTTTCACATCAGCTGGTGAAACACAAATAATTCCGTTATAAGTATTTAAAAAAAATAAAATTAATAAACGAAAAGTTATTAAAATTTTTAACCGCATGGTAACTTTTGGCTTGCCCTGTGTACCATTTTTTCTTAAATAAAAATAAATTACATAAAAAATATCTTTATTTTTAGAATCTATGAACTAATCTTAAATCCCTGAACCAAACCTGAACCATGGTTCAAGAGTTCCTATGAACCTGTTTTTAAAACCGGACCAGGGGTACAGACTTGCTGTGAACCACTGAGCCGAACCTACTCGAAGTTTAAAATGCTTTGCATCCCAGAAGCGCTTTAAAAATATCCTTCATTGAAATGATAATATAGTGAACAAGATTGGCGATGTGGAATAATTTAGAAAAACACACTTCAGTAACGCACAAATTCTCGGGGTTTATTTTTCCACATTTGTTTGTACACAATCACAAAAACGCTAGAAAGTCCAAATTTAAACACACAAAAAACACTACATTTTTCTCGATTTCTCGGCGAAGCTCGCAGCGCCCATCATGTACAAAGACGATAATCTTTGCTTTATTGGATCGACTACTCTAAATAAGAATTTAACATTGAAAGCCACTTGAGGCAGAGCAAGGCACAGAAAAGACGTTTTTAAGGATTGCTTTTCCTCTTTACCACCATACCATTTGCTATAGAAGCTAGTAGCAACCTGTTAGAATGTTGTACCAAACATATAATATGTTTGTGTTAACCTCTAATGTTGTAATACAAACATAAATATGTTTGTAACATGTTCCAAACAAACATATGTTTGCATGCAAACACATTTTCAACATATTTTTTTGCCCGGCTGACATGTTTTTTTGACACTCTCTATTTCTTTTTAAATTACGTGCAGTTGTGGGCAGAAGTTATTGTTGTATGTTTGTTAAACGTTGGATTAATGTCCCTAGTTTGAGTAGCTAGTTATTTATGCCAGCTTAGATTTTTGCAAACATATAAATGTTTGGGTGCAATCATGTATGCGTTTGTGTTTGCACATGAGCATATGAATATTTGGGACCATTGACCCAAATAAATATTAAAATGTTTCCAGCAACATGCAAACACATTTCTTCCTCCGTGTAGGTAGACCTAGGCCAATCAAGCTATTTTTATAAACATCTTCGGATACAATAGGTTCCATCTAAGGACATTTTCAGACTGATTGAACTATTCGCTTTTCTGCTCCTTTTCTCCTCATATAAACATTGTAAGTGCAAAACATTTGTTGGATTCATATGAGAAAAATACTTAAATTTCGCAGGTAGTCCTACATCAGCGGTCACTTTTAAGCGGCAGCAGTCCTGCTTTTTGTTCACAATCACAAAAGCTGCTTTTGATTTAGTTTCTGTTCAGGTCAAAAAGTTTGCCTTAAGAAAAACTGTGCAGTTGTTCACATAAAAACGACAACTTCTGAGCATTTTAAATGCCTTTATTCGGGAGTTATTCAATCAAACAACTTAACTTAGTAACTTACAAAAAAATATTTATATAAGAACCCATAATCCACATTAAGTCCAGGACACACGCAAGGCGAGTGTTAGTATTTATACACTAGAAAGTGAAAGGTTAAAATGAACAGTAATTAGTGAGAGATTGAGCAGTATTAGCCAACACGTATTTATTTTCCCATCTCCATTGTACTCGATCCTTCAGCGATGGATCGTTGTTTAGTGGTAGTAAACTTGCTCACGCCCTGCGGAGTCGGCCTGGCGCAGAGATCCATGTGTCTGGAAGTAGGCAGCCGAATGGTAAAGGGCAGGCGAAGCTGGTTCGTTCACTTGAACCTCGTGATAGTTGGTATAGGGTTCGTGTTCCACTACCTCTCGTACGGTTTGGAATGGATGGTTGACTACTATTCGTCGTTTGTGGAAACTTTCACTGGCGGATGCGTAGTCCCTGGGTGCTGGAGTTGCTGCAATAACTCGAGATCCCGGCGCCGCAGAATGTCCGGGGCTGCCGGGTGCTGCAACATGGCCAGAGGTGCCCTTATTGTTGACATCGACGTTATTGGCTTGGATGTTTGAGGACGTCGACTCGGATGCAGAGTGTACTTCTTTGTTGGAATCACTTGGGACTTCGACGATTCGCATGAATTTCTCCTCCTTCTGATTCTGGCCCACTTTGGTCGTCTTATCACAATCTGTCGCATCCCGTGAGTCAGCTACTAGTTCTTTATGTGTCGAGTCGCTGTTTGTTATATCCTTGTGATGATCCTTGGGTTCACCGTTGTTAGTTACAGATATCTCCAATTTGGCATTATGCATCTCGTCTCCATCGTCGGACATCATTGGGCGTATTGTAGAGCTAAAGGTGATGGGTTTGTTCTTCTCCTGCGAAGAGTTGGGAATACTGATTTGAATGTGGGCTTGGGGTGCAGTCAGGTTTGCATTGTTGGACTGCGACGACTCAATTTCATTTGCTGCCTTCTCTTCGAGTATTAGTTTGCCAATCTTGCGGTTTTCGCGCTCATTGCTGGAAGGTTCTCTGTAACTGTGATGATAGCCCGCAGACTGGTCGTCGTTGTGGTAACGCATCTGTGCATAGGGAGCACTAATTTCGAGACGACTACTGCTTCCGCTACCTTTGTTGGAAACTGCACCGGAACTGCGATAATTTACCACTTGAGAATGAGGCTGATATTCGGAACCGCTTTGTCTAAAGGAAACTTCGGATCTCTGTTTAGTTGGGGCATAGACGACAACTGGTCCGGAATGATTAACTAGGTATGGTTTCACTTCCTGTACATGAGCTCTTTCTTCGATGTATCTTGACTGTGGCACTTCCTGTTTTTGGGTCAGATAAATTTTGTGTTGGCTCGGAGCCAAGTGGATGTTATGCTCGTGCTTGATAATGGGCTGCTGTTGACGTTCCGCAATTCTGACCGGAGCTACTTCTAGGCGAGCTGGTTTCGAGTCCCTTTGAATGTTGCCATTGCCGGCGTTGCTAATGTATTCTGCTTCGAAGTCGTACTCATTGCGATTTGAGTGGCTCGATTGGAAGTTCGTTCGTTGCGGAGCTACATTGTGGTTGGAATAGGAACGCAGATTGTAACCTGATCTCGATGGAGCTGACCTATCGGTCTCGTCGCGCGAGTATGCGAATTGATCGGGTGATACTTGACGCTGATGTCCCTGGCCGTCTGTGACTACAATTACTTCTCTGTTGCGCGATTTTGATTCTTCGACGACAGGTGCTGCCGTTGCTGTGAAATGGCCTTCTCCAGTGTACTGCTTGTTCAGATTCGCCTCTATCGCCACCTCCTTGGAACTCTGATCAAATGTGGGTGTTGAAGTAAGGGTCGAAGCTGCTACTGTTGATCGCTGCTCGGACACTGGCTTAGAATTGTAAACGGTACTTGGGCTGTATTGATTGTTTCCTTGATTGTGCGCCGAAGAAGAACCTGAGGTACTGTATACGAAATTGCTAAAGGATGGGGAGTTTCCATTGTTCATGTAAGCACCAGCCACGGCAGGATGTGGATGGCCCAAAGGCAATATAGATTCACCTTTAGGTATTTTGGCAACGGGCCTCTCCAACTCAACGACAACCGTGCCAGCTGGTTTTATGAGAACGCGTTCTTCGATGTCGTAGAACTCCTTTTGAATGGCAGGATGACGCACCTCGTATTTCTTTGTCTTAATGGCTGGCTGAGCAATTTGTATGGTCTTGGTGACAACGGCGGGTCTCTGATTACTCGTCTCGGGTGGTAGATAATTATGACCGCCGACTTGGGGCTGAACATAACCGTTTCCATAGAAACGACTTTCGGCGTTGTTCGTGAAGTAGCCTTCGAAACCACCCTGAGGTTCTCTTACGTTGGGCGGATACTGGTTGTGGAAATGAGTGTCTGAGTCATCATCGCTGTACTTAAAATTGAGAGGATCGTTGTAGTTCGGTTTGGTATAGCTGGTGGATTGATCGAAGTTAAGACCATCACCGCCAACTGAGGCTGGTCGTTGGTTGAGGTTGATTTTCAGGTTATTGCCACTAGCGGTACTCACACTTACACTGGGTACAGACGAAGACGAGGTAGATGCCGAGGAGACACCCTCCGACGCTTGAACTGTCTGATGTTGCACTTGTTTTTCAGCATCGGAGGAGGTTGCTGGCAGGGCCACTTGCCGCTCAAACTTAACTATTCTGCCACTACGTTGGGCGTGAGAACCTTCGTTGACTCGCGATGACGAAGAATGCGGAGACATTGTATCGGCCGATTCGTAGACCTATTTAGGGAAATGGGAAACTTGAAATAAAAACACTACACGTGACTGGCACAACTTACCGTTTCAACCGTTGGTCCACTGTGATAGTGGTGGATGTAGCGTTCAAACTCCATATTTTGTTTTTGCTGGTCATTCATCTTGCGGAACTGACCATTACGCTGATATTCGATCGGATTCGAATTGAACATACTTCTGTAGTGGTTGTGCAGAGGCTGTGCCACGAAATGTCCCGACTGTACCTGATGATCAGAGCGGCTTTCAGCCAGAACGCCACTGCTTCCATCCGAATCTTCAGCCTTGTGATTCGCATATTTGACATTTTGCCCGTTGTCCTTCTCTTCGGCTTGTATTCTTGCACTTCGTCCGCTTTGATCACCTACATATTGACCACTTGAGCGGAATTGTTCGACGGAATCCGACTTCAATTGTCCCAAATCGCCTACATCCGATAGACGACCAGCATTCTTGGTGTGCTGCTGGGTAAACGAAATGTTCACATGCGTCTCAGCAAAAGCATTGCCCGCTGTCAGAAGCAACACCCAAAGCACTGAATACTTCATATTTCTTTCCTTGAAATTTTCGACGACTGGCCAAAGGATTTTCTTTCTCAAAACTGACTGTGAATCCTTGGAAACAACACAAATTGCTGACACCTGTACGTACTACTGAACTGCTACTCTCCAACGACGAACTGTGGAAGATGAGTGAACACTTTGTACAACATCAGTGTTGTTTTTATAGAAAACAATTCCAAATCGCATCCGATCTCTAGCTCTGACAAACTCATCAAATCTGGTCACATCTAAGGAATTCCAGTACGAACAAATCGCCGGCCGGTTGGGATGATACATACATGCTTACGCGCATTCTCTACGAGCTTGTAACTAAATACGTTCTTATGCCTAAATAATACAAATCGGGTGTAAAAATGTAACCAAAATATGTGTACGTACCAACTCACCAACATACATACATACATATGTATAAGTATGTATGTAAGTCGCTACATACGTTGGTGCGCATGCGTGTTCTAACATCTAACCCAGATACTCATTAAAGGCATTTACATTGATTTTTATACAAATTTGACATTGTGAAGAAGTTGCAGACGGAGATCAATTTAACAATTTCATTTGACGTATTCATCACACTGCGCACATATGGGCCACTCCACTGCCCGATTTACGTGTTTAAAAGTGGTTGGATTAAGTTGCATTTGATGATAATTCTCTGTAGATTCCGATGTGACGCCAGGTACTTGTACCGGGAATGACATTTCATGCAGAAATTCTAATGTGATGGCTGGTACTTGCACCTGGAATGTCATTCCATGAGGAACGCATTACTTTTAGCATTGTAAAGGGTGTTTCATTTATCGAAAGCGATTGAGCGGCAAGAAATTGGCTCTTTTGATATTGCTATTATGAATTGTGCCCAGTTCGTTTTGCCATTTTATCATGAAAAGACTAAATTCAGACCACCGCTTGCAATTTATGCTGCTGTTCTAGATTTTTTATGAAACTCTAAGGGCAACATTAAGGCCGAAAGGCTATCATTTGCATGGAACGTTCTCCCACAAGATCGACAAGAAGTCAATTTTATTTCAATGTTCTTTTTATTTTTGCGCATAGGACAAATTTGTCGCATTTGAAATGTAGATAATCCACGAGGAACCGCTACATTCGCAATAATAATCGAAATACAAGTAAGAAGTAACATCAACGACAAACGCTATAGAGCATCTGTTACCGATTATTTGTGCTTCAACTGGGTGGAATGTCGATTGAGGTGTATTTTTTCCACCATGACAACGATATATGAAATACAGCGTACCAAACAAGGAACCATTAGATAGACGAGTTATATCCTTAAATTTCCTATTCGATTGGCCAACGAAACCGAATAAGTTAACACCACGATTCCCTATACATTTTTCAATACCCTCCAAATTTTAATTTCCCCACTTCATACTGTGGTACAGGAATTAAAACTTTCTTATATCGGGGGATCATGCAAAGGTATTTTTTCAATATAAAAAAAAACAAAAAAATCAAATAAAATGTGGAATATTTGTGGTTCTTTCGAAAGGACATTTTATGCTATTTATTTTTTGAATATAATTTCCTTTAAATGTTGGCCGCAACTACGCTTCAGGGTGTCCATTCTGGGGGTCCAATTTTGGATGACTTGTTCGAGCATTTCGACCGATATGGCTTTAATGACCTGTTAAATCCAAATGTCGTCAAGATTACGGGCTTCAATTTCAGGAACCAAAAAGTCCGATATCAAGGCGCGACAGCGAGCTTAATTCACGGTTACGTTCCGACCATCATAATTTTTGAAAAAATATGGACCGATTATTTCACCAGACCGTGGTTTTCTCTCGCACAGCTAGAAGATGCTGTTAAGCATTCAAAAACCATGTTTTGGAGGTGTCTCAATCGGAGTGGAAAAAGTGCTTCGACAATTGGTTTGAGATCATGCAAAAGTGTATAAATCATGAAAAACAATAAAACCATTTTTGATGATAAATATTCGCATTTTCATTATTAGCACAGAAAATAACATTTCACATTTCGGTTTAAAGACTAGTCTCAAAATTTTCATTTTTTTGCTAGGCTTTGAGCTTCATTTCTTGTTTATCCGGCTTAATTGCTGCCATATGCAATTAAAGTCAAAGCTTCATAAATATGTTTATAGCCATTGTTTGGAAAATGAAGAGCATTTGCACGTGCAGACCATCTTGCATCAGGGAGAGATTTTCAATTTGTTCCAAAAAAGGCGGTCATAATTGCAAGTATGTGACTGCTTCAAAAATACGTTGAACAGCCTGAACACCTACTAAATTTAGCGAATATGCCTCACGGGGGACACAAATTAAAAATTCACATTTGTATGTTATTCTTTTTGATCAACAGAATATTTTCCACCAATATTTGCTTCGTTTTCGTAACTTTGTCCGCGAGAGTCTTTTATAGGAATATCAAGGTTTTCAAGCAAGTTTAATATGGTAGCTGCTATGTATTGAGCCCTATGTGCTTGGGATACGAAAACATTTTCCGTTATGTTGGGACCCCAATATTTGATAATCACCATAAAAAGCCAGTCATCTAGAAGCCAAAAATTGTACTACTGAAATAATTCTTTTAGGTTCGTTCTCCCAATAATTGACTTCTGTCTGTTTCAAGTTGAGATATCAATTCACCGTTAACTTGTCCAATAGTTCTGGTCCTTGCGGCGTAATTCATCATTGTTGTTGTTGTAACAACAATATATTTATTTTGAAGTCTTGTTCGTCTATGGGGGATCTGCTTCGATATCCAGGTGAAGGAAACGCGCCATTTGAACTGGATGCGTCCACAGAGACCTGGGGGTCAGCTGAGTGGGCTTGGCCGGACAATTGAAGAGGTGCAGTACATCATGTGGTCCCTGATGGCAGGCGGGACAGATGTCCGGAACGTTAGCATCAATTCGTGCCCAGTAAGAATTGAGGCGGCTGCACCATCCGGATCTCAGCTGCGGCAGAACCACGCGCGTCTGCCGAGGCAGTACCTTCTCCTCAGGTGAAATCTCCGGGGGATGTTCCCCTAGCACTGCATTCACACGGTAGCTGGATACTGCTGCTGCGACATCATCGGCGTGAATGTTGTTCAAACCTGCCTGATAGTTTCGATGATCTAAAGGTTCTCTCTTATACCGCTGGACCTCTAAATCATGAAGATCGTACCTGATCTGCCTGGGTGGAGGCATCCTGTTCAAGAGATGGTGGTTAGGATGGCTGCTGCGAAAACACCCTAGCAGGTATTGCTTAGACAACAGGAAATTGTGTCTGCGCACGGTAAGGACCTTCGTCTCCTCATGTAGATGGTCCTCAGAGGACATAAGAAGACACCCTGTTGATGTTCTAAGGGCGGCATTCTGGCATGTCTGAATTTTCTTCCACTGCGTCGTACTCACGTTCGCCGACCATACAGGTGCTGCGTAGTTTGCTACAGACCGACCTATCGCTTTGTAAGAGGTCAACAAGGTTTCTTTGTCGGCTCCCCAAGTACTGCCGGCAAGTGACTTGAGGACCTTGTTCCTACTTTTGAGTTTATCGCAGATAGCTGAAGCATGTGCAGAGGATCTAAAAAGTCTGTCCAATGTGACCCCAAGGATTTTGGGGTAGTTGGTGGTCGGGATGTTGACGTCATCGACTTTCACATTGAGTGACAACCGCACCTCTGCGGTCCAAGCAGTAAACAGTGTGGCTGATGATTTGGAGGCGGATATTTTCATATTCCTCGCAGTGAAGAAACGTGCTAAGTCAGTGAGGTAATAGTTGATTTTCTCGCAAATGTCATCCACTTTAGGTCCTGACGCCAGAATTGTGCAATCGTCAGCGTACGACACAATTTCAACGCCGTCTGGTGGTGCAGGAATTTTAGAGAGGTAGAGGTTAAACAGAGCCGGGGATAAAACTCCACCCTGGGGAACTCCTTGTTTAACTCTACGGGGCTTCGACTTTCTGTCTCTAAATTCTACATATGACTGGCGCCCACACATATAGTTTACGACCCAACGTTTCAAACTGGGCGGAAGGGACGTTTCTTCAATGTCCTCGAACAGAGTGGCATGATTGACCGTGTCGAAGGCTTTTGTGAGGTCAAGAGCCACGAGGACCGTCCTGTCGTTAGGCTTGTTCTGGTTAAGGCCGCGACTTATACGTGTGGTGATGGCGTGTAAAGCAGTTGTTGTGCTGTGCTGCTTGCGGAATCCATGCTGATGATCAGCACTAAGAAAGTGTTCGATCAGGCTGGGGAGGAGCAGCGCTTCAAGCGTCTTTGCTACTGGAGAAAGCAAGGAGATCGGCCTGTACGAATCTCCTTTACTTGCGTCTTTGCCTGGCTTCAGTAGCGGGACCACTCTGCCCATTTTCCAGGCATCGGGAACTTCGTGAGTGGCTAGCGACAGATTGAGCACTTTGGTCATGTACTCTACTCCCGGAGTATCCAAGTGCTTTGACATCAGCATTGAGATTCCGTCCGGACCCAGCGCCTCTGATGACTTTGCGCTGCGGATGACATGGGCAACTTCGCCAACGGTAAATTGTGGTGGTGCCTCTTCGACTCGGAGAGCGCGGATACGACGCAATACTCTCCTTTTCGCCTTATCACTCTCTGGGTGCTCAATAAAAAACCGGCTAAAATAACACGCGCACCGCTTCGGATCTGTCACTGTTCTATCACCGAACGTGACAGCTGTCCGATCATCCTTCCTTACAGGGTTAGAGAGTGATTTGACCGTTGTCCACAACTTACCAATTCCGGAACTCAAGTTGCACTGCTTTAAGTGGTCTAGCCATTTGTTCCGCTTATATTCGTTGACCAACCTACTGATCTCGGAGTTGAGATCCCTAATTCTAGGGTCAGTAGGGTTGGAGCGACGAATGTCGTCACGCTCGTCTGCGAGTCCCGCTGCCTCTGCTGGGAAGTTTGGTCGTACTTCGGGTATTCGACCAGCAGGGATATGGCGAGCGGCTGCTGCGTTAATGATGGCCCGGAACTTTTTCTCGGCTACCCGAACGTCCGACGGAATAGCTAGATTATTAAAGCTGCGGTTGGTGGCTTCTCTGAAGGCCTCCCAATCAGCCTTTTTTTGATTGAGAAACGTACGGCGTTCAGAGGTTATGAAATCGGGTGGTCTATTAATGGAGAGAATTATGGGAAGGTGGTCCGATCCTAGTGAGATGACGGGTTGCCAGGTGACGTCGTTGATCAGGCCAGGCGATGCCAAAGTGATGTCTGGCGAGCTATGGCAATCGCCCATAATCCGCGTGGGGGCGTCCTCATTCACTGTGCAGAACGTAGAGCTATCAATTTGCTCTGCCAAAGCTATGCCCCTCTGGTCGTTGTCTAGGAGAGAATGCCACAGTTCGTGGTGAGCATTAAAGTCTCCTAGGACCAAGCGGTTATTGCCTTGTAGCAAATTGCTAATGTCTGGCAGATAACGCGGGGCACAGCTTCCAACCGGCGGGATGTATACGTTGTACAGCTCTATTTCGGCAGTTCCAGACTTGACTGCTACCCCCATACATTCCATGTATGGGTCTCTAGAGTCAAGCTCAGGCGAAATAGGTCTGTACTGCACAGAATGGTGTAACAGGAAAGCAAGCCCCCCACCTCCACTTCTGGTGCGATCCTTACGTAGCACGTTGTATCCGTCACAACTGTGCAGGCTGCAGGTGGCATTCAGCTTAGTTTCTTGGATCGCGGCGACCATGATGTTTCTCCGATTCATAAATTCTATGACCTCACTGATTTTGTTGCGTAGGCCATTACAATTAAATTGCAAGATTGATGCACTGTCAGGAGTGGCAACAGCAATCTGTGGTGTAAGATGCTGTATGTGTTGATGCTGTTGCGAGGGCGACTGCGGGGGAGTCTCGTAGTTAGATGATGATGATGACGACGACGACGACGAAAATGCAGACGACGATGATAACACCAAATCCAGAGACCCACTGCTAACTTCGTTGATACAGCATGAGGCAACAAAGTCTGCTTCGCTATACTCCCTGATGTGGTTTAGACCTGAACAGCTCCTGAAGTGCACCCACTCCATGCAACGATTACACCTTACAGACGTAGCACGATGGTGTATTCGGTTCTGACAAACCGAGCAGATCCAAGGTCCGGGGTTTTGTTCGATCCCGGCTCGGACCAGTAGTATTCGGAGCAGGCATTCCGGGAAGTGCTGCTCCCACGACGAAAAAATGGACGAACAAAAAACATATATTGTTGAGGTGACTGCCCCTGGCCGAAGAGTTTCGGGTCAATCTGGTACACAGAACCGGCAGTCGCGGGATTGATCATTGATTACCTTTGCTGTAAACTGTTCTCATGCTCTATTAGTAGGGTACTTTCAAGCTTAATATCCGCTTGGAGAATTCAAATTGTAACACTTACCAATAGCAGTATTAAATAAACGGCATTTTTTCGACGAAGAGTAAAGGAACCATTTTCTTTCTAAACACTCAACATTCATCAATTTACGGGTAAAACTTTCTCTAGTCAAGTATCTTGTGTTTGTTGTACCGCTTGCTTGAATCTGGAACTAGCTTACCGATGTTATCATTTTATTCGCACGAAATCTCATTTCCCTGTTAAGAAGGAGAAGCATGTGGAATCGGTCAGATTGTTGCCTTTGAGCTACAACTTTTTTCTTTCGTTTCGACATAACGAAAAAAACTATTAAACAGTATATTTATGTGTAAACTTTTTACAGTGTAGACGTTACTAATTTTATTAATAATCTTCAATAGCACCTGTTAGACAAAATACTATATTGCAACTTGTCAAGTGATGTGAAATTTGACTCACCCGGGAATAAACCAACTACAGATATTATCGTCTTATATGGAAGTGTGCACGACTAGCATGCCAGTAAGAGCAGGTTCAACCCCGGTTCTGTTAATTCTTTGCTATAAAAATGCATTTTCCGCTCGGAGCCGGCGTTTTACGGTGGTACGATACCCGGTCAGTGAGTATAAGAATTGAATCGTGCACAGCTAACTAATATATGAGAACTTTCTCCTTTTTCCTTAGTGGGATGTTGTGGTACTTAAGTAAATAGTTTGTGTAGGTATCGTGATGACAACTTTAACCATTTTTCGCTAAATAATGCGATTTTCAAACTACTTTTGCGGGAATAGCGCCATTTTCAAATTATTAAAGCTGCTCATTTTACAAATTGAAATTTAAAGAAAAAATAGCAGCTAACTAAATAATATAAGAAATAAATTAAAAATTATTGTTTTTTTATGTGAATCTCCATATTTTAAAAAGGAAGTTGGGCGAGGAGCTAAAAATTTTTTGGTAGAATACAAATATGTACAAGGGTTTTCATTAAGCACATAATAATTTTATATATTAATAAAACACAGAATAGAAAATATTGAGTTCACATTTATTCCAGGTATAGTGCAAATGTTACATTTTAAGAATGAAATTAGATTTCTATCATATGACTACCACGATCCCGAGTGCAGCGATCTATTCTTAGGACCCAATTCGACACCACTCTTGCTAACATTTCGACCGGAACGTTGAAAATTTCGCGTTGGATGTTGTCTCTAAACTCGTATAAAGTTGTTGGCGTCTTGTTGAAACCACATAACGGCGATGTCAAGCTTATCCAATTCAGGACAGCGCTCTTCCGTTACATGACGATTGTTTTCATCGACGAAAAAATACGGCCCATTTACACCTCCAGCTTGAAAACCACACAACACGGTAATTTTTTGCGGATGCTAATGTGTCTCTTGGAACACATGTGGGTTTGTTGCTGTCCAATAACGCATATTTTGTTTATTGACAAAACCACTCAGCCAGAATATATCGTCATCGCTCTTAAAGTTGTGACCACCGACTCAGAATATCGGTAGTAATTTTTAGTGATTTCCAAACGTTGCTCGTAAGTGAACTTTACGATGATAAAAATGTTGACTTCGACTATCGTTTTGACACTGAAAGATCATTAAAAATGTTTAATGGTTCGTTGACATAAAGATACGAAATTGTTATGTACCTATTGGAAAATCAGTTGCTTATATTTTCAGAACGATATCGTAACAAATAGTATTCTGTCTTGTCGATATCACCACAGTACGAGTACATGCTACATTGAAAAACATACTCATTCTGGGTATTAAATGAAATTCCACGAAAAACCCGAACTGAACTTGACAAACTTTCAACTTCTTGCAATTTTATTGCTATCTTCAATAAAAAAAATAGTTTTTACAAGAAACGCTTTTTTTGTTTTGTCGCAGGTAAATTTATAGATAAAAATTTAACATATGTGGCAGCGCATAGAAAAAGGGACCTAAGGGTAAAAAAAATCAATTTTCATTTTTTTCTTTTTTTGATGTGGACAACATCTGAGCATCAAATGAGACCGATCCCATGCCCCAAAAGTGTTCCCTCCCAGAGATATGCGCGTTTTATGAAAGTGAAATCGACGATTCTAAGCGCAAATAGAAAGGGACCTAATCTTTAAAATGGCTCTCCTAAACAAAACTGGTTTTTAACCTTAGGTCCCTTTCTATTTTGCGCGTCACATATGGACTATCCCATATCCGTAAGAATAGAATTTAGGTAAAATGTGCTCTTCAAATCAGTATGTGTGAATAAAATATAAAAACATTTTTTGTCCACTTTTGGCATTGCGAACATTAAAATTCTAAGTGAAGTGTTAAGCGTTACATAATGTCGCCAAATAAATACACATGTATGTACATTGGGGTGGCACTTCTTTTTAACTAAAAAAGAAAAGTTTGATATCAAACTTTTATGGTATTTTTTATGTTTTTAAGAAAAACATTTTTATTTATATTTTCAGTAATTTATTAGATAAGCTTGAGGTCAATATTGTTTTATATAATTTTATTTAATATCGATATCCGTCAAATATGATAATCAGTAAACATAAGAGTTTTAATAATCAAACGTCACAACAGTTAAACATTTCATATTGTATTGCATAATTGAAGAACTGGATAAATAAAACAAATTGAAACAAAATATAAGCCTAAGTGGCTGGGGCTTGTCGAAAATTCATTGTTTCCTAGTACCTATGTTAACTTAGGCCTGTATTTGGGACCTAAAGGCCACTAAATGGATTCGTAAGATTTTTCAACATAATCTCCTTTTAGCTCAATACACTTAGTCCAAAGTTTTCCAATTTTTGTTTCCCTTTCACAAAATAGGATTTTTCGAAGTCCATAAATGAAGCATTTGTTTCATCGATAATTTCATCGTTGGAGCTGTCTCTCTTTCTACCGAGCCATTCCTTTAGATTTGGAAATAGGAAATAGTCACTGGGGGCTAAATCTGGAGAATATGACGGATGAGGTTGGATGAGGTTCGTAATCCAATTCATGCGTTTTAACAACTCCAAACAATCCTTTGAAGCTGTCACACAATTACGTTTATGGTCAATTGAGAGGAAACGCGGCAGGCAGCTTTCTTAACCCAACTTATCATGTAAAATCGAAACCACACTGCTATATAAAATGCGTATGGCATCAATCTTACGTACTTTCACTCTTCGATAGGCCAACACCACATGTCCATACCACACCACACCTCAATTGGTCGCCCAGAACGTTCAGCGTCATTTGTACTTGTGCGACCACAAAAAAATTCAGTAAACTACTTTTTATCATTTAAGCGATGGTGAGGAGTCCCTATAGATTTATCAAACTTTTCCTTGGTTTGATTTGATTGTTTTTTCGCAAAAAAATATGTTTAATGAGCACTCGAAATTCACTTTTTTCCATTTTTAACAAAATCTTCGAGGTTGTATGTTTTGAACAGCTCTTAAACACAAACTAAATGACAAAATTTGACAGTAGTTTATTTACAGATGTTACTTGATGGGAGCAGTGTTGCATTTTATAAAATACAAGAGCAGTTGAAAAAGTCACGGAATTATTGATATGTCTTCGTATTTAGATTCGCGAGGAAATTCCATTGTAATCGAGAGTTTATATTTCTATTGTTTGTAGGTTTTTGGTACTCTAGAGAAATTAAGACAATACTTGCAAAATGCATATTTAGACTTAAGAACCTATTTTTCAGTAAAAAGTGAAAAAATTAAACAACATTTGGTGTTCCACAGGTATTAAAAACGTTACGCTATTAAATAGGAAGAAAGTGCATTTTTGTTAAATATATATTGCCTTTTCTAAACTAAAATATTGAATATTTTAAACGTTACGAAATATAAGTGAATTATAATACAAATATTTGTATATATAAATAATTATACTAAATTTGTCATTCCGTTTACAACACCACGAAATATTAACCAAAGACCCAAAAAAGTATATATAGGGTGATCCCTCTAGAGGTATTTTTTCAGAACACAAAATATAAAAATTTAAATCAAGTGTGGAATCTTTATTGGTAATTTGAAAGGACATTTTATGGCATTTATTTTTTGAATATAATTTCCTTCAGAGCCGTGAGGTTATAATTATTAAGAAATTTATTATATGCATTACTAGCTGAACCTGGCCCGATTTGCAGGTTTCAATTCAAGTATGCTTTTGTCGTCACATCGCCTCACGATTTAAATTGATATCACTGCTCGAATTATGTAATTTTTAAATCACCATTGTGAATGAATATTGAAACTGAGACTTGTCATGCTTAAATAAGAATTTGTTAAAAACAGAACATCTTCGCTTTTGTTTATTTTCACTGGTGCCTTAATTATTGCGTTAATCTGTCATTGATAGATCGAGCTGTTCAATACTTCTTCCCGTTTCAATGAAAGTTTGAGGGTTCCTACCAATGATAGAGTAATTTGACATTGTGCACGAATCAAACCCACAATCAATGAAATAAGTGAAATAAAGTTGTCAGAAGCTTTAATAAATTTTACAAATCTGTAGCCGTCGTTTAATAGCAGGGATAAAACATGTGTGTTTTTGTCCCAGCTATTGATTGAATGCACCTTGCTTAAGCACAATGCCTTATGCTTTTTCCACATCACCCCCGCAAAAAGTATAAACTAACGAAATTAACGAATCTTTGTTGGAATCTATTCATACAAAATCTTTTTCTTGGATTTCCGAAATTTAACAAATTTTTTGTTGGATATTATTAAACATTCTGCTGACAATTGTGAACACAACAAACTATATTAAGGTGTCTCTAAGTCTTGACACGTATGTTTACCTCGACTCCGAAGCTTATATACTTTTTCGTAACAATCACAAGTCCGCTGCCACTGAGTGGGTTCATGAGTAAACTTATATATTTTTAAGAGATTAAATTTGTGATTTTGAATTTGTTGACGACAACGCCACCTATCGGAACTTAACATAGAGAAACCTTTCGATTGGCTTAAGGTAACATATGAAAAAATTTTGATGTTTAATGGCCAAGCGGTTCTCCAGTTTAAAGCACTCGTACAACGAATATTTTATTTGTATATACAGGGTAATACTGGCAAATCGATAATACCAACTATGTCAAATATCTTTTTTTTTTTTTTTATATAAGCTTTATTTGAATTATTGAATCTGCTCCAAAGGAGCCTAACAATAAGTATACGAATCTTAAGTATAATTCAATAATGAATCCTAGTATGGATTTCTTGTAATGTGGGTCTCTGCTAATTGGCAGGAATTTTAATTAATTTGGTCAAAATAGTATATAACTGGTATGGATCACACGTGAGGATTTTAAACCTGGTTTGGCTTAAACCTCGTGATATAGGTCCAGAGGACCCTTACAGTCATTTACAGAGTGTTCGCGATATTATGTAGAGTGAAGAACTCTAGTTATGTATGTATAACGGATAACTCTAGAATAGCAGAGTGGACGACGTAATTTGGGTTTTGTAGGTTTTTCGCGTTGACTGTTTTAAGGATCACGTATGAGAGCATTTAAGCCACGTGAGTAGAATAAAGGATTCTACACAGTCTTTTTTGAGTGTTCGTCCGCGATTGATATTGACTGTTTTAAAGATCACGTATAAGAGCGTTTAAGCCACGTGACGTAGAAAAGGATTCTACACAGTCTTTCGGGCGCGTGTGTTCGCGATTACTGTTACGGATGAAGATTAGAAAACACGGCGTTCGTTTCTCCGAAGTCTTAAAGATCTGGGACTGCACAATAATTGTCTAGCAAGTATGTTATCATGACGTTCGAGCTTCTCTTTGTGCTTTATATTGATTTTTTGAATTGCCTCTTTAACGAGAGGTATTTTCAAGTCTCGGTGGATATTTTCATTCCTCATATACCAAGGGGCACCGGTAATAAGCCGCAATGTCTTCGATTGGACTCTTTGGATTTTGTCGAGATTACTCGAGCTTGCTTTGCCCCATAGCTGTGCACCGTATAACCAGATAGGTTTGATTGCACTGTTGTATAGCAGGACCTTATATTCAAGGCTTAGTTTTGAGTTCGCGTTTAGGAGCCAGTGAAGTTGATGGACCTTAAGTTTCAGTTGAGTTTTCTTGGCTTCGATATGACTTCTCCAGGTGAGTCGGCGATCCAGGTGGATTCCAAGGTATGAAACATGATCAGATTGAGAAAAGGGAATATTGTTTAATTTCAATGTCGGACAAGTGCTAAAATTCAGTGTGAAAGTTACCTGTGTGCATTTAGCCTCATTGACTTTTATTCTCCAGTCAGAGAGCCAAGATTCTACTCGTCTGAGATGTACACCTAGATTCATAGATGCAATATCCTGCTTTTTATGTGCGGCCATTTTAGCGGTATCGTCGGCAAAAGTGGATGTTAGCACGTTTGGGCTGGTAGGGATATCTGCGGTAAACAGAAGGTAAAGGATAGGCCCCATGACGCTTCCTTGGGGCACACCTGCTAGTATTTCGGTCATCGGTGACGTGTTGTCCACATTTGACTCTGAATCTGCGGTTTTCTAAGTAAGACTCAAGAATTCGATGCGTATTTGCCGGTAAGTATTTGCAAATTTTGTAGGTCAAGCCAAAGTGCCAGACTTTGTCAAATGCTTGAGCAACGTCCAGGAATACTGCGCAGCAATATTCTCGCCGTTCAAATGATTTTTCAATTGCTTGGGTCAGACGGTTTACTTGTTCGATAGTGCTGTGACCTTCGCGAAAACCAAACTGATGGTCTGGTATTATGTTATTTGACACGAGAAACGGTTTTATTTTCGATAAAAGAACTTTTTCAAATAGTTTGGATAAGCAGGGAAGTCAAATATCTAAAATATAAATTGGACTACCGGCCGAAAAATTGGATTACGCATACGGTACTATCCGAGCGTAATTTGAACCCAGAAAACTTCATTCTTAGTGCATGAATTTCTCTTGAATTTTGTTACCTGTAATATATTTTTTTCATTTTTGTATAAGAAAAAAAATTGGATGCCACTCCCATTCTATTACCATCCACTCAGTCGACACTTTACGAGATTTCGATAAAAAAAGAACATTTAAATTCCATGTATAGTTAAGGGTAACGTTAGCCGGATCAACCAACAGACATTTTTTCTTGTTTTATAACCGTTTGAAGACCACCATGGTACAATAAACAAGTAATTAGCCCAACAAAAACAAAAATAGTTCGCTTGATTGTCAAAGTCACTTGAAAGAGAATGTTAAAAATACATTTTTGTGAATGTTTGGTGATGATTGTGAAGTGTGAATAATTTTTCCTTTACAAACATCAACAAACGCCATTATCAAATACCAAAATTGACAATTTAAATAAAAGCAGCTGTTACCATAACTCTACCTTCTTTATTGTACCATGAAGACCACAGTCAGGACAAAAGGTCGTGCTAAAGTAAATGGATTCTGAAATTTTGATTACTTCCACACATTTTATAATATGAATCAATATTAAGTTAATAATCTATATGTGACGCGCAAAACAGAAAGGGACCTAAGGCTAAAAACCAGTTTTGTTCAGGAGAGCCATTTTAAAGATTAGTTCCCTTTCTATTTGCGCTTAGAATCGTCGACTTCACTTTCATAAAACGCGCATATCTCTGGGAGGGAACACTTTTGGGGCATGGGATCGGTCTCATTCGATGCTCAGATGTTGTCCACATCAAAAAAAGAAAAAAAAATGAAAATTGATTTTTTTACCCTTAGGTCCCTTTCTCTATGCGCTGTCACATTTATATAAAAATGGTTTGATAAATGTATAGTAATTCATTAATGAGAACAGCTAGGCCGTTTTGGCTCAAAATTTGGAAAACCCTTCAAAAAAGTTCGGAAATTTGAAAAATCGAAAATTTATTTTTTGTATGGAATTTTGTGTGCATTTGTTTCAGAATGGCTTTTCGAATAGAAAACTCTTAGTGGAAAACTCTGCTGGCCATGAGATATCCTACATTCTGCGCCTTTGTCTGGAGTTTAAGCATAGTCGGACTTAAAATGTGACTTCAGGAGCACAAAAAACAAATTTTGTGAGGGCTATATAAAACGCAGAAATGTTAATAGATCGCACTTCATTTGAGCTAGATTGACTTGTAGAGCCTCAGACTCGGGAGTGTCCTTGACATGAAGCCTGTTAGAAAATATCAAAATTGAGCAAAATCCGGGTTAAATTGTAGTTTCAATAGCAGCAGTACCGCAAATAAGAAAGAATCTTTGTGTGAGGCTATCGAAAAAAAATTGGTCAAAATAGAATGCTACGAGGGCGGCTCGGAAAGTTCTTAGCCTATCAATGAAAGAGAAAAGTTAGTTTTTCAAAAATATTTTTATTTTTCAATATAATCTCCTAAAACTTCAATACACTTAGTCCAACGCTTATCTAGCAATTATATCCCTTGATTAAAATAGTTTTCCTCAAGGTCTTTAAAGTAGTGGTTTACAACTGTAATTGCTTGCTAGCAAGGATTTTTTTGGATTTGGGAACAGGTAAAAGTCACTGGGAGCTAAATCAGAAGAATAAGGTGGGTGGTCAAGCAACTCGTACTTTAATTCGTTGATTTTAGACATTGTTAAAACACTCTTGTGCGCTGGTGCGTTGTCTTGATGAAAAATTATTTTTTTGTGTTGTAAGCCAGAACGTTTTTCTCGAATTTGTACATTAATTTGATCTAAAAGGTTGCACTAGTACTCTGAATTTATTGTTTTAACCTTTTGCAGATAGTCAATCAATAAAATACCTTTGAAGTCCCAAAAAACCGTTGCCTAAGGTTATGGCAGCCAGCCGATGGCCAGCCGATTGAATTGTTTTTGCCTTCTTTGGGGCACTTCCTCCAGCTCCAGTCCATTGTTTGGATTGTTCTTTTGTCTCTGGAGTATAGTGGTGGATCCATGCCTCATCAACAGTTATGAAACGACGCTTAAAATCCATTTTATTTCGCTGAAAACAATCCAGACAAGCATGAGAAATGTTCATTCTTATGCGTTTTTGGCCGACTGTTAACAAGTGCGGCACCCATCTTGCAGAAAGCTTTTTCATCTGTAGTTCTTCATGCAAAATTAAATGGACTCGATCATTTGAGATGCCCATGATATTAGCTATTTCACGCACTTTTATTCGTCGATCATTTAATACCATATCATGCACTTTGGCTACAATTTCTGTTGTTGTTGCTGTTTTTGGACGTCCACTACGTGGTTCATCTTCAATTCTTGTACGACCACGAATAAATTCAGCAACCCAATTTTTTACTGTTGCATATGAAGGAGCACTTTCACCTAACACATTCACCATATCATTATGAATTTCTTGTCCCGATAAACCTTTTTTATGTAAATATTTAATGACACCACGCATTTCTAATTTTTCCATTGTAAAAAAATCGCGGATGCGTCTTTTGTGAACACCTGTTTCTATATGAAGGAGTTGCCAGATCGATACAAAATTTAACATGTGTTCATAGCAGAGATGAAAGTTTCCAAAACACTTAACTTTTTTCTGTTTATACCGCGCTTTTTGTGCTAGGCTAAGAAGTTTCCGAACCGCCCTCGTATATGCGGCTGCTAATATTGCAGTTTTCAAATCGGTTCCTTGTACATACTATATCAAAACTTTAACTACCATGCTAGATGGGTATGCGGGCGGACGGACATAGCTCAATGGAATTAAATAGTGTTTCTGAACCGATCAGTTCAACAAACATAGGTCCATCTGTGTTTTAAGGTGTTACAAACATCAGCACTGACATCAACCCTGTATTAGAGTGTTGTGCTGGGGCTAAATGAAAACGTAGATCGGTATGAACCCTTCTTATATGACCTAGTTACTAATCGATTGTAATGAACTGTGTGAATTTCATCAAGATTGGCTTCTACGTGAACTAAACACAAAAAATAGGTTGAACATATGAATGTGTGGGACCTATATCTATCTAGGAATCGCTTTTGTTCAATAGCTTTCCTTTGCCCAAAAAACTTACTTCGAAAATTTGTCCGAAGTAAGTTTTTAGTTTTTTTAGTTTGATTACGAGTCGATCAGTATACAAATATTTGACATGAAAGTAAAATAGCAATACCCTGTTTAACAGTGTGGTGCAGGGTAAAAACACGCCATATTATAAAATCAATGCCAGTTAGAAAATGAAACCGAAACATTAGACAGTAAATATAGCGGACTTCGTATAAAAATGTCCCGAACCGCACTAAAAATTTTGAACAATGTCTCCTCATATGAACCAATGCCAACCTAATGTGCATACCGAGATTTAATCATAGATAACTTGTAACAAAATCTGTTGTACACTAATTTCGTACGTTTTGATATTCGATGAAACTGACCTAAATTCGTTCCTTGTAAATCCTAGATTTGCTGTGGTCCATCTTCTTACCCGATTTTATTCCTAATAAATACCTATTTTTGTGTGGTTTCATTGGTTGATGGCCAGCTAATGGGGCACAACGTATGCTACCCTTTTTTGGCGACCCCACATAGCGCCAACAACTTACTATGTACGAGTACTTACTCTGTACTCAAGCTCGTCACTAATTTGGATTTTCCAAATCATTCGAGGATTATGGCAAAACAACATTTTTTATTTAATTGCCGGAAGGTCAACTATTTGCGGCGACGACAATTTCAACACAATTGCACAAGTACGCCACAGAGACAAGTGTGAACTTGAAACCGATTCGGTTTTGGATGTTTACAAACTGCACGTACGCTGAACTGGAGCCTAACGCTCCTCTTCAGCTTGCTGGTTTATGCCACAAAACTAAAAACGTTTATACGTGTGTCCGTACTTACATCAGTAAAAACCTTATAAGGGGGCGTTGTAATAAAATAAAGGACCAAAGAACCCGGTTTCACTGATAAACACACAGCCAGCAATTTACATCGGTCAGAACTATCCCATTAACAAAGAGAATGAAGACCAGTTAGGAAAGAGTGCAGTCGGAGCGGTAAATTCTGTTGGACCCGATTCATATCCCAGCACAGTTAATCGTGAAACTTCGATTTGCTCCAAATTTCTGTAATTCTTCGACAAACAACATATGTATAGAAACCAACCAGTGTATTTTTTACATATGTAGGTATCGGAATTCAAATTGTATATATGCAAATTGTAATAATGGGTGATCCAAGTAGAGATACTTTTTTCAATAGCCTTTTTTTGAGAGATCACGTGTGAGTCGTGTCATACTGTGTTGTTTTTTATTTGTTTAGTATTGTTTGGCATTTCATTATGGAAAGACTTACGCCTGAACAACGTTTACAAATCGTTTAACTTTATAACGAAAATTCACGTTTTGTGACGAATGTGTTTCGTTCAACTTATGGTCAACATAATCGGCCTACTGAGCGTTCTATTCTATTCACCCATCTTAAGACCCAGCATTCATTATTGGATAATGTTCGACAGAATAGACCACGTCCAGCACGCAGTGAAGAAAATGTAGCGGCCGTAGCTGAGAATTTACACCAAGACCGTGGAGAGTCGATTCGGCGCCGTTCGAAGCAACTCGGACTGACGTATGGAACGACTTGGCGCATTTTATGTCGAGATCTTAAATTTAAAGCGTACAAAATACAAGAACTGAAGCCGCCCGACGTTCCCAAGCGACATCACTTCGCTCTATGGTCTCTTGAAAAGTTCCAAGAATATCCGACGTTTTCGAGCCAAATTTTGTTCATGAGGCCCATTTCTGGCTCAATGGGTATGTAAACAAGCAAAATTGCCCCATTTGGAACGAAGAGCAACCAGAAAAGGTTCAAAGGCTGCTACTTCATCCAGAAAAAACAACGGTTTGGTGTGATTTGTGGGCCGGTGGAATAATCGGTCCATATTTCTTCAAAAATTATGCCGGTGAGAACGTAACCGTCAATGGCAACCATTATCGTGCCATGATAACCGACTTTTTGATGTCTAAAATTGAAGCTCGTGATCTCGGCGACATTTGGTTTCAACCAGACGGCGCCACTTCCCACACTACGCATCAATCAATGTATGTATTGGAAAACAGTTCTGTGAGCAGATAATTTCACGTTTTGGGCCACCAAGATCGTATGATATCACACCGTTAGACTTTTTCCCGTGGGGATATGTAAAGTCTAAAGTTTATGCGGATTCAGGCCTTGGAGCAAAACATAACGCGTGTCATTCGCCAGTGACCAGTCGAAATGCTCGAACGAGTCATCGAAAATTGACCTCAACGGATGGACCATCTGAGGCGTAGCCGCGGCCAACATTTGATAGACATAATCTTTAAAAAATAAATGCCAAAGAATGTTCTTTCAAATGATAATAAACATTCCCCATTCAATTTGAATTTTCTGTGTTTTTTTCTTTAAAAAGTAGGGAACCTCGAAATGGATCACGCATTATATCTTCGTATATTACAACCCAGTGATGTGTGAGACTGACAAGCGATTCCAAGATGAAAGTGGCTCTGGCTTAGGCAGGTGCTGGTTCCGCCGGTCACAAAAAAATTAAAAAAAAACTCGTTAACCTGCGTTGTTATTTTGTATTTTTCAAATTTAATTTGTAAAATATCGTTTCAATAAATAAATAAAAAACTGATTCGATTCTTAGTCTATTCTCACTCTTGTATGCCACCTTGGAAAGGTAATATTTAAAAAAATATATTTTTTTTATTACCTACTAAAAAAACCTTAAAAAGAAATTTTTTCGATATGTGGTAGAGAATTTTTTTCCTCATGCCAAAAGCTAACGGAAAATCTATTTCACAATATCGATTGCTTAATTGGCACATCCTAATGCGTACATACTAAACAAAAGTATATCGTTGGGTTTATGGAAGGGTGCTTCCTGTACACAACTAGGACTAGAAGTTGTGGATGTCTCCCACTCTGGGGCCTTTTTGTTTTTTATACTTTATACCTTTCAAGTCGTTCACTTTTTTTTTAAAATTGTTCAGGATGTCTCTAAAAAAAATTAGGGATCTCTAAAGATTTAAAGTATTTTTATGAGGGTATGTATACCTTAGTGGTGTTACGAGTGTTTAATATTGGCTTTCCATTCGCTTGAACTAATTTTGGAATATTTGATTTCGCAATCGCAAAACAAGTTTTGGAAAATTCGCATTCGCAAAAAAATGTTTATCATTAAAATACTGAACTTTGGTAATCATTTTTTTGGTGATAAGTTTTTGTACTCTTTTGAATCCACCATGATAACAATTCCAAAATATCTTTGAAAATATTTATCTTTAAAGTTGAAAAACGAAACATTTCTTCATAGAAGTATATTTCTAAAATAAATATCAACAAATGTTTAAAGCAAATATATTTTTCTCAACAATGAAAAATAAGCTTTCGTTGTCTATAAAAAACGTAATTTTTGACCAAAAAACCGTTATTTTTAACGGAAGAAAAACGTTTTGTAATTTGACAAAAAAAAATTTTTTTATTGTTCTATGGTTATTTATCGACGAAAAATACGGCCCAATCACACCTCCAGCATAAAAAAACACACTACACAGTATTTTTTTTGCCGATGCAAGCACGTGCGGGTTTGTTGCTGTCCAATAACGCATATTTTGTTTTTTTGACAAAACCACTCAGCCAGAAATGAGCTTTATCGCTGAAGATGATATTTTTTGAGTAAGCGCTCTTAAAGTTGCGACCATCGACTCAAAATTTCGGTAGTAATTTTAAATGCTTTCCAAACGTTGCTCGTAAGTGAACTTTTGCCGTGACTAACGTTGTGACACTAAAAAATCATTCTTTATCGCTCATAAGGCTGCACGTCCTCAAATCGGGCGTGACCTTTGTGTCCAATATCACCAGAAATGAATTTTGTCAGAATTGAATGTAATGTACACGAAAATATGTTTCCATATGGTCCAGTTGAGCTCATAAAGTACCATGCAAATTTGAGAAAGATCGTGTTTAATTTGTAGGGTCTAAAGGTGCAGCACCTCAAATCGGGACAACCCTTTGTATGGTAACAAAACATGAACCGATATGCACCAATTTCAATAGGGTCCGTCCTATTAATCCAAGATTAATCGTAATTGCAACCTGTATAAGTATAATGTTTACAACCATAGATGGACAAGCGACGCACGGATATTGTTCAATGGAATCATAGTGACTCTGAGTCGAACGGTGTACAAAACATTGAGTCTGTATTCATTCCTTAAAGGTGTGATAAACAACAGCACTAAATCATAATACCAATGTTTAACAGTAAAATGTACCAAATTAGCCCCAAATGGGGCGTGCTTATACCAGAGTACTTTCGAGGTCGAAATGTATCAAAAAAAAGGTGAATTGTATCTTGTAACTTTTGTATGGGTGCATACAAAACAACAGTAAGTTCTCAATCCTAGACTGACGGTTCTTTGAACTGAATTGACCCAAAACAAACACTCTTCGGCCAGGGACAGTCAACTCAACAATATGTGTTTTTTGTCCATTTTTTCGTCGTGGGAGCAGCACTTCCCGGAATGCCTGCTGCGAATATTACTGATCCGAGCCGGGACCGAACAAAATGTCGGACTTTGGGCCTGCTCGGTTTGCCCGAATCGTGTTCACCATCGTCTGTAAGGTGTAATCGTTGCATGGAGTGGGTGCACTTTAGGATCTGTTCAGTTCTGAACTTAATCAAAAAGTATAGTGATACGGACTCTGTTGCCTCTTGTAGTTCCCAGTATGTGAGAAAATCAACTGTTACCTCACTGTCTTAGCAATATCTGCCTCCAAATCATCAGCCACACTGTTTACTGAATGGGCCGCTGAGGTGCGGTTGTCACTTAATATGAGGGGTCACATTGGACAGCCTTTTTCGATCCTCTGCACATGCTACAGCTATCTGCGATAAGCTTAAAAGTAGGAACAAAGTGCACAAGTCACTAGCCGGCAGTACTTGGGAGCCGACAAAGAAACCTTGTTGACCTCTTACAAAGCGACAGCTCGGTTTGAAGCTAATTATCGGTTTGTAGCTAATTATCGGTTTGTAGCTAACTACGCAGTGCCGGTGTGGTCAGCGAATACTAGTACGAGGAAGTGGAACAAAATTAAGACTTTCCAGAATGCCGCACTGAGAACATCAACATGGTGGCTCCTTGACTTTTTGAGAAAATGTTATTATTATTTGATACCCATGTGTTCATGTATGCTGAAAGACGTTTTTTGACCCACAAATCATTTGTATAAGGACTTACTAAAAATGAGCCTATTTGGTCCAAATTAATCCGAAAAGGGATGTTTGTCCGCCGTTATTATTTATATCAAGTTTTATCGAAATTAATATGAGTATTATAGAGCGGTTGAAGGTAAAATTGGTAGGGACCTTTGTACTCGGGATATATCAAGACGTACACCGATATGTCCTATTTTCATCTGTGTTGGTTACCTTCTGGAGCTAAAGACAAAAAATTGTCTGATTAGTATAAGAGCTATTTAAAAATCTAAACAATTTTTTTCAATTTCGATTATTGCTTTAAAATACTGACTTCTGACAAATTTCTTCAAGATCGAAACACAATTGCGACCAGTGGTTTGATAAACTAGCAGACGGACAGACAGGCCTCGTTTACTCGAATGTTTTATTTATAATATGAAAACAAAACGGACAAATGCCGCTATTTACAAAAGCCATAGCATCTTCCGAGAGTGATGCGATTTGGCCCACTTTGTATACAGGTTGTTGCTCAAAATCTGGGAATGGAAATCATTTAGAAATCCAATTTTGCTTTTACAAACCTATTGGTTTGGAGAAATATTATTTTATTTTATTATAAAAATACATGTATGTAACTTTGCATATTCAATATGCATATCTTAGAAATGTAAATAAACAAAATTTCTTACATCTTGTTTAAAATCCGGAACATTTAAAATAACAGAAATAAACGACGTAGCTGCATTTGGAAATCAATATTAAATTATTAATTCTACATTAACAATATGCACATTTACCCCCAATACATCAGTGCTAATTTTTAAATTGAGATTTAGCTCAAACTTAGTTATAACTCGAAATTGTACGTGTTGTTTGGGGTATAAGAAGGATGCAAAAACTATATATGTTACTAGTACAGTATAAATTAGTGAAAATAAATTATAGCAGCTTTTCAATATCTTTAGCAATATCCATTGGATCTGTAGTGGGAGCATATCTGTTGACCGGTATACCCTCCTTGTTAACCAAAAACTTGGTAAAGTTCCATTTAATAGCACTGCCCAAAGTACCAGTTTGCTTAGCCTTCAGGTACTGATACAAGGGTGCAGCATCGGATCCATTAACGTCCACCTGCAAATAAAAAAGCGGACATGAGTTGATATTTATTTGTTAATCGCAGAAATTGTTTTTACCTTTTTGAAAACATCTCCAATGTCGGCCTTGGCATCGCGTAAATGACAAACCATTTCCTCGCCATCACCTTCAGGCATTTGTGAGCCAAATTGATTGCATGGGAAATTGAGGATTTTCAGACCTTTATCGCCATATTTTTCACGCAAGTCCGTTAACTTCTTATAGTTATTCTTGGCTAAACCACACTGCGAAGCGATATTAACGACTAGTACAACATCGCCTTTATACTTCTCAAGCGACACATCTTCGCCGTGAGTATCTTTGACGGTGAAGTCGTAAATGCTGTTCGCCTTCTTTGCTTCCTCGGACATGATTTCTGACTGAAATTACATAAATACGACAACTATTACAGTTTTTCAAAACAAATTTTTGGGGAATAAACAATACAAACACAGTTGTGCGATTAGTTAAAATACATGCACAGTCTAAGACATATCGTCGGTATACTGCAAAAACTGGCCCAAGTCCATTAATTTAATAAACTTGGCTATTATTTGATAAAACTAATCTCTCTTTTTAAACAATGGCGAAATTATTCGTTTTGAGTTGAAATCAAAAATAAAATCCCGATTTTGTTTTAAACATTTCAGTTTATTGGCTTTGGCTTAAGGTTAACAAAAATGTGATTGGTCCGTTGTTACGTATACCGACGATATTCGCCACAAAAAGAGAGCATATTCATGATTTTGTATAGGAAACAAAAAGTGTTCCTATTTCTTTAATTTTAGCAGAAGAAAAACAATCTTTTGAGATAAGAAGTTTAGTCATAAGAAATTCATATAAAATCAATTCAAAGTTATAGCCATGCTACAATAAACAAGGTATAGCCACTAGCACAATAACAAATTCGCTGTACTGTCAAAATGACTTGAAAGAAAATGCCAATAATAATTGTTTGTAAATTTGAATGTTTAAATTTCTACGAGAAAAAATGCAAATCAGCTGACTGCATAACTCTACCTTGTACCATAGTTATAACAATTTTACAATTAACAATTAAAGGTATTTTTATATTTCATCTGACAATGTACAGAAGATAGAAATTCTCTGTCAAGGAATAACAAACGGTTTGTAAGTAAGAAAAATGTAACAAGTTTTGTTAATTATTAACGATTTTTTAAAGCGCCAAGTAATACGTACATGAATTAAAAATGTATACTATTTCTTATGCTAGGCCAATTATCCCATGACATTTATTATTGAGCTGTGATAATCATTGTCGTAAATGTGGAAATGTCCAATTGCCCGACTTATATACTTTTCTATCAGTTTCTCTGGTATAGGAAATATACCAGAGCTCAAATTAATAATTACAATGCGCAATAGTCGGATTAAAGATACTTTTTTCTCAATGTATGTACAAAAAATTAAATTATTTCTTAAAATATACGTACTCTATTTACTCGGTGAAAGACTGACAATGAAATGACAAAATATCACGCGTTTAGTACGGGTACTGAGGTATAAAACTATTACTATGCTGAGTGCTGTTGTTAAGGGCGTTTTATAATTTATGTATTAATGGTGGTCGTTTTTCGACTTCCATTAGCAAACACGAACGCATTAACTATTTAAAAGTATGTATGGTCGAATGTGTTACTCGCTTTCGGTTTACTAGGCACAGTGGTTATAAGTTTTATTTCGATTAAAAACATGTTTTGAATTTAAAAGATTGAATAAAAGTAGGATAGTTGCAATTTGATCTCTGACGATATGAGAAAATATTTTTTCCCAAAAGACATAAAAAACTCACTTGGCTACTGGAGATGTACAAAAGGAAAGCAGTGCCTTACATAGCCGTCCAAAAACAAAATTTAATAAAAAAATCATTCAGTTTTTTGGCTGTTTAATTTGTCTACATTTCAAGGTGCGTTTCTTTAGTTTTTTTAAGGTTATATTTTTAAGACGCTCTATTTATTATTTTCTTATTTATCCCGTTTATAAAGATATCTCCTAAGTCCGTTAAGAATATATTCCGAAGCCACATTTTGAAGCGACAAAAAAATTGCTCAATAGTCTTTATTTTACATATTCTGTAAGTCAGGAAATTCCTTATTGCGATCCTGGCATTTCTGTATCAATTACATGTGGTAATTGATATTTAGGCTGCATCACTCCCGTGGAACATCTATCTATAGAACATAGAATCAATTAATGCCTCAATAATCGGCTTCTTATCGAATGACAATAAAAAAAAATAAATGCATCGTACAAATTAGCGTTTTATTCGAATTTTTTACATATTAAATATAGCACATGATTCTCTAAGCTCCCTTTGGTAAACAGACGAGGAACTTTTCTCAAATTAGTTAGCAAAACTCGATATAAAAGTAGATTTGTGGCGAAGGCTCGAAAACTATCAATTTCTTACTTTCTTCCTATACATATCTGAGGATACGTAAAAACCCCCATTAATATATATGCTTACTGGAAGAACATTACTCTAGGTTCCATTTAACTACACCGTTAACAGATAGGGGACTATAAGATATTTGGAACTTTTAATGTGATAGTAAAGGAAAAGAAAGCAGGAATAAAATTTTTAGGGTCCTAGTAGTTATGAGACGTACTGATTGGCATGCATAGATTAGAAGAAATGCGTATTGCTCCTATTGTACATAAGTAAGCTTCTTTAGTCGCCTCAAACTACATAGAAACAAACCACTGTATAATTGAAACTACTCACATTGTCCTTTCCGACATTCATATTTGCTATAGGCGACGTATGGGCTGAACAGCCTACTATGGTCAATGGTAAAAGGACTAAGCATATGCGCTTTCTGTTAATCACATTAGCTTCTGGACACAATGTTATATAGTCGCGGCTTTGGTGTTGTTGTTGAGGTAATTGCTGTGGCCGCCTCTTCATGAGCAATTGACTCATGGGACACCTATTACAGCGCAGTCGATTCGCTGTTAATATACTTTGCAGCCCATTACTGCCAATGAATTTTGTGGAAAACATTGCAGCTGCAATTACAGATAATATAATTTCGTTTAAACATGATCCAAATACATGCAAATATATATAAAAGTGTGGGCAATCTTTCGATTACTTATTTTGTTATAAATGTATTTTAACGAGTTGATACGGTGTCGACGAAATTTTGAAGTGACACGATGTTTTTAAACCCATTTTTGAGGGTAGACAGTGTTATCTATTAGTTACATACGCCCGTTGTTATCTTGTTTTTATTGTTTTTTTTTCATCATCGAAATCAAAGTATTCCGACTGTATCGAACGAATGTTCATAAAGAGATAATTACTAAAAATGTCAGTCATGTCCATTTCTTTGTTGGGGTTAAGGGCCAATTAGTTGTTGTTGTTGTAACAACAATATATTTATTTTGGAGTCTTGTTCGTCTATGGGGGATCTGCTTCGATATCTAGGTGAAGGAAACGCGCCATTTGAACTGGATGCGTCCACAGAGACCTGGGGGTCAGCTGAGTGGGCTTGGCCGGACAACATGAGGGCCAATTAGTCTTGACGGTTGACGGTAGGCAATCAGCTATTTCAGTAAGGGTTGCAATTTTGCATGTGTTAGAGGGAGATAACTACAGTTTGACGGTTGACGACGGTAGACTTCTGCAGGTTGCAAAATCAACCGTCCACCGTCAAGACCAATTGGCCCTTTAGTTAAAAGTATGTTCATATAACGGGTGATCAATCTAGAGGTATTTTTTCACAGATTACGAGTAAGATGTGTTAAACTTAGTTTTTTTCTTTTCAGTATTGTTTGCCATTTCAAGACCAACACCGCGGAAATCTCGGTTTGGTGCGGTTTATGGGCTGAATCATCAGTCCATATATTTTTTTTTTAAATGATGATGGATGAAACCTAACTTGAATGGTGCTCGCTTGCGCCATGACTTTTTGCTTAATGAAATTGGACATTCCAAATGGAGAACCTGATTTTTTTTCTGTGCACCCTTTCCTTTTGATTTGTATACCCTGCTTTGTCGTTTGAAGTTCGATCGTAATGAAATACTCATTTTTGACTCCGAGGTCGAATTCGATTAGTGACCTATGTTATATCGTTTTCTATCCCCTGATTGGGACTTATTTTGAAGTGTTTGTAAAGGGCTTTAAAAATGATTAAACTTTTGCCTTTTAAGTACTCATTTTTGTTCATAAACAAAAAGGTTACATAGGGTTCAACATTTTAAAATATACACAAAGTTCAAATTCTACTAGTTTCTTTTGACGTCGTTTTCTGTCTCACCCACATACACGAAAAAAACATTTCCAGAAACGCACACCTACTAGGGCGCTTCGTCCTAGTATGAAGAAGTGCCGAACGACCAAAAACGTCTAACTGTTATGCCTCTCATAAACAATAAACTAAACACAAACAAACTCAACTAAGAATATATATTCGAAACAAGTGTGCCAACATAACACAACCCTAATCGAATGCACGTAGTACAAAAAATTTAAAATTTCACCTTTTATATTAAACATTCCTCGTATATATTTAAGAACACAAATATCGAGAGCTTATGTGCAATGCCACATATCTACAAAAACGCAAACACTCCGCCGATAAAGCAACAATGAAAACAACTTTTTTATTACTGATTGCGACTTGCATTTGAGCCATTGGCATGTAAGGGTGTTATCTACGCCAGGCTGCTTAAGCAGCGAGAACCCAAGTCCTCAATTCTTTTTTTTATTGGTCAAGTTCTACCACATCACACCATTGTACAAGAATATAAATGTGATCTTGTTTGCAGAGCACTATAGACAATTTACGTTAGAATTCTTTTATTAAAATAATTAAAATTTTTGGGAAGAAAGTTATTTAAGAATAACCTTAAGCGAGTTTAAGAGAGCTCGGTTATTACTCGCGTAAAGTATTTCTTGAATAACTTTTATTCTACAAATTAAAATTTTCAAATCAAAAGTTTTATGATGTTTAATTTAAGTCTATCAGTTTTTGTATTCAAAGAAATTTTAAAATTTTCTCGTATAGGTTTAAAGTTATTGCCATAGCGACTACTTCCTCGTTTAATATGCAATACCATAGGCAGTTTTTGCAAAACGATTGGTAACCCTCTTCGAAAGTAATCGTTATCGCTTACAGTTGGCTTAAAATGACTTAAAAGTTATGAAACGGGTTTGATCAAATATATTGATGCCTTTCACTTTTTGTCCGTACCAAACAAAGTATATAGTCCCTAATAGAAAAACTAACGAAACACAGGAAGTTAATGCGAAGTTTTAAAACCTCGACAAGGCACTTAAAAGATGTAACTTCGATGTCATCCTTCTACAGCCTCAAGTCAATGTTTTTACTTCTTGAACATTGTTGCTGGATCTAAATATAATAACCAAAGTAGGGATTTTTATTTACTAATCAGGTACAATCTCCCAGGAAGCTATATTATAAATTTTCTTATTATTAAACAAAGGTCTAATATAAATATTTTCAAAATTATTTTAGGAATGACACATTTCCTCCGATGGATCTTGATATTCCAGAAGTATTTCAATTATGCTTCACAAAAGCAACGCGAATGTCACACAATGGCCGGCCGCACATAAAAAAAATTGAAGCGCCAAGTGTGACTTACAGTTATCTTCAAGCCAATCATTTAAAAAAGTGTTTCATATTAGAATTGTCGGAGATCTTTTACTTTTGTTTGCATACTCCTAGTTTCACAGGTCGAAATGGGTCTTTACTTATCATCTCTAGAAGAATGGCCAACAAGTTTCATGTCGATTTTCATCATTGCACAAATCTTACTCCTTATTTTAAATACTGCCCATAAGCATTTGATTGGCATTTTGAACAATCGTATCTAATAGATGCGCTTTAAGAGCAGTGTATGTACATGCATACATACGCGTAGGGCAACTAAAATCATGAATTGCGTTTTTTAGAGTATACATACGTACGTAGTAATTTTAATTCATTTTAAATATTTATATTTACTTTAATATGGTAATAGTAATAATATGATCCCACACCAGTGACTATGGCTCCAATCAGAAAGTGCAGCATTGTTTTTGTGGCCATTTTGTGTCAATACTGCTTCGATGGGGGTACACAACGGACGTTTATTAGCTACAAAATACTAAGGACATGGCAAAATGATAAAAATCAAATAACAAAGTATGACTTATGAACTACAGTACAAATGTTTTTTCTTTTTACAAAAAAAAAGTATTTTCCCATAAAACCAAAGAGTGTTTACATATAACGTAAGTCAGGCTACATTTAGTTACTGAAATAAATACGAGTGCGTGTGTATTTCGACAAGACTAGCCAAAGCGTTGTTTTAAATCAATTATAGTTTTTTTTTTGCAATGCTTACAGTCTGCATTGTTGTTGTTGTAGCAGAACAGTGCCGGGGTGATTGCCCGTGGCCGAAAAATTGCTGCCTCCGGTGCATAGAACCGGTTGTCGTGGGATTGCTGCATTATTAATTTCTATTGCCAACTAATGTCGAAAAATCTGCAAATGCGTAATTTGATGGAACATAAAATATACTCTTAAATACTCGAAGATACTGAAATATATGTGAAGCATTCCGCGACATTAATCAATACAATTTTCGACATTCGTTTTATAACTTTTTTCAAACTCTCGAGCAACCTTATGAGAACTATAAATGTTTATATAGTTTTGTGGACATTTGATAGACCTTATTCCCAGATTAAAGTCTACGCTCATATTACATTACATTGTTGAGCGATATAAACACTAAAATTCAATGTTCGTGAAGATAATCTCTATTCCCCTACCTAACCTATCGTCCTCAAATCGACGCAACGTCCTAAAAAGTATAATTTTTATACAAGGGATTTTTTTAGATTTCCTACAAAAAGAAAATATATTTAAGAGGAATCGGAGTCGTTTCATCCGATCCGGAGGAGTGGATTCATCCGATTTTTGCCAAACTCCGTAATTCTAAAACAAAAAGCTTAAACGTCAGGCACCGATATTATAAATTTAAAGGGGATTTCATCTGAGCTATCGCAAGATGTGAAATTGTAAAAACCGAGAATATAGCGAAAATCTAATTTTTTAAAAGTTATTTTTGGTATATGTATTTGTTTAGGCATGCGGGTATCGAAAAATGTACCATCCCCTTCCAGCAACTCGAAAAAAGTTCAGATCAAACAAAGATACATTTGAAGTCACAAATGCGATCACCGCTCACATCTCAAATACTGTAAGTGTCAGACTTTTTTTTTGAAAATCTATGATATGGAAATCGACACCTATATCTGAAATCAATAGGAGTCACAAATTGCTAAAACAGCTACATTTAGAGTGAAAATAAAAAAAATGGTAAGGCACAAAAAAATCAGTCGTTTTGACCCGCTGGAATGACAAAATCGGTACAGCGGAGCAACCTCTCATAGCCCCAAACTCCCAGGCAAAAAGTATTGAGAGGTTTCGTTCTGCCACACTGACACCACAGCGACAGTTCTACCTAAGAGTATCCCTGACAAGACTCCAAAATTACAATTGTTGTTTCCCAACAATCCTTTGGTTCTATTCAATTTATTGGTAATTAACTCATAGCTAAAGCAATAAGATTTGAATTTATAAAATTGATACTACCAATTCTCTCCATTCACACAACGCAAATACGCATTACTGTCATCGCCAATTCAAGATATAAACAATTAAAATTATAAAAACAAATTAGTAATCCTCGCAAGAGCATTGACAGCGACTAAGAACGCAGCGAGAATAAATATCAGTATAACACATAAACTTAAACTGTATCCTAAAATATATCCCTAACACATTTTCCTTATATGTATGTATGTACTTGTAAGTTTATCTTACATTACTTAAATGGTGTTGCAATATTTTAAAGGCAACTAAAATTTATGAAAATACTAAATAAGAGAATTATAAAACCTAGCTAAACAAATGATAAAAGATCAGTCAAAAATGATACTATAATAACTTTCAATAAGAATGAGATTTCTTTTAGTATAGGAATACATTTCTGTCTTGTCTAAAGAAGAATTTATGTATACATTTTTCTTGAAAACTGTAAAAGACGCGACCCGGCATTGTTGTTGTCCAAGTTCATCTGCTACTTTGTTCCATTTAACTTTCGGTTTGTTGGTTTACGTTAAAAGTTCTTACATTTCGTAAATATTATGGATTTCTACTGGTGTGTCTGTACTGTGCCTTTTGGGAATGACAAATATGGTAAAAGTGCTCATTTTTGGCGTAAATATTACTTATTTTAAGAACGGGTATTCAAACTTCATAAAATTTGGTTTTTCAAGATATTTTTTAAAAAAAAGTTAAAAAAGCCGCAAATAATTTTCAAGCGTACGGGTTTACTTTTTTGTTAGTTAATTTTAGTATTCCCTGAGGATGATCGTCGAAGGCGACCGAAATATTGAAAAAAAATATAATAAACAAAATAAATTGTAGAAATCACCATCTTTTTATTTTGTACATGGCCTCAAACCAGACTATTCAGAAAATATAAAAGTAAACATTATGGTTCCTCTCCCCTAAACTGCACACTTGTGTCAAGCCGATTTTTAGATGAAAAGTGAAGATATGAATGTAAGACTTTTAAAGTTTATAGATTCACTGTGAATCACTTTCTTACAAAAAATGATATTAACATTTCGAGTTAACATTCTTTTGTTGAAAAAGGGCAATATGTACACAAATAAGTCATCATTGAGACATTGCCAGTTTTGAGGCCCATCGGTCAAGATATTAAATTTAGGTCCGCGTCCCAAATAAGTCAAAATCTTTAGATACATATTTGAATTACTCAGAAAATTCCACTGCCCCCGAACGTAAGGGGACATGTTAGGGCCCCTACGGCCGCAAACCCAGTGGTTACGCCTATTTATGGGACTTTTAAATCGTCTAAAGCTACGACTTCCAAGCAAAGCTATTTTTCAAGTCAGTTTTTATATAGTGGAAAAGTCTGAAAATGAAATTATAAAGTGTAAGATACCAGCAAAAAAAACAGTTGTTCAGGATTTCGCCCTTTGGCCATTTTCAATAACAACCGATAGAAGACTTAAGGATATACATGAGTCTGGTAAATAAGAAGATTCTTCATGTATGGTCACATACCAATTAATAAGCATTTTCCTTTCCAGTTAAATTTCCACCTTCCATTGATTGCAGTCCAAGCAAACCGCTCTACGCCCTTGACATGTTGTACAGTCGTTTTGACTTACCAGCCACGTCTGCTGTGGCACGAAAGTGAAATTAGTTTTAGTTTAAATTCCTTGCATGCCACCAGTTTGCAGCTATCCGATTTTTTTCTGCCATACAATTGACGCTTATTTTAAATTCATTGCTTTAATTATGTAGACAGACATACGAGTATGAATTGCTTGCGCTATCAGCATGAGCTAAGCGGTTAAAATACGATGTGTTTCTTTTGTTTACGATTGATTTATTTTGTTCTTAGTCAGAATACACTTGGAATGTAAATACTCGAAAAAATTAATGTTTTGCCGAGTTAAATTTATTCCCGTAAAGGGAAACTTTCCCCCCCGGGACGATTTCTGCCATATGCCATCTTCATACAAAATTCTAGAATCCTAGGTTCATTCGGCACACACAACAGTTATTTCGATGTTGCAACATACGCCCTCTCAGTCTGTTCGAAAGCGAAAGAGGTATGTCCCCATTCACACTAAGCAACTTTACTTGTCGCAACTCTCAGTTTGAAAAGGGAATTATTCCCCAAGTAAAGGCGTGAATGGTAACTGTTCGCTGGCAGCGGCCACAGCCGAGTAACAACTAATAGTAGTTATTCGAAGTTTTGTGAAGCTGTATTTGCAACACTTCGTGTGTTCATGATCGTGAGTGCACATGCACACCGCATATACAAATCGATTTATCCAGACCTCAAATTCAAACTTCAAGAAAATCTATAACAATGAACAGCAAATCGTTTTGATAAATTTTTATTTTTTTGACACCTCTCCCGTAAACTGCAATCTAAGTAATAACTTTCTGTGTGACCGTTCTTTGGCCAGATTTTAATTTTAAACATTTAGCTGCACTAGTGCTAAATATAAAGAGTGAGTGGTGCAGCCGTTTTCGGATGTGATAATCTTCAAAGCCCTCTAGTCCCTCCAGCCATGTTCGCTATATCATTCTAAAAACGATACAATGTTTGCCTTTTTTAATACTTTCGACTACAGGCACCATCTTTTAGTTCCCAATTTATTATCGCTGTTTTTATAGCAACTGCTTTTAATTCTGTTTGATGCGTAGAATCAAATGTGAACTAATGGAACATTCCCCCACCCCCGACAGAGGATTCTCGCATAACATGACAAGAAAATGTTACTGCGTAACTGCATATTTAAAAATTTCGCACTTTGCCCTCCCTCTCACCACATTTAAATCATTAACTTTGAAGTGACTTTCTCCAAGGGTCACATCATTCACATCTATTTCTGGGTGTATTTTACTAATAGTTATAATATGTATGTTCTAATCATAAAACATTTAACATCGATTCGTCATAATGACAACAAATTTATTTTGACCAAAATTCGATATTCATCTCACCTAATATCCGAATATATTTAGGCACTTGCAAATTGCAAATCACCTTGAGTCGGCAATCAATACACCACCAAAACGATAACAACGAAGAAGTTCAAAGTACAATTTTGATTGTACTTATTTTTCACAAAGCAGTACAACTCATTATTTTTTAATTTGCACTATATTTGTAACGTTATTTTTTAATTCACACTTAATAACCTAAATTGCTTACCAAAGAATTATTTAAATGATAGTAGTGTGGCAAAGACTTGTTACCGGCTCCTCACTCGAAGAATAACAAAACCAAACTACCACCAGAGTTTAATGCCCATATGAAATATTCGGCGGCGGAGCCAGTGTCTTAAATGTTCAACAGTGTTGCTTCCAATTTTATATCCGACTAAAATATTTTCAAAAAACCGCCCAAAATCAACTCTTGTCGTTTATCTTTTTAAACCAGATATTAGTAATAAGTGGAGCAAAATCGCCAAGAAATCCGACCAAACTACAAATTTTTATTTTTTTCGACCAATCCGGCGTTGAATCATATGAGGCCCAAGCAGATAGTCTAAGCCTTTCTCTTTGCTTCAGCCTTGCAAAAAATATTGAAATACATGTATTCTAAAAGGTTCAAGCTACAGGAGATGTCATCAGCGAATTCTTGTTGATGTGCATGAGATGGGGGTTTTGTCAATTTTAGATATTAAATCATTGATTGGGAAAAAAATAAACGAAATATATTAAAGAAAAACATTCCTCCATTTCAGCATTGGAAAATTTTAAACTATCTGTTTGAGCTGAATTTAAATATTGGCATTTCCCCTTCTCGTGCACGTGAACCCAGTGAAATTTTTACCGATGACGATTGACGAAATTATTGAGTAAACACGCCGAAATTGACGATATTCAAAAATCAAGAGAATCTAACGATTAATTTGTGCTACCTTTAAGAGTTTGTGCAAAAAAATAACCTGCAATATATAACTTTCATAGTTTTTACAGTGTAAAGCTTTTGGTTATGAAACCGTTGTTGCCGCTATAAGTTAAACATTTGCTGGTACATATCCGTATATCAATCACAGTAAGACTACAATTTATGAAAACATAGCCTTACTGATATGCGACGATTTTTGCATGATTGAAATTTTTAAAGATGAAATTTTGACGATTTATTTTTTAATAAAGGCGATTTTCTGTGGTTTTACTGGCCAGACCTGCTTGAGCCTCAAAAATACAACTCATAAAACTTTTTAATAAAATTTGCACTTTTTGCATGGATTGATACAGAGACACACACATGGTGCAATAAAGAAGGCAGAGTTATGCCAACAGCTGATTTTAAATTTTTAGTAGTTTTGGCATTCTCTTACAAGTGACTTTGACAATCTAGCGAACTATTTTTGTTGTTGTTGGGCTAATGACTAAACCTTGTTTTTCGTACCATGGGTATACACATGCATAAGTAGTGTTGCCATTACCCATATTTTTTTCGACCATTAATTTTCAAAAACCGAACAAAACTGTATAATAAATCTAGACGCAATTTAGTATTTTTGTAATATAACAGTTTATTTAATAAACGTTTATTGTAAGACCAACCTAAATAAAGTTGAAAATTCAGTATTTTATTTTAATATTAAAATATGTAAAATTTTCAAATACATATTTGAACAGTAATAAAAAAAAACGAAAATAAGTTCAGACATGTAAATCCTATATACCTTCCATTATGCTTTTACAATTGAAATGGGATTATAAACTATTTTAGTTTTTTTGTCAAAATGCTTCAATTTTATAAAGAGGTTCTATAAGATCTCTTTTTGATATCCTTTTGCAATTGAAATGCCAATATTTAAATCAACTCAAACAGGTTGTTCAAAGTCATTTTTCATGTTTTTCCAATGCAGGACGATTTATTGACTTAATATTTTTCATTTATTTTTTCCCCCATTCAATGATTTTATGGGTAATACTGACTAGAACCCCTTCTCATGCACAAGACCTTACATCAATTTGAATACGCGTTTGTCGACTTGCTTTGACTTAAACGTTCGATCTTTTAGAAAATGTGAATTTGAACTGAAATTTACATTCATTCGAGTACCTATGTGTCCATATTTACAATTGGTCGCTTATTTTAAATAGTGATATTTTTGGGCCGTGTTTTTATTTCGAATAATTTCAATATTTTAGGACAATTTGTGTCGGTTTTTTCCACTAGAGTCTGTAGGTCCTCTTTGGATGTGCCAAGCAAAGACGATTAATTGTAAAAGTTGGTCGAAATGAGCTTTTACAAGAAGTTGAAAAGCCCTGAAAGCTGTTTTTGTGTGTTTGAGTGTTCGAATTTAGTTTTTTGTGTGTTTTAATTTCGGCTTTTTTGTCTTATTGTGTACAAACAAAAGTGGAAAAAACGAGAATTTGTGTGTGACTGAAGTGCTGTTTTCTACGATATTGCAAAGAAGAAGCATTTAGTTCATCTACTTTAATTTATCGTCTTTGGTGTCAAGAGCTTTTTCACTCAAATATAATTCGGAATTATTAAACAGATAGTTAATATGTTTACCTTTATCCGTTGGTCACTATCGTGCTTTCAACAGACATACAGATGGACGGATTTTCATGACAAGACCGCATTAGAATAACAACGATTGGAAAATATAGAAACAGTATACGATCTCGTATCAGAATTTTGAGGTGTTGCAAAGAGATGACAAATTTAGTATGTATACCTAAATCATACATTTGTCTACGGCATTTGTCAGTGTTGTTCTAGTTTTATAAATTGATAATTTAAACAAGTAAAACAATTAACAAAGTAATTCAAATAAAATAAGCTAAATAAATAACAAATTAACGATTACGTCCATACCCTACCAAAAGCCAATTTGACCAAATTTGGTCGAAAAAGCCCAAAACATCTGGCTTTGTCGCTAAAGCGTACGACGATCGTATATCAGACGATCATGCGCGACATGACATGATTAGAAAAGTGCTTTGCCATTGAATCATCGCGCAGCATATCATAAAAGAAACACCAAACAGTAAAGTTCGTATTTATAATGTAGCTCGAATTAATCGCAATGTATTTATTTGACGTTTAACGGAATCGATTGTCGCTTTACTTTTTAATTTCTTTTATTTATCTAAAAGCTTATCATAAGCTTTTAATTTTTTTTATTTGTTTTAATAAACATTACTTTTAATATTTCAATTTTCTAGGAAACATTCATAAAGTTTCATGATGACATGCCGAGTATGACCTAACTCTAAAATTTGTAAAATGTCTAAGGCTTTGACATATAAAAAAATAAACAATTAGATGCATTGTTCGTATATAAAATAAATGTTTCAGAAGCAAATGAAAAAAACATGTATAACATGATAAAGGGCAATATAATTTTCAGTACAAAGTGTCATTTTTAAAAATGTATTGTGTTCACAAGTTCGAAGAATTCTTTCTACGAGGATTGCCAAATTTCAACACTACTTCAATGCCAAGGAAGCAAGTGAAGAAAAAAGCTGAGGTTTTCTATCTGCACGGGCCTTTACATTATAGTCTTGGATGCTGGAAACAAGAGGCATGTTTTTTTTGAAAAGCAGGCAATTTCGCTAGTTAAGTGACAAATAAATCGCTTTTGCCGCTAATACATTTTATAGTTTTTCTAATTTGACATTACTATTTGAACGAGACAACATGGAAATGTAAAATTAAATTTCCGGGCACACAGAAGCTTTTTTTTGTTATGCTGCGTTTTTCTTAACTTCCGGTCTTCTGAAAACCACTGAAATATACATTGAAAATTTACACAAGTTCATTTTATTGCGTTGTCCTTATGGAAACGCCCTGCCATCAAATTTCGTCTGCTGGAAATTGAAAAACACGAAGCGTAAAAAAGGCTTCGGTGTGCCTGAGCCTTAAATCTTATATTAATTTAAGTTTATATTTTATTTCAAAAAATAAACGCGTATAAACCTGATATTAATATGAAAATGGAGATAAACTAATGAACCTTATTTTTATGCAGTTTTTTGGTCTTCAATTTGTGGAAGCCATATATGAATACAACGAAAAAACCAATGCCACATGAGTTTGACAAGTAATTTAGCTCATCGTATACATTTTTCTGATATGTTCAACTGAACATATTTTTGGCTACCCTTTTCTAATGAATCTGACCAATTGGCTTCCAAAGCTTTAAGAGTTGCTGGTTTGGCATAAGAAATGACGTGACATGTACATAATATTTATGTATAATAAACATGAAACAAGTAAAATTTCCTTTTCGCTACTTATATTTCTTGTAATACAAGTAAATTGTTTCATAATTTTTAGGAAAATTATAATGCTATTCCCCATCAATTTTGCTGTTGCAAGTGCATAACAGCCCTAAAAAATTAATACAAATTGGAAAAGTAGTTCTAAAGGATTATAATTTTTTTATACTCGTATATGACCAACAGTCATATATGTATAAATGCAAAACATTGTGGTGGCGAGTGGAAAGTAGGAGGTCGGAAGGGGGAAAGAGTGAGTAGAGTTTGTTGACACTGGCCAAGAACTTCTGAATGTTGTAACTAATGGGAAATGCATTCGCCGGAAGTCGATTGCACATACGAACTGTACGGGCGAAAAACGAATTCGATATGTAGTCTAGAGGTATAGTGCAATTGACCAATCGATAACAAACGGGTGAGAATTCCTGGAAAGTCGTGTATACCTGCCGAACATCCTCAATCTCGACCAAGTTTCTTATTCATTATTTGCCCTTTGTCTTCAATATCTAGAAGACTCCGTCTACGGTCGGTGTGAAGGTCGCTAATAAAAATAAGAAAAAGAGAATAGCCGATCAGCATATGTTTGCTGAAAGAGAACCCATCTTCAACAACTCGTATAGTGCGATCTCTAAGAAAACTTGATAAAAATTCGAACGAGAGTATTACCGACACCAAAAGCAATCAGATATGGGGGACCCTTCCCGGAACGAAGGCTATCCAGAACCTTAATTTCACTAAACTGGTGGATAGACCGACTCCAATGTTCCGACTAGAACGCCATCAGGTCTCCCGTGGAGCGATTTATACGGAAGTCATACTGTCGATCACTCTGTAGGCCGTTGGACTCGAAATACCTCACAAGATGGCGGCTCTCCATGGTCTCCACTACCTTGGAGAGCGCAGAGCAAATCGCACTTGACCAAAAATTCGCAGGAATTAGCCCAGCTAATTCCTTTAAGGATCAGTTGTGCGTTCGCAACCACACTGGGAAGACTCCGCACGGCAAGTTAGGATATTCAGGTTGCATAGACAGGTTAGGGTCGAAGAGTTCTTACTTAGAACTACTGCCGAAATTCCATCCGGGCCCTGGGACTTACAGCGAGATTCGATAGGACTCTTTTATCTCCACATGTTCAAAAAAATACAGTAATTGCCTGGTCGTTTCTAACAAGAGTTGGGATAGATGAAGAGCTATCCTTTACCCAACAGCTCTTACTTCCCTTGGGAGAAGTAAGAACCTTTATACGTAGACACTCTGGCACATGAAGTTTTTGCCTTTTGATGCTACAGTTCAGTATTGGCTGTTTTGTTTAAACACCAATTACAGAACTCTTCCTCTAGCCGACATAACTTTATTTGGAAGAAATGTTTTCATTTCGGAAAAAAAATATTTTCGATAATTTCAGACGCAGCACAAATGTCGTAATCCACAAAGCAGTCTCCAATTAAAAAAAGTGTTTGAGCTCAGTTTAACCTACATATTAGTAGATCAAAACTGTCCGTTTGTCCGAAAGATGCTGAAACGATGCAATGTTTGGAATCACCAAGGGGTACAAGGAGATTAACTTCGTAGTTTCTAGGGTGCGAATTTAAAATAGGTCAAGAATATGGTATTAGTGCCCTTTGACACACGGAATATGTGTCGGTTTATTGACTAATTGCGACAGGTCGAATGCCAGGCGGAATTATAGACATTGAAATCCCCAGCAACGGCAATTTCACTGTCCGCATAAATCTTTAAAACTTTCGTTATTGACACATAAATGAAACCCTTTGAGTACTTAAAAGAAAAAAAATCGCGAGATATTGTTTGTATTTGTGACATATTTGAGATATTCAAATATGACCCTTTTTTAAAATCAGGTCCCCTTCAAGGGCACAATTACTTCACTTCTGATTGGGAAAATATTTTCAATTCTTTGGCAAAAGGCTTAAAACGAAATGTTCGTTAATACCGGGTTATAACTTTTAAAAAATACGACAGTATGTTTTTTAGACAACCACGAAGTGTGGGTTTTCTGAAAACACCTACTTTTTGGACACTAATGGCATGAACAATGTTGCCATATTACTCTCAATTTCGTTTATTGTTGCCGTAATGCCATTGTGCAAACTAACTAAAGTAGATATATAAGCTTGTTAACCTAAAAGAATACGGTTAATGTATGCCAGGGTTTTACTTTGCCAACAATCCAACGTCTTATATTTTTTTTTAATTTTCAAAACATATTACTTCGATTTTCAGAGAACCGAAAGTTAAGAAAAACACAGCGAAAGAAAATAAAGGCTTCGGTGTGTTCAGAATTTTACATGGCAAATTTTCGAAGGAACGTTTCCTATTGTGGTATTTTAGGTAAAGCCTCGATATCTGGCTAGATAACAAAAACGCAATAGTTAAGTTTGTTGACAAAAAATTGCCAATGTCGATTTTAGAGCAAATACCGTAAAAGTACATAGCCTGGTTAAAGGCCAATACTTGATAGTTAAAACCCGAACACACTGAAGCTTTTTTCTTTGCGCTGCGGTTGTTTGAAAACCAAAGACGATAAAATGTAAAAATTGGCGAAATGATATTTACCGAAAAACAGAGATGAGTAAAAATCCTTTTGGAAATGTATTTTTTTTGTAATATTATTGTGCATTGTTGCTGGAATATAATTTCAGATACATTTTTCAAACTCAATAGCTGTCTCTAAAAATTCGAGTCGAACACTTAAGTGTAACTGCAGTTGAAAAACGGCGTTAAATTAAAATGTAATTCAATTCGAACTAACAATGTAGGGTGTTAAAATTTAAGCATGGCATAGTATTTTTATTCCAGCTATAAAACAGTATAAGCACATTCTAATACAAGCCCTTTCAACCCTATTTAGAACAATTATTATGAACATTTCATTAGAAACAGCAGTACGGCGAAATAAGTGTTTTTTTTGTGTTTCAATTGTATCTTTGTTTGAGTTCTTGTGATTAAATAAGATCGGATAAATAAAACGAGAATTTGTTCGTTACTGGGGGTGTGTTTTTACGACATTGCAAATTAGAAGCATATCGCCCATCTTGTATAACACGGTACAACATTTTTCAGGTGATTGGTTCGGGACTTAATTCTGATAATTGTTTGTAAAAGTAGCCCCAAAGAAAAGAACTTCTGCATCATTCGCATGGTCAAGGTACATCAAATAAAAATTTAATAATTAATTTGAAGTTAGTAAGTATCGTATAGGGGAATGTATCACGTTTTAGGCTCTTTTGTTTGTCAAAACTCGAGAACCACTAATCCGAATAAGCTGAAACAAATTTAAAAAAAATAAAAATTACTATTCCTTTAATCTGTTCATACAACGTTTCGCTACGTAAGCAACAGTTTCGCAGTTATAAAAAAATGTATGAAGAAAAAAAATATTTTTTGCCTAAAATTTTTTTTTTATTCCTAAAAAATATAAAACGGTAAAATGTGTCACGTAAATTCACATAACCTATGAACAAAATGAGACATAGATCATGAAAATCGATTTAAGCGTTTCGATTTTATAACAATTAAGTGAAGGTATGAATTTCAAAAATTTGCTCGAGATATGCACAAAATTCTTTGGAAAAAACATTGATGACTTTTTTGTCGATTCTTTATTTTGCATGAAAATAAACATTCCGATTCATATTACAGATATTCTTACACAGAAAATATGAAATTTTTATATGTTATCTATGCATGGAAACATAACATAAGCACTCAAAAATGTGGGTCGAATTTCTGTAAAATAAAATCATGCAGGTAGCCAACGGAAAAACACACATGTGCACTTTCCTTTTTCCCATTAATTGACTGCAAACGGATTAGGTATCATAAATGAACAAGAACATTCAGCGTCCACGCACATTTATGAGCAATGATAACAATCAAATAACCATTTGTTTTAACTTATTTTTTTTTTAAATTCTGGAAACATAATCATGTGTTGTACTGTGTCATTTATCGTCTTTGATTTCGCCCATCTTTCAGAGTTTATCGTCTTTGAAAGCTTTTAATCGATTTGCAACTTATATCGAAATCGATTTACCAATCACTGTTCGTGAATACAAAAATTTTCTTTTGTGAAACTATATTTTGGGTTTGTGAATTTACAAGAAACAAGATTTGGAAGACAATAAAATTGTTTCTTTGTTTATTGAAAGAATCAGACAGAAATGTGGGAATAGTCTAAATATTCAATATTGTGATGCCACACTGAAGTGGAGCATCTGCCATCCCACAAAAACGTAACAAAACGACCAAGTGAATTCAATTACAAATAGAGTAAGGAAAGGAAGACGGGGAAAATGATGTTCTCTTCGATAAACAACTCGTTTGAGCAGGATACCCATGATACAGATGGCAACTGTGACGGCCCCGATTTGGACTTTGTGTATGCTGACGTTGATACATACCAAAATGAAATTTCCGAGCTGTACAGCTACACGGAGTTCAGTGAATTCCAGCAAAATGTAAAAGCATTCGAGGACCAAATGGAGATGTACAATTTGCCTCCGAATTGGCAGAAGTTGGATGCGTCCAGTCAGAGAGGAATCGTAATGAAACTCATCGACCAGTTGGAGGTGTCCAACCGGCAATTTCGAATGCAGGCTGCCCGGTGTATTTTGTATTTGGCTCAGGGTTGCTGGGCCGAAATCCAATCGGACGAAGAGCAACAGCAAAACACACGCGATAATGTGATTGTTCTCTATGAGCTGGGCATTTTCACGTCGTTCGTAGATCTGTTGAATATGGAAATAGAGAGTGCCTGCTCACCTGACATCGTTGCTGTTAAGATAACAAACGTCACGTTAGGCGATTCGGCCGACTTGAGGGTGATTCTGTCCGTTTTGTATATAATTACCGAGACTATTCGCGACGAAAGGGAGAAGGACAGTGAGGATTATCGTAAAATTGCAGAAGGATTTGTGCAGGACCTCAATAGTCCTTTGCCGGATGGGGAACTGTTGGCCGTAAAGCTGTTGGGAATGATTACGAGGTTTTGCAGTGGAGCTGCTCCTCATTTCCCGATGAAAAAAGTGGTTTTGCTATTGTGGAAAATATCGCTGCTGGGTTTAGGTGGCATGGATGTTCTAAAGAATCTTAAAAACGAGTATCGCGCAAAGGCAGGCCTAGAGGCCGTCACGGAGGACACGCTCGAGGTAACGAAGTGTATGCGTGCCAGTTCCCCACCCGTCACGGCCGCCGACTATTTGGATAATCAGAATTTAAAACGCAATGCTTTTCGGCGGTCGTTGATGAAACAACGGTTCCTAGATGAACAGGAGCAAATGGACATGGAATTGACGCCGGGCAACGAAAGTGCTCCGAATGGCGGTAATAACGGCGCAGGCGGTAATGGCGGCAACCAGAATGGAGAAGATGAGTATTACAGACCGTTTGAGGACCCCTCCACGGCTGCTTCGTCTTCGACGATAACAACAGCCAATCCGAATAATCTGCCATGTTACAACGCGCAACCGCCTTCCGTGCAACCAACACAGATGACAACATGTTTGCCTTGGACGCCGAAAGTCCGTCAGAAGGATATTGATCAATTCTTGGACATTTCGCGTAACAAATTCATCGGCTATTCGCTCATTGACGACCATGAAAGCTTGGCGGGTCTGCCACAGCCCATACACGAAGGCGTACAAACTCTGAGGCGTCACATGTACGTTAGTCTGGCCGATATACAGATCAAGAAGGAGGAGGAAATCGCACGTAATCCAATATCTACACACGAAGATGAGGTTCTTCTAACACCCGCCGAGGTACTGTATCAGGCAATTCTCCCGAATTTGCCTCAATACATGATCGCTCTGCTTAAGGTGCTCCTGGCTGCTTCACCCACATCCAAGTCCAAAACCGAAAGTATCAACATAATGGCCGATGTTCTGCCTAAGAAGATGCCGCTCACCGCCACGCAATCTACGAAATTAACCGTGGACATGGGTCGCCATAAGGAGATCATTGTTAAGGCAGTGTCAGCCATTATACTCCTGTATTTAAAACACTTTAAATTGAACCATGTCTATCAATTCGAGTTTATGTCTCAGCACTTGGTGTTTGCCAACTGCATTCCTTTGGTGCTAAAGTTTTTCAACCAAAACATCACCGAGTATGTGAGTATGAAGAACACTATTCCTCTGTTGGACTTCCCCTCCTGTGTGATCGGAGAACAGCCTGACCTGTCGGCTGAGAGTTTTGTGTTCAGTGCAGATGTGACCGACAAGCCGTACTCGTGGCGAAACGTGTTCTCGTGCATCAACCTGTTACGTATTCTCAACAAACTAATCAAATGGAAGCATTCTCGCGTAATGATGCTGGTAGTCTTCAAGTCGGCGCCCATTCTTAAGAAGACGCTGAAGGTGCGTCACGCAATGATGCAATTGTACGTCTTGAAATTACTTAAAATGCAAACGAAGTATTTGGGCCGTCAGTGGCGCAAGTCGAATATGAAGACGATGAGTGCCATTTATTCAAAGGTTCGACATCGCCTCAATGACGACTGGGCCTTCGGCAATGATTTGGAATCTCGTCCCTGGGACTTCCAAGCCGAAGAGTGTACGTTACGTGCCTGCGTAGATCGCTTTAATCTAAGACGTTATCCCGAAGCCACCCAGAAGTGTGGCGCTGGTGGCAATAATGGCAATTCGGCCAACAATACGGATAACTCGTCTTCTGGCAATATTGCTGGTGGCAATGTGGATGGCAATGGAGGTGCAGGTGTTGCTGGAGGCGTTTATGCAGCTGCCAACACCGGCAATGGTATTACTTCAGGCGTTGGACAATTGCCAGATTACGGCATTGAGGGCGGATTCCCCAGTGACGAAATTCTAACGCATTCGGATTTTGCCTTTTTCGGACATTCTGGTTGGTGGGATCGTAAAGTGGAGCTAACCGATTATTTCAAAGCCAATTACTCAATTTGGCTGGAGGAAGAAGTATACAATAATCAGACCGATTGGGATGCTCTGTAATGGTTTTATGTGAGTATTATGTTATTGTAACCTTTCTGAAAACTGCGTTTGAATTAGTGTTATTTTAAAAGAAACTAGTTTTTTTGTTCGAAACGTTACTCAATTTTTTTTTCTTAAATATGTAAATAAATTCAGTCGATTGTTAAATGCGGTAGTTATACGGATTTATTATTCATATTTTAAATATGAAAAAATATTGTTATGATAATTATACTCTAAGCCAGCAATACAAAAACAACATACAATTGTACCTATTTTTTAAATTTTCGGCATTGAAAGTTCCTTGATACAATTGCGGCTCATTTGGGTTTATTGATACATTTTACCAATGTTCCGACGCCAGGTAAAGGCGTTAATTTTCTCAGTAACAGTGCAGGGTCTCTTATAGTCGGCCCAATGAGACCCCACTGAAAAGTGGATGGTATATTAAATTTGTCATTCCGTTTGCAACACCACGAAATATTGATCGGCGACCCTGGAAATTACATGTACTATATATATTATTGATTGTCGTTCAATTCTTAGATGATCTAACCATGTCCTTCCTCCGTCCGTCCGTGTGTCTTTTTAAATCAGATAGTGGTTAAACGAAGCATCCTAGGATCCTTGCAAAATAATGACAATCGGCCAAGAGGGCAAACGTTTCTCTTTAATCGACTTAAAGTACCTCGGTAAAAAGTACACACACTTTTCTCGAGCACTTGTTCTTCGTTTAGTTTGTTTGTGGGAGGCATAACTGTTAGACGGGTTTTGCTTGTTCGGATTCGGGTTTTATCTCCTTAATCGTCGCAAAATGCCATCATTTCATGGGTCTCTTTAATTTTAGGAACAAGATTATTCGCTATTTCGGAAGTCACATAAGTCTTTTATTATTCTCGGTTTTCATTAATTATCTTTCAACTATTTTGAAGTACAGCCCAATTTATATTTATGCTTATGATTTGACATTGTTTAACAGTCTCGATAATATTGCGATAATTGCTTACCGCAATTCTGCTCTATCTCGATCGCTTTTGTGAATGGTTACGGTTATGGATTTATATCAAAGCAACTGTCTTCTAATTTTATACTAAATACATTTATCTTAAAAGACTACAATGTAGGCGATGTAAACATTATTTTGTAGCATGGAGTTCTTATGGATAAGAAACACAATTTTGTTTCACATAAATATGACAATAAATAAGATTTGATCAAGTCTTCGACTTATTAAAAGTTAGTACAAGTAGTCGGACCCTTATATTCCATACCCGTTATGTTCTAGAATATGAATCTATTGTACGGGCTACTAACAATCCAACTCATTTTGATAAAACTGATTTTCTTCAGAACTATATTCTTATGTTATGTCTTCGAGGTGACATCGCCTCAAACTTATTAGAAACCCTACATTATCTAATCGCATCATCATGCTATCTGTCGGATTTGTTAATCTGTAATTTCCAAGTTGAATTTTTTTGTTCCGCAAAGATTATGTGGAATTATCAGTGCTGTTAGCTTACTGTGCTGAGTACATGCATGGTGTTTACGTGTTTCAATGTTATGGGAATGTGCTTTAATGTGACGTCTTTTAAATGACTTGGAAGTTATTAATTTTCTTCCAAAGTCGGCTTTTATAAGGTGTAGTCTATTAGCGATAAATAAAGTCACAATCGTTGTTATCGCTTACAATTTTAAAAAAGTATCGCAAAATGGAATTGCTTTTTTGAAATAGGGTCACAAAATATGACAGTATTTCTAGAGTTTATTTCAAGAAAAAATTGCTTTTCCCGCTATGCGGAAGTGATTTAAAATGTTTTGAATACATTATTTGACATGTAATTATCAAATGTTTCAGCTTTTAAACCATGTTCCATGAAGTTCCATAAGCACGCACCAGTTCATTATTATCCCTCTAAAATTTGTTATCCGTATGCATAGGGTTGCATTAAAAAAAAATTTTTTTATGAAAAACGTTTGACTTGACTTGTCTGATGAAGTTTAAGAAGGATCGAAGTTAATATGTGGCTTTCTGGGTAAATCGGGTTCAAATGCAATTAGAGCAAAAAATATATATGCGAAATTAACAAAGCACCTTTTAGCGATAATGGCATAAATTGTGAGTGAATTAGAGGCTTTAACAATACATGGACTAAAACGACGAAACTTCACACCGTTTGACAACGGAGCCCCCATTATTTGACGAAGATCGGGTCTCATATACGCATTCTAGAATGACAAGATTGGAATTCGTAGACAAATTTTGCATCGAGGCTTAATAAGGCGTTTACTTAATTTTAATGGGGGTTGTCTTGGGCCATACGGTTGTCGTTGTAGAAATTCTACTAGTGTTAACTTTGCCGTAATTCAAAAATAATAAAACTACTCCTAGTTTTAATTTTGATTTTAAAATGATTCTTATTGTTCAAACTTTTACGGTAGAAGAGACATTCCATAGCGATTTCGATTCTGGAATTTCCTTTAAAACAAATAGGTATATTTATTTAGAGTCGAAGCGGAGTGTCCCGATCCACAGCCCTGGTACAACTATACTGAATATATTTAGAACTTTGTACATACCGCTAGCTAAAAAATTGTATATATTTTGTATCACGTGTAAATTCGCCATTTGACGTCATTTGCTTGTGAAACGAAAGCAACATTATTTTTCTAATACTACTTTGACTTTTAAACCACATTATTGTAATTTAATTTTTTTATAAAATATCTCTGATTGATTGCTTACCAATGCATGTGTATGTGTGTTTGTATTGTTTCAGATATCAGTTACATAGCCGATACAATCGAATCTCATATGGCATGTTTATACAGCAGCGGCAACAACAGCAATAGATACAACATAACAACAAATATAACAATTCTAGATTGTAGCTTAAACAATTAGACACTCTTTTTATAAATAACAAAACAAAAGGAAACGCCAATACTTAGTTTATGTTCATAACATACATTTCTATGCGAATGCAAATGCACTGAACCACCCGATTTATGTTACCACCCATTACATAAAGTATTACCTTTCGGACTCTACTACTCTACGGGAACTCGAAACGAGTTAGCAACAAACGGATCATCATACACCAATGGATTGCCATCAAATGACATTCTGGACACAGTGTGAGGATCTTCATACAAGTGATGCAGTTATGAAAACGTGTAAATCGTAATTTTTGTTTTTGTTACTCTTCCTTAATGATCATGATATGAAAACATTCAAATAAATTTATACACATGTACATGTACGAATTTATTTCCTATGTCTACTGTAGATGCCCTGATTTCTCTTATCATAAATGCGCGTGGTCGCATTCATTTCGAAATGAAATTTTTGGATGAATTTTCAAGTTCCTGGTATTTGGAAACGTTTACAATTGAATTGTTATTCGAAGTTGGTGAGCCTGCGTAATCATTCGCAACTTTCTATCGCCGTAATCTTGGATTCATTATTTTAATACGAAATATTGGGCATGTATATTATTCGCAGTAAAGCGGAACAGTCTTTGCAATTACTTACAACTACAATCTGGTCGAACATCGATCTTATTGCCACGTAGCTCTATTTTGCTCGACTGTGTGTTCACACTTAAATGTGGAATCTGTGCTAATGTAAAGTAAGAAAATGACCTACAGAATGTTTAAACCCACTAAACGTTAAATTAATTTGCCCATTATAATTCATTCGTGTGATGAAAAATCCTAATTATTTTATATCACAACTAGCAAGTGGTATTATTTGTTTTTTTTTTAAATACAAGATACGTTAATTGAAACTATTTAACAGACACACTCACACCTAAGTACATATAATGTAATAACTAAGGTAATAAATACATAACTCTGTTACACAACAAATGATAATGTATTGATAACACGACATGTAATAAAAATATGTATTTACTACAGCATGTACAGGCATATTTAATCATTGTTCGTGAGAAGGGGCCCATAGTGAATCAATTTGCAGATTGCCTGTTGTAACAACAATATATTGGGTTTTGAAGTCCTGTTCGTTTATAGAAGATTTGCGTCCAAAAAGAACTGGGGTCAGCCGAGTAGGCTTTTCCAGCAATTGAAAGGTCCCTGATGGCAGGCGGGACAAACGTCCGCAAAGTTACCATCAATTCGCGCCCAATAGAAATTGAGGCGGCTGTGCCATCCAGATCTCAGCTAAACCAAAAGCACGCGCGTAGCATCTTCTCTGTTGAAATCTCCGGGGGATATTTCACTAGCACTAAATTCACGCTATGTCTGGATACTGCTGCTACGATTTCATAAGCGTGAATGTCGTTCAGACCTGCCTGATATTTACACTGATCTAAAGGGCTCACTCTTGTACCTCTCTCTCTAGATTATGAAGATTGTAGCTGATCTGCTGATCAGGTGGCTGGGATGACTACTGCCAAGATACCCAAGCAGATACTGCTTAGACAACAAGGAATTGTGTATGCGCGCAGTAAGGACCTGTCGACCTCATGTAGATGGTCCTCAGAAGACACCATGTTGAAGTTCTCAGGGCGAAATTCTGGCAATTCTGAATTTTCTTCCACTGCGTAGTAATCACATTCTCCGACCACACCGTCGCTGCGTAGTTTGCTATAGGCCAACCTATCGCTTTGTAATAGGTCAACAATGCTTATGGACATTGTTCCTACTTTTAAGCTTATTGCAGATAGCTTTAGAATGTGCAGAGAATCGACAGGGGCTGTCCAATGTGACTTGGGTAGTTGTAAGTCGGGATGTTGACGTCATCGACTCTCATAGTAAACAATCCTTTTAACCCGAAACAAACACTCTTCGGCCAGGGGCTGTCATCTTTCTTTGTTTAAAGGGAAGAATGCCTATAAGATATATCAATTTAAATTGACATAAACTGTATATCTGTTTCAATTAAAAGAACCGGTTTCACCAAATATTTCATTTCGATTTGCCTGGTCTTGGAATTTTTTTAATCATAACCGTCGCAGACAATAACGAGCGTACAAGTTGCATACGACCTTAAATAAACCGAATTCGTATTATTGCCTCTTTCAGAATTCAATACATATTTTTTGGATATAGTGGAATCAATTAGTCCATGGTGCAATAAACAAGGTATAGTCACTAGCCCAACAACAACTAAACAGTTCGCTATACCGTCAAAATCGCTCGATAGAAAATATCAAAAATAACTTTTTGTGAATGTTTGATATAGAAATTTAGTTTTACAATCACTAAAAATTGTGTTTGTCAAGTTTCAAACTTGAAAGTTTAAATTTCTACGAGAAAAAAAATTTAAATCAGCAGATAGCATAACTTTACCTTCTTTATTGAACCATTTATCGGTCGGACATATCAAAGTAAATATGCCAAAATCGAATTTGGCTTTTGTCGATCGATACATAACGGATTGTTCAAGAATTTATAAAGGAGCGAAGCGGCATTTTGTATAAGATTTGTACCTCTAATGCCCATATTACGAATAACATACCCAAAATTTCCTGAGGATTGATAAAGATAAAACACAAAAGAAATAGTTTGCGTCTTTCGTCATGGAGGTACGAAAACCCAACTTGATTTTTCACCGACATATAAATGCAGATACAAGATTGAAAAGTGAGAGAAAATGTATAGCCTCAGGTTCACAGCGAGTAAAAAAGACATATCTGTCTATAATTTATGTCGCATTAAAATTGACTACTGTGGAACTTTGAGCAACTGATCAGCATTTATAAAAAATCTGAAAACTTCAATCTTGGACATTGGATTTAAGCAGCTCTGTGACAAATCTCTTAATAGCGCAAATAAAGAGAACTACAGCATGTTGATTTTACAATTTTTAAAAAGTCACAAGAATGCCAAAAAAAAATCTTGGACAAAATTGCGGTGTAAATTGCAGCTGGCAATGGATGACGCCAGGATCAGCAAAGCCCCTACAAGGACACAAGCACACCAAAAAATCGAATAAAACGCGTTTGATTCGATTCCTCATAGCAATACTTCGGCCAAGGGTTGTCACTCGGCACCATGTGCCGCTTTCACAACATGAAACACGGGTAGGAACTCACTTCGAAGTTCCAAGTGAAATGCCACTTACTAAGTGAAATACCACTTACTAAACTACACATTCTCGACGATACTTTCAGAATATACAGCGGCAATAACACAATGGCTTCGTATTGTTTTTACTGATTGCGGCCTGGTTTTGTGTCCAAACTATGGTCTGGAACATGAAGAGGGATAACCACAACACTCAAAACTCTGAGAACAAAATCGCTATCGAACCACGTTCCTGGCACCATATAACTTTTTATTATCCTAACTGCAGATCTGTAAAGGAACTAGTTCTCTATTTAATCCCCCCACTCACATACACTGCAACAAAGATAAAATATGTAAATCTATTCTTAATATTTTAGGTTGTTGCTGTTGTAGCGGCACATAGTGCCATGGTCACAGCCCTTGGCCGAAGAATTCCTCCTTCGGGTCATAGAACCGGCTAGGGGGATCATTTATATTTTATATATTAAGGTGTTTAATTTTTCCGCTTTGTTTCCATATTATTTAATTTTTCCAATTATTATTACATTAGACGTAAGTATTAGTCGCTTATTTATAAATATACTCGTATATATATTAAACTATACATTTAAATAAATGAAAACTATGATACATATTTACAAATGTGCACCGGTCGTTTTTTAACCACACAAATTCATGGAAAAACATTTTAATAATTGTAACCAAAAATATAAAATTAAATATTCATACAAATACACTTAATCTACAGCCGATCGACAAAGCTATTCATAGTCGTCGATATGTACATATATCGAGGTGATCTTTTATTCTGTCGTTTGACCCATTTACATAGTTTAACCGTCATCTGACGCACGAGGCCTATTGCTGTTCCATGGGACATGCCTGTAGGCTGGTAGCGCTTGTCATGTTGCCATTGCTACAACTCGGTATGCCCAGAAGCTTGTGTGGAGGAGGACAGGCTACATCACAGCGTTCTTCAAAGTATTGGACGATGCGTTGCAAAACGAATTTGAAAATTTTCTCTTTGCAAATTTCGCCGTTTAAGAAAGTTATATCTTTGCGATCCCGAAACTCCATGAAATTCTTTTCGTAATGAGGCCAAACGCACATTTCAAAGTAGCCCACGACATCGGGCGGGTCGTAGGTACGCTTGCGACGCCGTTCAAAGCACTTTTCATACGGCAAATGGAAATGGAACTTGATGTTACACAGTGTCACCAATTCGAGTTGATTGAAGATCATAAAACCTTCGATTATTAAGATATTTATCTTGTTGTCCCTCAACTGGGCCATCATTTGCGAGTTGATGCGCATTATGTGAGCCGTATGCGAATGATGGTGCTGATTCTGGTTCTGATTGCTCACGTTAAGATGATGCTGGTGGTGGACGTACTTGTTATGTGCGGGCTTCGACGAGAGGTGGTGCATGTTGCTCAGATGAGTCGCCTGATGCTGCTGGCCAACATAGTTGGTATTGTATTGCTGCGTTTGTGTAGGAAAATGTTCAAAGTTGCCACTGTAGAGTGCCATGTCATTATTGTAGTCCACATTTTCCATAGGATCGCCGGCCAAGTAGCGCCCTTTCATAGTCCAGGTAATGTCCGAAAGCATCTGCTTCATATCCAACGATGTGATAAGTTCGAAATTGATGGCATTCAACGGTTCAACCCACTTGTGTCGCAAATCATCCACTGGCAAAAAGTAATCATCCTGAGATATCAACTGTACATCGCTGATTGTGTACGGTGTATTCCACAGAGGCACATTTCGTTGGCTCAGAAAATAGTCGCGCAACTTGTGCGCCAACGTGGTTTTGCCACCACATGTCACTCCCGAAATGCCAATCACTAACCACTGCGGCATTTTCATATATTCATGCAAAACTCCTTCTAACCGCACCACAGCGGAAACGTTTCTAAGGTATTTTCACAATTTTACTCTACTTGATAAGACGTTTCACTGTCGCTGCGTCTGCTGCCTTTCTTGTGTCTCTTGTCAATTTAAGCCGCCTTGGGCTTAATAAAATCCCAAATGTTGTATAAGGAGAACACGGCAATTCCGCCCAGAAAAATCACACCAAAAATCGCCGGTAGTATGAAAGCGTATTCCAAGGGAGGGAAAAACGAGTGTATCAGATTGCCTGAAATCAAACGAAAATTAACAAACACACACACGCATCAGAATTTGAGTTGTTATCACTGTACAAAAGCTTTTGTCATTCGATTTCATACGGTTGTGCAGTTCGGATTATTTTTATGAAAATGATTATGAATGATTTTTATTACTAAACAAGTGTTTGATTTGCAAAGTAAAAAATCTTGTCGCACATATTTGGGAAGTCGGCAATGAAGATCGACAGACTACAATTAAAACGTCGGAGTACAGTGGATATTCGCGTCGCTACTAATAGGAAAAATGTATGATCCATTAGTTGTGATTTGTGTTCTAACTCCGAAAATGTCCTCTTCCTGCTTTTAACTACATTTGTAATTTGACAGCATTTTTTCAGTTTCATTTCATTAAAATCTGAAAAACCTTTAAGTCCGGTTTCATAGGCTTGCGCAATATAAGTCAAAGTCTCGAATTTGTTCATTTTAATAAGGTCAAAAATCTCCAAAACTATTAGCCAACAATGAGCTAAGCTAACAAGCCAAACACGTTCCAAAAGCAAATGCTTCTAAATTTGACGAGGTAACAAAAATGTACTGTGACCAGCTAAAAAATATAACAAAAAGCTTTAGATATAAAAATGAAGAAAACAAAAAGCAGAATTTTTATCATGAAACATTTATCAATAGTTTTTAGCTGTTTCCGACTTAGACATTTTTGTAAATGTAAACAGTAAACAAATCGTTCACGATTTAGCAGTTTTTGTCATTTCACTTACGTTGACAACTGCGTTGTTCTGTTCTGCGTTGACAACTCTAAACTTTACACAATTTTTTAAAAAAAACAGCACCCATCTTATTTCTTTATGTAATCTGTATAAAAAAGAATTGAGCTGCTGCTGACAGTGATTGACTGGATGTCTGAGCTTTTTTGTCTAAAGCTAACGTGATCTACTGAAAACATTCAAAATATGTGCTGAACTCATTCGCTAAAAACAAAAGCCGAGCATTAGCGTTATAATTTATGTGTGCTCAAGGTTAAAAATGTTAAAATTATTATTAATGTCTGATTTAAGCCCAATCATCTCATGCACACGGACCTCGAATTAACTCAATAATAAAAATGTTCATATTAAAATTTCCTATAAATCATTTTTAATACCAAAAAATCTTATTTTCTGTCTTATATATGTCCGTCAAAGCTTTAGTGCTACAACAGCGTGAGCAAAATTGAATTTTGTTTATTACATTCGATAGAGAATATAGCTTCGAGTCCATGTATAAGAGACCGACGTAAATAGAACATAGAACAAAAACAACTCAAATTTAAAACGAAAGTTCATTATTTTTAATTTTTCTATCTTGTCTTAGCTACCACATTTCAACAAAGGCACATCTGTGAAGGTAATCTCATAAATACAACAAATGCAAACCTTGCCATCATCATACAAGCACTACAATAATTACAGCGATTTCCTTTTTTCACAAACTGCTTTGAGGAACTCAAATACTACGAGGACGACCGAAAAAGAGAAAACTTAAAATGTGTTAAGAAAGTGTAACGAAGTGTACACCCGCCGCTCAAAATTTGTTAGATGTTCTAAGCTGGAATTGATCCTGGGTAAACTAGCATGATAACTGTGCACTCTACCATCACACCACGGCGGCCCACATTCGACTTCTTCTTCATTAACCAAATGCAAGTTCTTGTCAAATCCGGCCGCGGCTGTTTAATCGCAATTGTTTTATCTTGACAATGAAAAATATAAAATCAGATATTCTTTTCTATTTTGATAAATGCGTTTTGGTTTTGCCAAACATGACGTTTTTGTGCTTTTAGCCTGGAAGCTTTAATCCGGAAAAGAAAGTAAGGACCTAAAAAGTCAAAAATACTAATGATCGCTTGGTGAGATGACGAGTATGCATCGTCTTTTATTAATTGCATATATCTACTATCGCAATGTATGTTCCCCAATGCTGCAAACAGCGTCTGAACACTAGTGGAGCGGTTGGCAAAACAAGGGTAACTAAAATCACCGGAGGGACAACAAATCTGAAAATATAAATTGGAACATGAATTGTTAGAAGCTTCTAGGAAGCAGGAAAGCTGAATAAGACTATAAACGAAATGAACAGGCTAAATAAAGATGTTCTTGGGGCAGAGGAACGTGGTGGACAGTATGTGGAGAATACATACCAGAAAAAAATTCAACCATTAAGGAAAACAAAAGGGAAAACCACCAAAATTAAACTAACAATTAACTTTTAAAGACTGAAGGAATAAGCTGTAACTTAATTACATAGATTTGACCTAGAAAATATACGAAACAACGTTAAAACTATATTTATTTTGTTCTGACAAATAACAATTGTCGACAAGCATCTGATTTTATATTTTTTCATCGTGTTTGTAAGCGTAAGTGAATTGTGCCATAAACAGTAATTTACACTTTCCAAACTATTTTGTTTTGTCATATGTAAATTTTTGGAAATTGTAAGTTATTGTATGATCGGTAATGTCCGAACAACGGATTAGCAAATAATAGAATATGCCTAGTACTAAATTAGTTTATACGAAAGATATGCAACGATAGGCTTTCAGCTATGGACAGGCGTCAAATAGGAACTCGGGACGGTTATGCATTTAGCGATTACAAATTTACACGATTTTTTTTTTTAAATAACCCCTTTCAAACATGTAAACACATATTTGGACTCTTGAGGTTACTACCTTTCATTGAAGTCCCACATTGAAAAATATAAAATCAGATATTCTTTTCTATTTTGATAAATGCGTTTTGGTTTTGCCAAACATGACGTTTTTGTGCTTTTAGCCTGGAAGCTTTAATCCGGAAAAGAAAGTAAGGACCTAAAAATTCAAAAATACTAATGATCGCTTGGTGAGATGACGAGTATGCATCGTCTTTTATTAATTGCATATATCTACTATCGCAATGTATGTTCCCCAATGCTGCAAACAGCGTCTGAACACTAGTGGAGCGGTTGGCAAAACAAGGGTAACTAAAATCACCGGAGGGACAACAAATCTGAAAATATAAATTGGAACATGAATTGTTAGAAGCTTCTAGGAAGCAGGAAAGCTGAATAAGACTATAAACGAAATGAACAGGCTAAATAAAGATGTTCTTGGGGCAGAGGAACGTGGTGGACAGTATGTGGAGAATACATACCAGAAAAAAATTCAACCATTAAGGAAAACAAAAGGGAAAACCACCAAAATTAAACTAACAATTAACTTTTAAAGACTGAAGGAATAAGCTGTAACTTAATTACATAGATTTGACCTAGAAAATATACGAAACAACGTTAAAACTATATTTATTTTGTTCTGACAAATAACAATTGTCGACAAGCATCTGATTTTATATTTTTTCATCGTGTTTGTAAGCGTAAGTGAATTGTGCCATAAACAGTAATTTACACTTTCCAAACTATTTTGTTTTGTCATATGTAAATTTTTGGAAATTGTAAGTTATTGTATGATCGGTAATGTCCGAACAACGGATTAGCAAATAATAGAATATGCCTAGTACTAAATTAGTTTATACGAAAGATATGCAACGATAGGCTTTCAGCTATGGACAGGCGTCAAATAGGAACTCGGGACGGTTATGCATTTAGCGATTACAAATTTACACGATTTTTTTTTTAAATAACTCCTTTCAAACATGTAAACACATATTTGGACTCTTGAGGTTACTACCTTTCATTGAAGTCCCACATTGTTCAGGTGAATGGGCGGGGTGGGTTGGTGGACACGACTCGCGTCAATTCCTACTATTCATGTTGATTGCCGTATTGCCTGCATTTAAAAGTTCCCCCATAATCGGATCTTCAGCCCTAAGCAGTCGCGTCTTCTAGGATAATACTAACAATAGCCCACCGTAATATGATTCACAATCACCATTTCTAGGGTAAAACTAACTGTATACGCCCACCGTATTCTAATTTAAAAATGTCTAATATCGTGTCGGCTAGTAGCGTTTTAGACATTCGACATACACACTTACCTTCGTCAATCAGCATAAATGGCAGAATAGTTACCCAAAAGAAATAGTACAGAAATACGGATACGGCAATTACCAGCACGATTTCTCCGATTTTGGCATTGGAAGCCATATATACCGAATCAGCATAGAGCCGCGGACCTTAGAAAACAACAATATGGCGTTCCGGGGAATAGAGGTGTTGACAGCCACAAGCACAGACTGACTTAGGCCGAACTGAACATAGCAAGATGGATGTTATTACACTTCACATTTATGGATGTTTGTTCTCGTACCTCGTAAATATGTATTTCTCTATCTCTTATTCGAGTATGTGGAATGGGATGAAATCACACTCATCAATTTGAACAATTACAACTGTAATAGGAGAGAAGTATAAATGGAACTATTAATGACATGCGACAATAACAACTACACAAAGCATGTCTACTGCGCCTATGATGCACTAACAGGTGGACGTGTGTGGTCAGTCATCGTGACAATAAAACTACACACACACACGCAAACAACCAAGCCATAGCAAATATTAGTTTTGTAAATACGCACTTACTAGTCCTTCTCCCCTCCTCCACCGCCGGCTCGTTCTTGTTACGTAAAATGACAAGAACAAATGACAACAACAACAAATGACTGGTATCACTTGCTCCGCTCCCTAATGTCCCAACGAAAAACCGCTTTAATATTTTCAGTGTTCGAGATCGGTTTGTTTAGAAAAACTTTACGAAATAAGAATTAGTAGTCTTGGCTTCAGCTTATAGCAATTATTTTCTTTAATTACATGAATAAACAAAATTGTTTAATTCTGAATTCACCGTAGTATTCTTCTTGCGCTATCTGCTATCTTGCGCTATTTGTTTGGGATTTCTTGTCACCAACTAGAGATGCCAAATTATCGATTACACTTTCGATAGTTAACCTCTTCAATTTGCAACATCATTATTTTTGCATGTCGACATATTCATTTTTTATCGATAGTTAAACTGTAACATGAACAGAGAAATGTGTCGAATCACATCGAATCATAAAACACTGTCCATCCTTTTTTGGATTTTGCGTAGCTAAAATCAGTGACACTAATGAACGAAACGTAATTGATATTTTAAAATATTGTTTTTCGTATTTTTTCTTCCAAGTAATTTTTCTGATGTGTCTTAAGGCTGGTACTAAACTCATTCACAACAAAATTGTTTGCAAGAAAATTTCCTTTGCTGAAACTGACATTACCATTTGAGTGTTGTCGACTACATTTATTATTTGTTTTTTGACGCCAATTTATATGAAAATATGATACTGTTGGCGTTATTGAAAGCAATATCACAGGTTATTTTTTGTTTTCCTTAATAATTTCGGTTTTTATTTTTTACATCTTTTTTCTGAAAAATTAATTTATTAAATTTATTTAAAAATCATCGTTTGAAACACATTTTAAACATTTTTCCATGCAAAACAATGGTTATTTATATTTTTTAGCATAAAATAGGCAATGTTGCCAGACACACTTTTTCAAATTTTAACGACGTTAAACTTATTTCCTTTTTTTAAGTTTTTCGACAGCAAGTTTTCGTAATTTTTTTATACGGCGTTTGACACATTTTCCCAGGAAACGTGGAACTTAGCAGCAGTCGTTACAGAAAAAAGAACAAAATATGCTGAAAAAAAAACAGATTTAAACATATTAAAATTCAATAAAACAATTGTTTTATTTTTCACCTTAAAACGATTCAAATAGTCCGAATATGCTAATAGTTTTATTTTATATTATAGTAAGTAGTATTTTGACATATTTTCTATATATACATACATATTCCTAAACAATGTTATATGGATCTGAAGAGTTCAGTAGATAAATGAGAAGAACTTTATTTATATAATGACTCAAAAATTTGCTGGAATAAAAGCGTCGTGTAAGCTTGTGGCATTTTTTTGATTCCTTCGCATCCTCTAAAAACCTGATCCCAAAATGTTCTTTAATCTCTTTTCCATGAATACGAAGTTTATGTATGTATATTAATATTTACTAATAAATAACATTGCTGTCCATATTTCTTAGTATAATCTTCTTGTGAACAAGATATTGGTTGTAAAATTTATTATAAAATTACTTCATCATTGGTTAAAGAAGGAAAAAACTTTCGCATTGAGCTTTTTTGAATTTTTGGTTTTCTTTTTTTACTGGTCGAACTTACTTAATACCTACATGGGGGAAACCTCTCTCAAATTAATGAGCTGCTCACGATATAATGTTTAATTCGTATATTCACTGACAGTGGCCTACTGTTCAACGCCGGTGTCGAACGGCTAACGCATTTTAGGGACGATCTTTACTCGTTTATTGCCGGCAAAATTGTAAGATGTTATCACCCGGATTTGAACCTGGGTTTACTCGCATGTTAGAAGAGCAAACTCTCATCACAACACAGCTGCCCACTCTGGCCGACAAAAAAGTATCAAGCATCAAAGGTATTATTGCAGAATCAAATTTTTAACCATTTTTATTGTTTTTCGTGAAAGCAAAAATTAATGGCCTGTTCACGGTGCTTGAACGACTGCTTTTTGTCGAGTGCTAAACGACAAACAGCAGATTTCGGTTTATCAAACAACCTTCAGTCGAACGAAAATCAAGTCACTCGAAAACGTAAGCATTCAGTACAAATGTTGGTTTGTGTTACTCTCTTCGCTCTCATTAATTCGGAAAAGAACTGTCAAAACCAGTCACTATTTTTTGTTCGTTTGTCTTTAAAATGGAAGCAAGCAATGAAACCGCCCAGGAGTTGCAAAACGGTAGCAGTGGTCATACCGACCAAGCAAAGCAACCATAGTAAAGGGTGGAGCGCGATAATTTGCCTATTTGGGAATGATTTAAAAAAATATATGAACCTTAGAAAAATTTATTTTATATTTCAATTATATAGAACAGTAGGGAAATTTTTAAATTACATGATTTTAAATAGTGTATCTGGCAAATGTCGACCTTCGATATCCACACACTGCTGCATACGTTTTCTGAAGTTTTCATGAACTAATATAAGTATACATATTTTCCATAACATCTTTCAAAATTTGTGGCTGTAGCTTTCGAATTTTTGCAACAATGTTGGCCTTGAGTTAAAGTATTGTCTCGGACTTGTTCACATGTACTCGCTCCTTTAAATAACTCCAAAGAAAATAGTGGGGTGCTAACAAATTTGGCGATCGCGCTGGCCAAATAATTTCCGAATTTCTGGAAATTATTCGCTCTCTAAAAATATGACTTAAAAGTGCCATTGTGGTTTGGGCAGTGGCTCCTTCCTGCTGAAACCACATTCACAACAACAAACCACAAAAAAGCATACTGCTAGCGATGCAAACCTATGTGAAATCAAAAGGCAGTGCGAGGGATTCCTGCTGAAACCTCATCTCTGTGCATGGTAGTTGTCCATTTAAAATATAACAAAAAAAGCATACGGCTAGCGATGCAAACCTATGTGAAATCAAAAAGCAGTGCGAGGGATTATAGTTATGTTGGGGTCTACAATTTATAGTCTTTGATGTTAACAAGCAAAACTGCAGCGAAGTGAGCAAGTAAGTGCGTATTTTGAAGAATTTTCATTTGGAAATTCTTACCAAGTGTGTTTAATTTTAGGGAGGTTCTAAAGACTAAATTTTGCAAGTTGGGCGATGTGCTTCTGCTTTGCAATAACGTAAAAAAACACGCTTCAGTAACGCACAAATTCTAGGGGTTTATTTTTCCACAAACAAAAAAAAACAACAGAAAACAATAAATTCGCACACTATAAACACACTAAAACAACATTCCCAAAATGATTTTTACTCATCTCTGTTGTTCGATTTATCGATAAAGCTTATATCGCCAATCTTGTACAATTTATTTATCATCTTTGGAGAAGACTACGAGTTGAGGTTACCGTAGTATGTACAGCTTTCACACGAGCAGACAAAAGTTCAAACCTGGGTAAGATTATCTAATATTTTTCAACGGCAGAGCTGTCAATATTGACGATTTATCATCTTCTTGACGGTTTTCAAACTTAAATTTGACCAAATGACGATTGATTACATTACCTAGTTGGGCTGGGGCAACAGTTCTCCTAGTACTCATACTAAGTTTAAAAAAATGTTCAGCAATAGTTTAGTTAAAAAAGAATAAACAGAGTATGCCATCTTCTCAGAATTATGTCGGGAGCCTGAAAATCAGCATGAATAGTGGGACTGATGCCTAGAATGAGCATTGCATAGAAAAAGTGACCCCGCCCATTCACCTCGACTACATGTGACTTAAATAAAAGATGGTAACGTGGCAAACGGGTCCAAATGTAATTTTTCTTAAATTAAACTTCTTTCTGCGTAGACAGATTTTGGTCGGGCTCAAAGGTTCCTTCCGATTTCAGGTCTTCCGGCTCTTGACTTTCGTATGTGCTTAAATTTCGTATGGTAAGTTACGAGCGACCAATAATTAGTTCTTGTGCAACTGCCCTATATCGTTTTTTTTTGTGAATAGCCCCTCTCACAATCGTCCCTCCCGGTTAAAGGTACAGTCGAAAAGTCACATATTTTATTCGATCATTCTGTAATTTCGCAATATAGTTATGAGCGACCAATAATGAACTCATTGAAAACTAAACCAAATTGGTCCTTGTTATCTAGTAGCCCTACACAGAGGGGCTACTAGATAACAAGATTTTAGGTCCTGCTGAAGTCACAGACCAACTCCGATTGTGCTAAAATTTGGAAAGTGAGTGACTAATAATTAACTCTTGTGCATTGGACTTTATCGATGCATGGTTTCGAATAGCGTTCAAGCGTTATGAATGACTTATATTAACCAATATAATTTATATGATATAGCCCTTTTACAAATGACATAGATGATGTATTCCCATATCCTTCTGATTTGAAGTCATGGGCTTATACATAAAACATTTTTAATTCGATCTACAAGCTAAAATGAAGCATCGCGCTTAAGTGCACATAACTGACTCTGGTGAATTCGGGCCATTTAGGTCTTTGTTTTCATACAGCGCCACTCAAGAAGTTACATATTTTGTCCAACCTTGCTCAAACTCCATACAGCTGCACAGAATCTCTTGATAATACAGTGGTTTAGGGTATCTAACTAGTTGTATATGGGTATTTGCAGACTTACTGATAGTTTGATTGCACGATTGAAATGTAGCAAATCCTTTAAGAGTTATTTCCTATTTACTTTTATATTAATTTTTAATAGTAGTTCTTAATTAAACACAGAGGGAAAAGATAAGTTGGAAATCAGTTCTGCGCATAAAAGTTTCATTGCAACACCATTATTTTCGTTCTCGTAATTAAATATTTTAATTCACAATATATTTTCCGTTTTGCAATCGTTTGTAGGATATCATTCACCGAACTTTTTTTTGGAGTTATTTTACTGAAATATAAGTATACATACGTTGAATTATTATTTTCTAGTCGCATAACGTTTAAATAATTGATATGACCAAAAATTTGGATTCATAAGGCATCAACAAAAGTATTAGGTCGGCTCCAGTAGTAATGATGCGCCAAAATAAAAATATAACAAGCAATTTATTGTAAGTAACGGATATAAGAACATCTCATATAAGAAAAACCCGCATATAAGAAATATTTGCAAAACACCGCGTATTTTTTTATAATTGCCTATAAAAAAATCACATATAAGAAATAAATTTTAAACGGTAATCAAACTTGAGGTATTTTTTTAAAAGGGTTTTTTCACAGATTACGCGTGAATTGTGTTGTGTTTTCTTCAGTATTGTTTGCCATTTCATCATGAAAAGACTAACAACGTCTCCAAATTGTGCAACTGTATTATGAAATGATCTTGAGAAGATCCGCTGTTTTCGACCATAATTTTGTACAGTGATGAGGACCATTTCTGGCTCAACGGCAACGTCAATAAACAAAATTGCCCTATTTGACCTTAAGAGCAGCCAGAAGACGTACAAGAGGTGTTATTATACCCAGAGAAAACCAAGGTTTGGTGCGGTTTTTTTTAAACGTTGGCGCCTTTCTGGGGTGGGTAGTGCAAATCCCTTCAAGAAAAAATGCAAAGGCTCAATTGTACATGTTATCTTTATCAAGGTCCACGTTACGAGTTAATAAGCAGCATCGTTATATTCATTCTTGTTTAAATACAATTCTGTTAATTAGGTCCGACACTACCATGCTTTATTTAGATTTTAACCCTTTGTCGACCGACGTTACTTAAAAGTACCATTACAAATATCTGCTCATAAAATCTTAAAGAAAAGTATTTGGTATAATTGTGGCCATAGGTACATTTGAGTACACTAAAATGTATTTAATAAAAATTTTTTTTCCATAGTTAGTAACCCTGTCTTCCCAGAATAACGGTAAATTACAATGTGCTTTAGCTCTTGGCGTAAGATATTGTGGGACTAATTTCAATTATTGAAAAATAGTAATATTTAAGCTATCTCAACCATTAGAGTGTGTTATTATTCAAGAATAATCGATTTAGCACACGTAAAAATATTTATATATTGGATAATTGCATTATTTGGTGGTTTTTTTTAGAAATATCTGCAGTGGACCGGTAAGTACCGTTGGGCTGTGAGTGTTGGTTTATATGTCGTTTTATAGTTTATTTTCATTGTTTGCACTTGATAGCGCTATGGCAGGAATCCGTAGTAAACGTCTTGCTACTGATGAAATTTTGGAAATTCTGGAATCGATTCCCATTGATAATGCCGAGAACACCGATATTGAAAGCGATGACGGGTCTGAGGATGAAATTGACGACAATTTAAATGACGACACGTTGAACCGCTATTTGCGGGAACTCTTCCACGAAAATGTTTTGTCCAACGATCCTGGGGAAAGTGAGATATTACAGTGTACAAACACTCCTGAAAGAAATGAATGTCATGGTGAGGCAGACACTGAAGAAATACCTCAAATAATGCCAAGCACCAGCCGTCGAAGCATTGATGCTGAGCCTAATCGCCACTGGAAGTTGAGGAACCATGAGACAAGTATTCCCGAATTCTCCTTGCCAAAAGGACCTGTAACAGGATTTTTTGCAAACTATGTTACACCCACGGAATACTTTCTCTCGTTTATTGCCGATATAACAGAAAATATTATATTTCAGAGTAACTTATACGCCACCCAAAGGCAGAAAAATTTAAATCTGAAAAAAAGTGAGTTTCATGCTTTTATCGGCATAAACTTTTTCATTGGGTATAATAGACTTCCAAGTTGGAAAGATTACTGGAGCACAAGCGAGGATTTCTTTAGGCCGATAATTGCGAAAACTTTGGTCTTGGAGAAAGGGTGGTTTTATCAATGACTGAAAACGAGTGGGGAAAAAATAAAATTATTTATTTTGATAACTATTTTACATCAGTTCGGCTTCTTGAAAAACTAAAAACAGAACAAACCTTAGCATGTGGCACTATTCGCTCTAATAGAAAAGGAACCCCTAAAAATTTGAATGTTGATAAGAGCATGAAAAGAGGAGATTGGGAGCTGAGAGTTTCATGTAGTGGTATAAGTTTCTACAAGTGGATGGACAACAAAGCAATTTTTTGGCATCAAATTTTCATGGCAGTGAATCTACAACTGTTGCCAGGAGAGACCGCAGCGGCAATTTGAAAGATGTAAATTGCCCAACAGTTGTGAAAGACTATAACTCATTTATGGGTGGAGTTGATCATGCTGATCAACTGCGAAGTGCCTATGGTCTTGGTCGAAAATCTAAAAAGTGGTGGCATCGAATTTTCTGGGGTCTATTGGAGATGGCATTTATCAACTCGTATGTGGTTTATTGCCAATCCTCCGAAAAAATAACGCTTAAGGAATTTAGACGATCTGTTGCTATGGGATTGATGACCCAGAATAATCCAACTATAAGTCGAAAAAGTTTAAAATCATCAAAAGAAGAAGTGTCAGTTCCAGGCTCTAAGAGACGCCGAGGAAAAATGGAATCAGTTTGTAAAGATGTTCGATTAGGAAATCTCGGTGTACATTGGCCAACTTTTGTGGACATTCGAGGAAGATGTGAACTATGCAGTATAAACAAAATTCAATCAAAACCTTTCTCTAAATGCTGTCATTGTGGAGTTTACTTATGTTGCAATGATAAAAAAAAACTGTTTTTCTAAATACCATGGAATCAATTAATTAATAATTGTTTTATTAAAAGTTGAAATAAAATATAAAAAAAAAAATGTATTAACGTTTCTTTTTTTTTTTGAGTCACCGTGACCCAACGGTACTTAGGAGTACAAGTCATAACTAATATCCTTGCAGATCCTTGACAAATTTGAAACTTTTTTTTTATCTATAAGAAGCCATACAAATTCATATTTAGTGAAAAAAATATTAATTTTTCAACGCCTTCGAGTCTTGGTCCACAAGGGGTTAAAACATTTACTACGCAATTTTTTTAAGTGATTTATTGAAAGCATTTTTATTTTTAATAAAAATTCGAGTATGTACAAGCAAAATTGTAAAAAAATATTATTTTCTTTAAAACATTAGCAATATACATTTTTATGTTTGTTGCAATAGAATTATGGTGTCATATTCCGTTGCATAATCAGAAATATTCGGTCATAAGTTGTGATATCTAGGTGACTAGCACAAGACAATAAAAGAGGGGACAAAAAGTTAGTCAAAAGGTACTATAAATGGATAAAAAGGTAAAAAATTACAAAATCAAAAAGGTGCCAACAAACAGTTTAATTTAGCAGAATGACTCACAAAAAGTGTAGAGGCGGAAAGGCCAAAAAGGTGCAAAACGGGTTTAGCAACTTTGGCCAGTTTTTGACCCCTACGTTGTTGAGCTGATTGTGAATGTATACATATTATCTGGGGATCAAAATAAGAAACTTTGCCCGAAGAACCATGCCTCTAAAACGAATTCTGATGTCCCGACTTTTGACTCAAATTTTGAAAAATCACACTTTGACCCTTTGAGAGTGCCACAAGAAAATCGTATTCTGGGGATCAAAATAAGAAACTTTGCCCGAAGAACCATGCCTCTAAAACGAATTCTGATGTCCCGACTTTTGACTCAAATTTTGAAAAATCACACTTTGACCCTTTCAAAAGCCACAAGAAATTTCGAGTCCAAAAGAAATTTTTCTTCGAAACTAAGAAATTTCGTCTTTAGAGCCGTTTCATAGATACCATCTATGTTTAAGGCATTTTTTATGTTATTAATATCAGAGTTTAAAACAAGGATTTTCCCCGTTTTTTATATTTTCTTTAGTTTAAAATGAATTCACTATTCATTTCGATACACCGTAAGATGAAGCAATAACTATCGAAACCCCAATGGGTCAAAGTGAGATTTGACCCATTGGGGTCAAATCTCACTTTGCCCGGTTCCTCGGGCAAAGTTTCTTATTTTGATTCCTAGAATACGATTTTCCTTATTACTTGAATGTTTTTAAAATGTTTAAAAATTATTAGGTATCCCCTGGTCTCCGATGACTCCTTTATTGGGATTAACCAAAATGACTTTTATATTTATACATACTTAAGAAATAAAGGTCACTGAATGCTTTCTATTTATAACTGATTTACTTTATCGAGGGTTTTTATAAATTAAAATCACTGACTAAATAATGTTATCAATAAATAAAATTCAAAAAATACATTGTTTTTTGTGGAGTAATTAAATAAAAAGAATTGTTATATTCGATTTTTTAAAATTTCCATAAAAATTACAAAAAAGTGTTTGTATCAAAATGTATGATCGGTGAAAAAATATGTCCACTGGTATAATTTATTCAATTGTGTGACATTTGCATTATAGTAAAATTTAAAATGATTAAAAATAACTATTATATTTCATTCCAGATATGTATTATAACTGACGCCGAGCAGTAGAAAACATTTAGTTCGGTAGATCTTCCCGAAAAATCACAGAGGTAAAAAAATCGACAGCGACATCACCATTTTTTTTTAAAAAACGAAACGAAAAAGAATAACAATTAAACAATATTATTAAAAAGTTATTTCAAACCACAACGGTAGATTTGCGCCACCCTGTATATGAAATAGACAATGTTGCCAGACACAAATTTTGTACATTTTGACGACAATGAAGTCCAGCGAGTTCCGGTAATTTTTTTATACGAAGTTTGATCACATTTTCCCAATATTTTGGATGCAGTTCAGTGTTACTTACCAAAGTCGCACGTCATACGAAAAACCAATAAAAGCACGGTTTTATTATCAAACATTTAGCGATAATTTTTCCTATACATAACCGGAATATATTACACAAATACTTTCACGTTTTACCTGTTTTTATTACTTCATTTTCAGTCTTTTTATATCTTCCTCTGTTCTGCGTTGACAACACTGAACATTTCACGCATTCTTCGTGAGCTTGTGTTGGCAAAAAAACCCGCAACCCACATACTAAATTATAAGCTAGTACCTCAGCTAAAGAAAGTCAACGGTTACTCGACCGAGTCGCCGGGTTTTACGTGATTAACGGTTACTAAACAGTCTGGTTTCAGGATAACAACGTGAATGTAATACCATGTCCTGCCGAATTCTATTATCAAAATAATATAGACAAATTTTAGTAAGCCACAGTTTTATAGACGATATTTGCTTTTCATTTTGTCTTTTAAAATTACCATATTTTTGTGTCCGTTCGAAATCGATAAAGAATATTTGTTTAAGCAGTGTCAACATACTGCTGTGGAAATACCCATATGTACAGAGTGGGCCAAATGTTACCATGGGGTTAAAAAACTTAATAACTTTTTCGTTTATTATTTGTTCAGGATGGGCCAAAAGTTACCACGGCGTTAAAAACTTAATAACTTTTTCGTTTAATATTTTTTTCTCAGACTATACGAGTATAATATACAAAATTGAAATATTTTACACTAAGTATGAAAAATAATGTCCCCCGTTTTCAGCTTTGCAATGATGGGCTCGTTTTAGAGCATTTCCATAACATCTTTCAAAATTTGTGGCTGTAGTGTTCGAATTTCCTCAACAATGTTAGCCTTGAGTTGAAATATTGTCTCGAATTAGTTCACATATACTCGCTCCTTTAAATAACCCCAAAGAAAATAGTCGGATGCTGATAAATTCGGCGATCTCGCTGGCCAAATAATTTTCGAATTTCTGGAAATTATTCGCTCTCCAAAATTCAGAGAGCATGACGTAAAACATTTTTTTTATCATAAACCGAAAACGCTCTCCATTTATGGTTATACCACTTCTATCTTCATTCTCGAAGAAGTAAGGACCAATGATATTTGCAGATGTGATCCCACACCATAATATACACCTAATAGGGTGCAATTGGCGTTGAGGAATGTTTCATGGATTTTTAGATTTCCAGAACCTACAGTTCTGCTTATTAACAAATCCATTCAAATGAAAATAAGCTTCATCACTTTGCGTTAAAATAATTGATTGCTGATTTAAATAATAAAATTCTATTATTCTGGTTCTTTGTTCACGCAGAAAAAAGTATGGTTGTGGTGACAATATTCGAAGAGGATCATACTACTGTTGGGTATATGGTTGTGCCACAACAATATTATGATCCACACAACAATAGTATTATTCACACACAACCATACTAAGATCCTCACAACCATAGTATGATTCACACTCAACCATACTATTATCTCCACAACCATATTATGATCCTCACAACCATAGTATTTTTCTCAAACAGTCATAGTATGATCTTCACAACCATAGTATGATTCACACGCAACAATGCTATTATTCATACAACCATAGTATGATTCACTCAACCATACAATGATCCCCAAAATTATTTATTAGGATTGGGTAATGTTGTTATTCAAAAATAGAGATTTTAATCAAACAAGTTATTTTAAATTTCATTACAATTAGTTCATAGCCAAATTTGAGGCCTTGCTTTTATTGAACATTTCATTCAAGAAACAAAAATATATATTCCAACGGTAGTCGAAAATACTTTTAGTTGCCAGCTGGGAAAAAGGCTTCTTCACCAACCGTAGACTTAAGTGCAGTCAGATTTTAAAAAAACGAGAGCCAATCGGCAGTAGAGTATTTTACTGAACAAAGTAAACACAATAAAAATCCCTCGAACGGCCTTCCGATTGTTGTTTTTTAAAATGGACAACAACCATGCACTGTATTGTGTGCATGTGTTTTATTTTTGTTATACCAAAAAAAACATACGCACACACATATACGTGTGCTCTATAAAACCTGTTTTGTTATGTTTATAGTCGCAACCATACGGTATGATTGCCGTAATCATATTATTGTTAACGTAAATTTTAAACAAAAATACTTTTGTTGCATCAACCATGTTTATATGGTTGCTATAACCATATTTTCATTTCTAAATTTGGCAATAATACTATTGTTACATTTCAACAATATGAATATTGCGGCAATCATACCATTGTCAAAATTAAATTCAGAAAACAATACTATGGTTGCGACAAACATACTTTTATTGCGGAGAACATATTATTATTGTCGTGACCATATACTAACCACATTTTTTCTCTGCGTGTTCAGTTGTGAATCTCTTCATTATTTATTCTCCAAGTGTTATTTATATAATCTGAAAAAAAAAATATAAACGAAAAAGTTATTAAATTTGTAAACCCCATGGTAACTTTTGGCCCACCCTGTACATATTTTGACATTTTTTTGCCGGAAACGAAAACTCAGAAGCAATTTGGCTCTGAGCTGTTTCAAGCTCTACCAAGATAAATGAAACGAATGCAATGTCGCTATCCGCGTATTTGCTACCCCAACCGTGTGCGGTCGTTTAAGTGGACATTGATACTCAGGACACAGTGCTTTTGAATGGAGACTACTACTTTAAGGAGCAATAAGTGTAACGACAAAGCGGAGATTACACAAAATTAACTATTGTAAAGTCATAACTAAAAAGAAATAATAGTTTGGCCAGAATATTTAATAGGTACCAAACAATTTTTTTTGATCGAAAAGTTTTGTTTATTTTTGGGGATCGAAAAATTTACAATGGCAAAAAATGTATAAGTAAAAATGGACAGATTGACCGACTTTTAAGAAATTTGGGTCATATGAAAGAGAACACTACGATATAAATATATATCTAAAAATATTGTAACTTATACCAAATTTTAAAAAATTTTAAGAAAATTTAATTGAAAAAAAAATTGAAAACAGTGCAACACATACAATGCAAAATCCTTCTTGTATGCGTTTGTTTAAGATAACACAATTTAAGTTTTGCTAGTTAAGCTGCTATTTGAATTTTAAGATGTTTATTTTGGCTAAAAATGGATTTTTCTGAAAACATGCAATTTTTTCACTGCAATACCGCTAAAATCAATTGCAATTTTGTTTTCCTGTCTTCAGCACAATTGAAGCTATAGTCGAGGAAAAAAACGGTGTAAATAAATAACCCGAAAAGCAGCTGAAAAGTAAAATTGCTTAAAAGTATTTGTTTTAATTTTTTCTATCTATTTTCATCTATTTTTTTTACTAACAATAACTTCACTGAATTTCCCATAGTTTGGGAGCTTTGGGCCACCCAAATTATGGGAAATTCATTGAAGTTATTGTTAGTAAAACTATTATTTTTTAAAGGAAAACTTGCAAAAACGCCACATTTTGGGAAAAACATTGCACTTTGTTATAAACCTAAATTTCAAATTTTTGATGTAAAATACAGCTAGTAAATGTCAAAAATGCATTTTCTAGTATTATAATTTTCTTTAGAATTACTACAGACAAGTAACAAAATGATGCAAAATTTCCCCTTTTTTTTTTAAAAGGAATGAAACAGTGGTAAAAAGGATGAAATATGGTAACCCGCCCTGCAAACGCAAAACACGTAGTTAGTTAACTATAACGATGACAATGTTCCTAAAAATGTGCAGTGTTCACCGATCAACGCCAGTCAGTGTTTTTCCCATAACTATAACAATTATGGCGGTCCCAAAAATCTAATGACTGTTTTGAATTTGATAGATACATTTTTTAAAATTTAATTTTTGGAAAAAAATATAATTTTTTTATTAGTTAACAGTTGACCACATGATACTCGTACATATGTGGAGATCGTAGTGTTCACTCTCATATGTTACAAATTCGGTTAAAATCAGTCAATCAGAACAAAAAGATTTTTAGTCAAGCCCAAAAATGTATTTTTGACCCTTTTAATTTTTCGAACCCCCAAAAAATGTCAAAAATATAATAAAATATAAAATAGATAGTAGCTATTTACACGATTATAAAATAATCATTTTATGAACTTTTTGAGTACAAGAAATATTCCTTATTCGCAATAAAATATTCTGACATAATTGCAAAATTATTACAAAATTCCCCACTGTTCGTCGTCACCAAATAAATCACCAACAATTTGAATTTCTTCCATTTTGCTCACTTTATTCGTTCACTGCCAAATATATGAACCGTGTTTACCTCCTGCTATGATGTAGACGAAAGTGAAAATAATGAAATAACAGGAATAATGAAATCACGAAACGCTCGAACGAGATCACAGCGCACAACAGGTTAGGCTGTGTGTACGTGTGTTCCGTATGTAGGTGTCTAGAGTCTGTCTTCGGACATTGCTTAGCAACACACATTCGCGGGCATGCAGAGCCAATGCCATGGCTCACACAAATTAGTTCGATTTACGGTTTGTTACCCTTTCTAATTCAAGACGGAACAGAGAATTCCTTGAACTCTGAAATATTCTCACACACACATTCACACAGGAACCATACACGCTTGTTAAAATACCCAAAAGGAAAGAAGACGTCGTCTCTGGCTCCACACTAAAGGAATCATTCAACAGAAATGTTGCACGCATCCTGTTCGCAGCGATTTCCTAGCGGGTGACTCTTCAAAATTCTTAAGGCGAAAGAGCTTTGACCCCTGCGGCATCGTTCGTTTGAAACGAAATGAGCAAAATAGTTAATTTCATCAGAATCTGAAATAATTCATTAGAATTTAAGCCGTATCAATTTTCAGTGCAAGAAGACCCAAAATGTTGACTTAAGCAGAATTTTAGGTTTGAACAGCGAATCATTTGGGATACCGGAAATAACTATCGAATGTGTAAGCATTAAACTGGAAGTATTGAAACCCCAATTTTGTTATTCACATTTTTTTTGTCAAGTTTTCACAGTCTGAACGTCGATAAAGTGTCCTTAATGTATCATTATCTGCTTCAAAGATTAACTAGGGTGCTATGGATATTTGTAGTACTCGCACGGTAGTGAACATTCAAATGAAAACCAAGCTTAGAACTGCTCGGGGTTTCTGTGGGTTTCAAATAGAAAGTGTGTAGTAGTATCTTCAAAGCTCTTCACTTAGGTATCTTTGGTAATACTGTAAGTAATGGATATGGGAACATCTTTTTTAAGAAAAACTGCATATAAGAAATTTGTGCAAAACACCGTGCACATTTAATTATAACTGTTTATGATTGCTTATAAGAAATAAACGCATATTGGACAAAATGTTGTGGCATTTCTTGGCTTTAGTATATTCGTTATCTACTGTACAAAGTAAATCCCACATTATCCCATCCTTAAATATGTATGTTTTTATAGTTTTTATTCGTGCAAGATGTGCGTTTAATCAAATGTAAATTACTTTAATTCTTTTAGTTCTTCAATACATTTTAGGCAAGCTCAATTTTAGGAAGCCCATTGACAGGTAACATTGGGCTTTAACTTTAATGACATTAATTGGAAATTACTTTTTATCTGAAACGTTTTGGTAAAGAAATTCTTGACTTAAAGAAATAAGTATAAGTAGAACCGCTGACAAACAAATATGCTCAATTGTTCATGTAAATACCGCTAACATAATTATTTAATTGGAATCTGGGTAAGTGGGTATACGAGTATATTATTTGGTACGGAAAAAAGTGTAACGCATGGAAAACAGCATTTAAGACTCCACATATGTTTAGAACAAATCCGTTCCATGCCTTTTAAAGTTAAAATTCTAAAAGCGAACTTTATTTTATATTACTCAATTTTAAGTTTTATTTATTGTGGAATTCGAACCTAGGATTTCCTGGTTGCTACTCTGATGTGCTACGAACTGGCCTACCAAAACAAAATGTGCAATAGAACATTTTTCCCACTGGGATAATATTCTATTTATGCGATTCAGCTGTAAATTAGTAATTGAGAAAATGATTACAACATATACATAATAACGTAAAATTGGAGCCCTTACCACGCCCCTTAACTCCCGCACAAATCCGAGCGCACAATAAATCAAATGATATTTCTACCCTAAGGCTGGTACTAAGCTCGTTCACGAGAAAATTTTCAGAAGGAATTATTTTTTCCTTTGCTGAAACTGACATTACTAGATTAGTGTTATCGACTACATTTTATTGCTTATTTTCGTTTTTTATTCCAATTTATAGGGAAGTATGATACTGTTGGCATCATTGAACACAACTTTAAATTTTATTTATATTTTGTGCTTCTTATACATTTTATTGTTTGTAGTTTTCATTTTTGGTTTTAAATTATTTTGAAAATCTCGTTTTGTTAGCCTTTTTAAACATTTTTCCATCCAGAACAATGGCTTTGTATATTATTCAGCATAAAATAGGCAAAGTTGCTAGAACCAATATTTTCAATTTTAACGACGTTGAACTCTGTATTCCTTTTTTCACATTTTGACACATTTTCCCAAACACAGAGAAAAAAATCAGTTGGAAATCGGCGCGAGCTACAAAAATTTGGTTGGATAAACCGAATTTCTGTTGCAATAACCAGCATTCCATAGTACTGATGGTATCATGGTTCGAGATATAATATGATGGCTGCTACAACCATATCACAGTATTTACAGCCAATAGCACAGTAATACAAACCGAATTCAGTTAAACTATTGGTTGCGACAACTTGTGGTTATGGCAACCAACCAACTGTAATGAACATATACCAATAATTGGTAGTGACAACATATTAGTTATTTGTAGTGACCAAATCCCGTTTAGTTGGCTATTGTAACATAATATTAGTTATTCCAAAATTAACATAAAAGCCTATGATATTTTATCGGGTTTAGTCACAACAAAAACTTTGTTTACGACGAAAACATATCACGAAATCCCCAAAAAAAGTATAAAAAAAAATGGTCAGACAGTTAAAGTTTCTTGGGTTAGACGGTTAATGCTTCCAAACGATACTGCCATATATAAAGTATAAACGAACTATTAATGAAAAATGAATAAATAAAAATATTTTCCAGAATATAGAAACAGGCTTAACTGTAATTTAGCGACATTACTAAGATTTGATCAGAATTTTCGACTGCTATTAAAACATCTATCCAAAGACGTATTTATTATACTAATCAGTTCGCCTATTATAAGACGGTAAAATATTAAATTTTTCAAAAAAATACTTATAACCAACAATCTATAATAAAAACCTATAACAAAAACTTTGTTTACGACGAAAACATATTTCGAAATCCCCAAAAAAGTATAAAAACAAAAAAAATGGTCAGACAGTTTAAGTTTCTTGGGTTAGACGGTTAATGCTTCCAAACGATACTGCCATATATAAAGTATAAACGAACTATAAATGAAAAATGAATAAATAAAATTATTTTCCAGAATATAGAAGCAGGCTTAACTGTAATTTAGCGACATTACTAAGACTTGATCAGAATTTTCGACTTCGACTGCTATTAAAACATCTATCCAAAGACGTATTTATTATACTAATCAGTTCGCCTATTATAAGACGGTAAAATATTAAATTTTTCAAAAAATTACTTATAACCAACAATCTATAATAAAAACCTATAACAAAAACTTTGTTTACGACGAAAACATATTTCGAAATCCCCAAAAAATGTATAAAAACAAAAAAAAATGGTCAGACAGTTTAAGTTTCTTGGGTTAGACGGTTAATGCTTCCAAACGATACTGCCATATATAAAGTATAAACGAACTATAAATGAAAAATGAATAAATAAAATTATTTTCCAGAATATAGAAGCAGGCTTAACTGTAATTTAGCGACATTACTAAGACTTGATCAGAATTTTCGACTTCGACTGCTATTAAAACATCTATCCAAAGACGTATTTATTATACTAATCAGTTCGCCTATTACAAGGCGGTAAAATATTAAATTTTTCAAAAATTACTTGTAACCAACAATCTATAATAAAAACCTATACAGGTACAAATTCAGTTTAAATAATCATCTTAGTCTGTTAGGATTACCGATAATTGCTTTCATCCATCGAAAGTGTCAGTTTCCTCTACTGACAGTAGCTGTCTTCCCAATCAACAATTCGGTTGTAACGATGGAATACATGGATAGTACGTGCAACCACCAATACTCAGTTGGCAAAAAATTCAGTTGCGGCAACAAATCTGTTCTCTTAGCTCCAGCCGTATTGCATGAATTTCGCTTAAATGTATTGACAAAAATAAAACACATTAGAATCGACTTTGTTTTCTTAAATTCAGAATTGAAGAATTTAATGATAATTTTATGATTTTATTTTCTGTTAGAATTTATTTCCTGTTGAGTTATTTGAAAGTTGTAATTTATTTTGTTGGGGATTTATAAGGATAATTCAACATGAATGCAAATGTGACTTATAGTGACACGTTTGGAAGTACGTTTGTATCCACCTTTCAAGGGTCTTCCTTTAACAAACTGAAGAGATGTATCAAAAAGGTAAATGTTTTTCTGTAAACAAGTAATAACGACGTCACGTTTGGCCAGACCGAAACTTTTATACCATACATAGCAAAGGTATAAAAGTTTCGCTGTGCTCTGCAATTTTATCAAGGGGCTATTTACTCACCAAATTATCTCATACAGATACTAAAACAATATTATATACAGATCTCAACAATTTTTCTTGTAGAGCTACGCAAGTTCAGTACGCAAGTTTAGTCATTGGGTTCTAGGTATAAATATCGCCGAAATTCGTGGGGCATTAGGTTGGTCGGTGCCATTGGTCCATGCTGACATTATTGAAGATATCAAAACCTTTTACACGTCGGCAGTTACATTGGACTCCCAGAGAAAAGGATGTGGAATTATCATCAACATCGTGCGGTTAAACGTTTATTCTCCAGATCAACGTGATGTTGTTGGTTTTCAACACAGATACTTTCAAGAAAGTCACTTTACAAAAAGTACAACTTCGACACTCCACAAAATCTAAAACATAAAAAGTTTACATTAAAAGTTATATGAGATTCTTGAATGTCATATTGAAATGAACAAAATTGTAAAAAAGAGAGAACAAATCTTTAAAAGGAAATCACTTTCATCAAGCTGATGATGATGGTCCGAAGGTTTTTACTCTCCACTATAGATTGTGTTTCAGAATGGCATTGGCGGTATTGGGTGATAAGGTTTACGGTCATAGGTCCATGTTTTCCAGGACCGAGTTTTCGGGGCCACAAACACCATTGGTCCATGGGTCAATCCTCCAATTCCGCCAAATTTTAAAATTATGTAATATTTACAACCGCAACATTTTATTGTTTTTGAGAACCATTATTGAAGAGGTCCGATTTGTCCTTAGCTCCCGTAGATCTGGTCTCGAAATTCAAATAAAATCTAAAAAGTTAGTGCATATTTAGTTATGTGAGGAAATTCCACAGTTTCCTAGTATCCATATGGACATGTTCGATAGGACCTATTTTTCGGCGCCCTTTTAAGGTGCCTACCCCATCGATCAAGGTCGCACATTGAGGCAAATTATTGTTATGTTCGTATCGCGACGAAACATAACTGTTTTTCAATACCCGTATGTTAATAGTTGAAGTGGACTATTTTCGGGTTCCCTAGGACCTGGTAAAAATTGGCTCTGGCCCTATAAAAAAATAATGCTACATTTTTGGATTTTTTAAAAAATTTCAGCATACTCGTATATCCCCGAACATTAGAGCGGTTTCTGGGCCCTGGCACGCACATATATGATATGTTCAATGCGTAAAATTTCTAAGACAAGCTAGTTTGACAGTTCATTATTTAAGTTGTATAGCGAAATGTTTAATAAATAGAGGGAGTTTCTTAGTCCTTCAAATATGAACTTTTTCCCCTTTTGCCAGATTTGGTCTATTTTTAGTAACTACCGATCGCCGACTAGACATATAGCTGAATCAGCCTTCCAGTACACAAACATGGTTAAATCGATATACTTCATAGAGCCCCAGGTAGGGGGTTGGAATAACAAACATATATAAGTATACTGTCCATCGTTTGACTGAAAGTATTTAAATGTAAGCTAAAAGCATGAATTTCGACTATATAGATTGTTTCATGCGGGGTTTTGAACACTATAAGTATTTTGTAAGCTAGTGTTCTATTTTTTACTTGATGCATAATGGAAAAGTCCAAGATTTTTAACGTGACATTTTTATGACAACGAATAAAGTTGAAAACAAAACAAAATATTTCAAAAGTTGAAAGTTGAATTCAATCGTCGAGAACGGACCATTGGAATGTTGATTATTCCAAGGAATCGCACGTTTCCCCACAACACGGGAACGTACTACGTTTTCAATCTCGTGTCTCACAAACGCTTTGTCTGAATCGAAAAATTCAAAATAACATCAACAGAGTCAATAAACGGCGGAGCGCTGTCATATAACGCTGCGCCATACATTCCATACAAAACTCACATAATCCTGTATTTTCCGTTGAGTGATTAGTACCAGCTAGTTAGAATAACTGGAAATTCCCATATATTTTTGCAGTGTCAAATACCGCATTATAAATATGTACTAAGGAGACTGACTGTAGGTAGGCTGCCATAGTAGACTGAATAGACTTATCTGCTAGTCGTTCTTGTGACGCGCCCAACCATCGCCTCTTCTCGACAGCATAATTTCAAACGCGCAGAGGTAGATGATCCACACACTGTCAGTTGAGCCGAGTGGCAGTGCACAGTTCCAGCCGAAAGAAATGCATTTCATTCATTCACAGCCAACTGGTTTAACTCATCGTGTGGTCGGCCGGTGTGAGGCGTCTGTCTGAGGTCGTTGGAGTAAAAAATTTCATGAATGAAGTCTGAAGTCGTGCTTAAGCAGTTCTTCGTACATACGCACAAACACTTGTATGAAAAGAATTAAAATGAACGGTCACGCGCAGAATGTACTCCGATTAGCCGTAATTTTAGTATGCCTCTTCTTAATCAATACAAGTCTTCTGAATTTGAATATTTTTTAATTTGGTCACAAGTATTTAGCGAGCAATGAAAATACTAGAATACTTATAGAAGGTTGAAAGTTCAAATTTTATTTATAAAAATTTCCTATCGAAAATTTAAAGAATATGGAAGTTATTCTGCATTAGTGAATGCAAATAGAAATAGTGAAATTATTTCTTTCACATGAAAGTCAAGATTAGAACGCGAATTTGGTTTAGTTTATTTTCCAATTGCTGGAATTATCAAAACTCGGAGGTGAAAACAAAAAGTGTCTTTACATTGTTTACTACACTTTGTTGGAGTTCAAGGATGCCAACGATGGCCATATTTCCCTAACTAAACATAAGCTAAGAGCTAGTAATTGTCTAATTGGTTAATACATATGTGTATACTTATTAAATTATGAAATAGACTAACTACACTCAGGTCTTATTTTATGCAGATTTGTTGTTTTCTTTACGGTTGTGTTAAAGTTGTCCGTTGGAGCACATCTAGATAAGGCACAATTACAATATTACAATTACAATGGCGGCGGTCGATATCTTCTGAGTTACAGGATCTCGATTATTGGATATACATTGCACAAACATATACGTGCAAATCAGTTGGAAATCGGTCCGAAATACAAAACTTCGGTTGGATATATAAGAAGAAAACTGCCAACTTGGTAGTATTTTTGGAACTTTGGCCGGAAAACGTTTACAAATAGTATTGGAACTAATGGTTTATTTAAAAATAGGATTGAACAACTAGCTTAAGGCAATTTTCATTAGATGCGATTATATCACCGGAAGTTGTTAATTTATTAGAAACAAACTTATTAAATCAAAAAATTGGGAAATATATAATCCAACCAAGTACTTGTATTGAACATTGGCATAAAATTGTTATGCTGAGTCGGTTGTTGTAATAATAGTGGGTCAAACTTAATTTTTAGGTATTAAATGCCTGAGCGATGAGTTAACATTTGGCAACAGGAGGTTCAGTTGACAAATGTTAGTGGTAATGCCAACCGATTTTAAAGAATTGTAATAACCAACAGTCTATACTAACAACTGATACATTTACAAATCCATAAATACACTGTACCCAATTATCATTTGGTTGTTGCGGTGGAATACATGGACTGTATGAAACCACCAAAATTTGGTTGGCAACAAATTTGGTTGAGGCAACAAATCTGTTTTCTGGGTACATACATATTAGCCTTTACAAACATATTAGCCTTCTTCGTTTGGCTAATTGTTAATAATATGGCAACAAAAAGCACGAAATAAAAATCTTTTAAATGTAATCAAATATAATAAGTCATTTGCTTCAATTTTGTATTTTAAAAATGTGTAAAATGTCACTTATCTATTAATTTGACCCTATACAGGGTTTTCCAACAGGACATAACAATTTCGTATCTTTATGTCAACGCACCCTCAAACATTTTTAATGATCTTTCAGCGACGTTAGTCAAAGTCAACATTTTTATCATGGTGAAGAGCATTTACGAGCAACGTTTGGAAATCATTAAAAATTACTACGAAATTCTGAGTCGGTGGTCGCAACTTTAAGAGCGCTTACTTCAATTTTCATCATGTTCAGCGATAAAGCTCATTTCTGGCTGAGTGGTTTTGTTAATAAACAAAATACGCGTTATTGGACAGCAACAAACCCGCATGTGCTTCAAAGAACACAATTGCATCCGCAAAAATTACTGTGTGGTAGGGGTTTCATGACGGAGGTGCGATTGGGCCGTATCTTTTCGTCGATGAAAACAATCGTCATGTTACCTCAATTGAGAGCGCTATCGTGCCATGTAAGAAAATTATTTTTGGTCAAAATTAAATGAGCTTGACATCGCCGATGTGTGGTTTAACAAGACGGTGCCACTAGCCACACAGCACGTGTTACAATCGATTTACTGTAACGCAAATTCTGTGAACGTGTCCGGTCAAATGGCCACCTCGTTCGTGTTATTCAACGCCATTGGATGCCTTTTTCTGTGGGCCACATGAAGTCATTGGTCTATACCAACAACTTTAGACGAGCTTAGAGACAACACCCAACGCGAAATTGCCAACGTTCCGGTCGAAATGAGTGCAAGAGTGGTTGAAAATTGGATCCAAAGAATAGATCGCTGTACACGGGCTCGTGTTGGTCATATAACCGAATTAAATTCTTAAAAGGTAACATTACACCTAGAATAAATTTGAACTCTATATCTTAAATATTCTGTGTTTTATTTAAATATAAAATTATTATGTCCTTAATGGAAAACCCAGTAGTTATCTCACCTCGTGCCCATAATCTGGATTTACTTCGTAAGAAGTTCAGACACTATTATAAAATCCAAAAACAGAGGAAATTGTTTAAAATTTAGAAGAAAAGCATATATTTGTTTGCAGCCAAACAGCAGTATGTTTTCATTAATGTTTTAAACATAAATATGCTTGTGTGCAAACATATATGTTTGCAGAAACCTAAGCAGGCGTGCAAATTACGGTAATTAATCCAATGTTTAACAAACAAATAACAATAAATGCTGCCGACAACTGCCTGCCTTATTTTAATAAATCGATGTTTTTAATTAATCTTCATAAGATAATTCAAATTCCATTTTATGCCCTGCACCACCTTCACTTATAATCAACAATTTTTCCCCTAAACGCGTTCTGCTTTCACTACGTCTTATTACTTGAACGATAACTAGCACTTAATACAAATTCTGTGTTAAAAATGCTCTAACATTTTTTGACACAGCATAAGTTCCTATTCCACAAACATATGATATTTCGATATGCTAGAATGTTGTCCCTAACATATAATTTGTTTGTGTAGACCTAGTATGCTAAAATACAATAATTAAAATGTTTTTAGCACAGCACGTTCTAAACGTCTATATGTGTTTACGTGCAAACATATTTTTATGCTTTTTTTTCTCCGTGCACTCTCACTCCATTCTTGTCCCTTAAGAGGTATGCCAGGAAAACGACCCAGCCTAATGTAAAATGTAAAGAGTTACAGATCACTTGCGTTGCGGGGCGTGAATGGTTGGGGCTCTATTTTTAGTAACTAAATCCATTTTGTCCATAAGGAGGTATTTGTGCACTCGTAAATCGTGTTGCATTGCGTTGTCGGCGCCGCTGCTGCTTTGCAAAAATACCCTTACATTTATAAATTAACCACTGACACCGTTTTCATAAACGCTGGTACAAAAAATAACTTTTTGGCGCATGCGTCACCACCGCCATCGTCGGCATCAGCATCTTAGCGGCTAACGCCGGGTAAAATTATCGTTGCTTACGTATTAAGAATGCCGTTAATCCTTACTCAACAGATTGATGAAATACTCATACATGCACATCTTTCCGTGATTAGGTGGTCTGTTGACGTCTCTGGTCATCTGGAAGATGTTGATCCATGCATGGACTGTGTGTATTTTCACGAATACGGCATACGAATATGTATGCCTGTGTGTGGGTGTGGGCTACACGATCATGTTACCAGCGACGAAATTGACTAGGCCTTCTAGAGTAGGGCCCCACAATACAACTTCTGATATAATTTCACGTTTGAAAGCTCTCGTTACGAAGGCATGCCAGAGTCGCTAGTCTGGGGTTTTAAAGACTGCTAGTGCGATTTCATTTCATCAAAGCGGAATTTATCTGTGTTGGATTTCACGACTTTCACAGTGAAATGATTTTTCGAGCTTACCTTTGAAAAAGAGAAAGACAAAATGATAGACTTTTTTGCTTCAGCTTGCAGTGTTGCCTGATTTTTATTCGCTGTTTTGATTTTTATTCGCATTTGCTTGTCGGAAATTGCTTAAAGTCGCCAGATACAATTGTTACAGAAAAAGACAAAACTTAGGTCTCTGTAGTATTTTAAAAAGTACTTGAATAATAAATATTTAATTAAGAAATTCGTGTAAACAGAGACATGGGGAATTCGTGAACAAAACGAACTGTGAAATATCTCGTATAAACGTTCTAAACGCGTTCTGCTTTCACTACGTCTTATTACTTGAACGATAACTAGCACTTAATACAAATTCTGTGTTAAAAATGCTCTAACATTTTTTGACACAGCATAAGTTCCTATTCCACAAACATATGATATTTCGATATGCTAGAATGTTGTCCCTAACATATAATTTGTTTGTGTAGACCTAGTATGCTAAAATACAATAATTAAAATGTTTTTAGCACAGCACGTTCTAAACGTCTATATGTGTTTACGTGCAAACATATTTTTATGCTTTTTTTTCTCCGTGCACTCTCACTCCATTCTTGTCCCTTAAGAGGTATGCCAGGAAAACGACCCAGCCTAATGTAAAATGTAAAGAGTTACAGATCACTTGCGTTGCGGGGCGTGAATGGTTGGGGCTCTATTTTTAGTAACTAAATCCATTTTGTCCATAAGGAGGTATTTGTGCACTCGTAAATCGTGTTGCATTGCGTTGTCGGCGCCGCTGCTGCTTTGCAAAAATACCCTTACATTTATAAATTAACCACTGACACCGTTTTCATAAACGCTGGTACAAAAAATAACTTTTTGGCGCATGCGTCACCACCGCCATCGTCGGCATCAGCATCTTAGCGGCTAACGCCGGGTAAAATTATCGTTGCTTACGTATTAAGAATGCCGTTAATCCTTACTCAACAGATTGATGAAATACTCATACATGCACATCTTTCCGTGATTAGGTGGTCTGTTGACGTCTCTGGTCATCTGGAAGATGTTGATCCATGCATGGACTGTGTGTATTTTCACGAATACGGCATACGAATATGTATGCCTGTGTGTGGGTGTGGGCTACACGATCATGTTACCAGCGACGAAATTGACTAGGCCTTCTAGAGTAGGGCCCCACAATACAACTTCTGATATAATTTCACGTTTGAAAGCTCTCGTTACGAAGGCATGCCAGAGTCGCTAGTCTGGGGTTTTAAAGACTGCTAGTGCGATTTCATTTCATCAAAGCGGAATTTATCTGTGTTGGATTTCACGACTTTCACAGTGAAATGATTTTTCGAGCTTACCTTTGAAAAAGAGAAAGACAAAATGATAGACTTTTTTGCTTCAGCTTGCAGTGTTGCCTGATTTTTATTCGCTGTTTTGATTTTTATTCGCATTTGCTTGTCGGAAATTGCTTAAAGTCGCCAGATACAATTGTTACAGAAAAAGACAAAACTTAGGTCTCTGTAGTATTTTAAAAAGTACTTGAATAATAAATATTTAATTAAGAAATTCGTGTAAACAGAGACATGGGGAATTCGTGAACAAAACGAACTGTGAAATATCTCGTATAAACGTTCTAAGTATATCATTTCTGACATTCTGAAATATTTACCTAGTTCTTTTAACGGCTAATAATAACTTTTCGTTTTCACTTGGAAATTTTTTTATTTTTATTAGCACTTACGCAAAAATTATTTTGTAGATAATAACAAGAAAAACTTTATAAAATTTTTACTCTGAATTTTATATACATACGCTTTATCGATTCGCTATTGAAATGGCAAAAATACTTATTATTATTTTTATAGTCCCTTTTGTTACTTGTTGTAATCTATTATTAGGTCCACGGTGGCGAGTCACAATTTCTGATAAATATAAAGAAATAATCTAATTGACTTTTTTAGTACCCATATTCACTTGTTGTGTTTTTTTTGATTGTTATGGCCAATTTTTAGGGTTATAAGTCTAACCCAAATCTTAGCTTAATTTTCTATCAAAGGCCATGTTTGGATTCTTAGTAAAATTTGCTTTAATTTGATAAGTCATGTGTCCATATTTACTATTGCGCACTCCTTTTGACGACTCGGGTCATTTTTAGGCTTCAGAGGTTCATTGGGGCTTACCACAATCTCAGTAAAATCTTCAAATTAAATCGTAAATTGGATTATTATTTATTTTTTTTTATTTGGGGTACTTACGAGGGCTACTATATATATTTCTGGTCTAATAATAAAAATGCGAATATATATTATCAAAAATGGTTTCATAGTTTTTCAAAGAATTCTCCAGCATGATTTATACACTTCTGCATGCACTCAAACCAAATGTTGAAGCACTTTTTCACTCCGATTGAGACACCTCCAACACCTGGCGACGAAAATCGTTGACCACGCATTTTTTTCTTCTTGATGTGCGGAAATAAAAAGAAGTCATTGGGTGCCAAGTCAGGGCTGTACGGCGGATGACCCATCAATTCGACGTTTTGGACGGTCAAAAAGGCGCTTGTTTGAACCGATGTGTGAGAGATTGCATTGTCATGGTGCACAATACTTCGTCTTCTCTTGTTCGTTTTCGAATTTCTCCGAAACTTTAGGCAAACAAATTGTGGTGTATCGCTCAGACCGCACTACGCTGCTCAAGCGGAACAGTCGCCACATGGCCAGTTTTGCCGAAGAAACAGGCGACCATTTGCTTCGTAATGCTTCTTCAACGAACAACTTTAGTTGGATTTGACTCGTCTTCGAAGATCCACACAGTCGATTACTGTTTTGTTTCGGGCTCATACGCATATATCCATGATGTGTCACCTGTGACGATCTTATAAAGGTCATTTGAAGCACCAATCGACACGAGCCTTTTTTTTGAGCGGTTGTCAAATTGTGCGGAATCCAACGAGAACAAACATTTTTTACGGCCAGGTGTTCATGCAATATCGAATGTATGCGGGTGGAAGAAATGCCCAAGGTATGTCACATGAAGATCTTACTATCAGCTAGCATATGTCCCTATTTAACATTAATCTCTCGCTTTGATTATACTTCCCTTTTTTGCCACAAAAAAACTGATAGCTCCAACAAAAATTACGCTTTTTGAGTATTATCACTTTTCCCATTGAGTATTATCACTTCCCCCTAGAGCGCTGTCGCCTTATGGAAATAGATAAAGTATATAAGGGACAGGTGGGCCTTGCTTCGAAAACAGGCCTGGCGTCAGACATTCTGAGTTCTTCCCTCCGACACTGGATCGTTTCGCACACCTTCGGCTCTGTCTGACCATTTCTCGCTCCGCTCAGTTGAGCGAACGAGTTCTGATCGCTGGTCAGTTGGGATCCTGTTGTTTGGCGCTTTCGATATAAAAAGCTCTCACCTGAAAATAACGCTTTCATTTGTTTTCAATATTCAATTATGAAACAACCGCAGCAGCGGTCTTGAAACAAACAAAAACAGAGAACAATCAAACAGCAAACAACAAATCCAAAATTTAAAAGCGTAAGCGGAAAACGTTGTGATTGTGAAGCTCCGATCGGAATAGAAAAATTAAACAAAAGTAAAACAAAAAACAAAATATTTTGCATTTTGCGGGCGGACTTGTGACTTCATTCAACATTAATTATTCAATAATTTCAATTTTACAAAACGTGTATTTATTTAAAAAAAACAATACTAGACTGTGTAAAATAATATAAAATAATATTATATATTACGAATAGAAAAATAATTCTACGCTAAAACCATGTTCCTTAAGGTGAGTTTTCCCTATCGATTTACCGCTTCGGACCAACCGATGCTTCGCATTCTTCGATTTTGTAGTTATTTCGGCGTCTTTGGCCGTCGGCTTGAAACCGCAGAAAATCGTAAAAAGGTGTTGTGTACTAAAATTAAAAGTTACTCTTCTTTTGTTTTGCAAGCGTTTCCGCATTTATTATTAAGACATTTCGTCGAATACCGGTACATACTTACTTACATATGTACATACTCATGTATGTAGAGGCCCACTACTCGGGATTGCATAATGTATACTCTTGTGTACGATAATTTACTTCATCAGAGCTGGATGCGTCTTAAATTTGTCATACCGTTTGTAACATGACGGGCCACTAACAAATGCGTTTACGAGTATAATCTAGTTTCTCGTCCACATTATAACCAACTGGACGATATTAAAGTTTTCACAATCCCTGTGGAATATCTTAAAATTAATGTTCATAGCTCCTCGCCACTCCGAGCTCCGCTTCTCTACTTGTGTGTCAAATTTCGAATGCCTTTTGACGCAGTGATATCGAACTTTGAAGAAACCTATTAGTTAAAACTTCAAACTGTTTAATTACCTATTGCAAGACGGTCAAAGATTTGGTAAATATAAGTAGAGCCCCTCGCAGCCTCCTTTAAATCAAAAATTCTCTACCGGTGTGTCAAACTTCATAAGCTTATTTGAAATGTATATCTCTTCAATTGCGCGAGTTATAACAAAATATATAAAGAACTGTTAAGATATTGAAATTCTTGTGGGTTTAAAAATACAAAAATGGGTCAGATCACTACGATGAATGTTTCGAATTAGCATAACAGACATTTAAGAGCCTGAAAACTCAAAAAGCTCAAAGGTTTAATTGTTCAACTTCTACTGTGAGAGGCTTTGGGATATTTCCGTTAATGTCGAATTTTTCCCCGAATGTTTTGTCTGAAGTGCGTACAAACAAATAGGAAATCAGTGCGCTGTGTACGACATAATTTGTGTACTCCCAGTTCGGGACCTACTGTTTTAAAGTCCGAACTCAAAATGTTTTTTTTAGCGAACTATTAAATGACATTAAATCAAACTCCTTCCCGTGTGCGGTTTTTAAAGTACTCGTACTTATTGAAGCTAACAAAACCCCATTAAGGTTTTGCTATTTTAGCTGCTGTTCGCCATTTATGGCCTCATAAAAGCGAACATAGTATTTTCCAGTCTTTGGCACAATTGTAGCTATAGAGTAGGATAAAAAAGTGTAAAACAATTAATAAAGAAACTAAACACTACGACGTACTCTCGAAATAATATTGTTTACTTACCCAAAGACATTTTCGTTTTAAGCTTTATCGATTTGATCCAAGCGCCAAGTCAATAGGCGTGTTTTTGTTTGACAAGCTAACAATTTCACTGGTTAAGTAAAAAATAAAACGCCTTTTCCACTAAGCCATTTTGGAGTTTTTAATTTGGCAATTCTTTAGCATCACAAGATCATCAACAAACTATACTAAAACTTATTACAAAAACTTATTACAAAAACTTATAAAAAAATTATAATTTCTCATCATCTTTCTTTCTGTTTTCTCTCTACATCATCTTCTTTACACGACGAAACAGATGTGAATTCCATTTAGTTATTAGATTTCAGATAGTTTCGATAATTTCTCTTCGCATGTTCCATTGAAATATGCTTCGTATTTTAGTAACATTGAAAATAAATGATAGCAAGACCAGAAATCATTAAAAATCTATATAAAAATTGACTGGCTCAATTAAATTATATACATAGAAAGTACTCGTAAGTGTTATTTAGCTTGTCAAATAAAACACGCAAAAAAATGTATAATTGCTGCAACCATAAAGTCGTTTTCTGTTAAGTCTCAATACGTGATTTATCCTGTCTTATAAACAACGCAAATCGAGCAAAGAAATATTACCAACGCAAAATTTGGCAGTATGTGCAATCAGCTGTTGCAGAAGAACTAATGTCATAAAAAAAAACTCCGTTAAGTTTGCCAGCTGATATACTCTACACCGTTTCTACGCTAATAATGAGCAAAAAAATACGTTTTTGGGTCCAAGCGCCCGTCCCTAATCTTAGCAAATTATTAAAAGAATTCAACATTTGGAGCAAAATTTTCTTTAATTTATGTACCCAAATTGATTATTAATATTATGGTCAAGCAGGACGTTTTTTGGGTCACATGCATTTTTTAGCATTGTCCGTCCTCAAAAAATTATCTTTTTTAAGGAAGTACTCAAAAAGAGTACTTTTACTTAGGAATCGTTAGTCCCTTAAAGGGATACTTTTTCGCCCCTGGGCCGATTTATCCTATTGACATTCCTAGTTTGATTCGCTTGACCGATATGGTGCTTTCAACAGAAACTCGGACGGGCGAACATGGCTAGAATATTCAATATTTCCTGGAGGCAAACGGAATGACAAATTTAATATACCACCCACTCTTCGGTGCAGGGTATCAAGAAATTGCAAATGCACGTCAGTTTGTAAAGGAGTTAATCTTTAAATGAATGGTTAATTTAATAAATACTGATTCGTGGTGACAAAATAAAAATATTTATATACACAAAATGTTGTTCGTTTATTGGGCGTGTCTCCGAGTGGAATTCTCCACAAAAGAGCACATGGCTTGAAAATACTTGTGTCTCCGAGTTAAATTCCCACAAAGGAGCACATGGCTTGAAAATACTTGTGGAAATTTGGGATCGGATCCAAAAGGCTGTCCCACAACTTTTGTCCTATTGGGCAACTTGTACGTTTATTGGTCTAGAATAAGGTTGAAGAGTTAAGAATGGAACTAATCAATTTCGTTTTTATGACTCCTGGCCCCTTTGTTGTTGCTCGACTATGTCGACATTGCAATTTTCATATGAATTGAAAAGAATTTTTTGATATTTGAACTAAAAAAACTACATTTTGTTAATGGATCGGAACCACAAACACCACTTTAAGGCATCGACCGAGTAAAATAAATCCTTTCTTCAGGCGATTTTAGCAATGGTGGAAAAAAATTAGTTAGTTATTATCTTAAAAGAAATATATTGCCAGTTCCATTAACTTTGTAACGCACTTGGTCACTATTCTATACATAGATCATATCGTATGACAATGCAATAAATTAATTTGTCATTTTCCACCAATATTTAAAAATGGGTACATCAACGACACCACAAACACTAAATAAATATAAACTTGGTCGCATTGGATTTCGAAAAAGTTATTAAGGCAACACCTCCTGAATTAGCGCTTCGATATAATTAAGTGTTAAGTAAAGCCATCAAGGCTTAGATTTCCAAACAAATTCTTATCGAATGTAAACTTAAAACACGACTCATACGAGTATGTCATTGTTTAGCGCTAGCTTTTATTTTAGAGGCCTTCCTTTATCAGGCCAAATGTAAGGTTACAGCTTGTCTTGAATGACTGTATTCATGCTTTCAACTGAATGATAAACAGGCCAACGGACATGGATAGAAAGTCTTTTACGTGTTTTTAAAAGATCTGGAATATTGCTATATCAGGCTATATTTATCATACGCAAGAAACATTACCTGTAGTAATTGCTGACAAGATCAAAACTTGCGAAATACTGAATGTCATAGCGAAATCCTATACCAATTACTGAGATTGTCCGCACTACTCCATCTTAAAACCATTTTTACTCATGATAACAGCAGACCGTTTATTGTTTTTAAAAATGTCAAGGCACGTCTTACACTTTTCCGGAGGCCTCCTGAAGAACTCCCGGAGATAACAGTTCAAATGTAGAGTTTGGGGTTGCTATTTCGTAGGCAGCATTTTTTCGAAAGGAAATTCTGATATGTCTGAATAATGTCAGTTACCGTTAAGCCTTTTCTTAGTTTCTGGAAAATACTCGTATTTTTTTATTTATAGTTCGTTTATTGATATGCAGTATGTTTGGAAGCATTAACCCAAGAAACTTAAACGGATTGACCGTTTTTACCAAACATGTTTTTGCCATAAACGACGATTTTGTTGTGACTAGAACCGATAAAATATTTTAGGGTTTATATGTTAATGTTAGAATAAACTGTATTATGTTAGAACAGTTAACTAAACAGAGTTTGGTCACTGTAAAGAACTAATCAGTTGTCATCACCAGTTATTGGTACAAAAGCAACATGAGCATCACAATTGGTTTGTTGCCATAACCGCCAGTTGTCGCAACCAATAGTTAAACTGAATTCGATTTGTATGCCTGAGTTATGATATGGTTAAAGCAACCATCGCGTGACGTCTCGAAACAACATCAATACAATGGAATGTTGGTTAATGCAACAGAAAGTCGGTTTATCTAAACGAATTTTTGAAGCTCGGACCGATTTCCAACTAAGTTTTTCTCTGTGTGGTTGAATTTATTTGTAATCAAAATTTATGAAACAAGAACTGAAAGCCACAAACCAAAAAGTATATTCTTTTTAAAATAATAAAATTAATAAAGTATTTTAAGTTAAAAGTAAAAACAATTATAATTATAAGCAAACTTACGCCGTAAAAGACAAAAACGACTACTTTGTACTAAAACGGGACAAAAGATTGGCATACAAATAATTGGTTAAAACGGTCTCAGTCCTGAAATGATCCAGACCCTAATAGCGATTTTCGTAAGATAGACCGGGCGTTCTAGTACGTTTCGAAGGTAGGGTATGCGACCATCACCCAAGAGACATGGGATATTTGTCATCAGCGGTTAATCTTGTAGCACCAGTGACATTTCGGTTATAAATGCCAAATTGGATAAGTACGAGTATATGTAAAATAATTCTAGTGCAATTATTTTCGAAAAAGCTCTGAATCGGTTGACAAAATATCAGAATTTTGGAGATTTTATTTTGATAACATTTTAGAGACATCGGAAAGGTATAAAAAAGGACCAGTACGAAAATTAGATAGAGCTCCCTTTTATGAGATCTACATAGAAAAAAACTCAAGCTCTGAAGTGACAATACTAAACTTCCATGTCAGTCACCGTAATTTCGAACGTAATTCGTTGTTCAATCCCTAAACAACAACACTGCGTTGTCTTGCTCCAGTTCAGATGCAACTGCTAACATAATAAATTTTCGACAGCTCCAGGTGTTTATATTCTCGCAATTCAAATAATTGTTCTTACACCCTTTTTGAGTAAATATTCATAATTTGTAAAGAAGTGAATCACTAAAAGATGTTTTTCTCATTTCTGTTTGTTTGGATTTACAATTTTTTAGCATAACTTTGCGACGAGCGTATTTGTGTTGTGCTGCATAGGCGCTTTGTGTGGAAGCGGTACGGCGACCTATTGCTCATTGGATCGCATGAAGAAATTTGCCATGGAGGCGTGTGAACATCTATTCGAAACATTTGAAATGCGAGAGAGGCGCTCCATAAATCATGGACATTCTGCGAACAGTGTTAATCAAGAGTGTGAGTAAAAAATTATATTTTACTTTAGTATTTTGCTTTCTTTTGTGATTTTATTGTTGTATGTTATATACAGAGCTTTATAATCGAGTCATTTTTTAAATTCTGTTAAGGTTCAAATTCCATATGTGTAGTCTTATTTACTGTACAAAGCCTTTTTTGAACTTCTTTTCTGGGTCTCGATTAAAAGAGATTTCCATTAATGAACTCTCGACTAATTGTTTAATCGAGTTTTGCTAGTGATAATTGCTAAAGTGCACTTTCGAAAAGTAAATTAATCGTATAGTCGACATTTACCGCCAAAAAGGCAATATATGTTTTCTATCGGGATGGGAGTTAGTTTATTAGCAAGTGAGTTGGCCTTATGTAAGGCGCTGAAAAAGCAGGTAAGAGTTACCAGGCTTGTTTTGCAAACAGGCGACACAACCTGTATAATAAAAACATATGTGTTTTTGTATCTAGACTGAAAAGGAAGCAAACATCAAGAGGTCTTGTCGGCAAATTCGTATTGGGGTCAGTTGCACGAGATGGTTTAAGTGCATATTTGAATTTTTAATTTCATCAACTCAAACGAAAATTTCAAAGATATTTTTACAATGCAGAAGTGCAGCAATAAATTTCATTTCATTGATTATGTTATTTTAATAACAGATTGTTATTGTCGATAAAAACTCTTGTTGTTGCAACAAGAGGTTGTGTGTCGTATTAGATGCTGGAAAACGGAAAAAGTGAGCCAACTCAGTTGAACGCGACCACAGATCGTTGGGTCGTAGGGTGGAGGAATTTGACGGGCAGTTGAATAAGTACCGAGTGTCCTGTTTAGAGTGCCGGGATCAATACGTTCTCTATACACGTAGAGAAAAAATATGGTTACACTATGGTCACCGCAACAATAATATGTTCTCTACAATAAAAACATGTTCGTCGCAACCATAGTATTGTTTTTTGAACTTCATTTTGACAACAGTATGATTGCGACAATATTACTATTGTTGAAAAGTTCCAATAGTATTATTGCCAAATTTAGAAATGAAAATATGGTTGTAGCAACCATATAAACATGGTTGGCGCAACAAAAGTATTGTTATGAACATAAGAAAACAGGTTTTATAGAGCATACATGTATGTGTGTGATATGTTTTTTTGATATACAAAAAAACACTTACACACGATACAGTGAATGGCTGTTGTCCATTAAAAAACAATCGGAAGGTAGTTCGAGGGATTTATATTGTGTTTACTTTGTTCGGTAAAATACGCTACTACCGACTGGTTCTCGTTTATTTCAAATCAGCCTGCACTCAAGTATAAAGCCATTGATCTTGTTTTAATCACATTCGTTTGGAGTCTACGGATGGTGAAGTAGCATTCACTCCTGCTGGGACCTAAAAGTATTTTCGACTGCCGTTGGAATAAATATTTTTGTTCCTTGAATGGAATGTTCAATATAAATATGGCCTCAATTCTGGCTATTAAATTATTGTAATGCAATTTGATATAACTTGCTTGATAAAAATCTCTACTTTTGAATAACAACATTACCCAATCCTAATAAATAATTTTTGGGACCATAGTATGGTTGAGTGAATCATACTATGGTTGTAGCGATAATAGAATGGTTGCGTGTGAATCATACTCTGGTTGTAAATATCATACTATGGTTGTATGAGAAAAATACTATGGTTGTGAGGATTATAGTATGGTTGTGAAGATAGTAGTATGGTTGAGTGTGAATCATACTATTGTTGTGAGGATCATAGTATGGTTGCGTGTGAACCATACTATAGTTGTAAGGATCATACTATAATTGTTTGAGAAACATACTATGGTTTTGAGGATCATAATATGGTTGCGAGGATCATAATATGGTTGCGGAGATCATAGCATGGTTAAGTGTAATTCATACTATGGTTGTGGGGATCATAGTATGGCTATGTGTGAATCATAATATTGTTGTGATAGTCGTGGTATGGTTATGTGGGAATCATACTATTGTTGTGAGGATCATAATATTGTTGTGCCACAACGATAAACCCAACAATAGTATGATCCTCTTTGAATATTGTCACACCAACCATACTTTTTTCTGCGTGTAGCAATGAAGAACGTTGCGTTGTGCTGGGATTGAACGGGTTTGCCTAGGAAGTCGCCGCTCTGTTTCGAACATTGCTGGACGATGTTGGCAAACGATTTTTTTGTATATACTTATATAGCCGTATATGGCTTCGGAAATCGTCTTTAAACGAACGGCGTTCGATATGGACAATCGGTTGACGTTCGACGGAATGACGTCTTGGATGTCCTCGCTATAGCACATGAATTCCTTACGGATGTGTCGAGCAGTCGGATCTACCATCGGGTTCTGTGGGTTGGGATGACTTGCCAGGTGACATGCAGGCTGGAACTTTCTAGTGAGCTACACCTTATGTTGCCTGACTGACAGCATTCTGGTCTGCTTATGGAGTTGATCCACACTGGTACCTTGAACACAAGCTGTAGCAATACGGAGTGCAATTTTTTTATCGTTTGCATGTTTCTCCATTGCATGTCGAGGTCCACACCGTTGCGGCATAGTAAGGATGGAGCGAACGGCGACTTTATAAGTCGTCACTAATGTCTTCTTCTCCCAAGAGGAGCCAGCTAACGCTTAAGTACCTTCTTCTCGTTAATGAAGAAGGCGTGGAAAGAGAAGTGGGGAAGGTTTTCGAAGACTACCCCAAGTATCTGCAGATTGTATACCGTAGGGATACGCCTGTCTTTGACAAGGCTGTGGTGGGCATCTCACAGTGGGCATCTCAAGATAAATCTCTTGAGATGCCCAAGTGAAGTTAAGGGGCTCACAGAAAAGAAGTTTGTGATGGTGGATAAATAGTCGGATATTTTAAAACTTATGTCGTCTATGTTATCGCCTGGGTAGAAGGTGGAACAATCATCGGCATAGGATGAGTGGTAAGATAGGTGTTGATTAATATAGGAGACAGAACTCCTCCTTATGGAACGCCCCGTTTGATCTTGCGGTATTGGATTTTTGGCCTCGGAATTCAACAAAGGCTTTCCAGCTATTAGGGTAATTAGCAATCCATCGTAATTTAAAAGGATGGAATCCATGATGTCAGAAATCAGAATGGAGAGATCAACCTTATCGAGCACTTTGGACAGATCAAGAGCTCTCACAATAGTTCGCTTGGATGGTTGTTGCTGATTAAGGCCGTTTGGAAGTTATTTCCTGCAAAGCCGTTGTTGTGCTATGCGCTTTCCTGAAGTCGAGATGGTGTGCAGCTAGCTAGAAATTTTCTTTCAGGGATGGCAACAAAAGGGATTCTAAAATCCTTGCTATAGGTGAGAGCAGGGAAATCGGGCGGTAGGATTCTACATTGACTATTTCAGTATCCTCGGAATTGACTGAAATGCTCATAGCCTTTGGGAATGGATCGGGAATGAACAGGTGGAGGTGTCAGCCTCTATCTGACATCTCGCGGGATTATAAAAGCGAGTTCACCACCATGGTCTCTTTACCTGCCCCGCCTTCGGTTGTAAGTATACCCACTCCATAGTGGCATGAGTGCTCCCATGCCATTGCTCTGGCTGCAGAAGAGCGTTCAAGTCTGTAATTGGAGCATAATGCGGATTACTAGCGGGACTACTAGTTAATATACTAGTAGGAATACAACTGGATGAAGAACTAGAAGGATTGCTAGTCGTAGTACTAGATGAATTACTAGTTGGAGTACTAGTTGTTGCTGCTGGAGTATTTAAGCAGCAAGCGGATAGATAGCCGGCACTCTAGTCCCGATAAGAAAGCAGGTTAATACATCTCCTCATATGGCATCAACTTTCGCAGCCATTAAACTAAACGGATGATCTTTTTCTTCGAATTACACGTGGGTAGACTAAACAATTCCATTGGTTGCCGTGAGCAGGTTGCTGAGACTGGATGGTATTTGCCTGCGGTGTAGGAGAAGGCGTGCGTGATTTTGCCGGTTGCTGGCAACAGCTTCCTGTGAAACTCTGATCAATCGCGGTGAGTGGTGAGACCTGAGCAACTTTTCAGGTGACACCAGTTGTTGCAAATGTTGCATATTATTTACAACGCAATACGTTGTGCATAATGCCGGCGCGGATTAGGAAGGCGTATGGCGAGCAAAGTGGCCGGCATATTTTGCTCACCTCGCGAAAAAACTTTCGGTTGATACAGCTGTCGCTGAGTTGACTATCCTTGATCGGGTTAACCCCGGGTCGTTTCAAAGCGATGGTCCGATTGTCGTGGGAACGTTAAACCTCTTGTTATTTGATTCTAATGAATCTATACTAAGAGAAACAATTATCAATTTTGTTGTTTTGTTTGCTTTGTTGGCTAACAAACCTGGCGGTTGTCAGCTAGTTTGAAGACCTTCCTTTGGTGTAATTGATTTCTTGGTGGTATCTGCCATTTCGTTATCGTGTACAGACTAACCTAAATACAATTAAAGCAGATTAGAAATATATATAAATTGCAACAAAGAGTGTTCTTGTCGACTGGAATTTTACTAGCGGAATCCTTCTGTGTCAATGAACTCCGTGGCATAAAAGAGAACTCTTGACGTACAATTTGCATTTAGGATATCTCCCCACTAGGCTTTCGCACAAAAGCACTTAAAATGTTGATATTCGAGCCTCCATGGCGAGCGCAAGTGACTTGACTGGAGGCGATTATTGATTTTGCAAAATTTGCATTAACGCTCCTAAAGGTCACAAAGTCAATCAACTTTAGAGCGGATCAGAAGGTGGCCGTCTGGCTGGCTGAGACTGAGACTGTGCACAATGCTATCGGTGCATACAACCGTCATTCGTTACACCAGCATGGCGTAGATCTGTCTGTAGACCGATGCATGTGTATTTTGTGCTTTTAAAACACTTTTTTGTCTGTTGACACTTAAACATTACCGGAAATTTTAGCGCACTACTCGTCGCCATGTGAATTATTGCAATATTATTTAATGATACCCGATAAAAAAAATAACAACAACACAATCAATTTATTTGCATTTCAGCAAAAGCATACAAATTGAAGTGTCCTCAAAACTTACATTGACCCTGTACACACACAAACACACACACGCGCACGCTGTGTGTGCACGCAGTCGCCGTAGGTTCGTTTTCGATTCAAGAAACAATTGTAACAGTCACAACCGGAAATAGAAATGCAACAATGTCTCGATTTCTAGATTAGATTGAACAACAATTTGAAAAAGCTGTTCACTCTTACATACTCGTATTTAAAACTCTCTTTATGATCACATCTACAATTTCCTCTCTCTTTGCAGCGGCCAACAACTTTCATTATGTCAGGCGCAGCATTTACCCGCAGGGTGGCTACTTGAAAATGGGCCTCGACCATTACCGCAAACTCAGCCAGCTGGACGTCTCTCCCCGCTACAAGGCCAAGAAGCTGTCGCAGTTGCACCACGACGCCAAGAAGATGCGATTTAAGCGCAACGACGAGACGTACAGTAACAGTCTTTCCTATTGCTGCTATCACGATTGCGACGAGGACTTCTTCTGCTGAGGTCTCCAATCACCCAACCCAGCCTCCTTGGAGCAGCTAACGCGTGTGCTCTTCCTCTAGCTCAGTTTACCTTAGTTTAAATCGATAGCCTATATTTTTTCAGTTTGTATCTTGTATTTAGTGTCTATTAACTCTACTTACTGGTGATTCCGTCCAAGTACAACACCCAACACGTACATACGTATATAAGTATGTATGTATGTATGTGTCCATTGTACTCCAACTATAGTCTGTAAGATAATAACGAACAGTTTGTACCTTATTAGTTAGCATACCAAGTATTATTTTCAATCATTAGCATACATACAGACTAACACTGCATGCAGCATTCTGTATTAAATACACATCAACACACGCACACACACAGTCAGTATTATCATTGTTTCCATTCCCCGCTTTATAGCGGCCATAATAAATGTGAACTTGCGTAAATTTGCGATTTACGCGATTCATTACTCACTCATTCATTAACGCTGGCCGGTCAAACAGACGAACGAACGGACGGACAAACACTTGTTCACTCCTTCATTCATTCATTATTTCATAAGATGTTTAAGTTTCTTTAAGCGTAATAACAGAGATTCTACTAACGAATGCATTAATTATTGTAAGCATGAAAACAGAAACAAAGTGCAAATTTTAAAAAAACAACACGCCATGGGTTTCTTATTTTTATTTTCTGTGAACTAGGAACGGTGTAGAGCATACTTTTAGGCAGTTAGGTATGTACACCTACTACATATGTATGTATGAGACCATCTATGCCAAAACTACCAAGTGAGTTCATTCACACATATCACACAGAATCCTTGTTATGCCCAAAGATAGAAGCGATTATTTTTTAGCCGAAGCCTAATAAATATTCGTCCAAAATTCGGTGATACGGCCGAAGCAGACGAACTTTAGGGTAACTTTAGGCCGGCGCGGGACAAGGTTTTTATTTCTTTGAGGGTGACCAAAAAGCAAAAAAGAGAATCAATGGGTCAATGAGTTTACGGCAGCGACGAAACCAAAGATAATAGCTAACAAGTCAGCAGTGGTGCCTATGGAGGATATGAATGGATATGAGGGTTATGAATTGTTCCAACAAGCACTGTTGCCAACTCTTCGTTACAGAAAATGGATACATTTAAACTATCTAAACTATTTATTTGAACTATAAAGAGAGGTTAAGTTTTAAGGGCCGATGTTGAATTTGAAAAAACACACATTAATCAGGCCATTTCTTTTTATTCTGATAATATGGTATGGTTCAATCAGTATGGTTCAATATGGTATGGTTCAATTATGTATGGAACAAAATATCGGCTAAATGGCCGCCGCTACATCGGCGGCACACCTCCATCCGATGGGCCAAATTTTCGATGACCCTGAGTCATAATTGAGGTTCTATGCCGTTAATGTGCCGAATTATCTCATCCTTTAGTTCTTGAATTGTTGCTGGCTTATCGACGTACACCTTTTATTTAAAATAACCCCAAAGAAAGAAGTCAAACGGTGTAAAATCACATGATCTTGGCGGCCGATTAACATCGCCACGACGTAAGATAACACGGCCATTGAATTTGTCGCGCAAAAGATCCATTGTTCCGTTAGCTGTGTGGCAAGTGGCACCGTCCTGTTGCAACTACATATCGTCCACACCCATATCTTTCAATTCAAGCCATAAAAAGTTTGTTATCATCTCACGATAGCGAACACTATTCACAGTAACTGCCTGACCGGCCTCATTTTGGAAAAACTACGACCCGATGATGCCGCCAGCCCATAAACCGCACTAAACAGCCAGTCTTTGTGGGTGCATTGTTTTTTCGACAATCACTCTTAGATTTTCACTCGCCCAAATGCGGCAATTCTGCTTATTGACGAATCCACTGAGGTGAAAATGTGCCTCATCAATGAAGAAGATTTTCTTTGAAAATTGATTTTCATTTTCAAAATAAGGCCGAATAACTTTAACGCGTTACTCGCTTGTGTATCTTTCCATGGTTCAAATTGAGTTAGTCTGAAAGTGTGAAATATTAAATGAAATGCAGAAAAAAATTGAAGTTTAGGTGTGGTTCACATTCAACATCGGCCCTTAAAATTTAACCAAGGCCAAGAAGCTGTCGCAGTTGCACCACGACGCCAAGAAGATGCGATTTAAGCGCAACGACGAGACGTACAGCAACAGTCTTTCCTATTGCTGCTATCATGATTGCGACGAGGACTTCTTCTGCTGAGGTCTCCAATCACCCAACCCAGCCTCCTTGGAGCAGCTAACGCGTGTGCTCTTCCTCTAGCTTAGTTTATCTTAGTTTAAATCGGTAGCCTATATTTTTTCAGTTTGTATCTTGTATTTAGTGTCTATTTACTCTACTTACTGGTGATTCCGTCCAAGTACAACGACCAAATGCGTCAATTCTGCTTATTGACGAATTCACTGAGGTGAAAACGTGCCTCATCAATGAAGATGCTTTTCTTTGAAAATTGATTTTCATTTTCATAATAAGCCTGAATAACTTTAACGCGTTACTCGCCTGTGTATCTTTCCATGGTTCAAATTGAGTAAGTCTGAAACTGTGAAATATCAAATGAAATGCAGAAAAAAATTGTAGTTTAGGTGTGGTTCACATTCAACATCGGCCCTTAAAATTTAACCACCCTTTAGTTGAAATTCGGACGCTGCGTTGGCACTGCAAAATTGCATTTAAAGCTGAGGTTAAAAGCTAACATCATTGAAATATTTGGTTGTCTAGTTGGTAAAGACGGAATCCTACAGACGGCATTGACGTTACTGAAACTAGCAGTTGATTAAAAAAGGGTTGGAAGCAAAGGCTACATTTTTCGGCTAAATGAAATCTAGCAATTTTGTTATGTCTGAATGAAAATAGAACGCTAGATCTAGCTGGCCGAGTTGGCTGTCACTGTCAACGAGTCAAACTCTGGTGCGGAAGACTCATAGTATGGCATATGACCTTGTAGCGATGCAACGAAAATCTATCTGAAAAAAGATGTTCTCTAATTTATTAGCGGTTAAAGACCTTGCCGATGTCAACCACATGCTACCAGTCACAGATGATGGGGTTCAATTTCCACCCCGACACAAAACGAGGAAAAGCCCAGTAAAAAAGTTAAAGTCGGGGGTGGTCGACTTTGAGATACCCTACACCACTCTGCTATTTAGAGGATTAAGCACCACTGTCTGAAGCTTGAGCAGGGTCGGACTCAAAATTTTACAGCTAATTATTTGTCGCTCACAACTTTGTGGCTTTTAGAGCTGCATCACCTCAAATCAAGAGAGACCTTTGTATGGGAGCTATTCGAAAACATGGCCCGATATGGTAAAATTTTACCAGAAATAGGTTTTGGTCACTCGTAATGCTTTGTGCAAATTTTGAAATGTCAAATGTAATATCAGGCTTTTAGAGCTGTAGGTTATGAAATCGGGAAAAAACTATATATTTTGTCAAACTTGAAGAATGTACCAAGTTTTATCAAAATCGGTTCATAATTACGACAGACGGATGGAGGGAGGCAGGAACGGCGGACGGTCATAACTTAATCTGAGTCGATATACTCAACATGGGATCTATTTTCATTCCTTTAAGGTGTTTTGAGCGTCAGCACTAAATCATATTACCGTATGAGTATAAAAACCCATTAAACTGGCTTAGAAAAAAAAGCCGCAGAAACTGACGGAGCTTCATGAGATCGGAGGAGATGAGCTAATAAGGCGTATGCAACAGCTAGTTTGTACTAACTGAAAGACCGATGATTGCCCGTTGATTGGAACCTCAATGCACTATGTTCAATCCAAAAAAAGGTAGACAAGGACGTTTGCGGAAAATACCACGGAATAAGTCTCCTCGCCTATAAAATACTACCAACTAAACTGTGTGAACGTTTGAGCACAAACTTTTCGATATCATTTCGCATATCGATACATAACAACTCATCGATTATATGCCTGCATTCCACACTCCGACACAAATTATTTTAAAGCAAGTCTGCGTATGGGATAGCATCAAAACGTGTAGCCTTTGTAGAAGGACGCTGAGTGGCACCAAATCCTCAGTTAAAATTGGAAGTGGCCTCTCCGAGCCAGTCACTACGACAAGTGGTCTCAGGCAGGGTAATGTATTTTCCTGTGTCAGCTTTAACATCTTGATGGAGAAAACATAATAAAACGGGCAGACTTTTTACTAAGGACCACATCCTTCACATGAGCAGGCTTCGAGTACATATACATTGCTGGGATAACAGAACGAGAAATACAAGTCGACGAAAATGGGTCTGGCAACGTAGAAAAAAAGTATGGTTGTGATAACAATATTCGAAGAGCATCATACTATTATTGGTTATATGGTTGTGATGCAACAATAGTATGATCCTCAGAACAATAGAATGATGCAAATTCGGCCATATGATTCAACATGACCATAATATGATCTCCACAACCATAGTATGATTCACACTCAACCATACTATGATCTACACAGCCATATTATGATCCCCAAAACCACAGTATGTTTCACATACAACCATAGAATGATCCACAGAACCATAGTATGATTCACACGCCACCATGTTATGAACCCTACAACCATAGTATGACCACACAGAATTTAACTATGATTATTGTGGAAAACTATTAATTAGAATAGGTTTGAATTATAAAAATTATTTAAAAATAAATTAAATTAAAAATAATAGGAATGGTTTATTAACAGTAAAAATCAGGTTAAAAAAACGTTGTCGTTTTTTATAAAAATATTTGAGTTAAACAATGCAGTTTGTTGGAAAAATTTTAATTTCCACTTAAAAAGTAATATTATTGCATTAGATCCGTAACAATAACATTGTTCAAAAAATCATATTCAAATGAAGCAAAATTACAATCATACAGTTTGCTTACCGTAATTATATTATTGTTTACATAAAACCCAAAAAACAATACTTCTGTCGCACCAACCATATTTATGTTTAATTTGGCAATAATACTATTGTTACATTTCAACAATATTAATATTGCGGCGATCATACAAAACTAAATTCAGAAAACAATACTATGTTTGCGACGAACATACTTTTTTGCGGAGAATATATTATTATTGCCGTGACCATACAGTAACAATATTTTTTCTTTGCGTGTAGTTTATGAGAACAAGACCAAAACTATGTTGGCAACTGTCATCTTTCAAAAGACGAGAATTGACTCTTTAGAACACACTGATGCGACCCTAGTTCATACATGGCGCGAGGCATGGGTGCTTTCAAAAGCTGATAATGTTATTATGGCCCAACTGCTTAGGACGAACTGTGGGCTGTATCTCGTCATGAACGTAGATAAACGCATCAAAATACAAATTTGTGCTGTCTTGGGCATGTCGGACAAATGGATACATACGCTTGAGACTCTGGTGGAGTAACCAAATTGATGACGATGCTAGAGTTCTTCTAGTGCTTCTAAATCATTTATTGGCGATTGGTGGATAAACAAAAAGGCGTTGAGCCAGCCTTAGTCAGTAAGAAAGTATTCGGTGTGTTAAAAATCTGCAATATATTATTCTAAAACACAACTATGTGAATCTTTCGAAAGGATTGTAAGCCGAACTCGGAGATAAACTCTGATCACAAGGATTTACACATCTGGTTTAGAGACTGAAGTTTGTGCAATTTTATTTATTTTCTGCAAACCAACAATTTTATGCAGTAATTTTTAATTTTTGTATTCGGCCTTCATTTGAAATTTTACTAAATAATTATTATATCGAGCTCGAGGCCATGGTACATTTCTTAACAACAAGAAACTGAGGTACTCACTTTGTTTAATTTAGTTATTCCTGATGATGTTCTTCATAGAGGAACGAAATATCGAATAAAGAGAAAATAATAAGCCTCGAGAGCTCGATATAATAATTGTTTAGCAAAAATTTTATGTTTTTGTGCAACGAGTACTTTTCTTCCTCGTTTATTTTCTTGAACTTTTTCCACAGTATCGTAATTTTACATCACAAATTCGTACAACGGCTTACTCGTACTTATTTCTATCGTTGTTTGCCTTTTGACCTAAGAAGAGCAGCATTTTGAATTATATAAAGTACTTTATGTTAAGAGTGAGAAGTCCAATGTGCAAGCTAATTACATCAGTTTACTCGTATAATTTTAGTCAAATAGGGGAACCAAGTCAGCGAAGACTCATCATGTACTCTACACCACTTGGTAGACTCATTTCGTTGTTAGTGACAACTTATCAGTGCCAGACATGTGTGAATATTTTGTCGATCCTGTCGAGCTTCACTCATTTATGGCTTTATGGGCATCCGATCAATATTAAAAATTTATTTTACGAAATTCTAACATAGCAATGTAGGTCAAATAAAATATTTCAACGGTGAAACACCGGCATTATTGAAAATTAGGGTTGCTGCAAATATTGGCTTTCCAACCTACATACTCGTATATCATTCATTCTATTTGAGTTAATGCTAAAATCACGATAATGATTTAATATTTAAGCGAAAAAGAAAAACGATCTGAAGGTTTGATTATCTTGACGTCACTTAAGTAAACGCAAGAACAAAAAAATCAAAATACCGCTGAGTGTTATTTGGTTTCTTATTTATTGGCAAAGAGCGACAAGCTTGTCCATTCCTTGACTTATTGTTGTCGGAAATAGTGTCATTCTTATCATACACAAAACGCGTCGATATAGCGATGACTCATTGCACTTTCACATAGATCATTCAAATCAATTGCCAACAACCAACTTGATACGGTTTGTCATCTTTCAGAAGAAAAGCCACTAGTGAAAACAAATTGCGTTATAACGTGGCATTGACCGTATTTGGCAATATGGTTGTTGGTTGGCTTGGAATAGGGGGAAGCCAGTACAGGGATTGTTGTGAGCTCCTGTTCGATGGTTTGTCCGTTTTCTATCGTTTTTCTTTAACTAACATTTGATTCTTCTCGAACACATCTCCTATATTTTCATTTGGTTTGTCACACTCGCTTAATTTAGTATTCTTCAGACGAAAAAGATTTGTTTTCCTCTTTCATCAGGGTCTCCATAAAGTGTTTTGGCGATTGTGCTGCCCCCCCATGACGTTCCATAGCGTCTTGTAAGCGACATGGGCCCATGATTTAATTTACAAGTGAATCGCATTGTCCATATCAAGAGCATGTCTAGCTTACCCTTTCTTTGCAAATTCGTCATCTTCTTTTGCCGTCAATGGCAAAATGTTCAGGGACTCATATGATCTCTAGGGTGCAATTTTGTTTCTGTTATTTATTTTCTGCACTTCAGAGGCATTCGAGGCTTGACTGCCGTTGAGGCCAGTGACTTGATCGGTGCTTAGCTCTATGTGCCTTTTTTAACATTGTCGTATTTGGTTTTTTAATTTGAACCATCTTACGCACTCCACGATATCCTTCATCTGTGCTTGAAATACCGTATTATGATCCATTAGTCTGAAATATTTTTCCATACAGGGGTTGTCTATGTAGAACCCAACTCTAGTTTTGTTTTCCAATTTTTAGCCGTAGGCGTAACACTGTGTGCCTGGTTTATTTAATATAAGGGACCCATATTACCAGCACTCTCTGCTTGGGATTTCTGTTTCGGGTGCGAGGCCCGTTAATGTTTCCAGGATGTTTTGGTGGTGGGATTTCCGCTCTCTCGTTTATTACTCCCATTGCCCTTGTAGAAGTAGTGCGAATTGCACCGCTATATCTGGACAAGTACTCACTGACCAGTCATTGATGTAATGCCAAAGCAATGCTGCATATGTCATAATTGTCCTTACTAAGCTTGTATAAAGTCAGTGTGTCATCTAATGTCTAAGGGCTCATTTAGATCGGATTAATCGTCTGCATATTGACCAGCATCCATGAGCTTTTTCCGATTTGTTATCGATGTGGGTTTTCCATATTAGTTTATGATCACGCACGCAGAGAAAATATATGGTATATGGTCACCGCTACAATAATATGTTCTCTACAATAAAAGCATTGCCGTCGCAACCATAGTATTGTTTTCTGAATTTTATTTTGACAACAGTATGATTGCGGCAATAATAATATTGTTGAAATGTAACAATACTATTTTTTCTAAATTTAGAAATGAAAAAAGGGTTCAAAAAGGCTATGTGTGTGTGTTTTTTTGGTATACTAAAAAAACATTCACACACGATTGATTTTCCTTTGTTCGGTGAAATACTCTACTACCGACCGGTTCTCGTTTATTTAAAATCTGCCTGCAGTTAGCCATTGTTCATGGTTTAATCACATTCGTTACTTGCGGTCTACGGATGGATAAGTAGCATTCACCCCTGCTGGTAACTAAAAGTATTTTCGACTGCCGTTGGAATATATTTTTTTGTTTCTTTAATGAAATGTTCAATAAAAACGGCCTCAAATGTAGCTATGAAGTAATTGAAATGCAATTTAAAATAGCTTAGTTGATAAAAATCTTTTTTTTTGAATAAGAACATAACCCAATCTTAATGAATAATTTTGGGGATCATAGTGTGGTTGAGTATGAATCATACTATGGTTGTGAGGATCACACTATGATTGTATGAGAAACATACTATGGTTAAGTGTGAATCATACTATTGTTGTGAGGATCATAGTATGGTTGTAGAGATCATAGTATGGTTGAGTGTGAATCATACTATGGTTGCGGGGATCATAGTATGGTTATGTGTGGATCACACCATTGTTATGAGAGTCATAATATTGTTGTGCCACAACCATTTACCCAACAATAGTATGATCCTTTCGAATATTGTCACCCCAACCTTACTTTTTTTCTGCGTGCGAATTGCCCCAATGTATTTGACTTTTTTAGTCAGCTTGATGACTCTGTCTTGGAGGAATGTTCTTCAAATGTTGGAATGTTGGTTTGTACTCCTCGTGAGAAGGCTTCTCTGCGCTTATGCTTAAGCCCCTTGGTTAAGTCCTGTTGAGTGGCACATCTAATGCATCAGAGACCAATTCTGCAGATTGTGTTTGGGTGTCTGCCACTCATAAGTATTAAAATGTCGTCTGCCTAGTAGACTGGTTTGAATCTTTCATCGCATAGGATCCTAAACACCTTTAGTAGACTACTTTATGTATAGTGGTGACCCATGGGAGTGGTGAGAGAATGCCACCCTGTTATGTTACCCGAGAAACTTTATGTGTAATATTTATACCGTTCCATCTGTGGATATGGATACCATACACCAAAATGGTCTAAGTATTAGATTTGAACATCGGTATGTACGTTAATAAAAGCATCCTCTATATTTATAAAAGTTGCTAGGGTGTACCTCATAAAATGCAGTCTCAACTGACACAGACAAGTTATTTAAATTTTTATAAGTTGTCTAGTATTTGGGGGTTTTCCATGTTATTCACTATACGTTCCATGGTTTTTAGTAGACATTTTTAGTAGGAATTATTGGCTGGTGTGCTTAAGCGTTTGCATAACTCTTGCTTAGTTTTAATATTAAGGCCCTTCGCTCTTCGCCAGAACTTTGGTATATACGAAAGATGAAGCCTGCTGTGATGATTTTGGCAAGATTGTTTAATGCTCGTATTAGATCCAGCACTTTTTATAGAAGAACTTGAAAAATTTCATCTGGTCCGGCTGTCTTAAACGGGATGCTTTGTAGTGCTCTCTGTATCATAACACTTGTGATAACACTTCGTTGTTCTACCGTTTTATTTTAATAAGGAACGATAGGGGAACTACTGTCTAGTACTCACTGACTATTTAATAGTGGCTCCGAATGGTTAATGCATTTTATACGAGGACTGCCATATATATTTCTGGCCTAATAATGAAAATGCGAATATTTATCATCAAAAATGGTTTTATTGTTTTTCAAAGTATTCTCCAGCATGATTTATACTCTTTTGCATGCGCTCAAACCAAGTGTCGAAGCACTTGTTCCACTCCGATTGAGATAAATTGTGGAGTACCACTCAGGGTTGACCTCCTACGTTGCTCAAACATTCGCCACATGACCAGTTTTGTCGAAGAAACAGGTGCCCATTTGCTTCGAAGTGCTTCTTCCACGAAAAACTTTAGTTGGATTTGGCTCGTCTTCGAAGACCCACACGCTCGATTGCTGTTTTGTTTCGGGCTCATACGCATAGGTCCATGATTCGTCACCTGTGACGATCTTAAAACGTATTATGAAGCACTGCGATCGTATTTCTTTAAAATTTCTTTGCACCAATCGACACGAGCCTTTTTTGAGCGATTGCCAAATTGTGCGGGATCCAACGAGAACAAACATTTTTTACGTCCATCTATTTTATGCAATATCGAATGTATGCTGGTGGAAGAAATGCCCAAGGATGCCTCTATCTCACGGTATGTTACATGATGATCTTTCATTATCAGTTCACACACGGCATCAATGTTCTCTGGCACAATGGCCGTTTTTGGATGACCTTCACGACCTTCGTCTTTGAGCGAGAGCCTGCCACGATTGAATTCATTAACCAGTTTTTCACAATACTATAGGTGCTTCATCGCCATATAAAGATTTAAGTTCATCGATGCACTCGAAAGTGGTGAAAAATGATCGCACGAAAATGTTCACGTGTTAATTCCATTTTTTTGCCAAATTGATTTTTTCAAGTCACTGTAAACAACACAAATGATGGTCGTTCGTCAATACTTACATTCTGAGTACGTTAATGCTAAAAAATGTCAAACTTTCCAATGAAAATGTCAGATGGGTCCAGGCAGCACTAAGTGAATTTATATAGCATTTATATAGCGTACAGAAGCTTTAAAATGGCTCAGAGATTAATCTCTTACTCGTAAACGAGGTTAAACCGTAGCCGAATTTTTCTATATGTTCTTACCTGGATTAAAACTTTGGCTTATGTGTACGGCGTCCTATTGTTTCTGTCAATAGGACGTAAGTGTATATTCTCTAAATGTAGGCAAATCTAACGTATAGTTCGGAACGGATCCGTACATGCTGGTATTTAGGTTACTAGAGCTTATAGAACCTATGAACACGAAACCCAATTTTAGAGTTATATTAATAAAGAGGTGTATTGGATTCAAGAGGAAGTTGCTCTGGAGCTTAGCCCAAGGAAATCGAGGTCTGTGGTTTAAGACCTCCAACTAAGACAAATAGTAAAATTAATGTAATATTTGAGTTTGTAAAGAAAATCAATTATTCTGAGTTCCCCTATGTTTATAGTTGCAGGATAAAGATTTTAATGACCCAAACGCCTATTAAAATATGTGCATATTGTGGGGTTTGGATTTCTTGTTAGCTGAGGCGAAAAATAGATGCATAATTGGATTTGTAAGGAAATTTCAATGTTTTTGCCTTCCCTATTTCAATGTTAGCAGCACAACGGCTTGGGCCAACGCCTAAAATCAAATAAAATTGACAAATCGATGTTTTTTTATATGGCAATCGTAAGCCGGATCTGGTTTCCTGACCCCAATCACAATACACTTTTCTTTAAAATCATTTTTGGCTGATAGAGGAAATCCATGGCTAATTTGGTAAGTTAGAATACGCTATCTCTTCTTTTCGCTTTTGACAGACAGACGGACATGATTAGATCGTCTTAGAAGAACACACATATGCATGTACTTAATAGATCGCAGGTAAGTATGGGGATGTTTCATCATATGTCGTATATGGAGAGAACAAAATGGGTTTCGACTTTTTTTCTTTCGGGAAAAACCTTCTAATATTGGCCGCCAATATTTCCACAGAGAGTACTCACTTAACACGGAACGATGTGAAAATGAAACATAAATAAATATGTCTCGGCTGAAATCATTGTGGCCATCAGGCACACATTTTAGAGGGTTAACCGTTTGTTCCTACCCCAAGTATTTCCGTATTCATGTCGCGGATGTAAGAGCTTGTACGTGTGTGTACTAGAGCACATGACATACTCAAATACATCTCTGAAAGCTTTTGAAAGCACAGTTCATAACTTTATATCCATTTGCAAATCAGCCGATACCTTCCAATATCAAAATAAGAAGTATTGGTCTGAATTTATTGCATTTGTACATTTTTTGGAACACGTACCATTTGTAAACCACATTTTTATACCTCATATCACTAAGGAGAGGTTATTAAAAAATAGATCTGATGTTTGTAGGAAGGTAGACCTCATGCTTACTTTCATTAATTATCAATCCTTGTAATAAATGTACAGGTGGCAAATATGAACCGATATTTTGAACACTGGTCAGAAGTATAAGTCTAATTGCTACAATACAATAATAGTTCCTTCCGATTTTCATCCTGCTTATGTTTTTGAATAGTCTTCACGTGAAGGTCTCTGTTAATTTAAGGACCTGTCGCTTTAGAAGCCACAAGTTAAATACGATTTCGAGTAGATTCAGCATAGTACGTGAGCAGCTGCGGTGAAGTTGAACCATATTTGGCCATGTTTGGCTTTTGCTCCCCCGCGAAGAATCTTTCCGGTTTTAGATCCTGCTCTCTACAAGTCGCATTATAATCATTTAGCCTAGATTATATTGGTTAAGTTTGTCAAAATAAATCCAATACGAATGACTTTCTCCATTTAGGGCCCTATCACCATATTTAGCATAGTGAATTATGTTCTATAACCAACATTGGTAAATTTGGATCGTATCGGTCCATAATTTTATAAAGCTCCCATACAAAAGTCTCCCCTGATTTGAAGTCCTGCCGCTCCAGAAGTTACTTATTACGTCCAACTGAGCATGGTGTGTAAAAGCGGATAATAATCGATTACGGTGTACTACAGAGTCCACGTAGGCCTATTGGCATTTTACATCTGATCTTTCACATAACTTGCCCTTTGAAAATTTGACCATATCGGTATGTTTTTTTTCAAATATCGCCTATACAATAGCCCATAATGGAAAAAAATCTATACAACTCTAATTTTAAATCTTTGGTGAAATAAAGCATAGTGCTGGGCGTGCAACCTTTTACCAACCAGGGTAAAATGTATCCATATCGTTCCACGTTTTTATATAACCCCTATTAATAGTTCCCTCCAAGTTTGGGACACATTTTTAATCAGATCGGTGTTTTAATCCGTAATGTAGTAACGAGTCTTCTAAGTACCAAAATGGTGGGTGGAATGAATATCATTTAGTCAGTGCCAGGGTTTCAAAGGCTCATGCGGAGTTAGCCAAAGCCACGCATTTGCTTATTTCCCTTAGTTTGAAAATACCAAAAACTATTAGCCAACAGCAAGTGTAGCTAAAAAAACACATTTCCAAAGCACCAGCTAAAGAAAGCTACTGCTTTCAAACTTGACTAGCTAATGATAAAAAGCAAAAAAACCGAAGAAAACGAAAAACAGTATTTTTAGGATGTGCAGCCGAAAAAATATTTTGGTTTTAGTGTTACTTGCCAAAATTGCACGTCATATGACAAACTATTTATATTGCTGTTTTTATTATCTTTTAGCAATTTAGCAACTTTTAGCAATTTATTTTTCTTAACTTATTCCTATTATTGTTAAAAATATGTATAAATGTTTCTTTTTAAAAAAATACAGAAATAATATGCGATGGATACTATTTTTTATTGCTAAAAACTTAAACTAATTTAGAGAGATGAAGTTAATAGTTCGTCAAAACAATTTATGAACTGTTTTTTATCGTCAATAAATGGATTCTCTTTTATTAAACAGAAAAAAATATTTTGATGATTGGCTGACTGATGTGTGTGTTTTTTTTGGCTAAAGCTAACGTGAGCTAATAAAAACATTCAAAATATTTGATGAGCTAATTTGTTCAGAACAAACGCTGAACATTAGCGTTAGCTTTAATTTGTGAGACAGCTAAAGAAAGATAACGGTTAGCCGATACCTGCTTTTACAGCGTGGTAGGTGCTGTTCGACTGCAGACTTGTGTTTGGGATTTCTTCTACTTGAATCAATGCCATGAAAACCCTTCACCTATAGGGGATCATTGAGAATAGCGATAAGTCTACCGAATACGACTCATTAAGGTGAAATATTCTCTACGTTGTGGATTAGCATTTTTAACTTAATTATCGCACGGCCATATATTGAACAATCAGCCAAAGAGCAAGGACATCATATATGTACACATACGCACATGCATACATATGTACGTATGCAGGTACTTGAGATTAAGACTCCATCAACTGCAAAGGATAAACTTTTGACAGCAGCAAATACAAAATGAAATGCAACTGCGCATGTCCGCTCAGCCATTGCGATTTTCTTGCCGTGAACTTTCATTGAGAAACAATGCTTTCACTTAGCAAGGCATGCATGAGAAAGTGGGAGAGCAGAGAGAGAGAGAGAGAGCGAAGTGTATGCGAGTGGTGGCATCTGTGAAAAGTTTAAAACACTTTCCGAATTTTCCAAGCAACAGCAACACGAACAAAACAAATCATACACAAAATTTTACGTATTTTATGTTTTTTTGTTTTTGGACTTTTCGTTTCATTTCTTTTCTGTTCTACTTGTGCTGCTGTCAGTGCTGTTGTCTTTATTATTTATTTTGCATTTGTGTGCGTGCGCGAGTATGTGTGTGTGATTGAGCAACTTCGAAATCAGCAACAACAGAAAAATTCTTGTATACGGTTTTCAACGGTCACACCGAACTGCACGCATTGGAATTAACGCGGAAACAAGTGGAAAATTCAAAATCGAAAAAAGAAAAATCTATGAAAATATTCTCAAAGATTAACACAACCGATCCAACAATATCCGGCGCGATTACGGCAAAAACAGCGCAATAAACTCAAATCAAACCTTAATCTGGTGAGTAAAAATAAAAAAAGAAAATAAATCGCAGGATTGTGCAAAAATATTTCTAACTGAAGTGTTTTCCCAATTTGGGTATCCACATTTCTGTGGTCAAATTGAGTTGTGAAAATCTTTGTGCGAATGTACGTATGTGTGCATACAATTTTCGTAGAAGAAAAAAAGGTGTTGATTTTGTTTTTGGCAATATTCATCATCATAGGAAGCTGCCATATTGAATGGGGGGTTTTCTCTAAATGAGTATGTGTTTTCTTTTATTTTGGCAACAAATACCAAATTATTTACATTCAGAGAAATAATAAACATTTGAATATCGACGAATGCTGACTAAATAAATTCAAATTCATATTTTCAGTGGGTACATAAAGAAAACTCGTGAAAAGTGTTACACGATGTATGTGTATTTGTGTGTATAGGAATTGCGAACATCATCATCTTCGTCAGTGCCATGGAAGGAATGCGAGTAAATAGGCATGTCTGTGTGTGAGTGGCGATGTGTCTGTGAGTAAATGTGTGGAAAATAAGTGTGTCAGTAGATACAAAACATTAATGACGACGGAACGAAAACAAAATTACCGAAGGCGAAACAAGGATAAAAGCTACAAAGCACAGCAACAACAACCAATCATGAAATGACTGTTATCACCGACGACTGTCAGTGAGTTCAGTGTTTCTACAGAATTTGATCCATAACGTAAACTGCAAAAACTATACAACAATAACATCAAAACGATGTTGACCGGATCGACTATACAATGCTCTACATCATCCATATGTCCACATATAGTCTGTGCAATTTTCGTTGCTGCACTTTAATTCTAAGCTTAAAATGATCCGATCACGGCCACTACATCTCAATCGGATCGGAGACTAATGAATGAACCACAATATTATTCAAATTACATTAAATATTCCTGGAGCAGCTTGAATAGAGTCTAAGTAACGTAATTTGCACCTTTCGAAAAAAATATAAACAAATTTTTCATTAATGGATGAGATAATTTTTTCAAACGAGTACAGTTAGTTTTTGCATTCCTTCAAAATTTCTCAATACTTGTCTTGTGAAATATTTTTTTAAGATTTCCTGATACATAAGTACACACAAATTTATAGATCATTTCAGTTATTCCATAAATAATTTAAGTTATGAAGGGTTCATAAAAATTGCAAAAAGTCCGAAAAATGTTATCCAGACACACCTGGCTTTATTATTGGTCGCTCGTTAGCTACCATTTAAGAATGAACAGATTTCTTTTCTGAGTTTGGGAAGGACCTTTGTGTGGCGGCTATTAGAAAACATGGAGAAATATGGTACAATTTTGCCAGAAGAAATAATATTTCTAAAGTTACGTGGGTCTGAAATCGGAAACGACCTGGTTTATATAAAAATATAAACAAATGTAGACTTATTTCAATATCATTCGTTCTTTTTTAACTCATACACTTAGTAGATGTCCCTTATATATGCGGTGTATTGTGCTGGGTACAAATAGATAGATTAGGCATAGGATGGAGTGTTTTTGTTTGGAGAAAGTAGTCTGTTTCACTTACAGGAAACACTGAAGAGAAACGAATTCTCCTTGTGTACTCAATTTAGTAGGCAAATCAACAACGAATAGATAACAACTTCTGGATAATTAAGAACAACGATCACATTTCACCAATAAAATAGCGACAAGCAGATCGCATTTCGCCAATGCTGGAGAAAGACAACAGTGTTAACTTCCTCGTTATCCCTAACAAGCCCAAGCAATATTTCCTGTAACCGGCCGTGAAACTACAAATAGGTCAAAAATGAACAAGTACTCATTTTCAAGGATGTCGGAATTGGTAAAGCACTTTTCTTTTAAAAGCCAAAAAACTAAAATGCCTCTTTCGACACTTCAACAATTTGACAGATCATGCAGAACTTACCTGCACAGAAAACCCCTAAAAAACTATTCCGGGAGAATGCTGATAATGCTAAGCCTCGTTTATGGTTTGACATTCGGTTTCGCGAGCACTCAATTCGACCCAATTAGTACTTTAACACACTTTGAGACCCTTTCGTGGGTTTTGTTGAGTATGCCACTCTTAGTTTACGTCATCCCACTTGCAAGATAACGCAAGTTTCTATTTAAAAATGAAAAATAAATTATTTATTTGTGGGTACCCCAATAAAAATAAAAAAAATGCCACGATGGCAGAAGATCGATAAAAACCAAAGATAGTCCATGACTTCACTTTACGGCAAGGATGAATGGTTTATGATGACCCAGTAGCGCTCACCGATTCAGCAGCATTTTCAAAGAAAAATGATGCCACCGCTCTGAAATTCGCATTTGACTGTCACTCTCTGAGAATATATTGGCTTCTCGATCATCACGTGTTGGCTGCAGATCCCGAGATGTGATAGTTTATTATAGCAGCATGATTTTTCGAGCTAAATTGGTGTCCATTTTGAGCTCTAAGTTTGGAACTGAGAGGCGGATTGTCACTGTGTTAAATTCGTTTTAGGCTGGTGCGTGAAATGTTGAGTTTTGAGATTGATGCGAGTTGATATTCCAGGACTGGCAGGCATTCTCGCCCAAGGACCGTCAGTGTTGTTTGCAATCATTTTCCATTCAGTTAGCTTATGTAAAATTCCATCGTTGTGAGAAAAACGTGCGTGAAAAAATTGTGAATAAGACATAAAGCCTATTTTTTGCAGTTTATTCTCTTGCTTAACAAAAATAAATACTTTTTTATGCCCTACAGTGCTTTAAAATGTATTCAACAATAGAATGCACAGGCATTATCGATCCTTGGCAAACATTTCTGTGCATTATTCTCCATTAAGGGGACGTGCAATGTTGGCATCTTGTCAACGGAGCAATGGTAGACTCACACTATTTCCGTAATGTTGACGACAAAGCAGGTCTGTTTTTTAATGGCACATAAGGATATTCAACATTAAATGCTCATTCGTAAAAGATTCTCGTAAACATCACCGAATTTTGAATAACCAAACTTTGTGGTCAGAATACTTCAATCGTTATGTATCCGCCGTTCGTCCACCCTTGCTTTTTTCGGCAGAGACTCAAAAAAAACTCAAGGAACTTCAGAAGAAAATTGTTTGCTTTGCTGGACTGGATGTGGATGAAACCTTTGTCTATTTTGCAAATGTTGACCAAGTTTGTGTTGAAATACCCGCACACACTCACACGCCGAAAGTGTTCACGTTTGAAACGTTTTATTGTTGAGTAAATGTGGCACACTTTTCACTTTGTTTGGCTGAACAGCAGTTCCAGTTCCACAATTCATGGCTCGTACTCATGCACACACACACGCACATTCGTATTGTGTGGGTTCGTGCGAAGGGAGGAAATGCTCGTTTTCTTCATTTTCTTTTTCTGTTATGATTCTACTTTGGGTGTTTTTGTCATTGTTGCTTTGGACATTTTCTTTGGATTGACTTTGACTCTCGTCGCACTGCTGGCAGGTGCTGCTGCTGTTTCATTTAAGGGTTGCTTCTCATTCCGTTTCACTGTAGTTTATCGCCGCCGTTTCTGTGTCAGTGGTGTTTGTTTGGAGTGTACGAGATGACAAGAAATGTGTTACGTTAGGGCGGCGGGCGTGTCAGCAAGCACATGTAGCAGCAGGGCGAACACTTTAGTTTTTGAACTTGAATTGTCTATTGAACTTATCGCTAATCGGTAGGCAAAGTGCATGCGGGTGGTTGTGTGTGTGCTTGTGTACTTCACCTCACACATCGCATCGTTCGGTCGTATCTGTGTTTGTGGGTTGTTCGTTTGGTCGTATGAGTAATGTGCTGTTGTCGAATGCCGAAACATTCCTCATACGTATCTTTGTACATTCGCCATAAGGTTGATGCGCTCATTCGACAAATATCACAACATGTCTCATATTGCGATATTGGCAGGTCGCTACAAATGCGATACTTACTATACCATACGAGTATCAGGTAATAGAGAGCAATTTATAATTTGCCACACAGGTTGTACGCAGTGGGTCCTACCAAACATTTTATTTGCTAAACGGAAGGCAATAAATTATGAATATCGCACTTGTTCAACAGAATTGTTTAAACTGAAAGTAGGCAATTATTTATTTTGGAAGAAAAAGATATACAGTAGTCGTCCCTACTAACTGACGTCACTCGCTCGTCGTTTCATTACTCTTTTATCAAAAAGATCGACTGTAGATTACTTCAAGCTTTTAAGAAAAAAAGGTTTTTATGCTTTTGTTTAAAAAATTGCGATGTGGTTGTTTCGAAAGAGTTCTGATTTTTAAAAGGGAGGCACAGTGTATCTAATACTGCATCAAAATATACCCACAGTCGGCGACAAATTTGTTGAGAAAATAATATTTGAACGCTAAACAAAGTTAAAAGGTAAAGTTTTATGGTATGTATCATTGGTCTATGAAAACTATTAAGCTTAGTTCATAGTCAGATTTAAATAAATTCTGTAAAACTAGTTTAAAAAGAACAAAAAAATATGCTTGGAAATTTAAAACTCTCCGCCTTAGTACATTAGCACCAGGAGTAAAAGCGAAATATGTGGAATTTGTTTTTCTGTTGAGGGTAAAATTTTTATAAACGAAAACAATTAATTTTACTGAGGCTCTCAAACGAAATCAATAATTTAGAGTAACATTCAAAACAATTGTATAACGCTTTTGGCAGAAATGATAGCTTCATTAAGTTTTCACTTAGCTGTTTTTTTTACAAAACTTACCAAAGAGTAAATTTAAATGTGTGTTTGTATTTCATAATTCTAATTTGGATAAGATGTCCAACCTGTAAAGAATATTATAAAAGTACTTTTCTAACTATTTGGTTTTATATTAATATCATTATCTAATTATTTTTAAACAACCAGGTCAATACTTAAAATTACTAATTTGAACCAAAAAACAAATTTTCCAAACGCTTTCATCAAAAATATTGTTTTTAAATCTTCGTTGCGGTATCACAGCACATATTCTCAATTTCTTCTACTGGTATCGGACGCAACTTTATTGCTGCTGGTGACTACAATGCCAAACATACGCACTGGGGATCCCGTTTAGCAAACTCTAGGGACAATCAGCTGTATAAATGTCTAATGCGACGTCAAAATAAATTGGACTTTATATCTTCCAGTCAACCTACATATTGGCCTTCTGATATTAACAAAAAGCCTGATTTGATAGACTTTGGTATAATAAGAGGAGTTTGTAAACCTAACTTATCTTCTAGTACCTGCCCTGACTTATCGTCAGACCACTCGCCAGTTATATTTATTCTTCACGAGAAGACAGTACTTGTAGACGACCCACTATGGCTTACTTCATACACAACTAACTGGTTAAAATACAAGAAGTACATTAGCAGTCATTTAGATTCGAATCATCAAATTTCTAAAGCGGAAGAGATCGATAACAACGTATTCAACTTGAACGTGATCCTGGAATAGGCAGCCATTCACGCTAAACACAGATAAATAAAAGCGACAAATAGTTTAAATACTTACAGTAACCGGGAAATAGAGCACCTTGTAAGTGAAAAAGGAGGTTCCGTCGCGAATGCCAGCGAAATAGGTTAATATGTTCTCCGCAATAAAAGTATGTTCGTCGCAACCATAGCATTGTTAACTGAATTTAGTTTTGACAATAGTATAATTGCTGCAATATTAATATTGTTGAAATGTAACAATAGTATTATTGCCAAATTTAAAAATGAAAATATGCTTATAGTAACAATATAAATATGGTTGGTGCTACAAAAGTATTGTGTTTTGCGTTTTATGTTAACAATGATATGATAAGGGCAATCATACTTTATGATTGTAATTTTTCTTCATTTAAATATGCTTTTTAGAACAAATGTTATTGGTACGGATCTAATGCAATAATAGTACTTTTTTATCGAAATTAAAATTTGTAAAACAAGCTGCTTTGGCTTTGTTTAACTGAAAAATTTGTATTTAAACTTATTTTTTCTACTTTGAAATAAATCACTCCTATTATTTTGAATTTAATGTATTTTTGAATAATTTTCATAATTCGAATCTATTGTTGACAACATAAACCAATTCTAATAAATTATATTGGGAATCATAGTATGGTTCATACTAAGGTGTGATCATACTATGGTTGTAAGGATCATAACATGGTTGCATGTGAATCATACTATGGCTGTGAGGATCATAATATGCTTGTATGTGAAACATACTATGATTATGAGGATCATACTATGGTTGTGGAGATTATAGTATGGTTGAGTGTGAATCATACTATGGTTGTGGGGATCATAGTGTGGTTACGCGTGAATCATACTATTATTGTGAGGATCATATTATGGTTGTAATTGAATCATGCTATTGTTGTGAGGATCATAATATTGTTGAACCACAACCATGTACCCTACAATAATATTATCCTCTTCGAATATTGTCACCACAACCATACTCTTTTTCTGCGTGAAAAGAAATGCCACTTAGAACCTAACCTTCTTTGCAACGGTATTGTAAGCGACATTGCTTACGTACTTGCTTACATTCGAATAAATAAAGTAAGCAGATTCGCTTCTTTTGTATTGGTTCTTACATTACATACTTTTGATGCATCAATTTATTTATACGAGGCTTGCTATACACATTTCTGGCCTAGGCAACACTAAGGTTGCCTGGCGCCATCTGACATTTCCATTGGAAAGTTTGACATTTTTTAGCATAAACGTACTCAGAACGTTTTGACGTACGACCATCATTTGTGTTGTTTACAGTGACATGAAAAAATCACTTTGGCAAAAAATTGAATCAACTCGTGAACATTTTCGTGCGATCATTTTCACAACTTTCGACGTGGTCAAGAGTGCATCGATGAACTCAAATCCTTGTATGGCGATGAACTACCATCCTATAGCACTGTAAAAAACTGGTTTTATGAATTCAATCGTGGCTAAAGCTCGCTCAAAGACGAAGGTCGTAAAGGTCGTTTAAAAAAATATTGATGCCGTGCGTGAACTGATAATGCAAGATCGTCATGTGACACCGTGAGATAGAGGCATCCTTGGGCATTTCTTCCACCAGCATACATTCGATAATGCATGAACACCTGACCGTAAAAAAGGTTTCTTCTCGTTGGATTCCGCACAATTTGACAATCGATCAAAAAAAAGGCGTGTGTCGATTGGTGCAAAGAAATTTTGAAAAAATACAATCGCGGTGCTTCAAAAGACGATTATAATATCGTCACAGGTGACGAATCATGAATCTATGCATATGAGCCCGAAACAAGACAGCAATCGACCGTGTGGGTCTTCGAAGACGAGCCAAATCCAACGAAAGTTGTTCGTAGAAGAAGCACTTCGAAGCAAATGGTCGCCGGTTTCTTCGGCAAAACTGGTCATTTGGCGACTATTTTGCTTGATCAACGTAGAAGGTCAATTCTGAGTGGTATACCACAATTTGTTTGCCTTAAGCCTTCGGAGAAATTCGAAAAACGAACAAGAGAAGACTGGGGAATATTTTGAAAATTTATAAAACCAATTTTGATGATAAATATTCGCATTTTCATTATTAGACCAGAAATATATATAGCAGCCCTCGTATTCAATGTATGATTTTCGGAGTACTCCGAAAAATTCCTACTGGGTCTGATGTACCCGTCAGCATAGAATTGCTATTTTAATCTCTTGTTAGCTACAAATTTCCTTCCAAATTTATGTTTGTTGCGATCACAGCTGTAGTACAAGTATATGTGACGCGCAAAATAGAAAGGGACCTAAGGGTAAAAACCAGTTTTGTTCAGGAGAGCAATTTTAAAGATTTAAATACGTGTATCTTTGGTGTACCATCACTTTCATAAAACGCGCATATCTCTGGAAGGGAACACTTTTGGGGCATAAGATCGACCTCATTCGATGCTCAGATGTTGTCCACATCAAAAAAAAAGTGAAAATTGATTTTTTTACCCTTAGGTCCCTTTCTCTATGCGCTGTCACATAGTATTATTGTTTTATTGCTGTTTTGTTTTGAAGACACCTTGTTTACGAGCACTTCTTGCAGCTGGTTGGATCAGCTACCCTGGAGATATGAGAGAAAACCAAGAAAGTACTTTTAGTACAATAACGGCAATTCTAGTTAGTTGCTATTGTTGTACCGGCATATAGTGTCGGAGTGACAGCCATTGGCCGAAGCATCGGCTTAATCCGGTGCATAGAACCGGCTGTCTTGACATAGCTTGTTATTTGTGATCTTTTTTGCGACAAAACAACTAAAAATTTAGTCATATTACATAATCTGTCATTACACTCAATTTGTATGGTACTTTCGTTGAGATTCTACACAAAAATGGTCGGATTATATTCAAAACGTTTTTTTACCACTTTTCTGGGAACTTACAAGTGGATGCGTTAAATGCTTGTTTAAAATGGCCAAGAATATTGTTGCAGAATACTGAACTTCACAAAAAGATGCTCTCCCACACGAAATAACATCATGTGATGCCCACCATTGCTCGTTTGCGAAACACAGGATGGCACAGTGGGGTTTTGACGGCAAACATACCGTTTTTTGAGTGGAAAATACAAAAATGTAATGATTTAGTGTAGCAGAGAATTGTTTAGTTAATGGAAATACATTAATATTTTTTTTCTAAAGTCATCGAAACGAATCTCTGCAATAACTGCCTTAGACTTTCATGCATTTAAATGGGCCGGAAACATTTCGAGATTAATTTTGTAAAATATAATTAAATAACAATAACAGTTTAAAGAATACATTCAACAGGGATTAAACCGGCTCAAGACCTCTTGTTTTCTATATTTAAATAGAAGACAAGTTTTTAACAAAATGGCAAAGTGACATTGATTTTCGTGGCTGCACACTACTTTTATCATGATTTCGGGTCCGTGACAACCCTCTTCAGAAAGCCTTGCTGCAATTGTTGAAAGTAAAACCGAACTCTATAAGGCCAGGCTCTCCACAAACGAATGAGAACTACTGTTGTAAACCTTACTTTTCAAGTTTTCTTCAGGTTATTCAGGTTTTTATGATGGCTTTTGTTATTTACATAGATGTAAGTGCTGCTTGACATCGATCACAAACTACAAAGTGTTTTTGAAAATCATCAACAAGTCAAATATAAAATTATTATAAATTAATATAAATGAGAACTTAAATGAAAACACTGGTAGTGTTTTTTTTTACCGGGGATATGCAAATTAGGAACGATTTTTTATTTTACGTTACGGGAGGTGGAGGTGGTTGTAGGCGGATTTGAACAAAACCTTCTTTTTTTTATCAAATTTGGAAGAGCTATGTGCAAGATTTCAAAGCCCTAGCTCGATCTCTTCTAAATTTGGTCGCTGCTTATATGAAAATTCCCACTGTGCGTCATAGCGTTATAGCGCAGCCATAAGACAGTTCGCTCAAATGTGTAGAATGTAAACACAAAAGTTCAGCAGGTTGTTTTTGGCCAAAATCCGTCCGTGTATCTTTCCGATATTTACATTTGTTTACATTCCCATTCACGCACATTCTGCCTCGATGCTTGTATCTCGTTTCCAAGCTATTTTTGGACTCCGTGGTTGGTGGAGCAGCACAATCGTTTGGCCTATGCTGGGTACGCGCGCGGAGCCAGTGTGCCAGTCCTCAATGTGGAATGGATTGCGGGGAGAAGGAAGATTCATTGCCCCCATGGTATGATGTGCTAATGGCCTATACTCGTGCACCGCAACGCCACGGCACTCCACGTAGCGCTGTGTTTGTTGTTGTTTTGCCTGCGTCTTCTCTGAGTTTTGTGCGAGGCGGTATTGCGAAATGACATGTGGGGCTTTTAAAAATAAACTCAATTTCTATTACAGAGGAAATTTGTAATTTTTGTAATTTTATTTTATAATTCGATTTACATGCCTTAAGTACACACAAACTTACATAAGTGTATGCATACCAGATACAATATGAAGATCCACTACTGTGGCTTTTAAATATAATGAAGGCAAAAGCCATTCTAAGGAATCCTGTTGATTTTATAAATGAACACACACACATACAAGTGTCATATGTGTGGATATGTAACCGCCATCACAGGGACCAAGGACATACTTTTGTCGCCGTACGGTATCCGTATTATAACGTAATTATTCAGACATTGCTTAGGCATACGTATGTAAGTACGTATGTAAATGATGGATTTGCACACTTCGTGAAAACGCATGCATTGTGACTCAGACCAAATTTATGACTCACGCAGAGGGTATTAAATCAATTAGAGACATTCTGTCGAATTTGTTCAAGTGCATAGCGACAGTTTTAGACGTTACTGGTACGGGCATTACTGCCTATTTTGTATCGGAGAACAGGTTTGTTGTCACAACCGAATGTTGGTGGTTGCACGTACTATTCATCGCTACAACTGCATGTTGATTGGGTATCCGGAAGTGTTTTCACTAGTTTTGAAGAAATATGAACCAATGATTCACTCTGCCCATAGAGCACACCCAACAATGACTTTTTGAGGATGTAAAAGGGTTTCAATAAAGGCTTGTCGATTTTTATTACTCCAAATGCGACAATTTTGGTTATTAACGTACCCATTCAAGCTAAATCGCTGAACAACATTTTCTTGTAAAAATCGGGATCGGTGGCCAATTCTATGAGGATGCACATTATCCACTAGAGTAAACGTGGTTCGAAACCCATCCATGGTTGCTCGAATTACCGACCCGGCTGGTCGATTATGTCGACCGAATTTTGGATACAGCGAGCTATGCGTCTCTCGAACCGAACCATTATTTGGTTAATAAACTTCCACGATTTGCAAACGTTTTTATGGAGTGAATTCTATTTTTATTGTGGGCCTTGGCAACGCAAGGCCAGTTGATTTTTCTGATAGACTTTTGACAGTTTTGGTCAAAGCCGAACTTGGACCGTTCTACCTAAAGATCGAGTTTTATGGTTTGTACTTATAAGTACACTCCTAGCATCCCATTACAAAACTTAAGGAGAACTTCCAAATAATTCCTATACTTACAGGGAGGGGCAATTGTCTATTCCCTTTACCCAACAGCTAATGCTCGTTTTTACATTGCTAAGGATTAAGCTCTCACTCACTAAACATTTTTATTTCAACTATTCGGCTCACAGTTTTAATAGTTACCCTCGTATGGTACTCGTACTAGTCGTGAGCGCTATATTGACTTGTATGAAATGATTTATGATTCATCGCACTCCATTGAGCACCGCAACGCTTGTTATTGAACGAAAAGTGTTTTTCACTTTCGTAAGGAGAAAATGTGGGAAATTGTGGCCGTCAACAATGGTCGGACGTAGTTGTTCAAAACTAGATGACGCACATCTCATAAAAATATTCCCGTCAGCCCGTGTTCTTGGATTTAGTCCAAAATCGCATAACTTATTAAATACTACGATTGCATAGAAAATGGCAGAAAGACAAAAGATTAGGCAGGATTCCACCACCGCGACCGTGACTCGGTAACAAAACCACTTTCATCATGGAGTGGTCAGATAATGAGAACCGTATCGCTGTAATAGCGCTTTTCAAGTGTGAAAGGAAAAAGCGATATTTTCAAAACGCTCCGGCCACTGGGGATTAGTTGCATGTTCGTCTACCGATGCATAAAACTGTTTGAGCAGACTGGAGATGTAAAAGACCGCCACCGGTCGGGCCGTCCACGCTCTGTTCGAACACCGCATGTCATCAAAGCCGTTAAATCAAGAATTCACAGAAATCCGCTCCGAAAACAGAAAATCATGGCCCGTGAGATGAATATCACGCAAACGTCCAGGAGTCGAATCATTCAAAATGACTTGGGACTTTCAAACGACGTACAGGACATTTATTGACTGCAGCTTAAAAAAATGGGATTGAAAATGCAAACGTCTTTTGGTGAAGCACGCTGATAACTTGCACAGAAAAATTTTGCTCACCGATGAAAAATTTTTTACCGCTCAGGAAAAATTAAACAAGCAAAATGATAAGAGTGTATGCGCGGTCATCTAAGGAAGCATCTGAACTGATTCCATGGGTGGAAAAGGGTCATAACCCAGCTTCAGTCATGGTTTGGTGGGGTGCCTCTTACGATGGGGTCACTGACCTGCACTTCTGCGAACAAGGAGTCAAAACATCGGCCAAAGTTTACCAATCAACCGTTTTGGAAGCTGTTGTGTAGCCTCTTAACAATTCCCTGTTCCAAAACCAGCCATGGACTTTCCAGCAGGATTCTGCGCGGCCCATAAGGCTAGAACGTCCCAGGCCAGGCTTCAAAGCAATTTGCCAGTGTTCATTTCCTCTGAAGAATAGCGCTCAGGCAGTCAAGATTTGAACCCATTGGATTACAAATTGTGGGCGGTTTTAGAGCACAAGGTTTGTCACAAATGATACCCCAACATTGGATCTCTTAAGATGGCTTTGGTTCGAGCTGTCGCCAATATTCCAATGGACGAGGTTCGTGCAGGCTATTGACGATTGGCGACTTAAGGCGTGTGTAAAGACAAAATAAGTAGATTCTTTTTGGATACAATATACATGAATTAATATATTAAAAAATATTTATGTCCCTACTAAGTATAAACAACAGTTGGTTGGTGCATCATGTTTCCAATTACCGCATTAGGTTCTTACGCAATTTCTGTCAGACGATAATTTAAAATTTGGAATCGGGAAAACTTTGAATGAGACTAGATCCGAGTGGGTGCGGAGCAATGCAATGAGTATTTCATCCAAATTATTTTTCTTAGATTTTCCTACACAGAGAAAAAACAGTGGAATAATTCATAATAAAGTAATAACTGGTCGTTTGTTTGTAAAGCTTTTTTTGGTTTGAATGTAGACTTTATTGAAAAAAAATCAAATATTCATAACTTCAAGCCGATCAGAATGAAGTGCACTTGTATAAGACTTCATCAGTTAGTCTCAGTTGGACCTTCCGTTAAACTTTATACTAAACATCTCTGACATTTGCACGTTTGAGACATTTCTCACTTAACCGTGTTTTTTACTATTCAGGAGCGAAATTTCCTAGTAGAAACGCACACACAGAGAACAGATTTGTTGGTACAACCGAATTTATTGCCAAACGAATATTGGTGGTTGCACGTACTATCCATGTATTCCGTCGCTACAACCGAATGTTGATTGGGTACACCGCAGTCTTCAGTAGTGGATAATGGCAGTATTAGTTGATAGGCAAAGTATCGGTAACCCTAACTAACGAGGATGATTATTGGAACGGAATTTGTACAAGGATATCTTTGAATTCGTTTATCATTACCACGGCCCTTTGTTAACTGGACCAACTAACGATTAAGTTTTATGTATTCGGTAATATGACTGAAGTATTAAAGTTTTACTACCCTCCACCGAAGAGTAGATGGTACATTAGGTTTGCCATTTTATAAACAACTCCAAATATTGATAGGAGACCCTATAAAGTACTCGTATATACGTATGTATATTATTAATCGTCGTAAAATCGTCGAAAAACATGTTCTTCCGTGTAACCGTCCCCGTGTCAGCTGAAAGCACAATAGCGGTCAAACGAATTAAACTAGGATCCTGAAACTTCGCATCATTAAGGCTTATAGTAATAAGCTATTTGGGATTGTAAACTGCCCAGGAAGAAAAAAGTTTCCTTTTAAGGGAGTAAAGGAACGTTGGTAAAAAGCACACTTTTTTGAGTATTTGCTTAACAATTCATAAATTTTTGTGGACAGAAAATAGTTGAAATGGGGACTGTTGGATGGGACGCACTAATTACAGCAAATAAGAGCATAGTGTGCATAGGACAAACGGGTGATAAATAGCCAAAATGGACATATGAGTACACAAGTTAAAGCAAATATTGTTTCGAATCTATTTAAAGAGTAACTTTAAAGATTTTGTTGATTTTAAGGACAAACGCATGTGCCGAAACGGACTCGAGGCCATATAGCGGTCCGCCTGGCCGAACTTAACGACGTTGTAACATTTATTTAATTTTCATATTAAATGATGTGAAAAGCATAACAAGTGAAAGAATTTTATGCATCAAATTGGTAGAGCGTCGGAAAAATTAAATTTTGTTTTTGAAGGGTCAAAAATTTTTAAGATAAAGCTGATTAAGATAAATTATTTAAGTAAAGTATTCTGGAATTTTATTTCCGGCTACTTAAGGGTTATAAGACAAAAAGTACTTCAAGTAAATTCTTGAAGTCTTGACTACATGTTATGAAAAATATAAACCTTCAAATCAGTCATATTTTGTAGGTTATTTTAAAAAATGTGTGGAAAAAAATTCAATTTAATAAACCGCTTCTATATTTAGATCTTGGTTCTTCTGGATACTTATAAGTTTATTAAATTTTTGTTTTTGAAACAGGGCGAAATTGCCTTGTTTATCTTGAAGATATTCTGATCATAATTTATACGATCTATACTAAAATGATAATAGTTGTAATTAAACCCAAAAACGACAATTTAAAAACATTTATACAATTTAATTAAAAAAGGACAACATTTTTCACTTTTTCGAAAAAAGAAAAATTTCTATGGCACATAAAAAATAGCACTGGTAGTTCTTTTAGATAATTGCTTTAGTCGGCTAAACCTTTTATTTCTAAACAAATATTTACTTCCCGAGAAAGTCCGAACTTTTTTTTACAAAGTGTTCTATGTTACAACAGAGAACTAAACAGGGTTTGGTTACCACAAAGAATTTATTTATTGTCACCACCTATTATTGGTACCTAAGTATCATGCACTTCATAATTGGTTGGTTGTCATAATCACCAGTTTTGGCGACCAATAGTTTTGCTAAATTCGCTTGGTATAACTGACTTATTGGCTGTAAGAATCGTAATATTATTGTACGTATCATCTTATGGTTAGTCGAACCATGTAACCATCAATACCGTGGAATGTTTGTGATGTATGTTTATCCAACCGAATATTTGTAGTTCGAACTGATTTCTAACAAATTTTTTCTCTGTGTGCATGGCTGTTGCAAGCAACACTGACTTGGAGGTGAGCAACTTAATGAATCGACCTTATAATTAATCATAGAGTGTTCGTACATAACGCGTAATCCAATTCGAGTTTCCCTAATTTTTTAAAGAAAAAAACACAGAAAATTCAAATTGAGTGGGGAATGTTTATTGTCATTTGAAAGAAAAATTTTTGGCATTTAGTTTTGGAAGATTATGTCTATCAAATGTTTTCCGCGGCTACGTCTCAGATGGTCCATCCGTTAAGTCCAATTTTCGATGACTCGTTCGAGCATTTCGACTGGTAACTGGCGAATGACACGCGTGATGTTTTGCTCCAAGGCCTGCATCGTGGCGGGTTTGTCCGCAAAAACTTTAGTGATATCACATCGTTAGGCACAGGAAAAAGCCTAACGATGTGATATCACACGATCTGGGTGGCCAATGGACCGGCCCAAAACGTGAAATTGAAATAAAATTATCTGCTCAATAATTCCATTGATTGATGCGATGTGTGGGAAGTGGCACCGCCTTGTTGAAACCAAATGTCGCCGAGATCACGAGCTTCAATTTCAAGCATCAAATAGTCGGTTATCATGGCACGATAACGGTCGCCATTGACGGTAACGATCTCACCGGCATCATTTTTGAAGAAATATGGACCGATGATTCCACCGGCCCACAAACCACACCAAACCGTGGTTTTTCTGGAAGAAGTGGCAGCTCTTGAACCACTTCTTGTTGCTCTTCGTCCCAAATGCGGCAATTTTGCTTGTTTACATACCCATTGAGCCAGAAATGGGCCTCATCGCTGAACAAAACTTGGCTCAAAAACGTCGGATCTTCTGGGTGTACACTCTCAGCTACGGCCGCTACATTTTTTTCACTGCGTACTGGACGTGGCCTATTCGGTTGAATATTATCCAATAATGAATGCTGGGTCTCAAGATGGTTGATGGTGTTGCGAATAGTACGCTCATTAGACCGATTATGTTGACCATAAGTTGAACGAAGTGCACGTAACATATTCCTCACAAAACGTGAATTTTCGTAATAAAGTCAAACGATTTGTAAACGTTGTTCAGGCATAAGTCTCTTCATGATGAAATGCCAAGCAATACTAAACAAAAATAACATAACACGACTCACACGTGGTCTGTCAAAAAGGGCTATTGAAAAAAGCAGCTCTACTTGGATCACCCATTACTATGCATTTTCAAATTGATTTCCTGCATGAAATGCAGCATATGTCTATGAAGCCAATGTTAGACAATGGTGACATTAGCTCGAACCTAGAACTTGAACGCTGCTACATAGAATGAATTTCATTGTTTATGTTTTTTAGATAAAATAATTTAGTGTGTATACGAGTAAGTATATGAAAACATAGATATTGTCGTACAAGCAAAGATGACAATGTTCACATGTCTGTATGTATGCGTATAATCATTGTCAATGTCTGATCGATCGTTGATGTGTTAATTCAAAACAGATTTTCACAGAGAACTTCCGGACGAATTCATTATTTGGCTCATTAGCACATCATTATGACTTTTACATGAATGTGCGAAGACATGTGTAGTCAATACATGTGAACAATAGACTGGGTCACGGCAAAGAGGCACACACACATTTTTAACCAGAAATCGACTGCAAAATAGTTGCTAATGAAATACGCTTATGCTTTAAATTATTTAAAATCTCGTAAAAACTAGTTTTATACTAAAATCCTTCTAGATAATCTAGCAAGTTTAAGTCGGTTGATCCGACAGATATATTTCTATTTATGGAATCTAAATCTTCAATCGTTCCGTGTTCCCTTTCCAAAGGCATACGGATATTATTTAAATTTTCCAATGGTCGTTTTTGTGTATAAGGTGAATTAAAAATATTTAACCTAAATTCAAGCATTACGAAAAACATGTTTCTATCTATGCTTGGATAACATCGTTTGCGTTGGGGTGCAAATGAGGGCTTGGTTGTGGCTTCAATTTTTTGACAGCCAGTCTTATTTTAATCGATTTTCTAATTATTTATTTTCATCAGAATTGTATGAATAGAATTAATAAATTTTGGGAATTCCAAAAATGGGTGGAATGTCAAATGTGCATGGAGGACCCAGAATGGGGCTTGACAATCACATTTTTATATACTAGTATAAAGACGTTTTAAAATATCAGGGTGTTCACAATGCACTAGGTGACAAGTGATTTGGGTTCTTATCTTTAGTAAAACGGTGCCATTTGTGTGTGATGAATCAAATGGGGCGTGACTAGTGGTCAAATTCTCTGTAACTTAGTTTATCTAATAACTTTATTATTAATTACCGATACATTAGAAGGATACCAAAAGCGGGCGTAATGGTATATTTGTGTGGGAGGTACATGAAGGGCTGTTGCTATACGACACATTTTAAAACCCATAGGCATTTTTAGAAAAATATCACGACATGAAAAATTCAAAAACGATTGGTAGCTTCCTTTGAGAGTTATCGTGCGAACTATCTGCTCAGACGGACTTGGTTTAAATGAGTTAAAAATTCATGAAAGGGAAAAGGCCATTTCATGATTTTTCGATGGGTTACACTTTTGTCCGTACCAAATGATATATACCCTCCTACCTAGTAGTGTGAGGGTATAAAAGCACACCCTCTAACTGTGTTGAAAATGTTTCAAAAATAGGTTTCAGAGATACTTACCCTTTATTCATAAAAACTTACAATAGGGTTAAAGAATATTTTTATACGAAAAAAACTGAACTTATAACCTTTTGTGTATTTAAAAACTACATAAAAATCTAAACGGTGGTGAAAAATAAATATACGATCAGCACACAAGGAAATAAATTTGAAAATGTCAAATTCAGATTATTGAAAATTCAACATTTACTCTTCGTGATGGTATCAAAATTATTTTGAAAAAGATATTATCTGGTTTTTTTTATTATTAAACCTGTTACGAGTATAATAATGCGTCATGGTGTTGTTCACCTAAATTTGACACCTTCTACTTTCAAGTATATGAACAGAAATTCTAAAAATCCAAATTATCTCTAGGAGACTCTAAGGAACGCAAAAATGGACAGTAAGATTATCTAAACAAACCCCCTTTTTTATAAAAGTTGGGATACGGAATTGTAATTGAAGTATGAAAAAAATTGGTCGTGGCTACATGCGCACAGAAAGAAAAAGAAAATTAGCAATCGGTTCGGCCTACAAAAATTAAGTTAGACGCAAAGACTGTTTCTTGCAATCACCAAATGTTTAAAATTTTGATGAAAATTCTGTTCGATATACCATTAGACTATTTTGTTGTACGAATGTAATTAAGTGAATTATATAACACAAAATTCGTATATAAAATTGTTCCTCGGTACGAATATAACAGCAAAAAATACTGTTCCAATAAGCATTTTTTTGATTATTTTTTAATTTATGTTTATTTACAATTTTTGTTTTCATTTACATAAGTGCATGTTTGAGATTTTTTTCAATACAGCAAGTAAGATAAATAATCACAGCTTTTGAGATCTTAATCGAATTTTGACATTTTTAAAGAAAAAGTAGGTAAACCTTTATAAACTCGAGCTTGAAAAAGATTCTTTATTTATAAAAAATGAGAAAATAAAAGACTGTTTCCTCAACAGCGGAAAACCCCTGTTCAAAACCAGTTTGGAATACAAAAATTCTATTAGCTGGGATTTTTGTTTTAATCATCAAATATTCATAAACTTGATGGAAATTCCTTTCGATGGAGCGTTCATATGACAATGGATGTGATAGAACTAAGACAAATAGAAAATTTTCGCTACTTTAATGGTAGAATGACCATTACCACAATCGAATTTTAGTTGGTGCACTTTAATATTCATTAAATGAGAGGTCAGTTAAAAAATTAATTTTCTTTGAGTGAAGATCTGACCACATCTAGTTTGTATTGTTGAGATTGCACTTATACATGCTTGAAGAAAGAAAATTATTTTAAAGAGAAATAAAGAAAAAACGAGAATTTTACCTACTTGATTCGTTTGACCATTGATGTCTCTCCAATTATTTTTTTAATAATTATTTGTCCTTATTGGAATAAATGAGTAAATTTTATAAATAAATGAATATATTTATAAAGTTTTGCTGTGATTTTTACATTTACTTATTTTTTTTTTAATTTTTTATTATACTGTTTTGTGAGGTCGACTTTTTCAACAGTAATAAGAAATTATGACGATTGAAATGTAAAACTAATTGTGAGTAAAACTAACAGAACATAGAAAACTGAAAAAACACAACACTTTTCGTCGACAGAATTTTCCAATAAACATCCCCCTGAGGACGTTAGGAAGAAGCTAACTAAACGTTTGGAAAACATGGAATAAATTAGTTTTATTTAATACAGGAAGGAGACTGATCAATCAGCCTAGTCGAAAACATGACATCAACAAACAAAAAGCTATTGTTTGAGACAACAGGAGGTTCTGACAATCCATAATTTGGACTTCATGGCACTAGTGTAATCAAATTAAATTGTTAGTTGGCGGTAATAATATGATTATATTCATCATCCTTTTTCTGTCATATCGTGCTGTCTAAATAATTTTCGTATTTCTGGAAATTATTCGCTCTCCAAAAATTTGATTTAAAATTGCCATTGTGTCTCAAGCAGTGGCTCCGTCCTGCCGTAACCACATCTCAGGTCTGTTTTCAAGAGCAGGACGTAAAAAACCTATACCGCTCTCCATTTACGGTTACAGCACTTCCATCTTCATTCTCGAAGAAGTAAGGCCCAATGATACTGTACACCTATAATGGGGTGAAATTGGCTTGATGAATGGCTCTTGGATTTTCAGAACCCTAGAACCAACAGTTCTGCTTATTAACATAGCCAATTTAATGAAAAGGAGTTGCATCACTCATGCGTTTGCGTTAAAATAATTGATCGCTGATTTAAATAATAAAATTCTATTATTCTGGTTCGTGTTCAGTTGTGAATATAATCTGAGAAAAATAAAAAATTGTTAAATTTTTAAACTCCATGGTAACTTTTGGCCCACCCTGTATATTGCGTCTAGACGTCACGAAAAAGTTTCAATCCAAGTTCAAATTTAAAGTACGCGATTGTGACATTATCGGTGAGCGGTTGCAGTGCAAGACTGTGTCGGCTGTGCTTCTAATATGAATGTTGTGTTGGCTTTGGTAGACACTGTTTCTTGACGATCGTATCAAAAATGTAGTCGAATATGACGCTTATCGTTTGACGATACCATCACATACTGCCCTCACTAACTGGGTTGTTAGTAAATCTGCTCTGTAATCCCATGAGACCATATCTAATACCCACTGTCATTACGCTCACAGCCAAATGAAAGATGTTAAGCTCCCATAAAAGACCGAACAATTTTGTTGTCGTAGCGAACAGAATGGATGACACGGAACCTGCCCTTCTGACGTGTACTCAGACATGCGTGTTACTTTGCATTGGGAGGGGGCTTATCATGGACTTAAAATCGAAATCGAAGTAATCAAAGTGTTTACTGCTCGCATATTGACTTTTCTTATCGTAATTACAATTGTCAAATATTTATTTGTGGTATTAATCACGGGACAGTCGGTGTTGGGCTGTTCTCTGAAAGTGCTAATTTTTTGAACAAACGAATGACAGAGAAACAAAACGAAAAAAAGAATATTTGGCAAAGCCTTTACAGTGCTTAACATTAATATATGATCAGGTTTTATTCGTGTGCAGTGCGTTTCTTGCACCGGTTACGACGATAACTTACAGTAATACTTCAAGCTAATTGAGACAATTTTTTTAATACGAATCTCAGGTGCTGCCGACCTGTATCATTGCTCATTGGCCGATCTATGTGTACTAGTCTTAGCTTTGCATATGAGAAGCAGTAAGTCGAGGGGCAAATGTAAGATGACTCCCCGAAACATTTCATTCATTTGACAGCCAGTCGCATTAATTTTCAGTAGGCATTCAGTATGTGAGTCTTCTCTGACACAGAGCTTTGTGTTATGTCGTAGTGAACCCGTACCCAGGTTACCTTGTAAGAGATTTGGTAAAGGTTGTAATACAAGTCATAGTGCGTCAGAGTTAGCTATTGCTATTGTCACAACATTTAATTCGGCCAGGCCGAGAAAAAATAACAATTAGCAAATTCATGAACCGTTGTACCATAATGAAAGTTTTTTGGGTTCACGTGCTCACGAAACCGACACCAGTCTAAGGTAAAGAAAATCATTCGTACTCGTACTAATGTCCAAGGACTCCTCAATCTCACGGTATGTCACATGTTAGTCTTTGTTAATCAGTTCATGCACAGCATGAATGGTTTCTGGCAAAGTGACCGAAGTCGGACGTCCTTCACGAAAACTCTTGGTACCAGCGATTAACAGTAGTTTTTGATGGTGCTTCATCGCCAAAAGTCAAAAGAAGTTGATTGAAACACTTTTGTCTCGATAAACCACGCCGAAAATCGTAAAAAATCATAGCACGAAAATGTTCACGGGATAATTCCGTTTTTTGACTGAGATGGATTTTTCAACACACTGTAAACAAAACAATTTGCCCTCAAATGACAAAACGTTCTGAGTGAAGTTATGCTAATAAATGTCAAAGTTTCCAATGGAAGATCCAGTTTGCATCTGGCAATACTAGTATTGTCAGGACCCGAAATATAAATAGTAACACTTGTATTGATTTTTTTTAATGTTTTTATGAATATGTCGACATTTACAATTGGCTACTTGTTATGACTACATCGGCCCATTTCTGAGCCCCTAAGGTCCATGCGTTTCGATTCCGAGTTTTAAGCAGATCTTGAAAATAAAATAATTTTTTGAATACTAACCAGATGTGATTTTCATTGAGTCACCCTATGTCCATGTTCTATGTTTGGGCCATTTTTGGTCCACTTGAGCCCATAGGTTCAAAACCATCTCTATTTTGGATTTACTATCCAAAGTTTGTAAGCAAATAATTTGGATTTCGAAAAGGGCACTTTACAGAAGTACTTTTAGTCCCTTCTTCCGCTAGGCCGATTTCTCCTATTTACAACATGCAAAACTTCAGGGTCCTATCTTCCTTTTGACTGATATCTTTTTCTTGATTTTTAAACATTTGTTAGTCTTACATGAATCATTTGCACTGTAACTTCCTATGTACGAAATGCTGGCGGTTGCTACTTGTACCCGATTCACACGATGTATACTTTTGATAATTTAATTAGAAATTTTGTTTTATTTATTTTTTATAATAATCATATAAACATACAAACAAGTATGTACATTTATACAGACATACTCAGCACATACTGGAACTCATTTCGTTATCTGTCTCAATATGCTCTCACCACACCACCGCTGAATATGTCCGTCTGTTCGGTAGCCCCGGCATTGTTGTCGGTTGTGACACCGTGTAGATCAAGGTTTGCTCTATGGTACCGTGTACCGTTGGGGGGACTACCCTTTAATATCTCACACAATGTTCAGTTCTTATCGCTGTGTCAGGTCTGCCGATTACCACTGTTTTGCACCCCAACTTCTCCACCTATATTCTTTTAGGTTGGAAACTCCATGGCCAAGCTACGTATGAAAGATGTCAGTTTTTTTTCTTTATTAAAAGAATATTCGCATTCATATGGGGTTTTATTATTTTATAACTGCTCTATGCTGAACCCATTATTAGTGAAATGCTAAACGCTGTCTGTCAGGCGAGTATTAGTCACTTATTGAGATAAAGTCAATAATTCGTAATTTGAAATTAATACAAGCACCACTTGTCGGCATGATAAGAGTCGTCAAAACTAAAAAAAGATTTTCCTGAGTGCCGGTGATAACTGGAATGTAAAACACGTACATATGTGTCTCCATGATATGCAGAGTAACCGATTTTAAATAGATATTCACGTGTACAAACATCTCATAGATGTACCCGATCCAATTGTGGAATTAGTGGGAAAACGTCTTGCACTACAAAATGCCTGAGAGATTTGTTAGAAGGTAAACTTAACATATCTTCTTGGGCTGCGTACTGGAGTTAACCATTTTCAGTGCTAGGGGACTCGACGCCGAAAAAAACTCCGATGGCTTAATGTTGGTGCGATCACGTATAATTTTATATAACTATTAGTAGGTATAAATGAATAAATTATTTCCCTTTCTTTTTAAATTATATAAGATTTCAGAGTAAGGAAATAATGAAAAATTGAAAGTCTAAAAAACAAAATAGCAATTGAAATATGAAGAAAGCTCGACAGAGTCCAATAAACTCGTATCTATCTTAGCAGATATGTGTATTATGGTAATGATGTTGAAATTGACCATACTGGCCAAAAATGTTTTCCCTTAAAGGATATATTTTCCCTTAAAGGATATATTACTATATTACAAATTTCGCCGAGAATAAGGTTACAATAAAAAAACCGAAAGAACTTGCCTTTTAAATGATTCGATGTATCTGAACCCTTCTGTTATTTAGGAGGAACTTCCATAAATTCGTATTTGAATATTTTCCGGAAGGTCTATACAAAACTTTTTTTACAAGTATTTTAATTAGAAATATGGCCTGTATTTAAAGGGCGAGCTTTCTGACTGTCTACGGCAAAAAGCGTGATCATAAACAGCAAAGAATAAAAATTATCCTAGGAATCAGAATATGATCTTCGAATTATGATTTGGTTTCAATTTAGCAAATGTGACCCGAACCTCCGTGCCATTCAGAAGACGCCGCTTTGATATTAAGAAAACTACTCGCCTCTGCCTAGATCGAATTAAATTTGTGAGCTCTCGAGCAGGGGGTACATATTTCATGAGGGCTATATGAAAACATAATTCAATAAGGTCTAATTTTACCTGGGCTTGCTAATGGTCGCACATAGAGTACTATACTTTTTTTTAACAAGATCAATTTTTGTTTGATCTGTAGAGCCTTTTAACTATGATAAAACATTTAGATTAAACATTGGACGAGCTTCAAAAGAGTTGAGTACAAGCGGATTTGATACCTGGCTTCTAGAGCAACATGGCCAAATATTAGAAGAGAATTTTGTATGAGGGCTACATGGGTTTTAGATATTTTTTAAGTTATTCCATACTGAGTTTGAACATTATTAGATACTGACTGTGGCTTGTAAAGCAGCTGGACCTCAAATCAAGAGTGTCCTCTATATATTGGTTGCTTTATTTTAGCTAAATTTGCAACTTCTTGAAAGGAAGCCACTCTAGTGAGGATGGAACATAGTTTCGTGAAAATCGGTTTAAATTTGCGACTTGTACCTTGATTGAAATGACATATGGACAGGTGAACGGACGGGCAGCGATGAATGCATTCCGATAGCGGTTCTTAATCGATCGGGTTGATAAACATGGCGTTTTTCTCCCTTCGTTTTAATTCCTACAAACATTAGCACTTTGCCATAATACCCACAATTTAGTGTAAGGTAAAACTAATTTTTAGATTCAGTAAAAATCATACTTAAATATGTAAGTAACTATTAATTCATGGTTTTTTATTAGCACTTTAAAGGAACCTTTTAAAATGTCCTACTTAAGTCAAAAGTCAATAAAAGTCCTTACGAATCCAAATATGTGACGCGCAAAATAGAAAGGGACCTAAGGGTAAAACCCAGTTTTGTTCAGGAGAGCCATTTTAAAGATTTAAATACGTGTATCTTTGGTGTACTATCACTTTCATAAAACGCGCATATCTCTGGGAGGGAAGACTTTTGGGGCATGGGATGGGTCTCATTTGATGCTCAGATGTTGTCCACATCAAAAAAAAGTGAAAATTTATTTTTACCCTTAGGTCCCTTTCTCTATGCGCTGTCACATATGTATTTCTTTTTATGATTTAAACGTACGATATAATGATCTTAGCTTTAAAAGAGCCTAACGTAAATCGAGAGAAGTATTGGCAGCATGATTCACTAAGTCTCACATTCTGATTTAATTGAGATACGTTCGTCTGTCTGATTGATTTCTACGCTTTGTATATTCAAAAGCAGGATTGTTATACTCAATATAACCATAACTTTTTATTGTAAATTGCGCTCCTAGACAGAAAACTTCAAATCGTCCGAAATTATAAATTAACCTAGGAGCCCTCGAAAGTCCTTTAAAACTAATCAAACATTCCAATAGTGGACAACCACTATAGTTACACCCAGAAGATATGATTTGAGCGCTTTAAAAAAGGTTTGCCCATGAACCGCAACAAAAACAGGTTTAGCAAATTATCAGTAAACAATCCAACATTTTATTATCATATATTTTTGCGACCCACCCTCATGTGTCTGCAATAACATCTCTCCAAATAAAGAAATATAAAATCGTATTGACTGAGACAAAATTTATTGCAATAAAAATCACAATCATATAGTGGAAGTTTCCTCATGAGGTGTGTTCATTAAAAAAACGTAGAAAATTGGTTTAAGTTTTTGTTTGACTTAGCTTAAGTTCTTATACCCTTAATAAATGTATTCTATTTTGCAGTCAGACTTTGCAACATTTTTAATTCCAATTGGAATATTGCCCAGATTACTTTCAGCTGTGGCTTCAAAAAGTTGCAAAAACGCTCCACTTTCTCCAACTCATCCTCGTCCTTACACATTCTTAAATTGTCTAAAGACCATTGGTCACATCCAACCAGTTGTCTCTCGCTGTATTACAATGGTCTAGTATTCCAGTTCTAGGCTGCTCACTTTAGAATTGTTTCTTCTTTTCTCCAAAGTAGTAGCTGATTCCTCTGTGACCGTACGTAGTATGGCTTGACTCAACCGAGATAGCTCAAATGTAACCTAATTTCCTTCAACATCAACTATGGCTGCAATTCAATATTCAGAAACCGAGCTTAAAGCCTGCCTATCTTAAACGCTAGTTGTGGGCTTGCAACAGAACTAATTTTTCCTATTTGTTGCTATTCTTATTGATTTTTACCTGAAAGAATCTTCCCCTTATACTCGTACTTACGAGTATATAGAAAATAAACAATTACTTCTTCGAGGAAAATTTACAGTAATTGCAATTGAAGGTAATCGGTTCAGATTTGGATATAGCTCCCACACGTTCATATGTCTAATCGAATTTAAGTCTTTAGCTGTAGAAGCCACTTACTTCATTCAACTTTGATAACATTTTGCAGATCAAACGATAGACGTAATTAAAATTGCAGAAAATCGGTTCAGGTTTACACAAATTTTGTAATAACCAATTGGACGATAGATAAACAACTAATCTTATACTACTTTGGGCCATATAGGCTAAGTTCTCAATATGCGATGCGCATAGAGAAAGGGACCTAAAGGTAAAAAAATCATTTTTTACTTTTTTTGATGTGGACAACATCTGAGCATCGAATGAGACCGATCCCATGCCCCAAAAGTGTTCCCTCCCAGAGATATGCGCGTTTTATGAAAGTAAAGTCGACGATTCTATGCGCAAATAGAAAGGGACCTAATCTTTAAAATGGCTCTCCTGAAGAAAACTGGTTTTTAACCTTAGATCCCTTTCTATTTTGCGCGTCACATATAGTCCGAATACAAATGTTTTGGGGACCCCAATAAACACCTTCCAGAATACATGGACATATATACTCTAAGATCAATTTCCGAATGAAATTCTCCCACAAACCTTATATTACATTAGTTTTAAAATCTAAGTAAAGTAGGTCCCGTCGAATGGGGTCCCAAACCCTACTTTCAATTGGCTTCTCTGAGCATACAAAACAGTCGGGTATAATACGAGTATGGTGGAACACGCCCGTCTTTAGCTTTTTGTTACTAGTTATTAGTAAATATTTGTTTGGGCCATAAAAGCCGTTATTCGGGCCACTCGTGCACATAGGTCCAAAAGCACCCCTATTTTGTATGTGTTAAAAGTTTAAAGAGAAACACTTAAAGGGAATCTTTTTTCAAACTGAGCCGATTTCGCCCAATTAGAATACCAAAGTCCATCGTAGAGCAAAATTTCAGCACATAAATGCTTGTATAGAAACAAGCGTTACGACTAAGTCGACGTCATCGGTGTTGCAAACGGAATGACAATTTTAATACACATTCCGCCCTAAGGTAGAAGATATAAAAATGTTCAACTGATTGGATGACATTTTTAGAAGAGGAGTATGTAGCTTTTCGAGTTATGATATGTCCTCTCTCCACGTTCTTGTTACGTAGTAAAAAAGTAACCACTTACTAGACAAGTATGTCGATCAAACCTGACTTTATAAGTACTTGCTGATTGCATTTGTAAGCTGGACCAGTTTCAAAAGGTTGCACTGTTTTTTTCCGCAGTGATTTTCGTAGACTTAATTCGTTTATATTATCTGCTGATTGGAAGACTGTCTGCAGATGTAGTACTACTAATGAATTTGATTTTGCTGTCAAGAAATTTTATGACATTAAATGAATTTGCATCTAAAACAGTGCATAAGGAACCCATTGTTGTGAAGAAATCTATGTCTTGGACTTCTAAGGAGTTGCTCGTATGTAGAGCAGAAAGTATGAAGAGTAAATCATTTAAAAGATTCAAAAGCACAGGTCTAACTGCTGATAATGGTAGATATTCCTTGGCGTGACAACGGTACAATATCGAGTCTCGATCACTTTACAGTTTTGTTAATTTAAAACTTCGAACATCTTCTTAGCCATCAAGAATAATGTTCAATGGTGTTGATTTCTCAAGCGATCAGTCAACTGCAAACTTACTTTTTAGATAATATATATTCTTTGCAATTTCGCACCCTTACAGAAATTCTTCATTAAGTGAGTAAGTTCCTTCTTAATATATATTTTTTACTCGTGCTGCTGAACCCTAGGATATTCCGAATATATTATTGAAAGGCTGTTGTGAATCGCTTTCCTTCTCCTTATTAATTAATTCATCACTTGGGGTACTTTCCTGATTTGTGGAAAAGGTCTTACTACTTTTCACTTCATAAATCTGGTAGTCTGTTGGAGGTTTCGAACTACAGAGGCATTTGCTAAATTAAACGCAATTCCTAAGTTATTTGAAAACAATTGTACCGAATTTTGTTTCACATAATGTGGCCCCTATACTCTGTCCATGCCAACACGGATTTCATAAGGGTCATTCTGCAATTTCGAGTCTACTTCAGTTTTCAGCTGATCTAATAAGTGCATTTGTTTGTCGCAAGCAAACAAACGTGATATATACCCATTTAAGGAAGGCATTTGATAAAGTAATTCACAAGCTCTTACTGTTCGATTAATCAGAGTTTGATTTAATAATAATTTTATAAACTGGATTTTCTCCTATCTGATTGTGAGGGAACAAGTAGTTTTATTTAAGAAAAGTCTCTAGATCAATTCGTATACCCTCCGGTGTCCCACAGTACAGCCATCTTGGACCTTTTATATTTTTACTATTCATTAACGACTTGCCCCATTCTATTATTAACTCATATTTTCAAATGTTTGCAAAAGACTTGAAATAATTTTCTTCTTATGCTAGCTTAGCGGATTGCCACTTGTGGCAGGACAACTTGGACAGATAAAGTACCTGGAGTGAATTTTATCTTGTGAAATTGAACATAAAAAAGTGTAAGCATATGCGCTGCTCTACAAAGAGATTGTTGGCTGCTAAATTTAAATTGATTGATTTAACTTTCTGTCCATCATAAAACCAATATCAATACCTTTGTTTTATGATGAATAGAGAGTTAAATTTGAATAACCATGTCCTTTCTATGGTAAATAAAGCGTATGGAGTCTTTTATTTTTTAAACGCTGGGCTCCCTAATATGACAACTATTTTAACAATCTTGGGGCCGTACAGAAGCAATTGTTACTGTTCTGCTTAAGAAATGAACATTGGAATACTGGCCATAAATTCCTTTTAAACAACAGTATGTTAAAGCTTATTTAAATAATTGAAGAGATGGCGAACCATCTTGAATACGATGATGGTATAGAAAATTTTGCATGGGGTCGTGGCTTCGGAATATTTAATATCAAAAATCTCTTTTACCGTCCCTTTTATGCCTTCTAGGTTCTATCAGATTTTACACTTGGGGTTTCAAAGGTGCAATTATGCATATGCGTATGTGGTACGTAGTCCATTCCGTAGAATGTGTGCTGATTTTAATTTTACTTGATATCTTAGGTTTTAATGCATTAAATTCTATAACTATTTTTTATTTAAATTTATTGTCTTCATAACACTGTATATTTTCTACTGATTATTATAATTTTAAATACCGATTGGCTGTGGATTATTATCTGTAGCTATTTACATACGATTCTGGTCATCTCTCCATCGTGGATTGGTCCATAATGTGTACGTTGTCGATACGTCATGGGGACGTGGCCCTTTCGGTTAGAAAGGCGTCGGGAATGTTCGTTAAAAAAAATTAAACTGTGACTGGACTCAGACATTGCATGAAAATAATGCTGGAACTTGTTTTTACGCTAGACGATTTTCATTATGCCTTAAGTTTTACTTTTATCTTTATTACATTTTCAATATCTGGCGTTTCTGATGCATTCACTAATTTATTGTAAAATTGGAAAATGAATTCTTGAATCATTGATGGGTTTTGATAGTACACCAGAAAATATATTATTGCCTTCCGCTTTATTTGTTTAGATTGGTACTATATTGTTATTCCTAATGTTTAAAAAGATACCAAATAATATTATTGAAAAAAAAAACTTTCCAAAGCTACCCTATAAAAGAAATTCGCAATTTATTTTGAAAAAAATGCGCAAAACTCTTTATATCTCGAGCTTATAAAGAACTATTAAAAGTATTTTAATACGGGTTAATTGTGCCGGCGCCATTACACTCGTATTATGTTTAGTCATTAATTTTACCAAAAGTATGCATGTATAAAATCGAAACAGTTTTTGAAGGATAATTGCATTGAGACTGTTCCAGCTGATTAATACAGAAAGCAACACCAAAATAAATTGTGATTCGATTTACCTTACTAGTGGGGTACATTGACAACTTTTTTGACTCCTCACACTAAAGTTTATATCGGCTCTGCCATAACATCTACTAAAATTGAAAATGGGCTCAATTGTTCGAATGGGAAATTTTTGTCTAAACCTTAAACAACTGCCGTGAACATGGGATGTCGATTATCTAATGATTTGTCTTGTGAAAGTTGCGAGCAATAACCTTTAAAGAGCCTAGGGAATGGACATCGCGGGCCCAAAATATTATCCTAAGAAATTATAACAGGGTGATATTTTTAAAAAACGGAAATTTGTTTTTACTTCCAAGGACAAAAATAAACGAAACGGACTTAGAGCCTTAGAGCCTCATTAAACAAAACCGTCTGAGACGAAACGAACATAATTTTGGTTTTTGTAAATCACAAAAAACCTTTCAAGACAGGAACTATTACATTACATAAACTTTAAATTTGAATTTTGAAAGTTGAATTCGTGTTAAAAAAACAACCCAATTGGACGATAAAGAGTTAAAATACGTTTTTTGAACGAAAATAATGAGATGTTCGAGATATAAAACAGGGGGCATGTAGGAGTCATCTATAACTACATTGATTTCTATTCCGCAACAAATCGAATGAGGCAAAGTAGTTTAATTATTTTTTCCAAAATGTGTTCATTTTCTGCTACTTTCAATCCCCACGTGTAAAGGGTCAATACAATTTTGGTTTTATTTCAGTTCTTGTTTACACATACAAAATGTGTGCACATTAATTAAAGGTAATTTCTCGGTGTTAACTTCAGCACTCCTATCCCATTTCTCTCCAATAAGGCTATGCATAGGTCTTCTTGTTGCCGCTAGGGTTTTGCCCGTTGCCCAGCAACCATTTTTTTTAGAAATTGCTTAGCTTTGACATTTTTTCTAATGTATGTAGACATGTATATCTACCATTGGGATGTCGCGATAAATAGAACTCGGAGCAGACCTACGATATTTTTGACTCCTGATTGTAATACTCTGTAAAACAGACGCCTTAAAATACTGGATTCTCTAAATCGTCAATATATGTAACTCTCACTCTGAAGCGAATACGACAGAAGCCTATGATCGTGTACGAACAACTACAACAACTTAAGTTGTTGGCGTGTTTACTTCTGGGGGTGTGTGTTTGTTTGTGTATGCGATAGAGAACAGAGACTGTCAGGTCCCTCCCCAACGTCGTATACGCGCGGACAAACACACACACACACACCCTCGTACACTACAGCGAATTTGCCGAAAGGTGTGTGTGTGTGTGTGCGAAATATAATTTGATTTTACAATTTCATACGCACAGTAAACACGGGCGAAAATAATATTTACGCTGCCAACAACTGCCGCCTCCGCCACAGTGTGCGAGTGGATGAAAGGAACAACACTTGCCAAACGCTTCTCAGTCGAAGTTCTCGCATCGTGCAGAAAAGTTCTTTATTTTAAAGAAAAGAAAATTCAAAATTTCACACGCGCTTCAAGTAATGACAAAAACTCCGTTCGTCGGTACGGTGCGGCACACACTCGCGGATTTCGTTTAGTTGGCCGCCGCCGCCCGATAGATGATTGATGGACCGCATTAAAGTGGACACTTCCAGTGATTGACAACTGGCGAGCGGTGATAGCCGACCGAACGCGTTCAAAATTTATATCTCTGGTCAGTACATACCGATATATGTACAGGAATACCGATATATGTACAGGAATACCGATACAGGCGTATGTACTACGTACGTCCGTGGTGTGTAATTACTTGTGATAAGTGAATTTATGCGAACAACAACAAACGATTTGAAAAATAGATCAACTTAGAAATTGCAGAGTTCCTTTTGTTTGCAAAAACAAAAACACTTGTGATTTTATTACATGTGATTCGCTTAAAAATACGTATTGAATATTGCCAGGTCGCGTGAGGGACTTTTGGCTACTACACATCGAACACATAAAATGAAAGAAACTGATATAGATACGTCAAAATAAATTATGACTTTTTATAAACGGGCTAATTAAATTATTTTCTATTTATCATCTATCTTCACACACAACGACCGAGGTAGGTAGACATTTACTGTCGACGATATTGCGCTGCGGTTATTAATGGGCGGGGGAGTTATAAAACGCTTCCTTCGTGGTGTTAATTATATAAAAAAAATAAATAAAAACTTGTGGACAGATTAAGATCGGCCGTGCCGAAGCTAATATGCCCTCCATCATGGATTATTTTGTCAAGGAGGCATTTCACTGGTCTGTTTTCCACCAGGGTGTGTTTCTTTCCATACCAACATCATATATACCAACTACTTTCATCATAGCGTTATAGGTCACGAAATATCGCCTTTTAAAGTTCACGGTTGTATGGCCGGGGCCACGCTGTTTTGTCCAATTTTAACATAAATAAGTCTATAATAAGCTTACCATTGATATCAATATGTTAAATTTCTATAAGCATCAATCAATTATTTAGACTAAAAATGCGACATTTTAAAGAAGGCGAGTTAGCACCCACTTTTTCTCCAGGATGTGTTCGATCAATGCTATCATCATATATTTCAAATATCGTCGTCATAACTAAGTTCATGAGATATTTCGTTTTTAAATTCAAGATTGTTGATTTTTCCAAAGGTTGCCCTAGTCCTTGTGAGGGGAAGATGTTTACCTCTTTACTGACCTGGTCCATTTTCAATAACAACCAATTCAGTCCATCAGTACATGATTTCAGCCAGCTCAGCTTGCTTCAAAAGTACGACCTGTAGTTTGCATTCCACAGACAGACGGACATGGCTCGATCTTCTGAGAATTTTACAACTGATCAGAATATCTTAAGTATCTTAGACACTTTATGGTGTCTCCGACCAGTACTTCTATGTGTTGCAAACAGAATGCCAACGTTATTATACCTTCTATCCTATGATGGAGGGTATAATAAAGAAATCAAAACAAAATTAATATATTTTAAACAAATATTCTATAGCACAATAATCAGACGTCATGCGAATGTTGAATATCAATATAATTAAATTTAATCAAATTGACACATCGTATATTCCATACTACTCGCGACTGGCATCTGATTCTAGAGGACAATTTTCGTCATTTCTCCCAATGTCTACGAAATGCACCTGACATTTGTTTTATTAATTCATACCATGTTGGCATCCAATATTTAGATATTTTCTTTTAATATTCGGTAAAATTGTACAGAAAGGAATTAAAGACTTAAGGTAGAAAACAAGAAGTTTAATTTTGGACGACTTAAAATACAAAAAAATTACAAGTTTAAATGTTTTTTATAGTCTTTCTCATAGGATGGAGTATTAAAAACTTCTGCCGTTCTAATCATGATCTTAAAGTTCTTATCTGAAATCCACTTTACTTCTTTATATTCTTATTAATTTCGTCGGCTGATCCAATTAGCTTATGAAGTAATTTGCTCTCTAAAAATAATTACAACAAAAACTCAATCGTTTAATGATTAGATTTATTTTTAGTAATAATAAACGTTAATATGGGCGTTGGTTGGAAGTCGAAGGCATAGACGCATTAAACGTCCCGAAAATAGACATTGTGCTCTGGATCATTAAAACGGTCCCAATGTTCGGGGTCGTGAAAGTACCCAGAAACAGTAACATTTTATTAGAAATATATTATGGATGTGGCTAAATGTGGGAATTGAATATTGAATCAATCCTTTTGGGCCTAGGAGAAAGTACTAAACTCTTAAAAAAAATTAGAAAAGTAATAAAATTATTTTAAGCCATTTTACGAGTAGTACTTAGCCTGGACATCTATCAAGCATAGCCCCTATCCAGACTACTTGCTAAAATGGATGTAAGAAATTAATTTCCTTAACAAATTTTCAGAATCGAATATAGCTGTACCTTTCCTATGGACATGCTCAAAATTGGGGTTTCCTTAACAAATCACTTAACTATGGCGGTTTTGCTACCCAGTCTTAGTTATCGAGGCTTAACATAAAACATCACTGATATGCCGTGGATACTTTAAAACAATGACATTTCTTCACAAAACTTAATATGTAATTTCTTTTAAGATTTGTCTAATATTGGGCCTGAATCTACGGGCCTTAGGTCCTAAAAAAACAGCCAGTTTGGTACTGAAAAACAATAATATTTCCTCACGAATCTGAAAATGGAATTTCTTTTAGGGACTTGTTTAAATTGAGACTTAGACCCATCATGGGTCAATAGTTTCTAAGGTACAAAATATGTCTAGTAAGGCCTGGGCATATATATTGATGTTCAAGAACTGCAAAAATTTTGCTGCCAAGTATTAGTATATGGGGTATACGGTTGTGGCACAACAATATTAGGATCCTCTCAACAATAGTATGATTCACACACAACCATACTATTATCCCCACAGCCATATTATGATTCACACTCAACACACCCTAAAAGCACATTATAATTTTCACGACCATAGTATGATTCACATATGATCATTGTATAATCCTCACAACATAGTATAATTCACACGCCAGCATGTTATGATCCCTATCATAGTACGATCCACCTCAACCATACTATGACCCCAATTTTTTTTTATTAGGGTCGGTTTATTTAAACTTACAGTGAAGTTAGTTGAAAGTCAGATTTGAGACCATGTTTCTATTGAACATTTTATTTAAAGAAACAAAAATCTATTTAAAAGGCAGTCGAAAAGACTTTTAGTTGTAAGCAGGGTTGACTGCAGTTTCGGCGAACGCTACTTCACCATCTACAGACCCTAAGCAACGAATGTCATTAAACTATGATTAATGGCTATACACTTAAGTTCAGGCAGATTTAAAATAAGCGAGAACCAGCCGGCAGTGGAGTATTCCACCGAACAAAGTAAATACAATATACAGGGTGTCCATCGAGAAGATATACTATTCTGTTTGTTTGTAATTTTTGATTAAATGAAAGAGAATGGATCTTATATTGATAATGGTTTTATTTAATGTCGGCAATTATGTATGGAATACAATATCAGATAAATGTCTGCCTCTGTTAGCCTCACAAATGCAAGCCCTTTTGAGAACGCCTTTCATTACATTCAGCACGGCGTCGTATTGAGGTTGATGGATTGTTTTGAACACTTTCTGGAGCAGCAGTAATGTTCTCAGCCGATCTTGCAGTACGTTGTGGTCCATGCTTGGACCTATCAGCTAAAGACCATCTTTCTTCGAAATCATTCACTACACGATAAATAGTGCCTTTTGTTGTCATCGAATATTTTTCCATAATAAATTTCTACTTCACGACTGCCAAATATGAACTTTCAAAACTAATGTTTACCAAAATGGCGGCAAAACAAAGCAGTATACCTTCCCGCAGTATACCTTCCCGCAGTATACCTTCCTTCGCACTGCCTTGTGATTTCGCATTGTTTTGCATCGCTAGCCTTATGCTGTGGTTGTTGTTTTTAAAAATGGTCAACTATGACACTGTATGGTGCATGTGTATGTATGTTTTTTTTGGTACTCCCATGTATGTGCGCTGGTCTTCAAAAACTATCTTGATTAGTTTATTTTTATCATAATCATATTATTGTTAATATAAAACCTGAAAATAGTACATTTGCTGCACTGACCATATTTTTATGATTGCTTCATTTCTAAACTTGGCAACAATGCTATTGTTACATATTAACAATATTAATATCATACTCGTATTGTCAAAATGAATTCGAAAAACAATACTATCGTTGCGACGAAGATGCTTTTATTGCAAAAATCATATTATTATTGCCGTGACTATGTAGAAAACATATCTTTTCTCTGCGTATATAGCGGCTCCGGAATCTGTCTTCTGAACAATGCAATTTTATCACGAATCTAAATATGACTTTAGTCTTATGATTTGGCTAAATTGGAGAAATTGATCCAAAGGTTTATCTGTGGTCCACATTAGGGTACCCATTTCCTCACTAAGGCTTAAATTGGATCCCGAATGGCTACTACACACAAGATTACCCAAAAACGCTGAAATTTCATCACGAATCGGAAAATCCTGTTATTTGTAATTTTTCCCTTTATTTGGGCTCTGTCCACATACGATAGGTCATACATGCTGCAAGGCTAGGATCATTAGTTCTTATATTGAGTCTTGACCCATGGACCCTAAGGTGCTGAGGAACAGATCCCTTCAAAATGAACAGATGAGCGCCTAAAACAACGAAGGTTTCATACGAATCCAATAATGCACTTATATTAAGATTTGGCTTAATTTAAAATCCAGACCAAGCAATCTCACGAGCAGAAAACATACCTTTTCAACAAGCACGCGAACCAAAAAACGGACTGAAGTTAAACATTTCACTAAGGTTAGTTGCCCACTACTACCAATGCCATATCTGAATGAAATTGTGTTTGGATTTATATATTTTAAATAAAGATAAACCAAAAAATTTATACGGATGAAATGACCAAAAACCCAACACAAATCTTTACAGAACTTAAAGTAAATCACCATAAAATTCGCTACGAACAAATGAAAATCAAAAAATAAAAATGTCTAAACATTGTAAAAATTAAAAAAATACAATTCAATTTTTAGATTTTTTAAAAAATCCCAATATTTTTCTACAACATCAATTTTTATGTCATTTTTAATGGAATGACAAGTTGATAACTCAAAAACTCCGAGAGCAATTGATGTCTAAACAATATATGGGCTTTAAAGGGAAAATCACTACTGACGCTACGAAAAAGTAGTTCAAATCGCCACAGTAGCTATTTTTTATAAAACCGCTTCTTTTTTTAAAAAATCCCAATATTTTTCTACAACATCAATTTGTATGTCATTTTTAATGGAATGACAAGTTGATAACTCAAAAACTCCCAGGGCAATTGATGTCTAAACAATATATGGGCTTTAAAGGGAAAATCACTACTGACGCTACGAAAAAGTAGTTCAAATCGCCACAGTAGCTATTTTTTATAAAACCGCTTCTTTTTCGAAACAGTGGTTTTGGTGTGAAAAATCACCTCAAGTAGTGGAAAATCAACAAGTTGCCATCGCTGCTAACAATCATTTCACCCAATACTGCCAGCACCACTTTGGAAGGTAATCCATAGTGTTAGTATGACATCTTCAGCCTGGTCTAACCAAACAAACTATCCGCTAAGTTCCGGATGATTAAACTAAAAAAAATATCACGTGAGCGATGAAATCTTACAGTGTTAATCACGTTTTTAAATGCTGGTGTAATCAGACACACACACCGCAGGTGTTTAATGTGACAACTTGTAAATTTATAAATATTGTCGAAGTGGCTATAAACTATTTAGAATACTAATAAAAGACCACATGTGATATGTACGAGATTTTAAAATACTTGCGTATTTGCAAGGCATTCATCAAGCCCTGCATTCTCTAACAAAAGCTCGAGAGCGTGATTCAATCTTCGCCAGCAATACCATGTTTGCCACGAATCACACAAGTCAGCGATATTTTACGTATTTCATATGCCTTTAAAGATTAGTCCTGAATGACTAAAATGCATTAAATGTATTTAATATGTCATGTCTACAAAATTGCAATTTAACAAAATTTTTTATTTCTTACCTCTTGTGTTTTAGCAGCAGTTTTTAAAGTTGATGGGTAAACAAACCAATTGGTACTCTGAAGTAAAATTTGATACAGTCTATAGCAACTACTAGTTATAGAAGGAGTAGTAATTTTACGAAGCTTAATTGCTCAAAGTTGTATGAAAAATTAGACAAACATAACCTAATCCTCACCTACTAAATAAGAGGATACATATCATATGGCACGGGTGGACAGTGTAACAAATCGTAAAAATCACTTTAGGTCAAAATCCGTTTCATGACTTTTTAAGTCATTAGAGCCATGTGCTGCTGGTTCGCACGATAACTTTCGGAAGGATCTACCAATTGCTTTTAAAGGTGTATTATTATTCCAAACCTGCTATGTGATTAAATAAGGTTTATTTCGACTTAAGAACAGAATTATAAGGTATTATTTTTCTTACCACATCCTTTCTGGCACCGCCCACATAAATAACGCTGCTCCAGTTAAGATAAGAACCAACAAACTTGCCACCTCGTGCGATTTTTTGAAATTGTAAACACAGTACTATTTTTAAACCGAGTTTATCAGCGCGCATTAAGAGAGTCGTTGACATGCCCCAATCTGGCACATCTACTGAAAATCCATCAATCCGCCCATATTTGGTCTACGCGTAATATTTTTAATACTCTTCATGCGATTCTGCTTAGGATTGCTAGCTGACGAAAAATTGGAGTCTTAGCCAGGCCCCTTCTTATACCTTCCACACAAATGACACTTAATGAGCGTTGCATATAACTTTTCCCTAATGCATGAAATTCTCTTATATTTTGCATTCTTTAATATGTTTTTTTTCATCTTTATACGAGTACTTACATAAGATAAGAGTAGTAGCCAAGACCCATTCTATTACCACTAAAAAACCGACTGTCTTCGATATTTCTTAAAATCAGTTCAATCTTAGATAAACATAACGATGAAACATACAAATCTAGCCTCGATACTTTCAACCAGATAAGTTTCAAAACAAACGTCAATAATTTGAGAATCGGATCAACCGGCTAAAACTGGCTTACTTATTTGGGAAGAAAAAAAAGTAATAGAAGTGCCAAATCTACGCACACACAAATATAGTTTTTCCTTTGTCTCTGTAAGTCAAAACCATTAGCTCCATATATAAAATGATCCCTTAAGTCCGCATTAGGCTTTGCCCCGGCATGCTTGAAATATCATGAAAATGAGTTTTCTTTTAATTTGTCTAAAACTACGTCGATTTAGATTTAATTATTTTTAAAAATAATTTTTATTTTAGAATACCAATTTTTTGTTTTTGGTTCACAGAAATTTTTTTTAAGGGGCAATTGGGCATCAATACAGAAGGCAATGTGTCTTTTTTTTTTAAAAAAAATTCCACCAAAAATCAGTGAATCACAAAAATACACACAGAGAAAGGATACCTTTTGTTGCAATCGCTAAATAGTTATTATCTGCATGCAAACCATAAGACAATTAATATGGCGATATTATACAACCAATAACTCGGTTATAAAAATGTAATACTGTCAAAATAATAGGTCGTCACAGTCGTGTGTTGTGTCAATTGTTTGCTGGAACCAACAATTGGCAATGACAACAAATGGAAAGTGTTTTGGTACATCTTATAACTACATACCCGAACATATAGAATCGGATAATTATCTGTTTTTCGCCTGGAACTTAAATTTCGTGCGGACCACAAAAAATAGGCCATATGATTTTAAATTTTAAAATATTAGTTTTTCTTGATATGTTTTCAAAAAACACAAATGCATAATCGCAGAAATACACGCCAGATTCAGCCACGTCTTTAATTAAAAAGAATATGTAATATTAAACTGCAATACAGTTTTATGCTGTGAACATTTCAGTGCAACAAAATTAACTCTTAGTGGTGCTGATCAATCAGTCACCCAATCGAAATCTATTATCGGTGTGTATGGATGTAATTTCTTTACGACGTCTAAATGAAAATCCTCCGTTACCCAAATAAATCCAATAAAAAACAATCTATCCTGAATCCGACTTTTCCATTTATTTTGCTCTAGCACGGGCATTTTTCGAGATGTCCAGAAAAAAAGCAACAGACCGAAATAAAACAAACGAACTAAAAAATGAAGTAACATTTGATATAAAATCATAATTCATAAAACGTATGAAACGTTTCTAAATTCTTAAAAAATATGAAAGAAATTCTTAGTAAATAAGGAAACCTTTCACAAGATTCTTTAAAATTACGAACCTTTCTCATCAAACCGATTTCGAAATTTTATATTTTTTTTTTAATTTTTTTACGAAAAGCTTCTTTAGCTGAAAAAAGACAAATTTCGTTACTCATCAAATGTTTCGTGATTTTTACGAACAAAATTTTTTCAGTGTTGACCCCAACTTTGGATGGCCTTATCACATTTTATCTTTACACAAAGAAGTCATTGATTGTTGCTCCATAATATTCAACATAACCAGTAATCGCAACATGTTCACGATATTAAAATGTTTAAACTACCAACTAAAAGTTATCTGCCTCTGAAAGTGCCCTTTACATTAGTTAACATGGCCGCTGGATGCATTTAATTCTTAAGGTTTCTATATTTTGGCACTTTTCAAGGAGTTTTATCAACTATCAGAAAAATTTGAATTTAATTTCCGCCAACAAAGAACGAAGTAGCCAATTTCAGGGAAATGCCCTGAAGCAGGGAATAACCCCCACCCAAATACACATGATTTCAATCCACCAAAATTCAAGTGCAAATACACACAATATTCATTTTTAATATTCGATGTTACAGCGTGTTTAGGCGAGCAATGCAAAGTTAAGGCCAAGTATACCAAACCAACACGGTCAGTGAATTTCAATAACCACCGGACTGGAATTATTTTAACGCAACGAAAATTTCGATATACAGAGCGGAATGGCATTCACACATACATTTGCGCGTTCATACATACAAACAATCGGGTAGGTGCAGCGGTGGCAAGTCGTGTCTTCATCGTTATCGTTCATGACTTAAGGGGAATGCCGGAGCTTATCAAGAACTCGGTGGCAAAAAATCAGCCATACATTCAACATTCGAACCTGTCTGTACATATTCAAGCTATGCGATCGGTGGTGCGATATGTGGAGCTCAGGTGCTTCCAGTGTGTTGCTACATGTGTACGAGTATGTGAGGGTGTGTAATGCAATTGTATTTCATAACTTCTGTACCCAAGGCATTGATTTTATTCTTGAGTTAAATCGGCGCAACGCCGGAGAATATTAGTCATTTGGTCATGAGTTCATTGCAATGTTATCGGTTCTGAAATACAACCTGATGGTGTTCGATGAGGTTGAATGTCATTGCAGTCATCACGGTTGGATTCACCACCTCACGTGGAAGGAAGAGTGAACATCAAATGAAAAACGATTGTAGGCAATATTGCACTTTTCTTTGCCTTGTCAGGTGTTGCATTTGATGCAGTAGTCCATACGAGAAATACAAATAGTACTAACCATCTAGCCCATCGAGAGCGCTCTCAAGATAAGAAAAGATCAGCATTTGTAAACACTTTGAAAGGTGCACGCAGAGAAAAAATAAAAGCCCTAACCACGAAAAAGACGTAAGCGCCAAAAGGAAAATTTTCCAGGACTTTTTTTTCGTTTTTTGTCTAATTTATCTGGAGGATGTCGATGCAGTTGAATTTGCTATATCTTCGTTAACATTAATACTTAATTTTTAGTATTTAATATTTAAGCATAAGAGCGTTGTACAATTTTCTATAGAATTTCATTAAAAAGCGATTGGGGCTTAAGTCTTTTTCGCGGTAAAGGCTCGATATGGTCACGGCAATAATACTATGTCCTCCGCAATAAAAGTCTGTTCGGCGCACCCATAGTATTGTTTTTTGAGTTCAACTTTGACAATATTATGATTGCCGCAATATCAATATGGTTGTAGCAACAATATAAATATGGTTGGTGCGACAAAAGTATTAGTTTATGGGTTTTATGTTAACAATAATATGATTAATAACAAACTGATTTGGCTTTGTTTAACTGAAATACTTTTAATAAAAACGCTTACGTTTTTTAACCTGATTTTTTCTACAGTTAAATTAATCACTCCCATTTTTTTGAATTTAATGTATTTTTAAATAATTTTCATAATATAAATCTATCGTTGACAACTTAACCCAATTATAATTAATAATTTTGGAGATCATAGTATAATTGTGTGTTATCATACTATGGTTGAAGGGATCATAACATGGTTGTGTGTGAATCATACTATGGTTGTGAGGATCACAATATGTTTGTCAAAGTCATAGTATGGTTGAGTGTTAGTCAAACTATGGATGTGGGGATCATAGTATAGTTTTGTGTGAATCATACTATTGTTGTGAGGATCATAATTTTGTTGTACCACAACCATATAGCCAACAATAGTATGATGCTCTTCTAAAATTGTTATCCAAACCATACTTATTTTCTACGTGCAATCTGTAATATTTGACTTATTTGGCTTTTCTAAAGACTTTCGCCATTTTCTACGATATACGAATATTAATAATTTCGTTCCAATAATTACTTATATAGTTAGATTATAATCCCTTAACTATGTTTTGTGCTTTTGATATTAATTTTCATATTGTGGTGAATTGATACGATAAATTATGGACGTGTATCAAAATACTACCACAATAAATTCATGATAGATCGTATTGTATTTTTGATCCAAATGTAAAACTTTTGGATATGGATTACAAATTCCATAAATGAAAGTGGAAATAGATCAAAAAGCATCAGCGTATCTCAAAAGCAAAAGGGGATAGGAAAAAATGATTTCAAATTTCGAAAGAGCAGCTCGAAATCTCAGCGAATTCATTGTTAACTTAAAAAAAATTGAAAGTGTCGTTAAGATCGAAATAGCAAGAGAGCGGCGATATACCTACTTACGTTTTTACATGGCTTAGAGATAAATCTCTTACTCGTTAAGTCGCCGTCTTTTACGAGGTGAAAACCCGCCTTTAAAAAATTGTTCGATGTTCTTATGCGGGGTTGAACGTGGGTGAACTGGCAGGATAGCCGTGCATACTACCATCACACCACGGCGGTCCATATATGGGTAGCGACGATATGGGTTACTTTCTTACGAGTATATATCTGAGAACGACAACAATATTTCGATTTAGCTTAGTTGGTCAAACATGGACCAGTCACCAACTACCATTTCGACGATAAAGAGTATTAATACTGCTATTGCCATACTGCAACTCAATCCAGGGTGGGGCGTACAAAAGCGCCCGCTCCGCATTGCAGTTGTGTAAGCGACAAAGTGATATTCGTTCGAAAACTAAATTTGATCAGGGTAGCGTCATTGGCCTTGTCTTTTAATGCTTTACAAGGTGATAACTTTAACAAAATTTCACCATCGTTCTCAACCAGCGCCTCACTGTCTTGGGTCGATCCCCATGGAATCAATTCGACGTACAATTTTTCCACTTTGTGTAGTTCTAATCTTATACATTTACGTATCTGTGGATATAAGCAATGCGCTTACATTACAAGACTAAACTCTACTTGTTAACTGGCTGAAAAAAGATTGACAAAAATCCTCCTCGAGGAGCCCAAAGCCAAATCGGGACAACAGTTCTGGGGGCTCCAGTCTGCCCTCGATACCAGCCCTTAAATTAATATCATTTATTAGCAAATATTTTCTGGATCATGTCACTGGTATTATGAGTTTACGCACCCGAAAAGAGTTGATATAGACTTGTCAATCTGACCGTCTGTCCACCTATTCTTATAATCAGAGTAAGTGCAAAAATATGATCCGATCTCGAAGAAACCTACCACATTACTCGGACTTTGGCTAATGATGGTCGGTATTGAAATTGTTCGAAATCAGCTATTTGTAGCCTTCATACAAATGTATTTTAGGGATAACCGATCTTAGACCAGCAAATTTAATCAGATATCAATGCAATTTGGCTTTAAGCGCTGCATTGCACTCTGGTAAAATATTATTGAAAATCGGCTAAATCTCTTTAAGCTATAATTAAGAATTCGTACAAATGTACCTTCGTTAAGTGGTCCAACCGACCTTAGAGCGGAACATTTTTTCTAATTCCAATAATATTTGATGTCCAATATGGATCAAAAGAGTATGGTGAGATTATGATGTAGCCGATCATTCCAACTGAAGACTTTCCGTACTCGTTTTTAGTATCAAACAAAAATAAACAACAGAAAACCACAAACCCGCGAAAAAAGAAACAAATAAACCACAGCGCGCAAATCAACAAATACAAATAACACACCATAGACAAAACAACAGCAATAAATACAAATAACAGAAAAAAAAAAAATAAATAACGAAAACAAATAAAACCAACAACAATAGACAATTTCTCAATGTTCATTATTCGTCGTGCGTTCGTCTTCCTTCTCCCCCTCCCTTTTCCATTCCATTTCGTGTAGTGCAGTTGGCTCTCTTCTTTCTTTGTCGCTGTCCGTCTAATGCTTAAGGCATAACACTAAGCATTTGATGGGATCAACAGCGGCAAAGGGGGTAAGATCGGCAACTGCATTCGTACACTGACACTTGTTTTGTTCTCTGGTAATGGCGTAATGGTGAAGAAATTTCAAATCCATTTTGCCAACATACGAGGGTTGCGTGCGAATTTTTTCGCTGTGTTTTCTCATATTCATTTTCATAGGCCTGATGTTCTAGCTCTTAGTGAGACTCAGGTCCGTGAGGATTCTGATCCACAGGATTTTCACGTTCCTGGGTACCACACCCTATCTCTTTTTATTTCCCACAGAGGTCTAGTGGTATATGTACGTAATGACATAGTGTTTCAGAGCCAGCAACACTTGAACTCACAAGATCCAGAATTTAACTCCCTTTGGGTTAAGTTCAGGATTGGAACACACGTACTACATTTTGGGTTTATTTATAGAAGTCCAAACTCGGAAAGGGAGGCTTCCCTTAACGGCTTTGACGCCCTTTCCGATTCAATATCGAAAGTTTTGGAGAGTTATCCGGACAGTGAAATTGTCGTTGCTGGAGATTTCAATGTCCATAATTCCGCCTGGCTTTCACATTCGAGCCATACAACTCCGGAGGGCCAATACGCCGAGCTCTTCGCCGCGCAAAATGACTTGACGCAACTAGTGAATGTACCGACACATATTCCGTGTGTAGAAGGGCACCAACATAACATTCTTGACCTTTACTTAACTTCGCACCCTGAAAAGTACGAAGTTAATGTACTTTCACCTCTTGGTAACTCCGATCACTGCATTGTTTCAGCATCCTTTCCGTATTCCGCTCTTCGTGTCGCTTCGATACCAGCCCCAAAGCGGACAGTATTTTTCTACGAAAAGGCACGTTGGGATGAGCTCAACCACTTTTTCCAGCATTTCAATTGGAAACTTTGCTTTCTTGATAACGACGTAAATGCTGCGGCTGAAATGATCCAAAACATAATTTTATCTGGTATAAAGACTTTTGTTCCAAATAAAATTATGTCGGCTAAACCAGCCAAAAACAGTTGGTTTAACCAGGCATGCAGGGATGCTGTCAGATCAAAGGAGGAAGCGTTCAGAAATTGGCGTTTAAACAAAAACCCCATTACTGAACTGCTGCGAAAACAGACAAGAGCTTCGTGTGCCAGAGTGCTTAGACGTGAAAAATTTCTGCACGAACAACGTCTACGTACAAAGGTTCTTAATTCTCCTAGGGGAAGTAAGAGCTTTTGGTCGTTTGTAAGAAGAGTAAAGGATAGTTCTTCATCTATCCCAACTCTTGTTAAAGACGACCAGGCATTCACTAACCCGGTTGATAAAGCTAACCTTTTGGCTGAAATATTTGCAGGAAATTCTTCCTTGCCGGAAAGCAATCAACCACTCCCCGCGGTCGAAAACGTATCAAGTTCCATGCCTCAGATATTTTTTCGAACGCGTGCAGTTAAAAGGGTTCTTGCGAACCTCGACGTAAATAAATCCCCGGGCCCGGATGGTATCTCTGCACTTGTCCTATGTAAGTGCTCGTCGACGCTAGCCCGTCCATTACGCAACCTTTTCAACCTTGCTTACCGTGCGGGAGTTTTCCCAGCGTGTTGGAAGGTTGCGAACGTCCAGCCGATCCCTAAAAAGGGTGAAGCCAATAATCCTGCGAATTATCGGCCAATTGCGATTTGCTCTGCGCTCTCCAAGGTAATGGAGAGCATGGTAAATCACCATCTTGTGAGGTATTTAGAGACCAACGACTTGCTAAGTGATCGACAGTATGGCTTCCGTAGAAACCGCTCTACGGGAGACCTGTTGGCGTTCTTGTCGGAGCGTTGGAGTCGGTCTATCCACCAGTTTGGTGAGAGTAAGGTCGTGGCTCTAGATATCTCCAAGGCCTTTGATAGAGTCTGGCATGGTGCACTCATATCAAAGCTGATCGCTTTTGGTGTCGGTAATACATTTGCTCGGTTTATATCGAGCTTTCTTAGAGATCGCACTATTAGAGTTGTTGTAGATGGGTTCTCATCCAACACACATAGGCTGACCGCAGGTGTACCACAGGGCTCTGTCCTTTCTCCCTCTTTATTTCTTATTTTCATTGACGATCTATTGGGTCAGACCGTGAATCCAATCTACTCTTTCGCAGATGATAGTAACCTCTGTCATTCGTATTCATTCGACCGTAGGCCGAGCCTTCAAGATATTGAAGACAAAAGGCGAATTATGGATGAGACACTTGGCCGGGATCTACTGGCCATTTCCGAATGGGGTCGAGTGAATAGAGTAGATTTTAATGCACGTAAGACACAGTGCTGCTTGTTGTCTCACAAGCGATTCGCTGACCCAACAATATCGTCAATTTCTCTCGATGGTACGGATATTGAACAATCAGAAGCTCTCGATGTTCTGGGCATGAAAATACAATGTGACGCTCGTTGGGCGAGACATGTATTCGAAGTGTCGAAAGAAGCACTCAAGTGCATAGGCTTTTTAAAGCGGTGCAAGAAATACTTCACTCCTACTGATCTTTTCAATATCTATACATCTTTCATCAGGCCGAAGATGGAATACAACTCCCATATATGGGCAGGTGCTCCAAAATCATCCTTGGAGCTACTTGACCGTGTTCAAAGGAGAGCGATGGTGCTGATAGGTGACAGTAGGATATCCAACTCTATTGTTTCCCTTGAGCATCGTCGGAATGTGGGTTGCGTGACGCTGTTCTATCGTTACTTTCATGGTGTGTGTTCATCAGACATCCGTCGCCTTATTCCTGACGTGAGGATGTTCGGCAGGGATACGCGACTTTCTAGGAATTCACACCCGTTTGTTATCGATTGGCCAGTTGACCGCACTATACACTACAGATCAAATTCGTTTTTCGCTCGTACAGTCCGTATGTGGAATCGACTTCCGGCAAATGTATTTCCCACTAATTGCGACATCCAGAAGTTCAAGGCAAGCGTCAACAAACATTACTCCCTCTTTCCCCCCTCCGATCCATTAATTTCCACTCGCCAACGCAATGCACCGCATGTATAGGGGGCATCCCCTGAGTGTTGGTTTTAAAAAAAAAAAAAAAAAAAAAAAAAAAAAATACATCCGAATAAGATTTTTTATAATTAATTTTTTATTTGCATTGAGATAGAAGACATAAAAAGCCCACAAATTTAACCATTAAAAGGTGGAAAGGTTATAACATCAGTTTGTACTTTTCGATCTCCGCTTTCTCTTTGTGTACTAATTGATTTATTGTTTTTAAAGAAAGAGATAATTGAAATGTCTTATTGCAGTTATGAAGTTTTTAATTATTTTTTTTAAATATGACTTATGCCGCTTTATAAATAAACTATTTATATTTAGACATAAAAACAATTTGCTAATTCCTCTCTCTGCCTCTACATTTTTCTCTTTACAGACTCCAACGATTACCACTGCCTTCAATGACGAGTATTTATTGAGTCTGCTTCGATTTGACGGAAAGCAATAACCCGAAAGACTTTGTTCAATATAAGTTCAACGAACAACCTGCGGCCGGCAAGTTCAGTCAGTCGAATTAACACAGAATGGTTTTGCCATTTGGCCTAAATTCGGATGGTCGCCATAATCCGGACACGAGTGCAGGCGGTGGCAAGGGCAAAGGCGGTGTCGGAGGTAGTGCTGGTGGTGGCGACAGCAGTCTAAGCGGTACCAGCACCAACCGAACGGTGGCTTACGCCCCAACCGCACCGCCATTTTTCATGAGAGCCCACACAAATGTCTCGGCCGGTGTACCGATAATACCGTGCCCCTACATTGACTTCATCGTGGTCAATGGGGACGACCGGTACATGATACGGTGCGAACGCAAGGCCGTATTGGAAAATAGCGTGGAATTGGCCAAGCTGATACATGCTGGCCCGAATAGCGGACGCAAAGGTGATAATCATTTTCAGATCTCAAATGTAGATAAACATGATTTTGAACTTGTCATACGATTTTTGGAAACAAAATTTGTCAAATATCGTGATCATTTGCATATATTGAAAATACTTGAATTGGCTGATCGATACAATTGTCCCGATTTGGTATGTTTTATTCCATTTTCGATATTTCCCATACGTACGCATTTTCATATTGCAATTGCATGATTTCTCTTCTCTTTCTCCTCCCTTTCGTCAGATCATACACTGCATCCGTGAACTGGACCTCCAGCTGAGTAGTGCGACTGTGATCGATGTCTTCCGAGCCCTGTGGTTCTATCAGGGCATCACCACAGCCAATCCCCATCAGTTTGGATCGGTCATAACGACACAGGAACTGGCCTCCAAGAAGAGTAAGCGCAAGGCTCACCAGCAGGCTGTGTCGAACTCAACAAGTGCCACCAACAATTCCAATCCATCTGCAAGCTCATCCAACATACCCGCCCCGAATCCGAATCCCTTTACAACCGAAGACTATGGCGTTGCCCTGCTGAACAACGCTCTGCAGCTGATTGACATGCACGCCGAGTTGATCCTGAGCAAAGCAGAAATGACTGAATTGCGTTTTGAAGAACTGGAAATGATTGTAAAACGCGATGCTCTGCAACTGAGCTCAGAACTGACACTATTTACCTGCCTTGCCGACTGGAGTGTAGCGGAGTGTACACGCAAAAAGCTGGATGCAACGGCCGAAAATCGGCGCCGTGTTCTCGGTCCCTTGTGCTTAACGCCACGCTACTGTCTGATGAGTTCGTCGGAATACCGCAAAGTGTGTGACCGCGTCGAACTGTTGAATCCCGTGGAGACATCTTTGGTTGGTGATGCTATTGAAGGTAATTCAATATTCTCGTTTCAAATATTCCGGGCCACTCGCGGGAACAAATTCATTCGATTGGTTAGTGGAGGTACGTACAAAACCGAGAAAGTCCTTAGTCAGTAAGACCAAAAAGACTGGTGAGCTACAAGGGACATGATCTTATATGACCAACGTTTTATTACCCCAACAGATATATTTCCAGGGTAACCGATGTGAATATGAAATCAAAGTTTATTTTCCAAAATTTCGCCTTTTTAGCATTATCTCTTTTTATGTTGGTACACTTATCCTAAAGTTTCACTAATTTCATGGTGACATGATGTTCTCAAAACTACCCAGTAGTTTTCTAATCAGCTCCATCATTTGTTGTCGGCATCTTTCTCTCCAGCCATTTTTAATGTTCACAGATATGTAGAATAATTATTCATGTCGAACAATTGCCGTTCTATTCCGTTCTCGTGCACTTCCACCTTCGCCTACTACTTACAGAAGTTACTCTTGCTTCATTCTTTCGACGAATCCCCTGTAGTCGGCAAGGAAGTGTGGCCTTTGGTGTTTATCGTGTGACTCTTACGAGTATTAATTTTGTTCCAATTAAAACTAGTAAAGAAGCTAAAGTCAGGCATGGTCGACTATATTATTTCCAGCACTTCCCGATGTGTAGCCGTTATCACTGTATCAAAAATGGGCCTGTATTGGTTGTTTGTCTATCGTTATATACTATACAAAATTTGATCAAAATCGAAAATTAAATGGGTGTTCTAGAGCGGTATGTCGGTATGTAAATAGGAAGGGACCTTTGTACTGGGAATATTTCAAAACGCGAATCAATATAAACCATCCTTATCTGAGTTGGTAACTATTCGATCGTAATGAGCTGTTCAGCTTTCATAGTCAAAGAAACTTACATCTGCCATATTTTATGAAGAGTGGACAACAATTGCGACCTGTAATTATGCCTTAGATGGACAGCAGATGGTCGGACGGAGAGACATCGTCAAATCGAATCAGCTGGTCTTAAATACTTTTGGTAGATGCAAACATTTGCCATGAAACTCACTTTCAATTTCATGTTTCACAGAGTAGTGAATGTCTCGAGGAGATCCCTATGTATTTTTACAAAGAATCTAATTTTGCGTGTTGCACCATACATAATGGTAGAAGTAAACTTTACTTTTCAATTAAAAAAATCAAACAAAAAATTAACTATAAGTAGTAATCCTGTGATCAAAAAATTCGCATATCAACTAAACAATTCGTACGTTGTTAATCGAAAATATTTTCGATTTTAGTCGTCTAACAAATTCACATATTTACAACAAATTTGTATGCCGTTTAACTAAAAAATACCGTTATGAAGTGTTTAAACAAATTTGCATAGTATCTACAAAAAAAAATTTAAAATTGAAATTGAATGTTCAGCGGCTACACACTTAAGGTTAGGCAGTTTCGCATTTAAAGAGAACTGCGTGCAGTAGAGTTTTCCACCGAACACACTTATTTTCTGTGCAGGAATCTTATCTTTCTGTCGCCTTTCTTGCCAAGTGCTGTACCGTCGGCAAAAGCGACCCACCTGTTTTTAAGCTATTCGCTGTGATTACCCTATCTGTAGTAGAAAGGGCGCATTTAATCGCCCTTGTTTGGTTCGGGGTTGGTTTCTTTAACTGCATCGTCGTCAGCTATTATGCTGGATAAATGTGTAATCCCGAACCTCAATGTACTAGACGAATTTGCAATTAAACTTTTATTCGTCTTTTCGTACACTTTACGTACGAGTTTAGCCTCCAAAACTTCCGGTATCGTTTCAGCACAGATAACGTCACCATAGACGCGACAGTCGCCTTGTGTGCTACAATCCTAGCTTTTGGTAGCCACTTTACAGTCTATTAATTCCATACTTGCTGATTTTGGCAACCAATGTTTTTTTTATTTGTCAAAGGGAATCAACCCAGTGTTGTCATTGAGCGTTGCTACAATCAGGTGGGTTAAGACTCATTTGGATCAGTCGAGATAACTTCGTGGATAAGGAAGGGCTGTTTGTTGCGAATGGGACATCGCGATCAGGCATCTAAAACGTATTTAGTAGCATTTAATCAAGTGCGCACTAGGCAGTAGGAATTTTCGTACGGGTTTCGCTCTAGAGGGATGTCTTCCGTCAAATACAATGTTATTGATTTGATTTCTAGTCTGTTCCAATTACACTGTGGAACATTTTTGGGGTTATTGTCTGGGGGGTGAGAAATTCCAAGTCAGGGTGATGGTACTAGGTCAGTATATTAAAACCATCAAAGGGTTTTGCGTTCGTATGTGCCAGTTTTTTTTTATGACCTTTTACATTTTTTCCTTATCTTGATGTTTTTTCGCTTAGTTGTAAAATGTTGGCAAAAACGTAGTTTGACATAACTCGAGAACGACTAGTTCGATTTTGCTGAAATAAATTGAGAAAAATTAATAATTACATTTTCTTTAATCCATTAATATACTGTTTCTCTACCAAATCAACATTTTTGCAATTAGAAATAAATTTATGAAGAAAATTTTGCCAAAAAAAAATTTTTTTTTTAAAACATATAAATCCCAAACGGAAAAACGTGTAGAGTCTTATAACTTTCACGTAAAGTCACATAACCTATAAACAAAATGCGACATAGATCATAGAAATCGATTAACGCGTTCTGCTTTTATTTACAATTAAGTGAAGGTATGACATTTTGAATAAAAGCAGAACGTCTGGCACATACGAACGCAAAACCCTTTGAGGGTTTGAATATACTTACCTAGTACCATCACCCTGACTTGGAATTTCTCACCCCCCAGATTGGCTGTTGTACTGTGTTACTGACAGCTTCATAAAAAATATCTTTTTTGCGGTTGTAAAATCGTTAGCCTTTATACATTATCATTCCAAAGACGTTCTGTAATCGAGCCAAATGTTAGTTTCAGCCGTACATAATACATATCTTTCGCCTCTTCGCATTTCTGTTCTCTCTGAACCAATCGGCCACTCAGTCTTCAAGGCGCCTGGTCTTACAAGAGTTAGTAAATTTGAAGAGCACATCTGCAAACCATAGTTCTCAAAACATTGGAGGTAGTCGTCAACATGTTAGGTAGTCTAAAACAGTTCTTCTGATTCAGTCAATTGAACCGACCAGTAACTTAAACATCCCGCAGGTCGGATGGTCTGTTTTTTAAAATTTTCACATCACTTCTTTGAAAGTGTTTTATATCAAAACATGGACCAATATCAATAGAGTTCGCCCTTGGTCCACAAGTAACCAATGTTCATCGAAATCGGTATAATTTCGTCCTGTATTTATTTATAACTATAGATGGACAGACGGACGCCACTCAACAGAATCAAATAGTAATTCTAAATCGATCAGTATACTCAACAAGGGGTCTATCTCCATTCCTTTCGGAAGTCATAAATCGTGTCACCGTGTGGTGGAAGTGTATAAAAGGCAACAGATACGAAAATGCGGAAAATGTATCAAATACGCCCAAAATAATTTGTTTGATTGGTTATAAGGAAAGGTGTGTTCTCTAAAATGTGAACATCACTTCTTGAGAAGTGCTTTGGATGCTATTTTTATTACTACCATTACTTCTAAGGATAAAGGTAAACATATCGGTGTTAGTGGGAGATGAACCACGACCTCTAGATTCGTATACCAAAACATTTGCTGTCCTTGCCATGAGTAATGGCCAGCTAAATCGCATAAAGACTGTGATATGGCAACACGCAACTTAGACGTAATCATGTTCACAACGTGCACAAATAATTATTTTTGAAACGTTTGTAAGACTTGATTTTTTACTTTTTTTTAAAAAAGTATTATAACATATTATGTTATATATTTAAAAAAAAGCATAATTTTGCAAAAAAAAAAATAAAATGGTAACCCATATCGGACTTGAACCGAAGGCCTTTTTTAATTGTGGGTGCGAACGTTTTAATTTAACCTTCTTTAGCAAAAAGTGCTTCTTAAGAAGCAGATCTAAATAAGTTCCTCATAATTAAATTTAATGCGAATTGGATGGCATAAAATCCAATCGCATCCTTTAAAAGTTAATAAAAATCGATTCCCTGGATCTAACATGCTTACCCCTCAACGAACATACGAATATAAATAAATGCAAAATATTTTGGAATATATTGTTTTAGAGGAAAAGTTATGTAAAGGGTGCTTACATTTTAAGGGTCGATGCTGAATGTGAACCACACCTAAACGTCAAGTTTTTTTCTGCTCTACGTTTGGTATTTCTCGATTTTAGACTAAATAAATTTGAACCATGGAAAGATACACAAGCGAGCAACGCGTTTAAGTTATTCAGGCTTGTTATGCAATTGAAAATCAATTTTCGAAGAAAATCATCTTTAGTTATCTTTAGTGGATTTGTCAATAAGCAGAATTGCCGCATTTGGGCGAATGATAATCCAAGACTAATTGTCGAAAAAACAATGCACCTACAAAGAGTGACTGTTTGGTGCGGTTTATGGGCTGGCGTTATCAACGGGCCGTATTTTTCTAAAATGATGCGGGTGAGGCAGTTATTGTGAATGGAGTTCGCTATCGTAACTTGTTATGGCCAGAATTGGAAGATATGGATATGGACGATTTGTGGACGGTACCACTTGCCACGCAGCTAACGAAATTGCGCGACAAATAAACATCGGCCCGTACAATTTAACATCCCTTTACATGCTCGGCTAGGACGTTCGTGTCGTACTGCTTTGGAGTAAAAGAGAGTTTCAGAACTACGAATACGAGTAAAACAAATTTTACTTCTTTTTACTCGAAGAATTTGGCTGTTTAATTTTTTAGTTTTAAAACATATTGTTTATTTATGACACTTGTTAATTTTACAAGTATATTCCTGTACTTGCTTTGCACTTCTTCTTTTAGAGAACTTTTGTAAAAACTCTCTTTTACTAATCAAAAGATACCGACCTATTATAATGTTTTTTCTAATAACTATTATTCATCTCTGTCATATGAATAAAGAGATACACCACCACTCATATGCAAATTAAATATTTCGCCCTCATATGTTACCCATGCAAGCTGATGACTAGATGACCATAAATATAAGATATCGAACTACGTTGACCTTTATTATGAAGCACATTTATAATATTATGAATATCACGTCATTACCAATTCTACAATGTTAACATCAAGCTCGTCCGATGTGAATGACTTGCTAGTGTAGATAAAGGAATTTTCCCATCAATGTTGTCAAACTCTGACCACAGGACGTTGATTTACATTGCTATATGCCAAAGACCGTTCTTTGTTCACCTATGTTCGTCCGGTTTTAACTCTTGCGTCAGCATAATCTTATACGGATTCCAACTCCAACCACAAAAAAAGACGGTTTGATTTTCTGGCGATGACTAATTGATGTGGCTATGTTTTCATTACTGAATATTCGGCTTAATAAAATTTGACTAATCCTATTAGCATGAAACTAAAGGGTTTCCTAGATCCCAAATAAGGTAGTTTAAAATCACGTACTCGAAATTCCAATCTTCCAATTTCTTCTTTTTTTATTCTTTTTACAGCATCTTTAGCTTTTGAAAATTTTTTTCAATCTTTAAAAATTTCAGTCCCCAAAAAATTGTGGTCCAGAGTTAATTTCCCATGTTTTTTCTCTGTTGCGGAATGATTAAAAATCAAACGAAGTACAGTCAAAGATCGTCAATTTGATAAACGAGTATTTTGTAATTCTTAATTCTTCTTGATATAATTGACATGTAAGTTGGTACAAAACAGTTGCTGTGTATTTATCAGGTTAATAAGGTAGCATGACAATGGCCAAACACATTTGGTTTTTGTTTTGTAAGTATAAAAAAACATAACCACATAATAAGAGGTTCTCATCGACGTATTCAAATTAGGTGATAGTTACATTTTACACATTTTAAAAAAGGAAGAGTGCAGCGTCTTTGTATTTCATTTTATTAAAATATCTAGTTTTTTTATTGTCTGGTTGTGACGAATTCGCCGATGAATCCTCTTGTTGTTCAAGTCTCTTTGGTGCATACACTCGTACGAAGAAACAATGTTGCCATTTTACTCACAATTCTGACCAATGTTGCCAGATTACCATATTGCAAATTAACTAGGTAACTAAGCTAGTTTCCTCAAAATAACACGGAAAATATGCAACATAAAGTTGACATTTCGCAGACGAACCCAGAACAACTTTGTTAGCATTTTTCCGCCGTCAGATCGGAGTCGATTTTTTGCGTTTTGAGAGTTGTTTGTCCGAAAATAAAACTTAGTCCTAGGCTTTAGTTAGGATCATTCTAACAGATTGGCTTATCTAAAATCCCCATACGTGAATTTTCGAAATTTTTGCACATAGAGTATTTTTACACAACAATAGATGTTTTTGCAAACGAAGTTTTAAGTCTTTACTGGCATTACTTTTCCTCACCCATAAGACAAACAGCAATAAAAGTCTGATAAATTTGGCCTTAAGTGTTCACTCTTAACCATTATAGGAACATGATCAATAAAAGAGTATATTTTCATTTTGAAAACAATTAGGATTAGAATCAGTTTTATCCGATTTGTGCAAAAGATAGCACACTGTTGACATTAGAAAATATAATCTCGATTGTTGCTGCCAGTTTGACAGTTACCACAATTATGTATGCAGAACTGCGAAACGGCCATTAGCTATCGCTCCATGACACGCTCACTGTTTAAGAGTACCTCAAGGGCCTGAACCAACATTTTGACTCTAAAAAAATTCACACAATTTGAGTTATGACCTTTCTTTTGAAAAAGTGCGGATATTGACTAAATCACATTTGTATATATTTTTTGTCCATTTTAGGTAAAAAATTGAAGAATTTAACGGCGGAGCAGAGTCAATTATTAGAGAGGTTTCGTGCACCGCGACCGGAATTTGCCAAAATGCCAATAAACCTGAGCGATCGAAGTAACCCGAAAAACTACCCCAAGAAAATGAGGCGCGCTGAAAAAGGTGTCACCGAAGAAGGCTGCTGGGAGAATTTCGGCTTGAATTGTCTGGCAGTCTTTGCGTGCATCTTCGATTGAGCCTAGTGGCACTTCTTATCCTAGCGCTCGCTCACCGATGTAGGATAGATGGCGCATTGAAGTACTCCCGACTTGCACTATATTTACAGTTACTTACTAATTATGACCATTGTCCTTGTTGTCGCTGTGATCGCTGATCGTCACCATCATTCGTGCCAACTGCAGTACATTTTTTATGGTCAGTACTACTGCTATGGACACGTTAATTGGGCTACATCCATTTGTTTGTCATCTGATTTCGGCCTTGGGGTTATGTTCGCATTTACCAACACAGAAGTCGCGAATAGCAAATGAATACACTCATGCAAATACCAACAAAGCATACATGCATGTGTTCGGGTGTCCCATCTAATTATTATGTTTACCTTAGGCTTAACTTTTATTTTAGATGAAAATTAGTTACATTCACACAAACACACTCACACACCTATACAACATATTATGTACTTATAAAAATTCGAGTATATGTGAACGTACAAACAAAGTGTATTTTGTATTTACCTAAACTTTGTATTCAGCCCAGAGACAAAGAGCTGCCAGAATCAGTAGCTATCGCTAATCGCTGATTCTGATGTCGGCCTACTTTGAAGCTGTTTTGTGTACTCCACCCGTGCCCGGACGGGTCTGTAAACACACACAACTAGCACGCATACAAACTATATTTTCGATATGATTTTTGTTAAATGTTTGACATGCATCGTTGAGATGCTGCCTTCCCAGTCACCAGCCTTTTTTATTTATTTTTTTAGTAAAATTTGTTACTTACACACACACATATATTCATACATACCTAATTAGCCAAGCAAGTATTGTTATTGCATTTTGTTACCTTTATTTTGAGAAAGAGAAAGAGAGAGAATATATTTGTAATGTTTTCGAATGTGCTGTTAAGAAGGATTAAGAAGAGAAGAACCAAATATCAGCTCATACACACACACTTATATACAAACACATGCACACCTAGCACTGGCTGAATTGCAAAAGGACATAAAACAGTATAAACAAACACATATCTGTGCGGTTATGTAAAAACGACTTTTTCCGACAATTTTCCAACTTGTTTGAATAGCGTTACTAAGTTAGTCTGGAGAGAAAAGAGATAGGAAAATAAGCCGAAGTGCTTTTGTAGAGTCCCCATATGAAAGGATTGTATCACTGACTTTATATTGGCCGCGTTATAATGATAACTCGCTAACGCGATTATTTTGTATCATTGTGAAAAATATAAAAATGATTTTGCTTAGAGAAAACTATAGACAATTTGCGTTAAAATCCGTTTGTTTTAAAAATATAACATTTTTGACAATAAAGTTATTCAAGAATAAAATAAAGCGAGCTCGGTAATTGCTTGCCTATAGTATTTCTTGAATAACTTTTTTCTACAAATTAAAAACTAAACGTTTTATAATACATAAAGCTGATCCGTTTTTGAATAAAAAGAGATTTAAAAAATTGCTTGTAAAGTTTCGAAGTTATGGCCTAAGCAACGACATACTCGTTAAATAAGCGAGTACCAATAGAACACGTAGTTATCATTCAAAATATAAAATGTAGGCATTTTTCGTCTGAAGGCGTTTGTAGTTGGAAGAAATTTTTACTGGATTTAGAATAAAGCAATGATAAGGTTTGGCAAACAAATTCATTTCATTTAACCAAAATTTTATATATTAAAACTTCTAAAAAAAATTCAGCTTAAGACATTTTCATCGTATTTCTAGTAGGTACAACTTATATTTTAGTATGGAAACCACTAGATAGTTAATGTCAATAAATATTTCAATGTAAATGAAGAAATGATTAAGAGATTCTACTGTTCGCAGCGTCCATCTAAACTAATTACCAATTTCATCTTAAAAAATGGCGCTGTGCTAAGACGCGAGAACCGCCAACTCCGAAAATCGAGTTGCTGTCTTAAAGTTTATTTATCTTAACGAATGAATCTTAAATTAACTAAACATATCTTTACGAAGATTTGCCAGTGACGGCAACAGCGCTATTATGTTTGCTGATTAATAAAAGGTCACTGAAAGTGTAAATTTGTCAGATACCAGATTGTTGACGGGCATTTAATATACGAGTATAATAAATTTAATATTTCTACTGGAATCAAAATAACAACTGATCAAACTAAAAAACTAAAACTGGCAGCGATAATCGTGTTTTAACAGTCTGTTTTTATAAAACGAATTCGACTGAGACGAAGTGGATACAAACTGTAAGTAGACAAATGAAAATTACTTTGGGTTTTTATAAATCACACGAATTCTTTCGTTTACACATTAAAAAATTCCATTAGAAAAATTTTTGAATTTAAATTTGGAATGGTAAATTCGTGTGACAAAAATCCAAATACAATTTTCGTTCGTTGTATAAAAAAACGATCGAGACGTTCGAATTATATAGACAGGGGGATAATTTCTAATTAAAAAATTACGTTGATTAACCTTTTATTGTGAACTCACAACTAAAACCACATATATTCCGCATTGGAAGCGTGGGATCAAACATGTTTGGAGGACATCGAAAAGAGCAAATACTTACTAACTAACGATAAAAAAAGTGCATGGTTCTACCTGTTGGACCCCCCATATTTTTTACCAACCAAGCAACCCAAATTAGTCACCACAGTGTGTGATGTATAAAGTAGCAGGACAATTCTCTGCCTCACAACTGCTGTGTTAGACAATACAGAGCAAATGCGGCAGCCACTTTGTCGATATATTTTGCACACTAAAGTTTACGAATCTACTGATCTTTCGAACGTCGCAAAACTTTACTTCCTGATTGGCCAACTGCACTTTACAAGTTTTCGATATTTTAATTGGCCAAGCAGTAGTAAGCTGGCTGAGCTTTTTTATATAATTTCGGCATCGAAAACACTGTGATACAATCGCGGCCCATTTAAGCTTTTTTGTACATTTTACAAGTATTCCGATCTGTTGCCGTTTATATTCCACAACACACGACGGTGCAGGAGTTATGACTTAGTGCTGCTGTTAAAGAATGGAGATATACCGCCCGATTCAAACGCTTGATTTTATTAAGTGATGTCCGCCAGTCCATCTGTCCATCTATCTATTTAATAAATTTAATATTTAATAAAAGTACAGGTCGCAATTAAGAACTGATTTCGATGAAACTTAGTATGTTGTTCCGGGTTGGGGCAAGGACAAACCCTATTAAAATTGGAGTTTCGATATCATAAAAAGGCTCTGCAGCTCTTAAATTCACCTATTACACCTGATTCCGCCCAAATTTCGCAATTGTATCGTATCAGCCCACATTTTAGAAAATCCCCATCCAAAGTTTAGCAGAGAGCATTGTACTGCAAGTAACCCTGATGAAATTGGACCATATTGGTACATAGCCTTTTTCGATTAAGGATTCGGTCGGTCTTCAAGTCATTAATTATATTATATTTTACTCAAATTTAACATAATAGTATGAGCGATATAACCATTCCTACTGCAGATTGACCATATTGGTCTATCACTTGATACAGCCCCTATTTTACATCCCCGAGCTGAGCATTCTGTATGGCCCAAATAAATAAACAACTTCTTTACCATGGAAATAGACGGTATCGCCAAAAAAGCACTCGGCATTCACGAGGTTTTACACTTAGAATAGCTGCCAAATAAAACATAAAAATAAAGCTAGGTCAAGATTAGCCAGTGGTCATCTAATAGATGGACATCAATCGCACAAGTCGCCGAGGTCTAAAGCGGTTGGGTTTTCCACCTCATACATACAAAAGTGTATCATTTCAATATGCATATTTTTTAGGCAATGCCATAATTTTATACTTTTTTGAAAGCATTAAATCATGTTAACCCAAAGTTTGTTAGTTCATATATCTAATAAATTATTTCATAAAAATTAAGAAGCTATATCGTTGGTTGAAAAGTAACTTTACAAGTAAGATATTAAATCTTTGTACGTGTCATTCGAAGAAGGTTTAAATCAGCAGATCCCAGTAAAAGAGTTGAATTGTGCATAGCTTAACGATTAGAGAAAAGTTCCTCGCGGTTTGAAGTAAGAAAGGAAAGCGCCGAATAAAGATTACAAATAAATATTTCGTGGAAGCGTTGCTAGCGAAACTACTTTGGCTTATTGCAGCACAAGTAAAAACAGCCGATTTCAAACATAACTCGAATTAATCAAAATAAATATATCGGAATGACATCGATTTAAGTCGTTCGCTTTTCATCGCACATCGCACTTTTTTCTTTCCCTGAAGCCATTGAGAAAAATCAAGGGTAGTTACGATCTTTTGCATTTCAGCCAATGGCAAGGCACCACACACACATATAAATGATAATTTGGATATTAGAATAGACATATTTAATAGAACAATTACAAGAACATACATACATACAATGAAACATTTTGTAAATAAAATTCTTATTGAGCTTTCAAACGCTTGTGTTTTCATTGTCATCTGCATTACAAACGCATAGACGGCGATAAAAAGTAAGTATGCCAATTGACTATGCCCGTTCCGTTTAGGTCTTAGAGTCAAAACATGGTGTTCGAGCGGGTCTAGGAGCTATACTCTTTGGACGTAGGTGATTCTTAGGACAAATTCGCCAAGCTTTGAATCCAGACACAAAATTGAACCAGTATAAAATATTTTATCTTATTGGTAAGGTCAAGTTTCGGGACTTTTTAAACCATATATGTGACACGCAAAATAGAAAGGGACCTAAGGGTAAAAACCAGTTTTGTTCAGGAGAGCCATGTTAAAGATTTAAATACGTGTATCTTTGGTGTACCATCACTTTCATAAAACGCGCATATCTCTAGGGGGGACCACTTTTGGGGCATGGGATTGGTCTCATTCTATGCTCAGATGTTGTTCACATCAAAAAAAAAAGTGAAAATTGATTTTTTTACCCTTAGGTCCCTTTCTCTAAGCGCTGTCACATATTGGTTGCATATGGTTGATGTACACTCAGAAAAAAATTAACCCAAAAACAAGTTAAAAAATCTTTTTTTTCCGATTATATAAAAACACTTGAAGAATAAATAATGGAGAGATTCAGAACTGAACAAAGAACCAGAATAATAGAATTTTATTATTTAAATCAAGCAGAAATTCGAACGCTTCAGCCACAAATTTTGAAAGATATTATGAAATATGCTCTAAAACGAGCCCATCATTGCGAAGCTCTAAAACGAGCCCATCATTGCGAAGCTGTAAACGGGTTCATTTAAGTGATATTATTTTTGATTCTTTTTTTAAAAAATTTCCATTTTGTATATTGTATAATCTGAGAAAAAAAATAATAAACGAAAAATATATTAAAGTTTTTAACCCCATGGTAACTTTTGGTCCACCCTGTACTAGGCTGGGCCGTTTTGTAAAGACAAAAAATTTTCGATATTGTACAATCATTTTTTTTGATAGCTTTTGGCATGAGGAAAAGAAAGTTCCACTACGACATAACGAAAATATCATTTTCGAGACTTCCAAATTTTAACTTTTTACTTTCTTTCAACTTTTATTTTGAAGTTTTTTTTAGTAGGTAATGAAAAAAAATATTTTTTACAATACATAAAAATATACATTGCCACATAAAATACAAAATAACATTTGAGTGCGTGAGAATAGAAATACGACTGATTCATTTCTCTTTATGTGACAACGCATAGAGAAAGGGACCTAAGGGTAAAAAAATCAATTTAATTTTATTTTTTTGATGTGGACAACATCTGAGCATCGAATTAGACCGATCTTATGCCCCAAAAGTGTTCCCTCCCAGAGATATGCGCGTTTTATGAAAGTGAAGTCGACAATTCTAACCGCAAATAGAAAGGGAACTCATCTTTAAAATGACTCTCCTGCACAAAACTGGCTTTTATGACCTACTAAAAAACTTAAAAATTAAATTAAAAAAGTCAAAAAATTTAAATTTGGCCCCTTTTTGATATGTCGTAGTGGAACTTTTTTTCCTCATGCCAAACAAAAGCTATCGAAAAAACGATGGAACATTATCGATTGCTAAATCGACTGACTAATATATACTCTTTACCGTCCATATCTCAGTTAAAACTTGAAAGTGACTCCATATTAAGATTCGTAGCAAAATTTGCTTAAATTTGTGACCCTGCGAGACGTTTTTTAGGCCACATGAGTCAAAAAGTCCAGCAATAGTACCCATTTTTACGATTGTTCGTCGACAAACAACTATGATTTTTTAAGAAAATACTCAAAATAGTGTACTTTATGCCGAGGTACGTTTAGGTCTTAAATGGGAAACTTTTCCCCCTGTTCCGATTTCGCTTATTTACAATCCCTCATGCAAAAGGATCCTAGGTTGATTCGTTTGACCACTTTCTTAAAAAATATAAAAAAACAAACAAAATTTACGTCGAACTTTGTCCAATTGAATTAAACCCAAGGAAATATTAACTTCCTACGGCTCTAACATTTTTCATCTTTGTACTTAGTATATTTCTGCTTAAAATATGGGCATTACTTGAACAAATTTTTAGTTTAAAATAATTTACTTTAAAAATGTTGTTCTTTAAAAAGTATTACAAATTTTTACATTTCTAACTATTTGAATTTAGATCTGTCTGGAATTGAAACTAATACGAGTATATATATTTTGATTGTTGTAAGTTTTTTTTTAAAAAATCCTAGTCCTATGCTATTTTATTTTTGTACAATATTTGCCATATTGACTTACGTGTTTATTGTATTAAGAGGAAATTTCCATTCGCTTGATGGAAAAAATTAAGAATTTACTCTAATAGAATAATTAAGTAAAAAAATATCCATAAATTGGACTTTCAACCGCATTTGGAGAAGGCTCGGGAAGAATGCAGTTATTTTAAGAGATAATTAAGTAAATTTAGTATAGCAAGTTTAATTTCTTCCATGTTTCGACGACTTCAATTTAATATATACCCGCAAGATGCATATAGTCGTAGTACACAGATACATGAGGTTCTACGTGGGTTTTAAGAGGCTTTATTACTTCCATATCAATAAGAAATCAGTTATAAAATTTATATTTTTGTTATGAATGGTTTTATAAAGAGTACAAATATGACATTATCTTTAAAATCATAGAGAAAGGGACCTAAGGGTAAAAAAAAAATCAATTTTCACTTTTTTTTTGATGTGGACAACATCTGAGTATCGAATGAGACCCATACCCCAAAAGTGTTCCCTCCCAGAGATATGCGCGTTTTATGAAAGTGATGGTACACCAAAGCTACACGTATATAAATCTTTAAAATGGCTCTCCTGAACAAAACTGGTTTTTACCCTTAGGCCCCTTTCTATATTGCGCGTCACATATAAAGCTGAAACCTTATATTAAAGCTCACCATGAAAGATCGATTAAGTTTGGAATTCGGTTCAGTAAACAATATTGTACCTCTTAACAACAATTTAAATTTTAAGTTATTTTCTTTTTACTTTAATGAAGAAACTTTTCTTAAGCGCCGCTAAAGCGATACTTTCAAACCATTGTGAAAAAACCTCATTTTTATACCTTCATCGTAGGATATAGAGTGTATTCACTTTGTCATTCCTTTTGCAACACATCGAAATATTGGTCGAAGATCCGTAAATTGCCGTAAAATTCTACGATGATCTTGCCATGTCCGCCTGGCTGTGAGAAGCAACTTCAAACTACTGGTCGCAATATTGAAGCTAGGTGGCTGAAGTTTTCGGTCAAGAGCTAAATATTTCACACTTAGAATGACTGGATCAACCTCTGAAAAATCAAAATACTTTAATTTAAAAACGAACATATGATATTGACATGGTCTTAAATATTTTCCAGCGGAAAATTGGGATATGGCCAAACTAATACAGCAGAGCCACGCCACTTAAAACAAATCGGATTTACGACTGATATAATGGGTCGATTGTTGTAAAATTTAACAGAATAAAAGCAAAGACTAGGCAATGATTATATACTATGTAATGGTAAAATTGGACAAGAGGGCGTGGAGCCGCCCACAGAATCCTGAACTTTAAAAGAATATATGTCATGAACTAATAGAGAAAATGGCTTTCTGGTGACATGCGCATTCTCAAATCGAGAACTCAAGCAAAAGAATTTGGAACTTGTTCACCGCGAAGCTAATTAAATCAGTACATTTATCTAAATATATTTTGTTCCTTTAGGCAGTTTTATTCTCAATAAGGATCACGATATCAGTTTGTACCATACTGTAATTTTCTTTTGAAGATAGTTGGGAAGTCATTTAAAATAATTTTCCTTTTTGTTACTTAATACGTTTTTGCCTTCGTCATTTGTACATATTGAATTTGAGTAAATAAAATGTAATATAAAACTATTGTCCTAATGATTGCAATAAATGAAATGAAATGGAACTTCCATTGAAAACTTTGACATTTTTTAGCATAAGTTCACTCTGAGCGTTTTGTCATTTGAGGACGAATTGTTTTGTTTACAGTGTGTAGAAAAAAACTCTGTTAAAAAATGGAATTATCCCGTGAACATTTTCGTGCTATGATTTTTTACGATTTTCGGCTTGGGTTATGGAGACAAGAGTGTTTAAATCAACTTGTTTTGACTTTTCGCGATGAAGCACCATCAAAAACCACCGTTAATCGCTGGTACCAAGAGTTCAGTCTCGGGCGCCGTTCGCTCCAGGATGAATTTCTCGAAGGACGTCCAACTTCGTTCACTTGGCCAGGAACCATCGATGCCATGGGTGAACTGATTAAGCAAGACCGACACGTGACATACCGTAAGATTGAGGCATCCTTGGGCATTAGTATGACAAGCAACAATAGGATATTGCATGTTCATTTGGCAGTGAAAAAAAATTGTTTTCGTTAGATCCCACATAATTTGACGAATGCTCAAAAAAGGATCGTATGGATTGGTGCAGAGAGCTGTTGAACAATATAACTCCGGTAGCTCAAAGGCAGTGTATAACATTGTCACTGGTGACGAATCATGGATCTATGCATATGAATCCGAAACAAAACAGCAATCGACCGTATGTTGATCGTGGAAGAAGTACATCGAAGCAAATGATTGTGTTTTTTCGGTATAACCGGCCATGTTGCCACAGTGCCATCGATGCCATGGGTGAACTGATTAAGCAAGACCGACACGTGACATACCGTAAGATTGAGGCATCCTTGGGCATTAGTATGACAAGCAACAATAGGATATTGCATGTTCATTTGGCAGTGAAAAAAAATTGTTTTCGTTAGATCCCACATAATTTGACGAATGCTCAAAAAAGGATCGTATGGATTGGTGCAGAGAGCTGTTGAACAATATAACTCCGGTAGCTCAAAGGCAGTGTATAACATTGTCACTGGTGACGAATCATGGATCTATGCATATGAATCCGAAACAAAACAGCAATCGACCGTATGTTGATCGTGGAAGAAGTACATCGAAGCAAATGATTGTGTTTTTTCGGTATAACCGGCCATGTTGCCACAGTGCCTTTAATGGAACGTAGGACGGTCAATTCTAGGTGGTATACAACCATCTGTTAGTCAACAGTCAACAGAGGACGGATCATGTTGCATCACGACAATGCAAGCTCTCACACATCAGCTGAAACGATGAGCTATTTGACCACTCAAGATGTCGAATTGATGGGCCATCCACCGTACAGCCCTGATTTGGCACCCAATGACTTCTTCTTATTCCCTAGCACCAAGAAAAAATGCGTGGTCAACGTTTTTCATCGCTCAAAGCAGCTGTTGATGCGTTCAAAAATCATGTTTTGGAGGTGTCTCATTCCGAGTGCAAAAAGGTGCTTCGAAAATTGGTTTTTGCGCATGCAAAAGTGTATTGATCTTCAAGGAGAATATTTTGAAAAACAGTAAAACCATTTCCAATGACAAATTATTGTGTTTTTATTGCCGGACCCGAAATATAAATAGCAACCCTCGTATAACATACGGACATATAACCAATGTACGCGGATGTGATGGCTTAAAACCTTTCTTAAAGAATGCTAAGCAAAGGGAAATATGTATAGTAGATACAGTGAGTAAAAAACTTAAATCAAAAATATGTAAAAATAATATGAAAAGTATAAGGTAGACCTTTAGTTATCGAAACTTAACCTAAAACACCACAAATGAAAGTTGATCTCTAGCTTGTTAGCGTAGGCTGAACCAAGAAGCAACGGTTGATCGATGCCGTAGCAACCAAGACGCTTTAACGCAACGGTTAATCGATGATGAACTTTCGCGAAGAGACGATCCAGTCGCAAATTCTTAATTTCAAAAGAAATTAAATATATTACAGATTTGTCTTGTCAATTGTTTTTACAATTGTCATCGTGGTTATTTCCGTCATACTGTCCATACTTCCGTTGTTACAATTTTATACGGAATGTGGCCCGATTTTGCCACAATTGTGTAAAAATTTATATTCCCACTTTCTCAATCTAAATTTTTTCTAACATTGATGCCATCTACATGTCAATCATGACGCACTAACTGTAACACTAACGTCATCTATATGTGACTCCGCGTGTAATGTTTGTAAACTTAATATGGTTGTGGCCACCCTGTACTTTATATATTTGTCACCTTGTGCTTTAAATATATTTGGGCATTCGATATTGAAGCATACATTTAGGCACGCAGTTAATACATCTAATTCAATTCAAAGAGTATATGTGACGCGCAAAAAAGAAACGGACCTAAGGGTAAAAACCAGTTTTGTTCAGGAGGGCCATTTTAAAGATTTAAATACGTGTATCTTTGGTGTACCATCACTTTCATAAAACGCGCATACCTCTGGGAGGGAACACTTTGGGGGCATGGGATCGGTCTCATTCGATGCTCACAAAGAGTATATATGTGACAGCGCATAGAAAAGGGGACCTAAGGGTAAAAATAATCTTTTTTTTTGATGAGGACAACATCTGAGCATCGTATGACCCTTAGGTCCCTTTCTATTTTGGGCGTCACATACTCTTTGGCGATGGCCATAAAGAACCACAACAACAACAACAACCATTAGCAAAACTTATGAATGAAATTGTAAAGCACCAGGCGCACAGATCACACGGCATTTGGTCACCAGTTTAGTTTTTTATTTGTTTCGTTGTTTGAATGTACAATCGTACGTACATACAGATGGATATATAGGAAAGCCACTAGTGCAAGTAAACAATACGTGTGTACGTAAGTGTATTGGTGTACAAGTAGTGGTTGCGCAAGGAAATTGCTCTGCTCGCACACACTAACACTAAGGAGTGTGTGCGCAGAGGAATGTGACACTCGTACAAAAGGACAGAAATCTGTACGAGTAGAAATAGGAAACAATTTTGAATGTTTGTTTGTACATGCGAGTATGTTTATTTCGTTTTTGATTTCGCTTGTATATTTTATGTGAGCCTGCTAATATGATTTGTTCACATCATGAGAAAAGCCCTCTTTTGGGACTTTGCCGAAAAACCACGTCATCCAGTACATATGTACGTACATACAAACAACATGAAAATCGTCATTAAATGGCAATTAACCCTCATCCACTCCAAATACGAGTAGGTCTACACACAAAGGAAGTTTTTTTCCCAGCTAACCAAACGTTCAGAATTCGGTCAGAATTCTGTAAGACAATCGGCAAAATGTTTCGAGAGGGTTGACACGAATTCTGAACTATTTCTCTAAGGGAATTCTGATGTTTTTGACGACATTTCGAACCGATTTCTGAACGACGTCGGTCAGAATTTGATTGTGATGGGCTAATGTCTTGGTAAATTCTGAATGTAAACAAACAAAAAACAAGAATTTGATATATAAAAAAAACCTCAGCCAAACAGTTAAGAATTCATTCAGAAATAGTTTCGACATGTCTGAACACAATGACTGTAAAATTTGATGCAAATAACAAAATTTTAAATTTATAGAGTTCAGAATTCGTTGTGAGTTCGTTAAGAGGAATCTGAACAAAAAATTAGTAAAAAAACTCACAGGCAAGTCTATCAGAATTCGGGCCGAATTCGTTCAAATATTTCGGAACATAATAAATTAAAAATCCTCAGACAAATTGAACAGAATTCGTAACGATTTCGTTAAGAATTCTCGATAGAGTTCAGAATTATCTGATATCAAAAATTTTCGGCAAATTTGGTTTACTGGGTTGTTTTTATGTATGTGTATGTACGCTTACAGAAACTTCTTTAAAATTTCAATTTATATTTAAACAACACAAACTCTTATTGATATGTATGTATGTATTCAATAACACGTGATTCCCTTCAGTATTTACCAAAAATACAATTTTTGTATTTTTGGTAAATACTGAATTTTGGCAACATGGTGAAATCAACTTCAAAACATTAACAAATTATCAATTTTGGTTCTTATTTTTCCCCCTCCCCCATAATACTATATACATACATACAAATATTTTGAATGAATACACCATCTGTTTTTCCTTTTGGCCCAGCAACTTATGAGTTTGTGTGTATGTATGTCAACAAACGCTTTCAAATTTCAACAACAATATTTGCGAAAACTTCTATAATTCAAAACTATTACAACAACAAACCAAACTCTCAAGGAAGCGTATGTATGTATGTTTGTATTCAAAAACCTGTTTTCCCTCCTCTTACTTCTCACCATTCCCCTCTACAACAAGAATATTTTTTCAGTCTTTGAATTTTTTGTGTAAATTTGAAAATATGCTAAATTCTAAAAACAATTTGTAGAAATTCACAAACTGAAGGAAAGTCACATCTTTTACCTTTGCGCTTGGTAATTTAAATTTCTAACGTCTTTGCAAAAAAGTTTTTTCATTAACTAAGGCAAACAAAAAAAGAAAAATAAAACAAATTTTGTGGAAGTTAGTTAATAGATTTTAAAACAACAACAATACAGACAAACTCATTATGTTATGTTTGTTTTCCCCCATCTCTTCACCCTTTATCACTGTCAATTACGGCAAATTTTTCATTATTTGTGGAAATTTGGCATTAATTAAGTTTCTAAAACCAATTTATAAAAATTTAAAAATTATCAATTTTTCAGTTTAGAAATTTCTATGTTGCCAAATTTCCACCAAAAATCAAATATTGAAACATTTGATGGAATTAACAACGATGAGGAGTGAGGAGTTGGGGGAAAGGGGTGAGTTTGTTGAAAACATACATATCAATATGAGTTTGTACTGTTGTTTTGAAATCTAGAAACTTTTTCAAAATTTGTTTCATTTTTCTTTCTTTCTGCCTTGGTTAATAAATTAATGTAGACACGTTTTCGCAAAGACGTTAGAAATTCAGACGCCAAGCAAATAAAGATGTTACTTTCATTCAATTTGTAAATTTCTACAAATTTTCTTTAGAATTTGCATGTTTTCAAATTTCCAAAAAAAAATTCTGACTGAAAAAATATTGTTGTTTGGAAGAGGTGAGGAGTAAGGGGAGGGAAAACAGGCTTTTAAATACAAATATGCGTTTAATTGAGAGTTGGGGTGGATGGGAGTTGATTGTCATTTAAAGACGATTTTCATCTTGTTGGCGGGTAGAGGGAATGGGGGTATGTAGGGGATGACGTGTTTTTTCGGCAAAGGCGCCAAAAGACCGTTTTTCTCATGATGTCAACAAATCATATTCCCAGGCTCACATAAAATAAACAAGCCAAATTAAAAACAAAATAAACATATTCGCATGTACTAATATTCAAAAATTTTTTTTTATTTCTACAGATTTTCTGTCCTTTCCCAGCTAACCAACCGTTCAGACTTCGGTCAGAATTCTTACCGAGTTCATAACGGCAAACATATGAGAGGGTTGACACGAATTATGAACTACTTCTCTGAGGGAATTCTGATGTTTTTGCCGACATTTCGAAACGATTTCTGACCGAATTCTGAACTGTAGTCTTGGGAGATTTGATTTCTCGGAACGAATTCGAAACGACTTCGGTCAGAATTCTGGCATTAAGTCTTATTTAAATCAGGTCTTATTAAATTCAGATGTTTTTGCCGACATTTCAAACCGAATTCTGAACGAATTCTTGGCTAATTTCTAGGTAAATTCTGAGACTTTGCGTGAGGCTTTCTTTCAAATATGTTACTAGTGTCTCTATTATTTCTGAAAAGAGCGGTTGTTTTAAATATAAATTTGTCTTTATTATTTTTTACATCTGAAATGTGGAAAAATTTAAATTCGTTGCTAGCGTAAATAAATTAAATTAAGCATATATAAAAAGTAATTATAAAATAAATTGCAACTTTGTGCTATATGTTCCACTGTCAGGTCTGTCAAAATAAATTTAAGTATATTTAGAATTAAATTGGGAAACCTATAAACCTACATACCCTTTAGAATTTTTATTACAGTAAGATCTTTTACTGGAATACTTTTATTAACATTCGACCAAGAGAATTGGGAGTCATCCTTAAATAATTTTATAAATTCTCTGAAACAAATTTCCGAACATCGTTGTATAATTGGTTGTTGAATATAGATATCTGAAAAATGTATTGAAAATATTAAGATCGGTTTTAATTAAAAATAATGGGTACTAAAGAGTAAATAATTCTACAGAACAGTCAAAATCATTGTACACTTGTTACAATTCGGAAAAATTTAAAAAAACCTCTATACATATTCATATTATTTACTAGTTTTGAACTCTTTGCTTCGTCGTCCTTTATATCCCGGTCAAAGCTTACGACATAGTCAATAATGGTAGTTGCAAAAAAGACAAGAAAGTTTGCTGCCGACTCAAGTTCATCATTGATATATTTACAACATTTTTAAATGCAATTATTTCTTCGGTAAAATGAGTCAAAATTCTTCTATTATCTTCCTTCAACTTTTTATTGTCTTCTATTGTTGTATTAAAGTCTGCTTGAATATTTGCATTTTGCTCTCTTCGCTTTTCATTTTGCTTCACCAATGTAGATAATAGGTTTTGGATATCTGCAAAGAGTCCATTTGTATTACATGATTAACATTTGACCTTAAATGTTGGTATGATACTTACCATTAAATGTTTTCAATTCTGAATTTAAGATGACATTATCCATAATAGTGTAAACTATTTGAAAGAAATATAAGAAAATCAATACAAAAACCACAAATGTATTGAGGGTTTTGTTACCTTTTGATGTATTTCCTTCCATATTATCGAATAAGTGGTACATATACAATTGACAATTGCAATTTAAGACGTATATTTTTTTTTAATATTTGGTAATGAAATTGGAATTAAATACTACGAAAACTCTTCTTGTGCGGTCTTAAAAATTCCCAATGTTTTTTTTCGCAAATTTAAGACAATATTATTCTGAAAATATTAAAAGTTTTTATTTTGACTTGAACAGTTTTTATTCTGGCCCGAAACCTTTTTGTTGTTTCTTTTTCAGAATTAACTAAAAAATTGGTGAAATTTATTTATTGTTTTGGTTTTTAATTTCTTTACATAAAAGGCAAATGTCATCTGATGTTTTTTTAATTGTTTCTATTTTGTAAAGTGTTTTATTCGCTTTGAAGTAGTTGTCGGGAGAATATATTGTAATCTTTTCGTTACTCGTTTGTATACTATTGTAGGCAAATACTGTAATCCGGTTTGAGATTTGAGCTAAAATATTATTGCCATTTTTAACTCTTTTCTTTAAATAATATAAATAAAAACACTGAAATTATCTAGTGATCCATAGTTTAATACATCTGCATTTAAATGTGTCAAAGAGTGACAATTGCATGTTAGATATTCTTATCCATTCAACTCAGAAACCCCGACAACAAACTCTTTAAGTAGCCTATATGCTTAAGGGTTATATTGTACACAAAGATTTTTAGCGCACAATATTCCGATTGCTATCTGCAATTTACAAAAATGGTTGTAATGACAATTGTCTAAAACATTTTTCAACACTGTTATACTGTTCGAAATTCAGTGGCTTTCCATCTTTCAAATTCTAGGAGAAATCTAGGTACCCTGCTTAATTCAGAGCAAAATTGTTTTGTTAATGTAATGTTGCTATTCGAAATGGCAACAATCTGATCGTTATTACCACTAACCCTTCGTTTACACCACACAATTGGCAGAAGACAATTGAGAATTTGTATAAGTTGTCAAAAAGGGAAAAATGGTCTGTGTGACGTAGGCGTCCAGACAATTATGAAGACAATAAACTTTTATATTTTGTGTTGCATATTGTATCGGTGTTTTATTTTTTCCTGAAACGTTGTTAGTGGAAAATCTCTTTGTCGCAAGGCAAAAAGCAGTAATACAGCTGTTGCGTGGGGCATACATCCGTATGACGAAAATCACAAAAAATAAACGAAAAGTCGTTCTCTGCTGCTAAAAAACGAACATAGCATTTGTTGAACGATCTTCTTTGGAACGACGATGAAAAGTATTTTCAAAATTTCTCTCGCATTTTGGTTGACAAATTTGAGCAAATTTTGGACATGGTATGTACACACATAGAGCACATTTATACAGAAAGAAGTTACAGTTATTTCTATGTTGATTAAATTAGGTACATGAACGCTTGAAGAAGACAGACACTATGCAGCGGGATGCCATTACACTAAGAACGAAACTGGCCATATTCCACAGCAACTTCCGCTTCGGAACAGGGAAATTATTTTCAGCGTTTCCTCCTACTATTTCTGTTTATCCATTTAAAGTTATCTGTAAAATTATAATCAATATTAATATTTGTGCTCCCAAATAATATTTCAATAATATTTACCAAAATCTTTTATAATTTTAATGGGAAATTTTGACTTACAAAAAAAAAAATCAACGAAAATCCGAATAATAATGGCATTCACTGTATATAATCTAAGGGAAACTGGGTCTCACATCCTATGTTTGCGGACTTTAAAATCAGTGGTTCTTGCTTAACGTGATGTTGTGACTGAATTCTATTTCTAAAAGATTCATTAGTCCGTAGGTCAGCAGAGCAAGGTGGAAATGTAATCCTTCTTCTATAATAATCTCCCTTTCGAATTATTTAGTAAAACAATAAAAACCTAAATGTGAATTTACATTAAGTAAGAACGCGCGAGCTGGAGCGTCACATGCAAAGTGGCCCACATCTATTTTGTACATTTTGTCGTTAAAAAGAAACCCGGATTCGTTAAAATCCTTCAAATCTTTCACGAAACGTTCTAAAACCGAATTGACCATGGGGCTTCTTTAATTTACCGGTTATTTTATAATGGTCAGTATTGATGTACACTCCCACTAGAAAAACCGAACTGAAGTTTGATACTCGCCAAGATTGGACATAGGCATTTTTTAGAACTTTTAAAGAGGGAACGTCCAATTCCAATAATTACAATAAATTTATTGACATTATTTAAATTCGTTTGAAATAAAAACTCTGTGAAATAGTTTTTCAAACCCTAATGAAAGTACGATCCCTTTCCTATTTTCATGACAGTTGTATTTCTGGGCGTTTCAAGCAATGCACGTTCACGTTTTGGCAAGCTATTATCAAAAATTGTTAACTGGTTCGGGCATTCGATCATTGCTAGAACTGAAATTGAATATTTTACCGACCAAACACTTAAAAATTACCTAAGGCCTTTGTTGCAAAAGGTTCCTTGCTTTTAATTTCTTTCATCACAATCAGCATCATTAATTTCCACATTATTTATTGCCATTTTGATATTGCTTTTTAAACGTTATTGCCACTACCACTATTCCGATTAGAATTTTCATTTGCATCGCCACGCCAAATCCCTTAGCCTTCAGTACTTTTCTTCAGGTTTCTCTGGATCCAATAAGGAACTTAGTAAGTGTTTTGCCTCTCTTTTCGCTTTTTCTTGGCGAGACATGTTAACTTATTTAGCTGAAATTATTCCTTTTTTTGTCACTTTTTTCGCTGATACACGATAAGAAAAGTAGCCCTGAGTGCTTAAAGAGAACTAAGAAATGAAATAAAGAATACGAGTACATCACAAAACTAGAAAACATAGAAAAAAACAATTACAAAAAAGAAGAATTTGAAACATAAAAATACCTCAGCCAAGTAGTTAAGAATTCGTTCAGAATTTGTTCCGACATGTTTAAAAAACTTTAATCGAATAGACTACCTCAGATAACAAGTTCATAATTCGTTAAGAGAAGTCTAAACAAAAAATTGAAAAAATCCCACAGAAAACTCTAACAAATTTCGGGTCGAATTCGTGCTGATAATTCGGAACATAATATAAGTAAATAAAAAATCCTCAGACAAATCGAACAGAAGTCTTAACGACTTCAGTAAGAATTCTCCATAGAGTTCAGATACTGTTTACAATTGTCTGATATCAGAAATTGTCGTTAAATTTGGTTTACTGGGTACATACGATGGTACATTCAAACAACGAAACAAATAAAAAAGCTAAACAGGCGACCAATTGAGCATTTCGATCGGTATGGCTTTAACGACAAGCGTCACGTTGGCTTCCAAAACCTGAATCGTAGCTGCTTTGTCAGCATAGACTTTGGACTCTAAAGGTTAATATCACTCGATCTAGGCAGCCAACTCGCCTGTCCAAAACGTGAAATAAGCTGCTTTTCGAAATGACCTCTCAATAGATCCATAGTTTGAGCAGCTGTATGGCAAGTGGCACCTTCCTGTTGTAACCAAGTGTCGTCAAGATTACTGGCTTCAATTTCAGGTATCATAAAGATCGATATCATGGCGCCATAGCGAGCACCATTCACGGTTACGTTCCGGCCATCGTCATTTTTGAATAAATATGCAGCGATGATTCCACCAGCTTATAAACCGCACCAAACCGTGGTTTTCTCTGGGTATAATGGCACCTCTTGAACCTCTTCTTGTTGCTCTTCAGCCCAAATGGGGCAATTTTGTTTATTGACGTTGCCATTGAGCCAGAAATGGGCCTCATCACTGAACAAAATTTTGGTCGAAAACAGCGGATCTTTCTGTTTCTCACCGAACGCTCATTTCCATAATACAGTTGCCAACATTTGAAGGTAATTATAGGTCCTTTCAAATTATCAATAAAGATTCCACACTTGATTTGAATTTTTATATATTTTTTTGTTCTGAAAAAATGCCTCTAGATGGATCACATTAAATAGTCATTGATTATAACATAATCAGTTTTTATTCTAGTTCGAGATCTTTGGTGTTTTTTTTCTTTTTCACAGAAGTGCTTTGCAGTTAAATTAAAAAATATTAGTGATGTTTTTGGCGAAGCCTTAAAAACTAAAACTGGATAGCAAAACCGCAATAGTTTAGTTTAAGCCTTTGGCTGGACAGAGGTGGCTACAGAAAATTATTTTTACTACTTTTCTAATTTTGTTTTTGGAGCGGTGTTTAATCGCACGAAATTGGAGGCCTCGCCACAGGCCAACGACTCGAGATAATGCGCTTACCAAAAGTTTCCTTTAAGAAATTGATTGTTTCGTTGGCTGTATAGCATTTAGCGCCGTCTTGTTGGAACCAAAGGTCTTCCACATCAACTTCCTCCAATTCAGGCACGAAAAAGTCATAAATCATGGCTCCATAGCATTTTCCATTAACTGTAACATTATGGATGGCTTCATTTTTGAAGAAATATGGACCAATAATTCCCTCTGCTCATAGAGCACACAAAACAGTGAATTTTTAAAGATGTAACAGCGTCTCAATAATGACTTGTGGATTTTCATTACTCCAAATGCGACAAATTTAATTATTAACGTACCCATTCAAAGAGTTTCATAGTTGAACAAAGTTTTCTTGTTAAAATCAGGATCAGTAGTCATCTCGGTTTGGGCCCATTCACGGTTGCTCGAATCACTGACTCGGCTGGTCGATACTGTAGACCGAATGTTGGGCGCAGGGCGCGATGCGTCTCTCGAGCCGAACCGTTAGTTTGGTAATAAATTTGCATGATTTGCAAACGTTGTTTTGGAGTAAGTATTTTTATTATGAAATTGCAATCTAAACTGATTGATAAATGAATAAATGAAGTGACAACTGTCAAAAAGACCAACTCCTAAAAAGTGTGGCCATATTGAAAAAAATCAAATCATACGGCTTAACTTTTGTTTTTTGCTATCCAGTCATTTTTATCGAGGCTTGGTCACAAACTCCACTATTTGTTAAGACGTACTACAAACAGTACACACATAGATGACATGTTGTGCTCGACTGTGCTAGCACTTGTAGAGTCATCATATCTACGCGCGGAAAAGAGTAAGGCTGCCAATTTTAGTTGTATCTACAAACTGGTTTTTTGGTGATTTTTTCAGAATTCTTCATATCGTGTTTTGCATTTGGGGTTCTAATAATCCAACTAACAAGTGGGGAAAAGAAAAGAGACATCTGCGTACCAGTCACACTCTCCACGTTTGTTATCATGTTAATGAGGGGTAGCTTTTTGAGTGCTGCGGCGGAGTTGAAGGGGTTGCGTGAACAAATTATTAATAACAAAATAATCGAGATGTTTAAAATAAACTCCCACAAACATTTTATTTTGAACAAATAAATTTGATAACATGTGTATCACGTTTATCGTTTTTTAGGTATCGCATCGATATACAGGGGGCTGACGTGGTCGATGGGCGCGACACGTGCACAAGTAGCTGTAGTTCATGGCCGGGTAGACAATTTATTTCAGCGGCGGTTTTTTTCTCGTTAACTTAATGAGTAAGGGATTTATCTAAATAACATGTTAAAGCTTATCTATTGCAGCCTTTTGGAGCCAGTTTTAATCCGCAGATTTCGGCCGGTGAGTACAAGAATAACTAGTGCACAGCTAACTTATTACAGAGAAGTTTCTCGTTGAGGGAAGAAAGATTTATTATATTTAATATGTCAGCTTTTTATAGTAATTCAATAGGTTTTCGCAGCCTAAATTTAATAGATTTAAAGTATCTTGAATTATATGAAAGAAGAAAGGCACAGCAGTTTGTTCAGAAAAACATTGGAATTTTTTTAAAAGACTAAAGCAATTTTTGAAAAAGCCAACAACAAATAAAGCGATGAGCTTTCCCTAGCATGAGCTAGGGAAAGCTCATGTTTTTTTTAATGATTTACTTAATTCTCAATTTTGTTTGCTACACCACGAATTGTTGATCGGAGGTACTTTAAATTAAAATTTAGTGATGTCCATCCGTGAGTCCGTCCGTGTGCCTTTTGATAGCGAGATTGCAGTCAAAAGATAAAACCTAGGATCCTGAAACTGCATGATTATGGTTTATAGTCATACAATTCAATTCAATTTATTGTTTCAATAATATACGAAAGGTTATGTACACACATATTATATACAACTTAGAGTTTAAGAGGTATCTCTTCTTCTTCCTTAAAATTATTTACAATTTTGAAAATTTAGTAAATTAAATGTAATATAATACAAGGAGCCAAAAATTTACAAAAAACCTATATGAATTAATTAAAACTTAAAACTACTTAACCTAATTATGAATGAGATAATTCATTGATATGGTGGTAAATAGATGTTATACATCTCATATCAAAGTTTTGTGAAAGTTTAACTATCCTCTCTACAACTAGTTCTACATTAGCCAGTTCTTGAAGTCGTCTGGTAGAATAGAAGAAGGGTAGATTATAAATCAATTTTAGTAACTTATTTTGTGCAACTTGCAGTTTATTCAAGTGACATTTGGCACTGTTTGCCCATAACGGAGCCCCATAATATAGAGTTGAGTGAAATATGGTTTTCAAAATTAGCATCTTATTACTTATACTGAGACAGGATTTTCGATTAATGAATGGGTATAGTGATTTGGTTAGGATATTTATCTTATGGATGACATAAGGAATGTGATCCTTGAATTTCATTTTGGGGTCCAGTATAATTCCTAAGTATTTGACCTTTTGCTCCCAGTCTACTTCTCATTTTTAATTATGATATTGTTCTGTGGAATAAAACATTCTTTACGCTTCCCGGTGAAGTATATTGCTTGACATTTTTCACCGTTCACTAATATTTTCCATTTGTGGAAATATGCGAGAAGTACGAAGATTGCTCTAAAAAGCTCTGAATGATTTTAATGAGAGCAGGCGGGATATTGAGGATAACCATTGTGTATATAAGGTCATCGTGCCACACAGAATCAAACGCAGCCTTTACATCTAAAAGTACCATACCGGTGGATTTCTGTACGTTGAAATTAGAATTAACTATATTTCTAATCCTCACTAACGGATGAATTGTGCTGTGCTCTTTTCGAAAGCCGAATTGCTGTGAAGGCAATGTCCCATTGTCTTCCATGAACTGTGATAGTTTCTCCTTTATGACTTTCTCTAGTATTTTACTAACGGAAGAAAGCAAACTGATTGGCCAGTATGAAGACGGACAGTGACTAGGTTTATTGGGTTTTTTTGATTGGGATTACTCTCGATTCCTTGAATTCGTGTGGAAAATATCCAAATTTTAGAAATTTTAAAATTGTAAATGATTGAAAGGCGAATGGGCTAAAGGTACCTCGAAAACAAGAACACTTTTTTCAGTATTTTTTTTAAAAATCATAATTTTTTCTGAACGAGTTAAAGTTTAAAACTTGTATTGTTATTAAGCGCTCATGTGGCCGGTCGATAATCAATATGGACATACGGGTGCTCAAATTGAAGCAAAATTTGCAAAGAACTCAAACATAAATTAATTTTGGCCGATTAATGGTTCTGCCACTGGAGCTTCGGTGTGCTCTCGAACTCGTCGTCGATATTTCCTGATCGAATTAGCTTGTGGAGTAAATTACCCCTTTAAAATAATTAAAACAAACAAAAGTAAAGTACAAAAATAAAGTCAGTACATATGGAATGAATTGTTTTAGTGAGTCGTTTGGTCCTCACTCTTAGGCTTACTACTTCTCATATGCAAAATCAAAGAAACGATTAGTATAAATAGCTCGATAAATGAATAGATAGAGGTATCTCATTAAAAACTAAACCTGCGTCTACACTACGATGTTGTCGTTGATTATTTTAGCTCACGTTTCTTCCTTTATTTGAAACTCTGACTTTGCAGAAAGACGATCAATTGAATAATTTTTAATTTTTTTTCGTTGTTTTTAAAGGAGATTTGGAGTGCTTAATTATTTAAATTATCTGTGTTTTCTTTATATAGATTTATGCAAGGTTGGAAACTTTCCAAACAACCCTCGTACAAACTCAGTACACCATGAAGATAGTTGGAATCGTTTTGAGCACAGACAATGAGTCGCATCCTATCATTTGCAATATCTAAAAAGGTAATTCTCATTCTGTTTGTACGAGTACGAGTATAGAGAGTATTCCAGACTACCTATATGTACATTAGGATGTTTATTCTCAAAAACCTTTCTTTTGAATAAAAAAATCAGTGTGTACTTGAACGATGCGTCTTAAAGAGTTTTTTATAGGTAAATATTGCTTGTCAATACTTGTTAATAGGGATCGGAATTTTGTGAACTAAAGAATTAGACTTTAGGCGCTTAAGTAAAGATAAACGAATATGCAAACTAAAAACATATTGTTTTATATTTTTTAATAACATTAAAACATTGTTGTGGCATAACAATTTATGATCCTCACAACAAAAGTATGATTCACACACAACCATACTATGAATCCTACTGAAAAAGTATGATTTACACACAACCATACTACCATTTCCACTACAATAGTATGATTTACACACAATCATACCATCATCCCCACAACCATATTATGATACTCACAACCATAGTATGTGTGACATACAACCAAAGTGAGAGTTTTTTTTACTCTTTACGAAAGTGAATTCTTTTGTTTAATAAGAAAAAACTAGAGGATTGCTATATGTGACAGCGCATAGAGAAAGGGACCTAAGGGTAAAAAATCAATTTTAATTTTTTTCCTTTTTTGATGTGGACAACATCTGAGCATCGAATGAGACCGATCCCATGTCCCAAAAATGTTCCCTCCCAGAAATATGCGCGTTTTATGAAAGTGAAGTCGACGATTCTAAGCGCAAATGGAAAGGGACCTAATCTTTAAAATGGCTCTCCTGAACAAAACTGGTTTTTAACATTAGGTCCCTTTCTTTTTTGCGTGTCACATATATATTTCTGGCCAAGGCAACACGAAGTGTTGCCTGGTGCCATCTTACATTTCCATTGGAAAATTTTACATTTTTTAGTAGAAACGTACTCAGAACGTTTTGACGTACGGCCATCATTTGAGTTATTTACAGTGACTTGAAAAATCAATTTGACAAAAAAAATGGAATTAACTCGTGAACATTTTCGTGCGATCACTTTTCACAACCTTCGACGTGGATTATCACGACAAGAGTGCATCGATGAACTTTGTATGGCGATGATGCACCATCCTATAGCACTGTGAAAAACTGGTGTAATGAATTCAATCGTGGCCGACGCTCGCTCAAAGATGAAGGTCGTCCAGACAACATTGATGCCACGCGTGGACTGATAATGCAAGATCGTTATGTGATATACCGTGAGATAGAGACATCCTTGGGCATTTCTTCCACCAGCATTCGATATTGCAGGAACACCTGGCCGTAAAAAAGGTTTGTTCTCGTTGGATCCCGCACAATTTGACTCAAAAAAAGGCTCGTGTCGATAGTTGCAAGAAATTTTGAAAAAATACAATTGCGGTGTTTCAAAAGACGTTTATAAGATCGTCACAGGTGACGAATCATGGATCTATGCGTATGAGCTCGAAACAAAACACCAATCGACCGTGTGGGTCTTCGGAGATGAGCCAAATCCAACGAAAGTTGTTCGACAAAAACTGGTCATGTGGCAACATCGGACGATCAATTCTGAGTGGTAACTACAATTTGTATGCCTAAAGTCTTCGGAGAAATTCGAAAACGAACAAGAGAAGACGAATCATTGAGCACCATGACAATGCGAGCTCTCACATATCGGCGTAAACCAGCGCCTTTTTGACCGGCCAAAACGTCGAATTGATGAGTCATCCGCCGTACAGCCCTTACTTGGCACCCAATGACTTCTTTTTATTCCCACACATCAAGAAAAAAATGCATATTCAGTGATATTCGTCGCCAGAAGAAGCTGTTGAAGCGTTCAAAAATCATGTTTTGGAGGTGTCTCAATCGGAGTGCAAAAAGTGCTTCGACAATTGGTTTGATCGCATGCAAAAGTGTATAAATCATGCTGGAGAATACGTTGAAAAACAGTGAAATCATATTTGATGAAAAACATTCGCATATTTATTATTAGGCCAGAAATATACTCGTATATAGCAGTCCTAAAAAATAAAAATATGATTTTTTTTGGTAAAATATGCCAATTTATTGATTTACGTAAATATTCCGTTGAAGTCACTTTTAGACTAACGACAACAAATAAACATTCGCATAGAATTTCCATCCCTACTTATCATGTTACTTCCTAACATCCCATTTAGTAACTTACGCTGAGCAAGATTGGATTGGATTTGAGCCTTCAAACGCGACAGCAGCAAAAATCGGGACGAAACAATTTCCTTTACCCTAGGTAAAGAAGATATAAATATTAAATAAATTCCATTCGTATCATTACTATCGTTTCGATGGTAACGTTTTTGTTTACAAAAAGTAATAATGAACTTTAAATATATTCAATACAAATATTGTTAATACGTATGAATCAGCGATTTATACATCAAGATACTTCATGGTCTTGCTCGGTGATGACAAACAGGGTGAGGACTTTTGGGACTATATGAGTTTATGTGCATGAGAATGGATATTCATTAAATGTAACTAGATACATTCCTACGTTTATTATGAAACTATTTCAGAGGAAAAAATAACGAAAATGTTTATAGGAAAATCCTGGAAAATGCCCTGTTGTGGTGAATTAGTCCCATTTCGTGCGCTCAAACTCCAATCGAATTTGTCGATGCAATTAAAGCTAAGACCTAAAAAATTTAAAAGGTCGCCGTTGCTGTACGCTTTGCCTTAAGTGGTCCCAAAAATGTTCCCGCATGTTCAAACCTGGCGATTAATAGACAATTTACGTAAACATATGGATGCTCATATTAAAGCGAATTTAATAAAGAGTAATTTTGAAGTAATTTTAACTGAGAAAAAGGTAGAATATATAGGACGTAAGGGCCATAAAACAGTTTTGCTTGTCCAAATTTCGAGTAATAAATTATAAACCAAGATTGATATTGCTGCTAGCAGCTTATCAATATTTACGGTCTATCCCTATGTAGAGGAACGTGTTCAGTACACCCTTATGTACACTTCTATGTATGGTTTTATGAAATGTAAAAATGTGATAATTAAATGGCACCAAAAATCTTGCCAAACGCCAAGTTTATTTCAGAAATCTAACATATGTACAAAATTTGCTGCAGACAACTTTTTAATATCTGGCTATATGTACGTGCATACTTGTACCTGTCTACAGTATGCGCGTATATGCGTGTGTATGTGAAAAAGTTTAGTCTGAAATATTTTTTTTTAATGAAAACAAATACAAACGGGTATTGCAAAATTAAATAAAATTGGCAGTAGCCGATCTGAGCGCTGTCTCTACCAACGGCCAGGCGTGAGTTCCAACTTAACTCGTGCTCAAATTGAAATGACTGCTGCTGCTGACTGAAATGCACTTCTCAGTCAGAATTGTGATCGCTTTCGGACTGGTTGATGATCATATACACATCGCTCTCTACGTTGATCGACCTGTCGCAGCGTTTCGATTTCAAATCAAAATATGTGCGAGTGACACATGCTTCAACCGCAATTAAAGTGAAACTGTTTTTTTTCTTCTTCTAAAGTGCATTCATTGCTTACTTTTAAACCGATAAACGAATTACTCGCAAGTGAAAATGTACGAACAAAGAAATGATTCGGAGCAAAATCCGTATGCAAACAGCCCGGCAAATGCCCTGTGGAACCTAACGGGTCGACCCGGGTCGCGCCAGCAGAGCTCGAGTGCAGCGTCCCTGCCGACAGCCATTCCACAGAGCATATTCTCAAATCCCAGTGTACAGCCGTCGAGTGTGGTCAACCTGTCCAATTCATCGGATGTGGTTATCGGGCCAATGACCCAGTATCAAGGACCAGTGACGATATACCAATACATGGATGCGACTGTGGAGGCACGGTCTATGCAAGCGAATGGTGGCGGTAAAATACAGATATTTTTTACTTATCGGTGGTGGTTAATATGCTCACACACATTTACCTTCCAGAGTTGGGAGTACGGCTACGAAAAAACTTGTTTGTCGATACCTTTTCTATTCTTCCCCATAAAACTACCGTGGCTCATTTAATGCTCTTACTCGCTCGTCAGTGGTTATGCTACACACAAAGAAAATAGTTGGAAATTGGTTCGAACTGCAATAACTCCGTTGAAATAGAGGAATTTTCGTTGCAATCACAAAATATTTATATTCGTAATGGATACTCGGTTCGACATACCACACGATGATAAATATGATCATTGTATCGCGCACACATCTTATTGATCGTGCATACCAATAAAAAGCGGGAAAAGGTATTTGTTTGCCACAACCACCAATTGACTTGCAAAATTTTTGTCGTTGTAACCAATTATAGCTAAAATTTCCTTATAGCTAAAAACGCGTTGTATAATGGTAATATTTGTCGGTGTAGATAGGCGTAGGTAAACAAATAAACTTATTCGATTATTGCTGAATTTAACCCAATCGTTTAATACATTTTTTTCCTCGACATGAACCTCTCTATGTTAAAGCGTACTTCAAGTTTGAAGCAATCAGTTTGTTTGCCTGTGATGAAAATTTTAAATGTTTTAGTTAAACAAATGCAGCAATATTTTTAGATCCAAAAATTCCTTTCTGGAGGTTCGGATACTTCTTATGTTTTACCGATACAGTTCCATTTACTGAAAATTACTAAGCACCAACTAACATTCGGTTGTACTGATGGACTATTCGAGGTACATGCTACCTCAATTAATCGGTTGGCAAAAAAAATGATTTGGCAATGACTCTGCTTTCTGCGTGTACCATCGCCGCTGTTGCCAGCCCGTCAACGCAGAAAATTACTAGAATTTGGTTTAGAATGGCTTATTTGTCAATATAATTTTAACAGAATAATTTTGAATTTGAAAGGGGCAATGGTGTCCACATTTTGAAAGGAACAATACAGTCGGTCGCCGTCGTTGTAAGAGCATATTGACGAGAATGGGCTATCGTTGCCAAGAGTGTGCGACTCAGTTCTGGAAGATCGTTTTACCGTCGATGACGACAGGTCAGAATTTCATTACAAACCACCTTACATTATACGATTACAAAGTTCAGTTGACTTAGAAAACTTCGATCATCCATATTGGATCGCATCCCTTCTTGAGAAGTGCTTTTAATACAAGTTTACATAGTTTACTCATTACTTTAAAGAAAATTTTAAAAAAACAAGTAATAATCTTAACATATTTAAGGATGCGATATTATATACAATTAATAGTGGTGATTAATGGTCCGTTATCGGCCATGAAACTGTTAAGATATCGATAAGAGAGTTGAAAAATTGGTAGACATGACCATGAGGTTTTCCTACAAAAAATTTAATTTTGTGTTAAATCCTTTTCTTTAATAAGAAAAAACTAGAGGTTTGCTACGAGTATATACATTTCTGGCCTAGTCAACACTACGTGTTGCCTGGTGCCATCTGACATTTCCATTGGAAAGTTTGACATTTTTTAGTATAAACGAACTCAGAACGTTTTGACGTACGACCATCATTTGTGTTATTTACAGTGACTTGAAAAATTCAATTTAGCAAAAAAATGGAATTAACTCGTGAACGTTTTCGTGCGATCACTTTTCACTACAAACCACCTTACATTATACGATTACAAAGTTCAGTTGACTTAGAAAACTTCGATCAGCCATATTGGATTGCATCCCTTCTTGAGAAGTACTTTTTATACAAGTTTACATAGTTTACTCATTACTTCAAAGAAAAATTTAAAAAAAATAAACAATCGGCTCTAGCGGGAAACGCCGCACCTCTACTCTGGTATGTCAACGCCTTTTCCTCCCATGAGCTATGGCCAGCTAAATCTCATAGACAATTTCGATACAATAGATGCGACATTTATAAAATGGTTATAAAAAAACTATTGTTTTTAATTCTAATAAAAACAACTAGTGTTATTCCCTGAACTTCTGAATGCTCCAAAAAACCAACAGAAACTGTGGGTAAATGTCAGTGTTTAAGGTAAAATCGGATAAACATATATGTGGGAGCTAAACCTTAATCTAAAGCGATTTTCTCTAATTTTTGCAGCGTTCGTCCTTGGCACAAGTTAGTTCCTTCAAAATTGGATATAAAATGTGGCTTTTAAAGATTAAGACCTAAAATCGGATGAACATATATGTAGGGGAGCCATATCTACATCTGAATCGATTTTCCTCAATTTAAAAGCGGCCTTCCTAAATTCAAAAAACTAACGTGTGCTAAATGTCATCATGATTAGATTTAAGGTGTGGCTTCCTGCGCTCAAAACAGAAAAATTAGTTGAACATATTCATATGTTGGAGCTATATATAAATCTGAACAGATTTTCTCGATTTTACCAGCGTTCTTCCTTAGTCCAAAAACGAACGAACGCGGCTAAATTTCATCACAATTGTATGCAAAGTATATATATATTTTATTGATCGGCGTAAAACTCTTAGACGACCTGTTTGACTTCGAAAGCGCGATAGCGGGCAAACGAATCAACCTAGGATCCTGACATTAAGAATGATGATAGCTTGTGGTCATAAGCTGTTTGGAATTTTAAATATGGGAAATCGGCTCTTAGGGGAAAAGTTTCCCTTAAAGGACTTAAGGTACCTCGGCAAAAAGTACACTTTATGAGTATTTGCTAAACAAATAATAAGTTTTTGGGGGCGAACAATGGTTGAAATGTGTGCACTTTGTTGGAACGCATTTAATACTTCCAAAAACGTTCCATCTTTTTGTTTGCTTTAGTAGCATAGTGACAGTGAAGGGTATATAATGTTGGGCCTGGCCGACGTTTTTACTTGCGCTTTGCTGGGTTCTTCTCATTTTTTATCTCGGCATAAAAAACTGCCGCTTCTGGCGGCAGTTTTTAACGCATCTGGCGATCTTTAAACCCTCAAGTTATCGTCGAAAAGCCTACACATACTTAGAGAGTGACATACGAGTACTGTCAGCTTCACCCAAATTTGTTTGCCTAAATTTGAACATAATGACAGCCCACACCACAGTTCATCTTTTCCGCTCTAACTTCAGTAATGTTACCGACCGTCTCGGCGATGTCAGATTTAACGGTTCCCTCTAAAAGAACGATGTAAACAATCACTCAAGATTCAGGCCCTTAGGACAATATCGTGCTTTTTGTTTTGCTTGTTTGTTTTTTTCTCTTAAAAGATAGCGCTACGTAAGATACCTTTTCAAAATTACTTAAACTAAGCCCAGAAGTCCAAAGTTATGACTATTTGACTGAAATGCAAAAAAAAAATCCAAACCGCTATCATTTCGCCCCCTTGCATTTTCGGGCATGGTCGTAGATGAACAAATTTTTATGAAATGAGCCAAGGAATACGCTGGTGAAATTGGTCCCGTCAATGAACCACCCTTTATGTATTGTACTTATATAGTGTATGGAGTAATTTGGAACTTAAATTGACTGCATACATTTATGTTAAGATTAATTCATTTACAACTTCTTTAAAAGTTGTCTCTTCCATCGAAACATATTATTTAACATTATATTTTCACCAATCAAAAAAACCTTGCTGTATTATTCCTGAAACCCCGATCATTATCTACTAATGACCATTCAAAGGGTTAAAGTATCTAATATAAAATTCACCCAAATTTGTTTTCATCCACTATGGATTAAAAAAAAGTTTAGTAGGATTTTTCAAAATTCCAGGGATAGCGGTATGAATTTCCTGGGAATGCGGGAAACGTAAATTACAGAAAAAAAACCTTAGTACCAAATGATTCTGTACCCATCCATACGTTCTCATATATAAGGACAACCTCACACATATTTTTCAAAAACAAAAAAATGCAGAATAAAAATTTTAATGTTTTCAACATTCTTAAGAAAACGTTCTTGTAAAATGGGAAGAAACTTAGCAGAATATTATATTATTGTTACAAAATTGAATTTAGTTCAATAAAACATTAATATTTAAACTGTTTGTTTAAGAGTAATACCTTACCTAAATACTTCAACTGTCGAGTTATGAGCAACATGATTTGGTTTAATTGATAAACCCAAGTCACAGTCAAACGGTTTCTGGAAAATGTTCATTTTTCGGTTAAACCGAAACCCGGTTTTTAAATTTGATTTTATTAAGAAACTGGTTAAACCGGTTTTCCCATGAAAGAAACAAATGCTGCTTAAATATTTTAGAACATTTCTGTTTATTTATTTACATTTTAAAACACCGTAAATAACATTTTCGATATGTACTTTAGGTTCAAATCTTAATTAAATAATGCTCTTTTTTCACTAGGCACTTTTGAAGTGTTTTCAAAAGTTTGGCCAAAACAAGTCAAAATGAGACGTTTTCCCATACAAATTCAAGTGATGAAAACGTCTCACTTTGACTTGTTTTTGTACGAAAGAGGAACGAAAACGTTTCGCACAGGCGATGCCACCTTAAAAAAAGTGTGTCATCTCCAAAATAATCGTTTTTCAATCGTCAAAAATATTTGGTGAAATAGATATTTTATGAAGTAAAAGTAAAAATAAGCGTGCTAAAAGAAAAAAAACTAAATTTAATTTATCCATTTGTTTAAGAAAAATATGTATTTCAGTATTTTAATAGTCACCACGTTTTTCTTTGTTTGTAAACAATAATGAACTGTCAAACGAGAATGAAAACGACTACAAATTGTGCGAAAATTGGTTGAGACGTTTTGAAAAGTTTCGAGCGAAAACGAAAATAAATGGCCTATTGAAAATGCAGTATAACACAACATCCCGTTAAGGTAAGGAAAACATCCCTCAAATCAGCTACTGTGTAATGTTAGCACCGAACGGATTTTGCATTTTATAAAGCAGGTTTTACATTTCATGGAGAATACTCATAACTTACTCGTAAAGTCGCCAACGTTTACGAGCTGAAAATGTTGTTTTGGTCTAGTTCAGGTATGCTGCCAGCTAGAGCCAATAAAATTTACTGGTGGCTCCTAAGTGAAGTCTCAGTAAAGATGTACATATTGTTTTTTTGTGGCTATTTGTTTGAAGTAAACTCGAAAAGTGAGACTAAGAATAGTACTTCTTTTACTTTTAGTGAGAACCTGGTCGTGATGAGTTCAGAATTTCCTTCAGCTATCGCAGCTGTCAAGGACCCGAAATCGCATTTAAATCAGTAGGTAGCCATTTTGTAAAAATAATTGTGTACTATTAAAATACTTATATAGACGTAAAAGGCATTGACAAGGTTCAACTGTTTAATCAAAAGACCGAAATAATAAAAAAACGAGCTTATCGTAGAACCAACATATTTTGGGATTCCCTTTTAAACATAGCAATTAATTTGTGACGGGGTACATTTGTAACCTATTGGCTCCACAAATATCAAGCCACTCTAGTGTACAAAGTTAATGACAGGAGTTGCTAAATATATATAATTATGTATATATAAGTAAGTATATAAGAAAAATATGACTACCTTTTTCGAAATCCAAAGAGAAATGCTAATCAGTAATTTAAGAAACCAATAACATAAACCGAATTATTCGACAAGCGGAAAATAAAAATTGTTAAGAAACCGAAAGTTTTTTCTGTCTCAAGAAACCAAATACCGTTTTTTAAACCGATCTGAACACTCTTGTCTAAACGATTCCGCTCTCTAGATCTTAAAGACGATTTTACAGCAATTGCCTATGCTGTCAAAACTTACTCGGGTTTTTATATAGTCTTGTTGGCTTCCAGCTTTCCTTACTTAGTTTTCCGCTTCTATTGTTAACAATGCACATAGCGTAACAACCTCTTGCCCTAAGAAAGAACAATTAATATTTAAAACGTAATTTAGTATTAAAACGAAATGTAGAGCTCCCATCTCTGCATGTTTGTATCATACTCATGTATGTTTGTATCGATATAGATAAAACAATGGTCGTTATCGTCGCGTAGTATTTAATCGTTTTCGGTGGAAAAGCTTGGCACTTCAGAGCTTTTAGATCCGAATGTCGACGCATACTCTTTTCTTATAAGTTCATTAATAGACTTATACTCACGAACGACTTGAGCGATTATCAGATGTAAAGGGTCATTTTGTTGCTGTTTCATTTTAAGCACTCAATTGCTGACGGTTTAAGTTTTGACTTGTGCCAAAGTGGAGCTCTGATAGAAATGTACTTTCGAGCACGTCGATCATTTTACGGTTATTATAATCGAAGCTTACTTCGATTTAGTGGGATAGTTAAGAAAACACATTCAGGCATTTGGTCTGAATGAGTTGGCACTACATTCAGCAAAAACTTCGGTTGGCCCGAAAGGGCGTTGCGATTATCAATCAAGTAACGCTGGATTAAAAGCCGTGTTAAGTCTGATACTTTTTAGAAGAAGGGTTTTAGGGTTTATTTTTAATTCGGTTATCGATTATACTTCTACTTATATATAAAATACATTTGCGCTTTTTCAGTCGGTGAAACAGGGTTCGGTGAGTGAGTTAAAGATTTATAGATTATTTATTAAAAGTTTCCCCTTATCCCTTAATGGGATGTCCTAGGAAATAAGTCAGTAAGTGGATGTGTCCTTACTATTCGTCTTTAAACTTAGCCTATGCCACATCATTGTTACATCAAAGTTGAAGCATTTGTCCCCAAATTGGAAAAAATTGATATTCAAAATGCTTTTCTGAGAGCAAACATTCCGTCAAATTAGAAATGAGAGCGACTTTTGTATTTATTTCGAAAACATCTACTTCTGCATTTTTGACACTCTCTGCTTGTTAGGCATAGAGAGATTCCTAGTTTTCAATACGTGACTTGAATCTTTTTTGCCATACACCTAGCGATTACTTTTTCGATTTGTATACCCTGCAACCACAAATATTTGACCTAGACCTTTAACTATACCGATCGACGTATAATCACTTGCTAATTCCACTTAACGAAGTCTGTCTGTCCGTTTATCTACAGCATATAATAAAACTACAGGTCGCAAGTGTTGTCCGATTTGCATTTGGCAAAAGTAAGCTGTCTGGACCAAGAAAAGACGCGACGGAAATTAACGAAAATCGGTTCAGATTTAAATATAGCTCCCACACTTATGTTCATCGGATTTTATGTTTTTTGTTTTAGAAACCACATTTTACATCCAATCTTCATAAATTTAAGCATGATTTAGATATAGACCCCCACGCACATATAAGGTGGGCCGATTAAAATTTAAATTTTGAATCGGCTGTAAAAAATTGTACGGGTAATTTTTTCAAATTTCTGGTTTTATTGGAAAGGTCGAACTTTGTCATTTAATAATGAAACACCATCCCATTCATTTTCGCTTCGCCTAAGATTGTTTGGCAGGAGATGAAGAATTTTACCGAAAAATCGTGTTTTCAGATGAAGCTCATTTTTATTTCGGTGACTATGTCAATGATCGAAATTGCTGCATATGGGATCAGAAAGTGCATTCACAACTAGTCACTATTTGGTGTTGATTTTGGGCTGGCGGCAGCATTGGGCCACTTTTCTTTGAAAATGAGCCACCGTAAGCGTCAACGGTGAGCGTTATCGCGCTCAGCGAATTTTTGTTCCCAAAAACTCAATAAATGACATGGACGACATTTTGTTTTAACAAGACGCGGTCACATGTCTCACAGCCAAAGCAACCATCGATATTTTACGCCCTGTTTTTGAAAATTGAATATTCAGCCCAAATTGGATTTTAAGTTATTAGCTTTAATAGCATAACATATTATATCCAAGCTTGTTGATATTTTACAAAAAGAAATGTTTTGGACATAGGGCGGATGCTAATGAAATTGAAGAAAATCTGTTCGGAAAAAGATATTTAACCGGTTTTACCAAAAACAGTGAAAGTTTCTCACAACATTCAATTTGACTTTAGTTTAAAAATATGAGTGAATTAAAAGCCTATGCAAAGGGCTTCAAAATCCTATTATTAGATACTTTTCTGAATATCCAGAAGTGGTGGGTATAATTGTCTTTATAGTAGAAAGGTTGTATATTTATAGTAGGTAGTATATAAAGGTATACTCGTAGTAATGTATTTATAGTAGGCCAGGATCGTCTTTACATTTATTTTACTACTTATATTATTTGAAAAAATCGGAACTTTTTAAAAATATTCCGGGACCGCAATTGACGAAGTTTCGATAACTATGTATGTCGCTCTACGAGTATTTCACAAGCATATGTAAGTACTAGATTACTATTGATAGGTACTAAATCAAATCGAAAGCTTTCAAACATTAATTGGTGTAAGCAATAAACAGTCGATAGCCGCAAAAAAATTTAAACTGTCAAAAGTGCCGCCGAGATACTCTGCAAGGTTCATATACATTGCATTCGAAGCCAACTGCAATGACCTAAGATAATCCGATAAGTACCAGTTAGTTTGTACAGCCATAAAATAAATGCATTTTAGTTGACTTAAAACCGTTCTTATTATCCGAGTAAATAAATACATTTGGTGTGGCAGACATTCTAAAAAGAAAATTTTGTAGTAACTGGCAATTTTCCAAAAAATCAATTCAAGGCCATACACACGCAGAAAAAAAGTATGGTTGTGTTAACAATATTCGAAGAGCATCATACTATTGTTGTTTATATGGTTGTGGCACAACAATATTATGATCATCACAACAATAGTATGGTTCACACATAACCATACTATGATCCCCACAACAATATTATGGTTCTCGCAACAATAGAATTATTCACACACAACCATAGTAAGACTTACAAACAACCATACTATAATCCCCAAAATTTTTGTTATGTTGTTATTCAACAATAGAGATTTTTATTAAGTTTTATAAAAATACATTAAACTCTTAATAACAGAAGTGATTTATTAAACAGTAAAAAAATTCATTTATTAAAAATATTTCAGTTATACTAACCCGTAGTTTGTTTTGAAAAAAATTAGTTTACATATAAAATAACATTGTCAAATTAAAAAAAATAACATTTTGCCGGTATGATTGCCGCAATTATATTATTGTTAACGTAAAACCCATGAAAACAATACCTTTGCCCCACCAACCATATTTATATTGTTGCTACAACCAAATTTTCATTTCTAAAGTTGGCAATAATACGATTGCTACATTTCAATAAAATTAATATTGCCGCAATCTTACTATTGTCAAAATGAAAAATTAAAAAAAAACAATACTATGGTTGCGACGACCATAATTGTATTGCAGAGAACATACTATTGTTGCCGTGACCATATAGTAACCACATTTGTTCTCTGCGTGCATTATCTAAGTAATTCAAATGAAAATAATTGCAGATTAATTAATATCGTTCTTGTTTTGCTTTTGACTACAATTGCGAAGCTAAGCTCAACTCATTTATTTCAAATTGTTCTTGTTTATTTCTGTGAGTATTGTGTTCACACACAAATATTTTCATTAACTTCGTGCTACCGACGAAAGTTTACTTTTACCATTACGATCAGCGATAATGCCTGAAGTTTTGAGTCCCATTAGAATCCATTGTCTTCTTTAGTCGAAACCCTTAAATGTTTTCCCGTTTTTGGCAATTTTGTTTACCATCCTTCGTAGTATCGTTTACAATTAAATATTCAGCAAAAAGCCACAGGCACGCCAAAAAAAGTTCAACGTACACCATCGAATACAAAGTATTATTGCAAGGTTGTTTCAAAATTTTTATTTTTTTTTGCCGAACGTAGAGGTCGCACTTTTACATTTTTCTTTATATCTTCTGCATTTACAGCCACATCTTTAAGTGTGATGCATTGGTTTTTTTTGTAGAAGAGACCAATTTTTCTGTGAAGTGACCTCAAGTATCAGCTTCTGGTACTTACCCATCATATCTCAGTTTCTACTACCCAAATATCAGAAAATTAAAGCTTGCACAAAGTCATTAATCTCTTTCCCATAAAGTATGTCGATAATCCCAACAGAGGAATTTTTAAAAATGATTTTCCTATTTTGCCGAATGTAGGGGTTGTCTTTTTATGTTGGTCTCTTCGACAAAAACATCGATGTATCATACTTTAAGATCCGGCTGTAAATGCAGAAGATATAAAGAACAAATTAAAAGGGTGGCACCTACGTTCGGCAAAAAAAAGTAAAAAAAAAATTCGAAACTACCTTGCAATAATACTTTGTATTCGATGGTGTATAGCGAACTTTTATTTGAGGTACCTGTGGTTATTTGTAGAATACGCAAAAGCCAGGCAAGACAACTACATTATACTCTAGACCACTCTGAAAATGCGAAAGAACTAGTTGATATAGGGTAAAATAAACTGATAACTGGGATACATTCCAGCTATGGTTTAATGCTTCACCATGACATAAGGATATACCTTATATGTCTGGAGTTTGAGAAAGTACGGACAGAATGTGTGACTTCTAAATATTTGGTTGGGGCGATAAAAAAAAACATCTACCGATATGGCCTAATTCCACCAGCGGTAGTTTTAGGTTGCACCTAATCCGCTATGCTTTATTTGAGCTAAATCTTATTTAAAATGTTTACTGTATCATACTGTATATATCAAAAGATCGACCAATTTGGTATAGCTAAAGTAAAAATGGTTATGAATCGTTCATAATGCATTATGTTCAGTTTGAGCACAATCGGATTTACTTCATGACTATATTGGCTGCACTTAAAATCGGGAGGGTCTTTGTGCCAGGGCTTTTTTAAAGCATTAACCGATAACGTCCATTTCCGATCTCCAAATAAACTCTCATCCAAACTTGGCCGACCCGGACGTACATAAAAATTAAAAGGGCGTTACATTCCTTTAAACAATTGCAACCAAGCTGTCTAATAAAGGTCTTCACGGACCCGAAATCGCGATAAAAGTAGTGGGCAGTCACGATAAACATGTCACTTACCTTTTGTAAAATACTTACTATTAAAATGTGGATGCAAGAGGTCACGAGCCGTTTAATCCCTGTTCAAATCACTGTTTAACAAGACTAGATTAACAAAAAATCTGTTATTTTTTAAAATAAGTTCTGGAAAAACTCTCTTGGTAAATGCTAAAAAAGGCGCTTACCATGTTTTGCCCCTATCATTTGAGGAACAGTTGGCCATTTGGGATAACAAGTTATGGGGAAGGATTTTATCCTGAATCACTGGGCAACGGTTAGAACTAACGACACTGCCAGTGCATTTACCATCAGCACTAAAATCTCAGCTAGAACCCTTCTATTGAAAGCATCTTTAGAACTTTGGGAGACCACATTTATAAAATATAAAATGACAGTTGTTAAAAAAATACTTATTTTATTAGGATCATCAACTCAATATTTTAGATTTTTTACAATTCTCTTTATTGCCAATAGTAACCGAACAAGTAATACAAACATAGAACAAAGAAGTATTCTGAATATCTTAATATGATGTTATTCAAGAAAAATTTTTCATAAAACCGTATACAAATTCATTAAATTAAGATAAAATCAAGAGTTAAAGAATAAACCAATTTTACGTAGATAGAGCATTTATAAGGTATATTGAAACTGATAGTAAGAAACTTTTTCGAAAAATCTCTTAGTTATATAATTGATGTTATTTTTTACAAAGAAGGCATCGCGTATTGAGTGAAGACGCCTAGTACTAAAATGGTATGGTAAATTATAAATTAATTTCAGCAGTTTGTCATGAGAAATCTGCAGACTTTTAATATGACAATCGGAAGCATCATAACAGACAGGAGACCCGTAGTAAAATAAAGAATGGAAAATAACTTTAAATATTAATAATTTGTTAACTGTGGAAAGCTCTGAATTTCTGTTAATAAACGGATATAGAATCCTGGTTGTCATATTAATCGGATGTATCGTGTATGACACATGTTCATTAAAAATCATTTTTCTATCTAAAATAGATTTTCTTAATTTAATATTTTATAATTAAAAACCCCAATTCAGTAACAAACAAAGAAAATAATTGAAAACTATTAGAATCTAGCTCAAAAATCGAAATCAAAATCGAACTTAGTTGTAATAAATTTTAAAACAATATCTGCCCAAAGTAAACATTGTTGTTTTTATGCGAATAAATTGAGTTTGTTTGACTTCCGATTCCGTTTTTTGTACAAACAACACATCGCTTCCTGACTCCTCCGTTTTTTTTTGATAATGGCCAGACAAATCCGGTTCTTCCCTAGTCTTGAGCGTGTAGCTCAATCTCGTGATGACGAGTTCTATTCCTTTATTTTCCAGCCCTATGCTATTTCTTCAATTCCGGATTCGCTAATGCCAACTACTCTCTCCTAGCATCGCAACGGCACCACAATTAAAACTCCCAACTTATGGGTCTCTCTTTCATATGTTGATTCATTATATTGCGCCCCTTAAATTGTACCATATGCTCGATTATTAGCTGGCATTTGCCTTGGCTCAATTTTTTTTCCAAATGCTGAGTTTAAATGATTTATTACTGGTCTAATATTAAAGGCTCGATCGTAGGATGGGTCGTCTCGGCTTGGCTGTTCAGCATTGTTAACAAATTGTAAGCTAGAAAGAATTTTTCGAAACGATCTCGAGTCATAACTTTATGTGTCGGAAATACAAACTTTATTGAAGGCGTCTAAAACAGTTGGGATCTCTTCATCAGCGCTTTCCTTTGGATTTATAACCTGTCCGTATATGTAATCAGGGTCGGTATAAGCTGGCTAAGCGTAATTTTGATTGAAATTAACCTAAAAGTTATTTGCCATCTTTAGATTTGGGTACACCTTTTGCCATTGAAGCACCAGTTCTGAGTTTTTGCTGGTTAAAGGTTTTTCGGTCAGCAGATTATCTTCGATTTCAGATCCGTGCATTCAATCCGTAAAATCGTCCAAACACCTATACGAGTACATCGATGTCTAATTCAAGCACATTTCCTTAATCTTCACTATCCGATGCGTTCAAAAGCTGTACAATATCATTCTCAGTTTTATAAAACCGACGTAATCTGCCTATTTTCAAAAATACTCAAAAATGTCGGCGACTTTACGAGTAAGAAGTTTATGTCTAAAACTTCTCTTTAAAACTGTGGGAAATTCTGTAAAGTAATCTTTAGAAAAACTATTGCTTATTAAATAAAAACTATTCCTTATCAAAGTCGTTTAGAACGTTATAATACAGGACAATGTATTTTCACATTTTTCCATTTGTATTGGTTTCTAGGACATTTATGCACATGCAACAATGCCATTAATGGGGAAAACATTGTACATTATTATAAGTAAAAACCTAAATCTTGAATTTTCGATGTAAAATACAGCTAGAAAATGTTAAAAATACATTTTCTGGTATTATAATTTTGTATATTCACGCAAAGAAAAAATATCGTTACTCTGTGGTCACGGCAACAAAAATATGTTCTCTGTAATAATAGTAAGTTCTTCGCAACCATAGAATTGTCTTTTTAATTTCATGTTGACAATAGTATGATTGCGGCAATATTTATATTGTTGATATGTTACAATAGTATTATTGCCAAATTTAAAGATGAAACTATGGTTGCAGCAATAATATAAATATGGTTGGTGCGACAAAAGTATTGTTTTTGGGTTTTATGTTCACAACGAGGGACAAATTTCAATTTTTTTTAAAAAGGAGGAAGGCGGAATGACTTTTGTCGTAAGATAACCCTGGTTTGGTCGGCGAGAGCTCATATTTGAAATTGGTCTTAAAGTATTTGGATCTAAGATTATTTGACTTTATAGAGAATCTAACTTATATGTTACGTTTGGCCAGAACATTTTGTAATGTGGCAATGCTAAAGTTTGGACCAACCAAAACGCATGATTTTAATCCATGTATGAAATGTGGTTTGTTACACCGCTTAAAACTTGAAACCGATAGGGGCAAACTGGATACTTCCTTCTGCGGGTTTCTTCATAATTGCTACGCGAAGGTTTAGGAAAAAAGAAAAGTCAAAATTTTGGACTATAAGCGGAGGAGGCGTGACAAAACTGTTTTTTTGAGCTAGAAGGTTGACAATTGATATAAAATTTTAGGTTACGTTCCGGATGATCTGTAGATGGTTTATGTGTAGTTTGCATGAAATCAGTCCAGTCGAAGTGGTACCTCCCATACAAATCACAAACTAAAAATCCATTATTTCTGTCCCTGTTAACGGTATTTGAATAATAATTGGTATGTCGGTTCAGTGCACCTATCATTCTTCTTCTAAATATCAATCTCCAACCACGAGTTTCCAACGTAACCAGACTTTCAGTAAAATAAAATTTGCATATGTAATACAGGCGTCAAGACGGATTTTGACGGAGGACATCAAATTCACGCACGTACATTTTAACACTGTTTTTTAATTCGGGACTTATTACCCGGTTCAGTGCACCTGTCATTCTTCTTCGCAATATCAATCCACCACGACTTTGCAACGGAACCAGACTTTCAGTAAAAATTTAATTTTAAATCAAAACAACGTTTGCCGGGTCAGCTAGTTTTAAATAAAACAAAAAGTTTGCAGAGAATTACCTTACTATTAATAGAATCTATGACAATTGTGCGTGAAAAAAATACGCCACGGCTTCGGTGGCGTACCTCTATCTGATGGTTCATATTTACAATGATTCTGAGACATAATCGAGGTTCAATGTCCTTAATCTGCCGAACTATCTCATTCTTTAGCTCTTGAATTGTCCTTGGCTTATTGACGTTCACTTTTGCTTTTAAATATTCCCAAAGAAAGAAGTCCAACGGTATCCAATCACATGATCGTGGCGACCAATTAACATCGCCCCGTCGTGAGATAACACGACCATTAAATTTCTCGCGCTAAAGAGCCATTGCTTCGTTGGCTGTGTGCCAAGTGGCACCGTACCTACTGAATCACATATCGTCCAGGTTCATATCCTCAATTTCTGGCCACAAAAAGTCCATGATCATCTCGCGATAGCGAACACTATTCACGAGTCGACGTTGGCGGCTCTTCTGTCACACTATTGCGACAACTTCATCATTTTTTTCCAGAGAGGGAAAATGTGGGCGAGCATTCACATCTGTTTTTAGATTCCCTACAGACCCGGTTTGCTGAATTTTCTCTCGATTGTGGACACATGTGGTTGATTATGCTGACCAAAAAAATTACGAAGTGCGCGAAATGCGTTTGGATTTGAATGCCCACTTTCGTAGAAGGCAACAACAATCTTAGCGAGCTGTTTAATTCTGTTTCTCTCCATGGCTGAATTTGTCAAGAACTGAAACAATGAAATGCCAAATGAAGTTGGGCAAAAAACTTGGCGTTGGTTGGACTACCCTTTAGCTTTTAAACACAGCATGATTGTATTAAATACTGGTATGCGACCATGTAATCAGTATTCAAAGCATGTTCGAATTGCGATATACGTTCAATGACCAGTAGGTACTTGTCCAACCTCATGGAGCTTTTCCATTTGTCATCCATGATGGGTGTTACAGGTACCTACTTGTCGCATACGTAAAAATTTTGAAATATTTTTTGTTCACTTCGTCGTTTATAAAGAAAAGCAACAAGCCACAATTAAAGTAATAATGATAGTTGATTTTATACATCTTTAAAATACCTGAAGAATCCTGTAACAAAAGTTTTTATTTGCGTAGGAACGGGTAAAGGTGCGATACGCTATATAGTTAAAGCGGACTGTTTTGAAATTAATTTCAAGCAATTATTGAAATTTTAAGTAATTAATTGTTTCAAAATTTCCTATTTGAGGTAAAATTTTAACATTAAAAACAAATAATCATGACCAAAAAACCAAGATGAAAAAAATCTCGGATTGCTATAACTAAGGAAGAACATGCAAGTTTTCATACCACCATGAGGTATCTAGTGTAGTTTTTATAATTGTAGTTGAATTGTACGTATATGCATATTAATGATTTGTTCTTTCCAAGAACGTTATTAATAAAACGCAAGTCAGTGGGGTGCCGGTTTTGTCGTTAGTAATAGGGTTCTAAGAAGTTGAATTCTAGGTCGAATAATTGAGGATGAATAAACTAATTAAATGTGGTTCGAACATTGTTCACTACTAGTTGGTTATTGGCTGATCATGTACTCATGTGCGCTTTCACCCTCAGCTATACCGTATGCAAATGGAAACATTTTGGCTGTAATGAAAATGTGTCGCTCTTCTATAGAAATTCAACATACGATACTAAAAAATTCGGCGTCTCCATTATTAATACTTTACAGAAAGTTTCGCTTCTCCAACAAAAACATTTTTTTAAAATCCTTAAACTGCCTTATCGAAATTGTAAATAAAAACTTTAAAATTAGTTTTGTCACGATCGGGATGAACGCAATCGAATTTTACATTCCCCTTTAGAAAACATGTAAGAACGCATTGCGAATTCCATGTACAATATGGCTCATATCGAACATATACCAAATCTTGTTGTCAGCGCAATTAAACTCAGAATTTAGTGGAATGATCGTGCTAATGACCTTGTTGTACATAACCATACTCGTATTTTAGATTATGAAAAGCCACTGCTGTAGGACACTGGTCAAAAGACACACATTTTACATTCATTAGCAGTTGGTTATCCGAAACGATGGCTGATTGAATGATCAGACAAAAATGGCGTAGACTTTAAACCTGAAGCGGTAAGGAAAGTATGAGTGAAATTCGGTGTTACAATGTTGCAACCGTCCTCTGATAGGCATACTACCCTATCATCTTGAGGCATATTTGAAACTAAACCCAAAAGTTTTTTCATTATGTGGGGTGACAGTCATTCTCCATGACGAATCATGGGCCACAAACGTAGCACTATATAAATACTTATATGTATAAATTGCCCAAGTGAGTTGGTACAGCTCGTTATTGATCTAATCGAAAAGCATAACTAATTTAAAGTTAGTTTAATAATTATAACTAGATATCGGAATTCTATGCAAATGCATATACTATGTGGTCGATAGTCTAAAAGTAAATTTATCTGAGTATCTACGCGAATCAACGATTTTTCAACAAAGTGACATGGATTTGTTTGCATTTTTTACCAATAATGCACATTTTGCTAAAAAAAATCATGTTTTCTGCATATTTTGTTGAAAACAAAAGATTTAAATGCATGTTTTGTTAAAAATGATATTTCTTTGCTTCATTTATTCGGCCTTTGAAATCATTTTAAATTAATTTTTTGTAAAACATCAACAATGTCGTTGGAAATCATTGTACTTTTTCAACAAAATTGTATTTACTCATTGTTAAAAACATTTCACTTTTTGTAAGAAAACGTCTTATAGTATTCATATCTATTCACTATAAAAATATTCTATTGATATCTTTACTCCTTATCAGCAAAGATATCTATAACTAAAAATACAAACATTTTAATGATAAATATTTTAGTTCAGAACTTAATATACATTTTTTTTATTTTTTACTGAATATTTTCCATTTATTATTATTTATCGATATTATTTATCGATATTATATATTATATATAACGTGGTTTGTGATTTGTAAGTGCATATAATTCCGATTCCAAGAATTAAGATAATTCGATTTAAAGTAAGAAAGTTGCATAAAACAGAAAAAGTAATTTTTTTGCAACTATTTTCAAAATACCACTTTCATGAAACTCGCAATTTTTTTTTTTAAATGGACTTATATTATTTATTTTAAATGTACATAGGCAATTTTTACACATAAAATCAAGAAATTAATCAATTAAATTAAATATGGACTTACCACCTTTAAGGAATAATATTGGCACATTCCTGACGTTGCCATCGACAAAGTAAAGAGCGCAAATGCTGAAGTTAATAGGCAGTTAATAACTCCCGGCAATATCTCCATCCAAACCCTGAATGTTTCCCTATCATTCGGTACACTGAACAACTGAAAGTGCAGAGGTAGCCTATCTGAATGTATACGGGTGATCAATCTATAGGTATTTTTTTCAAAATAAGAAAGTACAAAAATTCAAATCAAGTTTGGAATCGTTAATGTTCATTAGAAAGGACATTTTATGCAACTATGCCCCATGGTGTCCATTCTGAGAGTCGAATTTTGGATGACTCGTTCTAGCATTTGGTTTGGTGACATCACACGATCTAGGCGGCCAACTCACCGGACGGGAACATGAAATAAGCTCTGCCTCTCAATCGATCCATTGGTTATGCAGCTGTAAGGCAAGTGGCACCGTCCTGTTGAAACCAAATGTCGTCAAGATTACGGACTTCAATTTCCGGTAGCAAAAAGTCGAAATCATGGTTTTCTCTCTGTAAATTGGCACCTCTTGAACTTCTTCTGGTTGGTCTTGAGGCAGAAGTGGGCGTCATCACTGAACAAAATTTTGGTCGACATACGTTTCTTACCGAACGCTCATTTCCATAATACAGTTGCACAATTTAGAGACGTTGTTGCAGTTTAACACAGCTTACGCATAATCTGTTAAAAAAGCCCTATTGAAAAAAATACCTCCAGATTGATCACCTGTTATCAGTAGAAATACAAAATGGTACGCAGCACGCCAACATTTTTATAATAAAAACACCAAACGGAGTATTCCCCACAATGGAATTGAAGAGTGTGGCATTCGTGACATTTTATCAACCGACCATAGCCAACGTCAACAAGAATAGCAACGTTAAAAATCGATAAAATAAAGCAAAACAAAAAAGAGTAACATGTATGGCTCGCTCACTGGAGAGCGGAGACCCACCAAACCAAGCGACATCACTCTCGGAGCTCCCACAAAGTCGGCGTACGCTTGACGTCTGTCTTTCTTCGGACGTCTGTTCGGAGATCGTTCATTCGTTCGTCATTACTTCTCAGCAGTGTGATACGTACGGTAGTTGTCGCTATGACACCGCGTTTAAGTAGCCGGTAAAACGCTCGTCGATAATTCGGACAATTAGGCGAAATGAACACGAAATTAATTGGCGAAGATCTTAATCGGTGCACATTTTAATATTCGTTGTTAGCTCAAGTGATAATTCAACAAAAATAGCATTTCTCTGAAAAAAATTGAACGGACGTCCGTGTCACTAAGCGCACAAAGTGAATGTGTCATCCATTCACTCCAAACCATCAAGAATCGTAAAACGTTTCGTCGATATCCCAACAAACAAACATCGTTGTCACACCCATAGGAGGTGGCGAGTACTCGTGCAAACAAACAAAAAAAAGAAAAATACTTGTTACAAAAAATACCCGTCGCTGCTGTTGTAATCCATCTGCTCATATAAAAATAATTTCGAAATTTAGAATATTCAAAGAAACGCCGAGTACTGCTTACTGACGTTCACGAACGTAGTCGCTGTGCTTTGGGAGACGTGTTTTTTCGGAACGATATTCAACAGTTGGATATGCATGTGTGTACATATGCACACTTTCATATTTCGTATCATCGTTTAAATTGAGTATCAAGAAGACGAATTAAATAAATTACTAATTTTTTATCGTCTTGTACGAATCTGTTTATAACCGTCGAGTGAGCGAATTTTGTGGCATTCAATTGAAATAAACAAATTGAAAACAAAAAAAAAACAAAGGCGGAGCGGACCAGATAATTATCGACAATTGCGTAGCCACAAATACCGGGATATTCGTCACTGTCGCCAGTCGGTCGGTTTCGTTTATCATGAAGCTTTTGATGAAAGTCAATTCGGAAAGAACCCGTCAACGCATCAATAAATACGCGGGCAGTTCTGTGTCTGATTCACCATCAAAATCCAAACGTAAGTAATTGGGTCCACATTTAATATTTACCCAGTACTTATATCGTATAATTCGATCAACGACAAAACTACTAAAATGTCACCATACTGCTGGACCCTGTCGACGAGGGGTTCGTTATCACAGGGACTATTTAAAGTTGCATGTCTATATTTAGTTGGTACTACAACCAAGTGTTGGTCTTGATCTGTATAGGAAATGCTTTCTTTGCACTTGTGCGCCATCAACTAGGTCTTTTGACAGGAGCTTCCTTTTAGCTAGAGAATTCCGATTGATTTAATCGACATGTCCTAGCCAGCGTTGTAGCTTTGTTTTTTCTTTACTCTTTTTGTCAAATTTCTTTCGAAGTTTTAACGCACAAACTATCAAGCGATATTTTGCGGACGCTTTCAAAAAATATGCGCTGGAATAGCCCTTGGTGCCGGCAATCTATGTAGATTTCAGGGTTGGCCGATGGGTTAAAAACGAATTATTTTCTAGTTTTAATGATGATTTCGTTTTTCAAAAATAATTGCTTCTAAATAAAAAAATGTTGCACACTTTTACTGCCAACAATTGAACTGGAGTGCCCATAAAACCGGTAATTTCAGATTATTGGTTTTTGAAAAATCCATTTTTCTTAATCCCGGTTTTCGGTTATTTTTTCGCATAACCTGTGAAACCGGTTATACTCGTATTGTACATGAGTAAAATAAGGCAAACAAAAACAGTTTCCAACATATTTTTTTCGCATATCCTGCACCAATCCGATGTCTCTATGTAAATTTCGGCAAGTGCACACATAGACCGGTAGTTTTAAACTGCAAGAGACACTTTTATTGTTTAGGTAGAAAAATGGACCAATTTAGCCATGGTGATCAAATTTGCTCTTCACATTAAGTCGCAGTGCCGGAAATCGGGAGAAACTGTTTTTGGGGGCTTGACCAAAACATGGACTGATACCCAGTTTTACAAGGTAAGCAATTTATCGGTCATAACGTGTTGTGCAATAAACAATTGCATTCAGGACATTTGAAAACATGTTCAAAGTTTCATTAAAATTGTTTCATAAGTCCGACCCTAACTTTGGTTAAAACAGTAGATGGGCTGGACCTAAGTCGAGATTAAAGAGATATCAGTTAATTAAACATTTAAATTTACTTAATTTTTCTTTTTAATTATTTAAAAAAAAAGTTTTCCCATCTTTAAATACCCGGTTAACCGACATTAATCCCTCGACTTCCACGGTTATTCGAAAATGATAATTTTGTATAAACGGGCCGAGTGTTGATGACAAATAACCAGGCTAATCGGTTAAAGGTTTGGACTTGAATTCACCTTAAACGAAATTATCGCTTTCCATAAGCAATACACCTAGCAAAGCAAATGAAATTTCCGTTGGGAAACTCCGTTCAGATTTTCATTTGGTGGTATGCAGCTAACGCTCTTTTTTCACTAGGCACTTTTGAAGTGTTTTCAAAAGTTTGGCCAAAACAAGTCAAAATGAGACGTTTTCCCATACAAATTCAATGCCACCTTAAATAAAGTGTGTCATCTCCAAAATAATCGTTTTTTATCGTTGGTTTGTCATCTCAAGGCAGACATTTTTAATCAATCGTCAAATATATTTGGTGAAATAGATATTTTATGAAGTAAAAGTAAAAATAAGCGTGGTTAAAGAAAAAAACCTAATTTAATTTAATTTATCCATTTGTTTAAAAAAAATATGTATTTCAGTATTTTAATAGTCACCCCGTTGTTCTTTGTTTGTAAACAATAATAAACTGTCAAACGAAAACCAAAACGAGAATGAAGACGACCACAAATTATGTGAAAATTGGTTGAGACGTTTTGAAAAGTTTCGAGCGAAAACGAGAATAAATGGCCTAATGAAAATACAGTATAAAATGAAAAGGTGGCGGAATTTGCAACTATTACAGGGATGTTTACAACCAGAAGTGTAGACTATTTTCTGAATCTGTAACGAATTTAATGTAGTGATTATTGTTTGGTTAAGATATTTTTTACAATTGTCAAAAAAACGCTATCTTTTTCGTTTAAGGTGATTTCTTGGCTCTAACTCAAACAGATTTAAGTGCAACCTTTAAGGAAGAACTACAGCAAATACTTTTTGTAAACAAAGCCTCAACTTAAATAATTGCGACAGCGATTTTGCTTACATTTTGTATAAACGCATGTGATTTGGTTTGCATTTGTTAGAAAATACAACACTGTAGACATCAGTTGTTTTATGCTTCAAAATTTTCATACAAAGATCAAAATTAAAAAAAATTTTACAAACATACAAATGCAGAAAAAGTGGAATATTTTTGCACAAGCGAAAACATCATATAATACCTGGTGCATTGGTTTAACCTGTAAATAGATTTATAATGTGATGCAACCTGTTTGGTGCTCCTCCTTCAAATTTATTGCGGGTTTTTCAATTAAACTTTTAATATGTGAAATCATAGATTGCAGCAGCAATAGTACCTCACATTATTCATTAAAAAATCCCGGGAATACTGGTTTTTTAACTACGAATCTGTGCTAGTAAACCACAGTTTGTTTTATTTTAATTCATATAAAATTCTTATGGATTTTTAGCATTAACAAGCCAATAATTGAATACAGTTACGACCAATGATATTGCGACTAATGAAACCGGCTTAAATAAAAATTACAATTTAAATGTAAAAATAAACACGGGGTGCGTTAAAATAGTTTGTCAAATATACATATCCTAAAACTATCTAGACAAATGAAGTATTTTAGAAACTTAGTCTTTAGAACGATCAGCATTCAAATATCCAATGCATACAATAATCTCATATGCTAAAGTATACTTAGTAGGGGCAAAAATACTGTTACAACATTGAACACACCCATTTCAATAGTAGAACTGAACATACCCCGTTAATGTCATATGGGTTTTGAAAGCTAACCTCAATAGCGTGAGTCTGTAACGGGATTTTAATATTGTTTCAACTTTCATCATGGAGTGGTCGGATAATGAGAACCGTATCGCTGTAATAGCCCTTTTCAAGTGTGAAATGAAAAAAGGGACATTTTCAAAACGCTCCGGCCACTAGGGATTAGCCGCATGTTCGTCTACCGATGCATACAACTGTTTTAGGAGACTGTAACGAATGTTAAAGACCGCCACCGGTCGGGCCGCCCACGCTCTGTTCGAACACCGTATGTCATCAGAGCCGTTAATCAAGAATTCACAGAAATACGCTCCGTAAACTGAAAATCATGGCCCGTGAGATGAAGATTACGCAAAAGTCCATGAGTCCAGTCATTAAAAAAGACTTGGGACTGGGGGCTTTTAAACGGCGTACTGGACATTTGTCTGGCTTCGAAACCAATTTGCCAGCGTTCATTTCCTCTGAAGAATGGCCCTCAGGCAGTCCAGATTTGAACCCATTGGATTGCAAATTGTGGACGTTTTTAGAGGACAAGGTTTGTCACAAAAGATACCCTAACATTGGATCTCTTAAGACTGCTTGATTCGAGCTGTGGCCAATTTTCCAATGGACAAGGTTCGTGCAGCTATTGACGATTAGCCAGTGCGACTTAAGGCGTGCGTAAAGGCAAAAGGCGGACATTTCGAATAAGTAGACTCTTTTTGGATACAATATACATAAATAAATATATTAAAAAATATATGGTCCAAAAGAATTCAGCACTTTTTATTTTACAGCATAAAACGTGTGTAACAGTATTTATGTCCCTACTAAGTACAAAGGAAAACTCCCCTGTACTCGATATTTACATGTAAGTAGCTGCGTTTCTCTTCATCAGGAAATATTCGAGCATCAGTACTAGCTTTTTTTTAATATCCACTATTAGTTTAGCATAGGAGTTTGAAATTTATCTCACCAAGGAATTGAGGTGTAGAACAGTGTAGAAGAAGCAGCCGTTATTAATTTTCAAATAAATTGTTTGAATCATACTCATTTAAATACTCTTAATTTTTAATTTTTTTTTTGCGCAAATGTAAAAAATTCCTTGATTAAGCAGTTATCAGAACATTAATTTTCGTTTGCAGATGGTAAAAAATGTCTACACTGCTCTTATATAAACCTCTCTATAGCGAATTCCGCCAACTTTTCGTTTCGGCTGAGTACCAACAAACGGAATTTACCAATGGTAAATTTCGCTTTGTTACAAGTATTTGTTATGGGAGAGAAAATTGTGTCTAAGGAAAATACTAGACTATAAACATAAGATGGAGGTTATAGTGTACATATCGTTTAAAGTGTACATATTGATAATGGTCGTAAAATTTTAAGACGACGTAGCTGGAGGCTTATTACTTACCAGATATACATATATCTTAAAGTTAGTAGGAGAAAAAGTTTCCCTTTGAGGGAATATATTATTAATTCATTCTGCGATTTGGCTGTATTAGAGGCCTTCACTTATAGGCGTGGTCTATGGGCCCTCCGAACGATTCTATTGTCCAGAACGGTACCGCAATGTTCGGAGCCATATGGGTATTAAGAAACAAAAATCCCTTTAACATATTGGTACTAAAATCTTTAAAAAATTTCACGAATTTGAAATAACATTAATTCTACAATTCGACTATATTCGAATCCATATCCCATTGGTCAACAGTCCCTAGACCCCAGAAATGGGGCCCTTTTGAACATCGACATATGGTAACTTAGAAACAGTGGAATGTGGTCAATAGTCTAAAAGTGCACAATATTTTAAAATTTGTTTATGTTTTTTGGTCTCCTTTTCCACCACAAAATTTCTTCAAACATCTAAAAAGTACATGGTTCGAGCATCCCAAAAAACCGGATTTGTTTAACATGAACCTTTCACTAACAACCATATCCGTTTAAATGGCAATGCCATACTGCAACGCAATCCATGATGGAGAGCTTTTTTTACCAAAAATGCTTTTCCGGTATTTATTTTAACAAAAAATCATTCCAAATGTCTTATTTGCGCCAGTCTAAATCTATATGTAAGTACAACATAAATTAAATTTCGCTGAAGCTGTTGTATAGTATTATTATCTTAATTGATTTTGCGAAAATGAACACTTTTCGTTGCAATTAAGAGGGTCAATCTGTTAATGGATTCGTTGACGCAATTAAAAGAAATCCTCTTATTTGCACAGTGCTCTCAATTGAGCGGAGTTTTAAGCAACTAAAGATATTAGTAACATAAAAAAATAACAGCGATTTAGTGGCATAACTTCCCCTATTTTGGTGTAAAGATTTATTTACCTATGGTAAATTCCGTTTAGCAACGAAATTTGCTACAGTTGCAGGGTTGTTTATCACCAGCAGTGTAGTCTTCTTTTTGCCATCTTCGAAGACAAAAATAACAAAAGTCATTTTTAGGTACTCATGAACCACGGCTCTGGCTCGGTTCAATAGTTCAAAATTGGTTTGAAAATCAACGGAAAAAAATGATATTTGAGGATGGATTTAAAACTAAGTTATGCACAAAAAACTAGAAAGAGACATTTATGAAATAATACGTAACATGCACATTAGGGTGGGTTGATTTAGCAATCGATATTGTGCCATTGATTTTCCTATAGCTTTTGACATTTCAAAACATCTTTTTCGAAATTCTCAAATTTCGTTTTTTTTACTTTTTCTAAACTTTTATTTTCAAAGTTTTTTTTAGCAGGTAATAAAAAACAAATAATTTTTAAATATTTCCTTTCCAAGGTGACATACAAATATACATTGCCACATTCAATATACTCGTATATGTTTCATTCTTCACTGCTCTACGTGACAAATTTTCTATGTACAGATAAATGTAAAACTCGTAAGCTAAAATTTCGATTGAGGTAAATACTAGGCTTCAAATTGAGCAGATTTATGTGCATCATTTTAAGAAAATAAACAAACGCTTTTTGTATGCAAAGTCATGTACTCATGCAATTTGGAAAAAGTTTGTTAGAAAATGCAGAACTGTAAACGTCAGATTTTTTATGGTGTAACATTCTTCACCATAGTACACAGTGCTTGCAAAATAAAATCAAAATACATTTTTTCGCAGGCTTGCACTTTTTTTTAGCAAATGGCCACAAAATTCGATAGACCGGATCCATTGGTTTCAGCAGTAAAGAGATGTATACTGTGATGCAACCTGTTAGGTCCCCCTTCTTCAAATTTATAATGTTTTTTTTCACTTAAACTTTTAATTTGTAGATCTCAACATGGTGGCACTAGTTAGATTCATATAAAGTCCCCAGGATTACTGGTTTTTCAACTACCCCACTGCTGTGCAAGATACATTGACTTAGTGCCGATGTTTGCAACACCTTAAAGCAATGGAGTTAAATATACCGATTGACTCAGAATCACTATTTGATTCCATTAAGCGATGTCCGCCTGTCGTCTGTCTTACCATATATTATTTTAATCAAAGTACAGGTCGTAATTATAAGCGATTTCGATGAAACTTGGTACCTTCTTGAAGACTAACGAACATCGGTCTATATTTTGATACGAGGGCATTTCAATAATTCCGTGACTTTTTCAACTTCCCTCGTAGTTATATGAAATGCAACACTGTTCTCATTAAGTACAATCTGTTAATAGACTACTGTCAAATTTTGTGTTTAACATCTGTACAAAACATACAACCTAGTGGATTTTGTTAAAAATTAAAAAAAATGAATTTCGAGTGCTCACTAAGCATTATTTTTTGCGGAAAACCAAGAAAAAGGAGATTATGTTAAAAAATATTTTTTTTTGCAAAAAAAAAATGTGTTTTTTTTTATCAAAAAATCACAGAATTATTGATTTCCCCTCGTATCATACATAAGTCTCCCTATTTCAGAACCGACAGCTCTAATAGCCACATATTATAAACCAATTTTGACCAAATTTCGCATATACTAGTAGTATTACAAGTGACCAACACTCATCTCTAGTGAAATTATCTATATCCCCATTTGAGGTTCTACAGCTGCAAAAACTACAAATTACACCCGATTACGCCTAAATTTCAGGGTGCATTATGTGCAACCATTTATCTACTAAGGTAAAACTCGGCCACACAGGTCCTTATCTTCGTATCGGACCCCACAATGGTCCTTCCCGGTTTCATAATCTACAACTTTAGAAGCCATATTTTACTTGCGATTCCTACCAAATTTCATATGGAGCGTCACGAGCGATCTGATCGATCCTGGCTTCCAAAAAGCCCCCACATAAAGGTCCCTCCCGATTTGAGGTCCAGCAGCTATAAAAAAACCCAAATTGAAAAACAAGTTCTTATGTGACCGGTCTTTGACCGGCCTTTTGGGTACAACTTTTTCATCCGAGGAAAATAAATATCTACTTACAATAGTGTACCTAGTGGTTTCATATGAAAATAGTTCTATTGAAATTCGTTTGTCTTCGAATAATAAATAGTTTTACCGATGGGGAAAATTTAAAAAAATCAAAGTTAAGTCACTTAACTACTTTTGAGCCATATAATTCAATATAATTTTCATTTGCGAGAATTTTTAGTTGGCAATTAACGGGGATTATTGTGATTTTCCAAAGAGAATTTTATTGTTATGCGTCAATTAAGAGGACCTCATTTAAAACGGGGTTTGCCCAAATGCGTTATTTGAGAATTTTCCACTACAATTTTGTTGATGCAATTGAGCGGAGTTCAATTAAGCGAAGACTATTGTTAGAATAACGCTGTTGGATCCCATTGTCGTGACTGAAAAATATGATAAAACAATGAGGATGAATGTATTTCCGTTACATATACGTCGGCTTAAAGAGTGTCTTCTACAGTTTTAGCCCGTTATTTGAAATGACATTAACATAGTTTTCAATGATATTTTCTCTTGCAAATACATGGTTAAGGAAAATACTTTAAAAATATCTTAAGAATATATTTTAAATATGTTGTAAGTGAATAGTTGACCTTTAGTGTTGTTATTATATAAAATTATTTTTCGGCTTGGGGTCATTTATTTAAACTCGTTGTTCTATGTGTTGTTAATTTTTATTTATCCCAATATTTCGATTGACTTCGTCAATCATCTTCAGGGGTTGTCACTGACAAAATACAAAACATGGCTACATTTAATAAACAAAACATTAACACAATATTTGAAAAATAATTACATTAAGAAAACAATGTCGTCCGTCTGATTATCGCTGTCAACTGATTTTTGTGTTACTCTTCAGCTTGCGTCTGTGCTTATGTATGCACCACATTTCTATATACTCGTATGTGTGCGATCCTATCTGTGTCCGTTTTGTAATTAATTCTCCTCTCATTAGGTACGTCAATAATGTTAAGCATTTCGAGAGTGAATCTTCTTCTATAATTTCTCTCTTGCGCTACAATTTTTATGTCCAGTCAATGTACAGTGGGCCGCAAGTATGGTCTTTTGTTCTATGGGCCTATTTACGGCTTTTAGGTCAGATTTGTGGGACGAAATTCTTGTCTTAAGTTTAAATAAAAAACCGAATGATTGTATTTGTTACTACTTCTTTTAATATGAATTTACAAGCTTTTTAAATTAAAGACTGAACAATTTTATTTATGTATAAGTATAAACATCTTTTATTTGTAGGAATTAATCAGGCAAGAAATACCACGACTACCTCTGTGACGCAGAAGATAACCACCACATCCAAATTGCTACTGACCCTCATAGTGCTGGTCCTGATTGTGGCCGGCATCATTGTCTATGTTGAGCTGTCACGAAAGCCACTGGAGCCGCTGCGTGGCCCCATCTACTTCAGCAACAATTACGAGCACGACACATGTAAGCGATGATTGAATTGATCTGAGATTTTTTATTATCTTCATTTAGAGTGATTCAGTTCCTAACTTAGGAAACGGGCATCTGGTGGTGGACCGTCTGCAATGGGGTGCTTCCGAGCTGGCCAACAGACTGAGAGTGCCCTTGAAACATCCCATACCGTATGTGGTACTGACCCACATTGGCGTTCAGTCGTCGCCTTGCTATAACATCTACAAATGTTCCATTAAAATGCGTACCATTCAAGACTCGGCAATTGCCGAAAAAGGTCTCCCCGATATACAATCCAATTTTTATGTAAGTTCCATTCAATAAAATGACAAACGAAAGGCATTGAACTTAACGCTTATGGCGAGTGGACGGGTACACCTGCACCCAGATACAGTCGGACAGACGGACACGGGTATTAATGATGGGTATTCTCATTTTAGGTTGGCTCCGATGGTTATGTCTACGTTGGCCGTGGCTGGAACTGGGCTAATACGTATGCGAACAACTCGCTGGCGATTACGTTCATGGGCGACTATGGCCGCTACGAACCGAATGAGAAGCAAGTCGAAGCGACGCAGTACTTGCTGGCTCATGGCTCCACCAACAAGTTTATTGATTTGAATTATAAGTTAATTGCTCAAAACCAGGTGAGTCAACTCGCAGAGCACCTCTATCCAAATCATATGCCAACGACGAGTGTCTTCTCCCCTTTTTTGCCACAGACAAAACAAACGAAGAGTCCCGGGGCCAATGTGTACCGCATCATACGCAACTGGCCCCACTTCTATCCCTGCGGCATGGATGACAATCCCAAGTGTGGCAGTGAGCTGGGTTTGCCGTATCCGTGGGACGCCAACATGTGAATATTCTCTCTATTGTATCGAATAGCATAAGTGTATATTTTAAGCTCATTTTGTTATGTTTTTACTTGATTTCTAATAAAAAAATGAACTACAAATGTTAAGTTATACGACGAACGCTTACGGAATGTGTTTTGAATTTTAATGGACTGTGTGTGTAGTGGGCCCCTAAGGTGTGATGGTTGGTGGTCACGACTATCATACAAAAAAACCCAGACTCTAATTTGGATAAGAACATCGAGGGTTTACAGAGCTTAATTTCTAAAGCCTGGAACTAAGATCGGCTTTTCATGTAAAAATGTGTCAAACTCCATAAAATAACTATAGAAGTAAAGTTAAATAGTATTTGATCGATATCTCTCTCGCTACAAAGAAATTTGCATGCCTATTATCTTCCATAAACAATCTTGACAAAATCGCATTTTTAAGTAAATTTTAGGGGACTGTTTTATTTCACTTGAATGAACTTAGTACCAGGCTTATCCGCATCTGAGTAGTCTGCACGTTCGAGGACGTTGTTGCTGTGGTAAAGGCACATAGTGCCGGGATGACAGCTCTTGGCTGAAGGATTCTTTCTCGGGTCGATTTGGATCATATAATCGTCTTTTGCAGGCCTTTCGGAAGGTCTTTTTTTGCAGGCCTGCTAAGAGAACGGAGTTTCGCAGTACTATCCTTCCTGTGTCAATTTAAAATGAGGATTGTATTAATATGGAGGTCCAAGCTAATACCTCCTTTTGCTGCTGGGATTTTGTGCAAAACATGCATATGGTGGGTATATGTATTTTAGAATTTTTAACATAGAAATTTAAAATTTCTATTCCAACCAATTAAAAATAGGGGACATCCGAAGAATTAAAATAAGAGCATTTTTCGCGATTCGACTTTCTAGTGCTACTTCCTTATTAAACGAGTAAAAGGTCGCTAAGGCGAAAGCTTCAAAATTTTACAAGACATTTTTAATTTTTTTTTGTACACAAAAACCGATTGGCTTTCGGCATCATAAACTGTTTGATTTGAAAATTTTCGATTTGTAGAAAATAAATGATTCAAGAATTACTATAAGCGAAGAATGAATATCTTCAAAAAAATTTTAATAATGTAAAACCAACGGGTTTTAACGCAAATTGTCTATAGTTTTCTGTAAACAAATCCAATTGCGTTATCATCGACCACCTAAGCGAGTTGCCAATAGAACATGGCCAATGATTATCACACAGACTTCTCATAAGATGTATGGCCTTCTCGTCTACAGTGTTGCTTTATCTTCTAATGGACGATATTTTATTTTACAAAAAATTGTCCGTTTTTTGGCCCTTTCGACCCATTCTTTCGTCCCTAGTCAAAGCCAAAACTTCAAACTTTGGATTCGTAGCAAAATTGAGTAACCATGCGGTGCGTTTTTTGGACCACATAAGCCAAAAAATCCAGCACCTATACCTTTTTTAAGATATTTAGTGCGTCCCAACTAACAGTACCCATTTAAACCCTCGCCCGTCCATTAACAGTTATGATTTTTTAAGGCATACTCTAAAAAGTACACTTTTTACTGAGGTACCCTGAAGGGAAACTTTTTCCCCTAGGCCTATTTCTTCTATTTGCAATCCCAAACAGCTTATGGTCATTAGCCATCATCATGCATAATTTCCTAAGTTGATTCGTTTGACTGCTTTTGTGCCTTAAACTGACACACGGACGGACGGACATGGCTAGATCGTCTTAGATTTTTACGTCGATCAATACGAGGGCGGTTCGGAAAGTTCTTAGCCTATCAATGAAAGAGAATAGTTAGTTTTTCAAAAATATTTTTATTTTTCAATATAATCTCCTGAAACTTCAATACACTTAGTCCAACGATTATTTAGCAATTCTATCCCTTGATTAAAATAGTTTTCACCAAGGTCTTCAAAGTAGTGGTTTACAACTGTAATTGCATCTTCATTTGAGGTGAAACGCTTGCCAGCAAGGACTTTTTTTAGATTCGGGAACAGGTAAAAGTCACTGGGAGCTTAATCAGGAGAATAAGGTGGGTGGTCAAGCAAATCGTACTTTAATTCGTTGATTTTAGCCATTGTTAAAACACTCTTGTGCGCTGGTGCGTTGTCTTGATGAAAAATTATTTTTTTGTGTTGAAGCCAGAACGTTTTTCTCGAATTTGTACATTTAATTGATCTAAAAGGTTGCAATAGTACTCTGAATTTATTGTTTTACCCTTTTGCAGATAGTCAATCAATAAAATACCTTTAAAGTCCCAAAAAACCGTTGCCATAACCTTACCAGCCGATTGAATTGTTTTTGCCTTCTTTGAGGCACTTCCTCCAGCTTCAGTCTACTGTACCTACACTACTTGATTGTTCTTTTGTCTTTGGAATATAGTGGTGGATCCATGTCTCATCAACAGTTATGAAACGACGCTTAAAACCCATTTTATTTCGCTGAAAACGATCCAAACAAGCTTGAGAAATGTTCATTCTTATGCGTTTTTGGTCGACTGTTAACAAGTGCGGCACCCATCTTGCAGAAAGCTTTTTAATCTGTATTTCTTCATGCAAAATTAAATAGACTCGATCATTTGAGATGCCCATGATATTAGCTATTCCACGCACTTTTATTCGTCGATCATTTAATACCATATCATGCACTTTGGCTACAATTTCTGTTGTTGACGTTCATCTTCAATGCTTGTAAGACCACGTTTAAATTCAGCAACCCAATTTTTTACTGTTGCATATGGAGGAGCACTTTCACCTAACACATTCACCATATCATTATGAATTTCTTGTCCCGATAAACCTTTTTTATGTAAATATTTAATGACACCACGCATTTCTAATTTTTCCATTGTAAAAAAATCCCGGATGCGTCTTTTGTGAACACCTGTTTCTATATGAAGGAGTTGCCAGATCGAAGCAAAATTTAACATGTTCATAGCAGAGATGGAAGTTTCCAAAACACTTACCTTTTTTCTGTTTATACCGCGCTTTTTGTGCTAGGCTAAGAAGTTTCCGAACCGCCCTCGTATATACACTTTATAGGATCTTCGATCAATATTTCATGGTGTTGCAAACGGAATGACAAATTTAGTATATCATCCACTCTATAAAGGAATTGTGTAAATTCTACAGGAATTATGTAACAAAAAAGTATCCAAACTTGATGGTTAATAGGTTTTTGTATTAATTCTAACAAATTACGCTAATTTCCAAAGCGGGAAAATATTTTTTGATCGGTGTTTTGCCATTACAAAAAAAAATTTAAATACATTTTTTTTTGCATTTAATAATTGCTAATTTTGGAAAATATCTATAGGGAATGTCCGTTAGCATCAAATAGAGGATTCAATTCATTTTAATTCTGCATTCTTGATTAAACATGGAATTAAACTGGGTCTGCCATTGTTATGAAGTATGAAACAATACTAATCGGACCTATTTAGAAATATGTATTTTTAATGGTGTGTTTATTCCAATTGAAGCAACATGTTTCCTCTAGTTTTTTTTTAACAATTTAAAAGAAATCCAACAATTTAAATAAGCAGATAGCAACGACAGAAACACGAAACTAGTCTAGCTAAAAACTGCAATGCAAATTATCTCTGTACAATTTTAGTGTTGCCCAGAAACGCCCATTCCGTCAGGGGTCTAAAACTGTAAATCATATGCTCTAAGCGTGACAAAATCTATAAAGATAGCTCATGCCGTTCAAACTTTTGCTTAAACTGTACTTTATCTGAAAACACCTTTCATCTTAGCTGCGATTCCATTAAAATATCTCTTTCCGTTTAAACGTAACAGAATTATTTCCAAAAATCCAATTTTACTCACTGTGCTTTGTCCATCTAAATGGTGATTGATACAGAAAGTACCTACTCGTCGCAATTGCTTTCCGATCTTATTCTTCAGTTCAAATTCGTAATTTCATTCTTACAGAGAAGAAAAACACTGTGTGACGCTAAAAAATGTTTGGGATACTATGTATTCTTCTTTTAGGTCTTGGCCAAAAACCATTAAAATCTGGCAATCCGGGTTTGACTACTTATAAGCCTGTTTTAAAAAGAAAAGACCTTTTGAACGATATATAATTTATTTACATTTATTCCATATTTAAGTTAACCGACAATTTGACACATTATTTTATGAGGGAGCCGTACTACATGTGACATTTAAACGACGGGTATAGTAAGGAGTAAAACGCTACTTGGAGTTTTTAACATCCGTTAGTAGTTGACAGTGTTTTACAAGTTTTTATCTGAACAGGTTTTGAGCAAAAATACAGTCTTGCGTCATTAACCTCAAAAATTCTAGCCTGAGGATTTTTTTTCTTTCTGAAGTGACCAGCATGTCCTCAAATCGTTTGTATGAAATTATTTATAGCTTTGAAAGCTGTTTTACTGCATATGAAAATCTGTCACCAAGTAAATCTTATAACTGTAATCTAAAATATTGATAGCAAAGATAGTAAAACGGCAATAGTGAGGTCACGCCATGGATAATGAAGTGCTAGAATCTTCAAAACAAATTTTGAAAGTAGTAAAAGTAATTTCCTCTTCCATTTTAGTATTGGATAACTATAGAGTATTGGCCTAAATCTGTTATCAGTTCCAATTGCATATGCGACTGGTATAAACTTACGAAATGATGAAAAAATACCCGGGGTCGTCAGGTGGAGAACACATAAATGGAAAATCGTAGCTGACTTACAAGTTTTCACGATTTAATTTGGTAACATAAAACATCTGTGCAATCATTTTAAATGACCACTGCATCAAAATTTTTTAAAAACGCTTTTTTTCATAGTAAAACGGTGTTTCCAAAACTAAGTGAAGCAAGAAAAGAAGGTGTCAATTTATTTGTTTTACTACCTATTGCTCTTTTTCGTTCTTTATACCTGTTTTGACGACTACTGTCAAAAATATCACTTCAGAGACAAATTTTTGATGTTAAATTAAAAAAAAATGCGCAAGAAATCATTTTTTATATTTTTGAACAAAATCTGTTCGATGAAAACTCTACTAACTCAGTCAACTTTAACCAGAATTTAAAAATACATGTGAGTGCTTAAAACTTAGTGAGTGCTTAAAACAAAGAAACTGCAATGTCTGGGTAGTGACAGCATTTTTTGTACATCCCGTCGAGTATTAAAAGAATCGAATTGTGTAATTTTTTAAACATTCCCAAAATCTGAAAAATCCTTAGTCTGTAACTTAGTTTACTAACAACCGATCCTTTTTTTTAAAAAAAAGTTTGAGAATTATGTGTGTATTTTTCCGGCAAATACTCGACTTTTTTAAATTTTTTCGATATTTGTCGTATTGATCCTTACTTAATTAAATTGGCATGTGCCTCATGAAATGAATCGTCGGTAAAGTTGACAAATAACGTTCACTCCGTGGTGAACGTTCTTAACAATAAAAAGGTTCCCCAACCAATGTTCAAGGTCGAACTTCAACCTGACTCGCGGAAACTAAAGAAAAATGAAGTTCATCCTATATACAAACTTCAATATTTGTTATATAGAAGAATCACGGTCGAAGAACCCCACAAAAGAAATGGTCCCGTTCAATGCCAAAATTGTCAAGAGTATGGACACACAAAATCATACTGCACTTTGCCAACCGTTTGTGTTGTATGTGGTGATCTACACCAATCGTCCGCCTGCAAAGTTAAATCGCAGGAACAGAAAAAGTGCAGTAATTGCGGGGAACAACATACCGCAAATTACAGAGGTTGTAGGGTTTACAAAGAACTTAAGCGTAAACTAGAAGAGAAGCGTAAACTCATTTCTAACCGAAACGCGCCGAATCCTATAATCGACATCCAACAGACTCCAGTTTACTCTAGCAACGGAAACGGCATTACAAACGGTATAACATACGCGAATGTTCTAAGGGCGCATACACCTAATGCCCCAGTGCAACAACATGGTAACTCTGAATCAATGATTCAACAACTGGTACAGAGTATAAACATGTTCATGTCAACTATGCAATCAATGATGCAAGAATTCATGCGAAACCAGAATCAGTTAATTCAAACTCTACTTACCAAAAAATAGGCCCTCTTAAGATATGTACATGGAACGCAAACGGTGTGAACCAACATAGACACGAACTGACCGAGTACCTAGATCGGCAGAATATTGATATAATGCTACTATCAGAAACTCATCTCACAGACAAATACAATTTTCAGATACCTAATTTTAGATTTTATGGTACTCATCACCCCGACGGTAAGGCTCATGGGGGCACTGGTATCCTAATACGTAAACGAATGAAACATGAAGTCGCTGAAGGAGTCTCACAAATCTACCTCCAAGCGACAACAATTCGTATCCAGATTCAAGGTAGTTTTCTTACCATTTCAGCAATATATTTCCCCCCGCGGTTCGCGATATCAGAAGATATACTTCTGAACTTCTTCAATGGTCTCGGACACAACTTTATTGCTGCTGGTGACTACAATGCCAAACATACGCACTGGGGATCCCGTTTAGCAAACCCTAGGGGAAACCAGCTGTATAAATGTCTAATGCGACGTCAAAATAAATTGGACTTTATATCTCCCAGTCAACCTACATATTGGCCTTCTGATATTAACAAAAAGCCTGACTTGATAGACTTCGGTATAATAAGAGGAGTTAGTAAATCTAACTTATCTGCTAGTACCTGTACTGACTTATCGTCAGACCACTCGCCAGTTATATTTCTTCTTCACGGGAAGACAGTACTTGTAGATGACCCACTAAGGCTTACTTCATACAAAACTAACTGGTTAAAATACAGGCAGTACATTAGTAGTCATTTAGATTCGAATCATCTAATTTCTAACGCGGATGAGATCGATAACAACGTATCCAACTTGAACGTAATCCTGGAACAGGCGGCCATTCACGCTACACACAGACAAATAAAAGTGACAAATAGTTTGAATACTTACACTAACCGGGAAATAGAGCACCTTGTAAGTGAAAAAAGGAGGTTCCGTCGCGAATGGCAGCGAAATAGGTCACCAGCGGCACGACTAAGACTGACTGAAGCTACTAAAAGGTTGCAAAGCGCACTTAGAAAAGAAGACAGTAGACAGCAGGCTAGTTTCATTGCAAGTTTAACTCCGACTGCTTCAACCAAATTCTCATTATGGAAAACATTAAGAAATACTAGTATGCCCCCCGAAACGCAATTTCCAATACGCGACGCAAATGGCAAGTGGGCAATATCAGAAGAGGAAAAGGCCAATGTTTTTGCAAACCATCTATCACAGGTATTTCGCCCAAATCCTGCAAGTAGCGACATCCTTCCACCTGTTGATAAAATGTCTGCCGTAATTCCATTGTTTACTAACGCAAATGAAGTTCTGAATGTCATTAAAGAAACCGTGAATCCAGGTAAAGCTCCTGGATATGATCTTATCACGCCTAAAATGATCTTGGAACTTCCCTATATTGCTGTGAAGTTCCTGGCAAAATTATTTAACTCTATTTTGAGACATGGGTACTTTCCTAAAGTGTGGAAAATTTCTCTGATTCAAATGATTTTAAAGCCAGGAAAGGACAAATCAATACCTTCCTCGTACAGGCCGATCAGTTTGCTTCCCTGCTTATCCAAACTATTTGAAAAAGTTCTTTTATCGAAAATAAAACCGTTTCTCGTGTCAAATAACATAATACCAGACCATCAGTTTGGGTTTCGCGAAGGTCACAGCACTATCGAACAAGTAAACCGTCTGACCCAAGCAATTGAAAAATCATTTGAACGGCGAGAATATTGCTGCGCAGTATTCCTGGATGTTGCTCAAGCATTTGACAAAGTCTGGCACTTTGGCTTGACCTACAAAATTTGCAAATACTTACCGGCAAATACGCATCGAATTCTTGAGTCTTACTTAGAAAACCGCAGATTCAGAGTCAAATGTGGACAACACGTCACCGATGACCGCGAAATACTAGCAGGTGTTCCCCAGGGAAGCGTCATGGGGCCTATCCTTTACATTCTGTTTACGGCAGATATTCCTACCAGCCCAAACGTGCTAACATCCACTTTTGCCGATGATACCGCTATAATGGCCACACATAAAAAGCAGGATATTGCATCTATGAATCTAGGTGTACATCTCAGACGAGTAGAATCTTGGCTCTCTGACTGGAGAATAAAAGTCAATGAGGCTAAATGCACACAGGTAACTTTCACACTGAATTTTAGCACTTGTCCGACATTGAAATTAAACAATATCCCTTTTTCTCAATCTGATCATGTTTCATACCTTGGAATCCACCTGGATCGCCGACTCACCTGGAGAAGTCATATCGAAGCCAAGAAAACTCAACTGAAACTTAAGGTCCATCAACTTCACTGGCTCCTAAACGCGAACTCAAAACTAAGTCTTGAATATAAGGTCCTGCTATACAACAGTGCAATCAAACCTATCTGGTTATACGGTGCCCAGCTATGGGGCAAAGCAAGCTCGAGCAATCTCGACAAAATCCAAAGAGTCCAATCGAAGACATTGCGGCTTATTACCGGTGCCCCTTGGTATATGAGGAATGAAAATATCCACCGAGACTTGAAAATACCTCTCGTTAAAGAGGCAATTCAAAAAATCAATATAAAGCACAAAGAGAAGCTCGAACGTCATGATAACATACTTGCTAGACAATTATTGTGCAGTCCCAGATCTTTAAGACTTCGGAGAAACGAACGCCGTGTTTTCTAATCTTCATCCGTAACAGTAATCGCGAACACACGCGCCCGAAAGACTGTGTAGAATCCTTTTCTACGTCACGTGGCTTAAACGCTCTTATACGTGATCTTTAAAACAGTCAATATCAATCGCGGACGAACAATCAAAAAAGACTGTGTAGAATCCTTCATTCTACGTCACGTGGCTTAAATGCTCTCATACGTGATCCTTAAAACAGTCAACGCGAAAAACCTACAAAACCCAAATTACGTCGTCCACTCTGCTATTCTAGAGTTATCCGTTATACATACATAACTAGAGTTCTTCACTCTACATAATATCGCGAACACTCAGTAAATGACTGTAAGGGTCCTCTGGACCTTTATCACGAGGTTTAAGCCAAACCAGGTTTAAAATCCTCACGTGTGATCCATACCAGTTATATACTATTTTGACCAAATTAATTAAAATTCCTGCCAATTAGCAGGGACCCACATTACAAGAAATCCATACTAGGATTCATTATTGAATTATACTTAAGATTCGTATACTTATTGTTAGGCTCCTTTGGAGCAGATTCAATAATTCAAATAAAGCTTATATAAAAAAAAAAAAAAACTACCCAGACAATGCAGTTTCTTTGTTTTAAGCACTCACTAATCAAGTGCGGTAAAACCACACGATCTTGCAGACCAATTCACAAATTAATGCGTCCATCAAACGTTTTCTAGAAAAAATAAACTACAACCATCCTTGTTTCTTGCGAAGAGGCACTTCATCGTGTTAGGAGGTGGTGGCTGTGGTTTAGATAGATCTCACAACCTATCACCAAGAAGGATGTTATGGTTAGTATATGTGACGCGCAAAATAGAAAGGGACCTAAGGGTAAAAACTTGTTTTGTTCAGGAGAGCCATTTTAAAGATTTAAATACGTGTCTCTTTGGTGTAGAATCGTCGACTTCACTTTCATAAAACGCGCATATCTCTGGGAGGGAACACTTTTGGGGCATGGGGTATCATTCGATGCTCAGATGTTGTTCACATCATTAAAAGAAAAAAAAATGAAAATTGATTGTTTTACCCTTAGGTCCCTTTCTCTATGCGCTGTCACATATGCTTCAAACTGGCGCTAGCGGGATCGATGCGGATGGGTATTGTAACATAGTCTTGCACCGGAGTGTAATGCGGGTAAGGTCATACGTGGCGGACTTACGTTAAACACACGGAAACCAAAAAAATTATCAATTTCAGGTTCTGTGAGTTGTATTTTTGTGGTTCACGGGAAAATGCCAATATTAAAATCAACTTAAACAGATAGTTTAAGGATATTTTTCAAATTTCAATGCAAAAATGGAGCGATGTATTAATTTTATATGCTTTGTTTATTTCTTTGTTCTCATTAAATTATTTTATGTCTAATATTGGCGAAAAACCCCATCGCATGTACTTAGTAGGGACATAAATACTGTTACAACATTGAACACACCCATTTCAATAGTAGAACTGAACATACCCCATTAATGCCATATGGGTTTTGAAAGCTAGCCTCAATAACGTTAGTCTGAAACGGAATTTTAAAATTGTTTCAACTTTCATCATGGAGTGGTCGGATAATGAGATCCGTATCGCTGTAATAGCGCTTTTTAAGTGTGAAATGAAAAAAAACAATATTTTTAAAACGCTCCGGCCACTAGGGATTATCCGCATGTTCGTCTGCCGATGCATACAACTGTTTGAAAAGACTGGAGATGTGAAAGACCGCCACCGGTCGGACCGCCCACGCTCTGTTCGAATACCGCATGTCACCAAAGCCGTTAAATCAAGAATTCACAGAAATCCGCTCCGAAAACAGAAAATCATGGCCCGTGAGATGAATATCACGCAAAAGTTTATGAGTCGAATCATTAAAAAATGATAGAGTGTATGCGCGGTCATCTTAGGAAGCATCTGAACTGATCCCAAGGGTGGAAAAGGGTCAACACCCAGCTTCAGTCATGGTTTGGTGGGGTGTCTCTTACGATGGGGTCACTGACCTGTATTTTTGCGAACAAGGAGTCAAAACATCGGCTAAAGTTTACCAAGAAAACGTTTTTGAAGCTGTTGTGAAGCCTCAACAAATCCCTGTTCCAAAACCAGCCATGGACTTTCCAGCAGGATTCTGCGCCGGCTCATAAGGCTAAAACGTCCCAGGCCTGGCTTCAAAACAATTTGACAGCATTCATTTCCTCTGAAGAATGACCCCTACGCAGTCCAGATTTGAACCCATTGGATTGCAGATTGTGGAAGGTTTTAGACGACAAGGCTTGTCACAAAAGATACCCCAACATTGGATCTCTTAAGACTGTTTTGGTTCGAGCTGTGGCCAATTTTCCAATGGACGAGGTTCGTGCAGCTATTGACGATTGGCCAGTGCGACTTAAGGCGTGTGTAAAGGCAAAAGGCAGACATTTCGAATAAGTAGATTCTTTTTGGATACAAAATGGATCAATTATTAAAAAATAATTGATCCAAAAACATTCAGCACTTTTTATTTTACAGCATAAAACGTGTGTAACGTGTGTAAGTACACGCTCCAGTAAAAAACCGCTATGTCCTTTCTATTAAAATGTCAAAAGAAACACTGACATCTGCGTGAACTGAATGTCATTCGCCTTCAAAACTTTATTGTTTATTTAGAGACTCTGAAAGTTGGAACTTTGGAATTTCTTTTGGATTTTTGAAAGAATATACCCCAAACCCGATCATAAGCATGTTTTTAAGCTATGGTTTTTAAAAATTGATGCGAGGCTATAATCAAAATTTCTGATGACTCATCCTGCACTGCCCTGTGCAGAATGTTCGTATTTAATGAATTTTTATTATAGATCCAAACAAATACGATAATGGCAATATTCCGAGAACTATAATTTTTAATTTCGAAATTAGAGGCAGAAGTAATTTTTGTGGATCACTCTCTGAGTTACTAAAGTACTGGATCCAAACACATTACTCTAAAATCACATGCCATTTCCAGAGAGCTGGTTGAACACATACCTTGGAAGATAATCTCTTAAAAGATATGTACGAGTATCTATGAACAAAACAAGAGAATGCTTGTATGAGAACGATGCAATCGTTTCTCATCTTTAAAATAATATTTCAAGTCACAACTCGCGGTGTTTTTTGCAGCATAATTGAAAATTGTCACGTGCATTTTAGTCTGATCAAAAATTGAACACAATGTGAAAATCTTCTATAATTTACATCTGAATTGATGGAGGAGTAGAACAGAGTATATTCGTGTGTAAGAATTATTTTCAAATAATAATTTACTAAGATCGGCCTAACTATTGAAGTGTTCTAAATTTAAATGAAAACGGTTTAAATTTGTGTACCCATATGTCCATATTGTCCCTAATTTGAGCATAAGGGCAGTTTTGTGGGCGCCTTCAGTCCATCTGTTCGACCCTAATCTCAGCCATAGCTTCTAAATAAGTCTATATTTAAATCGATTCAAATTAAGATTTAATATTAAGATTTAGATTTAATATAAGAACCCATGTGTCCAGATTGACTATTAATCGCCCTTTTGCGCTTCGGGCTGTTGTTTGCACATGAGCCGAAACTTCCAGCAACAATGTCCTTTTTTAAGGTTTGTGAGCGTCCGTTAAACTAACACTGCCAATTGTCACCATTATTCTTCCACAAAACATACAATTTGTCAGGCAAATACTCGAAAAATTTTCCCCTATGACGATTTCGTCCATTTACAATCCCAAACAGCATAAGTTCAAAATCCATCAGGTTAATTTGTTTGACCACTATCAATTTCAAGGGATACTCTGAAGATCGTACAAGGCCAGATCGGTGGAGGGTATAAAAACTGGACAATTCATAAGCTTGGCCTGTTTAAAGCTTTTCCTTGGACCAGTATATCCGGACCAGAAAGTTAGTCCTTAACCCATGGGTAAAGTACTTAAATTTAGTCAATTCGTAGAATCAATGTAATATTTAATACCCATATCTATAAGTATATATGACAGCGCATAGAGAAAGGGAACTAAGGGTAAAACAAACCAATTTTCTTTTTTTGATGTGGACAACATCAGAGCATCGAATGAGACCGATCCCATGCCCCAAAAGTGTTCCCTCCCAGAGATATGCGCGTTTTCTGAAAGTGAAGTCGACGATTCTAAGCGCAAATAGAAAGGGACCTAATCTTTAAAATGGCTCTCCTGAACAAAACTGGTGTTTAACCTTAGGTCCCTTTCTGTTTTGCGGGTCACATATAGTTAAAGTTCCGTCCCTCTCGGACCATGTGGGCCGGCCCGAATCCCAAATCTAATCTATTGGTAAGTATATATTTTGATTTGTCAGAAATTGTCCCTCTTTCTGGATTCTTATAGGGAACGGCCCTCATTTCTGGGACGTTTAATGCGTCTATACTAACGACTAGCAAAGATAATTTAAAAAATCTATTTTATGATTTTGTTATTCCCTCAAAGGGGAATTTTTCTCCTTTTGAAAATTTATTTGGACTGAATTGTGCCAGACATGACTAGATCGTCTTGGAAATTTATGACAGTCAAGTATAAATACATTTTATAGGATTCCAGATAAGAATTTCAAGATGTTACGAACGGAATTACCGGTAAATTTGGGATATTACTGCAGTTTTCGGTGCTATAAAATGCATTAAAACACAGAATATTATCGATGGATTCCTGCCTTCTGTCAATCCTATCTTTATCCTTTTATTAAGTATATGAGTGTTTCGCTGCAAAACTGATGATTTATAGTTGTGATAACTTTACATTTTGACGCGTGAAGATAACTTTGAAAAGTTTTAATTTTGGGATCAATATTATATTATATATTTTTGAATTTTTTATTTTTATTTTTTTAAAACAGTTAAACTTATTTCTTTTAATTTTCTTTTTACCAAAAGAAAATGCCCTATGACAGAATTTGCGAAATAATAAAATTTTTGGATAGGAATATTTTAACGAATACAAAAATTTATTGTGATTCAACTTGGATCATATATGACATTTTTGATACATCCCCCCCCCATACAAATAATTTGGGGGGCTACCAAAACTGTTTAAATGTACATGGACACATGGTTATCAAACAACTAGCCTCACGAAGCAAAACATAAAATTATTTTTGCAATAAGACTAAATTTCTAGGGCGCAAATATATTTATTACACAAACGGAGTATGACAGTTTTTTGGAAGTTTTTTCGTCTGCAAACTCCAAATGTCAGTATCTGCCTTTGCTTATAAGTAAATCATGTCCAAGTTTCATCAAAATAACTGTGACGACATAATATCTTTACTCTGCGCCCTAAAAGCTATAAATATAGTTATACAATTGAAAATGGTGCATACCCTACAACATTGATCCCATTCTGGCCTCTCCACTAGAAACGTGCGAACTTTCATCAGTACTAAATTCTCGAACTCGAAAGCCTTTCGATCAATTGGTATATGCAACTTTGACGCATCAGAAAATACAAGGTGTTCTTCGGGAAGGTATAATACTTTGTTTGTTTATAATTTTGATTAAATGAAAGAGAATGGATCTTATATTTATAAATGTTTTCTTTAATGTCGGCAATTATGTATGGAATACAATATCAGATAAATGTCCGCCTCTGTTAGCCTCACACATGCGAGCCCTTTTGAGCACGTTTTTCATTACATTCAGCACGGCGTCGAATTGAGGTTGATGGATTGTTTTGAACACTTTCTTGAGCAGCAGTAATGTCTTCAGCCGATCTTGCAGTACGTTGCGGTCCCTGCTTGGGCCTATCAGCTACATCCCCCTCTTTCTTCGAAATCATTCACTACACGATAAATAGTGCGTGTTGTTGGCACGTTGTTTTTTCCAAAAATTTCACGTAACTTTCTCATCGATGATTGATTTTGAAAAAAATATTTTAACGATTAAAACACGTTGGCTAATCGAATATTTTTCCATAATAAATTTCCCACGTCTCTACTTCACGACTGCCAAATATGAATTATCAAGACTAATGTTTACCAAAATGGCGGCAAAACAAAGTACTTATAGTATACCTTCCCGGCGGACACCCTGTACAACTAATTTAATATATCTACGAGTATATAACTACTCGTATAAAAAGGTGATGTGTGTGTGTGATTATGTATGTATGATACCTGTATACTCAAAATCGCTGATCCGATTTGCATAACATTTTCGTGAAAACTCAGCTTAGTACGGCTGGTGTTCCTGTCTAGTGTTTTTTTTTTTTTAAATTTGGTCGGCTTGCGAAGGGGCGTGGCAAAATTGTTTTTAAAGCTAGAACACTGAAAATCGGTGCATATAAAGTATTGATGACGGTGAGGAATAATATTAAACCAGATTTTAGATTTTCGTTTTGTGGGCGTGGCAAAAAAGTTTTTAGAGAGCTAGAAAATAAAAATTGGTACATATGTATATAATGCTTCTCATGGCTTTGCAAAAGTTTTGTTTTAAGTTTGAAGGCAGAAAAATGGTACATATACAAGCAGACAATACAAAAGTACTATGAGGAATCCCACAAAAATGTATTGAGGAATTCCGCTTTAGAGGTTTAGTTACCTCTGAAACTAATAACTCAAACGGTTAATCCATCACCAAGTTATTGTTTTGAAGTGAGCGCATACTTTTCGAACCATGCATATCAATCAAAAACAAAGTCTTTTGTCAACTTGGTCTGCCGGCATCTAGACGAGACAGAAGTTACGTGCAATGCAGAGATCTGGTGCGAGAACAACAATTCGACGAAAACCATCAACAAGATTTTGTATACTCAATCAAAACTCTTAGTTCCCGATCAAAAAAATGCTTATGACAAAGTCATGCAACGTGTGGACAACGGATATGGTGGCTAATTATTTTTTGATGTTTATCAATTTAATATTGCCGTCAGTTCGGGAATTGCATCAATATTACTCGATGGTGGACGTACATCACATTCAGCACTCAAGTTTCAATTGAATGTCAACTACACCAAAACACCAACATGTAAGTTAGCCAAAAATCGGGTATGGCCACTGTCCTTAATATGTGTTAAATCATCATTTGGAACGAATGCACCATGGCCTTTAAGAAATCGCTTGAGGCGATTGACCAGGCTCTGTACGATTTTCGAGGAAACAACTACCGATGGGAGGTGCTCCGATACCTCTTGCTGGTGATTGCCCAGAGAATCTGCAAAATTCCATTTAATCGACATAATGATGCATCAAGATGAAGCGGTGAGTTACCTAACAGAAGTTCTAAATCCACTAGAGCCATCGGGAATGTCACACACATATTGACATCGAAAGTAGGGTCACCGGTGATGCTCATTCAAAACATGAACGCGCCAAAACTGTGCAACGGAACCAGACTTATCATCAAAAATTTGACACCAAATTTGATCAAGGCAACAGTCACTAGTGGCAGCTAAACTGTGCTGATTATACTCATACCAATGATTACCAACGACTTACCATTCGAATTTTGGCAGCTTCAGTTCCCTTTTGCGATTACCATTATTAAAGCACAAGTGCAATTCGTAACTGTTGCTGTCTTGAATTAGGAGCCTTTAAGTTATTCTCATGGTCAATTGTATGTTGCTTGCTCCCGAGTTGGCACACCAAATAAATTGTTCATTTATTCACCCAACAGAACTACAAAAATATTGTGAATCCGTTAGCATAGCAAAAAAAAATACATAATTTTTTCGCATTTGCCATTTGATACATGTGTTTTCTTCTTGGACGTAGTACGAGTAACGCACGCCGGGTTCCGCTAGTATAAAATGGGTGATCCATCTATAGGTATTTTTTCAGAACAAAAAAAATATATAAAAAAAATGGGTGACCCATCTAGAGGTATTTTTTCAGAACAAAAAAAATATATTAAAATTCAAATAAAGTGTGGAATCTTTGTTGGATATTTAAAAGGACATTTTATGGAGGCCATTTCGAAAAGCAGCTAATTTCACGTTTTGGACAGGTGAGTTGGCCGTCTAGATCGAGTCATATCACACCTTTAGACATTTTTCTTTGGGGTTACGTAAAGTCCAAAGTCTATGCTGACAAACCAGCTACAATTCAGGTTTTGGATGCCAACAATACGCGTGTCATTAAAGCCATACCGGTCAAAATGCTCAAACGAGTCATCCAAAATCGGACCCTCAGAATGGAAACCCTGAGGCGTAGTTGCGGCCAACATTTGAAGGAAATTATATTCAAAAAATAAATGCCATAAAATGTCCTTTCAAATTACCAATAAATATTCCACACTTGATTTGAATTTTTAATTTTGTTTTTTTCTTCTGAAAAAACCCCTAGATGGATCACCCTATATTTATACTTCTGTACATAATCAAAATACTAATATTGTTAACTCTTTTCAAAACTACTTAGTAGGGGCATAAATACTGTTACAACATTAAACACACCCATTTCAATAGTAGAACTGAACATACCCCGTTAATGTCATATGGGTTTTGAAAGCTAACCTCAATAGCGTGAGTCTGTAACGGGATTTTAATATTGTTTCAACTTTCATCATGGAGTGGTCAGATAATGAGAACCGTATCGCTGTAATAGCGCTTTTCAAGTGTGAAATGAAAAAAGGGACATTTTCAAAACGCTCCGGCCACTAGGGATTAGCCGCATGTTCGTCTACCGATGCATACAACTGTTTGAAAAGACTGGAGATGTGAAAGACCGCCACCGGTCGGGCCGCCCACGCTCTGTTCGAATACCGCATGTCACCAAAGCCGTTAAATCAAGAATTCACAGAAATCCGCTCCGAAAACAGAAAATCATGGCCCGTGAGACATGGGACTTTCAAACGACGTACAGGACATTTATTGACTGCAGCTTTAAAAAATAGGATTGCAAAATACAAACGTCTTTTGGTGAAGCACGCTGATAACTTGCACAGAAAAATTGTGTTCACCCATGAACAAATTTTTACCGTTCAGGAAAAATTTAACAAGCAAAATTATAGAGTGTATGCGCGGTCATCTAAGGAAGCATCAGAACTGATCCCAAGGTGGAAAAGGGTCATCACCCAGCTTCAGTCATGGTTTGGTGGGGTGTCTCTTACGATGGGGTCACTGACCTGCATTTCTGCGAACAAGAAGTCAAAACATGGGCCAAAGTTTGCCAAGAAACCGTTTTTGAAGCTGCTGTGAGGCCTTTTAACATTTCCCTGTTCCAACTTTCCAGCAGGATTCTGCGCCGGCCCATAAGGCTAAAACGCCCCAGCCTGGCTTCGAAACAATTTGCCAGCGTTCATTTCCTCTGAATAATGGCCCTCAGGCAGTTCAGATGTAAACCCATTGGATTACAAATTGTGGACAGTTTTAGAGGACAAGGTTTGTCACAAAAGATACTCCAACATTGGATCTCTTAAGACTGCTTTGGTTCGAGCTTTGGCCAATTTTCCAAAGGACGAGGTACGTGCAGCTATTGACGACTGGCCAGTGCGACTTAAGGCGTGTGTAAAGGCAAAAGGCGGACATTTGGAATAAAGAGATTCTTTTTGGATACAATATACATCAACAAATATATTTAAAAATATTTGGTCCGAAAACAATAAGTACTTTTTATTTTACAGCATAAAACGCGTGTAACAGTATTTATGTCCCTACTAAGTAGTAATGTGCCAATCTAGTTAACAACTAAAAGTTTGGCCAAAAATAGATATTTTAATTATGAAATATTAACGAATATAAATGAAATATACATTGAACTGGGATTAACTGGCTCCAGATCTCATGCATCTGAATTTTAATAGAGACAAGCTTTTAGCAAAACCTCAAATTGACCTTGGTTTTTGTGACTGCACACTGTTTTTATCGCGATTTCGGGTCCGTGACGAACTTCATCAGCAAGCTTTGCTGCAATTGATCAAACGAAACTGAACTTTTTAAGACTAGGTTCTCATCAAACGTATTAGCATTACTGTTGTTTTTTCTTTCAAGTTTTCTGCAAAAAATGCCCAACGAAAATACAATTTTCCTTTACCACCTCTACTGAGACTCCACATTCAGAGCCATCTTCACATTTCTTTTACAACGTGTGTTGTTAATAAAATACTTTGTTGTCCATAAATAAAAAATAAAAATATATTTTAAAAAATGATCTACAAAGAGAAAACTCGCAAAGTAATTAATTAATTAAAAACGTTAGCAAACGTAAGTTTTTTCGTAGAACATACTGGTTATATCGTAGAAAAGCTCAGTGCTGACCTTTGGGATGTCTGCCTTTAAGATCATTGATACGAGTGGGTACCAAAAATAATGCAGTTTTCTAACAAATTCAAAGTGACATACTTTACTAAATCTGGGTCAATTAAGAGCCCGTTCAAAGGGTCCAAAACCTGTTTGAACTTATCTGTATATTCAGTAGTGCAGGGTATATTAAAGTCGGTCACTATAGCTTTTTTACTAGTTATACTAATTTAATAGTAAAAGTATTCAGTTAAGGCTCTCTTAACTTTGCTGGGAGATTCGGATCTCTTGCTGGACCCAGCACTGTCATTCCCTTATGTACACATTTTACACATACATACGTACGAACTGTAGATGTGCATGTGGTGTGAGCGAATGCTTGAAGTGGAACACAATAAAAAGCAAGCGAGTGCATTTTAAAAGCTCGGAATTTCCACAATTTTTGTTTTGTTGAAACGGGTTTGTGTTTGTGTATATGTTTGTTTTCTGTCATTGTTGTTGTTATGGTATTTTCTTCGCTTCTGCCTCTGGCGTTAGTCGCGGCTTTTTTAAACGAGAGGTTTTATAATTCTAGTTTTAGAGAGAGTGCAAGAGAGAACCGGAGACGGACAGAGGGAGTGTGTGTGTGGTGGATGTGAAGCGACACAGAGACAAGTTAAAATTGATCAGAATTAACACTTTGTTTGATCGGGTTCGAAATTCCAATTACAATATTTGGTAGTGGAATGTTGCGGTGGTAGAAGCATAAAAAGGCACATACAAAACAAACAACAGTCGGCGTTTTAGCACCACATCACCGTTCGATTATTCAAATGTCAATTAATTAAAATACATTTTATTCGTATGGCTGTATGAGACATAATACTGCCGTTTGATTTCTAAATATTAAATGATATTGACCGACTTTTCGAAAAAAAACGATATGTCTGCTTTTACCCATGGGTATCTTTAATTTGTATCTGTATGGAATGTAAATAGCTTTACAATAGTTAAGTTGACAAACTAACAAAAATACTTACCCTTTTTCAACAGGTTAGTAAACGCAGAGAAGGTATATGGTCACGGCAACAACACTACAGTGACAGTCAAAAAAATAGGATGAAAAAATTTTAATAAAAATCCAAAAAGTGTTGTTGCATATGTTTGACAATCCATTTCGTTTCATTGATTAACATATTCATTCTTTACACGCAGAAAAAACATGGTTACTACATGGTCACAGCAATAATAATATGTTCTCCGCAATAAAAGTATGTTCGTCGCAACCATAGTATTGTTTACTGATTTAAATTTTGACAATAGTATGATTTCGCAATATTAATATTGTTGAAATGTAGCAATAGTATTATTGCCAGGTTTAAAAAATGAAAATATGGTTATAGCAACCGTATAAATGTGGTTGGTGCGACAGAAGTATTGTGTTTTGCGTTTTATGTTAACAATAATATGATTACGGCAATCATACTGTATTATTGTAATTTTTCTTCATTTAAATATGCTTTTTAGAACAAATGTTATTGGTACGGATCTTATGCAATAATATTACTTTTTTTTATCGAAATTAAAATTTTTTGAACAAGCTGCTTTGGCTTTGTTTAACTGAAATATTTTTAATAAAAACGCTTACGTATATTTAAACTTATTTTTTCTACTGTGAAATAAATCACTCTTATTATTTTGAATTTAATGTATTTTTGAATAATTTTCATAATTCAAATCTATTGTTGACAACTTAGGCCAATTCTAATAAATAATATTGGGGATCATAGTATCATTGTATGTGATAATACTATGGTTGTATGGATCATTACATGGTTGCGTGTGAATCATACTGTGGTTGTATGTGAAACATACGATGGTTGTGATGGTCATACTATGGTTGTGGAGATCATAGTATGGTTGAGTGTGAATCATACTATGGTTGTGGGGATCATAGTATGGTTATGTGTGAATCATACTATTGTTGTGAGGATCATATTATGGTTGTATTTGAATCATACTATTGTTGTGAGGATCATAATATTGTTGTACCACAACCATATACCCAACAATAAAATTATCCTCTTCGAATATTCTCACCAAAACCATACTTTTTATCTTCGTGTTTACTTGATTCAACAGAAAACACGAAAAGTTGGTAGGTCCTGAAACCTTATTTTTACATTACGCAATTTTTTTTTTGGATCATTGTCCTGTTGATATAACCATTTAACGGGCATTTCCTATTCTACGTAAGGTAGAATCGCTTCATTAAGTATGTGGTAGTACAAATTTGTATCCAATTTTCTTTGATCCAATATATTGACCCCACTCCATACCAAGAAAAAAATCCCCAACTTATTATATTTCCTCCTCCATGGTTTACGCTTTTAGTGGTATAAAGGGAACATAATTCTTTGTTTTTAGGGCGTCTGACCCAAAGTTTTCCATCAATGTCAATTAAATTTATCTTATATTCGTCCTACCAGAGTACATTTCTTCATTTTTTTGCCAAGTAGTGGTTTAGTCAATAATGGGAATTTCCTGGACGTTCTTTCGGACAGATTTTTTTCCATTAGCCGTGTCTAACAGCGCTAGTAGAAACAGGGAATCCTAACTCGGATCTGATCGTTTCAGCAGTTTTAAGCGGGTCCCGAACTGACAATAACATGATGTGGTCATCGCATAAAATAATTTTTTCTTGTAAGGCGTCAAAAACGAAATTTTGTGATATGCCAGTAGTTTTTGCAATTTGACGTTGGCTTTAAAGTTTTAAATTTTTAATAATAGAACGGTAAGTATAATGCTTTGCTCTGCCTATATTTTTGGTATAAAATGCTTTGTGAAAATGTTACTTTAAACAATATTTTCCAAATTGTGCAATTCACACAAACTGATCACGTTTTACGACTACTCGTATTCTAGCAAACTATGATAGGTTGTTATTGGAATGTATTGTAATTTTTTGTCCATTGTTACATGTGACATTTATCATCATGGTCCATGTTCATATTCTTATAAACAACTGATCGTTGCCAGCTTATCGTATTTAGAGCCACTTAGTATCAACAATAACTCCTAGAAAAAAAATTTAGAATAACGTAATAAATTAGACTTGTACCAATTTTTTATCCATATCCACATCCATGTATGTACTCTGCAATTCAAGTTTGTTCGTTTCAATCAAAGTATGTTTTATTGAATTTCATTTGCACTATAGTTTGATTGCGACAATAATAATATTGTTGAAATATAACACTTGTATTATTGTCAAATTTAGAAATGAAAATATAGATATGATTACGGCAATCATGTCGTATGATTGTGACTAAGAACTAAGCATAACAGTTTTTAAATATAAATATGAACACACAAGGTACGAGGGCGACCGCAAAAGTAACTGGCCTAACATAAAAAGAACCGTTTTTTGGAATTATTATTATTTATTTTTCAACATAATCTCCTTCCAACTCAATACACTTCATCAAACGTTTTTCAAGTTTTTTAATTCCATCCGAAAAATATGATTTTTCAAGACCTTCAAAATATGCCTCAGTTTCAGCAATAACCTCGCTATTGGACGAAACTTTTTTGCCACCGAGAATTTTATTTAAATTTGGAAACAAGAAATAATCAGAAGGAGCTAAATCTGCACTATATGGTGGATGCGGAGCAATTTCAAATCGTAATTCGGCCAGTTTTTGTTGAGTTAAAAATGCAGTGTGTGAAGGAGCATTATCTTGATAAAATAGATTTTTTTTCTAAATGCTGTCGTTTTATCTTGATTTCTTCACTCAACCGATCCAATAATGCACAATAATATTCACTATATACTGTGGCCATTACTTTTCCTGCTGACTTAATAGTTTTCGCCTTCTTGGGACCATTTTTACAAGCTTCTATCCATTGTTTTGACTTATCTTTGCATTTTGGGATGTAGTGATGGATCAATGTTTCATCAACAGTTATGAGTCGGCGCAAGAACTCTATTGGATTACGCTGATAAATAGCTAAAAGCTCCTCGGAATTGGTCCAACGGACGATTTTTTGTTGCAAAGTCAACAAACGCGGCTGATAGTTTTCGGATAGCTTTTTCATGTGGAGTTCATCATGTAAAATACTCCAAACTTGTTTTTCGTGTATTTTAACAATATCAGAAAGTTCTCTGAGCTTTATTCGTCTATCTTTAGTCACTTCATTAAATATTTTTTTAATGTTTTCAATAGTAGTAGCAGTTTTCGGTCTTCCAGAGCGTTGTTCACCTTCCTTACTTGAACGATCCATTTTAAATTTTTGAACCCAGGATTTCATGGTGGAGAATGATGGTGCATTATCACCATGAACAGAATCCAATTCATCTTTGATTAATTGTGGCGTATAACCTTTCATATAAAAGTGTTTAATTACCGCACGAAACTCTTTATTTTCCATTTTTCAAATATTATAAAACTTGTTTACTTCAATCACCTGTAACAAAGAAAGTAATGATTAAATATTTCGGAAATTTTGACAGATGACTTATAAAAGATTGCTTTTAAAAAACAAAAAAAAAAACAGAAAATGTACCAGGCCAGTTAGTTTTGCGGTCGCCCTCGTACTATGTATGGTAGATGTCTATTAGAAACCCCCATTGCCTATGCGAAATTAGAAGGCAGATCGAGAGATTTTTAATGTTTTTACTTTGGTCGGTAGAATACTCTACTACCGGCTGGTTTCCGATAATTTAGAATCTGTCTGCTTTGGGGTCTGAGGATGTTAAAGTAGCATTGAGCGGGAATGCAGACCCCCTCCTTCCATTATAAGTTTTTCGATTGCCTTTTAATTAACTTTTTGTTTGCTTGAATGGAAATTTCAATAGACACATGATCCTACATCGCACTATGAACTAATTAAAAGTAATTTCAACGAATTTACGTTCTCTATTGTAAAAAAACAACGTAGCCCAATCCTAATAAATAATAGAAAGGTTGGGTTGCATGGTTGCGTGCGAATAATACAATCGTTGTGAGGATCATACTAAGGTTGAATGTAAAACATGCTATGGTTGCGAGAATCATAACAAGTTTTCGGGATCAAAGTATGTTTGGGTGTGAATCATAATTTGGATGTGGGGATAATAGTATGGCTGTGTTTTAATTATACTACTCTTGTGAGGATCATAATACTGTTGTGCCACAACCCTATTTTTAACAAAAGTATGCTCTTGGAATATTGTCACTCCAACCACACTGTTTTTCTGCGTGTAGTAGACAGATGAAATTTGAGCCAACGAACGTCTTCAGAGACAATTGTTCAGGTCTTTTATTCAGTGTACTCGAACATGCACTTATTTCATAAGTTCAAGACTACCTTATGTGTATTAAACTGCATTTAATACATCCGTCTGCACAGCATTTACCGGGAGGTGTACAAAAACGTTATACTTTTTCTGCCTGGTTGACTGGACCTGAATTTTTGTGATTGTTCGTCAAAAAAGTGCAATCCTACGAACATAGGGGTTGCAGTAGCATGCAAATCGTGCAAAAATGTTTCACTATTCGGATTCTATCCAGTCTACGGCGTAACACCGTAAAACAGCTGATTGTCATTTTCAAAACATTGTTTGAGACTTGTCGTTGGTTGAGACTTGGTTAACAAAAGGCCTGGTGCAAAAAAATTCAAAAAATTTGAGCAAACCAGGTCTGTAGGAGATGTGAAAACACCTGTGCATGCTCCTACAGCTCGTACTACAGAAAATATTGCTGCTGTTCGCGATAGTGTTGCTGTAGAGCCGTCCACCTTAACTCGTCGCCGTGTCAAACAATTACAGCTCTCACACTCGTCTTTGATGAGCATTATGCATAAAGACTTGCATTTACACGCTTACACGGTACAATTGACTCAAGAACTAAAGCCTCTTGACCATTCCAAACGTCATAAATGGTCAGAATGGTGGCAAGAAATGGCATCGGCCCTTAAAGTTTAACACCCTTTACTAAATACTACTAAGATAAATACGTTTTAAAGCAAACTAGGCAACCTCTACAACTACTTATAATAAATGCACTTACCTGGCAGTACCTGCCCAAATGTGAAGAGATGACCAATAATTTAAATTCTTATTCAAGTGGCACAAACATTTTGGCACGATCATCAACCACACAACAAAATAGAATTCCAATGTACACATTTTTTCAAGGGTGTGTAGAAAGAAAAACCCACAAACTACTGTAGAAAAGTCATTTATTTCTTGAGTTAGTTTTGAAATATCGCCGCTATAATGTTCGAAATATGAATCAGAGACGCTATAAAGTTTGTACGAGTATAGTATTGATAGTCCTAAATAAAGACGGTATTGCCATGTCCTTCTGTCTATTTGTCTATCTTTTGAAAGCACGATATGCAACGGTCAAACGAATTAATTTACGACCCTTTATATTTGCACGATGATTGCTTAAAGTTATAAGCAACTTAGGATGGTAAAAGGGCGCAATCGAAGAAAACGCTTTCCCTACCGCCGAAAAAATACAATTTAATACATTTGTTCAACATTTATTGAATATATTTATTGAACCTATTTGCTTTAGTTACCCAAAAAACGGACCCTTTGTCCTCACCAACAAATATTTCTACACATGGCTGACTTAGCGGTGATCCATTCGAAAATATCAATTGTATTTTCAAGACCTGCTTAGAATTCCGGTTTCCGGAAGCATGGATTCTAGAAGCCAAAAAAATACCGTTTATGAATTTCCTTGTATTACGTACAACAACTCTTAAACGCTATGGAAACTATAAAAAATCGTAAATGTAGACTTATGTGCAAATACAATAGGGAACTTCAGATTTTTGTTATTTGAATAGCAAATCGACATATATTTTATTCGGCTTTGTCGATCTTAACAACTATTTTACTTCCTTTTTAATAATTTAACTTTTAATAAAATTGGAATTCACTATTTTCATCATTTATTCGAATCTGCGAGTATCAGGAATATTGATAGTTTTTCAGAAACTTTCGAAAATATCGAATGGGATGCCCATCAATAGGTTTGCAGTTCTAAGTTGGCCTAGGAAAAAGCGGATATCTCAATCGTTTGCACGTTCAAATAGATTGCGGAATACCAGTCGCATTGGTATAGCATTACTTAACTGTTTGCGGTCATTTTGAAAAGACGCTCCGTGTAACAGCTAGGGTTAAATCCCAAATGGCATCAGTAAAATACTTACTGTAATTGCCTGTGGATTATTACAGAACCCATATTTTATGTTAACGACATTGGAAGTTTCTTCATTTGTTCCTTAGTATAGCAGTGGTCCAGCACAATAATAGGCGTGTTTGATTGGTACTCGCTTATTAAACGAGTAGTAGTCACTATGGCGACAACTTCAAAATTTTACAAGTATTTTTTGAAATATCTTTGTATACTGGAACTTATTTGCTTTACGCATCATAAAGCTTTTGATTTCAAAATTTGTAATTTGAGAAAAAAATGTATTCAAGAAATACCAAAAGCGGGTAATAACCGATCTCGCTTAAACACGCTAAATGGCATTCATAAGATTGCTCCCAAAACGTTTAATTATTAAAACGTAAAATGGGCATTGTTTGTTGTATAAGCAATTATTTTTATATTTTTGTAAAATTAAGTAGTGTGAATGTATCGTTAGTGACCTCCTAAGGCAGTTGCCAATCGAACTCGCCTAATATTTAATATTTAATAGAGAATATTGTACCTTAAAGCTTATTTCGTAGTCGTGCAGTCACCGGAATTTCGTTGTCGGATATTGCCGCAAAACAATTTTTAATTGTTCTTACAGCCAATGTTTTTTTGACACACAATCGAATTAAATCTTGAATTACGCCGTGCAAGAATTGAAAAAAAATACTCTTGAACAAATGTGAATGTAGTGTGATCCATACAAGACAATACAAAGGCATACATTTGTATTCAGGATTCCACTAACACATTAAAATAGCATAAGTAATAAAGTTAGAATAACGGACAAGTAATAAAATGTTTTTGGGGAGCCAACGTACCATATATTGATCTTGAACAATTCCACTCCTCTTTTTTGGGATGTACTCTCGAAGGCACTTCAGATACAAGTACGCCTTAAAATTTTTATTTAATCGTACAGGTCGAAAATGCCGACTGGCACACAAATCTTGGTATTAGATTTTGTCAACGCATTGGGACTCGAAAAATGTATCAAACTTTCTTTTTCTCGATTATTTATCAATGTTATAAAGACATGGTATTTATATGAACTTATGTGTTAATTCCCTGGTGGGTATTTGTAGTCGCAAAACTCTAGCAGCACCCCAGCGTATGATGTATGCATTTTGCTACATTCATCATACGCCATCTTATATTTTCAAAAAAGCAATTAAAATCGAAAAGAGATATCGTTATGGGTTGTAAAGAGTATTTGCATATGCGAATGTGAAAAGCCAATTTTGGAATATTTGCACGAACTAGTTTTCAAATATTCGCAAAAAAAGTATTTTAGAATTCAATTTCTCATTTGAAAAAAATAAGTCGCATAAGCTACGTAATTGAACGGTGAACAATCTGCGAACCTTCCGTTTGTAAAGTATAAGTTGGATCAAAGACACTTTTTATATTGCCTAAGAATTAAATTTCTGTGAATTATATATAATTTTTTTGTTTAAATATATATCTTGGCCATATTCATACAAATTAACAGAGATATAAATCAAATATTTTTTTATAAAATTGTTGCTCAAACTTATTGTAAGTTTTTATGCATAGAAGGATAAACCTTTTATAGCAAATCTTAGAACTCTAGATACAAGTGTCATTTTTTCATAAAGATTGGTAGTTAATTCTTTTTCAACTTGATGCCAACTTAGCAATGAAACGCAATAATTGGTCTACAAAAAGAGTAAAAATGGTACCAATATTTTTAAGAAAAAATTTCCTTTTATAAAATTTGTCAGTGAAACAATTACTGTGCTAAATGAATTCAGAAACAAATTATGCCTTGCATTAAATTTACATTCATATTTTAACAGAGTTGGTTGTTGGTCGCTTAAAACGATTCACGCGAAAATTTTGAAAAATGTAGATTTAATATGTGACTTTAATATGAACTGCAGGGTGTGAAATGCGGGAGGACCTTGGGTTCTTCAGGATTTCTTCTTTAGCCCAAACCTTAACAATATGCAAAGAGATCGCTTGATATTTCCATGCTATACTTTGATAACAACGAAAGAGGGACAAGCGGGAGTTTACATAATTCTGAATAAATTGGTTAATCAAACATCTCCTCTTAATTTAGATCAGTACTAAGTCAGAACTAAGTTATAAATTCCCATTCCGCATTTCGAGCTACAGTATTAGTAATTTTGATAAAAAATACATGATTTTTTATTATTAATTTTTGTTTTACTGAAAAAACACACTGTTGCACGTTAAATTTTAATTATATCTTAAGAATGAAACCATTTAAAAATTAATAATGCTGAAGTAGTGTGCGCCGAATTGAAAGTCATCCTGCTTGCAACTAAAAGTCTTTTTGAACCTTTCATTCACTACCGAATAAAACGGTTCAATAGAAACAATCTCAAATCTGTCTACTATCTAATCTTAATAGTGTTTTGTGACCAACGATACATACCAAAATACTTATAAAAAAATTATAAATAACAGATTAAATGCACCTCTTTAAACTCTTTTCTAGTAATAAGTTAATGAGTTTGACTACAATTATTCAAATATGAGTAGACAACTGAATCTTTGGTCAAAATATCTCCATGTGGTTCCATAAGACTAGTGTATTCTCAATTACCAGCACATGTAAAAATGTGTAGCACAAATATTTGGTAAGTAGTGACGGTGAGAAAGTCAACAGAAAAACGGTACCCTTTTTCTATTAACATTTCCTTTAGGGCTGTTCTCAAGTTTCGTCCTGTATGTACATCATTCGCAGAGTTTATGTTCACTTTGATTTTGATAAGAAATATTTGCTAATGTACCTCGAACATTTTTTTATTTTTTGTTGTGGGTAACGCTTCCATAATGCCATTCATTTGCTCAAGCAACAACGTTTTCTGAATTATGAACTTTTTTTATTTGTGGTAATTCGATTCAACCAATACCACAAAATTAAAATTGTGGTATATTCCTATATTAAAACCAACTTTGAAAATGTGTTGGAATAATGATGATCACAACTGATGTCCACCTAACCTTTCCCTGTATTTAGGTCTGGAATGTCAAACAGGTTTTTTCATTCTGTACTTTTTGCTCTGTAATAATACCCTATCCACAGTGTGGTGTAAGGTAAAAAATAGGAACAGATCGGAACATGTGTGCAAAATGTATCAAAAAAGCTCCACATTATAAGCGGTACCTTCGAAAATGTATCGAAAAAGTACAAAATGATATTAGTGAAATTCGTTATGAATTGATAAGTCAACGAAACAATTCGATTGAAACTCACGGTGTGGCGAATGGAACACATCTTATATTTCGAAATTTGTAAATTCTAAGCATTTCATATGCTGGTTTTTAAAGGCACAGTTCAAGTATGCTTGACGTTTTCTAGATCTTTCGTAAGTTAAACGAAACATTAGGCTACCTTTATAATATTTGAACGATGTCATAATTTCAGAATTTACATGACAGAGTTTCTTTTTCGCTGAAATGCGATTTGGGAGTTATTTGGTCCTATTGCCACCGTCTTGGCGAATATAATTGCATTTACATCGGTTTATAATGCCTCTTGTTCGTTGCGAAACGATCATCGATTCTCCAGCAATAACAATAAGAGAGCCAGACAGCTCCCTCATTTGATATCTCTCATATATATTATTATTGACTAAATACTATTGTCGTTTCTCTTCGTTCTGTTTCTGTGAAAACGCACATTTCATGAGAGAGCGCTGCAGATGGAAGATCCCACTGCCGTTGAGAGTTCAGTTGGTCGGAAACTTTTGAACGTATCGCTTAGATCGCTACCAGTTACGGAAACTTGAGTACGTAGCTGTGGCTTGTTTACAAAAAACTTCGCAGACACACACACGAACGCTCAGAGTGCAATGTGGAATCAAATAAAAGCGTGTTGAATTTATAATTTTTTTAAAAAATAAAACTCAAATAATAATAAAGTGATTAGGTGCAAAAGTAGTCTACGATCGAGAAAGAGGCACAAGTAGAAGCGCCGATCGCAATCAAGTGTATAAGCTGAGCTTTATTTGTGCCCAACCCCCCTCCATTAATGAGCACGAAATCAAGAGCTTTTGTTTCATGAGTGCTGCAGTGTTGGTGGGAAGAAACCCGCTAACAAAAAATAGGAAAAAAGGTGGTGAAGAGCAAAGCAAAGAGAATCATACAAATTCAGTGAATAAATATTTGTAAAATCAAAAAAAAATACAATAATTACAAAAATATTTATGCAAAAATTGCCCAGCGAATACAAACGAATGTGAGTTATTGAAATAATCACGGAAAACACACACAGCAACATACATACATACAAACTAGAGGATTAATCACAGCAAGGTGGGTACATACATTCACACACACATAAGTTCGTACTTGCATACAATGGTTCACTTCTACGTACATAAGACGAGCACTGATTAAACTCTCTACATACACAGATCCATATGCGAATGTAAACATATCGACACATACATACGAGTACATACAAACATACATATGTGCTCTCATGGTTTAACAATGAAATTTCTTTGTTTCCTTCACTTGTTCGCAAAAATATCAACCACACAACAACGCGGAAGCCTAAGGACGTGCGTGCGTGCATTACACGTAACAGTCAGTCACCGTAGGGCAAGCATTAGCGCTGACAAAAAGAAACGGCGCATAAAGGCGGGGCTAGTTTAATTACACTGGACTGCTAATGCAGAAAATATCATCGACCTTGTAGCCTACTGAAAGTGAGAATATACGAAGAACAAAACTTGGCAGAAGTTATAAATCAGTTTTGGTTACAAATGTTCTAAAAAAAAGAAATGTTTCGGTTACGATTAGCAAAATGTTCTTAACCGCAAATATTTTCCACTGGCTGAGTACAATTAAAGTAAAAGCGGTAAGAACACTCTGGCACTCTACACCAAACTTTTAAAGCCAACTGGAAATACTGGATTTAATGAAAACACCTCAAGTCTTGCTGCTTGAGTATCGCACTTGTTCAACAAAAAGTTATAACTCAAAATGTCTGCATTTTCAGTAGGCTCAGAAAACAGTTAGCTAATGCCTTTTAAGTACATTTAAACATTGAGAAATTCTAAACATTTTGAGTTCATACTCTTTTGTTGAAATTTTGCGATATATTGCCCATTTTGTGTAAGACTCACAGCCTGTAACCAGTCCGAAACTTGTACCTGTAACCTTCACCATGGACATGCTAAGAATGTGCTAATAAGCGTATTTATGACGCCTTAAGCGTTAACGTTTTTTTAAGCACTCGAGTCTGCATGTGTGACCTTAAAAATCTTAAAAATAAATTCATATTTGGATTCTCAGCAAAATTCCTAATAATTGCAGTAATCCTATGTCCGATATTAAAATTTGACGCCCTTTTAACGGCAGGTTTTTTCATAAGAGCGACAGTACAAGAAATCTATATTTGGATTCAGAGTAAAATTTTAATTTAATTTGGGCACCTATATGTCAAGAGTCGAAGCTGCAATATAATTAAAATCAAAAAATAAATCAATATTTGGTTTCTTCGTAATATTTGCTTTAATATGTCTGTATTTAAAATTTCTATCTTAAATTAATTATAATGGTTTTGTTATGGTCCCCATGTGTTATTGCGTCCGAGTTTATATTTGATTGAAAATGTAAATATACTTTAAATAATAACGAGATTTGATTCTCTTTGAGTCACCATATCTCCATGTTTATAGTAATTGCCGATCCCAAGTTTTGTAAGTAACAAGTACCTGTCGAGCAAATATTCAAAAAACGTGCTTTTGGTACCTAATGGGGAAACCAAACTAATGGGAATTAACTATTTGTTTCTATTTCGCCTATACAGACTCTCAAACAGCTCGTCAAACATTTTAGCAACTTAGCTTCTTGACTTCGTAATGTGATGGTCTGACGACCATTGCACATGCAACAAAGTTTCAAGGCAAAAAGAAAACGAAGCATTGTGCACCATGACAATGCGAGCTCTCACACATCGGCTCAAACTAGCGCCTTTTTTCCCGGCCAAAACGTCGAATTGATGGGTCATATTCATCGTAATCATCATTTAAATTATTACTTTTTTTAATTCCAATTGATTTTTAAAAATCTGTGGCCCAAGTACGTTTTTTGAACTTTTAATACGCAAATAAACAAAATATGAAAAAACATGCAAACATTTTGAAGTTATCTCTCTTGATTTAGCACAAAGCGAAAATGTATGAAAAGGCTATCTCATGTCTCAGTTATTCCGATACAATTTTTTTATACATGCGTTGCACATTAGGGCGTACCAATCCTTTTTATTTATGTTAAATCAAAAGACCAAAAAAAGCAACCGATCTAAAGAAAGAGCCAAAATATTTTGGGACTCGCCTTAGAACACTGCAAATTAAATTTCTGGAGAGGTGCATTTGCAACATATTAGCTTCAAGTTATATAAAGTAGTTATGACAGGAGTAGGAGTTATGACAGGACTATTTAGCTGCCAATAAGAAAAATATCATTGTCTTCTTTGATTCAAACTGCAATATGTAATGTTTTTGGGAAGAATTTAAAAAACCGGTTGTTTGGCACAAAAAGAAACGAATCATTCGAAAACCAAAAAATGGACATTTTTAAATAACCGACGGATTTTTCTCCCTTAAGAAACCGAACCGACGGTTTTTAAATACCAAACTGATAACCCTACGATAGACGGAACAAAGGAGTTGTAATTTGTATGTGGTTGTGACAGAATTTGTTCATTTATTAACCGATTCATAAGTTGAAAGTACACTTCGTGCGTATGAAACCTTTTATGTTACAAGCATTTTATCAATTTGACACCAATTCGCGAAATGTCAATAAAGTTACGCATACTTTTTTGATCGCCAAATGAGCGTCGAGACGTAGTACCAAATTTAAATGTTCATGATAGTATATGTGACAGCGCATAGAGAGAGGGACCTAAGGGTAAAAAAATCAATTTTCACTTTTGTTTGATGTTGACAACATCTGAGCCTCGAATGAGACCGATCCCATGACCCAAAAGTGTTCCCTCCCAGAGATATGCGCGTTTAATGAAAGTGATGGTACACCAAAGATATACGTATTTAAATCTTTAAAATGGCTCTCCTGAACAACACTGGTTTTTACCCTTAGGTCCCCTTCTATTTTGCGCGTCACATACAAACAATTCCAGTGGAATGATACTGCTTGCAATGTATGCACTTCGGTAAGCATTGAGCATTTTTCTTAAATGACTTGTTGCTTTTCTACATATTGTAGTACGAACCTGTTTTCACTTATCTTGCGGTTATTTTAAGAACGTCAGTGGAGCTGGTTTTATGATCCAATGCAAAATAAGCGAGTGTGTATTTGCATCGAGATTAGCTGGCGATTGTGCGATTTCATTTTGTGTACATTGGCAATTCGACTTTATAGTGAACGTGGAATGGTTTATTTGGAAATGCCTTAGCGACGAAATATAAATAAAGCATTGGAATGCCTCTTAGTCGTTGACTTTGAATAGCGATTTCCATGTGGTATTTTCAGTTGTTCTAATAAGTTGATGTGGAGATGACTCCATACCTGATGTGGAGTTGAACCCATACTTATTGGGACTTGACGCTGGATTTCATGCGTCTGGGGTCCATTGACTGTTGCAAATTCATGCGACCTAGCCCAAATTTGAGGCAGATTAGAACGTATCTTGGTACCTTGGGCGAAACGAGTGTCCATTAGTCCAACAACCATGCCTATTTTAGAGATATAAGGTCCATCCACACTAACGATCACCAGTTGACAGACGTTTCGCTATGAAACATAGTCATTATTACCTTTTCTTTATACTTAAATTGAAGAGATCGAATGTTAAAATTAAATTTGAATAAATAAAGGAAAGCATTCAATTAAAATTCACTAACGATCACCAGTTAGGAGCCATTGTCGCCGGAGTTACTTCTCCGGCATGTAAATACCGACTTAAAGATACATTTGTAAATCATGCAAAAGATTCTTTATAATATGCATTAGCCGTTTCAAGGCGGCAGGCAAATTTCCGGTCACTGAGCACAAGTAGCTTATTAGAGAAAAGTTGTCCATTTGTTTATCAATGGGGTAATAGGGGAATTAAGCTTAGCATTCTACGTCGGAGTGTAAACAAGTGAAGTCGATTTATGTTTGTGTCAGTATAATCTCACTGAAAGTTTAAAGACATCACCATCCGTACCTAAACAATATTTATATGTTATATTTTTTACAAGCTTGTGCTGAAATCCATATTAAAACAACATTTTCTTTTAAAGTTAAGCTTTTCTTAACCAAATTTTCTGTCAAAATAAAAGTTGCTCTGCATTAACCTTCAACCTAGAAAAGTCTTTTCCCTTTTCACCTGTAAATTAAAGTTTTATTAACAAATACCACTCTTATTAGAAAAAGGTGTATACAAAATTAATCTTCTGATATTCGGTGTTTTACGTCAAATGCCGACTTAGGGCCATATCATACTTTTTGGCCGTAGCCGAGGACGAATATTCCGTCGGGCTGTAATATCCACTCATTGAAATGGCGACAATTCTAATAGAATTTATCCTTATGAAATCTATAAAATTTCCATATTGCATGTTAATGCGAAAAAATGGTTGTCTGGATCTTTTTAGAAACTCCCAAGCAAATACTAAATTTTGCTATCTTTTGGTATTCGCACAATATTTTAGGCTGATCATGCTATTAAGCAGTATTGTAGTACATTACAAAATTATTATTAAACATATAAATTGACGGAAAATTGGCGCCCTTTCTGGTACTTATCATTAAAGTGACACTTGTAGAGCTTATCGCAATTTTTTAGGTCGCCATCAGCAGTCTGCCTTTCGGAAGTCGGAAGGCGTGCTGAAATAACAGCGATATCAATTATTTTGGACAAGATGTTACTTGTGCCATTCTATAAAGGTCATCATTTGCAAGACTTTCATCTCCTTGAGAGTATTAAAATAATCGCTCGATAAGCCATCGTCCTTTTCGAAAAAAATTAGATTTGAATTTCCACTAATCTAATGTGAATGAAAAGCCGTACAAATCAGTGATGGCAAGATTTTTGTGAAATCAAAAGGCTGATTTCGAAACGAGTCAAGTGCCTTATGCATCAGGACCATCATCGATATGGTGCTTTTTATACCCTCTCATCGAAGAGTGGATGGTATTTTTAATTTGTCATTGACAATATATTCGCCTGTCCTTCCCTACAACACTTCATTTGCAGGCAACTAAAAACAATTAAGTATAAACAAACTTTAGATACCTATCTCTATAAATCTGATGAACACCTTCAAATAATTTATGTGGATGTCATATATATGAAACGGAAACTTTAATCTAACTTTTTAATTTAGATTCAAAGATAACATAAATAAGATCAAGTCACAATAGTCGTCAAACGTCCTTATGTTCTGGAAGTTGAAGCGTCTAACGTATTGGGTTTTATTATTTTGCCATTCTTCCAAAGATTCCATAGATAGCAATGCTCAGAAGGAGGAACGAGAATTGTACCAAAAATTAATTGAGTGTACCAAAGTACAAACAAAACGTTCATTGTACCGTAAATAGTGCAGTTGTACTACATTTTCCATCACTGGCTCAACCTGGGTTCTTTAACGCAGAAATCAACAGCGCTCTTTCCAACTCTGAGGTTCTGCGTTCGTCTTATCGATCTGGCATTGTTAACGTGTTTTTAACAAACAAAGAACGAGATGCACTGTCAGACAGCAATAAAAACTTTGTAAAAAAATTATCACTCACATTCCCAGTTTCAATGTTCGTGCGAAGTATTTACTTTGTCTATCCATATATCAGTAGGTGTATATGTACGCACATTAGGGTAATGACTTCATTCTGCTAGAGTTTTCTAAAAATACGTTTTTAAATTAAAGCAAGTTTCATTATAGATTTTTGAACAAGATTTAAATACCCAAATAACACCCGTTCTACTTATGTTCCGTTATCGTTAAGTAAATTACAAATGCTAACAGGAACGCGATTGCGCCGAAATCTGCACTTTTAACGAAAAAAAGTCGATAATTTGACCAATTGAAAATATTAAACGTTTGTTTTTTATAAAATCATGTTAGGTAGTTTATGTTGAAATATATCTTAAGATCCATTCTCCTAGTCTGTAAAATATCAAAAGATTAAGATAGTTGAAGATTGAGAAATAGCTTTATGCGATATTAGAAAAAAAATAGTAGTTGATTAAGGCTTGTTAAATTTTGTTGGAAGAACCCCCATTCATATAACTAAAAGCCCTTTTAACATTGGCCGTGCTTTCAGATCAGGGATGAAGAATTTGGTTCAATTGTATTGTTTTGATACATTTTATACAACCGCGGCTCATTTGGGACTTTTTGACACATTTTACAAATATTTTGACCTGTTGTCTTTTTATTCCCTACACCATACTGTTAGCTCATTATGGCTTAGTGAAGATGTTTGTAAGACCTTATTTGGTGGTAGGAGTTGGAACGATTGTTTAGTATACCGCTCGATTCAGAATTACGATGTTCGTCTGTCCTTCTATCGTTGTTATCAAATTATAAGTACATATCGCTTTCGAAGAAACTTGTTTAGGTCAAGGACGCACCCTACTAATATAGGTTTATATCAGTCCATGCTTTAATCAACCTAAACCCAACTTAACATGTCTCTCCCGCTCAAGAAGTCTAAAGTTAGACCTTACTTAAACTCCAGACAAAGGCTCAGTCCAACTTTAAATTTTTATTTAATTTGATATCATTGGAATCTCAAAAGTAAATTTTTAAAGGGCGAAAAATACACAATAACATAAAGTATTGTACATCCCTGCTTCCAGTTTCGCTTAGAAGCTACCATTATAGATTCGAACAGAGAAAGAGAACGTGATCCACTGACTCTAATTAATAAAGTGAACTTAAATATTCCCAAAGGGCTTAAGTAATTACTGGAAGTTTACAGTACATCTTGATACTTACTGTGGTTCATTTGACCGATGGATGTGCGCTTTACGTTCTGTACTTCCAAGATTCCCCAGCACTCTTAAATATAAGTACTAACTCCACCATGTATGGTTCTGGATCAAAAGCGACTTCTTATTAACTAGGTTATCATACTGCCTGAGAAGTTGTACCGCGAATTGTCTCAATTGTTGGTCGAATACATTACTTTATACCATTCAAATGTGGTGTCTTTTGTTAATTCATGTTTGCAATAACCAAAAAAAAATCCAATTCAGGAATCCTTGGTGGTCAACGAAATGTAGAGTTTCTTGAAATCAATTTATTAGAAGATTTTTGCTACGTTTGACGTCCGACCGGAGCAGCATTAAGCATTTTTTATTCATTATTTTTTTGTATTTATATAAGTAGTTTTGGTTTTTATGCTGAGTTAAGCAATACCAAGATGAATCCTTACGATGTCAGTTTTTCTAATATAAACAATAATTTCTTTGTTGTCATTACCAACGGATGATATCCACGAACGATTATATAGAATACTACAATCTGATACAACAGGTACTTCGGGCCAAAAGGAACAAAAACCCCATGAGATGTCATCGGCTAATTTAAGCTTTGTGCGAATTAAAATAATAAACGAATATTTAAAATCAATAAACACATTTCTTCATTTCGGTTTTAGACAAATTTAACAAATGTATATCTATTGGTTTGATTTAAATATATAAGTATGCATATCCTCAGCTCGTCCACATGAATCTAAGAAATAGAGGAGAAAGAACCTCTTTACAAAATTTGCACTCTTTGGTTCTGACTACCAATAACTATAAGTACAGTATAACAGAATAGTAACGAAATCTTAATAATCGTCTTATGGTTTGTCGAATCGAACTTCCATCATAATTATTAACATTGCAACTGAAATTTAACGCGTCCAACTCTCAAGCATAATCTATCAGTGAGTCGCCTGTAACCTCACTATTCGACTTAATACTTCGCAAATGCAAAATCAAACAATGTTCGTATAAATAGATCGTTAAGTTACTAAATACCTTGTCGGACTACAGCTGATAGTTTATGCTGACGATATATTAATTACTTCCACCCATGCGAGAGCTAAATTAGCTGAGAGAAATCTAAACAACTACTTGAATGATCTAAGTAATTACTAGAGAAATGGCGCCTGAGATTGAATGTTCCGAAGTGCAATACAATAATCTTTAAGGAGAAAAGAGGTAGGCTATTTAGGAATGCCAGGGGATTTACTCCCAGAATCAATATAAAGGGCGAAGAAATTGACAATACCGCCACGATGAAATATCTAAGTATAGTTTTCCAGGAGAATGTGAGTTTTACTCAACATGTCGATGGTAATACAAAGTGTAAGCGAGCCTTCATTGCTTTTGGAAATGTCATGCGGAACTAGAGTGACTTAAGCATTTGCGTTAAAATAGCAATCTACAAGCCCATATAAGACCAGTAATAACATATGTCTTCCCATTTGGAGCGGGATATCGTCACACCAAGATGGTAACAGAAATAAACGTATAAAGATACTGTATTAAGATACTGTCATGGGCTAAGAAGTTTTCATACTGATATACGAGGGCGACCGCAAAACTAACTGGCCTGGCACATTTTCTGTTTTACTTGCAACTTTTTTTTGTTTTGTTTTTAAAAGCAATCTTATATAAGCCATCTGTCAAAATTTCCGAAATATTTAATGATTATTTTCATTGTTACCGAAAACTGCTACTACTATCGAAAACATTAGAAAATTTTTTAATGAAGTGACTAAAAATAGACGAATAAAGCTCAGAGAACTTGCTGATATTGTTGAAATACACGAAAAACAAGTTTGGAGTACTTTACATGATGAACTCCACATGAAAAAGCTATCCGCAAGATGTGTGCCGCGTTTGTTGACTTTGCCCCAAAAAATCGTCCTTTGGACCAATTTCGAGGAGCTTTTAGCGATTTATCAGCGTAATCCAATGGAGTTCTTGCGCCGATTCATAACTGTTAATGAAACATGGATCCATCACTACATCCCAGAATGCAAAGAACAGTCAAAACAATGGATAGAAGCTGGTAAAAGTGGTCCCAAGAAGGCGAAAACTGTTAAGTCAGCAGGAAAAGTAATGGCCACAGTATTTTGGGATGCAAGGGGTATAATCTTTATTGATTATCTTGAGAAAGGAAAAACTATAAATAGTGAATATTATTGTGCATTATTGGATCGGTTGAGTGAAGAAATCAAGATAAAACGACCGCGTTCTTTTTCATCAAGATAACGCTCCTTCACACACTGCATTTTTAACTCAACAAAAACTGGCCGAATAACGATTTGCAATTGCTCAGTATCCACCATATAGTCCAGCTTAGCTCCTTCTGATAATTTCTTGTTTCCAAATTTAAAAAAAAAATTCTCGGTGGCAAAAAATTTTCGTTTCTTGACACCAATGTGCTTATCAAATCTTCTTGAACAAAATATAATACACGTCGTTCTTTACCATAGAAGATACAGAAGTTTTAACTTCAATAGCCTTATCTACTATTCATGAATTTTTACTTTTTGTTATTTTACTTTTGTTTTGTAGTTTTATTTTGTAAATAGTAGTTTTTAAGTTAGATGTATATAAGCAGTCAGATACTCGTATTAGTAAAAAAATGTTCAATAACCCCATTTTCCCCTTTTTTACGGGAATTTTATGTGACAAACGTCAAAAATATTTTCAATAAGAAATTGGGCTGTCCTCAGGTCAATATCTAATTTTATGTAAAAGTGTGATTTATTCTAGATAAATACTTCGTATACTAGAACATTATTAGATGTTGATTTGATGTGACGTTTGCTTATTGTTACTTCTATTTCCTGACGATGCTATCCGAAAGATAGCAAAATATCGAAACAAATAAATGAAAAAACTTAAGCTTGAATAAAAATAAAATGAGTTTGTTATAACAGGTCGAATAAAGTAACACGAAATTAAGAAATAATTATCTTTTTAAATTGTCTTAATTACATGTGTAATCAAGTCCTAATAGAAAATAAATAAATTCCCGCTAGAGACCTTGTCGGCAGCACACTTATATGGTACCGTAGAGCCATCCTACACTACCGTCGAAACGTGCGTCTATCAGACGGTGATGTGTTTGCTTTAACTTCGTTGACTTACTTTTCCTTCCCCATATGACAAACAACAACAAATCCGATCTAATTAGCTTTCAATTATTGTTTGGATCGATTTTAATTTATTCTTTCTTGGTTGATATTGCAATGCAAAACTCGAAATTATTAATGGTCTTAAATCAAAAAAAAGGGAATTTGGGTTTCGTTCGTGGTTTCGGGAAGGATTTCGAACGGGACTTTATTTGTTAGTTCTCAAGTCATAAAGGTCAATTTTTGAGCATTGACGCTGTAGTCGTAAATAAGCGATATGTATGCATTTATATACTCGTATGCCTCCGTGAATGTGTGTATGCACACATACATACGAACGTATGGGTTTGTTCGAGATATTTGCTCTTCCTATCAGTAGCAAATGTTTATCTCTACATTTGAAAACATTTCCCAGTATTATTTAAATTACGAGGAACGAATCACTTTAATTTGTACAGCAGTCAGCACTAAAGTATCTTTAGCTCACATGATTTTCTTGGCGGCACTGCACAGTGCTTTGCCACCATACTTCGATGGAAAAACATAGAAGGAAATATGCAAATGTATGAAATCGGAACACAGTTGCAGTTTGAGTCCGAACAGGCCGAACCTTATGTACCCTCCACAGTCAATTCCCTAATAGTGATTGCTAAATCGATTTCCAATTTGTTTTTTTTTAATAATAATTCATTTATTTCGTATATAAAGAAATTTACAATTATAAAAGTGTCGCAGCGTCACATGGACATGCCAGTATTGGAGCGAGTTGGCATACCATTTGTAGCATAAAAAAATCAAAGTTTGATATTTACATTTAAATGATATGATAAGAAATACATTTTAGTTTTATAATACTTATATTATCAAATATTACAAAAGAAGCATTTCCAAATTCTGTAGTAAATGGGAATTCAGATTATGTTTAAAAATAAAAATTCTGGTGATTTCTTAAAGAGCTTGTGGCAAACGATTGAATTCAGAGCAGCCGATATATTCAATACCGTGTTTCGTTGATTCCAGCCAACATGCGTTTTACGCGCAAATTTTGGTTGCTCCTGGTGTTGAAAGCGGATTGATTTATTAAAATCGATGGCCAATATGATTCACAGGTTTGAACATGAACATAGTTAGCTGCATTTTATAGATATATTGCCGTACAATTAAAGTGATGGATACGTCAAAGGAAGATTGAAGACGATTTTCACAGGTCTATTTGTGATCTTTGGAGACTTTTCAACTTCGTGCTTTTTGTATAAACATGCGCTATGGGCAAATAATTGAAATGTCTTTGTATGAGGCTGTTGTAAATTAAAACTGTTTTTTTCATCAAATTTATTTTTGAATTTATAAAGATTTCTTATTGCCGTTGCTACCTTCCTCTTTAAATACTGGATGTCAGTATTCCACGACAAGTTGGTTTGCAAATGAATACCCAAATATTTCTGCGTGTCTGCTTTCCGCCCAGTAAGACGCTAAAATGGTAATCACCTACAATGGAATATTGTAGGAATCTCATTAATTTTGTCTTTTCTGCATTTAACACCAGCTTGTTCATTCTGGCGTATTAGAGAATTTATGTAATCCGCTTTATGCTCTATCTAAGCTTTAAATAGTACATCCTGGTTGTAGGAATAAAACAGACTTTTGTCGTGATTAGCTTTCCATGAAGTCTAAAATTGCCAATATCATTCAAATAAATTGTGAGAAGTAGAGGCCCGAGTACACTTCCTTGCGGTACACCATGTCTAACACAACCTACAGTACTCATTCAGCTTTCTATTTCCACATATAAGTGATGTGTTCTCCTTCGCAGATAATTTGTCCAGCAATTGCCAATAATTTCCCACAACGCCGTAATATGGAAGTTTATGCATCAAAATATTGTGTTCGACTAAATCGAAAGCTTTAGAAAAATCGTAATCAATTCCAGCAACTCCACCGCAGCCCCTGTCTGAACTATTGCAAATTTTAACTATTAATAACATGTACCATAGCTTCCTGTGTACCGCAACCTTTTTTAAATCGAAACTGCAAACTGTACATCTGATTAGTTTGCTCCTAAAAATGAGTAAACTGTTTGTGTAAAATGTTCTCAATTAGCCATGATCGGTAGCAAAGCAATAGGTCTTTGTTTTGTCTACTGTGTATGCCATTTACTTTTTCGGATTTGGAACAGTCTTGGAAATTTTAAGGACTTCTGGATATATGGAAGTATCTACAAATCGTTAATCATAGCTGTAATTCTAAAACATAGTACATTGCCACATTCTAATAATACTGTACTTGTTATTCCATCATGCCCAGGACTTTGGTTAATTTGCAAATTTTAAATATGCTCTAGGATTTCATTATTAAGAAAATAAAAAGCTTTCTCGGCATTGACTCATGGTACGAAACACGCCAACACAATCTCCAGGTAGTTGCGCAATATTTATTATATATTCTCTTGGTGTCGAAGCAATTTGTAAGAAATGATCATTTAGAATGACCATCCTATCTCTTAGTTTTATTTCAAACCTTTTTGATCTTTCTAACTGTTCATTCAAGAACTTGCAAACTTCTTCGGATTCTGTTGTAGGTTTTAACGTTTCTCTTGGCATTTTTCATAGATATTTTATTTGCCTATTTTATAAAAATTGAAAATCGACTTTTCCACAGTCGATTTAAAATGTGAACAAATAAATCGATTTTAATGTGGTCGTAATTCGATTTTCGATTATTTGTAAGCTTAAATTCCCTTGAATATGTTTAAGCTACTTTTAAAGTTTAAGCATAACGCATTTTAATTTTGTCATAGCCGTGCCTTTTCACTAAACTTTTTGGCATTTATTGCACGTCATTTTTAAAGCGGTTAATACCATTTCAATAAATATATCTGCCAAACAAGTTTGGCAATACTTAAAAAACAGAAAGTTGTAAAATTTTGCCCTTTCCTGACAATAGCCGTGTTCTTTTTATGTCACTAAACAAGCATTTGTATGGAAATTACTCGGTAAGAAAGCGAGTTGGCTGCTACTTGGTAACGAAACGAGTTAGAGCTACCTGACTCTTTTTTTGTATACCAAAATCAAAAACATATGTTTTTTTCTTATTGATACAGAAAGAAACTATTTCCATAAATAGTATGGAGTATTACGAATGAGCTGAAGATCTTGAGCTGGAAGAGAATATAATGTCTTCAAGAAGGGCACAGTCGTTGTTGTAGCTCATTTGTATAAATAACGAGAGTATCTGTATCAAATATTCAGTGTTAAAACAATTTATACTCTTTAGCCCGCTACTAAGTTCGCCTTTTCATGTGAAGAAATCTCAAACTTCAACAACAAGAGTTCTGTCAAATTGCGCTGAAAATTGAAAAAAATTTTGACAACCCCTCATTTATAAGTCATTTCCTAAGCGATATTTATGGATATGACTTGTCCTTGGCTGGAGTTCATGTTTAATGCTCTAATGAACGAAATTAAGTTTGTCAAGATATGTTTACAAAACAATAAACTATACTAAGTAACAAAATTGGCTTTTCACAATTTGCTTTGCTTTATTTTTTGTTTGTAAACAAACTTTGATTGAGCTTATGCTACCATATTGCTAACTATCTAGGTAACTAAGCTATTTACCTAGAAGAACACGGCTAATGTGTATGTATTGATTGCAAGTGTCAGTTCAAGCTTTATGTGCACTGGCAACAACGCCATCTATAGATAAAATATTGAATATACACTAACTTGAATCTTCGAAGAAAAATACAGCAGGAAAATGTGAAAAAAGAATTTTCCAGTATTATAATTATATGTAAGTAAGTAATGTTCTTAACAATTATGAATAATGTTATACGGAATATTAGCAGGAAAAGGACAAATCCTACTTTTTTGAAAAAGGATGGAGGACAGTGGTAAAAAAGGACATGGCCTTTGAAAGATGGGCGTACTAAAAACTAATATTTGTATCGAATTAAAAGTATTTTAGTTGATATCGAAGTCGGAGTCGACTTTCGATTAAGATTATCAAAATAAAATTAGTTGATTGGTTGGTCAACTTTCACCTTCGGATACCAAACACTATTCGCTATTAAAGCACAAAAAGTAGCCCGTTTTTTTAAAACAGCTTGAGCCCATGCGTCTGATCCGTATCCAAGCTTAATCTTAAAAATAAATCCGTATTTGATTTAAGTGTATGGTTGATTCTGAGATTATGTGCAACTTTGCTGTCCTTGGTTGTTTCAAGCGAAAAAAATAAAAAAATATTATACTTTATTAGTTACTATACAATAAATCTTTATAGGACCTTTTAAGTCTTTAAAATAGTTTTTTAAAAAAATATTTGTTCTTCAAAAATTTTCCTACCAAAGTCTTTAAATATCATTGCCCTGGTTGTCCCTAACGCTACTATCAATTGAAATTTTCTAAATTTTTTACAACAATATTAATTATTTATTTAATAAAACCAGTCCATAGTAAAAAATAATATTCAATTAATTTTGTTGCTATTAATGATTATTATTTTTTATTCAATTTATATTTTTATGGATGTTTATTTTCTGTCCCTGAAAATACGCGACGTCTCTATGGGTTTCCCTGCTGATATTTAGAGTTGTTGCAAACGGAATGACAAAGTGAATATACATACCCTCTACCCTATGAGGGAGGGTGTAACCACACTTATCAGAACTCGCCTAAAAAGTATACATTAATAATTAAGTCTGTCAGACTCTCTCACGCTCCCGGAGAACGTCTAGCTAAAACACATACAGACATATAAACAACTACTGGAACTGGTTCCACTGAGTTTGATTATTATTTTTTTTATTTGTCATACGTCACGAGTGTAAACAATAGCGCAAACTGCTGGAGGAGTGACTGACAGGTTGTTGGCGATTCTAATGAGTTAAAACCAGTTCCGCTGTTCAATTCGTGTGGACTACAATTTTAAAGACTGAATATAACAATTGTTGTGGTGTTTCGTTGCTTTGACAATTTGGGTGGACTCTGTTGATTGTGGTTTAATTGAAATCACAAAAGGACTACCAGTATCAAAGAGGTTTCATTCTGTAACAAATTCATTCGAGGTTCATGTGCAAGAGATGGAGTTATCGTCAAAATGAGGCAAACACACAGACTTAAAAAAATGACAAAAAATGTGTTGCAGCAAATATTCGCAATAGTTTTTTACTTTAAAAATGTGTAAAAAGTCGTTAAACTATCTGTTTACGTATTTATCAATAGCATTTGTGCGCGTCAACGCCAGAAATAAATCGGATGAAACCTCTTTATGCAATTGCAACATATTCCGGAGCTTTCGCAAAAACTATTTCTTGCTCCCACATAAGAACTGAGACAAACAACCAATTAGAACACAGTACAATTTTTTAAACTGGAAAGTCTTCTATGGTGACGTCCCCTGTTGCCAGGACCCGGCAACGTCCCTTAAGAAACACTGGTAATTCACATACCTTTAAAAGTCTATCAGACTTGAGCGGACGCGGTGACGGTATAACGTTTGTTTTGCTTGGTTTGTGTTATTTAGGGGATTCCCAACATTACGAACTCGGATGTGTCAGAGTTTAGAGTAGTTCAAAACTGCAGTAATTATTCGTCTGCAACATTTATGCGCGCATACAGTTTATGTTGATGGAGTTATAAAAAAATATTGAGTCTTGCAGAGCTTTAGTACGTAAATACTTAGTGTAAAGCATAATCGAATTTCGACGGCTCATCTTGCTGAAAGGCGCCCGAAATCATGTTAATCCTAAAATAATTCAAATCAGCTTTCACGAGGACATGATTATGAGCAGACTGTATGCGGAGGAAATGATACATCATCGAACTCTAGATGCCACGTTGTCTTAGTTATATTTGGCAATATAACTAAATTGAGAAGTGGGCGGATTGTGCTATTGCAAAGGGAGACACCAGAACGGTAACAAGGATCAACTCCAACTTTTACGGACATACGGATGTAGCAAATATATTGGGCAGTGTCTTTTTTGGGAGGTTTTTAAGCTGCAGAAAAAAGTTTTAATGGCATTCATGAAATCATCCAAAGGGTCATCTGTATGGGCGGTACCGGAGATTTTGAAGAATGAATCTGTGTTTGGACAGTGCCATTTGCTGGAAGGTTAGTTAATTTTCCGTTAGCTTGGGTATTAAAAGATCATTATTTCAAGAACTATTTGCATAAATACTTGTAGTGTTAAAGGTAGAACGCAAACACTATAAAAAGAAAGCTGCCTTTGGTTGGGGCGTGTTAACCATTCTATTCGCTCCACTACCTCAGCCTATTAGATGTTTACAATTTAGATCAAATTGGAGCAATCTTTAAATTAAAGGTCCCGATCAGTGAGTCTAAGAATTATATCATGCACGAGTCACTGTTTCGAAAGAAACTCCCGTTTGTTCCTTGAGATTGTATTTAGATTGTTGATGAAAGTTAGTCAGTAAATTACTAGTTATGTAAGACTTTTGGTCTACGAAGGGTGTGTAAGCAGCAGGGTGCAAAATCGAGAATGACCTTTGGAAAGATTCTGTTTGAGAACATGCAGGTACAATCAATAGGCTGGGCTGTGTAGTAGGAGTCGGAGCTTCGAAAATTTGCGAGATTCGAGTCAGAGCAGAAGTCAAACAAATGCGCTCGACTCCGACCCTGTACGAAAAACGCAATAAATAAAACGTAAAACATAAATGTTGAATATTTTTTTAGACATAACGTTAAGCATAATTTGTTAAATAAAAAAAATCAGTGCCACAGACTCACTTTGAAAACACGGAAACTACCCAAAGAGACAACACGAATAATAAAAAGGGAAAGCCCAAAAAATATATTGTTCTGTAAAAAATAGCTTGTGAACCCCCTTAAGACAAAACCAACTGATCCTTCGAAATGTCCGTTTTGCTCAAGTTTTAGGCAGATTAATAAAAAAATAAGAAAAATTTCTTAGTCATTCAATTCGGATTCAGGAGTTCATTTTACAAACGGATGAGTTGGTTTCGTTAAAAGAAGGATTTTGTTGCAGAACAGTGTTATTCATTCCTTCTCGTCCCGTCAATAGATCCTAAGATGAACAATACCGATATCTGCAAGGTCGGCTAGCTTTCAGTCAGGCAGGCAGAAAACAAAACGAAAAAGATGCATTTTTAAATCTCACAGTTCTTAAGAAGTCTCTTGTGTCAATTTAAGGTTTCATTGCAGGACAGTCATGATCTGTCATGATGGACACAATAAAAAATGCATATTATCTCTCATCAAATGTTCTGGTGCCTGGTGTGTGCTTGTGACCTAAAACCCAAATAAAGTGAATGATAACCATTAAATTATGAGAAAATGTAACTATATGATGCCAGTTGGACTGTCAGCTATTTGCTACTGCCATCGGAACCTACTTGCCTGTTATACGTCCAGGTGCCAGGAGTTCGACAGCCCCTACCGGTTTAATTAATCGATTGCACTGTCACACACTTATGGACAAACATTAACGCTTTCTTTAACCCGTTACTGGCAGCCGATAGATCGGCTTGTACGATTTTTATGAAATTTGGAAATTTTTGTCCTTAATTTTTACTTGAGATATGACATGGGTATTTAAATGCCCGTGCAAGGTGTTTGTTTGAAGTGCAAGGTGAATTTGCATCCCTATACTTGCTTCCTGAATTATCACAACGGTGTTGCACCAGATCAGAAGAAAATTGCTAAGGCTAAGTGATTAATTTCTTTTAAGTACCATGTTTTCTTAATAAAATTAGCCATTTGCATTTGACCGGATCTGGAGGTCAGGTGTGTTGACGTGTCGCTGCCTGATTTTTTCATTACGAGTACATAGTAGAAAACTTAAGCTGAATTAGAATTTTTAATTTGTACCATTTTCCTATGGTTGACAGCTCTTTTCTGGACCATTTTCCGAAAAAAATCTTCGATTTTTGCCTGCAAAAACCAAAAGATAAAAATAAATTTTGCCCAATTATACCTCTTTTCTATAAAAAAAATTACACCTGTCCCACGCTAAAATTATTTATGTATCAACACTTCCTTGGGTACTTAAATACCCATTAGACAGGAATGGGTTAACTTGCGTAGGTGTTGCAGCTTCCTACACGTAGAAAAAAAATATAGTTGGGATATCAATATTCAAATAGGATCATATGGTTGTGGTACAACCATGTTATGATTCTCACAACAATAGTATGATGCAAATAAAAACATACTATGATCCTCACAATGATACTATGATATCCACAACCATACTATGATCCTCACAACAACAGTATGATTCACACTTAACGATACTATGATCCCCACAACCATTGTCTGATTCACAATTAGCCATGCTATGATCTCCAAAACCATAGTATGATCCTCACAACCATACTTTGATCCCTACAACCATACTATGATCATCACGACCATAGTATTATCCTCACAATCATAGTCTGATTCACACGCAATCATGTTATGATCTCTACAACCATAGTATGATCACGAATATTTATACTGTAATCCCCAAAAGTATTAATTAGAATTGGCTTAAGTTGTCAACAATAGATTTGAATTATTAAAACTATTTTAAAATTCATTAAATTCGAAATAATAGAAATGATTTATTTAGCAGAAGAAAAAATCAGTTTAAAAAACGCAAGCGCTTTTATTAATAACATTGCAGATATACAAAGCCAAAGCAGGTTGTTTGAAAAATTTTAGTTTCCATATAAAAAGTAATATTATTGCATACGATTCGTAACAACAACATTTTTCCAAAGCCCATATTCGAACTAATAACAATTACAATTATATAGTATAATTGCTGTAATCAAATTATTGTTAACATAAAACAATACTTTTGTCTCACCAAGCATATTTATTTTGTTGCTACAACATATTTTCATTTTTAAATTTGGCAATAATAATTTTCATGATATTACGATAACATAACGTTCTAAACAACTGATACTAACTGAAGAAAATGGCTACTTATGACAATTACTCCACGAAAACTTTTTGATATTGCGGTAATCATACTATTGTCAAAATTTAAGTCAGAAAACATTACTATGGTTGCAACGAACATACTTTTATTGCAGGGAACATATTAATTTTGCCGTGACCATATAGTAACCATACGAGTATTTGTTCTCTGCGTGTACCTTTTATAAGTAGAATCGAAAAGGTTTAGTTTCGCTACGATTTTCTATATGTTCATTATAATACTTTATACTTATCCAAACTTGATTGATATCGCGTCTCATACGTTGCTTGTTGAGTGGAACGTCTGTAAATATAGAAAATACATTGTGTAAGGCTATTCCAATAGAAATTCGTTTTACCAGTTTTCATTCCTAAAACAAACACCGAGCTCAAATCCGGGCCAAAACATTATACGGCTCTGTATACAACTGTCCGAAGGCAAGCTACCATATGAAATAACTTAAAAAGGAGAAAGGCGATTAGGCCTCCACGCTATTAAAAACATTATCGCCACGCTAAACCCGTAGTACGAGTAGTCGTCACATTCGACGACTTAACAATTTTCCTAACATTTTTAATCGTGTTAGAGGCAGCAAACAAAAAAGGATCCATTTTCCATAGTAGATTATTTCGTAGATATTACGACCAATATTACAAAATAGTCATGTTCTTTTCATGATATTACGATAACATAACGTTCTAAACAACTGATACTAACTGAAGAAAATGGCTATTTATGACAATTACTCCACGAAAACTTTCTAAAGAGCTATCTCTTTCCGCTGAATTACTTATCTTTATTACCGTTCAAGTTATACATAGTTAAAAAAATATTCTAGAGTTTTATTCGGAAATTCTGTTTATTGTGCTTTCAGATGCAGCTGCTTCAAATGCCATGATAACTTGTGTTGAGAGGACCATGTCACATGATCACCTAGGCGACAGCATTTAAGCAAAACAAACGAGATTCGCATGTGAAAAATGCATTTCAACAAACTACAACAACAGCAGCATGACTTTCAACAAAACTCAGACAACGCCTCATCATTGGCAACAGATGGAAGTGCTAGCCAGATAATAACGCCACTCACAGGGCACTCCGAGAAATTCGCGGGGTCTTCCGCAAGTTGTACATCCTCCACAGACTCCGGTGTTCATATCAGTGACAATGACACAACAGCTCTTCAGTCTCCCCCGCCGCGGACCCAGAACAAGCAGCAGTCGCTACAAATAACAGCAGCAGCAGCAACATCAACCACTTTAGACCCATTTAGCGAACAATTTAACAATCACACTAGAGCCGATAACAAACCAAACAACAGCAGCAGCACTTCTGCCGAGGGAGCGGTGAAGGGAAATAATAGTCGAGGGGGAGAATCTAAAAACGGGCAGCTGTTGCAAAACAGTGGTAACGAAAACAATTACCACACGTCTCCATATCAAAGCAAACAAAGTAACATTAAAAACGAAAATGTGATAAAATATAATAGTCATCAAACGACGTTGGTGGGCGAGCAGGTGGCGGCAGACACGACACCGGGGGCAGTTGCAAATAAATCAACAACAGCGTCAACCCGGTTCAATGAACCGCCGCGAGCCGTGTCGCCAGTGCCTTCGTCCATTGTGTCGTCATCGGACACATCAGAAGACCCGCCTCCCCATCACCACTACAATCGGTCACCATCGGTCTCGATACGTAGTATCGACTCAAGTGTCATTGACTCCGACAGCGATTCGGATTTGAATGGAGATTTGGAGGGCGTGCATGAGAACTATGTGATAACAAAACTTGGTACTCAAGTGACTTACCCGCCGAAACATCCGGATATTCCGAAAATCAACAACGGTCTCAAAGTTGTCAATCATCAAATCTCGGCCGATGTCATGGGTACGAACGGTCTTGTGCCACCGTTGGACGTTTTGGCTAATATTGGCGACAACATGGGCAGGGTGCACTCCATGGGACAAGTGCCATGCGTATCCCCTCGTCCCCAGATAGCGGTCAGCAGTTCAAAAGATATCACAATCGGCGATAAACACTTCTATGAGGGTCCCGTCACAATACAGCAGTTTCTCATCGACAGTCGCGATAAGTGGAAAGGGAGCAACGGTAAAGACAATCCAGCATTCGATAGCGAGACCGGAGATAACCATAATAATGGTGAGTACTCGAAATTAACAAAGTGATTGCGTTGTATACTCGAGAGTGTTGATTGTGCATTTGAATGACCCACATTTGTTTGAAGTGTCCATCTCCCCGGAGGAGATATACATTTGAAGCACACAAATGGGCGCGTGGCCAAGAGAAAACTTGGGCATGGCCAGTCTTGATAAAGTTAGTATTATAATCATGTAGCCGCGACCTCGAAAATACTGACTGTGCATTATTTTCAATCTTACGATTGAATAGATTTATACACATATATTTTTTACAATCAAATTTAAATAGTTTTATCAAACGAAATATCGAGTATCCAAAATAGTTTTTTATAATTAAATCAAATTAGGGTTTTTGATAATGATTTGACCCAGCATAAACTGTCGTTACTAAGTAACATTGCGAGGAAGTTTGAAATCAAAAGTAGTACTAATTATTAGGATCCGTTTCGAATTACTTTAACACGATGATCACATTAGAGGAAAGTAATTATCTGCAGTCGTGCACGAACTAGTACTTATTTGTAAGCATACACATGCTCAAGAATAAGTAGTCCGTGTGAGAGAGTAATTTTTGAGAAATTGTTTAAAGAATAAAAAACATTGCTGCAGAAATTCAAACATAGATCGTGTTCTACTTTCAAGAGTATTTGATCTGTTACCTGTTACCGACAATTACATTTTTAACCTGCCATCAGCAAGTACTTATTTTTGGTTTTAACATTATGCGCAGGGTAATAAAGTTCCATTTCCTTGTAATGCAAATGTAATGACTGGATAATTTCCAGATCGATGTTTTTATTGTGTAAGCACTTCATAACGGGCAATTCATTACTTTGGCCAATATAATGTATTTATTAAACAAGTGCGGCATTGCTCAGATTTCTCTCAGAAAATGTTTTGTCCTATGGTATTTTTTAGTTTTATAGAAGGTTTCATAATTTTTCTGTAAACATTTTCCTGCTGATCGTAATTTGGAAAGTAATTGTTATTCTGAAATTAATTATTGTGTAAGGAAATAGGGCTTATTTTCAATGCCAAACGTTTAAGAGCATTTACGTTGAACTCTGCAATTGCAGAGGTGTTTTTTTTGCTTAGATAAAGTCACTCCGATCAATTTTCGATGAGTCGGAGACGACATTAGGAACCATGATTAATATGCCTTATATCGTCAGTTCATCAGGACATGTTAGGGACGCCATTTCCGAAATTCGAAAAACTAAAGTTGAGCTGAAAAATCAAAAATTGAGATGATAAAACGATTTGTTAAATAAATCCTAGGAACGTCACTTTCGTTTATATACTATACTATATTTGAATACTGTACTACTTATATATTTAAAATGTTTCGAAACGGCACAATTATGTACTCACCCAGCACAAATTTTGGTTTTACAAAAAAACAAAGTGGAGATCCTAGGATTAATATTAACATAGAAAAAAATGTTCGATATTGCTACCTTTTGATTTTTGATTTTTCGAAAAACTTTTTGCAACACAAATGGCCACCTAACACAATTTAGCAGACATTTTGTCTTTTCGAATTTTGAGATTTGTATCGTTTCTGATTGTATTCAGGCCATGTTTTCGAGATTCGACGCCATCTGGAGTTGTCAGGTAATGCTGGAGATCGGTCCTCTTCATAGACCCAAGAGAGGAATATTCGGTCCTTGTGAGTTCCTCCGCCCGTGGAAGTACCTGTGACTTGGTACATGAGAAATAACTCCGACGAGAGACTCAGTCACAAGAAAAGCAGAGAAGGTCACACAAGTTTTTACAAAGAGTAAATTGCCTTGCTATCAACGCAAATACTCGTACATATGCAACCTTTTATATTCGTATTTTGATGAAGAAGTGAAGAGCTGGCTTACGTAATAGCAAAACTTCAGCCTGAAAGTGGTTGCTGACATTCGGGAAACGGTAGTGGTGCCCCAGCCTCTGCAATCCATTTCGCAGCCATACGTGTAAACTTCACACGTCGAAGCCATATCGCTTTGAATGGGAATACAACTTCGAATAGTTGGCCGAAGCTTAGATCGCCCACAGATATCTTAAGTTCAGCTGGAATGGCGTCTTGCAAATGTAGCCATATGTGTTCTTGCTCCAGACTTTGAGTGTAGACGAATGCTGCTTCTAGCCGCCATCCATAGGAACTTCGCGAAGTTCCTTGTCGCCTAGACATGATTTAAACGACTGGATTTTATGTCTCCTCGTGTCTAGTACCAGTTTAGGTTTTCTTATACAGTATAATCCTTTACGACTGGACAAATTTCACCTGTGTATTCCTTGGCTCATTTCATGTGTCATGTCATCTATGACCATGTCCGAAAATGCAAGGGGGCGAAATTGCAGCGCTTTGAAAATTTTCGGATTGGTGGTCGGAGGGTACTAGGGTACTAAAATCTGACCCAGCGGTGGGTTTTTTTTTGTTTTTTTCTGTTAAAAGATAGTCCAACCTCTTACTTTTCCAAAATCACCTAAACGAAGCTCAGGGGGAAAACAAAAGAGAAAACAAAACAAAAAAATCCGACCACTGGTCAGAACTTAGCAATTTTACCCTTTACGCTGCCATTTCGCCCCTTGCATATTCGGGCATGGTCGTTGATGAACATATTTTCATGAAATGAGCCAAGGAAATTTGTCCAGTCGTGAATGAATCACCCTGTATACTTATGACCATATCAAGATATCAGTATGACCAGATCGTGGGCATAATTTATGACTTGAATGCCATTGTTGTCGAGTGTAATAAAAAGATCATGTTTTATGGGGTGGTTCTCCTATTTACAGTCATTAACTTTTCCGAGTCACATAGTTTCGCAGTAATGTATCGCTGTAATGTTAAGCATGGTAATTATCCAATTCCGTATGAAATTTTCTAACCAAATTCTATTAGGGCGTTTTTTATTTCCAGAGTTGTTACATTATTGAATGCCATTTCAATGTAGATGAAATTTCAGTGCATTTTGGCAATTATATTGCTTAATTGTGCGGTTTTGTAAGTACTCTCTATTGAGGCGACAAAGTTACCACATAATTTCTTTTTGTGTTTCTGATAGCTTTCATGTATACTGCACGTTTATCCTTTTGTGGATTAGCTTTTAAAGCATGCATTATAAGTCTTACTTTACTCTTTTCGGAGTGAATATGTTTTTTAGAGCTACTTGGGAACTCGACACTCTTAAAGTTGTATCGATTAAATTCTCCAAAGTATAACAGTCTTATGAAAAAAAAATCTTTAATGTGGACTTAAAGTGTACTTTAGCTAAAAAGTACTTTAAGCCTAATAAACGTTTATTAAGAAATGGTATGCAAAAACGTTTATTAAGAGTCTTTTAGTTGCTGAAGGTTTATGAGAATGATTTTGTTTTGACCTGGCAATGCTGTGTATAAGTTATGTATTTATGTTAATAGGTAATCGAATTGTAATTGATTTTTGGTATTTGGTAATCAAATATGAATTTGTTTTTATGTTGTTTTTTTCAATAAAAATTAGTTATTAATGTAAATAATTATCAGTTATAACTATTTCATTTGATACTGTCAGAAATAATAAACCGAAAAGAAAATTAGATTACCTATTCAATACCCTATCGGCCTTAATGGGTACATGGTATTCGAATTTCGAATGTGTTTACATTTTACGTACATCACTACTGCAACAATAACAGTTTTTACATTCGAAATGTGGAAGTCATTCCCTTAAGCAAGCATCGGAATCGTTGTTTCCATACACCAAAACATCTCTCAACGGTATTCCATGTAGCTATATGAGCTACATTATATTTTTCTTCTTTTTCGTTCTGTGGGTGAAGTAATGGTGTATACAAATAAGGCGTGAGTTTATATCCCGAGTCGCCAAGTAAGCGTCCTTTAAATTCGCCATTCTCAAAACGCTCTTTAATTCTGGATTCGTTAAAAATGCGACAGTCGTGGGTACTACCCCTTCACCTTGCCACAATATCTCGTATTTTTAACTGAGCATCACAAATTACCTGCAAAAAATAATAAAATAAATTTTTCAAAAAAAGGTTATGTTTACTTTGAAAAAAGTTTACCTGTACATTCAGGGAATAATAACCCTTTCTGTTGATATAACATTGTGCCTGTTCTCCGCCGGTTTTTTTTAATTCTGATGTGAGTGCCATCAATAGCTCCGATAACGCCTGGAAAGTTCCGAATAGCTTCGAAGTCTCCCATTAATCTTGCTTCTTCCTCGAGAGATGCTGGCATTTTAATTTTGTCTTTACCGTGACGAGCTAAACCTCTTGCAACTCTTGCACAAATTCTCGACACTGATGATTGCGTAAGACCATGGAGGTCAGCGGCGTCGTCTTGATTCTATTAATATGTTTAAATTTCTTATTAATCAAAAAAGTTACAATGAATGAATGAATACCTCTCCACGACCCCAGCAACGTAACGCAATCAAAACCTGAAGCTCAGCGGGAGTTCCACATCCTCTCTTGTCCACAGCGATGTCATCCTTAATTAACTCCACAATTTTTCTAACGCTTGATTTTGAAAACCGATATTTCAGCTTGAACTGATGATCTGGAAGAGAAAATGGATTGGCTCTTTCTTTGTATATCCTTCGGGAACTTAAGTTTGCAAGCCGTGCTAAGGTATCTGAAAATGTCAAATGTATATTTAATTAATTTCACTTAATAACAATTGCTGTACTTACCAATTCGTATAATTCCATTTAATGCTTCCATTTTATCTTTCTTTTATTACTTTTTTATTTTAAATTATTTAAATGTTGTGTTTCTGCAATTATTTCAACGTAAACAAACAATATTTTCTGTCAAAATGACAAACTGTCAACTTAAAAAAGGTTTATAGTAGGGTAAAGTGCACTATAACTTTTTCAGACTTATAGGAGGCTTATAAGAGGTTTTTAACGCTAATTTATGTTTTTGCATACACTTTTCAGTGATTTTGTCTAATAATGGTTTATTAACCTCTTTTAAGTTTTTTTGCATACGGCCGTAAGTAGATACAAGTGCCCCTGCGTTATTTGACGAATGTGCACAATTGCCTTCCCTTTACTTCCCAGAAATGTTTTGCATCCTCTGCTATTAGTCCTTTTAGGAGTACGGTAGCTCCTTTAATGTTAAAGAGTATCCAATTATGATCCGTAAAAGATCTTTTAATGGATATATGCCAATCATCCAAAGTGTGCGAAGTTTTATCAGAGAAAAGAATCAAGTCGATGACATTTCCCCATCATCTAAAGACATCCGACCTCAGAAATTTAAAGGTATATTGCCATCGTGAATCTCAATCCTAGCAACTGCGACGTCTGCTGTACTATATAAGACAGAGGAAAATTTTCTATCTTATGTACATGGAATTAATCTGATCGGGAAATTAAGGAAAACTTCATTGAAAATGTTGAGCTGCAAACCTCCTCAAATAGGGTCTCGGTATTGAATAAAAAGCATGTATGTATATCGAAACCAAAGTAATCGAACCAAAAGTATCAAAATCGAATAAACATGAAGAAAGCAATGTCACGCTAATTTTATAATGCTGTTCATATGGCAAGATTTGCCGACGGATTTAAAATTCCATGTGGAGAAGGGCAATTTACAAAGAATTCTAAGGTTATTCCAATATTCCAACGGCATGTCAAAAATGGGCCAAATTTTAAAGAAAATGAGATATTCGTTGAAATATATTAGGTATCGATTCTGAGATCGTAATAATCAGCAATATAGAGCAAAAACGAAAACTTTAGAAGATAGACGAAATGCTTCTTCTTTACAATACCGTAGAAAAGCAGCATTTCAGTAACGCATAAATTCTGATGTTATTTATCCACCTTTCTTTGTACTCAATCACAAGAACGCTAAATACGAGGACTGCTATATATATTTCTGGCCTACGATATGTCACATGACGATGTTGCATTATCAATTCACGCACGACATCAATGTTCTCTGGCATAACGGCCGTTTTTGAACGACCTTCGTATTTGATTGATTGAATTCATTAAACTAGTTTTCACAGTGCTATAGGATGGTGCTTCATCGCTATACAAAGATTTCAGTTCATCGATGCACTCTTGTCGTGATAATCCACGTCGAAAGTTGTGAAAAATGATCGCACGAAAATGTTCTCGAGTTAATTCAATTTTATTGCCAATTTGATTTTTTCAAGTCACTGTAAACAACACAAATGATGATCGTACGTCAAAACGTTCTGAGTACGTTTATGCTAAACAATGTCAAACTTTTCAATGGAAATGTCAGATGGCGTCAGGCAACACTTAGTGTGGCATAGGATAGCAACTCTCGTAGCAAACAAAAAACACAGAAAACTCTAAATTCACACACTTTAAACACAATCAAGCACCTTCCCAAAATGATTGATACTGTTTTCAACTTTTCGTAAAAGCTCATTTCGTATATCATCCAAAGTTTATCGTATTTGATTCAAAGTACCGTGCGTCAAGTATCATCAATTGAAAAATGTATAAAATTCTTGTATAACTAGACCGGTGACACCAAAAATCCGGTGACTGCACGTATAAGGCATTCTGAAAAAAATCATTCATGCCATAAAACCTCAAGCTAGCCTGCAGCTTTAAAAGAAACGCGACTGTATACAATTTCATCCACGACGATACATACGTATGTATCTAGTAGTTATTAGACTAGTGAAGTCGGCTGGTTTTCTCCACCAATGGTAATGCAAGGCTTCGACATTTGACACTCACGATAAACAAACTAACAGTTTTATGTGGCAAGAGAAGACTATATAAGTATACCTTTGGTGATCCAAGACTTCGTTTTTTGATTAACACTTCAGATCTAGCGGAATAACTAGAGAATAAGCAATTTCTTTAAGCCCACAAAATTTATAAAATTGTCACTACTGTTGCCTTAATAGTGATATGTGCCCAACTCGCAAGTAGAAGGTCCCAAGTACGATTCCTAGTGCAGACAATGAACTAATAAAAAATGCATTTGTAGATAGCGATTGTCTCCCCCAAACACATCGCCATGTTAATTGCGATAGTCGAATACATTCATTGCAAGTGGGCTGTAGAAGAACTAGTGGTAGTTTTTGGTAGAAGTAGTCAAATCGCTTCTCATGCACTTGTACCACAGACTGCTGGTTATTTTGTCTAAAGCGATAATCGTTCGTGAGTTGGACTCATTTCAACAAACCCCGCTCTAAACTATATTTGTAGGAGGGTAGTCTGTGACATTATTTTCGTAGCATTTTAGAAATTCGATGAAAAAAAAATCCCCTTTTTATATGTATTTTCAGTAAACTACATTCAGATAGTGAACATCTTCTAAAAAGAATATAAATGTTTAAAATGTTTGTTATAAAACGGCACAAAATATGATAGAATTCTAGTTTTCAGCAGAATTTGATACGTTTCCAGATCGATGATTCACTCATATAATTCTCTCACTTTTGAACTGATAACAGCAAATAATTCGGAGGCTACATTCTGCTTCATATTTCAGAGCAGATTACTTTGTATCGCTATTCAAGTTTTCGCTGTTATTGAATGCCACCTGTTTGCACTTTCTAGGGGTTTTTAAGTCAAATCTAGTCAGATTTGATTTTTAATACTTTCACGACGGGGACTTTTAGTAACCGGAACGAGCTGGAAGTTGAATGTCATCTTGTTCAGAACGAAATAGGTATTCTTTCGACCTAAATTATTCGAATACTGGTCAGTCAAAGAGCCAGACACACGTACAAAAATACTCACTCATTGCATCGGCAATGCGGAACACTGGGCGCTGGGGATTTTTTCCGTTTGTGTTAATTAAATACTTTAATGAACATGATTATCCAAAAAAAAGTACGTCGAAAGCACAAATCGCAATTATTATAATTTTGTTATTGCTGCTCGGTCCGATCCAGCAGTTGCTTCAAAAAACTTGTACATTCCACACGCGTTTATTGCGAATCATATTTAAATTTCCAAACTATACAGGCTCCGCGCGCGATGAACTTTTGCGAGAAGTGTAAAAAACCCATTGAAACGCACCAGCGACTTTGCCATGTCGTCTGTGCCATGTCGTCGTGTTTGAAAGAATTTCATATCTCATGTGTGAATCTGAATGAGATTCAATTAATGCTCCTCATTTCCTCCAATAATATTCAGTGGATGTGCGAGAAGTGTTGTTTGCGCTCCAAACAAGGACCTAATGAAGCCGTCGAACCGGTGGTTGCCACCAAAATATGGAAGCAACTTGAATTCCACGACAGTCTGTTTACGGAGGTTCAAAATCGTTTGAACCGTTTGGAAAATACTATGATTTATGGTCATATTATAAACAAAAAATGTAAGAACACTTTATCTTTTATAAATATTTCACAGGGACCTGAAAGTAGAATTTTTGTTCACAAAAATTATCGCATATTCCACGTATATTAGATTATAATGTGACCTTATCACTGTCCAAAATGTTAAGCAATAATTAAGAAACAAGATGACAGATGAGCTTTTGGTTTTTGGCAAAGGGTGAAAGAGCGTACCAGCAACTCTAGAAAGGGTTTCTGCAGGAGCTGCCTTGATGACGACGAAGTAGAAATGACAGGAGCATTTGCAATGTGCCAGTCCAAGGTTGTACAAATCTAGACTTTCCTATGTGGGAAAACGATTTTTCGACGACCTTGCAGGCGTTACATATGATCCTTTAAAGAAACTCTCTAAAATTGTCGAGAAGGCAGGTTGGTTTGGAAAAGAAGCACAAACGCTTTGAAGGAAGTTGTCTCACATTAACGTAGATATATTCCTCAAAATCACTCCCTTTACCTACCAAATCATTCTATCTCTCTGATCCTCAGATGTAGGGTACACTCGCCCCCTTGTAAACCTGACCTTACCTAAGAAAAACAAGTGGGCAATTCGTTCTGCCGAGCAGAAGATTTATTTTTGGGGCCCTAGGTGAATTTTATTGTTTGGGCCCCTTTACAATATGTCCCTTGGTTAAGAGAGCCCTAAAGGGCCATACTTTTATTTTAAAGTACTCGTATAAGTATGTCAAATATTGGAAGGAAACTCATTTTCAGCAATCTAGGGGCTTTTTACCTATGGGCCAAGACCTCAAATATAGTCGAATTGTAGAATTAATGAATGGATCATATATTGATAAATGTTTTTATAATGTCGCAATTATGTATGGAATACAATATCAGATAATTGTCCGCCTCTGTTAACCTCACAAATGCGAGCCATTTTCAGGACGTTTTTCATTACATTCTCACACATTTCACGCGGTATTTCATTAATTTCATCGCTATTATTGTATTTGAGTTGCTCAAGCGTTTCTGGTATGTTTGCATAAACCTTGCTTTTCAGATATCCCCACAAAAAAAGTCTGGAGCAGTCAAATCAGGCGACCGTGGAGGCCAATCTACATCACCATTTCTTGAAATAACTTGTTGTGGAAAGAGGTCTCGCAGTAATTCTATTGTAATCCTGGCTGTATGCACCGCCAGGTTAAAAAAAGTTTTCAATTATATCACGATATCGCTCCCCATTGACAGTTGCCGTTACGCCGTTTTTATTTTCATAGAAGTAAGGTCCAATGATTGATTCCTCAATTACACACCAGACTGTCACTTTAATGGATGCAAAGGTGACTAATGAATAATTTTAGGGGTTTCCGTTGTCCATAACCAACTATTCTGTTTATTCTTATATCCATTCAAATGAAAATGTGCCTCGTCACTCATTATGATTTTTTCATGAAAATCGGGGTTGTCATTGGCGAAATGTAACATCCTATTGGCATATGTACGGCGGCGTAAATGGTCTTGTGGACGAAGCTCTTGTGTCAATTGAATCTTAAATGGAAAAAATGCAAATCCTTGTGCAAAATTGTGGCCAAAGATCCCGAGCACGGCGTCGGATTGAAGTTGATGGATTGTTTTGAACACTTTCATGAGCAGCAGTAATGTTTCCAGCCGATCTTGCAGTACGTTGTGGTCCATGCTTGGGCCTATCAGCTACATCCCCCTCTTTCTTCGAAATCATTCACTACACGATAAATAGTGCGTTATGTTGGATGATTGCGTTATGTTGGATGATTGATTTTGATAAAAAAAAATGTTTTAACGATTAAAACATGTTGGTTTATCGAATATTTTCCATAAAAAATTTGCCACGTCCCTACATCACGACTGCCAAATATGAACTGTCAAGACTAAAGTTTACCAAAACGGCGGCAAAACAAAGTAGTATACTGTCCCGGCGGACACCCTGTATTTTCATTGAACTAAATCATGTTTCAACAGACGGACATGGCAATATTTGAATTTTATGACAGATAAGTACTCTGATTTGTTGCTAATGGAACGACAAACTTATATAGTTATATACTCCCACCTCATGGTGGAGAGTATCAAAAGTGAACAGAAATAGGTTCTGCCTGGCGGACAAACCCGCTTCGATTCAGGCCTTGGAGCAAAACATCACGCGTGTCATTCGCCAGTTACCAGTCGAAATGCTCGAACGAGTCATCGAAAATTTGACTCAGCGGATGGACCATTTGAGACGTAGCCGTGGCCAATATTTGATAAATATAATCTTCAAAAAATAAATGCCAAAGAATGTTCTTTAAAATGATAATAAATATTCCCCATTTAGTTTGAATTTTCTGTGTTTTTCTTTAAAAAAGTAGGGAACCTCGAAAAGGAACACCCTTATATGTTAGATCCCATATACTCGTACAACATATTGAGCGTATGTTTTGGGGGAAAATTATAAATCGAAAAGCCAAATTTAAAAAATATACATTTAAATCCCCTTAATTTAAAATCCTATATGATTTTCTTTCAAACTCATTTCGAGCGTCAATATATATTTACTGTGCCCAATGTTATGGCAATTAGAACAAAAATGTCCTTTATAACTTTATAAAGAAATTGATTTGACTTTAGATTGAAACGACGGTGTGCGACGCAGCTGGACATTTATAGCACAAAAGTGTTTAAAGAACTTGATTTTATAATGACCAACTCAAAGTTAGCTCAATTTTGTGTACAACTACGAGATTTTAAGACTTGTTCTCATAAATAATAAATCTTTTACTCTTTAAGTGGCAGGCATTCATGAGATGAACGTTTGAATTTTCTTTCAACCTGGGTTTCTTGTATGATAGTCTTACACACTCACCACCAAACCACGATGAAACACAACTTTTATGGCATATTGAAGGTCATATTTACCAAAATAATGGACCAGTCAATATAAAAATGTTGGTAGTATGTAATTATTGAGCCGGAATTGATGATCGGACATTTGCAGGATTCCCATATCATCCCAAGTATAATGCATAGTACTCGTAATCCCCTGTAAAACTCTTAAGAAGACAAAGCCCTAGCAGGGCAGGACTCTGAACTGCCTAGAGTAGGTTCGAATATGAAAGAAGGGATATAGACGTAACTCAGATCAATATCCTGAAGACATTTAAGTAATTTTTATTTCAGGTAAACGGACAACTACAGAGTCGAATGCGTTTAAAAATGCACGGAAAGTGCGGAACTTACTCTGCGAATCGTTGGCGGTAAAGAATGAATAAATCAGATCCGTGCATTTCTTAGTCATCATTTAGATGACCATTTAAAAGCAATTGTGAATTTTGTTTATTACTGTATACATGTAGAACAACTGACCACATATTTATTTTCGTTATTCCACCAAAATATCTGTACAATTTCATCGACACTTCTCGTCTGTATACAGCAAACTTAAACCAAACAACCTATGGGAAATGTTTGTACTTGATCTAATTTATTTTTCGTATTTCTTTACAGCCAAAGATAAAAACTCATCGCCAGCCGCGTCGGACTCTCCGTATGTGAAAATCTTGCAACGCAAAAAGTACATAATTCCAGGTATTCTGGCGGTGCTAGCACTCATCGTGCTGGCCATCGTCTTGGGAATCGAGGCTTCCAGCGACAACAAAAGTAAGAATGTACTCGGAAATAGCGAAGAATCGAGAAAGAATATTCCAATCAATTCAACCATAGGTACTCGTTCAATATCTCGTTTTTCTATACACATCCATACATAAAAACATACAGTGACGGGCGATATAAATTGAATCACTTTCAAATTTCCAAATTTTGAGATCGTTAAAATTTAAAATACACGTCTTAATGTGAGCAGAACAAATATCTGTTCGAGTCAAGAAGCCCACAATTAATACTACAATATAAAGGGGGTCCAACTAAATCGCACGAGGTTACTTGTAAATAAGTAATACAAAAAGTTTTCAGCGAATTAACTTCGGTGGCCTAAATGTAGCTGAAGGTCCATATTTTCAATGACTCTGAGAAGTAATGCAGGTTCAACTTGTGCAGAACTATCTTATCCTCTAGCTATTAGACTACACTTGGCTTATTGACTTACACTTTCTTTTTAATTATCCACAAAGAAAGAAGTTCAACTGTGTCAAATAACATGATCGTGGCGGCCAATTAACATCGCCATGACGTGAATTTCTCGCGCAAAAGAGCCAGTGTTTGGTTGGCTGTGGGACAAGTGTCAGCATCTTTTGGATACACATGTCGTGCAGATCCATATCCTCAATTTATGGCCACAAGAAGTACGGGCCGATGGCAGAACGCCCGCCCTGTTTACTTATACATTTCTAGAGACCTTGTTTACTAAAATTTGGGCACGATTCTGCCGATTGTGGACACATTGGGCGATTATGCTGATCAACAAAATCACGAAGTGCATTTATGATGTTCTATTTAACTTTTTGATGCATATTGTAATGCATATTGATGCATATTAATAGGCCCCTAATGGGATTCGAACTACGCCCGTTTTCGTAAAAAATCGATGTAGATGGCACTAACTTAATCACTTATGTTTATAATTCCCATTCATATTTGGGACTTCAATTCTCGCTACTCCGGATATATGTGACGAGCCTTTACACACCGTAAATCGGTTTTGCAAAGTGCAGGCCATTACCCAACATAACGTTTTGTTCCGGAAACTATTTTGCGAATATTACTGGTTTGAGCTCGGACCTTGGATCTGATCGGTTTGTTAGAGCCGTATACACCAACGTGCTACATCAGTAGGGTGTAATATTTACATGTAGTGGATGCACTTCAGGAGCTGTTCAGGTCAGAACCACATCATAGAGTATAGCGAAACGTCAACGTTTTTCGCAGTGGGTCTCTGGATTTGGTGTCATCATCGCCGTCTACATTTTTGTCGTCATCATCATTATCCAACTATGAGACTCGCCCGCTATCTGCCCCGCAACAGCATTAACATATAAGCATCTTGCACCACCGATTGCTGTTGCCACCCCTGATAATCTATCAATTTACAATTTAATTGCAATGGCAAAAGCAAAAAGATCAGTGAGGTAATATAATTTATGAGCCGGAGAAACATTATGGTCAATGCGATCCAGAAAACTTAGCTGAATACCACCCGCACAGTTGTGACGGATACAACGTGCTACGTAAGGATCACACGAGTAGTGGAGGTGGGGGACTTGTTTTCCAGCTACACCATTCTGTACAGTACAGACCTATCCCGCCTAAGCTTGACTCTAGAGACCCATGCATCGAATGTATAAGGGTAGCAGTCCAGTCTGGGACTGCCGACTGTTGGTAGCTGTGTCCGCGTTATTTGCCAGACATTGGCTTTGTGATATAAGGCAATGACCGCTTGGTCCTAGGAGAGTTCAATGCCACCATGAACTGTGGCATTCTTTTCTCGACAACGACTTGCCAAAAATAACAATGGTATTACCTAGCCCGATCAACGACGTCATCTGGCAACCCGATTGTGGGATCACCTTCCCACAATCCTATCCAGCAACAAACCATCCGGCTTCATAACCTCTGAACGCCGTAAGTATCTCAATCAAAAAAGGCTGATTAGTATGCCATCAGAAAAGCCACCAACCGCAGCTTTAGTAATCTACCCATTCCCACGGATGTTCGGGTAGCCGAGAAGAAATTACGAACCATCAGCAAAGCAGCAGCCACTCGTCATATTCCTGCTCGTCGAATACCCGAGATACGAATAAATTGCTTACCCTTGAGTGATGGATCTCAACTCTGAGATCAATAAGTTGGTCAACGAATATAAGAGGAACAGATCAGATGACTTTAAGCACTGCAACTTAAGCTTCGGGTTAACTCGCTCTCAAACCCTGGAAGAAAGGGTGATCGGACGGCCGTCATGTTCGGTGACACAACAGTGACAGATCTGAAGCGGTGCGTATGTTATTTAACCTCTACCTCTTTAAAATTCCTGCACCACCAGACGGCGTTGAAATTGTGTCATATGCTTATGACTGCACAATTCTGGCGCCAGGATGACATACACGAGGAAATCAACTGTAACTTCACTATATGAAAATATCCGCCTCCAAATCATTAGCCACACTGTGTACAGCGTGGATCGCAGAGGTGCTGTTGTCACTTAATGTAAAAGTCGATGACATCAACATCCCTACTACCAACTACCCCAAAATCCTAGGGGTCACATTGCACAGCCTGTTTAGATCCTTTGCACATGCTACAGCTATCTGCGATAAGCTCTAAAGTAGGAACAAGTCACTTGCCGGTAGTAGTTGGGGAGCCGACAATAAAACTTTGTTGACATCTTACAAAGCAAAAGGTCGGACTGTAGCGAACCACGCATCACTAGTGTGATCGGCAAATCTTAGTACGACGCAGTGGAAGAAAATATAGACCCGCCAGAATGCCGCCCTGAGAACATCAACGAGGTGCCTTCTGAATGTCATCTATATAAGGAGAAGAAGGTCCTTACCGTCCGCAGACATAAGTCTTGTTGTTTAAACAGTATCTGATTGCGTGTATTCACAGTAGTCATCCCAACTATCATCCCATGGACAGGAAGCCTCCACCCAGTCTGATCAGATACGATCTTCATGATATAGAGAGATCCAGGGGTACAAAAGCGTCCTTAGATGATTGCAACTATCAGGCAGGTCTGAAGGATAAAGTCACAGCAGCAGTATCCAGCTGTACCGTGAATGTAGTGCTAGGGAAGCATCCCTCCGGAGATTTCACCTGAGGAGAAGACGCTACCCATGCGGCAGCCCATACCAGCCAGTTCTATGTACCGGATTGACCAGAAGCAGCAATCTTCGCTGAAGGGCTGCCACCCCGGCACTACGTGTGTCGCTACAACAACAATGCTACCTCGGGAGACGCGCTTAGTTTTGGCTCGTAATGGGCACGAATTGATACTAACGTTCCGGATTACTGTCCCGCTTGCCATCAGAGACCACATGACGTGCTGCCCCTCAATTGTCCCGCCAAGCCTACTCAGCTGACCCCCAGCTCTCGTTGGATGCAACGAAAAGCTCTTCTAAATATGAGAATGATCGGTTCAGAATTATAGCTCTCCCAAAATGCAATATACTAAATTTAATTAAGATTAGAAGTGCAATGTATTACTACTTCGATCTGACTTTATTCGTGACCTTGACGAAATCTAAAATCGAGAGGGCGTTTAAAATAAGCCTAGTACTCAGAAATAGTAAACTTTCCTTACTTATCGAACTCAAATATTTTTCGATTTGTCTAAATTTCGACCCTTAAATCGGCCACAAACAAAATATTTCCTCACGAATCTAAAAATGACATTATTTTACGATTTCGCTGAATTGGGGCGCCAATTATTCATAAGGTTCTGAAAAAGAGGTTTAGTGAAGCACGCATCCACCACCAACAATCATTCTCCCCAATATTGTCAATGCCATACTGAGTAACACTGGGTACTGTTGGTAAGTGATTTTATTTTTTTGTTTTTACGTCGTCACTGTATGTCAAAGGTCATAGATTATAAATAATATTCCCACTAAAAAAAAGCTGCATAACAGACGCACATGTGTGCGTTTCGATAAAAGACGCAATGGGTTCGGGATTGACCCGTTAGCGATATTATGAAATTAAAAATTTCGGTGGAAAGCCGTTCGTTTGGCTCTACTGCAAATCGCGGTCGTGTTAGTGACTGTATGAATGAAATGGTACTTGCCAGAAGAAAAAAGATTAAAGGAGTTAAAATCGAACCAGAAGCTAAGTTGAATGGAATTTTTTTTAAAACATCTTCATCCCATCATCATCATACCAAACATCAGTACGGGTGTTGTGTGCAGGTTCCATTGAAATGTCCCAAGATTAAACTTTAGCCCGATCTCTGTGGTAGTTGTTAGGATGCTGTTAAGACTAAAAACAATCGGTTCAGGTCATGATACATGTCTCACCTAACGAATTACATCTGCATCTGTAGATGCCACTTATCATTCATTTAAATATACGATTAAATAAACAAAAATGTTTATGATTAGTTAAAATTAACCCACCATGGAAAAATTAGACCATATTTATTGTTTTGATATAGCACCCAATCAAACTAGATGGACAATGGATCTTCCACTCAATGATTCCATGCTCTAAGGATTTTCCACGAAAAAGACAATTTCGCCCACAAGAAGAAATTCCAATGATGTCCAGTCGCCTAAACGTAGCTTCTAGTAAACTTCAGCACTTAGTGAAATTTGGCATTTTCGAAACCTATCTTGAAATGATGCCAATTGGGTTTTTTTTTGTTGAGATCACATATTGTTCAATTAAAATCTGCAATCCACAAAAGCGCTTCGCATTGACGATACTGATATCTGTCAGACCTTCATCGTTTTCGATAAAAATCCTCCGCTATGAGGATCCACTGGTGTGCTCGCCTTTCTTAAATACTCGTAATTGAAATATTTGCACACCCCGAAAGAGGTAAATTCAGCTTGGCCCATTTACGGTCAAGTTATGTGTTATGAAATTGACAGTATTTTGCTTCATATCCCACCCCGTCTGGAGCGCAATTATTAATAGCATCGAGAAATTGAAAAATTAAGTTTCTCAGCCAAACTTTCAATATGGTATTGTCTGTATACTTTACAATCCTGGCCATATTCTTCAAACTTGTTCCCATCTTGCACAGTGGGAAGATTTTTTTCCACTTGTGTATAAAGATGTATTCCCGTTTCTTCCTGCGCTACGCGATTTCGTATATCAGCTGTTGCGTCGGTCATGAAATTTGTACACCGAAGAATGGAGAGTATATTAAATTTGTCATACCGTTTGCAACACTACGAAATATTGATGGGAGACCCTTTGAAGTATATTTGTTATATTGGCTAATATATATACTTTATAGGGTAAAAAATAACCCTACGCATTAGAAGGACTATTGAATACATTTGGAAAGTATAATTTGTGCGAATAATGCTAGAAGATGCACGGTTACGGATCAACTTTTTTCTAACCTGGTTTATCTGATCTTACCTTTCGAATCAAAGATTGCAATATTGTTGAAATATTATTTAAGATATTACAATAAAACCAATAGTGGACGAAATTTCAGAAACGGATTCGGTAATATGTTGGGTCATAAACACCATTTTCGATGCGTAACACGTTTGCCATACCTACTAAAATATACCCTAGTAAGCGGCGGTAATAGCTATTTGCGGATACACTGAAAAGGCCGGAGGTATTACAATGCAATGCCTAACTCCCTAACTATTTGATCTTGCTAAACTCTTGAAAATGACCAAGACTACTCCTGAGGCGGAGATTCAAAAACAACACTCTAGGAAAATGATCTATCAACAAACAGATAAAGAGCTAGCTTACGAGACCCGCATGGTCAAAATAAATAGAAGGCGTTTTAGTTTGGAGGGTCCTACATTAAATGAGAGATAATTAACGCTGATTTGCGAAAACCTATAATTAAGGCGTCGCGGTGGTCGGCAGAAACATCCCCTCTTGCACAACAGCCCGTATATCAGCATACCACATAATTAGTACCATCCACTCCTCAATATTTACACCAGTTCCATTGAATTTTAGATATAAACTCTGACAACATTGGCGACAATGAACAGATCGAATGCGTCGAGGGTCAACTGTGTTTGGTAAAGCGAGACATTTGGAGAGCTCATCCACAAACCGGAAAACTGGACCCACAAACGTTGCCACTCCATCGGGTGGTAATTGCCCACACAGCTAGCGAGCCATGCGATTCCATAGTAAGTAGTCCCGTCCTGTCTCTGGAAGAGGACCCTGTAATGTTGACCCATTTCCTTAACTCGTTTTGCAGCGAACGTGTGCTGATCGTGTCCGCGTCATACAAGAGTTCCACATGAATTCCTTCAAGTGGTACGATATTGGATACAATTTCCTTATTAGCAGCGATGGCCGTGTTTATGTGGGTCGTGGTTGGGACGATGTGGGTGCCGTTGCCAAGGGCTACAATTACGACAGTGTAGGTATAGCCTTCATAGGCACATACGTGTCCGTAAAGCCCACCGTCGCCCAGCTGAATGCTTGCCGTCAACTGATAAAAGAGGGCGTCCGGCTTAACAAATTGGACCCAAAGTACAACCTTTACGGAGCACGCCAATTGGGTGCCACCGAGAGTCCGGGCGATGCGTTGTACAAAATAATTCGCAAATGGCCAGGCTGGACGGAGAAAATAATGTAGCTTCAGCTATTTGCAATATGTATTCTTACTCCCATATACCCGTGCTCGTTTATCTGTATGTTAATGTATCTACGTAATTACGTATGCAATAATGTACATGAGTGCGTATCTCAGAAAAGTATCAATATTTTAAGTATCTTGTATATATGTTTGTACGTCTTTCAAATATGACTTTTTATACTATCTAAAATAAGAAATAAACAATAGTAAAAATAAGATATTACCAATGTTATTGTGTTTAAGTCAACGTTCTCGATTCGAGTTTTGCCGAGTCTTCTATAGATAACAAATGGGTCATATTAACTGAAAAGTCGGGTTAAATGCGTCAATCATTTGGTCTCAAATTACTATTCACTTTTAAGATGCTACTAGGAGGCGCATTTTAAATTAAGAAGACGCACAACCCTTTACTTAAGTTAATGCTAAAATTGATGGCAACAACAGACACTTCTGCAATCTTCTCTTTTTTTAAAAGATTTCGTTGCACCGTGGATCAGTGTGGTGCGACCAAAAACATTCGCCATTGAACATCGTAGATCCAGGATAGCCTATAACTTATCGCACCGTAAGAAATCAAGTTTGCAAACCATTTCCAACTTCGAGTTGGTTCGATTCACTGGTTCAGAGCATGGCCGAACCAATGGTTCCGTTTTAAAAGAGATTCTTACTTTTCTTGAACCACGGTTCTGGTTCGGTTCAATGGTTCAAAATCCTAGGAAAAACATGATTTTTGAATCTATTTTTTACTAAAAACAAAAAATGGGTTTATCGTAAAACTAAGGTGTGCACATAAAAACTAAAAACAAATATACCCAAGGTACACAAACGAATTCGGATACGCGCACATTAATTAATTCAAATTGAAAAATAACCCCTAATTGAAAATAAATATTGGTAAAGAATGTTCTGAGTGATTTTTCATGCACTGTACTCCTCTTAAAAGCTTATCCGAAATATCCACAATAAACTACTAAACAATTGTTGCACAAAAAACTAGAATAATAAATTGTTCTAGCCGTTTTAGTACTTTGTCTCCACTAGTGCCCTTGGAACTATTGATTAGATGGTTCGTATGGAACTACTTGAAGACATTTTATCTAGGGATTCACTACAACATTTTAGCATTTTTGTCAATACTCCTGGAACTTTTTATTAGACTTTTACACTATTCACTTTTATATGTATCAGTTATGGGTGATTAAATAACCGCCCTTTTCCAAAAACCGGGTAAACCAAAAACTTGTATTTTTAAAGACCGGTTTTCATTTTTGATTTTTTTTTAAGAAACCGGTTAAAAGAGTATTTCCTTTACTTCAGGAAATCAGAAAATTGCAATAAATGTATTAATAATTTAAATTACTTTAATTTTTCACATTGTAGTAAAAGCAATGCAAACATTTTAAAGCTATATGCCATAGCTGAGATGCATGTACCTTAGAGAGCCTCAAGAGAAATATGCAGTTTTGCATGGATTACCATGTTTTAGATCGATTTCAAAAACATATCGGCTCAAGCTCTTGGCATTCGTGAACTGAACCAGTTCAAAACAGCTTTAAATTCCATCAATAACATTCTTGATTTAATACTTTTGATTGATGAATGATAATACACCGTTGCCAGTAATTGGACCTCTATTCAAATAATATTAACATTTTTTAAGCTTGCGATATTAAATGTTCTGTACAATTTTTCAGACGATTTTATTATTTTTCAATATTTCTCAATTTTTTTTTTAATAGATACTTTAAAACTATTGAAGAGGAATACTTTTAAAATAAATAATTAGAGTTAAAAGGAAGTGATTTGTTTAAAAATTTTATGAAAATATATTTTTTTTTGTTTTGTTGATATTTATTCGGTCTTTTATCATTATTATGACTTTACCAGTTTTTATTCTGGTTGGAGACCTTTGCTTATCCTTTGTTTCAGAAACGTAAAGATTGGTGAAATGTATTGACTAGGTTGCCAGGCAGACTGTACAGCTGTTTCTAATCCCGCCAATGTTTTTCTTCAGCAGTCTTCGGCAACGATTACTTCGGCTACAAATAAAATGACTCTCGTATGAGTCTCATTTGAATTATTGAGAATTACCTTTGCGTATAATCTTCGAACTTTGCGTAGAGCAATCTTCATAGCGCAATATCATTTCCACCAATTTTGATTCGCAAGGGCTTTCGTTAAAACCCACAAAAGCAAATGCACAAAGTGCGCGTGTGTTTGTCTCATGACAATGTGTTAAAATAATTCGAAAAAAACATAACTCTTAATATCTCGAGCGGAAACCACAAATTTTAAAAAATATTTTAATACAGAGTCCACATACTGGCATTTATAAGTACTTGTTCGAAATTGTAAAATCGTGAATGTATAAGTCATTGATTTGATGGAATCGTTAATTTTTAATGGAGTCCAACTCACGTATGCTGCCAGCTAGAGCCAAAGGGAACATTCAGATAGCTCCCATTTAAAGTCTCTGAAAGTTGCACATCGTTACCTTAAAATAAAAGGGCCTGTCTCATAAAAAATAGTTTTGCAGTGGAAGAAAAAACGCAATGAATGTGGTAATGATATGGGTACAACATTTTTGTAAATGCACATTTTATTAATATATAAAAATATATATATGTACGTACAAAACATGCAAACTTTGTTTGTGCTTTTTGCATTTGTGGTTTTCAACGAAGACCCATGTGAAACGGAATTGGTGGAAATGATATTGCGCGTTGAAGATTGCTCTACGCACAGTTCGAAGACTATACGCAAAAGGCAATTCTCATTAATTAAAATGAGCATCCCGTATAAGTCATTTGTTTTGTTGCCGATGTAATTGTTGCCAAAGACTGCTAAAGAAAAACTTTGGCGGACTTAGAAACAGCTGTACAGTGAATTTTAAACCCATCAATTCGACACAAAACAAGTTAAAACGTGTTTAGGCTTATACTCTCCACCATGAATTTGTAATACGACAATGACGTTGTAGTACGGCATTGTCAGGATTTGGATATTTAGTAGATGGTCCACATTTGACAAAACTACCGATAAAACATCGTCCTATTCAAATACGTGAAAAAAATTCAGTGCTTTTGGAGAAACCTAATTGTCTATTGTTGTCTTCGCCTCAGACATAAGTTTTCTCTTCGGCTGCTGAAAGTACACCCCAAACCTTGATTTTTGGCACAATAAGTTTTGATTTTTATTTTGTAAAAATTATGTTTCATTATGGTTTAAAGTTAGACTCTTCGTTGACAATGTCAACCAAAATAGTAGACAAAATTATTGACATGGAGGCACTTGACCCCAGTATTCCTACAGGAAAAATACAATCCAAGTGGTAAGCAAACTGCTTAGCGTCCCTACTGAACATTTAAATTTTTTGAGTTAGTGTCCTTCTGCTTTAGAAGTGCGAAATGTACAAGTTTAGTACCTTGGTCCAGTGTGTGGCGTAGATCTTGAGGCAATCAGAAGTGTGTTGGCTTTCACTTTAAACGTCGAAGTGAAATATTTCACCTGAAGGTTGTGCTGGTTTTCACTTGAATCAAATGTTGGAGTGAAATTTATTTACTTTAAAAAGCATGGTAAAGCAATGTTAGTGATCAAGTCTCATTTAGTTTTTTCCTATCACTTTTGGCTTTTGAGATACAGAGATGCTTTTTTGATCCATATCCACTTTAATTTTTTTTGTAATTTGTGATCCATATTCAAAATACGGTTCTGACTCTTTCTAAGTCCCTACAGGGGGCAAAAAAATAGACAGTAAATTTTTATTTAAGACAACAGAAAGAAAAATGAACCACAAATGAGAAGAAATCTGTTTATAAGTACCTGTGATCCATATCCATGGGCATTTTGATCCACCTAGTGCAAAGGGGAGAAAACAAAACAAAAAGTTGGATATGGAGCAAAAATGCAATTGCCAATTTCTACTAAATCTTTTAAATATTCTCTCTGCTTATCTGAAATCTCTTGAAATTTCACATAAAAAACTGGGGACTACACGCACAGTCAATAGAAAAACTCAGGAAATTCTATCGGCCCATTCGGATATAAATTTATTTCCAACTTAAATTACGTTTTTATCAAAGCAGAAAGTGGCGTTTGTATCGCAATAGCAGGCTAACGACGATGTGGCAACACAAATTCATATGGTTATGGTTCACGTGAATACTTGCACACCTTAAATGTGTTTGGGTGAATATGATATTACAGTTAGTAATCGCAAGGGGCCAGGCATGTTTTACAAATCACAAGGGGTTTCGATTCAACGAGATTTCGATTAAACGAGGGTCAATTAGAAAAATACCAATTAAAGGGGTTTTCAACGTATTTAACGGAACGGTAGCTTTTGGTCCTTTTTGTTTGTGAATGACTTTATTATTACGGGTTTGCTATCCAGTCTCATTTAACGAGGCTTACCCAAAAACAAAAACACCACTAGTGTGTGCCGAAGTAAAAAAGTGTTGCCACCTGACACGGTCTTATAAACTTCTCAGTAACTTATAAACTTCCGTTAGATATCAGTTAAAAATCCTTCGATGAACGTTTAATATCTATCATCTTCACTCATTCTTCAATGAACTGAAATTCGACTTTTTCTTCATTTATTGTCATTGTAAATATCATTTCCGTAATTGCTTTTTCCATTTTAATTATTCTTTGCAGCTCGAGACAATGTTGGAGGCGGCAATATCCTGCGTATTGTGCCTCGGGATGGTTGGCTAGCTCAGCCGCCTGTTAATCCTTGGGTCCCACTCGATCTTCCCGTGAATCGGGTCATAGTTATACCAACAAAAACAACAAATTGTGAAACTCAGGTTTGGTCAAAATTCTTATACAATTCAGAAAAATCAATTGCACAATAGTTACGAGTATGTACGTTTCTCGTTTACAGGCGGCTTGCACGTACACGGTGCGTTTTACTCAGACATTTAACATTGAGTCACAGCGACAAGATGACATCATCTATAACTTCTTGATCGGGGGAGACGGCAATGTCTACGAGGGACGTGGTTGGGACAACAGAGGTTCCGTACTTCAAGGCTTCAACGATGACAGCATTAGTCTGGCGTACATTGGGTCGTTCAACAAGCAGAAGCCATCTGGCAAACAGTTGAATGTCACCAAGTTGTTGTTAGCAGAAGGAGTACGTCTGGAAAAACTATCTGCGAATTACAGAATTGTGGGTGCAAATAAATTGGATCCAGCATTGACTGCAGCATCTGCTGATGCTTTATATGAAAGTTTTGAAAATTGGCCACATTGGTCAGACCATTAGATGATATTGATAAATATAAGTATACAACTCTCGAAGCTAGAATGGTCTTTGAAGGGATTGGTGATTTCAGAAGTGGCTTAAACTTGATTTCACTTAATCAATTTGGAATTCATATGCAATTTTTGAATTTTAATTGATCTTTTCTGAATTCCAATAGAAATTTCTCATTTAGAATTGATCTCTTTTAAATATCCTTTGGTATTTTCTGAATTGCTTGTTGAATTTCCTTGTTCGATTGGTGCTTAATTTTTAAAGCAAGTACATTAACTTAAGAACATTGTATAAGTAACAAAAAATATATTTGTAAACAAAAACTAGTCAAAAACCATTTGTTATAAAAATTCAGATTTAAAAATGTAAATTTAGCAGAGTAAAAATATGTTATTTATGAGTTGAAAGATTGTTTGCATTTTAGGACACCATTGTCTACATTTTCACAATCAAAATTAAAACAGATTCTATGATTCAAATGCCAGCTTAAGATTAGGCCACTTCTGCTTCGATAAGCTCATACATATTGTCGATATAATGCGTAAATTGACCAACTCCATTTAGATAACTTAAAATAATGAATTCTTTACACAACGATGAAAAGTGCCCTTTCTCAGTTAATGAAGGAAATGATAACGAACTCCAAACAATGTGAGACGTACCTCAAAATTATTGCAATGGAGTTGGCCTATTTACGCTGTTACCCAGTGGAATATCTACAATAGTAAATAGTTATTGGCGGAAGTGATTTCAATAATTTTAATGTACCTGCTAATGTAGAGTTACTTCTGTTTAATATGTAACACATGTGTAGTCCATATACTTATACTTATATGTGCATAGTTATGTATTTCCTATATGTAATACAGATTAAAGTTTTATTCATTTTATAAGTGAGCATAGTGAAAAGTTTAATGCAGCGGACACCGCATATATTTATTTTTGAATTTGTTTTTCCAAATCCCTCGATTATTATATATTCGAAACTCATAGAATATGAGTTCCTAAACTCAAATATGTCCGCAAAAATGTGTGCAACACCTACCATTTTTGACGGCAACAACAAAAAAGAAGGCCAAAGTCGGAAGTGGCCGACTATGATATGCCATACACAACTCTGCTATTTAGAAAACGCCTCGCCTCTGCCTGGAGCTTGAAAAAAGTCGGACTTAATGTGTTACTTAGCTTTTAGAGCTACAGGATCCCAAATCGGGAAGGATAATTGTATGTGTGCTTTTTGAAGACATGGACCGATATGGTACAATTTCACTATATATGGGAGTTGGTCTCTCGGAACGCTCTGTGAGAAGAACTGTAGGTTCTGATATCGCGGAAAACCCTATGTATAAATTAAAGCATGTCCCGATATGTACCAATTTAAATAGGATTCGTCTTTGTATCTTTGATTGCAAAGATAAATGAACAGACGGACTGAGGTCTTACTGACATCATATCCAGTATAAAAACTAAGAATTTGGATATATATTTGAACTCTACTGAAGTTAGCAAACTGGACATCTACTTGTATCGATTACTAACAATATAGGTAAGATATTAGTAGAATTTTTCTGCAAGCAGGGCCCATCAAAGTCGAGAGCAACAAACATTGTCACTACCTAATATTCTACACGAACGATATATTTTTTTTGGTTGTAGCGTTATTTTCAGATTTCAAAGTATGTAAAACTTGAAAAACTGGAGTGTTCGCAATCGAAATCTCTAGTTAGTACGAAACAGAATACGAATAGCCGCTTAAGCAAAGAGAATGTGACGATTTCAATAAATGGTGTTGTCTAACCTTCGAGTTCTTTAAAGTAAGCATCTACGAAGGACCACGGAATTATTAGTGCAATCAAAATTGCTTGTTACTTGTAATAGCTGCGATAAACTTTTTATTACGCTCTTGGACATCTCTAGATATTAACGTATGTATATATGTAAGCTATTGTAAATAAAATCCCCCATTTGACTGTTTTATTGAACTGCAATAATTAAAACTCAAATAAAATTAAGATATCATATACAAAAAACAATTATAAACTTTTAACAAGTAATAATTAAGTGACTTTTTCTAGAAAGGGGGGAAATGCACAAATGTCCTCACACATCACACTGTATTACACGATATTAGCCGTATTCTATGGGCAATTCGCTTGGGCGGACGGAACTCAATATCTTCACGCCATTGTACACAGAGAAACTAAAGGCAATTTGCGTTAAACGTCTTTGTTTGCAAGCTTAAGCGAGCTCGTTGATTACTCGCTTAAAGTATTTCTTGAATAATTTTTTTTCTAAAATATTTCAACAATTTCTCGTAGTTTTTAAGTAATCTTCTTAGCTCTACTTACTTGTTTAATAAGCAAGTACCACTATGGACATCCATAGTGGCCCTCAAGTTACAAGCCGGCAGTACTTGGGGAGCTGATAAAGAAACCTTGTTGACCTCTAACAAAGCAATAGGTCAGTCGGTAGAAAACTAGGCAGCGCCGGTGTGGTCGACGAAAGTGAATATGACACAGTCGAAGAAAATTCAGACTTGCCAGAATGCCGCACTATCTCCTTCTAAGGAACATGTACATGAGGAGACGAAGATCCTTAGGCTGCGCAGACATAATTTCTTGTTGTCTAAGCAGTATCTGCCGTAGCCATCTAAACCTCCATCTTATGGACAGGATAGTCAGCCCAGGCGAGAGAGCTTCTGCGATACAAGAAAGAGCCATTAGATCATCGAAACTATTATGAAGGTCTGAACGACATTCACCCTGATGAAGTCGCAGCAACAATATCCAGCTATAGCGTAAATGTAGTGCTAGGAAAACATCCCTCCCGAGATTTCACCAGAGAAGGATACGCTAATTAGGCGGACGCGCGTATCTGGCTCATCTGAGATCTGGATGGTGCATCCGCCTTGATCTGCATTGGGCGCGAATTGATGGCAACATCCAGGACGTTTGTCCCGCCTGGCATCTGGGACCACATGACTTCCTGCACCTCTATAAATGTTCGATCAAGCCCACTCAGGTGACGCATTTCCTTCACCTGGATAACGAAGCAGATCCCCCATAGAAGAACAGGTCTAACAAATCAGTATATGTGACAACGCGTAGAGAAAGGGACCTTTTTTATGTGGACAACATCTGAGCATCGAATGAGACCGATCCCATGCCCCAAAAGTGTTCCCTCCCAGAGATATGCGCGTTTTATGAAAGATAAGTCGATAATTCTAAGCGCAAATAGAAAGGGACCTAATCTTTAAAATGGCTCTCCTGAACAAAACTTTTCATCAACTTTTCACTTTTTTTTAGATGTGGACAACGTCTGAGCATCGAATAAGACCGATCCGATGCCCCAAAAGTGTTCCCTCCCAGAGATATGCGCGTTTTATGAAAGAGAAGTCGACGATTCTAAGCGCAAATAGAAAGGGACCTAATCATTAAAATGGCTCTCCTGAACAAAACTGGTTTTTAACCTTAAGTCCATTTCTATTTTGCGCGTCACATATGTTGATATGTTTGCGAAAATGTTTCCAAAAATATGTACACTTACCTCGAAATATATATGTATACGAGTATGTCTCCACCCACCCATTTAAATGTTTGCAGTAATGTTCCCCGCACTAGAAACCTTAGTTGCTTGATTGGTAGGCAATCAAATCTGTCTATTGAAAATAACGTTTTAATACACAACCATTCACCCAACCATTGATATGTGTGCGGTAATGTTTCCAAACATACTTACGCGTATGCTCGTGTGAAAAAATATCTAAATATGTACAGGGTTTTCCATTAAGGACATAACAATTTTATATATTAATAAAACACAGAATATTTAAGATATAGAGTTCAAATTTATTCCAGGTGTAGTGCAAATGTTACATTTTAAGAATAAAATTCAATTTCGGCCATGTGACCACCACGAGCCCCTGTACAGCGGTCTATTCTTTGGACCCAATTTCCCACCACTCTTGCACACATTTCAACCGGAACGTTTGCAATTTCGCGTTAGATGTTGTCGCCGAGTTCGTGTATAGTTAGGGGCTTTTTGGCATAGACCAATGACTTGACGATAAGAAATCCAATAGCGTAAAATTGCATGAACCAGGTGGCCATAACAAGTGCTGTGCTTCATCGCTGAAGATAATTTTTCGACGAAATTCTGGATTTTAGCGCTCTTAAAGTTGCGACCACCGACACAGATGTTCGGTAGTAATTTTTAACGGTGCTCGAAAGCGAACTTTACCATGATAAAAATGTTAACTTCGACTAACGTTTTGACACTGAAAGATCATTAAAAATGTGCGTTGACATTAAGATACGATATAAAGGTTGGTCACATTTTGAGGGCCGATGTTGAATGTGAACCACACCTAAAAGTCAAGTTTTTTTCAACATTTCATTTGATATTTCTCAATTTCAGACTAACTCAATTTGATCGATGGAAAGATACACAAACGTCATCAATGGTCAGAATGGTGGCAAGAAATGGCAACAGTGGCTGATAAAATTTCAAAGAAAATCATCTTCAGTGATGAGGCACATTTTCACCTCAGTGGATTCGTCAATAAGCAGAAATGCCGCATTTGGGCGAATGGTAATCCAAGAGTGATTGTCGAAACAAAAATGCACCCACAAGGAGTGACTGTTTGGTGCGGTTTATGGGCTGGCGGCATCATCGGGCCGTATTTTTCCAAAATGAGGCCGGTCAGGCAGTAACTGTGAATGGTGTTCGCTATTGTGAGATTATAACGATCTTTTTATGGCCCTAATTAGAAGATATGGATGTGGACGATATGTGGTTTCAACAGGACGCTGCCACGCAGCTAACGAAACAATTGCTCTTTTACGCGACAAATTCAATGGCAGTGCTATCTCACGTCGTAGCGATGTTAATTGGTCGCCAAGATCATGTGATTTGACACCGTCGGACTTCTTTTTTTGGGATTATTTGAAAGAAAAAGTGTACGTCGATAAGCCAGCAACAATTCAAGAGCTAAAGGATGAGATAAATCGGCACATTAACGGCATAGAACCTCATCGAAAATTTGGACCATCGGATGGAGGTGTGCCAGCGAGGTCGCGGCGGCCATTTGGCCGATATTTTGTCCCATACATAATTGAACCATACCAGTATTATCATAATAAAAAGAAATGACAATAATTTCCTAAATAATTAGTGTTTTATTAAAAATCAGCATCGGCCCTTAAACTTTAACCACACTTTAGTTATGTCCCTGTTGGAAACCTCTTTACATACGAGTATAAGATTGAATATATGTTTGTTCGTTTGTTTGTTTGTTGTTTATAGGAGCCTTAACAACTAAACCGATCTTCTTAAAATTCTCACAAAATATAGTTGCATGACCGGTGGTTAAAACAGGCTACTTAGATTTTTAATATCTCAAGTAGGCGGTGACACGCCTACACCCCTACAATTTTAAATGAGCATAAGTCAAAAACTATAAGAGCTACGATCATGCGGGTTAGTATACAAGCTGTTGGTATTTTACCATAAAAGTTGTGGGGGGGGGGGGGGGAAATGGGCGGTTTCACGCCCTTTTTAAAAGCACTGTAGCGCCTGTAATTATAGCCCGATCGTCTTAAAATTTTAACAGTATGCTATGAACCAGGACATTATCACATGCTTTGAAAGGATACGATTTCAAAAGGGTCTTGGCACCGCCTACATAGCACATCCAAAGCTGAGAAACTATAAGAGATTTGGTTTATATACTTATAGAGTGTATATACTTATAGAGTGTAATGAGATTTGGTTTATATACTTATAGAGTGTAATGAAATACGTTTGGGGGAAAATTGGGCTGTAACACACCCCCATATTCAAAAGCTATGTAATGACTACACTAAAGCAGTCTTAAAACGCCACTCCCTTTTTTTACTACGCAAATCATACCAAATATATTATATATACGTATACCTATACATATTGATTTCTCGAAAGTATGTGTGGAGCTTTTAAAGCTCACCGGGATACTGCTAGTAAGTTTTTAATTAACCCTCCGGCGGGTGAAAAGGTCCGCTGGGACCTTGTACTGGATTTCAAGAAATCGTTAAAAAATGCACTGTCTTTTGGCTTGTTTTATTGTTTGAACACATCACAAACGTGTTCCTTGAATTTTAGGTACTATTTGGATTATTTTATTGTGCCTTTCCTTGAAACATAATAAACTTTCCGTTCCTTTTTGAATTTTTGTTACCGTCCCTTTGAGTTGTTTGAATTTACCCTTACTTTTTACGCATACTTCTACCTACTCTTACTCTCACATAGACGCAGATGTACAAGCTAGAAGACAGGTAGACGTAGAAAAGTATATAAGCGTCTGTAGTTTCGTAAACCAAATCAGTGAAAGTTGAGACAGTGAACATCGAGTGCGAAATTTTATTTTGAATTTTATAAAGAGAAATAAAAATACAATGCAATGGCCGAGGAAAATTTAGACATTGCTGAAATTGTGGTACTTCGTAGTACACGCTACCAGCAAATGAGTGAGGATGAAAGACGTGCAGTGGATGATAGATTTGCAGACTTGATGAGTGCGGAGTGTTGTTGTTAGTGAGTGCTATTCCTGTATTTGGTCTTCAAGGTGCGGATGATGACGATTTCACATATCAAGCAAATTTTCATGTTGATGATTCGGATGCGGAAACTGAACCACATCAATGAATATATTAGTGATGACGACGATGATGAAGAGGAAGAAACTGATGTTCAGCAACCAAGTGGCAATTACTTCATTTCCAAAGATGGCACCAAATGGACTAAAAATGCACAACCGAGCAGCTTACACTCCGCATGATGCAGTGACCGTTGATGAGCAGTTATTCCCATTCAAAGGCCGCACCCGCTTCACACAATACATTCCATCGAAGCCTGCTAAGTACGGTATAAAAATATGGTGGTTGTGCGACTCAAAATCATTTTATCCTGTCAAAGGAATGATTTACTCTGGGAAATTGCCTGACCAGGCACGAGAGATGAATCAAGGGCAGAATGTTGTACTTCAACTTTCGGAGAGATATTTGAATACAGGTCGCACAATTTATGCCGACAATTTTTCATAACTTTGGATTTGGCGAGTACTTTGATCAGGAAGAAAACCGCATATGTTGGAACAGTGCGCTCGAACAAGACATGTGTGCCTCGGAAATTCCAAAAAAATCATACGCGTCCTGTCAACAGCACAATGTTCGGCTTCAACGAAGGCGATATAGCACTATGTTCATATGTGCCCAAGAAGAACAAAGTGGTAATTTTGCTGTCGACACAACATTATACTTGCGGTGTGGACATGCAAACTGAAAAGAAGAAGCCGTTTGCTATTTTGGATTATAACGCCAAAAAATCTGGCGTTGATACAATTGACCAGATGCTTGGCACATAAACACGCAAGCGCTCAACAAACCGCTGGCTATTGGCCATGTTTTTAATATGGTGGACATTGCTGCATTAGCTGAATTTATTTCATACAACGAGATGAAGCCAATAAAAAGAAGTGACAGGCGACGGTCATTGACAAAACAATTGGCACTACCAAACATAGAGAAACGAGCGCTGAACAAACGCATATCCAAGGATACGGAACGCAATGGAAGCATTTGATGTAATGGTAAGAAAAAACATTTCTAAAGCAGAACAACTACATAATTTTGTTCTTTTTAGATATTATCAAGACCGGCAGAAGGAGCTGCACCGTCGTTTGCGTCTAGAACGAACAGGCCGTCATGTCGCCTTTGCCGTTCTGAGTACGGACGGCAGCGGAAAACAAGGGCCTATTGTCATTCCTGTAACAATCCAGTTTGTGCAGAGCATTCAACACTTATGCATCAATGCTACACCTGCACAGAAAATATGTTGGACGAGGGACAATCTACACAACAATATTTTTTTACGCTTTTTTCATATAAAACTCATAAAAAATTAACATTATTAATTTTAATTAATTATATAAAAAAAAAATTCTAACATTCATTATACATGTTTAATAAGTAAATAATAATAAATCTTAACAAAAAAATGTAAAAAATGCATTTTCATATAAAATTCCATACAAATAGAAATAGGTCCCTGTGGACCTTGTACGTCGTATAAGGGCAACGGATGACTCAACCGTCGGAGGGTTAAGCACAAACATTATTATTTTTGTAAGCAAACATCCTGTGTGGAAATAAATAAAGTATTAGAATATAAACAAGTAAATAATATTGAACATTGTCTCTATTGAACATTTCAAGACACCAAAACGTTGTTCAAAAGTCAGTCGAAAATACTTTTAGTCAAGAGCAGGGGTGACAGCAGTTTTGCTGATTCACCAGACCCCAAGCAACGAATGTTATACTTCCTTCTACGGGTTTGTTTATAATTGCTACGCGAAGGTTAAGGAAAACAGAAAAGTCGAAATTTTGGACTGTGGACGGAGGAGGCTTAACGAAACTGTTTTTGAGCTTAAAGGCTTAATATACAATTTTAGGGTACGTTGGGCATGGTATGTAGATGGTTTATGTGTAGTTTGCATGAAATCGTCCTAGTTGGCGTGGTTCCTCCCATACAAACCACAAATTAAAAATCCATTATTTCTGCTCCTGTTAACGGTATTTGAAAATTTGGTATGATGATTTGGTGCACATATTCTAAGTTCTGTAGGAAATGTAAGAGGGATTGGACAAAGGCGCATAGTAGCTCCCATACAAATCACAAATTAAAATCCATTTTTTTCTGCCAGGTTAACGGTATTTCAGCAATAATTAGTATGTCGGTTCAGTGCACCTATCACTCTTTTTCGAAATATCAATCCTTCACGACTTTGCAACGTAACCAGACTATCAGCGAAAATAAAATTTGAAGGCAAAACAACGTTTGCCGGGTCAGCTAGTTTGATATGAAATAAAAATATATGAACCTTTAACTCGTTTCTGCGAATTTTGTGAGTTTTAGTCCTTTTGCTTATAATGTTTGATCACTCCATACATTCTGCAACTGTATCACCTAAAATATGGCAGTAAATATTACTAAGTTTATATTAAATAATAAAACAATAACATAAGGGAATGTAAAGTCACTTACTGAGGTCAGATTTTGCTTGATTGTGCAGGAGCGAAGAGAACCTGCACAAGTTAATTCAATGTCCTTATATCGCATATCAAAATTTGGATATGTTCAGTGGAGGCAAAATATATCTCGTTTAAAGTAACTCTAAAACAATTAAGTAGAAAATCTATGAAGGATTTTTACGTTGGAAAGAGGGGATCAAGGTCAGTCGATTTCTTGTAAAAAAATACAAATTTGGAAATTCTGGCTACGCTTGTTGAACATGTCTGTTTTCTTTTTTGTGTCTGTTTTGGGTACCATTAAGTTCTTATGTAACGTATTACACTCGTCGGCCAACCACTGTTGTTTCTGTGGATTTTCGGTACACTACTCTTTCTTGTTGCCGACATTATGGGCGGAAATGTATTTCCTCTGCACACTTCCCTTTTTATCAGTAGCATTTGGAATAAATACACACCGAGGAAAAATAGTTCAAAATCGGTTAGAACTGAACTGAGAAGCTGATGGCTTTTGGTGTCGGTGATACTTTCGCTCGTTTTATATCGAGCTTTCTTAGAGATCGCACTATAAGAGTTGTTGTAGATGGGTTCTCTTCCAACAAACATAGGCTTACTGTTTACTATTTCTAATTTTCATTGATGATCTGTTGGGTCAGACCGTAAATCCAATATACTCCTTTGCGGATGACAGTAACCTCTGTCATTCTTATTCATTCGACCGTAGGCCGTGCCTTCAAGATATTGAAGACAAAAGGCGAATTATGGATGAGACACTTGGCCGGGATCTACTGGCCATTTCCGAGTGGGGTCGAGTGAATAGAGTAGATTTTAATGCGCGTAAGACACAGTGCTGCTTGTTGTCTCACAAGCGATTCACTGACCCGACAATATCGTCAATTTCTATTGATGGTATAGATGTTGAACAATCAGAAGCTCTTGATGTTCTGGGCATGAAAATACAATGTGACGCTCGTTGGGCGAGACATGTATTCGAAGTGGCACTTAAGTGGGGAGGCTTTTTAAAGCGGTGCAAGAAATACTTCACTCCTACTGATCTTTTCAATATCTATACATCTTTCATCAGGCCGAAGATGGAATACAACTCCCATATATGGACAGGTGCTCCAAAATCATCCTTGGAGCTACTTGACCGTGTTCAAAGGAGAGCGATGGTGCTGATTGGTGACAGTAGGGTATCCAACTCTATTGTTTCCCTTGAGCATCGTCGGAATGTGGGTTGCGTTACGCTGTTCTATCGTTACTTTCATGGTGTGTGTTCATCAGATATCCGTCCCCTTATTCCTGACGTAAGGATGTTCGGCAGGGATACGCGACTTTCTAGGAATTCACACCCGTTTGTTATCGATTGGCCAGTTGACCGCACTATACACTACAGATCAAATTCGTTTTTCGCTCGTACAGTCCGTATGTGGAATCGACTTCCGGCGAATATATTTCCCACTAATTACGACATCCTGAAGTTCAAAGCAAGTGTCAATAAACATTACTCCCTCTTTCCCCCCTCCGATCCTTTACTTTCCACTCGCCAACGCAATGCACCGCATGTATAGGGGGCGTCCCCTGAGTGTTGGTTATTTAAAAAAAAACTACCAAAATTCAGTTGCAAAAAAAGAATTTCGGTTGCAATCACCAAATGTTTATAAACCTTATGGATATTTGGTTTGACATACAACTAAAGGTGTTTTTTAAGAAGAAATAAAACGCATATAATTTAATTTAAATTTAGCTTTATTATAAAAATAAAGGTTTGCCATTATGTTTTAAAAATAACACGACGATTATTCTTTTCTAAGACGTCAATCGTGCCTGGCTCTGCATAGACAAGCGACTTCACATAACCCCACAAAAAATAGTCCAGCGGTATTAAATCGCACGATCTTAAAGGCCACGCCGCATGTACACGACGCAGGATAATGCGCTCACCAAAAGTTTCCTTCAATAAATTGATTGTTTCGTTGATTGTATGGCATGTAACGCTTACAGTGTATTTGCCGTTCGAGGTGTCTATTGTGAACTTATTGGCTATCTATCTTGCTTAAGGTTGGCGTTATAATGCACCGCTTTCGCTAATCTTAATCTGGGGCAAAACTTCGCTGCGACTAGGCAATAATCCGAATCTATTCTGTAGTTTTAAATTCAAGAATTAAACATCCTCGAGATGTTAAATTCTACTTACCAGCTACACAGGTGATACCTGCGTTGAAAGGCCTGTTTTCGCAATTTAAGACGTGCTTGATTGGTACTCAACAAATTTGGAAATTGCTTTGTATACAAGAACTGATTGCATTTTTGCATTATAGACCGTTTTATCCGAAAATTTGTAATTTATAAAAAACATAAGCGAGTACTTACCGTGCTTGCTTAAACTCGCAAAAGGTTATTTTTGAATACTTGTCCCCGAGAAATTTAAATTATTGGACTTAACCCAAATTGTCTATAGTTTTCTGTAAATAAAATTATTTTATTTTAAGCGACCTCCTAAGAGATTTGCGCCGATCGAACACGACAGTTGTTGATAAATTTAAATTCTTGTAGTTCCGTAGAGTAACAATTAGAACCGGTATTATTAATTTACAAAGTAACAAAGTAGAAAATATTAATATGAAGTATACACAGAACAATGACAATACGGTTATCGCTCCAAACTGCTAACATTCTTAGGACGTAAAACAAATGGAAAGCCCGACTTCAGTGTAGTGTCAACAACATCGTTTTTCTATAAGTAGAAAATTTAAAATTTTCGTACTGAAAAAACGTCGGTCGAACAGCCTGCCAATATGGTAGGAATTGTTTCACTAAGTTGCCTGTGTCCTCTCCCTTCGACTTAATGCTTCGCATATGCAAGGTAAAGTATGACCTTGTCTGAGCACATGTATATGATGCAGAAAAGCCGTCCAACACCAAAGTAGAAACGTGCGTCTATCAGACGGTGATGTATTTGCTTAAACTTCGCTGACTTACTTTTAACAAAAATAACACAACAAAACCCAAAGAATGTAAAAACTTTCTGTTGCAATCACCAAATATTTGTAATCTTGAAAGACATTCGGTTCGGAGATGATTGCGATAATAATATTAGGGTACAGATGAAAAACTATTTGGTTATACTAATGGAATGAGTTTTAAATAGTTGGTTGTCGCAACCGCCTTTTGTGGCAACCACCAGTTATGTATACAATTGATCGCTGGTACCCACAATTGGTAATGCCAACAAATAAATTCGTTCTAATAACGGATGAGTTCTTGGCGCATCTTAGTATTGTATGCTCCAGCATGAATGCTTAAATCATATGTATGTATAGAGAAATAAATAATACGTATGTATGTATGGTGCGGTACTACAAGTTTGAATGGAATAAAAAGCTCATCAAAAACACAATTGAAATATCTTAACTAGCGTATATGACAAAAAAAGTTAATTTTTTATGACTTCGAAGTCGAAGCGTATGAAGGAAATTTTAATTTGTTAGCGACGACGCATCTACCAAAAATTCTGGTTCACGAACTTACATTTGGTTGTAGTTATAGGATACTTTTAGTAGACGCATCCACAATCTTTCGGTTGGCAAAAAAAATCGGTTGTGGCAACGAATCTGTTCCACGTGTGTAAACATTAGACAAATTCTTTCACAAATATGCATTCTCTTGGAGTTGTTCGGATGTATAGAAAATAAACTTGAATACGTTTTATACAAATTTGTAAAACTTCGAACTTTTACGAATGATACTATTTAAATGTCGATCTTGAAGTCTCGAAGTCAGCTATGTTGCTGCAACTGTTTTGTTTTGCTTAGAAGGAGAAGAGTAGAAGTATCATTTATAACTATGTTTAAACTGTGTTCAGTTTTTTTAGGCCGAAAAACAATTTTTGATGTTGGCTTTATTGTAGAATATATTTCTAATGATACTGCGAAGTACATTTTATTATTCTCAGTTACTATTACAAAAATGAAATTTTTATGGAAAGAAATTGTTTTTTATTGGAAAAAAATATTTTTTTTATTACAAATAAGTATTATAATTTATTTGAATCCACTTAATCATCATCACTATTAATGTCAATTTGCATGTTTGAAGTAGCAAAAGCTTCAGAAGTAGTAGGCTTTGGATCTCTGTATGTTTCTGGTTCTTGCTCTTCGTCAGTATCCTCTTCATTGGTTGTTTGTTCTCTTTAACCACCAGCATAAATCACCTAACGTAGAATATAGTTTTATTCCTCTGGACCTAGTTTCCATGGTTAAAGCTACTTGGTGAAAACGTTCGCCTTGCTCATCAGATTAAGTGTGAATATTGCTTTTTAAACCAAACTATAAATTTTTAATGACGTATTCACACCAAGTTTCTCAAAGGCTTTTAAGAGACGTTTAACGCTATGTGCACTATCTGCTTCTCGTTTTTTACCAAGAACATTTTCAATTACGCCTTTAATTGCACTCCATGCAATTAATCGATTTTTATCCAAAGAATTATGAAAATTATTATTTTTAATCAATCTTCCAATGTCTGGGCCGTTACCTGTAAAATTAGAAAAAAAATATTGTAAACTCATTTTTTAAAAGCATTTATTTTATTTGTAAGCAATACCTGTTATTACTGTAATACACCGGTTTTTTCTATGAAAATCTACGAGAAATAGCACCGTTTGTATGACAGCGCCGCTAGCGTGAGTTTTAGGTAAAAATAAATATAAATAAAAATAAGATACTTCAACTTTCCAGGACATACAAATTAATATGCATTACATCTTGTTCCAAAATCACCAAATTCAAATGCCTGTAAAAAAAATCTCGCAACGAACTAAAAAACCCCTTAAAGGTTTTGTTATGGATAATGTCAACTTTCATTTGCAATTGGTCTCATACCATTCGCATTCGGAAAGTTCGATTTTGTATCACTGTGTAATCTGCAGCCAATCTCACACTACGAAAAACACAAAAGGAATCGACATTCCCCTTACCTCTCTCTCCAACAAACTGAGAGTTGCGACAAGTAAAAGTGCCTCGTGTAAATGAGGACTAAGGGAAAAGAGAGTAATCGTTTGGTCACTATTGTGATTTTTATATATTTTTAACATAAGACTTTGGTTAAACGGAAATTAAAACATTTTACATGCAACGCCTCATATGTCTCACACTTTTTTTGCAATTATGAATTGTTGTATTTTTAGTCAAGTTTTGATAGGAATCCCCTATCTCGTTATGTGTATATCGGAACAAATACCACAAAATGACTCTAGTACTACTAGCACTTGACACAAGCGATGATGTGATGGATGGATGACTGATTCAAATATATTCGCATTTCAAAATAATACAACACAGAGGTTATCAGAAATAGCACAGCGCACAGTGGTCGACCAAAACTATATGTACCCTAATGTCGTCTTCGGCACAATTTTAGGCCATGGCTGAACAAGGTAATGCATGGCGTAATTTTGGCTGGTTAAATAAACCCATAAATAAAGATAAGAAATAAATAAAAAATAGGTAAAAATATAAATATATATAAAATATTTTCCGTACCCATGTTTTTCTAATATTTTGGACGCGTACTGTACTTAAGAAACACTTTGTGAAATGCTACAAATAAAGACCGAGGTTCGCTATAGCTAAAGACTCAGTTGTGAGTTGTGACGCTCAGTAAAGGTTCTTTCTTTCTGGAAAATTATTATTTTCTAATAAAACAAAATGACATTTGGAGCAGTCTTTGGATTATTCGTTTGCCTTGTGGGCCCTATATGTTTGGCTGTAGGTGTCGTGGGCGAATTCAGTATCGTAAACCGCACGGAATGGAATGCCAAACCAGCCCAAAGAGAGTTGACACCACTTGAATTGCCTGTTGGGCGCATTATAATTGCTCACACGGCCGGAAATGAATGCATTTCCAAAGTATGAGCACAAATGTCATATCCAATGTCCTTTATAGATTTACAGACATTTCGCTCTTTCGCTTCTTATAGGATGCATGTTCGCAAGAAGCACGCAATATACAACACTTCCACTTGACCAAGGGCCCATATGATGACATATCGTACAATTACCTTATTGGAAACGATGGCAACGTCTACGAGGGTCGTGGATGGAAGTACCAGGGAGCGATAGCGAAGGGTTTTAATGCTGGTTCAATTTCCATTGGTTTCATGGGAACTTTTACTAAGAGCTTGCCCAACCCATCTGCTATGGAAACTGTCAAGCAGTTGGTGAATAAGTTGATAACAGACCATAAGCTGAAGGAAGACTATAAGCTGTTTGGACATCGTCAATTATCGCCTACCGAGAGTCCTGGTGCCGCACTCTATGCGGAAATTCAGTTGTGGCCAAAATGGTCAAAGGACATTTAAAAGCTTAAGTAATTGAAGTTTCTTAAAAAGTAGTACTGTGTATAACTTTTAATAAAATATATATGTATGTAAGTATACTCCTGATAACTAAAAATTCAGCATCTGTAAAACTTTAAATATGTTAAATTGTTTAAATATGTTAAATTAAAAATTCAGCAATAATTAAAAATTCAGCATCTGTAAAACTTTTAATATGTTACAATAGGGGTGTTTTATTTAACAAGTGAAAAATCAACTTAGACATTAATTTAAATTTTTATCAAAAAATCAAATGTTTTTTACTTAACCAAATATGTTGTATATATAAATATGCGTCGATAATTATATATTTAAATAAGAAATATTATTCAACAAATACTCTTAGCGGGTTAGCTTAACTCCTCATAATTCTGTTGAGTCCCGCTTAACGCTGTTTCCTCAATAATTTTTTATTCCTTTATTGAAAACTTTTTGAAGCAAATGATTTTTGACTGATATATGCAACATTTATTAAGTAAATAAAAATGTTTTAGGGTTTTTGATAACAATTTTAAAATTTTGGCTTAGCGGATTTTTTCGTTTGTCAAAAAAAAACATGCCTATTGATTGCGAAGTCCGACCAAATATTTTACACTTGAATGTTGTCTGGTTTCCTTTTTATAGGAATTCATAGATTCAGAAGATAATAGTTGTGTACCAGTACGTTTGGGTTCTAAGAAACGGTGGAATTTTATAAAGAATCTGAATATGACATTAATTTTAGAATTTGGCTAGATAAGAGGCCTTGGCTTATGGTCTTACAACGCAATCCATTATGGAAAGTATAAAAGCTTTGGCCCGACCGAATTTACGAATTGTCTAAAATTGTTCTGCTGATGTCAAAGTGCTCGCTATAAGCGATGCGTGAAGCTATGATATTTTTTTGCTATAGCAATGATACGAATTTAGCTGAAAATTAGATCATCGCTTGCAGCGAGCACTCTGACAGCAACATTAGTTTCCGCGACCACTTCTGTTTCCCCAACAGTTAGTAGGTTATCACTCACCGAAAATCAAATTGGTGCAACTATTTTACTACTACTGAAATATATTTGAGGTGTGTTTTTATTTTTGTAGACGCATGATGTGAAATATTTGATTCGAATGGGTGTTTGGGTTTTTAAATGCGACGACGGTAATAAGAAATTCTAGTGAAAAACAACGTATTTTATTCGATTTTAAATTAAGCTCAACTAATAAAGTAAAATACGAGTAATGCTTTACTTCAGCAAAATTATTTACGTTGGAAATAGTGCCGTTCTTTAGTAATTGCACTTTCACGTTAAGGCCGATTGTAAGATCGCATTTTCATGTGGAAATGTGTTAAACTCCATATATAAAAAAAAGAATTCTGTGAACATTTTATTTAACTAATGTACAAACTTTTTTGTTTTCTTGGGAAATAATGAACATGTGTACTATTTTCTATTACTTTTTTTTTATAAAAAATTTAAGTTTAAGGTAATGGACTTACTTTTTCCTTTTTCTGTGTTTTGAAAGTACACTCCAACATTACTATGTACTTTACATTGTGAGTGCACTAAAAAATTAGTATTTAAAGGATTAAATAATTACAAAAAATTCCCAGACATTTGCATCAATGTATTCACTTCATTTGTCCAAAGGTTCATAGATGTAATGCCACTTTCAAAAGTGTCACAATATCCATAGATATTAAAAACCATCAGATTCGAGAAACGTTTTGAGTGTTTTTATTAAATTTTTTAATTTTTCCACTTACAGCCACGCAGAAAGGAGTTTTAGTTAGGATAAACATAGAATCTATCTACTCTATTATCGGCTATAACTAGATTTTGGGAACATTTAAGAAACGACTAAATTTCCCAAAATCAGGCATACAAAACAATAAAATGCTCTTAAGGAAACTCAGTTTTGCAGTGGCAATTTCAACTACGCTTAACCTTAAACGGAGTTAACATTTAAAAAGAACTTACATAAAATAAGTCGATAACTACAAAACCGCAATGATTGTCATTTGTTAACAATTAGTGCCAATTTTAACCATGTCTATTGAAATAGTCCTGCTGTACTCGATTCTAAACAAAAATTAGAAAAATAATTAATTGTAGCGGTTTTAGTATTTGGCCTGTATAGAGGCTTATACGTAAAAGTTATTCAGGCTAGGTACTGATAGGGCTACTAACCAAATACTTTTCGAAATTTTCATTTCATCTTCATGAATTGATATCCAAAAAGTAACCGAGCCTTTAGGCCTTATATAGTTACAAAATTACTTCAGACTTATTTAAAATATACAAAAAAACGTTGAGTAAGATTAAACAATTTAATTTAAATAAATATTAAGTTATGTAAACATTAAAATAAAAAAAAATATCCCAAATTACGCAAAAAAGGCATTCATGAAAGACTTCTAGAAGAGTTTCGTAGTGTAACAACAGCAAGAAAATGAAACACACTAAGACTACTAGCAAATACATGTGCTAATTATTCAATACAAAGATAAAGCAAATCCCGTAGAAAGTACTCCCACGTGAAATGAGCGGCCTAATCAGAATTCAATCGGGGAATTATAAGCTGTGCATTTCTTCTGGACCTTCCAAACTGAAAAAAACTCAACTACAAAGATTGGTGCCTAAAGGTTATACAACTTATAGAAGTGAAGTAAATACAGAAATATTGGCATGAACTATTCCAATTTTAATGTGTAGTGGAAGAGACAATTCCAAGTTATACAACTTTCGCAAATTATAGTTAACTCCGGAAACCATGGAATCAGCATGGGCCTCAAACCTTAACTCCTTATTAAGAGTAATACCAAGACATTGAATATTATACCAAGACATTGAATATTATCAACGAAATGGATTACACTATTTGAACAGACACAACAATATTGCTCTCCAAAGGACTGCCAAATAACATTGCTTTCGTTTTATTCACATTGACTGTAAGTCCAGTAATGAACAACGAAACAGGCAAATTAGATGTTACGAATTAATATTACTCTGCAACACGTCTAAGAAGTCCAAATTTCCCATAAACAACAATTGAACATCATCAGCAAAAAAAGCAAAGGAACACAGGAGCTGGTTTCAGCACTAACAAACATATACATTACAAAAAAAAAGCGGTCCAAGAACATAACCCTGAGGCACTCCATTACTTACTAGAAGCAAATCTGAAGAACAACCATTTAAACATAAATACTCGTACTGTCTTATATCAAACAAATATAACTGCAATAGCCTAGACGCGGAACTTGAGAAACCATACGAAATGGCTTCTCTAGATCAAACGATAGAAGAACGCAGCAACCACGATCAACAGAAACTTTTCTTATAGTGGCAGACCTAAAACCAGATTGACAATCATGGATCATTGAAAAGCATTGATCCTGGAGACCATTTGAACTTTGAGAATATGTTTCACTATCTTCGACAAAATTGGCATAATGGAAATCGGCCTATAATCTTCAGCATGTCGAACATTTTTTTGCGAATGGGAATAACTTTTCCAATTTTCTATAAGGTTGGGTATGCAGAAGTAGTGATAATTGTATTAATCGGGTGCAAAACATAATTACCAACGTACGAAAAAACAATATGTAAAAATATGAGAGTGTTACCATCAAACCCAACGGCTTTTGACTTAATCTTACCAAAAGCTTTAGCCATTTTACTAATATTATTAGAATGAAAAGATAATACACCTAGATTATCTCTCGGAAATATCGGGTGACTCCTATGGTTGTTCGACTGGTTAGAGGTAGAAGACATCGACATCATGAACTACATTTTTACCTATACCAATTCCGCTTTTGTCCAAATTGACCATATTTCCTTACTCAACTTGCTTAAGAATATTTTGCTATGAGCGGATCGCTTAATTCTCCTAACAATACTTTTTATTTAATTACGACACCTACAATATATGCTCCAGTTGGCAGCATTTCTGTTATGCAAATAAGCTATGTAGGAAAGATCTCGTAAAGATAGGTGATCTCTTCAGCACATTTGGGCAAAGCCTAACCTTTTGCGAATGTATGCGACGCCTTTTTACTGGAATAATAGAATGGACAACATCAAGACTGCTATTCAAAACAGCCAACTGCTTATCAACATTGGATGTCAAAAAGATGTCCTTGAGGCTGCAAGCAGCCAGCGTATCTAACAATGTGTTAAGATTGATAGCATCATAATCTACATACTCGTAAAATTTCTGAGACAAGGCGGTTTGCAAGCTAAGAGAAGCAAATATGAAGGAACGGTGTGATACAACTGCCCAATGAAATTGATAAGGCAATTTTACAAGCTCAGGCATCGACACCAAAAAATAATCCAGTATGGACGTGGTGATAAAAAAATCGTCATTGTGCGTAGTCCTCGAATTATGAACAACAGATAGATTTAAACTGACACAATGGCTACGAACTGACGCAGACTCTTGCAAATTAAATAAACTTATGTTAAAGGCTCCAATTATGACAACGTTAGAGTATCAACAACTACATCTGAAATTTTCTCTACAAGGACATCAAAATTGTCATGAGGAAGATAGACAACCCCAAGTAAAACTTTTAGATTTTTAACGATCATTTCAACAAATAGGCATTCTGCGATCCCATAAGAATTACCAACAAAACAATTTTATGTTTGAGTTTTTTTCCAACATAAAGAGATACACCCCGCCCCTCGTGTCAGGACAATTATTGCGGTGTACCCTGGAATGTCCAAAGAAGCATTACAAATATGTGGTTTCAGCCATGTCTCACTGACTCCAACAATGTTTAAGTAACAGCCTTCTAAAATACTTCTAATTTCATTTATCTTTAGAGCGCTGCTATTTATTTTAAAGCTTTGACAATTAAAATGTCCTACATTAACACTTTCCTTTAAATTTCGTAATTGGGGTGACAAAAAATAATTATTACTAACATCATCTGTGTTGTTGCCGTTCATTATTGCAGAACAAAAATAAATTAAATAACGCTGTAAGCAAATTACCATAAAAAAATTACTAATTAAAAATAAAAAAAGAAAAAGGGTACTGGCATGAACCAAGCTAATATGCCACATTTGCATAAATGCAGCATATGGAAAACAACAATAAAGAACAATCAGTTCGAAACTATGCATTGTCGAACAGCACCTAGCAGGAAACTTCCCAAGACTAAACAGCAACAGCAGGTCTGACATAGGCAATCCGTACCAGATGAAACTCCAAACAAACAAACCACAAAGGCGGCAAATAACAGAGTCTCCCTTTTCTTTGCTTTTTTAGCACAGAAACCTTGTTTTGTGATATATATACTAAAACCCTGCATGAACATCGTTTTCACACACCCGAACACATTCTTTTGTTTACAAAAGCGTAAATGTGCTCATTCTAGCGATAAGAGTATCGTACACACAACCATTCCTCTTAGCAAGTAGCATCGGGAATGAAACAGAATGGTACCGAGACGACAGAGTTCGGGTATGAACGAGTTGTAAGGTGATCGGGTAAAAGGTCTTTAGAGACAACCACAACTACTCGAATACTGAGATGTATTAATAAGACTATTTGAGAAAAAATCTATTTCCATGAGCGTAACATATGATGAGCGTAGCAAATGATGTTTTTGCTTTGATTTCTCTGGAATGTAGAATAGGGCAACAATTAAATGAATTTCATGCTCTTCGTGTGAAGAATTGGAGTTAAATTAAACTGCAAGTTAGTTATCATCGTATAAAAATAGTTTCATCAAATTTAAGTTATTGCAAATAAAACAAATGTTACAGATTTAGTATAAAACAAATGTTCAGACTATATTTATTATTATTTACTTACAAAAAAAAATTGATTTGAAAGCTAAAATATTTTTAAATATTAATAATAATATTAATTATTTTTTCTTAATAATTATTTACTTCATCAATTTCCATTTTTTTTTCTCAGTTAAACTTATTTAAGAAGAATATATTTATATATTATTTTGTTTACACCTTGCTCACCCTTGTTGATTCCTTAAATGACTGAAAGCTAATGATACCCACAACCATTCATAATTTACCGTATACCATTCAAAGACTTCTTATGTATTCAAATGCCTTTTACAGTCTCGAATATTTATTGAGAACAATATTGTGTTCTCTTAACAGAATTGAGACGAATAGAGTAGTTAAGAGAGCAGAGAACCATACAACATTCATTCGAAGATCAAGCAATCTCGTCTCGTTTCATTTCATTGTTTACACTATTCGGGACAGTGGTACTGGTACAATGACTAAATGAATGTATTGTAAACCAGAGTGCGTTCATGCATGTTTCTAATATATACTACTATTTAGGTTCATAAATTACTTTAACAATGATTCTTTTATTAATATTTTTAATCATTTTTCCGGTAACACACAAATTTTTCAACTATCCATAGCAGAGTTGCCCCGATCAAATTAACACTTTTTGTAAACAATGGAATATATTATTGCGGCTTTGCTTTCTAGTCTTAGTTATGGAAGCCTTTCTAGTCTTAGTTATGGAAGCCGATTTAAAAAGTAAAAGTGAGTTGGTCTTCCACTGGAAAACTAAGACATAAAAATAAGTCTCTGACTCCCAAAGTTTCCGACCTAACTAGAAGGAACCCGTTAGTTGTTTTTATCCGTATTTCAACCCGGGTTAACTTATAGGATAGAGGTGCACATTAACCATCTAACCGCGGCGGGCCACTACTAAGTAAACTTATCCAGACCCTAAATATTTATATGTTCCATTCGAATACACAGGGTGGGCCAAAAGTTACCATGGGGTTTTAAAATTTAATAACATTTTTGTTTATTTATTTTTTCTGATAATCCCTATGGTAACATTTCACCCACCCTTTACCTTAGACCTGGCGCTGCTAGTATGGTCTTTTTATTTTTTGGAATTTTGAATGTGGGTAGCGATGAAAATATGTGATTTGATAACAAAATTGATTTAGCAAATTTGGTTGGATGGTGCTAACCCGTGACACAATGAGGTCAAAATTTAAAAATAAAGCACCAAATAACTCTTTTTTTCTTGCATTTTATAAATTTTTGTACACTACACCAACCTGTGGAGCGGTGTTTTATATGTTAGTTTTACCCAAAAAGTTTGTTACTACCAAACATATTTGATCCACTTTAAAGTATACCGATCGGATCAGAATTACCTCCTGATTCGATTTAACGATGCCTTGCACAATAACTTTTTAAGGAATTGACAAATCGACTTAATATTGTGTACTGGGTAATATGTTTGAAGGACAACCTATGGGACTGAACATGGGCCCTATTACTACTCCTCTTCTAATACCTCCTATACAAATGTACCATCCCGCCCACTTTTGAATTTCGAGTAATATCATACTTCTGCAAGCACAATCTCCCTTAAATACTATCCGCAGATACATGTGATAAAAGATACTTGAAACCCTAGCTACAACCCTTATGGTACCGCCCATACTCGCCCTTTGGTATTTTTGAGGTGTAACCAGGAGAAACTTTAGAACTTATGGGTCGGGGTATATATAAGTCGGTTCACCCGACTGAAACTTTTTTGCTGTTTTTTTTTTGAGCACTTACTTTCATATACAAACTTGTCTAAGGAACATGGTGAATTTGAGAGTGATGAATCGGGAGATGATGTGCCGGCTATGGATGTAAAACAGGATGATGACATTTCAAGTTGCTCCAATAAGCCGATTCGAAAACGTGGAATGAAGATTTTATAGACGGCAGAATACCATCTTGTATTGAATCTTACAATATGTGATATCCATTAGCTATACACTTTATCAGTGCAACTGCCAAAGCAGACAAAGAAGTTATTGAAAGTTTCAATGTAATGTTTTTTGTTTTAGCCAAGTTTTAAGTGTTTGCTTTGAGCTTATGTTTTTTAGATACCTGAAACATTTGTTTTGTTCACATCGGAGAATGTTGAAAATTTAATAGCTTCCCCATCATTTAAGATGGAACTGGTGCTGCCTGCTGTCGCTCAATCAGTCTACGACTATTTGGTAAAAATGAATATGCTAAATTCATTAGGAATCATATGTATTGATACAACTGTTTCAAATACTGGCCCTCTAGTGGTGGTGGAACTTAACTGAAACGTAACAGCTTATTGTGGTAACCATGTCGTCACCATATTGCAGAAATTGTCTTAAGAGCTGTATTCGAGATTAATTAATTGATCAAGTGGCCCTGATGCGACGATTTTTGAACGTTTTGCACTAGAATGCAGCATGAACAAGTTTTAAGTCTCATATCTGTCGAGGAACGCGTAATAAGAAAGCTTTTTCAGTTGAATAACATTTTCTTAGTAAGTCTATATATTCCATACAATAAATAAAAAATCTCTACATTGCCATTGGAACAAATTCGAAACCATCTGTGGTATTTATCACAGGAAGCAGTTGCACTTTCCATTTCTGATTCACATGTAGACTCAAAAATAAGGGAAAAGATGCACGCAGAGAAAAAATATGGTCACGGCAATAATAATTTGTTATCCGCAATAAAAGTACGAGTCCAATTCTCACTTCCGTTCACCAATACCGGAGTGGACTTTGCTGTACCGTTCAATGTACGAGCGTCAACTGTACGTAATGCAAAAATACTCAAAGGACAGTTTTCGTTTGCTTATCCACGAAGGTCGTGCATCTGGAAACGTGTTCTGAATTGTCAGCCGATGCATTCGTCGCAACTTGTAGCCGATTCGCCGGGCGACGGCCACTTAATCCAGGTCACTTCCTCCTTGGATCCACACTCTGCAGTGGTTTGCCCAGTAAGGCAAAAATCTCTCGCTTCTAAATCGGTGGAAGTCTCCAGAGAATCTTCGCTCACCGCTGGAAAGCAGAATACATCACCGAAATACAACGACGAATCAAGTGGAAATCCACAAAAAATAATGTGAAGCATGTAACGACGTGTTTTCACTTATGCTGGGACAGACTCAGCCAGGCCCAAGGTCGTTACAAACCCTTTATTTTAGACTGAGAAAGAGAGGTGTGGTAGGACTCACATAACTATAATTCTTTATTAATCAATAATTACTGATATAAACCTTAGCCTTATTTAATTTCACTGTATATCGGCGGCGGCGTCACTGTAGATGGGCGGCGGCGTGGTAGAACAATGTTGAAAGGTGGCGGCGCTAACTCTAACCCAGGGGCCGAAAAGATGGACTGGGCAGACCAAACAGTCTCCTTTCGAAGCCCGAAAGCTATGAACGCGTTTGCTTCTGTGGTAGCGGGGATGTAACGTTAGAGATCGGGAAGGCCAAGCTATCTCTATTCCATCCAGCAGCGCCCACAACAAACAACTTTAGGCCACCTATCTCTACCCCACTCAACCTGTACTACTACAAGGAAAATTTCCAAAGAGAAGAGGGAAGACCAGACTTTCTCTTGCTAAAACCCTTGCTTGTTTTTCACACACACAAACACCAATCCTTCACATTCCCGCCTGACCTTGTCGGTACCCTGCCAACATTTTCTATCGCGGAAGTGGCGCAAGGAAGTTAAAACTCATTGTTTGCGATACCATTTTCTTATCGCAGAAGTGTCTTCTGTATCGAGAAGTTGTACCCCCCGGAGTTAACTTCCAGAAGTCACTTCTGCGTAACTACAAAGAGTCATTTCTTAGTGCCTTAGAAGTTACTTTTGGTTCTAATTTTATTTCGGAGTCACTGCGACTTTGGCAGAAGTGTAAATTGTTGTTGTCGGCTGTAAAGGCGGCTGTAAATCCAAACTATCTTCCTATTGTCGGCTGGAAGTGACTACAGCGTAGCGCATTTGACGATGAAAGAAATGGTATGAGGCCTGCTTATACGCTCACACTACTACATGTATTATATATATATGCAAACATTTTTATAATATTCAATTTTTGATTCATTTTCTTTGTAACTAAAATTCTAAATATTCTTAAAGGTAAAACGAATGAGATCAAAATATAGACTTGTAGAATATCTTAATAATTTGTCTAATGTTGACAAAAACGAGGGTATCGACTTTTGTTGTTACAAGCAAAACGATTTTGAAATATAAGTAGTCAAAGACGATTTATTGCCACCAACCGAATGTCGCCTAGTGTGCATTAGAAAGTTTTTTTTTGGAAAGATCACAACGTATGAGTTGCCGAAATACTTACCCAGAATGGCACGATTACTTGTTCCACTGTGAAACTATGCCTCTTGCCTATGGACCCAGTTCCACCACACTGCAATTAACTCCACCAATGTACTCATCTTCGCCTTGATCACCTTAACTTGCCGACAAACCTTTTGTGTGTATCCTTTAAATTTCTTATTTTCAGATCAGTATGCCTCGGTCCAATTTATTCCACCGAAACCACCAGCTGAGGTATTGTTCCGTATTCGTGGCATTAAGTCCCGAACGTCGACGCAAGGCGGTACTCCGGAACAAAATGTGCCTACACTGTCTGGCACACACTCACACGAAACCCAACTGCTCCTCCCCAAATAGATGCATTCACTGCGGGGTTAAGCATCGGTCTATGTTGCAAGAAGAGCCTCCAGTAGTCCTACCGCAACCAATAGCTGCCCCCTTGGCACAGGTGTTGATGTTTCCCAATAAATCGTCGTTATTCCACGGCTACCAGTGGAGGTATCACCGGTACCCAGAATTCATCCAGTTGCTCAGAAAATCGTCTCCAAGATCATGGTTCGAGTTCGGTACAACGAATATGAGACGTGGTTGACCTTTGTCATCAGTGAGACGTCTCAGCATTCTGGTCTGCTTTGGAGCTCGGCCAAACGGTTCCCAGAATTCGTCTGCAACTACAATGAAGACGGCGAACCATACGGAATCTTTTTGATACACAGCTACGAACCTCTATACAAATATGTGTTGGCCTTATCCGATGAATTGGACTTATTCGAATTGGAACCACTCGACAATTTGGATTTAAAGAAACATTTCAGCCACATGTTTCCCCTGGCTCATGACAATTTCCACAACGAACTCTACTACTCGCTCAAGCTTCGACCTTTGGCTGGGCAATTTTAGGCGATTGGAGGGGTTGCCACTGCGACAGTCATGCTGGTCGCGAAATAATCCGATGCTAAACTGGAGGCGGGAGTATGTTAAAGCCAGTTCAACAGCTTCCGCATGGAGTTCCTTCCCGTGCCATATCTGAGCTGTTATACAGCATAGATTACTGCTCACGAATAGCGAATATATTTATGTTGTTTATTTCTTTTCTCTTTCGTTATATGTAAGACTTCTTCCCATTATATTTTTTGTTTTCATTATTGTTGCCTTTTAGTTTTTTTGCTTTTGTGTTAGGTACCTGCAGGGTACCCTAACGGGAACCATATTCCCCACGAAATCACTGAAATGCATGTTTTTGAGACGTGAATAGTTAGTTAAGTTTTTATGTTTCGTGCGTGAAACACTCTAACTCCAATTTGACTAAAAGGCCAAATAAGGAAGAGGATACTCGGGCAGAACATCTTTTGGAAATTGTTCATACAGATGTCGTTGGACCATTGAAGAACGATTCCTTTTCTGGTTGTCGTTTTTAAGTGACATTTGTCGACGACTTCTCCCGGAAAGTTTTTGCATATCCCATAAGAAATAAATGCGATGTATTTTCAACATTCATGGATTTTAAAAACTTTGCTGAAAATCAATTGTCACGGAAAATCAAAACAATTCGGTCGGAAAAAGGGGGAGAATACATAAATTCAAATTTCCCAAAATTCCTAAAAGAATGCGGTATCATGCATCAAAAGACCTGTCCATATTCGCCGGTACAAAATGGAGTAGGCGAAAGGATAAATCGCTCTATAAACGAGAGAGTGTGGTGTGGGCTTTTGGATAGTCAACTAAACACTTGTTTTTGGGCTGAAGCCGTGTTCCTTGCCGTGAAGAAAAAAGGTGCCCTGATTATTTATGGTCCGGACGCAAACCAAATTTAAAATGTTTTAAAGTTTTTGGATGCCCTGCGTTGTTTTATTAAGAAGCAAGTTAGAATCGATGTCTACGGAATGTGTCATGGTTGGATACAGCGCAGAAAAGAAGGCGTACAGGTGGTTCAATCCACGTGATAAGAATGTAATAGTATATCGTTACATGGTATTTGTGGAACATGGCAGAGTGAATATGAAGACTAGTCAGAAACAAGATTTATATTACCCTGACATCTTGGAATACGATGTCAATTCAAAGGAGAGAGTGTGTGAACACGAATCGACATCATGGCAATAACACTGCAACAACGCAAGAGCTGAGCTTTAACCGGCAGATTCTGATAGTGGATACAGACTGGCCTTCTGATAACATAACCGAAAGTACTGATAGTGTCCGCGTATCTTCAATATTGTTTATGCGATTCCGCTAAAATAAGTACTTGGAAATTCGATTATAAAATAAACTTCGTTTTTTCGAGAGAGAGAGAGAGAGAGAGAGAGAGAGAGAGAGACCAGGAATGTTTTAAAATACCATCTTTAGGAATGGGGAACAGTTAAGTTCAACGGACTGGGGTATGGGCTTATGACTATGTTCTGTGATATACTTGCTTAAATCATATCTGACTAACGGAACAGGGATCGATAATCATTCATAAATTTTGTAACTAATTAAAACGCTATTGCTTCTTGCTACGAGTAAGTAATTTTGTAACATTGTGTAGTGAAAAATGTGTAGTGGAACTTGCTTGATTAGAAAATGATAAACACACCGAGTACATGTAGTAAATGTTTAAGGTATTTTCATTATTAGTAATTGATCACAATTATAAATACAAGAAATTAAAACAATTTTTTTTATAAATTTAATCTCCCAATCTTAAATTATAATAATAAATGTATATAAGTTTTTTTTAAATAGACAGGATAGAATCAAGTTTAATCTCTGCATTGCAAAATCCCAAATCGAACCCTTAAAACACATGCACGCTTTTTATCTGTGAACTGGAAATAATCGGTTTTAAACATCTGAAGTTTTAAAACATTTTTTTTTGTATTAAGACGTTAGAAAGGACAAAGTAGAATTATTTAAAAACGATCGATCGTTTGATATTTACAATAATTGATGATGCAGATGAAAACTAGTAAAAAGCATATGTCGGACGTGACCGCCTATATTCGTAATGCGCTGCAGAATACGCGAAAAAGCCAATTGAGTACAGGTATTATTGGATCACATGGACTGGCCCTTACTTTATCCAAATTTTAAAAAAATTACACATTTGAATATGCGTGAAAGTTTCATTGTAAATATATGTCCATGTTTTAATGGACCAAAAAACTTTCTTGAAATTTCACCAAGAATGGATGATATATGCTGCTAATGGAACTGAAGACATAAGCGTGGGAGCTATATTTAAATCTGAACCGACTTACTTCAATTTCAATAGCGTTCGTCCTTGGTCCAATGATCTTACTTCTGCCAAATTTGTTTGATTTTTTTTTGTGTGGAAGAAATATTCTTTTATATTAAAGTATATTTTGCCGCAATTACAGGAATGTGGCCAACCATTTCAACAGAGAAAAGACGAACCACCAATTTCATTTAATTACAAGCTTTAGATGGACAGCTTTGAGACGGAAGGACAGACATCATTAAATGGAATCAGAGAGAAACTTATATACCACTTTCCACAAAGTGGTGCAGGGTGTGAATAGAAAGTATCTCACAACGTTCTTCAGTGTAGGGTCTGGAATTAAGGAATATACACACTAATAACAAATGGACTTAATAGAAATAAAAAAAACAATAATTGTTATATAAATGATAAATAGAAAATATGTTAGTTATATCTAGGGCTGAACAATGTTGTTTGGGAAGCTGTTTCTATTACCATTCCAGGCCAGCTGGAATGTCGCCACGTTGTTTACGCAACAATTTAAAGCACGTCGAACCTGACACGTTGGGAGCACACTGCTCCTCTCGTTCTGGTTGTACGTCATCGTTATCAACGAGTATACAATCATCATCGACAGCTGTTTCGACATCGTTGTCGGGGCCCATTACAATTCTCTCGGTCAGTTTGCAGTATTCACTATTACTTTTTCGCAAAAAATTATAGAGAGCTATACTGCCCACAATGATTTTTTGAGCATCGGTTTCGCATAGCCGCAATGGCTGCCCCAGTACTGGGAACATATTGGACAGTATACACAGTGCATCATTTGTCTCGATGTTGTTGAGTGCATCGAATTCCAGTTCGGATATCGAACGGAATGATGTCTTCAAGTAGTGCTTTTCGGGCAGTGAGTAGCTGCTCGCAAAGGAATATGACTTACAGCCACCATTTACGTCTTTCACAAAAGCGGGGATGGACATGGACCCCTCCTCAACGAGCGCTCGTATTTTAGAGTTTTCAAAGATTTCATCATAGAATTTGGCGTTTGTCTTCTCCACATCCATATACAGAAAGTTGTAGTTGCCGTCCACAATGGCAGTTAGTATAAGTGGAGGTTTCTGTGCGCAGCTTTTGTCTTCGCCATCATCCCATAGTAAAGCTCGTGGTCGTACAGGTTGATTAGGCGGTGTGTAAAATGTAATTTGGCGCATAATCAGGTGACCCAAACAATTCGATATGTGTTGACTTTGTTGCATTCCGTTTATGACTTGAATCCATTGTTCGTCGTTTTTTGGCAGGGACACATATTGATCTTTCAATAGTTCGTACATTTTCTGGCAAATGTCAGCGATCATTTTCAGTATTACCGGTTTGGATGCTCGGAAACAATAATTACGACATGAGTTGACCTCGCCTGCAAATAAGACAATAATTTTCAATTTATAATTATACATTTATAAATTTTTGTCGGAATGTGTGAGTACATATATAAAGTTTTAAACTTAAGACTGTAAAATTGATGAATGATATATCAAGATTTGGACCGATCTGGTATGATCTATTTTTTTTTATTTTTTTTTTCGGAGGTACATTTGTACGGGACTATATCAAGATTTGGACCGACCTGGTCTATTTTCAGCGACGTTAATCCTGTATACAAATTTAATACAGATCACACATATCACATTTTGTTGAAATCTTTTAGAACAGTAAGACCCCAAATCGGGAGGTACATTTGTGAGTGGCTGGTAAGAACGCCTATCATCTTTCTTAATTCAGTTTCATTTTTTAACAGTCTCCGCAATGTATTTCGGTTGTTTTTATGTTGCACGTATAGTGTCGGGGAGACAGCCCTTGACCGAAGAATTGCTCTATCGGGTCAACCCGGTGTGCCGTTTAATAGCCTTTTGTTAGCGAACAGGGCCCAAGCTTTAATTGTAGCTCTTGCTACTTGAAAAGGAATGCCGTTGTCCATTATAATGTAAAAAACCAAAAGCGAAAAACCGACATTCTGGTATAGCTAAAACGCGACTGTCGGTTTTCTCGGTTTTTTGATGGCGGTTTATGGGTTTCTGTTGTATGTTAATGCGAAGGAAATTAATAATTTTCACGTACAAATGTTTTTTTTTTTTGAATTTTATTGTATCCCAGCAACCACACCTTCAGAATTCTGTACGACAATCGGCAAAATGTTCCGATTTCTTACCGAGTTCGTAACGAAAAACATATGAGAGGGTTGACAAAAGCTCTGAACTACTTCTCTGAAAAAAAATCCTCAGACAAATCGAACAGAATTCGTAACGATTTCGGTAAGAATTCTCGATAGAGTTCAGATATTGATCATAATTGTCTGATATAAGACATTGCCGGTAAATTTGGTTTACTGGGATGTTAGTTTTATGACAAATGTTGTAACTACTAAAACAGGCCCATCTTTAAGTGTAACGATCGACTCTGAATCACGTGCTGATTCAATTTTACGATGCCTGCCCGTCCATATGTCTGCTTTTCATATAAAGCTTGTCATCAAACTGAATATTGAAGACAACTGGTTCAGATTTAGATCCAACACAACCGAATTTAATTCGTTGGCTCTAGCTACATATTAAATCAAATCTTATAATATTACTGTTCACCGATCAGTTTACTGCGATCGATCAGATAAAAATGTTCTAATAACAAGCTGTGCCATTTGACTTACAACGCCAACAAAGTCGAGACGGTCAGTCATGCCACTCTGCACGGGGACATTGCAGAAACGACCCTTCCACCCAGTTTGAAACGTTGGGTCCTAAAATATTTATATATGTGTGGGGCGCCAGTCATATGTAGAATTTAGAGACAAAGTCGAAGCCCCGTAGAGTTAAACAAGGAGTTCCCCAGAGTGGAGTGATATCTCCTGCTCTGTTTAACCTCTACCTCTCGAAAATTCTTGCACCACCAGACGGTGTTGAAAATGTGTCGTGCGCTGATGATTGCACAATTCTGGCTTTAGGACCTAAAGTGGGTGGCATATGCGAAAATCAAATGTTACCTCACTGCACGCTGTTTTACTGCGATGAATCGATCCCGCGACTGCCGGTTCTATGTACCGGATTGACCCGAAACTTTTCGGCCAGGGGCAGTCACCTCAACAATATATGTGACAGCGCATAGAGAAAGACACCTAAGGGTAAAAAATCAATTATTTTTTTTGATTTGGACAACATCTGAGCATCGAATGAGACCGACCCCATGCCCCAAAAGTGTTGCCTCCCAGAAATATGCACGTTTTATGAAAGTGATGGTACACCAAAGATACACGTATTTAAATCTTTAAAATGGCTCTCCTGGACAAAACTGATTTTAACCCTTAGGTCCCTTTCTATTTTGCGCGTCACATATACTTAAATCTCTTAAATGTTAAAGGTAAAGAATCTTAATCCCGGCTGTATTTGTGGTCCGAGTCTCAAATTTTTGTTCTTTTCGGGAATTCTAGGCAGGTTGACAGTTGTTGACTTATGACGGTCTTCTCGCAAGCCAGAGATTTGTATTTAGTACATGTGTATGTGTACCGTATATGTAAGCATATAACTCACCCGTTGCTAAGTATTTTAATGTAATGGCTATGCGTTCTTCGGCACTGAACGTCTTTTTCTTGCGCTGTGGTTCTAAAACCGTGACAAGAGGCCCCAGAATATTAACCAGGTGCCGAAATTGCTTCTCAGTGATATTGAAAAAGTAGTTCAAGTGGTACACTTCGTTGCTGCGAAACAACAAATCCTTGCGCAGGTTTTCTTTATTCAGGAACTCATGTTGGTACTTCTTCAGCCATTCCTTGGTCCATTCCAGTCTTCGTCGGCAATTCAGAATGCCCGATAAATCCATGGCCGACACTTGCTGCCTGGGCACTTGACTTGTTGTTGCTGTCGTTGTCGTCTTGGTTATGGACACTGAAACTTGCTCGGCGTTATTTACTTTGGCTTCACGCTCCTTTAAGACCCCAATTACTTTAACTTTAAGCTTATCCATTTCCATTTGCGGACCTGTTTATGGTATTTCTCAAGTTTATCGAAACGAATCAAGAAAATATTTGTGAATTTGGGGTGTCCAACAACAATCTTCTCTTTGTGAAATCCACAATTTGACATTTCACACCACGAACATTTACATTTTCCGATTCACAGCGAGTTTTAACGAAATAGATTTTCAGGTTTACAAATTTTACTTTGACATGTCAAGTGAATATTTTTATTACTCCTTTGATGAATGTGCGGTGTTTGCAGACATCAACTTATTACTTGTGCAATAATTACTCTTCGCTTACAACGCGAATAAATCTTTATTAACGATACTATGGATTTGTTGATTTTTTATTTTTGAGTTTTGTACGTCGACTACAGATGATTTTTGTTTATGTTTCAAACAAGCAGACGTACACCAATGATGCCAGACTGGCATTTCATATCTTCTTCACTATGATATACCTAAACGAGAGTCGACAGTGCTGCCAAGTCCACAGGTTTAATTTCTGTTGACTGTTTGTGAGGTTGCTACAGCAACTATGCCCTTTTTGGAATAAGGAATTAAGTGCGTACCAACAAACAGTAAACATTTTAACGATTGTTTGTTCACTAATAATTTTAAATATTTTTTAAGAAAACGCACAGAAGTGTTTTTTTCCCGATTTGCCCTACTAATTGACTTTCTCTAAATATTTACTCTTTATGCAATTAATAATATTGAATTATATATTAATACAGTATAATACAGCTTAGTTAGAATTCTCCTAAAGTAAAATTTTCAAGTAATGCCAAATTGAAGTTAAGCAGTTAACAGAGAACTACAAAAAGAAGTATACAAAAAAGGGAGCACGTATTTAAACAAATAAAAAAGAATTGAAAAATAGTTTATATAAACAAGTTTATGACATAATAATCAAAAACTAATATAATGTTCTCAATTAAAAAAAACATGCAAAAAGAAGACAAACGTGTGCCATCCATGCTACTAAAAAAGTTTTAAAGTTCTTAATCAGCCTTTTTATGGCGCAATACTGAGAAACAAAATGTTTTGAGCTTTAAAACGGTCAAAAAGGAAGACAATAGAAGTTGTCATTCATACTATGGTTGAAACGAATGTTCGCATTTGCATTGAGTTGGACATTGGCTTTCGCATTTACAAACACTTAGTTTGAAATATTTTCATTCGCAAAAAAATATTTTAGTGTTTGCTTTCGCATCCAAAAAAGAGTACTTGAAAGGCAAAGAAGCAGCGAAGCTTGTTTTTGATAAATATAAATTGGCTCTACTTAACTTTAAATATTGAGTATGTCGATACACTTAAGTACACATACAGTTACCTCAGAACTATTTTTTTTGGTGAATTGTGTATAAAAAGGTGTTTGTTTTTTCCGTAAGCCTTTTACCAAAATCACCATTTCATGTGATAATGTGGCTGGCGCACTGGAAACAATTGTATTTTTTTAATTTCCCTGGGAAATTATGCTCATTTCTATTACTTGGCCAAAATAGTCTTAGCAAAATCATAAACGTGAAAAATATAAAATATTTGTTTTTTACGTGAATGAACTTAGAACTGAATTTCAATGAATTGTATTTCAAATATTTTGTTTTTCGTAAAAGTATTTTAAGCTTATTTCATAAAAAGGTAATAAACTTTTATTAAAAATTTGGTTTATAAAATTGTTTTTTAAAATAATTGAATGTTTTTATGAATAAGAGGTTTATGTTTACGATAATAAGTAAAATGCAATACATATTGTCATGTGCGCCCTTGTGAGGGTTAAACCAGAAGTAAATGCTACGGAAGCAGAAGAGACAAACTAGAATATGCAAAAATCCAAGTTTCGATTAAAAGGAAGAAAAAGAAAGGGACAGGAAGAAAAAAGGAGCTAAAAAATAAGAAAAAATGATACTAATATTCACCATTACCAGTTTTTAAAGCACAACATCAATAAAGTTCTACGTGAAATTTATTTTTTATTTTAAAAACAGGAAGTAAACTTCATTATCCAAAAAAACCCAAATATTATTACAAACAAAAAAAATAAAAAATGCAAACGAAGCGCAAACATACATAATTAAATAAAAACTAGAAAACGTAGAAACGTTGAATTGAGATTCCAACAAATTGTATAATCCATATCACTAGATCCTGTCTAATCCATCTTAAGTACGGACGAAACTGTTCATATCTGTGACGAACTGGATAAACTTCTGTAAAGAAACAGACGAGACAATGTGTTATTTTTTTTGATTACGATTTTATATAGAAGAAAGTCAATTACCTATATTCCTTTAACACATTGAGCGGGGATAACCCGGCTCGAGACATCTCGCATCTACATTTTAATAGATCACAAGTTTTTTTAAAATGGCAAATTTACATTAATTCTCGTGGCTGCACAAAGCTTTTATCGCGATTTCGGGTCCGTGAGGACTTTCATCAGAAAGCTTAGCAATTGTTGAAAGCAAAACCGAACTATTTAAGAGCAGGTTCTCACAAAACGTGAGATAACTACTGTTGTAAGTCTCGCTTTTCTGTGTTCTGCAAACAATTGCACACGAAAATACAATTCACCTTTACTACTGCTACAAAGACTCCACATTCAGGGCCATCTATAGACTTCTGAAGCGTTAAGAAGGCGACAACCAGGAACCAGCAGCCCTCTTATCTTGTTTTCCGATTATTATCAAAGAAAGAACCAACAGACTCGATAATTTTATGATTATTTCTTAAAATTAATTTACAAATATTTTCTTTTTTTAAAAAAAAGTTTTTTTTTCTTTTAAAAAAAGTTTTTTTTTGATCGTTGTAAAAACACATACATACGTCGCTTGGGGCCTGAGGATGGTGAAATATTGCTTACCAAACCTGCAGTCAACTCTGCTTGCAACTAAATTTCTTTTCGACTTCTTTTTGCTCACAAATCTGACAATGGACCAACTGTAATTTTGTGAGATTTTTTATAGAGGCCGGGGCACACTGAAGCTATTTTTGTTACGCTGCGCTTTTCTTAACTAACGGTTGTTTAAAAACAGAGGAAACTGCACAAGTGTTGTGTTCCGAGAATTTTTAAATCCGCACGTTTAGCATTATTTATAAAACGGTGTGTTTTATGATTATTCATAGAAAAACCACACATATCAAAATGTGCGATTTTCAAAAAGCAATAATTATTTCTAACGTAAAAAATGTCCGTCGCAACTTCTAAGCAAATACGAGTGGCAACGTTTGAAATTGTAAAATTATATTAATTGGAAGCTAATGTGAACAATGTTTTTACAAATGTAAACTAACAACATTTTAAATTTTTTACGTTGTAGTATTTTTTAAGGTAACGGGTTTTCCAATAGGGACATAACTATTTCGTATCTCTGTGTCAACGCACCCTTAAACATTTGTAAGGATCTTTCAGTGTCAAAACGTTATTCGAAGTCAACGTTTTCATCACGGTAAAATTCACTTACGAGTAACGTTTAGAAATAATTAAAAATTACTTTCAAAACTCTGAGTCGGTGGTCGCAAATTTAAGAGCGCTTACTCCAATTTTCGGCCGTAATAATCATCCCATCCGACAGGATGAGCGATGAAGATCATTTCTGGCTGAGTGGATTTGTCAATAAATAAAATATGCATCAATGGACAGAAACAAACCCACATGTGCTTCAAGAGACACAATTGTATCCGCAAAAAATTACTGTGTGGTTTTCATGCGGGAGGTGTGATAAGGACGTATTTTTCCGTCGATGAAATCAATCGTCATGTTGCTGCCAATGGAGAGCGCTATCGTGCCACGTTAGAAATTTTTTTTGACCAGAATTAACATCGCCGATATGTGGTTTCATTAAGACGGTACCAATAGACATGGGGCTACATCAAATCATTGATTTATGCCAACAATTTTAGACCAGCTCAGAGACAACATCCAACGCGAAATTGCCAACGTTCCGGTCGAGATGTGTGCAAAAGTGGTGGAAAATTGGGGCCAAAGAATAGATTGCTGTACACGGGCTAGTGGTGGTCATACGACCGAAATTGAATTTCATTCTTAAAATGTAACATTTGCGCTACACTTGGAAATTTTTTTAATCTATATCTTAAATATTCCGTGTTTTATTAATATATAAAATTGTTATGTCCTTAATGGAAAACCCTATATGTGGCAGGGCATAGAGAAAGGGACCTAAGCGTAAAAAAATCAATTTTCATTTTTTTTCTTTTTTTTTGACAACATCTGAGCATCGAATGAGACCGATCCCATGCCCCAAAAGTGTTCGCTCCCAGAGATATGCGCGTTTTATGAAGTTGAAGTCGACGATTCTAAGCGCAAATAGAAAGTATTTTTATTTATTCCGACAATAAAGAATACTAGACATTACGAAGGCTTGCAACAATAGCTTCTAAGCAAGAATTGGTAGCTCAAAGTCTTATTTTAAAGATCTCGAAGGGTGAGATTTTTTCGCCCATTTACAATTCCAAATAGCTTTTGATATCATCATGTAAAATTCCTCCTATGCTCATTTCACCCTAGCTTAGTTCTTTTGGCCGCTACATGCTGTCAACAGATTCACGGGCGGGCGAATATGGCTAGATCGTCTTAGAATTTTACGACAATCACTATTAGTGGAGTTTTGAGTCAATCCGCATGGATTGAGCCATTCCTACAGAAAATGTCAATTCTTAAAAATATTCAAAAATATACGAGTATTGTTGTAGCCGTTTTAATACACGAAGAAAAAAAGTATGGTTGGAATAACAATATTCGAAGAGCATCATACTATTGTTGGGTATATGGTTATAGTACAACAATATTCTGATCCTCTCAACAATAGTAAGATTCAAATACAACCATACTATGATCCTTACAACCATACTATAATCCTCACAACCATACTATGATCCTCACAACCATACTATGATCCTCACAACCATACTATGATCCTTACGACAATAGTATGATTCACACAAAACCATACTATGATTACCAGAACCAAAACACTCAACCATACTATGGTCATCACAATTATATTATGATACTCACAACCGTACTATGTTTCACATACAACCATATTATGATTCACACGCAACCATGTTATGATCTCTACAACCATAGTATGATCACACACAATTATACTATAATCCCCACTATTATTTATTAGAATTGGGTTATGTTGTCAACAATTGATTTGAACTATTAAAATTATCTAAAAATACATTATATTTAAAATAATAGGAGTGATTTATTTAACAGTAGAAAAAATCGGATTAAAGCCAAAGCAGTTTGTTTAAAAAATTTTAATTTCCATATAAATATCCTATTATTGCATTAGATCCGTTACAATAACATTGTTCAAAAACGCATATTTAAATAAAGAAAAATTGCAATCATACAGTATGATTGCCGTTATTATATTATTGCTAACAATAAATCTAAAAAACAATACTTTTGTCGCTTCAACCATATTTATATTGTTGCTACAAACATATTTTCATTTTTAAATTTGACAAAAATACTATTGTTACATTTCAACAATATTCACATTGCGGCTATCATTGTCAAAATTAAATTTAGTAAACAATACCACGGTTGCGACGAACAAACTTTTATTGCGGAGAACATATTATTATTGCCGCGACCATATAGTAACCATGTTTTTTCTCTGCAGATAGGTATTTTAATAGGTTAACACTTGAAAGTTATCCAGTAACGGATATAAGAACGTCTCTTATCAGAAAAATGCATATCAGAAAGTTATGCGCGGCACAGTGTTTTTTTACTTCATTTTAATACGAAAAATAAAAAAAAATCGTTTATTAGAGAAAACTAATAAAATAACTGTTTGTCAAGCGAAACATATAACAAGTTCATTTGCAAATATAGTTGCTTTAAACAAATGTTCATTATGTATTCCACGCGACACTCACACCAAAGCTTTTTATCGTTGTCACTATTTTGTAAAATTTAATAAAAATATTCACGTTTTTCATTCGATTTGTTTTCTTTTGTTAAAACAATTTTAAGTTTGCCAATAAGATTGATATTACAAAGAATTGTCTTTTAGAAAAAAGATATGTATGTACCGCATCACTAATAAGTTTAAAAATAATGTTCGTCCATATTTTGAGTAACCTTCTTTGTAGCTGTTTTGGACTAATGAAGCAGACATATTCCGAGCTGACGATTTGGGAAAACTTCAACCGAGTTAAAAGTGTCGAATCGTCGCCAAATGTTATAAAACGTATTAATGGAAGAAACAAACAGACAGGCAACTGCTCCGAATAAAAATCCCCACTTAATGATTTTATGAACCTAGAAACCCTATAAGACAATCCTGGATGAATTTCAGAAGTCATATATTCAGAGAGCAGATGGCTCATGGACAACTAATTGTCAGGATACCCTAGAGGTCCTGATGGAACCACACTTTCCAGGCTGGCGAACACCCGACTCTCAGTATGTAAAGAAATTGCGTTATTTGTGCAACCATGTTTGAATTGTGGTAAATTTCATCAAGATTAGGTGTACTATGAGGCTACTGGAGCTAAAGGCTTAACATATGTACGAGTGCTGCTTTATATATTTCTGGCCTGATAATGAAAATGAGAATATTTATCATCAAAAATGTTTTTATTGTTTTTCAACGTATTCTCCAGCATGATTTATACACTTTTGCATGATTTATACGCTCAAACCAATTGTCGAAGCACCTTTTCCACTCCGATTGAGACACCTCCAAAACATGGTTTTTGAACGCATCAACAGCATCTTCTGAATAAAATATTATTTGTAATTATTTTTCTGGATAGTTAGTTGCAAAGTTTTAAGTAGCATGTAAAAAGATATTTTGTCATTAGCGATGGTGAAGAACATTAGATCCTTTAACCATTTTATTCAGAAATACTGTTATTAAAATCTTGCCTTTTCAATTTTTATTTTCCAAAGCATTTTTAGTTGTCTGACTTAGAGGAATTGAAAGTACGGATTTTAATTCTTGCAATTGCGTCAGCATTAAACAAATTTATATTTAGCCGACAAAAAACATCGAAATCCATTTTTTATAGCTCAGAAGCACTTGTCAAGTCTTCCGGTACAGTTATGTAGTGTCTCGTTGCTTTCTACAAGTATACTGGAGAATGCTGTTGAATAATTATTTGTAGGACATCTCTCTCACAGTTTAAAAAATTCACTTAATTCATGAACCGGTTTGACCCGAAGCATAGACTCTTCGGCCAGGGACAGTTACCTCAACAATATGAGTTTTTGTTTGTTCAATTTTTTGTCGTGGAAGCAGCACTTCCCGGAATGCCTGCTCCGAATATTACTGGTCCGAGCCGGGATCGAACAAAACTCCGGACCTTGAATCTGCTCGGTTTGTCAGAACCGTATACACCATCGTGCTACGTCTGTAAGGTGTAATCGTTGCCTGGAGTGAGTGTATTTCAGGAGTTGTTCATTTCTGAACCACATCAGGGAGTATAGCTAAACGGTCTTTGTTGCGTCGTGCTGTATCAACGAACTTAGCAGTGGGTCTCTGGATTTGGAGTCATCATCGCCGTCTACATTTTCGTCGTCGTCAACGTCATCATCATCCAACTATGAGACTCCCACGCAGTCTCCCTCGCAACAGCATCTTACACCACAGATTGCTGTTGTCACTTCTGACAGTGCACCAATTTTGCAATTTAGTTGCAATGGCCTACGCAACCAAATCAGTGAGGTTATAGAATTTATGAGTCGGAGAAACATCATGGTCGCTGCGATTTAAGAAACTAAGCTGACTGCTACCTGCAGCCTGCACAGTTTTGAAGGATACGACGTGCTACTTAAGGATCGCTCCAGAAGGGCATGTGGGGGACTTGTTTTCCTGTAATACCATTATGTGCAGTACAGACATTTTTGATGATTTTTTGATTTACATGGAATGTATAGCAGTCAAGTCTGGAACTGCCGAGATAGAGCTGTAAAACGTATACATCTCGCAGTTACCATCCTGGTAACTTTTTGCCTGACACCAGGCAACCCTTCATATCACTAGAATCGGATCACCATCCCATAACTAGACTATCCGACTTTACAACCTCTGAACGCAGTACGTATCTCAATCAATCCCTGCTGGTCTAATACTGGAAGTACTACCAAATTCCCCAGCAAAGTCAGCGGGACTCGCAGACGAGCATGATGACATTCGTCGTTCCAACCCTACTGACCCTAGAATTAGGAATCTCAACTCTGAGATAAGTAGGTTGGACAACAAATGGCTTGATCACTTGAAGCAGTGCAACTTAGGTTCCGGAAAATTGTGGACAACGGTCAAACCGCTCTCCAACCATGGAAGAAAGGATGATCGGACAGCCGTCACGTTCGGTGATAGAACAGTGACAGATCCTAAGCAGTGCGCTTGTTATTTTAACCGCCATTTTATTGAGCTCCCAGAGAGTGATAAGGCTAAAAGGAGAGCATTGCGTCGTATCCGCGCTCTCCGAGTCAAATAGACACCACCAAAATTTACCGTTGGCGAAGTTGCCCATGTGCAAAGACGCAGGGTATGGACGGAGTTTCAATGCTAATGTTGAATCTCTTGGATACCTCGGGATTAAAGTACATGACCAAAGTGGTCAATCTGTCGCTAGCCACTCACTTAGTTCCCGATGTCTGGAAAATGGGCAGAGTGGTACCACTACTGAAGCCAGACAAAGACGCAAGCACAGGAGAATCGTACACGCCGATCTCCTTTCCCAGTAGCATGGACGCTCGAGGCACTGCTCCTCCCCAGCCTTATCGAACACGTTCCCTGTGCTGATCATCAGCATGGGTTCCGCAATCAGCACAGCACAACAACTGCTGTACACGCCATCACCACACGTATAAGTCGCGGCCTTAGCCAGAACAATCCCAACAACAGGATTACAAAAGCCTTCGACACGGTCAATCATGCCACTTTGTTCGAGGACATTGCACAAACGTCTCCTTCGCCCAGTTTGAAACGTTGGGTCGTAAACTATATACCCTATATACATATTGTTTACGACAGTCATATGTAGAATTTAGAGACAGGAAGTCGACAGTTAAACAAGAAGTTCCCCATGTGGAGAGATATTACCGGCTCTGTTAAACCTCTACCTCTCTAAAATTCCTACGCCACCAGGTGGCGTTGAAACTGTGACGTACGCTGATGATTGCACAATTATGGCTTCAGGACCCAAAGTGGATGACATATGCGAGAAAATAAACTATTACCTCACTGACTTAGCACGCTTTTTCACTGCGAGGAATATGAAAATATCCGCCTCCAAATCATCAGCCAAATTGTTTACATGGAGCGCAGAGGTGCGATTGTCACTCAATGTGAAAGTCGATGACGGCAACATTCCGACTACCAACTACCCCAAAATCCTTGGGGTCACATTGGACAGCCGTTTTCGATCCTCTGCTTATGCTACAGCTATCTATGATAAGCAGGAAGCCGACAAAAAAGCCTTGTTACAAAGCGTTAGAACTGCGAACTATGCAGCACCTGTATGTTCGGCGAACGTGAGTACGACGCAGTGGAAGAAAATGCAGACTTGCCAAAATCCCGCCCTCAGAACATCAACAGGGTGTCTTCTTTTGTGTTCTGAGGACCATCTACATGAGGAGACGAAGGTCCTTACCGTGCGCAGACACAACTTCCAGTTGTCTAAGCAAATCCTGCTACGATTTTTTCGCAGTAGGCATCCCAACCACCATCTCTTGGACATGATGCTTCCGCCCAGGCAGATCAGGTACGATCTTCATGATCTAGAGAGAGAGGTCCGGCGGTACAAGAGAGAACCTTTAAATCATCGAAACTATCAGGCAGGTCTGAACAAAATTCACGTTGATGAAGCCGCAACAGCAGTATCTAGCTACAGTATGAATGTAGGGGAATGTCCCTTATCTTCACCAGAGTAGAAGGTACTACCTCGGCAGACGCTCGTTGTTCTGGCTCAGTTGAGATCTGGATGATGCAGCCGTCTCAATTCTTATTGTGCACGAATTGATGCTAACGTTCCGGATGTTTGTCCCGCCTGCCATCAGAGACCACATAACGTGCTGTCCGACCAAGCCCACTCAGCTAACCCCTAGGTCTCTGTGGACGCATCCAGTACAAATGGCGCGTTTCCTCTACCTAAATATCGACACAGATTACCTATAGATGAACAGGACTTCCAAATAAAATACATTTTTGTTACAACAACAACAACACTTATTTGATCATTTTTAGATGAGTATCTGTTTTGACTTTCTGCGGACTTTATGATCTTGTATATTTCAGACTGATGGATTATTTGCTTTAAAATGTTGTACGAGTATTAGGCCGCTTGTAATTCATCCTTTGCAAAATATAACTTCAGCGTAAATATAATATTATAATATAAATATATATAATATAGTATACATATAATATTGCAGACAGCTGTTTCCGGGTCATCATCTAGAAGTATCCGAATTACTTTATCAATATGCACACACAGAGAACAGATTTGTTGCCACTACCGAAATTTGTGCTAACCGAATGTTGGTGGTTGCACGTACTATCCATGCACTATCGTTACAACCGAATTTTGATTGGGAAGACATCAATTATGAGTAGAGAGAACTGCATTTTCGGTGGAAGAAAACAATTATCGGTAATCTTAACAGACCAAGATGATTATTGGAACTAAATTTGTACATCTTTGATTGTTGTTATGGATTGTTGGTTAAAGTACTTGTTGAAAAAATTTAATATTTTTTCGGTCTGCAATGGGTCAACTGGTCAGTAAAATAAATACGTCTTTAGATCGATGTTTTGATAAGCATTGCAATTAAGACATCTAACAGTATAAGTATTTATAGTCAAGCTTTGCGTGGCCGTACCTTGGGGAAAACCCAACAAAATTGCTTATTGTTATGAATATTAACGTGTTCTATCTATTTATAACGAAAATTCTAATCTAAGTCTAAGTAATGTCGCTAAATAACTGTTGAGCCTGTTTCTATATTCTGGAAAATATTTTTTTTATTTATGTTTTAATTAAAGTTAGTTTATTTATGTGGCATTATCGTTTGGAAGCAATAACCGTTTAACACAAGAAATTTCAACTGTCTGCCCACTTGTTTTTGTACATTTTTTGGCGGTTTTAAATATGTTTTCGTCGTAAAAAAACTTTTTGTTGTGTCTAAAATCTATAAAATATTTTAGGTTTTAAATATTGGTGTTGGAATAACTTATATTATGTTACAACAGCCAATTGAAAAAGGTTTGGACACTACAAAGAACTAATCGGTTGTCACCCAAATTCAAGCGAATTATTGTAGTTCCGACCGATTTCCAAATGATATTTTTTATGTGAGCACCCTTACTCGGTTGTTAGAAATCACTTGTTGCCATCCCAATAATTGGCAAGAACATACGAGTGCAAAAGTCTACAAAAAATGTTTAGTTGCCACAACTATCAGTGGCATTCCACGGGCCTTACCTATTTATTGACGATGTGTAAACATAACGATCTCCGTATTGCAAGTCGGAGCAAACAATCCTGTATGCCATATTAATAAGATGGAACTGAAACCACAGTCTCGCTTCAGACCGCTGAGCTTGGATGCAATAAAAACAAGACAATGAATTATTTTATTTAAGCATTTATTTGGTTAATTATATATGCGTGGCTAGCATTACATTTAATTTGTTTTTTTAAATGTTTGTGTATGTTTTTTTTTCATTTCTTATATCATTTCGAATATAATTAATAGTACATCTAATAAAAATGTAATATTTTATCAGTTTCATTTATTACGGTAAGATATTAATAATTATAATGTTTGGTTTTTGTATTTATTATTTTTTGAGTTTAGTTCGTATTTAATTTAAATGTGCCTGCAAGAAGAATATCAAGTCAATCATTAAGCCCACACGGCCCCGATTGATCCTGTCATGTAAGTGTGAATGCAGAATAAAAGTAGGAGTCTTTTATCGGCTTTTGTAGAAGCAAATTTTAAAACATTTCTTTGTATTTGTTGTTTGGTAAAAAAAGAAAACAGTACTAATGTTAAAAACACTCATTTTGTTTATTACTATAATTTCTATCTGAATTGCAAATCTGTGAAGTCTTCATTATGAACTTGATTTATTTTTACGCTTGCACGCTCGAGCACGTACGTACCAATTATGAAAGCTACAAATGATGTAAGTGAAAAGTGTCGAACTGTGTAAAAAATAATGATGCTGGCGGCGTTACACTTGTTACACTTTCCGTTAAGCGAAACAATTGATTGAAGCAACTAATAAATCGGTTGTCTCCTCGAAGCCATTTTGGAATGGAAAATTACTCGTACGTTAAACATCTAAGATATAGTACATGCACCATATGGAGGCAAATGAAACAGTTCAGCTCCGAGATAATTCTCGAGATAATTTGGTTTTTCTTAAAATTGTGAATTACGAATACTACGAATAAAAAGATAGATGGTACGAGCCTATCTGTCGGTCTGTCTGTCGGCATGTAGCGTGTGTGGTGTGTTGCGAATACTTTGCAAATATTCCGCATCCGCACGATTGCAATTGCAAGTCCTCTTCTTCTGTGCATATTTTATGTAGTCCAAAGTTTGATAAGTGTGATAGGAGTATTGAATACAAAATCTCTCAATACATTGAATGCACTTCAATGTGTCCGATGATGATGGCACTGTGTGTATGTGAGCTCCCAGCTTGGTTGGGAACATTTGCAGCACCGGATTCCAGCAGAGCCAACCTGTATAGCTATTAGAAAAACGATCCGGCATTAAAATGTCATTCCTAGTTTTTGAATTCTGAAATGGGAGACAAGAATTAATCCAGCATTACTTGATGTGCGATGCATATCATTGGGTAGACTTATCGTCTATCGAATGGTTTCTATGGTAAATGAGTATACTCTACATATGATCTTCAAATCTAGTTGCTAACGTAACTAAGGGCGTTTGTTGAAATTTAAGTCTAAAGTAGAGGGGTGAAGTGAGGGTTTGGAGATTATCTAATACAAATGAACACGATAGGGAATAGTTCGATAATAAATTAGCTAGAATTGTCCGAATAGTATAAAAGAACCCAAATTACGAAATCAAAGAGAATGCCTATTGTCTGCTCTATTAAAACTTAAAATAATCGACAACTAATTTTATAAGTAGTTAAACATTTTGGCATTTCCCTACGAAGATTTCAACTAATGGCGTGGCTAACGTATGGTTTTATAGGCCGTACACCGGCATTTACCGCCGATTTACCAAAGTGACGCATTTGGACTGACAATTGGTCCTACTAATCGATTATAGAATACGATAATTCTTGCTGACTACGCATGTAAATAACTGGCTTACTAACTAACGCGGATGCACCATAGTGACAAGTTCAACTGAACGCTGAGACATGAAATGGCACATATTGCAGGTTACTGATTGGTAAGTATCAAGTGTATGAATGAGATGGCTAGTGATGGTCTGGTGAATGTTATACGTAAATACGATAAGTTAGTAAAGGAAACCATCTTACCTAATAGTGTTTTTCAAAGTATAAAAACAAAAAGAAATTATTTGGAATCAAATAATCATCTAATGCTGCCGATATCCTTAGCGTTTGGCTTCGTCCTTTTTCGGCGCGGCGTCATCAGCTTCCCGCAGGGTTTGGGATGGGTGTTGTTCTTGTGGGTGATGGGGAGATGCGACATTTGCCGCCGAGACACTTGTGGTGGAGTCTTCCATGAGAGTGCTGGAGGCACAACTCGTAACACTGCCAGACATTTGCGAATTGCCAGCACTTGTCTGATACGTGGCCGTGGTGCCGGCCGAACTTGTAGTTGTGCTGATTTGATTTAGCGAATCGGCGGAAATGTCCTTGGGCAGTTGCTGGGTAAGTTGAAGGTCGAGTGATGTGGAACTGGCTCCGCTCGCGTTTAACGTTGTGGTAGTGACAACTCTTTTCGTCACGGTGGTATGTTCGTGTCCATCGACATCAGTTCTGATAGTGGTCGTCGTTGTTGTGCTCGTTAAGCCGTCGCCGATAGTTACGCCAAATCTAGAAATGATGTCGTCCATGTGTTGCATATCGGTAGATTCAAAGCTTTCCTCTCGTGTGGGTTGAGGTTTGTCCGCTTCGAGTGAGTCTATGTCGGATTTTGTAGCATCCTTAGAGATATCAAAACTGTCGTCGGCACTGCTGGATACCAAATCGAGACTCTTGTTCATTTCGAAGCTGTCGATGCTGCCTCTATCGGAATCAGCCTTGGATTTCGTTTCGCCTAGATGGGTGATATGTGAACTAGCCTGACCTTGTTCACACTCTTGAAGTTTTTGCTTGAGTATAGCCTCGATATCCGGTGATTGTTGACCTGTTATAACTTCGGTTTGAGTAACGGTTCGCGTAACTTTGGTAACAACCGCATTGTTAGGGTCGGCCGACTGTTCTCGATCACTGCCATTCGACTTATTTGACTCGTCGGAACGGGACAGGAGGGCGGCTTCTTCTTTGGCTTTAATTTCTATCAGATGGGCTTCGATGCAAGCATTCTCGAGTCCTTCGAATTCCTTAAGGCTGGAAACGGAGATGTCATCACCTTGCGCTGTGCCGCTGGCACTGTGGCGAACAAGGTAGCGTCTCTGGAAACTGCCATTGCTGGAATCGGTAGATCCTTGATGGGTACGATTGCGATTTTCCAATGAGATTGCCTGTTCTAGCGATTCAAATTCTTGTAGACTGTTCATAGAAATATCGTCATGTTCACCTCGGGAGTAATAGCGACGCGCAGCGAGTACATCGTATTCGGGAGTACTTGAGAACGAGTCTTTAAAGCTACTAATTCGGCTGCTGCCTACTTCAAATTCCCCGTCTTCTTCTTTTATGTCTTCTAACACGCCGCCGGTCAACTCGTACGGATATCGCAATTGGTTATCGGTAAGTTGCATTTCGACCCATCGTTTGTTGGTGGCTGCCATGTCAGTACCAGAATCGCTTTCTTCTTGTGTCTCGCTGCCGGTGCCGCCACTGCTTGCCGTCGGAGGACTTTCCTCGAATTCAAAATTCAAATCGTCGCGGAAGATTTGTGAACCTAACTTTGGATCGGCGGGAGCAGATTTTATAATAATTTTTTCCACTTCTTCGTCGTGCTTATTCTCATATTTTGTGGGGTTAATCCGTATACTTTTACCACCCAAATCATCTTCATTAGCTTCTTTGGCCACTTCTTCAATAATCACAAACTCGTCGGAGATGTCTGGTTGATCGACCATTTCGAAGGAGTCCGGCGAATCGGGTGCCTTGTTGTCGTCATAATCAGAATCACCGATTTCAGCCTTCTGTAAATCTGCCAGCTTTTGTTTATACTGTTCTTGGACCAATCTCTGGAAATTTTCCTCTTTCACGTCGGGCTCTTGATAAAGAGGTCTGTCATCAGTTGCTTTATGGAGTTCTTCCTGAGTTTTTACTTTGTAAAGAATTTTTTCCTCGAAAGTGTCCGTTTCTTCTTCTAAAATTGGAGACTTTTGCTGGATATCTTCGGTAACGGTGATGTCTGGGATATTTGAGTAGTCAAGCATGTTCTGCGATGGTCGTCGGTCTTCAATCATACACGCCTCCGCCTCTAGCTCTTCTGTCACACTGTCTTCTACAATGACTTCTGCTACCAGCTGTGATGGTGTGAAGGGTCGTTTTTCAGTTTCAAAGCTATGGTCCATTTCTGCAGCTGCTTGTTTCTTTTTCTTTGATTTCCGATCCGAGGGCGAGCGAAACTGGCGGGCGTATTCCGTTTCGTAAGGATCCGTATCGGACTCACTCTCTGATTCCTTGCCTTCACTAGCAGCTGCTGCACCTTCTTTGTCCGGAATGGGTTTCTTCTCATCGCCACATGCAGCTGTACTCTCAGAGCGCTTGTGTCCACATTTAGACTGTATTTCGTCGGGCGGTGTATTGCCGCCAGATTCCTGTGGCGATTGATCTTTGCTTCCATCCAAATCCAGCACAAATGTTGTTTCATCGGGAAATGAAGAAGCACCAAATCCCTCTATTCCTGCCAAAGATGAAGCACCAAAGGATCCGGCAATATCTTCCAAATTTTCCACAACCGTGTCAATGTTTGATGTACTTGACATACTAACTGAGAGGACACTACCATCGTCTAAACTGGACCCATATTTAGACTCATCAATAGATCGCCGTACATCTCCGTGATATAACAGAATATCTTCTGTATCCTTTATATCTTCACATTTACTTTCGTCTAAGGGATACGCTAAGCCCCATGCCTTTTCGGCTTCCTTCGCTTTGGCAAATTCCTCAACTTGAACACTTTCAATGCGTACCTCTTCTGGTTTTCCTTCTTCGGCCATCTTTGTTACAATTGAATCATCCGATTTCGGCTTAAATATCATTTCTTGAGATCGTTTCATCAAGGATTGTTGCTGCATTTTACTCTCCGTCATAGGATAATCTGCAGCTTCCAAATCCAAACTCTCTTCGCTATCGTCTTCATCAAGCAAGTCACGCAAATGTTCTATTTCCTCCGCTTCGTCTGTGGATGAAGCTACAAGGGTCTCGGACAACTCTGAACAATCAATACTCATAAGATTGCCAGAAGTTTCCGAATGTGAATCAAAACTGCGCATGCTATCGTGAGAACTTATGGTTTTACCGGACAAACTGTCGAATGTGCTTGCAGCACTCATGTACTCGGTTGTCTCCCTATAGGTTGATGTACCTTCTAGTGCCGTATTATATTCGGATGTGCCTTGTGTGTTTAGATTTTCAACGTCTGACGATAATGGACGACTGTCGCTCCTTTCGAAGCTCTTGTAATAGCTTTCGCTAGAACTAGATTGGTCGACTTCGGGCACAGACCAACGATTCTGTGATGTATCGACATTGTCGGGTTTTACACGATGCACGACATCTTCGAAAGGTTTCATTGTACGTTCGGAAGAGATTTCCTCGAAGAAACTTATCGGCTCGGCGACTGATTCAATCGCTTCATCTCCTTCAGTCACCACTTCGGCCTTTTCGAACTTTTCCTGATAGTAATCTTCCATGGAGCTGAATTCCTCTGCCGTTTCGTTCGAAACAAATCCCAATGACGCATGTTCTTTCTTCGGCACGTTCTCCTCCTCGAAGTCGGCGGTTCCACTTGATACGAAGCCAAGCGACGCTTGATCATCTCTGCCAACTTCCGCTTTATTATCTTCATAATCGGTCTGGGCGTAATGTAACATAGCAGCTGCCCGGTCTAAGCTCTCTGTAACACTACTATCGAAGAGACCTTCAATAAGATTTTGTTGTTGCTGCTGTACAGTTTCTGGTACGCCTATAAATGATGAAATATCATGAGTTTCCACTAATTCTAGACTTTCTTCTATTATTTTCCCGGTTTTCATGTCCAGCTCAGCGACGTCCACAACACCGCCACTTGTAAGAGTTTGAGAAAATGAACGAAACTCAAACTCCGATGGAGACTCTTTGATGGTTTTTCCATCCTTCAGCACAAATTTCAGTTCATTTTTTGCAGCCTCAAGCGATTCTTGCACTTCATCGAGGGTTTTTGCCACCATTTCTTCGGTGACTGTTTCTTTGGTTAGGATAGTATGAACTTGCTCTTGGGGAGAGTGCTCAACTTTGTTCTTTCCTGGCGGGGGAATTTCTTTTTCCGTCGTCTCCCATTCACTTTTTTCCAAGGGTAAATCTAGTTCACTAGGTCTCTCCACATCAGCGTCCACTAATTCCAATGAAATTTCGCGGATTGAGTCGTCCTCTTCAGTGGAGGGAACAACTTCTATTGCCGCCGAACTGGTCGATGTTACAGTAGATATTGTAATACTTTGATCGGTACCAGTTTTGCTCACTGCTGCATCTTGTATGGGTGCAGCAGTAGTCGTTAGCGTTAGTGCAGACGTAATCGGTGGAGCTGCTGTGGTGGATTCAACATTTTCTTTTACAACTACATCTTCTTCCAGTAAATCGTTTCGCGTTTCCGAGCTCTGACGCCGTATTCTATTGGCACTCTCCGGTTCTGTAGGCTTAATTGTAACGTACTCTTTGAATACGTCATTATCTTCCTCAGAATCGACAGAGAACTCTTTCATTAATGAAATATCTGTAGCTTCGATGAGATCGATATTTATGCCCGCCAAAGCTTCTTCAGAGTCATCATCGCCAACACTCAGTTTAGTAGGTGTGGTCTTTGTTATGATGTTGCGACTGGATTCCCCGATGTAGAAACTAGTTTTACGTTCACCACCGACAATATTGCCATCTATGGGTAAATCACTGCTGGGTTCCATAGACTCCGTCGCTGGGTCATCGGAAATGGTTGTTGTTGTTCCAGTAGGTGTGAGAGGATTGTCATGATGCTGCGATCGAACTGACATATCAACTGAAGTTTCATCTGTGTGTGATGCTTCCTCGGTGAAATCGAAGCTGCGCAAACTCACACTATCAGTTTGTTGCAAGGGCAGTGGTGTTTGCTGTTGGGATGGATCATCTAGGATTGTAAGATTTTTATATGACTCCGACGATTTCATTTGAGAACGGGGCTTTGGAACTGGTGCAGATGATGTATCTAAATCACTGGAAACCTCAGCCTCTTCTGTATCGTCACGCAGTACTAGCTGAACTTCGTCTTTGTCCGGTGAAGACGCCTTAACAGAACGAGGTTTTGGTTTAGGTACATCGTCCGTACTTTCACATACGGTACTTGTACTAGATGTCTCTATCGTCGTCGTTGTTGCAGATGTTGGGACGGGTGTGATTTCTGTGGATTGCAAAAATTCACCACCTGTTTCTACAAAAAATAATGATTGTGAGAACAAAAGAAAAAGCATCGTAAACAAAGTGTCGTAGTGAAGTGAAAAAAGTTGTAGAAAGAGGGTAAGAAGAACTAAATAACAAATAATATCGATAGAGAAAGGACAGCAGTTAAAACGGATATACATGGTCGGGAGCGTTCACACACAAAGATTTATCATTCGTTTAGACTCGAGCAATGATGAGAAATTTGTCTTTAAGGCAAAGTTGGATGATTTTAGTTTAGTCTTAACGAGTCTAATCGCACTACAAATCGTAGCGTGTGAACACCCCTACAGTTAGGTAGGATACGAATACAAGTCAAAACCAGAACATTACATTATGCATAACAAGGTTAAAATATGTTTATATGTGTATGTAAGTCTGAACGCATGTATGTATGTTGAAATGGACGTGGTTACATGTGTTCGATATTCCTCAAAGAAGGATATACAGTGAGTGCAAAAATGTGGTACCCAAATATTGTTCGCAGACCGATTGACGTAAAGTCGGACCCTGTAGGTCGACAAGCTCGTAATAAGCGGTTATTCTAAATGCTCAATTTTTGAAAATCAGAGTTTATTCTGTCAAAAATTGATAGGTTCAAAATTCTAGTTAAAAATGCCGGTCAATCGGCGGGGACCCTTCGAACAGACTTCTAAACTTTTTGCTAATAACACTTATAAAGGCGGTCACAGTGCATGTTGAAATAATTGAAAAAAAAACGTTTAACCAATATATGAAGGGGTTTTTCTTTGCCTACAATTCTATAACATGAACTTGATGTAAGTTTTTAACATAAATTTAAATGGGTTTTGGAAAACCGGCAATGAAGAAAAACCTTCAGTGTGTGTGTGTTTCATTGCTACAACGGTTTTTACTATGCCCTTTTTTTATTCTTTGAATAACAACCAGCGAATGTCTCCTTTGTATGTGGTGAACTGTTGTTATAACATACAAGTCAAGCGAGTGCTCCAAACGAACACTCTGGCATCAGAATTGAAGTCACTGGAGAATTACGCCACATTAACATTCTTACGCTGCTGCATGGGGGAAATGACAGAGTTGACAACCATGCTGTCACCCGAAAAGCCTCAGGGTCATCTTCTTACCCGATAGAGGAACTCCAAAGAACATCTTGGATCACTCAGCTGTCCCCTTTTTTTTTAGCAAAATTAAGGTGACGTAGATGTTGAGGATATCTTTGTGTGCAAAGAGCATCAAAGCTTAGGATTCTCAACTCCTGGTCTATTCATCGAAAGTGCCCATTAACAGCAATTACACTGGTAACCACGGTTTGGAAAGCAATGCCACAAATCATTGTTAATCGGTCTATTTACGTAAGGTCATTCTGTCGATCTTTGCGACGTTAGATTCTTTTCGCTTCATAACAGAAGGCATCATGGTTAATATAGCTACAAGTACAGAATGAGATTCAGCAATGAACGCTTACTTAAAACAAGGGCTAGTACGCTTTTTTTATTTACGTTAAGATGCCTTTTCACTGCACGATTTCGTGAAAATATACGGGCATAGAAACAGCTGCATTAACTACTACGAGGAGAGCTTGGTTCCTAACGTGAAAGGACGAGTTCACTGATAAGAGATACGTTGGGTCTATAAACAAAAAGCTGTTCTTAATAAGTTTTGAGATCACAGAAAATGTGTCCTTATTCTTTGAACGAATGATCCTCAACTCTTGTTACTCCCGGAAGAAGAAATATCTGCGGGACGTAGACGCAGTAAGTTTAAATAGCTCTCACGGCAAAGTACCCATGCACACCGATCTTACCAGTTTGCCTAGCTGATCAGTACATGCATATTTCTCACAAAAACCCCTTCAAGGAACAAGCAGGAATTTCTCTCAAATTAGTGTGCTATGTACTATATACAGTACCTAGGTCGCTCTAATAAAGACCGCTTAAAAATATTTTGAGGACCTGGCAGCCTATGGACATGAATGGCTCAGAGAAGAATTTTTTGACTGTGTCCTTGGTTTCCTCGGCTGAATCCAAATTTTCAAGATCCAATAAAAAAATACATTTGATCTCAATTACTGACTTATGCATCTGTTAAATGCAATGAAACGACAAAACACATACTTAGTAACCCTATTAATGTACGAACAGCAAGAATTCGCGATAAATTCGATTATATTAAATGGCGATTAATCGGTGATAATATAATTGAGATCGTCAAAATAATTGCGGAGCAATTTTAACATATTCTCATACATATGCAGAGCTTTTTGTATCTGTGTGTGTTTGCAAGTATATATGTGTATGTCTTATGCGTAGGTATGTGTAAGTGCGTATACATGATGAAAATACTGTCTGATAAATACGGATGCAAGCATGCTTATCATACAATCTGAACAATAATGTGAGATGTGACGCTGCAACATGCACATGCATATGTAAATAAGTATCATGTACGAGTATGTATCAATACATACACATCTATACGTAAGCATATCGTAAGTATGTTGGTGCGAACGAGTATATGAATGAAGGGCAAATACATAAGTCTACGCTAATGAAGAATCAATGAGAGAGAAATGACAAGAATGCAAGTAGAGCACAGCGTTAAGTTATCAAAATAAGTGGCATATACGAGTAGGAGGTCTGTGGCGACTGCGTAAACGTACGTATGTATGTATGTATGTTTGTATGTATGTATGACGTGTGTAGATAGATGTAAGTATGAAGATAGTCATTTATGAATAGGAATAGCGGATGTTGATTGGATGGAATACCTGCAACAATGTCTAGTATATCATTGTCCGGCGTATTTTGACCAATGTCAGCCAATGTATTGGTTGTGGGAGATAGACTATCGTCCCAACTTAATTTGGAAAAGTCGCCTTGCAAATTACTAATTTCATCATCTGCCACAACAGTTTCAAACTGCTCATCGAATTTGTCCGCCTCTACATCTAAATCCTCAACATTCGACGAGATCTTTTCAAATTTATGCTCAATTCGACGAGTTCTTATCGCGTTGCGTTCTTCTGTAGCATCACGTTGTTGCGTCGATTCTTCAATATTTCGCATGAAGCTACTCACTACTGGATGGGAAATTTTCGAAATATAATAATATAATTTTTGTTTTTATTGTCGTTTAATTAACGTATGTTTTTTTGTTTTTGCTTATTGTGGTAATTATTTGCGTATATACGTACATATGTATGTAAGAACTAATCTACAGCAGTTTTACCGTACGCAATCTAGCTTTATGGTAGTTGTAGTAAGTCTATAGTAAGTATGTAAATATGCTAACTTCAACCGTGTTACTAATACATTATTTCTTTTTTAACCGTAAATCGAATGTATTTACTCATTTTGAACAATAAATTCGTCGCAGGCGGGGTATGCCATAAATATCTAAATTCAAATGGTCGAAACAAAATATTAGATCACAGCAGACGGGCCCGAAATATATAACATATAAAATGATTCAACAAAGTTACAATAGAGTTCGACAAACAAAACTTTATACTCAAGTTTCACAAGAAGGTGGTGTCGTGGTTCAAATAAAAAAAGGCAAAACTATTTTTTACCAAAAGAGATTTCCCGGCTAAGTGTGCATTGATGTTTCATTTGACCGCGAGTAACAATTCCGTACGACGAGAAAAGTTAATCACCAAATGTTAATAACCTTGATGGAAATTCTGTTCAAAATACCATTAGATGATAGGTTCGCTAATATAATGACAGCGATAACTAGATACTGGTACAAATTAAATAAAAATATATTTTCAAAGATAATACCAATAAAATAGAACCGAGAAATATCTAAAAGGGCATGAACTATGCAACGTTGAGCCTTAGAAAGCGTCGTATAGAGAATATTGGACGAATTAAAGTGATTTCAGAAAATATGACAGTGGGGCTTTCCCGGAACTCCATCAACCTCCCCCACCCCCCATTTATTCAAAATTGTCTAATTGTTGAGTATTATTATGGAAAATATGAAGTATGTCGTCTAGGAGAATGTATGAAAACTATTCACAATAAGGTATGGTTTACAGAAGAGGCTTACGTCTGTTAATCGCAGCACATTGAACGGAAATAATCCTGACTAGTTGTTCATTTTGAAGCAAATATATACTGATAATTATAATTGAGGAACAGTTTAAACAAGAAATTAAACCCGATCTATGTAGATGCATTTCGGAAAATATATGACGTAATCGGTTGCAAGCGTCTATCGGCCTTAAAGCGACTTTCCGTAGATCGGTTGGAGGTGGAAGACCAACGGAAAGTAAGCGTTTTAAAGGATCACTTTGTTTTGGTGTATCATTCCTCCTCCTTCCAGAGTGTCATTAATAGCATCATTTACCTCAAAAACATCCCGATTAGGGGTGTACCGTTTGTACGATGAGTTTATTTACGACTTTCGACATGACTCAGGAGTGTCAAAGTGCATATTACACGCGGATGACTCCTTGTTTGCTGCTCCTAACAATTGTTAACGAAAGGTAAACGTTTCGAGGCTTGAGAAATGAATCAGAAAAGTGCAAAAGAAATGTTTTATCTATGAGTAAGGTGTTAAAACTATTTTTAAATGGAAATGAAATTCTAGTAAAGAGTAGTTGTAAATATTTGGGTTCATCAGACTGGCGAAATTTAATGAACATGCGGCACACTTTTAAAAAAGTTTCTTTAAGGCCTGTTTTTCATGTGTTTATCCAATCTGTTTTAACATTTCCCATACGGTTGCCAGGGTGCTTGCTTGCAACTTGTAAGAGAAAGGTCCATCGGCGACAAGGCATTCACATTTATTGGAAAATACGCTTTTCATCTGTTGACAGATTATCTCAACATGATAACAATTTAATAACCGAGATTTTTAATACCCAGAAAAATTGTAGTTTGTCAGATATTGTTTACCTCGACCGATTGGTATTTTCAATGAAATCATTTTGGTGGATTCGGACTTCAGGTCTTCTATTACGCTTAAATTAATGGAGTAAGACTTGCAGAACATGAATATGACGTTCGAAAGGGAAAGAAATCCACAGCACTCGCTCAACACATAAAAGAAAGTGGGTAAGAAGCCAACTTTCAAGGTGTAAAAATACTCGACTCAGGAAATATAGAGAACAAACGACACACATTAGAGAGTCTAAGAATACAACTATTCAGGTCTCAACAAACACAAAAGAAGACAAAGACAGTACATACAAAGCTACAAACTCCGTTGCAATACTTTGACGAGAAAAGTTCGTTTTAATTCTAGTATTAAGTTCCAACTGTGATTGAACTCTGTGATTATTTGTATAATAATACTTTCTAAAATAGTATAACTTATTTTAAGATGTTTAATTAATCGTAAGTTAAAATGCATTACTAGAACATAAGAACTATTATTAATTTGTGGAAACATTTTTCAATTTGTGTCAACAGGATTTTCAATAAATAATTTTCTCCTGAAGATGCTTAAAAAACCCGGCGAAACATCGAGAAACACAGGTGAAATAGATAAGTATTATTTACATCAAGCAAAAAATGACCACAACTAGCCCAAGAATACAAACTAACAAATGAAAGAATAATTAATTTGTTTTAGTTTCTAGCTAGTTTAAAGATTTAGTTTTCCCGAAGTTATACCTCTATCTGATTGTTCTTAAGCGTCACGAGAAAGTATAAGAAATAGAGTTCATAAACCAGATTATAGACAAACTAAAATATATAATGTTCTGTTCTCATATGGGGATGAAATTACAGTTTATGTTATTTTGTACAGAATTCAGTTCCAATTTGTATACAAATTTTAATACGAAAAGAGCTAAATTTCTATCTTAGTTTTAAATTTGCATTAAAATAATTCGCATTGCCCAGAAGATATAAATATTAATAATTGTATAGCTGAGGTTATATGAACTAAAAGTTTCAGTACACGATCCAACATTCGCTTATACTGATGGAATACTTGGAGTAGGTACATCGAATCGCAACCATACAGTTGGCAACTGTATTTGGTTGTAACAACCAATCTTTTCTCCGTGTGCCTTTTTTTCTATGCCATAGAGGGCATAGCAATAGAAAACGAAAATTAAGTTTTGAGGTGAGGTTAACACAAAACAGTTTACATATTCCTGCAGTTTGATCTGAGTACCTGACAACGTTGAACTAGAAATACTTCCCAATTGACCATAGGCATTGCTGTCGATCGATGGAAAGATTTTTTTCATTTGCAAATTTGGAAAACTACAGAAATGACTTACATATATCGAATCCACTTATTAATTTAAATATTTTCATATTAATTTTTATTAAATTAATAATAAACAAGACTCAATTAATAAATTCTGCACTAGCAACAAAAGCTATCGGCTAAGTATTCACTTATTTTAGAACATATGTCGTCATGATGTACAAAAATTAGGAAAAGTGTTATGGGTATTTAGCATGAAAATCGTAAGTACTTGCATTCTTAAAAAGCGTATACTTGAACTGAAGTTATAACTAGTGGACGCATGACTTGTCTATGAACTGAGAAAATATGTGCCTGAAAGTGACAGATCTACAGGAAATTCTGTAGTGTCCTTTATGGGATGTTCCATGAGGTGAAATTACTTTCCCCATTATTCCGTTTAGAAACAAATGCGGAACTTCTTTCAAAGAGCTGATCACGAAATAATTCGTATTCGAACTGGTCGGGACCCACTCTTTTAAAGCCGACTTCAACCGGCCTTTGTTTGTAGTTTTTGCATGACTTAGCGATTAATAACTTACTCCTCAAGTCATCGGCAATTGCGTGGTAGGAATACTCGCCGCTCAAAAATTGTTATTGGTTGTCGTATGACTCAAAGCCGATCTAGTGTGTCTATTGAAAGCACGGTAGCGGTGGCGCGAATGATCTAAGGATCCTTTAATTTTGGATAACCATGGCTTACGCCTATACGCTGTTTGGTATTGAATATAGACAATATCAGCCTAGGGGGAAGAAGGTTTCTGTTGAAGGGACTACAGGTAGATAGAAAAAAATTCCTCTTTTTTTTTTGAATATTTGCTTTAAATATCAAAATATGTTGTGCACAAACAGTAGTTAAAATGGTTACTGTTAGTTGGGACGCAATTAATAACTCTTGTGGCCCAAAAACGGCATCAAGGTAAAAACTGGCCATCAATATTCAACAAAGGCACATAGGTACTCAAAATAAAGCAAATTTTTCTATGCAGAAGGAACCTAACAACGGGACAATTTTTGCTCTTTAATTGAAAAGTGACGGCGTTTTTACTTGTGTTACTTATATATATAAACAGCTGAAATTGGCTTTATGAAGCAGTTGTTGGCGATTTTCAGGAGGCGATCTAGTTTCGTTTTAACAAAAAAGTTAACAGACAAATGGTTAAACAAAACAATTAACGCTTGAGCTGAATATTCGCTTTCACAAGGGCATCGGTAACTTGCAAAAAATGTGTCTAAAACGCTGTCAATACTTCCGTTAGATAGTTGTTTGTATTGCTAAAAACGCGATAAAAACGCAGTTACTCACAAAGAAAATCGGATTTTGGAAATAACTACGCCATTGCGAACACGTCTAAGAACGTTTACTGATAGTTGTCAAACATTAGTTTGACGAGTTGCCCGATTCAAAACATGTGTTATTTTTGAAAACACAGTTATTAAAAAAGTGGTATTTTTATAATAAACATATGTGACGCGCAAAATAGAAAGGGACCTAAGGATAAAAACCAGTTTTTTCAGGAGAGTCATTTTAAAGATTAGGTCCACTTCTATTTGCGCTTAGAATCGTCGACTTCACTTTCATAAAACGCGCATATCTATGGGAGGGAACACTTTTGGGGCATGGGATCGGTCACATTCGATGCTCAGATGTTGTCCACATCAAAAAAAGAGAAAAAAAGAAAATTGATTTTTTTAGCCTTAGGTCCCTTTCTCTATGCGCTGTCACATATGCTAAAAGGGATCACATTTGATTAACCCATTTTCTCTTCTTTGAAAATTTTAGCTGCATGCAATCTACGAAAAGAACCCCAAAAATCCCAAGCCGGTAGTTTTGTTGGTGGAAGTACCCCACTCAACTACGCGACCACTTGGAATGGCAGCAATTGAAGAGAAAATAAATCCATCAACAGCCATTGTGGTGGGAGACAACGGTGTTTCTTTAAATGGAACAGCGCAAGTGTTTAGACCACTAGAAAAAAAGTTCGAAGAATTTCTCTCGTTCGGTTTCTTAAATCTGTTAAACCCTGCACAAAAACTTGCATGGACACACACTTTACAACATTTTAATGCATATTTATACCTTTCTCTAATAATTTTGTAACTGTTAGTCTATTGGCATTTATGTTATTGGCAACCGCCTGCCAAGACTTCAATGAGTATTTGCTTGATCGAAACTAAAATATGCCCTTGGCTAGATCCACTTATAACTCCATTTCAGCTATTAGCAAATGAAATTGTTCAGAAGTTATTTTCCTACTTCTAAAACCACATAAAAAAGTAACTGCTCACAGATTCGTACCAAATAAAATAACAATAAATTTCTGCTTTTCATCCATTTAAAAACGTACCTCAAACGCAAATAGGCACTGAACAGCTGTTGCGTGTTACAATACTTATATATGACATATTTTAACCCAATTGCTATAACCACATTTTAAACATTGCTTAGTCAAAGCGAAATTGAAATTTAACGAAATGGGACCAAAGGGTCACTACTCATTCGAGTTACTGCCGCACCAGAAAGTCTTTTGCGATTTCACGCATGCCCGTTTAAAAGCCTCTAACAGAATTCAAGAGTGGTGTAGGGTGTCCAGTCGTCCATGCCCGACTGTGGTCTTTTAAAAAACGTTTACATTGAAAATATTTTTAAATGTTTTTTCTCTCAGTTAATCATTTTACTAAAGAAAAATTAAATTTAACGAATTATTTTTTTGTAAAAAGATTTTGAGAAAAATATTTTTCTAACGAGCCGTTAAAGCTCCTGTTAAAAGTAAAACAAGAAAACGGGCTTTCAAACATCTGATAAGTTAGATCTTCTCGTCTAGACTGAATCAAGAGATCCACAGACTGACTTGATCGTGTAAGGATTTTACAACGATAAATAATATACATATACACTTGAAAGGGTCGCAGATAAATATGCATTGTATTTCTATATGGTTCCAACGGAATGACAAACTCAGAGTACAGAAAAAAGCCATTAAACCCTAAAAAAAATTGTTTAATCATTTTTGCAAGTGATCGCATAAAACTGATAACTGATATCAATATAATATCGTGCAGTTTTTCGTAAAGTGAACGTATTTAAAAAACAAGGTGGTTGTGATAAATAATTAGCAAAATTTTTAATGTACTCGTAGAAGAAAAAAATGTTGTATAAAACAAAAATCCTATCCCGTCAATGCAACAAATGTGCAATTTTTAGACCAGTGTTGAAAATGTCAAAAAGGACAAGCGTAAGTTTTAAGTTGGTGATGAATTCACCAATATACAAGTGCTCCTCCCTACCGCGGTCGCTATCCTAAGTGTGCAGCCCTATTTATTGGGAGGACTAACTACCGTGAGATATATGAGAAGCGTTCAAAATCAATACTTTCGATGACGTTAACACAGGGAGCAGAAACTACCACGAGCAATGGACGCATTGTTCAAAATGAATACATTCGATTTCGTTAACAAATTAACAACATTTACCTTTTGCTTGAGATGTTTGGACGGTTACTTGGTTACCACGCATATCAGCACCACTCTGCGATGGTGTTTCTTGTGGTCCAATTGTTGTGGCATGCTGTTGCTGCTGATGCTGCTGTGACTGCTGTACTGAAATGGTTGGAGCGATTACCATGTGGTCATCGGAAGAACTGAAATTGTCGTCGAACGACTTTCCCGACATCGATTCAATGGTTGGTGATTTGACAACGTCCCCACCACCGACTACATCGCATGTTATGGCATAATTGTCGCTCTCAGAATTATATTCATGTCGGTTGTTGCCATCGCCCGCGGAAGTAGATGTTAAATCGATGACATTGGCAACATCGGCAACACCACCCCCACCAACATCGCGAGCTTCTTCGCTACGAGGATCACGTTCTTGCTGTTCATTTACAATGTGAATGCTTTCCTCAAGAACACGATCGACTAGAACAATGGCCTCACGGCGAACATTCTCCAATTGATTCGAGTGCACGGTTTTCACCACGTTCGAATCCGCATCGATAACAGATCCATTGCGTTCATCATCATCTCCATCATCATCATCATCATCGTCACTATGCGCCTCGCCAAAATTTTGATCGTCATCATCATTTCGATATGTATCGTTGATGGTATCGTACGTTATAGTGCCTGGAAAATAATCGCACATTTGTTGGGGTTTTATTGCGCGTTAACACAATTCTCATACAATATGTTAATATAAGAGTTAATTTTTTTAGTTCTTCAGTATGCCTTGGAACGCGTACATGTACATAGGTGGCGCTCTTTTCCAATAATAAGTGACAGTAAGGAGTTGTGCAATTTGAAATATAAGTGAAATATGCAATATTTGACTACCCCATCATTGATGTGTGTATGTATGTATGTAGGTATATAAGTATTTATGTAATTCCTTTAAACATAATTAATTCGTAAAAGCTTCTGTCTTGATTCGCGTGTGACAGGTTTCGTCACGTAAAAACAGATGTCATCATTAACAACAACAAAAACACCATGTTTTCTCGTTTAAATTACAAATAGTGAACCACGGCTAATGCACTAACTAGCTAATGTCAAAGTGACTGTAACAAATCTAATCTAAAAAACCTAGGGTTGCCAGATTTTAAATGCGAAAAATCTGAAAAAACCAGACCTTAAAACTTTTAGTTAAACAAAAAGCCCTTTTTATTGCTTAATATCAAGTTAGTGCCCTCATTTAATAGGTCCTAGGCTAACCAACTCGCATAACAACAAGCTAGATTCTAACTCTAAAGGTTTCAAAATGGCAACAGCGTTCAAGACACTAGTGGTGTTTTGTGTTAAGCCTCTCGATATAAGACTAAATAGCTAAACCTCAACAGTTAAATCAATTGTTAACAAAAATGGGAATCTGCCTGCCCTTACTTGCTTATAGCCGCTGATCTTGGTTACATTACATTTGCTGCTTGGGGTCTGATGATATTAATTTTTAATTTCCGTTGAATGTAATGAAAGCAAAACAGTTAAAATTTATAGACCAACGTTGCACACCAAAAATTCCCAATTTTTATCTTTCCTATTGAAAAAGTACTGCTGTACTTGATTCTTAAAAACAATTTCGAAAAATGAAAATTTCGAAAAATTAAAAAATTAATGTTGGCTCTTGGCACTTTTGGCAAACTGCACGAAATTGTATGAATTTGTCATATAAATCAATCTTTAACAATAATTTTTTGATTTTGAATGAATTGCTCTTTAGATAAAAGTTATTTTCAACCAATTCTTTTAAAAATCCGAAAACAACAATTATTTTTGATTTTTTTTATATCTCTTACGATTACAGTCGTTGAAAACTTTTATTAATAACTGTCAGCAATAAAATTCAGTTAGTGCTTTTTAGTTGTAAAGGTCGCAAATAAAATCTAGTAAAAACCTGCAGTCAATCGTGGCCGACTTTATTATACCCTACTCTTCTGGATGTTAAGAAAAGACAACTGAAAATAGGTTATTGGACCACCCTGGACTGTCATATTTAAATTGTGGGAACTTTTCATTATTTTTGGAAACATCGGATGAACATAGGTAGCTAAACTTAATCTGATCCGATTTACTCCAATTTTAACAGCGTCCGTTTGGATGTAATATTTGACTTTTAGAGCTAAAGAAATAAAATCGGATAAACATGTATGAGAGCTATATCTAAATCTGAACCGATAACATCCGTTCTTGATCCAAAAAACTTAATTTTGCAAAATTTCATGAGAATCGGACAACAATTGCGACCTGTAGTTTGATAACAAGCTTTAGAGGGACGGACAGGCAGACATCGTCAAAACGAAACAGGTGGTGCTTCTGAGCCTATCATATTAAAGGTGCGTCTTGCTCAAATATAATTGGTGGCTACACTCATGTGTCATGAATCTAACTTATGATACCCCTGTTCCATAGAGTGGTGCCAGGCATAATCGATCAGTTACTTGTATTTAGTCTTAAGTTAGTAAGTGACTTTTTTTTATAAAATTCAACAATAAGAGTCAGTCGATAACTTTCAAAGTCCTCAATAAAAATTTGCTTGCGGAATAATTCCCCTTTCAAAAGCAATAACAGCAAATGATGACAACAAATCAAAAAACTGAAAGTAAATAAAAATCATTCGGTGATTTTTATTTTTTAAAAGTCATTTGGATTTTTAGTTAGGACTTTTATAGATAAAAGTCATCGTCTAATACTTTAAATAAATGTCATTGACTGATTTTAATTTTGGACTTTTATAAATTAAATCACTGACTGACTTATATAGATATAAGTAATCAATAACTGTTATCGTAAGAGATATAAAATAAAAAAAAAAAATGTATGAAATACATAGTTGTACTTCATTCAGCTGTATGACATTTGCATAAAAGTAAAATTCCAATTGACTTTTACAAATTTAATTGTTATTTTCGGTCCCTGGTTAAGTCATTTGTTAACGAGCCTATTTTGATCACATCAATGGGAAAAGTAACGAAGTTCCGCACTCCTCAAAAAGTTATTTTTTTGTAGCCATTTTAGTACTTAGCCCGGATAAGTATCGAGTATCTAGACTAAGTACTAAAACGGCTACAATAAATATTTTTTGATACAGTTTTCTCAAGGATCGAGTACAGCAGTACTCTTCCTACAGACATGATACAATTTAACACGGTTCGTTAACAAATGATTTAACTAGACCGGTTTTGCTCTCCAATCTTAGTAATCGAGGCAAGACCTAAAACACCACTACTAATGACTGTTTTTTGATATATTTATTATAAAGAACTAGATTCAGTAAAGTTAATAGACAATTCTCATTAACTTAATTAAATAAATTATCTGTTTAGAAACTCTTGCACTTTATAATTTTAAAGACTATGCTTACTATATACGAGTAGGTAGGGAAGTCGATAGGAAATTGTAAAGAATACATAAACAATTTGTAAAAATCAATTGAAATTTTTAGACCACTGTGCAACGAGGCTAGCGGATTTCAGCAAAAACGCTAAAAAAAAAGGAGTTCCTAAGCGTTGTTGCCAAAGTGTTGCGAAAGGCTTTTCCTGCTGCTATAAACATAAACTCCGCTAAAGAAATTGGTTGTTGAATGTGGTTCATTGTATGAATTTGTTCTTTTTAATAAAAAAAAACGACGATACCCTACATACATACACATGGACATATTATGAGGGTTTCGTAACAAATTGCGTGAAGATGTGGATGATTGGTGATGATTGGATGTGACAAACAATGGATCTGTAATTAGTGTGAATTAATAAAAGTTATTATGTATGATGTGAACGATCGTACAGAACAGATCGCACGATAATTGTTATTGGAATATATACAGACATCGATAAGCAGATAACAAAAGAAAAACTTTAAATAGAACAATAAACCTATAGGCAAAACTCTCACGTACTTATAATATCATGATTTAAGAAAACATATACAAACATGTTTTTCACTTTGTACTCGTATGTGTTCTTCAAACTTCTATATTTCATTCACATTTTAAGGTGGCACCAAACCAAATTTTTTTTTAACATTGGTTTAATTCCAGCGATTTTCTAAATCTAAGCCCGAATTAAAAACAATTTTAATTGTTGTGGCTGAATTCGAATGTGTTCCACTATATCTATGGTGGAACACCACAACTCCTGGTCTGATGTGAGCCATTATAGTAATATAGATCCCTCAATAGTCCGTCGAGGAACAACGTGGGCAATCTATTAAATTATTGACCTATGTACGATTTAATTCTAACATTCACTGAGCGGGGCCCATTGTTTTAAGCTGGCCCGAACTAACTATGCATTCTTTAAAGAAGTTTTTAAATGCATTAGAGAATAATCTGAAACTAGGAGTGTCGCATGCATTCACTTGTTTACTTGTCTGATACCACCCCACACTTTTTAACTGCATCTACGTTACTAAGACCGTAGTCTGATGAAAGGAGAGAGATTGAAACTAAGAGAAGCAGAATTGTTCTTCGCTAGTTGAAGAGCTGAGTACAAATGAACAATCATTTCAAGTACGCCCGCTATGTTACAAAACTGAAATTCTTAAATACAACAACACACCTTGTTTGATTACCCCACACCATACTATGGTAAAGTGTATCATTTCTTTGTGCTGATATTTGTAATAGCTACAATGAAAGGCCATAGACCAACTTTTAAATCACTATCTTATTCTTGTAAGCGATATCTGCCCGTTCGTATGTCTGTCCACCTATCATTGCGATCAAAGTAAAGTTCGAAAACACGAATAAATCGGTCCATATTATGTGTGTGTGATCCAAAGATAATTTCCGACATCAGACTCTGGATCACCTAAGAATCTGCTCAAATTTCGCACAGCTGAGCAGCTAATACAGAGGTCAAGGACACAGGGGTCTCTCCCGATTTGAGGTCATAGGGATATTGCGCTAAATTGGTATAGAGCGTTGGAAGTGATTTATAATAAACGCAGATTTAATTGGATTATGTTAAAAGAAAGTCCAATACAAAGGTGCCCTCCGATTTTAAGTCCCCATAAAGTATATGTATATTATTGATCGTCGTAAGATTCGAAGACGTCCGCCCATCCATGTATTGAAAGCATGATAGCTGTTAAACGAGTTAAGCTAGGTACTTGAAATATTGCACGATAGTGGCTTAAAATATTTAGCTGTCTGGGATTGAAAATCGACCAAGAGGAAAAAAGTTTTCCTTTAAGGTACTAAAATGACATTTTACCAGAATTTCCTTAACTGTACGAGTATAGCGTATAAAACAGTCGGTCTATACGAATCCGCACAATTCGAGTTTTCCTAGGAAGACTTATCTGTGGCCGTTTGCACCGTGTTCCTGTGCCTGCTTTCTTGGGCTGACTTGTAAGCAATCTCTTTTTAAGTCGCCGAGTGATTTCTTCGATGACATTATCAACGTACCGATATGATCTTAGCCTCTTCATGAAGGCGATGCTGATGTGGACTTTTGACTGCTCTGCAACTTATTCCATTGCGCGTCACTGACGTTCATCGACCACACTGCCCCAAGTGCTGCCGCAAAGCGACTCGAGGACCTTGGTTGCAGGTAGCGGCTTACTGATTAAAGAGTAGTTTCTCGTTTGTTCCTTAATGGAATATTGAGTGTCTGTGTTTCTGCTGAGGAACCCTTGCTTGGCTTTACTTTATTTGTTTTTAATAGTGGCTATTATACGATAGAGTATTCATAAGCGTATTAAATATATCATTCCGTTTACAAACCTTTACAATGTCCTACGCAGTAAAATATGGATCTGTCTAAAATCATAGATAGGTCTAAGATATAAATGATTTTTTAGAGCTGATTTCTTCTGTTTGTCGTTTAAAAATACGATAACTTTCTAGGCCATCCACTTTTTCCACCCAAGAGTGGATGGTATACTAATGGATGCGCTGAAGAAAACCATTGTACAGAAATGGATCAAAATACAACAATTAACCGTTTGAAGGGCATAGATAGTCATGGAAAAGGGTGACCACATCGAGCTAAGGCATATGGATTTTGATTCTTTACACATTTAGTAACTTTAATCAATAAAAAATAATGGAAATGAACACTTCAATCGTCTAACTCGTATAAAACTTATTTGAACACAGTCCAGAGCTGGGTGTGGCTAAATCGGCTCAGAAGATTCTGTAGAAAAATTGATTAATCATCGCATATATTTGTAGAAAAAAATATGTTGTACTTAGAACCTTGCCTTTGGTTGGGTTGGCTTGCAATGGAAGGACCCATACCTTAGGGGTATGTACCTCCTCCTACAACACATCCCCTTTAAGTGCTCTTGGATTGTCACACTGGCCGAAAGAAGAAGTTAAGATTTTGCGAAAGATGGGCATAAGTAGAGAGAGTGCTCAATCGTTCCGATGTCTCCCTCGCACATGTTCGTGCGAGTACGGAAGAGAAGTGCCTTAAGTGGTGCTTAATTCAGTCTTAGTAACGTGCCTTTAAGCAAGGAGAATATTGCTTTTTTAATTCACTCATCATCCCATTAGGGTACTAACAGGCAACTCCTGTCAATTCAGCGAGCTGTGCACCACATTATTCTTGCACATTATTCACTGACCAATAGACACGACAGAGGATGTTTTAATATCTTTGCATAAATTTATATAAATGGTTTTTCAATAGGGACATAACAATTTCGTATCTTTATGACAACGCATCTTTAAATATTTTTAATGATCTTTCACTGTCAAAAAGTTAGTCGAAGTCTTCATTTTCATCTTGGTAAAGTTCACTTACGAGCTACTCGTACGTTTGGAATTCATAAAAAATTACTTCTGAAATTCTGAGTTTTTTATGGGCCCACATCAAGTTATTGGTCTATGCCAACAAGCCAACAACTTTAGACGAGCTCAGCGACAACACCCAAAACGAAACTGTCAAAGTTCCGGTCGAAATGTGTGGTGGAAATTTGGGTCCAAAGAAAGAAATTGATCGCTGTACACGGACTCGTGGTGGTCATATGACCGAAAACAAATTTCATTCTTAAAATGTAACACTTCTTGTTTTATTAATATATACAATTGTTATGTCCCTAATGGAAAACCCTGTATATGTATGTATATGTTCATCACCGTTGTAAACTTGTATTATAAGTACTTTCCCTCTTCATGATCGTCGTAAACTTATATTACTTTCCTTGCCGAGTATCTAACGATGGCGGCCAGGCAAAATGATTGAGGAACCTGAAAGTTTGCACAATGTTGGCATCGATGCTTTGCATTGTTAATGGCGTAATCGGCCCTGTGGGAAAGAATCTCTGAAAAAAGGATACAATTTTGGAATTTGCTCAATATATCTCCATTGTATATGGCGCAATTGACACCTTCAAAATAAGCATTGTTGAAGGGCCCTTGTGCACATTAACATATAATCAAAGTTAATGACAATTTGTTTCAGTTCGAAATATGTATTTTCTAGAGACATAATACATGGATCTAGGTACAGATCAGTACTTTAAAATATTAATATTTTTTCGGAAGAACTAATTGGGTTAGAACCCAGGGAGCCAGAAAACTGTCATTCTGCTGCAAACAAAGACACAAAATAAACTCGAATGAAAACAATTTTTATTGCGAATCAATGCACGAATTATTTGTAAGAAATTGGGGCTCGAACAAGAGCTGCCAAACGATCAAAAGTCGAACTATTCGATAGTACTAGTCAAAACTATCGATAGGGTCAGATATATTGTTAAAGATTTGGAAAGATTATTTATGATTTTTTTTATACAAAATCTATCTTTAAGAAGAAAAACAGTCTACAAATTCGCTTGATATATTTAAATAAATCTTAATTCAAGAATATAGTATAAAAAAACTAGTTAAAAAAGCTTAAGACAGACATAAAATCAATGAGATGGTCACGCCGCTATTGTATTAAGAAGAATCCGCGCCTATGTAAGTTGTTTTGGACTTTTTTTGTGACATTCTTCATTTGAGCGTATATTCTGTATAGCAGGGAATTTAAATCGAAATAGAAATATGTGTGGGGAAAGGTTGGACGACTATGATCAGACTTAAGTGCGATATGTAAGATGTCGGTTATAACGCACAATATAAAGTTTGAGCTTAATCGGATTTAATTTGTGACTTCTAGCGCGACAGAACCTCAACTCGGGAGGGACTACTGTACGTATGAGACTATTTGGAAATATGGACATGGTACAGATTTGGTACATGTACAGATTTGGTCTAATTTCATCAGGGTTACATGGTGTAGGGTATTTGATTATCATTTCGCGATATATAGATCTTTGTTCGGGGGAAATTATAAAACATGGACCTATAAGGTCAGTTTCACCAGATTTAATTATTTTAAGTATCGACCTAACAAAAGAGGCCCGCCGACTCAAAAATGTTTATACTCGTATTGTACTCAGTTTAAAGCCCTTATGTTTAACTTTAGCCTTTATAGTTTTCGAGACAAAGTATTACAACGTCTTCAACAAACTATTTTTTTATATTTTTTTCTGTGATTCAAGTTCTATTGGATGCATCGCTTATAGAAAATTGACAATTTTTGTGAACAAGTGCGTTAATTCATTATTGTTTGAATTTTATTTGCACAAATGCGCAGTGTCAAAACATATGAGGAAGTGATGACGTTTTTTACCGATACTATCGATATTGATGCCCAAAACAAACGATCGATACTATCGATAGTTTACAGCTCTAGCTCGAATTGAAGGACCGACATTACAGTTTTAAAATTTGTATGCTTTCAAAATCGCATATCTCTGGTCAAAATTGTAAAATCGGGAAAAGGGTTATACATAGAGTTGAAGCCTAAGCAGCCATCTAGAACTAGTACTGTTTAAAAACATTGATCATAACTACAACCAATGATACAATATTCAAAAAAACGTCCCTCTGTTTAATATAAAATGCCTTTCATAGTCTTTCAAACGACTTAAATTCGAGTCATGTCTACTAAAAGGTCGAATACGACACTCCACAGAGGATCGTAGTGTACTCTTTTGAATGTGGCTACATAGTTACTTGATGCATGAATCCTTGGCGGGGTACATTTCCTCACCAAGTACGACACTGTTTAGGCGCTTAATGGATATCGTCTACAATTGTTGCCAGCCACATAGTGTAAGTATTAAGTTATCGTACAGGGCCAATATATGATATGTGTATGTACTATGTGTGCGTGTGAAGATCGTGGATGACATTTGATTATGTGCTGCGCATGTGCTCATTCTAGTTGCTACGCGTCGAAAAGCGAGAACGGTACTACTAATAACGTGCAACAACGGAAAGCGAAAAAGCAAGAGACAACAAAAAAGGAAAGTAGGGGACAATGAAAGTAGGGGACAAAGTGATGTCAAACATGATAATGATCGAGTCTATGTTTGTTTGTTTGTGTGGATACGTACCTTGCCGTGTAACCGATTCGACGGATACAATCTGCGACTCGGGTAGACATTCCTGAATGGTTTCTGCAAAGTAAAAGGAGAGATTCAAAAACAGAATACGTTAGTTAACAACGGACCAAAAAGCGGCGGCGGCGAATAATTTTACGGGAGCACAAAGATATGAGCTATGAAAACAATTGCGATTAGCTACAGAACTGAATGGAAATAAAGGAATCGAATGAATTGTAATAGAGTACAATACAAAATACGGTTAAACTGTAAATATGATAATGTAAGAAATACTTCTTATCCAAAGACTTTTTATGTGTATTAATGCGTATCTCGTACATTTAGTATGCGTATCTCGTACATTTAGATTGCTAGACTGCTGGGTTAGTAAGTACTTTAGGTTAGTAAAGAACGAAACGCTTATGAACTGTGTGTGTGTGTGTTAGTAAGTATTGTTAGAGTTGGAACAGAACGAAACGGAACAAAACATAATAGAGGGAGACAAATGCGAACTGGCAACTTGCGAGTGGGGGACGCGGATGGGTTGTGTGTGAGGGTTTTTTTTGGCGGGAGTGGGAGTTTACAGAGTTGCATTTCTTGATTACTTACAAATTGGTTGGATGTGTGTTTGATAGAATTGTTAGATAGAATAAATGATTGTTTATTATTTGGTACAAGTAGTAGATGTAGAAAAATATTTTGGGGGTTGACTCGATGTCTATTTGCTTCCTCTAGCGGCCGATTCATCAGATTCTACATATTCTATGTCTGTCAGAGCTTCGCGGGGCATACCCTTTATGTGAAGATTCTCGGCATCGACATCGAAGCTACTGCGGCACTTTTCGTGAACTGTGGTGCTACTGGCGCTGAACATCTCGTTCAGCTCGTTGCATAGACAAGCAGCGGGGGGTTCGGGTGGCATGTAGTCCTCAGTGTCGGAGGGAAGTTGAACGTCTTCGATATCGGTCTGCTGTTGCTGATGTTGTTGTTGACGAACATTGTTACGAATTTGAGTAGAAGGCGGTGTTTTCTTGTGCTTGGAACAAGATGCCGAGGCACAAGTTTCTAGGGCAACGACTACGTTGGTGCTGCTTGCGTCATAATCTTTAAGGTTCGACGATTTTCTATCAATTTGGGGCAATTCAGAGTTCGAGGATAGGTCATCGGCCGTGAGATCCTCGACATCAGTGGTTTTATCAAGGTGTGCCCGCGTAGGATTGACAGACTTGGAAATGAATTTCATGTCATGCGGTAGTCCCGTATCGGAGAGATCCATGTCTTCGATATCTGTGTTGCCATCTTCGGTTGCTTTTTGCACATCTAAATATTTGGATTTGCCCTTGCTCATGCTGCGAGTTTTGGGCTTTTTCCTTCGACTGTTAGTTCCGTCCATATAGAATTCTTCAACATCGGTTACCGACTCCGTATTGGACTGTATTTCGAGTCTTTTACTCTGGTGCGATTTCATCATTTCATTCGATACGGTAATATCCGATTCTATTAATCCACTGGCCGATGGCAGGGACGGTTCTGCTATGGAGACTTCATTGTCATCGTCATCGGCACAGGAATATTCCTCCGTGTCGGTAATACACTCTTCCTTAACTTGGTAATCCATTCCAAACTGATAGCCCTCATCCATAGGCATGACGCTGGCAATCGTGTCACCATATTTGTCTTCTTGCAGCAGAACTACCTCACGCTGTGGCTGTGGTAGAGCGTTCACGTCAACGGTTGCTCCCATATTCTGCGTAGAAGCCTCCACGTCCAAGGAATCGTCACAGGCCACTTCCTCACAGTCGGTAAGGCAGCCGCCATCATCACCAGGGGCTAAAATAACTGCTCGAGGAATAGGCTTTTCATCGTCATCGTCGTCATAGCTATCATCGTCGTCGAGACCTTCGACTTCTGTTAAAACTTCATCCTTATTGGCATCCACATCGAGAAACATTGCAGTGGCAACACCACATGCGGGCTGCACAGCGGGCCTATTTAAAAGCGGCAAAGGCGATACGAATGTGACATCTATTGACGGGAGGCAGGAATCACTAAGCAGATCCTCTTCTGATATATTTCCGTCCTCTGCGTTAGAGTCCGAGTCAGAAAAGGCAATATGGCAGACCTCTTCGTCACCGGAAATTTCTAGCAATTCATCTTCGGACAAACCGTGAGTTAGTTGTCCACTTGGACCTCCGACAGCAGTTGCTACATCACTTACATTACTGGCCGCTGATATATCATCGTAATCTTCTTCTGAATCGTCCTGACTTCTCCGCGCGGCAGAGGCATCGGCTATGTTTACACGTCCCTGCTCGACAAAGGCCTCGTTCAAGTCAACACACACGGATTTTTCGCACTCGTTCTCAAGCTCAGAATCTGTATTGTAATCTTCGCAATCAGTCAAATAGTCATTACAAGTATTGAGACTTTGAGCCAGCAGAAAGTCGCCAGCTCGGTGTTCCACCCTCTCCATAACGCCATTGCTTGCGGATTGCTGCTCTTCAATGCCGTGCTGTAGAAATTCTTCCAGCGATTGCTTCAACTCTGGATAAACCGGGCTTTTGTGGCCGTTTTCCATTTCGTCGTCCGAGTCAGAGTAGTCTTCCACATCAGTTATATCGTTTTGCAATTGCGTGTTTACCATCAGGAGATTCGTCGAAGATCTTCGGGATGCGGGCTTGACGACATCGGCTTGACTATCAAAGTCCTCCACATCCGTGGATCCCCCCCAGCCCTTGGAGTAGTCCATATCGTTGTCATGGGAATTTGAGGAATCCGAATCTGAATCAGACGACGATGAGGAATGGTGATTGTGAGGAGTAACTGATATAGTTGGCACGTTGGTGGACATGGTGAAGTTGGGTGATGTTGAACTTGGGTGTGTATTTTTATTAAAGTTGCTATGTTCGGGAGTGTGTTCGTGTCTCTGAACGCGTTTTGGAAAAAGGTAATTAAAACAATGTGTTAAATATCTAAAAACATCAATATATGACGATTTATTCGCAAAAGACGTTACGTTACTTAAAAACTCTGATGAAATTTTAGTGTGGGGTTGACAGCAATCATGCCAACTCATGTACGATTTTCTCTTAAGACTATGAATATTCCGTACAAAATTTAATCAAAGTTTCTACTGCCAGGGACTTAGGAGTGCTCGGTTTGCGGCAGCACGGAAACAACTACGAGTACTTGCCTGAAGTAAGCAGGGCAAAACTTCAAACTTGGAGGATAGGTGTGCATCATCAATATCTCATACATCGCTTACAAACTATATGGTCAATACCTATTTGGAAACATAGGACTTACCGTCTGATTTGTTTTACTTATTTATAAAATAGTAGAAACATACATAATATTTGATATGAGTTGTAGTTTACCTTGTGTGGTGTGCTCATCAGCTGCGGGTGGTAGTGGACTGCCAGAAGCTGAAGTAAGCATATCCACTGCTTCAAACTGTCTTTGCAACGTTGGGTCCAAGGCAAAGCCGCCAGCTTGTTGCTTACGTAAAGTTTCCTCGATCAACGCAAAAGGACTGCGTGTTGGTTTGGGAGAGCCCGGACTGGCCATACATAGCCGATCGTGGTCAGAGGAGAATGTGGGCAAAGCCACCGAGTCCGACAGACTTGAGTCGGTGGTGTCAACGAAACTGACATCGTGTTCGTAAACACAGCGTTGCTCGACAGATTGCGGGCGCATCATGCTGATGTAGTCAACATCCGGCTGGCGGTAAATGACTTCGAAGGGTTTGTCGGGCCCGCAGGTTTTGGTGAAAACTTCACTGGTTATGACTTTACGACTGCCCGATGAGGAACTAGAGCTTTTGGTGCTTTCGTTTGAGCGAATCGACCGATTGTTGTTTTCTGAATCGTTATCGTCGAACAGTACGACTGTACTTACAACAGCCGTGGTAGCAATGGGTTCCCGATGGAGCTTCACTGTGGAAACTCTTGTCGTAGTTGTGCCCGTGGTCGATTTCTTCTCGGCCAGTTTCGCGTTCAGAAGTTCCTTTTCCGTTTTATTTGTAGTTTCAATGTTATTTCTCACGGATACAGTGGTAGACTTCGCGGTTTTCCGCGTATAACTGGATTTGGACACTTGAGTCGTTGAGGACTTTGTTGTGGTGCTGCTTTGATTAACACTGTTTTTTATTTTCTTTTGCACTTTGATGTCGACACTCTTGCCTTGTCGTTCTTTATGGTCAATGTTTTTTGGTGGAGAATTTTTAATTGTTTGCCGCTCCGGATTGGCCTTCAAAATGGACCTTGCCTTTTTATTCTCGTCAAGGGGGAGGTTTTTTCTTACAGGAACTTTTGATAATGCGCCCGGCAGCTTTCGCGTGGTTGTGTCTCCCTTTTCTTTTAGTCTATTGCTGTCTTCAGTATCTTTTGCTTTGAGCTTCGGTGGAACCGTTTTCATTTTTTCACTGGACATCTGATTAACATATCTGACCGGTGCTGTTATGGCGGATGTCGATTTCGGGATTCGATCCAACTTGTCGGTGCTTTTCATTCGTCTCTCCTTGGAGAGTAAGGAGGTTTGCTGTCGTTTTGCAGCTATTGGTAGTCTTTTTTTGCTGTCAATCGGTTTTAATTTTTCTTCTTTGGTCTTCGAAATGGTACTTTGTATGGATTCTTTACTGGAACTGAGTTTATTGGACTGAAAATTCAGTCGTTCGGAATACGTCTTCACATGTGAGTCCGATTCATTTTTTCTGGACTTTGAGGTGGGTACAGTGATTGGCGACTTAGGGGCTGATTTGTCATCCAAACTGATATTACTTTCGGCATGCTTTAAATTACCACATCTCCTGTTGTGGGCTAGTGTTGGCTGCATGTAATGATGCATTGCTGAGGGTAGAGTAGGAGTTTTTAGCCGTCTTCTTTGGGAATCATCATTGGGTGTAGAGCTCCTTGGAACTACGGCGCTTTCCTTGGATTTTTTCATGCGGATTAAAGATGGCTGCGTTTTTCTAGTGTGGGCGTACACACTCGTGACCGCCGAATAATTTGCTTTCGGGTGGTTCGGTGGTGGACTAAATGTTCTCAGCGTCTGATTTTGGGGTACACGTGTAACGTCAGTCCTAATGCGTGGCCTAGGAGTGGTGCTACGGCTGTTAGAATCCATAGTATCAGCAATACTTTGTTTAGGTAATGGACTTAACGTTCTCTCTAAGCGAATTTGATTGTTCAAAGCGGAAATATTGGTTGCATCTGTAAAAACCCTCTCATACTTCTTAGCAGTGGGTCCTTTGGTTCCCCTAGCCGGTTTTCTTTGTAGGTCCGAGCGGACCACTTCAGAAAGTGGCTTCTTTCCTGTACGCTGAATCTTTTCCTTTTCATTTTTAACCACATAGCTACTGCTGACCCTTGATTTAACAGTAGTTGATTCCCTAACAGTCGATTTGATTAAGGCTTTGCTTACTATTTTACTATCGGTGGAAGATTTCTTTGTACTTTCCTTGGACTGAATATAGTTTTTATTTGTTAACACTTTTTGTACGTCTCCCTTTACCCTGCGAGTTTTTAAGCCATCGCTTTCCTTTAAGTCAACGAAATACGCAACTCCACGAGCACTGCCGGCAACCGAAGAGGGCTTACTGTTAGATAATTCAGTCTGTTTTGTTGAGGTAGGAATGGACGATACAATTTTTGATGTATCACAAGATGAAGAAATATCATCCGATTCATCAGCGGGATAAGTTTTCAATTCAGGTTTCTTCAAACCCATTGGGACTTTAGATTTTTTAGAAAACTTAGACTCTGTTAATTCAATAGGGGTTGATTTTAAAGTTTCGGGCGAAATACCAATTTCTTCTACTTGTTTTGTACCCTGTTCAACAATTTTCGATTCAACGAAACTTTCCTTCAGTTCGGGAGTGGTTAAATAATTCGGGGGCTTTGGTGTATCTGATGTCTTACTGTCAGTGAAGTTTGTTGGGTGTGATGGTAAAGTCATTGATGGAACAGACCCCTCTTGGTTAATGGGTTTATAGAAATCAATAGGGGACTTTGTTCTATCACACGTCATAGTGTCTTTCCAGTCAGTAGGTTTTGATGGTATTGGCTGAAGGACCTTCTCTTTTTCTACCGCCGGCTCCCGCCTAAATTCGTCATATTCGGAATCCACGTTGGAATATTCCTTTATGACAGGTTTGTGTGAATCGAGAGGCGACTTTGTTTTATCAGGCGTCATAGTGTCTTTCAAGTCAGTAGGTTCGAATTGTACTGGTATTGGCTGAAGGCCATTCTCTTTTTCTACAGTCGATTCCCTGCTTATTTCGTCTTCTTTAGAATCATCGTTGGAATTTTCCTTCATGACAGGTGTGTTAGAATCAAAAGAAAAAAATGTTTTATCAAACGTCTTAGTGTCTTTCAAGCCAGTAGCTTCTGAATGTACTGGCTGAAGACCCATCTCTCTTTCTACAGTCGGTTCCCTGCTAATTTCTTCAATGTCGGAATATTTGTTCGTAACAGGTTTGTGAGAATCAAGAGGTGACTTTGTTTTATCAGAAGTCATAGTTTCTTTCACGTCAGCCGGTTTTGATGGTACTTGTGTTGGCTGTAGACCTTCTACTTTTTCTAAAGTCGGTTCCCTAATAATTTCTTGATCTTCGAAATCATCGTCGGCATATTCCTTCACAACAGGTTTATGAGAATCAGAAGGTGATTTTATTTTATCAGAAATCATGGTGTCTTTCAAGTCAGTCGGTTTTGATGGTACTCGTGATGGCTGAAGACTTTTCTCTTTTTCTTTAGTCGGTTCCCTGCTGATTTCATCATCTTCGGAATATTCCTTACTGACAGGTGTGTAGGTATCAAGTGGTGACTTCGTTTTGACAGACGTCGAAGTGTCTTTTAAGTCAGTCGGTTTTGATGGTACTAGTGTTGGCTGAAGACCCTTTTCTTTTTCTACAGCTGGCTCTCTGCTCATTACTTCTTCTTCGGAATCATCGTCGGAATATTCCTTCGTGACAGGTGTCTCAGAATCAGCAGGCGGCTTTGTTTTGTCAGATATCATGGTGTCTTTCAAATCAGTAGGTTTTGATGGTATAGGCTGAAAGCCCTTCTCTTTTTTCACAGTCGGTTCTCTGCCAATTTTATCATCTTCGGAATAATTGTCGAAAAATTCCTTTATGACAGGTTTGTATGAATCAAGAGGTGACTTTGTTGTATCTGACGTCATAGTTTCCTTCAAGTTAGTAGGTTTTGATGAAACTAGTATCGGAAGAAGACCCATCTCTTTTTCTATAGTAAGTTCCCTGCAAATTTCTTTATATTCGGAATCATCGTCGGAATATTGTTGCATTTCCGGTTTGTGAGAATCAAGAGGTGACTTTGTTCTATCTGAGGTCATAGTGTCTTTCAACTCAGTAGGTTTGGGTGGTACTAGTATCGGCTGAAGGTCCTTCTCTTTTTCTACAGGCAGTTTCTTGATAAAATCACCATCTTCGGAATTTTCCTTCATGACAGGTGTGTAAGAATCAAGAGGAGACTTCGATTCATCAGACGCCATTGTATCTGTCAAGTCAGTTGGATTTGATGGGATTGGCTGAAGACCCTTTTCTTTTTCTACTATTGTTTCCCTGCCAGGTTCGTCATGTTTGGAATAATCGTCGGAACATTCCTTCATGGCAGGTTTGTTAGAATCAACAGGTGACTTTGTTTTGTAGGACGTCATAGTGTCTTTCAAGTCAGTTGGTTTTGAAGGTACTGGTATTGGTTGAAGGGCCTTCTCATTTACAACAGTCGGTTCCCAGCTAACTTCATCATCTTCGGAACCAACTTCACAATATTCCTTCTTGACAGGTGTTTTCGTATCAACAGCTGACTTCGTTTTGTCAGACGTCATGGTGTTGTGTAAATCTGTCGGTTTTGATAGTACTGGTATTGACTGAAGAGCCTTTTCTTTTGCTACAGTTGGTTCCCTGCTAACTTCGTCATATTCGGAATCATCGTTGGAATATTCCTTAATTACAGGTCCGTAAGAATCAACTGGTGACTTTGTTTTGTCAGACGTCATGATGTCTGGCAAGTCAGTCGGTTTTGATGGTACTGGTATTGGCTGAAGAGCCATCTCTTTTGCTACAGTCGGTTTCCTGCTAACTTCGTCATCTTCGGAATCATCGTCGGAATATTCCTTCATGACAGGTCTATGAGAATCAACAGATGACATTGTTTTGTCAGACGTCAGGGTGTCTTGCATGTCAGTCAGTTTTGATGGTACTGGTATTGGCTGAAGAGCATTCTCTTTTGCTACAGTCGGTTCCCTGCTAACTTGGTCATCTGCGGAATCATCGTCGGAATATTCCTTCATGACAGGTCTGTGTGAATCAACTGGCGATTTTGTTTTGTCCGACGTCATGGTGTCTTGCAAGTCAGTCGGTTTTGAAGGTACTGGTATTGGCTGAAGAGCCTTCTCTTCTGCTACAGTCAGTTTCCTGCTAATTTCGCCATCTTCGGAATCATCGTTGGAATATTCCTTTATGGCAGGTGTATGAGAATCAACTGGTGACTTTGTTTTGTCAGACCTCATGGTGTCTTTCAAGTCAGTCGGGTGTGATGGTACTAGTATTGCCTGAAGAGCCTTTTCTTTTGCTACAGTCGATTCCCTGCTAACTTCGGAGTCATCTTCATAGTATTTCTTCTTGACAGGTGTTTGTGAATCAACAGCTGACTTTGTTTTGTCAGACGTCATGGTGACTTTCAAGGTAGACGGTTCTATTGGTACTGGTATTGGCTGAAGTGCCTTCTCTTCTACTACAGTCGGTTCCCTTCTAACTTTGTCATCTTCGGAATCATCGTCGGAATATTCGTTCATGAGAGGTTTTTGTGAATCAAGAGGTAGCTTTGGTTTGCCAGTAGTCATGGTATCTTTTAATGCAGTCAGTGTTGACGGTACTGGTATTGGCTGAAGAGCCTTTTTTTCTGCTACAGTCGGTTCCCTGCTAACATGGTCATCTTTGGTATCATCGTCGGAATATTCCTTCATGACAGGTGTGTGAGAATCAAAAGGTGACTTTGTTTTGTCAGACGTCATGGTATCTTTCAAGTCAGTCGGTTTTGATGGTACTGGTATTGGCTGAAGAGCCTTTTCTTTTGCTACAGTCGGTTGCCTGCTAACTTCGCCATATTCGGAATCATCGTTGGAATATTCCTTAATTACAGGTCCGTGAGAATCAACTTGTGACTTTGTTTTGTCAGACATCATGATGTCTGGCAAGTCAGACGGTTTTGATGGTACTGGTATTGGCTGAAGAGCCATCTCTTTTGCTACAGTCGGTTTTCTGCTAACTTCGTCATCTTCGGAATATTCCTTCATGACAGGTCTATGAGAATCAACAGGTGACATTGTTTTGTCAGACGTCAGGGTGTCTTGCATGTCAGTCAGTTTTGATGGTACTGGTATTGGCTGAAGAGCATCCTCTTTTGCTACAGTCGGTTCCCTTCTAACTTGGTCATCTGCGGAATCATCGTCGGAATATTCCTTCATGACAGGTCTGTGTGAATCAACTGGCGATTTTGTTTTGTCAGACGTCATGGTGTCTTGCAAGTCAGTCGGTTTTGAAGGTACTGGTATTGGCTGAAGAGCCTTCTCTTCTGCTATAGTCGGTTTCCTTCTAACTTCGTCATCTTCGGAATCATCGTCGCAATATTTCTTCATGACAGGTGTTTGAGAATCGATAGGTGGCTTTGATTTGTCAGAAGTTATGGTATCTTTCAAGTCAGTCGGAATTAATTGTACTGGTAGTGCCTCTAGAGCCTTCTCTTTTGCAATAGTCGGTTCCCTGCTAACTTCGGAGTCATCTTCACAATATTCCTTCTTGACAGGTGTTTGCGAATCAACAGTTAACATTCTTTTGTCAGACATCTTGGTGTCTTTCAAGTCAGTCGGTTTAATTGGTACTAGTATTGGCTGAATGACCTTCTCTACTACTAAAGTCGGTTCCCTGCTAACTTGGTCATCTGCGGAATCATCGTCGGAATATTCCTTCATGACAGGTCTGTGTGAATCAACTGGCGATTTTGTTTTGTCAGACGTCATGGTGTCTTGCAAATCAGTCGGTTTTGAAGGTACTGGTATTGGCTGAAGAGCCTTCTCTTCTGCTACAGTCAGTTTGCTGCTAACTTCGCCATCTTCGGAATCATCGTCGGAATATTCCTTCTTGACAGGTGTTTGAGAATCAACAGATAACTTTCTTTTGTCAGACATCTTGGTGTCTTTCAAGTCAGTCGGTTTAATTGGTACTAGTATTGGCTGAATGACCTTCTCTTCTACTAAAGTCGGTTCCCTGCTAACTTGGTCATCTGCGGAATCATCGTCGGAATATTCCTTCATGACAGGTCTGTGTGAATCAACTGGCGATTTTTTTTTGTCAGACGTCATGGTGTCTTGCAAATCAGTCGGTTTTGAAGGTACTGGTATTGGCTGAAGAGCCTTCTCTTCTGCTACAGTCAGTTTGCTGCTAACTTCGCCATCTTCGGAATCATCGTCGGAATATTCCTTCTTGACAGGTGTTTGAGAATCAACAGATAACTTTCTTTTGTCAGACGTCTTGGTGTCTTTCAAGTCAGTCGGTTTAATTGGTACTGGTATTGGCTGAATGACCTTCTCTTCTACTAAAGTCGGTCCCATGCTAACTTGGTCATCTTCGGAATCATCGTCGGAATATTCCTTCATGACAAGTCTGTGTGAATCAACTGGCGATTTTGTTTTGTCAGACGTCATGGTGATTTGCAAGTCAGTCGGTTTTGATGGTTCTGGTATTGCCTGAAGAATCGTATCTTTTTCTACAGTTGGTTCCCTGCTAACTTCGTCATCTTCGGAATCATCGTCGGAATATTCCTTCATGACAGGTGTGTAAGAATCAACTGGTGACTTTGTTTTGTCAGACGTCATGGTGTCTTGCAAGTCGGTCGGTTTTAATGGTACTGGTATTGTCTGAAAGACCTTTTCTTTTGCTACATTCGGTTCCCTGCTAACTTCGTCATCTTCAGAATCATTGTCGAATTTTTCCGTCATGAAAGGTCTGTGAGAATCGACAGGGGACTTTGTTTTATTAGACTTCATGGTGTCTGTTAAGTCAGTCGGTTTTGATAGCACTCGTATTAGCTGACGAACCTTCTCTTCTGCTACAGTCGGTTCCCTGCTAACTTCGTCATCTTCGGAATCATCGTCAGGTCTGTGTGCATCAACTGGTAACTTTGTTTTGTCAGACGTCATGGTGTCTAGCAAGTCAGCCGGTTTTGATAGTAGTGGTATTGGCTGAAGAGCCGTCTCCTTTGATACAGTCGGTTCCCTGCTAACTTCGTCATCTTCGGAATCATCGTCGGAATATTCCTTCGTGAGAGGGGTGTGAGAATCAACTGGTGGCTTTGTTTTTTCAGACGTCATGGTGTCTTTCAAGTAAGTCGGATTTGACGGTACTGGTATTGGCTGAAAGACCTTCTCTTTTCCTACAGTCGGTTCCCTGCTAACTTCGTCATCTTCAGAATCATCGACGAAATTTTCCTTCATGACAGGTCTGTGAGAATCGACAGGTGGCTTTGTTTTATCAGACGTCATGGCGTCTTTTAAGTCAGTCAGTTTTGGTGGTACACGTATTAGCTGACGAACCTTATCTTCTGCTACAGTCGGTTCCCTGCTAACTTCGTCATCTTCAGAATCATCGTGGAAATATTCCTTCATGAAATGTCTATGAGAATCAAATGGTGACTTTGATTTGTCAGACGTCATGGTGTCTTGCAAGTCGGTCGGTTTTGATGGAACTAGTATTGGCTGAAAGGCCTTCCCATTTGCTACAGTCGGTTCCCTGCTAACTTCGTCATCTTCAGAATCATCGTCAAAATTTTCCTTCATGAAAGGTGTTTGAGAATCAACAGGTGGCTTGGGTTTGTCAGAAGTCATGGTATCTTTCAAGTTAGTCGGTTTTGATGGTTCTCTTATTGGCTGAAGAGCCTCTGTTTCTGCTACAGTCGGTTTCCTGCTAACTTCGTCATCTTCGGAATCATTGTCGGAATATTCCTTCATGACAGGTGTGTGAGAATCAACTGTTGACTTTGTTTTGTAAGACGTCGTGCTAACTTCGACATCTTCAGAATCATCGTCGGAATATTCCTTCATGACAGGTTTGTGTGAATCAACTTGTGACTTTGTTTTTTCAGACGTCATGGTGTCTTGCAAGTGGGTCGATTTTGATGGTTCTGATATTGGCTGAAGAGCCTTTTCTTTTGCTACAGTCGGTTCCCTGCTTACTCCGTCAGATGCAGAATCATCGTCGAAATTTTCCTTCATGACAGGTCTGTGAGAATCGACAGTTGACTTTGTTTTATTAGACGTCGTGGCGTCTTTTAAGTCAGTCGGTTTTGATGGTACTTGTATTAGCTGCTGAACCTTCTCTTCTCCTATAGTCGGTTCCCTGCTAACTTCGTCCTCTTCGGAATCATCGTCGGAATATTCCTTCATGGCAGGTGTGTGAGAATCAACTGGAGAATTTGTTTTGTCAGCCGTCATGATATCTTCAAAGTCAGTCGATTTTAATGGTACTCGTATTGGCTGAAGAGCCTTCTCTTCTGCTACAGTCGGTTCCCTGCTAACTTGGTCATCTTCAGAATCATCGTGAAAATATTCCTTTATGAAAGGTCTGCGAGAGTCGACATGGGACTTTGTTTTATCAGACGTCATGGTGTCTTTTAAGTCAGTCGGTTTTGATGGTACTGGTATTGTCTGAAGAACATTATCTTTTTCTACAGTTTGTTCCCTGCTAACTTCGTCATCTTCGGAATCATCGTCGGAATATTCCTTCATGAAAGGTATTTGAGAATCAGCAGGTGGCTTTGGTTTGTCAGACGTCATAGCGTCTTTTAAGTCAGTCGGTTTTGATGGTACTCGTATTGGCTGACGAACCTTCTCTTCTGCTACAGTCGGTTCCCTGCTAACTTCGTCATCTTCGGAATCGTTGTCAGGTCTGTGTGAATCAACTGGTAACTTTGTTTTGTCAGACGTCATGGTGTCTTGCAAGTCAGTCGGTTTTGATAGTAGTGGTATTGGCTGATGAGCCTCCTCTTTTGATACAGTCGGTTCCCTGCTAACTTTGTCATCTTCGGATTCATCGTGGAATATTCCTTCATGACAGGTGTGTGAGAATCAACTGGTGACTTTGTTTTGTCAGGCGTTATGGTGTCTTGAAAGTTAGTCGGTTTTAATAGTAGTGGCATTGGCTGAAGAGCCTCCTCTTTTGCTACAATCGGTTCCCTGCTAACTTCGTCATCTTCGGAATCAGGTGTGTGAGAATCAACTGGTGACTTTGTTTTGTCAGACGTCATGGTGGCTTCCAAGTAAGTCGGTTTTGATGGTACTGGTATTGGCTGAAGAGCCTTCTCTTTTGCTACAGTCGGTTCCCTGCTAACTTCGTCATCTTCAGTATCATCGTTGAAATTTTCCTTCATGACAGGTCTGTGAGAATCGACAGGTGACTTTGTTTTATCAGACGTCATGGCGTCTTTTAAGTCAGTCGGTTTTGATGGTACTCGTATTGGCTGACGAACCTTCTCTTCTGCTACAGTCGGTTCCCTGCTAACTTCGTCATCTTCGGAATCATCGTCGGAATATACCTTCATGACAGGTGAATGAGAATTAACTGGTGACTTTGTTTTGTCAGACGTCATGGTGTCTTTCAAGTAAGTCGGTCTGTCTGAATCAACTTGTGATTTTGTTTTGTCAGACTTCATGGTGTCTGGCAAGTCAGTTGGTTTTGATAGTAGTGGTATTGGCTGAAGAGTCTCTTTTTCTGCTACAGTCGGTTCCCTGCTAACTTCGGAATCATCGTCGGAATATAACTTCATGACAGGTGTGTGAGAATCAACTGGTGACATTGTTTTGTCAGACGTCATGGTATCTTTCAAGTAAGTCGGTTTTGATGATACTGGTATTGGCTGAAGAGCCTTCAAGTCTGCTACAGTCGGTTCCCTGCTAACTTCGTCATCTTTAGTATCATCGTCGAAATTTTCCTTAATGACAGGTCTGTGAGAATCGACAGGTGTTTTTGTTCGATCAGACGTCATGGCGTCTTTTAAGTCAGTCGGTTTTGATGGTACTCGTATTGGCTGACAAACCTTCTCTTCTGCTACAGTCGGTTCCCTGCTAACTTCCTCATCTTCGGAATCATCGTCGGAATATACCTTCATGACAGGTGTGTGAGAATCAAGTGGTGACTTTGTTTTGTCAGACGTCATGGTGTCTTGCAAGTCGGTCGGTTTTGATGGTACTGGTATTGGCTGACGAACCTTCTCTTCTCCTACAGTCGGTTCCCTGCTAACTTCGTCATCTTCGGAATCATCGTCGGAATAATCCTTCATGACAGGTGTGTAAGAATCTACTGGTGACTTTGTTTTGTCAGACGTCATGGTATCTTTGAAGTCATTCGGTTTTGATGGTACTGGTATTGGCTGAAGAGCCTTCTCTTCTGATACAGTCGGTTCCCTGCTAACTTCGTCATCTTCGGAATCATTGTCAGGTCTGTGTGAATCAACTGGTAACTTTGTTTTGTCAGACGTCATGGTGTCTTGCAAGTCAGTCGGTTTTGATAGTAGTGGTATTGGCTGAAGAGCCACCTCTTTTGATACAGTCGGTTCCCTGCTAACTTCGCCATCTTCGGAATCATCGTCGGAATATTCCTTCATGACAGGTGTGTGAGAATCAACTGGTGACTTTGTTTTGTCAGACGTCACGGTGTCTTCCAAGTAAGTCGGTTTTGATGGTACTGGTATTGGCTGAAGAGCCTTCTCTTTTGCTACAGTCGGTTCCCTGCTAACTTCGACATCTTCAGTATCATCGTCGAAATTTTCCTTCATGACAGGTCTGTGAGAATCGACAGGTGACTTTGTTTTATCAGACGTCATGGTGTCTTTTAAGTCAGTCGGTTTTGATGGTACTCGTATTGGCTGACGAACCTTCTCTTCTGCTTTAGTCGGTTTCCTGTTAACTTCGTCATCTTCGAAATCATCGTCGGAATATTCCTTCATGACAGGTGAAGGAGAATTAACTGGTGACTTTGTTTTGTCAGACGTCATGGTGCCTCTCAAGTAAGTCGGTCTGTCTGAATCAACTTGTGACTTTGTTTTGTCAGACGTCATGGTGTCTTGCAAGTCAGTCGGTTTTGATGGTACTGGTATTGGCTGAAGAGCCTTCTCTTCTGATACAGTCGGTTCCCTGCTAACTTCGTCATCTTCGGAATCATTGTCAGGTCTGTGTGAATCAACTGGTAACTTTGTTTTGTCAGACGTCATGGTGTCTTGCAAGTCAGTCGGTTTTGATAGTAGTGGTATTGGCTGAAGAGCCTTCTCTTCTGATACAGTCGGTTCCCTGCTAACTTCGTCATCTTCGGAATCATTGTCAGGTCTGTGTGAATCAACTGGTAACTTTGTTTTGTCAGACGTCATGGTGTCTTGCAAGTCAGTCGGTTTTGATAGTAGTGGTATTGGCTGAAGAGCCTCCTCTTTTGATACAGTCGGTTCCCTGCTAACTTCGTCATCTTCGGAATCATTGTCAGGTCTGTGTGAATCAACTGGTAACTTTGTTTTGTCAGACGTCATGGTGTCTTGCAAGTCAGGCGGTTTTGATAGTAGTGGTATTGGCTGAAGAGCCTCCTCTTTTGATACAGTCGGTTCCCTGCTAACTTCGTCATCTTCGGAATCATTGTCAGGTCTGTGTGAATCAACTGGTAACTTTGTTTTGTCAGACGTCATGGTGTCTTGCAAGTCAGTCGGTTTTGATAGTAGTGGTATTGGCTGAAGAGCCTCTTTTTCTGCTACAGTCGGTTCCCTGCTAACTGCGGAATCATCGTCGGAATATACCTTCATAACAGGTGTGTGAGAATCAACTGGAGACTTTGTTTTGTCAGACGTCATGGTATCTTTGAAGTCAGTCGGTTTTGATGGTACTGGTATTGGCTGAAGAGCCTTCTCTTCTGATACAGTCGGTTCCCTGCTAACTTCGTCATCTTCGGAATCATTGTCAGGTCTGTGTGAATCAACTGGTAACTTTGTTTTGTCAGACGTCATGGTGTCTTGCAAGTCAGTCGGTTTTGATAGTAGTGGTATTGGCTGAAGAGCCTCCTCTTTTGATACAGTCGGTTCCCTGCTTACTTCGTCATCTTCGGAATCATTGTCAGGTCTGTGTGAATCAACTGGTAACTTTGTTTTGTCAGACGTCATGGTGTCTTGCAAGTCAGTCGGTTTTGATAGTAGTGGTATTGGCTGAAGAGCCTTCTCTTCTGATACAGTCGGTTCCCTGCTAACTTCGTCATCTTCGGAATCATTGTCAGGTCTGTGTGAATCAACTGGTAACTTTGTTTTGTCAGACGTCATGGCGTCTTTTAAGTCAGTCGGTTTTGATGGTACTCGTATTGGCTGAAGAACCTTCTCTTCTGCTACAGTCGGTTCCCTGCTAACTTCGTCATCTTCGGAATCATCGTCGGAATATTCCTTCATGACAGGTGTGTGAGAATCAACTGGTGACTCTGTTTTGTCAGACGTCATGATATCTTTCAAGTCAGTCGATTTTGATGGTACTCGTATTGGGCGAAGAGCCTCTTTTTCTGCTACAGTCGGTTCCCTGCTAACTTCGTCATCTTCGGAATCATCGTCGGAATATTCCTTTAGGACACGTGTGTGTGAATCAACAGGTGGCTTTGGTTTGTCAGAAGTTATGGTATCTTTCAAGTCAGTCGGTTTTGATTGTTTTCGTATTGGCTGAAGAGTCTTTTTTTCTGCTACAGTCGGTTCCCTGCTACCTTCGTCAACCTTGGAATTATCGTCGGAATATTCCTTCATGACAGGTGTGAGAGAATCAACTGGTGACTTTGTTTTATCAGATGTCTGAATATCTTTCAAGTAAGTCGGTTTTGATGATACTGGTATTGGCTGAAGAGCCTTCAAGTCTGCTACAGTCGGTTCCCTGCTAACTTCGTCATCTTTAGTATCATCGTCGAAATTTTCCTTAATGACAGGTCTGTGAGAATCGACAGGTGTTTTTGTTTGATCAGACGTCATGGCGTCTTTTAAGTTAGTCGGTTTTGATGGTACTCGTATTGGCTGACGAACCTTCTCTTCTGCTACAGTCGGTTCCCTGCTAACTTCCTCATCTTCGGAATCATCGTCGGAATATACCTTCATGACAGGTGTGTGAGAATCAAGTGGTGACTTTGTTTTGTCAGACGTCATGGTGTCTTGCAAGTCGGTCGGTTTTGATGGTACTGGTATTGGCTGACGAACCTTCTCTTCTCCTACAGTCGGTTCCCTGCTAACTTCGTCATCTTCGGAATCATCGTCGGAATAATCCTTCATGACAGGTGTGTAAGAATCTACTGGTGACTTTGTTTTGTCAGACGTCATGGTATCTTTGAAGTCATTCGGTTTTGATGGTACTGGTATTGGCTGAAGAGCCTTCTCTTCTGATACAGTCGGTTCCCTGCTAACTTCGTCATCTTCGGAATCATTGTCAGGTCTGTGTGAATCAACTGGTAACTTTGTTTTGTCAGACGTCATGGTGTCTTGCAAGTCAGTCGGTTTTGATAGTAGTGGTATTGGCTGAAGAGCCTCCTCTTTTGATACAGTCGGTTCCCTGCTAACTTCGTCATCTTCGGAATCATCGTCGGAATATTCCTTCATGACAGGTGTGTGAGAATCAACTGGTGACTTTGTTTTGTCAGACGTCATGGTGTCTTCCAAGTCAGTCGGTTTTGATAGTAGTAGTATTGGCTGAAGAGCCTCTTTTTCTGCTACAGTCGGTTCCCTGCTAACTGCGGAATCATCGTCGGAATATACCTTCATAACAGGTGTGTGAGAATCAACTGGAGACTTTGTTTTGTCAGACGTCATGGTATCTTTGAAGTCAGTCGGTTTTGATGGTACTGGTATTGGCTGAAGAGCCTTCTCTTCTGATACAGTCGGTTCCCTGCTAACTTCGTCATCTTCGGAATCATTGTCAGGTCTGTGTGAATCAACTGGTAACTTTGTTTTGTCAGACGTCATAGTGTCTTGCAAGTCAGTCGGTTTTGATAGTAGTAGTATTGGCTGAAGAGCCTCTTTTTCTGCTACAGTCGGTTCCCTGCTAACTGCGGAATCATCGTCGGAATATACCTTCATAACAGGTGTGTGAGAATCAACTGGAGACTTTGTTTTGTCAGACGTCATGGTATCTTTGAAGTCAGTCGGTTTTGATGGTACTGGTATTGGCTGAAGAGCCTTCTCTTCTGATACAGTCGGTTCCCTGCTAACTTCGTCATCTTCGGAATCATTGTCAGGTCTGTGTGAATCAACTGGTAACTTTGTTTTGTCAGACGTCATGGTGTCTTGCAAGTCAGTCGGTTTTGATAGTAGTGGTATTGGCTGAAGAGCCTCCTCTTTTGATACAGTCGGTTCCCTGCTAACTTCGTCATCTTCGGAATCATTGTCAGGTCTGTGTGAATCAACTGGTAACTTTGTTTTGTCAGACGTCATGGTGTCTTGCAAGTCAGTCGGTTTTGATAGTAATGGTATTGGCTGAAGAGCCTCCTCTTTTGATACAGTCGGTTCCCTGCTAACTTCGTCATCTTCGGAATCATTGTCAGGTCTGTGTGAATCAACTGGTAACTTTGTTTTGTCAGACGTCATGGTGTCTTGCAAGTCAGTCGGTTTTGATAGTAGTGGTATTGGCTGAAGAGCCTCTTTTTCTGCTACAGTCGGTTCCCTGCTAACTGCGGAATCATCGTCGGAATATACCTTCATAACAGGTGTGTGAGAATCAACTGGAGACTTTGTTTTTTCAGACGTCATGGTATCTTTGAAGTCAGTCGGTTTTGATGGTACTGGTATTGGCTGAAGAGCCTTCTCTTCTGATACAGTCGGTTCCCTGCTAACTTCGTCATCTTCGGAATCATTGTCAGGTCTGTGTGAATCAACTGGTAACTTTGTTTTGTCAGACGTCATGGTGTCTTGCAAGTCAGTCGGTTTTGATAGTAGTGGTATTGGCTGAAGAGCCTCCTCTTTTGATACAGTCGGTTCCCTGCTAACTTCGTCATCTTCGGAATCATTGTCAGGTATGTGTGAATCAACTGGTATTTTTGTTTTGTCAGACGTCATGGTGTCTTGCAAGTCAGTCGGTTTTGATAGTAGTGGTATTGGCTGAAGAGCCTTCTCTTCTGATACAGTCGGTTCCCTGCTAACTTCGTCATCTTCGGAATCATTGTCAGGTCTGTGTGAATCAACTGGTAACTTTGTTTTGTCAGACGTCATGGCGTCTTTTAAGTCAGTCGGTTTTGATGGTACTCGTATGGGCTGACGAACCTTCTCTTCTGCTACAGTCGGTTTCCTGCTAACTTCGTCATCTTCGGAATCATCGTCGGAATATTCCTTCATGACAGGTGTGTGAGAATCAACTGGTGACTCTGTTTTGTCAGACGTCATGATATCTTTCAAGTCAGTCGATTTTGATGGTACTCGTATTGGGCGAAAAGCCTCTTTTTCTGCTACAGTCGGTTCCCTGCTAACTTCGTCATCTTCGGAATCATCGTCGGAATATTCCTTTAGGACACGTGTGTGTGAATCAACAGGTGGCTTTGGTTTGTCAGAAGTTATGGTATCTTTCAAGTCAGTCGGTTTTGATTGTTTTCGTATTGGCTGAAGAGTCTTTTTTTCTGCTACAGTCGGTTCCCTGCTACCTTCGTCAACTTTGGAATCATCGTCGGAATATTCCTTCATAACAGGTGTGAGAGAATCAACTGGTGACTTTGTTTTATCAGATGTCTGAATATCTTTCAAGTAAGTCGGTTTTGATGATACTGGTATTGGCTGAAGAGCCTTCAAGTCTGCTACAGTCGGTTCCCTGCTAACTTCGTCATCTTTAGTATCATCGTCGAAATTTTCCTTAATGACAGGTCTGTGAGAATCGACAGGTGTTTTTGTTTGATCAGACGTCATGGCGTCTTTTAAGTTAGTCGGTTTTGATGGTACTCGTATTGGCTGACGAACCTTCTCTTCTGCTACAGTCGGTTCCCTGCTAACTTCGTCATCTTCGGAATCATTGTCAGGTCTGTGTGAATCAACTGGTAACTTTGTTTTGTCAGACGTCATGGTGTCTTGCAAGTCAGTCGGTTTTGATAGTAGTGGTATTGGCTGAAGAGCCTCCTCTTTTGATACAGTCGGTTCCCTGCTAACTTCGTCATCTTCGGAATCATCGTCGGAATATTCCTTCATGACAGGTGTGTGAGAATCAACTGGTGACTTTGTTTTGTCAGACGTCATGGTGTCTTCCAAGTAAGTCGGTTTTGATGGTACTGGTATTGGCTGAAGAGCCTTCTCTTTTGCTACAGTCGGTTTCCTGCTAACTTCGTCATCTTCAGTATTATCGTCGAAATTTTCCTTCATGACAGGTCTGTGAGAATCGACAGGTGACTTTGTTTTATCAGACGTCATGGCGTCTTTTAAGTCAGTCGGTTTTGATGGTACTCGTATTGGCTGACGAACCTTCTCTTCTGCTTTAGTCGGTTCCCTGTTAACTTCGTCATCTTCGAAATCATCGTCGGAATATTCCTTCATGACAGGTGAAGGAGAATTAACTGGTGACTTTGTTTTGTCAGACGTCATGGTGCCTCTCAAGTAAGTCGGTCTGTCTGAATCAACTTGTGACTTTATTTTGTCAGACGTCATGGTGTCTTGCAAGTCAGTCGGTTTTGATGGTACTGGTATTGGCTGAAGAGCCTTCTCTTCTGATACAGTCGGTTCCCTGCTAACTTCGTCATCTTCGGAATCATTGTCAGGTCTGTGTGAATCAACTGGTAACTTTGTTTTGTCAGACGTCATGGTGTCTTGCAAGTCAGTCGGTTTTGATAGTAGTGGTATTGGCTGAAGAGCCTCTTTTTCTGCTACAGTCGGTTCCCTGCTAACTGCGGAATCATCGTCGGAATATACCTTCATAACAGGTGTGTGAGAATCAACTGGAGACTTTGTTTTGTCAGATGTCATGGTATCTTTGAAGTCAGTCGGTTTTGATGGTACTGGTATTGGCTGAAGAGCCTTCTCTTCTGATACAGTCGGTTCCCTGCTAACTTCGTCATCTTCGGAATCATTGTCAGGTCTGTGTGAATCAACTGGTAACTTTGTTTTGTCAGACGTCATGGTGTCTTGCAAGTCAGTCGGTTTTGGCTGAAGAGCCTTCTCTTCTGATACAGTCGGTTCCCTGCTAACTTCGTCATCTTCGGAATCATTGTCAGGTCTGTGTGAATCAACTGGTAACTTTGTTTTGTCAGACGTCATGGTGTCTTGCAAGTCAGTCGGTTTTGATAGTAGTGGTATTGGCTGAAGAGCCTCCTCTTTTGATACAGTCGGCTCCCTGCTAACTTCGTCATCTTCGGAATCATTGTCAGGTCTGTGTGAATCAACTGGTAACTTTGTTTTGTCAGACGTCATGGTGTCTTGCAAGTCAGTCGGTTTTGATAGTAGTGGTATTGGCTGAAGAGCCTTCTCTTCTGATACAGTCGGTTCCCTGCTAACTTCGTCATCTTCGGAATCATTGTCAGGTCCGTGTGAATCAACTGGTAACTTTGTTTTGTCAGACGTCATGGCGTCTTTTAAGTCGGTCGGTTTTGATGGTACTCGTATTGGCTGACGAACCTTCTCTTCTGCTACAGTCGGTTCCCTGCTAACTTCGTCATCTTCGGAATCATCGTCGGAATATTCCTTCATGACAGGTGTGTGAGAATCAACTGGTGACTCTGTTTTGTCAGACGTCATGATATCTTTCAAGTCAGTCGATTTTGATGGTACTCGTATTGGGCGAAGAGCCTCTTTTTCTGCTACAGTCGGTTCCCTGCTAACTTCGTCATCTTCGGAATCATCGTCGGAATATTCCTTTAGGACACGTGTGTGTGAATCAACAGGTGGCTTTGGTTTGTCAGACGTCATGATATCTTTCAAGTCAGTCGATTTTGATGGTACTCGTATTGGGCGAAGAGCCTCTTTTTCTGATACAGTCGGTTCCCTGCTTACTTCGTCATCTTCGGAATCATCGTCGGAATATTCCTTTAGGACACGTGTGTGTGAATCAACTTGTGACTTTGTTTTGTCAGAAGTTATGGTATCTTTCAAGTCAGTCGGTTTTGATTGTTTTTGTATTGGCTGAAGAGTCTTTTTATCTGCTACAGTCGGTTCCCTGCTACCTTCGTCAACTTTGGAATCATCGTCGGAATATTCCTTCATGACAGGTGTGTGAGAATCAACTTGTGACTTTGTTTTATCAGATGTCTGAATATCTTTCGAGTCAGTCGATTTTGATGGTACTCGTATTGGCTGAAGAGTCTTCTCTTCTGCTATAGTCGGTTCCCTGCTAACTTGGTCGTCTTCAGAATCATCGTTTAAATATTCCTTCATGAAAGGTCTATTAGAATCAAATGGTGACTTTGTTTTGTCCGACGTCATGCTGTCTTGCAAGTCGGTCGGTTTTGATGGTGTTGGTATTGCCTGAAGAGCCTTCTCTTTTGCTACAGTTAGTTCCCTTCTAACTTCGTCATCTTCGTAATCATCGTCGGAACATTCCTTCATGACAGGTCTGTGAGAATCGACAGTTGACTTTGTTTTATCAGACGTCATGGCATCTTTGAAGTCAGTCGGTTTTGATGGTACATGTATTGGCTGAAGAACCTTCTCTTCTGCTACAGTCGGTTCCCTGCTAACTTCGTCATCTTCGGAATCATCGGCGGAATAATCCCTCATGACAGGTGTGTAAAAATCTACTGGTGACTTTGTTTTGTCAGACGTCATGGTATCTTTGAATTCAGTCGATTTTGATGGTACTGGTATTGGCTGAAGAGCCTTCTCTTCTGATACAGTCGGTTCCCTGCTAACTTCGTCAGCTTCGGAATCATTGTCAGGTCTGTGTGAATCAACTGGTAACATTGTTTTGTCAGACGTCATTGTGTCTTGCAAGTCAGTCGGTTTTGATAGTAGTGGTATTGGCTGAAGAGCCTCCTCTTTTTCTGCTACAGTCGGTTCCCTGCTAACTTCGTCATCTTCGGAATCATCGTCGGAATATTCCTTTAGGACACGTGTGTGTGAATCAACAGGTGGCTTTGGTTTGTCAGACGTCATGATATCTTTCAAGTCAGTCGATTTTGATGGTACTCGTATTGGGCGAAGAGCCTCTTTTTCTGATACAGTCGGTTCCCTGCTTACTTCGTCATCTTCGGAATCATCGTCGGAATATTCCTTTAGGACACGTGTGTGTGAATCAACTTGTGACTTTGTTTTGTCAGAAGTTATGGTATCTTTCAAGTCAGTCGGTTTTGATTGTTTTCGTATTGGCTGAAGAGTCTTTTTATCTGCTACAGTCGGTTCCCTGCTACCTTCGTCAACTTTGGAATCATCGTCGGAATATTCCTTCATGACAGGTGTGTGAGAATCAACTTGTGACTTTGTTTTATCAGATGTCTGAATATCTTTCGAGTCAGTCGATTTTGATGGTACTCGTATTGGCTGAAGAGTCTTCTCTTCTGCTATAGTCGGTTCCCTGCTAACTTGGTCGTCTTCAGAATCATCGTTTAAATATTCCTTCATGAAAGGTCTATTAGAATCAAATGGTGACTTTGTTTTGTCCGACGTCATGCTGTCTTGCAAGTCGGTCGGTTTTGATGGTGCTGGTATTGCCTGAAGAGCCTTCTCTTTTGCTACAGTTAGTTCCCTTCTAACTTCGTCATCTTCGTAATCATCGTCGGAATATTCCTTCATGACAGGTCTGTGAGAATCGACAGTTGACTTTGTTTTATCAGACGTCATGGCATCTTTGAAGTCAGTCGGTTTTGATGGTACATGTATTGGCTGAAGAACCTTCTCTTCTGCTACAGTCGGTTCCCTGCTAACTTCGTCATCTTCGGAATCATCGGCGGAATAATCCCTCATGACAGGTGTGTAAAAATCTACTGGTGACTTTGTTTTGTCAGACGTCATGGTATCTTTGAATTCAGTCGATTTTGGTGGTACTGGTATTGGCTGAAGAGCCTTCTCTTCTGATACAGTCGGTTCCCTGCTAACTTCGTCAGCTTCGGAATCATTGTCAGGTCTGTGTGAATCAACTGGTAACATTGTTTTGTCAGACGTCATTGTGTCATGCAAGTCAGTCGGTTTTGATAGTAGTGGTATTGGCTGAAGAGCCTCCTCTTTTGTTACAGTCGGTTCCCTGCTAACTTCGTCATCTTCGGAATCATCGTCGGAATATTCCTTCATGACAGGTGTGTGAGAATCAACTGGTGACTTTGTTTTGTCAGACGTCATGATGTCTTCCAAGTAAGTCGATCTGTCTGAATCAACTTGTGACTTTGTTTTGTCAGACGTCATGGTGTCTTGCAAGTCAGTCGGTTTTGATAGTAGTGGTATTGTCTGAAGAGTCTCTTTTTCTGCTACAGTCGGTTCCCTGCTAACTTCGGAATCATCGTCGGAATATACCTTCATGGCAGGTGTGTGAAAATCAACTGGTGACTTTGTTTTGTCAGACGTCGAGGTGTATTTCAAGTAAGACGGTTTTGATGGTACTGGTATTGGCTGAAGAGCCTTCTCTTTTGCTACAGTCGGTTCCCTGCTAACTTCGTCATCTTTAGTATCATCGTCGAAATTTTCCTTCATGGCAGGTCTGTGAGAATCGACAGGTGACTTTGTTTTGTCAGACGTCATGGCGTCTTTTAAGTCAGTCGGTTTTGATGGTACTCGTATTGGCTGACGAACCTTCTCTTCTGCTACAGTCGGTTCCCTGCTAACTTCGTCATCTTCGGAATCATCGTCGGAATATACCTTTATGACAGGTATGTGAGAATCAACTGGTGACTTTGTTTTGTCAGACGTCATGGTGTCTTTCAAGTAAGTCGGTTTTGATGGTACTGGTATTGGCTGAAGAGCCTTCTCTTCTGCTACAGTGGGTTCCCTGCTAAATTGGACATCTTCGGAATATCCCTTCATGATAAGTCTGTGAGAATGAAGTGGTGACATTGTTTTGTCAGACCTCATGGTGTCTTGCAAGTTGGTCGGTTTTGATAGTACTGGTATTGGCTGAAGAGCATTCTCTTTTGCTACAGTCGGTTCCCTGCTAACTTCGTCATCTTCGGAACCATCGTCGGAATATTTCTTCATGACAGGTGTGTAAGAATCAAGTGGAGACTTTGTTTTGTCAGACGTCATGGTATCTTTGAAGTCAGTCGCTTTTGATGGTACTGGTATTGGCTGAAGAGCCTTCTCTTCTGATACAGTCGGTTTGCTAACTTCATCATATTCCTTCATGAAAGGTCTATGAGAATCAAATGGTGACTTTGTTTTGTCAGACGTCATGGTGTCTTGCAAGTCGGTCGGTTTTGATGGTACTGGTATTGGCTGAAAGTCCTTTTCTTTTGCTACAATCGGTTCCCTGCTAACTTCGTCATCTTCGGAATCATCATCGGAATATTCCTTCATGACAGGTCTGTGAGAATCGACAGGTGACTTTGTTTTATCAGACGTCATGGCGTCTTTTAAGTCAGTCGGTTTTGATGGTACTTGTATTGGCTGACGAACCTTCTCTTCTGCTACAGTCGGTTCCCTACTAACTTTGTCATCTTCGGAATCATCGTCAGGTCTGTGTGAATCAACTGGTAACTTTGTTTTGTTAGACGTCATTGTGTCTTGCAAGTCAGTCGGTTTTGATAGTAGTGGTATTGGCTGAAGAGCCTCATCATTTGATACAGTCGGCTCCCTGCTAACTTCGTCATCTTCGGAATCATCGTCGGAATATTCCTTCATGACAGGTGTGTGAGAATCAACTGGTGACTTTGTTTTGTCAGACGTCATGGTGTCTTCCAAGTAAGTCGGTTTTGATGGTACTCGTATTGGCTGACAAACCTTCTCTTCTGATACAGTCGGTTCCCTGCTAACTTCGTCATCTTCGCAATCATCGTCGAAATATTCCTTCATGACAGATGTATGAGAACCAACTGGTGATTTAGTTTTGTCAGCCGTCATGGTGTCTTTAAAGTCAGTCGGTTTTGATGGTACTAGTACTGCCTGAAGAGCCTTCTCTTTTGCTACAGTTAGTTCCCTGCTAACTTCGTCATCTTCAGAATCATCGTCGGAATATTCCTTCATGACAGGTCTGTGAGAATCGACAGGTGACTTTGTTTTGTCAGACATCATGGCGTCTTTTAAGTCAGTCGGTTTTGATGGTACTCGTATTGGCTGACGAACCTTCTCTTCTGATACAGTCGGTTCCCTGCTAACTTCGTCATCTTCGCAATCATCGTCGAAATATTCCTTCATGACAGATGTATGAGAACCAACTGGTGATTTAGTTTTGTCAGCCGTCATGGTGTCTTTAAAGTCAGTCGGTTTTGATGGTACTAGTACTGCCTGAAGAGCCTTCTCTTTTGCTACAGTTAGTTCCCTGCTAACTTCGTCATCTTCAGAATCATGGTCGGAATATTCCTTCATGACAGGTCTGTGAGAATCGACAGGTGACTTTGTGTTGTCAGACATCATGGCGTCTTTTAAGTCAGTCGGTTTTGATGGTACTCGTATTGGCTGACGAACCTTCTCTTCTACTACAGTCGGTTCCCTGCTAACTTCCTTATCTTCGGAATCATCGTCGGAATATTCCTTCATGACAGGTGTGTGAGAATCAACTGGTGACTTTGTTTTATCAGACGTCATGATATCTTTCAAGTCACTCGATTCTGATGGTACTCGTATTGGGTGAAGAGCCTCTTTTTCTGCTACAGTCGGTTCCCTGCTAACTTCGTCATCTTCAGAATCATCGTGGAAATATTCCTTCATGAAAGGTCCATGAGAATCAAATGGTGACTTTGTTTTATCAGACGGCATGGTGTCTTTTAAGTCCGTCGGTTTTGATGGTACTCGTATTGGCTGAAGAACCTTCTCTTCTGCTACAGTCGGTTCCCTGCTAACTTCGTCATCTTCGGAATCATCGTCGGAATAATCCTTCACGACAGGTGTGTAAAAATCTACTGGTGACTTTGTTTTGTCAGACGTCATGGTATCTTTGAAGTCAGTCGGTTTTGATGGTACTGGTATTGGCTGAAGAGTCTCTTTTTCTGCTACAGTCGGTTCCTTGCTAACTTCGTCATCTTCGGAATCATTGTCAGGTCTGTGTGAATCAACTGGTAACTTTGTTTTGTCAGACGTCATTGTGTCTTTCAAGTAAGTCGGTTTTGATGGCACTGGTATTGACTGAAGTATTGCTACAGTCGGTTCCCTGCTAACTTCGTCATCTTTAGTATCATCGTCGAAATTTTCCTTCGTGACAGGACTGTGAGAATCGACAGCGGATTTTGTTTTATCAGACGTCATGGCGTCTTTTAAGTCAGTCGGTTTTGATGGTACTCGTATTGGCTGACGAACCTTCTCTTCTGATACAGTCGGTTCCCTGCTAACTTCGTCATCTTCGGATTCATCGTCGGAATATACCTTTATAATAGGTGTGTGAGAATCAACTGGTGACTTTGTTTTGTCAGACGTCATGGTGTCTTTCAAGTAAGTCGGTTTTGATGGTACTGGTATTGGCTGAAGAGCCTTCTCTTCTGCTACAGTGGGTTCCCTGCTAAATTGGTCATCTTCGGAATATTCCTTCATGATAGGTGTGTAAGAATCAAGTGGTGACTTTGTTTTGTCAGACGTCATGGTATCTTTGAAGTCAGTTGCTTTTGATGGTACTGGTATTGGCTGAAGAGCCTTCTCTTCTGATACAGTCGGTTTGCTAACTTCATCATATTCGCAATCTTCGTCGAAATATTCTTTCATGACAGATGTATGAGAATCAACTGGTGATTTAGTTTTGTCAGACGTCATGGTGTCTTTAAAGTCAGTCGGTTTTGATGGTACTAGTACTGCCTTAAGAGCCTTCTCTTTAGCTACAGTTAGTTCGCTGCTAACTTCGTCAACTTCAGAATCATCGTCGGAATATTCCTTCATGACAGGTCTGTGTGAACCATCTTGTGACATTGTTTTGTCAGACGTCATGGTGTCTTGCAAGTCAGTCGGTTTTGATGGTTCTGGTATTGGCTGAAGAGCCTTCTCTTCCGCAACAGTCGGTTCCCTGTTAACTTTGTCATCTTCGGAATCATCGTCGGAATATTCCTTTATGACACGTGTGTGTGAATCAACAGGTGGCTTTGGTTTGTCAGTAGTTATGGTATCTTTCAAGTCAGTCGGTTTTGATTGTTTTCGTATTGGCTGAAGAGTCTTTTTTTCTGCTACAGTCGGTTCCCTGCTACCTTCGTCAACTTTGGAATCATCGTCGGAATATGCCTTAATGACAGGTGTGTGAGAATCAACTGGTGACTTTGTTTTATCAGACGTCATGATATCTTTCAAGTCAGTCGGTTTTGATCGTACTCGTATTGGCTCACGAACCTTCTCTTCTGATACAGTCGGTTCCCTGCTAACTCCGTCATCTTCGCAATCATCGTCGAAATATTCCTTCATGACAGATGTATGAGAACCAACTGGTGATTTAGTTTTGTCAGCCGTCATGGTGTCTTTAAAGTCAGTCGGTTTTGATGGTACTAGTACTGCCTGAAGAGCCTTCTCTTTTGCTACAGTTAGTTCCCTGCTAACTTCGTCATCTTCAGAATCATCGTCGGAATATTCCTTCATGACAGGTCTGTGAGAATCGACAGGTGACTTTGTTTTGTCAGACATCATGGCGTCTTTTAAGTCAGTCGGTTTTGATGGTACTCGTATTGGCTGAAGAACCTTCTCTTCTGCAACAGTCGGTTCCCTGCTAACTTCGTCATCTTCGGAATCATCATCGGAATATTCCTTCATGACAGGTCTGTGTGAATCAACTGGTGACTTTGCTTTGTCAGACGTCATGGTATCTTTGAAGTCAGTCTGTTTTGATGGTACTGGTATTGGCTGAAGAGCCTTCTCTTCTGATGCAGTCGGTTCCCTGCTAACTTCGTCATCTTCGGAATCATTGTCAGGTCTGTGTGAATCAACTGGTAACTTTGTTTTGTCAGACGTCATTGTGTCTTTCAAGTAAGTCGGTTTTGATGGTACTGGTATTGACTGAAGAGCCTTCTCTTTTGCTACAGTCGGTTCCCTGCTAACTTCGTCATCTTTAGTATCATCGTCGAAAATTTCCTTAATGACAGGTCTGTGAGAATCGACAGGGGATTTTGTTTTATCAGACGTCATGGCGTCTTTTAAGTCAGTCGGTTTTGATGGTACTCGTATTGGCAGACGAACCTTCTCTTTTGATACAGTCGGTTCCCTGCTAACTTCGTCGTCTTCGGAATCGTCGTCGGAATATACCTTTAAACCAGGTGTGTGAGAATCAACTGGTGACTTTGTTTTGTCAGACGTCGAGGTGTCTTTCAAGTAAGTCGGTTTTGATGGTACTGGTATTGGCTGATGAGCCTTCTCTTCTGCTACATTTGGTTCCCTGCTAAATTGGTCATCTTCGGAATATTCCTTCATGATAGGTCTATGAGAATGAAGTGGTGACATTGTTTTGTCAGACGTCATGGTGTCTTGCAAGTCGGTCGGTTTTGATGGTACTGGTATTGGCTGAAGAGCATTCTCTTTTGCTACAGTCGGTTCCCTGCTAACTTCGGAATCATCGTCGGAATATTCCTTCATGAGAGGTGTGTAAGAATCAAGTGGTGACTTTGTTTTGTCTGACGTCATGGTATCTTTGAAGTCAGTCGCTTTTGATGGTACTGGTATTGGCTGAAGAGCCTTCTCTTCTGATACAGTCGGTTTGCTAACTTCATCATATTCGCAATCATCGTCGAAATATTCTTTCATGACAGATGTATGAGAATCAGCTGGTGATTTAGTTTTGTCAGACGTCATGGTGTCTTGCGAGTCAGTCGGTTTTGATGGTTCTGGTATTGGCTGAAGAGCCTTCTCTTCCGCAACACTCGGTTCCCTGTTAACTTTGTCATCTTCGGAATCATCGTCGGAATATTCCTTTATGACACGTGTGTGTGAATCAACAGGTGGCTTTGGTTTGTCAGAAGTTAAGGTATCTTTCAAGTCAGTCGGTTTTGATGGTACTCGTATTGGCTGAAGAGTCTTCTCTGCTATAGTCGATTCCCTGCTAACTTGGCCATCTTCAGAATCATCGTCGGAATATTCCTTCATGACTCGTCGGTGAGAATCGACAGGTGACTTTGTTTTGTCAGACGTCATGGCGTCTTTTAAGTCAGTCGGTTTTGATGGTACTCGTATTGGCTGAGGAACCTTCTCTTCTACTACAGTCGGTTCCCTGCTAACTTCGTCATCTTCGGAATCATCGTCGGAATATTCCTTCATGACAGGTGTGTGAGAATCAACTAGTGACTTTGTTTTGTCAGACGGCATGGTGTCTTTTAAGTCAGTCGGTTTTGATGGTACTGGTATTGGCTGAAGAGCCTTCTCTTCCGCAACAGTCGGTTCCCTGCTAACTTCGTCATCTTCGGAATCATTGTCAGGTCTGTGTGAATCAACTGGTAACTTTGTTTTGTCAGACGTCACTGTGTCTTGCAAGTCAGTCGGTTTTGATAGTAGTGGTATTAGCTGAAGAGCCTCATCTTTTGATACAGTCGGTTCCCTGCTAACTTCGTCATCTTCGGAATCATCGTCGGAATATTCCTTCATGACAGGTGTGTGAGAATCAGCTGGTGACTTTATTTTGTCAGACGTCATGGTGTCTTTCAAGTAAGTCGGTCTGTTTGAATCAACTTGTGACTTTGTTTTATCAGACGTCATGGTGTCTTGCAAGTCAGTCGGTTTTGATAGTAGTGGTATTGGCTGAAGAGTCTCTTTTTCTGCTACAGTCGGTTCCCTGCTAACTTCGGAATCATCGTCGGAATATAAATTCATGACAGGTGTGTGAGAATCAACTGGTGACTTTGTTTTGTCAGACGTCATGGTGTCTTTCAAGTAAGTCGGTCTGTTTGAATCAACTTGTGACTTTGTTTTGTCAGACGTCATTGTGTCTTGCAAGTCAGTCGGTTTTGATAGTAGTGGTATTAGCTGAAGAGCCTCATCTTTTGATACAGTCGGTTCCCTGCTAACTTCGTCATCTTCGGAATCATCGTCGGAATATTCCTTCGTGACAGGTGTGTGAGAATCAACTGGTGACTTTATTTTGTCAGACGTCATGGTGTCTTTCAAGTAAGTCGGTCTGTTTGAATCAACTTGTGACTTTGTTTTGTCAGACGTCATGGTGTCTTGCAAGTCAGTCGGTTTTGATAGTAGTGGTATTGGCTGAAGAGTCTCTTTTTCTGCTACAGTCGGTTCCCTGCTAACTTCGGAATCATCGTCGGAATATACCTTCATGACAGGTGTGTGAGAATCAACTGGTGACTTTGTTTTGTCAGACGTCGTGGTGTCTTTCAAGTAAGTCGGTTTTGATGGTACTGGTATTGGCTGAAGAGCCTTCTCTTTTGCTACAGTCGGTTCCCTGCTAACTTCGTCATCTTTAGTATCATTGTCGAAATTTTCCTTCATGGCAGGTCTGTGAGAATCGACAGGGGATTTTGTTTTATCAGACGTCATGGCGTCTTTTAAGTCAGTCGGTTTTGATGGTACTCGTATTGGCTGACGAACCTTCTCTTCTGATACAGTCGGTTCCCTGCTAACTTCGTCATCTTCGAAATCATTGTCAGGTCTGTGTGAATCAACTTGTGCCTTTGTTCTGTCAGACGTCATGGTGTCTTGCAAGTCAGTCGGTTTTGATGGTACTGGTATTGGCTTAAGAGCCTTCTCTTTTGCTGCAGTCGGTTCCCTGCTAACTTCGTTATTTTCGGAATCATCGTCGGAATATTCCTTCATGACATGTGTGCGAGAATCAACAGCTAACTTTGTTTTGTCAGATGTCATGGTATTTTTTAAGTCAGTGGGTTTTGATGTTTCTGGTATTGGCTGAATACCCTTCTCTCTTTCTATAGTCGGTGCCTTGATAATTTCGTCATCTTCAGAGTATTCCTTCATGACAGCTGTGTGAGACATAAGAGGTGACTTTGTTGTGTCAAGCGTCATGGTGTCTTTTGAATCAGTCAGTTTTAATTGTGCAGGTATTAGCTGAATACACTCATCGTTTTCTACAGTCGGTTCCCGGATTATTTCTTGCTGTTCGGAATCATCATCGGAATACTCCTCCATGACAGGTTTGTGAGCATCTAGTGGTGACTTTGTTGTTTCAGCCATCATAGTGTTGATCAAATCAGTCTGTTTTGATGGTACTGCTATTGGCTGAAGACCCTTCTCATTTTCTACAGTAAGTTTCCTGCTTATTTCGTCAGTTTTAGAATATTTCTTCGTGACAGGTTTTAGAGAATCAACAGCTAACTTTGTTTTCTCATACGTCGATGTGTCTTTTAAGTCAATAGGTTTTGGTGGTACTGGTTTTGGCTGAATATCCATCTCTTTTCCTACAGTCGACTCCCTGCTAATTTCGTCATCTTTGTGAGCAGCAGGGGGTGACTTTGTACTGTAAGACATCAAAACGGCTTTCAAGTCAATTGGTGTTGACGGTTCTGGTATTGGCTGAATACCCTTCTCTTTTTCTACAGTCGGTTCCCTAATTATTTCGTCCTCTTCGGAATCATCAAGAGAAGACTTTGTTTTATCAAACGTCATACTGCCTTTCAAGTCATTCGGTTTTGATGGTAGTGCTATTGGCTGAAGTCCCTTCTCTTTTTCTACAGTCGGTTTCCGTTCGCCCTCTTCGGAATCATCGTCGAAATATTTCTTCATGAAAAGTTTGTGAGAATCAAGAGCAGACTTTGTTTTGTCAGAAGTCATAGTGTCTTTCACGCAAGTAAGTTTTGATAGTACTGGTATTGTCTGAACACTCATCTCTTTCCCTACAGTCGGCTCCCTGCTAATTATGTCATCTTCGGAATAGTCCTCCATGGCAGGTTTGTGAGCATCAAGAGGTGACTTTGTTTTGTCAGACATCAAAGATTCTATCTGTTTTGATGGCAATGGTATTGATTGAAGACCCTTCTCTTGTCCTGTACACGGTTCCCTACTTATTTCGCCATCTTCCGAATCATCGTCGAAATACTCCTCTATGGCAGGTTTGTGAGCATCAAGAGGTGACTTTGTTTTGTCAGACTTCAAAGCGTCTTTCAAGTCAATCGGTTTTGATGGTACTGGTGTTGGCTGAAGGCCCTTCTCTTTTTCTACAGTCGGTTCCCTACTTATTTCGTCCTCCTCGCAATATTCCTTCATGACAAGTTTCTGAGAATCAAGAGTAGACTTTGTCTTATCAGACGTTATAGTGTCTTTCAAGTCAGTCGGTTTTGATAGTACAGGTATTTGCTGAAGACTCATCTCTTTTCCTACAGTCGTCTCCCTGCTAATTTCGACATCTTGGGAACCATCGTCGGAATATTCCTTCATGACAGGTTCATGATCATCAAGACTTGACTTTGTTTTGTCGGACGTCAAAGCGTCTTTCAAGTCAATCGGTTTTGATGGTGCTGGTATTGGCTGAAGGTCCTTCTCTTTTTCTACAGTCGGATCCCTGCTAATTACGTCATCTTTGGAATCGTAGTCGGAATATGCCTTTATGACAGGTTTGTGTGAATCTATAGGTGACTTCGTTATATCAGATGTTAAAGTTCCTTTTAAGTCCGTCGGGTTTGATGGATCAGGTATAGGCTGAAGAGACTTCTCTTTGACTGCAGTCATCTTGCTTATTTTGTCATACTTGAAGTCATCGTTGGAATATAGTTCCATTTCAGAATTCAATAAAAAAGGGGAGGGTTCTGTGTTGTCAGTTGTCCCGATATCTTTTAAGTGTGTCGGTTTTGGCTGAATAGTCTTATCTATTGCTAGAAATTGCTCACTGCTCTTTTTGCGATATTCCGATTCAGTTTCTGAGGATGGCTCATGTTTAATTGCAACAAGAGTAGGCTCTGCATTGTCAGATGTTATAGTAGCACCAAAGAAGCTCTGTTGTTTTTGTAATGAAGTCACTACTGGAAAATATTTTTCTTTGTCGCCTGTTTGGCTGTTTGACGATAGTGGCGTTAAAAAAGAAGATGGAATTATGGAAATTGAAGTATGTATAGAACCTGGAAGTTTGTCAAAATGATTGGCCTCATTTGATTGGTAATTGATATACTCCTTCTGTTCTTGCTTCATTGAATCAAGTGGGAATTTCAATTTGTCTATTGAAATTCCCACAGTTGGATCCGATGTTAATGGCACTGTCGGAAAAAAATTCGCTTTATCTGCAGTTATCGAGCGCATCTCTTTCCCATCATTCCATTTAGGATCTGTCTCCAGGGGGGACTGTAGTTTTTCACATATTTCAGAATCCATGAAGCTGCTTATTTTCGATGGCGAAGACATTAATGGAAAATATGTTTGTTTTTCGTCTGTCGGACTGTCTGTCTGGTCGGATGTTTTTATCGTGTGTGGTATTATAGAAACTGACTTATGAAAGACACCAGCGGTTTTAGGTTTTTCGCCCTGTGCTGATTTATAGTTGGTATAGTCTTTATTTCCTGTTTTCTTAGACTCGAGAGGGAATTTCTCTTCTGACGATTGCTTAGTGTCTTTGCCAATTGACTCTGATGGTAAATATATTGGTAGATTAGAATGGTCTTTGTCCACACTTCGTTTCCTTATCTCATCTTCGGAAACATCTTCTAAATATTCCTTTAGTTTTGTATTTAATGACCTGGATTTATCTTCTGCCTCGGTAAAAGTTATGCTAGCTGGTTTCGAAGATGAATTCGCTAATGGAAAATAGACATCATTGTCAAACGGTTGGCTACCTGACGGGGTATATGATTCTAAGGGCGAAGTCATTTTCAGGTTATTTGTATTCGAAGGAGAGTTTGGTTTGTCCGATAATTTGGAGTCAGTATATTTTGGGACTGAAGACAGTAGAAGTCTTCCTTTCTCTTCCGTCGGTTCCATGCTCTGTTCGTCAGATTTCGATTCATCGCCGGAATATTTCCTTGCTATTTCGGTATTCTTTGAAAGTTGGGGGGACAATGACTTACAAGATAGAGTAGGGTATGTTGAGGTTTTCGGTGTTAGTGGCTCCGGTATTGGCTGAAAATCCTTCTCTTCGATTAAACTCTGCCCCCTGCTCTTTTCTTTGTCTTCCAGTGCATGTTCTTTGGAATTCTGAGAATCCATAGGAGATTTTGGTGTGTTAGACGGCTTAATGACATTGTCTTGGCATTTAGTTGGGTTTGGGTTTCCTCCATGATTGCCCGATTCATCATCAGAATTTTTCTCCTGTTTGGAAATCGTTATTGGCTTGACTTCAGCTAAGCTCGCAGGGGCCCACAGTGAAGTCATTGATGGGAAAGGTTTATCTTTTTTGCCAGTTGGGCTATATGAAGGCTTCAAGTCAGTTGGTTTCAATGATGAAGTGAATACGTCTCCTGCTTTTTCATCGAAATATGCCTTTTCTGTATGTACCTTTGAATCGAGTGAAGAAATTGATTTGTCGGAATCGTAAGAAAATGTTGTTGAATCGGTATACTTTAAGGGCGAATGTATTTCATCGGGTGACTTTAAATATGATAGAGGGGTCAATTTTATTTCATTAAGTGATGGCACGAATTTATCCTTATCCAACTCATGACCTTCATTCCGTCCAGGGTTATATGCCTTAAGAACGGTGACTTGTGGCTCCTTTTTTTTGGCTTTGTCAGTACAAACCTGCTTTGTCAATGGTTCCGAAACGGCCAGAGAAGAAATAAGTGTAACTGAATCTGGAGAAGAAGTATGTGGCAGAATATCGGAATATTCTTTGAACTCCGATTTTGTTGAAACTAGGGACATATTTGATTTGTCTACAATTTCCTTATCAGTTAATACAGTTGTAAAGTCATCACCTGGTTCCCTGGTCAATTTATCAGATAATTCTTTGATATCTTGGTCGTCTTCGCATAATTCTGAAAATTGTTTCGCCTCTCTTGTGACAGTTCGGATGGACGTAGATTTTATGTTTTTGGGTTTTGGCAAATACCCACTGTTGCTATCAACTATCTTCTGTGTATCGACGTGGGTTACGGTTACAACGCCAGATGTTAGCTGCAGTTCGGCTTTTTGTAATTCACCGAACTCTTCAATGTCTTCTAAGTGAGAAGGCTTTGAAAGTGAAGGCATGGATGGCATACCTTGAATTATCTGTCCGACGAGCGACAACTCTTCAGTTTTATCAACGGAATCCTTTCCTGTTATAGTAAGTTGGGTCATAGTTGTTAATAGGTCATCTGTGTGTTTGCTTATAGTTTCCTGTTTTATGTCTTCTGTATAATCTGATTTTAAATGGAATTTATCTGAGAACTGTTTTGTATCTCTTGTAACTGCGTGAGTTGAAGTAGATTTTATGTTTGTGACTTCTTTCTCGTACTGAAAGCTGATATCAACTAATTTCTGCCTATCTGCTTGGATTTTCATTACAACGCCAAGTGGTTGCTTTAGTTCGGGAGTTTGTAAATCGCCTAACAATTCAAAGTCCTCTACGTGAGAAGGCTTCGAAGAAGAGGGCATGGTTGTCATATCCTGAATTGACTCTCGGAAATTTGGCACATTTTCCGATTCATTGTCGGTAGCATTTTTGAGTTTTGTTTGTTGTGTCATACTAGTCGATTGAACATCTCTGTGTTTGCTTATAGTTTCCTGTTTTTCGTCTTCTGCATAATCTGATTTTAAGTCTAATTTTGCTAAGAACTGTGTCATGTTTCCATCAATAGAAGTTGTTTTTATGTTTGTATGTTCCTTCACATCCTGAGAGCTGATCTTAGTTGACTTCTGTTTATCAGCATGGATTTCCCTTACAAAGCCTGTCGTTAGCGTTAGTTCGGGTGTTTGTAAATCTTGCAACAGTTCAAATTCACTACACTGAATGGGCTTCGGTGCAGACTTGGGTGTAATATCGTGAATAGTCTCTCCGACCTGCGACCCATCTTCAGGCTTCTCATCTAAATGCTTTGCGATTTCAGTTGGTTGTTTTAAATCTGATGGGTTCCCTGATACAGTAAAAGGTTGAATATCATTGTCTTTAGCAGTAGCATTGGCTTTTTTTATATCCTTCGAATCATCTTGGTATCTTGATTTGTGTTGAAGCATTTGTTCAGAGGTCTTCTCCAATATGCTCTCTTCGACAACATCGGCGAATTGTTTCACCTTGGCATTGACAATCTGAGTGGTAGATTTTGTAATGTCTGAAGCTGTATAAGTCGACGCTGATGTCAAAACGTCAGTTATTTCTAGAGAGAAAGTGGACTTCAGTTCGACCGGTGGAGTTATGTCGATAGGCTTAGCATTCTCCCTTTCTTTCGCAGCTGTTGATCTTTCTATATTATGTCCCTCTTCTGATTTCTGCGTAATTACGGAGGAAAACTTTTCTTTGTCGGATAGCTGTGGGCCCGTTAAGTCAGTCGGCTTAGACGTCGTAGTCACATACCAGATGTCTGTGTCTTTGTCAGCAGTAGGCATGCTAAAATCTTGTTCATCGGCCGATTTATCGTCGGAATAATCTTTCATTTCAAGTTTCGTAGTTTCTGTGTCGGTCGAGTCAGTCAATTCACAAGGTGAGTATGTTGACGGAGAGACTTTCTCGTCCCACTCGTCGTAAAATTTGTCATAAACATGTTTTTGAGATCCGTCAGATGGCATCATACTTTGTATACGTTCAGAGTATTGTTGAACTTTTCTCTCCACCGTTTCAGTTGAAATGCGGTTTGTATCCACCGACTTCTGATCAGGGGTGGCGTCGGTAAGGAATTTTCGATCGACATTTGGTTTAGACGGTGCAAATGTAATTTCAGCCCTTATGGCAGCATCGTCACATTTGCCTGTGTCGGTAGGGTTTACGACAGGTGTGTTTAAAACCTCAGTCTGATCTACAAGGTAAAAGGTTTCGACTACAGTTTTACTTAAAATCGTCCTTTCCTTTGAAGTTGTGGAGGACTCGTCAACTATTGTATGGTCCTCAACAGGCGCTTGGTTGACCTTTGCAAAGCCGTCAGTCGTTATTTCGCAGACTTCTAGAAATTCGTTTACCTTCTCAGTCGCTGCGTCTAAGTTTGGTTTATTGTCCCAAATATTCTTGCTAATGGTAAATTGGAACTTTGTCTTATTGTCGGTTTCTTCCTGCTGTGTACGTGTGGTCTTGTATTCGAATTTGGTTCTATCATCTAATGGCTTATTAATACTAGTATTGGAAGTTATAGTCTCCTTTAATTGACTCTCTTGAGCAGTCTTCTCAGTTTCGGTTTCTTTGTTATCACTATGTTTCCTATCAACCCTATCATCACTGTCAATTTCCTGAGTTTGATTTTGACTTTCAAAAAGTTTTGCTAATTCACTTATTCTACGCTGGGAACATATAACTTCGCATGCTTCTTCTATAGGTGTGTTGCCATCTTGGGGGCTCTGCAACGTCTGTATTTTGTAAGATTTCTCTTTGGGCGGATGGGGTGCTAGGCTTTCTAAAACCATGTCGGTGTCGGTTAGAATATGTTTTTCCATCGACGCGACGTCAATGTCGCCGCTGTGGCGCTTTTCTCGCCGTCTTGGACTGAATGGAGTAGCTTCAAGAGCAGTGGAGCTTGGCATCTTTTTCTCAAATGATTCGACCACCTCTTTTACTTTGGGCATGTTTGTCACATCTTCCGTTTGTGGGCTATCCTCAGAATTGCTATCACTTGGCTTTGATTTCGTGCTGTCGGACACGACAATGATATCAGCGACTTCAAATGCTTTCTTCTTGTGGCAAAGTTTCTCACAGACCGGCTCGTTGATTTTTTTTAAATTTTCAAACTCCTTTTCCATGGCCTCAATGGGCGATTGTCTGATGACTGAAATCGGTGGTTCTGCCGTCGTCAGTTGGGTCAACTGTACGTCGACGTCACTGAGTATTAACCTCTCCAATTTGGGCAGATCACAGTCGGTGCGTAATGAATCGCGCTTTCGCACTGCAAATGGTATTGCTTCCACAGTGGTGGAGCTGATCTTCTCTTCCATTGCATGTATGACATCTTTAACGGAGGCGCTTTTATCTGGTTCTACCGACTCCGCTAAGCCTTGCTTTTCTGCAGTCGCTTCAATATCCACAGTACTGAGACCCTGCGTTTCAAGCTCTCGTATTTTTCTCTTGACATCGCCGCAGCCCATTATCTGTTCTAAATATTCCCTATCACTCAAGCTCGGCTCAATTGTCGTTGCCGTTGTTGTCACCTCGATGTCCGATGGTACATTTGGACTTTTGTGTGCAACGCCTACAGGCGGCATCGTGTCTACTCTTCCCGTCCGACTACTTTCACTCATTTCTGTAAATGAGGGAGTGTCTTTAGTGTGGAGGAATGTTGTGGGTGTAGTTTTCTTAATTTCTAACATTTCTTCAGGCGACTTCTTGGATTCAATTAGATTTTTGGTAATACTGGTATACGTAAAAGGTTTAATATTTTGAATGCTGAAGTGCTCTGTTAGTTGTGTTCGATTCGTTTCGTTTGGATTTCGATTTCCAACGTGGGGGGTTAGTTCATGAAGTAGCAGTTACCAATGCAACAAAACCAAATAATCGCAATGGTCATCAGTTAAAGTAGCGGTAGCGGGTATCGGTTGTCAGGCATTAGTGGTGGCAACAATATTAGTAGTTAAACACAGTTACGACGGAGAGCGACACACGGAGTAAAATACGTTCATTAAAGTTTACATACAAATACATAACAGAAAATGTATAGTGATGTACATATGTAGTTAGTTAGAGTTATATTTACGTTTTGCAGCTACATACTCATACATACTACATACATACATATGTACATATGCAATACGTACATACATACATATGTATTCACTTGAAATAAAACGTTACGTCAACAACGTACGAGTAGGTAAGTATGTCTATTTAAGCGTGTATTCGGACCCAATTACTTGCCATGCAAAGCATTAGCGATAAAGATCTGCAATATATCCCTGATGATAATATTATGCGTCATTTATGTTATATAGTAAATATATTCCAAGAATTAGCCAACTTTTTAACAACCGGTTCAGCGTGTTCAATACAATTAAGAAATATTAAAAATCTATAGCACCTTTAAACGTACTCGTATCCCATCCGACTGCTATCTATTAAAAGTAAACCTTTTTACGGCAATGACCGCGACTATTGTCAATTTCATCCTAACTCGACAAAAAAATAACCTGTCGATCGTATTTCTATAACCAAAACCAGGGCCAGTAATTCTAAGTTAGAGTGTAAATACAATGTAAGCCGCTGCTACAAGCGGCAAGAAGGCGGTATGGAATTATCGCGTTGCCGCACTTCATTATCAAATAGTAGTGAAGGAATCCAGGGAAATATTCTCTCAAATCAGTGAGCTGTGCACGTTATAATTCTTATACTCGCACATTATACACGGTAAATGCATTTTTTTACAGGAAGTTTTGTAAAGAGATAAATCTCTTACTCTTAAAGTTGCCGGTAATTACCGTCCGATTTAGAATCGTAACCATTCAAAAAGACCTATCAAATTCTAGAACGCTACCAAGCAGACATAAGAATTTTCGGACAACACTAAGTAGCTCCCTTCAGTACCAAAGGCATTTTGTCTGCAATATAGTTTAAAAGTTTTAATGTATTCTCCACAGGCTCAACATAAAAGTAATAACTCAAAAGTTCAAATTATCAGTAGATGCAGAAATTGTTTGTTTATATGTACATTAATACGAGAGAGTTTTGACTTTGTTCTCATAGATGGAAGCAAACGTTAGAATATTGCTCTGAATCCGTTTTCTTACACAAAAGGGATCTTTAAAAATAAGATTTTTGAGATTTTCAAATATTTTTTCTATGTTAAATTGTTGTTTAGAAATCGTATGGTCCAAATCAATGGTGAAACACAAAGAAAAATGTTTTTACCTAAAATTATGTACTTATAGATATGCAATTTTCTGGTTATAATTAATTTAGCTCTTTTCCAGTTAGTTTGTGTTTTTTAAAAGGCATTTTTCTATGCGCTGTTCTTGTTTTTACTTTCAGTAGTCCAACAACTACGGAATAAGTGTATTAACTTATTAATGTTTTGCATTAATGGAAATTCTATACTAAGTTTTGTAATCACAATTATTGTGCAGGGATTAAGATCTAAATATTCCAAATGAGGAATGTCGTTTCCGGAGTCCCGATTTTTATAACTTTAAAATTAGTGTATTTTAAATATTTTTAAAACGTTGCAGCTACTCAGCGCAAAATCCGAGTGCGACTAAATAGGACCTCCAATGATAATCGCCGAAACTTAGGACTGGCATTTCAAGTGAGATCCGAAATATTTTTTTAGGCTTGATAAGGATGACATATTGATCTGTACAAAACTTATTCGATTGTTCACAGATTAACCCATTGCGTTTGATTTGAAAATCAATAAATGTAATCCATGTAATGTCATTTTCCAATAAATATTTTAAAAGAAAACACACAGAAAGAAATAGTCGTTAATAAATTTCAAACGAACCAGTAGACAAGTGTCCGTCTTTACATCCGACCTATTGTCTGAAGTGTACCAATTTCATTGATATCTCGCATGTGAACACCAAAAGTGGGAGAAATGGTGCATTTGCACTGGATGTGCCAGAATGGAGAGTACGTATCAGCAACTCTTTTTGTACGCCAGTATAGAATTTTATTGAGCTCAATTTAAGCTAATTTCATGCACTAGAAGGCAAGTTATATGGGTTCATATCTATATATATATATATATATATATATATATATATATATATATATATATATATATATATATGTATATATATATATATATATATATATATATATATATATATATATATATATATATATATATATATATATATATATATATATATATATATATATATATATATATATATATATATATATATATATATATATATATATATATATATATATATATATATATATATATATATATATATATATATATATATATATATATATATATATATATATATATATATATATATATATATATATCCACCTTTTCGTTTCTGCGTCATACCACCAAACGGAAATTCCTAAACGGCATTTCAAAAACGTAAACTTCGCTTGCTTTGCTATGAGTGTTTCTTATTGGACACGAAAATTTCGTTTGAGGTCAAGGCATTTTGCACGAGCGCTTTGAAGAACTGATACGATGTGAACTTAGGGCAAAAACCGAACGCTGTACAGTGTTTCTTCAAATCACAGATCAGTGCCAATACCGGTGTGAGTCGGATATTGCCTTAATCTTTGCGCCAGAGTCAACGAAAATTCCAATTTTTGTATTCCTGCCACCTTTTAATATCTATCTTTTATTTTTTTTAAATTTATATTCTTTCATTCCTTTCAACTATATTTCTTACGATGGGAGAAATTTTGTAAACAACTTATATTTTGTCATCGTATTTATTTTTTCCATAGAAACTAAACGTAAAAATAAGTTCACCATGTAACAAGGGGCGCGGTTGTATTCGCGATCATAATTTTGAATTAAACCGAACTCAATCGCGTCCTTTGCTTCTGTTGAATTTATCTTCACTAGCATTTCTCGAAAAAGACACAAATCGTATCGAATTAATTGTTCATTTTCGTAATTGTTTTAGGAATTTGGAATAGGATTGATAACTGTTTCCACAGACTCAAAAAATAACTAACGATACATTTTTTAATTTACAGTTGGGTACTTTTCAGTATCGAGAACCATGAGCTCGCTATAAATACCGGATGAAATCAATAGAATGTGTTTTTTACTAAATGAGGTATCGATACATTGCATAAGAGTATTTTAAACGACTAAATGATTTGAAGGGGAGCGCATGATCAATATTAAATTCAATGGTTCATGTCACTCATACGTGTTGGTGGCTAATTCAAAACGTTCTTTGCACACGTAGCGTACAATGTTACATATGCATTGCAAAGTAATCAGTCTATCAGCATTGGATCGCCTTCCAACCATTTATGGCCTTTTAACGTTTATTTCAATTACACTGGGCAACAAAATCTACAAAAAATCGCTTGTATTGTTATGTTATGTTATGTTCTTATTTTAGAACTGCTAGAATTTTTTTAAATAATTTTAAATACAAGAAGAAAATGCAAGGCTGGTTCTGTTCACCATCGAAGTCAGTAGAAAGAGAATGTCAACAAAAAATATCTGTGAATAATTATTGTGAATGTTTGACGAACACTTATTGTATGACACTGCCTTCTTTACTGTACCATATAATGGGAAAACAATCCATTTTAAAGAAAAAATTGCGACAAGTCTAGAGCATAATCCAAAAATCGATTTGGATTTTTAGTTTGCATTCGAAAGGCCAAAATAGATTAACTGTACCTAGGTGGTGTACTCCACTTTGCTGTCAAGCTTATTGCTGCAAAGTTCTTATTTATGAAAAAAGCTAACATTTTATCTGCTCTCTTCCAAGAATTTGCAATTTTAACTTAATTTTTTCCAGGTCAAGAGGAACAGCTGTGGCCCTTTAGAAACAACTACTTCAACTAAGTTAGATTTAAAAGGTTTACATTTTGATATAACCCATCGAACAAGGATTTCACTGCTGCAGGGTGCTCAGAGATCTAATGATAGTCTCTTTTTTATTAAGTAACTTCAATTTTGCTCTAGTTCCCACTATTTTGTCAAGCTAGTCATGACAAGTATGGCTGATCTGAATATTAAAACGAGATTGTTGCTTTTAGGAGGGATATGTCTTTTGAGCGAATGTACCACCCGAAATTGTGCAACATATTAATATTTTGATTAAAAGAACACCAGCGAAACAACATGGCATGACCCATGTTCGAATTTGATTTGCAGATCTTTATCATTCCGATCGGACGCATGGCCAGAACACACATTTATACAAGCATACATACGTACATACAAAGTAGATTATCATACAATTGCAAATAAAAAGTTAGTGCCTTAACCGATATAAAGAATATTTTTTTTTAATTTTAAAAAAGCTGCTTTTAATTTCTGATAGTGTAATGTGTGTGAGAGAGATAAAGTGTGTATATGTGTATAGTGTTAGTGAAAGGGCTGTGTGTGTATGATAAAGAATTAGAAAGGTGTGCGGCATAGTATTATGAATGTGTGTGTGTGTGTCTTTTATCTTTTTCAATATGCTTCATGAAGTCGTGGACTTTTCACCCGATTATTGAATAAACACTTGCATACATACGTACTCGTATCTACCCATACACATACAAAGTAATAGCACTTACGTATATATGAATGTGGAGTATATTACACTAGTTTACAACCATATTGCACAATAGGCGTGGTTGTTACTTTCTAAACTCGACCTGCTAAACCCAAAACTGTTATAAGTGTTTTACTTTTATACCCGTTTAATAGGTGACCACTGACTCATAGTGCAGTGAAGATTCATTGGGTTTTTCGATTTAGAATCAGTAATGGCATCGCAGACACTTTATTTTATAGTTACAAGTGTTTGACTCGTAAAGCAGCCATACTCGTCATACTCGTATGTACATTAGGGCTCAGTCAAAAGTATAGATTTTACGCTTTCATATAATATAAGGATCATAATGAAACGACTCCGCATTAAAAATATATTTAATTTTCAATAACACATTAACTAAGTTTTGTGTGAATGCGTTTACCTCTGTATAAAAAGAATGAAGTGTTGAAAAATACTTCAACACACTGAAATAACATATTTTTGAGAAAAACTTTGGGTTTTTGAAAATGAAATAACTTTAACGCGGAGTCGTATCGCTACGATAAGTGATACCATATAAAAGGGAAAAATCTTCACTATTTCAAAAGGCTTTTTAATGATCCTTATTTCTTAACATAAACCAAGCAAGATACGAACAGTTTTTTATTTTTTTTTAAACATACATGACAAAATACAATTAACCCGAAAAAAACTGTATTAGGAAGTGCCAGGATTTTATTATTAAGCTTGACGCTTGGATCTTTCTTTATATAACAGATTTAAGGATATTATGGAAAAATTACATAATTTTCTAGTTTTCGTCCTGCGGGAGTTGGAGATCAATTCTAGATTTTATTCCTTTTATGACAGTAACCATCCTCCAACTTATTGGCAAGCTTGAAAATGCTGAGAAATGTTCCTGAAATCGCGTGAGGGGGTTCGCTTTTTCAAAATTGACCCGCTCTAATGCACATGTCTAGTAAAAGCTACAAAAAATTAGTAATAAATAAATTTTTATTTCCGTAAAAACGGACACTTACAACGGCTACTTTAAGAGATATGTACTGGCAAAAGCAGCAGGTTTAGCAGGACATTAATAAGGTTAAGTTATTACTTGTGTAATACAGTACATACATATATACGTTAGGATGGTTCACCCGAAAAGAGAAGGATTGCTGCAGTCACCATCTTAAAATAATATATGAATTGTTGCCATTTGTTTAATATCTCTAAGTAACAGGTAAATGTGTTCGGTACTCAAACATTAATTAGCTAAATCTCTATGGCACAGCAGGTATTTATGCAGGAATCAATATATTCTTGTTATTAGCACTAGTCTAAAAGTTGGGTTTAAAAAAAAAACTTGTAATGGGAAGACCGATGTGAAATAGACGGATAGGAACGACGAATAATGTCTCTCTTTTCCATACATAACAGAAGTCTTTGAACAGTAGATCCGATGTGTTCCATAGACAAAGGGACGGGCGGACGGACATAGTAAAAACAACGTAAATTGATATTGCAAATATCCGCGCTTAACTATAAAAAGCCTGCGTGACAAACATACATATTCACTTAGCATCTGCAAAAAGCTTTGAACTACTCTCAAATCAGTGAGCTTTGTAGAATATAATTCTTATACTCACAAACGAATGGCTTAATGCCGTTTCTCCTACTCGTAAAAACGCCGACAATAAGGAAGCAAAAACCCGTCACTGAAAAGTTTCAGATGCAAAATGGGTTGACTTGTGTGAGCCATCGACCCCACTTGGGCTCTGTGACACAGTGTGGGTAAAATTTTCTGTCAAAAAGGCGGACAAAAGCTGATCGTTACTCGTATCAATAAACAAAAAAATATTTTGTTTATTAAAACATTGATACTTAAGTCCAAAACAGTTTGTATTGATTATATTAAATTTAATGAAACAAGTTACACGAGAAATGGTGTTAGGGGGGCTTAAGATACCAATAGCGGACTTGACGTTTCTGTTAAATAACTTTCTGTTGTAATTTTAAAATATTCAAATTTCAATGGTATTTTGTGAACGTTTAGAAATTATCGTCTTAGTGCGCTTTTAGCTGTTATTTTTTGGTTGCGCTATTAGACACGCCTATTCATTTTGGCTTAAATTGCGTATGAATCTAGAAATCATCCTCAAATCATTTCTGCTATCCTGACATTATGATCGGACCTAAATTGGGGATTTCTATTAATTTATTTGCAAATCTAATGCAAAACCAGTACGCAAAAATAGCAAAAAAATCCAAGATTCAATTAAAAAATCATTGTTTAAAACAACGAACGAAATCCACACCAATCAGATTTCGGCATACAAATGTTAAGCGCGTTTTGTTCCTTTGTACGAACAAAGGCTAAGATAGATTTCACTGATTAAATGTAAAAAATGCAAATGTAAATTGAATGAAAGTGGGATATCAAAAAAGGTTAACCAAACACACAAATCTATTAAGCTAGTTTTCAAATTCTTTCAGGACGACTGAAATCAAAAACAACGCAAATATCATTTTAGGGTGGTGACTGAGGAGTTACCCAGCTTAATGTAGGTTGTACATGTAGTAGGTGTGCACGAGTATATTTATTTATGCAATCTTTTAATTATGCCCGATACGTTTGCAATTTTTTATGAACCATTTAACGTTGGCCAGGTACGAAACATTTAAATTTAATGAGTATACAATTCTAAAATATTGTTTGTCTTAACTAGGAAAGTATTGCTTGGTGGTTTTCATGGAATTAGAGGGAGGTGTTGCTTTTGTGCCACGACTTCATATAGCATTTGATGAACATTAATGAGTTTGATATTATTTATCGCCGAGTGTCAACAGTATATTACTATCGTCAAGCTATTCAACATATCTAAGACAAAGAAGAAGAAAAAGTAAGAGAAAAAAGCTTCCAAAATATCAAACCATACAAAAAATGCCAATTGCACAAAAACAAAACGAAAACAAACAAATCTTGATAAATTGAATGCAGTTGCAAAATATGAAATGAAGTTTTTTTTTGGGTTTTAGTTACAGCACGTTTACGTTTTTCTATTTGTAATGGTATGTTTTAGATGTTGTTGTGACAACGGCACAATCAGCTAGAATATCCCATGGCAAATGTCATGTGAATTGTAAGCCGTGTTCGATTGCATCTGGAAAATCGATACATTTTTATATTTATCGTTGAAAATGCGATATTTAAGATATTTAGCCTAGGGCAAATTGTACAACAGTCGGCGGTACTATCGTAGCATGCTAGATACCAAATCGAACACTGAGCTGATGCACAACAACAATTAAACACATTTTATTTTAATTTATTGTTTTTTTATTAAACATTTTGTTTATAAAGAGTTGGTATGTACATTGGTTCGATCTAAGAGTTATCATACATAGACATTCAGCATACAGAAAGAAAAACTAGCACGCACTAACTAACTAGCACGTTGGAGGTGGGGGAGTTAGTAAGTAAGTAGCACATACATATACAAACAATTCCAAAATTCGTTCATCGGTATAAACAATAACATCAGCATTAATTGAAAAAAGTGTTTATCTTAATGAAATTTGCTGTGGAAAACTCGTATTCAAACAGAAATATTTTATTATTGTACACTCATTATCAGTCTGGGCAAATAATCAAAGAAATTCTTTGTTTTATATTCGTCTGTGTGTTTAATAAAAATAAAAACAATGAAGAGCCCTTTCACATGGTCAAAACTTCTCTTCCCATACATATTAGACAAACGGTTGGCAATTCGCATGTTTTTTGTATAGGACCCACCAAAAAGATTCAAGCCACAAGAGGTGTCATCGGCAAATTCGTGCTCATGTGCATGAGTAGGGATTTTCTTCAATATTTGGCATAAAATCATTAAATGGGAATAAAATATAAAAAAAAAAACATAAAAACATAATACAATATCTATACATTACTCCAGCATCCAGAGAACTTGAAGTTCAAAAATTAAACTTGTACGAGGAAAATACGTCTTACTGTTAAGCCTCTCACAAACAAATAAAAATAAACACAAACTCGACTAAGAACATTTGTTTGAGAAAAGTGTGCCAAGAAATTTCAGCTTTTCTATTGAACACACCTCGTAGAAACTCTTTATGAAATTGAATCTTTTTGGGACAAACGATGGCACAAAAACTACTAGTTTTGTCAGTGTGAATAGGCTGTAAGTTAATTTTAGAATAAAACAAAAATCTTGAATAAATTAGCGTTTGGAGTAGTGTAGATAGTTGTCATAAATCAGTTGAATGGATTTGTCATCGATTTAAAGGGTTTGCACGCGTTATATCGCTTTTGCTGTTGTTGGTCGTCTATCTATATTTATAAAAGCATTTCATTTAGCGCTAGCAAACAAAAAATAATATTCAAACACTCAATTAGGATTCAATAACCAAGAAAATTAATAGAGTCAATTAAAATTACAACCAGGGATTTAACATAATATCAATTAAAGTTTTAATTGTTTTAATTAGAATACAAATATATATATCTACCTGTTTTACAGTGCGCGTCGGAAAACTACGGTAAGTAGAAATATCATATATTTGAATCGTGCTGATTCAAAGCACAATTCAAACAAGTGAAAGTGCGCGATATAGCCGGCTTTGGCTATGTGAAAGAGCCATTACGTATAAAAAGGGCAACCTAGACAACCAATCAAAAACATAACCGCGATGCCAATGCAAAGCAATGTTTGGCCATGTTTCAATGGTAAACGAATGAAGACGTGGTTTTTTAAAATGAAGTCCATCCGTGTCATGACATCTGTCACTGATGGATATACTAATAGACTGCGTACTGGGCCTAGTCTTGTAATAAATAATACTAAACCGCTTAGAGCCGACTTCAAACTATAGGTATTGTTCAATGGGTAAGGAAATTATGCGGAGCACAGCATAATAAAACCCACAAAAGGAACTTCATTAGAATTCCGTTTCGATGTTTAGCTTTAAACAAAGGCTTCAAAATCTCTAAATCTTCAGTTAATATTTTACCATAAATGTTAAAGAGATAAAATCGCATTATACTTTTCTGTACTTCTGTTGTTAACATCGCAATGGATCATTACGAGTATAACTAGATCTGTCATTCCAACTTAAATAGATTTATGATTTTTTTTTAGATCGGACTTAGCAAGTGGCAAGTGATCTCCGCCGATATTGGCCGAGACGAAGGGTAGACTTTCTCAACTAGCCAAGATCCTGCCCGAATAGACATTCACAAGTACATTTGTATGTCGTTCGTATAAAACTATATAAATATATCTGTAATTTCAATATACGATTATAAGAAAATTCTTTTTCACTAGCATAAACTTTACAACAAAGAATTCCGATTTTTGCCCTGAAAAAGTCCATCATGTAGGGAAATACCTCAAATAAGTCAGTATAAAATGCGAACCTGCAAAAACCAAGCAAAATCCAGAGTAATAAGGTTACTAAGTGAATAAATAAATGCATAAGTTTGCTATGAGCGGACGCAAGCACAAACCCGACTACAAAAGGCCGGAATATTTTTTCTGAACAGTCAATGTGTATAAGCTACACAGAACGATTCAGACTTTGGTATAAATCGGAATTATCTTTTAAGTCTGGTAGAAAGCTCGTTCTCAGGAAAATGTTTAGCAAGTATCATTATTTCCTTTGCCGAAACTGACATTATCAGATAAGTGCTGTCGACTACATTTAATGTTTTTTTTTTGCGTTCTTTAATACTGTTGGCAGCATTGACAACAAATTCATATTTTCCCTTCTTTTCTCATAAGTTTTGTTGTTTGAGTTTGCATTTTTTTAATTCTTTTATTAAATTTATTATCAACGTTTTTGAACATTTTTCCTTATGTGTATTATTTAGAATGAAATTGGCAATGTTGCTAGACACAATTTTTTTAATGGGAACGACGTTGAACCAGTACGGCTTTTGTACAGTTTTCGCAACGAGTTCACGTAAGCCAACACGTGCACATCGAGCTTAATAAAACAAAACAAAAAATAGCACTAACCTCAGATTACGCTTGTCGTAACAATCGTCAAATGAAGCAATTAATATGTTTCAAAGTGTGGCTCGTTTCGATTTTTTTTCATTTGATTTAAACAAATTACGTATGGCTAGTGTTCATTAAAGAATCATGAAAAGATTTACACTGCGGCAATGTATCTTTCAAACTCTGATCCATGTTTTTTAAAGACGAGTCGTATTTCGTTAATCAAACAAATGACCATATTTGGGTAGATAAGTAGCCCGAAGAGATTCTCAAACAACTAAATTTTTCTGTTACAGAGAGTACAGGCCGAAAAGAAAGAAGGTCACGTTAGAGATATAGGAGACATATATCACTCTTTGTCCATGAAATGAAAATATTACTCGTAATTGGTAAAATCATAAAGACGGAGATTATTTTCATTTATTATATTTTTCCATAGAAATGAAATTGTTTTCGGCAGAAATTCCAGAGAATGTGGATCTTTCCTATACATACGAAAGGGGTTTTAAACCACTAAAGCTTGTCACCATTTTAACAAAAAGCTTTTACGAGATTTTGGTGTGAACTACAACTGTTATAACGATAACCCACGATCCGAGTAATAGAACCTGCGTTTTGCCTTTTTATAAAAAGGTATAGAGGAATAAACCATTAACGGAAATTTGAACGCTCCGATTAATTGAAAGAACACTCAAGTAATCGTTTTTTTGTACTCGTAACATGAAGGCTAATTGTAAATAGATTACAAACAAGGAGCTAAGTGGTTTTACATCTACCTTTAGTCTGAATCACCTGTAATTATTGATATATCGCAGAAACACATTCCAAATGAGTACAAGAGATTGGTAAACAATAAATGTATTTTTTGGTATACTAAGTATTTTATCAATTGTCAAACTGTTTCATCTATGCTTCCAGATTCCGAAATATAACCCATTTTTAGAAATACTTTGTTGCTTGTCTTTGTAACCACAATGATCTGCATATGTGACAGCGCATAGAGAAAGGGACCTAAGGGTAAAAAAAATCAATTTTCATTTTTTTTGATGTGGACAACATCTGAGCGTCGAATGAGACCGATCCCATGCCCCAAAAGTGTTCCCTCCCAGAGATATGCGCGTTTTATGAAAGTGGCGGTACACCAAAGATACACATATTTAAATCTTTAAAATGGCTCTCCTGAACAAAACTGGTTTTTACCCTTAGGTACCTTTCTATTTTGCGCGTCTAGAACTGCCACTAAAATCGGGTCGCAATTTTGAGGACTATTTAACACCTCTGTAAATCTGCTAGTCGTGGCAGCGTGGTTCTGGGCAGAAATTATAGGCATTGCTAAGCTTCACAAAGTACCATTCTCAGTTGACGAGGCTTATAAATTGTTCTAGAGGCTCCTAATCACCCGCGGTACCATAATACAGATTCCGATCAGACCTCGTAGAATACTACTTCTTCCTCTTCTTCCTCTATGGGCTCTACACACTCGGTCTGGTAGCATAATGTCTACACAAAACACTCGTGCTAATCCACCATAAAGACATATAGGATAAGAGACTTGGGTTATGCTGGCAGGAGCTTCATGATTTGCGTGTAAACTTTAAGATGACCCTATTTTGCACCTGCCGTCTATAGCACAGTGTGGGTTAGACTTATACATATAGAAAACTTTAGTTCGAAATCTTTCTATTATCTAAGGGTTAATTTTAATGAATATAAAAAGTATTGTGAGCACAACTAAAAAAAAACCATGCCAATGAAATTCGGTAATTGTGGCAACCAATATCATTGCATGCACTTAGTTGTTGGTGTTAAAAACAAATATTTTATAATATGGGTATAAGGGGTATCCTTGGTTCAATAAAAATTAAAAAAAAATATATTTATAACTTTAGCGAGCCACCGTGGTGTGTTGGAAGTGTGCACGACTATGACCCAGGTTCAATTCCGGGTAAGAACATATAACAATTCCCCGTAAATTCCTCCAACTCGTTAATGCCTGTGACTTTACGAGTAAGAGATTTACCTCTAAGCCATAAAGAACTTTTCTACAAAATGGAGCTGGCGTTCAACAGAAAATGAATCGTGCACAGCTCACTGATTTGAGAGAAGTTTCTCCTTGTTCCTTAATGGGATGTTGAAGTGCAGATAGTCGGAAATGTACTATTGTACCAATCTGAGATAAAATCCTATTACATCACGATAACTGGAAATTTTCCTAAAATAATTGATTTTATCACACTATAAAGAAAAACCTAATGACCTATTTCCCTGCCTAATGTTTAAAAAGCTATTCGCCCAATTTCCAAGTTTATATTTTGAAAAATAAAAACTAATTTTCTCTACAAAATCTTTCCTCATTTTCCTTACTCGCTCACGTACTAGAAAGCAACATAACCGCCGTTCTGCTTTAGTGTACTTAAAGTATAAAAGTAAACAGTTTTTGTTTTTACTTCTAAATTTTAATATTTATACCCGGAAAAAATGTATGGGGGTTATGATACTTTGTCACATCTACTGACACTTTCAGTTCTATTTAATGACAATCGCAGTGCACTAACAAACATTCGGTGGTACTGATGAAAACTTTATAGGTTATGCTATCTTATTCGGTTGGCAAAAAAACGGTTGTGCCAACAAATCTGTTCTCTTGTGTAAGTTCGCATATCATTTGCAAACCTATCACTTCTATCAAATAAGCAGATGTACTTAAAATAGATTGTGAATTAATTCAAATTGTGTAATGAAACATGTGTAGCGAAATTAGCATGGATAAAAATAAGGTTCCCGGCGGACAACTTGTGCAAACGTTTCTTTTCTATATTTTCCCCCATATTTGCAAGTTTTTGATACTAATCAATATTTGAAAATAAAATTTTTTCTGTATTTTTCGCGATATCTCATAAACTAGAACTATAAGTAAAACAGTTTTTTAGTCATCGCACTTGGCTTTTTTAAACCTTTTCACCATTCTGCAAAACTCAACAAGTCATCCTATGTTGGGCTGCGTACTAGATAACCTAGAGTATCCTAGTGAAAAGTGTATACAGCGGCAAGTATCCGCAGAGTATCCGTGTAAATCGATGATATCCTCCATTATGTGTACTCGTATGTGTTTACAGTTCCATTCAAAAGTAAAGGGTGTTGTGTTTTTTTAGAACGAGAAGGATATTGAACAAAGGAATTAAATGCAAATACAACAAAAAATGCAAACGAGTTTAAATTTAACAATTAAGTATATTAACAAGAATGTTTTTGCCTATAAAAATCTATTAGCTTATTTATTTACAGAAAAAATACACATGAACGAACAAATTGTTTGAACAAACTCCTTAATATATGAGATATTGATACACGCAATCCATCCTTACACTTTACGAATACTCGTGATTTGCCGTCAGCCCAAATAAGTTTTAGTGTCCCTTTGACGGCGGCTTCACTTTTCGATCAATTGCGAAATTTATAAAACAGACGGGTTAAGTACAACTGCATGTTGTTGGTCAATAAACACTTACCGTTAGTTAGTATTATTTAGATTGATTAAATAATTGATTGTATTAATGCTTACAATTGATTGTCACAAATAGGTTATCATAGCACTAATGATTACTACACTCTATCTACCTTCTGTTTTTCTTTTAAATAGTTAGGGGGATGTTTTGCGTTAAATAATTGGTATTTTGATTTTAGGTGGCTCGAGAACCGCGATAAATATGTTGGTAATGCGACTTCTACCGGTAAATGTTGTTTCCGTTTTCAAATTCAGAAATTTACTAACCACACACCGTTCAGAGGACACGCTCTTCAAGTCTATATGATTTCCCGAGTAGAACAGGGCAAAAAGACAAAAAAAGACAACGAAAACATAACGAAATGAATCGCTAATCACTACGGGGAGGTTTGGTTTTTGCATGTGGGTCGACTGTGTTGGGGAGAACAAATTAAATTAAGTTTAAGGCATGACCCTGAATTCAATTGAATTCCAGTTGTTTTTTTCATGTTTCGCTTTTGAGGCGTTTTCACACGTCTTTACTGTCGTGTATGTATTTATGTATGTACATGTAGGCAGGCGTTCCTCAATGTGGGTGTGTGTGTGTGGGTGTCCAACGGCTCAGAATGTCTGGCTAATGGCAATGCTCGTCGCGCATATCGCCATTGTGGCCTAGTGGCCAAATAAGGCTAAGGCTAGGAAAGTGCAGTTGGTAACGTCATTGAACTTTCATGCCAACGATACGGGTGAATTGTATCCAATAACTTATCACGACTAATCCGGATAAATATGTATGTATGTGGTATGTCTGGATGTATCTGCACACGTACATTAAGGTGAATCGCAAGGAAAAACGGTGCTACGGTCAGGTTACTTACATTCAGATTATTTTGAAACGATTTTCAAATTTATTGCGACAAGCGGACCTTTCGAATATATGATTCACTTGCCTGGGAAGACCGCAGTGAAACATGGATGATTTTTTGGTTTTGATATACATTGAACAAAATTCTAGCTAACTTTTCTGATCTACAAATGCTTCCTGTTCAGTTGCCCTAATCCATACTAATCCAAGCCATAAATGATATATTCCGTGTTGGCTATTATTATGGCTTTAAAGAACGAAATGCCTTGCAGATTTGAATACTAGCATACTAGCTCAGTAGATTATACAGTTGGTTAATTCGGCTAAAGACATATCGTTCCCAGTGATCTAGAAACAACATCATTTAAAATTACAAGGTTCAATACTGTTTCGTGCTTTCAGCAGACGCGTATTAACAAAATCATAGGTATAGCTTTCTCAAAATATCATTAAGGAATCGATATAATTCTTATACTCACTTGCCGAGACAAACTTTTTAATGTCGGCTCCGAAGGGCTTATGCATTTTAATGAGACCCTTGCAGATGGCTAAACAATTTATCTTTAACTTGGTCAACGATGTAAAAAAACGTTCCCTTTTAGTTCCTTAATGGAATATGAATAAGAAATAAGGCCAATAGCCTTATGTGTTAATGATTACTTAAAACACTTTCAGGATATCACAAACGGAATGATTAACTTAATCAACAAACCGCAGTTTGTTGGATCAAATAACAATTTTTCAGCCAGTGACGAACAACTTTGGGAATCGTGACAAAACACACCAAATTAAGTTTTTAATGCACGACCCACTTGATTGTACCTACGACTAATTCGATGTTTGAAATAGATTTTATTAGTCTGGAATGGTGATGACATATTTAAACATTTTATGCTATTTCGCTCGGGCATCGCAGTGACTTCCTATTCATTTATTATAAGAACTTGTTGGAATTCATCAAAAATAATGTTATCGCCGCGTCAAGCAAACTGAGTCAGCACTTAAACTTGCTAGTTTCGTGCTCTTTTACTCCATGTATAAGTAGAAACACATTAGAGTTGCCAACCATTTAACGGATTTTATTGAAAAACGACTTGGAAAACTTTAAGTTTTCGCAAGTCGACGTGTGGTTTTCCATTTGGCCACACTTTTTGTCGGAGTTGGTCTTTTTGACATCTGTCACTTGATTTATGCTCAGTTTGGTTTGCTTTTTACTTAATGAATAGACTTTATCCGGAACAACGTTTGCAAATCGTGGTGAATAATCCCAAAACGAGATGGCCACCGACCCCGATTTTTACAAGAAAATTTTGTTCAGCGATAAAGCTCACTTTTGGTTGAATGGGCACTTCAATAACCAAAATTGTCGCAGACGCCGTTATATCCTCAAAAAGTCGCTGTTTGGTGTGATCGATGGGTAGAGGGAATCATTGGTCCATATTTCTTTAAAAACGAAGCCGGCCATAATGTTACAGTTAATGGGAAACGCTACAGAGCCATGATAAATGACTTTTTGTGCCTGAATTGGATTGAAAACCGTTGGACTATTTTTGTGGGGTTATGTTAAGTCGTTTGTCGACGCAAATAAGTCCGACACAATGACGCCTTGGAAGAGAATATTCGGCGCGTGATTACTGACATACGGCCCCAAATGCTGCAAAAAGTGATCGAAAATTGGGCCTCTCGGATGGAATTTATTCGAGCCAGCCATGGCTTTTCTAAATACTATAAAATAATCAAGCAAAGAGAGGTTTCATCGACAAATTCCCATTGTGTACATCTGTAAGCGAAATTTTAGCACATAATTGAATTATTTTACTTCCTTGATTTTTTATTACAATTTATTGTGTTTTATTATCTGCTTTTGGTGTATTCTCCGATGAACAAAGAGAAACAATGTTGCTAAATTTTGTTCAATGTTGCCAGATTATAATATTGCAACTAGTACATGGTGGCCTAAACCCTATTTAATCCAATTTTTAAAATTACAAAAAGGAGCAACAAGTAAATCGTCGTAACAATATATACCATTCACTTCGTTAATGACATGAAAAACAATGCCGCCCGTTAGTTTGGGTCTATGAATGGTCAATTCTGTCCGTGCCTAAAGGAATAGATCAGAAGTACTAGAGTCTACAAAAAGGCAGTAAACTTTAGTACTTAGCCTCCATAACATTTAAATAAAAGCTTAGCCCTAGTAAGGCTACATCAAATTATTTTATAATTTATTTCCAGAATCAAGCACAGCAGTGCTTCTTTTAAGAAAGACATCGTGTAACATGGCGCTTTTTGTTAAAAATTGACTTAACTATTGCGATTTTGCAATCCTGTCTTTTTTAACTTGGCTTAACCAAAAAACATCACTATTTAAGTACTAAAGTCCATATTCACCGAAAATGGTTCCTTATCACAGCGAAATAAATCCATGTCTAAATTTGTCGAAAATTTTCCATCTATCTGCGTACCTATGTCCGTATTGACAATTGATCTCCCAATTTCACCATACGGGGCGTTTTCTATAAAAAATGAGCCAAAACGTACATGTAGTTGGCATTTTTAAGGTATTAAGTGCGTCCTAACTAATACTAGATACCCATTTTAACAATTCTTTGTCCAATTTCAAAAAGTGGAGGTTTTTATTAGTCCCTTAAAGGGAAACTACACCCCCCTGAATTGTTTTAAAAGGCATACAACTGCACCTCTTTAGAAATTGAAGTAGATTGATATGTCTTAAAGCGAATTGAAAGATATTTCATACCTGCTTTAGCCTTTAGCCATTTTTTGCTATATGACATTTTTATCGTGGCTGCCCGCTGTTTTTATAGCTGTTTCAAAATGAAATCAAAACTGAATACCAGTTTCTAAAACTTATATTTTTTTTGTTAAACCGAACCTTTTTTTTCACAGTATTATTGATTGCCCTTAATAGTACTACGAATTGGTACTACACTTATTTCTATGTTAAATTTTCCTTAGTAATCGTCAAAACTGTTGAAATGAGAATCCGTAAGAGTTGGCAGTACTATATTTAATCAGTTCAACTTAAAGAAAGATTTGCTTTAATTATTTTGCGAGTCTCAAATCTGCTTGTGCATATTAATGATGGGGCAAAGAATTACTTAGTAGGGACATATATTTATTGATGTATATTGTATCCAAAAAGAATCTACTTATTCGAAATGTCCGCCTTTTGCCTTTACACACGCCTTAAGTCGCACAGGCCAATCGTCAGTAGCTGCACGAACCTCGTCCATTGGAAAATTGGCCACAGTTCGAACCAAAGCAGTCTTATGAGATCCAATGTTGGGGTATCTTTTGTGACAAACCTTGTCCTCTAAAACCGTCCACAATTTGTAATCCAATGGGTTCATATCTGGACTGTCTGAGGGCCATTCTTCAGAGGAAATGAACGCTGGCAAATTGTTTCAAAGCCAGGACTGGGACGTTTTAGCCTTATGGGCCGGCGCAGAATCCTACTGGAAAGTCCATGGCTGGTTTTGGAACAGGGAATTGTTAAGAGGCTTCACAACAGCATCCAAAATTGTTTCTTTGTAAAGTTTGCCCGATGTTTTGACTCCTTGTTCGCAGAAATGGAGGTCAGTGACCCCATCGTAAGAGACACCCCACCAAACCATGACTGAAGCTGGGTGATGCCCTTTTCCACCCTTGGGATCAGTTCAGATGCTTCCTTAGATGACCGCACATACACTCTATCATTTTGCTTGTTAAATTTTTCCTGAACAAAATTTTTCTGTGCAAGTTATCAGCGTGCTTCACCAAAAGACGTTTGCATTTTCCAATCCAATTTTTTTAAAGCTGCAGTCAATAAATGTCCGGTACGTCTTTTGAAAGCCCCAATTCCCAAGTCTTTTTTTATGATTCGACTCATGGACTTTTGCGTGACATTCATCTCACGGGCCATGATTTTCTGTTTTCGGAGTGGATTTCTGTGAATTCTTGATTTAACGTCTTTGATGACATGCGGTGTTCGAACAGAGCGTGGGCGGCCCAACCGGTGGCGGTCTTTTACATCTCCAGTATCCTCAAACAGTTTTATGCATCAGTAGACGAATATGCGGCTAATCCCTAGTGGCCGGAGTGTTTTGAAAATATTTCCCTACTAAGTATATACATATAAAACTAATTTAACCTATTTAAATTAATAATTTTTAAATGTATCGATAGTACTTCCAGATGTAAATATTTTATGTTTGCTTAAGCCTCAGGAATCATCTGCTAGAGTTCATAGAAATCTATATAAGTATATACTTTAAAATAGTTGTCTATTTTGTAAAATATGGCAATTGCTTTTCAATCAATCTTCTATTGGACCAGAACATTATGCACTTGTATCTGGCACAGTGACTGCCTTTCTATGTACATACACATACATACATACTAGAATATATCTTTAAAGAAAAAACTGCTTATGTGCAATTGGAAAACATATTTTGGACAATGAAATAAGCCTATGTGCTGAGAGCTCTTAAGCCGATTTTCCTCTTCACCGCAGATATTAGACACAGGATCACAAATGAGCGATACGCATCGATGCGACTCTACTGCCGGCGTAATTTGATTTCGTTGTTAACTCCCCTAATTCCATTCCAATGCTACGATACTTAAATGAAATGATGTACGGCGATGGCGTACTAATCACCACTGCCAACCACTAATTCATTCAATATTATGTATTTATTTGTTTCCAAAGTTAAACGCTAAATTTTATTAAGATATACACTATAGATCGCAGATCGCTTTAAGCTTCTTCTTTTCGATTGATTTGTGATGTTTATGTTTCTCTAAAATTTCTATATCATTTCACGTTTACTTTAATGATATCATGGATGTTTGCAAATACACACAAAAAAGCCTTTGGACAACTCTCTAAATCATAAGGATAACATAAATAAAAAACTAAAACTAAAATACAACTGAAACAGAAACTTTAACCAGAACCAAGAAAGGGAAATGATAATACAAGGTACACGTTCTACATATAGCCAAAGAAAAATTAAAATGTGATATTTTTAGATTTTCTGATAGTTCTCATAAAATGTGGCAAACATAAATATATATGTAAATACATAATTGATTAGATTGGTTTTAATTAGGAGATAGGAGAGAAAAATCATTGTGGACTTACCAATCGTCGAAATGGTAGAGATACGTTCGAATGTAGATTCTGTTGTTTTGTGTAACGTTTTCACTGTATCCATCAGATTATCTGCAATAGGAAATACAAAATGTGTAGCATGAGCGAATATAAGATAAATGCAAAGCTTTTGTCATATTCGAATACAAATAAAGACGATAGCTGTCTTTGTTACACGAGCTTGTAGTAGTGTTTTTTTTAATTTTGTTTGGTGATTTAACTTTAGTTTCAAAACATCTGCCGTTTATTGCCGCTTCCTAAACCTGACTGTCTTTTGTAACTAATAATACACCTTCCGATACAGCGCATGTCCATCAATTCATGAATACTCCAACTAATGATCACCAAAAAATGTCTTTCAGTATTGAACCGCATGAATTAATTGGATTTTTCAACCGGAAATAGTGGTTTTCCATTGTCTGCGAATTTTTTTGAAACAAGGTGGCAAGCATTGAGTGGTCTGGCAGCACGGCCAGAATCAAACGATCACTGAACATGCTATAAGATAATTTTACTCATATCATTAGTAAGGCATACTTTTAGGCGCGTTTAAAAACTACAGTGAAACGATCCGTAATTATTTGGTTCTGGCAGTGCTGGAAAATTTGCCTGCGTTTCCGACGGCAAATTTAAAGATTCTGTGGAAAATTCAACTGATATCTCAGTTCAACCCAAGCATTTTTTATGTCATTTTACATTTCCGCTTACTCTCTGTGTTCAGATTATGACTCAGACCAAAACTCTGGTGAAAATTATCTAAATGATACAATGGGAGCTTTCTAATTTTTGACAGTCACATTCTTTTTACAAACTGCAACCGATACTGGAATTTGTTTTCTAGGCTAAGATCTTAACATCACATTTCGGAGAATTTGAGCCCATTACACCACTGCATGTGTGAGACTCAAACAAGCAGTAGAATGAATTTAAAGACGAGAAGGCGAGAGTACTAAAAATTAGTAACGCAGCCTTTGTGGCAGTTTTGCAGAGGTTTTGGTTTACATCTGAGGTCACAGGTAAAGATGTGGCTTGACATAGAGTTGCAAATCAACCGGATGTTAGTATGGTCCTCACCAAAAGGGAGCCACATAATGGCACAAACAAGACCAAAAACTCGCCTTGTTTCCATGTCTGGACTCAATGGGGCTGCATATTTCAAAGTCCATATTATTTTATTTCGCTGATATCATAAGCCAGTATTTCAAGTAATAAAAAAATGTATGTAAATTTGTTTACATCGACATATTTTTTGTTTTTTAGATTATTTATTTTCGATATTTTATTATTCACAATTATCTCACGTTCATAGCGTGGCAACAAAATATTAAAGGAGTTCACGATGTGTGGTTTGAGTTTTTAATGGCAACGTGGCAAACACATACAGAGACAGAGTGATGTGTCAAAAACAACAAGATATTCGAAAGTACATTGCTTGCGGAGGCACTTACCGCTGCCAAGCCCTAAAGTACACTCACTGCAGTCTGCCGTGCCACGTCGCCCTCCCGTTTATCACGAATACTGCTATTATAAGTTTGCAAAACAATGTACATGCCCAACAACGATACGATCCTTTTCCATCCGGCCATGGAGAGGATGGAGGTGCAAGTGTGTCATCGAGAATTCCCTTAATGTTTTATATATAGTAGTATATGTGTGTGTGTTGTTGTATGTATTTCAATGTATTTAGCTAATGGTATACACAAAAGAAGAAATGTACGGTTTTACTTATGTTCACCTTCTTCTATTGTTGGTTTTGGTGTTCCATCGACATCTTCGCGCCTTTCACTCTTTGCCTCAATGGGGGTTGGTGGCGGTGTCTGCGAATGGGGAATATCGCTCTCTGCAGATAAACAATAGAAGGGCACACATGTGGCCATTAGTAATGGAGTAAGCTAAATTATTTTCGAACTAAAAAATAAAGATGTTGAATTACGTACCGTTCAATTTAAGCTCCTCTGAGATTTCAATGAATCCTTCACTCATTTTCTTGGTAATGGTCTCCTCCACAGATTTGCAGAATTCGGCGTCAGTCAAGGACTTGCGGGGTTCAATGGGCACTGGGGTGATCAACTCGTCGGGTTGTTTATTTGCTGCGGATGGCTTTGCTTGCATGTATACGGGTCCGGACTGTTCAAAGCTTAGAAAGTCTTGCGTAAGTGTTTTGATAGCAGTTTGTGTGATTTCCGGCTTCGTCACTGGAGCGGCGGTTTCAATTCCATCGCCCAATAACCGTTCACTTTCCTCTTCGACTCGTTTCTTTGCAACCGGCTTTGCGGACGAAAGAGTGTCGATTTCGATTGTTTTGGTTACAAAATCGTTTTCGTTTGTTGCGGTCTCAACAATTGGTGGGAATGTGATGGTCTCAATTGTAGTTTTCTCGATCGATTTCGTTTCGGATCGAGGGATGGGCAGCTGAGATTCTTGCTCCATAGACAAAAAGTCGCGAGTTAGTTTTCTAGCATCGGCCACAATTGATTTCATTTCCTCCAATTTGTCTAGGGAATCATCGAATGTCTGTTCGGTTGTTGACACAGCTTTCCGCGGAGCAGCCTCCGGTGCATGGGTCTGCTCTTCGGCTTCTGGCTTGGTTGTGCGTAGTTTTGGCTCTAGACCGTGGAATTCGTATGTTACTTTTTTGGCTTCAAAATCGGCAATTGTCTCTTCAATTTTATCTGATGCAATAATCTGTTGTTTTTCGACACTGGACTCAAGGCCTGCGCCGGCTTTATCGATTGATTGCGAAAGCGACTTAATAGTTTCGGCAACTTTATTTGATTCCGTTTTCAGAGCAGCCTTGGCATCGCCGATGGTTTCGTCTATCTTTGACGTCGTCACCTGTGGCTCTGAAAAGGATTTTATAGTCTCGGCAACCGTTTTCGACTCGGAAACAATAGAGTGCTTAGCTTCGGAAATGTTTTGATCGATTTTATCTTTGGTTTCGGATTTTGCCTCATTTGCTTTTGATTTAAAAGAATCGGACATAACTTTCGTTTCTGTTACAACGGACTCTTTGACATCTTCAAACATTTTCGCCAATTTTTCAGTTTCATTCGTAAGTTGGTCCTGTAAATTGTCAGCTTCAGTTTTTGCAGATTGAACAGCACATACAGATTGTTGTTCAATAGATTCTTTGGCTTTGCCAAAATTATTTTCCAACCGAGAAAGATCGTGTTGGGCCTGGCCAATTCTGGGCTCGACTAAAGCCCGTATTTCATCGTTTACATTCGCGCTCTCAATTGCTAGAAATTGTTTTGTATCGTCGACTTTGGTTTCGGAGAAGGATTTTAGAGTGTCGCCCACATGTTTTGTATCGGTAAGCAAGGAATCTTGTATGTGAACCGCCGTATCGTGTACGTTCTGGGAAAGTGCCTTTATGGGTTCGCCGAAGCCATTCTCGGGTTTGGATGAAATAATACTTTCCACCTTTTTGCTGGCTGTTTCCATTGTCTCGCTCACTATTTCTTGTGCGGTTTCGACTAATTGTTCATTGACCTTGGCATCGTCCTGCTTCTCCCTCACTTCTCCTACGAATTTCTCAGGCACAGCGGTGGTTGTGGTGGTGGTTGTTTGCGATGGCAATTGCGTAAATTTTTCAAATGCTAAAAAGTCTTGTGTTAATTGTTTGGTACCGGAGGCCAATGATGGCATTTCAAATTTCAAAGAGTCGATAATTTTGCTTGGCATTTCGACACTACTTATATCCTTGACAATTTTAGAGTTGTCCACCTCTTCGTGGCTGAGCGTCTTCTGCAAGCTCGAAGAGTCGTCGTCGTCTTCGGAACTGCGACTGGATGATTTGAATTTGTGTGTCAGCTCCTTGTCGAAGTCACTTTTGCTTATTTCACTCGAATCCATTTTACCCATTTTCATTTTGATAACCTGTTCGGGAACAACGGCGGATTTGACGATATTATCGGCCGGCAGCTGCATCATTATTTCCGACTCGTGTATCGCTTTCTTGTCCTCGATCAAGCTTTTGCGCTTAATTTCGGTTATCTCGCGGGAGATTTCCTTTTTTTGCGATGATGCGGGTATTTGGCGTTCCACCGATAAACGTTTCACGATTTTCTCACGCCTCTCGGCTACCGATCGCTTAACACTTTCTTCGTCGGACTCGGATTCTTCGATTTCCTTTTCTTCGGCTGAATATTTGATTTCTTCGCGTTCATGGATCTGCTGTATCCTTTTGCCTAAAATGAACGAAAGAATGCCGTTAGATGTGATTCGTGCAACGGAATCGAAATCGATCGGATGTGTGTGCAGTATGTGTGTGTGTACTTACTTTCTTGTCGGACCAGCTCCTCCACCGACTCCGAATTTTTCATAATGTCCGTGTCATCGAAATCGCGCGAATGCGACAACCTACCACTCTTGCATTTGCTCATAATGTCGTCGCGTCCAATGTTCTTGAGGGCTTGTTCCAGTGAGTGCAAATCGTAATTGGGCTTATCTTTATACAGCCGGATCATGCTTTGAGCTTGCCGAGCAATGCTGTCGGAATTCTGGCTGATAATCTCGTCTATTTCCTCCGTACTTATGCCAATTTCTGTGGCCAGCTGTATCCAATCTTTGCCTAAGAGATTCGACAGATCGACAATTCGTATGTCACCAATGTAATGGTCATTCTGATGTTTGCTAAAGCTTAATAGGGAACTACGGTACGTGGGCGTTATTTTGTCGGAGAAGGCCGTAACGGAATCAGGTATGACAGCCTCCGGCAGCACAATATTCAATATGCAGATGGGCTGCTGCGGGGGTTCGCCCTTGGCTACTTTCGGCTCCTTCATAAACAACGTACGGCCCACAATGTCGGCGTGCTGGTCTTTCACGCGCACCGTAAATGGAAGTCGATTTTCGCGGAATGCTTTAAATGGCAATTGCAGTTGTTCGCCCGATTTCGTTACCGGTACCAAGTTGCCAGCCATTTCTATGTACTGCGGCTTCCCTTCGAGCACTTCGACGTCTCGACTCTTGGCCACCTGCGTGTACAGCTCCATCTTCTCGAGCGTCTTGTCTTCGCGGTCGTCGGTCATGCAGAAGACTCGCAGACGGGCTTCATATGGTTCGACTTTTTTGGCAAACACTACAAATTTAGCTATGAAAGGTACATGAATGACTTCCCTATTAAGATGCAATATGGGGAGAAGGGGGAGTTATGTTAAGTGAACGTGTCTTACTATTATTTATTTGTATAAAATGTTGCATACTTGTATAATTCAGTAGCCATTTTTGTGGCCTCACTAATGTTACGACAATCCATAAGCCAAAATCTAGCCGATACGGTGGTGGTGAACGAAACGCAATCGTTGACAAATGTTAATGGGGTAGAACCAGTGACGTCTTCCCATTGAGCCCGCGACGGACCACCTGTTTGGAAAAACGGAATATCACAATACCAAATTAGTCTTTAACTTGCCGGCTGTCATCGTCCTAGGCTCTGTCGGTGTCCCTATCGCTTTGTCTTTGTAGTCGTCACCGTCGTCAATCTTCTACTTGTATCTCAACATAAACTCGCATTAAGTTATTTTTCTTTTCGTTAAAAACAAAAACAAAATTTGTAATCACTACTTCTGAGCATGTAATGTCTTTATTTATTTTTAGTTAGCAGTTGAATTTGGAATATTGATAAAGTAATAAAATAAAAAGTTAATCATTAATTTGTTCCGAAAACAGACAACTAAAGCATCAAGATTTGGAACAAAAAAACCCCGACAAAAGGAAACGGAAAACAAACAAACGTGTTAAACAAAACAAATCAAAGCAATAATACTCAATCACAAAAACAAACGAAAAACAAAATCCTATCGAAAACAAAAAAGGTTTAAACAAACCCAAGAAAAAGAAAACTAAAACAAACAACCAGAAACAATTAAATGCGTATGCTCTTTTTCGATAAATGCATGAGTGAGCGATTGTTTGTGTGAGTGTGTGTGTGTGTATGAGGGAGTGTATATTCGTGTGTGGGTGTGTACTTAGTCTATCAAACACATTCATGTGTTGTTGTACTTTGTATGCATTTTGCTAGGACTATTTTTGTGTGATAGACTCCATTGGAGAGAGAGAGAGAAAGATGCAGTGAGCGCCATTATGAGAGGTGAGTTCGAGTACTAGTAGATTGTATAATTCAGTAAATGCATGTACTATGTGACTGTGACTGGGTGTGTGTAGTGTTAATTAATATATATTATGTGTACGCCCGTTAATGCTGTTGTAATATTTGGCAATACTTACTAATAACTTAACGTCCAGTAAGAACAAGACAATAACTAGCAGCAGCGCAATAACTAAAAACATAACGGCACTAGCATTCAACAGTCCACAATTTAACGAAAAAAATTTAAAGTTTTAACGAATGTGGTCGATTTCAAATTAACGAACAGCAATGCAGTGTACACACGCAGAGAAAAGATATGGTTACACTATGGTCACCGAAACAATAATATGTTCTCTACAATAAAAGCATAGTATTGTTTTTTGAATTTAATTTTGACAATAGTATGATTGCGACAATATTGCTATTGTTGAAATTTAACAATAGTATTATTGCCAAATTTAGAAATAAAAATATGGTTGTAGCAACCATATAAGCATGGTTGGTGCAACAAAAGTATTGTTATTTAAAATTTACGTTAACAATAAATTTGATTACGGCAATCATATAGTATGGTTGCGACTATGGACATAACAAAACAGGTTTTATAGAGCTAACATGTCCACTAAAATAAACTAAAATAAACAACATAATCGGAAGGTAGTTCGAGGGATTTTTATTGTGTTCGGTGATATACTCTCATACCGACTGGTTCTCGTTTATTTAAAATCTGCCTGCACTTAAGTATATAGCCATTGATCATGGTTTAATCACATTCGTTACTTGGTGTCTACGGATGGTGAATTAGCTTTCACCCCTGCTGGCAACTAAAAGTATTTTTGACCGTTGGAATATATCTTGAATGAATGAAATGTTTAATAAAAACATGGCCTCAAATCTGGCTATGAACTAATAGTAATGCAATTTAAAATAACATACTTAATAAAAATCTCTATTTTTGAATGACACCAATAACCAATCCTAATAAATAATTTTGGGGATCATAGTATGGTTGAGTGTGAATCATACTATGGTTGTGGGGATCATAGTATGGTTGTGTGTGAATCACACTATGGTTGTGAGGATCATACTATGGTTGTATGAGAAACATACTATGGTTGTATGAGAAACATACTATGGTTGTGAGGATCATAATATGGTTGTGGAGATACTAGTATGGTTGAGGGTGAATCATACTATGGTTGTGGGGATCATAGTATGGTTATGTGTGAATCATACTATGGTTGTGGGGATCATAGTATGGTTATGTGTGAATCATACTATTGTTGTGAGGATGATAATATTGTTGTGTCACAACCATATACCCAACAATAGTATGATCCTCTTCGAATATTGTCACCCCAACCATACTTGTTTTCTGCGTGCAAGCCAAACATTCGAATGCGGTTTGAGAGCGGAATGCAATTCCGAACACTTGAATATTTCGAAAAACACTTTATAACTCTTTTAGACTAGTACAAAGTTTTCCAGCTCGTTATCCTGATGAGATGCGAGCTGTGAATTGTTTGTCTTATTTGCATGGGAAAACGATCTGACAAACTAAGGTTTGTCGTTGGTCTGAAATGACGATTGTTTCGCAGACCTGTTTACTTACTAAACTGTAGCTAATACCTTGTTAAAAGGTAATTCGTGTTACCTGTTCTTTTCTGACTGACGAAAACTAGTAGTTTTTTAGGTCGGTTTCTCATACAAATTCGTCTTATGTTTAGCAACTCTAATTTCATTATATGTGACGCGCAAAATAGAAAGGGACCTAAGGTTAAAACCCAGTTTTGTTCAGGAGAGCCATTTTAAAGATTAGGTCCTTTCTATTTGCGCTTAGAATCGTCGACTTCACTTTCATAAAACGCGCATATCTCTGGGAGGGAACACTTTTGGGGCATGGGTCTCATTCGATGCTCAGATGTTGTGCACATCAAAAAAAAGTGAAAACTTGATGAATAGTTTTGTTCAGGAGAGCCATTTTATAATTTAGGTCCCTTTCTATTTGCGCTTAGAATCGTCGACTTCACTTTCATAAAACGCGCATATCTTTGGGAGGGAATACTTTTGGGGCATAGGTCTCATTCGTCCACATCAAAAAAAGAAGAAGACATGTATCAGTTCGAATTGATGGTTGATGAACCATAATGATACAATCCTTACTGAATATTCCGATCTGCGTTAATCCGTAAATAAATCGAATAATAATCGTCACTTTTTTTCATTTGTAATCCTTAGTTTTCCGACATCACAACATGTCCTTGTAGCCATAATTAACAAAAAACAGTTGGTATCAATGTGGTTTTATTTAATAAATCTGTGTTGCTGTTTACAAACACATGCATTATATGCGTTCTGCATTGCATCCGTTATTGTGCCGTAAAAACTAGACTTGTGCTTAAATTAGAAATTATAATGGTGATTATCACATCCTGTTACAAAATTGAAAGTGTATTTTCGTAGTTATTAAAGCCACAATGTGGTGATAAACGATGTTACAATTCTAAGGAAATGTGACCTAGCATTTATATAAAAGTCGACTGTAAACCGAGGACAGAAGTATATGTATAAGTATATATCGCACTCTCTGTTTCGATAAGCAGTTTGGTAACTGTTCATGTGTAGGTACCATACCATAAATTCCCTAAGAACCAATTACTGACATATAATTTAATTGTTCTTTAACTTTTGGTTAAGTTAATGAGAGATACAAACATCATTATTTCGGTCGCCAAGGTTCCATGGTGTAAATTCGGCTATTTTCGGCGAGCTCTCCACCTCGTAAATGCCGGCTACTTTGCGAGTAAGAAATTAATCTCTAAGGGTTAAAATCATTTTTAAAAGATAAAGTCATTGCAATTCACTAGGATTTATCTTTTGTTTATTGAAAACGGCATGGATATGTACCACAATTAGCAACACTCGATGGAAAAAATGCTTAAAGATATTTTAGTTCTTCCAATGCAGTGTAGGTACCATGCTTTTATACGCAATGCAATTATAAACTGTATTTTAAAAAAAAAAACTATAACAATAAAATAGATTGAAATAGTCCATCAGCTATTTCACGTTTTAGAAATAAAAGTACGATTTTGATAGTCTTGTAGCTTAATGCCGAATTCTATGTTTCGTTTTCACGATTTAAATTTGGGCGTCAACACATTTGCGTCCTGAGTGATGTGACGCTGATATGTATTTACAGTCATGCAATGATAAAAACGTAAGGTAAGAACGTAACGCTTTTAACGGCAAAATTTTATTTTTTAGTATCGGTGCTGCAAACATACTTTAACTATTCTTTACTTAACAGTGGATAATTATACAGTCTTATTGTCAAGGATAAATTTAAGACGGGTTACCATTCTGAACTGTTTTGAAATTCTATAGAATATATAGGAATAACAGATATATGGGAAGAAAACATTATTTTATCACTATTTTGTGAAAAGCGACAGAATTTCTTAAGAAATTGAGATACGAAATGAGCTAAATTCAAAATAGTAATCAAGTGCGTTTTGTATTTTAGCAATATTTTCAGTGACATAGTAAAAGCTTTGTTTTGCGTTGCCGGATTAGAGTTGGGCATTTCATTTTTTATATGAAATAGAAAAAATAAAAAAGGTTCTTCTATTGTGGGCAGTGTGCCAAATATTGATCGATCATTTACTCGTATATAGAGTTTGACAAATTATCACATGGAAAGACGAACTTAATATCAGGCTCAACGCTATGGCATAGTGAGTAATATGTACGAGTATGTTTATTTTACTCGTACTTGTCGCTTGAATGGATCGGAGCGCTAGAAATGCGTTAGACGACAACCACCACGGAATAGGCAACTGGAAGACGTCATTAAAATACTTGCGCACAGTACACACAAGATCGGACGTGTTTGCAAGACATTTCGTACTCTAAATCATCAGACGTGTTCTTTTGAAATAACTATCTTAGTTTGTAATATGGTAGTCTGGCAACAACAAAAAATAAGAGTAATAGGGCAACATTGCTTAAGCGAATTCATTAAAAGCAGACAACGCAAAGCTATAAACTATAATAATAAAATCAATGAAATATAATAAAGCACTTCATTGTTACACGTATGCTTTGTAAAAATGTGTAAAATTTCATTTAACTATTAGTTTGAGTATTTTTTTGCATACATAACATAAAACATATGTTTTGTAGAGCAGGATGTGTTATGTTCAATTTTTTGTTCGAAAAATAAGTGTGGCAACTCTCGCACGTTTGTTTAGCGACTTGACGCCAACTCGCTAACCGAGTAACTTCTATAAAAATGCTAGTTTAGTAACCTGAAAAGAACACAGCTATTCTTTCTCTCGAAATGTAACAGCAGGAATTTTGTAACATGAAGACAAGAAAGGATATGCCATACAAATAAATGCAAATCAAATTGATTTCGGTTAAGTCAGCGTAACAGCTGACTTAACAATGATAGCGTTGCTATCGTAACCAACTGTCGTGGTTTATAAAATCTAAAGTTGGTCATACAAGCATAATTGATAACCACCGTTTAGGCCGATCAACAGCAGCGAGTATTCCGAAAATGATCGTAGAAGTCCGTGATAGCGATCGAAACGATCACCGATACAAAGTGTGTAATAGACATCTCAAAAGGAAATGTTTCAAAAACGCAAAAACGCCTAAAAACGTTGGTTTTAGGTTTAGATCTTCCACTTACAGAACTTACATACGAGTATGATACTATTCAATCATAAGTTAACTTCTTCGAATCGAACGATAAACTATGTATCGAATGATAAACTATTTTTCAAACACAACTTTCACCTCCACGTCTCAAAGTCCTTTCACTTGAATAAAACAACTTAGCCGAAGGAATAGGTCAACAGTTGAGTACGCTTACTATTAGAGGTTAAAGCTCTTTTGACATTTGCTAAGTTTATTTGATCGACTAGTCCACTTTAGTCTAAAACAAATTCAGACTAAGGAAATTCAAAAATTAGTGGAAGAATGATTGATGGCTTCGTTAACCTCAAAATTTTAAGTGGTTGGTACGTATTAGGCAGAAGGTGACACTTAGACCATACTTTTTTGAACAGGCTGGTCAAATATTTAGTTATTTCTGCCCACATTGAATGACATTGACGTGGACATGACATACAGCTAGTGTAATAGTTTATTTTATGCATGAAATATTTCCTGGTCTTGAAATTTTGCTTTTAGTCGACGATGAATGGATCATGGTCTATGGAAGGTCTATGAGACCACGTACATCACAGAGATGCAGGCACATTTAAGAAATCTAAATCAAGGCAAATTTCGAGAAAAAAATTTAATGTTATTGCGTACCAGCAAAAAATGGAGGCACATAACCTTATGAGCCATTCCAAACACAATTCTCTCCCTTGTGCTTTATTTTAATACATAATAATACTTTTTGGGACACCCATTATTAGTTAACCCTACGCATCACTTTTTTATTTCGATGACTTATGCCCAATCATGAAGTTATTTGAAAAATGCAAATATTTTTCGAATCGGAGAATAACGATTAAGGTCAAGAGTAAGACTCAAAAGCAAATGTACCCTCCCTCTAAATCACCAAAAATTCACGAAACTCCGCATGAGATTTAAAATTCCCATCATTTGCACCTAAACTTTCAGACAGAATATGTTAATTCGGTTTAAATTCATTTTGTATATTCATGTAAAAATTTTAAGAACACAGATGTTTGTGAAAGCTTTCTTCTTAAATTTAAGTTAAGAATAAATCACATGGGCGAATGTATTGAATTCTAATAAATGTCACTGCTAGGTTACGATCAAACATCTCATTTCGGAATATTATGGTACCCTCTTTATATTTGACAATGACCTATTTTACGTAGCTCTCATGCATTTAAATAGCCGTACGACTTTTATAAAACTACTGCTAATTTAAATTGTTTAAATTTGAGCAAGTAGTTCGGATTGACCAAGGCCTTTCATATTTGTTTGTAATGACTAGGACGGCCTTGCTATACCTGTTGTTTTATTTTGATGATGTTTGCTTGTTAAGCTAGAAATTAGTCGACGTTCCTGTTCAAAATATTAAATTTTTGGTGTCAAAAAAATAGTCGAGAATTTATGCAATCGAGTTCCCTTATACTTTCTTACATAACTTTTTTCCATGGCATTTATAAAGGGTGATCCATCTAGAGGTATTTTTTCATAACAAAAAAAATATAAAAATCAAATCGAGTTTGGAATCTTTATTGGTAATTTTAAAGTACATTTTATGGCATTTATTTTTTGAATATAATTTCTTTCAAATGTTGGCCGCAACTACGTCTCTGGGTTTCCATTCTGAGGGTCCAATTTTGGATGACTCGTTTGAGCATTTCGAACGGTATGGCTTTAATGACATGCGTAAATCTAAATCGTAGCTGGTTTGTCATAGACTTTGGACTTTACGTAACCCCAAAAAATATGTCTAAAGATGTGATATCCCACGAACTAGGCGGCCAACTCACCTATCCAAAACGTGAAATTAACTGCTTTTCGGAATGACCTCTCAATAGATCCATTGTTTGAGCAGCTGTATGGCAAGTGACACCGTCCGGTTGAAACCAAGTGTCGTCAAGATTACGGGCTTCAATTTCAGGAAGCATAAAGATCGATATCATGTCTTGATAGCGAGCACTATTCGCGGTTACGTTCCGATCATCATTTTTAAAAAAATATGCACCGATGAAGCTTATAAACCGCACCAAACCGTGGTTTTCTCTGGGTATAATGACACCTCTTCTTGTTGCTCTTCAGCCCAAATGCGGCAGCGGATCTTCCCGATTCTCACCGAACGTTCATTTCCATTGCCAAAATTTGAAGGAAATTATTTTAAAAAAATAAATACCATAAAATGTCCTTTCATATTACCAATAAAGATTTCACACTTAATTTGATTTTTTCTATTTTTTTGTTCTGAAAAAATACCTCTAGATGTATCACCCTATAGAAAGTCTGACGTAAACAATCTTTAACAAAGGGGATCAACTTAAATTCAACCCAAAACTTGAAATATACGATACTACGATAAATATAATATTTTTCCAAAATAGAGAAGCTCACAGGAAAGTAAAATCACAAAATTGTAAGTATTAATATCCTTTAAAATTGTTTTCGCTTCTTTTATTCTCTTCATCTAACCCAAAAAAACACAACAGCAATTTAAATTAAAATTAAATTAAAATATGTAAGTCGAAAATCAGTTCTAGCAACTTAAGGCCACACGAACAAGTAAATTTGAAAAAATAAAGACAAAGCGCAGTAGTCAATATGTAATGTATTGGACGTGTGTGAAAATGAAAGTTTTTTCCATCTAGAACACGGTACGATAAAGAAGGTAGTGTTGTGCAATCAGCTGATTTAAAATTTTATTTCGTAGAAATTTAAAATTTCAAATTTGTCAACGACAATTCTTGAAGTTTAAAAAGCTTAATTTATATTTCAACATTTACAGGAATCATGAAACCATGGTGCAATAGACAAGGTACAGTCACTAGCCCAACAACAACACAAATAGTTCGCTAGATTGTCAAAGTTACTTAAAAGGAAATGCCAAGAAAATACATTTTTGTAAATGTTGGATACATAATTTTTTCTTAAAAAACTTCCACAACGTCATTGTCAAGTGTCAAAATTGACAATTTAAATTACTATGAGAAAAAAATTTAAAATCAGCTGTTAGCTGATTTTATTGTACCATGCATGAAACATTCACAAAAAATAATTGTTGGCATTTTCTTTCAAGTGATTTTGACGGCAAAGCAAACTATTTTTTGTTAGGCTTGTACCTTTACCTTGTTTTTTGTACCATGATCTAGAATGAAATTTTTAAATTTTTTGAAAAAGCTGTATATGGTGAATACATTTGTTTTAGGCCTCCAATGTAAAAGGGCCAAAAATATTAACAAACACAAATTCTGGAATTGGAATGCTGTTTTCAATAATAAATGTCGTGGGTTAGGGAAATTTATGACAAGAAACTCACCACGCCCAAAACTTTAAAAATTTGTATGGTGTAAAATATGTTTCCATGTCACATTGTACCCAAATTTCAAAAGTACAGGGTGGGCGATTTAACATTCGTACATTTTAAATTTTAAATCGGCTGTAAAAAAATGTACTGGTAATTTTTTTAAAAACTATGATATTCATAAAACAGTCTGTTGGGTGTACAATAGCGAATAAACGATAAAATCTAGGACTCTGACTTTTGTACCATGACGCTTTTTGATATTGAACGAGGGCGATATAGAACCAGGAGTGAAAAAGTTTTCCTATAATGGACTAAAGGTATCTCGACCATTTGTGTGGGGACAATATGAAAAATGGACATACTCTGGTTCAAATTGTTCCACAATAAGATGTTGGGGCATCTTCATCTACTTTACTAAATTTGGTCGTAAACGAAATTAATATGAGTGTTCCAAAACGGTTGTATCTAAAATGAGGCGGGACTCTGCAAAACCTGGCCCATTTCCGGAAGCTAGCTTTTTGCTCCAAGACCATTTGTGTGGGAGCTCAAATATTGGGTAAGCCATTTAAAATATTTTATTTAAATCGGCTGTAAATAAATGTGCTGATAATTTTTTTTAAATTTATTTTAATTTTCCAAAAATGTTTTTGTTCCAAAAATTCAAGAGTATGACATGGTCGACATTTGGTTTCAACAAGACGGGGCTACATGACACAGAGCCAACGCAACCATCAATATTTTACGCGCTTTTTTTGAAAATCGAATAATCAGCCGAAATTGTGATGTCAATTGGCTGCCTCGGAGCTGTGATTTAAACCCTATGGATTATTTCCTGTGGGGAGCCATTTAGGATAAATGTTACGCAAAGCATTCAGAGGCAATTGAAGCTTTGAAATATAAAATCAAGGTTTCCATTGAAGAAATTCGACCCGACCGAAAAAGTATTGTGTAGTAAATTGTGTAGATCGGATGATAGGCCAGTCAGAGACGGCACTAGACAATAGTTCCCACTCACTTAAGTGAGATAAGTTTCCGTTTTTACTTAATCGGTAATTGAGGGAGTAAGGTTATATAATACATCCTGACTTATAAATGAGAATTCGCCAAGATATTTTTATGTAAAATAAAAGACATGTACATAATTTAAAACCTTTTAAGTGGGTGGAATTTTAGTGGAATTAAAAAAAAACCAAATCCTTTTACGCCATTAAGAATATTCATCTTCCGCCAACAATTAACTAAAAACAACTGTTAAATATTTTTTTATAAGCTACAAATCGTTTAAATAATCGTAATTAGAATGTGATGGTAGCAGTAGTAGTAGTAGTATATGTATGTATATTTGTTGGATTAACGAAATTGCATTAGCCTTTTTACAGTAGGATATAAATGCAAACCTAAGCGATTTTTGTTTTTAGAACAAGAACACAAAATGAAAAATATTTAGAACAGCATGCGGAGAAAATGAGTGTGAATTATTTGCTAGTTAATATAATTGTCATAATTGTAAGAATATTTATTTGCATGTTCGTTGTAAGTGTGTGGTAATGTAAAGAAAGTAGAAGATAATTCACTTAAGAGAAGAACTGAATCTAAAAACGAATGAAACTGAACGCAATCGAAATGAAAAAGGCATAATAAGGAAACAACTTTAGCATTTCTATTCAAATATAGTCGTACGAATTTCAGAAAGATGTTTTTGTTTCAGAAAAGTTCTCTTTGGGGCCACAAAAAAAAACAATGAAAATTCTTCTTTTCGCTTTTTTATAGTCGTATTAAAAACGGAAATCAAAATAATAATGATGAAATAAATATATTTGTAAGCAAAGATAGGTAGGTATGTAGGTAGAAAGGTGGGTTGGTAGGTATTAGATATTCAATTATTTTAATATACAATTTTAGTTTGTCTTTAAATCTCGTATAATTCTGCATTGCAAATAATTGATAGAATTAATGAAATAATTAAATGTTGTCTTCTCTTTATAGGATTGAATTGAAAAAGAAGAAACAAAATAAACTGTTGCTTAAAGGCTTGAATGGTAAAAACAGAAACTCAACCGAAACATGAAAACGTAACACAAACCGAAATGTTTTGAAATGACAATAAAAAGTACTCAAACTGAAATCAAATGAACGAACTATACTTTCTAATGTCCTGTGGGTGTGTGTGTGTAGTATTAGTAGTGTTTTCATTGAACAGGGCGAACAAAGTGAGATGTAAGGCCCAAAGAGGAACTCTTTCAAATTCGAATTTTATTAAAAAAAAAACAAGGTAACAAGTTGCTTGTGCTGGTAGTAATTTAAAAATGTGTTATTTTACAGATTGTCGTGTTTTCAAACAAAAATCAAAACAAATATTGCAAATTTCCATTTTGTTTAACGTTACAATGAACTGGCTGATGAAACCATACCCTATTTCCAACTCCAAATACTCTGCGCCACTAAACAAATTAAAATATCATTGCACCATATTTTGAACATGCATGCGTTGTTCTGGTTTAAGTCCATTTGTTGCTTGTACTTCCAAACGGCTTTAGTTGCACAGACAGACGAATAATAATATTGTCAAAATTACTGTAACAAGAATTTGACTTTGTTCATACTCTTACGAGTACATCTATACGTGTAGCAATCTAGCAACCTCCGACGTACAAGTATTCTTCTTAAAAAAGGTTTAATCTGTACAAAGATCAGAAAAATGTTTGCACTCAAAGACAGTTTCTTTTTTGACGAAGAAGTAAAACTTGTTAAATAGAATTTCTATTAAATAGTAATAGACGTATTTTCTTTGACAAGCGAAAAAAATCCATTTAAAACACCGCTTAGGCGATTATTTAAAGTCGGTTTTATTAAAATAGAAATTTTTACTTTACTGAAAATATGTTGGATATTAATTACTAAATTACCTCAACATTCCATTAAAGAATCTTCGGGAACTTTTCATAAATCATTAAGTTCAAAATAATTCGTTAACTCACGGATGCATTTTCATTAATAAAAAGTTATGGAGAGAAAAATCGTTTAGCGGGCTAAACAAAACTAAGCCTACTTAAGTAAAAACCCACATAACGTTTTTGATGAATATTTGTTTTTACAACATTTAAAACGAACTGTTTTTAATGCGTATTATATATACAGAATCGTATATCCTGCATGTTATTAAAAAAACTTTAAGACTCTTAATCAAACCGTCTTTTTTATATTCTGGGTTTAGGCCGGAATAAAACACGACTATTATTTCATTTTTATAGCGGTGTGGTGCAATCCTCTTGTATCGCAAGTTAAAAACTTCCTGTTTTTGCTGTGTAGCCAATTTAGAAGGAATGTCTATAAGTATAATTTTTTGCATGCGCATGGTTTCAATAGATTCTTAAATATCCTAGGTTACGTGAATGTTAACTCCACTTTTAAGTAAAAGTGGATTCTATGACACTCCTGATTATTTCAACTTTAAATAGCAAACACCTTATTTTTATGAAAAATCAAGGTTTATTTAGATTGCATTACAAAGAGAATTTTATTTGTTTTAAAGTAACGAGAAAAGTAAAGTAACGATAGCGGAATCCAATTTTTACAAGACAGTTGTTTTAACGAAGGATCGTTGCAAGCAATGTCTTGAGGAGACGTATAAAAATCCCACCCAAAAATTCCTAACTGACCTAATACAAAAGAAACCTTTTTTTCGTTATATCGTTTCATCAATAGTTCATTGTTTTCATTGCGAAAAGAATTTCTAAATATTTAAATTTAACTTTTTTCTTGATGGGTTGTTGTTTTTTACATACTCAATTGATTCCATTTGAACCGAAAACATAAATCAAAAATATACAATATATTTTGCAAGAACTTAAACGGTTTTACTCAAACAATGAAAAACCAAGTGAAATGAATGAAACGAAATGGAATGATAATTGAAGGAAACGTAAATAGAAAATTATAAATGAGAAACCGAACGGAATCCATACAAACCAAGGAAAACAAAAAAAGAAAACTTTGCTTCAAAGCATATTAAGTAGAATAGTAAAGTAAATATTTATTATTGTAATTATATTTAGTAGTTGAGTATTATTATTGTTGTTGTTGTTAGAATAAGATCAAATTGAAAAAAGAAAAATTAATTTTCGGAATTGTATTTTGCAACAGTTTGTTGGTTGTTTTTCTTTCTTTTTTTGTAATCTATGCAGAATTGTTATTTTTCTCTCTCTTCTTTTCTTTGTTTGTTTTAATTTGTTAATTTACTAAATATTTAATTTCGATTAAAATTAAAGTTATTTTTTAAGTTAAAACGAAACAAATAATTTTTTTAACGAAACGGAACGAAACGAATGAAGTTTGTTTTGTTGTTTGGAGATAATAATTGTTTAAAAACGAAATCAAAGGAAATAATTAAACAGAGCTGAACATTTTTATAATGAAAAAATATAAACAAAATTTATTTTGTTGATAGATTGCTTCTTTTGTTGTCAGAATTGGCTTTAATTTAGTTTGTTGTTGTTGATGTTGTTGTTATCTAATTACCTTTTAGAGATCTTTTCCGAAACACACCTTCATTATGATGAATTTTAAACGGAATGGAACGGAATGCGTGCATAAATGCATTGAAACGCATCAGTACGAAAAAAAATCGTAAACGGATTTTAATATTCAGTTTTTGTTGTTGTTGGTTTTTTATTTATTTAAAACATAACAAAAGACAAAAACCCAAAACCGGAAACCGAAAACAATAAAAAAAATCATACATACGTACATACAAAAAACGAAAACAAAATATAGAAACTAATCGAAACGCAAGAAGTTTATTAACGAAGGGAAACTGAAACAAACACGAATATAAGAAATGGAATGTATTTATACACTGTTGGAAATACGTATACAGGACACAGACCAGACACAGACACACACACGCTAGCGTGTGTCTTTTATGTATGCTGCATATATGTATGAATGTGTGTGTGTGTTGTGTGAGTTGGTGTCGTGGATGCTTTGGATACATGTATTCATATGAGTACAGAGATGATCAGGTGAAACGAACACATACATATAAACAACTTACATTGAGATAATGTGGTAATGCATGTGTGCGTATACGTATGTATGTATGTTTGTATGTGTATGACAGTACTCGAAAATCAAATGTATGTATGTTTGCGCATATATTTCTCCTTATTATTTCTGACTAAGAAACCACAATGTACTTATAATATGTAGTATATAACACACGCCTCAGCATTGAATAAAAAGTATCGATACTGCGTCATAAAAATGCTCGAAAGAAAAGTATCGATACCATATGGAATCGAAGGAAAAATGCCAGCAAAAAACACATTCAAAAATATTAAATGTGCTATAGCACAATTTTTCTAAAATTTCTAAAGACATTGAGTTAACTCCAACCGACAAAAGAGTTAAAGAAAACAAAAGACACAGAGTTCGTGGAACCTGGTACTAGAAAATTACCTATACTTTTTAGCAAATCCCCAAAACCGAGATACGTCGGCTTTTGAATATAAGAACAAGATTTATTCTACTTATTAGGCGTCGCCAGATCGGACTCACAGCCAATTATAGATGATGGCATGACATTTACACCACCAAACCCAAGCAGCGCGGGTTACGAACATGGCCGCTGGTGGTCACGGTATAGGGACATAGCCATATAAGCACTGCGTAGCTGCAGTGAATGATTTAAGCTAGTACTTGACGACCAGAATCAACACTATCAGTGAGGCTTTAGGTCGCATAAGTTAACGATTGCAGAAGAAGAGAATCAAATTGAAAAATATCATCTTTTAATAGATAATAAATACGCCTTCAAATATAAAAAAAACATTTACGTCTCTGCAAAATGTTACTGAGTAATGATAGGTCCTCAGTATTATTAAGAAACGACCTCTTCAAAACATTCACCAATAGAACACAGTTTAAGCTTATTTCCAACTATGATGGAGAAACTATTGCTTCATTAAATAGGCAAAGTAAACTTCAACCGGTAGATGCTGCTTTGGACTCGACAAATAGAAATAATGTTATACAACACGCTTTTTCTACCAGTGCTTCATTATGCCGCTGAAACATGGGTGCTTGCAAAGCTAAAGCGAAAACTGCCCTCAAAACCACGTATTTTAAAAGAATAAAATAATTACAGAATTTGAGTTTTCGATCTTTATCTTAAGTGATTTATTTGATAAAGACTACGAATCAAAAATGGAGAAAAACAACCCGAAAAAAAATAATTAAAGAAGTTATTTGCTTTAATGTTTCATTCAAACTTAAAGGCAATGTACACTTCAGAGTTTCCATTCAATAGAGTAAAACCTCGTTAACCCGCGCTTCGCTAATCCGAATTATCCGGTAATCTGAACTTTGTTTTCCCTGTACTAAACACTCAGAATTGACAGCGAAATATGTTACGTTAAGTTTTTGTTGTTTGACCACTTGTGTGGGACTTCCCTCTTTATTTGTATTTTTTGTATTTTCTGAGAAATAGGCATTAAGTGTGTCATAGTTCGAGCGCAGTTTTATTTTTTAATGAAAAAATTGTTGTTTTCGGCTTTTTAGAAATGGTAAATGTTATAATTCGTTATTAAACATATAACTTATATTATTAAAATATCATTTTTACTGTAAACAATAACACAGTGCAACAACCAAAATGCCAATGGGATGAAACCAATTGCAAATGAAAGTCGACATTATCCATAACAAAACCTTCATAGGTTTTTTTTTATTTTTAGTTCAGTGCGAGATTTTTTTGCACGCATTTGGTGATTTTGGAACGTTGTCTAACAAGAAAAGATCAAAAAAGTTTGATAAAATAAGGATTTTTTATTTTAGGCTGAAAATCAATTTTTGATGTTGGCTTTATTGTAAAACATATTTCTAATGATATTATTCATTTTCTCCATGGATTGGTTTCAAAACCACCTTTCCACCGAATCTGATGAGCAAGGTGAACGTTTTTACCAAGTAGCTTTAACCATGGACACTAGGTACAGAGGAAAGAAACTAGATTCTATTTGAGGTGATTTATGTTGGTGGTTAAAGACAACAACCAGAAACATACAGAGGTCCACAGACTATTACTTCTGGAGCCTTTACTTCAAACATGCAAATTGACAGTAATAGTGATGATGATAAGGCGGATCCAGACAAGATATAATACTTTTAAATAAAATAGTTGTTTTTGTAATAAAAAAAATATTTTTTTTCCAAAAAAATACAATTTGTTTCCATTAAACCTGCATTTTTGTAATAGCAACGTACTGCGAATAATGAAATGTACTTCGTAATATCATTTGAAATATGTTTTGCAATTAAGCCAACACCAAAAAAATTATTTTTGAGCCTAAAAAAGTAAATACGCCGTTTTTTCTATGAAAATCTACAAATATAGCACCATTTGTACGATACCGCCATCTAGCGTGAGTTTTAGTTAAAAATAAATATCAAATAAACAAAATCAGTAAGACACCACATCTTTCCAGGGTAATAAAAATAAATAAGCATTATTTTATCAAATTTTCAATGATCTTTTCTTGTTAGACAGCGTTCCAAAATCACCAACTTCAAATGCGTGTAAAAACTAAAGAAAACCCTTGAAGATTTTGTTATGAATAATGTCAACTTTCATTTGCAATTGGTCTCATCCCATTCGCATGCGGAAAGTTCGATTTTGTATCACTGTGTAATTTGTGACATACAAATAAATTGTAAAAACTACGTTTTGAGAAACTCTTATGAAACACGTGGAGACGAAAGTATCCAACAATCCAATTATTGATAATAGTAATTAGAGTCTGCAATCAATTAGTCGGATTAACGAGATCTTACTGTATTTCAAACAGAATGACTCCTTAAACTTACACGGAGATCAGTAAGACGTTGAGTCCAGTACGTAGCTCAATTCCATTAGAGATCTGTTTCTGTAAACAAAAAGAAAAAAATTCATTCGAATTTTTTTGCAAGCGGGCAGTTGAATGCTATGAAAAAATGTACTGGACTATAAGACATTTTAACACTTGTGTGACACAACTTAAAAACGCACATAAAGAGTGGTTAAATTTTACGGGCCGATGTTGAATGTGAACCACACCTAAACAAACGTCAAGTTGTTTTCTGCATTTCATTTGATATTTCTCAATTTCAGACTAACTCAATTTGAACCATGGAAAGATACACAAGCGTGCACCGCGTTAAAGTTATTCAGGCTTATTATGAAATGGATGATCCATTTTCGAAGAAAATCATCTTCAGTGATGAGGCACATTTTCACCTCAATTGATTCGTTAACAAGCAGAATTGCCGCATTTGGACGAATGATAATCCAAGAGTGATTGTCGAAAAAACAAGACCCCCACAAAGATTGACTTTTGCTGCGGCTTAAGGGCTGGCGGCATCATCGGGCCGTATTTTTTCCAAAATGATGGCGGTCAGGCAGTTACTGTGAATGGTGTTCGTAATCGTGAGATGATAACGAACTTTGTATGGCCCGAATTGGAAGATATGGATGTGGGCGATATGCGGTTTCAACAGAACGGTGCCACTTGCCACACAGCTAACGACACAATGGCTCTTTTGCGCGACAAATTCAATGGCCGTGTTATCTCACGTCGTGGCGATGTTAATTGGCCGCCAAGATCATGTAATTTGACGCCGTTGTACTTCTTTATTTGGGGTTATTTGAAAGAAAATGTGTACGTCGATAAGCCAGCAACAATTCAAGAGCAAAAGGATGAGATAATTCGGCACATTAACGGCATTGAACCTCTATTATGCCTCAGCGTCATCGAAAATTTGGGCCATCGGATGGTGGTGTGCCGCCGAGGTCGCGGCCTATATTTTGTTGCATACATAATTGAATCACACCAATATTATCATAATAAAAAGAAATGACAACAATTTGTGTTTTATTCAAAATCAACATCGGCCCTACATATTATAAACCACCCTTTACATATTATAAAACTAGTCGATTGACGAGTCTTGCCTCTATAAGTACTAAGGTATTGTCTTTTTCGTTAGACAGCGTGACTGTCTCACGCCTTGGTCTGTGAAAGTGGGAAGTATTTGAACTCCAAGTTTAAGGAATGCCCAAAAATGGTTTCGCAAAGATTACTAAGTTTGTCTGTCTTTATTCAAAAACAATGTAAAATTGCAGATGCTTCCGAAGAAGTCGTATTTGCAATGTACTTGGTGCCGTTTTTGAGCACTTCATGTGTGAATACTTTACCAGTACTACACGTATTATACCAAATGGCCAAGTATCCGAAAAATGAAAGTAGTATACACGATTTGTCAGCATTGGCGAAAAATGATTTCCCAGCTATGCAAATATCAATATTTCCCTACAAAATATTTTACATTCGGTATTATTAATATTTCGCCAAGTTGAAATCCAATCAGCCGAGCGTATATAAATTGATATTGTCATTTCAACAGCTTTGTCAGTACATGATACACGAGGCTGAGCCAGTGGTTGGTTTCTCTTTTCTACTTCTCTGTCTGGGATCATATTAAATCCTTGAATTTTGCATTCTTTTAAAAATATGTTCAGTTTCAGTTACATGCCAAAACCTTATGGAGTAATAAGGTCCGATGTTTTGCTAATTTAAATCAGGCGAGAGTAAGCTGCGGGTGCGGTTTAAGTTTTCTCCAAATGCAAATTTATTGGAAAACTCTGAAAATGGAGTGCATGGAGATGGTTCAAATATGAGAACAATCTGCGATATTGGAGGCAATTGGACCAATCAGCCAATTCGAAGAAGCTCAACTTTACTGTAACAAGTACTCGTATAATTATTTGAAAGGACGAATATGTATGAGAAATGTTGTAGTTGTTGTTGTTGTATTATTTTATACATTGCACTATTCTAGATGTTCTAGTTAAAGTAAAAAATACAACAAATACAAATGTAGTTACATATGTATGTAGATATATATGAAGGAATGATTGTAGGTATGTAGTATGTGGTGTATCTAGTATTATGGAAAAATGTTGTGTTTTTTTTCAAATGTCAACCAACCAACACAAAGAAGAAGGGAAAAGAAAGTAAAGAAAATACACTGTATGGTAATGGGGGGAGGGGGTGGTAAGGAACGTAAAAGCATATCACATAAGATAATGAAAATACTGTAATCGATTATTACTACCAAATATATAAACGATTTCATTTAGTATTTACTAGATATATGTATATGCAAGTAGAGTGTATTTTTTAGCTAAACAATTAAATTTTTTTTTATTACTATTATGTTTTATGGTCTTTTTTCATTTAGTTTTAAAAGACTGACAATTTGTGATGATGGCGTAACCAGTCTTTGTTAAAAGTTCACAGTACTCGTAGTAGTAAAAGTTGTAGTAATTGTAGTAAATGTAGTATGGCAGAGTTGTAACCGTAGCAGTTTTGTTATTTGGCTCAACCAGGTTTATGTATAATATGTGGAACATATTCAAACTGAATTCATTTACAAACATACGAGTACAAACAGAATATGAAAGTATACGTAATCGAACCGAACCAACAAACAAGACGTAAATGTTAAGTAATGAAATGAAAAGGAAATAGTAATAATTAAACAGAATGACTGTAAGTAAATGAAATCAATGCCTGACATCATTATTGTTACATATTGAAAACGCTTTCTTTCTTTGTTCTTCTTTAAAATTCTACATTGTTATTTATTGTTGTCAATTGTGTGTGTGTTTGTTTAATCCAATTAGTAAAAACCAAAAAAAAAAATATAAATCAGAAAACAAAAAATAGAACCGAAAAACAAATGGAAGGACACGAAACGAATCGAAATAACAAAGAAGATGGAAACATTTGCAGGAATTAGGCAACTAAAAGTACTTACCGGTGATGGAGCACAGCAGTCGCAGTGTAGGTGTATTGCCTGAATATTGATTTATCATGCCCTGGCTGTGAGCCTTCGGCGCAGGCATACTTAAGGTTATGGCCTTGTGGAATTTACGACGACGTGGTTCGACAGTAACAATGGGCGATACTGCAACACCACGACCTAAAAGTTTCGCAGTTAAATCTGGATCAACTGGTTGCGCCTATTTCGAAAGACAAACAAACAAAAGAAGTCACATGATTTGGAGCTAAATACATGGCAAAAAAATGATTTTTCTTTTCTTAGTCAAAGTGGCCACTAAATTTATAATAAGCTCTATGTGTTTCTAACATAGTCTAGAATATATATGTACATATAAATAAATTCAATCAATTGAATATTCTCACACATATGCTCATCGCTGAGTTCGTTTTTAAAATTCAAAATCATAACGGAAATCATAACGACATTTTCAAAAACCTGGCAGAGTATGCGCCAAGAGCGTTTAAAACATTTTTTCAGTTTCTTTTTGGTTTTGGTTACAATGGATTTTCTTTTTCATTTTTCATACAAAACTAATTAAGATCTACCTTAAACAACAATTAGTGAGCGTATGTAAAAAAGGTTTCGTCCGAAACATACACATACAACACATGTACGAGGATGCATGCACATGTGTACGAATGAATATTCATTTCTTGGTCGGAATTCGCCGAAGGAATCAAATGGCGCTGAACATTTATTTTCCATTTAATTTACAACAATTCCATTTACTATCACATATATTTCATCAATTTAGTTGAAATTCCAAAAAAATGTTCAAACCGCCCCATTTATATCCCAATAAATTTAGTTATCAAAAAAAAACACAAGTAACAACAAAAAAAGTACAACTACATCAAAGACAATAAAAAACGTAAAGGGAAACGGAAGTAGAAACAAAACTAAAGAACAATGCATATACGATGAAATAAATGTTGAGAAATAATAATAACGAAAATTTCAACAGCAACAACAACAAACAGAAAAAGAAAATAAATTCGTATGTACATAAATTATATGTATGTACGTTTTGATACATAAAGAAGGGCCGTTGAAAAATCATTTTCTTTCTGTATTTAAAGCATTCCAAATGAAGGCACTTCCGTTTCACCAGACCCAATTGCAACTTTATCAATTGAAAAATCGACTGCTCAAGTCGCATAGTTTCGATTAATCCTACATTGTTATGAAAGCCTACGTGAGCATAGATAGGAACGAATATGCATTTTCTTTAGTTTTGAATCGAAAAAAATCGAATCGAACAAACAGAAAAATTAGATCATTTAAACGATTTTAATTGTAATTAGACGTTTTTCTTTTATTTGTAACTAAATTTATTGGGTGATATCCATCCATCAATTTATTATTGGTAGGTATTTATGTAAATATGCATGTAGTATATAAGAAAGTTATGTTTACAGATAAAGTATGGTTAATACAGAATGTTTACACACGCACGCCAGTTGCTTACTACAATTTCAAAGTATATCTTGTTAGTAAAAATTTAGTATCGATAGTAGTTCAAATATTGTATCGTAATTATTCAATGATTTACATCTGTAATATGTATGTTTTACATTTATTTTGTAGATAGAATAATTTCTGTATAGTTCGTATGATCCAAGATCAGTTATTAATACCTATTTATGTATATGTGTATATTGGTAGAGCAATTTTTTTATTATTTGATTTCAAGTTTTTGTGCATAACTTTGTTTTATCGTATTTTTATTTATAATCGGAAAAAATAAAGAAAAAATGCTGTCATTGCGAGCGTACAGAGTCAATAAAATTTTTAGATTCATTTTGCAGTCTCGATTCACACAAATGAAGTTTAGATTCAATTCAGAAAGAAAGTATCTATCGTTCTTTGTCAACTAACTGCTTAATCATAAGTTAAACAAAAGTTTTCAGTTTTACTGGAAAAAACACTATTTGTAAATTTTGGTTATCATATAAAAAAAACTTAAACGAAATAATAGGAATTTCAGGAAGTAACACAGTATTAAGCATTAGCCTTAAATACGTAAAAAAATATAGTGAACGATATTTTTGGATTTATCAAAAAGTGAAAAGAATGTTTCAGTCTGCAAAAACTATTTATAAATATCAAATCGATATTTATCAGAAAGTTCAAAATAATAATTTCATCTGGTTAAAAAAAAAACAAAATAAAACCTTTTTTTCAGACGATGAAAGCATATATACGCTTTCAATCTCTAAAGCTAAATTCCTGAATGATGTTAAAGCAAGTTTACTATGACAACCGAAGTTGCTTTTTCCCTGGAATCATTTTAACTTACATACGTTACAAATGAACACAACGAATACTAGGCTTATACGTGGAGGAATAGCTATATTTCTGAGATATGGAACACACATATGCATATGTAAATTTTTAATGTTGAAAGTAAAAGAGGTCTCATTTTGTTTTGTTGATATTGAACAGTAACCGGAATTGTTTGGAATGTGTGTACCACAAAATAAGTTAACAAGCTAAATAATTGATGACATGTATTTCGAAAAACACCTTCACGAGGTGAAAACTCCAACATGGTTGGGTCAATCTCGTTTTCAGTTGGATGTAACGATTTCTATTGAGCACCTACGCGGGTTTCTATCGCTGCTTTCTGTATAAGCCTCATCTATTATTTCTCAATAAATATTCGTGAAATTTTCCTGAACTGAACTACATAAATATAATAATAAAAATGACTAGAGTTGTGTAGATTAGTAAGCGTCGTAGTCTCCAAAATCTTGTTAAAGTCAAAGATATGGTTATTATTTTCAATGTTTTTGTTTTGCTATCAGAAACATCACATTTAAATCAATTGAAGTTGTTTCGTAGTAGTATTGAAAGTGATTGATTAAAACAAATTATTTCAGTAAATATGGGAGTTTGTTGCTAAACTTCGATAGCTTAAACTAGATATCAAAACCGCAATAGTTAAGTCATTTCTTTAAAAAAAAACAGTCAATTTTCTTTATTTCTATAAGAAACGTCCAGCTTTACTCGATTCTTCGGCTAAATGTTGGAAAAGTATTTGTTGTAGCCAATTTTATATTAAGCTTGGATAGAGGCTTAAACTTGATTGTTATCCAGGCTTAATAATTAATCAGCCGAAGAGTCGAGTACTGTAGTATGATTTCAGTAGGCATGAACAAAATTAGCACTATTCGCAATAGATTGACTTGCCTATTGCAATATTTCTATCGGTCCTCAGTTATAGAAGCTTTACAAAATTTCTGTTGTTGATTAAGTTAGTACAGAATAGTAAAATCAATTATTATCGTATATTAATGCAAGAATCAGAAATGTTGTTCTGTTCTTTATATTCTTAAAGCTAAATCGCATTGTGAGTATGTTGTTGTACATATTTTATTTGGTTTTACTTTTTCGTATTTACCAAATGAGGGAAAACCGTTTTTTCTTGGGTACATGATTAACACTGATTTTGCGCAATTTCTCTGGCGCAACACCTTTGCGTGGTTTAAAAAGATTTACCTGTAAGCCAACTTTAATTTTCTTGGTCAGAGCACCCTGTGGGAATACAGCCTGTACTTGAGGCACCACGGTGCTGGAAACCATGCCACCCTCGGGGCCAATGGCGTGCACCTCCTGACGTATGCGAGTAACAACGGCAAAATATTGTGGGAAGTCGTATGTCACAAAACGACAGACGTGATTGCCGGCTTGCTCTTCCAATTGGGCGATCTCTGCATGATGAAAACAATAATTTTACACTTTGTGCTCTTTATACGCTGCGGCGCCGGTGACGCTCAACTACTTACCTTCGGGCTCAAAGCACTGCTGAAGTACATCATGAATAACTTCTTCCGCATTGTCAATGGTGTGTTCGCGCCAAGTCTCGCCATTATCGGAACGCAAGATGATTATTTCACGTTCTTTGCCGCGCAACGAAGCAAAGTGCGGCACTTCCATGATGACGGGACCAATGAACTTTGTAGATACGGGACCCAATTCTAAGACTCGGCTAGCCAAGGCCTCACCCTCCATTAGTTGGGGCGGATGCATGGTGCGCTGTGGCTTCACGTAGCGGCATGTTACCCGTGTGGGCTGAGCAGTAGAACGAGACGGAATAATCATGCGAACGCCGCTGTGGCGGCATCCGCGCATTGCCCCACCACGGGCATCAACCAAAAAGGATACCAAAAAGCTGAAACATCGAAAAGATCGTCAAGTAATTACTTTATGCAATCTGTGTATCATAAGCCAAACAATGAACAAACCTCTTCCATTGTAATTTACGTCTATGCATTTAGAGAATTTTAAAAATATATAATGTATATAGATGTATGAAATAAATGTTGTTCTTTGGGTTTTTTGTGATGTTATAAAATCATAATGAAGTAATACGAAATTAGAAAAAGAAAATTGAGAAACTCACCCCTCGTGTTGCTGGTCGTCACCATTAAGCATATCATTGGATATGTAAATGCCGCCATCAAGCATCGTTTTGCCCTGAACAGCACTATAGGTCTGGGCCTTATGGGGACTTATGGCGCTTTCTACGACCGGCTGCGGCTGCTGCTGCTGTAGTCCACCAGCATACTCAGCACTCTGGGCCATACGATTCGAATCGACGCGTTCATCGCGTGTCACATCAATGGGCAGAGAATCATCTCCTAAGGATTTCATTTCATCAACGGTCAGATATCGATAAGGTTGGTCGGAAAGCATATTGTCTTCGCCTGATCGATTGTCGGTCGAGTTGCGAGTGGCATTGGCAACAGTTTTTGATTGGTTTTGGTGGTTGTGATGTTTTGTTTTTTTCAATTGTTTTCATTCCAATTTTGAAAATCGATTCAACACAGCAAGGTTGATGATATGTGCAGTGATTTTTGAAAGTACATACAAAAATGCCGAATGAATTAAGATTTGGTTTCTCTTTGGTTTGTCATTGTTCTCTATATAATTACAAGAACATTCATACATACATATTTACTTAATCAAATCACATGCATATAATAAACGTCTCATCTTATTTCAGATATATATATTCAATTTGCTCTTAATACGCATTGAAATCAAATCAATCTGCAATAATGACAAGTTGTAATTTTGGCAATTTCTTGGCGCCCACTTGAATTTTTACCAATAAGTATTTTATGTAGTAAAGTTTTAATATCCCTGAACATGGATACAAAAGTTACAAACGTTTTATTTTTTTTTTTTTTGGATTCAAATCGTCATCGCCAACTTGTGATTACCAACAAATGAATAAAAAAGCCATACATTTTTTGATAAACATAATGGGTATTTTGTTGTTCGACCTTTTACTGGATTTTTTAAAAAACTTTTAGTTCGTGTATGTGTGATTTTTGTGTTAATTTATTTACAAGTCCTAGAATATTGCGTCAAAACTTCGAGTTAGAACGATCGGCAGCAATACGGCGATCTTCTATTTAAGAAACACAATCTTGATGAAGTGTCACAGAGCAAAAGACAAATTTAGCGTTATTCGTTGTAGTTCCTCTTAATTTGTGTGACAACTTTTTGTAGCGCAGCACTCGGATTAGAAATTCTGAAATACGTTTACCGTTGAAAATTGGGTTTTGCAATCACTTGCAAAAATTAATTAACAAATTTGATTACTTATTCTTCAGATACAGGCTATATTTAACTTTCCTAGATACTTGAACATCTAGAATAGGTGAAAAACGTTGTATAAAGACTTAGCCGACAAGCACGCCTGTAGTGTATTTTACTTACAGATCCATTGACAGAAAAACTGGACTGAAAAATTCGTTATGACCAAAATCGTCCACGTTACTTGGGTAATACGCAGTCTTATAAAGAACAATATTGCAGCACCCTCATACACCAAAAAAATCTCCCCTGGAGATTTCACCTGAGGAGAAGAAACTACATCGGCAAAATAAATAAACGTCCAGAAATTAGAACTGTTCGGAAATTAGAACCACCCGTGGTGGTTTTAATTTGTGAGCGTCTACTGTATTACAATTTTGAATTAATTGCGATGTTTAGAATTCCAGAATAATTTCACTTATTCTGTATTAAACTGAACAAACTATTTCTGTGAAATATCAAATCAAAGGCAAAACGATTACAGAGTAAAAACTTTGAGTTGCAAAATCCAAGTCGGAATTCCTAATTTATTTGAATTTAACTCCAATTTCAATATGATTTGGTGTAAGGATCTTGTTTAATTAAAAATATTAAAAAAAGGAAATAATGTTTAAGTTTTTATGGTAGAAACTTTTAGAAAAAAGTAAAGAAGTGGGGACTATTACAAATTAAAGAGATATTAATGTACATTTTTTGTTGAAGGATTTGCAACATGAATATGCAAGCAGTATTACCATATATACCATTTATTTTCGCAGATACGAAATATTTGTCAGCAATTTTATATTATAGCTCTATTTTTAATTTTTGATTCTTAGTCAAATCGTTTGAATAGTATTAACGATATTACATGAAAACCAGATGAGGGCAAAGTGGTAAATTTGTCTAGATGGTACCAGAAGGGTGTCGCAACATGCCCCATTTTCAATCCCATAGGCAATTTTGAAAACAAATTACAACGTGCAAAATTTATACACGACTGTTAACTCCTTTCGAAAGTAAACGTGCGAAAAGCCGCACAGACGGACATAGCTCAAGTGACTTAAACAGTCATGAAACGTTTTTGGTCAAAACATAGTTAGGGTCCAAATTACTTTATTCGATGCGGTTCACTTTTAGTCCATTTATACCCTCATACCCAGTAGGATGAGGTTCCAAGTTTGTATAAGAGTGATAACCTTTTTATCCGTTTAATGTTGATACAAGTATCAAAAAAAATGAATCTAGAATGTGTATATTCTAATTACTTCGATAAAACCGGTGACATCTGTTTCTGTGAACGAAATAACATTTTTTGTCGGTTTCAATTCTGTTTCCAAAAAACCATGTACCAACACAATATGTTGCCAAAAACCCCAGTGGTCCGTATTCAACTCACATGTACTCTTCTTACAAATAAAGCAACCGGCCATACTCGTATAGGACAAGGCAACTAACTATCCACAGATCATTGACATGCCGCAACAATTATATCAAAAACTAAAAATGACTGTTTTAAAAGAAGATCGAAAGTATAACAGAAAAAAGTCGTAAAACCATTGGCAATCACCAAAAAACAAATTTTAAAAACAACTGATTCAATAAAATTGTAGATTTTATTTAAATAGAACTATAATTGAAAATAATTAGCAGATGTTTTTACATATATCAGTTGTATGCAGTAAATAGTTCTATTCAAAAAATGTGACTGTACACACATTTAGGGATCCTCGATCAGTCCAATTTTTCTAATCTATGTAGGCTCCCCACACAAATGTTTGATGCTGTTTCAATACTTATACTCGAGCCTCTGTCCAGTGCTTAAACGGCTACAACAAAATATTTTTTTTTTTGTTTTGACAGCCAAGTCTGACTTTTCTTAATTGAGCAAAGTGGACGCATTTAGTTAACAAATGAGTTTACTATCGGATTATTGCTACCCAATCGAGGTTTCGTAAAAACACAACTTTTGCTTTGTGTCAAACTTTTGTTTTATTTGTTTAACAGCAGAAACACACATTTAATTTCTGCCGCTTTTTTTGCACAAAAAATACATAAGTCGTTCAATCCAGATAACCTTGATAAATGTGCCTGTTTACGTAACAGAAATTTTTTCGATTTAATTTTGAATTTGGAAAGTGGCATTTGTTTGATAAAACCCCAAAATTGACGACAGTGTATTTTTATTTCATTGAACAAACGAAATGTTTTTTTTATAAAACCAGACTAGTCTCTACCATGTTTGCGAAAGAAGATTAAACACCTTTAGTTTGGTGACGTCGTTTAGGTGACGGTATGGCTTTACCATAAATTAGGGTGTACTGAAAATGTGATACTGTTTGAACCAATCTAATCAGATCAGATTTTAGAGTGTTTATCTTTTATTTAAGAATGTTTAAGTTAAAGTGCTGATTATGGAAATGCTTGCGATGATACTCGTACTTTTGGACCCGAACGAGCGATTTAAGGTTCAATTTTGGTAAAAAAAAAAAGAAAATATTGGTGCCTCCAGCACTGTGGTGCTTACTGGACAATCGGACAGTGAGCAAATATTTAGGAACTAAACATTCAATTTTATTTTTTTGCATTTGTTGTTAGCTAAAAGCACATTAAAAATGCACAAGCTGATCGACATCAGGCCTAATTTTAAAACTTCGACCAAGTATTTTTCCTGATTTCGCGTAAATTTTGTGACTTACTTCAAATTTTTTGAAAAAAATGTTTAGGTCGTGTGTTTATTTCAGTCATTGATTAAACAAATTTAACAGCTATTATTACCGGCTTGGGACCTCTTGCATCTGTTTTTGTTGCAAAGGAACGTCTACAGATGACACCCAATGGAGTTCCTGTAGAGTTGGTAAAGAAGTATTGTATTTTCTTGGGCAATAGTTTAAATAAATCTCGAAAAGTGAGTAACAACAATAGTTCTCATACGTTTGGTGAGAAGCTGGCTATAAAGCCGTGGGCGGGCACGAAATAAAAAAGTGTATTTCTATTTATAAGTAAATGCAAGAGGTCTCGAGCCGGTATCGGCCATGATCAATCAAGTCGTTATACCCTAACCTTAACCGTCAGCAGGAGGTCAAAAGTTCCATCACAATTCATTCTGCATAGTTTGAAATCTACCCTGATTAGCAATTAACCACAAAAACGCTCTTCTTATTTCAGTACACCCTACTACATGTATGTGTTCATGTACGCTTTGCTCTAGAATGTGCTTATTTTTAATTGTATATACATATATATATATATATATATATATATATATATATATATATATATATATATATATATATATATATATATATATATATATATATATATATATATATATATATATATATATATATATATATATATATATGTGACCCGGTCTACGAAAAGGGACCTTCGGTGTGAAAATATCATTTTTCACTTTTTTGGCGATTCGGATAGACTAAAGTGTGCTCTTTCTAATGGCGCAAAGCAGAAGTTTCCAACTCGTAAAGAAGTTTGTCAAAGAACGAAACTAACCTCTTCATCTACACTCATTTCACATGACTTGTTTATCTTTAACAGCTGTTTTCTCGAAAACTTGTTTTTACACCGAAGGTCCCTTTTCGTAGACCGGGTCACATATATATATATATATATATATATATATATATATATATATATATATATATATATATATATATATATATATATATATATATATATATATATATATGTGTGTGTGTGTGTGTGTGTGTGTGGGTGTGTTAAGGTAAGTATGTACAGACATGTGTATAAACATTTATAATTTATATGTACGTATGTAATTGACACAAAAATATGTATGAATAGGAGTAGAGTGACGACCCCATAGAAAAGGATAAGGACTTACAGGACAAGAGCAGTGATTCACCGCGATAATATGGCAGATAAACGACATGGCTATCATTCTTGTGGCGGTCACTTTTAATACCCAAACATGTGAAACATGGATCCCAATCATTTGTGTCACCTATGTACATACAAGATGACACAATCAAGAAATGACATTTTAGAATTACAATCGGAGGAGGCACATTTCAACTAACGGCTCAAGTGTCGCAAAAGTATTTCTTTGTTGTTGTTTCTATTCTGTTTGGTTTGGAGTGGGGAAGGGAAGTGGTTATTAACACACCGAGAAAGCGAGAGAATGCAAGACCGGGTGTGGGATTTGTCTCAAAAATGTTATATGAATTTAAAATTGTTTAAAATTGTGTAAAAATAGTTGAGCCAAAGATAAGAAATAAATCAAAAACAAGTTTGGTGCATTTTTACATTCCCCTAAATCTAATTAACAAATTTCATGTTCACATTAAACTGTATAATAATACCATACCATTGTGGTGGTGTACATACCTCCTTCTTCTTCAGAATCGGACATGAAGGATTCATGCATGGCCTCCGGTGCTACGACGCGATATTTTTCATCGGAATGGAGTTGGGCCGAACCTTCTTCCGGTTCGTTGGTAATCGATTTTAGAGAGTCCAAAACGCTAATGTAGCCCAACTTACGAGCGATGTCCAAAGGTGTCTGGCCGTTAGCGGTCTGAGCATTGGCATCCGCATTGTGTTCGAGCAGAAGCTTCACAATATGACAGTGTCCCTGCTGGGCACTCTGATGCAAAGGCGAGTAGCCAATCGATGTGGCCGAATTGACATTGGTGCCATGTTGCAAAAGGAAGCGAACCATATTCGCTTGGCCGAAATGCGCTGCAACATGAAGTGGTGTATAGCCGGCCTTGGTAGCCATGTCGATATTGGCTCCATTGCGTTGTAAAATTTCAGCCACATTGACGTTATCTTCCTGTGCGCACAAATGCATCGGGGTCAAGCCATTCTTGGCCGGATGATTGACACCGGCTTTATGTTCAATAAGTAAGTTAGAGATTTCCGTATGTCCCTCCTGGCAGCTCAAGTGCAGTGGTGTGAACCCGGCTTTACTTTCAGCATTCGCCTGGGCACCGTATTCGAGAAGGGTCGTTGCGATATCCATTTGATTTTTGCGAGCCGCTATATGCAACGGGGTATGCCCATTCTTTGCTGTGGCATGTGGGCTCGCGCCTTTTTCCAACAACAGCAGGGCAACGTTTTGATTGTCGTAATGACAGGCCACGTGTAACGGAGTCACTCCGTTCTTGCCCTGTGCATCTACGTCCGCCTCTTTTTGGAGTAGCAATTGTGCGACCTTAATATGCCCATATTTGGCGGTTAAATGTAATGGTGTAAATCCCTTCTTAGTGGCAGCATCTAATGCAGCGCCATTTTCAATCAAGACTGCAGCCACCTAAAATGTAGAACGATTTTGTCATTGCTGTAAATGAATTATTTGTGTCTAAGTACAAAATACGCCAAGACTACTTCTGTGATAAATCACGGATGTCGTCACTGGTTTGGTTAGTTGTTATCATGGTGGTGTGTGGTTAGTAATGGAGAAATTAGAAGTATATACAACAAAATTTTAGATCTACAATAACTCTTACCACCCAAATAAAAATTCAGCCCAAAAAACACTTCCTAATGGATGCAAGTATCCAGTATTCACGGCCGCTAATCTCACACAACACATAAACCCCCAACACTTATTTCGAAAAAGATTCATTCATCATTATTGAGTAATTAAAACGGTTTCTTGTGAGCTTCTAAGAAGCCAAAAGTCTGACTTAAATAAACTTAATAGATCGCCCATTAAATGCTGTTCGAATTCCCAACAGCCGAAAAGGCAGTCCACGTTGCTGATAAATCATTATACCCGGTGCTAATTAATTTTACTTGATCCGATTATTTGAAAAGTCCTTTTCATTCCCTATATATGTGTGTATTCTATAGAACGACCGACAATCAGTGAATCTTCTTCGTAAGTGGAAAGAGTAAAGAGGATACAAGCCGAAAATTTGTGATGCAATAAAATAAAAATACCTAATTAAAATTAAAATTGCTTTTTTTATTTTACAACTCGAAAAGGTTTTTTTTTGTAAAAATTAACAACAATTTCAGCAACAACAAATTAAATGAAAATCTGTGCAACTATAGAGTAACAACAATAAATATATATGTATGTATGTTAAATAAATAATATCAGTGGTTTAAGAGAGAGAAACTATTACAAATAATAAAAAAAATATAGAGAAAGAACAACACACTTATGTAACAACATAAAACTTGAAATAAGAAGTAATTGAAATAGGTTCAGAATATTCAAATGAAATACTCTTGATGGCGAATCCAAAATAATTGCATCAAATATACTGTATCAATGTGATCCATAATCTTTTTGGCAATTAATTGCTTTACCTCATCTTGACCCTCCTTGGCAGCGATATGTAGGGCCGTGTACATGTCCTTCGTGGTGGCGTCCACCTGGGCGCCGTGTTGCAACAACAACATGACAATGTCCACATTGCCTAGGCGTGAAGCAATATGCAAAGGCGTTTGTTGTTCACGAGCACGCGCATCCACTTGAGCTCCATTACGCAGCAAAATGCGAATAATATCAGTCTGTGGGAGAAACAATAAAAAGCAATCAAAGTAATTCAGAATTAAAAATGCAATCATTTTCTGCTGCAACAACTTAAAAATACGCCCCATTATAGCAACAGCGTAGGTAAATAAAAAAAACAATTTGGAAAGGCGCTTTCATTCAGTCGTCGATTTAACCTCCTATATTATGTATGTATAAATATTCTATTTTCCACGAAACTGAACCGAAAATTTCAAGTCGTTTTTTGAGGTCTTGTTGGGTGAATCTGTTGCTCCAATTAACTACCATCTGTTAAGAGACTACTGTCGAAAGTATTACTGGGACTCTACTCGACTACACTAAAAACAAGGCAAAGTTTAGCATTCATTTTTAAGGTACCAAGTAAAAACAGTTCGTGCCTTTGATATTGAAGTATAACTACAAAGTGTAACTTTTTTGGGCCTCTTGGGTCCATGAGACCGATAAGTAAACGCCATGTCGTCCAAATAAATCGTGGTTCAAGGACAGCTTCCTACAGAAATTATAGCGTAATTTATTTCCGTCCCTATTCTTAGCTTACTTTGAAATACATCAATATTTGGACTAGAGGCAAAATTTTCGACCGGTTGTTCAGCAAATACTCAAAAATTAGAACTTTATCCCGACGTACCTTTAGTCCCGTAAAGGAAAACTGTTTTTTCCCTGGCACGATTTCACCCAAATACCGACCAAACAGTGTACGACCATTAGCAATCATCATGCGAAATATTAGGATCCTAGGTTTATTCGTTTAACCACTATCATGCACTATCACTATCGGCCTCGAAATATCGGAGACCCGATCTATATTTTGAGGTGTTGCAAACGAAAGGACAAAACATGTATTCACTCCATCCTTCGGGGAAAGACAGTTAAAGAATATAGAGACCGTACACTTTTCTAGCAGAGTTTTTAATCTATTTAATTAAAAGGGTTAAACATACTATAGACACATCACAAAGGAACACAGACAGCATTATAAAGCTGGAGAGTTACATTTTCGTTGTAGTAGACGAATTTATCTACCTCGGGCCCGCCACTGCCAGATGAATAATGTCAGCACCAAAACTTACGACTACTAATTTGGGCTAAGCCAACTGCTAAAGAACGAAGCTCGCTCTCCATAAAAGAAAGCTATGCTTTTCAACACGCATTCAATTGTTAATTTTTTATAGCGCTAAAACATGGGTACTTGCATGGGTACTCAATACGCCCAAATGCGCTAACAGAGAGTATAGATTTTTAACAAGCCTTGCTCTGATGAGAAGTGTCCTGGCATAAACAAGTGATATAAAAGAATTAACAAATGGTTTAAAAGAACACTTCTGCGCTGGCTAGGTATAGCTCAAAACATTCCAACTAAAGAGACGTTAGACGACCACTAGCATCAAATGAGCAGACAGGAAACCGCGGCTTCAGTGGCATGTCAAAGAGAAGAAGGCATTAAATCTCTTTTTTAGACTAATATATAATATAGAGAATATCTCAACTTCAGAAGTTTTTTTTTATTTAAAAAAACTCTAAATTAGAAATATAATAGCCGGAATGATCGAAAAGCTGATTACACCCCTTTGGTGAATTTTTTTGGATCGATTAATGTTTTCATATAACAACAATGACGTAGCATTAAATACTAGCGTTGACGATTTTTTCATTAATGAAAATACCCCCTCTCTCCACTACATTTTCTGTGAATCTTTTGCTATAGGTTTGCTATGTGTGGGATTTATTTTTACTCATTTGTAGAATGCTAATTTTGTTATTAAAACCTTTAGAACCATTGGACAAAACCAATTATCACTCCAATTCATATGCAAAACAAAAGCAATAAATCTGTAAAAGCAAATTGGTCATTATAATATGTTCATTGTTTCTGCCAGCACTGCAAAGGAAGTCGTTTCAGCTTGTCTAACGATTGTTTCGAACTTATTGGCAAGTACCTGCAGCGCATCGCTGACAGTTCAAAGGACTACCTAAAAGGCAAACTGAACGCATACGGGTATAATAACTTTTTCGATCGTATTATATTTTTGATATTTTGTGAAAGCACAAAGTATACACAAATTGTTTTTGTTACATTTCACACTCATGTGGCAAGAACGTACCAATTATATCGCGTAGTGTATGTATTATGTACGTTCACTATTCTAAGCTCGTCAAACAGACTACTATGATAATGTATACCGTTGGCCCTGACAATAACGTACATATAAAGAGCAATATATTTTTAGTTTGTCCTACCTGGTTGGCTCTGGCGGCTAAATGCAATGGTGTTTCGCCACGTACAGTGGGGACATCGGGACTGGCATCATGTTGCAACAAATAGATAACGATATTCATGCATCCCATGAATGCAGCTACATGCAATGGTGTCAAACCACTTTCGGTGGTAGCACTAATGCTTGCTCCATGACGCAGCAGCAATTCCACCACCTTGATGCGATTCTTTTTGCAAGCAATATGTAGAGGAGTAAATCCATTCAGAGCCCGGGCATTAGCATCAGCATTGCGGTCCAATAATAGCTTGGCGACACGCACATGTCCACAGTGAGCAGCTACATGCAAAGCGGTGAGATAATCAACTGTCACCTCATCCACCGGTGCTCGATGATACAATAGAATACGGGCAGCATCGACATGTTCTCCCTGAGCTGCCATGTGAAGGGGAGCCAGACCATTCTTGGTCTTAGCGCTGATCGGTGCTCCTCGTTCCAGGAGCATATCAACAACTTGTTCATGTCCAGAACGAGCAGCACAATGTAGTGGCGTAAGGCCATCCCGAGTTTTAGCTTCTATATTGGCTCCTTTTTCCAACAACAATGAAACCATATTCGTTTTGCCCCATTTGGCAGCCACATGCAATGGACTTATGTTGTGTTTCGCCGAGAAATTCACATCGGCCCCCTTTTGTATTAAAAGATTAGCAATAGCTTGGTTGCCATAATGCGAGGCAATGTGCAATGGAGTAAATCCAGATTTGGATGTTACGTCGGGATTGTGATCGTTCTGCAAGTGAATAGAAGAAGCATATCATAAATGGCATACTAAATTATAAATAAAATAACACTATAGACTTACATCCAAAAGCAATGTTGCTGCTTTCACATCATCCTTCTTGGCAGCGATGTGTAAGGCCGGTAGTCTCACTTTGCCGCGCGTATCACTTTCTAGCAAAACAGCTACAACCTTATCGTGTCCTTGCTGCATTGCTACAGCCAGTGGTGTGAATCCATCTTCAGTGGCTAAACTTTGATTGGCACCATTCGACAGCAGTAGTTTCACCACTGAATCATGATTTTCCTGGGCCGCCATATACAAAGGCGTAAACCCATTCTGTGACTGTACATTTACGGAGGCTCCATGTTGCAAAAGCAATTTAACAACTTCCTCCTGACCCGCCAACGAGGCAATATGCAATGCGGTGTTACCTTTCTTGGTAGCACTGTCCACCATTGCACCACGCCTTAACAGTTCGGACACGACATGCACGTGTCCATCTTTCGATGCCAAATGCAACGCATTCAGACCATTCTACAAAGAAACAGTTAAGGGTAATACATTAAAAATTACCATTGCAATCAAAGCAAAAAAACGTTGAGGACGTCAGTCTTACCGCATTACTGGTGTTTATGTCAATGTTATTCTTCAAGTGTTCCAGAACTTTGTCCATATTGCCAGCTCTGGCAGCTCGCAGAAACGATGTGTTTCCATCGCCCTAAAATACACAAGACATTTCTTAAATTAGTCAACAATGCAAAGGCAGATGGAATCAAATTAAATGTACAATGCAATTCAATGCGCTCAATGCTGATTCTTTATAACCTTTACGACCGTTTAAACATATTGTACGCACGAGTAGATACTCACACATACATATACCTATATATAGGTGTATGTATTTGTATATATATTAAGTGTTTTTACAAACCTATCAGCCACTAAAAAAATCGCAATTCCAAATTTGTAGACGCACCCTCACACAGTTCTGTACAAGAGCCCCGCTTGACACACCCTAGCAGTGCCATAAGAACAAAAAGAACTAATAATTGTACACACTTCAAAGAAGTACGAGTATTGCACCGTAGGGCACTTGCCACACTTGTTCAGATCATGTGACATCCTATATACTTTTCAATAAACATTCACTATTAACGGTCGCAATATGAGAGAAAATTACCTCTGCTACCGAGAATCGGTTGCAAAATCAGGATTTGCCACAGAGGCTGTTATAGAGAAATGTTTTCCTTACTGATGCCAACAATGCAGGATACTGACCCCAAACACTCGTCCAAACTAGTCAAAAATTAGTTTGTTGCGGAGAAGATCGACGTTCTGAAATAGCCAGCACTGACTTATATCCAATAGAGAACCAGTGAAACAAAGTCATTGTTGAAATTACAAAAAATATGTGCAATCCATGATCTAAGTGGCTGATCATGGATTGCACATGGATTGGTATTTAGTGAAATCATATATGTTGCTTAGTTAGTTTTGGCAGACTTTACTAAAGACAAAAAATCGATATCCTTACTTTAGGTGAGTTCTTTTGGTCTTTTTTTTAGAAAATGTAAAATCAGATTAACTGTATAAGAATAGCGTGAAAATTGTTATACTTAGTTCATGGTCAGATTTAAAACCATCAGAAGGCATTACGAGGGATTTTCTTAAATTTTGCAGGATAATGGCTTATGGTCATAAGCTGCTTTAGATTATAAGTGAAAATCGGACCTTTAAGGTACTAAAGGTATCATGGTAAAAAAAAAACTCTTTTGAGTATTTGCATAACAAATCATAATTATTTGTGGGCGTTTCCATAGGTACTGTTAGTTGGGACACACTAAATATCTCAAAGAGGGCATGGTTGCTGGACTTGTTGGTCATGTGGCCGAAAAGACGTCCCGCATGCTAAAAACGGGCTATTAATAGTCAATATGCACAAGTTAAAGCAAATTTCGCTACGGTTGCAAAAATATTTATTTTTAACTTTTGTCTGAGATAAGAGACGGACGCTTGGTCGGAAACGGTCCAAAGACCGTACCTTTTTGCGCTTTAGTTGCCGGTGAAAGGTTTATAAGGTTCAACCTGAACGAACTTAACGACGTTTTTACTTGTTTTCGTTTTTTTTTACTTCGTAAACTTCGTAAATTTTCCGCCCCCAGAGAATATCTGTGATGTTGTTGCACAGTAATAAAAGAAATATTATGAACACCGAAATTTAAAGAAGAGTCGTACTGGAAAACATTTTCTTATTTGGCTATGCTAAAAATGAATCTCTCACTCGACGAGATATCGAAAAGTAACGATATCAAAGAAGCTTATTCTCTCGATACCACTTTATTGGAAAAGCAAATAAGGCAATTCTGGATATATTCGAGAGAAAAATCCTTTGCAAAATGGATACAGTTAAAATAACGGATACTATTTACGTAGCACTCTGTGAAAATAGTAAGCAATATGAGCTGTATACTACTTTGTACATAAAAAGCAGCGATTAGCCAGTGCAATAAATAATGGCCCGGTAGAAGGGGTCTAGAATGAAATAAACGACTTTTACTCGTAGTGCTTTGGGGGCAGATTTTTATAAAACTAATCCCGTACAAGTAAATAACACGTCTAAAGTACTTCATATACTTACTTAAGGTGTTAAAAGGTTTGCGTTAACTTTAAGTTAATCTGATTTAAAATACTGCCTACAAATTTTGTTTAAGCCAATAGCGACAGATTCATTGTACTTATATATACCGATCCGAGTTATTTTTAGCTGAATGCTGCCATGATGGCGGTAGTTCAAAATTGTATTCAATCTCTATCAATTATTGAGCCCATATTTCTTTTAAGGGGGTACATTTGTGTGGAGTTTACAAAAACCAGGAACGTTTTTTTTAGCACTGGCAAAAATCAAATCCAAATTTGTTTGGTTTTGTTTACATACGAGTATACCAACAAGTGTGTCGAGACAAAAATCAACCAATAACAGATTTCAGCCCTTCAGTTAAAATCCTTTTTTAAATTTTTAAATACGATCGGTTTTGAGAAATCTGAAGTGGACTGGAAAGCACCGTATTAGGGAAGATCCATAAAAAATCAGCCAAGTTAAATGGATAGAAACAGGATTTCACACTAGTATGTTTAATATTTATAAATATTTAATTGTCTTTTCGAGACGCTTAAAGTTTGCGGAACAGAATTAAAATATAAACGATAATCTTCAGTAAATATTTTAAAATGTTTTGTAAAATAAAATAACTATAAAATATTTGTGTGTTGCAGTAATTCGAATTAGATTCAACGTCTATTGCTATCCAAAAAGACGACGCGTTATAAAATTAACCCTCTATATACCGAATATTGAAACGTCATTAAAAACTTATAATAGACATTTTACATACATAGATTTTTTCTTTTTAGATTAGCCTTAAAGCTAGAACATCCTCTTTAAAGCTTGCGAGTTCGAACCTCATGAAAACAAATTTACAAAAGCCTATCTAAAATTAAAAATGTTTTGTTTGCTTGTTCCCGAAATTGTATATTTGTTGTTGATTGAAAATATTAATATAATTCACTCTTTCAAAAATAATAACAACTAACAAATGATCATAACAAAACAAAAAAAACCCAAAGAAGTTAACAAGAGGAAAGCCCGTCTTCTTTGTGGTGACAACAACATCGTAATTCTATAAAATAAAAACTTTCAAATCATCAACATACGTGTGTATATGAACGAAAGTAGATGTTCCAGTTCTGAAAAAACGTCAGTTGGACAATCAGTCAATATGGTAGGAATAGTTTCAGGGAGTCGCTTGTGTCCTCACTCTTCGACTAAATAGTTCGCATATACAAAATCAAACAATGTTTCGTATATATAGATCGTTAAATGGGTAGAGATCTTGTCGGAAGCACGTATATATGGTACCGATGAGCCGTCTCACACCAACTGCGAAACATGTGTCTACCAGACATGGATGAGTTTGCTTTAACTGCGCTGACTTCATTTAATTCCCCCCTATGACAATCAACAACAAACCTGATCTTATTAGCTTGTGGAGTAATTCACTGTTTGAAAAATAATATCAATCTTTGTGTTGAAACATTTTTAACATATTTGAGATAGTCAAAAAATACGTGCTGTTAAAATTCATTTGTTTTAACTTCTGATTTTCGAGCCAAAAATAAGTTTTTGTGAATGTTCCATGATTATTTTTAATGTTTGATATCAAATTTTAAATTTACAAATTTAAATTGCTGCAAGAACACAGTGTAAATCAGCTGTTTGCATAACACCAACTTCTTTATTGTACCACGGTAGCACTGATTGAATTAAATAGAACGAACATTTTGCTCCTGTTGTTTTTACTCGAAAGTCTCTCTCGTTTCGTATTAACAACGAAGGAAAGTAATTAGTCGTCCATTTGGGTTTTATAACACGAATTGAACCTCTAAAAATTCAAATTAAAAAATTTTGTAATGTAATTTTGAACATGTTGGCGAACGAATTCGTGTAATTAGCAAAAACCCAAATAATTTTTCTTGCGTTCACTGACAGTTCGTTTCGTCTCAAACGATTTTTTTTATGAAAACAGGCTTATTATTTGGCACATGGAACGCTTTACGATAAGGTTGTGGTATGTTAACGTGGACACCGGACAAAATAAAAGCAGCTATAAGCGATTATTGCTATCAGAAAAGGCAAATTTTACATTTTTTGCAGGGGGCGTAACTTGTGCTATAAAAGAAATCTGAATTTGTATATACGCCCTCAATATTTAATAAGGAAATAAAACTCATAAACTGCATATAATTACTTTTGGTTAATGCACACCAAAAAAAAAAAATATTGCAAAACTGACGGGAGACACTATTGGCAAAGCCTAAGATATTTACACAGAAAAATATAAACTTAATATGAATTTCTCTCTGATTGTCATTACAAACAAATGCAGAACGTCATTCGACCTTAAAAAAAATATTGTAAAGTTCTAAAGGCTGGTCCAACTATCATTTGACATTTCTAATTTTCAGTGTTTGACAAATTCAAGTTCACTAAAGAAGTTCACTATTGAGCACTGACAAGAAGTTCACTATTGAGCAGCGCGTTAAGATTGCTGAAGCCTTCACTTTATGATTTACTTGGTCAGCATAATCGACCATATAAGACCACAATCAGGACCGGGTCTGAAGGAAATGTGAAAACACTCGCGCATGCACACCCAGTTCCTTTTGTCAGCGACCGAACTTTTTCGAAAATTAGGTCGGTCAAGCAGTTACCGTGAGGTGTTTGCTATCGCGAGATGATAACAGACTTGTTGTGGCCAGAAATTGAGTATACTCGTATTGACCTGGACGATATGTGGTTCCAACAGGATGGTGCCACTTGTCACACAACCAACAAAACCATAGCTTTTTTGCGTGAGAAATTCAATTGCCTCACGTCGTGGCGATGTTAATTGCCATCGTTGGACTTTTTTTGAGGATATGTAAAACGTCTACGTCAATAAGCTAAGAACAATTCAAAAGATAAAAGATGAAATAATTCGGCACATTAATGGCATTGAACCTCCATTATGTCTTAGAGTCATTGAAAATATGGATTATCGTATAGAGGTATGCCACCGAAGTCGTGGGGAGCATATGGCCAATATTTTGTATTACACATAATTGTCATAGATCTTTCTATCATAATAAAAAATATTAATATTTGATTCTTTAAAAACTTTTTGATTTATTTACAAATAATATCGTGCGTTTTAGTTGGACCAGCCTTTATTACAAAATTTTTACAAAGTGTAAACATAATAAAATTTTATGCAGATGCCAAAGGGCAATGAGTCATTGTAAGTATTCCGGGCTTTATGTATAAATATAATAAGAAAGAGTGTCGACTATGTACGGCAGGTGCTCACCAGTGTCTATTCAAATGAATGGTCGAGCAGGTGACTTTTAATTAGAACATATACTGTATGTAAGCCAACACGGCTTTACCAACAACACCCGCATAAAAACCTATCACACACATACACACAATGTGTTACAGTTATAAATAATAAAAGACATGTTTGGCAGAAAACACATGCTTCCGCTTCCGGTATCAGCTTGTGCGCAAACGTTTGTTTATAATTAAAATGTTATTTATTTTCGAAATATTCGAAATGTATGAGACGGCCACCACATAATTCCAACGATGGCGTCATTATTTCGAAAGAGAAACATGCAGCAAAGAGAGTTTAAGTCACTCCACCAAACCTTTGCTGGCAATGGCACGGGAATATCAAAAAGTTAGTTCTACATGCAACATTTTCGAACGCTTTTCGAAACCCTCAAAAACAAAAGGACACGAGCAACCAGACATAGGATAGACAGATGACAACGTTGCCTCGTTAAGGTAACAAAAAATACGAAACAGCCCTTAACTTACTTTCAACCATGTCTTCTGTGGTGAGTGTGTACACTTATCATCCAACCAACCAACCAACCATCCATCCATCCATCCAACCCGAATAAGTTCAACTTAAACATGAAAAACATTTAATTTATTTTTAAGGGCAAGTTATGAATACGCACACATGCACATACGTACTCGTAGTATACGCATGGGCTCGAATTTGAGCGGGTGTATGTGTGTGTGTTTAATCTATATTCTAACTAATTAGAACTGGTAAGGCGGCAAATATGTCTGAATTAATGAGTCGTTCTGATCTTTTGACATTTTAAAACAAAAATGTTTGAAGTGCCGAATTCTAGTTTAGATTCCAGTAACATGTACGCGTATATATGCATGTATGTATGTATGTATAAATACATATAGATAGGTATTTGAAGTCTACATACGATATTTGGCAGCTGAAGTTGGAATGATATTAATTTCGGTTTCACTTGAAATTGTATGACTGACTCAGTTTTCCCTATGTAACCTTGAAAAAAGTTTCGGTAGGTAGGTGCTGCTTTTAAAATATATTGACGAAAGGTAAAATATAGTCGTTCGTATCATTAGCTTCGTTCAGACAACGAAGGAAAACTCAATTGCGTGCATTGGGGTTTTTGTAACACCAATTAAACGTTTAAAATTCAAATTGAGAATATCTTCTAACGCAATTTCAAATGCATTGACGAACGAATTGGTGTGATTTACATAAACTCAAATTACTGACAGTTCGTTCTGGCCCAGACGAATTCGTTTCATAAAACAGGAGGTTTTAATCTATTCGACCGACCATTCCGTTTTGCAATACGTATGATGATACGGTGTAAATTTCTCCAAAGCAATTCGTGTTACCTTACTTTGAGTCTCCCCGCCCAAGTCTATATGGTATTCGTTTATTAAGGTTATTAGGCATATTTGGACTGGTTCAGTGCGTGTGTTTCCTTTTTCTATTTACAACAATCACGTAATCCAAACTCACCGTTCGACTTCGTGCGACAACTACTTATATGAGTCATACATTATGTAATAGATTTTTTTTTTAAAAAAGAAGAAAAAAAGGAACAGAATTCTTTGCACCAATATGCAAAACAAACAATTCGTGTTGAACAGCATAATCTTCCAAATAGCGAATACAAGGATGGTTATTCAAAATTCGGCTGGACATGCAATCCAATTAAATAACCACACCCTTTTTCTTTTGGTAATTCTGATGTAATTTAAACCAGTTTCCTTAAATAAAGGTTTTACTTTTTCATAAATCTTTTGTATGCATTAAATTTATCTTTTCAATACAATACAGTGAAAAATGAAATATGAGAAAGACATTGAATGGTATTGATTTTTCGCCATACGCATTGCGCTTCGTATGGGTGGGTCGCTCGGTCGACCTAATTTAGTGAAAATGTATCTACGCTGATTTTCAAATGTTTAAAACTCTGCAATATTTTTTTTTTAAACAATATTTTATTAAGTTAAAATCCATGAAGAAATCTATGCATTTGGGGGCAAAAACTTTCAATTGTCGGTGGTGAACAGAGAAAATCGATAAACGAAAATATAAAATGGACGCCAGCCATCATGGCCGCCAGACAGGCGGAGAAAATGTGTATTCCTTGAAATTTTCATTGCATTTTGCCAATATAGTTTATTTGTTATTAGCTTTAAAAATTGAAATAATTAATATACCTGTGTGCCGTTTTCGGTAACCATTTTTGTTAATTTTTATGTATGTTTTTTATGTTTTCTTAATAAAATTGTAAAATGTTCGTTTTTCACTTTCTTTAGTATAGAGAAATTGTGTAAGCGTATGTCGTCACTTCTGCTGCTGCTTAGTCATATTTTCCTCATTTTTTCAGGATTTGTTTGCTTGATTTTAAAAACCGTTTTTTAAAAATGATTTACAGATTTTTTTCCAATTGGTTGCGGCGCTTGGTGCAGTTAGATATTTTAACATTTGATATTTAAAAAGCACTTTTTTCAACGTTTTCGTTTCTATATATACTATACGTATATTATGTATTCAGATATATATCTCTAGTTAAGTATGCGTTTTGTGTATGCGTGTATGTGTGTCTTTTCATTAGGGGTGTGTAAAGAAAGAGGAAGATTTTATTTTTTTATTCACTAGTTATTTTCACTTGTATTGGTTGGTTAGTGGCTTTTGCTTCCGTTTAGCTCGAAATGTAACTCCAGACTGGTTGGGATTCCAACTTGAAAATGTCCTAAAAGCCTACGCCAAGACTAGAGAAAGCAGGATTTCTAAGAGCCTGCGCACAAGCAGCTAATTCGAATTGGAATATTTCAACATTTCGCAATACAATTTTCCCGACATCGACTAGGGGTAGGTTGGCTCCCAACTGACGTAGTTCATACACTGGGTTGTTCGAAAGAGAGCTTGAAGCCAACACACAGCACGTGCTCACGTGTTTGTTATTGTTTTGATGTCATTCCATGCCACCAGCATTTGTTAGATATCGCACCGGTCGGTAGCCGGTAGAAGGAAAAAACAAGAACTCAAAACCAAAACAACACAGCACAGTCGACGATAAGGACTGTCTATATCTTTTGGTGGGGGTGGTGCGTCTTTGTTGTCGTTGGTTGGTGGTGTATGTATGTATGATAGACATTTATGTATATGTCCGCAAATGCTCGAAGCACAAGTATTCGAATGTAAGTGGGATTTTCTGCAAAAAGTATCAAAACTTTAATTCTTTTCTTTGGCCTAGAAAGACTTTGATCCGCGTCAAAATAAAATTTGACACGCAGAACATCAATGAGGATGAATTTTACAGAGATCTCGGTAAGAATCAAAGAAAAATACTTTTTATTGGTGTCAAATCATTCTCTATAAGCCAATAATTTGAGAAAAAGCTCAATTTTGAATACTTGAGCTCTGAAATTATGAGAAACCGAGTTCTCAAACCCAAAAAATAATCTAGAGGTATTTTTTCAAAATAAAAAAATACTTAAATTCAAATCAAGTGTGGAATATCTTTTATTCATTCGAAAAAAATTGTATGTCATTTATTTTTTGAATACAATTTCCTTCAAATGTTGGCCGCAACTAAGCCTCAGGGTGTCCATTCTGAGGGTGCAATGTTGGATGACTGATTCGAGCATTTCGACCGGAACGGCATGAATGACACGCGTTATGTTGGCTTCCAAGACCTGAATCATAGCTGGTTTGTCAGCATAGACTTTGGACTTTCCGTAGCTCCAAAGAAGAAAGTCTAAAGGTGTAATATCACACGATCTAGGCGGCCAATTCACCGGTACAAAATGTTGCTGCTCTTCAAAATTACCTCTCACTAGATCCATTGTTTGACCAGCTACATGGCAAGTGGCACCGTCCTGTTGAAACAAAATGTCGTCAAGAATACGGGCTTCAATTTCAGGTTGTAAAAAGTCCGATATAATAGAGCAATAGCGAGCACCATTGAAAGTTATATTTCGACCATCATTATTTTTGAAAAATATGGACCGATGATTCCACCAGCCCATGAACCGCACCAAACCGTGGTTTTCTCTGGGTATAGTGGCACCTCTTGAACCACTACTGGTTCCTCTTCAGCCCAAATGCGACAATCTTGTCTACTGACGTTGCCGTTGCGCCAGAAATGGGCCTCATCACTGAACACAATTTCAGTCGAAAACAGCGGATCTTCTTGTTTTTCGCCGAACTCTCATTTCCATATTAAAGTTGCCAACATTTGAAGGAAATTTTATTCGAAAAAAGGACATAAAATGTCCTTTCGTATGAACAATAAAGATTCCACACTTGATTTGAAATTTAGTATTTTTCTTTTATTTTAAAAAAAAAATGTCTCTAGATGGATCACCCCATATAATCCATACGAGTACTGTAAAATTACTTTTGTTATTTTCTAGCAGGGGTTTTGGACTAGCATCCTTGTTATTGTTCTGTCATGATCATTTGTTCTTATTATTTTGAGAGTGGGGGAGGAAATGTATATGTCAGCTAAGATGTGTGTTGGTTCTAGACCAAGCTTTGTTTATTTTTATCTACCAAGGTAATCTAATAAGTACAACAAATAAAAAAGCACAACAACAAACAGCATTGTTGGAATTAAAGAAATAAAATATAGAATTTTTCCCTTTATTCTTGTAGAAAGAAGAAACTCCTTTGAATTCAAAAGCTACAGTGCCTTGTAGCAGACATTAAGAAATCGGTTTATAAATGAGATTTTTTTGAAAAACCCCCACTAAACTCTGTTATTTAGAAGATTCCGTGTGTTCTATCTGAAGTTTTAGCAGGTCGAATTTAATTTGTGACGTCTACAGCAGATATGACATATTTTTTTGCGACATAAATACATTGAGCGATTTCAACTGTGCAGCAGGACTTCAAATCGGATAGGCCATTTATATAGGCTATTCAAAAGATAGACCAATATAGTTGAGCTTCAGTAGAAAGTGCGAAATTTCATTTGAGTCGAATGCCATTTGCTGCTTTAATTTCAAATCCAGACGCATCTTTTTGAAAACGTCTCCTGATATTTGAACAGAATTAGAAATTGAGGGCTCATAACGTTCCATGCAAAATTTGTTCGAAGCCGGATGGTATATAATGCTTCTAAAGTTGCAGATTGTGGTAAAACCAATGTATGCAGTCAAAACATGGCCGATGTAAAGCAATTTCAATAGGCCCAAACCTGGACAATTTAGCAAGTTTCATCGAAATCGGTCCATTATGGCCTGCGAACTGTACTCTGGTCAAGACAGATGGACGCATTTTTTCAATGAAATCAGTTAGTGAATTGAAGTTGATCGGTATACTTAATATGGGGTCTTTCTCCATTCCTTTAATGTGCTACGAACATCGACAATAAGACATATACTGCCCTCCTAAGAAAGAAAGTCACATCTCCATTTTAGTAGTTTTGAAATATTTACCTTTTTGACTACGAAACACGCTAGAAGTGGTTGATGTGACCCCTTTGCTCAACGTTTTTCAGGCATTTACAGGTGAAAATAGGTCTCTTATGTTAAATACAAAAATCCCTATTCCCTTATCTCAATTTGGAGTTTTGGCGCTTGTGGCTTTCTTTCTTAGACCGGCAGTTTAATACCCTGTATGACAGTGAGATGTACGGCTATAAAATTAAAAAAAAAACTTCTAGGCTATCCCAAACTTAACACATATTTTATTTGTGTGTTTAAGCGTCGTTTTGAGCTAAAGGATGGCATTGGGCCATACTTCTTTAAAAGTGATGCTGGTCAAGCAGTGAAATGTAGCCTTGAAAAGTTTCGTAAAAAATGGAGGTCATTCATGTCAAGAGTAGATCTTGGTCCTATCTCCTCAGTGGTGTAATCGGAACGGAATAATTAAAACTAGTTAAAAGGCTAAATACAGGCGTATCCGACTATATTACTCTGCACTACTGTATGTGCAGAAGGGCCAGCTGGTGGCTATATGCCCATGTTAAAATGGGCCGGATTGTCGGTCCATTGGAGGAGTCATTCAGAACTATTGCAAAAATAATTTAATTTTTTGCTTCGTAAAAAATGTATTGTTATTTAATACACATTTGCCCTTTTATGTAGTATAAGTATATGGGAAGCAGTTTTTCCGTGGGCTCAGAACTTTTGTATGGGGGCTTTATCCAAAAACAGGCAGATATAGTCTAAATTCGTATGGGATTGGTTGTTTGCCCATAGTTTGTATATACAATGCCAAATTTTAATAAAATTAAAATACAATTTGGCGTGTTAGAGCGATTATAAAAATCGGCTGTTTCTAAGCGAAAGTGACCTTTGTGCTGTGGTTATTAAGATGTGGACCTATATGACCCATTTTTATCTAAGTTAGTTACTGTACAATAATACTGTACCCAGCTAAACTTTACCAACATTGGATTTAGTATGTGGCAGTATGTGGCTTTAATTACAGCCATCATTAATAAAAATCTTTTTATGATTTTGACTCGATTGGTACACATCACGATGGATCTACCTCAAATATATTTTGTTGCAAACATTTGGAATGGAACTTGCTTAAAACACCCTGTTCCGCAGAGTGGTGCAGTGTATACAAACACTTAAATGTTTTAGGATTATCTGATTAAAGAATAAGAATCTGGCATGAATTTCATGACAATATTTCTGCTCATTTACCCACAGTGAAGGATAGCCAGAGCCTCGTTAGAATAGATTGAATAGAAAAAGTCCTTGAAGGTTTTGTTGTGGATAATGTCAACTTTCCTTTGCAATTAGTTTCATCCCATTCGCATTTTTTTGTTGCACTTTACTATTTAACATTACTACGTTGAATCGCTAGCAGTGAAATGCTAACGGTGGTGGTGGTTGTTGCGGCGGCACTACTAACGGTGGTGGTGGTTGGTACTTGCTTTTGCTAGTTAGAATTCAGAATTTAATTTAACTCACGCGAAAAGAGTATTTAGGAAGAAGGACCACAGTATGTGTTCAGAATGTGACGGTTTATTCCTACTGGTCGTGAACAAATTATATACTATTAAGCGTGACCCAGTCTAATGTTTATGCATACATATGTTTTCCAATTAATGTCACATTATTTTTGCTATTTGCTTCTTTAATGACGTCATTTTGAGTCAGTACGAGTACGTCATGCGTCGTATACACACGTAAATAAATATTTCGTACACAAATGTTAGCGTACATACATATGTAACTATGAACACAACAGCACAAAAATGGCAGAAGAGATCATTTTAGAATCCAAATTTCACAACCGGTCTTAGTTGAGATTCCAAGCTGCTGAACGCGCACTGAGGAATCTATAATAGTCGAATGTGCGCTGGTCACAAAAACCGATTTTCAGGCCACTGTCTATCGCTTCAGACCTAAGAACACACAGCATAAATTAACTGGGTATACTAAAATGTGTAATTAATACATACACACTTGTAGATACATACATACATTCATGTGTATCATGTATCATCGATAGATAAATAAAAGCCCTTGAAATAGTTCTAATAAATAATTCAATAGAGCAATGATGGGAGGAGAAACAGTTGAAACAATTACAAAATCTGGAACTCTGGAAAACGTCAGAAAATCTGATGGATACATTTGAGACACGCACATACACACATACTGACATGTACAAACATACACAACCATACTTACATATGATGAAGGAATACAAGTTGGGGGAGTTTGGAGTTTGACAGGTTTGTGTAGACAGATAGAAAGCTATATGGAACATACTGGCCCACGGATCCCAGTTACCGCCACTGAGGGAACTATGTGGTTTGCAATGGTGCTGGCGGAAGGGTGGACAGGTGCAAATCATAAATAGTATTATGTACCAGCGACGAGCTACGAGTACAAGTGACCGACCACACCCCATCAATTCACAGTTATTTATGAATACACTCTTTTACACACTATCCAATGTATCTAATGGATCTGGATATCTATGCGTTGACACACACATACATACGCCACAAAAGAAGATCATCGCACACACTCACTCACTCACTCGTCTGTTATGGATTCGGTGCAAATTAAATGAACAGAACAGAATTTATTGGAAAGTTGTTTTTTTGCACACTTTTTACGAAATTGGCTTAACATACTTTGTACCGATGTTGATCGTTTTGAACGTCGTTTTGAATAATCGCGGTCATTTTTGCGGCATAAATAATTTTTTTCTTATAAAAAATAAATAACGCACAGAAACAACCAAACCAACCAAAATTTCGTTTAATATTAAATCCACATCCACTTGTATTTCAGAATAAAAGCGCCAGTTTACATGATCTAAATTAGCAACACTAGTCACTGGTCACCGTCATCGTCGTCTCACTCTCTCCACTTTTTTAACTGTCAAAGCGAGTAAGCAAATAGTGATTGTTATATCGATTTCGATTTTTATTACCAGTCAGTTGGGGATCTTTTAAAATAATCGATGTTAGTGATTTTTTGCTCGAAAAAATGATGGGCGATATGATTCTTCTTCTTTTCAATAATGTAGAAAAACAGCACTCAGTAACGCACAAAATTTTTTATTATAAAGGGTGGTTAAATTTAAGGGCCGATGTTGAATGTGAACCACACCTAAACGTCAAGTTTTTTACTGCATTTCGTTTGATATTTCTCAATTTCAAGCTAACATAATTTGAACCAAGGAAAGATACACAAGCAAGCAACGCGTTAAAGTTAGTCAGGCTTCGGGCAACAGTGGATGATCAATTTTCGAAGAAAATCATTTCAGTGATGAGGCATATTTTCACCTCAATGGATTCGTCAATAAGCAGAATTGCCGCATTTGGGCGAATGATAATCCAAGAGTGATTGTCGAAAAAACATGCACCCACAATATGAGGCCGGTCAGGCAGTTACTGTAAATGGTGTTAGCTATCGTAACTTATTATGGCCCGAATTGGAAGATATGTGGTTTCAACAGGACGGTGCCACTTGCCACACAGCTAACGAAACAATGGCTCTTTTGCGCGACAAATCAACATCGGCCCTTAAAATTGAACCACCCTTTATATCCACTTTCGTGTGATCACAATTACAAGAACTTAAAAAAGCAAAATTGAATCAAAAAAAGTACTAAATTCGCACACTTTAAATGCAAAACAGCTCCCCCAAAATGATTGTTGTGTTTCTCAACTTCTTGTAGAAGCTTATTTCGTCCACCTTCTACAATTTATCGTCTTTGAATGAAATGAGCTTTTACGAGAAATCGAAAAACACAAGATGAGTATCAATCCTTTTGGGAATGCTATTTTGTGTTTAAAATGTGCGAATCTAGTGTTTTTTCCTGTTTTTTTTTTTATTTGTTTCAATTTCGACTTTCTGGCGTGCTTGTGATTGTGTCCAAACGAATATGGAAAAATAAAACGAGAATTTGTGCGTTACTAAAGTGCTGTTTTTCAACATTATTACAAAGTAAAAGCATTTCGTTCATCATCTATAGTTTATCGTCTTCGTTTAGTAACACCTAAGTCCTAGATTTACCTAAAACGAAATTTTCGATTAGAAGTTTGCTTTTATTTCTTTAAGAAAAAAATTAGTGTAGAGCAGTGTAGATGAAATAGCTGTTATCATTTTCATTCATTTAAATGCACTAAAAAAAATTTCACAACCTTTGTTTTTTTATGTAAATGTCATTTATTCCTTTACCAAACCATTATCAGAAGATTAATTTTCGTTTGCAGATGGTGAACAAAATCTCCACTGCTTATGTAAACATTCCTGTAACAGTTGCGAGTTCTACCACCTTTTCGTTTCAGCTGAGACCACCAACCGAAAATAGCTAAACGGAATTTACCAATGATAAATTTCGATGCCATTGGCGCCATACAAATTAATTAGTAAAAAAGTCAAACGCCTGATAATTTTTAACATGAAACTATTATTAGATGATTTTGGAGATTTTAGTCATAAAGTCGCCGGAAAAATCCGGATAAAACCGAGGCCCTATATTTTAAGAGTAAACGAAAACCTTGAAACACTCCACAAAATAATCTCCTCTTTGAGACAGCGATATTGTTTAAAAAACACATGAGGTATCCTCAAATAAACAAATAATCCGAGCTTCATATCGAAAATTAATCAACAAAGCGATATTTTAACCAAAAATGTTGTATGCTGCTCCAGTATGGTCGTCTTCAGCTAAATGTCACATTTAAAAATGCAGGTTTACAAAATTAACTACTCAAAATGATTTATAAGCTGCCATTGTTTTATTCTACGCAAAGGCTACACCGACTTTCCAACATCGAATTAGTGCAAGCAAATATAGATCGACTTGAACAAAGCTTTAATAGAAGATATGAACAATCTCAATAACAACACAACAATGAATTAAATTCATCGAAATATTATAAACAAACGTAGCCTTATTTTTTATTAAAATCTAAAACATTTATAAAGGTTTTCGTAAATTTTCACTCCAATGTAAATATTTAGTAAATTAATACATATCGTTATACATTATACATGATTATAAAGTAGGAAAGGAATTATACTTAGATCCCTAAAGTCTTTGCCCACCTTGTAATTGTACATTAAAGTTATTTGAACATAGAGAAATTGAAAATAGAAAAATTATCCTAGAATTTGTGCGTTACTGAGTGCTGTTTTTCCACACTATTGTAAAGAAGAAGCATATCGCCAATTTGTAATGTTTATCGTCATTGATTGACTGATAGTTTGTCTTTTTATAATGCAAAAATGTAGCGAATATTATTTGCAACACATTTGATTGGTTTTTATATTGATCAGTGATCAATCTAAAGTTATTTTATTCAATTGGGTTTTTTTCACGGAGTACGCGTTGGTATTGTTTGCTATTTCATCATAAAAAGACATACACCGGAAAACCACGGCGTGTGTCATCAACGCCATACCGGTCGAAATGCTCGAACGAGTCTTCCAAAATTGGACCCTCAGGATGGACACCTTGAGGCGTAGTTGCGGCCAACATTTGAAGCCAAATATGTATATTATTTCCTATTTTTTACGATAATCGCATGAACTCCGTATGAAGTTGTACAGAATGAACATACGCAAGAAATGTCGTCTCTTTGAGCAAAACAATAGGACAATACATCCACTTATTCACTCGAACACAGCACTGATGTTAGCGAGACTCCAAAGCCGACCCAATATTGACGGCGTGGATTTTTGCGCCGCCGCTGGATATTTTTGTACTATTGCCCGTGTTTAATTGGCAATTTGCATATTAGGTCGCTAACGCGATGACGTACACGAATAAAAAAAATATTTCGTTTACAAGTGTGTTATAAAACGTTTGTTTTTAATATTTAAATTTTTTGGAGAGAAAGTAATTCAAGAATAATAGCGAACTCGGTTATAACTCGTTTATAACATTCTTGAATATTTTTCATTCTACAAATTTGTAAATCAAACGGTTTATGATGCATAAAACCAATCAGTTCCTGTAAACAAATAAAAAAATCATTTATTGCTCGTAGTTTTAATGTTATGTCATCAGCGACCACCATTATTACCGTTATGCCAATAAAGTGCCAATTTTTCGGCTTTTTTCCTTGCTTTCTGAAACTTTTTTACTTTTTGTACCAAGGGTGTTTGTTTTACATTGTGGCAAAGACAAATCCCATTGGAAATTGGTAACTGTCTTTAAATTGCTTCGATGCAAAATTTTTTCCGAATTCCAATCTTGTCATTCTATAAGCCACGTACAAATTTGTAACAATGGTTCAAATACTATCTATTTTGCGTTTGAGCCCGAGTAACCCAGAAAGCTACATTTTAAATTCGATCTTACACAAATGTCCTGCAGACAAGTCTTCATAAATACGAAACTGTATTTATGAAGACTTACGAACCTTTGCATACGAGTATGGTTAAAAAAGATGTTTTTTCTTGAAGGTAATTTGTGAACTAATGTGTTCCAATATACCTTTTAGGTTTCACCATAACATACCTATAAACATTTACCATTTTATAGCGCTATTCGAATTGAAAAATGTTTTGTCTGCCATTTGGAAACTTTAAGTGCAGGATCGGCATTGATTCAAAACTCGATGAAATTAATAATTGCGTGCCAAGAATAAACATCCCTGTTACAGTTGCAAATTCCGCCAAATTTCGTTTCAGCTGAGTACATTCAAACGAAAATTGCTTTGCTACATGTATTTCTTCTGGATGCGAAAATTTTGTTTTAGGTGAATACTAGGCTTATTTAAGCTTAAGTATTGGTAAGCAGTTTTGCGTTTATTTCAACAAGGAAAAATTGTAGAGTAAATCAGAGTAGCATAAATATCCGTTATTAATTTCCAAATTAATTATTTTAATCATATTCATTTAAAAACCCTCAAAAATGACTTCACAGTATTTGTTACTGTTTTTTTTTGTTGCAAATGTGAAAAATTGCCTGACCCAACAAATATCAAAACATTAATTTTCGTCCTGTCTACACTGCTTTAAAAACATTTCTGTAACAGTCGATAATTCCCAAACTTTTTCGTTTCAGCTGAGTACGCCCAAACATTAATTGCAAAATTAAATGTACCAAAGCTAAATTTCGTTTGCTTTGCTACATGTGTTTCTTTCTGGGAGCAAAAATTTCGTTTTAGCTGAATACTTGAGCGATTGAAGTATATGGCGTGTTCAGGTTGGAGTATTGTATATTTGTATAACCTAAGTAGTTTTTGAGGTTAGGAAATATCTTTATTTAACTGCAGAAAGTAAGTTAAACAGTTGTAAGAAATCAACCTCACATTCGCTAAATGGGTGAGCGTAAAGATATACCCGTTAACGGTCGAATTTTAGGTACGTTTTGTCTTCATTTGTATCCTGATGACCAACATTATTGTTGTTTATATTTCCAAATCCATTTTTATGTTAATATGAATCAAATTATTATTTCAATAAGTATTAAAATTAGTATTAAATCCTAGTTATCGTTATTTAGGTTTAAATACCTTGAATTTTTTTGAAATGTATAAACATAGCTCATAGAAAATATCTTCTCCACTTGAATTATCTCTATGAGAGATTACTCTAATCATAATAAAGATTTTCTTGTAAATACTCAATGGGAATTTATAATTATGTGTTTTAATCAAGACTAAAGTAAAGGTAGGAAACGGTAACCAAGCCATTGGATTGGTTGCTTCCACTATAAATAATAGTCCAAAAGGGGATTGTACTCGAGCAGTTCAAGAAAGGATTCCAATACCACATGGATTCCAACCATCGACTTTGATGGAACCTACAGAGATTTGAAGACTCTTTGAAACCATGTGGTACTGTTGTAGGTATGTGAGTGCACTTTTGTAGTTCTGTGATGATTCGTATCTAACGAGAATGTAAAGGTCCGACGCAAGACTGAGCAGAAGCCGGATGTAACGCATAAGAGTACCACAACTTGCGTCTCAGTCAGATCGTATCATCTCATGAGATGTTTCACTCAAAATCACTTACTAAAACTATTTACTATTTTATTACTTGAATCTCAAAAGGGCGATAATCGGGATGAAAAGGCCTTATGACTGGCCATCCACTCTCTACATCCGCCGCTGGTGTACGAGTACGTACAAGATTTCGTGCAGTACTACTTCAATTCAGCAGAGCCCAACAGAATATGCACGCATACACACACGCACACATCAAATTCTAAATCAAAAAGGCTTGCAAAGAGAAACACACAACTTTACACAATATTTTCGCCTAAATGGGCGGTATCCATAAGATATTTTTAGTGCGTACGTTCCTACTAAATATTTCTCTGAATGTAAAAAACATGAATATGCTTGTACGTACACTTGCATACAAACATACATATGTGTGTATAGTCATGACAGGCAAAGAATATCTAAATGAACGTACCCACCTACAGACATACATGTGAGTACTATGTGGATACATAAGTACCTATGTACATACATGCATACAAAAACAAAAAAGAATAATATGTACCAGAAACAGGCAATATTTTAATTACTGTCACAAAAATTTAATTTTTTTTAGGAATGATATCATTACATAAATTTTCGGATGATTTATAAAGAGTCTGTGTGTCGGTTACTTTAAGAAAAAGTGTATTATGATTTTTTTTCACACTTTCGATCACATTTGTCACACTGAGGAGGAGAATTGCGAAATTGTTGCTTTTGTTCTTTTCACTTACTCCCAAACTTTGTAGCGATGGAAAACGTTTTTTCAGCGGATTTAACATTGATGCGATTTATTGTTTTTTTTTTTTAACTTGGAATAAACAGGAGGACTTGGAATAGAAATATATTTCTTATTTTTTTTTGCTTTTCTAATTGTGCACTTATTACATTAAAATATTTTTCCTTTGGACCAGAAGCAAATGTATACACCAGTCGATTTCAGTCGATTCGTTAAATTAAAGTCCAATCTAAATAATTTCAAAATGTACGAAATCGACCAAAATTTTCACTCTTAAAATTGAAAAGAGAATTCTGGTCCCTACCAAACACTAGAAAGAAAAGAAATCTCTTTAGTTTTGTCTATTTTTAAATTCTAGTGAGCGTGTGGAAATCATTTTTATTGTAGATGTGTTCCACTTTTTTGAATGATTTGAAATGTGCGTGTCTTCCTAGGAAATTCACCGAAACAGTTATTCACACTGCGAGAATACTCGTAAACAGTGGCTAAATGATCTGCCGAAAGTTTAAGTTTAAAAAATCATATAAGGTACTGTTCAGACCGACGCGACAAAACGAACCGATATAAAAAATTTTGCTGTGAGCTAAGCAGAGCCAAGTTCAACCATCGTTAAAATTTTAAAAAAATTGTGTCTGGCAACATTGCCATTTCATGCTAAATAATAGACATAATCATTGTTTAACTTAAAGAAATTGACATAAGGTGGTTTTCAAAAAATTTAGTAAAATATTTTTCGAAAACAAAAATGGAAGCTACAATCAATAAAATGAATGAGAAAAACAAATAATAGTTGTTTTCAATTATGCCAACGGTATCACCCTTTCGCGTAAACTTGGCGTCAAAAAACAAAAAAGATTTAGTCGACAACACTTAACTTAAAAAAAATGAATCTTGCTAAAACTTTTTTCTTGAACGAACTCAGTGCTTACATTAATTAGGGCTTATTTCATCACCATGTTTCTGTTGAACATTTCATTCAAAAGAAACCTGAAAGTTATACAAAACGCATTCGGAAAGCCTTTTAGTTGCAAGTAGGGGTGACGGCAGTTTCGGTGGGCGCTACTTCACCATCCTCCGACCCCAGACAACGATGTGATTAAACCATGATCAATGGCTAAATATCGTAAACTAAAACATGTCGACAGTACTTATAGAGTATTCCACCGATCAAAGTTAACACAATAAAAACCACTCCAAATTATTTTTACAGACGTGACAACAACAACAAAAGCTTTGGTGTGAAAGTACTAGCGGCTGTCGAAGCGGTAGCCATTTGACACGCCATGGCGGTCAGAAAGCTACTAAACAAAAAAATATTTTTCATGTAGAATAAAAATATTAGCCGTAAGCTCAAAACTTAATAGTTTTTTGGAACAAAAAGTGACAAATTAAACCTTAGGGATTAAGCTTCCGACGTAATTATGCGCATATCCCACAGTCGGAAGGGAAAATTCCATCTCACACATTCGAATGGAATTTTCAATCTGTGCGTTTTAAACGGTACGACATCCGTACCGAATGTAGGAAAACGCTCATGTCTATGGTCTGCTTTAAGCGATATTCAGTCTGAGAAAACTGTTAGTTTTTTACACCGCAGCCACCCGTGAGAGTAAAACTTCGAAAAACTCAATACTTATATACTTTTATGCAATTACACACAGACTTCTGATACTTGCAGCTCAACTGACAAGTAAATTTTGTCGGCAGTGAAATTTTGGCACTTGCAAGTAAAGCGACAAAAGAGGATAAAATGGTTGCCGTATTCTAGTTTTTCTATTCGTTTGTTTGATTGTGTTTCATATTGCGTTAAAATTATAATTATAACGATTTTTCATTATAATAAATCATAAATGGAATGACGAATTCTTCTAGCTGCATGGTAGCGTATATCAAATATTCACAAAAATATAGGTTAAATCTTATTCCTACGGATGCAAAATATTTTTTTAAATTTGGCTACAATGTGTTGTTCTTAGTTTAGCAGGTCGAATTGTTTTTATTGTAATTAATCAAAATTTAGTGATATTCGTTAAGAAATCTATTATAATATACATAAAATTTGACAGCCCAAATCGGATGGATGTAAAACTCACATATGTATATGGGTGATTCTGAGATTTTGGGCCAATTTCGACATTATTTTTGGCATTCGATTTTTTGCAGAATTTAATATTTAATTTAATAATAAGACTGTTGACGGAAAAACTATTAGATGTGCACCCACTTATTGTAATGTTCAACCATATTTGAGTTGCTTGAAATCAAGATTGGTTTGGAAATTTGAATTTTAGCGAATATTAGGTTTTACAGGGGACAGAAAATAAACATCCATAAAAATATAAATTGAATAAAAAATTATAATCATTAACAGCAACAAAATTAATTCAATATTACTTTTTACTATAGACTGGTTTTATTAAATAAATAATTAATATTTTTGTAAAAAATTGAGAAAATTTCAATTGAAAGTAGTGTTAGGGACAACCAGGGTAATAATATTTAAACACTTTGGTAGGAAATTTTTGAAGAACAAATAATTTTTTAAAAACAAATTTAAAGACTTTAAAGGTCCTATAAAGGTTTATTCTATTATAAATAATAAATTATAATATATTTTATTTTTCCCTCTTGAAACAACCAAGGACAGCAAAGTGGCCCATAGTCCCAGAATCAACCGTATATGTATTGGGAAAATTCAGTCGGTAATCAGTGCTGTTTATAAAAGTTTCATTCCAATAGCATTTTTTATTCTAGTACGTAATAAAATATCTTATGCCACAATATATTTTCTATGGTGCTGAATAAAAACATATTTTATTACTTAACAATAATTGCTTCGAATATATTTTAGTTATTTTTCTATTTTTGAATAGCAACTGAAAAAATAAAATATACGAGTATGTATATGTACAAGTACAGCCAAACTTGTTTGTTTCCGCGAATATTATTAGCATAATATTTTTTTGTTATTTTTTTAACACTGATCGGTTCCTACTGTTTAACGCCGGCTCCTAGCGGCTGATACATTTTGTAGAGAAGCTTTTTAATAGCTTAGTGAAGTCGCCGCCATTAACGAGGCAATGATTCAAGATGTTTCTATCCGATCTACAGCTAAATCATACAACCGTTCATTTGAGATATTTTGAAAAGCGCCCACCAAGTATTTCGTTTGATCGGTTAACACTGATCGGTTCCTACTGTTTAACGCCGGCTCCTAGCGGCTGATACATTTCGTAGAGAAGCTTTTTAATAGCTAAGTGAAGTCGCCGCCATTAACGAGGGAAAGATTTAAGATGTTTCTATCCGATCTACAGCTGAATCATACAACCGTTCATTTGAGATATTTTGAAAAGCGCCCACCAAAATATTTCGTTTGAAATGACGTGGCACGCGAAAATACGAAAACAAATAAATAAAAAAAACTAGCCAGGGAAAAGAAATCGTACCGCTTTTGAACCTTTAATAACATATATCTGGAGCATGTTATGAGGCAGTATTACTTGTTACATTTCAATTTCGCACTTTTTAGAGATAATTGAACTTAAATGACAATTATTTCTATTAGCAAACTTTAAATAAACATACGAAAAGTATTTAACAATAATTTGTTTTAGGCTAGCCGTCTTGAGAGTTCCAACACAATATGAATCCAAACACCACAACTACAAACATACATACATATTTCTAAGAAATATTCGCAAAAATTCATAAAAATGGGTTTGAATTTAAAGTAGCTAGCGAATTGGAAAGCTGTTTTTAAGGCAACAAAGAGTTTCAACTTTCTCCCTTTTTGGCGGGATCATTAAGTGATCATAATTTTGTTTTTTTTTTTTAATATGGGACTGATCATCAGCCCTACATAAACGAAACGTTTTATTATAATTCGGGTGAATAAAAAATTAATTCACATATTTTTTGAAGAAAAAATAAAAATAGCTAGAAAAAAAGCTCAAAGCTATATACGAAATCGTCCCGCTAAACTAATTCAAAAGCCGCTAAATCTAGGGGGAAATCTTAATTGGAGACGCTAATGATTGCTTCCAAATGGCCGCGATTTTGAGATAGTTCAGTTTAGTCGTTTCTCGTCTTACAAAAAATTCACATATTTCACAAACGTTCGTTTACTTAAAACACATGAACCGCCCTCATTTTTGCTGGTTCGGTATATGAAATAGTAGGAATGTAATGGGAGTATCTTTTTTTTCAATTGCTTGCTATGGGCGGCTAGAACATTTCATGTACTACGGAACAGTTTGCACAAAGGATTGCGACACACACAAATGCATTAGAATGAAAATACATACGAATGCCGAGCACTTTTGATGGTCACTGTTCGTATGTGTATGGATTTGTTTACTTTAAAGCATAACTATTTGCAGGGCTTGCAAAAATAAAAAAAAAATTGAGGTGGCGTATCTAGTAAGATGATCTCAAAGAAATATCTGTACCACATACACTGAATAAACTGATAATACCACTACATACCTAAAAAAATGTTCGTTTACCTTTAACGGACTTGAATTCAGCGGCGGAATACAAAAATTTGGCCGAAACGATTTGTGTACCGAAGTTGACCTCCACTCTTCATCTGGCGATAACTTTATTATTATCTATTAAGAAAAGTCTAAAGTTGAGACGATACCCTATACCATGCAGACTTGACGATACCCTATACCATGCAGTGAGGTGTTAAAGAACTCCACGAACGTCTGACAAAAGACTTTTCATTGAAATAAGATTCCACGACTTGTTGGGGAACCAGTGTTGTTACTTGTGACAGCAGTACTTCAAAAAATCGTTCCAAAACTATCTTAAAACGAATATTATTACTATTTAATTTTATTGCAGAAAAGTAATAGGTATGTAAATGGTTCGGGCTATAATATTTGAAGTTTGAAATAAAAAAATTCAAGAAACCAAATAAAAAACTAAACTCACTACAGTTTTTTCTTGAAAATTTTTTCAGTAAACAAAATTTTTCTGCATATGTGACGCGCAAAATAGAAAGGGACCTAAGGTTAAAAACCAGTTTTGTTCAGGAGAGCCATTTTAAAGATTAGGTCCCTTTCTATCTGCGCTTAGAATCATCGAACTCACTTTCATAAAACGCGCATATCTCTGGGAGGAAACACTTTTGGGGCATGGGATCGGTATCATTCGATGCTCACATCAAAAAAAGAAAAAAAATGAAAATTTATTTTTTACCCTTAGGTCTCTTTCTCTATGCGCTGTCACATATGCATAATTACCTAGAAAGTGGCAGCACTGAATGATGTCAACTGAGAAAATCAGTGTTGAAACACCGATGTTTGGCTAAGTTTTGCCGCACTCATAGGCTCAAAAAGTCCGTGTGCATAAACAGTTTAAAGAAAAAATTACTATGAGTCCAAATATGGATCAATTTTAAGAATTTTATATTTATATTTTTTTGGTTCTTCCAATCGATTGTATAAAACGAAAATATTGGTAGGCCCCAAAAACTTAGGAAGCGAACCAATTTGTGGAAGAGTTGAATAACAACTTTCCGCTGTCATACGAATTTACCAGTAAGTTTTGAGAAAAATGGTATGAAACAAAAAATGGTCTAATAGTTATTGGTCGGTCAAGAATTGGCGAAGGTAGTCGTGAGTGAACTTAATTTGTATTTATACACATTTAGTTATATGGATTACAAGATAGTGTTTAACACCAAAGTCGGTTGTAATGCTTCTGGTGCGAAAGATGAAGCTGTGGCGAATCAGCTTAAACCGCCAAAGCAGTATTACTGTGAGCGTCCGTCTAGGTAGACTACACGCAGAAAAAAAGTATGGTTGGAGTGACAATATTCGAAGAGGATCATACTATTGTTGGGTATATGGTTGTGACACAACAATATTATCTATGATCCTCACAACAATAGTATGATTCACTCATTACCATACTATGATCCCCACAACAATAGTATGACTCACACATAACCATACTATGTTCCCCACAACCATAGTATGATTCACACTCAAATATATTATGATCCCCAAAATTATTTATTAGGAGTGGTTATTCAAAAATAGAGGTTTTTATTAAGTATGTTATTTTAAATTGCATTACTATTAGTTTATAGCCAGATTTGAAGCCATGTTTTTATTAAACATTTTATTCAAGAAACAATAATATATATTCCAACGGTCAAAAATACTTTAAGTTGCCAGCAGGGGTGAATGCTACTTCACCATCGGTAGACACCAAGTAAAGAATGTGATTAACCCCCATGATCGAAGGCTTTATACTTAAGTGCAGGCAGATTTTAAATAAACGAGAACCAGTCGGCATTAGAGTATTTCACCGAACACAATAAAAATCCCTCGAACTACCTTCCGATTATGTTGTTTATTTTAGTTTATTTTAGTGGACATGTAAGCTCTATTAAACCTGTTTTGTTATGTCCATATTCGCAACCATACTGTATGATTGCAGTAATCAAATTTATTGTTAACGTAAATTTTAAATAACAATACTTTTGTTGCACCAACCATGTTTATATGGTTGCTACAACCATATTTTTATTTCTAAATTTGGCAATAATACTATTGTTACATTTCAACAATAACAATATTGTCGCAATCATACTATTGTCAAAATTAAATTCAAAAAACAATACTATGGTTGCGGCGAACATGTTTTTATTGTAGAGAACATATTATTGTTGCGGTGACCATAGTGTAACCATATCTTTTCTCTGCGTGTAACGAGATAATCAGGGCAATTAAAAAAAATTGGGCTGTGGACAAGCAGAAATGGCTGGCATTGTTCAAATGTCCAAAATGGTAGTCCAATAGGAAGCAGCATTCAGCATCCAACGCCCGTAAGTAGTTCTTTGCGAAAAGAAAGCACTCTAACAGTATTTAAGATAATAATAAACTTTATTAAAAGACACCCAGGGTCTCAGAAAGTACAGCACACAGCTGATACGATCCCTGGGCTAAAAATGTCTATGTTGCAGTTTATCAATCTGATATTGCCGGCATTGCAGTTTTAAAAAGTCAAATGTAAACCTTTTGAAGACATAACAATATACACGTTCTGGAAACGGCAGAATAATAATGTCGCTCATTTTTCACCAGGTAAGATGCAGACATCTGACTTCTGAGTAGTGAGATTTATTTTGCAATAGAAATGCAATACTTTTTTTTAAGCAAAAATGCCAAAATAAAACATGAAATGATGCCATGACGCCGACTACGGATGAAATAAACAGGGTGATTGTGATATTCGTTTCTGCGCCGTAATCCGAACGTATTTACTAAAAGTTTCGGAGTTTCCATTTATTTTATTTCGGTAAAATAAAATACTCCTCAAATGAAAAATAGTATAAGTTCTTGAGTTAAAAAGCCATTTCAAGTGCTGGTGCTATTCCGGTTAAAAGATTATGCGGTTCAGGATTTTGCGACTTAACGATAGAGCATTTCATTTACTTTGTTTGTGTGCCTTATAAAGTGTGTTTTTTCAGACGTGTGGTTTTCAAGAGGAAAAACGCGTATAATTTAATGTTATGAACAAGACTTTAGCTTTATTATAAAGATAAGGGATTCCCTCTGTCCATAGAGCACACTAAACATTGCTGCATGACACTCCTCCTGACTGGTGCCTGAATCCGCGGAATCATGAAAATAGGATTGTTTCCATCCACATTCCACTGAATTCTCCTGTTTTCATTTACATCCGGAGTTAGTGTCATCCATATTTTTCGAAATTTCATGTCCAATTTTTAGAATGGTCGATAAAGTGGACAGTGACAAACAATATTTTGATTGTAATGCACAGAGACACCTTTACGCCGATCTTCAACGATCTCTAGTTATTCATTTAACATCAATCTCTGTCTTGTTGGTATTGTTTATTGTTTACTCTTCTACGATCTCAACAAGAATAACAAAAATGACACAAACCAGAGAAAAATTAAAAGAGAATTCTAACGAAATGGAGTACAAATGCTCAATACGATCTTCCCACAAAGTAACCTTTCAACCCATTGGTTTAAAAGTTTAAATTTTGAAACGAAGTTAAACAATCGGATGTAATTAAACATTTTGAAATTTGCATCAAATGGACGGAACATTATTGATTTTAATTTTAAAAAGAAGAAAAGCCATTTGGAAAAGCTAGAATCAAACGAGAATCAAATGTTATGATTTCTATTATTTTAATTATTTATTCTTTCTTCGCTAAGCCTTTTTGACAATGATATTAATTTAGGTTGTATATTTACTTTTATTTTTGTTTTTGTTGCGTTAATAATAACAAATACGAGTAAATGTACGTATTCAAAATCCAAAATTATAGCTTCTACAGTTTTTAGTATCGAATTAAGCAGCAAAACAAACTCGATAAAGGTAACCATAATTTCGATTTGGCGCTGAGGGTTGACAATATATAGACCGTTATGTCGGGATACTATTGTGTGCGGATTCAATGCACAGGGGCGATTATTTCGGAATGACCATGGCCGCAATCAGAATAAATTAGAAAATCTTTCCAACTAATCTTTTCCTTGGGTGTACGCGTAGGTTGCGTTGTGTAGCTTATAAACTTATGCACATGAATGTGTGTATGTATGTACGAGTTCAATAAACTTCAGCAAACACAGCGTTTTCCTTCAAGAAGCGCTGAAGGAAAAGAAAATTTCCAACAAGTTTACAAATGCAATGTTTTTTTTTAATTTCCCTTAAAACACATACACACACAGCTACACATTTTGCATGCATGTGGGTATTTAACGAAAATTAACAGTGAAGTTAAAGGGTCCGAATCCAACACAAGAAAATTGGTCATGCCTATGTGTGAGTGTGTGTGTACTGGATATCTAGACAGTCAGTCCATTTCACTCACACCAGTGTGGCTTTGGTTAATATTTAAAAACACGCACTATTTTTTAGTATCCTTTAGAAAAAAGATTCTTTTGCAAGAATTACGTCATATCGCGGAGGAAATGAAACGAAAGTGTTTTTCTTCTCTGGGCTGCTTCGTAGATACACAAATTTCAAACGCCCGAGAAAACACAAGAATGATAGGATGTTCGGATTAATGAATTACATCATCGTCATAGTAATTGATGGAATGAATGAAGAGTGGCAGAGACGACGAAGAAATACACATGTGTGAAGATAGAGGGCGATAATTAAGGTTCATCCTGCTTAAAAGAATTTGTTTGGATTTACTGTACATACATCATGAGTAACAAAATCTGATATTTGTATTACCGAGCTTTGGTGGCCAGATGGACAGTGCGTGTGCTTCCCTTGGCCATGATTGGAATGGTGGTGCGACTGATGATGTCCGGCCGGAGGTGATGATACTGATGGCTTGTGAGCACTTGCAGTTACTCCTGTTTTCGCATGGCCAGCCTGAGTCATGGCTCCACCGCCACCTGCCGTTGCCGTCTGATGCTGCGTCGCCTGATGTTGCGCCGAATGGTGCGACGTCTGATGGTGTTGCTGATGATGATGGTGCTGTTGGTGGTGATTATGGGCTGCTGTCGGTGGCGATGGCATATTATGGCCAACGTGAGGTAAATGGGATGTATGCTGCAGGCCGACTTGATGAGCATGATGGTGCGGAACATGGCCCTGCGAAGCCTCTAGCAAAGTCGGCTGTATATGAGTAACAAACTGAGCCATTTCGCCGTTTCAATCTTTTTTCTTATATAATAATTCTAAATTTCTTGTATTCACTTAAGCTTTTCTTTTCACTCAACCTTTAAAAATTGCACTAGAATATACTCGTATCTATGTATGGAAATGACTATATCACTTAACTTTTTGCTTTGTCATTCTTTACACATTTAATTCACAATTAATTATTGGCTAATATTTTCTATATCGTTATCGAGACTCGTTAGTATACTGAAAAATATATAGAGGTTTTCCAAGTGAAAACTTTAAAGCCAATAATTCTCTACACTTGGCGCTCGGAATGCTTGCAAATTTTTTGTTTGTTTTATTTTTCCCGGGAAACAACCTTTTCGAAGGAGCAATGTCAAATAACTGATATTTTTCTGCCTAGCCATTCAGCTCTTTACTGGTGCAGGTTCTGGTGGTGTTGCGCTGCTGCTGGCATTCTACATTTATGCTCCGTTATTCGCATACCAGCAAACCTCTACCACCACCGCTCCTAGCACGCGATTCATCCCAGTTGCGAGAAGAATTTCGTTCTATGGTAGAACAGACGTACGAGTATGTATGTGCGTACGAGTATGTATGAGATGTACGTTGTACACACACACCCATACATATCAATGAACTTGTGTGGCCATCATGTTCACCAAACAAACAAGTGAGAATCGTTAAATCCGGGAATACTGATGTTTTCTCTTTCATACTAGTGATACATCCTGTCCCCCTCGATTGCATTCACTTTTTAGGGAACCCCTTTGTTGACCATCACTTCTATCTTAACTCACTGCTGCCCACTAAGAGGATAATCTAGTCTCAACTAAATTTTGGGGCATAGCGCCATTAAAATTAAATAAAGCGGTCTAAAGCATAGTAAAGTCAATAAGGATACGAGTATACGGAGAAAACAAGTGTGTCCCATGATTTGACTTAAATAGAAAACACCGTTTTTTGTGTGAATGTTGGTTGTTGAAACGCAGCACAGTGGTGTATTAGCTACCGAAACTGTGTATAAATTCAGACATGTTAAAAAAAAGATTTTCTAATCGTATTCTTATTATTAACGAAGTATTGGATCAAAAAAAGTATTTCCTTACAAATTTTAGTGAAATTATTGAACAAAGATAAAAAAGCCGTTTTTGTTTGCTGAATTAACAATCTGCGTAATTTGTTTTGAAAGTTTTAAGTTTCTAGAAAAAAAGTTCCCTACAGGAAATTGGACTGGACCTGAATAGGGACCGGTATCGATTAAACTATTCAAAAAGAAACGGTAACTTTTACATGGCTTTGTCATTGGAGGGAGTCAACTTACCCTTGCTTAGATACCATGTGAATTATCACGGCACCGATCAGAAAGGAAATGTACCGTACGTGCCATTATAGTACCCAGTATGGAAAACCCCCAGTTGTACCCACCACAGAACTTATCCCGAAATATCTGCGTTAAATGCCTTTGCGCTATTCTCGAAGCAGACTTTGTAACAAAAGGAGACGATGCACATAAGCGTTCCTAAAACGCGCACAGATACGCACACAAAATCCGCGGAATTAAGCTGTCAATTTCCAAACAAATTGGAATAGATTTCTAAACAAAATCCACTTTGAGCGAATTTAGTTTAAAAGACAGCTTAAATCAGCGGATTTGTGATATCCTAGGATTTTGTGTAAATATCGGTATGCAGTTTTATGTTCAAAGTTATACAGCGAATTTGACGACTTTGAATATTACAAGTAATTGGCACCATTCTATCCATACCAAACTAGTTGTGTTATACTAGGTTCTGCTTTCACCTATCCTCGGTTCGGTACATTCAGGTCAATTGACTCTGCACTTCCCGTAGGGTTATTGTAACATGTTTTTTATTAAATAAAAATGTTCAAATCAAACAGATTAAATTTCATAAAATCGATCATTTGTTGTATACATGGAAATGAATAGAGTTTTTTAAATAATTAAAGGTTATTTAGGTATGTGCTGGATTTCACTAGCGATTTACAATCACAAATAATTGTTAACTGTGAAAATTTGATGTGCTGGACCCACAAAAAATTCGTCTGTTTTGAAATTATTTTTATGTTTTTTCTTTTAAAGTTTTTTTACAGAATCAACTGAAATGTGTAGAGTAGCCGGTAATATAATGCAACCATTTTATTAAACTTTTCAGTTCTCACCTTCTTTTAAGTTTCAAGTCACACGTAAAACTTTGTACCCAAAACCACACAAATGTAAACCTATAAATTTTAAAACGCTTTTATCTGGTTTAAATTATTGTAAAAATTAACTTTTTAGTTAAAGGCCGTTAAGAAGACATTTAAGTTTAATGTGGTATGGTTAAATTGGAAGTTTGGCTTATATTTAATATAAACACAATGATATTTAGTGTCGAACACTTTGGTGTTCGAATGTGATTGCGAATCACCAACATTTTAGTGATTGTGAAATGCAGCACAAGAATTTGGTCAACCACAATCACCCTGTTTGAAAAGTGAAATCCAGCACATATCTAATTGCCTTAACAAGCACTTACACGCGAAATAACCGATTACCAATCAAACGATCCTATTTCTGAATAACAATAATCATAACTTCCATCGTCTTCTTCAGTAAAATCTACATCGCCAAAATCACTGGCATGATCACTGTTGTTGCCTCTGTCGGTAAGCTGTGGCATGTTTAAGGCTATTTTCTCCTGCTTTATACGAGGGTTGCTATATATATTTCTGGCTTAAGCAACACTAAGTGGTCCCTGGCGCCGACTGACATTTCCATTGTAAAGTTTGACATTTTTAGCATAGACGTACTCAGTTGGATCCCGCACAACTTGACAATGGCTCAAAAAAGGCTCGTTTCGATTGGTGCAATGAAATTTTGAAAAAATACGATCGCGGTGCTTTAAAAGACGTTTATAAGATCGTCACAGGTGACGAATCATGGATCTATGCGTATGAGCCCAAAAAAAACAGCAATCAACCGTGTGGGTCTTTGAAGACGAGCCAAATCCAACGAAACTTGTTCGTGGAAGAAGCACTTCGAAGCAAATGGTCGCCTGTTTCTTCGGCAAAACTGGTCATGTGGCGACTGTTCCGCTTGAGCAACGTAGAACGGTCACCTCTAAGTGGTACACCACAATTTGTTTGCCTGAAGTCTTCGGAGAAATTCGAAAAACAATGCGAGCTCTCACACATCGGCTCAAACCAGCGCTTTTTTGACTGTCGAAACATCGAATTGATGGGTCATCCGCCGTACAGCCCTGACTTGGCACCCAATGACTTCTTTTTATTCCCGCACATCAAAAATGCGTAGTCAACGATTTTCGTCACCAAAAGATGCTGCTGAAGCGTTCAAAAACCTTGTTTTGAAGGTGTCTCAATCGAAGTAAAAAAAGTGCTTCGTCAACTGGTTTGAGCGCATGCAAAAGTGTATAAATCATGCTGAAGAATACTTTGAAAAACAATAAAACCATTTTTGGTGATAAATATTCGCATTTTCATTATCAGGCCAGAAATATATAAAGCAGCACTCGTACGTATGTTAAGCCTTTAGCTCCAGTAGCCTCATAGTACACCTAATCTTGATGAAATTTACTACAATTCAAACATGGTTGCACAAATAACGCAATTTCTTTAGGAATCAAAATGTATAATTATTCATAGGATTAGGCTTAAATTGATACTTGTAGCGGGGCACTAGCCGAAAAACTGGACCACCTACAAATATGGGCATATGCATACGCAATAAATAGCACTGACATTTCCGCACCTCTTCGAGTATTCTCTAGTTGTGAACATTTTCCTAAATTAGGTATGGTCACAGTATCCTGACCGGCATCTAAAAATAGGGCAATATGTCCTTGTATTTAAAAAAATGGAAATTATATGGACAATTTTACTTAATTTGGAAACGTTTGGGATGATAAGCGTCATCGGAACGTACATCTTCCAAAATGATGCCGGTTATATGGCCAATATCTAACGATTACGACCAATGGTGTCGTCCTTTTTCTCTGAAGCTACGTAAGCACAAGGCAATTGCAGAGCTGAAGATCGTAATGGCCATTTAATGGATACTGTGTTTAATACAATAAAAGTGCCGCCTTGGTATGAAAGTTAGTGTGCACGACTATCGTTTATTAAAGTCCAGGTTCAACATCGGGTAGGAACATCTAACGAATTTTCAGCTGTGGCTTTTTATCTCGCTAATGCCGGCGTCTTGACAAGTAGGTAACCTACGGGAAATACAGAGTCTAATGACCTGAATGTACCGAATCGAGGACAGGTGAAAACAGGACATATTACACAACTGGTTTGGTATAGATAGAATGGTGCCAATTACTTGAAATAATTAGGGGCTTCACAGTCTCGATATAACTTTGAAAATTAAACTGCATACTGATATTCACACAATATCTGAGGATTCCCCGAATCCGTGGACTTAAGCTGTCTTTTAAACTGAATTCGCTCAAAGTCGGTTTTGTTTAGAAAACTTTTACAATTTGTTTAAGAATTGACAGCCTTATGCCGCGGATTTTGTGTGCGGTTTAAGAACGCTTATGTGCATTCCCTCCTTTTGTTACAAAGTCTGCTTCGAAAATAGCGCAAAGGGGAAAATAGGGACGGGTTCTGTGATGGGTACAACTGAGAGGTTTTCCATAATGGGTACTAAGAGTATAATGATACGTACGGTAGCTAACCTTTTCGATCAGTCCCATGATAAGTCACATGGTATTTGAGCAGGGTTAATTGTCTCCTTCGAATGACAAAGCCATGTAAACGTAACCGGGTTTTCTCGTATAGTTGGGTCGATACTGGAACTGGTCCCTATCTATTAGGGAGCTATCACATGACTGATTCTGTACCGGTCCAATTTCCATTAGGGTTAGGTTGAAAGAGTAGCTCATCAGGAAAAAAGCGAGTTCACTCGGAGACCGAAAAGGCCCATTGTGGAACCCTGATAAAAGGGAGAGAGGAGAGAGTGAAGAAGTTATAGAAAGTAAAAAGGGTGCATATTTATAGAAGAGATGTGCGTGGCAGTTATTTTGCTATCCATTATGGTTTATCAAGTGGTTCGAGTAGTAAGGAACCATCCCGACCGTTCAAAAAATTTTAAGAGTGTTTTTAGAGGTACATCCGCGATTTCTGCTAGGTAATCTAAGTATCTACTGCCTATACATTTAAGTCTCCATTCTTGAAGACCCGTGCACATTCATCCTGGAAACTTCTTAAAAAGTCTCTGCACGGGATGTCTATACCTCGTAAGAGCTCCTATGTGGGTTGACATCGATTTGTATTCCAAGTGTTAGCAATTCCCATTTTCGGAGATTACAGCGTCCGATGCACAGTCTTCTTTTGTTGAAAAATCCTTCCTAAAAGATTTCCTTTGGATCGACCTCGGTGTCAGATAGTCTGACTCTAGATCAAGTCTGTCCATCGTACCTGCTAATCTTAAGGAGTATCGCGCCATATACGTACGTGCGGGCGGTCCCTGCTGCACCTCTCTTAATGTAGATGTATATGGATTGAATGTCTAGTATGAATGTCCAGACCCCTCAATGCCCCATTTATGCCTACACCTGCCAGTCTCCGGATCTTGGTGGGGTTATTGAGGTTTGTCTTTCATTCGACTGCAGAATACCAAACCACTACTCCATATGTAAGAAGTTGTCTAATGATTGAAGTGAACATCCAGTATATTATCCTTAGTTGAACACTACATTTTCTGCAGAACATCCTTCTGCAAGTATAAAAGGCACAAAAAGTCTTTTACACTCTACATTCGCCCGCCGCTAGAGTTGCCTTAGTGACCGTTCCATAATCTCACAGAAATTTTCCTCAAGCCGGCAGCACCACATCGCCGGTGTACGCTGTCAGTTTGCTGACTTCCCAGTTGAGATCGTGAAGGATTTCGTTTATGACAAGATTACAGAGTAATGTTGATACTCGTATGTCTCCTCCTGGCGGCGTTCCCTCAAAACTCGTTCCCTTACAGCAACATCTCCTAGAGAAGAGTTTAAGATTCTGCCCCTTTAGCATGTTGCCCGTCCATAGAAGCATGCCTGGTTGTACCCCGACGCGGTTAAGAACTTCAAGAATCGAGGTTATCTCCACGTTGTAGAGCCGCGTTCACGACCTTCAGAAATTCTGCCATCGTGTATAGCTTGTGATGAAGAGAGTCTTCTGCGAAGCTTACCACTTTGTGGAGAGCTGTTTGCACTGACCTGCCTTTTAGATGGGCGTGTTGTGCCCCATTGCAAATGTTGGGTGTTAGAAGTTCTCTAACATGAAGGTGCAAGGGTCTTGCCAAGGTTTTCAGATGAAACTATGGGAGACTTATTGACCTGTAATCCTTCGGCGTTTTATTTTTCCCGCTTTGGGGTTAATGACCACTCCATGCCTTCGGTATAAGTGACCATCTACGGCTTGCGAAGATTTCCTGTAGCCATGGTAGGCCGAGTTCTAAAGACTCCTGTCATTGGGCCGGGATGATGCCGTCCGGTCCTGCCGATTTCTATGGTTGAAACCAACGTACTTCCCACGATATCTTGTCTTCGTCGACGACTTTCCCTAGAGCTCCTCACAGCATGATTTGAGTGAAGTGCTTAGATTATCCGCATCGCCTTGTCCGTCCTTTGCAAATAATTGATTAATACCTAAGCCATGTTAAAACATTTTTATAAAATGCATTAGCCGTTCGGAGCTGGAGTTAAACAATAGGTCGCGGTCAGTGATTTTAAAAATTATATCGTGCACCCCTTATTACTTAATTGTATTTTGAGGGACTTACGACTAAGTAACCATAAATGCCCTAAAATTAAACCATGTTGAAATAAAAGGAAATACCATTTCGACAAATTTCGGTGAGTTTTATGTATTTACGAGTCAACAAACGCGGCACAAATCTTGCGGATAGCGTTGTCATGTGGAGTTAATCATGTAAAATACTCCAAACTTGTTTTTCTTGTATTTTAACAATATCAGCAAGTTCTCTGAGCTTTATTCGTCGTCTATTTTCAATAGTAGTAGCAGTTTTCGGTCTTCCAGAGCGATGTTCATCTTCCGTACTTGAACGACCCATTTTAAATTGTTGAACCCAGGATTTCACGGTGGAGTATGATGGTGCATTATCACCATGAACAGAATCCAATTCATCTTTGATTATTTGTGGCGTATAACCTTTCATATAAAAGTGTTTAATTACCGCACGAAACTCTTTATTTTCCATTTTTCAAAAGTTATAAAACTTGTTTACTTCAATCACCTGTAACAAAGAAAATAATCATTAAATATTTCGGAAATTTTGACAGATCTCTTATAAAAGATTGCTTTTAAAAAACAAAAAAAAAAGTTGCTAGTAAAACAGAAAAAGTGCCAGGCCAGTTAGTTTTGCGGTCGCCCTCGTATACTAGAAAATCTTGCTCATGCAAAATATGGAGGTCGCCGTGATGTGATGGTACCTATGCGCGACTATTATACAAGTAAACTCAGGTGCAATTATATATTTTCCATATCCTCAATAATAGGATAGAATTATACTAATATGTTAGTCATTTTGTTTTCAACATATCGAAGTACTTATCTGGGACCATATAAAGTACGAGTATATTGATCGACATGAAATTCGAAATGTAAAGTAGACAAATTGAAATTAAGACATTAAGACTAGCCATGTAAAGGCACGATTTAGTTTAAAAGAAAAAAGCAAGAGTCTTCAAACTTACTAGACACATCATTAACGGTCGGCGATAAGGTGGTATTGAAAATGGACCAAATCGGCCAAATGGGAAAAGGTTTCCCTTTGAGGAACTATTTTTTTCTGCTACGTTTTTAGTAAACCTCTATTATAGAATGGAGTGTATATGCACTTTGTCATTCCGTTTGCAACACCTTGAAATACTGGTCGGAGACCCCCATAAAGTGATGAATCTAGAGGTATTTTTTCCAATAGCGTTTTTTCTCAGATTACGCGTGAGTTGAGTTTAACTTTATTTTTTTTCCTTTCAGTATTGTTTGCCATTTCATCATGGATAGACTTACCATGCAACAACGTCTCCAAAATGTGCAACTGTATTGTGGGAATGAGCTTTCGGTGAGAAACGTTTTTCGACCAAAATGTTGTTCAGTGATGAGACCCATTTCTGTCTCAATGGCAACGTCAATAAACAAAATTGCCACATTTGGGCTGAAGAGCAACCAGAAGAGGTTTAAGTGATGCCATTATACCGAGCGGTTTATAAGATTGTGAAATCATCGGTTCATATTTGGTGCTCGCTATCGCGCCATGATATCGGACTTTTTGCTACCTGAAATTGAAGCCCGTTATTCTGAGGACATTTAGTTTCAACAGCACGGTGCCACTTGTCATACAGCTACTCAAACAATGGCTCTATTGAGAGGTAATTTCGAAGATCGGCTAGTTTTACATTTTAGACCGATGAGTTGGCCGCCTAGATCGTGTGATATCACACCTTTAGACTTTTTCTTTGGGGCTACGTAAAGGTAAAGTCTATGCTGACAAACCAGCTACGATTTAGGTTTTGGAATATTTTGGAAGGGTGGCTAAATTTTAAGGGCCGATGTTGAATGTGAACCACACCTAAACATCAAGGTTTTTTCTGCATTTCATTTGATATTTCTCAATTTCAGACTAATTCAAATTGAAACGTGGATAGATACACAAGCGAGCAATGCGTTAAAGTTATTCAGGCTTATTATGAAAATGCATATGTATCGTGCACTTCGTGAATTTTTCGGTCAATTTAATCGTCCAAATGTGCATACAATCGGAAAAATCGTGCACAAATTTAAGCAAACCGGGTCTGTAGGAGATGTGAAACCCCAATGCATGCTCGTGCAGCTCGTACTGCAGAAAATATTGCTGCTGTTCGCGATAGTGTGGCTGAAGAGCCGGCCAACAATTGTTCCGTCGTGCCCAACAATTGCACCTCTCATGCTTGTCGTTAATGAACATAAAGACTTGCATAATGTTAAAGACTAAAGAACTAAAGCCTCTTGACCATTCCTAACGTCATCAATGGTCAGAATGGTGGCAAGAAATGGCAGGGGCCCTTAAAATTTAACCACCCTTTATAAAATTGCATGGGTCGCAACACATTCCGGAGGAAAAGTTAGCAGTGCCAAGCCAGCTTTAAAAAATCGTATTGATGGCCAAACTAATAGGCCGATCGTTATAAAATGACTAGGAAAATATTCTAGATTATTTTATGATATTTTTGAACAATGGGGCGAGGCACCACCCATACAACCCTATACTTATAAGGAAAACATCTCATTAACTAATAGAGATGTGATGGTCATATTTGGAACAAATAAGGTTGGCATGGATCGAAACACATCCCTTTAAAAAATCGCATTTATTGCCAAAGTAATAGACCGATCGTTATAAAGTTTTTACAGTATAAAATCAATGATTATTATAGATTGTTTTGTGTTAAAATTTGACAAAAGGGCGTGGCCCACCATATCCAACCTGAACTTTAAAGGCTATATCTCGTGAACTAATACCAATATGACGATAGTACTTATAGGTAAATAAGGTAAATAGGATGTCGGTATAGAAAGAAACACACTATCATAAAAAAGGGGCCGGTTCCAAGCCTCTTGACAACATTTTCATATTAAACCGTAATCCATGATAGAGGGTATACGAGTATAAGCTTCGGCACGGCCGACCATAATTTGTCCACTTGATTTGACTGACCCACGCTTTTTTAATAGTATTCGCATGCTTTAAAGCATTTGTGACATGGTATTGTGATCTCCTAGTACTGTTGCCATCAATTTGTAAATTTTTCCTAGCTTTGGAAGCTGATGAGCCGTCTTTCTTCATTGCTGCAATGATGTGTACTAGTGTGGGTCAAAAAAAATTGCAACAGTCACCAACAAGAATTAAAGATTATCTAGAGACGATTTCCGAAACATCATTTTTTTCTGTGCTAAGTGGCTAAGAGGCCGAAATGTAGGGTACATTTTGGCCTCTAAGCCACTTTATCCTGCGCTGTCATTTGAAGTCCGATCGTAACGAGTTACCGTTGTTCGTCCATAGGTCATTTTTGACTCAGAGACATCTGTTATAACCTCTCTAGTCCGGAAACTTGCTAGTCCGGACAGCTCAGTGTTTCGGACAGTTTATAAATTTTACCTCTGTAGTCCAAACATCAATTTTTGTCTTTCGTTAGCCCAACAACAACACCGACTACTCGTAAGATGGAATATAATTTGTGAAATACTCGTTAATGTCTTAAAATGCACAATATTTAATATTAAATCTAAAAAATATAATGTTAAAAAATATGTGTCTCAAACATAGAATTGTAAATTGCATTTAAAAAAAAAACTATAATTAAAATGGGTCAGTGAAACTTGTTAAGGAAAAAGGAAAATTTTGAAATGTGGTGAAAGTCCTCAGTGGAAGAAGCATTAGTGACATTGTTTATTCAGCAGCGTAATTACCTTGTGCCACTGTTAAATTATATTTTCTGTACTGTTAAATTATATTTTCATTTGGGAAATGATAATTTCTCTTCAAGTAACGGCTGGTTGCAAAAGTCTAAGCCTTGTAATAGAATCAGGAGTTTAAAAATTTGTGGCGAAAAATTATCAAGCAACGTTTCCGCTGTAGAACCGTTTACAACAAAGTTCTTGAAAACCGATAGGGAAATTTAGACAGATATACAATGTAGATGAGTCAGCGCTATTTTCGAGAGCTCTTCCAACAAATACATGCGTTCATAGCGAGGAGAATTCAGCACCTGGTAGAAAAATATTAAAAGATAGAATAACCTTCTCATAAGAAGCATCTGCTTGTGATGGAGAAAACAGCTGGATATCGACATTGGTTTTTGGAGATTGGTTTAAGAGTGTCTTTATCAAAAATGTGAAGAATTTTCTGACCAACTCTAAAAAGCCATTGAAAGCACTTTTGGTATTGGATAAGGCACCATCGCACCAAAAAGAGTGGGAACTCAAAACTGACCCTAGCTTTCGAGTTTTGTTTTTGCCTCATCAGTCATAATGGCATTTATGGCCAAAGTTTGGCCTTAATGCCATTTCTTAAAGGGATGTGGCAACGCCCCTTTTTCCGCCGTAATGTATTTCGGTCCAGACCAACATTATATCTTACAAATATCAGCCTCATTTCTTTCATAGTTCATAAACTATTGTTACTTTTTAAGTTTGGCATTGGGGATCATTTTTACGTCTTGACCGATCTGACCCATATTCAATACCAACCGTTCGGATCAATCCACACATGTTTCTGCACAGTTTCCGAAAATAATCCACAGGAATGCCGACATGGCTAGATCATCTTAGAATTTTAAGACAATTGAGTATTTTGAGGTATTGCAAACATCAATAATATGATGAAGGGTTAAAAAAGTACATCATTTGAGGGGATATATAAAAGTACACTACATTTAAGGGGAAATATTAAAACCACTATAAAGAGACATAAGTGCACATAACACTGTGGAACAAATTCAGGTTAGCAAAAGTTAGGTCGATTCTGAGAGTGAGGGGTGAAAATTTAGGCTAAATTAGAAGACCCGTATCGTGGCGTTTGTTTATGTTAGTTCGAATTTTTTTTAATCGACCTTCGAACTTTGCAGTAAAATTTAATATTTTTCAATCTGTAAAAGCCAAATTATTGCTAGAGACCTGTCCAACAATTAAAATTTCAAATGAAGTCTATTGAAGAAACTGAGAAGCATATTATGGATCAAACAGAATGCAAAACAGACTTAGTTTTGTGGAAAATATTTTCAAAAAGCATGAAAAAAAAATAAGTTTTCCAACATTTTGCTTCATAAGCACGACAAAAATTTTCTTAATCAATTTCTTAAAAAAATTTAAGTGTTGGGCAGTTCTCTAGCAATAATTTGGCTTTTACAGATTAAAAAAAATCAAAAATTCGAACTAACATAAACAAACGCCGCGATACGGGTCTTCTAATTTAGCCTATATTTTCACCCCTCACTCCGAATCGACCTAACTTTTGCAAACCTGAATTTGTTTCACAGCGTAATTCTAAAATTTGTCACCTTTAAATATTGCCTCTGATTTCGCTGAAATCCGCGTCTGAATTGACAGCCGCGAAAGCAATTTCTGTTTTTGTCCCATGCGAAACAGGGTTTCTTGCATTTATCTTGAAAACGACATTAGCACCAAAAAACGAAAAAATATTAAAATTTCTTTGGCTTAATGCATCATAATCCGTTTGATTTGACAAGTAATAATTTGTAGAAATAAGGTTATTCAAAAAATACTATAAGCAAGTAATAACCGCGCCCACGTAAATTCTCCTAGGGTAAACGCTCGGGTACACTAAAGCTTTTTTTCTCATGCTGCGTATTTTTCAACTTCCGGTAATAATAAGTGTTAAAAACTTACAATCGATATATGAGAGAGCTTTTCGACGCCGAAACTGCAATAACAAGAACTTTTTGTATGTGTTTAACATATATTTCAATGTTTTTTTGGACAATCGGAATTGAATAAAAACGCAGCATAAAGAGAAAAAGCTTCGGAGTGCCTGGCTGGGCCTTTATTTTTGAATAACTTTATTCCCAAAAATTTTTATTATTTAAAATAAACGGATTTTAACGCAAAATGTCTATAGTTCTCTGTAAACAAAATGATTTTTATATTCTCGTACAATCGTGTAAAGTTATCGCGTTAACGATCACCAAAGAGATTTGCCAATAGAACACGGCTATTGTCCAAGTGAAACTGAATGGGGCAAAACAACTTGAGTAGGTATAGCACTGTCAGTTCTGATACAAGTAATGTACTTTTTGTTTGGGATTTTGTACCAATGCAAAATCATCATCTCTGAATAGATCTCTCGCACATTTTCTGCAAGACCATCACAGCTCAAAAGTTGGCAGTATTGGCCTGAGTACCGTAAAAATAATCTTTAATGGCAAACTTTCAAATGCGTTCTGTGTGTGGCTTTATTTCCAATAATTTTTGGCGTTGATGCAGTTTAATACACTACACCACACTGGTACAGGGTATTATGACATAGTCCTGATGTTTGTAAAATCTTAAAGAGAAGGAGAAGAAACATTAGCTCCGACCGATTCGAAACTAATATTGGATTCCATCGATCGATATTCGTCAGTCCATTTCTCGTTTTAATCAAACTACAGGTCGTAACTGTGAAGCGATATCGGCGAAACTTGTACATTGTTCAGGCTTTGGTCAAGGACGAACCCCATTGAAAGTGGTTTTGGTATAATACGGTTCGGGCCTTTCCAGATTTCAATAATAATAATAATAACAATAGTGAAACAATTCTGCAGAAAGCGAAACGAGTGGCTAATATCTATAGTTTCAAAAATCCTCAACCCCCTGAAGGCATAACTTTAAACCGTTGTTAAAAACCTTAATTTTTTGGTATTTTCCAACAATTTTTTAACTATGCGTATTGAAAAAGTGTTTTTAAAATTTAAAATTTGAAGCAAATTAAATTTTAACAAAAACATTCAACGGATTTACTTATGTCCGCTTGGTTCTGTTCAAGCCCGCTTATCGCTTTTTCTGGAATTTTTTTTAACATTTTTCGAAACGAACGTTAATAAATAATTGTTTTGTTTATTGATAATGATTTTAACTATTGCTTCAGCGGGATTTTTTCGCTTGTCCAAAAAAACCTTTTTTATATTCGATCATTCTCAACAGCATAGTGCGCTGTACGAGACCTGCAACCTAAAAAAAAAATCTGGCCATGTAGGTTTATATTTGAACAGCCCACATGCCCATGTTTCAATATAGCCTCATACAGAAAAAGTCACAAAATAAAATCCGATTGTGTTAAAATTTAACATAGTGCCTTATGAGCTACTAATAACCATTTCTACCCAAGCTCCACTCTCTCTTTTGATATAGCGCCCATACAAATGGCCTTTAGCAAATGTCGCGGAATCTTCTTTGAAATAGTATTTCATAGTCAATTCCGACCGACTTTTGCTTTCTTTGTACTTGTTAAAAATGTTTTTTTTTCATGGCTCACAAACAACACGTAGTCTTTTAAATACATTTGTTTTTCCCCGAAACCGTGTCTTTGGTGTTATGGTGGTCTTGCACGAAACGACTAATATGTAGACAGAATTTGGCAACGGAAAGAAAGAAGAAGCAATGAGGGTCCAATGTCCGACTTGACTGATAACAGCGAACACACAGGCCGACAGTGGATGGAATAAGCGGCAAACACAAACAACTCATTCGCAATAGTGCAGCTGTTTTGTGTGGAAGTAGTGTGATATATCGGCAAAAAAAGTTAAATTCGACCGTGGTTTCTAATAAAATATTTAGAAAATGTCTCTTTTGAATCGAGTGAGTACCAAGTCTCAAAACGGACGACAAGTCTGCAAAAAGAAAGTGAAATAAGAGCAGAAAAAGTTAAAACACGACGTTGACGTCGGCAAAATATGAAATAAATTTGCGAAGAGCGAACTGAACTGACACACTTGAGCACAATTTATGCCCACATACATTGTATTTATACGAGTATATATATGTACATACATACATACATGTGTATGTAAATACATACAAAGTATGTATGAATGTACCGGTTTCATTGCGATTTCATGGATGAAAACATCGCATTTTGTGGCCCATATTTTGTGTTATTCGGGCTCAAATGCCACCACATTCAGAAATTAAATTCGAAATGGATTTTAAGTTATATTCGCCGAAATTGACCCTGTTGCATTTTTGGTTTATGCAATTTTTGCAATACAGAGTGTATGATGGCGGATCGCAAAATTTTATTATTTCTAAACCTGGCTTTTCGAGCACTATACGTAGATAGATACATATATATCTGTCTGTACAGTAGTTGTCTATTCTTACTATATATACATTAGTATGGCGTATATACATATATACTTATATACGTACATTCCAAATCCGAATTCCATATTTCTTACTTATATAATATGTACAACGGAACCTCGAAGGTACTTTTACAATTTTATTTGCGGTCTTTTTGCGCAAGCCGGGAGCAACAGTCGTAAATAAAAATCAATTCAATTTCTTGTTAACAAATTGCAAATCAAGTGTAAAGAAAATGCTTAAGCATAAATCATAATTTGAGTATATCGGAGGACAACACACAAAATGCACTTTCCTTCGAAATGACTCATAAAAATGGGAAATATTCAAATAATAGGAAACAACGCCATCCCCTAACAAATACCCAGAAATCAAAATAAGCATGGTCTCAACTATATGTTCTAATATAAACTCTTCCCTATGCCCTTGTAAACGTATACCGTCCGGTCACTCTTAGAGACAATCAGCTAAAAACACTTATAATGACCCTGATTATGTAGTAATGTAATAGGAATAATGTCGTTTTTTCGAATTACGGGACTTTGTTCCCATTCTGAGATTCATAACGGTTAGCGGCATAATTCGGGTTAAACAAAACTACTGAAATACTTTTAGTCACTATCTCAATCTGAAAAATAATTGCAAATTTACCGTTCGTTTAAGTAACTAATTGTCTGTCTGGCTGTTACTTTTATGAATAGTTTCACAACAGGGTGACTTACATTACCTTTTTTGTTTTTTTGCCTAAAACAACTTAACTACATAATTGCGAAAATATGGCAAAGCGGCATTTATTATTTTCATTTGCAATACATTGAAAGCATCCAAGATTAACATGTTTGTTAATATTAAGGATCGGAATTATATACACAAAGCACTAAGCTAAAAATTATCTATTAAAAATAAAATAAGCGTAAAAATCGAAACATTTGCACTTTCAATAAAAACTGCAGAAAAAATTGTAATTGAAAACACAACGTAAAGGGGTTTTAATAAATGAAACAATAAAATAAGTATAGAATATTTCAATATAACAAATTAACAAATTAATTGATGATCAACTGCATTATCGAAATAACTTCAATTTAGAAAAAAGTAGTTTTTTTTTAAATTTCCAAATGTCAGCCGTGCAATTTGCACAATCTGGCATTGTTTTACAGAATTGTTGCCTGTATCGCCATAATTTTTAATCTTTACATCATTATTATCCTTTCCGTGGCCTAAGGGTAAATCTCGTTTGTCCTGTTTTTATTAATATTGGCGTTTTTAATATCAAAGAAAAAAAGAAAATATGCATTTAAACCTATTATTTAAATGAAATATGGACAAAATATAAATTTCATACCAAAATAATCAAAAAAATGCATTTCCGGTAAAAAAAATGTGTTTTCAAAATATGCACTAGGAAATCAATGGCATCTTATTGCAAAACTTAAAGTAACTGCTTAAAGGACGACCACAAATATGCATTCACACAGAATTCCGACTCTAGCTACGAGGGTAGCTATTTATATTTCGGGTTTCGAAGCACTTTTTCCACTCCGATTGAGACACCTCCAAAACATGATTTATGAACGCTTCAACAGCTGCATCGGGCGATGAAAACATTGACCACGCATTTTTTTCTTGATGCTAGGGAATAAGAAGAATCGACATCTTGAGTGGTCAAATAGCTCATCGTTTCAGCTGATGTGTGAGAGCTCGCATTGTCGTGATGCAAAATGATCCGTCTTCTCTTATTAACGATCCTCATTGCTTCGAACACTTTTGGCAAACATATGATTGTATACCACACAGATTTGACCGTCCTACGTTCCACTAAAGGCACTGTGGCAACATGGCCGGTTATACCGAAAAAACGCTTCGATGTACTTCTTCCACGAATAGCTTTTGTTGGATTTGGCTCGTCTTGAAAGACCCATACGGTCGATTGCTGTTTTGGATCGGGTTCATATGCATAGATCCATGATTCGTCACCTGTGACAATGTAAAACACTGCCTGTGAGATACCGCAGTTATACTTTTTCAACATCTCTTTGCACAAATCTATAAGTATACGAGCCTTTTTTGAGCATTCGTCAAATTATGTGGGCAAAGTGACCTTCACAAAATTCATCCTGTAGCGGCGAACGGCGTCCGAGACTGAATTCTTGGTACCAGCGATTACCAGTGGTTTTTGATGGTGCTTCATCGTCAAAAGTCGAAACAAGTTGATTTAAACACTCTTTCTCGGATTCGTAAAAAATCATCGCACGAAAATGTTCACGGGATAATTTCATTTTACGACTGAGATGATTTTTTTAAACACACTGTAAACAAAACAATTCGCCCTCAAATGACAAAACGCTCTGAGTGTAGCTATGCCAGTTTGCACCTGGGAACACTAGTATTGTCAGGACCCGAAAAATGTAAATCGCAACCCTCGTATTATTAATGTTTTTGAATAATTACAATAAAACATTTCAAAACAACGGTCGGAATACTCAATTCAATCTAAACTTAGCTAACTTTACTTTTGAAAAAGTCCCTAAAGCACAAAGATGGAAAAGGAACGGCCTAGCAGGCAGTCTTCTTAGGATGCTTCAAGGCATGCTTGCTGCATCATACACTCATGTAAAATAAACACGGTTAGATTTTAGAGCTAGGCCTTCCACGATCCCTTCTATTAGAAGGTTTTCTAAATGACTTCTGGAATGCCTATAAAAATATTAAAAAAAATTCTATCAGAATTATTTTTTAAATAACTCAATTTTTATTTATATTTTCATTTTTGATTTGCCTCTGCTCAAATTTGAACCTACGACCTTCTAGTTGTTACTCCGATATGCTACGCACTAACATAAAAAAACCAAATTGTGTGTTAACTTTAAACGGCTTATATAGTGATCCATCTAGAGGATTTTTTTTCATAGGGGGTTTTTCAGAGTTTACACGTTAGTTGCGTTAATCTTTATTTTTTTCCTTTTCAGTATTGTTTGCCCTTTCTGGTTCAATGGCAACGTCAATAAATAAAATATCCGCATTTGGGCTAAAGAGCAACCAGAAGAGGTTCAAGAGCTGTCATTATACCCAGAGAAAATGACAGAGGTTAATGGGCTGGTGGAATCATCGGTACATATTTTTTCAAAAATGATGATGGCCGGAACGTAACGCTAAATGGTGCTCGCTATCGCGCCATGGTATCGGACTTTTTGCTACCTTAAATTGAAGCCCGTAATCTTGACGACATTTGGTTTCAACAGGACTGTGCCACTTGACATACAGCGGCTCCAACAATGGATCTACTGAGAGGTCATCTGTAAAGTTCAAAGTCTATGCTGATAAACCACGATTCAGGTTTTGAAAGCCAACATTACGCGTGTCTTCAACGCCATAACGGAGGAAATGCTTGAACAAGTCATCCAAAATTGGACCCTCAGAATGGACACTCTGAGACGTAGTTTCGGCCAACATTTGAAGGAAATTATATTCAATAAACAAATGGCATCTAAATTGATCATATATATAAACCTTTTTCCTTAAAAACTTTGATCACAATTGGGAAAATGCACCACCTCTCGCAATAGATTTAAAATGCTTATGCCCACTTTTTAAGACATTTCAAAGTGCTTTCCAACAAAACCCGAATTGTTTAACAATATAGTGTCAATGTGAGATATATATGCTTAATCGTTTATTTAAACGAGGGTGCTGGTACTCGGGAAATATGGGCCACCGCCATCCTGTTCTATTCTTCTTCTTTTAAATTATGTGCTCTAAAGACTGACATTTTATTACAATTGAACCTTAACTAGATACAATCATATATTTAACGCTCTATTTAATTATTTTCAGCTTGCTGCGGGCTCTGTAAGGCAGTTGGTCAGTCGTAGCTATGCTTCCGTATCACATGTCACCGCCAGTGGTCCCTCGTTTGGTTTGACCGAAGAACAAAAACAAATGCAGGATATGTCTCGCAAATTTGCACGCGATGAAATTATTCCCGTTGCTGCGAAATACGATAAAACTGGAGAATATCCCTGGGATATTGTTAAGAAAGCGTGGTCTTTGGGTCTTATGAACAATCACATACCTCAAGAGTATGGCGGTTTGGGATTGGACAATTTCACAACTTGTTTGATTGCCGAGGAATTGGCATACGGATGCACTGGTATTATGACAGCTTTGGAGGCTAGTTCGTTGGGTGTAAGTTTGATATTCAATACAAAGTAACTTGTTTCGAGGTTTCGCCAGCTAGTTCGTAGACCATATTGCACGCACACAGAAGTATAATGATCTTGTTAGTTATATTTGCCAAAGAAAACAAAATTATTTACAAAAAGAAAAAGTTAAACAACGACCCTAATCTGGCAATAAGTCACCATTCATTACAAAGTTTATACTCGAACGATGTGAGTGCTGGCTATGGCGTTATGATCGTCATTTTTGTTATGGCGATCACGGCCCTGAAATCAAGAATGCAACAATGATGCTGGCAATGTTATACATTTTATTTTCTATTGTTCCAATTATTGTTTTCTAGTGCAATATAAGTTCATTAATAGGCCTGTTTGATTGGTGCTCGCTTAATTAGAGAGTAAGTGACCGTCTCGTAAGAACAACATTAAAAATAGTACAATAACAAGCAGGAAAACATGAAGAAAGTACAAAACAGCATGGACGGGAACAGACATTATGAAAAGCCAAACATCAGCTGCCTATAATGACTACCTTGTTAAATGTGCCTAGGCAATAACCTTTTCTAACAGGGCAGATGGAACATAATAGTTAACCAAATGTATAACTAAACACTCTTTAAACCTTTTGTATGTGTTTTGACAAAGCGCCAAAGCTTACATGAAGTCAGTAATAAAAAATAAACTTAGCTGAGACTAGAAGGCGATGCCATTAAAATTTATTATTTACTAACTGGTTTATGTCCTTTTTGCTAATACACATTGCAGCAAACGCCAATTATTCTTGCGGCAAACGAAGAACAGAAGAAGAAATATTTGGGACGACTGATTGAAGAACCTATGGTAGCTGCTTATTGTGTCACGGAACCTGGCGCTGGATCAGATGTAGCCGGTATTAAAACCCGCGCTGAAAAGAAAGGTGACGACTACATTCTCAATGGCCAAAAGATGTGGATCACCAATGGCGGCGTAGCAAACTGGTACTTCGTGTTAGCACGCACAAACCCCGATCCTAAAGCTCCTGCCAGCAAGGCATTTACTGGCTTTATTGTAGAACGCGATACACCCGGATTGACACCAGGTCGTAAGGAAATGAACATGGGCCAACGTGCTTCGGATACCCGTGGTATCACATTTGAAGATGTTCGTGTCCCCAAAGAAAATGTTCTTATTGGCGAAGGTGCCGGTTTCAAAATAGCTATGGGTACCTTCGACAAGACTCGTGCCCCCGTAGCTGCTGGAGCCGTTGGTTTGGCGCAACGTTGTTTAGATGAAGCTTTGAAGTATTCCTTGGAACGTAAAACATTTAATGTTCCAATCGCCTACCATCAAGCCGTCCAATTCATGCTTGCCGATATGGCCATTGGCGTCGAAACCAGTCGTCTGGCCTATCGTTTGGCTGCTTGGGAAGTTGACCAAGGGCGCCGCAACAGCTACTATGCCTCGATAGCCAAGTGTCACGCTGCCGACATGGCCAACAAAATTGCCTCCGATGCCGTTCAAATCTTTGGTGGAAACGGCTTCAACTCTGAATACCCCGTTGAAAAGTTGATGCGTGACGCCAAGATTTACCAAATATACGAAGGAACTTCACAAATCCAACGCCTCATCATATCCAGAAACATGTTTGATGCCGCCAAACAATCATCGCTGTAAAGAAGACTATTATACTCTTAATTTGGTAATAATAATTTGTGTCGATCATAATTTTGTACAATGCTTTTTATATTAAAATACTTCCGAGCGTGAAACGTCGAGAGTGGAAATCAAATTCATTCTATGTTAGTGCTGGCAACAACAAAAAACAATTTTACCATGGCCGCCGTGCCCACTCTCGGCCCTCAATGCTTTCTATTATACATACAATGTAAGTCGTTAAAAGTTGTTTAAAATAAATCATAAATATTGTAAATAAATTGTTTCTACTTCTTAAATATCTTTGTTACTTTCACTGACTGTAGGCGTCTTAACAGAAAACCCAAAATGCGTATGTGTGTGAGGGCAATTTAAAACTAAATGTGGCACTATCCATAAGTGGTCTGATACATTTGCATGATTGTCTGATTAGATAAGTTCTTATCATGGTTCATATATAAAAATACTTTTTTTACAAGTAACGACTAACTTATGCGGAATGAAATCGAAACAAAATAAAAGTCTTCATATTTTTTTTTAACAAAAATGATATTTTCATTCTTGCAGCTTTGTGGCAATTTTGAGGGACTTTCTCCATGGCTGTTGGAAAAATCGAAGTTGGCATGTTTTTTAGCTCCTTTCGTATTTTTGGAGTCAGATTTTTGGTAGTCTTGGGTCTAAAGTTGTTTGCGTATACTTTTTGTTTTAAACTTGCCCAAATATCCTCAATTGGGCGTAATTGCGGTATATTGGAATGATTTTCTTCTTTGTGAACGTATAGGATCTGAATTGTATCCATGACTTCCAATGTTTTCTTGGTGTAATGACTTGATGCTAAGTCCGGCCAAAAGATTACATTCAAGGGCTTAGATCTAGTTTAGTAACAACTCTCGCATGGACACCAAATTTGCACCAACGATAGAACTTTTGATTCTAAGCAGAAAATATAAAATAAAAAAATCGGCTGTTTTTTTTCAAGTCATTTTTCGTCTGCAGCGCAATTTTCAGCTTATAACTGTCTTCTTTCAACATTTTATTCCTGTTTTCATGCATTTTATTTATGATTTTCATTTTTTTTACCTCCAATCCATCAGCAACTTTTTCTAGTGTTACAAGCCTTTTGGGCAAAAATATTCCCCCTCTTTTGGTACTAAGCCTCAGTCCCTTAAAATATTTATTGTTCGAGCAGGGATGGCCCCTCTAACTCAATCGCTGAACAATTTTCGCAATCCTCCACTGTTTTTTATATTCATTTTACTACATTTTACGTTTCTAACGAGTTTTCTAGAATAAAACTTTTCTCCGTTATTAAAAGAAATGCTACGACAGCGTGTAATTTCGTCTACAAATGTTGCCGTATTGTTAGAAAATGGCATAACTGATAATTCAATATCGAAAAAAGAAATATGTAATTTTTTTGTGAAAATTTTGAGCAAAAATTGAAAGTAAAATGCCAATATCTTCGGCATTTAAAAGGTTAAATTCCAAATCAAAGTAGCCAATAAAAGCATAAAGTGTTGGCAACAAACTAGTAGGAAGAAATAACTACCTTTAAATAGACAATTTTCCGAGTTTTGACCCATTTTTCACAGAAACTCGAGTCAAAAATATACAAAATGACCCCCCACCCCACAATGGGTTAAATGATTCATAAAATTATATACCGTTTGAAAGGTCAGATTCCAAATGTAGCAGGTATATCCAGTTGTAGGTCCGAAATTAAGGGTCCCATAACTGGGAAAATATAGGTTCCCGCCGACTTTTTTTTGTTAAACTTATTCGTTTTTAATGCGCTGCAGGGAAATATTTTTTTTGAGAATTTTTACTAAACTAGATTTGTTCCAAAATTTTTTTAGGAAACTGTTGGCTTTGAATGTATTTTCACCAAATTTCTAAGTCGATATTTTTGGTAGACTTCCTGAGCTTCTGAAGCAGTTGGCTTGTTCTTTTTGAACTTTTTCTGAACTCCTCCGATGTCACTGAGATATTTCTTGACCGTTTTTCCGTCACATTGGAACTTTTTACCAAGCCTTATATAAGATTTAGCGATTTAAAATATTGATGAGTCGCTCAAACAACACTTTTCTCAGAGCCACGTTTTCTTTCTGTTGCTTTTCTTTGCTCATATATAGCCAGTGTTCTTTATACTAAACTTCGATTTTCACCTTGCTCTACAAAATGAGAAACGAAAAAAGAAAATAAATATAAATGTTTTTTCGACGTTGATCTTCTTTTGTGGACATTGCAACAAAATAAATGACCAATTTTAACAAAAACAAGTAGCAGTTTCACACAATCCCAAGACTGTAAATTAAATTAAAAAACATTTCTTATGCAGTCCAAAAATAGATGCTGGTGCCAACCAAAGCGCAAATATGCTAATAGTACAAATATTAGGCATGTTTTATCTATCAAGAGAATAAGTCCGATTAAAACAATCGTTACCGTTGTGCCAAAAAAAGGTAAATTCGGCGCTTTTTTCGATCATGATACTTTTTTGCCACTTTTTTTGGGATACTATTTGAGCAACATTTTTAACTTTTGTGTCACTTTTTTACCTTTTGTTTGCTATTTTTGAAAAACCTTCCCAATTTTTCTTAATCTTTTAATTCATCACAAAAAATGTCATCATACATAGCGAGTATTTTGGTACGCAAACTTTAAGCGATGTGTCGCAACGTTTTACATAACTGTCATTTGTACACACTATCTAGACTAAACTTCGTTTTTATTCCGTTACTACTTACTTAATTCCCACATCAAATTACTGTTTAACGCTAGCCCCTAAAGGCTTATTCATTTTTATAGAGAAGTTTTTACATTGCTTAGAGATTAATCTTTACTCGTAAAGTCGCCGGCATTTACGTTCATTTGTTAGATGTTCATACGAATTGTTGGACCTAGGTTTACTGGTATAGTCGTGCACATTTCCATCGCGACGGCCCGCTACATATACTTAGTGGGGGAATAAATACTGTTACACACGTTTTATGCTGTAAAATAAAAAGTACTGAATGTTTTTGGACTAAATATTTTTTAATATATTTATTGATGTATATTGTATCCAAAAAGAATCTACTTATTCGAAATGTACGCTTTTTGCCTTTACACACGCCTTAAGTCGCACTGGCCAATCGTCAATAGCTGCACGAACCTCGTCCATGGGAAAATTGGCCACAGCTCGAACCAAAGCAGTCTTAAGAGATCCAATGTTGGGGTATCTTTTGTGACAAACCTTGTCCTCTAAAACCGTCCACAATTTGTAAACCAATGAGTTCAAATCTGTACTGCCTGAGGGCCATTCTTCAGAGGAAATGAACGCTGGCAAATTGTTTCAAAGCCAGGCCTGGGACTTTTTAGCCTTATGGGCCGGCGCAGAGTCCTGCTGGAAAGTTCATGGCTGGTTTTGGAACAGGAAATTGTTAAGAGGCTTCAAAACGGATTCTTGGTAAACTTTGGTCGATGTTTTGACTTCTTGTTCGCAGATATGCAGGTCAGTGACCCCATCGTAAGAGACACCCCACCAAACCATGACTGAAGCTGGGTGATGACCCTTTTCCACCCTTGGGATCAGTTCAGATGCTTCCTTAGATAAACGCGCATACACTATCATCTTGCTAGTTAAATTTTTCCTGAACGGTAAAAATTTTTTCATCGGTGAACAAATTTTTTCTGTTCAAGTAACCAGCGTGCTTTACCAAAAGACGTTTGCATTTTTCAATCCTATTTTTTGTAAAGCTGCAGTCAATAAATGTCCGGTACGTCGTTTGAAAGCCCCAAGACTTTTTTAATGATTCGACTCATGGACTTTAGCGAGATATTCATCTCATGGTCCATGTTTTCGGAGCGGATTTCTGAGAATTCTTGATTTAACGGCTTTGGTGACATGCCGTGTTCGAACAGAGCGTGGGCTGCCCGACCGGTGGCGGTCTTTTACATCTCCAGTCTCCTCAAACAGTTTTATGCATCGGAAAGACGAACATGCGCTAATCTCTAGTGGGCGGAGCGTTTTGAAAATACCGCTTTTTTCATTTTACACTTGAAAAGCGCTATTATAGCGATACCGTTCTCATTATCTGACCACTCTATGATGAAAGTTGAAACAATTTTAAAATCCCGCTACAAACTAATTGAGACTATTGAGGTTATCTTTCAAAACCCATATGACATTAACGGGGTGTGTTCAGTTCTACTATTGAAATGGGTATGTTCAATGTTGTAACAGTATTTATGTCCCTACTAAGTATGTATATATTATTCCATCAAACCAGTGTTAATAGTATTGAATTACGACAAAATTAATACTAGTAGCTTATCGAGGGTGACAAGCTTAATGACGATGATAGCTTTGTATTGGACAAAAAAAAACAAATCCCATTGGAGTTTGAAGAATGTCGATGCAAAGTTTGCTTATGAATTTCAATAGAAGCGACATATGAGTCCCAAAGATCATCAAATTAGGGATTGGTTGTAAACTGCGTCTTTTTGTGTCATGTATTGTTAACGCCTCTAAATGTATCCCTATTTGTATGATTATCACTATAAGGTGCTTTCTTAGTTCCGCATATATTTTATTGCCCCAATTACATTTAAACATGAGATTCCCAGGAAACCACACATTAAATTCGATTTTATTCAAATATCGTGCAGACATGTCTGTTGATAAAAAACTGTTTGTTAAATACAACCCTTTGCATATCGATTACAAAATTCGTCGTGACTATCTGGAACTTATGCGTTCAGCACAATATTTTATAGGTTAATAATCAAAAAATTATAAATATTTATCGTCTAATGGCGCCATTCGTACTCGTACAGTTAAAATAGGTTCGTCTGCCATTTGCAAAATAAAAGTTCGGGATCAGCATTGCTTCAAAATTTGAAGAATTTAATAATTACATGCCAAGTTAATTATTTAAAACATTTTATATTACCCTTCCCTGTTCGAAATGCATTTTTTCTCGAAAACACTGAAAAATGATGTCACTTTTTCCAAAACGATATGTCACTTTTTTTTAAAAAAAAAACTTTTTGGGATTTTTTTTTGGGCTGTCTGAAGAGGGTTGTCACAGACCCGAAATCATGATAAAAGCAGTGTGCAGCCACGAAAATCAATGTTACTTTTCCATTTTGTTAAAAACTCTTCTATTTAAATATAGAAGCAAGAGCCGGTTAATCCCTGTTCAATGTGTAAAAGCAACAGACCGAAATAAAACAAATGAGCTAAACAAATAAGTTTTATTTGTTTACATAAAACAGCTGATTTCAAAAATTTGTTCTATCTTCCAAATTTGGTTGGCTAAAATTTCTCCAACCAAAATTTGCAAACTCTCTAACATTGAACTGTCAAAATTTTCTCTCTCTAGCTCTCATTATTGGACTTTTTGTGTAAACGAACACGATCTAGTAAAAATTTGCACAAATTTGCAAGTAACCGAACGCACTTAATATCAAAGTCATAGCTATCAACAAATAAGCAGCTTAATTTAGTACTTAAACCGCTTACGTTCTGATAAGCTATCCTGTATACCTTTTTTTAAGAGTTTTAAGACTTAGCTGGCAATTTAGCTAAATTTGATCATCCTCTTATGCAATTTCTTCCTCATCTTCAAACTCCTTATCTAGCGGCCTATCTGGCCAAAATTCAGAGTCAACAACCTTAGAGAAGAGATCTTCTGGCTCATTTATTTTGAATAAAGATAAATGATTAGAAGATGATTTAAATTTAAAAATATTCAAGTCGACGTCACCTTCCAACTTAATATTCGTAATGTTCAATTTCGACAGTTGTGGTGTCTGGAGCAAACCGAGAGAGACCATCTTTCTTGCTGGAATGACAGTCAATTTCCTAGGTCTACTATTACTTGACGAACAGGCCAAATTAACCGTTTGAATAAACGGTCTGTCTCCGGTCTGAACGTCAATAAACATCTCACTGGCATTAGCAGGACAACTAGAAACTGGTGTGTGAATTCGGTGGTCCTTCCGGTTTATTAGCAGAGGTACCAAGAACTTTCTCAATTCCACTAGTAATAATTTCTTCTCCACCAGAAGACGGTCCTACATCTATTGGCAAAACATTAAGCTATTCCATTATAAAAACGTCCTACCTGCAGATGTCTTTTCCGTCGACTTGGGAGAATTTTTCTTCGACGATTCCTTTCGTTTTGGTGTCGGTGTCGTAGTCTGTGATACGACAAACGTATCCAAGTTCAGATATGTATTACATAATTCACATGAATATGCGATCTTAGTACCGCCACTGAAAAGGTTTTAGAAGTTCTTACCCGCATTTACTTGTGGAATAATTGAAATGAGCATTTTCCGTAATGCGAGTTCATTCGGTTTCTCAAGAACAACTTTATTATGTTTCCTACATACAGTTTATTGAAGGACTTACTTTTACAATAGTTTCACATAAAAAATAACGTAAATTAAGTGGCACATACATCTTTATCATTTATATACAAAACTAAATTATTATTAGAAGTCTTAATCTTAGCTCTATCACCCCAATACGAATGCCATAAGACCGACAAGCTTTGGCTCAACTCTGTCATTCTGTCAGTCCCCAAAGAAAGGGATATATAATTTGGAATGTGTTGAAGTTCGGAAATGCGATTTAAGTTGTCGACATCAAAGAGCCGCATACAATTAGTGGCAACAAGTTTACGCAGTTGAGGCACTTTATCAAGAATAAAATGCAGAGAAGAACTGGACACACGACAATTATCGGAAATATTTAATACATCGATATCGTTGGCTCTGCTCAAACAAAGTGAAATTTTATAAATATTTACATCATTTAGTTGGCATCCGGCCAATACAATACTTTTAAACTTTTCACAAGTACCGCTTTCGAAGAACTCCACCAATCGATCAGCCGTCGATGACGACATTGCCCCGGAGGTTTTGGAACGTTCATCTGTTGGCGTTAATTTTACGTAGCTCAAATTTAAATGCTGCAAACGACAGGAATTTAACTTGGAAAGTAGCGTTCGTAAGGACTCGTCGGTCAGCTGATTAAAGCTGATATCGAAATCTAACAATTCGTAGTAGTTTAAATCATAGTCATATAATTGTGTAAAGCTACACTGTGACAGATGAACTTTATGTAATGACTTCCCTGCTGGTCCATTACAGAAACGATCTAAGACGCGAATAAAATTATTTCCCAAAGGATTTCGACTTAATACCAGTTCTTCAATTCCAATCAGATTCACAATACCAGCAAACAACACTTCCATCCCATCACAAGTTATGAAGTTCCCGCTTAAGTTAAGGGCTTTCAAATTTTTTAACGTTGGCAAGGCTTTAGCCAATTGTCGGCATCCCTCATTTTGTAGAAAATTGTTGCCTAAATCTAAAATTCTTAAATTTGTTTGATGCAAAACAGCTTTAAATACTGGTTCCGTTTGATACGGCGGCAACCACAAATCATGCAACTGTATCGAATTGGAAATTTGTGCCCGCTGCAAAGCATCCAATACGTCCTTATTTACATCTGTGAATAAACAACAAAATGAAATAAAATAAATTTGTAAATGTTTAAATGCAATTATGTCGATAACTCAAATGGCCTAACTTTCTAATTGTCCATTTGTTCTCTTTCACTTCTAAATGAATTGGCCCACCATCATTTTTGTGCTGTAGGCACATTTACACGAATTTGGTAATTTTCTCATTTTATTTTGTAAATTTTTTTAGCGCTACCCAGATCTACTACCTACACTTTTGATTTTATTCTTCCAAATTTATCAACATTCTCATTACATACTTTTTTCTTTTTGCCTTTACAATCTCTGTTCCCCTACACATTTCGATTGTTTCTGTAAATAGTATCGCAATGGGTACATTCATAGTTGTTGTTGTTGTAGCGGCAACTATATGCCGTGGTGACAGCCCTTGTCCAAAGAATTGCTCTTTGGGTCAATCCGGTCCGTAGAACCGGCTGTCGTGGGATTGGGTACATTCATAGTCTTCGAGTTCGCTGTTAAAAGATGGCAACATACTTTCGTTTCAATTTTGGGTTTTCACCTAAATTTGTTTTTTTCACTATATTTCTTAATGTTTAGTTCGTAGTCAGATTTGAACATCTTATTAAAAACAGTTGGAAAGCTATTTGTGCACAATATGATTTTTATACACACTGATTTAGATCTATTGTGTAAAGCCATTCCCGGATGGCTAAAGCATTTATAGATCATTTAGTCTCTTACTAGCGAAGTCACCGGTTTTTACGATGTGAAATCACCGCTAATTGTGTCTGCTGTTCTTACCCGGATTGGACCATGGGTTACATGTGTTTTATAGTCGCGCACACCACGTTTAACCACAACCTACTTGGCTTTGATTATTGGAAATAGTGATTCGTTAACCTTTGTAATGTTTATATTTACCTTTATGAAGTTGTATACACATTTCTTCATAACGCTGGCCCAAAGGAGAGATTTGCCACTCAAGTACAATTGCTAAAATCATGCTCTGTTCGATCGCCACATTAACCGGGTCATTTTCTTCGTAAGCAAATCCGTCTGCTGTTTTAAGGCGCAATAAAGGCTTCAGACCTATCAAACTGCAAAATAAAAAAAAAATACATTAGAAAAATTCTGGGTCCATTGTAATTGTCCTTTCGCTGTGTTATATTATATAGGGTGATACATATAGAGGTATTTTTTCAAAACAAAAAAATATAAAAATTCAAATCAAGTGTGGAATCTTTATTGGTAATTTGAAAGGACATTTTATGGCATTTATTTTTTGAAAGAAGACTGATCGTTCAGTTAACTCAGCTTGTGTACTTTTTTGCAAAAAATAACTATTCCATATTTTAAAGATAAAACTGCACCATCGTGAGGTGCGGGACAGACTTCTACACAACAGATGTTCCACTGCCTCGATCTCATCTGCCAAAGCAACAGTATTCGTCTACGCCTACCTACCTTTACCCTAAAACTACTGTGTCCTGTCAGGACTCGTACATGCATCCTAACACTACAGTTGTTATTAGACAAAAGGGTTTTGGATCTGCTATTGTGCGTTTTAGATCATAGAGTCCGGATTTCCCATGTTTCTAGAAATCCATTAAAAGCACTGAATGATCCTTGTAGAATTCTTAGCATCAGCAGTGTCGTTAGATAAGCCGAGGCGCGCCGATTAATCTGCTACATTGGTCTCTTTAACATGACAGTGTCTGAGACTCTAATAAAATCGAGTGGCACGCAAGTTATTTAGTGACAACTCTTAATTTTGGATTTTACCTGTATTTTCCTTTAAAAATGACTGACATCAAAGGTTTCTCCAATAGTTTCCTTACGATATCCTTGCTCATTGTATCCTAACAGACTATACGACCACACCAAAGCGTTTCCACGACAATCGGATCTTCGCTGTGGAACGACTCGAGATCTACCCGACTAAAGGTTGTCAACTCAGCGACAGCTGTATCAACCTAAAGTTATTCCTAGGTGAGAAAATATGCCTGTCACTTTGCTCGCCATACTTCTAGTCTTGAGTCACTTGATTTACTCCACCCAGCGGTACTCGTTCTAGTATCCAACCTAGTTGACCCGATAGTAATCCTACTTGCCCTCCAGTTCCAGACTTGAATTCTCTTCTCCAACCGGAGCAACAGCATGGGATACAGGCACTCACTTCATTCGCTTGTGCCTGCAGAGGCGCCAGCTACAGCCTAGTGATAATTCATCCGCCCCATTTCGAATCATGCAATTTAGGCATAACTACGACGTCCTCATAGTTGTGCTGCTGTCTACAATACTGTCCAGTTATTGTTCCTCTCGTCCTAGGGAATTTTAACATCCTTTGGCGAGACAGGAATAGGGACATGGACTCGCTTTTATAATCCAGCGAGATGTCAGTTATATGTTCCGATCCCGATCCATTCTTAAAAGCTATGAGCATTTCAGCCAATTCCAAAGATACTGTAATTGAAATTGTCAATGTATATATTCAGCCAGTCAACAGCATAGATGCCAGTTATCATCCTAGAATTTCTACTTACTTCAAGGGATAACAAAAATTATACTTGACGATTTCAATGCTCTTCGCATGATCTGGTGCTCCAAACATGCGGTATCCTTATTGCGAACAGAATAGACTATTTTGACTTCGCTTCCATCAATGAGGAATTCTCTGCCAGAATGACGGTCAGGTCTAAGCTCTCGAGACATATTCATAGTGTTCTAGTCGCTTCTTCCATACACATCCTGGCAAATTCAGGTCGCTTTAAATTCCGACCATATTTTTCCTGATCATGATAAAGTAACCTAGTGATCTCCAGGAAGGGTGAGAAGATTTACCGACAAACAGTTTTTAAGGCACCAAGGCGCTTTATTTCCGCGGACAGGGTTCCTCTACTTAAACCATCTAAGGCGCTTGCACCTGAAACAAAGGTTTTAGGATCCCTCAAAGAGCATTTCCAACTGGCCGCTAACCAACACGGCATCAGAAAAACGCATAGCATAACAACGTCTTTACAGGAAGTAATTTCCAAAAAAACAAAAGGCCTATTATGGTAGCTCTTGATCGGTCTAAAGCGTTCGATACGGTGGATCACTCCTTTCTGATTTCTGACATCATGAATACCAGCCTTCTAAATGATGTCAAACGATGGATTTCCAATACCTTAATGGCAGGCAAGTCTTCGTTGAGTTTCGACTCCAAAAACCCAACAAGGAGGAGTCCTTTTACCTATTTTATTCAACATCTATCTTGCCACACTCTCTAAATCCTCCAGCAGATGTTTCGATGGTGTCGTACGCCGATATTAGTTCCATCATCTCGTGCGTTAAAATTGACGACGTAAGTGCTAAAATATCCGACTATTTAGTCACCATTACAAACTTCTTTCGGGAGCGTTATATTAAGTTGTCCACTATGTCCCATTTCACTTTCTAGACTAGAGAAGCTTAACATGTTGCTTAACATCGTTGTAGAAGGCAGGCGTATCCCTTCGGTACGCACTCCAAAGATACTTGGGGTAGTCTTCGACAACCTTCTCCACTGCTCTTCCCACGCCACCTACAACAACCAAAAAGTGAAAGCGAGGAACAAGGAACTTAATGCGTTAGCTGGCACCTCCTGGATCATAGATAAATAGACATTAGTAGCGACTTATAAATACATTGGTCCAGTATGAATCTCGTTTCTTAGCGACAAACAATGGAGAAACTTGGAATCGACACCAAATAATACACTCTGTATTGCTTCCGGTTGTATCCAAATGTCTAGTGTGGATCATCACAATGTGGAGTCAATCAGGCAACATAATGTGTTGGTTAATAGACAGGTCCTGATGGCATGTCACATGCCAATTAAACCCAACCATCAGATCCTGATGGTTGATTCACCTCCTCGACACATCCGTAAGGAGTTCTGAGGTAGCACAATTGTTTTCCCTCGACAGCCGATTTTATGCATTGGATCGACTCGAAACAGCAATTCTTCAGCCAAGGCCGGCCACCCCGGAACTGGGTGCCGCTACAACAACAACGGCATAATTTCTTCGTTTACCAATTTATTTTTCATGTTCTTCAGTAAAGAGCTTTCGTCACCATCAGAACTGTTACAACAATCATGCCAAAGAATTTATTCTAACTTCTTCTTTGTAACACCAGTTCCTAATTTGTGTTTAAGAACACAAATTTGATTTTGAGCACGCGTGTAGCATATTTGAACGCATATTGTGTCCTTCTCCAATGCTTCTCTTCCAGTTTAAATTGTGGTCAAAATCATCACCAAGATAATTAGCTCAGTTAATCATGGTTCAGAGTAGAATAAATCTTGCTTTGGGTTTCTGTTACAACTCTTTGCACATCATTGCTGAGCGAATGAAGGATCTTTCATCCCACTAGCAGAACAACATCATCTGCATATGCTACAGCCTATTGTATGTTGTTTATAACCCGATGCCATAGCAGTGGTGATAAAACGCTTCCTAGTGGCGGTACGCTATTAACTCTTATTTACTCGTAACTAGAAATACATACATAAAAAATTTCCTGACCAATTTAGCTTGCTTACCCAACCGTTAGGCAAATCAATAAACAAAACAAAAATAAGTATGTGCAAATGACAAAATTATAGTGACTGTCCTGCATCGTTAATGTTACCAACCTAACTAGATCGGCTATTTAATACTTTCTCGACATCGAAATTTAAACTGTATACTTACTTATAATATCTTCTAGCTGCCTCTTCTGCCAGCCATCGCATATTTATGTCGTTTAATTTCTTCCTCTCGATGGGAACCAGTAGCATTTCATCTTCTATTTTAACTTTAAAGGATACAGTAGTCGATATGGACAAAGAAGTGGCCTGCAGTTGTATGGGAGAAGATTTCGATGGCGATATTAAAAGTTGTATGGACGCCGTGGTCGAATCTGGTTCAGTTGTGCGCATTGTTATGGCTGCGGTGGCATCATTCGAATCTTCGCTATACGGCTGGGGACTTTCGCTGCGAAATCGGCAAAAGCCACTATCTATCAACGAAGCTTGATGCTTTTGTTTCTGACGTTGAGAGGTATTGGATATGCTGGCATTGCTGCTTATGCTGGATGTTCGCGATAGTGACAACTTCTTGGCCTGTTTCTGCCGTTGCTGTGAATTAGTACTGGTGGCTGCATCCAGGAGAACTTGGAAAGCATCGTTTTCTGGAGTTAGTGAATCTAAAGAGTTTCCCGAATCTATCGAATTGTAATGGTGGTTGTATTGATCTTTCGAAGGTGATTTGTGATGTGACGATGGTGGACGTGATTGTTTTGTTGGAGAAGTATGATAGCGGCGTTTCTTCTTTTCTGGGCCAATATCATCGATAAGCCAAGAATCGTCGTCCACTTCTTTGGCATCGATATAGGCAGTGGCAGAACGCTTTTGTTTGCTATTGGTGAATGAAGAGCTTGCTTCTTCTTCCATCTCCAAAGAAGTGCACCGATGAAGTGGTCCTTTAAGTTGTTCAATAGCATTCTTGTACACGGCACTTGCACTAGCAGGCGAATTAGTTTTATGTCGTTCCATGGAACGATTAAGACGTGAGGATGATGAGTATGGCAAACCTTCTTCTTGATCGGAGTTATTACTGTCTTCATTACTCAGAAGGCGCTGCTCTTTTCTTTTCGTATGACCACTCTGGTAACTTTTCACGTTTGCATTTGTGATCGGTTTTGTAATTTGCGATGAACACAATCCCACTTTCGTTAACGTTTTTATAAGTTGACTTCTTATTAGCTCGTACTGTACTTGTTCGCCCTCAGTTAAAGTGGCTGAGTGGCGCCATTTATCCAAACTGCTCAAACAAGTGTCTCCGAAGTCAGTTTTTACCGTAGCATCTGCTCCGCGCTCTAATAACAGTTCGATGACGTCGAAAAATCCATTTGAACAGGCATCATACAATGGCGTAATGCCGTCACAGCTTGTACCACCCTTGTCGTTAATTGTAACAGCCGCACCACGGTCCAATAATATTTCTACAATGTCGCGAAATCCATGATTGCAAGCTTCGTGTAATGGCAACCAGCCGGCGTGGTCACGCACATTTACTACATGACCTTGATCAACTAAACGGCGGACTAATTCAATATTTCCGGCAATACATGCTTGATGTAATTGCGTTTCGCCCTTATTGTTTCGTTTAATAGTTAGAGCTCGTGTACCACGTGTTGCACGATGAGGTCGCGGCTTCTCCGTTTCGTCCAAATCGCTTGCATCCGAATCGGTAAGGTCATCAAGGCACACATCGTCTCCCAGATCAGGTGTGTTGTTTTCTGTATTAACATTCTCGGATTCGGTATCACTGTCATCTTCCAACAAATTCAGATCGATACCTTAAAAACAGACGAAAATGATATTAGTCATTGTGCATCGGCATGATGATGTTTTGTATTCGAGAAGAAGAACTTAAGCTTAAAGTGAGTTATTCAAGGTTTGGATTACTTGAAATGAAATATTTCTGATATCCTGCATTATTTTATAAAGGAATAAATTCGTAGATTTTAAAGAACAACGAAAATAATCAAAACATATTAGATAACTATAGTGATTACTTTCAGAGCTGTTCTGCCCATGAAAGCTAAAATTTTTCCCTGAACACATTTTTATTTGCATATCTGCAGTCTTTTATGAATCTACTTTCAATATTATAGATTACATCGTTTTTATATATTTTACCGTTTTTATATATTCACATGAACCTATATTTAATACCCGTAGAGCTTCCGGTGTTCTGTTCGTCGGACGTGTAGGACAGGTGGGTTTGCGCTAGCCATAATAAAAGGACAACAATTCAGACTCAATACTTTAAAAAAAACAAAGGATGTGAAAGTACAAAAATAGGAAATTTTTAAAAGTAACAACTAAAAACGATTTAGAAAAGTCTTGTGTCGGAAGAGACCGACTACATGACACACGTTTAAGATTCAATTAAAATATAATATGCAAAGTTTCACCGAGATCGGATCATATTTCGGATCTACATTTTCATTACAAGAATAGATGGAAAGACGGACATGTCATAGTCGATTCAAACAAATTTTGAGTCGATCACTATAACTATGTCCTACACCACACTGTGGTATATGGTAATATGAGTTAGTGCTGATGCTTTATACACCTTAAAGGAATGCAGATAGAGCCCATTTTAGGTATACTGATCTATTAAGAATCACAATCTGATATCATTGAGCGATGTCCGTTCATCCGCCTGTCCAGCTATCATTGTAATCAAAGCACAGGCCACAAAAATGAGCCGATTTCGATTAACCTAAGTGCAATCTTCAAGTTTGTGCCAAGGATGAACCCTATTGAAATCGGTCTATGCTTTGATATTCCGATTTCGGAACCTACATCTCTTTACATCCGATTCCGATTAAGTAACAACTCCGATTCCGACTCAGTAACAATTTCTAGCAACCAAAACCCATCCATGGTGAATTTAAACGAATTATCGCTCCATGTTTTCGAATTGCTCCCACAAAAGGGGTCCCCGATTTGATGTCCTGCAGTTCTAGAAGCCTAATTGCACCCAAAATCGATCAAATTTTGCATGGTACGTTAGGGACGAACAATAATTTACTCTGGTGAAACTGAGCCATATTCTCTATATTTTCGTATAGTCCCCAAGGCTCTTCCAGATTATAGAGCATACAGCTTCAGCAGTCGCATATTACATCCGATTATCTGTTTTGAATAGCCCCCATATAAAGTTCATCCGGATATAAGGCCACATTTTAAATCCAATCTAACCCAAATGAAGCATACAGTGGTGGCCAAAACAAATGCTCATGTTAAAATGATCTGTAATTTAGGTACTTGTTCCAAAAACAAGTCAATATTATCTACATATTCGACAATAAAACTATTAGATGCGATTTCTATATAAAAAAAAACTATTTTTTTAAAGATGCTGTAAATTTGACTTTTTTTTATAAATTATTATTATAGACCTGGAAATTGCAACTTTACTTATATTTTTAGGATATCGGCATCTTAACCTTTCGATAATATGGGTACAAAGTGGCTCCAATCTCGACTTGGCAAAAGGACGGTGAAGCATAGAGGTGGCATCGTATTGATCGGGGACTAGTTTTCTACTGCTGGAGTTGGTCCATTGTATAGAATACATGGATCTTGGATCGAGTAATGCTTTCACGTGCAGAGGATTAGATGTCCTTGCGGTGAGTATTTAATCATGACAACAAACCCAGGCACTGTTTAAAAATATTTAAAGCGTGATAAATTCAAAAAGAATTTCTACAATGAAATGGTCTCCACAATCACTGGATCTAAATCTAATTTGGAATCTTTTTGAATTCGTCAAACAATTAATTGATCGCGAGAAATTAACTAATTCTGATATTTTGTTCTGAAGTATGAAATATGCCAGAAATGCAGTTTCTAAAAGGAACCGCGCTATTTAAACTGGATGGGTCCATGAGCGAGCGATAATTATTTTGGGTAAAATTGGGTCGGTCTTGCATATTTGACAGACCGACCCAACTTTACACAGAATAATTATAGCTCGCGCATGTATGGTAAGAGCCACTTTATAAAATGAATGTTGAAACTAGTTCTGTTCAACTTAAATAGTATGAATTTGTAATTAAGCTTATCGACTGTCTTAATTAAATCAGTGTTTATACCGTCTGTTTGCCTATGGCAAATATACACATTAATAATTTCAGCGATAAACTCAATAAATTGACATAGATGTCGTGTAAAAGCCTCTTTATCTGAATAACTTAGGAATTACACTTAAATTAGATCGATACATTCGAGAGATTTGCGAGATTGTTGCTACTAATAAATATTTTGAAACATTAAATGGAAATACATGTATTATTAGTTGACATACTAACCTTTAATATTAGCTTCCTGCGCTAATTCTTCAGCTAAAATGCCCATATTATGTTTGACATGTAGCTTCATTAATCTCGCATACACTATCTTTTCCAATTTCAATTGAATGTCTCGACCCGCTTTAGCCGCTTGATCCTTTGCCTTTTGGTATATGTCTTGAATGGTCCAGAATGATTGCTTCTGCAATTCGCAGATCTCAGCAATAGTGCATAAAGTGGAAAACGCCTCCTTTGGTACGTCTTTATTTAAATCGTATTCCATCCATAGATACTTTAAGGCCTCATCGAATTGTTTGTTATCTTTATATGTCTGATACAAACTAACGTATATCGGTATCAGTGCTTTGCCGGATTCCTTATTGAGTTGAGCACATTCAAGCATCTTTCCATAATAATCCAAAGCCTTGGCATAATTGGACAAGTGACAGCAACAGTCTCCTAGCTTCTCGTAGTGTTGCTTACGTTTAGCAAAGTCTACAGAGCTCGTGGTAACCAGATCATCAAGGATTTCGCAGATTTTTACAACTACAAATCAAAAAGCATCTTTTAAATGAGAGCATATCATGCATAAAATGGATTTTTTTTACCAATTCGAAGTGTTTTCTCAATTGTAAGACGATCATTTTCGTCAGGGGTATTCTTTTTATATGCCTTGGTTAAAATCTGTTTTGCACTGGCAAAGTCACCGGCTTTTACTAAAATTTCCGACTTAATAATTAGCGTTTCACATATTTTCTTTACTTTTTGTGGCAGGCGTTTAGCTACGTCCATAGCTAGATTGCAATATCGCAAGGCTGACGTGGGATCATTCTTTTTGCAATGAAACAACAGGCTCATCGAAACGTAACACATGTGGGTCAATTCAAAAATATCGTTGTTCTTGCTTAATTTAATTGCCTTTTCTATGTAAGCTATGGATTCTTCAAACTCTTCCATATGCTCCTTTACCACGCCTATATTAAGGTAACAGCGAGCTTGCATATCGAGCTGTTCCAGTTTGGATATCTGACCTGTTAAACTAAATTCAATGTACCGGTAAGTATTTGTAAATAAGCAAGAAGTACGTTTGTTTTTCCCATTACGTACTCTTTTGTCATTAGCAGGCTTTTTAGAAAAGCCTTTTCCGCTTGTCTCAACTGATTCATGGCTCCCGAGGCAGACGTTTCGCCCATAGCTTGGCCATGTAGAAGGTGGACCCTGCCTAATGTGGCATAGGCTCTCTGTTCCTCTACATTATTTTGTAATTTCTTAACAGTTGCTAAGGAAACAAAAATAATAAATTCGATCGATCACAGACGCACAAGACAAAACTTACTAAGATATACATTTATGTGACTCTTGGCTTTGTCGAAGTCGCCGTTCAACATAAACATCTCCCCTATCATGCGATGGGATTTGGCCATCTCCAGCTTTTTGCCCAGCTTCGAATACAAATTTGCCTCTTCTTCGTATTCTTTGGCTGCATGTTGATATCGCCCTTGCTGGTTATAGAAGTCACCTAGATGATTGCAGGATTGTGCAAGAGCTTCTCGATTTCCCTCACTTAAAGCCTTCTCTTTTCGCTTCAAATACTCTGGTTGGTGGTTTTAAAACAAATATAACAATTAATTCTGTAATTGCCCCACACTTGCTACATACTTTTCTCTTCCATGGCACTATTTCATATTGGTATTACAGCACTCAATCACTTTATCAATCTGGAATGCTAATATATTTAATATTATTTGTTTTTGTGTTGTTTATTTTTGATTGTTTACGCGGAAATCTGAAACTAGGGTTCTAAAAGTCGATTATAAATATATCGTCTAAGTGACTTATGTTGCAAAAATTAAAGACGATAAATTGCACATGATGGGCTATGTGAACTTTATCGATAAATTCAAAACCGAAAATGAGTAAAAAATTTCAACCAAAGACGATAAATTATAGAAGATGGGCGATGTGCACATTCGTTTGTACCAAAGACTAGAAATTGTACAATATGGGCGATTTAAGAATTATCGAAAAACTGAGTTGAGTAAAAATCATTTTGGGAATACTGTTTTTTGTTTTGTTTTAAAGTGTGCAAATTTAGTGTTTTTGGTGTTCCATTTTTGACTTTCTAGAGTTCTTGTGATTGTGTATAAACCAAAGACAATTAATTATATAGCATGGGCAATGTGCTTCTTCTTTGCAAAAATTTAGAAGAAGAGCACTCGGTGTTTTTTTATATTCGTTTTTACACAATCACTAGACAATAAAAAGTCAAAATTGAATCGCCTTTCCATCAGGTGACAGCCACGTAGACTTATGGATATCGTTATGTTTGAATCTGGTGCTACTTATTAAGGCGGCATCGATCAGCCTTATTCCATTGTCGGAGGTGTTATCATGAAGGCTGAACATTCCGCCGGTCGGGCTAGTCGCTCTTAAAAAGTATCTTTCGCCTCTTCGTCCTTATCTTCCTAATGTAAAAACAATTAGCTTTGATGCGAATTGTGTCCAGCTACTGGGATGAAACCGGCGACAAGATGACCTATTCGCTTATTTACATCAAATCCGTTTCTGAAATGATGCTTATTATCATGACAACTCTAATATATATCGCTATTTTCAAATTTCCTTACGCCATGCGCTTTCCATATTATATTCTGGATTATACTCTGGATATTTGTTTTTTTCGAAATTGGGCGACAAACCCAACTTCACACCTTTAACCAGGGACCAGGTTGCCTCTCACGCGTTAGACTTTGCTTTCCTTTCAACAATTGCCGAGCTTTCTGATGGAGGTCACCATGGACTGAAATAACGATAAAAGCAGTGGGCAGCCACCAAAATGCATGTCACTTTGCCATTAATTGTAAAACTGTCTTCTTATCAAATAAGATGAGGTATCGAGCCGGTCAATAAATGAAAACAACAAGCAATAAAATAAATGAGGAAAATAAAACATGTAATGTAAATTGGCGTCAAAACACGAAAAAATCTAGTCGACATCACTAATCTGGTAATGTCCTTTACATCAAGGTCAATATGATTCTTAAACCAGCCTTTAGTTTACACTGCATTACATTGTAAACTAAAGTTTTGCACGTCTTTCAATCTTTGTTTTCAAGCGGCCTAAACAGACGACAGTTTGGATATGCATTACCAGACTTAATGCAAACTAACTCCTGCATTAACTCTGACGTAAATGCACAAAATCAAACTTAAAATCTGGCAACAGTGTAACAATTTATCAAAAACAAATCAGCTGTTAACTTAGTTATGGTTGGTAGCAGGGATGATACATGTGGTTGGCGAATTGCTACAAAAAAGGAATAAAAAAGTACATTTAAATCTGGAAAGGTATAACATTTTTATACCCTACAGCACTCTGTGATAGGGTATTATGGTGCTGATGTTTGTAACCCCCAAAATACAAGGAGATAAAAAGCCACATAATACTTCCACTTCTGACAAAATTTAGTACAGAATGTGACGAGTCACAAATATTACTTGTTTTATGATATCCCTGCACAATGGTTCTTACTGATTCGTGTTCTGTCGGTTAAACCATTCCATGGTACGTTATATCATATCGCCCAATGTACCATGCACCAATACCATGCAAAAGCATTCAGATTTGAGGTCCTGCTATTCCACAATGTAGCTTAACATTCGATCTTCGTAAAATTTAGTATAGTACAATATGAAAGATCTATTTTTAATCTTAGAAATACGAGTATTGTAAAATATCGGTTCACGTTTTTTTGTAGCACTCATATATAGGTAAATGGTCTCCTGTATTATATCCGATCTCACTCAAATTTAGATTAAGGCGTTATGAGCGACTTAAACCAAACCTACCGAAGGTCGACCATATATGTCCATCTTTTGAAACAGCCCGGCAGTCCTTTATTTAAGTGTTCTTTAATTCATGCGTTTAATACATTTATTCAAGCAATAAGAAATTCTTAGTGCGTAAAAAATCCGATAAACTTTTTTCGGGATTCTGAATAGGGTATCAAATGAGTTATCATCATTATTGGTTGGTAATGCATTTACGATTTCTTTCAAATAAAATGTTTCTTGCCAACAGCATAGTCGCTATTCGTTATTTCTTTCTTTTATCCATTTTATTTTGAAGTAAATGGCTAAAAATAGTAATTGTCAAACAGTTGTTAACTAAATGCAGACACTGTCGTATGTCACCATAAAATTTTAATTTGCTCTAGTGGATGTTTAATGCACATTAGCGCTGTTTAGTCAAACAAATTTTGAGGATTCGACACGGAAAAAAAAACTGGCAGCGCTGATCAGAGATTTGAAGATACATTGAAGTCGATATCAATTATCGTTTACATCTACGGCGGTATGATCAGAGTTTAAAGCGAAGCCGGCTTAAAGCAACGGCGCGCCACCAGTGAACAATTTTTGCTTAAAGGTCGAATTAGTCTTGACGGTTGATTCTGCAACCCGCAGGAGTCTACCTTCGTCAACCGTCAAACTGTAGTTATGTCCCTCTAACACATGCAAAATGCAACCCCCAACTGAAATAGCTGCTTGCCTACCGTCAACCGTCCACCGTCAAGACTAAATGGACCTTAATACAGTTCGCCCATAGCGGGTATTTATTTTCATTAGGATTTGATACAATCAATTTCTATTATACAAAGTATTTATCTAGAATAAATCACACTTTTACTTAAGGCCAGCCCAATTTTGTATTGAAACATTTTTTTGACGCTTGTAACATTTACATAAATTTCCCGTAGAAAATGGAAAAAATGGGGTTATTGATTTTTGCTTAACCTATCCGCCGCCAATTTATACGGCTGAAATCGAACTTACGAACCGCCGTTAATATCGGATAAGCCGTTGTGTGTTGTATTAAGTGTGGTCCAACTATATCGCAAGATGTTATTTGTAAATAAAACACAATGTAAAACATTGTCCTGAGAACTATTTTAATATTTTTTGTTATGATAAAATAATCTATGAAAATTATGAGTGAGGAAGAATACAGGCCAAATTCTCGCCACGGCTAAGGTGAATTACCTAAGCCGTGGCAATGGTTCATATTTTCAATGACTCTGAGACATAATGGACGAATTATCTTATCCTTTAGCTCTTGAATTGTTCTTGGCTTATTGACGTACACTTTTTCTTTTAAATATCCTGAGTCGAACGGTGTCAAATCACATGATCGTGGCGGCCAATAAACATCGCTATGACGTGAGATAACACGGCCATTGAATATCTTGCGCAAAGTGGCCATTGATTCGTTGGCTGTGTGACAAGTAACACCATCCTGTTGGGAGCACATAACGTTCAGGTCAATATTCTCAATTTCTGCCCACAAGAAGTCCGTTAACATTAACGGTAGCGAACACCATTCACGAGTCAAAGTTGACGGCTCTTCCGCACAGGTGTTTTCATATTTCCTACAGACTCGGTTTGCTGAAATTGGCGAACCGATTGGAGACACATTTGGTCGATAATGCTGACCAACAAATCACGAAGTGCTAGAAAAGCATTTTGTTTGAACGCTTATTCTCATAAAAGACTTCAACAGTCTTAACGCGCTGCTCAATTGTGTACCTCTCATGGTTGACTCAATTGTGTACCTCTCATGGTTGACTTTACTTGCAAATTTGTGCAAATTTTTACTGGATCGTGTTCGTTTACACAAAAAGTCCAGTAAATGAGAGCCAGAGAGAGAAAATTTTGACAGTTTGATGTTAGAGAGTTTGCAAATTTTGGTTGGAGAAATTTTAGCCAACCAAAATTTGCAAGATAGAACAGATGTTTGAAATCAGCTGTTTTATGTAAACAAATAAAATTAAAAATAAATTCACAACAGAATAGGTAAGTAAAAATTTGAATATTATTTAATATATACTTATATGTTAATCACTGAAATTAAAAAGAAAAAAAGTTTTTTTTTGCTCATTTTTTTATCTTCACACTTTAAAATTCAAAATAAAACGAAATGTAATGCAAACGGTAAACAAAATCAGCTTTTTCATTGCAAATTTTTACTGGAAGCTGTTCGTTTACGTTTCTTGCAAATTTTAATAAAGAGAGTAAAATTGGCCTTACACTTTCTAAAGTAGAAACTTGCAAATTTTTACTGGGAAAGTAAACGAACACACTTTTTGTCAAACACTGAGAGAAAGCATTGTCAAATCACGTTGGACAAAAAACTTGACGTTAAGGTGTGCCTCAAAATTAACGTCGTACGTTATGGTTGGATCACCCTTTACATAGATACAGATTACCTGTATTAAAACAAATTCTTTCTGTAATATCATTCATATTTAAAACACAGATCTACAAAAAGCAACCGAACTACCGAATACATCATAAATTTTCACGCAGCGTAGGAACGCCTAAAATTGTTCTAAAATCCTGCCTTCTGATTCCTATGTCTATGTAATATATATCTCGTCCGTAATCGCGCATAGAGTGCCTAAAACCGAAACCATCATTCCGGCTTTATTCCAAAACCGGTAGTCGATTTTTTAAAAATAGCTAAAACCCGACATGTCGATTTACCCGGTTTTTAGCACTTTTTGTCAAACACTGAGAGAAAGCATTGTCAAATCACGTTGGGCAAAAAACTTGACGTTAAGCGGGTATTAGACGGGCATACATGTCTGTAGACATGTGTGATGGCATACCAAAAAACACTGTCTAATAGCATGTATGTCGTGTTCGTCCAACATGTATGTTGGTTTTCAAAAATTTTTGATTTTCTGATGTCTGTCGCATACCAACATACTCGTCTAATAGCGTGTCTGTCATACTTCATATTAAAATTCAGTTTGATTTGTGACGTTGATGTGCGCGTATGGTGCAATTACGGAAAATAAATGGCGTCTCTCATCTGTGTGTCCTGCTTTACAATTAAAGGGGCCACTTTTCGCAGCAACTCCTCGTAAATATGACTATCCATTCTTAAGAAATTTCGGTAGTCTTCAGGAGCAGTTGCTTCTAATTCCCTCAACAAATTGGTATGGGAAAATTTCTTTCGTTTTTGCAACCATTCCTTTACCCATATTTTCCTATTTCTTTTATTTTTGTTTTCCTCCTCTTGTAATATTATTTCATTGATAACAATAGCCGCTGCAACTTTCCGCTTCATTGCCATGTTTTCGCTTCAAAAATTCCTACGAACTGAAGTATGCCGTCAGCGTCCGACAGTGTGATAGCAAAACGAAAAGTATGCCATCATACATGTCTACAGACATGTATGCCCGTCTAATACCCGCTTTAAGGTGTGCCTCAAAATTAACGTCGTATGTTATGGTTCGATCACCCTTTACATAGATACAGATTACCTGTATTAAAACAAATTCTTTCTGTAATATCATTCATATTTAAAACACAGATCTACAAAAAGCAACCGAACTACCGAATACATCATAAATTTTCACGCAGCGTAGGAACGCCTAAAATTGTTCTAAAATCCTGCCTTCTGATTCCTATGTCTATGTAATATATATCTCGTCCGTAATCGCGCATAGAGTGCCTAAAACCGAAACCATCATTCCGGCTTTATTCCAAAACCGGTAGTCGATTTTTTAAAAATAGCTAAAACCCGACATGTCGATTTACCCGGTTTTTAGCTTTTGGGTTTTCGTTGTTTTTTAAATCAAAATAAAATCATAATATGTCAGTCTGGAACACGTTATTACTGCCCTGTCAAACATATAAGAGCTAGACCCACCTACAGCTTTACCGATCGACGGAAAAGCACCAGCTCATACTATTTAATAATCCTTTCGCCTGTTGTCCACCAAAAGCTTTTAATCAAATTGCTGATCCATATTCGTGTCCGGTCCTCCTGAAATTTGACCGAAATAAGTTTTGGCCCAAGAATGGACGCTAGAGAAATTAAAGAAATATATGTTTAAGCAATTTTATGTTTTAGCTCTAGTAGCCACATATTACATCTAAGCTTGATGGAATTTCTCACAAGTAAGTTTTTCAGGACCAAGGAAAAACGATTTTAAAATTAAAAAAAACGGTTCAGATTAAGATAAAGGTACTTTAAATGAATTTCTGTCTTTAGAAGCCGAATACATATATCATCCAAACTTGATGAAATTTGGCACTGTTTATTACGATCGATCAGTAAATAGCTCCGATAAAAATGGGTCAAATTTTCGATGTAAAAAACAGCTGGAAACTGTCAAAAATAGATTTTCTAGTATTATAATTATGGAACATTTAACAACACAAGGACAGTTAGGACATCTTGTGAATAATGTGAGTAGGGTGATCAGTTCGGTCTTAGAAAACCGGCGGTTCGGCTTCTTAAGAATGAAAAATTCGTCGGTTTTTTAAATATGTCCATTAGTTGTGGTACAACTGTATTATGGTTGTAGGGATCATAGAACGGTTGTGGGGGTCATAATATTGCTGAGCCACAACCATATACGTGAAATAAACTATTTTCAAAACTCCATTTATAATAGAATTTTCTTCAATAACGATTCGATTTTATAATGTTGGTCATATAAATTAAATAATGTGGACTCAGCATTAAAATATTTATAAAGTTGGTGATTTTTGCTCGTGTTGTTAATAGTTTTGCGCACTTTATTCGATTCTCATGAAATTTAAAATTAGTCGCGTATTTTTAATTTTAGGAAACCGTTGGATAATTCTTATTTAATACTATTTTTATATATTTAAATGAAAAATTTGTATTTAATTTATTTAACCATAAGTCAAATTGAGAATGTTATTGACGGATTTTTAATGGTGTTTTGAAACTGGTCCAGCTCACGAATACTGACAGATAGTCAAAATATTTTTGAACTTGTCAATATATTTTTGAATGTTGCAACATCCTAGAGTTGCAACATTATGCTTAAAGCAGGACATAACTTCAAAATGTTTGTACTGCTTTTACTACATAAAGATTTGGTTTACTTTATGTAGTAACATTTCAAGAAAAAAGGAGTGAAACTCCTCCGTACAATTAAAATGTAAACACATTAATAGTACCCCGATTTAACCGGTTTCTTATGAGAATCAAAATTGGAAACCAATTTCTTAAAGATTGCCATTTTTGGGTAAAACCTAAAAATCGGGTTTTGAAATAAGGCCGATGGTTTTAAGATAAGAAATATTATGCTTTGCCTCCTTTCTCATCCGATGAGTCCCAAATTGTTTTACGTAAGCAAGATTTCAAAGACATCTGTAGAACACAATTGGTTACGATGTGTTTTTACGACATTTTACGGCGTTCCAAAATTAAACTTAAATGAATACACATATGTAAGTGGTATTGAGGAGTCGTCCCTCAAGAACGACTTCGCTACTTTTCCTTACCCATATGACAAACAACAACAAACCTGATCTAATTAGATTGTGATAAGAAAAATAATTTTATTTGATCATAACAAAACGAAAAATCCAAAAATGAAATTTTTCAAGTTTAAGGTTTGTTAACCGTATAAGTATGTGTTGCAGCATATATTCGCTAAATTTTTGCTTTATAAATATGTGTAAAAAGTATTTAACGATCCGTTTAAGTCCGTTGAAGTATTCATCAATCCCATTTCGTGCGCATGAACACCAGAAATGGACGGTTGAACCTCTTTATAAAATTGAAAGTTTTTGGTTTCAAGATTTCGAGTTGTATTTAGGAAGCCCCCAAACGCAATTGTCGCCGAGGTCGAAACTAAGTCGTCGGCGCCAGTATTTCACGCCGTCATTCAACTGTGGAGTCCGACGTAAATGTTGTATCAACAATATATTTTGTTTTGTAAGTCCTGTTCGCCTATAGGGGATCTATAGGAAGAATGGTCCCGCCATTTGAATGGAGGGACAAACTTCCGGATCGTTAGCTTCAATTCGCGCCCAAATACGAATCTTCTCTGGTGAAATCTCCGGGGTATTTTCCCTTAACACTACGTTCATGCTAAACTCGATAATGCTGCTGTAACTCAACATGAATGTCTTTCAGACCTGCACCCTGTTGATGTTCTCAACGCGGCATTCTGGCAAGTCCGAATTTTTTTTTTGCACTGCGCCGAACTCACTTTCGCGAGCACATATGCGCTTTTTAATTCACTACAGCCCAACCTATTAGTTTGTAAAAGGTCAACAAGGTATCTTTGACGGCTCCCCAAGTACTGCCGGCTAGTGATTTGTGGACCTTGTTCCTACTTTTAAGCTTATCGCAGATGGCTGTATCATGTGTAGATGATCGAAAAAAGCTGAGCAACGTGACCCTAAAGATTTTGAGGTAGTTTGTCGGCGCCAGTGATTTTATATCACGCCGGCATCCAACTGTGGTGTGTGACTTATTCGCTACTGCTTTTCATTGTGTTTGACCCATTGTCACAAGCATTTTATCACGAATTTTACGCAATTGATTTTCTGCGACAGTTTTGTTTTTAATCTGGGGTTGCATTAAGGGAGGTCCCTTAAACGCAACTCTTATCGCCGTCGAACAGAATGTTGGCGCTAATAATTTCATTTAACGCCGGCATCCAACTCTGGTATCTCGTAGTCGCCGCTGATTTGCATCGTGGTGGCCCCATTGTCTGCAAGCATTTTATCAGGGTTTTTCACGCGATTGATTTTCTCCGACAGTTTTAATCAGAAGAATTGGTAATTATACATATTTTGCTACTTGCAATAGAACTTTTCAGTTTGTACACATTTGCAATTTATTGAAAAATGTCACCTTCATTTGAGGATACATTGGAATAACCAGTGTGTGTAGAAAAAATCGTCTAGAAAGAACTTCTGAAAAGCCAAGTAAAATGGTGGTGGAACACTAGTCGACTAGTCGTGTATTTCATCAATGAATTCTGAAAAATAAATTAACTTTACTCAGCATATTGTATTTTTTGTTATAGGTGAAAAAAAGTGTAAAAAGTAGTTTTTTTCGGATTGAATGTACTATCGATCTTTAAGGGAACGTGTTTAATTCAGTCAATTTCCGCGAAAAAATATTGGCCGGCTTTTTGCACCTAGGTTTTTCTAACGAGACGAACATTTTGGTGTGTGTATAACAAAGTTCCTACGCCGTGCCGTGCGTCGTCGTTTTGCCGAGCATCTCTGCTTGTTTTGCAAGAAGTGAAATTAGAAAGAAAAAAAGTAATTGAAAATACAGATACATATATACATTTCTATTGTTTTTTTGCATAAAATAATGGAATAATTAAACTTCAGGTTACCATGGCGAACAACTACGCCGGCTTTGGTTATGGAGGTACACAGTACACTTCCACTGGTGCACCAGGTACGTACAGTTCCAGTTCTGTTTCATATCCGGCTGTAACTAATGCGACATACGCTAATGCCGCCGCTTATCAATCAGCTGTAGCTGCTGGAAGCGGTAGTTATGCAGCTGGAGGTGGTGCCCCTGCTGCAGCTGGCTATGCGGGATATGGCAACGACTATGCTTCACTGCAGGCCTATGATTCGTCAAAAACATTTTATCAGCAAGCAGCCTCCAGCTACAACACCGCTCCATCATCTACAGTTAGTAAGACTCATTATTCGGCACCACCAGTAAAAAATGTCACCCCAATTGGTACTAAACCGACGGTTGGAAAGGATAAAAGTGGCCCGGGTGGCCAGGCGAAGATGGGCGGGCCTGCAGTGACCACAGCATCAGGTTCCTATTCCAGTTATGATGCGGCCCTCTACAGTGCAGCTTCGATGTATGTGGCACAACAACATCAGCCGCCTCAACATGCTCCGGGCGGGGGAAATCCCGGCAAGTCGAATGGTGTGATGGGAGCGGGTGGTAGCTGGCCGCCGTATCGTAAAGGCGGACCTGGTGGCGGCCCTGGCAATAAAGTTTCTCGGCCGAAACAACCACCTCGACCTCAGCAATTGCATTATTGTGAGGTCTGCAAGATCTCATGCGCTGGACCGCAAACTTATCGTGAACATTTGGAAGGCCAGAAGCACAAGAAACGTGAAGCTTCTTTGAAAATGCAAGCCAGTGCTCAGACTACAACTCAAAACCGTGGCAACAACTATCATTGCGAGTTATGTGATGTTACTTGCACGGGCACTGATGCATATGCGGCCCATGTTCGAGGAGCCAAACATCAAAAGGTGGTGAAGTTACACCAAAAGTTGGGTAAGCCTATACCAGCCGATGAACCCAAAAAAATGGGTAAAATCAATTTTGTCCCAGCCGGTGGTAACAACAATGCCGCCGAAGGTTCTGGCAACACCAAAGAAGGCGAAAATGCCGAAAATCAAACTGAATCTAGTAAAAGTGAAGGTACGTACGTTGTTCTATCGTTTTTGTAGGGCTACTCAATATCAATTTCCACATTTACAGACATGCAAGAAGATAGCTCCGAGAATTTGGACAATATAAAACCAGTTGGTGGGGAATACATTGAGGAAGTAAAGGACGAAGAGGGTAAAATCTTAAGTTTCAATTGCAAGCTTTGCGATTGCAAATTTAACGATCCCAATGCCAAGGAAATGCACACAAAAGGTCGTCGACATCGTCTACAATACAAGCGCAAAGTTCAACCGGATTTGGTTGTTGACTTCAAGCCAACACCGCGACAGCGCCGTTTAGCCGAGGCTAGGGCCCAGCGTGCACTAATGAATTCTCACCGTGGCCAGAATTCAAATTTCGGAGACAAGCCAGGCTACTGGGGCAATGAACAGCTAAGGCGGTCGCAATTCGACGATGAATACGATTACAATAACTGGTTGGCTCGCAGCTTTGGAGGTAAGTGTTATGTCTAACTTTATACTTACATCTATCTATCATCTTATCTTATTCTTATATATATATATGCATATCTATGTGTTAATAAGTTGCCGTTTCTGTAAAACGTAAACGAATATTAACTTAAATCTGTTAACTTCCTAGTTAACTAGTGACGTCAATGTATTTTGATTTTTCATACCTCATGTGGTCCTCGTCACGTCCACAAACCTAAAAACTTAACCATATCTCATAAACTACTTATAGAAGACTAGGAACGTGAAGTTTTATGTAAATTCTATTGGTATGCGAGAAAGTCTTTCGGGAAAGTGGGCGGTACCACGCCCCTTTGTCAGGTGTCCTAATGCCAGTGATTACGTGCCGATCGTCCTGAATTTTAAACAGTAAGCTACTGTGCGCTAGCAGTGTGTCACAGAGTATAGACGGAAATGATTTTACAATGTTTAAACATATATTGTTGAGGTGACTGCCCCTGGCCGAAGAGTTTCGGGTCAATCCGGTACATATAACCGGCAGTCGCGGGATTGATTAATATGTTGGTTCGAAACTGCTGCTAATGTGGTTCAAAAATTCTATATACGGATATAAAAGGGGGTGGCGCTTACCCTATTAAAAACTTTAAACAGTCTTAAGGAAAGTGAGCCGTGGCTACATCTAGTTTACTGTAGGGAGGAAAATTCAATTTCGTTACCTAATAACGAAAACTTTGAATTCAGAATTGTTTGCAGCCCTTAAAATACTTAGCCTTGATCGAAATAAGTCTAACCGGGCTAAGTGCTACAACGACTACGACAAATTACAAGTCAAGCACTGCTGGAACACTTTGATAATAAATGGCTTATCTATTGCAATTCGACTTTATCTGCCTACAGAAGCTTATTAGTACACTTGGTTCTGAAGTCGGGTAGGAACATCTCACATTTGTTTTAGAGCCGCGTTCTCCACCTCGTCAATGCCGCCGATTTTACGAGAAAATTATGTTAAAGTCGGTAGAAATTTCATTAGCTGCTCGAAACTTGCTTTGAGCTGTAGATCCAGGTAAGGGAATACGAATTGTGTCGGACACAGTTTGCAGGTTTGAGGAAGGTTCATCGCTCCAGTTGTATTGGTTCCATATTACTTATACCGGCTAAACGACTTGATAAAGTTATACACTTGAACAAATACTAATGAGAACACAAATATTTATTTTCTTAAAATGCCTATTGGCTCACTTTCCTGTCAACAATAAAAAATAATATAAACCAAAATGAGGTCCTTCTGAGTAGCAATTTCAATGATAACATAAACTATATACTAGGGACCGCTTATCCAACAAAAAATATGAAACTCATGCGGCTAAAAAAAGCGTAGAAATAGCAAAATCTTCCAAGGTTTTAAACGAGATGATTGGGCGAAAAGGTGCAGTTCAGCGGCTAATTTTTTCCAACATCGAACTATTCATCTATCAAAGGGTTTCTTGTGGAGCGCGAAGAAAACAGATGTGTCGCATAAGGGTAATGTCATGCAAGTTTTGAACAAGGATAAGTTCCTTATGAACATTAGGTATTTTTAATAACTTTTTCGCCTACAGTGTGTATGTATGGTTTAGTGTTTTACGGTTAATAGCATTCTTCCAGGTCCTTGAAAGGAACTTCAAAGGGTTTCTTGTGGAGCGCGAAAAAACAGATGTGTCGCATAAGGGTAATGTCATGCAAGTTTTGAACAAGGATAAGTTCCTTATGAACATTAGGTATTTTTAATAACTTTTTCGCCTATAGTGTGTATGTATGGTTTAGTGTTTTACGGTTAATAGCTTTATACTTGATGACTTAACTTTTCAAAAGGTAGTTTGATAGTACATACGTATAGAAATAAACCTTCGTAAATTGAAAACCTAAATGCGGGTTTTTGATATTAATTGCTTTAAAGGCTTTTATGGAGAATTTGTACAATATTTTAATTAGCAAGAACTTTAACTTTGGTTAATCATATTAGAAATGAGAAAAGAGTTAAGTGGCGCTGACAGGGTGAGCTTTTAAGTGATGTTATAAAAAAGCCTTAAACACGAATTATGGTGGCTAACAAGAAATTATAACATCTAGATATTGTTTCAAATATTTTGTGATTGAATATATCGTATGGTCCAAAGAGTATAATTTTTTCTTACAATGAACTAATAAGCTTGATAAGATTTGCCCGCGCTAATGTTCTCGTATTTAAAATGTTTGTTTTAGGTAATCAGCGTGGTCTTGGAGGTCGTATGGGTAATGGACCACCGCCATTCTTTGGAATGATACCTGGGGTTCCTGGTATTCGCCGCCCTGAGAGTAATGACGATCGCCATGCAATTGCCCGGCATGCACAAATTTATCCCAAAGAGGAAGAACTACAACTTATTCAACGCATCGTTTCGCATACAGAGCGTGCTCTCAAATACGTTTCAGACACTTTGGCTGAAAACCCCAATGACAGTGGAACGTCATCTGTGAAGAAGGATAAAAGCGACGGCAATGCTGTTAAGGATGGACGCGACAACCAAATGCTTTCTTTCCAGAAAGAAGCCGATACCGGCAATCTGCGCATTTTAAAGGGTGTCATGCGCGTCGGTTTTCTGGCCAAGGGTTTGCTTCTGCAAGGCGACAGTGCTGTTGAACTGGTTGTATTGTGTTCGGAGAAACCGACAGTTGGTCTTTTGAAACGTGTGGCCGCCGAATTGCCACTAAAACTCAAAGAAGTCGCAGGTAAGTTGCGATTATTACCATTTCGTATACTAATACTAATCGAATTGCTTGTAAGGAGAGCAATGCCTAATAACTGATTTGCAATAAGTGTCGAAAGGGAAAGATTGAGGCAGCGTTCTTCCATGTAAGAAAGCACCAAAGTCTTTTACCTCCTAACCAACTTTTTCCAAAGAAATAGCTTGAAAAGTGCACGTTATGAGCAAACTACACTATTTATTTTCATCATTTCAATCAAACAATTGAAATGAGTCTCAAGTAAGAAGTGAAGATCTCTAAAATTATAAATATCCGCATGCCGGCTGGATACTGTTGAATTTGTGGATTTTTTGCTGTCTATCTTTTCAACTATAAACAATGAAATGAAAAATTAAAATTTTGTTAGAATAGCGGCGACAATTATTATTACACGATGGCAATTTGTATGGAAAAAGTAGCAAATGTTTGGAATACCGAAAATTGTGGTGGCATTAACAATAAATGACGCAACAACAACAATAATAACATCAACAAGAACAACAAAAATCGCAATAAACAAAAACTATGTATTTGGTGTTTTCAGCTCTTTTTCACAGGATGATTTCATAACGGCCATGTTGAGATTGCTTCTAATCATCCCTCCCATCCATTGAACCAACAACTAGAAACGGTCCTAAAAACTCTCCATACAATTCGGTCGGTAGCTGCCTTGAGGATTTCTTAACTTGACGGTAACAGATGAATTCTTCGTGTCTCACAAGAGCGTGGACCCGACCGTTCACAAGTATATTAACAAAGGAATATATTTATACAAAGTTTAGGGCCTGTACTCCCTGTACTTTGCCTGTACTCCCTCAACGGGACTACAGCATTCTCCTTCTCAGTAATATTGTGATTTGTCCAATTCGTTTGACTCCGCCGCGTTCACTGTTTCGTATTAGCTAACGTGCCCCACTTAGTAAAGAATAATGGAAACAACGAAATCATGTAAAAGAAAAACTTTGTGTAAATAAAGTCCTTTGTGCGTGCTGCAGTGGTTAATTGCCCACAATTAATCATCAGTTTGTAATATGTGATCACACAAATCGAGCAAATATTTTCAAAATTTTTGTTCCTTGTTGCTTTCCAGTTGTCCATTGTTGTCCGTTCATGTTTTGGGCATATCACGATGCTTTACATTTGTGTGATTTTCAGTACAACCAATGCAGCGATATAGTGCCCCGGCATTGTATCGCATTAATTTTACCTAATTAACCGAAAATTGAGACCGAAATTAAGAAATGACATTTTGAAGAGGCACACACAATCAAGTTATATGCTTACGCATCCAATGAAAATAGTTTCCATTCAATGTGATGCTAAATGGCATGGCGAATTTCGGTCCAAATTTTTCAAGATATTATGCTTTTAGATGTACTCGTATATAGAAACCTAAAAAAATGAACGCCCCATGTAAATAGAGTTGCAAAATGGAAATTATCAAACTTGCAAAAGAATTACAATCGTGTAGTGTGAAATAATAGTAGGAATGGTTGAACGTGCATATCAAAAAGCATGTTTAAGCCAATTTGCGTTAGCCGATTGAAACATTTGATTATTGCTACAGAAAACACTTTGTATATATCAGCTAGCATTTCTGCTGACCTTTGAAGAGCGCAAATCCATCTCGTTAATATTGGTTCGAGTGCCAAAAAGGAATAAAAACTCAAAAAGGAAAACTCACAGATTTGTGATATCTGCTTCAGCAAAGGAAAAGTTACCAATCAACAACTATCTGTAGTAATTGCATGTGCAAGGCGAACATGTACAAGGTCTTTTCAATAGAAAAGGTGAATTTCGAAATTTCTCGGGCCAAGTGGTGCATTCGATACGATTCGATTTTTTATGTTAGCACACTTGTCTCGAACATATGTTCTTAGTTGAGTTTGTTTGTGAGAGCCATAAGAGTAAGAAATGTTTTGCTCGGCGATTTTCAGCTGTGGAATAAAAGGGTCAAATAATGCATCAATTTTTTTTGTAAAAAATTGAATTAAGTGCCCAAATGCACTTGAAATGCTGAGAGTGACATATGGTGATTGTACCCTGAGTCAGAAAAATGTTTACTAGTGATGTGAATGTCGACGCTCGTCCTGGAAGATACATTATATCAAAAACCGAAGATGTTGAGAATGTGAAGAAACTTGTTTTGGAGAATCGTCGAATAACTATTAGAGAAATTGCAGAGGATGTCGGCAAATCGGTTGGCTCATGCCATACAATTTTTTCGGAAATTTTGAGCATGAAGCGTGTGCCAGAGAAGTTTGTTCCAAAACTGCTGCTCATCCGTCATTGCTGTTTCGTATTTTTTTAGTGGAACGAAATACCGTAGTCATGCCTCAACCACCGTATTCACAAGATTTGGCCCCCCCCCCCCCCCTGCGACTTTTTCCTGTTACCGAAATTGAATGGACCAATGAAAGGACGGCGTTTTGCGACGATTAATGAAATAAAACCGAATCAGGACTACATCAAGGATTGGAAAAAACGCTGACACAAGTGTATTATAATAATTTTAAGGGAACAAAATAGAAATTAATAAATAAATATTTTTTGAGAAAAATTTAATTTCACCTCTTCAATTGAACAGACCTCGTATTGCATGTAGCTTTGTATGTTTTACAGTTTAAAGCGGGTTGCAAAGCAACCTTCTACCTTAGGGGTACCCTGGTTTGTTTTTTAAAATTCGCATTAGTGCCAGTGTCTATCAGGATGTGGCTATTCGCTAAAGTATATGGTACCCCAGTGATTGTGAATCTCGGCGCATTATTTAACATTTAATGCTTCCCGGTCAAAAGTGTAGTTGTTCAATTCAAATGCAGTTGTTGCGACAGATAAAGCGTGTACGATTCTTACTTGTTCATCATACTATGCGTGCGAATTTCTAATTACAAAATTGTCTTAATCCCTAAAAATGAAAAAAAACTCGACCAAGAAATAGAACGCATTGTTATGCTTTTTTGTCGACTTGTAAAACAGTCGCACGACGCTTGAAAACTATTAGTATGACTTATGTGCGCATGGTCAAAGTGTGTATAACTTGCCCCCGCACTTTGGTGTATGATTTCACTTAAAGTCACATTAAATTTAAGAAACACTAAATTTTCAAGTCAACAAAAAAATTGAAAATATATTTTTAACTGCGTTTTGTTTTTAAAAGCGTGAATAATTCAAAATGTGAATAGCACAAACTTTTATTTGAAAGTGTACACGAAACTACGGTCTCGCGTATCGTTTTAATTTCTTTTTTATCTTTTTCTTATATTTTTGCAACTCTTTTTACAATGATTGGTAAATACCATTGGATAAAAAGTGATATGACGAAGGAAATTCTTTAAAAACAAATTTTCCTTTGTCGGTATTTTTTATCCAGCACTTAGCAATGAATTTTGTAAATTAAATCTTAGAATTTACAGTGTATTTCATACTCATACAAAAATAGGTATTCCAGCAACATAATTTGGGTAACAAAAATGTTAACTTATAAGAAAAACATGTATTTCAAAAAATGCCCTCCGTGGCAACACCAAAGTTTTACAAATATCCAGAATTGTCAAATTAAAATTTAACTTTCGTTCATGGCTCATATTTAGTTGAGACGCATCTAAGGAAACTCTGATGTCAGTATTTTCTGTTATGGGTTATTGACGATATTTAGTTGACTGAACGAACCTACGACAACAAATAATATGTAATCAGTTTTTGTTTTCTTTAAAATTGAATATCGCGCAAGTTGTACATTTCTTCACATACGTAAAACTGGTCATAGTCTGTCAGTTTTTTTAACAATTCGGTAGTATATTGCGTGAATTGACCAACTTATATAAGTCTCAGTCACATAATACCTAATGAACATTTCGTCCATAGGATATCGTAGAGAAGAAAGTATCATCGGCCCGTTAAGAAAAGGCAAATAAAACAAAATCTACATTATACCCAAAACCATTTATTTGTACCAGGCTGTTAACCAATTTAGGCAGCATACCAACGATGTTGATATAATTCGAATAATTCTAAATAGTTAACAATTGAAAAAGGGAGATATGTAATCTGTTAACAGTGACACGAACTATTTAGATTCTTTGGTAGTAGTCGTAGATTCTTTTATTACCGGCACAACAGAGTGTTCAACACTAACGGAGTGTTTTAGAAAAAATCAACAATTTAGTTCTTTTTCTTCTTTTTTTATAAATATGAACATGAAAATTATAAAGAGTGCATTAGTAAGAATGCTTTTGCCATGGGTTTATTTGAATATGTCGGAATATGTCTTCTTTACAATTCAATAAAAAAAACACAACTATCTCAATAAGTACATGTGTTTATTTTAAAAATGAAAAGTGCAATCTTACTGAGGCACCCTTTATATATATATATATATATATATATATATATATATATATATATATATATATATATATATATATATATATATATATATATATATATATATATATATATATATACCGCAGCTAATGAAACAATAACATTTTCTCGCTTGCTTTGATGGTCGATTTTATAATTTGAGGACATATATTGACAAAATTGCAAAAAAAAACAATCCTTAAAACGCATGTTAGAAAGAGAAAGAAGGTATGCTAGTCATTAAAGGAAAATTTGTTAAGTCAATTACTTATAGGCTTAACTAAACCTTTTCTACGCTTCGAATTTTATAGCTTCTGACTGTCTGAATGTATAAAGTAGTGTGCAAAATTACGTAAATATAGCGTTACCTTGAACGTAGACGTAGAGGGTTTCGTTTGAATAAATCATAACTATAAATGTAGACTTATATTTATTCAAAAGCAAATTTAAATACTTTTATTTATTTAAAAGCATATTTAAATAAGATGTTAAAATTAGGTTTAAGAGTATAAAGTGGAAATGCAATAATTAATCCAGATCTAAAGGTATTTAAAGTTGTTTTTCTCTATGTAAAGACTGTACTGGAGACCTACCTGAGAACAGTTTTGTCTTTTTAATTCATTCTCATCTAGTTGAGTAGACGAAAAAGAGAAAATATTGAGTATGCTACTTTTTTCTGTTTTTATGAAGAGCAAAGATAGATGCATCGACTTTAAATACTCCGCTTTTTTATCCGCTATGTGTCCCAGTTTAGAAACATTCAAAATGTCAAAAATACAAAAATTCGTTTGGCAGCACTCCGGTTAGATGGACCACGGTACCATGTCTAAACTTGACATGCGGTACATCCACTCGGTAACCATAGGGGTCCGTTATGATTGCCGTTTGTCTGTGATAAACTACGTTATATGTTTGGTACGATAATGACCCGAGAAGCCACGAGAAGCCGTTTAAAAATCTTAGCTGATCTACTGCCTTGCCAAAAGATCTTCAAAGAAGTACTACTCAGGTAAAAACTACGTCGTTTTTCTGGTAAAACGGGTACCTACACAGGAGGTGCTCCACTCTCTCAATCTCCTCTTTATCCTCACACAGGCGGAATTATTCGACCACTTCCTCATGCCATTTCCTAGTCATTTGTTTTACATCTGGCATCATTGTTATTTTTTTCCAGCAGGGATCCGGATCTATTCTTGTCTATAAGTAGTTTAAGTCACAGAGTCCAAGGTTTAACCATGGTATAGATCTTTGTTTCTAACAGCCCGTTAGTTTTTGCAGAGTAGTCAGAATCTACAGCATTCATAGACGAGTCAGGACGTGCAAGATTATCTGCAACCTCGTTTATTTTCCGGTTTGTTAAGGTGCTCTGTGAGATTTTGCAACTCTGAATTAGTTGAAATTCACCTTTTTTGTACTGAAAATAATCAGTTGGTCGGTGTTGTTTCAGTGAGCCCGCCTGGCTTGGTAACCGCTCTTTGACGGTTATATAGGAGTTTTTGCAGAGTAGTCAGAATCTAAAGCATTCATAGACGAGTCAGGACGTGCAAGATCATCTGCAACCTCGTTTATTTTCCTGTTTGTTAAGGTGCTCTGTGAGATTTTGCAACTCTGAATTAGTCGAAATTCACCTTTTTTGTACTGAAAATAATCAGTTGGTCGGTGTTGTTTCAGTGAGCCCGCCTGGCTTGGTAACCGCTCTTTGACGGTGCTAATTCAGAAAAGTACGCGCTGCTGCGACATGCTAGCTTTTAACAATGTTCAGACCGAAGCGACAATAATCGTAGCCGCAACTTAACTGATGATATCGGCTCACTTGGCTTGAATGCTGCCTGTAGTAGTAAGTACTTGTTGACCTTTATGGAATATCCCTAACTTCCCGATACCATGTCTTTTTACATTTATCGGGTCCATTCCGACAATTTTTTACATAAGCAAGTTTTTTTTTAGGAAATGTTACACTTAACTAAATTGAAAGTGAACTTTTCCAAAATATGTATCTTTAATCGAAAATAAAAAAATGTTTAATATCAGTAATGATTTCAAAAAAGCAAGTTAGTAGATACAATTGATTTTTATTTGTTTCAAATAGAATTAGTCAGACAGAAAAGTGTTGCATACATGCAACCACCTCGCCGCACAAACCTACCGAAATGTCCCTTTCATATGTCGAAATTCTTTGTTTATAGTTAGTTTACGTTGTTTAGTTTATATTATAGGCTTTCTCTTTATTACTTTTACATGTTACAATTGCGAAGTATACGAAAAGTGTGTTTCTTGCATGGTGTGTAACATCATCATATTATTTGAAAAGGTGGTGGTTATTTGAAGTGGTGGCTCTGAATAAATTACTACGCCAATTCCTAGAAGGACTTGTATCGGTATTATGCTTTGTTTATAGACACGTGACACATACACTTTCATTGTGATTGTCCTTTTTCTATGAAGAATTACACAACAATTTTTGCAAACAAACGACAATTGCATGAGGAAATATTAAAAATACAACCTACTGGCAGAGGTTGTAAAAAAAACTTTCCAGAGCATTGTGTTTTTACAATTTTTAAGTCATCAAACTTTCGAAAGGAATTGCAAATCGCTTTTAAATGTTGCATGCCGTTATATACTTTCAAAATTGTATAAGCGATTGTTGAAATATTGCCACTCCTATTCTGCTACCTCCCACCCAAAAGTGGCATTTCGTGCACACCCCTTATGGCACCTTACGAGTATATAGATATAACACTTTTTCCGATCCGATTAGAAACTTAAAAAATGTATTCGAAATCTTCTTCAAGATGTAGTTCTGAGTTAAAATAATATATTTGTCCAACACTACATATAAGATTAGTTCTAAATTGCCACACCCCTTCCGGCATCTTCGGTCATTTTTGGAATTCTTGTAATATCTCTTATGCTTGACAATGTGATCAAAAACCCCTAAAATATGAAACGCGCGTACACGAAAAAAGTGGCTGACACGCCCCAATCAAGCACTTTCCTTATAAATGAACATGCTAAAAATGTGTGAAAGAATATTTATTAATTACACTAGCAGACTATTATTGAAGCGCTTACCACGGCCATTCTGATACCTTATACACACATGACAATTTCAGTGCTTAGATTAAAACTCCTTAATTTTGCTTTAAATTAATGGTCCAAACAAATGATGTTTAATTGTAAATAAAACAAAAAGTTTTCAGAGAATTATCTTAATATTTTTTATTATGATTAAAGAGCTTATGACAACTACGTGTTGAACAAAATATCGGCCAAATGCTCGCCATATTTTTAATGACTAAGACATAATAAGGTTCAAAGTCGCAATGTGCCGAATTATCCCATTCTTTAGCTCTTGAATTGTTCTTGGCTTATTGACGTACGCGTAAAGATTGTTAAAGCCTTCAACAAAATTAATTTCGTGCACTTCGTGATTTTTTTGGTCAGCATAATCGACTAAATGTGTCCAGAGTCGTTTTGTTAACAAGAAGAATTTGGGCAAATGAGAATACACGAGTGATTGTTAAATAGCCGATGCATCCCCAAAGAGTGACTGTTTGGTGCGGTGTCAAAGGGTCGTACTTCTTCGAAAATGAGGTCGGCCAAGTAGTTGCCGTGAATGGTTTTCGCCATCGCCAGATTCTTGGACTTTTTTTGGTCACAAATTGAGCATATGGACTTGGACAATATGTGGTTCTAACAGGATGGCGTGTGCCACTTTTTAAGCAGCCAACGAAACAATGGCTCTTTTGAGCGAGAAATTCAATAGCTGTGTTATCTCAAGTCGTTAAGATGTTATTTGGCCGCGATTTCGACCATGTGATTTGGACTTCTTTCCCTAAAGAAATGGGTAGAGTACTAAAGCTGCAGTTGATGGCTTCTCTGAAGATATCCCAATCAGCCTTCTTTGATTAAGATACGGCGTTCACAGATTGAAGAGAATACGTATGGTCTGTTGATGGAGAGGTTTATGGGAAGGTTGTCTGATCCTAACGAGATGACGGGTTGCCAGGTGATGTCGTTGAACAGGCCAGGAGATGTTATAGTTACGTGTGGCAAGCTATGACAATCGCCCATAATCCGCATGGGGACGTCCTCATTCATAGAGCTACCAATTTGCTCTGCCAAAACTTTGTCCCTCTGATTGTTGTCTAGAAAAGAATGCCACAGTTCGTGTTTTGCCCTAAAGTCTTCTAGAACCAAGCGGTTATTGTCTTGTAGCAGATTTCTAATGTCTGGCATGTGGGGCACAGCTACCAACCGTTGGGATGTATTAGGAACGAAACAGCTCTATCTCGGCAGTCCCAGACTTGACTGCTACCCCTAGACATTCCTAGAGTCAAGTTCAGGCGAGATATGTCTGTACTGCACAGAATGGTGTAACAGGAAAGAGAGCCTTCCTCTTCTTGTGCGATCCTTACGTAGCAGCTTAGTTTCCTGGGATGAAAGTCCATCCGTCTGTGTGTCTGTTGAAAGCACGATAGCGGTCAAATAAAATGTGCAAGAAACCTGCAATTTTGCATAATGATGGCTTGTGGTCAAAGCCGTTTACGATTGTAAATAAGCAAAATCGGCCCAAGGGGGAAAACGTTTTCCCATAAGGGAATACTAAAGGGAACTAGAAAAAAGTTTAAAAGTATTGAAACGTATGTAAGATTCGGCCTGGCTTAATATGTGGATAACCCGGCTTTCTAGCCTTGCTGAAGGCACAATAATCCAAGGAGTGAGCCCATTTATTTGTGTTATTTGGTTTTGCTTAAGGCACGATCACAATGGTTTTCTATTCTACAATGGTTTTCTATTCTAACCTGCGAATATTTGAACATTCAATGAACTTATACGAGTAATAGGAATGTTGAACATTCACGGAAAGTTTAAGCTTATGTGGTGTTTGCCAAGAAATCCCCAGTAATGCTGGTATATACTTTCACACTTTGATGTTTTGTTCCGGCTACAGGAAGTTTAAACAACGCATACTTGAAAAAGTTTTAGTTTGCTCGTTTCTAAATTTTAAAAATGTTTAGGTTTCCAATACTCCCAATCCAACGTGTCTTAATACGATACTTTTGTTCAAATGTATGACGCACATGTTGAAATAATCATTCAATAAATAATTTTTTCTGCGAATCATTAGTGTGCGGTGCCTAATCTTACAGCATTCAGAAGTTTGTTAGGAAAAAAAATTGACTTGTTCCAAACTAGACGCAGATTTAGCGAGAAAATTGTTCGACAACTTCTATATAAGTAGATCTAGAAAATGACAGACATAATGACCCTCGTTTTGGTAAGAATTGATACCGTTCATTGTAAACTACCATTTTAGATTGTGTTATTGAAATATGGGTATGAAATATACACTGCTTTATAAGAAACTATTATAATTGTTTTAATATTTCCAATTTTATTGTATACTTGATCTTTTGCTTTTTAGGTGAAAATCCTGTTGATTACAAGGTTGAGGTAGTACTGAACGATTCGGCTGTATTGGTGCAAGATGAGGCTGTTTCTGTTAAAATATCGTTAACGTCGCCATTGCTGCGAGAAGCACCGGACGGTAGTAAAGCAACGGATGGTGAGAGTGAAATAACGGGAGATGCCGCCCCATTGCCGCGTGAACCCTGCCTCAAGGTATATATAATAATGTGATGATTAAGAATCTCGAATGCAAATACTTAAATTATGTATCTAAAATTTCGCACAGGCTTTAGCAGAACTGCGTCATGCTAAATGGTTCCAGGCACGTGCCACTGGCTTGCAGTCATGTGTAATGGTCATACGCATATTACGTGATCTCTGTCAACGTGTGCAATCTTGGCAAGCATTGCCACAATGGTCCATGGAATTGTTTGTGGAGAAAGTAATCTCGTCTGCCGGCTTCCCTATTTCTCCTGGTGACTGCTTGCGTCGCATTATGGAAGCTTTGGCCTCTGGCTTTCTAATTAATGGCCCCGGACTTTTGGATCCGTGCGAAAAAGAACCCCAAGATGCTCTACAAGATTTGTCCAAGCAACAGCGTGAAGATTTAACCGTTTCTGCGCAATTGTTCTTACGTTACATGGCATTCAGACAAATTTTCAAAGTTCTTGGTATGGATCAACTCCCGGCCCCAAAATTTCCTTCACGTCCATGGCGTTTAAATCGCAAGCGTCGTCGCTCTCAAGGCAAAGACAACGCAGATGCCGAAGGCAATAACAACGCAGAAGCCGAAGAATGCGCTTCCGACGAGAAAATTCCCAAAAAAGATGCTAACGAAGCTGCTGCTTAAGACCTTGGTATCACACAAAACCCAATAATACATGCAATTAATGTTTAACTTACTCGTATTACTATGCGTAAATAATACCATAGAGTTTTAATCAAAAAACAAAACCAGCAACTTTATTCGTCGTATTTTATAGTAGTAGAGTAAATTTCTATAATACGTTGTACTCTTTCCCTCTAATTATTATAACACACAATACTACTCTTTTTCAATCATTCGCATAACCAACAATGTGAACTTTGAAAAAAGATATTCAGCGATGAAAACTAGACATGATACTACATGCCATGAATACGAACGTGCATACAATGAATAATATGTGTTGATCCAAACATCATTCTTGGACTTGAATTCGGAGAAGAATTACAATTACAAAAAAACTGAATTAAATATATTCTTATTTTTCCCATTTCCAAATAGAAAATGTGTACGTGCAAAATATTTGCAGAATGAATTTCAATTATGCAAAGAAACACTTCTCAATATTTCTTTATATCTAAATATTAATATAATTAGTATTAAATAAACCTGTGTCGTTGTTTTATTTTCATTCCCTGACAATTTAACACTTGAGGCAGCTGGTTAGGTTTTGATCTGGCGAGATTATTTCATTTACTTAGTAGGGACATTAATACTGTTACACACGTTTTATGCTGAAAAATAAAAAGTACTGAATGTTTTTGGACCAAATATTTTTTAATATACAAATAAAAAGAATCTACTTATTCGAAATGTCCGCCTTTTGCCTTTACAAACGCCTTAAGTCGCACTGGTCAATCGTCAATAGCTGCACGAACCTCGTCCATTGGTGAATTGGCCACAGCCCGAACCAAAGCAGTCTTAAGAGATCCAATGTTGGGGTATCTTTTGTGACAAACCTTGTCCTCTAAAACCGTCCACAGTTTGTAATCCAATGGGTTCAAATCTGGACTGTCTGAGGGTCATTCTTCAGAGGCGCTGGCAAATTGTTTCGAAGCCAGGCCTGGGACGTTTAAGCCTTATGGGCCGGCGCAGAATTCCGCTGGAAAGTCCGTGGCTGGTTTTGGAACAGGGAATTGTTAAGAGGCTTCACAACATCTTCCAAAACGGTTTCTTGGTAAACTTTGGCCGATGTTTTGACTCCTTGTTCGCAGAAATGCAGGTCAGTGACCCCATCGTAAGAGACACCCCACCAAACCATGACTGAAGCTGGGTGATGGCCCTTTTCCACCCTTGTGATCAGTTCAGATGCTTCCTTAGATAAACGCGCATACACTATCATTTTGCTAGTTAAATTTTTCCTGAATGGTAAAAATTTTTTTCGTCGGTGAACAAAATTTTTCTGTGCAAGTTAGCGTGATTCTCCAAAAGACGTTTGCATTTTTCCATCCTATTTTTTTAAAGCTGCAGTCAATAAATGTCCGGTACATCGTTTGAAATTCCAGTCTTTTTTAATGATTCGGATATGGACTTTTGCGTGATATTCATCTCACGGCCCATGAGATGAATATTTCACGGCTTTGGTGACATGCGGTGTTCGAAAAGAGCGTGGGCGGCCCGACCGGTGGCGGTCTTTTACATCTCCAGTCTCCTCAAACAGTTTTATGCATCGGTAGACGAACATGCGGTAAACTCTAGTTGCCGGAGCGTTTTGAAAATATCGCTTTTTTCATTTCACACTTGAAAAACGTTATTACAGCGATACGGTTCTCATTATCTGACCACTCCATGATGAAAGTTAAAACAATTTTAAAATCCCATTAAAGACTAACGCTATTGAGGCTAGCTTTCAAAACCCATATGACATTAACGGGGTATGTTCAGTTCTACTATTGAAATGGGTGTGTTCAATGTTGTAACAGTATTTATGTCCCTACCAAGTACATACATCTATTGGTTGAGGGACCATCCATTCTATCGCGGAAGTGACGCTATGAAGCCAAAACTCATTGTATGCGATACTATTTTCTCATTGCAGAAGTGCCCCCCGGAGTTAACTTCCAGAAGTTACTTTTGCGTAACTACAAAGTGTCACTTCTTGGAAGTTACATTTGATTCTATTTTTATTTCGCGGTCACTGCGACTTCGGCAGAAGTGTATAACGTTGTTTAACATATCCATAACGGCTGGTGTTGTAAACAACATTCTTCCAATTGCCGTCTGGATGATTTATCGTCTGCAAGTGACTAAATCGTAACGCATATGACGATGGGAGGAAAGAAGAAAAAGAACAACAAGCAATTTGTTGTAGTATACGAAGACAACGAAGTTTTAAACGTTACTGGTTGAAATGTTCAGAATTCCTTTTTAAACTGAAATGATGTTTCAAATTTGTTTACACTACACGTTCTTTATTCGATTTGACAGTTGCTTTTGCTTCAGTATTCCAAAGAAATGAGTTTGTTTACATCACAATTACTCTTATATGTTCAATATATGTATATAACTGAATTTCACTTCTTTAATTTGGCTATGAGGTCTAAAGGTAAGTACCAAATTTATCAATCAGGGCTGTCATAGAAACCAATGTTGTCACTATTGGTTTTGAAAACGATAAGAAAAAATGATTTGGTGTCATGAAAACCAATGTTATCGGTTGTATCAGCAACAGCTGATTCGAACATTGGTTTTATTTACATTCGAAATGGACAAAATCAACTTGGTTTCATGACGCCAAATGAAACCAACATTGGTTTGCAAAAACGACAATTAGCAAACCCCACATGGTTACTATGACAGCTCTGAATATATCATAAATATATACGTTCAGCGCTGTCATAGAAACCAATGTTGTCACTATTGGTAAGACGAATTTTTCGGCCAAGGGCTGTCACCCCGGTACACTTATGTGCCGCTAAAACAATAACGAAACGAAGAAGAAAATAATATTGCTATTACTTGTATCGAAATTTAAAAACTTTCTGCGAAATTATGACCATTGCATATGGGCATTTCTCCAGTGTCGAATGCGACATTCGTACGCATTCAAAGTGAAAAAAAACATATGCCAAAACATTTTTGTATTTTGACAAAAGGGGAAGCTTATAGCTCTTGATTAGCACTATAATTGGTGCTAAAGTTGATTTTGGGGAATTGTTCGTTTTCAAGATAATTGCAAAAAACCACGAGGTTCGCACGCTTCAAAAAACAGAAGTCACTTTCAAAAAAAACTAATCAAACCTGGATTTCAGCGAAACCTGCAGGAATATTTTAATGCGACTAATTTTAAAATGTTATGCATTAATGTATCTTGATAATGTTTTTTTATTTTATTCAAAAATATGAGGTAGTTTATTTTTTATGTAATTTTAATCAGGTTCGCACGCGACAGGGTCGCATGCGACATTTTGTTCCATCATACTTTTTATGTTATTTTTTTACATATTATGTAATTGGAATCCAAAAGATCATTATAAATGATTTTAATTTATTCAACATATTTATTTTTAAAACAAAACTGATGATATTAATAAAACATTTTCAATATAGAAAAACAAACATAAGAAAATTCATTTGATATGTATGTATGTATATAAAGAAAGTACAGTATTACTAGTTTACTTTAATTGATATTAAAGTTTTTTTAATTGAATATGCAGTCCTAGCTGCTTCTACCTTTTGGCCATCGCAACCAGAACACAAACCAGAAAAGGTATTTCAGATTTTTTTTTTCAATATACACATTTTACACTTACGGTGTCGCACGCTACAAACTTTAAATAACCACACAAAGCAAAGCGCTTATTATTTCTCCTTCAAATTTTTTTATTTAATTTGTAGTAAAAATTTCTGTTTGTAACAAATTTTTGATGCAGATTGTTCAAATACATTCGACTCACTGATAAAAAATGTTCTTTTTCGGTGTCGCACGCTACATCGAAATATACGATAAAGCAAATCGAAAATTTACCGTAATTGGCAATCGCATCGTTTCTTTTGCATGTTTCTTATATTCCATAAATATAAACCGAGGATTAAAAGGGGAAATATCAATGCATAATGCATCTCATTAGGATCATTAATCAAAAAAAAAGCAATAGAAAGGTTAAAAACACAACTTTTGCACTTGTTCGACTTTGCATTCGATTATTTCAAAATGTGTTACGAATAAATGTAAAACTTGTTTAAATTAGTTAAATTTGATAGATTCCCTATAAAAATATGTTAAAACAGCTTACTTTTATCGACTTTGAATTTTTTAGCTACGGTTGTCATTTCAGGAGAAATGCCCATATGTAACATTTGCCATCAAACGAGTGATTAGAACTTTCGCACAATGGGAGAAAACGACTTATCAAGCGGAGATTTATTAATATTTACATATTTTGTGTTTGAAGCTTTACAAAACAAAATGGAAATTGTTGATGATTTATCTAATATTTTTGTCATCGAATAAAAACATGTTTTGGCTCTAAAATGAAATTTGAATTATTTGGAGCTAGATTGGCAATTTCTCCCAAAGTGATTCGTCTAGAAACTTTAACCCTTTCGCGGACACGTCGGCATAAGCCGACACTACGAATGGTTTAAATTGGACACGTCGGTAAATGCCGACATAGAAAAAATATCGTATATAAACACGTCGGACATAGACGACGTCAACTGCATTGGTTTTATATGTAGTAGCATATTGTGTGCCACTGCAGAAGCAATCAGATTTAAGTAAGTGCCCCAATTCGATTTTCTTTGATTTTGTTTGTTTAACTATAACGGAAATTTTCGTGAGTGGGAGAAAAACATCACGTCGGCTATAGCCGACGTAGTTGTATGTATTTTTGCACAGTTGCAAAAAAAGTGTCATTGCGTGAGGACGTAATATTTTTGGTAAGTTTTATTTATTTTTACTTTCTTTTTCCCTTTGTTATTTTTGCTTTGACTTATAGAAATGGATCACGAAAAGCGACAAGAACATTTACAACAATTGTTTGATGCGTGCTGTACCGACGATTCGTCAGAAGAGGACCCGTATCAAACTGACGGCGATGACGATTCGAGCTACACCATGGAAAATTTATCATCAAGTGAAGACGACGTTGATAGTGATGGGGAAAGTGTATGCATTGACAGCGATGGAGAAGCCAATGAAAATATTGACTCCGAAACGGACGATGTAGAAGCGGATGAAAATGACAAGGATTGGCATGAAACGGTTAGCGAGATACCAAATTTTAATTTCGATTCTACTTCGTCTGGTATAAAAATCGAAATAAGTGATACATTGTTTCCAATTGATGTCTTCAATCAAATTTTTAATAACAACATCATGGACCTACTTATTCGCTGTACGAATGAATACGGACTTCAATTAAGTAACCAGCAGAGAGGTAGCAGATTCAAAAGGATGATGAAATTTTCACCCGTTCATCGTCCTGAAATGTTAAAATTTTTAGGATTGTGTCTACTTCAAGGGCAAATTAAAGTTCCAAAGATTCGTCAGTTATTTTCGAAATCGGCACTATACTATCACCCGGCATTCTCTGCGACAATGTCCGGCAGAAGGTTCAAACAAATCTTGAGATGTCCTACTGCTAATCATGTGCGAGGCGAGTCACATATGGCAAAAATATCTAATTTCGTAAAATTGATAAATCAGAGTTTTCAAGCTGCTTTCTGACCCTCTGAGCAAATTGTGCTAGATGAATCGTTGTTACTCCATAAAGGTAGACTCGTTTTCCGTCAATACATTATACATTATAAAATTCTTTGGACTATGCGACTCATCCAGCTATGTTTTAAATATTGAAATTTATAAAGGTAAACAACCAGATCCAGCGAAAGGTTCAAAAATCGACGCAATTGTTAATCGACTTGTTACTCCATACTTTGGGAAGGGTCATCACCTATTTTTGGATAACTATTATAATAGTATAAATTTATCTAATGATTTATTGCTGCTCAAAACTCACACTACTGCAACGTTAAGAAGTAATCGAAAAGGTAATCCAATTGAAGTGACAAAAAAGAAATTAAAAATAGGTCAGTATATTTGGAAAAGACAAGGAAAGGTGTATGTATCAAAATGGTACGACAAAAGAGATGTCCTATGTATTACCACCGGCTACAGTCCACAGATGGTTATAACAAAGAACCGATTTGGGGTAGAAAAGTCAAAACCACTTAAAATTGTGAGATATAATGAATTTATGGGTGGAGTAGATCGCACTGATCAAATGACTTCTTATTATTCAAGTCCTCGTAAGACGATTCGGTGGTATAAAAAGGTTATATTCCGCATGCTAGATTTGGCAGTACACAATTCATTTTTGTTGTACAAAAAAAGATTTCCGGCAAAATCAAAAATGGATTTTTTAACTTTTAGAGAAGAATTGATATATGCTATGATAGATTTGCCGAAATCAAAATTTCATCCAGAAAAACCTAGTCGCAAACGTAAATTGACAGTTCCAATTCAAATTGATCATTTTTTGGAGAACATACCCCGTAAGGGTACAAAAAAACAATATATTCGATGTCGTCAATGTTCTAAGAATGGCGTTCGTAAGGAAACCAGTTTTCGATGTGCTGGCTGGGAAGTTAAACCTGGACTATGTGTTGGAAATTGTTTTACTTATTGGCACCAACAACAATCGTCAAATCTAGAATAAGTTTTTTAGGTTTCCTTTTTTTCTATTCTTATATATTAGTTTTTAGATTATAAGTATTTGAAGATAAATAACCTGCTTTGATTTTATATATGTACACAAAAACCAAATGAATTGACTGTGAAATCGAATTTTTTTTAATTTCTTAAAATAAATGAACATTTATACTATGAAACTGAATATTCTTACATATTATTTGTTGTATTTTAGACTAACTACACAAAAAGAAAAATATACTTTTATTGTCAGATAATGACGACGTGTCCCACGATAATATCATATTGCATGAAATAGGACATGTCGGCTCTGTCCGACGTCGAGCATATCCGACGTGTCCCTATAACAAATCAAAATCCCTAAATTGGACACGTCGGTGTATGTCGACATATTATAATTTTTTTGTTTTTAGTAAAAATTTAATATTCAATAAACCACAAACCCAAAACTGAAATCCGATTTCAATTATCTGTTTTAGAAGTCAAATAAATGCAAGTGTCATTCTGCTAACATTTTCAAAATTTCGTGTGTCCGCGAAAGGGTTAAGGTTCCGAGTTCGAAACCCAGGAGAATCAAAAATATTTTATTAAAAATATTACGTTTATCATATTTTTGAGGTTTAAGTAGAATTCCGTAAATGTTTCCCATATGCTGTCAAGTGAAAAACACTGCACAAACTAGGAATTCCATGTTTTGATATAATTCTACGGTATCTTTCGATTATAAAAACAGCATCTCTAGAAGCCACATATTACATTAAACTAATCAAATGAGGCATAGAAACCTGGCACGTTCTTCAAATCGAGGTTTTCTATTTTGGTGTTGGAGTAACGCCCGTTTTGGCTTTTTCGATGTCTTCTTTGAGAAAAAGATGAGATTTAAACGTCAAATGAACGAAACATGCTTCCATTTTTCGGTAGTGCAATTTATCTTCAAATGTGCAAAATTGTATTCAGCAGAACTGTATACAAATCGCCTTGACTACATTTTATTATTTGCTTATATTTATAAAAGTTATTTCAGTTTTTTCTTTCGTTTAAACAAAATAATCATTTCTCTGATTTATAATCAAGGAATGTAAAACTGGAACATATCGGTTCATGTTTTCATAATGCCTCAAACAAATTACTTGCCGCTTTGAGGGCTTGCCGATCTAGAAGACACATCGTTTATCTCACATTGTTCAAAAAAAGCATTTTGCGTAAAAGAAATGTAACCAACTCTGGTTATAACTGGACCTTATTAGTTAATCTTTTCACATAACCCCATACAATGGTTCCCGAACTTGGACCTTGCACATGCAGTCCTTTCCTGCTTGCTTAGCTTTACAGTAGTGGCGTTTTAGTCCTGACTCCTGTTTCTTTAAGCTCTATAGTAATCCAGGCTTATTAATTTTCCTTTATTTCTAGTACTAGAATTTTTTCCTTTGACACCAACAAAATTAGCACTTTTTGTTAAAAACTGTCTTTACTATTTCGGTTTTGCTATCCAGTAGGGTGGGCTGCTTTGATAGCTTTTTGCATGAGGAAAATAAGTTCGACTACGACATATTAAATTTAGAGGCTCCCAAATTTCAAATTTTCGACTTTTTTCAATTTTTATTTCTAAGGTTTTTAGTAGGAAATAAAAAAAAATTAAATATTACCTTTCCAAGGTGGATAGTATCCAGTCTTACTTATCGCGGATTAACCAAAAACACCACTATTGTTTCTCTTTGTATACTTGGCAAGGATCATCAAATTGAAAATATTGTCTGGAATTTCAAAAAAGTGGCTTTAAAGTAAGTTGAATTCAGTACTGAAAACGCTTATTTCCTAACACTTTTCGATACTTGGCATTTTTTCATTGAAATCTTAAAAAACAATTCTAAAAAAATAAATATAATGGAATTGCAAAAAAAAATTATGAATGTTTTTTATTTCAACGTTAGATTAACAAAATTTTTAGATGAATCCAAAAAGCTAATGAATTTCTACAACTGAGAACCAGTTCCATTCTAACAGAATGCAAAGTATAACGGGGCCCTAATGCATTTTTCTATTCTCTACCATAAAGCCTAGTAATCACCTGAAACAAAATTTTCGATCCCAAGAAATACATGTAACAAAGCAAACGAAATTAACCATTGTTAAATTCCGTTCAGCAATTTTCGTTTGGTTGTACTCAGCTAAAGGAGACGGAATTTGCAACTGTTACAGGAATGTTTACAAGAGCAGTGTAGACCTTTTCACCATCTGCAAACGAAAATTAATGTTCTGATAATAGTTTGGTCAAGGAATTTTTGACATTTGCGCAAAAAATTAACAAATGTTGTAAAGTAATTTTTGTAGGTAGTTAAATGATTATGATTAAAATAATTTATTTGAAAATGAACAACTGCTGCTCCTTCAACAGTGCTCTACACTAAAATTGTATGCTGATTGCAAAATTCCTAAAATTTCGTTTTAGGTGAACACTAGGCTTAATCAGACTATATTAAGACACTTTTCCCAAATTCTCCAAAAAATTTAATTTTATAATCCGTCCTATTGTATACACCGGAGAACTGCATTCGGAGGCATTTTTCTGCAATGCGGCACCCATTAAAAAGGCTATGCAAGTACGCACCGCCACCACAAGTTAAAAGATAAACGAATCCACTTATGACGGTACGAGGATAATGAGTTCCGGCAATGGAACAATTCAGTTTCAGTTTGGTTTATTGATTCCTATAAGCTAACAAACAATATATCTTACGACTAACTATAACTCTCTTATTATCTAACATATATACTTATGTATCTAGATTTATCTAAATAATACAGGTGGAGGATGCTGCAGCTTGCTGCAGCATATCATTAGTACAAAAATCTAAATAATACAAGTTTGTCCCGAAAAAGGAATCTCAAAAAAGGGACTTTTTAACATTCTTCCTTAAATATAACACTTAAACTATCACTTATCACTAATACATATTTACACTTAAAACTAACACATATTTACACTTAAAACTAGTACATTTATTTACACTATGTACAATGCTAAGTATGACTACTACTGTGCGGTGTTGTACACCAAGTTGTCAATCTCTATCTGTCCGTATCTCCTGTGGTAGAAAAGAAGCCTATCGTCCCTAAAGAGAAGACCCTCTCTATCCAATGTCCGAAGACAAGCTGGAGACCTATATACAATTGTCGTAAGTCGTCGTAGGCTAATTTCCTGCTGTAGACAATCCCTAACTAATCTATTCTCCAGAAAGGTCCCCCTATCCAGAAAACTAAGTGCCACCCTTATGAGAAAAACATCTATTCTCTCAATATCTACTGCGTCATATATTGATCTACAGGATGGCCGTCTGTAGATCCCGTTCTCGTCCCGAGTAGGACGCAAGCCGAGGCAAGATGCCAAGACCCTCCTTTCCCATCTCCTAAGCCTTTCCATCTGATGGGATGAAATCCCGTACCAGACTGGAAAGGCATAGGAGATTAGTGGTCTTATGATCTGCATGTAAATAAGCAGCCTCACCTCGACCGACAATCCATCTCTACGTCGTAGAACAGAAGAGTATGCCCAAAATATTCTCTTCATCCTAGCAAGCATGTGGTCTATATGCCTAATGAACTCGAAGTTACTACTAAAGATAACTCCAAGGTACCTAATCCTGTCCGATGTACGTATCGTGATGTCACCTACCCTAAGGTCAGGCTCATACTGCCTGGCATTCCCGTACAAAAGTGTCCGTTTGCCCTTAAAAATAATGCCCTCGCATTTGTCAATGTTGAGTCGCATTTTCCACTTGCCAAAATATACGGACAACTGATCAAGATAACCATTTACCCTATCGTTAACAGTTGCCGCAACTGGTCCGGATGATGCGATGAGAATATCATCAGCATACATCAATAGTAAACCACCCGTAGGTGGTTGTGGAATATCGCTGGTAAATATGCTGTAGAGCACAGGGCCCAAAAGAGAACCCTGAGGCACTCCAGCATATACGACTCTGCTGTCCGAAAAGATAAACGAATCCACTTATGACGGTACGAGGATAATGAGTTCCGGCAATGGAACAATGCGTTGTCATTTGATACCTTGTCTTATTCAACTTTCATAACAACCGAATAATAAATAAATGTTAAACTCAACATCGCTAATCAGATTTGTATTGGGCTAAAACAGGGATGGTAACTTTCTGTTAGACAGTAGCATGGTTCAATTATAATTTTGTTTGTTTACATTCTTATTGGCAGTTCTGTGAATTACGAGAAGATTTTAATTGCGTGGATACTCGAAATTATAGTTGAAAGTAAAGATAACAACTTAGACAAAAAAATTGAAAAGCTATTGCGTTTTTTCTGTATTGTAGCAAACGTGACGACTATATAAATAATCCCTTTTTGCATACCAAAGGATTAAGGGGTACGGAGAACGCGGTGTCAGGTTTGTAGACCAAATAGTGCGTGTTTTGTAAATAAGTTTTGGCCGAAATGTAGCACCCCTGCTGTACGCCGCAAGTTTGTGGAAAACGTTCGTGAGACTGGCATGCTAGTGGACAACACTCATAGCTAGTGCTGCCGATGGACAATTTTTTTCCGACAAAAATATTACAAAAAAAAGTAGTAAAATTAATTTTTTGTAGCCATTTTAGTACTTAACTATCAAGCATACATTTTAACTATTAAAAAGGCGTCAACAAATTATTTTTCTAAAATACTTTTTCCAGAATCGAGACACGGAGAAAACAGGCACTTTCTGTTAACAAATGACTTAACTGTTGCGGTTTTACTATTTATTTTATTTTTTGTTAATTGACTTCATTGTAATATATTTAGTCTAATTAGGAAGTCTTAACATTTAACAATAAGAAAATTAGAAAATATATATATTTTTCCGACCACATTTGGTCGAAACCGACCAAAACGGCATCACTGCTCATGGCCATCGTTGTCGTACTGTGCGCGCAGAGAATGTGATTGCAGTAGGCGAGAGTGTGCATGCAGCTCAATTCAAGTACATCGACTCGTCGCTGATCTCAGCAACTCAACATTTCACGCACTAGCCTAAGGAGAATTCTGCACAAAGATCTCAGATAAGTAGCTAACAAGGTCCAATTGACTCAGCAATTAAAGAAGCACGACCATCCGCTTCGTTATCGCTTCGCAGTGTAGGCCTCAGATCAATTAGAATTAGACAACGATTTAAGGCAAAAAATCGGCTGAAGTGCAGTTTATGTGGTCTTCAGAATGGCTCGAGTATTTTAGGGAAAATAATGAATAAGGGCTCTCTGGCCCAGGAGACCTTAGAGTCTTGAAAATGATACCTCCCACTTTCATTAAAGTTTGGGTACTCAAACGAAAGGACATTGCTTAAGGATACCAAAAATGTTTAAGAATTACAAGCAAGGGAAATGGGGCCTCCTTTCTGAATTTAAAGAAAATTAAAAACTATTTTAAAAAACATTTTTTTTCTACATTTAAAGAATTTGACCAAAAATTTTGTGACAGTGATCAATATCGGAAGACTTTTAAGTACCGTGTTTCTAGTTCATAGCTAAAAGGCTTTAAGCCTGGCCGAAGGCCGTCCACACAAGCGTAAGTTTAAATCAGAAAATAAATTGAAAGTTCCCCTGCACCCAAAAACCCTTATTAATTATTAATATATGCATGGCATATATTTTTTTCGTGTCAGGCCCTATAAACGGCAATTTTGCCGAAAAATCATCTTATTGACAGGCTACTGCGAAATTAGCGGAGGCAGCCAATTGAACGAAGTTGTATACCATAATTAATGGGAACGTTTGATCTTACTAATAAAGCCTTAGTGGAAAATAACTAAATTTTGTAAATTTTATTTTATTTCTAAATAATTTCCACGACAATCGAAATTCGCAGGGTTGGATCTAATTATTTGTTTTTGAGCAAATGCCTTTATCTTCTATAATTGTACCATGGACTTGATAGCATTTTATAGAAATGTGTTCTTAAAGATTTTAATAAAGGATAACTCTTGTGATTGATATCTCAACGCGGCGGAAGTCTCAACACGATGAAAACGTTTACTATTCTAGGAAAAGTACTAGTAGTAACAAGTAAGTGATAGATCACAAATAACGAAAATAAAAACTCTAATAACTGCAAAAGATGTTCTGATTACTCCAACTATACCGATGGCGACAGTAGCATCAATAGATCTGGTAAAAAAAATGTTAAATTTTTTATGTTTTTTTGATACAATTGAAACATTAAGCCATAAATGTAAGAAAGTAAGAGCAGTATTAATATTCGTTTGCCAGCTCATCCCTTCGTTTTTATAAGTAAAGCATAAAAGTACACCTTAAGGGTGGCTCTAAGTTCGTTCAAGAAGATTTTTTTTGGTTTTGTTGTAAATGGCTGAGAACAATTTCTCATATGTCAAGTTTTATTCAAATAGTCCTGTGAACTGTCATTTATAACTTTGGTTAAAATTAAGTCGGATAGTTTTTCTACATTTGCCAGAGTATATCGAGTATTCTTCTTTCAAAATCACGAGGTGATGTTAATTTGTAAAATTTTATAATATATTAACGATAACTGTACTATACGTAAAACAAACTGACTCCGATACCAGAAATCGCAAGCGACCACACACAGCGATATCCAGAAGCGAAGTGAAGGAAAATTTTAGTAAGAATCATGTTTTCCTTGCATAAACTGATATTACTAAATTAGTAATGTCGACTACTTTTTTGCGTTTTTGACTCTAATTTTCTTGAGATCATTGAAAGAAAATTTAATTCATATATTTCAAAAATGAACTGTTTGTAGTTAAATTTATTTTACAATTACTTTTTGTCACCCTTTTTTTTTTTGAAAAATGCTCCATGTAGAACAATTGTTATGTACATATACTATTTATTAAGCATGAAATAGGCGATACTGCCATGATGAAGCAATTTTTTAAAATTTTAACGACGTTGAACACATTACAGCTTTTTCAGCAGCGAGTTCGCATAACTTTAAATATTTGGAATTTGACACATTGCTACAGGAAACGTCGAACGAAGTGTCAGCCTTTAGATTAACAATAAGACACAAATCAGAACATTAATTGTCGTTTGCAGATGGTGAAAAAAAGTCTACACTGGTCTTATTCTCATCCCTGTAACAGTTGCAAATTCCGCCACCTTTTCGTTTTAGCTGAGTACCACCAAACGAAAATAGCTAAACGAAAATAGCTAAAAACCAATGGTAAATTTCGTTTGCTTTATGTATTTCTTATTGGAGCGAGTACCACCGTTTGAGTACCACCAAACGAAAATAGCTAAACGGACTTTACCAATGATAAATTTCGTTTGCTTTGCTTTATGTACTTCTTATGGGTGCGAGAATTTCATTTAAGGTGAATACTAGACTTAAAGCAAAACAATTTGGTTTATTAGCTTGAGATATTTTTGAAGCAAAATTACCTACACTACATTGTACTCTATACTCACCTTGTGGTGTGAACAAGATATTGACTTTTACGCGTTTTGCTATGTCTGGAAATCTCCCCATCGGGATTCTTTATGGAACGTGATGGCAACATTACTTCTATTAGTGACATTTGCGATGTCAGAATTTTTGTTCTTGTTGTTACTGATTTCATTCTTGATTCTTGTGTGCGTGTGTAGTTTTCAATTCGAAATAAAATAAATAAATCTTTGCAAAGTATAAATATACTAAATTAACAATTAATTAATTAAATATTGATTATACATCCATTTGTATTTCAATAAAAGCGCACAGTTTACAATATCTAATCTTCGTCTGTCTCCTTATTTCCCCTCTTCCTCCACCCTGACTTTCTCTTCGTTTGGAAAAATTCTTAATTTTTTAGAGCCGGAAAAATTGCAATTCTAAATTTTCTAGATCTGGAAAAATTCCAGTAACTAAGATTTTTTCCGTTGTTTGTAAAACAACTAGAGGCATATTGAATTCCCTTGTATTAAAATCCGAAAGTAAAGGAAACTATTGTTAAACTGTTAAGCCGAAACTCAAAAAAACCGTGTAAATCTGTGAAATGTGAAGTCAAATTGCGAAAATACGCCAAGCAAATAAATATTTCCTTAATTGATGTTTGGGGTTTTGTCTATATTCCCATCTTCCATTTTCGTGTATTCATATATTGCGACGACGTTTTGTCGTTGTTGTTGGTAGAGGTCGCGGCTACTAAGAAGCCGCAACGAAAACAAACTGGAGGTGGAACAGTCTGCACGCAAACTATCAAATATCACAAACCTGTCCATTGCTGATGAAGAATTCCTCTACAATGTTAACTGTGACATCGATCACTTCCTAAAGCAGCGGCATAATAACGGGTAAGTAAGACAACATGTGAATGGGTTACTTTGTAATATCGCATGCTATAGAAATTAAGAGATTCCACATTAATCCCGTTACATACGCACACACACACAATCTAATATCACAACGCAACGATAAACTGAATTCGACCGCCCCACCCCGCTTTGGTGGACTCCATTTGCCAGCAAGAGTCTCAACAGTGCGAACTTACTTTTGCTGTCTTTAGACATGCTGTCTAGTTGGAACTGTGGTACACATTCCAACGTATCGTTTAGTGTCCCCTACACTAAACGAATGTCTAGAATTAAAAAAATGCTGTATTGAAGCGGAATAACTCAAGTGGAGGATATCAGCAACGAATCTAACAAGAATTGTGAATTTAATAAGAAAAGGCACGACTGTTTAAAAATTCAAATTAAAATTGTTTAAGCCTAGTATTCACCTAAAAGGAAATTCTCGCTCCCATAAGAAATGCATGAAGCAAAGCAAACGAAATTTACCATTTTCGTTTGGAGGTACTCAGCTGAAACGAAAAGGTGGCGGAATTTACAACTGTTACTGGGATGATTATAAGAGCAGTGTAGACTTTTTTCACCATCTGCAAACGAAAATTAATGTTCTGATAATTGTTTGTTCAAGGAATTTTTGAAATTTACAGAAAAAAATACATTTCATATTTTTTATCCGAGCAAAGCCAATTCCTTTCTAAATGGTAGGTTAATTCCCACACCTTCTTCGCATTTTTATTTTTTATTCTAAAAGATGTCTTATTTTAGATGTTCCTAAAAACGTTAAAAACATCATATTTGTGTTCCTTTCTTATAGAATCTTAAAATGTATTCAATTGCATACAATTAAATGGAAAAATGCATTGGAAAGTCATTCAGAAAATATTAAAAAATTTATGTTAAATGGACGCAAAATAACGTCCGCAACGTAAAACAAGCTTTTTTAAATTTAGCGGCTGATTTTTTTGTTTTTTTTCTTTAATCGCTGAAAATAAAAAGGATGAGTTTATAAAGCACTTTACAGAAAAATATGAATTAACATGTAACATCTGCAACAGCAAAATTTATTTTTAAATTATATTTATTGAAAACAACAAGTGTTGTTGTTGTTGTAACAACAATATATTTATTTTGAGGTCTTGTTCGTCTATGGGGGATCTGCTTCGATATCCAGGTGAAGGAAACGCGCCATTTGAACTGGATGCGTCCACAGAGACCTGGGGGTCAGCTGAGTGGGCTTGGCCGGACAATTGAAGAGGTGCAGTACATCATGTGGTCCCTGATGGCAGGCGGGACAGATGTCCGGAACGTTAGCATCAATTCGTGCCCAGTAAGAATTGAGGCGGCTGCACCATCCGGATCTCAGCTGCGCCAGAACCACGCGCGTCTGCCGAGGTAGTACCTTCTCCTCAGGTGAAATCTCCGGGGGATGTTCCCCTAGCACTGCATTCACACGGTAGCTGGATACTGCTGCTGCGACATCATCGGCGTGAATGTTGTTCAAACCTGCCTGATAGTTTCGATGATCTAAAGGTTCTCTCTTATACCGCTGGACCTCTCTCTCTAGATCATGAAGATCGTTCCTGATCTGCCTGGGTGGAGGCATCCTGTTCAAGAGATGGTGGTTAGGATGACTGCTGCGAAAACACCCTAGCAGGTATTGCTTAGACAACAGGAAATTGTGTCTGCGCACGGTAAGGACCTTCGTCTCCTCATGTAGATGGTCCTCAGAGGACATAAGAAGACACCCTGTTGATGTTCTAAGGGCGGCATTCTGGCATGTCTGAATTTTCTTCCACTGCGTCGTACTCACGTTCGCCGACCATACAGGTGCTGCGTAGTTTGCTACAGACCGACCTATCGCTTTGTAAGAGGTCAACAAGGTTTCTTTGTCGGCTCCCCAAGTACTGCCGGCAAGTGACTTGAGGACCTTGTTCCTACTTTTGAGTTTATCGCAGATAGCTGTAGCATGTGCAGAGGATCTAAAAAGGCTGTCCAATGTGACCCCAAGGATTTTGGGGTAGTTGGTGGTCGGGATGTTGACGTCATCGACTTTCACATTGAGTGACAACCGCACCTCTGCGGTCCAAGCAGTAAACAGTGTGGCTGATGATTTGGAGGCGGATATTTTCATATTCCTCGCAGTGAAGAAACGTGCTAAGTCAGTGAGGTAATAGTTGATTTTCTCGCAAATGTCATCCACTTTAGGTCCTGACGCCAGAATTGTGCAATCGTCAGCGTACGACACAATTTCAACGCCGTCTGGTGGTGCAGGAATTTTAGAGAGGTAGAGGTTAAACAGAGCCGGGGATAAAACTCCACCCTGGGGAACTCCTTGTTTAACTCTACGGGGCTTCGACTTTCTGTCTCTAAATTCTACATATGACTGGCGCCCACACATATAGTTTACGACCCAACGTTTCAAACTGGGCGGAAGGGACGTTTCTTCAATGTCCTCGAACAGAGTGGCATGATTGACCGTGTCGAAGGCTTTTGTGAGGTCAAGAGCCACGAGGACCGTCCTGTCGTTAGGCTTGTTCTGGTTAAGGCCGCGACTTATACGTGTGGTGATGGCGTGTAAAGCAGTTGTTGTGCTGTGCTGCTTGCGGAATCCATGCTGATGATCAGCACTAAGAAAGTGTTCGATCAGGCTGGGGAGGAGCAGTGCTTCAAGCGTCTTTGCTACTGGAGAAAGCAAGGAGATCGGCCTGTACGAATCTCCCTTACTTGCGTCTTTGCCTGGCTTCAGTAGCGGGACCACTCTGCCCATTTTCCAGGCATCGGGAACTTCGTGAGTGGCTAGCGACAGATTGAGCACTTTGGTCATGTACTCTACTCCCGGGGTATCCAAGTGCTTTAACATCAGCATTGAGATTCCGTCCGGACCCAGCGCCTTTGATGACTTTGCGCTGCGGATGACATGGGCAACTTCGCCAACGGTAAATTGTGGTGGTGCCTCTTCGACTCGGAGAGCGCGGATACGACGCAATACTCTCCTTTTCGCCTTATCACTCACTGGGTGCTCAATAAAAAGCCGGTTAAAATAACACGCGCACCGCTTCGGATCTGTCACTGTTCTATCACCGAACGTGACAGCTGTCCGATCATCCTTCCTTACAGGGTTAGAGAGTGATTTGACCGTTGTCCACAACTTACCAATTCCGGAACTCAAGTTGCACTGCTTTAAGTGGTCTAGCCATTTGTTCCGCTTATATTCGTTGACCAACCTACTGATCTCGGAGTTGAGATCCCTAATTCTAGGGTCAGTAGGGTTGGAGCGACGAATGTCATCACGCTCGTCTGCGAGTCCCGCTGCCTCTGCTGGGAAGTTTGGTCGTACTTCGGGTATTCGACCAGCAGGGATATGGCGAGCGGCTGCTGCGTTGATGATGGCCCGGAACTTTTTCTCGGCTACCCGAACGTCCGACGGAATAGCTAGATTATTAAAGCTGCGGTTGGTGGCTTCTCTGAAGGCCTCCCAATCAGCCTTTTTTTGATTGAGAAACGTACGGCGTTCAGAGGTTATGAAATCGGGTGGTCTATTAATGGAGAGAATTATGGGAAGGTGGTCCGATCCTAGTGAGATGACGGGTTGCCAGGTGACGTCGTTGATCAGGCCAGGCGATGCCAAAGTGATGTCCGGCGAGCTATGGCAATCGCCCATAATCCGCGTGGGGGCGTCCTCATTCACTGTGCAGAACGTAGAGCTATCAATTTGCTCTGCCAAAGCTATGCCCCTCTGGTCGTTGTCTAGGAGAGAATGCCACAGTTCGTGGTGAGCATTAAAGTCTCCTAGGACCAAGCGGTTATTGCCTTGTAGCAAATTGCTAATGTCTGGCAGATAACGCGGGGCACAGCTACCAACCGGCGGGATGTATACGTTGTACAGCTCTATTTCGGCAGTTCCAGACTTGACTGCTACCCCCATACATTCCATGTATGGGTCTCTAGAGTCAAGCTCAGGCGAAATATGTCTGTACTGCACAGAATGGTGTAACAGGAAAGCAAGTCCCCCACCTCCACTTCTGGTGCGATCCTTACGTAGCACGTTGTATCCGTCACAACTGTGCAGGCTGCAGGTGGCATTCAGCTTAGTTTCTTGGATCGCGGCGACCATGATGTTTCTCCGATTCATAAATTCTATGACCTCACTGATTTTGTTGCGTAGGCCATTACAATTAAATTGCAAGATTGATGCACTGTCAGGAGTGGCAACAGCAATCTGTGGTGTAAGATGCTGTTGCGAGGGCGACTGCGGGGGAGTCTCGTAGTTAGATGATGATGATGACGACGACGACGAAAATGCAGACGACGATGATAACACCAAATCCAGAGACCCACTGCTAACTTCGTTGATACAGCATGAGGCAACAAAGTCTGCTTCGCTATACTCCCTGATGTGGTTCAGACCTGAACAGCTCCTGAAGTGCACCCACTCCATGCAACGATTACACCTTACAGACGTAGCACGATGGTGTATTCGGTTCTGACAAACCGAGCAGATCCAAGGTCCGGGGTTTTGTTCGATCCCGGCTCGGACCAGTAGAATTCGGAGCAGGCATTCCGGGAAGTGCTGCTCCCACGATGAAAAAATGGACGAACAAAAAACATATATTGTTGAGGTGACTGCCCCTGGCCGAAGAGTTCCGGGTCAATCCGGTACATAGAACCGGCAGTCGCGGAATTGAAAACAACAAGTGTGAACTCATTTGCAGTGCTTTTAGAACGGGAACGAGTTTTAGAGTTTCGGGCATAGACAACTCTTCGTTGCCTTGATATTATGAGCATTTCATCAACATCAAATTCTAGCAACTGACTTATATTGAGGGTAGGCAGCCGATTTTGTGATTGTACCATATTTATCGGCCTAGTATCAGTTCAAAATTCACCCTTAAGCGACGTCGAGTAACTTATCTAACATCAATATCCATAACCACTAATTTCTATTGCCTTAAGCATACCGATTTTAATAAAAAATATTGAAGAATCGTTTATGTATACAAAGATATAATAAACATATTACAGAATGCAGTGAAATGTATGCACTAGGTCAAAAGAGGTGTGGGTAACTCTACGCTCTGATAGAGTACTTTGTGTGGGAGGTACAAGAAAGGGCGTGGTTATAAATCGATTTTATGCGCATACTAAAAATTGCGCGTACTTAGATATGATAAAAATATTTCGGTGTTTACAATTCAAGCGAATTCCATGCATAAGGCGACAAATTCTGTTGGTTTTAATCTGCACTGGGCAGTCATTTGTGTAGGGGGAATACCAAAGGGGTGTGGCCAAAACTCCAATTTTTTGTTACCTAGTTTACCCATAACTGAATTGTTAAAAAAGGCATGTTAAATAAAGGCATAAATAAGTAGTAAGAAATAGTGAAAGTCAGCAACAGACGAATTAAAAATTTTTGGACGAACCAAGAAATTTGTTAACCTCAGAAAAATGTTAATATCCTTACAAGAAAATGTTCCCTTTGTATGTATTTCGATTTTTTTGGTAAGAACAGGAAATTTCATTGACAAACCAGAGTATATGGAGAAATATTTTATGGACAGGTGAGACTAAAATAGTACAAATCGATAGTGGCAATAATAAGCAGTATGTACGACTTTCTAATCTAGAATTTAAAGGCAGATACACATGCAAAACGCTCTAGCATGGAGTATTAAAACAAATGATTTGGAGGATGTTTTCGACATAATCGAATCGATGTAAAGTTATCATATGCGAAAGAGGATATGCCCTTACGATGATTTTTTCAACAAGACAACGATCCGAAACATACATCAAAGAAGTCAAAGAAGTGGTTTAGTGCTCACAATGTTAGGACTTTGGAATGACCCACTCAATCAACAGACCTTTATCGGATTGAACATCTCTGAAAGTATGTAAAACCTGGTGTAAGGCTTTGTAAATGGCAAAATACTTGATGAGGACTTGCCATTACAAGTGCGGTACAATTTCAATTCTATGAATTATGGAAACACTCTTCCATTGCTTCATACATTTTATTTGCATGGTCATTTATCCTATATTATTATTATACATACGAGTATTCATTCCTTAAATAATATCTGAATTAAAATTATAATTTCTGATTAAAAATGGATGTGTCCTAAATTTCAATTGTAATTTCTAAATTTCAATTGATGTGTTCTGAATTTCAATGGTAATTTTTGAATGTCAATTAATGTGCTCTGAATTTAAATTGTTTTTTCTGAATTCCAATTGATATTTTCTAATTTACATGGTGTAGTAATTTTCGAATTTTCCTTAGACGCGAACAAGATTGACACTTTTTGTTAACAAATGATATACGTATTGCGGGTTTGCTATCCAGCTTTAATTATCGTTGCCTAGCAAAAAATACCTCGAAGCTACCTGTATGATGATCTGCCTCAATCTCAATATAAACATGTAAGCAAGCCTTTTAACTAATTCTGTTCACGTCATGTATTACTTGACTTTCCAATATAAGCTTTTGAAAACTATTTTTAGTTTCCGTTTTAGTACCTTAATAGATATTTTTACTTGAAATCTAGCGAGAATAATGCTGTTTTAGGAGAAGGGCATTTTGTAACCGCGATTCAGGAAAAAGTAAAAAATTGGTTAACGTCGGCCACGGCAAATCTTATATATCCTCCACCATGGATCCGAAATTAATAATAAACGATTATCATATACAGCGAAAACTCGCTTATCCGAAGCGCCGTTTATCGGAATATCCAGGAAAGCATGTCTAACTTTATTAGGAATTCTACTGTCCGAATTGAATGCAACTTAATAATCCGAATTGGTTGTTTTGTTTTTTTTTAACTTTCATTTTGTTTATAATGAACAACAAATCATAGTTTAGAATAAGTTTAATGCAGTTGACCTATCTACTTTAAACAGACAGTGAAGAACAGCAAAAAATTTACGAGTGAAAACCAATTACGCTTTACAGATCTTCTTTACTTGAATCTAATGGGCCGACAGGAAAGGTGTTCGTGTGTAGAGTATTCTTGATCTAAAAATAGATAGAAAAATCGTTAAGAATATTCCAAATTCTCTAACAAAACATGTTGCAACACTTTAAAAACCGCCCACCCAACCCTGAACTTAAAGAGACAATACTTTGTGAATTTATTGAGATAGGTCAATGATGTTTGAAACATTTGATGTTGGCATGGATCGAAACACACCCTGGAGAAAAAGAGGGCGGTGCCACACCCTTAAAAATATCGCATATATGGCCAAAGTAATGGCCATATCGTTATTATCAATTATATTATGTTAAAATTTGACAAAAGGGCGTGGCCCCGTCCATACAACCCTGAACAGTGAAAGCCTATGTCTCGTTAACTAATACCAATAAGAAGTTAGTAGTTGGTATTTACGAGTATGATGTTGGTATGAAAAGAAATACTCGTATACCCTGAGAGAAAAGAGATCTGTATATAATCTTCGGCACGGCCGAATCATATTCGTATACGTAGTGAAATTTGTTTCCATATGTCCATTATCCTAAGAGTCTGTGAGGACGAAGATGAGATTGAGACAGTGGAGCACGGTTTATTATGGCTCAAAGGCTGCTTGCTACTGGCGTTATAGCGTAAGACAAAGGGCAATCTCAGTGGGCCCTATATGGGTTACTGAGTGGAAGACACCTAGTCCTTCTAACCTTACCTTACTATCAGTGTTAATTGTGATCAACAGAATCGAAGGCTTTGTGTGATCTTACAGAACGAGAGATGAAGTAATGCTATCAGGACAGTACTACAACAACTACGATTACATTTATCAGGACAGTAGTAAAACTTAACTTTTTAAAACCAGACTTTTTAAATAGTAGTTTCAAATGTGACTTTAAGAGATGCAGGGCCCTTCGTCAAAATCGGACCCTTTGAATGATGGCTTTATGAATACCTTTCAACATGGTAACTGCAGATCACTATGATGCAGTTTTTAAATTTTGTGAAGATCGAGTTTAAAATGTTACTTGTGGGCGGTATAACTTCAAATCCGAAAATATCTCTCATATGGACCTTGTAACGTACCTTGCTAAATTTAAACAAGAACAATATACATATATATTACTCAAATCGGAAATCACCTTTCGATAAGGGTTTCCTTATTAATCTTTTTATATTTGGTAGATGGTATACTAAACTTGTCATTCCATTTGCAACACCACAAAATATTGACCGGAATTATTTATATTATTGATCGTTCCAAAATTCTAAGACAATCTATGACCGCCCGTCCGTATGTCTGTTAAAAGCGCAATAGCGGTCAAAGGAATCAATCTAGGATCCTGAATTTTTGCATTATGATGGCTTGTGGTCATAAGCTGTTTGAGATTGTACTTATAAATGGGCAAAATAGGTTTAGGAGGGAAACATTTTCCCCAAAGGAACTAAATGTACCTCGGTTAAAAGTACAGTTGTTTGAGTATTTTCTTAACAAATCACAATGGTTAGAATGGGTACGTTATTAGGCACACTAAGTACATACCTCAAAAAAGATCATTGTTGCTGGACGTTTTGTCTCATGTGTCTCAAACGTCCCGCATGATCAAAACGGGCCATGAATAGTCAATATATGGATATAGAGTAATTTTGAAGATTATGTCGAAATTAGGGACGGACTCATGGGCCGAAAGGGTCTTAAAACGGACCAGTTTTTTGTTGCTTTTTAGTATGGAGGGTATATAAGGATCGACCTGGCCGACCTTAACGACGTTTATACGTGTTTTATTTAATTTTGACTTGAAGTGACAGAGCCCCAAATTGGAAAGGACCTTAAATTCGAGCTGTTGGAAAACTTCAACCAACAGCGGTTCATGTTCAGCACTTTTAATGGTAGCTCGTAAGTTTCCTTTCGAAGCTTGAGCAATACTATACTTAATCTGTGGCTTCTTCAGAGGCAGTACCTCTTAAAGGTTTATATTTGAAGACATGTTTCATAAAAGTCCAATTTCAACCAGATTGCTTTCTGAGAGAGATTTGTGCAAAATCGTATTCAATATGCGGCTTCTAGACTTTAAGGACGAAAGTCGTATACATCAATACATTTAAACTCGAATTCTATTTGCGGTTCTATGTAAAGGGTGGTTAAATTTTAAGGGCCGATGTTGAATTTTCTGCATTTCATTTGATATTTCTCAATTTCAGGCGAACTCAATTTGAACCATGGAAAGATACACAAGCGTGCAACGCGTTAAAGTTTTATAGGCTTTTTATAAAAATGGGTGGACAAAACAAAATTCACTATTGCTTTTTTCGGCCAATTTAATCCTTCAAATGTGCATACAATCGGAAAAATCGTGCAAAAATTTGAACAAACCAGGTCTGTAGGAGATGTGAAAACACCAGTGCATGCTCGTACAGCTCTTACTGCAGAAAATATTGCTGCTGTTCGCGATAGTGTGGCTGGAGAGCCGTCCACCTCAACTAGTCGTCGTGCCCAAAAATTGCACCTCTCACGCTCGTCTTTGATGAACATTATGCATAAAGACTTTCATTAACACGCTTCCAAGTTGCAATTGACTCAAGAACTAAAGCCTCTTGACCATTCCAAACGTCGACAATGGTCAGAATCGTGGCAAGAAATGGCAACAGTGGATGATCGGCCCTTAAAATTTTACCCCCCCTTTATAAAATTTTTTAAAGGACAACGAAATGAAATTTCATTGAATAATTTACATAATTTAGAAATGAACTAATTTTATCTTTTTTCTGTAAAACAGTGTGTACGTTATTAGAACTTTGCAAATGCCACTGTTTTCGGGACACACTAATATGTAGTTTAGCAAATAAATTGAAAGATAATTGTTATTGAATACTCGTACAACTTAACTAGCAAGTAACGATACTATGTTAAAAACTAGTACTCGTACGATATAATTTATTTTAGGCCGCGTTGCATGAGCGTGGACCGTTGTAAAAAATTAATAATTTGGTAACATACTTTACACGGTGTTTGCTTTCCTCCATGGCTGAATGTTTCATGCCATGCCTTGCATTGCCTTTGCAATGCCCGTCTAACTGGATACGGTGCGATCACTTGATTTAAGTACAAAGAGCTACAACTCGATGCATATCTTGCCCCAGCATGTTGCACCAACGTACGTGTATCCAGTTTACCCAAAACATTACATTGCATTACATATTAGATTTGTTTTCCGCGTTACTACATTTTCCTTCTTACGTAGCAGTTGTGGCAAGCAAAAAGTAAAAAGGAGAAGAAAAAACTACCTTGTACCACAAGTTCCAAATAAAAGCAAGACCTGTTTGTCCAATTGTTGCTTCTATTAAACAAAAAGTTTGCACACTTGCGCCGCTAACACGGTTACGACGACAAAAGCTTATTTACTTGATACGTCGGCTGTGCTGGCTTGCCAGCCGTTTGCACTTTGGTAGATTGGCTTTTTTATTTGCCACACGAAACCAAATGCGTTTCCATTTGAAGTCATGCTTTGTTTCTACACACTTTACTCGTGCAGCGTTTTTAATTCGCAGCAGCGGTAAGAAAGAGCACCGCACCGATTGGACAAATATGTACATATGTACATTAATAGAAGACTTGGAATGTGCTAAAATGCCACAGCTTTTGTTATGTCTTGTTTCTACATGTATGGAACATTCATTCTTTCTTTTTCGTTTATTCTCTCTTCTCTTTGTTGTCAAAACTTGTCAGCTCAAAACTACCCAAATTCTATTTTAACTTTTCGTTTCCACCAAAGGTAATAAATTATGCGATGTCAATGACCACCACGATGATGTAATGGGGAGTAGACAACAACAAAAACAAAATCCCATTGATTTTATTGAAATTAGTTTAGCGAGAAAGACATTGTGTCAGTCAAAGTTGGTGTACGAGGGCGGTTCGGAAAGTTCTTAGCCTATCAATGAAAGAGAATAGTTAGTTTTTCAATATAATCTCCTGAAACTTCAATACACTTAGCCCAACGCTTATCTAGCAATTCTATCCCTTGAATAAAATAGTTTTCCTCAAGGTCTTCAAAATAGTGGTTTACAACTGTAATTGAATCTTCATTTGAGGTAAAACGCTTGCCAGCAAGGAATTTTTTTAGATTTGGGAACAGGTAAAAGTCACTGGGAGCTAAATCAGGAGAATAAGGTGGGTGGTCAGGCAACTCGTACTTTAATTCGTTGATTTTAGCCATTGTTAAAACACTCTTGTGCGCTGGTGCGTTGCCTTGATGAATAATTTTTTGTTTGTGTTGTAAGCCAGGACGTTTTTCTCGAATTTGTACATTTAATTGATCTAAAAGGTTGCAGTAGTACTCTGAATTTATTGTTTTACCCTTTTGCAGATAGCCAATCAATAAAATACCTTTGAAGACCCAAAAAACCGTTGCCATAACCTTATCAGCCGATTGAATTGTTTTTGCCTTCTTTGAGGCACTTCCTCCAGCTTCAGTCCATTGTTTGGATTGTTCTTTTGTCTCTGGAGTATAGTGGTGGATCCATGTCTCATCAACAGTTATGAAACGACGCTTAAAATCCATTTTATTTCGCTGAAAACGATCCAAACAAGCTTGAGAAATGTTCATTCTTATGCGTTTTTGGTCGACTGTTAACAAGTCCGGCACCCATCTTGCAGAAAGCTTTTTCATCTGTAGTTCTTCATGCAAAATTAAATGGACTCGATCATTTGAGATGCCCATGATATTAGCTATTTCACGCACTTTTATTCGGCGATCATTTAATACCATACCATGCACTTTGGCTACAATTTCTGTTGTTGTTGCTGTTTTTGGACGTCCACTACGTGGTTCATCTTCAATGCTTGTACGACCACGTTTAAATTCAGCAACCCAATTTTTTACTGTTGCATATGAAGGAGCACTTTCACCTAACACATTCACCATAGCATTATGAATTTCTTGTCCCGATAAACCTTTTTTATGTAAATATTTAATGACACCACGCATTTCTAATTTTTCCATTGTAAAAAAATCGCGGATGCGTCTTTTGTGAACACCTGTTTCTATATAAAGGAGTTGCCAGATCGAAACAAATTTTAACATGTGTTCATAGCAGAGATGGAAGTTTCTCTAAACACTTAACATTTTTCTGTTTATACCCCTCGTATATTCCTAAATCAGTTCAGAATAGAAACACAGCTTTGTTGAATTACAGCTAGAGAGAAGTTACGGTGCTTGTATGAGTAGTTGTAGGCAATGAAATAAGTGTGAGGAGGAGATCAAGATATTTAAGTACCAGGCGGTGTAGTTTTCTGCGGAAGGTGTAGATTATACGAGGGCTGCTATATATATTTCTGGCCTAATAATGAAAATGCGAATATTTATTATCAAAAATGGTTTTATGGGGTTTCAAAGTATTCTCATGATTAATACACTTTTGCATGCGCTCAAACCAATTGTCGAAGCACTTTTTCCACACCGATTGACGCACCTCCAAACATGGTTTTTGAACGCTTCAACAGCATCTTCTAGCGACGATAATCGTTGACCACGCATTTTTTCTTAATATCGGGAATTAAAAGAAGTCATTGGGTGCTAAGTCAGGGCTATACGGCGGATGACCCATCAATTCGACGTTTTGGCCGGTCAAAAAGGCGCTGCTTCGAGCGGATGTGTGAGAGCTCGCATTGTCATGATGCGCAATGATTCGCCTTCTCTTGCTCTTTTTTCGAATTTCTCCGAAGACTCCAGGCAAACAAATTGTGGTGTACCACTCAGAATTGACCGTCCTACATTAGTCTAGCGGAACAGTCGCCACGTGACCAGTTTTGCCGAGGAAATAGGCGACCATTGGCTTCGAAATGCTTCTTCCACGAACAACTTTCGTTGGATTTGGCTCGTCTTCGAAGACCCACACGGTCGATTGCTGTTTTGTTTCGGGCTCATACGCATAGATACATGATGCGTCATCTGTGACAATCTAATAAACGTCTTTTAAAGCACCGCTATCTATTTTTACAAAATTTCTTTGCACCAATCGACACAAGCCTTTTTTGAGAGATTGTCAAATTGTGCGGGATCCAACGAGAACAAACTTTTTTATGGCCAGGTGTTCATGCAATATCGAATGTTTGCTGGTGGAAGAAATGCCCAAGGATGCCTCTTTCTCACGGTATGTCACACGACGATCTTGCATTATCAGTTCACGCACAGCATCAATGTTCTCTGGTACAACGGCCGTTTTTGGACGACCTTCACGACATTAGGCAACACTTAGTGTTGCCTAAGCCAGAAATATATAAAGCAACCCTCAAAATCAAAATAGAATGAAAGCGACGATATGTTTGTTCAAATTATAACCATGTCTGATCTGCAGAGTTCTGTGTATGGTCTGTTGTGGCTTAATAGTGTCTTTCAACCGAACTTATAGTCTAATTATCACATTCCAGTCAAATGGGTTTGCAAGTACCAAAGAAAGGGTTGATGAATAAAAAAATGTTAGCGCGGACCAAGTGAGAGATATCGCGGTATTGTTTTTTTATATTAAAGACGAAAGTTTCGGCTAAATTAAAACATTTAGCAGGATCGAAGATTCTCTTTGTCGGAAAAAGTTTCAAAAAAGTCCTATCAAACATACGACAATTTTACAAATTCCACCTTTACCTGATAGCTAAGTTATCTACTTTGCATACGGCAGCGATATGTCAACACACCTGGCCTTCAGACCCGATCAAATGCAAATGGGTATTTAAATACCCTGCAGAGAATGGTGTGTGCTAAAAATGCCTATTTTTTAAGTATAAAAAAATTAATTAAAATAAATAAAAATCATATTTAAATCGAATACCTTGTAATTTTATTAAGCAAACGTGATACTTTATATACTCGTACTTATAAATAAAACAATTGGTCTTAGCAGCAATCGTGTTGTTGTTGTTGTTGCGAACAACGATGACGAGTTTTAAGTTTTCCTATAAAATTATCGCCTCGGTCATAATGCATTGCCAGTTGTGCTACCCGAATGATGAGCGTTGGACTTGATCATAATTGATTCGCACACCGAAAGTCGAATTGTGGCATTGGCAGCTTGCTCTCATACTTGGGGCAAAGGCAATATAGGCTCCACGAGAATGCCATAGCCGCGTCGAACGCATTTGTTTTTAATAGCCAAAACCCTTTTTTCCCCGAGCCCGTATTCTGTAAAAATTAATTACATGCATACCATCACGGAGTCACCTTGCTTGCCAACGGTGATAAGAAACCAATGTAGAAGAATACAGCTATAAACAAACTGCTCTAACTGGGAACGCTTTCACAGACACATCAATCCGAATCTTCAAAGGTCTAAATACAACATAAACTTTTCTCGAGAGCAATGCGTTCTTCTGGCCCGGCTTAGGGTTGGGAAAGCAATTTTTGATATCCAACACTCAATGTTCTTTTTGCCACATCACCTTATCAATCGCACATATTCTAACAGAATGTCCCACTCCAAACTGCACGAACCACTTGACGCTTTACTGGATTGTAGATGTAACCACATGACAAAAATTATTGGATGCTTAAGTAGACATGGCATTCGAGATGTTCAGACTGTTTTATTTAGAACAGTCTCTATGCATATCCACAATACTGAAACAATTTTTCAATTTAACCGATAATTAATTTTTCAAATCACTTAACTTTCTTAATCAGCGGCGGGCGCATATGGTCCTTGTTACCGAGCGCCTCTATACAATTTTTGAATATTTTTGCAAATTTACTTTGTTAGATACTGGATAAATAAATAAATTATTGCATTGTCTTAAAGGTCAACCCCTCCCATGAGCTTATTGTATTGGTTGACCAAATGGGTCACAGGTATAGGACTACCCTGACTCCCAGTCAAAACATGGGTTCATCTTTTTTTATGCACCAGTATATGAAATAAGCTGACATAAATAGCCTTATACCGAAAACAAACCCCAAAACTTGCGTCCCAAAAGAATTTGTTTTCCCCTGATAAACAATAATGCCGGCCGAAGTATGCATTTATTTGTTCATCAATCGAAAGTTGGTGAGAGAATACTACCGACTTAAAGAATTTGTTTAATAAATGCTGCAATGCTGAGTTGTCGCACACGAAAAAGAATTGTTTCATTAATTTTAATGTGTTCCTTAAATACATACTCGTATTATTATTCAATTTGACCAATAGATAGGTATACATTGATATACAACAAGCCCAAAAATATTTTTATTTTTCTAGTTCATGTCATGAATGAAAGACAATTGCTGGCCGCCGCGTTATAATTATTTCAAGTGACTTAGGGGTTCCATATCTCCCAAAGCTGCACTGTATTCATGGCACGAATTGGCCGTATCATCGAATGAAGTCATATCGAAATGATAATTTTGTGCTGAGACGAGTTTGATTCGATTCCTTCATTGATTCTGAGTCGCTTGAGTTCAATTCTTGACTTCAATGTTGATTTACGGCCACTAGATGTTCAGGCTAATAGTGTATATAAAATAATTCACACTAATGACATATCATACCTCAGGTCGGAGCTGAGGTAATTTTTTTTCTACCAACTTCTATGGCGTTCGAGTCGATCTATAAGCAGGCAGTAATAGGTTAATGGGTCATCAAATCTTGATCATAAGACTGTTTTTTACATATAACATTTAATGAGTTTTAAAGAGGGCGGGTTGGAACATTTATAAAGTGGTTTTGGAACGCTTGCTGTTAGTTCGAGTCAAGTCGGATAAATTTAACACGTACCTTTTCAACAAAGCTTTATTCTGCAAAAGATTCTAACGAAACTTGGTGAGATTAATAAACTAGGCCTAATCAGCTACATTTAAAATTAAGTGAAATTTTATCACAAGTAGACTAAAATAATATTTTACCAATGTTTATTATCTTAAAAATAAGTTTGTTAACATAATTCGAATCAATTAAATGAGAAATTCCGTTCAAGTGTGTAATTTTTTCTTTGCATTATATTGACTGGTTAAGAGGATTTAAATCCGTATTTTTCTTATGTGGCAAGGAAAGTAATACCTTTGCATTAAAACAGTGGCTAACAAATGAGGTACACATTCCGTCGTGTTATCGTTAACCAGGCATAGAAAAAGACATTTTACAAGCGAAGAACCAAAGGGCATTCCAAAAAGTACGAAAGACATAGTTTTTTTCCTTTTAACAGTAGGTGTTAAAATTCTGAAGGTCAAACTATGCGGTAGGCACACTCCACTCCTTAAAGAGGGTTCTTTCTGTTAACGAAGAGGAAATCTGCGTGTGAAAATTTGCTATATTAGTCGATGCTGATACTGAAGTAACGAAGAGAAAATCTGCGTGTGAAAATTTGCTATATTAGTCGATGCTGATACTGAAGTCGTGAGTTCAAGTCTAAAGGCAGCAGCTTTTCAGTTCTTTAAAAATGTGCATGTATAGGAGGTAATAATTCCAATGTTTACGTTAATTTTTTGCTCGGGACCCACCAAAAATGTCTGTTTTGCATTGTTAATTTGAAATTAAATGTGATGGCTTGCTACAAGACATTTAATGAACCTGCTGGGCATTTACTTTATAGTCGTTTTAATTTAAATCTTAATTTGGTTTTCGTTTCAGTGTTTTACTGTTTCCACCTGTTAATAATTTCCGCCGCTTTCTTATACATCAGACATGTGAGAACTTCCGTCAAAAGTACGATCTGTTTACCTTCTCGGTGGGCCAGGGACCTTTTCGGCGCACAGTTATTTGCTTTAAAAGCCAATTGATAGATCCACAGAAATACACCGATACAGCGGCAACAACAAGTTTCGAAACGTAAGTATTCTTTTAAACAAATATTCCTTAAATCCATAACTGTTTTTTCTCTTTACTTGGCATTTACAGGCGTAATAGACACAGCAGTAGCCAATTGAAAAATTGGCGTACCGATAAACGCCACAGTGAACCGATACATTTCTCCAACAGTAGTACGGTCAATAGCTTAGCTACACCAAATAGTATAAAACGCGACAGGAAAATGGGCGTGGAAAAGAATTTAATTGATGCTAAATGTAAGTTAAAATTACTCCATTTCGAATACAACTTGATATTTTGTAATATTTATTTCAATATTTTTGATTGTGTGCATTTCTTATTTATTTATGATTTTTGTTTTTTTTCTGTATTCGTACACGAGTATTCGTGTTTATCGCATTGCAATCATTCACCAAATTTGTTGCTAATGAATATTTCGTGCAATATTTTATTTGCACCACATGTTTTAATGTTTGGACGTTGTTATTCCTTCATCTTTGCTATTATGTTTTATGCTTCTGTTTTGGTGCTTTCAAAACCATTTGTGTGTGTGCAACTTGGTAACCGATTGCATGACAGCAATTGTGGTAATTAGATACTATAGATTGCTAAATTCAACAGTAGAAGAAGAAGAGAAAACAAAAACAACAACACAGATATCACCGAGTGGTTGGCTCTAATATTATGAAGATGCGATAAATAATACTCGTACAACGTACATGCAGGCATATGTGCCTATCCTCCACCTACTTTGTACCCTCGTGGATTCGTCGTTTGTATGTAAATTAGGTCAACGATATTGATATGGTAACGTCGATCTTCGTACTGCTGCCACAGATAATGGTATTTGCTTACAAACACAGTTTATATTAAATAACTTGCAGCTGCCAGTTCAGTAACTGGAGAAGTAACCAGTCTTACGTCGTTATACTCGTAACTAAATGCTCCTTTAATGCATATGCGAAACTTTACCACAATGTAAAAATCATGTTATTTAATTCCTGGCGAATCCGTTTACAGTTCAAATGCAGCTCGTAACGGCGAAGGCATTTATACATGGCTTAGGAACTTGTAGCTTACTCGCGACTTTGTGTTACTTGGGATAAGTAGAATTCGCATAAATTATCTTTCGAAACGGACAATAAATTTTTAGGAGTCAGCTCTACCCTCACAGAAATATCTTTCTCTATAAAAAAAAGAGTTCAGTTATCAATTATTGTAGGACTTAAAATACCTGGGAATCATATGGGCTCTAAACGTTTCTGCAAACGGAAATCTGATGAAAGAATTCGCAGAGCCTATAGCTACAGAGGGACATTCGGGAGCTGATGGTTAGCCATCATGCTAATAACCTCAAGCTCAACTTTCGTTATGAACATTAACATTTTTTTTATATACTTCATTGTAATATACAAAAGCCTTCCAAATTTCTGTGGCTTGTTTCCACCTTGCAAATGCCGGCGACTTTACAAGTAAGAGGTTAATCTCTACGCCATGTAAATACTTCTCTGTTTCGGAATTATATCGTACACAGCTTACTAATTTGCGAAAAGTTTTCCCTTGTTTCTTAATAGAAGGACCATATACACCTGGTATAACAAAAATTGACAAGTGATAATTTGCAAAAATACAATGAAATTATTAATTTAAAGGGTGTTTTTTTTAGACGTGTGGTTTTCAATCTGGCTACACTTTTTTCGGAGTTGGTTTTGTTGGCTGTCACTTGATTTATGCTTAGTTTGGTTTGCCATTTTATAATGAATAGACTTACTCCGGAACTACGTTTGCAAATCGTGGTGAATGGGTCAAAAACGAGATGGCCACCGATCCTGAATTTTACAAGAAAATTTTGTTCAGCGATAAAGCTCACTTTTGGTTGAATGGGTACGATAATAACCAAAATTGTCGCATTTGGAGTAATGAAAATCCACAAGCCATTGTTGAGACGCTGTTACATCCCCAAAAATTCGCTGTTTGGTGTGCTCTTTGGGCAGAGAGTATCATTGTTCCATATTTCTTCAAAAATTAAGCCGGCCATAATGTTAGTCAATGGGGAACGCTATAGAAACATGATTAATGACTGTTTCGTGCCTGTATTTGGAGGATGTTGATGTGGACGACCTTTGTTGTCAACAAGACGGCGCAACATGCCATACAGCCAACGAAATAATCAATTTTTGAAGGAAACTTTTGGTGAGCGCATTATCTCTCGTCGTGTGCCTGTGGCGTGGCCTCCAAGAACGTGTGATTTAACACCGCTGTGCTATTTTTGTGGGGTTATATGAAGTCGCTTGACTACGCATATAAGCCCGACACGATTGCTGACATAGAGCCTCGAATGTTGCAAAAAGTTGTCGAAAATTGGGCCTCTCGGCTGGAGTTGATTCGAGCCAGCTGCGGCGGCCACTTGTCCAAAATCACCTTTAAAACATTTTGACAAACCCTTATCTTTATAATAAAGCTAAATTATTGGCCATAACATTAAATTGCATGCGTTTTATTTCCACTTAACAACCACACGTCTGAAAAGTCCTTTATTAATAGAAAACGAAGTTAAGTTCGGCCAGGCCGAATCTCATATACTCTGCACCTACGCTACTACAGCGCAAAAAATGGTCAGTTTTTTTGGGTCCATTTTGACCCCATATTTTGTTTGGTAACAAAAATAGCTTTGATTTGAGTAGCCGTATGTCCATATTGACTATTGATTGTGCGTGGGGTCACTGTTTTAAGGTATTTAGTGCGCTCCAACTAATAGTACCGATTTTATGAGTTGTTCGTCTACATAAAAATATGATTTGTTAAAAACTCAACAAAAAAAAAAAATACTTTTTACCTTGGTCCCTTTATTCTCTTAAAGGAAAACTAGTCCGATTTCACTTATTTCAAATCCCAATCAGACGGACATGGAAGGATCAACTTAGAATCTTACGACGGCCAATAATATATATACTTTATATATTAATGTACAATGGAAACTTTAAATCAAATTTATATTTTGTTCTTACTTTAAAAGTTAACTACAAACTAAAAACCCATTGTTAACTAAAAAGGAACGTATAATATTAATTGGTTTGCTTATTTGTTTATTAAAATAAAATAGAATATTTTTATAAATTCAATAAATTTTAAAAAGAAATTACAAATTGCATGTATTTCATTTTTAGGTCATTTTCAAATCAATGGAAACTTTTTCTGCACAAAATTCTCTAATTTTGGATTTTTATATTTAGTTGGGAAATCATTATTTTTAAGCACTCTACTGAGGCATGGAATTAATTAAACAATCGATAATATTCTTTAAAACGGTTTGTCACTCGGAAGTAACAGCGCCTTTGAGATCTGGCTTGTTAGTGTAATTTCTGGTCCGAATATTTCGATCTGCTATTTTCTACAGATTTTCTCAGGTGCTATAATTTGTTGACCGTTCATTAACTTAATTGATAGCAGTATCTCGGTAGCAACCTTGGAGGTGTGTTTTGGGTTATGGTCGTGTTGCAACCTCCAGACCAGGGGCATGTTTTTCTTAGCAAATAGATTAGCGATTTTTTAATAGCCTATTCCAGTGAGAATGTCTGTTAATATATGCACTGGGTCTATTCCTTGGACTAAAAAGCAACCCACACCATTACGATTTACCGATGCCAAACTTTACAGTTTTGTTTGTATATTTGTGGCCCAGTATTTTCCCTTTCGGTCGCCTTACAAAATTTCTTCCATCAGCACCACTAATATTATATTTGGACGTATTGAAAAAAGTACAGCATGTCATTTCTGTCTGAATTAATTTATGTGTTCCTTTACAAATATTATCCGGGTAACGCGATTTTTCTTAGATATTAACGCTTGTTTTATTGGACGATAACATTTAAAATCATCTTCATTAGCTCGTCGTCCAAAAGTCCTTTGTCAGGCTTTTCTGGCATTTTTTAATTTCTATTGCAATTAAATGATCCTGTCTTCGAGGGGTTTTACGTGACCTGCCATCTAAATGTAACCGTTTCCTTTAAGTATTTAAATTATTTTGGAAATCACTGATTTACTCGGCGATAACCGAAAAAATAACAACTCTAACACTGAAATCGAAAAGTTTTATTATCGGAAAAATTAAACGTTTTTTGCTTTACAAAAAAATGGCGAAACCAAAGTTCAAAAATTGTAAAATTTGTAAAAGTCTTCATTGTTTTGTCACACTATCCGCTCAATTTTAATATTTTTTTAGTTTCCTGATGCTATCCAAATGTAATACAGCTGCTACTGATATGTGTACACGTTTATTAAAATAAGATTGCTTTGAGAAAAGGAAAAATAAGTTGCAAAATGCCAACTAATGTAAGATAAACTCTGGTCTAAACCAGGGAAGCAATGAAATCGATGATGAAAACTAATGAGATATATTTGTAATTTTGTCGGCCAAAATTAACAATATAGGTCAGACAAGTTAATAATAGCAGATATTGAACAAATTGTATATGCTTGGTATTCAGTATCAACGATTTATCCGAGTAAAGATGTATGTAATTACTACAAAAGTATTTTAAAGTTATTCTTGGCCAGAAGATACAGATTTCAAAAAGCTAATGTGCGAAACGGCATGTATTCCCCCTTTTGCGTTCCAGCCCTACAATTGCCGTGGGTTGTCTAGAATATTTTTATTGACTTGGCTCAGATTGAACGCCCTGTAGGAAATATACCAATGTAAAATTGAACGCTCCAATGAAACCGTTTTCGCGGTAACACTCAAAAAATACAATCACCTCTGTCATGATTAGAACTCCCTGGAATTTATTTTTCTAGTCATAACAAAAAAAAGTTTTCGGAGAATTATCTAAATATGTGACGCGCAAAATAGAAAGGGACCTAAGGGTAAAAACCAGTTTTGTTCAGGAGAGCCATTTTAAAGATTTAAATACGTGTATCTTTGCTGTGACATCACTTTCATAAAACGCGCATATCTCTGGGAAGGAACACTTTTGGGCATGGGATCGGTCTCATTCGATGCTCAGATGTTGTCCACATCAAAAATAGTGAAAATTGATTTTTTTCCCCTTAGGTCCCTTTCTCTATGCGCTGTCACATATGTTTTATTATGATAGAAGGGTATATGACAATTATGTGTGAAAAAATATCGGCCAAATGCTCGCATAATGTCGTTAATGATCCGTAATATCTCTTCGTTAGCTCTTGAATTGTTCTTGGCTAACTGACGTACACTTTTTCTTTTAAATATCCCCAAAGAAAAAGACCAACGGGGTCAATCACATAATCGTGGCGGCCATTTAACATCGCCACGGCACGAGATAACACGGCCATTGAATTTCTCTCATAAAAGAGCCTTTGTTTCGTTGGCTGTGTGGCAAGTGGCACCATCCTGTTGGAACCACATATCGTTCAGGATCATATCCTCAATTTCTGGCTACAAGAAATCCGTTATCTTTTCGCTATTAAAGGTAACTTCTTGGCAGACCTCATTTTTCAAAATTTGCGCACGATTCTAACGATTATGTTAACCAAAAAAGGTTTTAATAATCTTAACGCGCTGCTCAGTTGTGTACCTCTCCATGGTTGAATTTGTCAAACAATGAAACAAAGAAAAGTCAAATTAAGTTGGGCAAAAAATTTGACGTTAAGCTCTGACTCACAATTAACATCGTGCACCTTTATAAAATCAGCTTGGAGTATAAATCGCTCAATACGATTAGGTTATTTGATTCCAGATAAACCATACTATATATCTGCTGGAATAAATTGTTTTTTTATTATCCTTAATCTTTATCATCACAAAAAAACAGTGAAATTAGCAAACACTGATCAACTGCAGAGTACGGTTTACACTGTTCGTTTTAACTCGACTCTATTGTTTGCGCAGAGTGAATAAACCGTTCTGTTCTGTGATGTTCAAAAATAAATACACAAGTACATATAATTCGCCGTACACCTTGGAATATAATGTATTTTTGAAAGGGAATGTCGAAAAAAACATTTTTTAGGGTAGTAGCAACTGAGATATGGAGGGCAAATTTCAGAAAAGGGTACTTAAGGTCAATAACTTTTGACGCAGAAAAATTGGTTTCCTCAAGACAAAAACATCGATTTTAATGTGTAATACATTAAGATCTGATTGTAAATGCAGATGATTATGGAACAATGTAAAAGCGCGACGCCTATGTTCGGCGAAAAAAAATTATATTTTCGAAACTGTCTTGCAGTAATACTTTTTAAACGAAGGTGTACGGTGATTAGGTTAGATGGTACTTAGTACATGCATGTCTGTACATACTGGCATATGTAGTATGTCTGTATATATAATACAGAATAATGAAATATTTTTGAACATTTGCATCGTCATATTCGCATACAAATGTGTGTTTGTGGTTTGGGAATCTCATTATGGTTAATTAATATTTGTTGAAAAAAAAACTACCATAAACATTTTTGTAAAATGCGAAAAAAAACTTAAACAAATGTATGTTCAATGTTTAGAAAAATATAATACATGAAGTATCAAAATGCCGGTTCACCCAATACAATGTATCTCTTTTGGCGCTTACAACTACCTACTTTGTTATACAGACATACAAACATATCTATGTATTTATGTACGAACATATGTATGCACGTACACTCACCTTACCTGCCGTCAAAATTCAAGGTCGCCCTCATTTCATATGATGCCATAGCGACCGACCATACCTGGTTGGGTTTGTTTTGTTTGTTGTGAAAAGTATAAATTCATTCACTTTACAATCTCCGGCTCTCTTTCTCTCTCTTCTCTCCGTGTCTGTGCATCTCTTACAAAAAAACGGCGTACACACACCATTCATGTTGAGAATCCTCATTAACTTTTTTCGAATAGTTTTATTGGTTACCCTACGTTTGGCACGTTTGACTTATTGCACAGTTGTACTTAAAACATCTACAGTAAATCTTTTTTTTTTTTAAATTTGTTGATCCGCGCATCTTATATATGTATGTATAAGTATGTAAATATTTCAGAGCCGGATTGTAACATTAAAATTGTGGTAAATCATAAAATATTATAAATTAAATATTATTAGGTAAAATTAAATTATAAACTATTTTTTTTTACTTTTTTTTTATAAAAATAAAACTGCATCCTTTAAAAATGTGTTTTAATGCTTATGACTTGCAGCGTCAAAGAGAAATTAATTATTCCAGATAATAACAAATATTGTTTGCCGATGTTAGACTCTTAATTCTTGGACTAGATTATTTCAGTATCATTGACAAATTGAGAATCAACTGCGTGATCAAAAAAACTTAAAATGTATTATTTAATAAAAAAATATATATATATTGTGCATCCGAATCTGATCAAGAACACTGACAATCTTCTAAAATACCCATGTGTTTATTCAAAATTCAAATAAAACTCCTTTTGTTTTGTAATTGAGTCTCATAATCGATAATTTTAATAAGCAAATGCAAGTTGGGTTTTTAAGGTTATTTTTATTTTTAAACCGTGTCAATTTTTGTAGAGACTTTATTATTATTATTGTTGACGTATTTCTGATAGAAAATTTGATTTTAAAAAATATGCACTTAACTTATTTTCAATCAAAATATCAGATTTTTTTTTTTACCAAATTATGCAAAATATTTTCGTTTTCGGTGCAAAGTCGTCGATTCGCGAAGATAATTAGTGAAATTTAAATTTAGACTTACCACAACAAATGTGCATTTGCATAGAATTTCGATCCCTAGTTACACCGTGTGACAAAAACAACATTTGTTGTCACCTGTGATCTATGTGCGAGTGAAACTTGTGGCCAGGCGTAGTAGAACTGCATACTCAGTTTTTCATTTCGTGATCTTGTTTCCCTTTTAAAGCTTAAACAAATTATTTTCGTACTTTTGCAAGTCCCACAACGGCAATGGGAGTATGCAGTTCTACTACGTTTGGCCTCTAGATTCGCTTGTATATAGTTTCGTTCTTGGGTGAAAAGTTGTGCCGCACGCTGTTATAAACCGCGTTTAGTTATTTATCGCCTGTCGTCAGAGTCACAATTTGCACAAATTTCTTATCCATTAATGCGTGCGAGAATAATATAACAGTTTTGTAATGTGAGCCGGGGTAGAAGTTTGACTACTGCCCACACGTTTCTCAGCATTGTAGGTACTTTACCAATTGGTCTATTAAGGTATTTTGTCCACGTGAGTTCGCATGTAAAAATTAGTCCCCGATTTGAGGATGGCTGGATACAGAGTGTTGCAGTATTGCCATGTGTAACGTTGTTATTTATCTGATATGTTCTTCAGTTTATGGTTATAAATTTATTTTTAGATGGATTTGAATTCGTTATAATATTAGCATATTTGTAAATTAAATTTAAATCATTGTTTAAAAGCGAAAACGTGACTTATCATTATTAAGCTAAGCACTATCGTATAGCTGCAGCTCGTCTACATACATTCAAGTAATTAGATACAAAGTAAAGAAAATGATCATTCAATTCTCAAAACTATCCCTGAATGATACATTTTTCCTATACCGTTTTTATGGAACAGTACAAATTATTCTTAATACGAGTACATAAAACGCAATATAGGATCATATACCCACTACCAATATTTAATGCGATTTGAAAAGCCTCTTCAGCAAATCTGATTCCTGTATCGCTGCTGTCAAAAATGCTGACTTGCACGAAATGAGCAATTTCAATAACCGGGGTTGTATTTTCAGTAATACTTGTATACATATTTTATGACCTGTTATCAGTATAACTACCGCACACTTGACCACATAGTAAGCATGTAGCAACCGCTTTGGGTCTACTTATGTCGCTGCAAATGTTGGTTTTATTTGTTTTCATTCGAGTCGTTCTCAACAAATGGCAAATGGTCATCTCTTTGGTCAAAAAACACGTACGAAAGAGCGTAACACTGAAAAGAGCACAAAAAAACAAAATAAAAAAAAATTGAGGTCAAGCAGCCACTTTTGTTGAATTTTAATAATCTAAGTATTTCTACATTTCTACAGCCCATGACAAATAAATTAAAATATATACTGCTCGTATATTTGTAGTTAATAAGAGTGCATGAATGTTTACACATACATAAGGGTGGACTGAAAAAATTGCAATTAAAAACTACTTCAAGTTGAAAACTACTCGTAAGTTAATAAATAAAATTACTAAATATAAATAAAGGTACAGTACAAATTACTTATGTTGGTAATCAGTATAAAATTAATCTGTGTACGAGGGATGCTAAATATATTTCTGGCCTTATAATGAAAATGTGAATACTCGTATTTATCATCAAAAATGGTTTTATTGTTTTTCAAAGTATTCTCCAGCATGATTTATACACTTTTGCATGCGCTCAAACCAACTGTCGAATCACGTTTTCCACTCCGATTGAGACACCTTCAAAACATGGTTTTTGAACGCTTCAACAGCACGGCAGTTGACGCACGGCATCAAGGTTCTCTGGCACAAGGGCCGTTTTTGGATGACCTTTACGACCTCTGTCGTTGAGCGAGCTTCGGCCACGATTGAATTCATTAAACCAGTTTTTCACAGTGCTATGGGATGGTGCTTCATCGCCATACAAAGATTTCAGTTCATCGATGCACTCTTGCCGTGATAATCCACGTCGAAAGTTGTGAAAAATTATCGCACGAAAATGTTTACGAGTTAATTCCATTTTTTGCCAAATTGATTTTTTCAAGTCACTGGAAACAACACACGTCAAAACGTTCCGAGTACGTTTTTGCTAAAAAATGTTAAACTTTCCAATGAAAATGTCAGATGGCGCCAGCAACACTTGGTGTTGCCTTGGCCAGAAATATATATTACAACCCTCGTATACTGCAAAATAAAACCGTGTATCTCAATAGATGTTTAAGAATTGTACAAATGAATGAAAAGTTTATAAAATAAATGATAGGTAATCGCAATAAAATAAGAGAATACGTATAGGAATAAAGAGTATCGCCCTTTATCATAACTAGACAGCGGAATTTCTAAAATCAGTCCGATTTAAGTCAAATCTTGTATACAGGCTAATTGTGAGTACACAAACATGTTTTAATTTGCATATTTCTAATATGTTTTTTAAGCGAAAAATTTGCTTAAAAAATATGGAAATAAAAAATTAGAAATGCAAAAAATCACACAAAAAAAATTGTAAAAGCAATTTAAAATTGCAAATTTAAATTTATTTGTCTATTTTTATTTACATTATTTAAATTCGGCTTTGGTTACAACACTTTCTTTATGTAAATTGCACTAAAGTATATAATACCATAGTCAGATTTTAACGCTTTCCCAAAAAAAAAAACAGTCGAAAAGCTTATTTCTACATCGCATCGCAGATAAATAAGCATATTTATCCTTTACAATTTTTAAAACAATCTTTTTACCATAGTTTTAAAGTATACAAATGTTGCATGTTTTTTGTATATGCAGGTTTAATGCAAATATGTATTTTGCATAAAGTATGCACAATATGCTTTGCAAAATATTTTTTCGATTAAGCAAATTTATACAGCAATAACAACTTTTTCCGACCTTTCAGTAAAATATGCATTTGCATAAAATTCCGCTGTCTAATATTCACAATTGAACAATGTTTTGAGGATCGAGAAATTTTCGTATTTTTGTGGGTGTTCCGTACCGATATCCTGTTCAGTCGTCGTGAGCTATAGATAATCATTATTTATTACTTTACTTTTCAAAATAAAATATGAGTCTTAGCTTTTTCTTTACAATTGTGACTTCACATTGATTCATACAGAATCAACGAACTAATTTTTTAGGAATTTAGCGACGAATGCAATCAAATGTAAGAAAAATAAAAACATTTGGAATTAAAATTTACATTTTAATCATCAGCTCTTTCAAAAAGTATCAAAATTGATAGCGAATAGAACCTCCGCTTCATTTCTTGGGTTCATGGAAACGAGTCGGGATTGATAAATACTTTAGCAGACTTTAACGAATAGTTTAAAGACATTTTTATAATGCAAATGCAGTGAATATTTTGACTAATAATAGCAACAACTCCATGTCGACCGCAAAAAACTCGCATGAACTTGTTACAAAAGGAGGCCGGCCGGAGTATATTGTATATTTTAGCTCTTTCGCCGCTCAACTCTTTCAGACGATTAGTTAGAGCCTGAGTTTGAATTCCAAAAAACAAAAATGTTTCCAGTACACCCTATACATGAACACATGAATTTATTGATACTATATTTTCGCATATTGTTAGCGACCTATTGAAAAGTACGATGAATAATGCATATTTTTTCTTCCCTCTTTTCTAGTAAACAAATCCAGCAGTTTGGACTTGTATCGACCACCCGCTTTACGAAATCATGGCATTGATTCCATCAGCAAAAGGACAGTGTGCATTGTATCAGACGCATTCGAAGTCCATCCCACAGCTACCGTGGTCGCATCCTCTATTACAACAACAACAGCACCAGCTACAACTACCTCAATATCTTGTAACAATTCACCCATTCATAGAAAAGAGAGTGCTGCTATAGCCACTACTGACACCACGACCTCGACACATCAAAACAGTTTAAACTCAATCCAACAGCAGCAACAAGAGGTAGACGACGAACAACTGAAACAGCCACAGAGGTTAGTGTAACTTGTATTTTTTGTAGAAAACACAACAAAGTATGTATATACATACATACAGCCATGTGCATACACCAATATACATACATACATATTTATGTTTATATTATACCTCTTATTGTTGTGTCGTCATTTCCACACAGTCAACGACCTCGAAGGCCAAAAGTAGATTTTTTCTAACTTCATTTTTTGTTTGTTCCGGCTGTTTTTGAATTTTACTGAGCTGCTGCTAACCTGTTAAGGGAGCACACAGAAGTTGAAGATAAAGCAATGAAAACAGCGCTAAGTTTAGCCAGAACGAAGTGAAAATACGACATCCATCGTGGATCCGCTTTTACTGTGGAAAAATAACAATTTCCGTGGATAATATCGGTCATATTTTAAAAATAAATTCATAGTAAAATTCGAAATGAAATTGTTTTAATTTAAGTACCCAGCAAAATGATTAAAACCTATTTCTAAATGGCCTTCTAGAATGCCTCTTTTCAGATCAAAATTACATATGTTTATTATGTCTTACTAATTTCGGCATTTTAGAAGGCTTTATTTGCATAATTAATCATCACTGAATGCATTATTTAAAGAGGCCTTGAAGAAAGCCCACCCATTCCATTTTGTGGATGCCGTTCGTCATAGCAATGGACAGTAGATAAGAAAAATATTTTTAATTTTTTTTACCATTCTAGAAGACATTGGCCTTGTTCTTTTCAGGTAACTAATCTAGCATTTGTATGGAAGTTACTTGGAGGATCTAATTAATATGGAAATCTGTTTAATAAGGAAAATCATTTAATCAACATTCAATATATTACAAGTTCCACATTGTTATATTTGGATTGAGTAATGGCTCTAAACTATGCTTTCTAAATAAATGACCGATTCTAAAAGTCAATGTATTTTTATACGTATAGAGAAAAATTGTCATGGCCCATTTTTAAGCCCATAGGCATTTTCGGAATAATACTACGACATGCAAAACTTACAAACAACTAGTTTATATTCTTGAAATTTATCATGCGAACCATCCTAACATGGAATCTAAAGATTTATTAAATTCATTTAAGGTACGAGTAGTAGGTTGAGGTCCACTGTAAATAGTTTTCTTACAAATAAAGAAACATGGGTAATTTCGAATTTATAACCGCTTGTACGATGTTCACATAGAGATGCAGTATTTCTAATGCAAGATTTTCATGACATTTAAAATAATGTGAAAACTACGAATTCTGTCTGTCTATTTTCAATTGAAATTGAGAAAATACAAATACAAAATTGAGAAATGCAAATTAAAATTGAGACAATACAAATTTAAATTGAAAAACACTAAATTAAAATTGAGAAATCAAATATTGAGAAAATGGTAAAAATATGCAAAGTTCCTATTATAGTTAAGAGACGTAGTTATGTCGTTCGGTTGTGTTTTAATTCTGCATTAATAATATAAAATCAAAGTTTAAAGTATAAAAGAAAGTATTTGTACGACATATTTGGCTTCGTCTATAATGCTTTCTAAACAGAGAAGACATTGCTCGCAAACTTCTGAACATTATATAAGTATATTTGGTGTATTAAGATGGGGTTTTCTACAAGTATACGTCTTTATTTTCGACCCCATGTAGGTTTAACATGGGACTGTATGCGGTATTTTGTAATTTATTGTATTTTTTCAATTTTAATCTGTGCTATCTTAATTTCAATTTAAGTTTCTCAATTTCAATTGGAAATGCTACACGACATTTTCATTTAAGCGATACTTGTTGCAACCGTTTAAACTTTTCGTTTTTTAAACTTTAAAGAACAAAATGTTCTATTGGGATTAGATGTGTTGATCCCAGCGCTCTTACGCTTTTGATAAGCACAACTACTGGGTATGTTACGGACAATTTGTTTGATCGATTATAAACAGTTTTCCAGAATATTTTTCTTTCATCAACCAAAAATGTTTTCCCCAAGAAGAAAGACGCTTCAACAATAATAAAACCTTAAAATGTGATCATACAAACGACTGACCAAAATGGGTTAAGTGATAATTGTGCTGCCATTGTTTTGACATTCTCTGCTCATTTTAATTTTGTTGTTCTCTTGTTCATCTTCTTTTGTATTTCTCTGTTTTCTTTAGTTCGTTTTTATCATCTTCATCGTTCTTTGTTCGTTTAGTTGTTTATAAATTACGAATAAAATTTACAACTGCTCCACACATGTCAATCTTTTTTACAGGCAACAACAGGCCAGACGTGAACGGCGTCCAGATAGAGCAGTTTATATTCCAAGGGCACGACGCAGTCAAACAACTCCACCAACTACAACAACTACACAAATTCAGCAACCACCATCACCGTCATCAACATCAACGCAAGTATCAACACCAACTGCCAATGGGACTGCGGCAACGGCCACAGCAAAAACAACAACAGCAAACTATACAAGCAAAAGTCTAAGCCAACAATTGGCAATTACTTCAGACGACTCAACAGCTGCTTCAGTCAATGAGAGACCGTCGTCTAAAGCGGACGAAGTTGGCAAAACAAACAGTGTTAGTAGTAGTAATACAGCAAACCATTCAACAAAGAAGAGAGAAAAGTCAAGCAAAGAAACGCGAGAACGTCGAGAACACCGTGTTTCGAAGAAATCGCTATCTGCCCAACCAAACCATAATTCTAAAAATAATACGAAATCGAATGAAAACACAAACAAAATAAACGACGACGTGTTCTCCTCACAAACCGTCATAGTAATTGCTCAACAAACCCCACCACCACCACCACCCTTACCAGTGCTACAATCCTCTCCCACTGATGTAAATTCTATAAATTGTGTTGAAGAATTGAATCCCAAAGTGTTTGACTGTGATAGAGAACGACAAGAAATTTTGAATGAATTTGAATGTTTTGAAGTGAATCATCATGACTCGCGTGTGATAACCGATTATTTGAATTTCAATCAAAACGAAAATTGTGCTATTAACGAGTTTGAAACTCTGTTATTATCGGCTACTACAATTGACACTGTTAGCAGCAATTCCACAAATACAAGCAACACTCTAACCCATACTACCAGCAACGATATTCTCACAATGCCCAAGTCGTCAAACAAGACTAAGTCAAATAAAATATCCAGTGCCATGGATAATACCAAGATGCCTAATTTACGTATTGAAGATGTTGCATCACAGCCAGCTAAATGTGATATTGAAGAACAGGAATTGCAACGTGCCTCGAAGGTAAGAGTACAAACAATATGCCATATATTACAGACGTCGTGCATACAGCAGGTATCTACAGTGCAAGGCTTTCTTACAGAGTGTGGGACAATATCAAAAATGTTTTCATTTGAAGTTAGTGCTGATATTTGCGACAACTTAAAGGGGGAAGATATACCCCATATATTGTTATAACGAGAATCGTTGGCTGACTAGTCTTTGCTATGTCCGTTTATGACCGATCGCGACAAAACATTAAACATTTTGATTGGGTAAAGCCGATATAAGATAAATCTTGATTTTTGGGTCTGCCTCTGTACAATCAACATATACATAAGTATACGGTGTGCTAGAAATTAGATTTGGCACAATCTAGTTCATGTTCATAAAACTGCTAAAATATTGTATATCGGTGTATAAAAAAGCCCAATTAAAAGGGTCCCGATTTGAGACTTCGGTTACACAAATCGACTTTTGGTTGAAAAACATTTTAAAAGTCGAAATCAACTTTCTTTAAGGTCATTTATTGAAAATACAACTTAATGGTCTCGACTTATTTTGTCAAATGGACAATTAAGTTGATTCGATTAAAATGATTCGTTTAACCGATATCGTGCTTTCAACAGACAGACGGACGGACATGCCTATATCGTCTTAGCATTTTAAGTCGATTAATAGTATAGGGTGATCCACCTAGAGGTATTTTTTCAGAACAAAAAATTATAAAAATTCAAATCAAGTGTGGAATCTTTATTGGTGATTTGAAAGGACATTTTACGGCATTTATTTTTTAAATATAATTTCCTTCAAATGTTCGCCGCAACTACGCCTCAGGGTTTCCATTCTGAGGGTCCAATTTTGGATGACTCGTTTGAGTATTTCGAGTATAATGAGTAAAATGACACGCGTAATGTTGGCTAACAAAACCTGAATCGAAGCTGGTTTGATAGAATAGACTTTAGACTTTACGTAACCCCAAAGAAAATTGTCTAAAGGTGTGATATCACTCGATCTTGGCTGCCAACTCACCTGTCCAAAACGTGAAATTAGCTGCTTTTCGATCGATATCATGACGCGATAGCGAGCACCATTCACGGTTACGTTCCGGCCATCATCATTTTTGAAAAATATTCATCGATGATTCCACCAGCTTATAAACCGCACCAAACCGTTGTTTTCTCTGGGTATAATGGCACCTCTTGAACCTTCAGCCCAAATGCAGCAATTTTGTTTATTGACTTTGCCGTTGAGCCAGAAATGGGTCTCATCATTGAACAAAATTTTGGTCGAAAACAGCGGATCTTCCCGTTTCTCACCGAACGCTCATTTCCATAATACAGTTGCCAACATTTGAATGTAATTATTTTTAAAAAATAAATGCCATAAAATGTCCTTTCAAATTACCAATAAAGATTCCACACTTGATTTAAGTTTTTAAATTTTGTTTTTGTTCTGGAAAAATACCTCAAGATGGATCACCCATTATAAATGAATCCCACGACAGTCGGTTCTATGCACCGGATTGACCCGAAGCAGCAATTCTTCGGCCAAGGGCTGTCACCTCGGCACTGTGTGTACCGCTACAACAACAACAACCCGTTATAAATACTCATATACGAATTAAAAAAAAAGATACAAGGAATGTTTGGGAACACCAAATTTGTGATTTTAAGTTGTATTTTATATCCATTGTATGAGGAGTCATGTGATAAAAATTGTTTATAAAATTTTAAAACCGAATTATTTTATTCAAATTGTTTGTACGAGTAAGCACTAAGTTTTAATCAGAAGTGAAAATTAAGGCTGACTTCCTAAACGTATGTTTATAATGTATCAATACAGTATTAAAACGTTTTGATAAATTGTGTAGTTATTTTTCAATACGTTGCATAATAATTCTTCCCAACACTGAAATCGTTTAGGAACATTTATATGCATTGTGTCATTGATTTTAATAAATAAGAAAAAATGCTTATTTATCTTCCTGCATCGCCATTGTGCCATACTTTTATGCCTTTTGCTTTGCTTTTCCTTGCGTATTAACTACAACAGTGATGCAAAAGGGAACACAATACATTGTCAAAATATTCATTGTTGCATTCACGAACACCCTATAATGTGTTACTATAAAACAACATGCGTTTAGGAAGTCAGCCTAACATATTAAATTTTATTCATTGTAGCGCCTTTTTATTGGTCCGATTAAAAAAAATAAGCAGTACACCTTAGTGGGTGCTTGCGAGATCAAGTCGATAGATCTTAAGCATTTACGAACTCGATTACTATTCGCATATGTCATGCTGAAGCCAATTTCGACTTTTCCGCCAACAAAAGTATTAAAATTATAAAAATTTAAAGTTTTACTTTTCTTATTGTTCATTAAAAGGTGGCGTTACGCCCAAATAACTTACTTAAATTTTTGCAATTTACACATCACATTTATTTTATTAAGACCACTGATCAGTATTTTTCATCAGAAAGTTTAATCATTTGATGCACTGAACTCCGATGAATTCAACCGATATACCCTTAGATTTTAAACAATATCAGTTTCCAGTACGCCTGGCTTTCGCCATAATCATCAAGACGGCTCAAGGTCAATCGCTGAGTGTTGCTGGCTTGAAGTTAGAAACTTCCTGTTTTCGCACGGACAATGGGAGTTGAAACGCCATAAAGTCATTTGTGTTCGCTCCTACCAAAAAGCTCAAAATATTGTCTTTCCGTTATCATTAAATTAGTTAAGTTATCATTATAAATGACCCAAATTACTATTTTTCCGATAAATAAAAAACGTGCGTTCCTTTTGAAATGGCTGTAAAAAAGTACTGATAATTTTTTTCAAATTTCTGGTTTTATTGGAAAGGTTAAACTTTGTCATTTAATAATGGAACGCCATCCGATGCGTTTTCGCTTCGCCCAATGGGCAGAAGATTATTTGGCAGAAGATGATGAATTTTACCGAAAATATTTACAAGAAACAGTTATGCAATAATTTTTTATCATAAATCATTAACTTTAATATGATACGAGTATTTTTTATTATTAAATGAATACAAATAATTCGTAATTTTGTTGCGACATATGAAAAAGGAACATGAAGGAAGTAATATAAAACAAAACTTCCTTCAAATTCGTTTAGCTGCAAAAAATTACATTTAAAAAATATTTTATTCCAAAGAAGTAAAATAAATAAATGCTAACAAAAGTAGTGTTCTTAAGAAAGTCCATTATGTATTAACTCAAACGTTACCGTGATTATTCCTAAAAAAAACTATCAGTTCCGTATTGAAGGAATTTTGACGTACAGTATTCCCTTAGCGAGATATTTGATAGAGACCTACAGTTTTTAGCTGACAGGAGGTGCTTATAACGTTTATTGGTTGCAGTATAGAGCAGTCTGAAATTTTTAAACGAATATGTGCTTGGTTTGCATGTGTTATTACCGTGAGTTCTTCCTATCACACCAACCCACCTTTCATTTTCCTAAATGCAATAATATATACCTTAAATGGCCAATTGCACTATTATTGGTATTCCGCTATAGTACGAGTAACATACAAATTTTAATTTATTTTAAAATTAATATGGAATCAGAAGTAGATATTATATTTTGGCTGAATGTTATGCGCTTATTACAGACAAAAATACGAGGGCTGCTATAAATTTCTGGCCTATTAATGAAAATGAGAATATTTATCATCAAAAATGGTTGTATTGTCTTTCAAAGTATTCTCCAGCATGATTTATACACTTTTGCATGGGCTCAAACCAATTGTCGAAACACTTTTTCCACTCCGATTGAGACACCTCCAAAACATGGTTTTTGAACGCTTCAACAGCATCTTCTGGCGACGAATTTCTCCGAAGACTTCAGGCAAACAAATTGTTGTGTACCACTCAGAATTGAACGTCCTACGTTGCTCAAGCGGATCAGTCGCCACATGACAAGCTTTGCCGAAAAAACAGGCGACCATTTGCTTCGAAGTGCTTTTTCAACAAACAACGTTCGTTGGATTTGGCTCGTCTTTGAAGACGCATAGATCCATGAATCGTAACCTGTGACGATCTTATAAACGTCTTTTGAAGCACCGCGATCGTATTTTTAACAAGAACAAACCTTTTTTTAAGGACAGGTGTTCATGCAATATCGAATGTGTGCTGGTGGAAGAAATGACCATGGATGCCTCTATCTCACGGTATGTCACATGATGATCTTGTGTTATCAGTTCACGAACGGCATATCAATGTTCTCTGGCACAACGGCCGTTTTTGGACGACCTTCGTCTTTAAACGAGCATAGATCACGATTGAATGTATTAAACCATTTTTTCAGAGTGCTATAGGAATGTGCTTCATCGCCATACAAAGATTTAAGTTCATCGATGCACTCTTGTCGCGAAAGTTGTGAAAAATGATCGCATGAAAATGTTTACGAGTTAATTCCAATTTTTGCCAAACTGATTTTTTCAAGTCACTGTAAACAACACAAATGATGGCCGTACGTCAAAACGTTCTGAGTACGTTTATGCCAAAAAATGTCAAACTTTCCAATGGAAATGTCAGATGGCTAGGCCAGAAATATATATAGCAACCATTGTATCACAACTTATTTCTGGAATAACAAACGTGTACCACTTATCATTAAGATGTGGCTTCCAGATCTAAATACATAAAATTGGATGAACATATATGTATGTGACGCGCAAAATAGAAAGGGACCTAAGGGTAAAAACCAGTTTTGTTCAGGAGAGCCATTTTAAAGATTTAAATACGTGTATCTTTGGTGTACCATCACTTTCATAAAACGCGCATATCTCTGGGAGGGAACACTTTTGGGGCATGGGATCGGTCTCATTCGATGCTCAGGTGTTTTCCACATCAAAAAAGTGAAAATTGATTTTTTTTACCCTTAGGTCCCTTTCTCTATGCGCTGTCACATATACATTTGAACCGATTTTTTTTTTTGCATTTCCATAACGGTGTTTCTTGGCCCAAAAAACTTACTCATGCTAAATTTCAGGAAGATTGGATATAAAGTGTGACATCTAGAGCTTAAAACGGAAAATCTGAACCGATTTTTTTCAATTTCCGTCCGTGTTCTAAAAGACTATATTCTGCCAAATTTCATGGAAATCGGACAAAAATTGCTACCTGTAGTTTAATTACAAGTTTTTGATGGACGGTCGGACAGATTGACAGAGATCGTTATATAAGCTAGTGATTCTGTGTCGATCGGTACAAATATTTTTGGTAGTTACGAACATTTTCCAGGGTATAATAACATAGTCGGACACGACTGTGTTTGTTATAGAGACGACTCACCGTCCCGTAATTTGTACAAGTCGGATTTAATGCGTGTTTTCTAGATCGGCAGTTCCTTGCATCTGGATGGACCTTCGTATAGGTTACAAATATGTAAATTTATTAGTTTTTTTAATACTTTGACAATGGCCGTGTTCTGTTGGCAACAGGCTTAGAAAATCGCTAACGGATAACTAAAAGAAAGAAAAGAGAGTTCAAGAATAACCTTAACTGGTTTTAAGTGAGCTCGGTTATTACACGCTTATACTCGTAGTATTCCTTGAACATTCCTTGAAAATTTAAAAAAATTCTCATAAACTTTTGTAGTTATCACCTTTGACACGACTTACTCGTTTAATAAGCGAGTACCAATATAACACGCCTGATATTTCATGTTACAATTTTTTGATTTAACTAAGATTGGGGCTGAGAATCGTTGACTCGTTTTGCTGTTGTATCGAAAACATGTAACCGACTTTTAATGTGGACAATCTGAATCAATTTATGACTACGAATCCCTATATTGATTTTAAACGCAAAAAAGGTCGGTCATTATATGATAATTGCTACTTTTGTAATCCATAATGGTGGTTACATAAGATTCGCCCTGGTCAAACTTAACGACGTTTTTACTTGTTTTATCGACAAGAACGATAGCTCATGCACAAAAAAAGTGGTATTTTGTTTTATTCAGGGTATAGTCCATTGCAAGCCAATGTCTTGCGGAAAAACGAGACCTCTGCTTTAAATTATATTTTTAGTTATATTTAGCCAGCTTTAGATTTCGAAGAATTTTTCTAAGAGAGTAATAACCCCTTTTGTGGTAACTAAAAAAACTAAAAAACTAGATATTAATCCATAGAATATTTTATTTTAGAATCCCTAAGTCTGATCTCTTAGAATCAAATTTTATTCTCTCAATTTTGTCAGTCCCGAAAATGTTATTGGGGACTGACAAAATTGAGAGAATAAAATTTGATTCTAAGAGATCAGACTTAGGGATTCTAAAATAAAATATTCTATGGATTAATGTCTAGTTTTTTAGTTACCACAAAAGGGGTTATTACTCTCTTAGAAAAATTCTTCGAAATCTAAAGCTGGCTAAATATAACTAAAAATATAATTTAAAGCAGAGGTCTCGTTTTCCGCAAGACATTGGCTTGCAATGGACTATACCCTGAATAAAACAAAATACCACTTTTTTTGTGCATGAGCTATCGTTCTTGTCGATAAAACAAGTAAAAACGTCGTTAAGTTTGACCAGGGCGAATCTTATGTAACCACCATTATGGATTACAAAAGTAGCAATTATCATATAATGACCGACCTTTTTTGCGTTTAAAATCAATATAGGGATTCGTAGTCATAAATTGATTCAGATTGTCCACATTAAAAGTCGGTTACATGTTTTCGATACAACAGCACCACGAGTCAACGATTCTCAGCCCCAATCTTAGTTAAATCAAAAAATTGTAACATGAAATATCAGGCGTGTTATATTGGTACTCGCTTATTAAACGAGTAAGTCGTGTCAAAGGTGATAACTACAAAAGTTTATGAGAATTTTTTTAAATTTTCAAGGAATGTTCAAGGAATACTACGAGTATAAGCGTGTAATAACCGAGCTCACTTAAAACCAGTTAAGGTTATTCTTGAACTCTCTTTTCTTTCTTTTAGTTATCCGTTAGCGATTTTCTAAGCCTGTTGCCAACAGAACACGGCCATTGTCAAAGTATTAAAAAAACTAATAAATTTACATATTTGTAACCTATACGAAGGTCCATCCAGATGCAAGGAACTGCCGATCTAGAAAACACGCATTAAATCCGACTTGTACAAATTACGGGACGGTGAGTCGTCTCTATAACAAACACAGTCGTGTCCGACTATGTTATTATACCCTGGAAAATGTTCGTAACTACCAAAAATATTTGTACCGATCGACACAGAATCACTAGCTTATATAACGATCTCTGTCAATCTGTCCGACCGTCCATCGAAAACTTGTAATTAAACTACAGGTAGCAATTTTTGTCCGATTTCCATGAAATTTGGCAGAATATAGTCTTTTAGAACACGGACGGAAATTGAAAAAAATCGGTTCAGATTTTCCGTTTTAAGCTCTAGATGTCACACTTTATATCCAATCTTCCTGAAATTTAGCATGAGTAAGTTTTTTGGGCCAAGAAACACCGTTATGGAAATGCAAAAAAAAAATCGGTTCAAATGTATATGTGACAGCGCATAGAGAAAGGGACCTAAGGGTAAAAAAAATCAATTTTCACTTTTTTGATGTGGAAAACACATGAGCATCGAATGAGACCGATCCCATGCCCCAAAAGTGTTCCCTCCCAGAGATATGCGCGTTTTATGAAAGTGATGGTACACCAAAGATACACGTATTTAAATCTTTAAAATGGCTCTCCTGAACAAAACTGGTTTTTACCCTTAGGTCCCTTTCTATTTTGCGCGTCACATACATATATGTTCATCCAATTTTATGTATTTAGATCTGGAAGCCACATCTTAATGATAAGTGGTACACGTTTGTTATTCCAGAAATAAGTTGTGATACAATGGTTGCTATATATATTTCTGGCCTAGCCATCTGACATTTCCATTGGAAAGTTTGACATTTTTTGGCATAAACGTACTCAGAACGTTTTGACGTACGGCCATCATTTGTGTTGTTTACAGTGACTTGAAAAAATCAGTTTGGCAAAAATTGGAATTAACTCGTAAACATTTTCATGCGATCATTTTTCACAACTTTCGCGACAAGAGTGCATCGATGAACTTAAATCTTTGTATGGCGATGAAGCACATTCCTATAGCACTCTGAAAAAATGGTTTAATACATTCAATCGTGATCTATGCTCGTTTAAAGACGAAGGTCGTCCAAAAACGGCCGTTGTGCCAGAGAACATTGATATGCCGTTCGTGAACTGATAACACAAGATCAAAAAACTAAAAAACTAGACATTAATCCATAGAATATTTTATTTTAGAATCCCTAAGTCTGATCTCTTAGAATCAAATTTTATTCTCTCAATTTTGTCAGTCCCGAAAATGTTATTGGGGACTGTTAAACCTTTACCTTGTTAATAACCTCTGGAAGGTTTTATTTTCCAATCCAAAACATTTGTTGTGTTTTATGATATTCAATGTTGCCACCGCTAATACTTCTATCGAATATTGCCACTAATCAATATTGCCATCCCGACAATGTTTAACCACCCATTGTTGTGGTATATAAACGTTTTATGTGGTTCTATTTACCATAATATTATCAATATGTGTTATCTCACAATCATATTATGATTCCCATAAACATAATAAAATACTCAATCATAATATGATTTCTAGATCTTCTTCGTTCTCCGCACACATACTACAGAAGTTTGAAGAACTGTTGTATGATCTTGAGGCCCTCGCCTTTATTAACAAGTTGTCCGTTGGGACCCCTTAAACAAGTCTAAAGCTCCTCCTGTTAAGTCTCCTCAGTGCACTCGTCCTTGCAATATCTAATTAGGCCAGATGACACTTAAAACAGTGCCTCTGTTTTGAAGCTTCCTTGTTCGGGGATACTCGTTTCATATTGTTTTCTTTCGGTGTCCTCTCGAAACAGCTAAACAGCGTTTTTTTGTCGTATTTATACTGGCAGGGATGATCAAAACGCCGTATAGATGAACGCTTCTTCATCTTCGTCATCAAGTAACTAACATTTCATAACTATAGGGTGATCCATCTAGAGGTACTTTTTTCAAAATAAAAAAATGCGAAAACTCAAATCAAGTGTGGAATCTTTTTTATTCATTCTAAAGAAACTTTATGCCATTTATTTTTTTGATATAATTTCCTTCAAATATTGGCCGCAACTACGCCTCAGGGTGTCCATTCCGAGGTGCAATTATGGATGACTCATTCGAGCATTTGGATTGGTATGGCTTTAATGACACGCGTAATGTTGGCTTCCAAGACCTGAATCATAGCTGGTTTGTCAGTATATACTTTGGACTTTCCGTAGCTCAAAAGAAAAAAGTCTAAAGGTGTGATATCACACGATCTAGGTGCCCGATTCACCGGTCCAAAATGTGAAATTAGCTGCTCTTCGAAATTACCTCTCTCTAAATCCATTGTTTGACCAGCTTCATGGTAAGTGGCACCGTCCTGTTGAAACCAAATGTCGTCTAGTTTACGAGCTTCAGTTTCAGGTAGTAAAAAGTCCGATATGATTAAGCAGTAGCGAGCACCATTGAAAGTTACGTTTCGACAATCATCATTTTTGAAAAAATATGGACCGATAATTCCACCATCCCATAAACAGCACCAAACCGTAGTTTTCTCTAGATATAATGAGAATCTCTTCTGGTTCCTCTTCAGCCCAAATGCGGCAATTTTGTTTATTGACGTTGCCGTTGCGTCAGAAATGGGCCTAACCATTGAACACAGTTTTAGTCGAAGACAGCGGATCTTCTAGTTTTTCGCTGAACGCTCATTTCTATATTACAGTTGCCAACATTTGAAGGAAATTATATTCAAAAAATAAATGACATAAAATGTCCTTTCAAATTTCCAATAAAGATTCCACACTTGATTTTAATTTTAGTATTTTTTTTATTTAAAAAAAATACCTCTTGATGGATCACCCCAATATAATCAGCGAATTTGTACTTAAGAGGGCAGTAAATCATTCAAAGTCATCACTATAAAAAATCCCTTCGCACTGCGTTTTGAATTTGGACTCGCATCGCACATGCTGTGTTTGTTAAACGGACAACGAATATGCACTGCGAACATGAGGAGTTGAATTAACTTCTTGTAAGTCACCACAGGGAGCAAAGCGGTAGATAATATTTAGGACAAATCAAGGTAACATGTAACAAAGAGGAGCAAAAAATTGCTGTTCTTATGTGATCCATATCCATGGACATTTTGATACGCCTAGTGCAAAAGTGCTAAACAGCAATTGCCGGTTTCTACAAAATCGACCATATATTCTCTCTGCTTTTCAGAAATCTCTTGAAATTTTACATAAACAAAACTAGGAACTACACGCAACGTTCATAAGAAAATTTACGAAATTTAATCGGCCCATTCGGACAAAAATTGATTTCTAACGTAAATTGCGTTTCTCTCCAATAGCAGAATGTTGCGTTTGTATTAAAATAGCTTGAGAGCGACGAATTGTCACCACAACATTTCCGTTGAACAAGCTATTTGTTGGTCCTAAACAAAACAGTTCGAAACTCTTTCCCATTCTGATGTTGTCATAGTCTTAAATCTTATAGTTATTTTTTACTAGTCCTAAACAAAAGATATTGGAAATATAGAATTGCTTGTTAAACTTAAAACAAAACAAAAAACAACTACAGCAACGTTTTAGCCTGCATTTCTATTGGACTAGAAATTATCTAGACAATTTTAGAAAACTTCACAACTAGACTTTGCCATAGACTTTTCATTTATATAGAATTGTTGTTTCAAAACCACTACGTCTAAACAGGCCTTAGCGAAACAATGTTTATGAAACATGGTCGGTATGAGTTACCTGACTGTGTTTCTAAGTTTTGTAGCTAAGCATTGTTTTGATTGATCTGAATTGTTTTTTCTGTTCCGATTTGATGTTAATGAGCATTTGTGAGTGAGTGATATCAATCTAGCGGTTTAGTAAAATATTTTGTTATTGTTTATAGGAAAGAATCAAGATACGGTTTTAACGAATTGTTAGTTTAAATAACATAAAATTAGCAAAAGTTGACAATTTGAATGGGTATTTCTAATGACAATTTTGACTTAAAAATTACTCATAAAAGTGATTTAGTGCAGGCTTCAATAAACAATTTCCTTTCTTGTAAAATATTGTGTGCAAAAAGATCGCAAATAAAAACATAGTGTGCAAAAAAAGCGAGACTGATATCTGGGGATACCGTAAAGAATTGATGTGCGAATTATCCATTAACTATTTAGGACCTCGTGGCGAATATCGAGCAAAACATTCGCGAGATAGAGCCAAAAACCGTCACCAATGTCTTGGTAAATTAGTTTGACTGGATTCGATACTGCGAAGCATCAGAGACAATCAAGTGAATGAAATTGTGTTCCATAATCAGCAGTTTTTTGGGGTGTTTACGATTTCTTCAGAGGAAAAAATGACAGACTTCTGAAACGACTCAATTGCTTTTTATGAAGCGTGTAAGTTTTAATTTTGCAGTGCAATAGCATAAAAAAGTTTAAGATTAAATTTTAGCACATTTTGTATTGAGATGTCTTAAGTGAAATCGTATGTGGGTTATTTTTTATACCATTCTAACACCCTATTTTTAAGCCATGCGAATCTATCTTTTCAATTTTTATCAAGAAATCTAAAAAAAATTCTGTTGTACCGGAATTTGGAGTATTGGAATGGTGTCCTGTTAATTTTAGTTACGGTCGCCAAAAATAAAAATTCGATATCTCTAATTTATCGTCTTCCTTTGGTACTTTTTTGAAGAAGTGTATTAAATGTTGGTGAAAACGATTGTTTTTTGGATAAAGATATTTCATTAAATTGATACTTCCTTCACTCTTGTCTGAAACGAGTATTTGATTGTTTAAAGAACAGAAGAATTTCCTAATTTAAATGTGAACGTGTGATATGTGTCCAAGAGAACATGAAAAAGACTTGTCTATAAACAAAATATTTTCTCCAAATTTCTTTAGCTGATATACATCTAAATATTCTTTTGCCCCAAAGGAGTAAATACTCACAAAAATAGTTCTATAAGGAAAAGCCATTATGTATTACCTAACACATTCACATTAACTGGGCGACTGTTGCAGTTTCTGCAATTCAAAGTCCCATTTTGGTTTGTTAAGTGCGTTACTGAAAGATTGGAGCGATTTGTTGTTAAATGGAATTTGGCGTATATAATTTCCCGTAACCTACTATTTAGGAATAACTTAAAGAACTTAGCGAACGATTTGCTCGGCACCTACAATTTAAAGCTGCCTGAAGAAGCTTAAAACGGTTATTGGTCAATTGCGGATGAAAAATGTCGACATACCTTATTTGCTTGTGTATCTGGATTTACGTTTTTAAAAGAGTTCTCAAGGTCTATGAAGGCTACCAAAGTGAACTCTTTTGGCGATGGTTGATCCTTCTGTGATGCCGACCAGATAATGTAAAGCTTACTCAGTGGACTTACCCTAGTAGTATTTATAAGTATACTGGTTATTTAAAATAAGTCTCCGGTCTATTCTTACTTAAGTCCCACAACATCGCATTAAGGAACAAATTGAAACTGCTCAAATCATTGAGCTGTTCACCACATAATTCTTATACTCATAGGCTGGGACCTGCTGTTTAACACCGGCTCAGAGCGGCTACCGTATTTTATTGTTTTTAAAAGAAGGAATGACAGGGCTCATGGGTCTGAAGTCCTTGAGTCCCCTACGGGATGGTTTTTCAGATTGGGAAAAAAGATAAAAGTTCTCCCTCCACAAAGTGGAAATGTATGCTACGTCGATGCAGCTAATAAAGAGCTCCTTGAACCATGGTAAAAGCATATCCTGCACTGTTAGTAGTTCTCCAGGTGAACCCATTCTAGCCCATGATATTTTGTAGTTCACCAGGCGATACCATTCTAGCCCATGATAATTTGGGGAGTTTTTTTTCCCGTGATTCGGATATTTGTATCATGCATGGAAAAATCCTATTGAATCTTTCTCTGTACTTCCTCCAGTCCGTTATAGAAACTTTTGGCTGAAAGGCTAGCTTTTGGACAATTCTCCATCTAAACAATAACCGGTGTAGCGATTATCTGAGAGGCATTCATATCTTCAACTTTCCTGTCAACTATATTGTCACTTATTTAATAGGGACGGGTTAATTATAGTACCTTTTTCCTGTTTCTCGTAATAAAGGTTGGCTGATTAAATCTATATTCAATATGCTTAGATTTGTACTTACAATATATTAAACAAATGGTAGCGTTGATGTCTACTTACCCAGGTGGGACGCATTAACATCACTGCCCACAATCTGTTCGTTTGCTGCCATTATCAGTGACCTTAAGATACATGAATGTTTTACAGCCATATTCTCGTTACTGGAAGAAGAAATGTAGTAAGGTTTCTTCAGGAAAGAATAGGAACAACGTCTACCTTCACCGCTACTTAGAAGCAATGTAAACCCAGGGGTCACTAATCCGTAAACCAACCTTCGTTCGTGATTCTTGGTTAGAACTACCTTGTCTTCTTCTCGTGCCAGAAGAAACTATTGAGCTGTATTAGTGATGAAAGAAAAAAAATAACTGTACCAAAAGTAACTGCACACTTTAAATCACTTTTATCTCATAATACGAGTATATGCAATGCGGAAAGTGCCGACAGAAATTGTGGTCGATGTACTTTTATTGACTACTTTTTCCTTGATATTCATATGCTAATTACACAAATGGCACGTACCAAAGTAAACAAATTAAATAAATAGTAGACTTTTACTGCACCCAAAAATATTTCGTGCAAAAAACTAGGCTACGATATCATGTTTGGGAATACCTGCTCTCTTAGAGATACGAAAAAAGTGATAGAAATACGGTCTAAATGACCCAAAGCTTGAGACAAAAAGCGCTAACCTTTAGAAATAAAAATAAGTCATTGTCGGTAAGTGATTTGGCGGAAGAGTCTGCAACCAGTGCCCATGATTCAAAAAGTAAAGAGAGGATTCAATTCAATTCAAAATATTTATTAATCCATGAAATAAAATTGCGTCTCACATAAGATATGTTACATAGTTTTTTGTTCTATCTCTAGGATATTTCAGCAAATGGGACTATTTAAATATACATTTATTTTGATTAACATAATCTAAAGACCTATAAAAAACAAAAGGTACCGAAAAAGAAGTGAAAAACATAAAATCTGAACAAACGATTCTCCGAAAATTGTACAAACGTTCAAATCAAGATGCCAATTAATGCATTTTAATGGACGATGAAACCTGTGTTAAGATGTACTGAAAAACGTGTTCTGGACCCCTGTGTCTAAAAATACGGTTTATACCTTTCAATATAAAGTCTCAATATATAGTTTCAGCCCTTTTTTGGCCGATTCGGTCTTAGTCCACAACGCCTAATCCGCTTTGGCACTGATAAAATGAAATATTGTCAAATTAGTTGCTGAAGAGGAAAACCCACTAAATGTCATTGAATTCACAACTACAGTGAAGTGGGTTTATTATTTATATTAAGCAAAAAATGATATGTATATGCTATATATATTTCTCGCCTAACAATGAAAATGCGAATATTTATCATCAAAAATGGTTTTATTGTTTTTCAAAGTGCATGATTTATGCACTTTTGCATGGGCTCAAACCAATTGTCGAAGCACTTTTTCCAATCCATAGGCATAGATCCATGATTCGTCACCTGTGACGATCTTATAAACGTATTTTGAAGCACTGCGATCGTGTTTTTTCAAAATTTCTTTGCACCAATCGACACGAGCCTTTTTTTGAGCGATTGTCAAATTATGCAGGATCCAACGAGAACAAACCTTTTTTACGGCCAGGTGTTGATGCAATATCGAATGCTGGTGGTAAAAACGCCCAAGGATGCGTTTATCTCACGGTATGTTACATGACGATCTTGCGTTTTCAGTTCACGAACGGCATCAATGTTCTTTGGCACAATGGCCGTTTTTGACGGCCTTCTTCTTTGAGCGAGCGTCGGCCACGATTGAATTCATTAAACCAGTTTTTCACAGTGCTATAGGAATGTGCTTCATCGCCATACAAAGATTTAAGTTCACCGATGCATTCTTGTCGTGATAATCCACGTCGAAAAAATTATCATACTAAAATGTTCACGAGTTATTTCCATTTTTTGCCAAATTGATTTTTTCAAGTCACTGTAAAGAACACAAAAGCAAAAAAACAATTTTATTCTGCATGCAACAATTTTTCTATCGAAAATATTTTTAGATCTTTTAGTTAAATAGAGATTTTAGATAGATGTGTTAGTCGTGTTGGTAGTAATATGAAAAAATGTAGAAAAAGGTTTAGAAAACAAGCAAACCCATTATTTAAGTAAGTATTGTTGCGCATAAATTATTGGAAGGATTTAAAGGAAAAACTCAGTGTGCATTACGAAAATCATTTTCTTCTTTCTTTCTATCTTTTATATATTGTTTTTTTCAATACAACAAATTTTTATTTGTGATAAAAATAATAAACCCAATTTTACACATTATTGTTGTAATATTACCCCAATATTACAACAATAATGAGTGCAGTTTCCTTTCGGTGCAGTCCTCACTGTGTCTCCTATTAAACTTCATCGGCACTCGAAATTTCGAAAGAGTTCAGTTGTTTTTTTTTGGCTTTTACTCCTAAACTTGTACCCTCTATTAAATATTTCGTAAATTTTTATGAATACGACCCTTGTATGATCTGCTTTCAAGTAAAATTTGTAAAAAGATTTACGCATAAATATTTAATTTGAAATGCATTTTAGTTCTCGAAATAAATCAATGTCGAATACAATTTAAGTAAAGGAAACAGTGATCTTGGCCCCCTCCCCTTTTCACGATATTTAGACAAATCCTTTGAAATTTTCTGTAGAAATAAAGAAGATACAACAACAACGATTAGCACCAAACCTCTATAATAAAACTCTCTACCAAACACTCCACAACCACCGACAATTTGTTTTTGTAATACAGGGTGGTGCGCGGTAATTTTCTTACTTGGGAATGAAGTAAACAAATTATGAGCCTTAGAAAAATTTATTTTATATTTTAATTATATTGAACAGTAAGGGAATTTGTAATTACATGGTTTTATGTAGTGTATCCGGCAAATGTCGACCTTTGCTATCCCAACATTGCAGCATACGTTTTCTGAAGTTTTCATGAACTCTAACAAGCATGCCGACTGCTATTCTGCCAAATTTTAGGCTCAATATTGTTAATTAGGTCTTCCAAGGTGTTGGGACGGTTGATATACACCTTCGACTTCAGGTAACCCCAAAGGAAAAAATCGCATGGGACTAAGTCTGGTGAGCGTGCCGGCCAGTTCACATCAACCCTCTAAGAGATAAGCCGTCCAGGAAACATTTGCCGAGGTCCGCCGTGTCAAATAGTCCCGTGCTAACAATTGTTGGACCACACACATTTTATACGGGTGAAAATGCAGTTCATCATGAAGAATCCGTTGGAGAGAACGTCTGGAAATTCCAAGAGGAAGTGATTGCTTCCGGGCAGAGCGTTTCGGAGAGCACTGCTGCTCTAACTCTCTCGATGTTTTGTGGTGTTGTAATCCTTCTCTCAGGTCCCCTTCGTACACATGACACATTCCCTGTTGTTCTCAATGAAGTTACCCAATTTACAATTGATTGCCGTCCAGGAACACGTTCGCGTGGGGGAACAGCGAATCTTAAACGAAAAACACGCAATGATAGAGTGCGCATTTGAAAAATACGCTTAAACACAAAATGACCACTTAAATGCATGATGAAGAGGCAGACGAACACAAATCTGGCGTCAGCCACTATAAGCCACGCACACTCACCACTCTGCAGTGTAGAGAAGCAAATTACCGCACTCCACCCTGTAAATATTGTGTAGTTTAGCTTTTAAGCTGAGATAGTGCACAATATTAAATAATATAACGATTAAGTTATGTATAAAAATTATAGCACTTAAAAAAATATCAAATACTATTAAATATTGGCCTCGAGGGCGAATGTTCCCAGCTAACCTCTAACATCAAAAGAGCTTTTTTCGATGAAGATAAAATATATATTTATTTAGAGTAAATTTGGATGTCCAATTGCATATTTGGAAGTGGATAAAAGCGATTGCTTGGGAAGTACCTCCATTTTTTTCTTAGCTGTACACTTGTGGTTTTACGAGTATTTCCCTTCTTTATATGGTCTGTTTTTACTGGCCACCTTGGCTTCGTTTGCAGTTCTTAATGTTCATTTTTACATTCGATACATTTAGGATGCTCAGAAAATACAGAAAATCCCCCTATAAGCTTATTTCACGAAACTTGAAGTTGGTCGCAACCCTCATTAAGTATATAAGTACATTTCGAATCACCATAAAAATATAAGACATCTGGCCAAGTCCTTCTTATTGTGTGTAGAGAGCGTCTACAGGTCGAAGTATTGAAACTATGCGGCTGAAATTTTGCAGAGATATGCATATGTTGATGCTCTGAAACGGTTGGTAATAAACATAGGGCAGAATAAATTCATGTTAAATTTAAACAAACTAAAATTAATGACAAGGAAAATATTATTGACTGCATTAAGTTTAAATTTGCGCAAAAGGTCGCGGCACCGACTAAAGTGTTACAACATTGTGATTACTTTTGTAACAGCAAAAAGGATTGAAGACATACCGCATTTCTTTACTGATCGACTCAGTATATTTATAACATGACCTACTCTGTGAAACGGGGTATAATAAGCTTGTAATCAATTAGTTAATTTAAAGAAATCATCTCAGATTTATAAATGACTTTAGATAGATAGACAAGGAACTTCTCTCAAATCAGTGAGCTGTGCGCGATTCAATACTTAACTCACTGACCGGGACCTGCTGTTTAACGCCGGCACCGAACGCCTTTTGCATTTTATAGAGAAGTTTATAAACGGCTTAGAGATAAATCTAAAGTAAAGTCGCCGACATTAAAAAGGTGGAAAACCGCCGCGGAAAAATGTTTAGATCTTTTTACCCGGGTTTTACCTAAGAGTTCAGGTATGATAGTTGTGCATATTTTCATCACACCACGGCGGCCCGCTACGCGTATAAAGCGATAAGTCTATGGCGAACTATATAGCGCCGGTGTGGTCGGCGAACGTGAGTAAGACGGAAGGGAATAAAATATAGACTTGCCAGAATGCCGCCCTGAGAACATCAACAGGGTGTCTCCTTTTTGTCTTCTGAGGACCATCTTATTATCCTTACCAGACACAATTTCTTGTTGTCTTACCAGTATCTGCTTGGGTGTTTTCTTAGTAGTCATCCCAACCACCATCTCATGGACTGGACTCTCCGCCCAGGCAGATCAGGTACGATATTCACGATCTACAGAGGGAGTCCAGCGGTACAAGAGAGAGCCCTTAGATCATCAAAACTATCTGGCAGGTCTGAACGACATTGACGCTGATGAAGTCGCAGCAGCAGTATCCAGCTATAGCTTATATCTAGTACAAGGGGAACATCCCCCAGATGATGCAGTCGTCTGGATGGTGCAGTCGCCTCAATTCGTATTGGGCGCGAATTGATGCTAACTTTTCGGTCAATTGTCCGGCCTACCATCAGGGACCACATGAGATGCTGCACCTCTTCTATTGTCCGGCCAAGCCCACTCAGTTGACACTTAGTTGTCTCTTTGGACGCATCCAGTTCAAACGGCGCGTTTCTTTCACCTGGATGTCGAAGTATATCCCCTGAACATGAATTCAAAACGAAATATGTTGTTGTTTCAACAACAACAATTTATTTAGCGTAATACATCAAATCTGGGTTTACTTTGGCACAGTTCATTACGATCTTCCAGTAGCCAGATCAAATGAAAATATGACATATCGGTCCAGTGCAAAGATTCCACCCAGCTTTAGGAATAATCGCTCTAGAACACCCTAAAAATCCAGATTCTGATCTAATTTGGTAAAGTATACGAGGGCGGTTCGGAAAGTTCTTAGCCTATCAATGAAAGAGAATAGTTAGTTTTTCAAAAATATTTTTATTTTTCAATGTAATCTCCTGAAACTTCAATACAGTTAGTCCAACGCTTATCTAGCAATTCTATCCCTTGATTAAAATAGTTTCCTCAAGGTCTTCAAAATAGTGGTTTACAACTGTAATTGCATCTTCATTTGAGGTAAAACGCGTGCCAGCAAGGAATTTTTTTAGATTTGTGAACAGGTAAAAGTCACTGGGAGCTAAATCAGGAGAATAAGGTGGGTGTTCAAGCAACTCGTACTTTAATTCGTTGATTTTAGCCATTGTTAAAACACTCTTGTGCGCTGCTGCGTTGTCTTGATGAAAAATTATTTTTTTGTGTTGTAAGCCAGGACGCTTTTCTCGAATTTGTACATTTAATTGATCTAAAAGGTTGCAATAGTACTCTGAATTTATTGTTTTACCCTTTTGCAGATAGTCAATCAATAAAATACCTTTGAAGTCCCAAAAAACCGTTGCCATAACCTTATCAGCCGATTGAATTGTTTTTGCCTTCTTTGGGGCACTTCCTCCAGCTTCAGTCCATTGTTTGGATTGTTCTTTTGTCTCTGGAGTATAGTGGTGGATCCATGTCTCATCAACAGTTATGAAACGACGCTTAAAATTCATTTTATTTCGCTGGAAACGATCCAAACAAGCTTAAGAAATGTCCATTCTTATGCGTTTTTGGTCGACTGTTAACAAGTGCGGCACCCTTCTTGCAGAAAGCTTTTTCATCTGTAGTTCTTCATGCAAAATTAAATGGACTCGATCATTTGAGATGCCCATGATATTAGCTATTTCACGCACTTTTATTCGTCGATCATTTAATACCATATCATGCACTTTGGCTACAATTTCTGTTGTTGTTGCTGTTTTTGGACGTCCACTACGTGGTTCATCTTCAATGCTTGTACGACCACGTTCAAATTCAGCAACCCAATTTTTTACTGTTGCATATGAAGGAGCACTTTCACCTTACACATTCACCATATCATTATGAATTTCTTGTCCCGGTAAACCTTTTTTATGTAAATATTTAATGACACCACGCATTTCTAATTTTTCCATTGTAAAAAAATCGCCGATGCGTCTTTTGTGAACACCTGTTTCTATATGAAGGAGTTGTCAGATCGAAACAAAATTTAACATGTGTTTATAGCAGAGATGGAAGTTTCCAGAACACTTAACTTTTTTCTGTTTATACCGCGCTTTTTGTGCTAGGCTAAGAAGTTTCCGAACCGCCCTCGTATGACGGTGAACAACCAATCCTGCATCGATTTGGAGGATATATAAATATTTTAAATATATTTGTCATTCCGTTGGCAACACCTTGAGATACTGATCGGATACCTCATAAGGTACAAATAGTCTGAATCGTTGTAAAAATCCGAGATCACCGATCGTTAAGAAATGTTCACACTATGTTTCGTTCGGTTAGGTAAAATTTTAAGGTTATAACGAGTGATACATTTCGAGGTTCCCTACTTTTTTAAAGAAAAAAACACAGAAAATTCAAATTGAATGGGGAATGTTTATTATCATTTTAAAGAACATTCTTTGGCATTTATTTTTTGTCTGTCAAATGTTGGCCGCGGCTACGTCTCAGATGGTCCATCCGTTGAGTCCAATTTTCGATGACTCGTTCGAGCATTTCGACTCGTAACTGGCGAATGGCACGCGTGATGTTTTGCTCCAAGGCCTGAATCGAAGCGGGTTTGTCCGCGTAAGCTTTAGACTTAACATATCCCCATAGGAAAATATCTAACGGTGTGATATCACATGATCTTGGTGGCCAATCGCCCGGTCCAAAATGTGAAGTTATCTGCTCGCCGAAGTGTTCTCTCAATAAATCCATTGATTGATGCGATGTGTGGGAAGTGGCACCGTCTTGTTGAAACCAAATGTCGCCGAGATCACGAGCTTCAATTTTAAGTAACAAATAGTCGGTTATCATGACACGATAACGGTCGCATTAACGGTTACGTTCTCATCATTTTTGAAGAAATATAAACCGATGATTTCACCGGCCCACAAACCACACCAAACGATTTGTAAACGCAAAAACGCATGAAACACATTCCTCACAGAACGTGAATTTTCGTAATAAAGATGAACGATTTGTAAACGTTGTTCAGACGTAAGTCTTTCCATGATAAAATGCCAAACAATACAAAACAAAAATATCGTAACATGACAGCATGACACGAATCACACGTGATCTGTCAAAAAAAGGCTATTGAAAAAAGTATCTCTACTTGGATCACCCATTATTACAATGTGATTGGACAAGGGGACGTTTTTGACCGCCCATACAAACATGAGTTTAGGAAAACCCATATTACGATGTTATAACACCCTGACGAAAAGTTGAGGTTCCACGCCCCTTTAGAAACGACTTTTTGGCCAAGGAATTTACGGATTGATGTCAATGATTATTAAACAATATGTTGTGTTAACATTGAATGAAAAAGCGTGGCACCGACCATTCAACTCTGAACTTTGAAAGGACAATCTCTTTAAATAAAACCGGTAAAAGCAGTTTCTGTATAAGATGTTAGTAGAAAAGAAACGCAACAAAAATGTTCATATTGAACGGGAATCCATGATGGAGTATATATTAGCTTCGGCTCGGCCGAACTTTATTTGTCCACTTGTTTAGTATGCTTATAGTTCCTTTACAAATGGTCTTGCTTCCAATAAACTATATGGACATCCGGTTATAAATGAATGAGATACCTCACAAATTTAAATTTGACTTTTATAAAATCTGGGTAAATATTCAGCTAGACTCATGAGCTCGAGTGGCCTAAAATCTTCTGTACCGAAAAACAATAAAATGTACCCAAAAATCCATAAGTGTATAGGATTATTTTTAAGATTTGTATAAAATAAGAGCCTGGTCTATGTCTACAGCCTACAAACCAGTACTACTGCCAAAAATTTATAAAAAAAAGTGTCAGAAAAAGGGAATTTTTCAAAAAAATTCGTTCATTTACTAAGTAGGGACATAAATACTGTTACAACATTGGACACACCCGTTTCAATAGTTGAACTGAACATACTCCGCTAATGTCATATGGGGTTTGAAAGCTAACCTCAATAGAGGTAGTCAGTAACGGGATTTTAAAATTCTTTCAACTTTCATCATGGAGTGGTCAGATAATGAGAACCGTATCGCTGTAATAGCGCTTTTTAAGTGTAAAATGAAAAAAAACGATATTTTCAAAACGCTCCCGCCACTGGGGTTTAGCCGCATGTTCGTCTACCCATGCATAAAACTGTTTGAGGAGACTGGAGATGTAAAAGACCGCAACCGGTCGGGCCGCCCACGCTCTTTTCGAACACTGCATGTCATCAAAGCCGTGAAATCAAGAATTCACAGTAATCCGCTCCGAAAACAGAAAATCATGGCCCGTGAGATGAGTATCACGCAAAAATCCATGAGTCGAATCATTAAAAAAAGACTTGGGACTTTCAAACGACGCACCGGACATTTATTGACTGCAGCTTTAAAAATATAGGATTGCAAATGCAAACGTCTTTTGGTGATGCACGCCAAAAAACCGTTTTGGAAGCTGTTGTTGTGAAGCCTCTTAACAGTTCCCTATTCCAAAACCAGCCATGGACTTTCCAGCAGGATTCTGCGCCGGCCCATAAGGCTAAAACGTCCCAGGCCTGGCTTCGAACCAATTTGACAGCGTTCATTTCCTCTGAAGAATGACCCTCAGGCAGTCCCGTTTGAACCCATTGAATTACAAATTGTGGACGGTTTTAGAGGACAAGGTTTGTCACAAAAGATACCCCAACATTGGATCTCTTAAGACTGCTTTGGTTCGAGCTGTGGCCAATTTCCAATGGACGAGGTTTGTGTAGCTATTGACGATTGACCAGTGCGTCTTAAGGAGTGTGTAAAGGCAAAAGGCGGATATTTCGAATAAGTAGATTCTTTTTGGATACAATATCATCAATAAATATATTAAAAAATATTTGGTCCAAAAACACAGTACTTTTTATTTTACAGCATAAAACGTGTGTAACAGAATTTATGTCCCTACTAAGTATAATTCCTTTACTCAACATTATTCCTTTTTAAAATGAAGTTTTTAGACGGCTTAAAAATTAAACTTTTGTTGGTCAAGTCGTCGGCATTACCCGATTTTAATCTTGGTTTTCTTGTATGATAGTCAATCAGAATAAAAATTGTTTATAACTATTTTAAAGATTCGAATAAATTTGACTACCGGACCCATGGCCCCAAGGACCAACTGCCATGGATTAATAGGGGAATTTGTGTAGTCAATTGAAACGGAATTTCCACACAGCTATAGATACATGCCATTATATTAACGATTTAGCTTATCCTAGGAATGGAATTAAACAAATGGCAAAAACAAAAGAAGTCTGGAGGCAATTATATAAAAATGTGTAAAAATATCCTCTTTCATGGATGATTCATTAATTCATTTACTTTAAATAAAGCAGATATTCTAATAGATAAACTGATTCTTTTCGTTTTTTTAGGAAATCAATCGTAGCAATCGTCGTATTATGAAACAAACGTTCATATCGGACGTTCTGCAAATTCCGGACCATATTGTTGAAGATGAAAGGGAATCGAAAGCAGCTGCAAAGATAGTAAAACCTGCAACTCAACTTACAATTGATAGTAACACCGAGGAAGAAGAAGAGGAGGATGATTGGGAAAATATGTACGATGAGAGCGGTGAATGTTTGGATCCAAAAATCATGGAAGAATTGACTGCATCAGTGGGGAAATGCAAAATAGAATTGCCCAAAATGGACTATAGCGTAAAATAAAATATTTTAATTAATAGAACGAGTATTGATTGTCATATTTTTAGGCCTATTTAACCAAACAATCGATTTTAAATGAAGAAGAATTTCCACACGTATTGGAAGTTTCAAATTTTCCCGTTGAATTTAAAAACCAAGATTTGCTGATGGTATTCTCACAATATAAAGAGTCTGGTTTCGACATTAAGTGGGTGGATGATACTCATGCTTTGGCTGTGTTCAGTAGTTCACGCATTGGTAGGTATAATAAGACTTGAAGTCCCCACGAGTATTCTTGTATTCTCACTATGCATTCTTTCAGCTGCTGAAGTTCTTACCATGGGTCACCCGTTCGTTGTTTTGAAACCTTTGGCAGAGGCAACCCTAGAATCTCGCATAAAGGCTAAGAAATGTTCCGCTTCTTTGCAACCATATCGCCCCCGCCCCGAAACATGTGCAGCATTAGCCCGACGTTTAGTTACGGGAGCTTTAGGAGTACGTCTGAAAACCGCAGCTGCCGAGAGAGAAAATGAAAAACGTGTTTTGCGTGAAGCCAAAGGTATGTTTTACATGTAAATATTCTGAGAAATCAACTGGGCAATGATTTTCGGTTTTGTGATTTATATGAATTAATTTGCATCGATTATTTGCTGTATCGAAACATTAACAATTGCATGCACAAATTTTGGTTTGTAGGTTTATCAAATGCCTGGACTCTAAAAATATTAATTACTAAAATTGTTGGCTTTATATAGGTATTTTGATATATTTTTATCAATTTTTTACTAAAAAGCACGACACTAATATCTTATCAGAATCAACTCACTTAAAATATATTGTGGCTGTTTCTTGTGTAATGTATATCTCTACATACAGGATACAATTTCATGAATAACTTCTGTGAAACATAATTTCAGTGTAGGTTTACATGAAATTTCCAATCTTTGGTTGACAAAACAGCTACTACGTAGCAATATTCTTATATATTCTTTGAAAATACAAGCAAAAGACATGTTTGATTGTTGCTCGATATGTGGTCAATAAGGCGACGATTTACAGCAAGTGAACAATTGGAAAGCTGCTATAAGTACTCTGCGCCATGGATAACATTCTGGTATGTCATTAGCAGTTTTCGTAAAGGGGACTGGTTGTTAGTGGTAGGTACAAGATTGAATTTGTGAAAAATGTCACTGTTTCTGGATACCCATATGTCCCCGAACATTAGGGGAAGGTATTTGGACCCAATGACCACGCCGATTTTTGAGTATTTTATCAAGGCAAAGTACAAAAAGCATATAATAAATTATTTTTCTGCTTTTATACCTTCATCACACTGTGGTACAGGTGAATTCTAAGTTTGAATGATGCTTGTAAATTTATACCGATAGATGCTTGTTAATTTATACCGATCGACTTAGAACTGTTTTTGAGTCGATTTAGACATGTCCGTCTGTCCACCTCAATCAAATATAAACAGCTCTCGATGAAACGTTCCACATTATTTTGTTTGGTATTGAAATTGGGAAATATCGGCCGATGTTCTGATATAACCCCCATGAATAGGATAGGTGGGTACCAAAAAAAGTTATTTAAACTAAAATCTAAATATATCTTCATTTTTAAGATTTGGCTGAATTTGACGCTTGGACCAAGGGCCAAAGGGACACAAATTCAGACTTTTACGCATACGCAAAATACTTAAATTTTCCTACGGCTCCACATATGCATATATTTTTTAAAAGATTTCTGTAAATTTTTAGCTAAAATAATAGGAAATTGTAATCATTTGAAATGTATTTTCTCAAGACTTCAAATATAAATTTATATGTAAGAATTACCTTAATTTGGGGAAATAACCAACGACCTGGGACCTTCAAATACATATGTACGTCAAATATCATGAATTCTTGACTCAATTTTATCATTATTTGTTAGTTTTATAAATTTACACCCGATGTCAAAAGGTGGAGTATACTTTAGTCTCTTTGCAACCCCTAGAAATAGTAATCGTTGATCCTATAATGTATATATGTGAATTTTTGATCGTCGTACAAATCCGGGACGATCTAGCCTATGTATCTATCCCTTGCTTTATGGGAGGCACACGTTAAGACCGACCTTCATAAACGTAGAGTCTTCTGAATATAGGTTAATTATCGCAAAATGTCTGCATGCATTGCAGACAATGTACTAATACGGAATGTCAAATGAAATGGACTTTCAATAACCGATCAAAAATTCAGCGCTGTGCCAACTCTGGCTGACAACCGATAAAACTTAAAATTAAATGGGAGGATAATCCAGAATGGCACAGTTTCAAGTTTTTTTTTATGTTATCGGGTCAATAATAAACTATGAAGTTGTTTTTTCGACCTAATTGCTAGACTCACATACAGGATTTCCGTCAAAAATTCGTCGAAATAATACATATTTTTCATTTTTAATAATACGCCCGAAATTAGCAAAAAAAAAACCAAGTTAGCAACGTAGTTGATCGTTGCGATCAAAATGTTTCAACATATTTTTAAATACACGCAGATGTCGTATACATTTCACTTCGACTCCATTTTATTTTCATTCAATAATTATTAATAATATTTCCTCACCGATCGACTTAAATCACCAGCTGAATCGATTTAATTATCTCTGCCTGTCCGTCCGTCTGCTGTTCTTTTTAAGCTTGCAACCAAACTACTGGTCGAAATTGTTGTCCGATCTTCATGAAATTTGAAGAAGTACGTTTTTTGTACCAAGGACGGACGCTTTTGTAATTCGTCGGTTTAGATTTAACTCTAGCAGCCACATTTTACATCCAATCTTGATGAAATGTGGCACAAGCAAGTTTTTTTTTATTATTTTTTTATTAAAGGAAATCGATTCAGGTTTAGATATATATGTGAAATTGATCTTATGATTTCAGCTTTAGATGCCACATATTACATCTAATACTGATGGAATTTGGCACAGTTAATCAGCTTAGATAAAAATGGCTCATATCACGTTTTATAAATCAATACGATTTTATAAACAACCGCTCTGGAACACTCACATTAATTCCGATTTCGATCAAATTTGGTATAGTAACGGGTTTTCCATTATTAAGGACAATTTTATATATTAATACAGCACAGAATATTTAAGATATAGAGTTTAAATTTATTCCAGCTTTAGTGCAAATGTTACATTTAAAGAATGAAATTCGCGATGTAAATACAGCGATGTATTATTTCGACCCAATTTTCAACCACTCTTGCACACATTTCGACAGGAACGTTGGCAATTTCCCGTTGGATGTTGTCTCTGAGCTCGTCTAAAGTTGTTGGCTTGTTGGCGTAGACCAATGACTTGATGTGGCCCCATAAAAATAATACAATGGCGTTAAATCGCATGAACGAGTTGAGCCAATTTCTCAAGATAACACGTACACCGAATTTGCCTTTCAGTAAATCGATTTTAACGCGTGCTGTGTGGCTAGTGGCATCGTCTGATTCAAATCACATATCGGCGATGTCAAGGTCATTCAATTCTGGCAAAAATATTTTTCTAACATGACACGATAGCGCTCTCTATTGACGGTAACATGACGATTGTTTTCATCGACGAAAAAATACGGCCCAATCACACCTCCGGCATGAAAACCACACCACACATTAATTTTTTGCGAATGCAATTGTGTTTCGTGAAGCACATGTGAGTTTGTTGCTGTCTAATAACGCATATTTTATTTATTGACAAAACCCTCATGAATGAGCTTCAGCTCTGAAGATGATTTCTCAATGAAATTCTGGGTTTTCTTGAAACTTTACCAAAACCCAGTCGGAGAAGTTTCGGCGTTTCAAATGATCAAGTGACGTTAGTTCTTGAGTCTGCTTGATCTTATAAGGCCAAAAGAGATGCCCAACTCCCGGGAACTATGTGGAATCGACTGATTTGGCTCATTTTGAACGGATACACTTACGGCTGCGACACGAGTATTTTCGTCGCTTCGAGCGGTACGGCGTCTCTTTAGCGTCGGAACATCCAAAAGTAAAAATTTGAATCGAAATTTATCCACAAAGCCTGTATGGTGGGACGATAATTACGGCCGAAAGTTGGAGTAAGCACTCTTAAAAATGCGACCACCGATTCAGAATTTCGGTAGTAATTTATGATGTTTTTTAAACGTTGCGTTTTATTGATAAAGTCTCCTTACATGGACATATGGATATCAAATAACAATAAAACGAAATATAAAATTGTTTTGTTATTTGTCTAAATTACGAAAATACGTCACATTTAAACATGGACATGTGGGTACTAAAAAAGCAATGGAAATGTCTCACAAATATATGGGGTTTTATTTTAAATGAATGATTTATTTATTAATTTAGTTCAGAGTATTATTTGATTTGAATGATTAAACAAAAATTAATGAATGATGAAATTAAATGTTCTCCGTCGGCAGATCGTCGTAAACCGTCTTTCGTCTTTACTTCTTCACGTTGCGATTAGAACTAACTACTTTCTTTCCTTTTCTTAAACATAAAAGCTGTTGTTGGGTATGGTTGCCAAATTTTCAGGAAAAACCAATCCCACATCTCGGCCATTCTGCGTAAAATTCGGCTCGAATTCTTCTTCTTGATACATGCTCCACGGTTTCATGTACTCGGTGCATGTTGTAGTATTCCTTGGTCCTTCTGTATCGCTTACTTTTTTAACATCGTAGGTATCGTTCAACTTGGCTTTGATGACTCCGTCTGCAGATCGTCGTAAACCGTCTTTCGTCTTTACTTCTTCACGTCGCGATTAGAACTAACTACTTTCTTTCCTCTTCTCAAACATAAAAACTGTTGTTGGGTATGGTTGCCAAATTTTCAGGAAAAACCAATCCCACAAATATAAATTTGACATTGGTTGGTTTGAAGTAGAGGGGTCCAGGGGAGGACCCAAACCCTGCGGGGTATATACATAAGTATACCTAAGCCAGTACACGTCTTACTGTGCGCTCTTGTTTAATGGTTTGTTAATATTTTATGGTTAAGACGTTCTGTGTTGTCCACGAAACTTTTGATCCTACTCCAACACATTCCTTTTATGAGCTCTAGGTTTGTCACGCTGGCCGAAAGATGTGTGACCTGCTCTTTCAAAGCGGAAAAGGCATGCCTTAAGTGGTGAGCGCCCGTTAGGAATGCCCATCATCTTGTTTAACTCAGTTTTCATCAGACTTAACCGCTTTTTGTTTTTCTTTCATCAGGGTCTTCCCAAAGTGTTTAAGTGATTTTACCGCCCGCTGTGCCGTTCCATAGCGTTTTGTGAGCGACCTGAGCCCATGATATGATTTCAGCTAGTATTGCTTGAAAGGGAATGGCATTGTATATGTCAACAGCCTGTCTATACCCATAGATCTCTAGGGTGCCATTTCGTTTCAAAACGGCAAATTCTTCTTTACATTCCAGAAGCTTGACTGGTGTTTAACAGTGCCTTCCTTGATCGCTGCTTAGCTGTCTGTTATAATCTTTACATTGTCGTGCATGTTATTTGAGTTGAACCATCTGTATGTGACATTAGTTATATAACTGACTTTGAACACTTAAACGGACTCTCAATTATCTTAATTGAGAGTCCGTTTAAATGTTCAAAAAACATCCAGAAGTATGGTAATTAGGCCACGAACGACTATACCTTTTTTACTAGTTTATTTTTGAATAAAAAACGTATTTTTTAATAATTTTTATGTGAGTATTATTCGAAGTTTCTTTAAAGAAATTACAACTTTTTGTAAAGTATTCTTTGCCCTAATTTAAGTGCTGATTTTTCCCCGATACTAGAGACAGTAAAAAAAACTATCGATATTGACGATAAAAAGAATCTATCTGTACCATCGATAAAAGAATCTATCTGTAATTTTATCTCCACCAACGATCCAAAGTTGAGCCGTGGTTTGACCAAAAATGATGAAGATATATTGAGCAAATGCTTTTGCTGCCTTAAGGAGAGCCCATCTGATCCTATTTACAATCCCAAAGAGTCTCTGACTAGGCATTATTGTGCCAAATTTCGGGGTTCAACATAAACACAGGCGGACGGTCGGACAGACGGTACATATGTTTTATAAAATATTTCGAGGCGAAATAATAATAATGAAAATAATGTACTCGAGAAATTGGTTGTTGTTGTAGCGGCACACGTAATGCTGGGGAACATCTCTTGGCCGAAGATTGCTTCGGGTCAATCCGGTACATAAAACCGGCTGTCGTGGGATTGCGTGCAATTGGTCATGAGGAAGGAAAACTATTTTCTCTTTTGTCGGATTTCGTCTGTTAATAGTAGGTATGTTCTTTTGTTGATCGGCTATTAAGCGAGTAATAGGTCGGATTTCGGCTGCCAACTTCTGTACAAATTGTTGTTGTTGTAGCGGCATACATAGTGCCTGGGTGACAGCCCTTGGCCGAATAATTTCTGCTTCGGGTCAATCTGGTACATAAAACCGTCTGTCGTGGGATCCTGCAATAGTGTAACACTGTGGAACAAATTCAGGTTAGCAAAAGTTAGGTCGATTCTGAGAGTGAGGGGTGAAAATATATGCTAAATTAGAAGACCCGTGTCGTGGCGTTTGTTTATGTTAGTTCGATTTTTTTCAATCGACCTTCGAACTTTGCAGTCTAATGTCGATTTTCAGCGTATTGTTTATATGGTTTTTTGGCTATAACTCGTCGACTAATTGATATTTTTTCAATCTGTAAAAGCCAAATTATAGCTAGACCCCTGTTCAACTGTTCAAATGTTGGAAAAATTATTTTTTATTCATGTTTTATGAAAATATTTTCCACAAAACTAAGTATTTTTTGCTTTCTGTTTGATCTATAATATGCTTCTCAGTTTTTTCAATAAATTTCATTTGAAAAGAAAACAATCATAATACAAAACTTGCTTTTTTCAGCTTAATATTAATTAACTTCTCATTTTTGATGTATCAATTTTGTTCAGTGTTGGTTTTGAAGAAACATTGAAAAAGAAATTATAAAAATATGTAAAAAAATATAATTTTGAAATGTAAGTTATGAAAAGTTTTAAGTAAAAAAATAAATACATTAAATTAATGATTTGTCCAGTTGCCGTTTAGCAGACGGCTGTGGATTAACATCACTGCTCTCTCTAATATCTTGGTCATTGTCATCATCATCAGAAAGGTCGATAATTTCGTCCAACAGGTATTCTGGAATTTCATCTTTGTCATCCCCTTTTTCCTCGTCTTCCTCTTCCTCAAAGGTGTTTTTGTACCACCAACAAATTTCAGCGGGTATTGCACCTGGATATTTCTTTCCTCTGTACCTGAAACGAAAGTAGTTTTCAATCGTTAACATGTTTAAATTGTTCACTCTGACAAAGATATTAGAAAAATCTAGGAATTCAAAATATGCACACTCTATAGTTACCTTATTTCAAATGGAAGCGCAGTTTGGTGATAACGTTCGCCTTGCTCGTCAGATTCAGTTAGCAACTGTTGAGCGAGTTGATCAAGATGCTGATGCAAGAGATGAATTTTGTACGACATTTTATTCCCAATTTCATCGAAAGCTGCCAACATGTTTGCAACAGATTGCCTGTAGTAGTCTTTGCGTTCTTTACACAAAAGTCCTTTAATGACTGCTTTCAATGCCATATAAACAAACAATATTCTGAAAATCGGCATATGAAAGCAAAGTTCGACTGTCGATTAAAAAAAAAATCGAACTAACAAAAACAAACGCCGTGATACGAGTCTTCTAAATTAGCCTCAAAATCGACCTAACTTTTGCTAACCTGAATTTCTTCCACAGTGCAATTGTAATGGTGTTTGGTGAATGAGAATTAAACGTTGATATGTTAATGAAGCATTATGCACAACATTCATAATGTTTTAGCATGATACTAATCTGGGAACGTTGTACATACATAACTACATTGATAAGTATTGAACTGAAATTAATATGTGACTTGTTATTCAAATATGTAATAACATGGTTGTTTCAATTACTGACCCATTAAAATGCATTGCTTAATTGAATAAAACTACGGGGTTTGGGATTATATATACATTTATATTCTTTATACTTATACTTTGTGGGCTTTGTTTAATCATTAATGAAAAATCTTAACATATTTTAAGGCCAATTCAAAGAAGATGGTATATTTTTCTCAGTACTGGCTGTGGTTGTAAAAGTGTTTTGCCATTCGGGAACATAAGTTCTAATAAATCGTTTGCTAATGGCCAACCGTTTAAATCCGATGCACTTTACTTACATGTACGATACCAGCAGTACCAAATGTATTACTTTTTTTGTTGTTGTTGGTAATTAATTGCTAATTTAGATTTTTTACCGCTAGATTTAGTAGTTTTTGAGCTGGTTGAGCGGAAAGAACTCGCATGACGCTTTAAGCGTATCTCTAGCTTTTTTAGGAAATTATTAAGCTGTTTTCCGTTTTTTTTTGTATCAATAAATTACATAAATAAATTTTTTAATTCACCAAATTTAACGAATAAATCGTTTTTTAAAGTAGACAGAACTAGGAAGTGCATATCATACATTAAATCGTTTAAATAAAACTGATGGCCAGCGTTAATCGTCTATAATTGTTTTTAATGGTCGCGTATTTTGAATTCAGTTCTGGAAACGGAAAATTATGGTCACGAAGAACGTTGAAATTAGCTTTAAACACAGCATTCAAATCCGGTTTCTACTTCAAATTTGTAACCGTTTTCATGAATTTGTGCAAAACCTTTCATAGCTCATCTTTGGAAATATATTAATATATATACAAAGTATGATTTTATTAGACTTACCAGTGACTCAGGCAGGCTTCTTGCTTTAAAACTTAAACGGTTTATGTCAGTGTCTAAAACAAATTACTGTTAATTATTTTTCCATACTTTAGAGTGCAATGTGTGTCTATAAAAATTGCTTCATTTGAGGGCATCAGATATATGTTCTTAAATATGCATAAGATATATGTTCCTAAAGTTAAAAAAGCTTTATGATTTATTCCCCTGGCTCCTGATTTAGAATCAAAATTTGCCACCTCATAAAAACGTTTTTGGTCCACACTTTTAAATTGATTTCTAAAATTGCACGAAAAATTAAAGTTTTTTTGCAATTTGATTTAAGAGGTTTAAGTACTTTTAACTTTAAAACCAGTACTTGATGTGCAAAGCGAAGAGGCTATATCACACTTTTGAACAAAAAGGTATTAATTCAAAAATTTTAAATGTTTATAGAGGAAAAACTATTTGCTTTTGCTCGGATTGCTATATTCCTCTAATAAACCTTTCTTTGAAGGATGAGGACAAACCACTCATTTTTTTTACCGTGAATACTAGATTTAAAAATGCGTTTAATGTGTTTTTTAAAGATAGATTATAGTTAAGATTTCTGGAAAAACATGCGTTTTTTTCAAGTTTTTTTTCAAATTAAGCTTTTTTTGTCACCAAGTTCTGGCAAACCTCGTAATTACCCACTTATATCTGTCAGTTTTAAAATCGACCCGGTGAGTTAAACTAAATCGACTAAAAAGAGTAAGCGAGATGAACAATTTTATTAACCAGACAATAAACATGTAATGAACTTATGAATTGCATTGGATATCTGGTAACGCTCAAACCACAAACGATTTTAAAATCGCGCAGATTATTTATTCTTGTTCTTAAAATCACCCGATTTAAAGCAAATTATTGTGATTTTTACGAGTAATGTCTGAAATCGCTGCTTAATAAATTAACTGAGCATATTTACAAAACAAAAAGTAGGCATTACGGGTTGTATCTATAAATTTGCCCATTAAGAGATTTTAAATAATGGAAACATTTAATTGTACTTATCAAAAATGATGTACAATTATCTGAAACAATTTATTAAATTGAATTGGCTACCACCGTGGTGGAAATAAAATGGAAACTAAAATGGAGAGGAAACCCACAGATGAGTGGGAAAACGGAATAAACAGCAAAGGATTATAAGACAAAAAAGTCGTTGTTAATATTTGTTTCTCATAAAGTCTCAATTTTTCTACAAATAACCTTAAAGATCAGTCTAATGTATGTTCTATCGTATTTTTTTATAATTGCAATTAAAATAAAGAACTTGGAGAAAACAAAAGTAATATTTAAGTTTATGGTAATTTTGCTGGCAACCAATTTTTTGTAATCAGTACACATTTTTATTGAATCACTTCGACGTGGACTGGTTTAAAAACAGGTTGGTAGGAAAAGTATAATTAAAACATTCTCTGAAGAAAGCGATATTATCTTGTAAAATAAAATAATTTAATCTTTTATTTTATTTGCATTCACTAAAGACCTTTAATGACTGCCTTATAAATTTTAAATGAAATCATACAAAGGTCGATAATAATAATTGAAAACAAAAACAAAATAAAATTTATTTATTTATTTTATGATTGTTTTGTTATGTACTTAATTATTTGGTTCGCACTACAAGATGAGATAACATCATAAATATTACATTGCGAGATAGGCGGATTGTAAAATAACTCGTAACATTTTGGCAAAATCATAAAGTATTGGTAGAGTTTTCTTTTTAAGTATTAACAACGCCAAACTTTGCGTTGCTGTTCAATTAACTTTTGTAGAATAACCAAACAGAATGCAATTATGAGTTGAATGAATGAACAAATGATTTTTAATGATTTCCAAACGTTGCTCGTAAGTGAACTTTACCATGATGGAAATGTTGACTTCGACTAACGGTTTGACACTGAAGGATCATTAAAAATGTTGTAGGGTGCGTTGACATATGGATACGAAATTTGTATGTCCCTATTGGAAAACCCATTAGTTTCATTGAAGTTCTTTCCGGAGACGAGTACTACAAACAAAAAATTGTCTTTGATGTCAGTCTCTTAATTCTTGAATTTAAAAGTTTCATTGCTCCGTTGGATCGAGCGAATATTAAACGGTTTAACAGATATTTAAGTTCTTTGCTACGTATAAATGATGCTATTAAGTTGTGCTAGGCATTGATTCTAAATTTGTTATTAAAAGATACGTTAAATATTTGATAATAAAACTCAGAAATTCTGTTGTTGTTGTTGTAACAACAAAATATTTTATTTTGAAGTCCTGCTCGTCTATGGGGGATCTGCGCCACTTAAACGGGATGTGTCCTCGGAGACCAGCGTGTCAGCTAAGTGCGCTTGGCCGGACAATTGAAGAGTTGCAGCACGTCATGTGGTACCTAATGGTGCTGACGTCCGAAACGTCAGCATCAATTCGTGCCCAATAGGAATTGAGGCGGCTGCACCAGATCGGTTGCTGTTGTAACAACAATATATTTTGTTTTCTGAAATCCTGTTCGTCTTTATGGGATCTTTATTGTGTCTGCGTCACGGTAAGGACCTTCGTCTCCTCATGCAGATGGCCCTCAGAAGACACCCTGTTAATGTTCTGATGGCGGCATTCTGGCCAGTCTGAATTTTCTTCCACTGCGTCGTACTCACGTTCGCCGACCATACAGGTGCTGCGTAGTTTGCTACAGACCGACCTATCGCTTTGTAAGAGGTCAACAACGTTTCTTTGTTGGCTTCTCAATTACTGCCGGCAAGTGACTTTAGGACCTTGTTCCTACTTTTGAGCTTTTGAGGATCGAAAAATGTGAATCCAAGGATTATGATAGTCGGAATGTGCGTCATCGACTTTCGCATTGAGTGACAACCGCATCTCCGCAGTCCATGTAGTATACAGTGTGGCTGATGATTTTGTGGCGGATATTTTCATCGCAGTGAAAAAGCAGGCTAAGTCAGTGAGGTAACAGTTGATTTTCTCGCATATATCATCCATTTTAGGTCCTGACACTAGAATTGTGCAATCATCAGCGTACGACATAATTTCTCGCCGTCTGGTGGTGCAGGAATTTTAGAGAGGTAGAAGTTAAACAGAATAAACAAAGAGTTCCCGCCCTGGGGAACTTCTTGTTTAACTCTACAGGGCTTCGAATTCCTGTCTCTAAATTATACAACGTTTAAACTTGGCGGAAGGTACGTTGTTGCAATGTCCTCGAACAGAGTCTAGTTTCTTGGTTAAACCGCGGTGGTTGATTTTTTCTAATGACTCGTCTTTACAGGTACACTGTTTTTATATATTGTACTGATGTTGCATGATTGGCCGTGTCGAGGGTTTTTTTAAGGTTAAGAGCCGCGAGGACTGTCCTATCGTTGGGCTTGTTTTGGTTAAGGTCGCGACTGATACGTGTGGTGATTGCGTGTAAAGCAGTTGTGCTGTGCTGTTTGCGGAACCCATGCTGATGATCAGCACAGGGAAAATGTTCGATCAGGCTGGGGAGGAGCGTCTTTGCTACTAAAGAAAGCAAGGAGATCGGCCTGTACGAATCTCCTTTGCTTGTGTCTTTGCCTGGCTTTTGTAGCGGTACCACTCCGCCCATTTCCAGGCATCGGGGACTAAGTCAGTGGCTAACGACAGTTTAAGCACTTTGGCTATGTGATCTTTTCCCGCGGTATCCAGATGCTTCAACATAAGCATTGGGACTCCGTCTGGACCCAGATTCTTTGATGACTTTGCGCTGTGGACGACATGGGCTACTTCGCCAACAGAAAATTGACCCAGAGCCTTTGATTACTGCGCTGTGGATGACATGGGCTGCTTCGCCAACAGAAACTTGTGGTGAAGCCTCTTCGACTCGCACAGCACGGATACGACGCAATACTCTCATTTTCGCCTTATTACTCTCTGGGTGCTCAATGAAAAGTCGGTTAAAAAAACTCGTACAATGCTTCGAATCTGCCACTGTTATGTAAACGAACGTGACGGCTGTCCGATCACCCTTTCTTCCAGGGCTAGAGAGCAATTTGACCGCTGTCCACAACTTAAGTTGCACTGCTTCAAGAGAATGCCACAGTTCGTGGTGAGCTTTAAAGTCTCCTAGGGCCAAGCGGCTATGCTAATGTCAGACAAATGACGCAGGACTAGCGAAACATTGCCTTTAAGTAATAAGCTAACTAGATTTTTCCAAAATCCCCAAGTTCGTCTGAAGGAAAAATAGTTAAATGTGCTAAAGAGCTAGATTGCTGAAATGGAAGATGTGGTGCAACTAAAGGAAAACCATAAATGCGAGATAAGTGCTATCCGAAGTGCAACACTTTAATAGATAGAGCATTCAACTGTTACGTACTTGTTGTTCGAGAAAACAAAACCTGTACCACCGCCGATCTAATTTAGTTTTTAAATAATTTTAATTAAATAAAAAAAATGATTTCTAGTAAGGGAATTTTGTCCCCTTTCAAAGCATTTTCCATTAAAAAGGGCACGAAATTCCCATAAGTGTTCGCCTTTCTCTCAAATATTCTCCTTAAGGCTTGCGATTGTCTGAGACTTGTTGGCAAACCCCGCGCCTTCAAGTAGCTCCAATAATAGAATTTTGATATGATCATATCGGACAATCTAGCTGACCATGCCAAAACGGGAGATTACACGACCAGAAAACGCTTCGAATTGTCTGTTTGTATTCTGCAGTTGTTAGTTCACAAATGTAAAATATGATTGACGTACTCCATTTGCACAATGTTTAACATCTTTCGATAGGGTGAATAACTTTGAGCTACCTTGCTTTATGCATTTATTGAAATAAATGATCTTTTTTCCAAACAGTGGATGCTTGCTTTTTTTATCGAGACTTGCATTTGGGGTAGTTGTGACAATCTGCAACAGCTGATTAAACAGTACAGACAAGTTTTGTGTCGTCAATACTTTTGCTGGATTAGCTTTTTTTATACCAGACTGCAAATCTTTTGCATCGAATGATTAATCCTGCAAATTATCGGCCAATCGCGATTTGCTCTGCGCTCTCTAAGGTAATGGAGAGCATGGTTAACCACCATCTTGTGAGGTATCTAGAGTCCAACTGCCTGCTTAGTGATCGACAGTATGGCTTCCGTAGAAATCGCTCTACGGGAGACCTGATGGCTTTCTTGTCGGCGCGCTGGAGTCGGTCTATCCACCAGTTTGGTGAAAGTAAGGTTCTAAGGCTCTGGATATCTCCAAGGCCTTTGATAGAGTCTGGCACGGTGCACTCTTCTCAAAGCTGATGGCCTTTGTTGTCGGTGATACTCTCGCTCGTTTTAAATCGAGCTTTCTTAGAGATCGCACTTGTAGATGGGTTCTCATCCAACAAACATAGGCTTACTGCAGGAGTACCACAGGGCTCTGTCCTTTCTCCCCCTTTATTTCTAATTTTCATTGATGATCTGTTGGGTCAGACCGTAAATCCAATCTACTCCTTTGCGGATGAGAGTAACCTCTGTCATTCTTATTCATTCGACCGTAGGCCGAGTCTTCAAGATATTGTAGACAAAAGGCGAATTATGGATGAGACACTTGGTCGGGATCTACTGGCCATTTCTGAAGGGGGTCGAGTGAATAGAGTAGATTTTATTGCACGTAAGACACAGTGCTGCTTGTTGTCTCACAAGCGATTCGCTGACCCAACAATATCGTCAATTTCTTTCGATGGTACGGATATTGAACAATCAGAAGCTCTCGATGTTCTGGGCATGAATATACAATGTGACACTCGTTGGGCGAGACATGTATTCGAATTGTCGAAAGAAGCACTCAATTGCATAGGCTATTTAAAGCGGCGCAAGAAATATTTCACTTCTTCTGATCTTTTCAATATCTATACAACTTACATCAGCCCGAAAATGGAATACAACTCCTATATATGGGCAGGTGCTCCAAAAAAGTCCTTGGAGCTACTTGACCGTGTTCAAAGGAGAGCGATGGTGCTGATGGGTTGCGTGACGCTGTTCTATCATTACTTTCATGGTGTGTGTTCATCAGACATCCGTCGCCTTATTCCTGACGTGAGGATGTTCGGCAGGGTACGCGACTTTCTAGGAATTCACACCCGTTTGTTATCGATTGGCCAGTTGACCGCACTATACACTACAGATCAAATTCGTGTTTCGCTCGTACAGTCCGTATGTGGAATCGACTTCCGGTAAATGTGTTTCCCACTGATTGCGACATCCAGAAGTTCAAGACAAGTGTCAATAAACATTACTCCCTCTTTCCCCCTCCGATCCTTCACTTTCCACTCGCCAACGCAATGCACCGCATGTATGGGGGCATCCCCTGAGTGTTGGTTATTTAAAAAAAAAGTCTGAACAGAAAACACCACAATTGTATTATTTTTATGTCGGCCCATCGAAATACAGGGAACTCACAAACTACGGGTTTGAAATTGGGCTTTATTGCCACACTTCTGCTGATACTTTCCACACAAATGTACCTCTGCGCCCACTAATGCGTTTGAGTAATATTTAACTTGGTACCTATTAATACATTGGTTGACGATTATAAAATTATAGATGGTCCCTGACAAGTGTTATTGTTTCGAACACTTGTCAGGGACACAACAACAAAATGTTTGCTATCCAAAATGCATGTTTAACTTTGTGTGTTTCGAGCCATCCAAATCGACGAAGTGATATTTTAATTTCAATGATATATAATCCAATAAAAAGGGGGTACAAATAAGTTCAACTCCTAAACCTTATTCAATTTACTATAGAAAATTATCTTTTTATTTATTTTTATAGAGCGTAAACTCCTAGCAGCTAAGCAGCGCGATGAGGCCTGGGAAAGCTGAAGGCTGCAATCGAATGTACGAAAGTGCAATGGTAACATATTTGAAAGTACTTGGTAGCTGATGAAGTGATTCTGCCATCCATCTAGAAAATATATTCTCTAAGTAAAGTTAATCTACATATATACATATTTATATATAAGACAAAGACATATATACAATGTATGTACATTAGGGCTAGTCACTCTTATAAACAAATTCTGGTACCATCTGACAGACAATGCAAAATTAAGTAGAAACGTGCTCTAAATTGATTTGAATTGTAAAAAAAACCTTTCACACCAAATGCAATTACTAAAGCCATAATTCGTAAAGATTAGTTGATCGCTAAGAATAACTATTGCAAAAAAAATATATTTGTGAAATTTGAGAAGTGGAAAGAACAATATCGAAATCCATAAAATTATATCAGTTTCAGCAATTGGGGCGATAGGCTTTTCTTCCCAAAACACCTAAAAATGTTCTGTAATTTTTGTGAACAGTTACATGCTTTGTGGCGAAATAGAAATAATGGATATGTTATTATAAGACAGCGGAATTGTTTGTCAAATGAAAAACTATTCAAATTGAAGTTAACATTTATGAGTATTTCAATTGAAAATTATACAATGTGATTTATTTTGTATACTTTGCTGACGAGAATCCCTTCGGTATTGATACAACTTTCCGCTATCAATATAAAATGTATTTACGATTATTGGTTTGAATGAAATTAAACGGACACTCATTTGTATGATTTTACCAATGGTCATTTAAGCTATTATAGTTATCTCCTACTTATTATAGATATTAATTACCACATCTGCAAGCTCTCAGTGTCACTAGTGAAATCGGATCTCAGCTTACTAAAGATCATGCAAATACATCGTAAAAGTTCGTGCGGCCCAATCTGTGCAGTGATAAATGAGTACAATACGCGGAGGTTATCATCTATAATAATATAAATTGTCTTTGTATCTAAAATAAACAATTGTACAACTTCCATTATGATTACAAATCATCTCAGTTTGAAACGATGTTCTCTCCAGAATTGCAATAAATATCTGTCTTATTTGAAATAAAAATGTTATCAAACCACTTGTAATTAAATGTAATACTGATTATTTTTATATTTATTATTACATATGTGTACTAGTTAATTTAAAACGATTTTGTACTTTAATTTACAATTAATTGTACAGTATAAAATAGTGCGTACATTTCATCATTACATTTATCAAACACAATACAATAAAATTTTTGATTTTAAAATGAAGGTCTTAAAACAAATTTCCCGCGAATTTCCAGTTAAGGTAAGTTTACAACGTAACATCGACATATTTTAATAGTAGTGGGCACGAGGTTTCAGGTTTTGCGCGGATTCGTGCGCAGAACTGATTTGTTGTCACAACCGAATGACTGCGATTTGGTGTACTCCAAGCATTCCATCATTATAAGAAAATGATGGTTCGTGCGCTGAAATTTAGGTACATGGAACCCTAACTTATAATTAAGACTTCGGGGTCAAAGTTGTGGTCAAATCAAGATCAAGTAAAGTTGTTTAAGCATCACGGGGTGTGCTCGGCTTTTAGAGAAAGATATCTCAATAGTCATTCCGACATACGAGTATGCTTTTCAAATTGGTAGTAAAACTGGATAAACGAAAAAAAATTAAATATTTTTTTAATTTGTTTAACTCGTTTGTTTTATTTCAGTCTTTTTCTTTTGCAAGTTGAACAGGGATTAAGCGACTCGAGGCCTCTTGCGTCTATATTTTAATAGAAGACAAGTTTTTAACAAAATAGCAAAGTGAAATTAATTTTCATGGCGGCACGCACACAGCTTTAATCTCGATTTCGGGTCCATGATTTTATTGATTTATTTTTCATATTGTTTTCATGTTGGGCTAAGTAATGCGAAGATGGTTTTAAAAAAATATTTCATTATCATTACCAATTTTTGATACCAACGCCATAATGGACATTATAACTGACTATTAGTAGATATGGGAATATGGGTACTCAAACCAAACTTTTGGCTGAGTTTAGGGTCAGACTCATGGGCCGACGAGTTCCAAAAGGCAGCCCCAATTAACCAAATAGGCGACCACTAGTAAATAAGGGTACATGGGTACTCAAATTTAAGCTGATTTCACTGCGAATACGAGGACTGCTATATATATTTCTGGCCTAATGAAAATGCGAATATATATCATAAAAACTAGTTTTATTGTTTTTCAAAGTATTCTCAAGCATGATTTATACACTTTTGCGTGCGTTCAAACCAATTGTCGAAACACTTTTTCCACTCCGATTGAGACACCTCCAAACATGGATTTTGAACGCTTCAACAGCATCTTCTGGCGACAAAAATCGTTGACCACGCATTTTTTTCTTGATGTGCGGGAAAAAAAGAAGGCATTGGATGCCAAGTCAGGGCTGCACGGCGGATGACCCATCAATTCGACGTTTTGGCCGGTCAAAAAGGCGCTGCTTCGAGCGGATGTGTGAGAGCTCGCATTGTCATGGTGCGGAATGATTCGCCTTCTCTTGTTCGTTTTTCGAATTTCTCCGAAGACTTCAGGCAAACAAATTGTGGTGTACCACTCATAATTGACCGTCCTACGTTGCTTAAGCGGAACAGTCGCCACATGACCAGTTTGCCGAAGAAACAGGCGACCATTTGCTTCGAAGTGCTTCTTCCACACACAACTTTCGTTGGATCAGGCTCGTCTTCGAAGACCCACACGGTAGATTGGTGTTGTTTTGGGCTCATGCGCATAGATCCATGATTCTTTACCTGTGACGATGTTATAAACGTCTTTTGAGGGACAGCGATCGTATTTTTTCAAAATTTCTTTGCACCAATCGACACGAGACTTTGAGCGATTGTCAAATTGAGTGGGATCCAACGAGGAAACCCCTTTTAAGGGCCAGGTGTTTATGCAATATCGAATGTATGCTGGTGGCAGAAATGCCCAAGGATGCCTTTATATCACGGTATGTCCCATGACGGTCTTGCATTATCAGTTCACGCACGGCATCAATGTTCTCTGGCAAACTGCTTCGTCTTTGAGCGAGCGTCGGCCACGATTAAATTCATTAAACCAGTTTTTCACAGTGCTATAGGAATGTGCTTCATCGTCATACAAAGATTTAAGTTCATCGATTCACTGTTCTCGTGATAATCCACGTCGAAAGTTGTGAAAAATGATCGCACGAAAATATTTTTGCCAAATTGATTTTTTCAAGTCACTGTAAAGAACACAAATGATGGTCGTACGTCAAAACGTTCGAAGTACGTTTATGCCAAAAAAATGTCAAACTTTCCAATGGAAATGTCAGATGGCGCCAGGCAACACTTATTGTTGCCTAGGCCAGAAATATATATAGCAACCCTCGTACAAATATGAATAGACTGTAAAGTTTCGGTGTCGGTCTCTTGGATCCAAGGGTCCCATAAAACTATAAAATTTGGCCTGGCTGAACTAATTACATATTCTTTACAATGGGTATTTATAACTTTCAGTCGTCTTAAACCAAATAAAATATATAGTGTTACTATCAAAAATAAAACTAGTCGCATTAAAACAAAGACAACCGTGATCAGGGTAAATGTCTGTGGCCATTAAAACATTCAGCCTTATTACGATCAAAAGCCCCGTTAGGACGAATTTTCCATCGAGAGAAGACTGGGCATCGGTCGATGTGATATCAGTAAATTAAATCTCAATATTCACAGTTGGTTCATAAATGTAAGCAGGTACAGGATCTGGGGTTTAATCGTAATCCCTCAACCTAAAAATATCCTGACGACCACCGGACTATTACACTGTCTTTCAGACAGATTTTGCAATTAACATAGCCGCAGCCAAAATTCTGGAACTCCGTCAAATATTCGAATATATGTGTACATGGCATGGCAGCCATAAGGGCGCTAAACTGTATGACAGTAAGATCAAAATGTAAAGAGATGCATAGAATAACTCATACGAGCCTGGAGACAACATTATGCTGACATGGGTACCGGGTTACAGCGATATACCGGAACATGCCGCTCGCCGAACTGATGAATGTAATCGCCAGACGGGATTCAATTCTCAAGTTCAATTCAAGTCTCTCTGGCCAAAAATAGACCGGCAAAGGACAAGGGAATCGCTAACATTAGGAAAATGATCGATATCAACCCTCACAGAAATTTTCACGGGCAACAGTCACGAGACGAATTGTGCAGAAAAAGTCTATGATCTTATACGCATTTTTGATGCATTAAATTTTGTATCCAAATGAATTCTCTGTAGGGTGTGGGTAAAACAAATAAAAAATTTTATAAAACAATTAACAAATTTTATAAAACAATTAACAAACTTTATAAAACAATTAACAAATTTTATAATTATACATTATAAAAAATAGTTTTGCAGTAGAAGAAAAATCCGTAATAATAAGGGCACAAAATCTTTATTAAATAAAAAACTGCAGGTTTACAAAATAAACTACTCAAATTGATAAGCTGCCATGGTTTTATTCCACGCAAAGACTACGCCGATTTTCCAACATCGAATTAGTGCAAGCAAAAATAGATCGACTTGAACAACGTTTTGAGATATGATGTGAACAATCTTAATATCTACATATTAATGAATTAAATTCATCGCAATTTTTAAAACTAACGTAGCCTTAATTTTTATTTAAAACCTAAAACAAACAAAAAAACATTTACAAAGGTTTTTGCACATATTAAGTAAATTGATTATTATAAAGTAGAAAAGGAATTATAAATCCCACTAGTCCGAATAAGCTGAAACAAATTTAAAAAAATTAAAATTACAATTCCTTTAATCTGTTCATACAAAGTTTCGCTGCATAAGCAACAGTTTCGCAGTTATAAATAAATGTATGAAGAAAAAATATTTTTCGCTTAAAAAATTAGTTTTTTTTTTTAATTCATATAAAATACAAAATGTTAAAAAGTGTCGAAGTCCTATTACTTTCACTTAAAGTCACATAATCTATGAACAAAATGAGACATAGATCATGGAAATCGATTTACGCGTTTCGCTTTTATGCGCAATTAAGTGAAGGTATGAATTTCAAAAATTTGCTCGAGATATGCGAGCTCCAAATCAATCACCTGAAAAATGTTGTACTGTGTATGTAAAGCCATCTCACATTTGATCTCGGAAGGTTATTTCCCTTAATTTAAGCTGCATATTGTGAAAAGGCGGGTTTAATGTTAACGGAAACGAATGTTCAGATGAACTGAAACGTCTTGACTCATCTAAGAATGCTGCTAATAGAGACAACTCTGCATAACGCAGCTGTCGCGTGGAAGGCACGACTGTCGCAGCGGTAGTTTTTTTCGTGCCGCGTTGGTCTGAATACTACTTTAGATTTATTGTAAATACTACTTTAGATACAATAAATAATTGTCTGGTAGGCAATGTGTTAATTTTTTTAAAAATTCTCAGCAGACATTTCATTGGAGTTAAGACTAGCGGAAATTTAAAAATACGCTGCGTAACAAAAAGCGCCAGTCTGCTCGGGCCTTAGTAATGCAAAAATAGCCTTAAAAATTTATAAAGCCCCATAAAAAGGACCCTTTCGAGTTAAGTTCTGCCGCTTTACAGGAAACATTTTCATCTCAATATACATTGTAGTTAAAATGAAGCATAAATCGTTAAGTGCGACCTATAATTTTTACGGGTGTAATTGAACCATATCGGTAAGAAATTCACATGTTCAGTTCGCCTTGCTTAAACTCCTGGCAGAGACGCGAAATCAGCTTATTAACGTACGGTATATCAAAGCGGCCCCCAACCGATCTTTTTTACTTAAAACTAATGACTATAGAAGATAGACGAAATTATCTTTTAAAAAAAGTTGAAAAACACAAGATAAACCAAAATAAACTCACACACTTTAAACATGAATTATAGAAGATGAGGGGAATGAGCTTTTACGGAAAATTGTAAAAAATACGAACAATTTTTAAAAGGTGTTTTTTGTGTCTTAAGTGTGTGAATTTAGTGTTTTGTTGTGTTTTAATTTTGACCATCTAGCGTTCTTGTGGTTGTTTACAAACGATAAACCGAGAATTTGTGTTACTGAGTGGTGTTTTTGTACGATATTACAAAAAAGAAGCACATCGCCCATCCCATATTTTTTATAATTTATCGTCTTTGGTTAAAATTTTACAAGAAATTGTTCATCAGTTTTTTGAAAAAACATCGTAAAATTTCAGAAGCCAATAAATTGTTCACTGTACATTTTTCATGTTTACTATTTTAAAATATAAGTTAAGTCAGAAATTAAAATTCAAGTGTACTGGTTTTTGACTACCGATGTATTGTTTTTTCACAGTTCAAAAATGGCATATCTATGCAAAGGACACACTGAATTTAATGCTCTTTTTTCACTAGGCACTTTTGAAGTGTTTTCAAAAGTTTGGCCAAAACAAGCCTAAAAGAGACGTTTTCCCATTTAAATTCAAATTATGAAAACGTCTCACTTTGACTTGTTTTTGTAGAAAGAGGAACGAAAACGTTTCGCACAGGCGATGCTCATCTCCAAAATAATCGTTTTTTATCGTTGGTTTGTCATCTCAAGTCAGACATTTTTAATTAAACGTCAAACATATTTGGTTAAATAGATATTTTATGAAGTAAAAGTAAAAATAAGCGTGCTAAAAGAAAAAAAAACTTAAAACAACATACAAAAGAAAGAAAAATTGGGCCGAAAGTGAAGAACGTATGCTTATTGGCGTATGGGGAGAATACGTAGACCAATTACGGGGAGTAGGAAAGAATGGGGTGCTATAAGCAAACATAATTGTGTGTCTGCGCAAATTTTGTATGCGACTTAAAATTTGTACTCGTTCTCTTTGACATTGTTCTATTGTATCATCGAGCACCCTCAATTCCTCGTAACCATCAAGTAATAAACTAAAAAAACACGCCTTTAGCTTTAATTTAGCCATTTGTTTAAGAAAAATATGTATTTCAGTATTTTAATAGTCACCACATTGTTCTTTGTTTGTAAACAATAATGAACTGTCAAACAAAAGCCAAAACGAGAATGAAAACGACCACAAATTGTGTGAAAATTGGTTGAGACGTTTTGAAAAGTTTCGAGCGAAAGCGAGAATAAATGGCCTAATGATAACTAAGTACAAGACACGTTTGACATTCGATTTTGCTCATAATATTATCAATAACGAATGATCTATAACCAACCTTAAATTTCGGTCAATAGCCATGTTCTTTGGAGGTAACTAGCTTAGTTACCTAGTTTGTTTGCAGTATGGCAACATTGTTTCTCTTTCTATACAATTTTCATTTCATTTATTGATATTCAAAAAGTAACCGAGCCTTTAGGCCTTATATAGTTACAAAATTACTTCAGATTTGTTTAAAATATACAAAAAAACTTAAAGTAAGATTAATCTATTTTATATAAATAAGTATTGAGTATTACGTTTAAATAATGTTTTGTCAAAAGCTGACAATTGAAATTCACCATAATAAATCAATTAACTACTACGCTTTTGTGCCATGTAAATACTCGTAGGTAAAAAAAATTATGAAAGAGTAAATTACTCTACAGCCAAATTAGATCATGTTTGTTGTTGTCTGCCATAGATAGAAGGAAAAGTAATTCAGCAAAGTTTAAGCAAACACATCTCAATCTGATAGACACACGTTTCGTCATTGGTGTGGAACGGATACTCGACACCATATACGTGCGCTGTCGACAAGGTCTCTACTCATTGAACGATCTGTATATACGCAGCAATGCTTGACTTTGCATATGCGAAGTATTCAGTCGAGAATGAGGACACAATCGACTCACTGAAACAATTCCTACCATATTGACAGACTGTCCGACTAACGTTTTTTTAAGTACAAGAATATTTACTTTAAATATTTTTATAAAGTAGGGTGTGTCATGTTTGATTTCTTGTTGAAAAAATAAGTCGGGTTACTCTAACACATTTTTAAGCGGCTTGAGGCCAACTTGCTTGCTTACCGAGCAGCTTATGTTTTGATATAGCGTCCATAAAGATATCTACTCGGGATGTCGACCGGGAAATGCTGATATCCCGGGAATAGAAAATCCCGAATACCGGGATTTTCCCAAATAAACTCCGAAATTTTTAATATTTTAAATTTATATGGTTACAAATTGTATGTGATGCATCGCCCAATTTTAATTAAAAAAACAATCAAATGAAATACAACAACTTTTTCACTCTTATTTCAACAATAAACCACCACAAATAATATCAATCGTCTTTGTTTAAGTGAGAAGCCAAGGCGTAGACAATAAAATTTCAAAGAAAAATAAACAATAAATTAAGTTTGCATTATATAGTTCTAATGGGATTTGAATTTTAAGGCCCATTAAGCCAAAAGTGGTGATAAAGCTTCTGTTAAGTTCACTTTTGAAAGATGCGGTGATCAGCAAGCAAAGTGCAAATCTTGTAAAAAAAAATTTGAAACTTGATATAAGGAAAGGTCTCATCCCTGTATCGACGATAGAGGATCATTTGAGGTTTCGAAAATTAGAAAATGTCTCAATGGGAATGAAGTGTAAGAGTCCTACGAGGTCACTGTACATCGTAGTTTGTACAAAATTAAATATGGGAAGAAAACTGGATTTGTGTATATTAGATGGTGTAAAAGCAAACATATTTTGCAGGAAACATAGCAATGTTTGAAGCATTCTCCAAACATTGGGTCCACAGCAAACTTTAATATGTCTGCAGTATTGTTCCAAAACATTCACATGCTTGTGAGGAAACATATATATGTTTGCATCCAAACATTAACATGGTGCAGAAATCAAAGCAGGCATAAAAACCTTCCTTCTTGTATGTTTGACAAACATACAACAATAAATTCTGCCGACAACTGCGCGATACTCAACTCATACTTTTTTTTAAAACATCCATTTTTTAATAATCTTTGCAAGTTAATTTAAATTCTATTTTATGCGCTAAAATTCTTTCGATAATACCCACCAATGTCCTTTTTTATATTTTACTCCACGACGTCTTATCACTTGAGCGATAAATAGCAACTGAAAAATTATAATTTATTAGTAAAATGAGGATAATAAAGTAGTGGTATTCATGGAAACGTGTGTATGTTTGTGTGTATTTACTAAACGTTCAAGAACTTGAAATACCAAATTTCTTAAATATAATTGTATATACGAAGATTATTCGGTATTTCCAATTAAAATTAGTTTTCAAGTTGTTTATGTTTTGATTTTTGTTTCAAATCAATTTCAACTTGATCAAAAATTTTTTTCCTCTATTTTTTTTCTATTCTTTTTGGGAATTGTAATAACTTTGTAAAACATATTTGAAATGTGTTCATGAAAGGTATATGGTAAGGGTAAGCACATGGTACAATAACCAAGGTATAGTCATTAGCCCAAGAGCAACAAAAACAGTTCGCTAGATTGTCAAAGTCACTTGAAAGAAAATGCCAAAAATACATTTTTTTGAATGTTTGATGATAATTGTGAATGTTTGATAAAGATATTTTCCTTTACAAGCGTCAACAAACTCCATTGTAAAATTTCATAATTGACAATTTAAATTACTACGAGGAAAAAATTTAAAATAAGATTTTAGCATAACTCTACCTTCTTTATTGTACCATGGGTAAGCATATACGAAACTTCTTGTTCTTGTTGCTTTCATGAATTTCACTATTGTTTCCCTTAATGTACCGTAGAATTTATTCCCTAATATTTAGAATCAAAGTATTTTTTTTAAAATATATAGTAATTAATAACAAAACAAAAGCAATAACAAAAACTTAAAAAAATCCCAATATATAAAAACTCTGGAATCCCGAAACTGGTAAATTCAAGCGAACCCGGGCTCCGGGTTTTAAAAATACTGAATCCCGGAATTTGCCTCTACAGATTGTAGCCATGGAGGTCTACGAAACCACGTTTTAAAATTAAGTTACCTGTAGCTAATCCCCTTTTTCATGTATTTCTTACGGATAGCGACAAGACAACTTAAATTCTATTTTATTTTTTGTCGCTTTCTTAATTATTGTTGCCATTCATAAAAAATTTAAGTGTCAAAAGGTGATTTTTACTAGTATTTTCCAAACATTAAATGTTTTTAACTGTTTCTTACAATTAGTTGGCATTTTCTAGCTAATTTATTGAAAAAAGAAGTTTCAATTTTTTTGATCAAATTTTAACAGAAAAAATATCAAAACTATGAAAGACGAAAAATTTCAGATTTAAACTCTAGACGATTCCGTTTGTATGACACGACAATTTCATTGTCGTCCGCTATGCGACATGGTTGTGTTCGTGTGCTCAACTCGGTATTGCGCCGCCGCTTATGAGTCGAGCCTCCGCCGATTTAAACGGCAAAAGGTGACTTCATGAAACCCCCCGTAATATCAGCTGAGCTGTTGTTAAAATAGAAATTTTAAGATTTATTTTTAAAAATTAAATCTTTCACATCCTTTTCATTTTTTTGTGTTTAATGTGTGTAAATTTATATTTTCTGTGTTTTAATTTTGAAATTCTTTTTGTTATTGTGATTGTGTACAAACGAAAGTGGAAAATAAACCGAGAATTCTTTTGTCGCTGAAGTGATGTTTTTGTACGATATTGCAAAGAAGAGGCATTTCGTTCTATAAATTTAGTTTATCGTCTTTGACATAAATTAAAAATCGTTCTATTAACATCGTTAATTATATCAGACACGATATGTATTAAAATCGAAATAAATTTACCAACCACTAACAACAATAGAAATTGAGTTTTATTCGGAAACTTAGATATCAGATGTATTTCTAAAATTTAAAAAATAAAGTGAAAATATGAACGCGGCTGTGATTGCGTTGCGAAATTTCTCGTGTTTGGGTGCTCCTCTTAAATTGCATCTGTTTTATTCTTTATGATGTTACATTCGTTTACTTGGAGAAAAAACTTGTATTTTACAACAAATTTCGCCAGCATAATAATTACAACAATAAACAATACATCAAGAATAAGTGTCCAGTTAAAAGCAATCTAAACTCGAAAGAAGCATTAGAAAAAGTCAAGTTGTTGCTTCTCTTTTCCATTGTGTCGGTTGTGTGAAAAAAATAGTGTACGTGAAGCCCTTTCGAATATACTCACTGACTGCATCGCGTATTTTCCATTCATCTTACACATTTAGATTATTTTCTGTATCGCATCGTCCCGAGCAGAAAATAAACTATTTTCTCGTGTGTGGATGTGGGTCGTATGTCATCGCACACAAACATTGAGAGTTTGAGTTTGTTGTGAAACATTCAACCACCTTCACATTGTACGTTGTGGTGGATAGACGAGCGAACAGACAGACATGGCAGGTGGTGTTGCTGGTGCTGCTGTTTCAGCAAATGAAATAGATGAATTCATCAATGGTGCACTTGTTTCATGGGTAAGTAGTTCTATCTTCATACGGACGGTCGAATATACATATCACAAAAGCACAACAGAAAGACGCCTGGCACCAAATATCTTCTTGTTGTGTTCACGTTCACGTTCAGCTACTGTCTTCATATTTCCCTCTGACATTTCTTGCAATGTTTGTATACCCTTTACAATAAGATGTAGCGAAGCTAACATTGTGACTACGCTTGATTACGCACGCACGGATATTAAGAGAGTTAGTGGTCATTGCAATAGCATTAAATCCAAAACTCTTAAAGTTTTTTAAAATACAGAAATTAGTTGATATTATAAGCATCACGAGCCACTTGAATTGAAAAATTAAAATGTAGAAATAAAGTTAGTCAATAAATATAATAAGGGAGTTATAAGCTTGCTTGCTTAGTCTAGCTTGGGGTATTTCTTTAATGATTGTTTTAATACATGTTTGTAATGTTCTGTTAACATTTTTCCGTAAACAAAAACATTAACAAATTTGTTGTTGTTGTTGTAACAACATATTTCGTTTTTAATTTTCAAATGTCCTGCTTCGATACGATAGGGATAAGGTGAGTGGGCTTGGCCTACAATTAAGAGTTGCAGCACGCCATGTGGTCCCTGATGGCAGGTGGAACATTCGCTCGAACTTTCGCGGCCATTACGATTTTGCGCCTAACACCAATTGAGGCGGCTACACCAACCAGATCTTAGCTGATCCAGAAACTGGTAGCCTGGTAGTTTTGAAGATCTAAAGCCTCTCTCTTGTACTGCTGGACCTCTCTCTCTCTAGATCATGAAGATCACACCTGATCTGCCTGGGCGGAGGCACCCTGTCCAAAAGAAGGTGGTTAGGGTGACTACTGCGAAAACACCCTAGCAGGTATTTTTTAGACAACAGGAAATTGTGTCTACTGCGTCCTACTAACGCTCGGCGGCCAAACCGGTGCTGCATAGTTCGCTACAGACCGACCTATCGCTTTGTAAGAGGTTAATCTTGCCTTACACTCACAAACGCAATGAATGCAAAACGGTTGGAATAAATGGTGTTTGAATGCCGCCTATAGGAAATGACAAAATTTTTCTGTGAACAATTTTAGTATAGATGTAGTGTTTCTTTTTATATTCTGCGTCATAGTTAAATTGAGAGCAATTTTGATAGCTTTTGTTAGCGTCTGTCTTAGATGTAAGAACAAATATAAGTACTTTTAAGAAGACCACTTAACTTCAACATGTCAACGATTAATAAACGTGTAGTGTGATTGGTGATGTATTTTCAACGTGTTATGGCTCATTTCATTGCTTGGCATAAGCAAAAGTCAAACAATAAATGGTTGATAAGCAACAGCGTAGTTGGTTAGTTGGTGTTGTTGAACGAATGGCATGGCAAAATCAATGAATATATGAACACACAATATAAAATAATGTATTCAAACCGTTCTCTGTTACATGGGATCAATCGATTTGATGCTGCTCACGGCTTCAAATCGATTGGCTTCCAGAAGCATTCTTCCTTACAGCCGCAGTATTCTCATTACTACAGGCTTGATGTGGTCTTTTCGGTTACGTTTGTCATTTAATAATGGAACACAATATTATTCATATTACTGCCACAACTAGCTCGGCAGAACCTTTATACGATCAACACAAATTTATGTATTTTAGTACATTTTCGATTGTTTCGGGTCGAGTCTCTTCAATAACTTTGATTTCGCTTCAATTATCTCTGGATGTTTTGCGTAACATTTTTCCTTAATGGTTCCCCACAGAAAACATTCCATAAGGCTCAAATCACAGCTCCGTATATGTTGAAACCAAATGTCGTCCATTGCATTCTCCTAAATTTTTGGAAAGATAAATTCGTTGAGCATGGCTCGGTAACGCTTACCGTTGACGGTAGCGGCGGCTCCGCCAGCCCAAAATCCACACTAAACACCGACTGGATGCATTGGCTTCTAAATAGTAACGTGTGGATTCTATGAATTCCATATGCGGCAATTTTGCTTATTGACATAGCCAGTGAGATAAAAATGCGCTTCATCTAAAAACAAGATTTTTCGGAAAAATTCTTTATCTCCTGCCAAACAATCGTCAGCCCTTGGGCGAAAAGAAAACGCATCGGATATTCATGAGGCTTCAGTTCTTGGACCAATTAAACTTGGTAAGCCTGCATTCCGAGGTCTTTATGCAAAATTCTTCTCAAAGAATTGCGAGAAATATTTACTTCCTGAGAACTGTTAAGAATTGATGTTGATCGATGCTCCTGGACATTCTCAGCCACAGCACTGGAACAGAACGTACTCGGGTTGGTTTGTCCAATAACGATCGATTTTTATGAACTCCCTTCACAAATTGACACACAAACTGAACTGAATACCTATCTCTTCTCAGAAATTTTACACGTAATTTTCTTACAGTTTGCGGTCAAGCCTCACTACTTTGGAAGTAAGTTTTTAATATTTCCCATTTTTTTTTGAGCGTATAGCGTCCCATTTTGAAAATAAAAATGAATGTTATTCTACCTTTTAAAGTAATTGGTAATTCAAATTTTAATTGGCTCACCCTTCAGGTGTTTTTTTATCTTTTTTAACTGTTGACAAATATTTGGTATTTACATTGGGCCTCAAACTTGCAAAGATATGAACAATTTGAGCTCTGTTGAACAACGTGCTAGAAGAGTTCCGATGCGCAAAGTGGAAATATTCTTGGAAATCAAAGACGCGATAACGATGTTACGGTTGTTAATAAATTTGTAAATACGATTATTTTTAATTGCGAAGTGGGCTGCAGCATTCAACTTATTCCCAGAAAACCTGGCACAATTTAGGAGGGAAATTAAATAAAAATAATGTCAGAATATTCCTGGTCACTTTAAAATTAAACTGAAGATGTTCAACAAACCAAAGAAATCTCTCAATCAATCATTTTTGAGTTGAATGGCTTGTTTGTTATCGATTAACTGATCGACCGCACTATACTTATATACTACAGCTCGAATTCGTTTTTTGCCCGCACAGTCCCAATGTGGATCGACTTCCGGCGAATGTTTTTCCACTTGTTAGGACATCCTGAAGTTCATTGCAAGTGACAATAAGCACTACTCCCTATTTTCCCTCTCCAGACCTCATACTTTTCACTCACCAACGCAATGCACTGCACAGTTGAAAAATTACCAAAATCTTACAAAAAATGCGCACCTAATTCTCAAACTCCTTAAATAAATTATACATACAAATGTCGCTCGCGAGGTCTTAATGCCAATTCAAATTTCCTTTATAAAAATGTTCTCTAAATCCTTTAATGAGTATGGGGTAGGTCTTTTCTTTTTAAATTCGTTGTCAAAGTAAAAATCGGTTAACTATCAACTCGGTTGCAGGCTTATAAATGGGCATAGTAACCAAATCGGGGTTTTAGCCGGTTTTAAGGGTGACTGAATATTTCACAAACGTACTCTTGTTGTAATCGACAAGGCCTACAAGAAAATTAGTATCACTTCCCAGAAATTCCGATTTCATTCTTATTTTGTCTTTTGTGTTGTCATCTCTGGTTCTGGTTCCTCGAACTTGCAACGTTTTATTATATGTAGGTGAATTTGGTATAGAATTTGAATGCAGTCAGCTTGATGGTGTAGCTGGGATTCAAAGATTTGTTTAGGGACCGTCTCACATAACATTTTCATCTGATCCGAACAAATTAAACAATGATTCATCACTCCGCTGAGAGTGATGAAATGGGTAGAGATGACCACTTAGAGTCGTTTTCTTATAAAAATGTAAATTTTAAACATTTTGAGTTAAACCCTTTCGGAGGTGTTTACTCAGTTTAAGTTATGTGAAAAGTCCTAAATATATATTCACCAGTTGGTATTATCCAAATAAGAAAACCATTATTAAATATAACATGTTTGATAGTAAGAAGTCAATAGAAATTATTTTTGTATGGAAACAGCCAAGTTTTCACACGGTCGTTGTTTACACACACATACTCGTATGAATTGGAACTGGCAGTGTTGCTTTAATTTATGGAAAATGAGCAAAGAACGAACAGGAAGTGGAATCATAACAGAAAATCATTCGAACATAACAATATGTAAATGTTGTATCATTGACCTTGTGCTGTACATATGTCTTACACAGTCAGCAGGCAACGCTATATATAGAAATAGCTAAGCAAAAATAATCATGCAAGATACAAAATGAAATAAATACATCTTAAAAGGTATGCAAAAAGGTGCAAAACATTTCAAGAGGATGCAAGACATGTTTTGTTGTTAATTTTATGTTTTTCTTTTGGACTTCTTTACATAATCATTATCTCCTCTATTTGTATTTGTGCGAGTATACAACAAACGAGATAATAAAGACAACTGAAAATAAAAAAAAAATTGTGTCTAATAAAATAGTGAAAATTAATTAAGCGTTTTACCGCTAACTGCGATGCGGTGGTGCAAAGCCTTAAGTATTTGTAGATGTCAGTGGACAGTGCTGCCAAATCAATTTTTATGCTGATTAGAGGGTTTCAAAAAGCTTGTGTTGTTGGCAAAGAGCCTATCAAGCATTTTAAATGTTATCGTAAAAGTAGCATATTATACAGGGTGGCGCTCCAGTTGTGCTACAAAAAAAAAATATTTTCTTTTTAATCAAAGTATTTGATTTATTTTTCTTATTGTAAAGAAAATTCAATTGAATTTATTATGTCTAATTGTGTTTGAAGATGATAGACAGTAAATAACCCTCATGCTCTTCCCACTTATGCGACAACTGATCAGAAAATTTTCATTGCGGCCTGAAGGGTTGAAGTTGGGATTGCTTCGATTTTTGATTTAATGGACTGTTTCAATGCAGTCAAATTCCTTGGTTTCGTTTAGTACATCTATTGCTTGACATAACCCTATAATAAAAAGTCTGGTGCAGTCAGGTCCGGTGGCCTTGGCGGTCAGCCGAAAGTGGAAGTATGGCCCCACAATGTCACACAGTAATTCGTTTTTAATGTAGTTCCGTCTCATGGAGTCTTTGTGGATTAAATTCGCTCCATATACAGCAATTTTGGTTGTTGTTGTAGCGGCTCATCGAACCGGGTGACCGATCTTGGTCGAAGAATTGCTGCTTCGGGTCGATCCGGTGCATAGAACCGTCTGCCGTGGGATCGCCAATGATGATGATGGATGAGCAATTTTGGTTGTTTACATTGCCGTTGAGAACAAAATGGACCTCATCAGACATGAGCAATTTAACAAGCTTTGTCTTCTTCGATCATTTTAATAATTTTTTGGCCAAATTCCTTTCGAAATGCAAATCCAGGGGGTTTAGCTTGCTTGTAATTTGAACTTTGTACGTAAAAAGTTCATCATGTATTATCCATTGAAATGACCTGCTAGTTGCAATTTGCGCCGATAAGTTTTGAATCGAAATGCTTGGTTTTGTCTGAATTGACGATGCTACATCCACGATGGTGTCTTGAACCCGAACATAGAGATCGCGATAGTAAGTTCTTCGTGCAATGCGGCCAGGTTCGGCAAACCACGACAGCCGGTTCTATGGCCCGGATTGACCCGAAGAGCAATACTTCGGCCAAGGGCTGTCACCCCGGCACACAGTTGCCGCTACAACAATAACAACAACCAGCTTCATAATGGTCCTTCTACTCAGGGGAGTTCAGCCAAACTCCTGCCTGAATTCCCTTTGGTCGGAAATGCAGGACTGCAAAGCATGGTACCGCTGCACTTTCCAAATTATTTTTTTGGTATCCCAAGCATTTATTTTATTAATTCTAAATGCTTACCTTCCAAATTAAATAAAGAATAATACGATTGCTTACACAGAAAAAAGTTATTGCTTTCTGTTGTTTAGGATGATTCGTGCGCCACCCTTTAGTTCAACATATGAAGAAATATAAAAACAATAAAATTAAAAAATTACATGTGATATTTAAATTATTTTTGTTGCCTCAAACAAAGACTTTCATATAATCCAAGTAATTTCCATACATACTAAATATTTGTTCTATTTCGTCGGCTGAGGCAGATATAGATGAACTTAAAGGCAAAATTACTGTCATTTCTTCTTTATTGTTTTTATTCTTCTTTATTGTTATGTTCTCAGGTTAAGGATTTCCTTTAGCACCTTTTTTCAAATTTGATCAAAATTTCTTGATTATTCATACGCGTTTTTTAAACATGAATTTCAATAAATTTAAGTTTTTATATCACGTTTTGATGTTTGTTCTTCACAAAGAACCCTTAGTTGTCTTTTAACATTCAGTAATTTGGCGTTTTGTCACCAAACTACTAAAATTGTTAGCTTGTCCAATAAAATACGATTTTTACCTACAGGCAAACTTGTTTTTAATTTAACGCACTATATAACAGCTGCCTGCAAACTCTTTTCCTTTTTTAGCTGTTTGATGTGTCTAGAGTTCAGCACAGTTTTTATATATTCCATGTAAGATAAAGCCCTTGTAAAGGGCCATCTAAAGTTATTTTTTCAGAACAAACCAAAATATAAAAATTCAAATCAAGTGTGAAATCTTTATTGGTAATTTTAATGGCATTCTATGGCAATTATTTTTTTTGAAATTTAATTTCCTTCAAACGTCGGCCACAACTCAGGGTTTCCATTCAGAGGGTCCAATTTTGGATGACTCGCTCGAGCTTTTCGATTGGTATGGCTTTAATGACACGCGTAATGTTGACTTCCAAACCTGAAACGTAGCTGGTTTGTCAGCATAGACTTTGGACTTTACGTAACCCCAAAGAAAAATGTCTAAAGATGTGATATCACTCGATCTAGGCGGCCAACTCACATGTCCAAGACGTGAAATTAGCTGCTTTTCGAAATGACCTCTCAATAGATTCATTGTTTAAGCAGCTGTATGGCAAGTGGCACCGTCCTGTTGAAACCAAGTGTCGTCAAGATTACTGGCATCAACTTCAGATAGCATAAAGATCGATATTATGGCGCGATAGCGAGCACCGTTCACGGTTACGTTCCGGCCATCATTATTTTTGAAAAAATATGCACCGATGATTCCACCAGCTTATCAACCGCACCAAACCTTGGTTTTCTCTGGGTATACTTAGTAGGGACATAAATACGGCTACAACATTGAACACATCCATTTCAATAGTAGAACTGAACATACCCCGTTAATGTCATATGGGTTTTGAAAGCCAACCTCAATAGCGTTAGTCTGTAACGGGATTTTAAAATTGTTTCAACTTTCATCAGAAACAAAACGATATTTTTAAAACGCTCCGGCCACTAGGGATTAGCCGCACGTTCGTCTACCGATGCATACAACTGTTTAAGGAGACTGGAGATGTAAAAGACCGCCACCGGCCGGGCGGCCCACGCTCTGTTCGAACACCGCATGTCATTAAAGCCGTTAAATCAAGAATTTACAGAAATCCGCTCGAAAAATTCCATGAGTCGAATCATTAAAAAAGACTTGGGACTTGGGGCTTTCAAACGACGTACCGGACATTTATTGACTGCAGTTTAAACAAAAAATAGGATTGAAAAATGCAAACGTCTTTTGTTCAAGCACGCTGATAACTTGCACAGAAAAATTTTGTTCACCGATGAAAAAATTTTGACCGTTCAGGAAAAATTTAACAAGCAAAATGATAGAGTGTATGCGCGGTCATCTAAGGAAGCATCTGAACTGATCCCAAGGGTGGAAAACGGTCATCACTCAGCTTCAGTCATGGTTTGGTGGGGTGTCTCTTACGATGGGGTCACTGACCTGCATTTCTGCGAACAAGGAGTCAAAACATCGGCCAAAGTTTACAAAGAAACCGTTTTGGAAGCTGTTGTGAAGCCTCTTAACAATTCCCAGTTCCAAAACCAGCCATGGACTTTCCAGCAGGATTCTGCGCCGGCCCATAAGGCTAAAAAGTCCCAGGCCTGGCTTCGAAACAATTTGCCAGCGTTCATTTTCTCTAAAGAATGGCCCTCAGGCAGTCCAGATTTGAACCCATTGGATTACAAATTGTGGACGGTTTTAGAGGACAAGGTTTGTCACAAAAGATACCCCAACATTGGATCTCATAAGACTGCTTTGGTTCGAGCTGTGGCCAATTTTCCAATGGACGAGGTTCGTGCAGCTATTTACGATTGGCCAGTGCGACTTAAGTCGTGTGTAAAGGCAAAAGGCAGACATTTCGAATAAGTAGATTCTTTTTGGATACAATATACATCAATAAATATATAAAAAATATTTGGTCCAAAAACATTCAGTACTTTTTATTTTACAGCATAAAACGTGTGTAACAGTATTTATGACCCTACTAAGTAATCGCACATCTTGAACCTCTTCTTGTTGCTCTTCAGCCTAAATGCCGCAATTTTGTTTATTGACTTTGCCGTTGAGCTAAAAATGGGCCTCATCATTGAACAAAATTTTGGTAGAAAACGGCGGATCTTCCCGTTTCTCACCGAACGCTCATTTCCATAATACATTTGCCAACATTTGAAGGTAATTATTTTCAAAAAATCATGCCATAAAATGTCCTTTTAAATTACCAAGAAAGATTCCACACTTGATTTGAATTTTTATATTTTTTTGTTTTGAAAAAATACCTCTAGATGGATCACCCTATACAAATATTCGAACCAATTTGAAGTTCTGTCCCTGTAGAGGTCTTACAGTAAGTACCAGCTATAGTGGTAAAAATCCCGTTATTCTTAAGTGCCAGATTTATCAAAACAATACAATTTCGGATCTAAATCCCATGGGTCTAAGCTCCCTGGGTGCGAAAAAACAGGTAATTTCAGATATGGACATATGGGTATTAAGAAACAGTCTAATTTCCTCGATTATCTCAATATACTTTAACTTTTAATATTTGTCTCTTCTTTCACATCCGCCCCTACCGAGCCTTTGCCACATCCCCATGACAAAGTATACTTAATTCGTCTATCCGTAATGGAGGGATGACAACAAACGCCATATCGGCACATCCACCAAAATGACAATTGAGACAAAAAACACTTTGTTCTATCATATTCTCATAGGGAAACAATCAAATATAACTAATGTAAACAAATTTTACATTTATTCAAAACCCATATCCAAATATTCAAATTCAATTCAATTTAACTTTGTTTATTTGGATATTTCTATTGCACGTTTTGTGTTGATAAAATTTAAATGACGAAGATTATGCATTGACTTTTGCTGAAGAAATGCATAAATGTCCCGTGGGACATTGGAAAGCAATATTTCATACTGATGCGTTTTACACGCAGAAAGGTCATTAAATATTTAGTAAAACAGAGATTTTTATGCATTGAAAAACAAGCTTTGTTCAAAAATTTAAAGATTTGTATTCCAGGTACTTGTGTGTAAGTCTGTCCGGTGCGACACCTACATGAAAAATTAAACAATGTTAAAATATTTTTTACGCAAATAATTACTTATCGCATAGAAAAAAACATTTTAGGCCCTTTATATGATTGAGCAAATCATTTTTATGACTTTTAGTTCGGATTATAACCCACAGCACGTGTTGGTTTAAGAAGAGGCATGTGTAATTCAATAAGTGAAAAATCTAAAATAAGAGGAACTATCTGATTTACTCACGGAATTGTTTTTTCTGTTTTGTTTTTTCTCTCCTCTTACCTTTCAAAAATTACCTAAACGAAGCCCAGAGGTCCTACCGTTCCAATGTTTTGACTATTTGACTAAAATGCAATTTTTTTGGAAGCGAAATAACATAGCACTTATATTTGTTTTTCTAAATTAACGCCAAAATGTCAAAATTCATTAAATTCAAAATGTCTAACTCAGATCAAAGATCTCGTTCAAAGTTTGTGTCTTAACTACTGCCCTTGACATCGATTCCAAAAGAAATGACCCACATATTTATTCCCGCCGTTCCAGAGTGGAACAAAGGGCCATAGATTGGTGAGGTAAAGTAACTAAAAATGAAACACAAATGGTGCTAATCGAGAGGATTAGAAATAAGATGCCTTTTTGAAACTTGAAATTAATGTACTCAAATGATCAACATCAAACCAAAAATCGTCCGATTCAGGTTGGAAATAAATATTATTAATCTAAGACGAACTAATTTTCGCCAGTAGTGTAGCAAAATCAGCGGAGCAATCAATTGGTGTTAGTAAGTCGATTTAGTGCTTCTGAAGCAGGCAACATATGTCAAGATACAGAAGATAAGTTGAAGTCTCCCAATGTTAAGATAATATCTGACTCATTCATACTTAGAATTATCCTTTCAACGGCAGTCAAATGATCATTAAAAACATTAAAATCGGCCGAAGGTGGAATGTAGGAACAGGTAAAAAAATGTTTCTTAGCTCTCAATGTTGCGTTGCATTAAACTGCAATAAGCTCCAAATTATTAAATTCTTAAAAAGATTAAAAGATATATCATGAAAAAATGTCCCTTGCTACAGTGCTTTAATTTAATTTAATTTATTTACATTTTCCGTAATTAAGAAGCCTTTCGGCCGATAAAGCTGATTACAGTAAACTACAGCTTAGATAGAATTAATATAAAGAAACATTTTAAAGTATTAAAAAAATTCAAGTTTAACAAAAATTCAAGTTAAACAGTTACTCAATAATAGTAGTAGGAAAAAATATATATGTATATAGAATATGTATATAAGAATTAAAAAATGTTGTACATTTATGCAAATTCATGACATGATAATCAAAAACTAAAGTAGATGTTCCCAATTTAAAGAAAACAGGAAAAAAATGTTGACACACTTACTGGGAAGAAAATTCACAAAGACCACAATCAGAGCATTTCAAAAACTATTAAAAGAAGACAATACAAGACAACATTCTTAAATTAGTTACGTTGAAATAATGCATTAGGACACTCAGCGTCAAAGCCACCGACCGAATATTGCTCAAAAAAATCGATTAAGCCATGCTCATACGAAGAATGCTTGCCTGTTTGCATTCTGCAACTATTCAGTTCACAAATGTCAAATATGATTGTCGTTTGCGCCATTTGCGAAATTTATAGCATCTTTTGATAAGGTGCTTCATTTTGCGCCACCCAGTAAAGGCCAGTTCAAAATCTTGCATTTTGATCCAAAATAGACCTGACCTATCGGCCGAAATAATGATTAATATTGAATTAAATAACGAGATATGACTTTTTTGTGTCCATTAGTTGGAATCAAGCCTACCGCGCCCAGAAGTGCTAACGGGATATTCGTCTCTGTTGGACGGTCACATCATTCACAATGTATGGCTGCAGATTGATCCAGAACCGCAAAACAGTCCAACCAACATCAATGAACACGATGGCGTAGCTTTGTGCATTGCTCGGGCTAAGAACTTCGAGTGTATAGTGCGAAATTTAAAATCATTATTCGAAGACGAGTTGGGTCAAACGATACTGGTACTGCCGGACTGTTACATACTTGGATACAGCCCGGAGACTAAGCAAGGTTTGGAACAGATGAAAATATTACTTACACTGCTCTTAGGAGCTGCAGTCCAGTGTCCAAACAAAGAGCTCTTTATTGCTAGAATAAAAGAACTGGACGTGGAAACTCAACATGCTATTGTTGAGTTGATAAAGCAGGTTAGATTTTCAATTATTGGATAGATTTATTTGCAGATCTAAGTATTATCCATTTGCATAGGTGACAGATAATCATAGCTTGGTGCTTACCGAAGACTCATTGGAGTTGCTAACGCCACAGGCTATGTACAATCACATCTTGCGCCTAACAAAGGAACGTGATAACATGCATTTGAAATGGATATCATCGGTGTGTGCAGAACGTGACGCAAATACGTCGGAGTGTACCGAAAGTTCGTCGAATTTGACAATGTCGCCTTCCAATGGCAAAACATCAACACCAATTTCGTCCTCATCGAATATAGATAACAACCACATGGCAGTGGAGTTAGCGGATCTGAAGTCGAAATTAAGAAAACTTCGCCAAGAACTGTAAGTATTGAATAAGTGAGAACCAAAAAAAACACGCTTATTCGTTATTTCTTTTTACATTCTCCAGGGAAGAAAAATCGGAAAGTCAATTGGAGTTACGAGAAGAACTGGAACATAAACATGCACAGTATGAAAAATTGCGTGTCGAAGTAAGTGCGATTGCGTGTCTTTTATTTTTTTGGTGTATCCAAGGTTTCATGTTCTAGAGTCAAGAATGGCACAACGAAGCAAAGCGAGCATCAGCGTACAGAGATGAGGTAGATGTTTTGAGGGAACGGACCGAACGTGCTGATCGTCTAGAAATTGAATTGCAAAAATTCAAGGAGAAGCTAACCGATTCCGAGTTTTACAAGACGCGAGTTGAGGAACTGCGTGAGGACAATCGCATGCTGTTAGAGACAAAGTATGTTTTTTATTCAATGGTTTATAATTGCATCATGGACATTGTCATGTATTTCTATTTGCCAACAGGGAAATGTTGGAAGAACAACTTCAACGATGGCGCAAGAGATCGGAACATGTCATGACTCTGGAATCCGAAATTATAAAATACAAACAAAAGCTGAATGATATGGCCCTGGAGAGGGACTCTGATCGATCGAGGTTGGAGGAGTTGATTGAGGAGAACACACAGCTTCAACTGGTTGCCAAAAATTTAAACACTACTTTAGATATTGACAAATCATTATCAGACAATGATGACGAGTGTAACTCGGGTGACAACAGCTTATCTGAACAGTTAACAAATAACGCTCAAGTATGTTTAACATTGTGTTTTCTTTTCTTTCCACCTATAACGGCCAAAAGCAACAGAAAGATGTAATCGATTTTGTGTCATTGTTTTAGACTCGTGCTTTAAAATTGGAACTAGAGAATCGACGTCTTGTAGCTGCTCTCGACCAACTAAAGGAATCATCATTCCACGAGACTTCAAGCAAAGTACTTGAATTGGAAAAGGAAAAAAAGAAACTTAGCTTGAAAGTTGAACAAATGCAAGAAAACATCCAAAGGCTTTCGCAGCAAAACACCGAACTGGAAAATGTTTTCAAAGACGCTCTTGAAGAAAATAAGAAAATGCAAATTACTTTAGATCAGCGGCAGAAAGCATACGACAAACAAAGCCAGGAACGTGAGGTCGAGCGAACCAAGACCATCGATTTGGAGAAACATGTAGAGACATTGAATAAAGAAAAGCAACGCATACAGACACTGAACGAGAGCATACAACGGCGAGCTGATGATTTAGAACGTATGGTCGATACTCGCACAAAAGAAATTGAGCAGTATGCCGAGAAGCTAACATCATTTGAAAAGACTAGAGAAACTGTATACGAGCTTCAAGCGAAACTCAACACATTTGAACGAGAAAATGTCAGTCTTGCCAAAGAAGTGTCTAAACTGAAGGAGAATTTAGAAGAGAAATCAGTTTCATTGGATGGCCAGTGCACATTAGTCGAAAACCAATCTAAGGAACTGACTCGTTTAGCCAAGGCATTAGAGGAAGCCGAACAAATCCAAGTACGTTTCAGTGAATTAGAATCGCAAAATCAGGACTTGGTTTCTCAGCGCGAAATCGATTTTCAAACAATTGCCACACTGAGAAATGATTTGGTAACTGGAACTTTAGCTACCAATAAAGTGAGACATAATCTAGAAAAGCTCGGTTTGAATGTCGATCCCACGGACGATAAAGACGAACTAAATGTCGAAACAGTGGTGGAAAAACTTGTACGTAATCCAGAAACATTTAAAACTGTTCGCGAAATTATGCTCAATGTGTCCAAAGAACAATCGGCAAATGGCACTTCTATATCGGACATATGTGTCCTATGCCATCGCAAGGAAGTGTTTACTGTAGAAAGGAACATTGAGCTCTCTACGGTTGCAGACAACATTGAAACAGCAGAAGTGGCCAAAATTTCCGAGGCCAATACCCAACTCAGTGCACTAAATGTAGCGTTGCAATCAACAAACGATCAGCTGCATGCCGAAAATGCCAGGTTCAAAGTTGATGTCGCAACCTTGGGCTCACAGATTACCTCACTGAATACGCAACATGTTGCCTTACAACTAGCCAACTCGCAGTTGGCTGCAGATAAGGATGTGCTGTTAAAAGAAAACGAATCATTGAAGCAAGAACATAAAAACCTTATCCACGATCAGGTAACACTTCAATGTTTACATGATCAGCTATCGGCCGAATACGAATCACTTAACAAGGGTAAAGAGCAACTTAAAGTCGTTGTGCGCGACTTAAGAAATGAATCGCGGGATTTGCGCGAACACATTGTTAGCTTGGAGACCCAAATAGACGACCTGAAGCGACAAAACCAATCAATGAAATCATGTTCGGAAGATCTGGCCATTCTGCGTACTGAACATTCAAAACTCACCGATGATTTTCGTAATCTTTTTGCGACTAGTGATCGGTTTAAAAATGAATACAAAAATATACAAGAACAATACAAGATGATTCGCGTGGAAAATAGTAAATTAAAATTGCAAAACAATGACTTTGGCGGTGAGTTGGGCAACAAAAATGATCAAATAAAAGTGTTGGAAATTCAATATGCCAAATCGACACAACGTTGCGAGGTAAGGCTGCGAGTACAAACATGAATCTGCATGCAATCAGCGTTTGAGTTTTTGATTTCAGATGTTAATGCAACAAAATGTGGATTTAGACACAGAACGCAAAACCTTGATGGAAAATGTTTCACATCTGCTGAAACAGTATCACGAACTCCTAACACTGTCTTTGGAAGATAAGAAACATTTCTATGAAGAGGAGAAAAGCTATACGGAATGTGTGCACAGTCTAAATCGCCAGAAGGAAAAACTGGAAGAGAAAATTATGGAACTGTTTAAAAAATCTGAGGCTGTTGCACCCAAAAAGTATTTATGCACTGCATATACAGGGATGTTGCAATCTTCACTTTCTATTGACAGTGGACACACTTCAAACACAAAATATCTATGTACCGCACATATATAACGACATTTGTAATCGGAAGTGAATGACAAAACGTCCCTGATATTTTTTAACAACATCGAATTAATTGTCAATTTATATTTGCAGAAAACCATTTGCCAGCAATTTGGTTAGACGCGTCAAAAAGGCCAGTTCCGATTTAATGAACAAAGTTCCCAGTCGAGTAAGTGTTTTGATTTTGCCATCATTCCCTTTGCTTCAATTCGCTTTCGTTTTACTCTAGAATCGTCGCTCCTGGGTCGATGACTCGCGTCTAACCCAGTCACAGTTTATGATTGGATCTGAATCGGGCGGCAACGATTCTGACAATAGTGCCGAGGAACCCATTTCCATGAATTCCGATACTCACTTATTTCAACGAAATATACCAATACGTCAGAGTCTGCAACGGTACATGATTAATCTGTTTTTTGTTCTACTTTATGAATATCATTTTTTATTTTCCTGAGCACTTATTCGTCTATAGAATTCATACGAAACATGGGAAACTCTATGCATCGGTGAGCTGCGCGTGTTGACACTACCTGAATTGGGTAGCCCATTAAAAACCGCTTAATTTGGCTTTTGGCTACCCTGTACTTTGTGTACTTTGTATGATTGCTTGGTGGTGTTTTGTAATTAAGTTTTTTTGTGGATTACCTTTTAATATAAACCAAGTTTATAAAATATATCGAACAGTTCAGTTTTGTATGATGCTTGTTCCTCTTAGCAATACTTGAACTCCACTTCTACCACTAAAAATTATAGCGAATTACAGAATGTGGTGCATTCATCCGTTTTCCATTATGTAAATGTACACAACACAATTCATATTTAAATAAATTAGTATTCTCAATCTAGGTTGGCGGTGCTAGATCGTATAAATTGTAAATGCTACCATATGCTAAGGACAATTATTTCAGAGCACAATAGAAACATCTAAATATCGCTTACAGAATCTGATTTTCTGTATATACAAGATTGAACCCTATTACTGACATTTCATGTTAGATTTCTCATCGGGACATTTAATTAAGACATTATAATTGTTTAATGTATCAAATATTTTTTTTAAATAATTACGTTACTTTATGTGTTAATTATGACATTCATTTTCATATCTCTTTACGTTACGCGTTTTAGCCCTCATGTGGAAATATTTCTTCCGAGTTGGCAATGTGTGTCTTAGTAAAAACGGGCACTCTAAATGTGTTCTTCAAAAAATCTACAAAATTATTTAACAATATTTATTAATTTCATATTACTGTCTACAAATGGATGTCTAAAAAAACAGCTTAGTTATTTTTGTAACATTGGGAATAAATGTGAAAAAAGTGATCATGCTATAGTCAGCAAGATGCCAAGAGCGAAAAGCCTAATTCTATACATACGAGATTTTACGTATTAATGTTAATCATTGACTTCATTCTGCTTCATTCTATAAGGATCATTCATGACTTTGATTATTAATGTGATTTCTAAAGGAGGCGTGGCACCGCCTATTTTTTTAACGGGGTGAGTTTCGTTCCATACGAATATCATATATAAACTAAGGGGTGGCTACTCAACATTTTTAATTGTTCAGTAGAGGCAAAAACAACTTTTTTTAATGCCTTAATAGTACTCCAAAATATTAGTGTCCTGTCGATTTTTGAAAAAGTGGAATGTAGTAAAGGGCTAGACAATTGACAATTACTGACAACCGATAGTATCAGCTGTGTAAAATTCATACTAATTCTGTTTATATTAGCTGTGTTCTTTTCAGATAACTAAAATAGCCTATGTGTGGAAGTTATTTGTCGTTAAAGAAACGTGTTAGAGTTGCCGCACTAATTTTCCAACAAAAATCGAACATGAAAAAAGATCTCACTGGCGAATTCGTATTGGGTATATCTGCAGGAGATGGTATAAGTTAAACTATAAATCAAATCGATAGCTCAAAGAAATTTTACACATTTTTACAAAGTATAAAAGCCGATGGAAACATAATATTTTGCTTTGTAAGTCCTGTTCGTCTATAGGGGATCTGCTTCGATATCCTGATGAAGGAAACACGCCATTTGAACTAGATGCGTCCAAAGAGGTCATCATATTTCTTGGCCGGACAATTGCAGAGGTGTAGCACGTCATGCGGTACCTAATCGCAGGCGGGACAAACTTCTGCTGCACTATTCAGATCTCAGACAGAATCACGCGCGTCTGCCGAGGAAGCGTCTTCTCCTCTGGTGAAATCTCCGGGGGATGTTCCCCTAGCGCTACATTCACGCTATAGCTGGATACTGCAGTTGCGACTTCATCAGTGTGACGGTCGTTCAGACCTACTTAATAGTTTCGACGATCTCTGCCTGGGCGGAGGCATCCTGCCCAATAGATGGTGATAAGGATGACTACTGCGAAGACACCTATGCAGGTATTACTTAGACAACTGAAAATGGTGCCTGCGCACTACAAAACCTTCATCTCCTCATGTAGATGGTCCTCAGAAGACATAAGGAGACACCCTGTGATGTTTTCAGGGCGGCATTCTGGCAAGACTGAAATTTCTTCCACTGCGCCGCACTCACGTTGGCGACCAAATAGGCGCTGCGTCGTTGGTACAGGCCGTCTTATCGCTTTGAAAAAATTTAACAAGGTTTCTTTGTCGGTTTCCTAAGTACTGCCGGCTAGTGACTTGAGGACCTTGTTCCTTCTCTTAAGTTTATCGCATGTGCGGAGGATCGAAAAAGGCTGTCCAATGTAACCCCACGGATTTTGGGGTATTTGGTCGGGATGTTGACCTCATCGACTTTCACATTGAGTGACAACCGCACCTCTGCGATCCATGCAGTAAACAGTGTGCCTGATGGTTTGGAGGCGGATATTTTCATATTTTCAGTGAGTTAACAGTTGATTTTCTCGTATATGTTTGGGTCCTGACGCCGAAATTGTGCAATCATCAGCTTACGACACAATTTTAACGCCGCCTGGTGGTTCAGGAACTTTAGAGAGGTAGAGGTCTTCCTGTATAATTCTACGGGGCTTCGACTTCCTGTGTCTAAATTCTACGTATGACAGGTGCCGACACCTATAGTTTTCGATCTAACGTTTTAAACTAGGCGGAAGTGGCGTTTCTGCAATGTCCTCGAACTCTGTGACATTATTGACGGGGCCGAAGGCCTTGGCAAGAGCCACGAGGACCGTCATGTCAATCCCACGACAGTCGGTTTTATGTACCGGATTGACCCGAAACAGACCCTCTTCGGCCAGGGGCAGTTACCTCGACAATATATGGTTCTTTCTTTATTTGTCCACGAATGCTACGATAAACCCTCTTGCTGTCCACTTCTCTTTGGTATATGCAAAAAGGAACAATGTCGCCATATTAGTCTCAATTTTTTTAAATGTATTCAGCAAACTTACTAGCTAAGTAAGCTAGTTACCTCAAAAGGACAACACGGCTATAGTCTACAAGCTGCTAAAGGCATTTGCACCTAAGTTTTATAGAACAAAAGTTATTTGAATTGTAATCCAAACGTTATAGTTTATATATTGCGTAATATTCGGCCGGAATATCACCCCAACTAAGCCTTCTCAAAGTGAATGAAATTTTTGTGTGTCGCACCATAAATCGTTATAATGATACAGGCAGCTTTGGTAAACGCTGTGACCACCGATTGACGCTTTCCAATCTTTTGCTGGTGTCAAAGTCAATGAGACTAATTATCGGAAATAGGTTTTAGGAGTGCTTTAGAGCTGTGGGCAGACAAACATTTCAGTCGTGGACCATGGATGTTCCAACAAGGCCGGTACCGTCTCATAAAGCTCGTGTGAACCAAGATTGGTTATAAAACCTGTTCCACAATTCATTTTGTCTACAAATTTGTTTTTGAATTCGACAGATGCAAATTCGATTTCATCTGGGCCATTTTGAAGATCAAGATAGACACTTGAGAAACTGTCACAAGTATGGATGCGCTAAAGAGTCTATTGTACGGCAATGGGCAAAAAACTGCAAGTTTGAAGGTAACGCAAAGGTGGCCACATTGAACTAAAGTAAATTGATTGTGCAATTTTAATTTTAATATTTAATCGCCTAACACTATTCGATTTTAAACTGGGTAGAGAAGACCAGTTTGAAGCTTACAAAAAGAAAAATTAAGAAAATCAAGTGATATATGATCCAATTATCATCGTCATTTCTATAATAGTTGATTTAATATGGACTTTCTAAATTTTTGGTTGTTGAGCGGTGCCACCACTTCTTATCCAACCACATCGTAAAGTACTCTACAAATATTATCTGACCAAATGCAACTAAAAGTGAATGTTTACTCGTAAAGTCGTTGGCATTCTCTCAAATCAATCAAGGGCCGAACGGCTAATGTACTATTTAGAAAGATAAATCTCTTACGCGTTACTCCATTCTTAAAAAATCCACCGCTGAAAATGTTACACCCAGCTTTGAACCCAATCGTCCTCAGAGATGTGGACGAAACGATAACGCGATAATTATATTATGATGTATTTCTAAATCCTTCTGGAGCATACGAGACCCCAAGCATGAGTATTCGTCTTTGTTTGGAGAAAAGTTATCTTGTTTATGTAACAAAACAATAAAATATATTTATTTTAAACTCCCTAGTTTGATGGGCGAAGATATTTTAAACATAAGAACATTATAATACCTACAGTTATTTTTTTTTATTAAATATCGACCGCTTTAACATAACAATAATCCAGATACTAGAGGTAAAATTTAATCTAATTAAGGCTCGGGGCATTTTGTATGTTGTTTATTTTATTATCACGAAAACGTCAATTCCATACAAATCGTTAGTGGAAACACCCATTAGCAAAATTTGGTATATAATTATTTTTATTTATTAATGTAAAATATGTAATAATTCTCATTTCATATTCAATTTAGTGATATGCTGGACAATTCTCTTTCACGTGGTGGTACAATGAGGAGTAGTTTACAAACCCAAAAACGTACGGATGTTAATAATTCACGTAGAAATAGCGTGCACGGGTAATGTTGTTTTCTTGATGTTCTAAACTTGTATTGATATGCATATAATCAACTCATACTATTTATTTTTTATTATTATTTTTTGCCTCATTTGGGGAATGTATAATTTTCTTATAATTCATTTAGTAAACTTATTCTTAAACTCTGGAAGTGTTTTATGTGACTGGGTAAATATTATTGTTCCGAGAAACAATATAATTGCTTAAATTTCTCGCATACGATGCTTTTAAATTAACATTTCAATGCATTTATGATCGGCATAAAAAACGATTTCGCTATTAGCATTATTATACTCATCAAACATTGTAACTTTTCAATTCGAGACCATATCTTATTCAACATTTTAGATACACATTTGAGTGTTGATATCGAATTCATTCATTGAACAAGACGTTATCTATGCGCTTAAATACATTTTTTTGGTATACAATTAACTGTAGTTGTTCCATAACATTTAGAAGTTTTAGGTATTTTTAAAAGTAATACATCTTTATTTCTACAGTAGCCTTTCCGGTATTCGCAATGTTTTAGAGGGGTGTTTAGTTGTTTCAATTTAAGTCTTAAACCTATGGCACGAATTTAACTATTTCTGATGAATTCATATCGACAGGTTTTAAATTTATTATCAAAACCACACAGAATAGAACAAATTGCAATCCGTTGTTCTAGCACCTTGCACAGCGGGTGGTAACACACCCGGCCGATTGGACTCTAGAGTGGGACCATTGCTGGAAATGTTATACGTACAGTGTTTTTCCAATCAAAATATATCATCAATCCATGCTTGGCCGGCTTAACGCTAATTACAAATCTCTACTCCGTTTTGTAAAGAATTTTTTATATAAAAAATAATTTCTATTAACCGCTGAAAAGTGTTTTGCAAGCTTTAATTTCATTCGGTGAACAATACTGCATTTGCGATCCTTATTTACGAATACACCTTGGTCTTACATTTTCACGAATTTTTTGACACTACCCAGTTCCAACTAGTAAAAAATGTCCTAAATCTGCACAAACTTTACAAACATCGGATTTGCTCTACATTTTTACCAGAATATATTTATATTTTTTACGGATTTGGAACCGGATTTTAAAACTTGTCAGAACTACATATATTTTTCAATATAATAATAATGGGCTTTATGATAGGTTGCTATGCATTTAAGAGCAAGGAGCTGCCCATGTAACTAGAACTGCTGGCAGTGTAGTATTTCACCGAACAAGCTTTTAGGCTATGCAAAGGCTCACATCGTTTGCATTGATTCGTTATTTTAAAGATTAAATAAATGTCGGCCCATCTCAAAGATTTCTTGAAATTCTTACATTTCTCATTGCTATTTCATGTAGAAATACTTCCTACATTTTTTTATCTGCATAACGTAAATACCATTATTATTAGTCACAAGTTTTCCACTGTTCTATTCTTTTTCAGAACTCAGTCGATATCATATTTATTATTTTTTTGACTGATATTCATGATGCGGTCCAACTAAAACGCACAATGTTAATTGTAAACAAAACAAAAAGTTTTGAGAGTTTTATCTTAATAGTTTTTCTTATGATAGAAGAATCTACGATCTCTCTACGGCTTCAGTGCCATAAGTATATTCGGTGGTCCATATTCTCAATAACTCTAAAACATCATGGAGGTTCAATGTCGTTAATGTGCCGAATTATTTTATCTTTTATCTTTCGAATTGTTCTTGGCTTATTGACGTACACTTTTTCTTTTAAATATCCCGAAAGAAGAAGTCGAACTGTGTCAAATCACATTATCGTGAGATAACACGGCCAATGAAATTATCGCGTAAAAGAGGGATTGTGGCACCATCCTGTTGGAACCACATATCGTTCAGGTCCATATCCTCAATTTTTGGGCACAAGCAGTCCGTTATCATCTCGCGATAGGGAACACCATTTACGGTGATTGCTTAGCTGACCTCATATTCAAAGAAGTACGACCACAGAATATTGGTAGAACCAGCTGGGCAAGCATGCACTGGAGTTTTTACATTTCCTACAGGTACAATTCTCACGCTTGTGGACATATTTGACAAATCAAATCATGAAGTGCACTACATGTATTTGGATTTGAACGCTCATTTTCGTAAAAGGCATCAACAATCTTAACGCGCTGCTCTATTGTGTACCTGGCCATGGTTAAATTTGTCAAACATTGGAACAATAAATGTCAAATTTCACCATAAACATCGTGTATTATGGTTGGACCACCCTTTATAATACAATAACATCCTAATGTAAAAAAGCATGTATTTGTGTAAAATGGGCAGCACACAGCACTTGCAGTTTGTAAATGTTATGTTTAGTATTTGTCTAGAAGAATCGGCGGGATAACGACGAATACTGCCTCTTTAAGCGTACCACATTTTGATATACGCGTATTTGAATATCTGGGAAGCCCAAATGAACAATTTCAAATGCCGCTTAATACCTCCATTAGCTAGAAGTGTATCCAAAACACGCCAAATGCGTGCTTTAAAGAATTAGATTCGACTCAATTGAAATAAAAAACGCGCATCTGTTGGAATATAAATAATCCGAACGGATTTGCTTGTATTATTAAAATTGCGTACAACCTTGGGCAAAAAAAGTAGAGATTATAATCTATTTTACAAAAAGTACGTCTGAATACAAGATGAACAACAGGACGGACAGTTTCGAAGGAATTATTCCATTGTCCATTATTTTGACCTCATCATTTCATGGCTAATTTAACTAGTATATATAGCAGTAATTGGATCCAACAGTCTTATAATTTGTTACTTTCTTCCAAAAAATCGTGTTAAGGTATTATTAATGTTTTGACGACAAGTGGGTGTATTTGGCGACTTTTACGTTGTAAGAATATAATTCTTATACAGATTTTTCAATTTAGACTTTTTTATACTTATAGTTAAATAAAATGTTTTTGTTTGCTGTTTGTGAATGAGCTGTTTATTTGCATGAATCCGCTGGGTGGGTGTTGTTTATAAATTTGATTACAACTAATAATTCTTAAATGCTTAACGGTTGGCGATTGTCGAAAATTCCAATAACTTTGCGCTTAAAGGTCTTTAACCCTGTTGGGCTGCTTGTGAATAAGCCAACAGTTGCTAACATGTTTTCTAAAAGTATTACTATTTTTGTATGTTGATATAAGGGCACAGATCGATGTTAGGTGTAAATAAGTTGTAAACAATATTTGTTCATTATTGAATCAAGTTATTGAGTACATGATCGCACTACGCGATCCAGCAGCTTTTGTTGAAAGGGTTAAGCGTGTTTTAATCCCATTTAGAGGAATGCGCTTGGGACCAATTTCCATTGAACCTTAATAGAAGAGAGAAAAAAAACGCTGGGAAGTAATAAAACATGCGTTGGAAAGATCAAAAATGGAAAGATCAAATTCTGTTGATAGAACACAATTCCACTTCTGCCGAAGTTGAAACCAATTTTGCACAATTTTTGAAACAGGATTACTTTCGGAGGGGACAACCTTAAAAGATTGTTGCATTCTTCTGCAAGTGTTGCTTATTGTAATAGCAAAACATACCTAAACTTAAAACTTAATTCGTGTTTGAATAGGAGATTATGAACTGGCCGAACAAAATGTTTAATTGCCTAACTTGATTTTGCTAAAATTGAAATTGAACTATTGCCAAAAATGTATGTAAATAATTAATGAGAAGCAAATGCATTAAAATGCTTGGGCTGTTTTTGAATTTATCGTTAATAATTTCTGTTATATTAGTTAATTTTAATTTTATAATCATTTTCAATGTGAAGCAAAATAATAAATGTGTAACAAAATTTTTTTTTTTTTTATTCTTCACGTCTTGATCAAAAATAACAAAACGCATCACAGTTTGGAAGCGCCTGATGTAACAGGAAGCAGCCTTACACTTGGAACGGCTGGTTCCAGACGTACGGTATATCTCATAGATGAAAATCAAAAAATTCCTGAAACAAATCAATCATCGTCGTCATCATTGCATACGACTGGTGCTGGTGGCAGCAACAGCAGTTCTACGGCAACCTTAAGTGCAGCTACCAATAACAACAACACTGCCGAACCTCAGTCGCCAACGGGCGTAACGCACAAATCCGAAAATCCTGCCACTTTCCTTATGTACAACCGCATTAATAATATTGTCGGTGGAAATTCTCTAAGCCTAAGTAACAATGAATCGCCATCTGGCAGTGTGGCTAATGACCATGATGTAGATGGTCAACAGGAGCCGGACAATAAATTAGCCCGCAAACGGACGGAGGATAAGAATAATAGTATTTGGTATGAATATGGCTGTGTCTAGAGATCCAATCGCAATCAAACAAACAAAAATCAAAAATACATTATAATAAGAAATTGGACGCATTTTGTCTTTTTTCTCGTAAGTGATATCACTGCATTTTTCAAATTTATACCGTATAAAGTATTGACTCGAATTTACTCATACATCCACATATACAATTTATTCTATAGACTGGAAACATTCACTAGTTTTTGACTGAGAGTAAAGATTTACACTCCATGATGACCACTTGTGTGTACGAGTATAGAATGACTATTTCTCAATCCATCCATAGAAACGTTACTCGAATCGAATCACAACACTATGTATCCTTAAATGTTGCCTTATGTATTTAGCGAGTGAAGTAAAATATTAACATTTAATATACTTTACAATCAGTTGCTCAATTTGGAGAAGTACTGCATTCTAAACATTTTAAAATAAGTGTCTTAATACCATTCTTTGTATTATATTGTTCTATTTTAATTTTTATTTCATAAACAACGACGTACTTCTAACTTAAACAAACGTGTTCTATTTGTAAATTTCTATTTTTATTGTTTAGTTAAGATTTCAATTTTATAACTTATTAAACACAACAATTTTACATACATACATAAACAAAATAAACATCAATTATTTTAATACAACAAACAATTAAATAAATATGCACAAAAATGAGAATTACACAATAAATTCCTGCTGTCTTCAATTTGGGAAACTTCCTTGCAATAGTATAGACAATATATATCTATTAATTTATAATTTTGAATCGATGACAATAAATCTTAATTATGTATTTCAATTATTGTTTTAAATAAAAAGCATTCTTAGTGCATTCCTAAATGATAAGTCCATTTTTTTATGCAGTATACACTCGGTAATAACATTTCATTACGTTGTAAAATTCTGGAAATAGGAAACGCAATTATCGGGTTTGTGATGAAAATCCATTTGTTGCCGTTTGGGTTTTCGAACTAACATTTATTTGAGTATGTTGCAAAGATACACTTATAATGTTACGAAAAACTTTCAAGTAGGGCAGCAGACATAAGATAATTAGTATCCAATCCACACAGTTCAATTTGTCCTGCGCTGAAAACATATTCACGATTCCTTAGAAACAAGGTGGACTTCCAACTAGCGAAATAAATACATTATTTGTTTGCCAAGTTGGAAAGGTAATAATTAAAAAAAATATTTGTTATTACCTACTAAAAAACCTCAAAAATAAACGTTAAGAAAATTTTAAAAAAATTAAATTTGGAGACCTTGAAAATGTTTTTTTTTGATATGTCGTTGTGGAACATTTTTTTCCTCATGCCAAAAGCTATCGAACAGTTTTCAGAGAATTATCTTAATTTTCTTTTTATGATAGATGGATCTATGACAATTCGTTGTAACACAAAATATCGGCGCACAATTCTCCCGATTGTGGCTACATTCGGTCGATTATGCTGACAAAAAGATTTCGAAGTACACGAAATGCATTTTTATTTGAACGCCAATTTTCGTAGCAATCTCGCGCTGCCCAATTGTGTACCTCTCCATGGTTGAATTTGTCAAACACTGAAACAAAGAAATGTCAAGTTAAGTTGGGCAAAAAACTTAACGTTGGGTTTAACTCACAATTAACGTCGTCCATTGTGGTTTGACCACTCTTTATAAAAAAAACCCTCCTGTACACTGAAAACTATTAAAATTTGCAGGCAAATTCATGAGGGATGAGAATAAAATGTTCTCTTTTACTTCTTTCTTACTTGAAGAATTTTCAGGTGCAAAAGTAGTACAAAGTATATGTGACAGCGCATAGAGAAAGGGACCTATGGGTAAAAAATCAATTTTCACTTTTTTTTGGTGTGGACAACATCTGAGCATCGACCGATCCCATGCCCCAAAAGTGTTCCCTCCCAGAGATATGCGCGTTTTATGAAATGATGGTACACCAAAGATGCATTAAGTGTTGCTTGGTGCCATTTGACCTTTCCATTGGAAAGTTTGACATTTTTTAGCATAAAAGTACTCAGATCGTTTTGACGTACCACCATCATTTGTGTTGTTACAGTGACTTGAAAAAATCAATTGGGCAAAAAAATGGAATTAACTCGTGAACATTTTCGTGCGATTATTTTTCACAACCTTCGAAGTGGATTATCACGACAAGAGTGCATCGATGAACTTAAATCTTTGTATGGGGACGAAGCACCATCATATATGAGTAGTACTGTGAAAAACTGGTTCAATGAATTCAATCGTGGCCGACGCTCGCTCAAAGTAGAAGGTCGTCCGAAAACGGCCGTTGTGCCAGAGAACATTGATGCCGTGCGTGAACTGATAATGCAAGATCGACATGTGACATACCATGAGATAGAGGCATCCTTGGGCATTTCTTCCACCAGCATACATTCGATATTGCATGAACACCTGGCCGTAAAAAAGGTTTGTTCTCGTTGGATCCCGCACAATTTGACAATCGCTCAAAACAGGCTCGTGTCGATTGGTGCAAAGAAATTTTGAAAAAAAAACGATCGCGGGGCTTCAAAAGGAACTATGCGTATGAGCCCGAAACAAAACAGCAATCGACCGCATGGGTCTTCGAAAACGAGCCTAATCCAACGAAAGTTGTTCGTGGAAGAAGCACTTCGAAGCAAATAGTCGCCTCTTTCTTCGGCAAAACTGGTCATGTGGCGACTGCTCCGCTTGAGCAAGGTAGGACGGCCAATTCTGAGTGGTACATCACAATTTGTTTGCCTGAAGTCTTCGGAGAAATTCGAAAACGAACAGGAGATGACTAATCCTTGTGTACCATGACAATGCGAGCTCTCACACATCGGCTCAAACCAGCGCCTTTTTGACCGGCCAAAACGTCGAACTGATGGGTCATCCGCCGTAGAGCCCTGACTTGGCACCCAATGACTTCTTTTTATTCCCGCACATCAAGAAAAAAATGCGTGGTCAACGATTTTCGTCGCCAGAAGATGCTGTTGAAGCATTCAAAAACCATGTTTTGGGGGTGTCTCGATCGGAGTGGAAAAAGTGCTTCGACAATTAGTTTGAGCGCATGCAAAAGTGTATAAATCATGCTGGAGAATACTTTGAAAAACAATAAAACCATTTTTGATGATAAATATTCGCATTTTTATTATTAGACCAGAAATATATATAGCAGCCCTCGTATAAAAAACTTCTAACTGGACCAAAAATTGTTTGATTGGAAATGGAACAAAACAAATATTTTTATTTTTTTGTATAAAATGCATAAGGATGCAAAAAATAAATTCTAAAAATATGTTTAAAATATGGCAAAAACAGAAATATGTTATTAAATTATTTCCTAATTTTGAATAGAGCATTTAATGCTAAATACATAATAAAGGGTGGTCCAACAATAATGAACAATGTTTATTGTAAGTCACACCTTCAACGTCAAGTTTTGTGCTCAACTTAATTTGACATTTCTTTGTTTCAGTGTTTGACAAATTCAACCATGGCGAGGTACACAATTGATCAGCGCGTTAAGATTGTTGAAGGCTTTTGCGAAAGCGAGCGTTCAAATCAATATGCATTTCGTACACTTCGTGATTTGTTTGGTCTGCACATTTAACCAAATGTACACAATCGGGAGAATCGTGCATGAATTTCAGCAAACCGAGTCTGTAGGTAATGTGTAAACACCTGTGCAAGCTCGCCCAGTTCCTTCTGCTGAAAATATTGATGTTGTTCGTGATAGTGTGTCAGAAGAGCCGTCAACCACGACTCGTGAATGGTGTTCGCTTTAGCGAGATGATGAAGGACTTTTCGTGGCCCTTATTGAGGATATGAACCTGGATATGCCACTCAGCCAACGAAACAATGGCTCTTTTGTGCGAGATGGTCGTGTTATCTCACGTCGTGACGATGTTAATTGGCCGCCACTGTTATGTGATTTGACACCGTTAGTCTTCTTTCTTTGGGGATATTTAAAAAAAATTTTACTCGTACGTCAATAAGCCAAGAACAATTTAAGAGCTAAAGGATGAGATAACTCGACACATTAACGACATTGGACCTCCATTATATGTCCGAATCATCGAAAATATGGACAAATCGGACAGAGGTATGCCACCGAAGCCATGGCGAGCATTTTGTTTTACACATAATTGTCATAGATCCTTTTATCATAATAAAAATTCTAAGATTATTCTCTGAAAACGTATTGTTTTATTTACAATAAAAATCGTGCGTTTTAGTTGGACCACATATGTTCTGCCTTGATGTAATAGTAAGTAATCATATGTGACAGCGAATAGAGAAAGGGACCTAAGTGTAAAAAAATCAATTTTCATTTTTTTTTATTTTTTTGATGTGGACAACATCTGAGCTTCGAATGAGACCGATCCCATGCCCCAAAAGTGGTCCCTCCCAGAGTTATGCGCGTTTTATAAAAGTGAAGTCGACGATTCTAAGCGCAAATTATAAGGGACCTAATCTTTGAAATGGCTCTCCTGAACAAAACTGGGTTTTAGCCTTAGGTCCCTTTCTATTTTGCGCGTCACATATATATATAAACACTGGTTTAAATCCAGACAAAAACATCTTAAATTGATATTCAGCGAGTTTTTCACCTCGTAAATGCCATCGACTTTACAGGCAACAGATTAGTTTTTAATCCATGTAAAAGCTTCTCTAAAAAATACATAAAGTGTTCGGATTCGGCGTTTAACAGCAGGTCCCGGTCAGCAAGAACTGTCTCTCTGATTTGAAAGAAGTTCCCCTTTTGCTTCTTAATGGGATTGTAAGGAAGTTAAGTAATTACAAAAGATAAGTTGGAATCTTAAGCTAGGTTCATATTGGCAAATATGGTTTTCGGTGTTTTCGCAAAAGACGGTAAAACACTTTACCCAAACAGTGAACGTCATAATTTAAGGCCCTGCCATTCTACAAGGCCATATTTAAATGGGAGATTTATAACTAAAAATATTAGAATTGGGAAATTAAGCTAAGTTTTTGTACAATTAAAAGCCTTGTTGCTGTAGAAGTCACTTTTTAAGTAAGATCTTTGTTAAATTCCATACAGAAGTTAAGAGTCTGTAGAATATTGACCCTGTCCGACAGTAGTCTATTTTGTACAGACGGATCCGCTTAAACATTTGCATTCGGCTTTATAGAACGTTAAGAATTAAAGTAAATTTTAAGTTATTTTAATTAAGCCCTACATCACACTGTGGTACAGGGTGTTGTGACTTTATTGCAACACCTTAAAGGATTGGATTAATACCCTAAGTTATGTACACAGAATCACATCACATTCTTCAAGTTTGGGTCAAGGGCGAACCCTATTAAAATTGGTCCTTATCGGTCAATAATTTGATAACATACATAGGTTTTATGCGGATTTCAAAACCTACAGCTATAAAACCCTCACATTACAACCAATGTTTAATGACCAACTCCCATCTCTGGTGAAATTTATGCATATCGGTCCAAGTTTGAGGCCCTGTAGCTGTAGTAGGAACAAATTACACCCGATCACACTGAAATTGTGCATGGTTCGTAATGAGCGACTTTTAATTAACTGCGGTGAAACTAGACGTATAGCCCGGCATACAAAGGCCCTTCCCGATTTCAGAACCTACAGCTCTACAAGCCACAATTTACACTCGATCACTCTCAAATTTTGAGAGATACGTTATAACGACCATGGATTACTTATGGCTGGACTACATAGTTGCATTTTTTTTTTTGTATAGCCCCCACCTAAAAGTCCTTCCCGATTTTATAATCTGACACTTACAAGGCATAATTTGCATCCGGTTCCTAGCCAGTTTCGCATGAGAGCAAAAAATAAACTTTTTTAAGCTCCAGCAGAGGTGCTTAATCATCTAAAATCCTTAGGGGATCTCATAGTCGGCCACGCCCGACTAACGACTTTTTTGTTATATTTCATTGCTCTAGATTCTTACTTTCGCATCGATCACAACATGATCGATTTGATTTCTCGGTGACAGCCATGCAGCCTTATGGATAACGTTAATGTTTGAATCTCGAGCTACTTATTATTATTTTTCTTGCAGCTGCGAATTCGGTCAGCCTTCTTCCATTATTGAAGGAAATTTCCTACCAATTTGACGTCAAAATCCCCGAAAAGAAATTCCATGTCACGGCAGGAGTAGCTGTAATACAATCTCTATCTCTTCTTAAAAAGAAAACAATTGGCTTTACCCCGAATTGTAGCCAGAATTTCGTCTACTGATGTGGAATCAGCGATGACGCATTCGCTTGTTACGACGAATCCACCCCAAATTGATTAAAAACTTTCTTTGCGTCATGCCTTCCAACTAAGTTCTTGGATAGCGGAGATGTCTGCCCTATACATTTCGAGGACATTTTCTAGTTGAGTTCCAGTGGTCTCAACATTTTGGGGGGTGTGGTTTCATCATTTCTTTTGCTTTTCACTGTAATGGGCCACAAACCCAACTGCAGCCTCTCTGCCCAGAGGGCTGAATCGCCGTTGATTTGAAAGATGTTAAAAGACCGTTGCCCAGCAGTTACCAGGCTAAGTTCTGTCAGACGACTTGCGGTGTATCCTACAAGGATCGTTCTGGTTTCACCAGTTGAACCGGTCGGATAATTTACCTTAAGCAACACTCCGCCACCAACTTTCAAAAAATTTAACTTTGGATAAACAACAGAAAAGGTAGATGCTGGTTTTCCAAAACATTCTGCTTTAAGATCAATACACTTTTGCATGCGCACAAACCAATTTTCGAAGCACTTTTTCCACTCCGATTGAGACACCTCCAAAACAAGATTTTTTGCTTCGGGCAATAAAAAACGTTGACCACGCATTTTTTTCTTGATGCTAGGGAATAAAAAGAAGTCATTGGGTACCAAATCATCGCTGTACGATGGATGGCCCATCAATTCGACATCTTGAGTGGTAAAATAGCTCATCGTTTCAGCTGATGTGTAAGAGCTCGCATTGTCGTGATGCAAAATGATCCATCTTCTCTTATAATCTTTCCTCAATTCTTCGAACACTGTTGGCAAACTGATGGTTGTATACCACTCACAATTGACCGTCCTCCGTCCCACTAAAGGCACTGTAGCAACATGGCCGGTTATACCGAAAAAAACCGGTTATACCGAAATCATTTGTTTCGGCGTACTTCTTCCACGACCAACTTTTGTTGGATTTGGCTCGTCTTGATGGACCCATACGGTCGATTGCTGTTTTGTTTCGGGTTCATATGTATAGATCCATGATTCGTCACCTGTGACAAGGTTATACACTGCCTTTGAGCTACCGCAGTTATACTTTTTCAACATCTCTTCGCACCAATCCATACGAGCCTTTTCTTGAGCGTTCGTCAAATTATGTGGGATCCAACGAGAACAATTTTTTTTTCTCAGCCAAATGAACATGCAATATCTTAATGATGCTTGTCATACTAATATGCCCAAGGATGCCTCAATCTCACGGTATGTCACATGTCGGTCATGCTTACTCGTAATCAGTTCAAGCACAGCATCGATGGTTTCTGGCAAAGTGACCGAAGTTGGACGTCTTTCACGAAATTCATCCTGGAGCGAACGGCGTCCAAGACTCAACTCTTGGTACCAGCGATTAACAGTGGTTTTGTTGGTGCTTCATCGCCAGAAGTCGAAACAAGTGGATTGAAACACTCTTGTCCCGATAACCCACGCCGAAAATCGTAAAATATCATCGCACGAAAGTGTTTACGTGATAATTCTATTAAACAAAACAATTCGCCCTCATATGACAAAACGTTCTGAGTGATGTTATGCTAAAAAATGTCAAAGTTTCCAATGAAAGTTCCAGTTTGCATCTGGAAACACTAGTATTGTCAGGACTCGAAGTATAAATAGCAACTCTAGTACAAGTGAAATAACTCCAAAGAATTTGTTTAAAATCTAGCAGGAAATAGCCCAAATTAGCAGCGCTGACAGTATCAATATATTTTTATTGAAATCAAATAACCGAAGGACAAACTATGTGTATAAGTAATATGTAATTTGAATATGCATGTATATAATAATTCATTCGTATAGGATATTTTACAATCTAGAAAAAGGTATGTTCGTATATCGTAGGATTTGGCCGGGAGGAGTTCCACGCTATCGTAGATATTACTTTCCAGCGTCATTCATATTCTTGGGCAAGCTGAGAAGCGAATTGATTAGTTCAGAGTTTCTCTTAGGCATTGGAGCATTTAAGGAGTTTCCACTGTAATAACGGCAAGGATTGTTTAAAGCTTGTGCATAATGCACAGACGACAGCCAATTAATCAACTCGCGGTTCAACTGTTGTATAAAAATGAAAAAAACTTAGTTAACATAACCGAATTTCCAACAGCATTCTCGTGCATTGTATTCGTATCCACTTACCTCTTTGTCAAAATATCGCTCGTCCTCAGATGTTGGCAATGCTGTTGCAATGCATAGAAATAGAGAAAGCCACATCAGCGCCACAGTAAAATGAATAAAATTTGCCATATCAGAAAGTATTTTGTTTAACTTGGAAGCGGTGGTGAACTTGGCGAAGCTATTCAGGTGACTGATGCCATTGAGCATAAACGGCGTGGTATTTATATCAATACAAGCGGCCATTTCCCCAGCAGGATATGCACGAGCTCTACAGGATAGTGTCACTTACAAATCAGATACATCACTTGCAAGCAATAAAATCTGAGCAAACATTTGGTAATACTACGGGTTAACTAACATTGGCTACGTGTTATTGACTTGGCCCGTTTGAAGCATTTTTATGCGTTTCGCTTTTGTGTCATTGTCTTGAGAGCGTTATATAAACGCAGGACTATGCATGCGAAAAATGTAAATAAATAAAATCTTTAATAAATATGAATAAATATTTATGTACTCGTATGTGTCATATACTGACGACCCACAATCGTATTTGTAAGGCTGAAGGTAGCCCACTTAATGGCAGATATGTATGGATGTCTGACGCATGTAGGCAAATTTAAACTCTTGTTCGCATTTACGAACCGTGTTTCTTGTCGTACAAATTGTAATAGGTGAACCAAAATCTAAGTCCGGAATTAAATCGCATAAGCGATTAAAAGAAAATAAACGGTGCCATTGGTGCTTAAATACACTTTCGGAAATATCAGTTATGTAGATTAAAAAACAAATAGTAAATCATTTAAAGGATTAAAAAACAGGTCTTACTGTTCATTATGGTAGACATTCCTTGACGAGACAACGAGTCTCTTCGATGCTACAAGTCGAGCTTGTCAAAAGATGGAGAAAACTTTGAATCATTTTACAGATTTGTTAATTTTAATCGTCGCCATCGAGAATAAGATTTAATGGTGTTGAGTTCTCCAGCGATCAGTCAATTGCAAACTGTTTTGCTGACTTTTTCGAAAATACGTTCGTTGTTTTAACCCTACAATTCCGCACCCTTACAGAATTTCTTCAGTAAATGAGATAGGTTTAGATTTTTCACATATTGAATTTAATTTGCATCGTCTTGAACCCACTAGTACTTCTGGACCCGACGGTATTCCGAATATATTATTGAAACGCTGCTCTGAATCCCTGGTCTTACCCTTATCCTTGATATGAAATTGTGATACTTTTCTGATTTGTGGAAACGGTCTTATTTGCTTCCACTTCATAAATCTGGTGGTCTGTTGGGTGTATCGAACTATAGAGGGATGCTAAATTAAGCGCAATTCCTAAGTTATTCGAAATGACAAATTTTGTGTCACATAATGTGGCCCCTATACCCCATCCATGCCAACACGGATTTCGTAAGGGTCATTCTACTATTACTAATCTATTTCAGTTTTTATCTGTAGTTATAAAGGCTTTTGGGTGTCGCAAGCAAATAGACCTTATATATACTGATTTTAGTAAGGCGTTTGATACAGTAAATCACAGACTCTAACTGTTTAAATTAAACATAATTGGACTCAATAATAATAATTTAATAAACTGGTTTTCTTCTTATCTCATTGGAAGAAAACAAGCAGTTTTTTTTGAGAAGTCTCTCTAGATCAAAATCGTGTATACTCTGACAGGGTAGCCACTTTCCACCCATTCTATTTTTACTATTCATTAACGACTTGCCCCATTTTATTATCAAGTCAAATTTACTAATGTTTGCAGACGGCGTGAAATTATTTTCTTCTTATGACTTGAACAGTTTTTATTCTGGTTCGAGACCTTTTTGTTGTTTCTTTTTCAGAATCAACTAAAAAATTGGTGAAATGTATTGGCTACGGTTGCCAGGCAGACTGTGCAGCTGTTTCTAAATCCGCCAAGGTTTTCTTCAGCAGTCTTTGGCAACGATTACTTCGGCTACAAATCAAATGACTTATACAGGAGTCTCACTATGATTAATGAGAATTACCCTTTGCGAATACTATACGCATTAAAATTAAAAACAAATAACGAAAAAAATAGGTCATAAAAAATGGGCGTCAAAACACACATAAAACTAAAAACCAATTTATTGTAAGGCACATACATATACATTTACATGTAAATATATTTCTACTTTGATATTTTTGTACTCTTTCCATAACACGAATTTTGTACATAACTATGTTAATATTATTTAAACTTTTGGTTACAAATTGAAGTTTTGGCTTTAACGCTTAATTTTATCGAAACTTCGTTTCAATACTTTTATACAAGTTTGGCACCTGATTCCACTCTTCTAACTTCGTGTCCTGCAAATTCAAAGCTGAAAGCATAGATTTTAATGTTTACACCTTTAACCTGCTTGTTTATTTTTTTTAGCGCTCACTTTGAAAATACACGTTAAAGTTAATATACAGGGTGGCTGATGAAAGCCGCTACCGAAAAAAAATAATAACTTTTTTCTATTTCTGGTTGATTTTTTTACTTTGCAAATAGATTTTTAAATTAACAAAAATGGATAACTGGGATACTGAAACAAGAATTTGAATTGAACGCCGCTATTATGCACTGGAGTCCGTAGTTTTGGTTCAAAGAGAGTATAGGCGCACGTTTGGCGGCAATGCTCCTAGAAGATGCACCATAATGGGGCTTGTTAACAATTTTGCTGAGCATGGGACAGTCGACCTTACCATCGAATCCCTTCAGTTGGGACGGAGGTGATTATCGCTGCTGTAGCTGTTGCCATACAAAACAATCCAAGAGTTTCAACAAGAAGCTTTCTGCTCAAATGGGTATACGGAGGTTTCTATATATATTTCTGGCATAGGCAACACTAAATGTTGCCTGGTGCCATCTTGGAAAGTTTGTCATTTTTTAGCATAAACGTACTCAGAACGTTTTGACGTGCGTGCCACCATCATTTGTGTTGTTTACAATGACTTGAAAAAATCAATTTGGCAAAAAATGGAATTAACTCTTGAACATTTTCGTGCGACAATTTTTCACGACTTTCGACGTGGATTATCACGACAAAAAAAATGGAATTAACTAGTGAACATTTTCGTGCGACAATTTTTCACGACTTTCGACGTGGATTATCACGACAAGAGTGCATCTAAAAAAATCTTTGTATGGCGATGAAGCACCATCCTATAGTACTGTGAGAATCTGGTTTAATGAATTCAATCGTGGCCGACGCTTGCTCAAAGACGAAGGTCGTCCAAAAACAGCCGTTGTGCCAGAGAACAAAGATGTCGTGCATGAACTGATAATGCAAGATCGTCATGTGGCATACCGTGAGATAGAGGCATCCTTGGGCATTTCTTCCAATAGCATTCATATTCCATGAGCACCTGGCCGTAAAAAAGTTTTGTTCTCGTTGGATCCCGCACAATTTGTCAATCGATCAAAAAAAAGCTCGTGTCGATCGCGGTGCATCAAACAACGTTTATAAGATCGTCACAGGTGCCGAATAATGAATCTATGCATATGAGCGCGAAACAAAACAGCAATCGACCGTGTGGGTCTTCGAAGACGAGCACAATCCAACGAAAGTTGTTGTTGGAAGAAGCACTTCGAAGCAAATGGTCGCCTGTTTCTTCGGCAAAACTGTTCATGTGGCGACTGTTCCGCTTGAGCAACGTAGGAGGTCAATTCTGAGTGGTACACCACAATTTGTTTGCCTCAAGCCTTCGGAGAAATTCGAAAAACGAACAGAAGACGAATCATTGTGCACTATGACAATGCGAGCTCTCACACGTCGGCTCAAACCAGCTCCTTTTTGGCCGGCCAAAACGTCGAATTGATGGGTCATCCGCAGCCCTGACTTGGCACCCAATGACTACTTTTTATTCCCGCACATCAAGAAAAAATACTGTTGAAGCGTTCAAAAACCATGTTTTGGAGGTGTGGTTTAAGCGCATGCAAAAGTGTATAAATCATGCTGGAGAATACTTTGAAAAACAATAAAACTATTTTTGATGATAATTATCCGCATTTTCATTACTAGGCCAGAAATATATATAGCAGCCCTCGTAAGCAGACAGTCATAGCAGTCAATTATGCACAAAAATTTGGACCTATTCCCATATAAAATTCAAATATCCATAAACTCCACATTCCGTTGGCCCGATCTTACTGGACCTGACTTTTTCTTGTGGGGTTAATTAATGCAAACAGGAAGTCTACAAAAAAAAGCAAAACTAACAAATTTGAATGAACTAAAGCAATCCACTCAAAAAAAATTATGGCTATTCCTGTTTCAACTCTCCAAGCAGTAAAGAACAACTTTTTGGTAAGATGACGCTCCTGCATCAACGAGCAGGGGGCATTTAAATTTCATTATTTTTAAAACTAGATAAGCATATTTCATATTTAATAATATTGAATGAGCTTTAACATTAATAAAAGAAAAATGAATTCCATACACTGAAAAAAAAGTTACTTGAGCTATGTAGCAATATTCATTAGTCACCCTGTTTATGCGACGAATTCAAAAAAATAATATCAACGTTTGTTAAAATTATTTTTAAAAAATTCTCTATCTCAGGTTTACTAAATATATGACTATATTCACAATTAGGTCAAGATTGTTTATGTCTTATGGCATATAAATACTTCGATTTGTAAAAAAGAAGCAAAAATTGCAAAAAGGAGCAAAAAGGGGATTTTCAGAAAGGAGCAGTAAAAGTCACACGGCTTCAAAAAAGGGACAAATTGCCACTTTAGTCGCACAACGGTAGCGCTGACTGTCACTTACTGCAAAGTGACTTGGACAGATTTAGTACTCGTACCTTGTGTGTACTTCATTTTATGGAAATGAACATAAAAAGTGTAAGCATATATGCTTCATTAGCAGTAGATTGTTGGCTACTAAATTTAAATTATGTGGCTATGAATTGACATCGGTTGTTGCATTTATTGATCTTGGTTTTATGATGGACAGAAAGTTTAATTTGAATAACCATATCGTTACTAAGGTAAACGATATGGTTATACGTTCTTCTTGCTCGTAGCTGAACCTCTTTCCTCATTGTAGCTTTGAATGTGAAGGAGGATTCATAAAATTTAACATAACAGGCTAGAATAAGTTTTCTTGAGGTATCAGCGCATGAGACCCATTGGGAGTATACCCGAACACTGCCACACCTGCTTCATCCATCTTGCATAAGGTACCCAAGCAAAAGCTTTACACGCAAAGATTTTAATTTTTTCAAGATTTTAATTTTATTTATAAAATGTGACTTTTCACGAAGTCACATTTTAGCCGAAGTCATTACATCTACAAGGGCTTTTGTTGGAGATCTATTCATTATATGCACAACTGAAAAAAATGCAGGCGTTCACTCCCTTGATCAAATCTGAAATCTGTGAATCTGGAAACGTTGCACTGACCATAGCCCCTTAATTCATTATTTTCCTAAAGACCTTCGTTTTTCTCTAAACACGGAATATAAAAATATGGGGAAGTTGTCAATAAAGGATTCAAAATATTTGCGTCCAACCCATGGCGCAGGGAAAGTTGGGTAGCATACGTCTGCATGGATCATCGATTCAATGGATCACGGCAGAGTTTGGCTTCTGCGAAAAGATCAAAGAAACTAATATCTATAGGTTTCAGGTCACTTTTTTACCATTTCCCCATTTCCATTATTTTGTTTTTCCATACCGGAAACCCCAATATGACCCAATTGTTTATGCCACAACTAGATTCCGTTGTGACCACAATGTAAAACTGATCTTGTTGTTCGTTGCAGTTTTAATTCATATCCAGCGCAAAATTAACAGTAATATTTAAAAAAAAAACTTATTTTTCTGTGAGAACAAGGTAAAATACTTTTACAAGGGCTGCTATACATATTTCTGGCCTAAAAAAAATGCGAATTTTATTATCAAAAATGGTTTTATTGTTTTTCAAAGTATTCTCCAGCATGATTTATACACTTTTGCATGCGGTCAAACCAATTGTCGAAGCACTTTTTTCACTCAGATTGAGACACCTCCGAAACATGGTTATAGAATGCTTCAACAGCATCTTCTGGCGACGAAAATCGTTTACCACGCATTTTGTTTCTTAATGTGCGGGAATAAAAAGAATTCATTGGGTGCCAAGTCACGGCTGTACGGCGGATGACCCATCAATTCGACGTTTTGGCCGGTCAAAATGGCGCTGGTTTGAGCCGATGTGTGAGAGCTCGCATTGTCATCGTGCACAATGATTCGTCTTCTCTTGTTCGTTTTTCGAATTTCTCCGAAGACTTCAGGCAAACAAATTGTGGTGTACCACTCAGAATTGACCGCCCTACGTTGCTCAAGCGGAACAGTCGCCACATGATCAGTTTTGCCGAAGAAACAGGCAACCATTTGCTTCGAAGTGCTTCTTCCACGAACAACTTTCGTTGACTTTGGCTCGCCTTCGAAGATCCACACGGTCGATTGCTGTTTTGTTTAGGTCTCATACGCATAGATCCAAGATTCGTCACCTGTGACGATCTTATAAACGTCTTTTGAAGCACCGCGATCGTATTTTTTCAAAATTTCTTTGCACCAATCGACACGAGCCTTTTTTGAGCGATTGTCAAATTGTGCGGGATCCAACGAGAACAACCCTTTTTTACGGCCAGGTGCTCATGCAATATCGAATGTATGCTAGTGAAAGAAATGCCCAAGGATGCCTCTATCTCATGCCTCATATTGCATTATCAGTTCATGCACGGCATCAATGTTCTTTGGCACAACGCGTATTTGTGTTTCACATCAGCTGGTCTTATTTGGGCCAACCTGTATTTAGAAAATGCACTACTACAGTGTTCCGCAAACTTTTTTTGGTTAGGGTACACCTATCAAATCAAAAAATTGTAGAGGTACACCAAAAAAAAAAACAATGTTTATTTAACATTTATATTACAATAGCTATATTGATTCCTTATATAAAAAGATGTTTAGTGATAAAAGTGAACCTGTTTAGTGAGAACAGTGAGCCTGTTTATCGGAGCATAGGCGATCAAAATTTGGAGCAATCGTTGATAAGGCTGCTCTCATCTCTTCATTGATCGTCCTCAGGCGTTCTCTATTTTTGGATTTTATAGTTGTGAGAGTTGAAAATCCTAATTCGCATATGTAGGTTGTGGCGAATGGTAATATAATACCAACAGCACGCTTTGAAAGCAGAGGATACTCATATTTTATATGCAGCCAAAAATGTGCTAGCTCTACTTCGGAAAATTTTAGTTTTAATGTCCGATCAGTTTTTAACTCTATGAATTCTTCCTGCTCATTTATCGGTAAGTGTCCAAGGGAAATGTTATTCGAGAATGGATTTCGTACCCAATCCATAGGTTGCAGGTCACACTCAGGAAAATATTTATTCAATTTTTCTGCTAATAGCTCTAAGTGTTTCACTATCAAAGCCTGCATTTTTTTTCTGATTCGGCAGCCATGACATTTGGAAACATGTCATTACCACCATTGATAGCGTGGTTGATCCATAACACCAACTTAGTACGAAAGCTTTCAATTTTATCCGAAGACGTTAAAATGTTAGAATTCCTGCCTTGCATTTTTCTGTTTAGGTCATTTAAATGAGCGAATATGTCTGCCAGGTATGCAAGTTTTATAACCCATTCTTCTTTTTTAAACACAGAAGCAAAATCTGTACCCTGGGCCTCTAAAAACGTCTGGGTCTCATTTTTTAACTCGTAAATCCGTGATAGCACTTTTCCGCGAGAAAGCCATCGTACTTCTGTATGAAACAGAAGTGACTGATGATTTGCTCCCATTTCCTGGCACACTGCATTAAACAGACGAGAGTTCAGCGGTCGCGACTTGATGTAGTTGACAATTTTAACAACTTCTTGTAGGACCGACAACAATTCATCAGGCAGAGACTTCGTCATCAGTGATTCCCTGTGTAAAAAACAATTTACATTTTTTATATTAGGGTTTTTTTCAGAAGCCCTGGTTACAAATCCTTTAATTTTTCCCGTCATAGCTGCTGCTCCATCTGTACAAATGCTTATGCAGTTGTGTCATTCCAAATTATGGTCACAGAAGTACTGGTCTGTTACTTTGAATATTTCTTCTCCAGTAGTATAATCAGGAAGTGGCAGACAAAATAAAAAGTTCTCTTCTGTGCAAAGACACTCCATGAGCAATTGAGAAGAGAAACTTGTAACTTTAATTTTTGCTTATTACTCTCCCTCCTCATCCTAAAGAAGCCCACAATTTCTGTTTGATTAACATGTTCAGAGTGCAACAACATCTTCATAGATCTTATAGTTTTTGACAAAACTTTGACTTTTTCCCGCGGCACACCAACTGATGACCACGGCACACCAGTGTGCCGCGGCACACGCTTTGCGGAACACTGCACTACTATATACAAACAGACTCTTTGGTCTGAACGCGCTATAAACTGTACTTTGGACTTTTTTCAACCTGGCGTTTTTTCCTTTAAAGTTTGACAACATTGTTGAAATGACAGTTCGAGTTTTTTGTTCTACTAACATTTTTTATCACGTCAACTGTCAACTCACGTCGTCACAAGCTGTAATTTCCAATTTTGTGCAAAATAAACTTTTTACGCCTTCAAATGAGAGCTAAAATCGAATACAATATTTAATTTGATACAAGATAGTGTATGTGTGTGCTTTACAGAAGCCAATTACAATTTTTTCTTCGTTGTGAACTTCGGTGAATGCAAGTACAAGTACAACATATTACACACCAACATCACTTACATATGTACAGAAGTACAGTGCACCAATAAAGTCTTCGTACACCTGCCTGTTATATTAGGAGATAAAACCCAAAAAGTTGAGTAAAATTGAGTTAAAAATAATGCAGTGTTTAGTTGAACATTTATTTATACATTAACAAAGAAAAAATCTTATTTTATGAACTCAAACTTATGCTAATAACCAAAAACAAACAAAACTCATTATTTGTCTCCAATAATGTCTTCGTACACTTATAACTTAAAAGGGCCAAAAATTATACACACTTTTTTATTTTATTTTTTTGTAATATTTAGTCAGGTAACCTATATTTTTAATAACGGCTTTTAGACGGTCTGGCATTGATTCCACAAGTTTTTTGTATAACTTGTCTCTATTTTCGTCCATTCGACCTGAAGAACCTCTTTTAGGTGTAACTTTGAGCTAATGTGATGGGTCCGGATCCGTTTTTCAAGCAAATTCCAAATATGCTCAATGGGATTAAGATCAGGGCTCTGAGGTGGTGTTTTCAGAAGGTGCGAAGCATTGTACGCCAAGTACATCCTTGTGTTGTGGGCCATGTGTTTGGGGTCATTTCATTGTCTTGTTGGAAGTAGATTCTGTCAGATAACCCTAGTTTTTCTGCACTTGGCTTCAAATTTCTTTTTAGAATTTCAATATATGCACAATGGTCCATGATTCCTTCAATTATTTCCAAATTTTCGACTCCGCTGGCAGCCATACAACCCCAAATCATCACGCCGCCACCCCCACCGTGTTTCACAGTTTTTATTGTGTTATTTGGATTGTAGGCTTCTCCCGGTTTTCTGCACACTCTAAGTCGGCCATCTGATCCAAAAATATTATATTTGGACTCGTCCGAAAATAGAACAGTGTTCCAGAAATATAGAGACGCATTTTGATATACTCTGGCGAAGTCTTAACGCTTTTTGCGATTTACTGCATTTACTAGCGGCTTTTTACGAGGTGTGCGAAATTCGTATCCCGCATCATGAACGGCTTTTCTTATAGTTTCTGGGTGGACATCTTTTTGTTTGGATTGAAGTAGTTCTGCACTAATTTTCTAGGCACTTATGAACGTATTCGAGGCAACTATGCGCTTGATTTGAAGCCGATCTCCGTGATCTAGGACTAAAGGCCGGCCTGATTTCGGTTAAACCGTCCGATCACGGACTGGATGGTAGATCGGCTGCAGGATGTCAGTTGGGCTATATCTGCATACGATTTTTTACCCTGCACGTGTAAAATCAATATAAGTTTGCCTTCTTCACTGTTAAATATTTTCCTGGCATTTTTGATATTTTTTTACACAAATATGCTATAAAGTCTACCTCTTTTGTTGCGAATATATTGGGCGGGCTTTGTTTGTTTATGAAAGTAAAGAACCGTTATTGGTTAAGAAAAAATATTGACAAAATAGAGCAAGACGTAAACATAACGTAAAGTGTTTGAAGACTTTATTGGAAGCAAATAAGCAACTTTGTTCCGTTTATAGCTGAAACATAATAAATGAAAGTCAAAATTGAGGTTGTTGTAATTGATAAGTGGTTTCTAAAAATAGTTGCAAAAAACATTTTTAATATATTCCGTTTTTTACTTACTATTGTACGAAGACATTATTGGTACACTGTATGTACATATGTATGTCTTCTTATTGATGCTATGTGTATACGTGTGAAGACTACTGTGTCTGTAATTTCTATAAAAAAAAAACGCCAGCAGTGATTGTGATTTTAACGGTTTTTTGTGTGAATGTAGACAGTAGACAGCACTTTGCAAATTTTAAATGTATTTTTCTTAATTTTGCGTTTTTATTGTCTAAATCTAGGCAGCACTGTGTAGTGGTGAGTTTCTTTTTCCAGCGATTTGTTTTGATTTTCCTATTCTTATTCTCTGCTTTGTTTCGATTTTCTGTTCTTTGTTTCTGCTTTGTTTTGATTTTCCTATTCTTATTCTCTGTTTTCTTTCGATTTTTTTATTCTTTGCGATTTGAGAGGTGTGAGAGCTGAGAGCGGTATACTTGATACTTGACACTTGACAATTTTCAATTTTTTAAAGTGGTGGTTCGTTCGTGGTTCTTAATTTCGGAATATTGGCACAGAAACCAAGGTAAATTGCTATTCAGAGATGAAAGAAGTTATCGAAGGCGGCGCTAAACAAATTAATTTGCAGCAATTAATTTGCAACAATTAATTTTCAGCAATTGCCAAAACCCAATCAAATAGTGTCATGACATCCACCCACTTTTGTTTTGCAGATTAGTGTATGTTTCCAAGCGTTATGGAAAAGTTTCCTTTGAAGGGTAATCGAGAAATCGCGGCCGAGGGAAACAGCTATATAACGGCATATCAGTCCGTTTTGAAGAAGGTGAGTAGCTCTCGTAATATACAATTGTTGGCACAAACGTTGTCCCGCTGCAGTTTCGTCATATCGGCCCATTTTGACCAAGATGTGCCTGTGGCCGTATATCACCAGTGGAATATTCCATATGTGTGATTTCCATGAGTTGATTATTGCTTTACTCGGGAGTTAACAGCAACACTTGAGCTGAGCCAATATAAATAGGTACAATATTGGTAGATGTGTTTGTATGCATTAACCAAGATGGGGGGTTTGTCTTACAACAATCGTCTAAACATACGTCGACAAAAGTATTTGTCATGTTTTTATATTTGATATCTTGCTAATCTCAGCTGGAATTTACTTACATACTTTACACAAAGACCATCCGGAATTGTAAGGTTGCTGTGTTCGCGCTAAGTTAGATTTGTACATTATCGACCCGTACACGACCGTAATACAGAATGTACTAACAACAAATATAAAAGCTAAATTTAGACGGGCCGACTATGAGATACGCTAGACTCTCTCATCAGAAGATTTGGCGCCACTGTTTGGAGACGGATCATGTTCGTTAATATGTGACTTATAGAGCTGGCAGGATATATTTAGTTGGTGCTATATGAGAGCACCTATATGGTCCAGTTTGATTAGAGTTAATTATTGGTCGTTTAATATTATCGAAGGTTGCGGTGTTCACGCTAAGTTAGATTTGAACATTATCGACCCGTATACGACATAACCACTTTGCTAAATGAGATCTACCATAATACAGAATGTACTAACAACAAATATAAAAGCTAAATTTAGACGGGCCGACTATGAGATACGCTAGACTCTGTCATCAGAAGATTTGGCGCCACTGTTTGGAGGTTCTGAAATCTGAAATCGGGAACAAGGGGGCTCTACGAAAATATGGAAAACTTGCGGCCCCGGTGAACTTCTACTCGTCTCAATTTAACGCCTTCAGATAAACTCCAGAGTGACAATAAAACACAGAAAGTTTTAATTCCACAACGATTTATTTGATTGCTATCAAAAGCAGTTGAGAGCGATATGAAAAAAATGTTTTTTGATTTGCTTCCCGGCACTAAAACAAACAATGAAGACTGTTTCGCAGCTCGCGAACAGGCAACGTACAGCTGACCGTGCGAAAAAACGGAAATTCGATATTAATCCCACAGTTTCCAACGATTATTGATTGTCATCGCAAAAGCCATTGATTTTCATCGAACGGGGAACTGGATCTACTTAAACTGGAATGAAAGATCAGTTGGAATAATCGGAATTCTTGGGTAAGGACTTTCTCTCCTTGAATCTCTCAGTTTCTTGACAGACAACCGCGTACCGTTGCACAATTTCCAGCTGTAAAATATGCTGCGGAGTTCCTGGCACATCAAACGAGTTCAAAAACTCCGTCGGATAGTTTGTCTCTTCATCCTCGTAGATCACGCTGTCAACGGATTTGTACGAATGCAGTTCTCCAGCGATTTGACTTTGACGTTCACTAATCCAATTGAGATTTTTTATATTTTTGCGCATTGCTGGGAACCACTTTGGTGATGAGTTCCTCCTTCGACGATATGAACTTGCAAAAATTTGCCGGGAACGATATCAATCCAGTGGAAACATCAACAGGAATTTGGCTATTGCTAAACGCCAGCACTTGTCTCGAGAATGCAAGAGCCGATGAGTCGTTCTGCAACGCTACTCACACGGTCAATTTCAACTTCTTGACATGTCGACACAAAGACTACGATTTCAGACATACATTAAGTTTATCGGCAGCAGTAGATTTCGGGATGATGGGAAGCTTTTGACGAATATCTCCGGAGACAATATCATAACCCCGCCAAATTGTCCCAAATCACCTCGTCAATCGTTTAGTCCGGTTTCCCCAATGCGCATTTATGCGCCATTCATTCCAAATGATAATTTTGCATTCTCGCATCAATTTCGCTGTCGCCGATTTCTTGACCATTGTGCACGTTAGCTTTTCTACCGTGAGCTTTAAACAAAATTCCATACTTTAAATCAATTTTTGATTTGTCCGATTTCTCACCTTTTCCGGATTTTTTTCCCCCAAAATTCGCAAAAATATTTTCCTGGCAATTACGAACAACTGAAAAAAGTTAAGCCAAATTGTATATACTTTACATTTTTCACACCATTTTTATATATAGAAAATATGGGCACAGAAACAGTGCAATTGTCTGACAAATCTCTATAGGCTTTAACTTTTAAAATTTCTATAAATTTATGATCCAAATCAACGGGCTCGCTAGGACCCATTTGGCCCTCTCAACAATGGTCAAATGGGTTCTCCAAAACAATGAATTTCACGAATCTGAGTAGAACAACGGTTTATCGGGCTCCAAAAATGTATTTCTGTCTAACAATAAACCACCACCAACAGCCACATTCCCCATTAAATCAATGCCATACGCAATCCTTGGTGACAAATTACCACTTGCTTGCTAAAGTTCCGCCAAAAAATAATTTAGATGGTAAAATATGTTGCACTGCGATTTTATAAACAACAGTTAAGTTGAACTAACAGCCGCATGTGTGGAGATTGGTACTAAATTGCTACGAGCAATTTCTGGTATAAATTTCAAGAACCCATTTTTCCCCGCTTGTCCTATCTATGTTTGTCATACCTAAAAAGGAATTTACATAACATACGAATTTGTTTATCATATATCTAATATTATTTTATTGTTGTATAGATCTGACCTTGCTTATGAAATTAGATACATTTCCTTTACCGATGTATCAGAAATCGTGATTATATAGTAAACGTTTGGTTGTTGTTCTAACAACAATATACTTATAAGTAGTATTAAAAGTCTTGGTCGTCTATGGGGGAACAGCCAAAGAGACCTAAGTGTTTGCAGAGGTGTCTTGGCCGGACAACTGAAGAGGTGCAGAATGTCATATGGTTTCTTATAAGGGACGTTGCCATCGATTTGCGCCCAATACGAATTGAGGTGGCTGCAACGCGTCTGTCGAGGTAGCGTCTCCTCTGGTGATATCTCTTGGGGATGTTTCCCAAGCACTACATTAACGACGCTGCGACTTCATCAGCGTGAATTTCGTTCAGACCCGCCTGATAGATCCGATAATGTAAAGATTCTCTCTTGATCAGCTTGGGGCATCCTGTCATGGTGGTTGGGTAGACTACTGTGAGGACAAGCAAGCAGATACTGCTTAGACAACAAGAAATTGTGTCAGCGCACGGTTAAGACTTCTTCTTCTCGGAAGACATCAGCGGCATTCTGTCTGTCTACCCAGTTTCCTCTGCGTCATACTCACATTCGCGCTGCGTAGTTCGCTACTGACCGACCTTTGGCTTTGTTAGAAGTCAACAAGTTTTTTTTTGTCAGCTTATTTTTTTTAATAGCCTTTTCTAGACAGATCACGTGTAGTCATGTCATGCTGTCATGTTATTTTTGTATAATATTGGTTGGCATTTCATCATGGAAATGCCAACGCCTGAACAACATTTACAAATCGTTCAACTTTATTACAAAAATTCACGTTCTGTGAGGAATGTGTTTCGTGCACTTCGTTCAACTTATGGTCAACATAATCGGCCAACTGAGCGTACTATTCGTAACACCATCACCCATCTTGAGACCCAGCATTAATTGTTGGATAATATTCGACCGAATAGACCACGTCCAGCACACAGTGAAGAAAAGGTAGCGGCCGTAGCTTAGAGTGTACACCAAGACCTTGGAGAGTCGATTCGGAGCCGTCCGCGGCAACTCGGACTGACGTATGGAACGACTTGGCGCATTTTACGCCGAGATCTTAAATTGAAAGCGTACAAAATACAGCTTGTGCAAGAGCTGAAGCGCCCGTCGTTCCCTAGCCAAGACATCGCTTCGCTCTATGAGCTCTTGAAAAGTTCCAAGAAGATCCGACGTTTTCGAGCAAAATTTTGTTCAGCGATGAAGCCCATTTCTGGCCCAATGGGTATGTAAACAAGCCAAATTGTCGCATTTGGGACGAAGAGCAACCAGAAGATGTTCAAGAGCTGCCAGTTCATCCAGAAAAAACAACGGTTTGGTGTGGTTTGTGGGCCGGTGGAATCATAGGTCCAAAAATGATGCCGGTGAGAACTTAACCGTCAATGGCGACCGTTATCGTGCCACGATAACCTACTATTTGATGCCTAAAATTGATGCTCGTGATCTCGGCGACATTTGGTTTCAACAAGACGGCGCCACTTTCCACACATCACATCAATCAATGAGGGAACACTTCGGTGAGCAGATAATTTCACGTTTTGGGCCGGTCGATTGGCCAGCAAGATCGTGTGATATCATACCGTTAGACTTTTTCCTGTGGGGATATGTAAAGTCTAAAGTTAATGCGGGCCAACCCGCTTCAATTCAGGCTTTGGAGCAAAACATCACGCGTGTCATTCGCCAGTTACCAGTCGAAATGCTCGAACGAGTCATCGAAAATTGGACTCAACGGTTGGACCATCTGAGAAGTAGCCGTGTCCAACATTTGATAGACATAATCTTTACAAAATAAATGCCAAAGAATGTTCTTTCAAATTTGAATTTTCTGTGTTTTTTTCATTAAAAAAGTAGGGAACCTCGAAATGTACTACGCGTTACTAAGTGGACAAATTTGATAATATTTTAAAGACACGTGTCAATGTGGATCGTCTTGCGGTTCCGACGTGGAAGGTACTACTGCCACCGCGTTTGTTTTTTGTCATCTCATGCTTATGATTTTATTCTATATTAATAAATACACATTTTTCTATTTGTCATTCAAACGTTATCTTTTGTGTATTTCTAGTCAAACGGCCACACGGCTGGTACCGAACCAAATAACCCAGATCATCCATTAGCAGCTCCATCCAGCAGTGCAGCAACAACTTCATTAACTACCCCGGACGACGACGATGAAATGATTGACATAACTCCGCGATCCAGTCCCGGCGAAGTGCCTCAACATTTTAACACATACAGTCGCACTAGCACTGCAGATAATTCCGACATGGAAAGAGAACGAGGAGACTATCATCATCATCAACAACATCATCCCAACAGCAGCAGTCATCAACAGCGTACGCATCAACATGTGCCAACACACAGTGCTTTCGGGGATTCACTGGATGGTAAGAATATTGTCACATCTTCATAATTTTACATTTTTGTTGTACGTCATGCATTATTTAAGTTGGTTATCGGTCTCGTATGATATGTCTGAAAATGAATTAATATGTATACTACCTAACAAATTAATATACATTCACTCTAATTGCACGTGATTTTGTTCCTTTCGAAATGTTTGAATATATAATTAGCCATGGACTGCTAAATACAAACTGTCTTTGTGTGATAACAACTTCATAATGAATCATCTACAGATGAAATTATATTTACATAGTACAGACGTCTGCGCCGACAACGAATTGTATAAAGGTCTTGGTCAAATAGTATTCTTTCGGCTGCAGCTTAGTGGCTATAGGACGTTTTTGGAGAAATTTTATAATGCAAATTAATGTACGATCTTACGTGAGATGGGCTTTTACGTTTAATAACAATGTATATATGATATTGGTATAGAGATATTAGACATTCTACTATAGATATATTAAAAAAGTATTTTTTTGCTTTTTACTTAATTTTTGATAAAGGGCATTATGAGACATACGTTAACAATTGTTGGCCATTACAACAGTTCTGACCGTCGGGACTCTGGGGTGAAGTGGAAAAATGTTTGGTATCATACAGCATCCATAATTTTACGTGTTAGGCATATATCCAGACACGTTTTCTGCACCTTAACATGAGTTAAGCACTACATGGTGTTCAGTAGGTTTGATGTTTTTATTTTCTATATTCTACACTCGTATGACGTTCATCGATGACGTTGAATTTATTTTCGCCACTAATAACAACAGATTTCCAAGTCTTGGTTTCTTATTCAGTTCGTCATGGGGAATGAAAATCGTTTGTGTCAATAAATTGCCGAAAATGAGTTGCTTTTGTAACAGTATGTATTTTTTGAAGTCCTGTCCGCATATAGGGGATCTGCATTGAAAGGCAGGTGGAGGAAACGCGCCATTTAAACTGGATGCGTCCAGACCTGAGAGGTCACCTGAGTGCGCTTGGCCGAACAATTAAAGAGGTGCAGCACTTTATGCGGTCCCTGATGGAAGGCGGGACAAACATCGTCATGTATTCGTGCCCAATACGAATTGCGGCTGCACCATCCAGATCGAGTCTGCCTCGGGGGATGTTCCCCTAGCACTACATTCACGCTATAGCTGGATACTGCTGCCGCGACTTTACACCGTGATAGTTTCGATGAACTAAAGGCTCTCTCTTGTACCGCTGGACCTCTCCCTAGATCATGAAGATCGTACCTGGGCAAAGGCATCCTGTCCAAGAGATGGTAGTTAGGATGACTATTGCGAAAACATCCTAGCAGGTATTGCTTAGGCAACACGAAATTGTGTCTGCGCACGGTAAGGACCTTTGTCTCCTCATGTAGATGATCCTCAGAAGACAAAGGAAGACACCCTGTTGATGTTCTAAGGGCGGCTTTCTTGCAAGTTTAAATTTTCTTCCACTGCGTCGTACTCACGTATGCCGACCACACCGGCGCTGCGTCTTTCGCTACAGATCGACCTATCGCTTTGTAAGAGGCCACCAAGGTTTCTTTGTCGGCCCCCCAAGTACTGCCGGCAAGTGACTTGAGGACGTTGTTCCTACTTTTGAGCTAATCGCAGATAGCTGCAGCATGTGCAAAGGATCGAAAAAGGCTGTTCATATGACCCCAAGGATTTTGGGGTAGTTGGAAGTCGGGGTGTTGATGTCATCGACTTTCACATTGAGTGACAACCGCATCTCTGCGGTCCATGCAGTAAACAGTGGCTGATGATTTGGAGCCAGATATTTTCAAATTCCTTGCAGTGAAAAAGCGGAAGAAGTCAGTGAGGTAACAGTTGATTTTCTCGCATATGTCATACACTTTAGGTCCTGACGCTAGAATTGTGCAATCATCAGCGCAATTTCAGACACAATTTCAACGCCGTCTGGTAGTGCAGGAAATTTAGAGAGATAGAGGTTAAACTGAGCCAGAGATACCACTCTACCCTGGGGAACTCCTTGTTTAACTCTACGGAGCTTCGACTTCCTGTCTCTAAATTCGACATATGACTAGCGCCCACAAATATACTTTACGACCCAACGTTTCAAACTGAGCGGAAGGAACGTTGCTGGTGATGGTGATTGTGGTGATGGCGTGTAAAACAGTTGTTGTTGTTGTAGCGGCAACTGTGTGCCGGGGTGACAGCCCTTGGCCGAAGAATTGCTCTTCGGGTCAATCCGGTACATAGAACCGGCTGTCGTGGGTAAAACAGTTGTTGTGCTGTGCTGATTGCGGAGCCCATGCTGCTGGTCAGCACAAGGAAGGTGTTCGATCAGGCTGATTAGGAGCAGTGCCTCAAGCGTCTTTGCTACTGGGGAAAGCAATGAGATCGGCCTGTACGATTCTCCTTTGCCAGGCTTCAGTAGCGTTACCACTCTGCACATTTTCCAGGCATCGGAAACTAAATGAGTGGGTTACGACAGATTGAGCACTTTGGTCATGTAGTCTTCTCCCGGGGAATCCAACTGCTTCAGAATCAGCATAGAGATTCCGTTCGGACCCAGCGCCTTTGATGACTGCGCTGCGTGTCGAATATTTAAACATTGTGTTATCTGATAAAAAAAAAAACAATCACCTATTGAGCAGTTCATAAACTCCAAAACCGGAAATTTGTACGCTTTAATAAGACTTTGCACCGTCTCATAAAGCTCGTGTGAACCAATAATGGTTAATAAGCATTACTCTAGATGCAAATCAATGGACTATTCCGTCAGGGTCATTTTGGAGGTGGGCGCTTAATGATATGCCAGTATGGATGCGCTGAAGAAAGCCACAGCAAGATCCTATTCTTGCAGCATTTTTAAATCGGTAGAAGGCCATTGTCAAGGCAAAAGGTGACATCATTGAACTTAAATAAATGGATCTAAAAATTTAATTATTTCCAAAAAATTTTTAATGAGAATCAATATAAAATAACTTCTTACACAAAATATAGTCGATAAAATAACACTTGTCACCTGTATAGGGGCCCATATGCTCTTCTTTGTTTTTTTTTAGCAGCTATTGCCGCCGTTATTTAGGCCACTACAGTACATAAATCCAAGTGCGTCTCCACTAATGAATCCATAAGCCATATTTTGTCAACAACAAATTTAGAAATGTTCACAACTGCTTAAAACGTGTCCCCTCAGGGATTTTTTTCACTGGGCCGATTTTGAACATTTACAATTCCGAACAGCTTATGACTTTAAACCATCATTGTGCGCAATTTCCTAGCTTATTCGTAATCTTTTGGAGACGATACTGTTAAAAGCTTACTATGATAACAATTAAAGTATTATGTACAATTTTATTCTACAACGTTTCGGCAAAAAACTAGTATTTCTCCACATAGCTCGGTGCTGAAGCATCCGTAATCAAAAATCAAAGTTCTTTTGCTATAGTTTTTCGAAATTTCAATTTTTCACTTTTTGGGAACACTTTGAAGTTAAAAATAAATGTCGATTACTTTGTTATTGTAAAATAAAAAATATTAATAATTTTGAAAATTTTTCTGCAGCGTTAACTTTTTAAATTATGTACGAAAAAAGTGTTCAGAAGCATCGTTTAAAACTTCAAAAGGAAAACATGAGCTGTGGTAAAGCCGCTTTAAAGTTTTAACTTACACTGAGTAGTGCAAGAGACGCGGTCTCTGCTCCAAGTCATCTTAATTTCAGGAGTCAACGCCACCTGGTGTTCTGCTCGACGTCATATCAACACCAATTCCGTTAGAACGACGCGACGACGTCGCCTGTTTATCAAACACAAAACCACATCTTTAACTCTTACATCAGAGGATTTATAAATATTTGGGATTCACAAGAAATTATTAAATTTGTAAGGCAAAACTGGCATAAGTGCTATACAAAAGAAACCCACGCGCATGGTGTTATAGAACGGTTTTTTTAAGCAGGAAAATAGTTTTTATGGTTATAATTTAAGAAAAATATATCAGTTTTTCAACTTGAACGATAAATATTTCCAAAGATATTTTGTAATTTTCATCATGATGGATTCAAATGAATACAATTACTTATCAGCAAAAATATTTATTATCAAAGTTCAATATTTTTTTGAACTTTAATAATATAAATCATTTTTCGGTCCTTGGACAAAAAGCCTTTTCTTTTTCATAGGTTTTTTTCGCTTTGTCGGTCTGATGGCTTTTTATATATGCTGTATTTGAATTATTGAATCTGCTCCAAAGGAGCCTAACAATAAGTATACGAATCTGATAAAGGCCAGAGGACCCTTACAGTCATTTACAGAGTGTTTGCGATATTATGTAGAGTGAAGAACTCTAGTTATGTATGTATGACGGATAGCTCTAGAATAGCAGAGTGGACGACGTAATTTAGGTTTTGTAGGTTTTTCGGGTTGACTGTTTTAAGGATCACGTATGAGAGCATTTAAGCCACGTGACGTAGAAAAAAGAATTCTACACAGTCTTTCGGATGAAGCACAAGTGTAGATTAGAAAACACGGGGTTCGTTTCTCCGAAGTCTTATAGAGCTTAGACTGCACAATAATTGTCTAGCAAGTATGTTATCATGACGTTCGAGCTTCTCTTCATGCTTTATATTGATTTTTGGAATTGCCTCTTTAACAAGAGGTATTTTTAAGTCTTGGTGGATGTTTTCATTCCTCATATACCAAGGGGCACCGGTAATGAGCCGCAATGTCTTCGATTGGACTCTTTGGATTTTGTCGAGATTGCTCGAGCTTGCTTTGCCCCATAGCCGGGCACCGTATAACCAGATAGGTTTGATTGCACTGTTGTATAGCAGGACCTTATATTCAAGGCTTAGTTTTGAGTTCGCGTTTAGGAGCCAGTGAAGTTGATGGACCTTAAGTTTCAGTTGAGTTTTCTTGGTTTCGATATGACTTCTCCAGGTGAGTCGGCGCTCCAGGTGGATTCCAAGGTATGTAACATGATCAGATTGAGAATAAGGGATATTGTTTAGTTTCAATGTCGGACAAGTGCTAAAATTCAGTGTGAAAGTTACCTGTGTGCATTTAGCCTCATTGACTTTTATTCTCCAATCAGAGAGCCAAGATTCTGCTCGTCTGAGATGTACACCTAGATTCATAGATGCAATATCCTGCTTTTTATGTGCGGCCATTATAGCGGTATCGTCGGCAAAAGTGGATGTTAGCACGTTTGGGCTGGTAGGGATATCTGCGGTAAACAGAAGGTAAAGGATAGGCCCCATGACGCTTCCCTGGGGCACACCTGATAGTATTTCGCGGTCATCGGTGACGTGTTACCCACATTTGACTCTGAATCTGCAGTTTTCTAAGTAAGACTCAAGAATTCGATGCGTATTTGCAAATTTTGTAGGTCATGCCAAAGTGCCAGACTTTGTCAAATGCTTGAGCAACATCCAGAAATACGGCGCAGCAATACTCTCGCCGTTCAAATGATTTTTCAATTACCTGGGTTAGACGGTTTACTTGTTCGATGGTGCTGTGACCTTCCCGGAATCCAAACTGATAGTCTGGTATTATGTTATTTGACACGAGGAACGGTTTTATTTTCGAACTTTTTCAAATAGTTTGGATAAGCAGGGAAGCAAACTGATCGGCCTGTATGAGGAAGGTATTGATTTGTCCTTTCCTGACTTTAAAATCATTTGAATCAGAGAACTTTTCCACACTTTAGGAAAGTAACCATGTCTCAAAATAGAGTTAAATAATTTTCCAAGAACTTTACAGCAATATAGGGAAGTTCCAAGATCATTTTAGGCGTGATAAGATATTATCCAGGTGCTTTACCTGGATTCACGGTTTCTTTAATGACATTCAGAACATCATTTGCGTTAGTAAACAATGGAATTACGGCAGACATTTTATCATCAGGTGGAAGGAGGTCACTACTTGCAGGATTTGGGCGAAATACCTGGGATAGATGGTTTGCAAAAACATTTGCTTTTTCCTCTTCTGATATTGCCCACTCTGATGGCTGTTACTGAATCGCAAATCTGTCGCATAGAAGACAAGCGCAAGTTAACGTTCGAAATCGTGGCCCAGGTAGTTAGAAATATACTTAGTAGGGACATAAATACTGTTACAACATTGAACACACCCATTTCATGAGTAGAACTGAACAAACCCCGTTAATGTCTTATGGGTTTTGAAAGCTAACCTCAATAGCGTTAGTCTGTAACGGGATTTTAAAATTATTCAACTTTCATCATGGAGTGGTCAGATAATGTGAACCGTATCGCTAATAACTTGCACAGAAAAATTTTGTTCACCGATGAAAAAAAATTTACCGTTCAGGAAAAATTTAACAAGCAAAATGATAGAGTGTATGCGCGGTCATCTAAGGAAGCATCTGAACTGACCCCAAGGGTCATGGTTTGCTGGGGTGTCTCTTACGATGGGGTCACTGACCTGCATGTCTGAGAACAAGGAGTCAAAACATCGACCAAAGTTTACCAAGAAACCGCTTTGGAAGCCTCTTAACAATTCCCTGTTCCAAAACCAGCCATGGACTTTCCAGCAGAATTCTGCGCCGGCCCATAAGGCTAAAACGTCCCAGGCCTGGCTTCGAAACAATTTGCCAGCGTTCATTACCTTTGAAGAATGGCCCTCAGGCAGTCCAGATTTGAACCCATTGTATTACAAATTGTGGACGGTTTTAGAGGACAAGGTTTGTCACAAAAGATACCCCAACATTGGATCTCTTAAGACTGCTTTGGTTTGAGCTGTGGCCAATTTTCCAATGGACGAGGTTCGTGCACCTATTGACGATTGGCCAGTGCGACTTAAGGCGTGTGTAAAGGCAAAAGGCGGACATTTCGAAAAAGTAGATTTTTTGGATACAATATACATCAATAAATATATTGAAACATCCAAAATAATGTTCGTTATCTGAGAAAGATTTTTAAGGGGCAAACCATTGTCCGCTAACAAGAAAATCGTTACCACTAGACTTCTCTTTAATGGACTAAGGCGTACGCTTAATTTTAATGTGCATAAATTAAAAAAAAAAAACAAGTCTTACCAGGCCTCGAGGCAAACAAAGAAATCATAAATCATATGGGTTTTAATTGAACCTCAGAAATGGTTACTTGTGTAGGAAGAAGTTGACTAGGTTTTCAACTAACGATCGTCTAATTCATCTGATAATTCAAAATTGTGTTCACTAAATATTAAGACATTCATTGCATTGTTTGTTGCTTGTCTTTGTTTGTTTTTCTTTTAGGAGGTTTGTCGTTCTATGGCTCATCAGGTATGTGACATCAATATCCTTTCTGACAAGGGACGAAAGTATTTGACATATTTATCCTATATTTATAGAACCACATGATGATATACCAGGAATTGGGCAGTACGAAGATTTCCATACGATAGACTGGCAACGCGACATTGCAAGAGATCGAATGCGGCATCGTTACATCGTTAAGAAACGCCAAGATTCGTTGTGGGATTTAGTCAAGGGTGCCCACGATGCCTGGTCCGGTTGGCTGTGTGTGCTGCTGGTGGGTATAGCAGCAGGTTGTGTTGCTGGTATGGTTGATATTGGAGCTAGTTGGATGTCGGACTTGAAACATGGCATATGCCCACAAGCGTTTTGGTTCAATCGCGAACAATGTTGTTGGCCTACAAAACAATCAGTTTTCGAGGAGGGCAACTGCTCAACGGTAATACGGTTATTTTTGCCTACAGAAATGTTTGAAATATTTTTTTTCTTCTGTTTAGTGGAAAACCTGGCCACAGATATTTGGTCTAAGTCGCGAAGGCACGGGAGCATACATTATATCCTACATTTGGTATGTTCTGTGGGCCCTATTATTTGCATCGCTCAGCGCTTCTCTTGTGCGCATGTTCGCGCCGTACGCTTGCGGATCGGGTATACCGGAAATTAAGACAATTCTTTCGGGTTTCATTATTAGAGGCTATTTGGGCAAATGGACTTTGCTTATTAAATCAGTCGGTCTAATGCTTTCTGTCTCTGCCGGTTTGACATTGGGCAAGGAGGGCCCAATGGTTCACATTGCCAGCTGCATTGGCAATATATTTTCGCATCTGTTCCCCAAGTATGGACGCAATGAAGCAAAAAAGAGAGAAATCTTATCAGCGGCTGCGGCAGCAGGTGTGTCAGTAGCTTTCGGAGCTCCAATTGGTGGTGTTTTGTTTTCGCTGGAAGAGGTTTCCTACTATTTCCCCTTGAAGACCTTATGGCGATCGTTCTTCTGCGCTTTAATAGCCGCTTTCGTTTTGCGTTCCCTCACACCGTTCGGCAATGAACATTCAGTTCTCTTCTTTGTAGAGTACAACCAGCCATGGATTTTTTTTGAATTGATACCTTTCGTATTTCTGGGTATTATGGGGGTAAGTAAACAGATATGAAGCTTTGATTAATTTGCATATAACATCTATCTCTTCGATTTCAGGGCGTAATAGGAACGCTTTTCATTAAGGCAAATTTGTGGTGGTGTCGTTTTAGAAAATTCAGCAAGTTAGGACAATATCCCGTTACAGAAGTTTTAGTTGTCACTCTAGTCACTGGCATAATATGTTATCCCAATCCTTTTACCCGCATGAATATGAACGAGCTGATCTATTTGCTCTTTAGTCAATGTTCTCCAGGAGATGTCTCGAACCCCCTGTGGTGAGTTAACTACAATAAATATTTTTTAAAAACCTATATCTGATTGTATGAGCTACACATTTGTTCTACCAAACATGCAGTGACTACACTCGAATGAATATCACAAACGGAGCATCATCATCGATAGAGGTCACTCAGTTAGGCTCTGGCGTTTATCGTGCAATTGGTCTTCTGGTTCTAGCGTTTTTCCTAAAACTAGCTTTAACTGTCTTTACATTCGGTATGAAAGTTCCAGCGGGACTCTTTATTCCGTCTCTTTTACTGGGCGCCATAATGGGTAGAATTGTTGGAATTGGTATGTTTAATTCGTGGCATTTGTTTTTGCACATATGAGATAGATATTTGTTGTTATTTCTTAAACTGTAGCTGTTGAACAATTTGCGTACAGTTATCCCAACGTCTGGTTCTTCACCGGTGAATGTGTGACAGGTAATAATCTGATAACACCGGGCCTTTACGCTATGGTCGGAGCAGCAGCTACCTTAGGTGGTGTGACCCGCATGACAGTGTCGTTGGTGGTGATAATGTTTGAGCTGACTGGAGGTGTTGGTTATATTGTTCCCTTGATGGCAGCAGCTATGGCCTCGAAGTGGGTGGGCGATGCTCTAGGCCGCCAGGTGAGCATATAAAAACACAATTGTAAATGGCTCGAACAACTATTAATAAACCATAAATGTTTGCCATCTCTTTAGGGTATTTATGATGCACATATTGCTCTGAACGGCTATCCATTCCTAGATAGTAAAGAAGAATTCGCCCATACAACTCTGGCTGCTGATGTAATGCAACCCAAGTTAGTAACAAGAAGATGTAATCCTAAACATTTATGTACAACGATGTGTTTTTTTTTTATTTTCAGGCGTAATGAAACCTTGAACGTCATAACACAAGATTCGATGACTGTGGATGACGTAGAGACATTACTTAAAGAAACCGAACACAATGGCTATCCTGTAGTGGTTTCTAGAGAAAATCAATATCTTGTCGGGTTTGTACTGCGAAGAGATCTTAACTTGGCTCTAGGTAAGTGGGAAGAAACAACAAAGTCCGCTGAACAAAGAGCAGATCAATAATGTGTTCTTCATTTTCAGGCAATGCGAAACGCATCATTGAAGGTATTAATGGCCAATCGATAGTATTATTTACATCAACAGCACCCGCTCAAAACTTGGGACCACCTCCACTGAAAATGAAAAAGATCCTGGATATGGCACCCATTACAGTTACAGATCAAACGCCCATGGAAACTGTAGTTGATATGTTCCGAAAACTTGGCTTGAGACAAACACTTGTTACGCATAATGGGTAAGTCGATCGGGCACTCGTTTCAGTTAAAATCAAACATAATATCTCGAATTCTTTCCCTTTTTCTTCTTACGATAGACGTCTGTTGGGTGTTATAACGAAAAAGGATGTCCTTAGACACGTGAAGCAAATGGATAATGAAGATCCAAACACAGTTTTATTCAATTAATTCGGAACTTACAGAAAAATAACACGTAAAAGCTCTCCGACAGTCGCCGCATCTTGCTTCTGTCCGGGCGAAGAACCTAATGAGAGTCACTCAATCATATCGTAACAAAATAATTTGGACTCTCTAATAAATGTGATGTGTGATTTATGTTGTGTTGTGCAACAATATTGATTGGAAGTCATTGCATACATACAAACCGAGCTTTGTTGTTGTTTTGCTATAATGAATGTGGTTGAAATTAGAATTCATGATGTGATTAGTGATATGATTATTATTAACATAATGTATAGGTCAAAAGTAGAAAATCTTAAATTCCACACATCCACAACTCAAACATTACTTGTAAAATTTTTCCAATGCTACTACTGCTCATATTTACTTAAATAGTAGCGTTTGCACATTTTTACGACTTTACAACCATTTGCTTCCCCCCTTTTTTGTTGGTATTATAGAATTAATTGTGTATTCCACCATAGAAAATTAAATTCCACGTGTTGTTTTTACAAATCACGTCCGTATGCGAAATTCGTCTAAACAGAAGAAATAATACTTGTTTGTATCGCCATTTATGTGATCTTTGTTACTATTGGTTTTCTCCGATTACTTTATTTATCTGTTCTTTATTTATTTCTCTTGCTTCTTCTCAAATATAGATTTATTTCTTAATCCTGTGTCCGTTGGATTTTATTGCATATTTTTTTACATTTGGTTAAATACAAAACATTTGTGTATAAGTGCAAAATATATATTATTAGGAAATAATTAAGTACGATTATGTAAATAGTTAAATATTTAAACAAACAATTACAGATTTTATTCGATAATAAAGTACATATAATGAAAAGCTAAAAAAACGAAGTTTCGAAAAATTTACTCTGCCGATATGCTTTTCAGCAGTGCTGTTCAATTTTATATTTGCTATCGAGAAGAAGGTTCGAGTAGTTCGGAATCAGCCCCGAATTTTAACAGTTTTTTAAGATATAAAGGGGTATCCATCTAGAGGTATTTTTTCAGAACAAAAAAATATAAAAATTCAAATCAAGTGTGGAATCTTTTTTGGTAATTTAAAAGGACATTTTATGGCATTTATTTTTTGAATATAATTTCCTTCAAATGTTGGCCGCAACTACGCCTCAGGGTTTCCATTCTGAGGGTCTAATTTTGGATGACTCGTTCGAGCATTTCGACCGGTATGGCTTTAATGACACGCGTAATGTTGGCTGGTTTGTCAGCATAGACTATGGACTTTACGTAACCCCAAAGAAAAATGTTTAAAGGTAAGATATCGATCTAGGCGGCCAACTCACCTTTCCAGAACGTGAAATTAGCTGCTTTTCGTAACGACCTCTCAATAGATCCACTGTTTGAGCAGCTGTATGGCAAGTGGCACCGTTCTGTTGTAACCTAGTGACGTCAAGATTATGGGCTTCAATTTCAGTTAGCATTAAGATCGATATCATGGCGCGATAGCGAGCACCATTCACGGTTACGTTCCGGCCGTCATCATTTTTGAAAAAATATGCACCGATGATTCCACCAGCTTATAAACCGCACCAAACCGTGGTTTTCTCTGGGTATAATTGCACCTCTTAAACCTCTTCTTGTTGCTCTTCAGCACAAATGCGGCAATTTTGTTTATTGACTTTGCCGTTGAGCAAAAAAAAAGCGTCATCACTAAACAAAATTTTGGCTGATAACAGCAGATCTTCCCGTTTCTCACCGAACGCTTATTTCCATAATACTGTTGCTAACATTTTAAGGTAATTATTTTCAAAAAATAAATGCCATAAAATGTCCTTTCAAATTACCAATAAAGATTCCACAATTGATTTGAATTTTTATATTTTTTTGTTCTGAAAAGATACCTCTAGATGGATCACCCTATACATTCGCTATTTGTGCCAGGTCATCAAAGTATCTACTGCCTACGAAGGCAAGTCTACATTCCTAAAGAACAGTGACTCCTCCTATTCTGGCAACTTCTACAAGTCTCCACGGAATGGCTACACGCGCTTCCGTAGTCCCAATTAAGCAGTGCTCCGTGAGGACTCCTTTGAGGGTTGACATCGATCGTTTTCCTAGTGTTAGCAATTTCCTTGTCCTTTTCCATGGTATTGTCGGCCAGAGACAACTGGTTATTCTGCAGTAGTGAATTGAGTGAATTGGCCCTGCTTTCAAACTCGCCAATTCGTTGATTGCATTCATCAGTTCGACGAGCGGGATGTGCTTGAGCCCATTTTGGCACAATCGTCTGCTATCTAAATGCTCGATATATCGCTATGACCCAGTACCCATGTCAGCGTAATATTGTCTCTGGATTCGCTCTTTGCACATTTTGATTTCACTGTGACACAGAGTCTTTATGTCTTCCATGCTGTCCACATATAAGTATATTCGGATATTTGACGGAAGTATGCTCACTTACATAATCTGAATTTGTCCATTAGGCGTCGAAATATTGAGGGATTTCGAGTTAACCCCTGATCCCATACCTGCTTCCATTTTCGAATCATCTGTGAAGATTGAGGTTACATTTTCTGATATTACAGCGCCCGGTACCCAAATTTTTCTCTGTCGAAAATCCGTCCTGAAAAGTTTCTTTTGGATCAACGTAGGTGTCTGATAGACTGTTGCGTGGTAGCCTGTTCTATGGCAAATGGGGTGCGATGGCTGATTCAAATGCACATTGTCCGTCGTTTCAGCAAATTGGCCTAAAATTAACGTTAAATCCGATCCTGGGTTCAGGTAATGAGACGGCCTACAATCACTGCGTCACCTGTCGGAACTTGATTGGTCATGCGGCGCAACCAGCAAAGTCCTGGAATAGGTTCAAAAGGTGTAGGAAACCTTTTTGGACGATTACTACGGCCGAAAATTGGAGCAAGTGCTCTTAAAGTTGCGACCACCGACTCAGATTTTCGGCAGTAATTTTTAATGATTTCAAAACGTTGCTCGTAAGTACACTTTACCATTATGAAAATGTTGACTTCGACAAACGTTTTGACACTCAAAGACCATTAAATGTTACAGGGAGCGTTGACATAATAATACGAAATTGTTATGTCCCTATTGGAAAACCCAGAAAATGGCTTCTAGATCCAAAAACACAAAATCGGCGGGACATAGATGTGAGAGCTATATCTATTTCTGAAAAGATTTTCTTCAATTTTAATAACGTACGTCTTTGGTCCAAAAAACCTTATTGTGCAGAGTTTTGTCACGATTGGAAGTAGTAAATGGTTTATAGAGCTTAAAACATGATATTGGTAAAACATATGTATTTGTGAGGGAGAAATTTGAGAAAGAGACGTGTATACTTCATATTGACGCTCACTGTATATCATTATGTGAACTGTTTTTTTTCAATTTTAGTAGCGTGCGTTCTTGGTTTAGAAAACTTGTGCCAAATTGTATTTCGATAAGATATAAAATGTGTGTTTTCGAGCTAAAAACATAAAAATCCGAAGAATATACATATGTGTAGGACCTATATCTAAATCTGAGCCGATTATCTTTTGTTTCAATAGATCCCGACCTTGGACGAAAACACTTCTGCCAAATTTCAAGATGATCGAACAACAACTTCGACTTGTAATTTGATTACAAAATTTAGATAAGCCATAAAAATTCGTCTTCTACTGTTTTCCCATTTTTTTTTTTGTAATTCAAACCGCAGTTAATACAAAATTATAAATTGTATATGTAATACGAAAATCCATCTCTTCTTCGATTATTTCTCTTTTAATTTGTATGCTTTACCTTAGGGATCCGGTGGTACCAAGAAATAGAAAAAAAACATTCTTTGTTGAGTCTGGCTAATTTAAATATTTTATACTTTAAATTTTAAATAATTAAAATAATATAAATCCATATTTTAATCGATGAATCTTGGGATGATAAATTGTAGCAGATAAACGAAATTACTTTTTAGAAGAATTTGAGAAACACAACAATCATCTTGGGAGAACTGGTGGAAAGAACGACTCCGTCGCTTTAACTAGAACGCCATAAGGTCTACCATAGCACGATTTGAACGGAAGTCGACTCCCAGGGACTTATAAAGGTTGGTTTTTTTGTCTTCGCTTTTTTCGGAAACTGCCAAAAAAATTAATAAAAAAAACACAGGCATATTTTAAAGAAAATGATCTCTTTAAATTAACATTATCACATTTTTTAATATCACATTTGCTTCCGACAGTTATACATTTTTGTTTTTTTTTATAACATCCATCTAATAAGCTGACACCCGTTTACATCGAAAAGATGGGTGTAAGTATTCGAAAAAATAAATGTGGCATGGAGATATAAAAGGTTTCGTCACAGGATCCTTTCGGCAAGGATAGAAAAAGTGCAGCGTTGTCGTTGTGGGCTTTACCTATCAAATTTGGTCAGTTGGACATTTTTTACTATTAAAATATGTATTGTAAAATAGTACATTTGTTAAAATTAAAAGACTATATTTTCAACATTTATTTAGTTTTGCCTTATAAAAACATTTATTAAATAAGCAGTTAATTTTACAAGAATATTAAATTGCAACGTGATTTATTATATAATTTTGGTTGGCCATTAGTGGATTTGGTATATTTTTTTTGGGAATTTATGATCTAAAAAACATTTTTCAAATGGCAACACAGAGGAGGAGCTATCATTTATCCTTCTTACCAGAAGCTTTTACTTCCCCTGGGATAAGTTAAAGCCTTTGTACGTAGAAGTTGTCCATGAAGAAACTTATCTGGCCTAAATACTTTGGCGCACGAATTTGTTGTCTATTTACGCAGCAGTTTAACATGGACGTTTTTGTTAAACGTCAGTTTTAAAAACATGTAATGATGCTGGATTTCTTTTGAAACCAACAGTTTTTAGCCAGCCAGCACAATTTTAGTTTAAACAAATCTATTTATTCAAAATAAAAATATATTTTCGATTATTTTAGCCTCAGCACTTATGTCATGTATTATGTATTAAGAAAGCAATTTTCCTATTTAAAAACTGAAAAAATTGTTTAGCTCGACCGAAGTTGACTTTTACGTGAGTGAAAATTCGCTCACGCCCACACCTCTACTGTGGGGCTCGTGTTGAAGCGACATGTTGCATGTCGGCTGGCGCAAAACTTCACAACGTTTCCAATCCCACGGCAGTTGGTTCTATGTATCGGATTGACTGACCCGAAGCAGCAATTTTTTGGCCAAGGGCTGTCACCTCGGCACTGTGTGTGCCGCTACAACAACTACGTTTCCAATATCAAACCTTAAAAAGAAACGCATATGTATAAAGTACAGTCCTTTGAGACTTTTAATGGGATCCAGCATTTCGAGCATAAATTACATAATCCAATTATCAATTATCTTGCGAAAAATAACATCGCTTATTAGGGACTGATAGTCAATAATCGAATCGGCTTTTGGGGATACTACAGTCCATGATTAATTTCTATAGTGTGGATCTGTGAAGTGCGCCCCCGCTAAGGGTCCCCAATTTGTTTCATGTTGCGTTTACAAATTATGAAATGGAATGCCGTGTAAATACTCAAAAAATTTAACTTTAGTTTAAAGGAGACCTTAAAGAGGAAACATTGTCCTTTGTTCCAATGTCGCCCATTCACAATCTCAAACTGCATACGACTAGTAAGACATCATATGACATAATTTCCACATCGGGTGGCTGTTGTGCCTTCAACAGATAGTGCCTCAACTAAGGCGTCGCAAGATTGCATTTAAAACTGCATCAAGCAAGATCGCCGAAAATATGCCGAGACTTGCAAATGCAATGACAAGTTTTGCATCTCCAGCCTATTTTCAAAGCCTAGTACACGCCTTTTTTACTTCTATAAGAAATACAGGTAGCAAAGCTTATGTAAATTCCCATTGGTAAATTCCACTTAGCTATTTTCATTAGGGATGTGACAGGGATGTTTTTAAGTGCAGTGTCGACTACCATCTGCAAACGAAAATTAATGCTCTGGTAATTGTTTGGTCTATGAATTTTTGACATTAGCAAAAATAACAAATGTGAAGCCATTTTTGGGGGTATTTAGATGAATATGACTAAAATATTTTATTTAAAAATAATAACGGCTGCTTCTTTTAAGCTTCTCTACACTACATTTTTTCCTTATAGAGGTAGATGCGAAACTCCTCAGCGAAAATTTTGTTTTAAGCCTAGTATTCACCTAAAACGAAATTCTCGCTCCCATAAGAAATACATGAAGCAAAGCAAAGCAAACGAAATTTAACATTGGTAATTTCCGTTTAGCTATTTTCGTTTGGAGGTATTCAGCTGAAACGAAAATGTGACAGAATTTGTAACTGTTACAGGGATGATTATAAGAGCAGTGTAGACTTTTTTCAACATCTGCAAACGAAAATTAATGTTCTGATAAATCAAGAATGCAAAACTCATAAGCGAAAATTTCGTTTTATGTGAATACTAGGCTTTAGGTGAACACCAGGCTTTATAACGAAAAATGTTTCGCAACATACACACAAATACCTTCAAAATGCAAAGAATTTTAATGAACTTTTAATTCTTAAAATTTGTTATAGCTATTTTGAATGTCAATAGCTCAAAACTCATGACACAATAGTTCCTTTTACCTTTTTAAGTTGTTGTTGCAGCGGTACAATAGTGCCGGGGTAACACCCCTCGGCCGAAGAATTCCTCCTTCGGGTCGATCCGGTGCATAACCAGCTGACGATGGATCGTACCATTTTGGGCCGCCGTGGTATGAACGACTCAACTCCAGGTGAGAACATCTTAGGTTTCCACCTGGTTAATGCCGACGACTTATCAAGTAATTGAAATCTAGTACAAAACAGTACACTTCTCCTTCGCCGTCGCTCTAGTTTAGGTTGAACTTTTAAAAAATATGCTTAGCCCTGGAACAGATGTTTTTAAATTGTAATAGATTCGATTACTTAAAACATCTGTTTACCGTTCTATTTGTATATGGGCACCGACATTTATGTAAACATTTTGAAAAACAATGTTAAGATCGGCAAGGTTTGTGGAGGGCATACGCTTTTTCTCAATTAAACATGCAACAAAAGACCCGGTAAAGTACACGGCGACAATCAATTTGCCAAAAACTAAATTTCCTTCTCGCCTGTCAGCGGCAAAAAGAGCAGAGCTTGAACGGAATCTCGTTGAGGTATGTAGCTAAGCAGTCAGCGATGGTTTAGATATGGCTTATTCCTTCTTGCTTATGTATTATATAATTTAGACAACTTTTGCCAAAGCCTACAAATATCAGTACAATCAAAATAAGGAGCCGCAATTTATTTTACACGATGGTCCACCGTATGCGAATGGTGATTTGCATATGGGGCATGCAGTCAATAAGGTAAGTATGCATTATGGTTCTCTCAATGTATCGAAGTAGTGATTCTTTCCGTAGATCCTTAAGGATATTACACTGCGGCAGCAAATGACAAAGGGCCGCAAAGTTCATTACGTGCCAGGCTGGGATTGTCATGGTCTGCCCATTGAGTTAAAAGCATTAGCAACAACGGCCAAACAGGCTGCTGGAGTCGTTGACTCCATTACGGTGAGGCAGAAATGTATGTTTTTTCCCCCATAGAGGGATATTGGATACAATTAAAATGAACCTATTAACAGCAAGACAATTCGCGTTGGATGCAATCGAACGACAGAAAGCGGAGTTTCGTTCCTGGGGAGTTCTATGTGATTGGAATAGCAAAGATGGTCTTTATTTTACATTCAACCCCGATTTTATCTGCAATCAGCTTAAATTATTCTCACAATTATATGAAAAGGGTCTGGTATATCGTGATTTGAAACCGGTTTATTGGTCGCCTTCTTCTAGGTAATTTTGCTTATTGCCATTGGCTTAACTACGCAATAATCTGTCTCTCAATTAATAAGAACTGCATTAGCCGAAGCTGAATTGGAGTACGATAACAACTTTGTAAGCCCCTCTGCATATGTACGTTTCGCCATGGACATATTACCTGCATCAGTGCAAAGAGCGGAAAAACAACAAATTTATTCACTGATATGGACCACCACGCCATGGACGCTGCCCAGTAATCAAGCCATCTGCTTTAATTCAAATTTGGAATACTCATTAGTTCGGTTCACTTCATCTTCTGCAAATGATCTCTACCTGATAGCGTCTAAACTCATCGGAGATTTCGTAAAAACCACAAACATTGAGTGTGAAGTTCAGCAAGTTGTTGCCGGTATGTTTGATAAGTGTTAATCCAAACTATTAGTTGTAAACTTTAGTTGTTTTTGGCATTAGGAAGCGAATTGAATGACTGTACATATGCACATCCGCTCTTCTCAGAGCAGTCTTCTCTGCCATTCTTTGATGCCTCACATGTTCAGGATTCCAAGGGAACTGGCTTGGTACATACAGCACCAGCGCATGGACCAGACGATTTCCTTATATGCTTGGCTAAAAACGTACCAGTTGTAAGTAGCTTCTTCAAATTTAATTAAATACACATTCAAGAAATTATCCTTCCATCTGTAGAAATCTTTAGTGAACGAGGATGGCCTTTACAATTCAGATGCTCCTAATTACCTTAAAGGAAAATGCGTTTTGGAAGAAGGGAATAGCATTGTACTGCAGCAATTAAATGCAAACGTTATTCATTCGGCTACATTCACCCATAGCTATCCTCTTGATTGGCGCACCAAGAAACCAGTCATATTAAGGGCCAGCGAACAATGGTTTATTAACACATCACAGCTCAAGGAAAAGGCCGTGGCGGAGGTATGTTCGATTACGAAAGCCTAAGAAAAACATTCGTGTATGTTATATTTTGTGTAGATCGAAAATATCGAAATATATCCACGTGTCAATGCGGAGGGTAGTAAAAATGCTCTCAGAACTCAGGTCATGAAGCGTCCCTATTGGTGTATATCACGACAGAGAGCTTGGGGTGTGCCTATTCCGGTATTCTACGACAGGAACACCAAGAAAGTCATATGCAACCAGTAAGTGATTAATGACATTTCCAGCAACGACACTAGCAATAATGCGTTTCGTGGCATAACACTTTCAGAGCTATTTTAAATCATATTTGTAAACTTGTGGTCAAGGAAGGCAACATTGATTTCTGGTGGTCCAAGTCTGTTGCGGAACTGTTGCCCGAATCACTGTTAACTGAAACCAATGTGAATGTTGGAGATGTGGCCAAAGGTCTGGATATCTTCGACATTTGGTTTGATTCGGGAAGTACTTGGTCGCAGGTGTTAAAGGGCCAACAAATAGCCGACTTATATTTGGAAGGATATGATCAGTTTACGGGATGGTTTCAATCTTCGCTGCTTACAAGTATAGCTGCCAGAGATTGTGCACCCTACAAGTATGCAAATTGAAAAAAACAATATTTAAGATGGGTATAAATAGTATTCACTTACAGATCACTCTTTGTCCACGGATTTACAGTTGACGAAAAAGGCTACAAAATGTCCAAATCGCTAGGTAATGTAATATCGCCCGCAGACATAACAAAGCGATATGGCGTGGATACTTTAAGGTCGGTTCAAGATGTTCACATACTCTATGATCATATTCACCTACTTTTTACTTGTTTGCAGATGGTGGGTTGCTTCTCATGGCACCCAACACATGGCCATAACGGTAAGTGATAATCTTCTGCAGCACGCTGCAGATAACCTGAGTAAAATACGATTAACGCTGCGGTACCTCAATGGAGTTGTTGGCTCAAAACCCGATAAGAAAAAGGCTCCGACGAATGTGGATCTGAAGTACTTGAACCGATACTTACTTAGCAAACTGGTTGACTTCGAAAACGATGTAAAATACCTTTTTCTTTTGTTTAAAATATGCTATAGATATTTTTACTTTTATAGATTGTTAATTTATACGATTCTTATGAATACAACCGAGTTGCGGCAAAAATTCAAAATTTTGTTACAAACCAAATATCCAGCACATACGTGCATTTAATCAAAGATCGCTTGTACTGCGGAGCTCACACGGAGATTGCAAATGTACGTTTCACGTTGGAGCAGTGTTATGCTGGTTTAAATAGAGCGTTGTGGCCAATCGCACCATTTCTTGTCGAAGAAAGTTGGAGTTATTACGGCAAGAAACCAATCAAAACCCACTAGAACCACATTATAACAAAACCTATAACCTTTATCATTTGTTTAGATCCTGGCTCGTATTTCCATCAACACGCAATCACCTCTGATAGTAATTGGAAAAATTCCCATGTGGAGGAGATTGTCGAGGCAGCTCTCGAAGTAAAACGTGTGATTAACCAGAAGGCAGATGCTACCAATAGTTGTTGGTTCCACGCTGTGACAGTTACATGCAGTAACGACCACCTTTTTAGTTTGTTGCAGCATTTACACGCTCAACCAGAATTGGCAAACAATGATTCGGAGTTATGTGAAATTTTACAAGTTCAATCGGTAACTCTTCTCAAATCCGCCGATATATCCAACTGGTTTGATGTTGAAGTAAATAACATTGAGGGAGCACTTTGTTCGCGTTGTAGGCGTTATGTGGTTGCCAGTGAAAATGAAGTGTGTCAACGTTGTTGTGACGTGTTGAAAATGCATAAGTAAATATTGTAATATGTACGTGTTTTTATTTGTTTAATTGGCGAAATTAAAAAGTCTGTAAACATTTCAAAAGAGAATCGCGCAACTTTAAGCGAAGCGATTGTTTGCCGCCGCACACAATGTGCGTTTCATTGTCCTCGAAGGTAATGGTCGTGTCCTCGTTTACCAGGTGCAATGTCAATGTTGAACCCAGCCTTTCCATTTTAATGTTTGTTATGCCATCCTGACTGAGACGCTTTATAAGCATATCCACGTCCAATGTGCCATATTCGTATTTGACATTTTTCAGGACATCTTCCCGCGTTGGAGGCGGTGGTTTGTTGCTACCGCTGGGCTTGTCATTGCTAGTTTCCGCGCAGGGTTTTATATTGTGCACCTTGTCTTTGACTTGAAGTATTCCCGTGATAGTTGAGATGGTGACACCGTTGCCCACATCCCGCGGAACAATCTTCTGAGCCATTTCCGAGGTGAGAAATACCCGATCCAGTTTTCTTTTTAAAGGCATTCGTATAATTTCCCCACATTTGAATGTAATGATTTTTTTGTCCTGAAATTAGTAGGGGAAATGATTGAACAACAATTATAAACGTAAACTTTTAAAAAATACTTGCATAGAATCTTAACTTACAGGTTGTTCTATAAACAGATTAGCTGCATTAGGATGCGGCTTCGTATAAGCTTCTGGAATAACTAAAACACTTGGTTTCAATTCCTTAATTAACTTATTGGCTTGTTGGTAATTCAACGATGTATCTATAGGACAGTAGAAAGCTTTCATCGCCAAGGGTTGGAATGGAGCTAGTACTTGGAGATATGGAAAATCCGGCTCTAAATTGGAAAGCGCAACAAGACAATACATTATTAGTCAGCCGTTAGAATTAGGGCCATGACTTTACCTGTGAATATTATTGAATTATTCGGATTATTGCCCCACATCTCTATAAAATGAACAGCGTCACCGAAACGCAGGCTGGGATGTCCACAAAACACCACACATGGCTGTAAAAAAAGTGTGTTCAGCGAAAAGAATATCTACAGTCCGTAATATGCTGTCTGACCTGCCTGAAATCTTTGCTAAATCCATCGGAGAAAACATGCTTGTAATGTTTTAACTTTGAGTTACGCAAATAAAAGGCGTGTGGGAAGGGGTCATCTGGCAGGTACACTTTATTTTGTTTTGCCGAGCTCAACCACTCCGCTAAAATGTTCGAATAGGCCAGCGAACTATCAGCCACAGGAGAAATGAAGAACATCGGTACATTGTTAAGGCCGGCATTTTCCAAATTCTGTGTGAGACATTCAAATAAATCATATACCACTCCTGAGGGGTAGCAGGGTATCAATGCAGATCCATTGTTGCGAATTGTTAATGCTAAACGGCAAACGATCGTGCTATGGGATCAAAATATAGACAAACGATAAGCTTAAATATACTCACCTACATTCATGCACAACTCTCCCAACTTAGTATCTGGATTCACTGTGGGAGCTTGGGTGAGACCCGTCATTATCAATACGTCGGCATGCTTGAGGGCAGACTGATTAATCGGCCTCGGATGAGTTGTCAATGTCGAAGAGCCGCTGACATAGCATATTTTTTCGTGCGCTGTGCTTAGAACCCAATTGCTGGAGCCCAAACAGTAGCCTGAACTGACTGGCGTAGCTATGAAGGCCCCCAAAATATCCAGTTTTTCGTCGTAGCCCATAATTGTTACTCTGGCGAGGCTGTTGTGCACGTCTTTCAGACCGAAAATGGTCCTCCATTTTTTTGGACGAAATGAATCACTCAGAGGTGCTGGCAAAATGTGCAGCATATCTTTCCACAGCTGCGCTGTGCTAGCCTTCGGAGCCACTTCTATGTATTCTACTAATTCCTCTAGAAAGAAGCGTCCTATTTGCAGCGTGGGTTCAGTTGCATACACTTTGCCTTTGAATCCCGTATGCTCCGTAATATAGGGCAATGCCAGCATATTCAGGTAGTTCGATATCAGAATAACATCAATTTCACTAAAGTCCATCATCTTGTCCATGGGCAGTGTAAACTCTGGCGACGAGTCCACAAAAACCCGACCACAGCATTCCTTCAACTCACCATCCATTTGCGGATCATGATCTCTACTTGTTGGTATCCAGTTGGGCAGGTTCGATAGCTTCATACTTTGCACAAACGGTAATGGAAGAAAGTTCAATACTGTTTGCTCCGTCAGGCCGCAGTCCAACATGATTCGCAAACCTTTAAAGGTAATCACATAGCACGGCTTTGCCAGGTCATTGCTAAGGCAGTACTGAAAAAAACACATCTTAACTTAAGTCGTTTGCTAAAAATTTGTATATATTTACCAGGCGCATCTTGAAAATCAAATTTTTAAAATTGTTCCAATTTTCCTAACAAACCCGGCCATCCGACATAAACAAATAATACCAAATCAGCTGATGGGGGGGAGTTGCCACATAAATTTTATTATATTCTATTGGCTTCAACTTTGACCCAAAGTTGTATTGTAAGGATTTATTTTACTATATCTTATAAATTCACAACTAGAGGGCGCTTCAATTGATATCATTTTCAAACTACAGACTGAATTATTGGGGTCTTAGTTATCGACACCACAACCGAACACTCAAGATAGTACTACAGGGTGTCCGCCGGGATGGTATGCTACTTTGTTATACCATTTTGGTAAACATTAGCCTTGACAGTTCATATTTGGGTGATTCTGAGATTATGGGTCAATTTCGACATCATTTTTGGCATTCGATTTTTTTGCAGAATTTAATATTTAAATTGGCAGGGAAATGATGAATTTCTATAAAATCCCCTTATTTAAGTACTTAGCCTTACAAAATTGACTTGAGTTGGAAGTTTATACTGGCAATAAATACAAAAAAACACTTGCAAAATTATAAAAAGTATTAATTATCTTTTTAAAAAACAACTCAGGGGAATGACCAACTTAAGTGTGAACATTCGTAACGAGTGACAAAACACGACTTACTTAATTTTAATAAGATTGTTGACTAAAAGACTTTTAGATGTGCCCCCACTTCAAGTAATGTTCATCATATTTGAGTTGCTTGAAATCAGGATTGGTTTGGAATTTGAATTTTAGCGAATATTAGATTTTACAGGGGAATACTGTGTATTTGCAGGGACAGAAATATATATTGAATAAAAAATTATAATCATTAATAGTGTTGTCACGGGCCCGAAAATCAATGTCACTTTGCCATTTTGTTAAAAACTTGTCTTCTATTTAAATATAGAAGCAAGAGGTCTTGAGCCGGCTAATCCCTGTTTAATGTGTAAAAGCAACAGACCGAAATAAAACAAACGAGCTAAAGCAACAAAATTAATTGAATACTATTTTTTACTATGGACTGGTTTTATTAAATAAATAATTAATATTTTTGTAAAAATTGAGAAAATTTCAATTGAAAGTAGTGTTAGGGACAACCAGGGTAATGATATTTGAACACTTTGGTAGAAAATTTTTTGAAGTTCAAATAATTTTCTTTTTATAAACAATTTTAAAGACTTTAAATGTCCTATAAAGATTTATTGTTTAGTAAATAATAAAGTATAATATATTTTATTTTTCACGCTTGAAACAACCAAGGACAACAAAGTGGCCCATAATCTCAGAATCAACCATTTGGCAGTCGTGAAGTACAGACGTGGCAAATTTATAATGGAAAAATATTCGATAAATCGTTAAACATTTTATCAAAATCAATCATCGATTACTGTGACGATGAGTAAGTTACGTGCAATTTTTGGGAGAAAAAACGTGCCAACAAAACGCACTTTTTATCGTGTAGTGAATGATTTCGAAGAAAGAGGGTCTGTAGCTGATAGGCCCAAGCATGGACCACAAAGTGCTGCAAGATCGGCTGAAAACATTACTGCTGCTTAAGAAAGTGTTCAAAACAATCCATCAACCTCAATTCGACACCGTGCTGAATGTAATGAAAAATGTGCTCAAAAGGGCTCGCATTTGTGAGGCTAACAGAGGCGGACATTTATCTGATATTGTATTCCATACATAATTGCCGACATTAAATAAAACATTTATCAATATAAGATCTATTCTCTTTCATTTAATAATAATTTTAAATAAACAAAGAAGTGTACCTTCCCGACGGATACCCTGTAGTATACCTTCCCGGCGAACACCCTGTATATCCTTTTTATCCATTTCGCGAATTCAAGTACATGTGTACGTGATAAGACTTTTGCCATGATTTAACAGAAAATTTTCATTTTTAATAACATCTAAAAACACATTGAGTAGTAAAAATTGAAACTTCCCTTTTGTGGACCGCATGCGGCCAGGCTTATAGTCTTTTTGCTAGGGACAGCTCGGATAACTCCTTGATGAAATTGGAAATCTGGCGACGGTTATGGTAAGTGTACTAAGTATATGGAGAGAACACTTTTCCAACCTATTGAATCAAAAAGATTCTATTGAAGAGGACTACCCAGTACCAATCATTGATGACGGCGAAGAAAGTCAATTAAGAGGCCTAGTAGGCCGAGACAGCAATCGCAAAATCTGCAGTTGAAAAAGGGAAGGGCCTCTCCCAACCATTCGATGCGAAAGAGGCCTCAGGCAAAGTGATAATTTGTAGTGCAATATTCTGCTTCAAAGAATTGTAGAAAAGGCAGCAAACGACACGGAGTTGAACATTTCGAGGTGAATAATTCCATATCAGATCATGCTCCTCGCGTACACAGTTAGCATTGGCATGATGAGGAGAACTGTACGATTGGTGACTGCCAGTACAGAGAAGGATTCGGAAAAGTTCGGATTGCGCTGGCTGTGTCTATGAGGGAATTTGACAAAAATTCGGACACATATTCTCGCGCGTTATTGCTGACTTGCGGCTCCAAATGCTGTACGATTGGTCGAAAATTGGACACCTCGGCTGGAATTTATTTGAGTCAGTCGCGGCGGCCACTTGCCTGAAATCATCAATAAAGCGAATTTCTTGGCCAAACCATTAAATTATGTGCGTTAGATTTCTTCTTGCAAATCACACGTCTGAAGAAAACACCTTTTAGTTATTCGGTATCCATATGTCAGTGTATTTTGGGGACTATATAAAATAATGGGGAATTTTTTAAAATAATGGGCCTTGGGAATATGTTCCAAATTGGTACAAGATTGGTAGTTTGTCCATCGTCGTATACTGTACCAAGATTTATCGATATCGGAATAAAAGTTTTTGTTCTACACCAATTTCAATTGAAACTGGGAAAATTGAGAAACGCAAATTGAAATTGATAAAATGAAAATTTAAAAACTAAAAATTAAAATTGAGAAAAGACAAATTGGTCTTAAGCAAATAAAAACTGATATTGGAAATTTATATTGAAGAGCAAATTATACCTTTGTATTTAAGTTCATTGTCGGAACACGGGTTTTCTATGTGGTCACAACGATGAACCGCAGGTTTGCAATCAGTTGCACAAATTGCGGTTTTTTCGTCTATTTTAATCGATTTTCCTCTTTGGATAACATTTGTTCAAATAGAAGATGTGGATTCTGTATAACGCGACATGCTTAATCTTGGGTAAGATAATTGATAAATGGGTAGAGCTAGGAAATCGAACTGAGGTGAACTGATACAAAAGCTACTAATCTTTGACTAGGACCATAAAATACTACGATAAACCTAATAAAAAACATATAGTGCAATAATAAAAAAACTAAAGTCGGGTCTGGCCGACTATATTATACCATGAATCCCTGGAAGCTTTTTGGGAAAGCTAACTGATAGTAGATTTTTTTGACCCCATGGCCACGGTCCTAGATTTTACACTTATTCCATATTACAATTTGTGAGCAAATTTTATTGCTTTTGGTACCCATATGCCCTTGTCTAAATGGGCCGATTTTTCGGCCCTAGAGTCCGTTACCCAAATTAAAAAAAATATTTTTTTTTGTCTTTGTAAGAGAATTTTTATTTTAAAGTTATTTATTTTTATTTTTTCTCAATATGGGTTTTCTAAAGCACTGTTCTGAAGCTATATCAAAACTTGAACCGATATCGCGATATCATTTTTATGAGTTGGTAACTCTTTGATCGCAACGAACTGTGTCGATTCGAGATTGGATGTTTTATGGGGCTTCTAATGCAAACACTTTAAATTGGCGGAATATATGCTGGCATCTATTTCCTTGGCCCAAAAAACTCAATTGTGCCTAATTTTATCAAGATTAGATATAATACGAGGGTTGCTATTTATAATTCGATGATGATGCAAACTGGAACTTTCATTGGAAACTTTGACACTTTTTTTTAGCATAACTTCACTCAGATTGTTTTGTCATTTGAGGGCGAATTGTTTCGTTTACAGTGTGTTGAAAAATTCATCCCAGTCAAAAAATGGAATTATCGTGCGATAGTTTTTTAAGAATTTCGGCGTGTGTTATCGAGACAAGAGAGTTTAGATCAACTTGTTTCCACTTTTGGCGATGAAGCACCATCAAAAACCACTGTTAATCGCTGGTACCAAGAGTTCAGTCTCGGACGCCGTTCGCTCCAGGATAAATTTCGTGATGGACTTCCAACTGCTGTTACATTGCCAGAAACCATCGATGCTGTACGTGAACTGATTAAGCAAGACCGACATGAGACATACCGTGAGATTGAGACATCCTTGCGCATAAGTATGACAAGCATCAGTAAGATATTGCATTTGTTCTCGTTGGATTCCACATAATTTGACAAAGGTTCAAAAAAAGGCTCGTATGGATTGGTGCAAAAAGATGTTGAAAAAGTATAACTGCGATAGCTCAAAGGCAGTGTATAACATTGCCTAAGGTGACGAATCATGGATCTATGCATATGAACCCGAAACAAAACTGCAATCTACCGTATGGGTCTTTCAAGATGAGCTAAATCAAACAAAAGTTGTTCGTGGAAGAAGTACTTTACATCAAAGCAAATGATTGCGTTTTTTTTCGGTATAACCGGCCACAGTGCCTTTAGTGGAACGTAGGACGGTCTATTCTGTGTGGTATACAATCATATGTTTGCCAAAAGTGTTCGAAGAAATGAGGAACGGTAATAAGAGAAGACGGATCATTTGCAACACGACAATGCGAGCTCTCACACATTAAATGAAACGATGAGCTATTTGACCACTCAATATATCGAATTGATGGTCCTGATTTGGCACCCAATGACTTCTTCTTATTCGCTAGCATCAAGGAAAAAATCCGTGGTCAACGTTTTTCATCGCACGAAGCAGCTGTTGAAGCGGTCAAAAATCATGTTTTGGAGGTGTCTTAATTGGGATGGAACAAGTGATTCGAAAATTGGTTTGTGCGCATGCAAAAGTGTATTGATCTTTAAGAAGAATATTTTAAAAACAATCAAACCATTTTCAATGATAAATTATTGTGTTTTTATTGTCGGACCCGATATATAAATAGCAACCCTCGTATGTGGCTTCTAAAGCTAAAACATAAAATCGGATGAACATATGCATGCAAGTTTTTTTTTAAATCTGAACCGATTTTCTTCATTTTTAATAACGGGCTTCCTTGGTCTAAGATTTGATATAAGGTGTGGCTTCAGGAGCTGAAAACAAAATAACTGGAAGAGCTGTATCTAAATCTGAACCGACCTTTATTAAAATAACGTTCATGAAATAAATAACGTCCGTCCTTGGTCAAAAAAACCTAATTTTTGTTAAATTTCACGAAGTTTGTTTACAAACGTTAGATGTTTGGGCCAACGGACAGACAGACAACGTTCAATGAAAACAGCTGATTATTTTACGTCGATCGATATACTTAAAGGCTCAAATATTTTTGGTGGTTACAAACATTTGTTTAATTTTATTACCCTGAGTTTAACAACTAATAGTAAGAAATTCGTCGAAGTAAAAAATCATATTTTCAAAAATTTTTAAAAGGATAAAATTAATTCGTTTTTTAAAAAGATATATTATTCATTTTTGGGCGACATACGCTTAAATTATTACAGACGAACTGTAGTTGAACATTTTAACCAAACACGACCATTTTCATTCAAACCTATGCAGTTTCATCAAAAACTTCTATGCCACACTGTGTATAGAGTATATTATGACTTAGTTCTGATGTTTGCAACTCCTTAAACTAACGGAGATAGACCCTATATTAATTGTATCGATCGACTCAGAATGGCTATCTGACTGCATTGAGCGATGTCCCTCGTCTGTTCATCTATCATTGCACTTAAATACAGATCATAATTAAGAGCCGATTTCGATAAAACTTGGTACATTTTTCCAGTTTGTGCCTAGTACAAAGCCTATTGAAATTGCACGTAGAAAAAAAGTATGGTTGGGGTGACAATATTCGAAGAGGATAATATTATTGTTGGGTATATGGTTGTGGCACAACAATATTATGATTCTCACAACAATAGTATTTTTCACACATAACTATACTATAATCCCCACAACCATAGTACGATTCACACATAACCATACTGTGATTTCCACAACCATACTATGATCCTCACAACAATAGTACGATTCTCATTTAACCATACTATTGTCTCCACGACCATATTATGATCCTCACAACCTATGATGTCCACAACAATAGTATGATTCACACTCATCCATACTGTGATCCCCAAAACCATATTATGATCCTCACAACCATAGTATTTTCTCATACAGCCATAGTGTGATCCTCACAACCATAGTTTGATTCACATGCAACATGCTGTTATTCCTACATCCCTAGTATGATTCACTCAACCTTACTATGATCCCCAAAATTATTTATTAGACTTGGGTAATGTTGTTATTCAAAAATAGAGATTTTTATCAAGCAAGTTATATTAAATTGCATTACAATAAGTTAATAGCCCGAAAAGAGGCCATATTTTTATTGAACATTCCATTCAAGAAACAAAAATATATTCCAACGGCAGTCGAGAATACTTTAGTTGCCAGAAGTGGTGAATTCTACTTCACCATCCATAGACCCCAAGTAATGAATGTGATTAAACCATGATCAATGGCTATATACTTAAGTACAGGCAAATTTTAAATAAACGAGAAACAATCGGTAGTCGAGTATTTCACCGAACAAAGTAAACACAATAAAAATACCTTGAACTACCTTCCAATTGTTGTTGTTTTTTTTTTAAATGGACAACAACCATGCAATGTATCGTGTGTATGTGTTTATTTTGGTATATCAAAAAACATACGCACACACGTCCATGCATAAAACCTATTTTGTACATGTATAAAACCTGGTTTGTTATGTTCATAGCCGCAACCATACTGTATGATTGCGGTAATCATGTTATTGTTAACGTACATTTTAAACAACAATACATTTGTTGCACCAAACATGTTTATATGGTTGCTACAACCATATTTTCATTTTAAAATTTGGCAATAATACTTTGTTACATTTAACAATATAAATTTTGCCGCAATCATACTGTTGTCAAAATGTAATACAAAAAACAATTCTATGGTTGCAACGAACATGATTTTATTGTAGAGAACATATTACTGTTGCAGTGACCATATAGTGACCATATCTTTTCTCTGTGTGTGATCAGTATTTGTATTCCATACATTGGTTTTTCCTTATTTTAGAACCTACAGCTCTAACCACCACGTATAACATCTGATTCCGACCAAATTTCAAACAGAGCGTTACGAGTGACCAGCACATATCTCTGGTGAAATTGGACCATACCCCTCCCGATTTGAGGTCTTACAGCTTTAGAAGCCACAAACTCGCGCCCAAATTTTGCATGGTAAGTACCAAATGAACTCAAACATATTAAGTCAATCCTTGCTCAAGCTCCAGACCGAGCTACATAATTCTCTAAATATCACAGCCACGCCCGATTGAGGACTTTCTTTAATGGTTTCCAACTTATTGCATTGGAAAAAACCTTCATCGGCCCTTAAAAAATATCTGCGCCGGAAAGCAGTCTTTTTGGAATTCACTATATTCTCCTATCCGACTCCAAAAAAGTGTTGCCATTAAAAGTAAAGACATAAACCGCTAAATATCGCTGCATTGTCACTGAGTACCAATAATGTCTTCGTACAGCAACTTTTAACCTAAATTTCGCGTTGAAATCAGTATAAGTACAATATCAGGAAAGCCTATACTTCTACATCACGGAGATCGGCTGCAAATCAAGCATTTGACCGATACGGATCCACAAATCAGCGCATGAATTATAAGCCCAGAACTGCTCAAACGGAACCAAAAAGTTGTTCTATCAAAACAGTAACAGGAGCAGTGGTTGATGCTAGGTTAAGATCTTGATCAACACGAAGAAAGCCATTAGACCGTTACTGCCTGCCCATAGATCGGCTCGTACGATTTTTATGAAACTTGGAAATTTATGTCCTAAAGACCATCGAAGTTGAAAGAAAAAATAAATAATCTAGCCCAACCTTTCCTCTTTTCTATAAAAAAAAATACCGGGATATCGCTCAACTGGCCCACGCTAAAATTATTTATGTATCAACACTTTTTTGGGTATTTAAATACCCATAAGGCAGAAATGGCTTAGTATAATAGGTGATCGTAAAAAGTGTTTGGTCTTTACACCCGTGTACAAAAAGGCGTCTCTCGAGTTCTGAAGAACCCTTATATCTGCAAACACAACATCTTTAGTTCCAATGGCGGAATTGGAGTGTGGAAAAAATGGCAGAAGCCTACAATCCCAAAATCCTAATAAGGGATCATAGCACACAAGACTTTCTAAGAAGAAATTTGAAGCAAGTGCTGAAAAAATGGGGTTGTCGGACAAATTTTATTTCCAGCATGATAATGACCCAATGCTTATAAACCTAGGATGTACTTGGCGTACAATACTTCACATATTCTGAAAAACCGCGTAGAGCTTTGATATAAATCCTATTAAAAATATGGATAAGGACTCGCCATATTATGTAAAAACTTCGGTTTAAAACTGTTCTCCGGGCGAAAATGTTAGGCCACCTTAATGTCGTTTTTAAAAAGGGGGTTACCCCACAAAATATTAAAAATAAAATGTGTGTGTCTACTTAAGATCTTTAGATAGTTACTTTTAACAAGTAAGAAGCCTTTATGGGAGAAAATTTATGATTTTTTTAGTTTTATTTAATAACTTTTACATGAATTAATAAAATGTGTTCTTAATTTTGTAATCTAAAAAACGTTTAAACAAACGAATTTTCATTATTATTTCTTTAATATAATTCTTACATTATTTCTATTTTATCAATAAGTCTGGTTATACGAGGAAGTGTTGCCTGGCGCCATCTGACATTTCCATTGGAAACGTTTGGACCATCATTTGTGATGTTTAGAGTGACTTGAAAAAATCAATTTGGGAAAAAATGGAATTAACTCGTGAACATTTTTGTGCGATCATTTTTCACAACTTTTGACGTGGATTATCACGACAAGAGTGCATCGATGAACTTAAATCTTTGTATGGCGATGATGCTTTAATTTATTCAATCGTGGCCGACGTTCGCTCAAAGACGAAGGTCGTCCAAACGGCCGTTGTGCTAGATAACATTGATGCCGTGCGTGAACTGATAATGCAAGATCGTCATCTGATATACCGTGAGAAAGAGGCAACCTTGGGCATTTGAATTTTGAAAAAATATGATTGCGGTGCTTCAAAAGACGTGTATAATATCGTCACAGGTGACGAATCATGGATCTATGCGTATGGGCTCGAAACAAAAGAGCTATCGACCGTGTGGGTCTTCGAAGACGAGCCAAATCCAACGAAAGTTATTCGGAAGAAGCACTTCGAAGCAAATGGTAGCCTGTTTCTTTGGCAAAACTGGTCATGTGGCGACTGTTCCGCTTGAGCAACGTATTTTCGTAGAAAATGCGTGGTCAACGATTTCCGTCGCCGGAAGATGCTGTTGAAGCGTTCAAAAACCATGTTTTGGAAGTATCTCAGTCGGAGTGGAATCTTTACAATAAAACCAGAATTTGGAAAAAACTATCAGTACTTTCTATTTACAGCCGATTCAAATTAAAAATGTTAAATCGCCCACCCTGTAAATACAATTTTCAGTGCAAGTCATTCCATGAATGTTAAAAGTGGCCGTTTCAATTGTGTCTAGAAACAATTCAATAATTACTCTCAAAAAGAGACCGAATAGCACACAATTGGAATAATTGAAGTATTTCATTGTTGCCAGTTGTAGCAGAAGTCGAGGTTTTCGTATACTTAGTATATGCTACTGTGTCTGTGGGATACTAATTAGAGTGTCCAAAGATACCGGAGTTTTCACAAAACCGGCATGAAAGTAAAGGTAACCGTGTTAAAAGGTAAAGGTAAAAAACCGGCATTAACCGACATTTCGGTTTCAGCCTTTTGCCTAAGAATGGAAACTGTTTTAAAAATCTGAATTGCCCTGGAACAGCTAGCTCTAAATTTAACCAGATTTTAAAAATAAGGTCATATTTGAATATATGTTTTTGGTGTCCATATGTCCATGTTTAAATCGGTCAGACTTTCAGACCGTCACCCAAATTTAGCCCAACTGAAAAAATAATTTATTTTTATATGTAACTTTATATAGGGTGATCCATCTAGAGGGGTTTTTTACGCGTGAGTTGCGTTGAACTATATTTTTTTCGTTTTCATTATTGTTTGTCATTTCATCATAGAAAGACTAATACCGCAACAACGTCTCCAAATAGTGCAACTGAATTATGGAAATGAGAAACGAGAAGATCCGCTGTTTTCGAACAGCGGTTTATACAGTGATGAAGCCCCTTTCTGGCTCAACGGCAACGTCAATAAATAAAATATCCGCATTTTGGCTGAAGAGCAGCCAGAAGAGGTGCAAGAGCTGTCATTATACCCAGAGAAAACCATGGCAGTTAATGGGCTGGTGGAATCATTGGTCCATATTTTTTCATAAATGATGATGGCCGGAGTTTGGTTTCAACAGAACGGTGCCACTTGCCATACAGCTGCTCAAACAATGGATTTATTGAGAGGTCATTTCAAATAGCAGCTAATTTCACGTATTTGACCGGTGAGTTGGCAGCCTAGATGGTGTGATATCACGAGTTTAGACTTTTTTATTTGGAGCCACGTAGAGTCCAAAGTCTACTCTGACAAACCAGCTAAGATTCAGGTTTCGAAGCCAACATAACGCCTGTCATGAACGCCATACCGGTGAAAATGCTCGAACGAGTCATCCAAAATTGTACCTTCCGAATGCACACGCTGAGACTTAGTCGCGGTTTACATTTGAAGAAAATTATATTTAAAAAATAAATGGCATAAAATGTCCTTTCGAATGAACAACAAAGATTCCACACTTTATTTAAATTTTTTTTTTGTTTTGAAAAAAAATGTCTCTAGACGGGTTATCAGTCTAGAGGCATATTTTATTGTTTTTTAAAACCAAATGTCCGTGAATATGGACTGACATTATTTTAGATCCCAGGCAATTTTTACGGGGACTACATCAAAATGACTCAAATCGCTATGTGGCTTCTAGAGCTGAAGACATACAATTGGTTGAACATGTGCCTTGGAGCTATATCAAATTTTTACCGATTTTCATTAAAGTCAACAGCCTTGAAAAAAATACTTTTGCAAATTTCATAAAGATCGATAACAAGCTTTAGAAAGACAGCAAGCATACTGATAAACGAACAGAGAGACAACGTAAAATCGAATCAACTGGTGATTCTGAGTCGACCGGTACACTTATCGTAAAGGTAGGTTAAGCTTAAATATTTTTGATATTTAGATATTTCGTACTTGAATGTTATGGTTTTTTTTCTTTCACATACAAAACCAACAAATCGAAAACCGGAAAACCAAACAGTAAAAAACCGGTTAAACCGACGTGCAGGGTTTTAGCAATATTTGAGACACCGACTGTTGGATTTGGGCATAAAAAACGAAATGTCGGTTTCGGACACTCTACTACTAACGTGGGTATGATTCACTTTGCAAATAGAGACACAAAACTTTGAACCCAGACGAGGAAAAAGTGCACAATGGCGCCACAGGATGCACAGAGGACGCCCATGAAGAGAGGAGGAACGTTGGAGCTTGTGGCAAACTCTAGTCCATGACGTTGTTATGGAATTCCCTAAACGGCATCTTGTGTTGAAATGTCAATTGTCACATGTGAATTGAGTCGCACAAACCAACGTTGCTTCACTCTAGGACCGGAAGTGTATGTGGACACAATTGAAGCCACATTCGCATGTGACATGGTTGTGCTGCTTTGAGTTTTGGCAAGGCTTCCCCTTACCATTGCCTTGGTCCAATTCAAGTTTTATGTAACAGAGAATAACAAAGGTATGATACACACTTGCATACATACCTTGAACTCACACAAATGTAAGTATCTACATACATACATACGTGTATGTACAAACACGTATATCTTTCTCCGTATGTACGTATGCAAGTGCTTTTGTACGTATACGAAGCATTACTAAAGAGGACACAATTGAATCAAGCATTTTGATAAGCATTCGCAATGAAATTATTTCATAATTTCGTGATGAGATTTGCCGACTTCAAAGAGACTTTTACCGAATGAAACAGGGACGAAAAATCTGAAGCCAGGAGGGCTCAGGCGAATTCTAGAGTTGTATCATTTCATAGATGAACGTCACTCTGTTGTCTCCTTAATCCGAATGTGGGGAAGTTCATTCTGAGCTACACCACATTTAGGACAGACTCAACGTAAGGTAGCGTTAGACCAACGCGAATTTGGCAGCGACAATCGTGTAGTTAAACGTGCCCTTATGAAAGTTGCATTCTATTTTGAAAGTCTTGTTGCTTTAAGCGCTGTCCCAAGAGAGTTCTCCCGCTTTCATTATCTAGTTAAATTTACGTTTACCGGAACTTGAATCATTACCAGTTTATTTAAGGTGAAATTGGTTGCCAACTCGAGGATAAGTAGACCATTAGTGAGATTTATCAAAACTTCATTTATCAACCCCATGGGAACTTATGAAGGAAGGATGTCACGAAAACCTCCTTTCTCACATATACGTTGACTATTTAGTTATTTGGGTTTATTACTCTATATTCCAGCGCCAAAACCAGGTCTAAGAAGACAAGTCAATTCGTTTAAACTTATAGTTTTTTTTCGATGTGAAGGTGTGTTTCTACTGACCTGAAGTCATCGAACTCAGTTTTGTACCGAACATCACGTGCCTATTAAACATATTTTTCGAACAGACGAGCAGCAGATTGATACATACAGCTTAGAGAAAAGTTTTAATTTCATAAAGAGGTTTTAATTTTGAGGTTAATATGCATGAGATAGGGAAATGTCAATATTAAAATTAACTCAAGCAGATAGTTCCAAGCCATTTTTTAAGTATTTCAACGCAGAAATGGAAAGATTTATTGATTTATTATTTCCCTTTCAGTGATTTAATGTGTAGTCTACATCCCATGCACGTGATCTTTAATTCGCCAATGACACCTCTTGTAGCTTGAATCTTTTTGCCCCGAAGTGTGCATAAACATGTGATAATACTTACTTTATATAGAATTAGATGTAGTCGAGAGGACAATCTTTCAGAAATCGCAGATTTTTCAAGAATTATTTACTTCATTTACATTTTTTACATTTACATTTTTAATGTTGTTTTTTATTCTGTTTTTTCTTTCGTTATACATTTTTTTTTATTTTGTTTCGAAAAAATAAACTAAAATATTTTTTTCAAAATATTAAATCCGAAGAAAGTAACATAAGTTGAGTTTAGTTTCTTCACGGTAAATCAAGTTTTTAAGGTGTCTTCACATCGGCGAATTCATATTTTATGAAATTGATATGTCAGTATTTTATGAAATTGATATATATTTTAATCAACCCAAACATATAGTTGGAATTTATTTTTCATGAAAGTTTGCTCTCTAGAAAGACCTTAAAGTATAGCTGACGCGATTTATGTGTTCTGGCCTTAAGGGTATAACCTAATAAGTACATGACATGTTGGCGCTTGTTTTCGATGCTTTGCCAATTTTCTATAGTTAGAGACATTTTGTGTAGAAACTTTTTTCCTCCTCCAATACATCTCCCATATGTGTTATAGGTTTGTCACACTGGCTGAAAGATGTTGTAGTTTCGATTTTGTGAAAGCTGGACATTGGCAGAGGAAGTGCTTAGTCATTCGATGTCCTAACTCCTTATACATGTTTGATCCCACTCTTCCGATGTGGAAAAGATGTGCCTTAAGTGGTGAGTGGCGGATAAGAACTCCCATCATCAAGCTAAATTTAGATTTTAAAAGACTAAATAGCTATGTGGTTCTTCTTTTATCAGGATCTCCCCAAAGCCTTTTGGTGATTTTGTGACGGTCTACATGATTTGTTTTCTTATTTTTTGAAAGGGGATTGAAATTGTCTATGTCAACTGTCAGTCTGGGTGACCAATGTCCAAGGCTCATATGACTTCTAGGGTGTCATTTCGTTTTAAATTGTCTATTTCTACAGAGTTTCTCCATGTTTAGTAGAACTCATCGTTACCGTTGTGCGACTAAAATGGCAATTTGACCCTTTTTGGAAGCCATGCGACTTTTACTGCCCCTTTTTCATAAAACCCCTTTTATGCCACTTTTTGAAATTTTTGCTACATTCCACAACTCGAAATGTGTGTATTCTTATCTCTGGGGTTAAGGGTTGCTCCGAGAAAAGTACTTTAATTTATTTGGCTATAACCTGGCGCTTACACTAGGCATTATGGATACTCGTAGTAGTGTGTCAGAGCATCTACGTATATGTGTATTGCATACATACTGCGAAGACAACCTCCAAACAGTCCCGCCGCACAGCTCTGAAACGCACATATTACATCCAATATTGAGGAAATTTGGCACACAACAGCCTGCACAACTGTGTGCCTTAGGGTAAAATTACCAACAAATCGGAACATTTGTAAAATGTATTAAGCAAGCAACCCCGACCCAATCAAGCAGGGACATACAAAATAAAATTTTACCACAAACCAAACGAATCCATATGAAATTATATTTTAAATCTGGATATTTTAACATCCCGTTTCATAACTTTGAGGAGCCTGAAAGCCAAGTTTCAGCTGGCTCATCTGCACATCCAGTAAAGCAGGGTATAATATATTTTGATATTTGGATTTCTTATACCCTTCACGATAGAAAATATTAAATTTGTCATTCCGCTTGCAGCGCCACGAAATATTGATCGGAGACCCTATAAAGTATATAAGTATATTATCTTGATTGTTGTAAAATTCTAACACGATCTAGCCATGTCCGCCCGTTTGTCCGCGTGTCTGTTGGAAGCACTATATCGTTCAAACGGATCAACCTAATATTCAGAAATGTTGCATGATGCAGGCTTATGGTCACAGGCTGTTTGGGATTGTAAATGGGCGAAATCAGCCCAGGGGGGGGGAAAGTTTTTACCTCGGTAAAAAGTACTCTTTTTTGCTTAACAAAGCAGACTTTTTTGTGAATGGACAAAGGGTACTGTTAGTTGGGACGCACTAAATACCTTAAAAAAGAGCAAAGCTGCTGAAAGGTTAGGCACACGTGGTTCAAAAAACATCCCGCATGGTAAAAACGGGCGATTAATAGTCAATATGCATATGTCCATATTGATACTACAATTAAATCAAATTTTGTTAAATTTTTGCTCTTTATTATCGTATAGTGGAGGGTACAGGAGGATCAAAAATGAGTTGTACTTTATTTTGAATGTGTATTTTACCTCTCATTTCATGGAACTGAGTTTTTAATGTTTGTTTGTTACTTTTCTTATTAAATTAAATGTATTGTTTTAATGAAATGAACTACCGAAAAGTTTGCGACTTTTTTTTTTAAAAAATACCCTTTTGTGCCACTTTTTTAAAAATAATCTCCTTTTAGTGCGAATTTTTAAAAAACTTTCAACGGTAACCCTAGTAGAACCCAGCTTGTTTTCCAATTTCGAGTCGTATTGCTACGTCATCTGAATAGCATACCAGTTTGAATCCTTCTTCGGTTAAGACCCCTAGTAGTCTGTTTATAATGGTGACTCATAGGAGTGTTGAGTTCCCTAAGAAAATTTGTCAGTAATATTTATACCGTTCCATCGGTTGTAGGGTAATTGGGGTTTTTTTAGACATGGCTTTAGGGTTATTGGTCGGTATGCTCTAACGAATAACTCGCCTTGCCCGGTTTTGGTATGATGAGCACCCTCCCTTTTTGCCTTTTTGTGATGATTTTGGCAAGATGGTTTATTATCAGAGACAGCCCTTGTTGTAGTAGAAAGGCTGGGAAAATTCCATTTGGTCCTGCTACCTATGCTTCCGATTGCTTACTGCCTGATGTAAGTTTAGCTTGCAAACAATTTTTATCACATACTCCGTTGTGAGCTGCCCCAACTCTTTATTAAGAACGAAACTTTGGTTAAGGACGAGATCTTTCTTTATTATGCCGAGCTTATCTTGTGCCAAGGGTTGCGGAAGACTTTCCACCAGGTCCTTTGGGGCGCTGATGCAGTTTTCTGTTGCAGCTTGCAGCTTCAAATAGCTCCGGAAAATCCGCTGCTGTACTCCGTCTTCTATTACTAAACAGGTCCCCAACTCTTCTTTTATTTTGACAAAGGAGCAGTTGGTGTCAATTGCTGTAAAGCACAAATCGCCCCTCATATTATTCTCGGCAACATTGGCGTAGGAGGGTAGCCCGATCCCTGTTTCCATGCCAGCTACCTCTTCCTCGAAGACATGGATGACTTATTAGCCCTTTTTGTCTTTGTAGAAGATTGAGTAGTCGTGCCATGCTGTCTAGCATGTGACTTCCCCTTGTCTTAATTTGGGAGCGGGGATACTGATACGGTCCCCGATTCCATCCACAAACTGAACGGCAATTAGTTGCCAGAACTCCTGCGAGCGAGGAACTTTTTACCTCTTTCGGAGGTTTGACCGGGTCCATTGCATTTGGATATAGCACCAACTTCCAAGCTTCCTTAGAGGTGGTGATGTTTGCTCTTTCTTGTTGGCGGGTTGACTGGCCTTCTCATGCGATTTGTCGTCAGCTTCTCAATGCTGTTGCTAAATTAATCGACTAGCATATATACATCTGGAGTGCTGAGCAGGGACTCCACGACCGTATTATTGGTCTCATGTGAGGAATCAGATTCATCAGAGTCCAAGCCATCATTGGTAGCATGGGGCTACCATTAAAATCTGACTTCACTGAGACCTTGGTGTTTTCACCACTTGGCTATTTGTTAGCATAACCTCCAATGTCGAAAAAGCAAACAGGCCGAACAGGTCATCCAACCCCGTTGAAGTTTTTGACTTTTTAAGGTTATGTCTTGTGGGATTTTAAAAATGTTCGCCATTTCGCAACAATTTAATCTTTAGCCGCTATTTCTAGGAAAGGCCCTGATGACAGTCAAGGACAATATGTGCATAATACCTCAAAAAGAATCTTTGCAAAACCCGGCCTTAAACAAATGCTAGATCGTTTCATATGCATATTTTACTAATGATAGTCATAAAGAACCTATAGCCAAAGTACAGAAAAATCTATATATTTTCCAATACTAAAATGAGAAGAATGCGATTGAAATATGAACATTCAAAATAAATTCGGTTTTGAACATTTTACCTATGATTTTCAACGTCGTATAACTCAAACACTGAAAAATCTCAAAAACAAAGTTCATGAACTCTGTTTGTAGTAAGAAGGTCAACACTCTTGAAAATGGATAAAAACAATTTCTTAAGTTCAAATGCTGCCATTGGTTGTTTGCTTTATTTTTTCAATTCATTATTCATTTTATATTCGATAATCGGATAATTCATTTAAACTACAAAAAGATAAACATTAGAAGTACTAAAAGCGCAAAACAAATATAATAGCATAATTAAATTTATTGCAACAAAATCAACAAATCTCTTTACAACAGAAGTTATAAGTGGTGCTCGGCACATTTGCTTTAGGGGGAACTTTGTTGAGTTTTAAAAAAAGAGCCGAACAAACATTGGACTGAATACTATGCCGGACAACATATTTTTAATACTGTAAGCATTTATAAAACATTACACTGCTACGGAACAAGGCAGTATAAGATAGTTGTATGGCTTATGTTACAGAAAAATGTCAACCTGAATAAATCCCCAAAGAATGTGACATAAATGGGTTCTAGAAAAAGATCACATTTCCTCATAACCATTAAGGGCCCAGGCACATATACGCAGAAAAAAAGTATGGTTGGGGTGACAATATTCGAAGAGGATCAAACTATTGTTGGGTATATGGTTGTGGCACAACAATATTATGATCCTCACAACAATAGTATGAACATATCATGATTCCCACAACCAAAGTATGATTCACCCACAACCATACTATGATCCTCACAACAATAGCATGCTTCACACTCAACCATACTATTATCTTCATAACCATATTATGATCCTCACAGCCATATTATGTTTCTCATACAACCACAGTATGATCCTTACAACTATAGTATGATTCACACGCAACCATACTGTGATCCTCACAACAATAGTACGATTCACACACAGCCATACTATTATCTTCCCAACCATAATATTTTTCTCATTCAACCATAAGTCATATTTTTATTGAACATTCCATTCAAGAAACAAGTTCCCTGCAGGGGTGAATGCTACTTCATCATACGTAGATCCCAAGTAACGAATGTGATAAACTATTTTAAATAAACGAGAACCAGTCGGTATTAAAGTATTTCACCGAACAAAGAAAACACAATAAAAATCCCCCGAACTTCCGATTGTTGTTTTTTTAAATGGACAACAACCATTCACTGTATCGTGTGTATGTGTCTTTTTTTGTATATATGCACACCCATACATGCATGCTCTATAAAACCTGTTTTGTTATGCTCATAGTCACAACTATACTGTATGATTGCCGTAATCATATAATTGTTAACGTAAATTTTAAACAACAATACTTTTGTTGCACCAACCATGTTTATATGGTTGCTACAACCATATTTTTATTTCTAAATTTGGCAATAATACTTTTGTTACATTTCAACAATATTAATATTGCCGCAATCATACTGTTGTCAAAACGAAATTCAAAAAACTATACTGTTACAATGGTTGCGACGAACATGCTTTTATTGTAGAGAACATATTATTGTTGCGTTGACCATAGTGTAACCATTTATTTTCTCTGCGTTGCTAAATTGGATATGAAAACGGATATGATAAATTATTGCGATGCTAGAAAATCCATTGTCCTTGCTCATCCTGTAACCCATCATTTACGATATTTCGCTCAAATCTTTCAATTTTTGGAACAGAGGATACACACAGAAAAAAAGTATGGTTGGGATAACAATATTCGAAGAGCATCATCCTATTGTTCGGTATATGTTGTGCCGCAACAATATTATGCTCATCACAACAATAGTATGGTTCACACACAGCCATACTATGATCCTCACAACAATATTATGGTCCTCACAGCAATAGAATTATTCACACACAACCATACTATGATCCCCACAATCATATTATTATTCTCACTCAACCATACTATGATCCCCACAACCATATTATTATCCTCACAACCATAGAATATTTCTCATACAACCATAGTATGATCCTCACAACCATAATTTGACTTGCACGTTACTATACTGTGATCCCCAAAATATTTGTAAGGATTGGGTTATGTTGTTATTTAACAATAGAGATTTGTATAAGTAAATTATTTAAAAATGCATTAAACTCTTATTAATAGGAGTAAGTTATTTAGCAGTAGAAAAAAATTGTTTATTAAAAATATTTCAGTTATACTAATTCAAAGTAGTTTGTTTTGAAAAAAAATATTTTTTTCATTATTGCGTAAGATTCGTAACAACAACATAACAATGTTGTTATTAAGAAAAATTTAAGAAAAAATAAATCATACCGACAAAAATAAATTTTGAAATTCAAAAAAACAATACTATGGTTGTGGCTACCATACTTTTATTGCAGAGAACATACTATTGTTGCCGTGACCATATAGTAACCATATCTTTTCTCTGCGTGTAGATCACACGTTTTGACCAACTTGCTTTGATGACATTTCAAGTCATTTGAACCATGTCCGTCAGTGCCGCTATTACTTTCATCTGCAGTTACCAATTGGTTTTAAATTTGTCCATGTCATTATATTTGCTAAAACTGTATACTGGATTTAAATAGGTCATTTCTCCCTTTTATCCGATGGTTTCTATTTTCAATATTAAACGATCTACAGCTAAAGGGTGGTCCAACTAACACGATGTTAATTGTAAATAAAACAAAAAGTTTTGAGAGTATTATCTTAATATTTTCATTATGATACGAGGGATGCTATATATATTTCTGGCCTCATAATGAAAATGCGAATATTTATCATCAAAAGGTTTTATTGTTTTTCAAAGTTTTCTCCAGCATGATTTATACACTTTTGCATGCGCTCAAACCAAGTGTCGAAGAACTTTTTCCACTCAGATTGAGACACCTCCAAAACATGGTTTTTGAACGCTTCAACAGCATCTTCTGGCAACAAAAATCGTAGACCACATGTTTTTTTCTTGATGTGCGGGAATAAAAAGAAGTCATTGGGTGCCAAGTCAGGGCTGTACAGCGGATGACGTTTTGGCCGGTCGCGTTTTGGCGCTGGTTTGAGACGATGTGTGAGAGCTCGCATTGTCATGGTGCACAATGATTCGTCTTCTCTTGTTCGTTTTTCGAATTTCTCCGAAGGCATGAAGCAAAACAATTGTGGTGTACCACTCAGAATTGACCTCCTACGTTGCACAAGCGGAACAGTCGCCACATGACCAGTTTTGCCGAAGAAACAGGCGACCATTTGCTTCGAAGTGCTTCTTCCACGGACAACTTTCGTTGGATTTGACTCTCCTTCGAAGGTCAACTGCTCGGTCGATTGCTGTTTTGTTTCGGGCTCATACGCATAGATCCATGATTCGTCACCTGTGACGATCTTACTTATATAAACGTCTTCCGAAGCACCGCGATCGTTTTTTTCAAAATTTCTTTGCACCAATCGACACGAGTTTTTTTTTGAGCGATTGTAAAATTGTGCGGGATCCAAAGAGAACAAACATTTTTTACGGCTAGGTGTTCATGCAATATCAAATGTATGTTGGTGGAAGAAATGCCCAAGAATGCCTCTATCTCACTGCATGTCACATGACGATCTTGCATTATCCGTTCACGCACGGCATCAATGTTCTCTGGCTCAACGGCCGTTTTTGGACGACCTTCGTCTTTGAGGGAGCGTCGGCCACGATTGCATTTATTAAACCAGTTTTTCATCGCAAAACAAAGATTTAAGTTCATCGATGCACTCTTGTCGTGATACTCGTAATCCACGTTGAAAGTTGAAAAAATGATCACACGAAAATGTTCACGAGTTAATTAAATATTTTGCCAAATTGATTTTTTCAAGTCACTGTAAACAACACGAATGATGGTCATACGTCAAAACGTTCGAGTACGTTTATGCTAAAAAATGTCAAACCCTCTTAGAAGGATCTATGGCAATTATGTGTGAAACAAAATATCGGATAAATGATTACCACGGCTTTGGCGACATACCTCTATCCGATGGCCCATATTTTCAATGACTCTAAAGCTTAATGGAGGTTTAATGTCGTGGATGTGCCGAATTATCTCCTACTTTAGCTCTCGAATTGTTCATGGATTATTGACGTACACTTTTTCTTTTTAAAATCCCCAAAGAAAGTAGCCCAACGTTGTCAAATAACATGATCGTTTTCTCCAATTGACACGGCCCTTGAATTAATAGCGCAAAACAGCCATTGTTTCGTTGTCAGTGTGGCAAGTGGCACCATCGTTTTGAAACCACATATCGTACAGGCCCATATCCTTAATTGCTGGCAACTGCTTGGCCGACTTCATTTACGAAGAAGTTCAACCCGATGACGCCGTCAGCCCATAAACTGCACCAAACAATCACTCTTTGTGGATGCATCGGCTTTCAACAATCACTCGTTGATTTCCATTTGGCTAAATGCGGCAATTCTAGTTCTTACCAAATCCACTGTTGGCACATTTGGAAGATTATTCTGAACAAAAAATCACTAAGTGCACGAAATGGTCCTAGGTCCTTTCGAACGTGGATATGTGGGTACTCAAAAACAGTGGAATTTCCTCAATAATCAAGTTGTGCATTTTTAAGATTGGTCTAACCTTCGAGTCTGAGTGCACCGACTCAAGGGAACTCAAAAGCAATAAAATTTTCCCTCAAATCTGAATATGACATTATTTATACGATTTTCCTTGACCTATCGGCTAAAGCGCCATAGGGTATAGAAAATAAGGTCCTGTACCTACCCACCACCCACAACCATTTCCAACAATATTGCCAATGCCACACTAGAACGCAATCTATGGTGAAGAGTTCTATCACTTGTTCTACTATGTATCTACTTGAAAGTACTTTTTCCATTTGATGACCTGTGGCGTTATGGACAGCGCTGTGGTTATAAATCTGGAACAGCAGATAACCCTTTCTTTGCAGCTGCCAAATCGATCAGCTTCATTCCGTTATCGGAGGTCTGGAGCTTCAAATTTACCGATTGACGGACTAAAACTGTTCTATCCCATATTAAAACCTTCCAGCACCGCTGTGTATGTCAAGATTGAGAAGCGATTTTATAGTGACCCCTTCTAATATACATATGTACATAAGACCATCAGCAAGAGTCGTTGTATAAAATGAAGTCCTGGACGGATTGGCGGCCACGCGTACTTATTTTTAATTCCACACAAAATACGTGCAGACAATAGACTGGAATTGAGTCATTGTTCCGTATTAAATAAATCATGCAATGTAAATGTTGTAAATATTTTATGTCTACTGTGGAATATAAAGGACCATATCCCACAAACTGCATGACAAGAGAGCAAAGGAGAAAGACTAGATGACAATGAAAGTAGTGAAAAACGTCATCCAACAAAAAGAAACAGACATTGCCAAATGTTGTCGCCGTGTTGTTTTGTGTTGTGAAACACAAATGTTTGTTTTAAAATAAAATAGAAAAAGAATTGGCATCAATGACTAATACGGCATGCGCATAAATATTATCATTCTCGTAATAGGACCGCTTCGCTGTAAGTACTCGTACATCCCCATGTGTTTTTGTTTGGCTTATATCTTTTTGATTTCTGAATGAATACGCAATAGAATGTATGGCAACAATGGCTGAGGCAAATTGGCGCCAAAATTGAAGCGAAACAAAGTTGGTTTACGCGAAACAAAGTTGGTTTACACCGAAGGGGACATGTTGATGGTAAACATGCTGATGTGAAATATGTTGTTATAAAGCATGTTGCTAAGACCTATTCTACACGATGACTTTTTAACCAGGATTTGTTTTTAAAAACCCTTCGTAAAGTAATGATCATTTCCAAGATGACTTCTGCACACAAACATGCGTGACAGTTTTCCAAGTTTTGTTGATGAATTTTATTTTTCTTAAGTCATGACTGCTCATCCAAGGTGGAAAGTCATCGTGTAAAACAGGTGTAAGATACATATGTATATTAGGTCTATAACTTTTTTCACACGATGCAAATATCAAAATGTACCTAGCATAGTCGAAAAGGCCATTAAAAACTATATGAAAAATGCTAATACTTTTTCGCGGTTGTCAAAAAACATCACCCACAAAACGCGGTAAAGTTTGGAAATGAATTATTTTTTTTTTATTAATTTATCTAAAAAACGCAAAAAATTTTATTTATCAATATATAAACCTGCATTTAACATTTGCTTAAATATTTAGGAAGCAGACATTGTAAATAACTTCTTGTATTTTCATTGTTTTTAATATTCAAACAAAATTTTTGATGTTAATTTTTTTCATAAAATTACGTGTTTCAATATTAGAGTTTGTGTTTAATATTTAAAAACAATGAGTTTCAAAAGAAGTCTTCTAAGCGTTTTGAAAAATGCAAAAATTTGGACAAAGGCTTTGACCAAATTTAAAGATAGTACAACATTGTCGAGAAACATTCCAGATATCGTCATTCCACTACATCAATTGTGCTAGATGCCAAGCCAAAAAATGATAATTGGAAGATTTCATGCGTTAGCTGCTTGAGAAAAATCCAAAAAAGAGGTATAAAGTTATCTCAAATGATCTTTGCGATTTGTGGAATAAGATGAAAGTACCAAAAATGTAAAGTATATCAGTTAATAGAAAAATTGAAAAATTAATTCGAATGTATGATGTAAATTTAAATTTCGAAAATATTTTCAATATTTCAAATGAAAATTTAGTCCGAATTAAGTAGATTGAAAGACGCTATGTCTGATGAAAAGTCAGTATCAGAGTACGAGTGTAAGAACCAATACTCATCCGACGATTGTGATTACAAGCCCCCGGAAAGGATGAAATTAAATAAATCATTAATAAATCCATCTGTTGCATTAGATACTAATGCCAAAGTCAGTACTAGAAAAGCAGCAAGAATTTGAAGGCAATTATTAGGGTCTGGTATTCAAATTGCAACTCCATCACAGCCAGCTGTTTTAAAGCTGTAATCAAGTCGGTCGATTGTAAAGAATAAATGTTAAAGGAGACTTTGAAAAATAAAAACTAGTGCTTGCATTTCAACGGCAAAAAATTGGCAATAAAGAACTCCAGGCAATGGTTTTAAAAAATGAATATAAGGAAATTCATTTATTAGTGCTTGTTTTGGAAAATGGAAAAGCCCTCACAATATTTAATGGTATTAAGGAAACATTAGACAAATTTGATTTATGGCAATCCATAAAAATGGTCATTTCTGATACAACAAGTGTAAATACTGGTCACAAATCCGGCGTTTATTATAAATCAATTGATATTCCTCCACCACAATATGTCGGTTCAATTGATCTTCCTCCACCACAATATGTCGGTTGCCAACACCATATTTTAGACCTGATCCTAAGGCATGTTATGGATGAGTTATTGGATGGAAAAACATCATCTCCTAATATCTCTTATAATTTTGTTCCGGAACTAATAAATAACTACGAGGATTTAAAAAAAAACTATATACAGTATGAGGAATACTTAAATTTGAAAAACATTAAATGGCGCGACGATATGCAATACTTGTACGAGCTTGGTTCTGCATTAAATAAATATAATAAATATAAGTACTACCAAATAATTAAAAAATTTATTTATTAAGCAACGCACGATGGAACTCAAGGGCAATTCTTGCCATTTTAACATTTGTGGATAATCACAATACCGAGACCAACTTACCCCAATATGAATTTATATGTGGAGCATGGTTTAATATATGGTTTTCCAATCATTGTTTTAATAAAGAAAACTTCGCCGCTTTAGAACAATCATTAACACGATTAAAGAACGGGCAAGCCTGTCTTAAAAGACACTGGGTTAAAGAAGCTTCAATAATCCCAAAGCAACAGCGTAGCAACATATGCGCAGAACGCGGTATTAAAGTAGTACAGGCCATTTATCCATTATGCAAAACACCGCGCACGTTAAATTTGAAGTTTATGTCTTTGAATCATTAACATTTTTCACTTTATTAATAAATTTTTTATTTAAAATGAATATTTTTTTTGAGATTTTAAAAAATCGTTTTTGTGGGTGAGGTTTTTTATCCGAAATGACCCAAAATTTTTTTTCGTAAATAACACAACCTTCGCCACCGCGTGTTGCTAGGTACAAAATTTGGTTATAGCCCTAATGTATACGTATACTCCAAGTAGTATGTTGCTGGGAAACACACTACAGGAGATATGTTTACAAATACATGTTGCTAGATTGAATATTTCAACATTTGAAGTTAATGTTCAAGTAGGAGATTATGTTGCTACTCGTAATGTGTGCGCTGGCAACATTCCAGTATAATGTTTCGTTATATCGCACAGTCTAGAGAAATCGCAGGCTGATGTATTTCCTTTATTTTTAAACTTTGGACATTTTTACACTTTTGTTTTGGGTGCTTTATGAAAACATAAATCGATACAGTCCTATTTTCCAAGATGGGTTCTTCTTTTTTATGACGTGCACCTAATTTTGACGCAATAGAATATAAATACCCCTGTACTCAGTGTTTGAAATGGCTCTTGTGCGCGCACACGCACTGGTAAATGCGCTTGAGTTTTGAAGTGTGTGTGCGAAACAACTGCTCGGCACTTTGTAATGTTCTGAGCATGTCACACATGAATTTCCCTCGACAAAACCAACGAAGAGCAACACAATTGCGTGGCTCTTTTGGTTCCGTGCTAGTCAAAGAGCTCGAACTTGTTGCGAGGGAAAGAGCAACATCGGCTGCACAGTTCTTTCGCATTTCGTGTTCTGGCATGAAAAGGGCGAAAACAACATCGGCAATACATGTTGTCAACATAAACCATTTATCGACATTTTAGCGATTTTTATTAGTAATTAAAAGCGTTGGTGCATTTGTACGTAATCCCTTCACACACAAATCAGAAATTGTCATTTCTTCGGCACTATTCGACGCTTTAAAAAAGTAAAAACACATTTCTGCATATTTTTGATATCATAACGATATCATAAACACATTGCCGTTGTTTTAATATTTGAATTTCTTTTATTTTTATGTTTGCCATATGTGTTTTTGAACCTTGAAGTGTTTTTGTTTTACTATGGGTATTCACTTCAGAACATTCCTCTCTAGGAATATTGTAAAATTGTAATTTTATATGTTGAACAACAACAATCCAAAAATATTTGACAGAAAATTGTTTTTGTTTCTAATATATATTTCCACATTTACAATTTTCCTAGAGAGGAATGTTTTGAAGTGAAAACCCCTACTATGTTCTTTTATTTCTTTTCCATAATTTAATTAATTTTTCAAATGAATTAAAATGAAATTTTTACTCAACCTAGTGACTTTGGCTCTTACTTAACTAACTATAAATAATTGTAATGAAAGGCTATCTTTAACTATACCTTGATGAACTACAATGGATTTATTTGACAAAATTAAAACTGCAGATTCAAAAATACATACTTCGTATTGATCATACAATACGAATACATTCAAATCTTAACATGTAATCGACTTAGAACAAATTACAAACAACGATAACATTTTGTAGATTTACAGTAATGGGTTTGATTTCAACAACAAAAAAGATACATGCAATGAATATAAGAGTTTAATTATAAAAAAATCGCATATTGACGGTTTTCAAACCAACATGTATGACAACACTTCAAACAAAACGAACTTTTTTTTTATTGACTACACACGAAGCCCGAAGTGCAAATAAAAAGAAAATGAACTTCGTTCTGTAAAATTGCTGCGCACATCAACGGTTGCGCTCGGTAAAGGGGCACAGCCATTTACCGCTCTTGTGTGCTGTGCCGCGTTCGCTGCCGTGCGCGCGAGCATTTACCATTTGTATGCACTGGAACTTCAATCGAAAAGAGTTTGAGCGAGAGTTAAAGAGCGATTTCAATCACTGCCTGTACTACATTGTGCTGTAGCGCGTATAAATGAATGACATTTTGGGGAAATTTGTGCGGATGTACTGTGTAGGTCAAAGTTCCGATGCAAAATTCAAAAGATCAAGCTCTTGTGTTCGACGTGGAAATTCCTGTCATCGGTTATTTCAGACTGTGGTGATATGGATGGATTATTAAACATTTTGTGGCCAACTTCGAGCTGCTGGTTCCACTTCAGTGCATTAACAAAACGACACGATTTGACGAAAATTGAATTTTACAATTCTGCTCCGACAATCCATGAAATTGACACAAACCCCATTTTAATAAATAAGTTTCCACATTTTCACAAGCAAAAAAATTAAGGGGTGCTGTCAATATTTATTGAAGACCTGCTTTTGATGAGAGTTTCCTTTGTAAAAGTCCAAAATTAAATTAGAATAAAGTAAAAAGGAAAAGCTACAATGTTTACAGGCTTAAACATCATAGCTTTCCATGCTTTTCATGAAGTCGTTTGCAGCAATGTCGCACAGCAATATGTTGCTGAATAATAAGTAAGTATAGATTCATGTTTCGACTAAGTATAGCACTATGTCCTTTCAACATTGTGAGGCATCAACATTTATCGTTTGCTTAGCTCGGAGATTCTTGTTGACCAACAAACACACATGCAAACATTTGCCATTTGCGTTGGCGGCATTGCTGCTGCTCGCCAATATCGACCCCTTTCCACCCACTTCGGCGTCTGGTCGTTCACCAAGACTCTGCACGTTCTGCGAAACACTTTGTCTGTTCAGTTGATTGCCAACACTCTTCTCGTGTGCTTCTGTCCAACAGCCGTGCAGGAACCACGTATCACATACCGACCGACAAGCATAGCGAACGAAACGAAACCCCGCACGGTAATTTCAACGGCTCTCCAGCTTATTTTACGTGACGTGAGTGAGTGACTGAGTGAGTGAGTTTGCGGCACACACCGTGGTGCTGCGCGGTGCTCAGTAGTACGTGCATACGTCGTCTAGTGTTGTGTGATAGTTGAAGATGGTCGGATAAAAATACACTTTTAATGGCAAGACAAGAGGAACTTTCTATTTCTCTTACCAACATAAAGATCCCGGCCTCCACGCCACCTCCTCAGTTGTGGCCGTTCGGTCGTTTGAAAGCACTCTGGGGCGCGCGCGAATAATTGTTTTCCTTCTATTCTTAAAGTGTGTTCCGTCACTCCCGTTTGAACGTGTTTGTTTGCCTTTCTCGTCGACTTCTGGTTCCAACGGGTGGGACATACGGGCGGAAGAGCATTCTAAATGGCGTACACAGTGTCGTGAAGGCAGAGCCAAATCATTATTTACGTGGTCGAGTCAATTAGACAACAAAAAACGAGAGAAAAAACACAACATAAACACAAGATAAGCACAGACAGACAAATATTTTAATTGTCCGTTTCATTTTGCGTTGGCTACGTCTGCAATAGATTACGTTTAAGCCGTTATGAATTTGTGCTGATTTCCGTTTCCGGTTCGGCCAATTGATCGATTGCCGCTTATTGAGAAATACTCGCGTAAAAACCCCCAGTAAAGTGCATGCCCGAATTTAATGAAAATGTGCAAAAATACAAAAGATGTTCTTGGGAGAATCCATTCAAATTTCATCTTCTTCTGATGGAGATGCGTCGTAATTCAAATCCCAACCAGCATTGATAAAATTGTAAAAGTGGATATATTCACACCGAAAAAAAATGAATTTAAACATAACAAAATACAAACGAGCTAAACAAAACAAAATTATTGTGTTCTTCTTCGAGCACGAAAATTAAAATCTCACAAAAAAAAAACAACGAAAGCAACAGCCACAAAAAAGAATGCTTAAATGCTATTTTTAAATTTATAAAAAAAATAATATTGCGAAAGAAGCCAAAAAACAACAACAACCAATGCGACATCTTTTCATTTATGATTGTGTTTTGTGAGTGTAAGTGCGTGTGTGTGTTTGTTGGTTTTTTTAATAATAACGAATACAAAATAAAAGAATTGATAAAGACGATGATGGCGTTATAGAGACCATCATCTACGTTCTGTAGCATAAATAATTATATTTGAAAACTATTCCCAGCATAAATATCGAGTGAATAAAAATACATAAGTCTACCAAAATACTCGTACATTAATAGTGTCTGAGCATAGTGACAGTGCACCCAACTGCACCCGTCCAACGGTGGTCCTCAGCGAGCAGCACAATAAAAAGCAGACAAAAATTGTATTAACTTAAATTCTTTCGGTGATGTTTGAAATCTTTAAAACAGTCTCAACACACTTTTGCTGCTTTAACGCGTGTGGCTCAACTTTATTTTGGATTTATTGCTGAAATTGACCTTGGTAATTGAAATTTTGAATTTCGTTATCCCATGATTTATGCGAACTGAGAAACTTTTCGGCAATTGCGAGAACGAAAGAATGTTAAGAGTGCTGCTTACGCTGTTCAAATAAATTAAATTAGTAGAATCTCAAAGGAAAAAAATCTTTTGGTGGGGGAAAATGCAATTGAAACAGTAGAAATGTTGGTGCTTGAAAAACAAGCCGAAAACATCAACGGCTCATAAGGGATTTTTAAACACTCGTGGGAATGTTTGTTTTTTCAATCAATTTTTTTATGTGTAGAACTTAATTTGAAGAAATACTTAATATTTTGCTAAAATCAAGTTAAACAGTTTTGATTTACCCGTGTCCACTGATTATACATTTTTCTTTTGCAAAAGGTTAACAAAAGTTGGTGACAGAAAACAAAACAAATAGAAGAGGTCAAAGTAGGGCCGACTATGTCACAACTCTGCTATTCAGAAGAGTTCTCATCTCTGTCGGGAATTTGAGAAAGGTCGTACTTAATGAAGGGCTGTGGAGTTGAAGTTTTAAAAATTTGACCGTAGTTGTAGTAGGAGTCAAAAAAAGTAATCGACTCCGACCAAATGATAACATTTTTGGATATGGCTACATTTTGTGGAAGTTGTATTTTAAGATACTAAGGAATTGATAGGTACTTGTCGCTACCATTTATCACTTTATCACTTCACGACAAACTCACGACAGACCTTTTAAGTTCTATGTTCTTTCATAAAAGCTTGTAGAAATTTTACAACTTTTATAATAAGATTGAAACTATTTTTAGATAATAATCCTGGCCTATTCGCTGAATTTTTGGCCAGTTATAGTCTGTAGAAAGAAACAATCCTTCTCTTACAATATCTATAGGGTGATCCATCTAGAGGTATTTTTTAGAACAAAAAAAAATATAAAAATTCAAATCAAGCGTGGAATCTTTATTGGTAATTTGAAAGGACATTTTATGGTTTATTTTTTAAAAATAATTACCCTCAAATGTTGGCAACTGTATTATGGAAATGAGCGTTCGGTTGGAAACGGGAAGATCCGCTGTTTTCGACCAAAATTTTGTTTAGTGATGAGGCCCATTTCTGGCTCAACGGCAAAGTCAATACACAAAATTGCCGCATTTGGGCTGAAGAGCAACACGAAGAGGTTCAAGAGGTGCCATTATACCCAGAGAAAACCACGGTTTGGTGCGGTTTATAAGCTGGTGAATCATCGGTGCATAACCGTAAATGGTGCTCGCTATTGCACCTTTAAACATTTTCCTTTGCGGTTACGTAAAGTTCAAAGTCTATGCTGACAAACCACCTACGATTCAAATTTTGGAAGCCATACCGGTCGAAATGCTCGAACGAGGGATCCAAAACTGGACCCTCAGAATGAAAACCCTGAGGCGTAGTTGGAAGGAAATTATATTCAAAAAATAAATGCCATAAAATGTATTTGGAAATTACCAATAAAGATTCCACACTTGATTTAAATTTTTATATTTTTTTTGTTCTGAAAAAAACCCTCTAGTTGGATCACCACATATACACAACATAATTAGGTGTATCCCAAAAACATTGGAAACATTTCATGGTAGTGAGAAAACATTACATTATTTTTCTTCTTCATAATCAATCTTCCTCTAACCAAGACCATGTTCGTCATATACTGGGGGTATTCTTTTGCCACCAATCAACTTTTAAAATGTTTTTATTTTTGTCTGAGTTCGATGTAAGTGTCACTTCAGCTAAACTCCACAGTCCTGTCTTAATAGAACTGAATAATTGAATTTGATAAATTTTGTTCTGCTTGCTCCCGGCACTTACAAAATCCTAATAGAGTCACATCTACTTAAATAATTCTTGCATCTAAAGTAACTAAATAAAAACAGTTCGATATGAAACTAAATATAAATAAAAAAGTTTCACCTGTGAATGCCGGAAGTAGAGAAGGAGTACAAGTTTTGTTCAGAGAGCGCACCCATACTCTCATTCAATACGCCAATCGCATACATATTGTTTGTGTTTGTCCAAATGTCTTGCGTTATGCGGCCTTCAACACTTTTTATAACTCTTGCCATAAGACCTTACAGACACGGGTATTACCTAAGCATTATCGTATATGAATTTATTTGAATATCGTTTGTTGTTTGACTGAAAAGTCTTCGCAATGCATTTCCGTATAATTTCCCTTTCGAAGATTTCCATTTTTCTCATAAATGTGGGGGATATGGTATACTAAACCATAAGTTTATAGAGAGTATCGGTCAAAGACATATTATATATATATATATATATATATATATATATATATATATATATATATATATATATATATATATATATATATATATATATATATATATATATATATATATATATATATATATATATATATATATATATATATATATATATATATATATATATATATATATATATATATATATATATATATATATATATATATATATATATATATATATATATAATAGTATCTTTGTATATATCGTCACAGACTTACTATACTATATACTGTAGAGAAAGCTCGATTAATACATTCTGCCTTACTATAATGTAGTCTCACGCGATTATTAAATTTTAATAGATTATTAAAATCTGTTCCTAAATATTTGATTGCATGCCCAAATTGGACTTCGTTTCCCTCTAAATTAATTTCGAAGCTCCTACTCTGGGGGCCGACAAACCGCTTACACTTTTCGAAAGCGTTGCGGATACATATTGCTCTACTTTTTGACGTGTTCAAGTGCCCAGCTGTGCACAAAATCTTCTGTCGGCACCAAATTTTGAAAAATTTTATAATTGAAGGATTAATTCCGACTGTGATTAACTTATACAGTTTTTCGTTATGATTTGCCTAATCAAAAACATTTTCACTTTTTTTATCCCTCAAGTTTTGTACAACATCATTTTGAAATTTAAGAATAGCCGTTTTGAAGCCAAATTGGGATTTACGAATATACGAATCGTGGCTATTTTACTCCGAATAACTTTGTTAAACATTTGTTCCAAATTTGACAGTACTTATATTGGTCAAATGTTATTAACGTCGGTATAGGTACAATCTTTGCAAATGATCAGGCAACTGGGGAGTAAAAATTATTGATCGCGTTAAATTTTCAAAACATTTTGCTGGAAATTTTCGATTTAAATTATTCGAAATTACGACCAGATCAGACAAACCAGAAGATTTCTTTCTCGTTATGAACTTAGAAATATTGGTTGGTTGATGCAGGAATGTAAGGTTATGATCAAATGTCCGAATTGAATCAGAAGTCTGAGTTATCAATAAAACCTCGGCATCAACTGAAGTCAATCGCGTTGGGCATCGGCTATTCTCGTTATGAATTTAGAAATATTGGTTGGTTGATGCAGGAATGTAAGGTTATGATCAAATGTCCAAATTGAATCAGAAGTCTGAGTTATCAATAAAACCTCGGCATCAACTGAAGTCAATCGCGTTGGGCATCGGCTATTGACTATGAACCTTTGAGACTCCTATTTCGATTCCACCCATCGAAAAAAGCTTAACAGTAGAACTTTTTCTGTTGCTAATGATATTAAAAACCTTTCTGTATGGTCTGGTGTTATTTCCCTTAGTTTGTCAGAAAAATATTGTGTTCGGGTATATCAACCTGTTGCTTAATAATAATCTTTATCAAACGTTTGTGTATAGAAATGAGTAGGTAGTCTGAATGAGTCCTATTTAAAGTCCTGCTGTAAATTCTCTTTAAATATTTTTACCAACTGCAATGAATTTTCAAAATCCTTTTAATTCTGAGTGATACCACAAACTTCTTGTAACCTTCATCAACTTCGCTAGAATGAAGTCTGGTAATAAATCTCACGGTTGTCACAATTTCCTCAATATTATAGTCCATCTCAATGTTCGTCAAGTTCCTATAATATGGAAAGAGTGCTCCAAAAGGCTATTGGTCATGTATCGTATCTGTATTTTTTAACGAAACTGCCAAAGTAATTCTCGGCCGGAGAAATGTATCTGAAGCTTTAACGAAAGATGGTTGGTGAAGGTGGGTAGAGCCGGCGTTCCATAATTATTGCCAAAATCATTAATGATATTTGTACTTATTAAAAAGTGATCCAAATTAAAAAACCATTGGGATAAGTTGTATATGAATCGCAGAATCTAGTGACATTAATTGATTCCTCGCCTAGCCAGTCAGATAAAATTGAACTACTCGTATTAATGTTATTATTCGTTTCAACTTAATTCAGTATTCCTAGCATTTTAGTCCCCCCCCTAAGATCAAGCCATCAAAATATTGTGGAAAATCAGAATCCCTGTTGAATTGCAGGATGAATAGATTTATTCAAAAAGTATACGTTTAGCAACAGAATTTATTAAATGAAATATTAAGCCTTGCTGCAATTGTTGAAAGTAAAACCGAACTCTATAAGGCCAGGCTCTCCACAAACGAATGAGAACTACTGTTGTAAACCTTACTGCAGCCACGAAAATCAATGTCACTTTGCCATTTTGTTAAAAACTTGTCTTCTATTTAAATATAGAAGCAAGAGGTCTTGAGCCGGTTTAATCCCTGTTCAATGTGTAAAAGCAACAGACCGAAATAAAACAAACGAGCAAAACAAGATATATTAATTTCAACAGAAATACTTGGGAATGGCAATACGGACTATAAATTGTGGGTGATTTTCTTAAGGTGAAAGCTACTCCCAATGAGCTATTGTCCTTTATAACGTTAAAATTATCTAACGAAACAGTATTATTGCTCTGCGCACACAATTATATTGAATCCACGAGGTATCCAACACTAGAAGTGATTAAATTAATTGACCTATGAACCATATACTGTGCGAACATCTTATAAAATAAAATATCTAAGCACTCTAAATTTTCTAGTTTCATAGATAGTGACCTTGAATTCAACTTCGTTTGATTCCAATCGATGAACCAGTGACATACTATTGACATTTCGGAAGATAATAGGGGACCAATGACTTTTTTACTGGTTGATTACTCTTATTATTAATATTTTTATTGATGTCCTTAATTGTAGGGATTTTACCTTTATTTCCCGATAAAACAAGATAACTAATGGGACATCATAGGCTAATGACTTCCTATTATCTGCAACGGCTTCCCAAATCTTTTTCCTATGCTTGTAGTTATGGATGCGAGTTTGAGTTTGGTTTGGTGGCCTTCCTCCCATCTGAGGACTGGATCCATTTTAATAGAAGAGTGTGGTTATTTTGATAAATATTTCCAAACAATATTTTAATTATTTCTGTTTTTCAACAACTTTTACTCACAACAACCAAAAAAACCAAAAACTACGACAGCAAAAACCCAGGTAAACCGACATGTCGGGTTAGAGTTATTTTCGAGAGACTGACTTGGGCATAAAAGCCGAGAGTCGGTTTTCGGTATTGGCCACTATGTAATATGTTTTTTATGTGAAAATGAATTTTTCTATCGGAGCTTAATGAAAGCATAGACCGATATATTTCAATATCTACAGCGTTAGTTATTGATCGCATATAGCGTACCAAGCTTTATTGACCATAGTACAACGTCTTTATCAAACAATGGACCAATATTGTCGAGCCCACGCACTATGCTAAATTTGTCAAGATGGTATTGACAAAGTGGCCTGTATATCTCCATGAGGAAAACCTTTACAAGGGGGTTACTTGAACACACGGAATGATATTATCTAATTTAACTTGCCTACTTACTTAAGTCCCTCAACATTCGAACAAGGTACAACTCAGGAAGCTGTGTAGTATGTAATTATTGTATTCACTTACCGAAATCCACTGTTTCACACAGCCGAAAGGCTAATCCATTTAAAAAAAAGTTTTTATATGGCTTTGAGATTAACCTCTTACTCGTAAAGTCTCCGGCATTTACGAGGTGAAGAATTAGATTAAAAATATGGCTGCTAAAGTGACATAGCTTAAAATCGGGAGTGACCTAAAGTGAGCCTTTTCGAATCCGCGGTAAGAACTTTACCATAGTTGGTTACTGGGCATTTCATACACTGCGTCTTTCGTTTGAACAAAACTAGATTTAGTTCTGCATGTTCTGCAGCAGAACTTACCTTTGTTCTATATCAAAACAAAGAATGATATGGACTACTTTTAATAGGGTTTATCCTTGACCCACACTTTTTGTGAAAAAGTTTTTATATTCGCGAACTACGCTTTGATAATAACGACAGATAAAAATAAATAAAGCCAAAAGGAAATCGGACAACCAAATCAGATAGCGATTCGAATCGATTAGTATAAACGAGACCGACTTTTATGTATTACAAACAGTAGCACTGAGTCATAATAATACCCAGTCCTTGAGCGTATAAAATGTGCAACGAGAACATTAACAAGTAAGCAAATTTTAGTCAGTTGAGCCGACTATTATATTTTTAATGATTTATTACAAAAGCTTCCCCAGGACATTGCCCGAAAAACTATATTGTAGAAGCGAAGTGTTACAATTGCTAGGGTTAATTTTCCGGCTTTAAAATAATCTCCCGTTAGTATTTGATGATACTAATTTTCACAAAGTATGACTGAAGCGTACTGGAGATTAAACATACATTGAAAATGGTCTTTTGAGAGGATACCAAAAGTGGGCGAAATATTGCATTTGCATGGAAGGTACCAGAATGGGGTTTGCATACAATACCCAACCCCACCTCAGAAATGCCACAATCTACAATTTCTAAAATTTAGATGTAATTTCCCAGTCTTAGGTCAGCTACTATATACTGGTACAGCTGTTACAAAAAAAATCGGAAAAGTTGGAGTTAATTTTGAACAAATGTGTAGTGATTCTGCATCGTTTGGTATAATAGAGATGGGGTTTATGTATTTCAGCGAATGATAAAACCTAATGAGTGTCAACAAGAAACTTTTTTGTTTGTAAAGTTATTTCTCTTAAGCTTTCCAGGGAATCGGAAATGAAAACTTCGGTTTCGCAGGAATTCTTGCGTACTTCAAACAAAACTAAGTTAGTATTTATGAAACCTTATTTTATTTACTCGTATTTGTTACTAAATTTTAATCAGATCGAAAACCTTTTGTTCTGCTTTATTTTTGTTGAATGGCTGATTGACGAGTTGTATGCTTTTTGAAATAGTAGACAGCTCATCGCTATGCTGTAGACGGAATAAACATCTCTCTTTCAACACATGAACCACAATTTCTGTAGAATAGAACTTTGTATTTTGAGGAAAGTAAATTTTATTTTAGAAATAGAGTTCGTCCCCATTTCTGCTCTAGGTAACTAATTTGGCTATAGAAGCTGAACTAAAACAGTAAGCATAATTGGTTTTAATTTCGATATGAAAAGTCGCTGACGACATTTTCCCTTCAAATACACGTGTCCTTTCATCCCAAAATATTGGAATCTTAATTTTTTTATAATTTATTGTGATTTGGAAAATCCGATATTAAAAATACGTAGTAATTACACCGAATTTATCCCTACGCTTCGCTAACTGCACAGGACACACACTGTTAAAGATTGACCTAATCGGAGTATTGTTTGATGTAGCTATCTTACAAATGTACCTCCCAATTGTGTACTTAAGAGTGTCAAATTTAATAAGATTTTAGCCCACATTTGATATAGCCCCCGTACTGCCTCCCACTTTCATGCGATTTCAATCAAATGTCTTTGGTGCAATTAACCGGTCGCGCACTATGAGATCAGTATATGTTACCCCAAAAAATATGGATCGGATGTCATAAAGACCATCTAAAATCAGACGATTTAGACTTCTCTTGCTCGTTTTATAGTGTGAACCCTTAGATTTCAAAATTTGTAATGTATTATTACCAGCGTAGTTTGTAATTTTTTTTTATAATTTTTGTGTTTTTTGTTCATTCAACAGCGACTTCAATCAGTTTGTTGACTGATGCCGATCAGTGGTTGTAAAAATTGTCACGAGTTTGAGGGAAACGCCTCCGTTGTTCCTTAATACGATGTTATAAGAAATACTACCGTTCTTCCTTTTATTCTCCCAAAGGAATGTAGACTCGTGCTGCTACACTCTGATAAAAAAACAATGAAATAAAACCTTTGTAAAATTCCCCATACCTTTTATTGTAAGTGTTTTTGCAAAATTCTCTATCTAGGGAAAACAAAGCAAACACTTGGGCGAAATTTTTAAAATTTTGTCAAAATAACTTTGCCACGTGGCAGCACATTTAACGAATTTATTTTTGCAAACAACTGTTTTTGTACAATTTCCCACACTTTTTACTCCACCCATTACCATTATTTCCTTTTTGGTAGACAAAACCCGGTAAAATGTTGAAGCAATTTTTCTGCGACTGCCTACATCCATTGCCTTCTTGCGTTCATTAAAATGTAGGCAACCAAGCAAGGATACGCGATAAGCACACGGCCACAACAACATCATTTATTTACTTTTGTTGGTTGCTGAAGGAAACGGCGTTATTTGAGAAAACTCGGTCGTTTTCCTCACCCACCTTCGATCAGCATGAGTTGATTTGCAATAAAGACACGGTGCGTATGAGTAACATGAAATATTTACGCTAGGTAACTTATACGCACTGTGGAATTTCGATTGGTTATTGGATCGCTATTTAACCTTCGTGTATGTACGTACGTGCAAAAAACCATGTCAATATTAAAAAAGTCATAGTCGGCCTTATCCGAAAGCACAGTAACCTACACAAAGTTCCTTGTATGTTTTCAGAAAACCCCATAAGCATAAATTATGGAGAGGTCTGAATTGAAATTATTGCAAATTGCATCCAGTCAAAAGGGCGGCCTTAAAAAGTAAAGCAGCGAGCACATTCAAGTTGATGAGAGACCTTGGTATGTCAGTTATTTTGAAATATAGGATATTTCCACATTTCATCTTGGCTTAAAACAGGTGCTTTGTAATAAACTGCCGAACAAACCTTAAGTGGGGGCTTTATTATAATTTGTAAGATACTCCCACATTCCCATATGGCTTGCCTTCAGCCTAAACCTATGCAAAGTTTGACCGAAATCAGTTAATATTTGCAACCTGCAAATTGGGCGGACGGAAATGAAAAAATCAATCTGGTAGCTACTCGTATCTCCCCTATAATTAAGTTCGGTACACCTAAAGGCGTATAAATACACTTGCAAATTAATTAATTTTATACACATGTACACATTCGATATGAAAAAGTTCAATTTTATTTCCCCTTCGTGATGGCCGCTATAGTGTCGTATATTGCAAGGAAGAAATTGTCGCAGTTGAGCGAAATATATAGGAGGACCCAACTGATTCGTTTCGCCCCGGAGCCTGTCGACTTTACGTAAGAGGGTTAAGTGCCCATACTTGTAATTCCAAAAGGTTCATGGACTGTTTTATCGTTAAAACTAACCCAATTATAATTCAATAGGCAGTTGTGTGTGAGTATCTATGCAATTTTTAAGCTATTCCTGTATTGTATATAAAGTAGTATTTTGTAAGCTTTTGAACCTCCATCGCCTGTCTGCTTCGCTCAGTTCATGTAAATGCAACATAATTCTAAAAATAGCTTTATACAAAAGCATTGCATACAATGTGGCGTTTAATGCGAAACCCAAGTTGTAAAAAAGTTAAAGCCGGGTGTGGCCAGCTATATAATACTCTGCATCTGAAGATAAGCCGAAAAGCCAACTAAACACAAAGTTCTGGGACCATTATATGCATTAGCCGGTCTTTAAATTGACACAGATTAAAAAAATAAACCCATATTTTAATTTCTAACTAAACTTAATTGTTTTTACTTACATACGTCAAAGTTTAAATGGGTTCGGCCAATTAAGGCCCGTCTTGAAAACTTTAGCTAATTTGCAAAAATAATTGTCCTGTTTCACTTAATGAGAAAATTTCTTTGTTATACGATACATGTACATCAGTGAATATTGGAAGCGAGCTTTTATGGGTAATTCTCAATCTCCCAGATAAAATAGACCCATAATATTCTATACAAAATTTGATTGACGTCCAAATTAATATGGGTGTATTAGAGTGTTTGTATCAAACATCGGGTAAGTCCTTTGTACTGAGGTAAACTCAAAACGTGGACCGATATGACAAATTTTAATCAGAGAAGAGGTCATCTATACAAAAACTAACTTCAGCCATATTTAATAAAATTGGACAACGATTGTGAACGGATGTTTCATTACAATTATTTGTTGGACAGCAGCCAGATCAATCAGCTCGTGATTCTGGGTAAATCTGCGCACTAAAAGGTAGACCCACCTTTTAGTGCTCATGTTTGATAGGTTCTAACAGAATGGTTCACTTAGAGTGATTCGATGACAGAATGACGTGAAGGGATTACTTAGATAGAAGCATATGGAATAGTTCATTGGGGCAAATCATGCCAATTATGGGCACTTACAGCAGCGGATAATATACCTGACTATGAATGCTTGTATCTTGTTACGTTTAAACTTACGTAAGTTAAGTATGGAACAAGCATTTAGAGCATTTTATGCAGTGATACCAACTTCAGAATGATAAAAGCACCGAGAGTGCAGTTAATCGGGTAGAACGAGTAAAATTTTATTAAAAAAGCAGTAAAACGAGTACCAACAATTGTTTATGGTAAAAAGTTTCTACATTTTTAATTAAGTTAATAAATAAGTGACACTTGGGCACAAAAATGCAATAAAATATCCACATGGATCCAAATACGATATTATTTTATGAGCTGAAAAACAGAACCAAAAACAATAAAAAATTTTCACTGCAGCCCACACAAAAAACAGCATAAATACTCCTTATTTAAAACTCACACTTTTTCGGTTATAGAGAGCTGAAAACACCAAAAATGGTGACGCTGATTCCCTTCGCTGTCTCCCTTTGTAGAGTGGTACGAGTAGTTGAAAGTAGCACTGAAGAGAATAAAATCTTACTTAAGCAATTGAAGGTGCTTCGAATGATGCATTATTTTTTACGTTGTATGTCATAGAGGAAAAAGTATTATTATTCATCTCTGCATTACTTTAGACTTGTGACTTTGATGTTAGTTCCAATAGCAGTTCTGCGAAACAAGTAAAGCCTCGATCTGATCAGGATTTATTTTAAAAGATAGTAACTCAAATTTGTTTTCCCTTTCGATGCTGTCCCCAGAATAGCAACAGATTTTTTGTTTGATTGTTACGAAAGTAATAAGAGTTAGTTGATGTAAGTAGTTCTGCGAAATTAGTTAAGCCTCGATCCGGTCAGGATTACTTTTATGATAGTAACGCAAATTTGTTTTCCCTTTCGATGTTATCCCCAGAATAGCAACAGATTTTTTGTTTTATTGTTACAAAAGCAATAAGAATTGGTAATTTCAGTTTTATATGATGTGTTCGCGACTGGGAGAGTTGTGTCCGGCGCTATTGGCCTGATAAAAAAAAATCAAAAGCGTCCTGTAAAAATATTTTAGCAGCGTTTCAAGAAACCCAAAGATTTTTTTGTTGCCAGAAACGAGTTGCAATAAGAATCAATATTAAAAAAAGCGAGAACTACTCTGACTTAATAGTGAGTTTCATGAATTTGTATTTTTGTGCTTGGCCACTCTAGGACAAAATGAATTTATAATGTACAACACAAAGGAAATGTAAGAAAGTTTAAATGGAGGCCAACATAATACACTACAGCAGTGTGGTAGTCAGAAGATTATTCATTTCTGTATGGATTTGGACCTATTTCATTATAGTTCGTCTTTAGCGTTAGAGTGAACAATGTTCAAAGTTTACACTACGACCCTAGGTGTATTTCCTCGAAGTGTTATAAATATCAGCAAGTTATAATACCGGGGACAATGAAGTGCAGTAGGGTGAAATTCTTCTCGCGTCCAGTTTTTATAATTTCGATATAATTTTAGACTTTTAGAGCCAGCACCGAAAAGCTAATGAATTGAATGGAAAAGTATTTACAGTGCTTTGAGATACAACCATCGGTATTTACGAGTTTCATAGCGCGGCGCTTAATTCCTCTACGCCGGCAAGCATAAGCCCAGCCCACATGGAGAAAATATGTCAAATCTTTATTATCACCGTTTTAGGATAACTTACAAAATAATAAAATTAAAATAACATTTGCAAGAGTTCATTTGAGATATTTTAGGCACAAGTTAAAGCAGGCAATCCTTCTACTTTTGCGAGCGAAAAATACCCTATAAAATACCCGCCAAAAGAAAAAGACCTACTGCGAGAATTTTTTTAGCTACGCGTGCAAATCAAACGGTGTTCCATTTCCCGATACCCCTTCGACATACATACATTTCCTTTGAAACCTATGGTTCTGGCCGAAAATTATTTATGCGAGCGAATAACTATCAGTAAATCGTTTGCTTACCTCTAAATGATATCCACAGCAATGGCGTATAGAGCTCGCCGGATATCAGTCGTTTTCGGGCTAAATTGAAAATACACATTGTGATTGTGATTCGATAAGGGCATTCCCTTAAAGAAGTGTTATTGGTCCATTGTATGCTGAAGCGACTGTATATGCCTATTAAGACATTGTCTAATCTTGTGGTTAAAGCTCTGGTGTTAAAGTTTCTTAAATGCTTAGCCTTGCCTACAAATACTTAAAAGCAGTATTTTCGCCTTTTAAATGTTATTTAATCGCATTCAGTAAACGGTTCTATTCTGTTATTTCCAGACTTCTTCGTTTTAAAGTACAAGAGACTAATTAGAAGGAAGAATTGGGCGAAATACATGGCTTATGTTTTTAAAATTAATTTTGTTACTCAGTTATCATCCGTGTGTGATGGTGGCTTTGCAGAAATATCACACAAATACGCCATGTTCAATTCCGGATGAGAACGCCTCGTAAATTTGAGAGTAAGAAATTAAAATCTCAGTCATGTAAAAATTTTCTATAAAATACATTCGATACTCAATTTTTTTGTTACTTTTTTGTTATATTTTACATGACAAAGAAAAGAACTGCTGGTAGCACAACCAATTTTATCGATTTATCAGATTTTTAAACTTATGTAATTTTTGAATTTATGAGAAAATTTCATTGTCTTTGGTAAAATCGGTTGAACATATATGAGGAAGCTACATGCTGTTCTAAACCGATTTTCCAATTTTAACAGCTTCAGATGGGTGTTAATATGGGGCTTTTAAAAACGGATGGATATGTATGTGGGAGCTTTTCTAACTCCAAAACGATTTCCTTCAATTTTCACAACTTCCATGATTGGTTCAAAAAACTGACTTGTGCAAAATTTAATCAAGATTGTATAGAATATGTAGCTCCTAAAACTAAAGCACCTAAAACTAACATCTGCTGTGTGGGAGATATATCTAAATCTAGACAGATTTTCTTCAATTTCAATAACGTTCTTCTTTGGTCCGAAAAACTAATGTGTCTCAAACTTCATCAAGGCTAGATGTAAAGTGAAATGAGGCTTCTAGAGCTAAAGGCGTTTAAAATATATCTATGTTTGAACCGATTTTCTTCAACTTCAGTACCGCCTTCGTTGGTTCAAAAAACTAACGTGTGACAAATTTCACCGATATTGGATGTGATATGTGGCTTCTAAAGCTAAAGGTACAAAATCGGACAAACATATATGTGTGGGTGCTATATGTAAATCTGAATTTAATATCTTTAATTTTAATTATTTTAATTAAAAAACTAACTCGTGCTAAATTTCTTTAAGCTTGGAAGTAATATTTAGCTTCTTGAGCTTAAGATATAAAACCGGAGCTATATCTGAATCTGCAAGAAAATTCTTAAGACGGACAAGACTGAGTACATGACACCTTCAGCATACGCAGCAGGCTCCATTTTTGTCTTATGTGAGGTCTAATGTTACGCCCCAAATGCTATTGGAATCAGGTAGAATTTTCCGGTCATTGGTTGGCTTGCTGCACAAACACCTAGCCGGTCTCGATTTTCAATAGTATTATTTCTTTGTGCGAAACAACGCTAAAAACTCAAAACAAATTGCATTGAAATCTGGTAAAATTTGCCGCAGTTAGGTTGATTTTACTCAAAATTGAGAGATAAATTTGTACGAGGTCTTTATCAAGATTTAGAAAAAAACACATTTTGCTGAAATCTAATAAAATTTGCCACTGTTAGGTCGGCTACAGCCAAAATCGGAGGAAAGTTTGTATGGGGAGTCTTTCAGAACTTGGACTAATCACTCTCAATTTCAATACTGGCAGTCAGTACCCCAAAACAAGATAATGTCAAATGTTTCATCGAGATCTGTTCATATTTGCGACCTACTCTTTGATTACAAGTATAGATGAACAGACGGACATGTCTAAATCGACCTAGAAAATAATTCTTAGTCGATCGGAATATGATGGATATGATGGGTCAATTACACTTTTTTTTGTTTGTTACAAAGAGCAGCATAAACTTATAATACCCCTGTATCACAGTGCGGTGAGAGTATAAATAGACCATAAATTCAAAAATAGACTGTAGCAGCCATAATGTCGGCTGTAGCATGTATGATTGTTGTTCGCAAAGTTCCACTTGGATTCGATTGTAAAGGTATTTTTTTGCGAACATTTGTTTTACTTCGAAAAAAATCACAAAACGCTCGTAGGAGATGAACATGCTTCGTGGCCCAATAAGCCCTAGGCTGTCGTAAAAGTGCGCTGGCCACCGCAAGCTAGCGTTCCCTAATGTAATGGTGGTGCATTATGGTTGAAGTTTCACAGCGAGAACCCCACAAAACTAACAGAAGGTTTGCCTGTAAGTTATCGTTAATGAAATTTAAAAATATTTTTGCCTAACACAAAAGTGTTTCAGATTCAAATCCTGTAAACCAATGTTTTTTGTTAGTGCTTTTTGACACATGTTTTGCAGGCAGACATAGTATGTTTTTCAATGCGCATCAGAATGCTAGATATAAAAAACCAATATATTTTGCTGTGTAGGATTATTTCTGCTACTGGGTACTGAGACTAGCAAGTTTAAACTGACGGAAAACCAACAATATTATGAATAGAGAATAAATTTAATTCTGGTTTTTGCCAATCGAACACGGCTATTGTTCAGTTATGAGTTAGTTGACAGTTACAAATGTCCATTTACTTTGAATTTGAGTAGCCGATGAATATTTGATGGTGTCGCAAATGGAATGACACAATGAATGGAGATGCCTTCCCCGGGAGGTGTAGGTAAAAACCGTAACTGATAGGAATGAAACACACGATTTGAAGTGATAAAGTGTTGATTGTGGTACCACTGTGTCATTGCGTGTGTGTTGTATATTCCATTGCACCGGGTGTATGTGTGTGTGCGTGTATGTGTGAACGCATACGAGTAAGCATGTGGCTGGGCATGTGCATGAGTGTAGTTTGCATGTTTGTAATTGCATTCAGTTCCTTTATTTAATTTCATTCTCTTCTCGTCTGTTTTGTGGTTTGTGTTTTGTAGCTGACAAATAAAATTAAATGCCAGCCGAGCAGCGAGAGAACTTTGTTTGCACTTAATGCATTGTTGCTGTCACCGACACAGACATGCACACATATATGCACATAGACAATTAAATACAATTTCGTTTAGAAAATAGTGCCTCTCGTACGAAAAACAACAACAGCAACAGAAGCAACAATAACTACTACTACTACTACGAGTACTACTACATAAACAACAGCAGCTGAAGTGTAGCAGAATGTCAACAACAAAACCAATAAATGCTAAAAATCAAGTGAAATTTAGTTAGAAAATGCAAAGAAACCCAACGCAAACCGACTCGCAGCAATGAACCAAGGGCAATGCCAGCATTTGAAGGGGCTCTCTATCTCCAGTACGAGCCAAATGGATTTCTAAAGATCTTGAAAGCAGCACCAACACTTCTGGTGGGTACAACGACATTTCTCTGAACACATTCACATAAGAGTGCCTTTCACCTTTGCAATGCGATGCTTGCCGTTTTGTGTGTGCTGCACCTTGAAGGACTTTTCGTCGTAACCTTCTGATGTATTTATGGGCACTTGGAATTTCTTAACAACAACATTTACAACCCTCTCACACAACCCGCTACCGCCGCCCACCATCATTGTTCAGACGATGGAATGTTTTTGGAGATAACCTGCATTCAGCCTGAGATAAGATAATTTCAGTCCCATTTGCTCTGTAGGCGTATGCGTTTTATTTGTTTGCTATTTTCCCTTTCTTTGTCATGATGCTTTCATCTACTTGTTCTTCCTCTTTTATTACGTATACGCTACGTTGCACATATTTGTGAGTAATCGTCGTATCGTAGGTTGTCACAATGAATGCGGCTACCGTTCGATACTTGGGTTGATGCTCGATTGTATAAGTATGATAGTGGTGGTGATGGTGTGTGTGTGTACTCACAGCACGACACAGTTGCGGACTTATTGAGGCCTCATCCACCGATAGATTAATAATCTGCAACTATTTTTACCTACGCCTTATATATCAGCAACGAATTTTGAGTCAATTCTATCGGTTAAGCAGAAATTCAATACACATTTACTAATTGTTTCACCAGAATAATCTAGGCTGAGTGAAACAGAATTGCAAGAGTAAGTTAAAACATTGAGGAAACTACTTTTTGAATTAGAATCGGACAATAATAGCCAATGTGGATTCGTAAGTGCAATACATTGGTTATGCGTACCCCATTTCAAAAGCGAATGGGTTTATGGGGTCCATGAGTTCGATCCCAAGTTTAGTTAAATCTTTATTGTAATGATATATTTGTATTATTGGGGAATATTTCTTGTATTTTGATATTCTTAAGGCAACGAAAAAATTGGCCAGATTTTCGACCCAATTGCGCTTGCGCTCGACCAAATTGCGCTTGCGGCTCCAAATGCAATCAAATATTTAAATTAAAGGTTTATTTTGCATTCGCGAGGCATTTTTTATTGCTTTATCATAACCAAATACCGCAGGGTCAGGTTTTAGGATGTAATATGGGGCAGGCTAAAGACAAGAGTACATTTGAAAGGGAGCTATATCTAAATATGTATGGATTTTCTTCTCTGTTCTGCAGTTAGGTGCAGGTTATAAATTAATGTTTTTTATAACGAACATTTAAATGAGGGGGAACAATTCTGTATTTGTTTTCTAGAGCCCTTTCTAGAATGCACGCTTCCTGGAAGTCCACTCAATGACCTACCAAGATTTAGGTCAAGTTATTAAATGATATATATCAGACCAACGATGGAGGAATGCAAAGATGGAGGAATGCAAAGCCCCTCAAGTTGCCGCTGGAGGGGTCATGAGTGCGACTGTTGCTGTGTGCATGTTTGTTCATGTATTGTTAATATTGTTACAACGGAAAACAATAGCATAACCGCATCACCTGGCTTCACATCTAGGGATGTCATATGCGACATAATTTTACGAATCACGGGATTTTACTTTCTAAAGACCCTACGCCAACCTGTTTAAAGGTATTGAAGCTTTGTGACAATGTTTGCAATTCGTAAAAGAAAAATCATTTTATTTCTATAAATCGATTTCATATTATCTTGTGAAATGATTTTATATGGAAAAAAGGCGAATGCCGAAAACTTCCAATGCATATCATTTAATACACTAAACTTTATAAAATATTTTTTTACAGCGTCAATTATAAGAACTTAAGGCTATTTATTGGTCACTCACCATGAACTGCGTCAAATTTCATCAAGGTGATAACTAGGGTGGTTGGGCCAAGAACTTTATTTAAGATATATGCGAATTTTGCTCTGAAAAGGATAACTGTGTCAAAATGTATTGAAATTGAAGAACAATTGTAGGATGTGTTTTAATATAAACTTTTAGATAGAGAGTAGAAGGACGTACAAACAGATATTATTCAAGTCGAATAATTAATATTTTTGGTTACGAATTTAAGTCATAATAAAAACCCAGTTCAATGAAATGGTTTAGGAATGGTATAACCAACTTTTATACCCTCCACAAAAGGTGGATTGTTTATAAAATTTGCCATTTGTTTATAATATCACATAATATTGATCTGTGACCCTAGTATATATATATTTTCGATCGTCGTAAAAAAAGACGATCTAGCCAAGTCCGTCCGTACGCTTGTCTGTTGAACGCACGATAGAGGTCAGACAAATCAACCTAGGATGCTGAAATTTTGCATGATGATGGCTAAGCTGTTTGGGAATGCAAATGGGCTAAATGAAAATAGAGCGAAAAAAATTTCCCTCTAAGAGACATAAGGATCCTTGGTAAAAAGTACACTTTTTACGCAAATAAAGACAATGATTTAAATTGATATTATTAGTTAATACGCACTCAATACCTCAAAAGCGGGCATAGTTGTTAATTTTTTCTGTCCTGGTGGTCCAAAAACCGTACCATTATGGACATATGGGTACTTAAATTAAAGCAAATTAGGCTGCGAATCCGAATATTGAGTTATTTTGAAGTTGATTTGTTTTCTTCACGTTATTTGCTGAAGGGCGGTGAAGGGTATACAAGGTTCGGCCTGGTCGAACTTTACAGCATTATTATTTGTTTGTTTGAGTTTGCAAAAATAAATATTCAGAAAAACACCAAGTTGAAGTCCGCTAAACGCCTTTATATTTTTCAGCAAATTAAAATATATTACGAGTATGTCTTCCGATAAAGATTATAAATTATTGCCTTTCAAGGACTTGAGGTATTTTGATAGCAATAGAAATAAAACATGGCTATTATCATGGTTTAAAAGTAAAACGATACCTTTTAAGTGGATTTTATGGCTGCGTTCGATGGACAATTCAATGGGATTTATTCTTAGTCGGAACTTAGAAAGTGGTACCTTTCGTCTAGCGATTTTTTTTACTCTACTATACCCAAGGTGGACTTGGCCATCCTGACTCTACTGGTCCCTAGTCGAACTTGGTCACCTTTAAGACGTATTAATTTCGGTCAGTTTGTGATACTATTTGATTCGCTATTAGTTGGTGTACCAAACTCTTCAACTTTCATGCATATCGAAGATAAACTTTCTCATAAACAAGGTCGGTATATTTTCCGTAAAATCACCCATACACATGAATACGAGTATGTTTTTAAGTTCTTTTTTATTATGGTTTTTTTGTTGCTGTTTTTTTTAATTAGCATTTGAAATACAAGGTCAAACGTGTGTCACATCGGCTCTGTTCGATATTGTCATCGCAAGAACGAAAGAATGTACTACAATTTGGCATTTTTCTTTGGCTCGTTGCGTTTGCTTCCTTCGGCACAGTGGGAATGAGAAGATGGACAGACTTTAATAAAAATACTTTTGCGTCTTTTCGGTTCAATAAAAAGGCATGCTCTCGTTTGTAGTCAGCACTTTTTATGGGTACGCACGCCGAGAGTTTTATTAGTTTCTTTTGCTAAGTGATAGTCAAACAAATACCAACACACACACACACACACAGATGGAGACACATGCTTACACTTGTGCGTTTATTTTCGCTGTAGTTTAGCACAAGAAGTGAAAACTTTCACTTCGCGACACACACACATTTACTTAGAGCTACATACATGTGCTGCCTGACGTCGATAGTTTTTGCGTCATTGAAATTTAATTAAATCGAGCGTAAGGGTTGTCGGTTTGTGTGTCTCTCTCTCTCTCTGTGTGTGCTGGCATGTGAGTAACCTGCAATACATGCACAGATAATACTCGTCCGGATGAGGAATGTTGTTTGCATGTTTTTTGTGATGGCAAAATGTGATTTTCCTTTTAGCCTTTACCTTCAGGTGGTACATGCCAATATATTGGGAAATTCCAGAACAAATTGAGTTTTTTAATTTATGTACTTATTTGACATTAAGAGAACAGCATATGGAATCGAGCAGGGAAGGTGGTCGATTCCAAGGAAGGTTCATTGGTAAATACCATTTGTTTTGCTTAACATTTCTACTGCACATTCTTCGTCTCAATGTTGAGATGCTAAGGGAGATGCTAAGGAAGGCGTGATAGCCTTTTTAACATTATCGTTTATGTTTTGATTTATGAGTAAGTCTGTCATCGCTGAATTGAGCGACATCAACGATGGCTTTAATTTCTATAATTATAAGACTTTCAATTGACTTTCGAGGGGCTTCCTTACGCCTGCATGCGTCACACACACATATTTACCTTATCCCTGAAACTCATAATTACTTCTCTACACTGCGGTTCACATTCTAAACAACACTTTAACTTGAAAAAATAAAGCTGACATTTTGTACATATCCTAATTCGGTAAACAAATACACCAAACTCTTTAGGCCTTCACAATGTCCAATTAAAGAAAATTATTCGAAGCGAGCTACAAATTATGCTATGCATTTTAGGTACACATTGATATTATTTTTCGGATCCCCTTAGCTATTGAAGGAAGATATATTTCAATATCGTTTTCGACGATAGGATCTCATATAAACATTGAAATTCCGTAATATTTTTTTTTATAAATTGTTTATAAAGTTTATTTTTACAGTTTAATTGTTTTAAGATGCACCCGTTGTCATTACCATTTGTTGGTTGCCTCGACCAGTTCTATACCAAAACTATTAGTTGCCACAATATTTCTTTAGAGACGAGCAAAATTGACACTTTTTTTTAAAGAATTACTTTACCTTTGGGGTTTCGCTCTACACTTTTATGCCGCATTCGCATATAAAGTTAAAATCAACCTTTATCGGATTGAAAAGTTTACAGCCGAAATTCGATGATGAAGAAAGTGTGTTATAACAAGTAAAAACGGCGAAACCTTGTACGCTTCACCCTCAATGCGTCCGTTTTTTGGGCCCATTTGGTCCATGTGTCCGTCCATTTTCCCAGCCAAAAATTTTCTATTTTAGGATTGGAACCAAAATTTGTTTTAATTAAGCATACATATTTCCATATTGATTAATTAATCGCACGTTTTGAACATGAACACCGGAAAGTCCAGCAACTGTGCCTTTTTTAAGGTATTAAGTGCATTCCAAATAACAATAACTATTTTAAAAGTATTACTCGTTAAGCAAATATTCCTTAAACGAAAACTACATTCCCTTGGTTGATTTTGGACCCATTTAAAATCCCAAACAGCAAACGACCATGAGCCATCATCAGGCGAAATTTCCCAGGTTGGGTCGTTTGACCGCTTTCTACAGATACACGGACTGAGAGATACTCTTATATAATATACCATGACAAGTCAATGCTCCAGGTCTATTGTGCCCACTCTTGACTGTGGCGGTCAGAATCTTGTCAGTCCGCTTCGTAAGACAAAAGGAACCGTGAGTGATGATTACAAACAACTATTACTGCTTTTTGCACAAACTTGCGTATGACATGGTCAGTGGTTGCTTCAATTTTTTTTTTCAATATTTAGGCTGCACATCATTGGTTAAGGAAATTAGAACATTTTCTTAACGTTGTTCTAGCGTAAAACGTCTAACATCTCAGTCCAAGAGATTAAAAAAGTGCCTGTCAAGTTTCCTTGCTTCAATATCTTCTTATATTTTGAGAGTTTTGTTTGTCCGTATCCACTTAAGCTCTTGTTCACTTGTCTGGTTAAGTTAAGAGCTTTCCAAAGTATTTTCTAAGGTTTTCTACAGACCACTACCGAGGTCACTTATAAGTCTTTTCAAACTTTAATCAAATTGAAATTTCCAATGATTTTTTCGGCTTGAAATCAGCTCACGACAGTTTTGAAATCATTCCAGGAAATGGTAGTAAAAAATACACTTAAAAGAGTGATATGAGCACTTAACTTTTCACAACATCCCCTTAACAACCCGTTAAGGAACAAAAAGAGAACTTCTCTCCATGAAATACTAATGAAGTTTAAATTATGCCTATATTCTAATTTGATTGGGGCCACTGGTCTATTATTAATTATGAATAAAATAAAATTCTGCTAAATGGAAAATTGAACTGATCTAAATAGATTGCATACATTTAACACGGATGCTGATTGAATTATTGTGAATTGCAATCTCATTTGCATCAATTGCTTATTAACGCCCGATGCTCGATGTGCAATTGGCCGACATAAATTACCACAGGGGATTGCTGGTCTACCACTTGTATTGAATGTCAGAAATGCATTGACGAGCACGAATGCATGAGCAAAATTTTAAATAATGCATTTGTGTGCGTGCATCCACACCAAAATCCACATTCAAATTGGCCAAACTAATTGATTTAATAAAAGAGATAAATAAACAACTCACATCAAATCAGAAGTAACGGTTTCGAATCATAACATAAACCAAATCTTGATAGCAACACTATGCATCAAAATTACGGACATGCTCTGGAGGGTGGATAATTCCTTGGGTGATACATTCACAAAACGAAAGGTTCCTACGAGGGCGAACGCAAAACTAACTGGCCTGGCACATTTTTTGTTTTACTAGCAACTTTTTTTTTGTTTTTTAAAAACAATCTTTTATAAGCCATCTGTCAAAATTTCCGAAATATTTAATGATTATTTTCTTTGTACAGGTGATTGAAGTAAACAAGTTTTATACTTTTTGAAAAATGGAAATTAAACACTTTTATATGAAATGTTATACGCCACAATTAATCAAAGATGAATTGGATTCTGTTCATGGTGATAATGCACCACAATTCTCTACCGTGAAATCCTGGGTTCAACAATTTAAAATGGGTCGTTCAAGTACGGAAGATGAACAACGCTCTGGAAGACCGAAAACTGCTACTACTATTGAAAACATTAGAAAATTTTTTTATGAAGTGACTAAAGAATAAAGCTCAAAGAACTTGCTGATATTGTTAAAATACACGAAAAACAAGTTTGGAGTATTTTACATGATGAACTCCACATGAAAAAGCTATCCGCAAGATGGGTGCCGCGTTTGTCGACTTTGCCCCAAAAAATCGTCCGTTGGACCAATTCCGAGGAGCTTTTAGCGATTTATCAGCGTAATCCAATAGAGTTCTTACGCCGATTCATAACTGTTGATGAAACATGGATCCATCACTACATCCCAGAATGCAACGAACAGTCAAAACAATGGATAGAAGCTGGAAAAAGTGGTCCCAAGAAGGCGAAAACTGTTAAGTCAGCAGGAAAAGTAATGACCACAGTATTTTGGGATGCAAGGGGTATAAAATTTATTGATTATCTTGAGAAAGGAAAAACTACAAATAGTGAATATTATTGTGCATTATTAGATCGGTTGAAATTGCTCCGCATCCACCATATAGTCCAGATTTAGCTCGTTATGATTATTTCTTGTTTCCAAATTTAAAAAAATGTCTCTATGGCAAAAAATTTTCGTCCAATAGCGAGGTTATTGCTGAAACTGAGGCATATTTTGAAGGTCTTGAAAAATCATATTTTCGGATGGAATTAAAAAACTTAAAAAACGTTTGATGAAGTGTATTGAGTTGGAAGGAGATTATGTTGAAAAATAAATAATAATAATTCCAAAAAACGGTTCTTTTTATGTTAGGCCAGTTACTTTTGCGGTCGCCCTCGTATTAGCTCAAAATACTTTTAAACTGGAGTTTTGCATATTTACATGCTCCACAAATATGTCACCTAGATTAAATTAGTAGCGGTCAACGAAGTCGTAAAACCGATACCTGAAATTTAAGCTTTAATGTTCTACTAAAGTCGAACTCGTATTATTTTAGTACAGGTTGCCTTAAATTAAATCATGATATCTTTATAAAAAAGAGTAGTTGTCGTCATTTGTTTACAGTTTATTTACGGAAAAGGACAAAACGGACACGTTCGGCCATTCTTAAATAAAACTTCAACATTTTTGTAGAACTTATACTAAAAACTCCCTTTTGTCAAAAAAATGACAAATAGGACGCGTCAATCTTAGAAATGGAAGTTAGAATATTCTACGTAAATAATAATAATATTTTATTCCCTCCACAAGAGGATGAAGTGTATTTTAAATTTGTCATTCAGTTTGCAATACCACAAAATATTGTTCGGAGACCTTACAAAGTGACGTCCATGCAAATGGGGCCAAAAATCCGGCTTTAGTTATATTTCGGGACCTGTCAATACTAGTGTTCTTAAATGCAGACTGGAATTTCTATTGGAAACTTTGACATTTTTTAGCATAACTTCACTCAGAGCGTTTTGTCATTTGAGGGCGAATTGTTTTGTTTACAGTGTGTTGAAAAATTCATCTCAGTCAACAAATGGTATTATCCCGTGAACATTTTCGTTCCATGATTTTTTACGATTTTCGGAGTGGGTTAACGAGACAAGAGAGTTTATGTTTCATTCAACTTGTTTCGACTTTTGTCCATCAAAAGTATGACAAGCATCAATAAGATATTGCATGTTCATTTGGCCGTGAAAAAAATTTGTTCTCGTTAGATCCCACATAATTTGACGAAAGCTCAAAAATAGGTTCGTATGGATTGGTGCAAAGAGATGTTGAAAAAGTATAACTGCGGTAGATCAAAGGCAGTGTATAACATTGTTACAGGTGACGAATCATTGATCTATGCATATGAACCCGAAACAAAACAGCAATCGACCGTATGGGTCTTTCAAGACTAGCCAAATCCAACAAAAGTTGTTCGTGGAAGAAGTATATCAAATCAAATGATTGCGTTTTTTTCGGTATAACCATTCATGTTGCCACAGTGCCTTTAGTGGAACGTAGGACGGTCAATTCTGAGTGGTATACAGCCATCTGTTTGCCAACAGTGTTCAAAGAAATGAGGAAAGATAATAAGAGAAGACGGATCATTTTGCATCACGACAATGCGAGCTCTCACACATCAGCTACAACGATGAGCTATTTGACCACTCAATGAGCTATTTGGCACCCAATGACTTCTTCTTATTTGCTATCATCAAGAAAAAAATGCGTGGTCAACGTTTTTCATCGCCCGAAGCATCTGTTGAAGCGTTCAAAAATCATGTTTTGGAGGAGTCTCAATCGGAGTGGAAAAAGTGCTTCGAAAATTGGTTAGTGTGCATACAAAAGAGTTTTGATCATAAAGGAGAATATTTTGAAAAACAATAAAACCATTTCCGATGATAAATTATTGTGTTTAAATGCCGGACCCGAAATATAAATAGCAACCCTCGTATAACTATGAAATTTCCTCACGAAGGCAAGAATTATTAATTTTTGCATTACATTTGTAGTGATTCGTCACAGTGGCCCTATGGCCAAAAATTGTTCATATATGGACATATGGATGGCAAAAAACAATGAAATTTTTTCACAGATATAAAATTCGATGCGAATTAAACTTCTGGCAAAATGTAGACCCATGGGTCTAAGTTGCCCAAAATCCGGTTCTCGATGCACGTGTCTTTACCCAAATTAAAACAGCAATAAAACCTCATCGGTATCTAGACTCGTACTCGTTTTAGTTTTCAATCTTGAATGCTTCTGCAAAGTCGACAGGAATCGTACTCCTCCATGCCATCGTCGTTTTTACAGCTGCTTTTAACACATCACGAGTCAGGAGAATTTTTTCGATAAGTGATTAGCCTCTCTTTCATATCAATAGCATTGGAATAGCCATTCGTTTGGGGATTTTATTACGGTCTCACCGAGGCGTATGTCTTACGTGCACGTGCTGTTTTTTTTAGATTCACCTGAGACAATTGTGGAATTTAAACGATCTCCATAAGAAACGCCCAATGCACGTTACGCTGCAATAAAAAGAACACCATTCGAGGACGAACCTGTCATTAATTTCTGTTGGGCGTTTTTGTTCATTTTTTGGCCATGTCATGTTTTCCTTTTAAGTGTCGGTATGGTTGGTTGGTGGCATATCTTGGAAAGGCGTTTATGGTCCAGTAATTTCAACAATCAAAACAGCCTTGGTATTGTCAACTTGGAAACAATATAAAAAGAATGCTACATCAAAATACATAAATATATACATATTGTATATGCTTATGTACATTAAGGTGGGTTGTAAACAAATCAGTTTCTTTAAAAAAAATAGCGATGTGAAAGTTCAAGAGGTCTAAATGTGCAATTCTGGAATTCATGGCCACCATCATTGATGAGCTGTTCATAAAATGTTTTTTGTCTTTGGAAACTATTATTATTATAAAAAAATATTATTATTAAAAATAATAACGGAAAGAGCTTTTTATTCGACACCCAGAAGCAAATTAATGTTTCAGTCACGATAGTACTTTATATACTATCAATCATGTCCCATGCTCGAGGTAAGACCTGTAAGTCTATAACAAACAATAGTTTTTAGGTTTGTGTGTAAAATTATATAATTTTTGTATTGAAAACGTTTGCCTAATATTCATATATTCCTCTTAATTAATATTTTCCTTTTAATATAAAGTAAATAAAGGGATAAATGATGAGCTCGGAACACAATATAATTAAGAGTCCTGTTTTGGTCTGGCTCTAAAAGTCTAATGCTGTTTTATACCACGGCTGGTAAAGCAAACAAAAATACCGAGATGTTTTGGTTTGGTTATATGACAAAATTGGGTTCATACGCATTTTGTGCTCGTTTTTCAGCAATTACTTATATTTTTGTGTAAAGGTGTGTAAAGTTTAAGTTATACTTAATGAACTTCTATGATATTCGCTTTCGCATTTTTTTGTCACTTTAATCGTTCTCGGAATATCTAATGGTCTCAATTTTCTATACTAATGACGTCTCAACTGCGACTTCTTCCGACCCACCTTAATGAACATCTGTACACACAAGCATTCATCTGTAAAGTAAGAAAATAAACCCCAAAACAGAAAAACAAAAGTGAAAGGCAGCGAATTGTTTTTATTTTTATTTTATTATTTTGCCTTTGCGTGCCTTTTCGCAATGGATTTTATTCTACCCGAAATGTTTACATATACTCGTATATACTTATACGAGTATATATAAAACAGTAATGAAGATTCCGACAACCCGGGATTGAAACCTTGTATACCCAATGAGACCTAATTTTGCATTAACTTTTTAATGAAGTTTTAATAAAAATGATATCTTTAAGACTTCACTATAAGTATATTAGGTATTTGGGTGAAAAAATATACGTTTGGTTTTACTTGCCGTTTCGGAAAAGTTGCGGTATTGGCATCCCAAAATTTCCAGCGTTGAGTGACGCTAGCAATGTTTTGTAGCTCCCATTACACTGACCAAGATCTTTCCTTTATCATTTCGTTACAGCTTTCGTGGTTTTGTGGCTGTTGCGAAAAAAATCAATGTCAACTGAATTAAGGGCCAAAGCTCATTATAATGAATAACACCACATTAATTCCCAAAAGGATTGTATGAAATTCGTTGTTGTAAAACTTTCAACCGTATTAGGAGGTGATAGCTTGTTTTAAAAGCATGACGCTTCAAAAAAAAGCATCTTCCACCATACGTATATTTGCACTAAATCCACATTAATATTGGGTGATTCAGCTAGATGTGTTTTTGCAGAACAAAACAATATAAAAATTCAAATCAAGAGAGGAATCTCTATTGGTAATTTGAAAGGACATTTTATGGCATTTATTTTTTGAATATAATCACCTTCAAATGTTCTCTGCAACTACGCCTTCGTTCGAGCATTTCGATTGGTATGGCTTTAATGACACTCGTAATGTTGGCTTCCAAAACCTAAATCGTAACTGGTTTGTCAGCGTAGGCTTTAGACTTTACGTAACCTCAAAGAAAAATGTCTAAAGGTGTGACATTACTCGATCTAGGCGGCCAACTCACCTATCCAAAACGTGAAATTAGCTATTTTTCGAAATGACCTCTCAATAGATCCAATGCTTAAGCAGGTGTAATGCAAGTGGCACCGTCCTGTTGAAACCAAGTGTCGTCAAGATTACGGGCTTCAATTTCAGGTAGCATAAAGATCGATTTCATGGCGCGATAGCGAGCACCATTCACGGTTACGTTCCGGCCATCATCATTTTTGAAAAAATATGCACCGATGATTCCACCAGCTTATAAACAGCACCGAACCGTGGTTTTCTCTGGGTATAATGGTACCTATTGAGCCTCTTCTTGGTGCTCTCAAGCCTAAATGCGGTAATTTTGTTTATTGACTGTGACGTTGAGCCAAAAATGGGCCTCATCACTGTACAAAATTGTGGTCGAAAACAGCGGATCTTCCAGTTTCTCACCGAACGCTCATTTCCATAATACAGTTGCCAACATTTGAAGGTGATTATTTTCAAAAAATAAATGCAATAAAATGTCCTTTCAAATTACCAATAATGATTCCACACTTGTTTTGAATTTTTATATATTTTTTGTTCTAAAAAAATACCTCTTGATGGATCACCCTCAAAACAAGTGTATAATCTTTATTGGTAATTTGAAAGGACTTTTATATATATATATATATATATATATATATATATATATATATATATATATATATATATATATATATATATATATATATATATATATATATATATATATATATATATATATATATATATATATATATATATATATATATATATATATATATATATATATATATATATATATATATATATATATATATATATATATATATATATATATATATATATATCCTTTCAAATTACCAATAAAGATTCCACACTTGTTTTGAACTACTGAAATTACCTGGGCACAATTTCTGGAGAACATATATCCCCAAAATGAAATTGTTCCCTTTGTTGAGAAAGGGTGATTAGGTCACATCAAACTCAGAGAATGGTTGTTACATGTTCTACGAAAATAATCTTCATACGATTTCACTTAAGCCATCTCATCACGCTAATATGAAAAAATATATTCTATTTCTTAACTTATTTCACTACTTTGCACTGCAAAAAGAAAATTTGTGCGGCTCAATAAAAATATCTGAGACCAACCAGAACGTTGTTCTTTGTGGCTTTTCTATACCAACCTAAGTTTCCATTTTTCAAAGGAATCATCCACCCCCAAAAAAGTGTTGCACAGTGTAATTAATTTACTTAGTAGGGACATAAATACTGTTATAACATTGAACACACCCATTTCAATAGTAGAACTGAACATACCCCGTTAATGTCATATGAGTTTTGAAAGCTAACCTCCATAGCGTTAGTCTGTAACGGGATTTTAAAATTGTATCAACTTTCATCATGGAGTTGTCAGATAATGAGAACCGTATCGCTGTAATAGCGCTTTTCAAGTGTGAAATGAAAAAAGCGATATTTTCAAACGCTCCGGCCACTAGGGATTAGCCGCATGTTCGTCTACCGATGCATAAACCTGTTTAAGGAGACTGCAGATGTAAGAGACCGCCACCGGTCGGGCCCAAATGCTCTGTTCGAACACCGCATGTCATCAAAGCCGTTAATCAAAAAATCACAAAATCCGCTCCGAAAACAGTAAATCATGGCCCGGGAGATGAATATCACGCAAAAGTCCATGAGTCGAATCATTAAAAAGTACTTGGGACTTTCAAACGACATACCGGACATTTATTGACTGCAGCTTTAAAAAAATAGGATTGAAAAATACAAACGTCTTTTGGTGAAGCACGCTGATAACTTGCACAGAAAAATTTTGTTCACTGACAAAAACAATTTTTACCGTTCAGGAAAAATTTAACAAGCAAAATGATAGAGTGTATTCGCTGTCATCTAAGGAAGCATCTGAACTGATCCCAAGGGTGGAAAAGGGTCATCACCCAGCTTCAGTCATGGTTTGGTGGGGTGTCTTTTACGATGGGGTCACTGACCTGCATTTCTGCGAACAAGGAGTCAAAACATCGGCGAAAGTTTACCAAGAAACCGTTTTGGAAGCTGCTGTGAAGCCTCTTAACAATTCCCTGTTCCAAAACCAGCCATGGCAGAATCCAGCAGGATTCTGCGCCGGCCCATAAATCTAAAACGTCCCAGGCCTGGCTTCGAAACAATTTGCCAGCTTTCATTTCCTCTTAAGAGTGGCCCTGAGGCAGTCCAGATTTGAACCCAATGGATTACAAATTGTGGACGGTTTTAGAGGACAAGGTTTGTCACAAAAGATACCCTCAACATCTCTTAAGACTGCTTTGGTTCGAGCTGTGACCAATTTTTCAATGGACGAATTGTACTGGCCAATCGACTTAAGGCGTGTGTAAAGGCAAAAGGCGGACATTGCGAAAAAGTAGATTATTTTTGGATACAATATACATCAATAAATATATTAAAAAATATTTGGTCCATAAACATTCAGTCCTTTTTATTTTACAGCATAAAACGTGTGTAACAGTATTTATGTCCCTACTAAGTAATTTTTTATCTGGTTTACGATCGAGCTGCAGTTTTCACACTGCAGCTAGATAAGCATAGGCCCGCAAAATAAAAATGGTTTTAACGTGTTTGATTTCTATTACAGTCTGAGGTTTAAATAAATACATTAACTTGCTATATTTACTATATATTACTATATTTACTAAAGTGTATAAGTTTCTTAAATAATTAAATATTACACTCTCAGTGAGGCGAAAATATTTAAAACCACTAAAAACCTAAATGTCAATTTGCCATCCCCCTTGTAGTTGCACAGTGTACATCAAAAGCCAAAATCGTTACAATGAAATGAAAACCGGAATTCTAGTGGCTACATCGAATTTTAAGGGCGCCACTATTCCAGCAGTTATGGAATGTCTCATGTGTAAACACACGTGTGTATGCTTATTTATCATCGAATGCGAATATTATCGGATGTTATTCACGTATAAGCACTTGACCGAGGGGAAATGATGTTGCCACTCACTCACCAAAGGTGGTTGTGCGAATATGGATGAATGGGCATATGTACGGCGACACTTGTTTTTGTTTCCAAGTTGGCTTTATGTATTTTTCTGTATGTGTACGTATTGTGTATGTGTGCGTATTTATGTAGGGATTTTTTGATTTTTTTCAATGCTACACTTTTATTTTATTGCCATTTTTTTCTTGCGGCAAACTATCCCACGCACTATTCCACCTGATTGGTATTTCAACGACAAAATGCCACTGCCCGACGGCATAAAGAAGTGCTTGAACGTTTTCAACGTAAATTTGCTTCAGTCGTAGACACACCACCTCCGACTGCCTTTTTCATGTTGATGGGAATTTATTTAGTTCTTGATGTTGTATTCTTATTTGCAAGAAAGAAAATATTATTTGTTAACATATTGTGATGAGTGCGATGAGTCCATATGTTCCGAACAATTTGTACAACAAATTAGTGTGGACACATTGGGCAGAAAGATTCGAATCAATTTTGTTGATAATTGTTTTCCGAAATCGCCCTTTTTGTTAAACAAATTGATAATTGTTTTCCGCTTTTCCCCTTAACATCCCATTAAGGAATAAACGCGTAACTTTTTTCTAATCAACGAAGAAAAAGAGTAAAGTTGGGGTTACAATATTTGACAAAATTTCATACCATTGTTGGATATATGGATGTGGAGCCATAATACTATGATTGTGGGGATTAATATTGTTGTTTCACAACAAAATTATACTCTTCGAATATTATGACCTAACTTTACTTTTTTTGACGTTAAAGTTCTTACACTCACTGAAAAGGATTTTTTTTGTGAAGGAAGTAACTGACTTTTCAGAGATTAATCTCATAGCCGTAAAGTATTACATGTTGTAAATCGAACATGCACCAGGATTAAGTGTGTAATATTTCCTAGCAAAGCTCGGCCGACAAATAAAACCCCCTTTTTCGTGGCGACAGTGCATTGTACGTACCTTAAGTCACTGGTAATATTTGGCTTGTCATGGAGGCTAACGATATTTAAGATGGTCCTCAACCTTTAATTAAATTGGCAAACACGGCCTGTAGTGGTTATCGATATGCAGTAACGTTAAATTGTAAAATTGTTGTTTTGCTTTTTGTCGATATTTTGTGTTTTAAGGCTCACAATAGATTGATTCCATCGGTCTAGATGATGGTACTCAGCGTTTGTTCTGTAAAAATTTTAGCATTCTTTAATTATTTTCGAAATAGATCCACTAACTTCTAAAAACTTCAGATACTATCTTTGAATTGCCAACAGAACTATATAAAGAGTATTCTTATATGTTCTTGTACTCAAAAAGCCACAATTTAAATTCAATCAAGTTCAGTTTGAGCAAAGAGTAAATTTTAGTTAGATTTAATCAAAGCCTTTTAAAGTTGAGCCATAATGGCGCATGTTATCAGACAGTCTCCGCAAAGTATGTCTCTTTCGCTCTAGAAGCCACATCCTATCTTGCATGTAATCATGTACTCGTAGTACAGCGCAGTCCGAATGCAGTTTTTTTAATCGTTTTAAGAAAAAGTCGAATTCTTTTTGTAAACTTTTTCCAACATCTTATGCGGCTTCAGTGACAAACGAGTAAAGAGGGAAGTGAACATTTCTAAGTTTGTCCAGTTTTGGATTCGTCACGAAAAATCATTGTGTTTTCAGTAAACCTTAAACGTTAAGATTTTCGTGAAAAACCAGCGAACCACAAAACTGTAGGTCATTTCTTACTGTACCACAGCTCTCTCAGATCAGTGAGCTGTGTGGCATATACTTTTTTTACTCACTGACAGGGACTTCTTTTAACGCTGGCTCCGACGAAGATAAAGTTTTAATATGGCTTAGAGATAAATCACTCAATCGTAAATTCTGCGGCATTTACGAGCTGGAAACCCGCGGCGGAAAATTTGTTAGATGTTTGTATCCGGAGTTAAACCTAAGTTACTGGCATAATACCCTTGCACACTTCCATCGCACTGAGTCTTAGTGCTTCGTTTTTGAAGAAGTAGGGCTTAAAGACTCCGCCAGCCCATAAACCCCACCAAACAGTCACTTTATGTGGATGCGTCCGCTCTTTAACAATCACTCGTGGATTCTTAAATGCCCAAATGCGGCAATCCTGCTTTTTGACGTTTTCACTGTGGGCGCATTTGGGCAATTAAGCTGACCAAAAAATCACGAAGTGCACTTTGATTTGAAAGCCCATTCTTTGCTTAATTGTGTAGGTACACAATTGATTTTGTCAACCACTGAAACAAAGAAATGTCAAATTGAGTAAATCAAAACACTTGACGATAAGGTGCAACTCACAATTTACATCGTGCATTATGGTTTGACCACCCTTTTGAAAGAAATTCGCGTGAAATGATTAATTTGAATTTAACTGTTATTTTGGCTGACAACCAAGAAGGTATTCTGAAATTAGAAAAACTAAAAGTTCGGAAAAAAAGATTTCTTGTTCGGATCGGCTACTTTTTCAACTGCTCTCGCAGATAAATCTCAGTTTGCAGTTGCTTTACTGATATACTTGCCGGCACTCGCATTGCGTCCTGATACATGTATGTCTTCTTGAGGTGACATTTACCAAGCCACCAACCGTAGTGGTGGTCCACACCTCGACACCGCAAGATTTTAATGCCGCAAATACAATCTCAGCCACAGCATATCTGAGACATTTGTTGCGAAATTAATTTCTGTGTAAACACAGTTTGAAGTTTCCTTAAAATCTACTGTGTCACTTTCTTCCACGTAGGATGGCTCCAACTGCTTGCTGTGGTAATAAGTGAAGACAAATGCCACGGATGCCTCCAGTTGTGAACTTAGCAATCACCGCCGGCAATCTCTGGTGGAATTATCAGCTTAATGGGTCCACTGCTGTGGAACAATGCAGGAAAGAGGATGGCCGTAAAATGAAAGCACGACAGTAAAAACGTAAAGGCGCCATTCTGTGATAACAGCGGAAAACGGCTGCTTTATTTAAATGAAAAATCTTGAACGTGAGAATTTAAACACTGCCAAAGTTGCAGCCCGGGATTATTCAGTTCACAACAAGTTCTGCATTGGAGGACGGGGGTGTATTTCGCGCGTCTTATGCCGTGTTGAACGCTTTAATTGTTTTTATGTTGTTGTCATTCGGTGCGCACATACAGGATAAAGGATAATGCGGCCCCGTGAACAAACGACTGCCGTTGCGGGGGAAGTCGAATCAAGGACAAGGATTAACGCCTGTGATTAGTCAAAACGGAATCGTCATTAAGCAGTGAGTTAATTCTTAATCGCAAATTACGATTATTAACAATGACGATTAATGGAAGTCAGTCCTTTTTTATGCTGTGCGTTTGGCTGCTATTCATAAATAATGGGAGAAAATGTAATTTAGAAATCATCAACGAATCTGGAAAACGATTGGCATCCATCTCTCAGATTCATTTATTACTTGTGATTTGGATGCTGTAAATAAAAATAAAACAACGATAAAAAATAATCAATCAAAAGTTGTTCTGCACGGCTGTGTGATTTACTTAAACAGACACCAGACCGACACCCTACGCTAGATCATTTAGCAGGCATATCCAAGATTGTTTGAGAAGCATTGTTTAGTTATATTATAATGTTAAAATTACGGAGATCACAGATATATGTTCTCAAAAATGCCTATAAGTACTTGGTGGGCAATTTAACGTTTTTTATTGAATCGGCTGAACAAACAGTACTGATAATTTGTTCAAATTTCTGGTTTTATTGGAAAGGGTGAACTTTTTCATTTAATAATGGAACACAATATCATTCAAAGACTACCACAACTGGCTCGGCAGTACCTCGTAGAACAACCCAATTTTTCAGTATATTTTCGATTGTTTGGTTCGAATCTCTTCAATGGCAAATTCGATTTCATGTTTCAACGCTTTATTTGTCTCTGAATGCTTTGCGTAACATTTATCCTTATGGGTCCCCACAGAAAATAATCTAAAGGGCTCAAACTACAGCTCAGAGGCGGCACATTGACCTCACAATTTCGGCTGATTATTTGATTTTTAAAAACAGTGCGTAATTTATCGATAATCGAGTTGGCTGTGTTACATGTGGCCTCGTGTTGTTGAAATCATGTTATCATCATTAAAAATTCGTTAAGCAATGCGCGGCAATGTCCACCGTTGAGGGTACCGGCGGCTCCTTGCTCATTTTTAAAAAAACATTCCCAATGATGCCGCCAGCCCAAAATCCACACCAAACAGTGACTCGCTGTGGATGCATTGGCTTCGCAATAGTCACGTGCGGATTCTCTCAACCCAACATGCGGCAATTTTGCTTATTGACATAACCACAGAGATGAAAATGAGCTTCATCTGAAAACACTATTTTTCGGTAAAAATAACTCATCTCTTCGCCCATTGGACGAAGCGATAATGCATCGGATGGTGTATTTTTTTATTAAATGACAACGTTGAAACTTTCCAATTAAAGCAGAAATTTGTTTTAAACCAGATTTGGATTTGTGAGAAAATTTTATTTTTAGATTCCAGGGCACATAGACCACACCCATTGGTGAAGGCCTCCCATTCAGCCAAGTCGAAAAATTAATTTCATATAAAGATTATTCAGGAGATTTAACTGTTTGTCCATGCCCATGTTCGAAAGAACCAATTTTTCGGCATTCTAGGGACCTTAGACCCATGGGACAAGAACTTGAAATTAGCCGAATGAAATAATGAAAAAAGCGAATATGTATCATCAAAAATGGTATTATTGTTTATCAAAGTATTCTCCAGCATGATTTAAACACTTTTGCATGTGCTCAAACCAATTGTCGAAGCACTTTTTCCACTCCGATTGAGACACCTCCAAAACATGTTTTTGGACTCTTCAACACATCTTCTGGCGACAAAAATCGTTGACCACGCATTTTTTACTTGATGTGCGGGAATAAAAATAAGTCATTGGGTGACAAGTCAGGGCTGTACGGCGGACGACCCATCAATTCGACGTTTGGGCCTGTCAAAAAGCGCTGGTTTGAGTCGATGTGTGAGAGCTCGCATTGTCATGGTGCACAATGATTCGTCTTCTCTTGTTCGTTTTTCGAATTTCTCCGAAGACTTCAGGCAAACAAAGTGTGGTGTACCACTCAGAATTAACCCTCCTACGCCACATGACCAGTTTTGCCGAAGAAACAGACACCATTTGCTTCGAAGTGCTTCTTTCGGGAACAACTTTCGTTGGATTTGGCTCGTCTTCGAAGACCCACACGGTTGATTGCTGTTTTGTTTCGGGCTCATACGAATAGATTCGCGATTCGTCACCTGTGACTCTCTTATAAACGTCTTTTGATTCACCGCGATCGTATTTTTTCAAAATTTCTTTGCACCAATCGACACGAGCTTTTTTTGAGCGCTTATCAAATTGTGCGGGATCCATCGAGAACAAACCTTTTTTACGGCCAGGTGTTCATGCAATATCGAATATATGCGATCTGTAAGATGATCTTGCATTATCAGTTCACGCACGGCATCAATGTTTTCTGGCACAACGGCCGTTTTTGGACGACCTTCGTCTTTGAGCCAGCGTTGGTCACGATTGAATTCAGTAAACCAGTTTTTCACAGTGCTATAGGATGGTGCTTCATCAGCATATAAAGATTTAAGTTCGTCGATGCACTCTTGTCGAGATAGTCCACGTCGAAAGTTGTGAAAAATGATCACACGAAAATGTGCACGAGTTAATTCCATTTTTTTGCCAAATTGATTTTTTCAAGTCACTGTAAACAACACAAATGATGGTCGTACGTCAAAACGTTCTGAGTACATTTATGCTAAAAAACATCAATTTTTCCAATGGAAATGTTAGATGGCTCCAGGCAACTCTTAGTGTTGGCTAGGCCAGAAATATATATAGCAACCCGTAGCTTATAGCTCATACAGCTTATAGATCTTTCGTCGCCTACACTCTCCGTTAGCGAAACTTGGTCCCTCAAATGCTTCTCTCAAACACAATCCGTATCGCTTCAACGACTTTGGAAGGTATCCATGCAGTAGTGCCATAAAGAATCGCAAACACTTGTAACTTTACTTGGGGCTTCAGTGCGCAGGCAAGTACTGAAAATCCCCAGAAATGTCGATTTCGCGCTATTTACTACATTTAGGCATCGGCCAGAGTCAAATCGACACTTATTTTGCAGTTGGGTTTGGTCCTATATTCGTAGAAAATTATAATACGATCAAAAAGTTTTATTTTCGAACGAGGGAAATTTTTGGCTCAGCGGCTATATCAACAAATAAAATTATCATTTTGCAGCGCATACAATTCACATAAAGGAGACAGCGTTTCCTTTAATGACACTTTAAAAAGAGTGAAGTTAACTTACTTTGTTTGGCCAAAGCTGAAAATTCCAAGTTGTGAAGACAACATTTTCCAAAAGTGTTTCAGTTGAACGCCGCGTTTATGCAACTTGACGCTCTTTGATTGTTTGCTTTTAGGTAACGACAAGTCATTCTTCTACGCTAACAAACCAACCAACCACAGCGAGCTCAAGGCCACTCGTGGAAATGCTATTGCTAAGATAGAGCTTTACATATTGTAGCCTGTGAAGCCGAGGTGGTATGTTCCTTAGATCCTTATACATTTCATTTAGAATCAAGCGGGAAGTTTTTTTTAATTCAGTGAGCTGTGTGCTATTTTATTCCTAAACTCACTGGCCGAAAAATGATCGGCTTACAACAGCTTAATCATTTTATAGAAAGGCTTATTGCATGGCTTGCAGATTAGTCTCTTACTCGTAAAGTGGCTGGCATTTTCCACCGCCGTTTAATAATGACAGTTATCCTGCCTGGCTTTGAATCTGGGTAACTTTCGTGAAAGTCATCCACTACGTGTACACACACTCTATATATCCTTCCGTTATTGAAGGTATCTTCGTGGAAGTTTACACATACCGACTCCACAGCCCGAAATCCACACGAGTGTTTAAAGTCATACGTTAGTAAGTACAATCCAGGTGCTGGGCAAAGAAATCATTATTGTTCCTTTCATTTTCTCTACCCTTGTATCATGAGTAATAATTGGAGTATTTGACCTTGACAATTATATTGACCGGCAATCCACAGGGAAATACACTTCCGAAGGGCAGTGATACCAGCTTGTACACTTAGAGGACATCTGCCAATTGGAAAGAGGCACCTGGTCCTAGGAGTGCTTGTACGTACCAAGTGTGTTTGTGATCTTTAAAACGTTTGCCACGTTGGTCCGTTCATTTTGTTTCATGCACTTTTCATTGCAATTAAGTTTTGCGAATTGAGGGACAATTAGAAATCTAGCCGCTGCTTTAATAGGTGCCAAAACACCATTGCCAAGGAGTATCTTCGCAGAATCTGTAAGACGAATTAAGATGCAGCTTACAAAGATCGCGCTGCCCTTTATATGACCTATACCCCAAGATTTATTCGAATAGGCCAACATTGGGCTTATGTTGCATAGGATCGAGGGGTCCCCAGTTTTAAATGTTGACACGTTCTCTGTGAAACAAGAAACCGGTCCAAGTCGACGATATTTAAAAAAAAATAATTCAAACATTTCGTAGGCTTAAGTAGGATGATTTTATTTGAGTATGTCTCCATTCATGATTTTGTTGGCATACAATTTTCCAAATCATTTATTAATCTTAATTTATTTTGCATCAGCGTTATCCTTGACGCCCCCATAAAATATGCGTTCCTCGTAATCATGTGCAGATGTGTGCTACGTGAAATGGGCCATAATATCTATCTGAAGATGTTTGCGAAAAGCTATTGCCTAAATGTAACGGATTCTGCGAATGAACGGAAAGAAGGAACAGCCATTAGCCGATGATTTAGAAAATATTAACAGGTGGCGTACGATTTCATCCGTATCAGTAGTCACGGGTGAATGGATTTATTGAAATTGGCTAGGAATATTTATAATCTCAATGAAACGAGATTTCACTCTTAGATTGTTGTGGAGGACGAGCTTGGACCATCTGTTACCTGTTTGTGATGAACATCCTTTCCGGTGGTGTACACAAAATCGTAACTTACATATGCTTTTGAATTGGCTGAGCGGATGTGTGTGCATGTAAGACAGTAGAGATCCCAAGGCAATTTGAACAAAGTATCATGAAGACACCCTAGAGCTGTTTAGTTGCCCTGACCAACCTTTTTATTTTTACTGTTGCAGCCGTTGCAAGTCCTTTGGCCGGCCACTGTCACCTCCCAATGTGACTCACAATTGCGTTTACGTAAATGTTGACGTGATTCGTGTTGAAATGCTCAAACGAGTCAAACGGAAGTGAACAATTACACCGCGTTAGTGTGTATCGCCCCATTATGCAAATGTTGGAAATTGCTCCTGCACCAGTTAGCAGCGCTTTTCTATTTAATTGACCGATTTAAATGCAAACCGTCATGGGTATGGACGGATAACGAAAGAGAGCGCCAAGTTGTATTGCTCCCCATGTTCCTATCTTTATATATGTACATATGTACATGTATCTAAAACATATACATACGCCCGCAGGTCTCTTTGGCATAGTCTTTTCATGTACTGCCCTACGAGTTGTTAATCCCAGAAGATGTTGCTGCCCTCTAGCTTGGACAATTTTCTTGTTATCACATTGCCCAGATTAGAGTTAATTGTAATCGAATTTCATGTACGTGTGTGTGTGTTGAATGAATAAATCAAAAACTGTTATTGAAAGGATATCGCGTTAATCCCAATGGTCTAACGCAGTTAATTTATGTAGTCTCTTATGAGCACCCGCGCTGCCATAATAGAATGGGGCATGTAAAGGGTGTAATGATAGGATTGATAATTTGTGCAATTGTTATATTTCTTAAATTTGCTTATGCCAGCTCGATTATAATACGGCTGTCATCTTGACATGAGGGTGCAAGCATTTCGTCAATTGGGTTTCCGCCTACAGGCATATTAGTTTACGCTACTCCAAGAGCTAAATCTCGGCAACCCTGGACATTTATTGGGCTCATCGGCTATGTGATCAGTAAAAAATGTAACGCTTGAAGTTTTGTAGGTACAATTTGGCAACTGGGTTATACCACAATGGTATATTTAACACTTCTCTCGGTCTACGTCCAGTCTATGGTTTGCGGTAATAAGCCAACCAATATGAACAAGCTCATTACCAACATTCGATAAGCTAGTATAACGCTGCTCTGCGTAACCAAAAATTATATCGACGCCTTGGAGCACTGCTAGTGTTATCTGGGTGATCGTTCGAACGATGTTATTACCCACTCATTTTGGTATAAGTTAAGCTTTAAAATAAAGTCCGAATTGATCTAATGGCTTACATTGCTGATGTTCAAATACAATTTCTCTAGCTACCGTTCTTATCTGGACACCCTCGACTAAGTGGTCAAATCGGTTATATAACTTTACAATTTGTTTATGTTCCAAAATATATCACCTACATATGCGATCATAACATCGACAAATGATGGCACTAATCTGTTTTCTTGCAACATTTGTGATGTGGTATGTGATGTTCAGAGAATGCGAATACACATTGCAAACAGCGGCCTTATTTTCAAAGACCGCCGTGGCTAGCTCTGTCACTGTGAGTACACAAAGAAAAAGAGTATGGTTGGGATGACAATATTTAAAGAGCACCATACTATTGTTGGGTATATGGTAGCGGCACGCAAATATTATGATCCTAATAACAATAGTATGATTCGCATAACCCATACTATGATCCCCACAACTATATTTTGATCCTCACAACAATAGTATGATTCACACACAATCATTCTATCACCCCCACAACTATAGTATGATTCACACTCACCCATACTAAGATCCCCACAACCTTATTATGATCCTTACAACCATAGTATGTTTAAAATACAACAAAAGTTTGAACCTCACAACCATAGTATGATCCCTACAACCATACTATGAACCTTAGAATTATTTATTATTACTCGGTTATATTGTTAACAATAGAGATTTGTATTAAGTAAATTATTTAAAAATACAATAAATTCAAAATAATTGGATTGACGTATTTAAAAGCAAAAAACATCCTTTTAAAAAACATAAGTCTTTCATTTATTAAAAGTATTAGTAATTAAGTAGATACGAGTATTAGTAATTATTAAAAGTATAGTAAGATTTGTTCTAAGAATATTAACGATTTATCGGTATGATTGCCGTAATCAAATAATTGTTAACATAAAACCCAAAAAACAAAACTTTTGTCTCACCAACCATATTTTGGCAATAATACTATAGTTACATTTCAACAATATTAACGTTATTGCAATTGTACTATTGTCAAAATGAAATTAAAGAAACAATACTATGATTGTGACGAACATACTTTTTTTGCAGATAACATATTATTGTTGCCGTGATCATATAGTAACCATATTTTTCGTACATCCAAATATACCGAGAGTTGCTGGATTACGAAGATTATAAACGCCTAAAGAGAGAAGGCATTCTAGATGTTATTAATATCTAACAATCGTTAATAATGAGATGAAATGTTAAAAACAGATTCCAAAAGCAAAAGTCGGACTTGGCCCGACTTTTACCCTCTACTAATGGCTGTTCATTTAGAGCTGGCCCTTAGCCGGGCTCTAAATTAACCTAGATTTTAAAGTTTATGTCATATTTGAATATTTGAGAAAATTTTTTTGTTTTGGTGAAATCGTTGAACATACGAGTACACGAGGGAGGTATATTTTTATTTGAACTGATTTTCTTCAATTTAAATTGTGTCTGTCCTTGGCATAAAGAACTAACTTGAGCCAAATAAAGATTAGATGTAATATGATATGTGACTTTAAAGCTAAAAACATAAAATCGAATGAAGATATTTGCGGAAGCTATATCTAAAACTGAACCGATTTGCTTCAATTTCAATAACGTCCTTCCTTATTAGTGCTGAATTTCATCAAGATTTCCAGAGCTAAAAACACAAACATCGGATAAACACATATGTGGCAGCTACGAGTATATGTGAATTAAACCAATTTTCTTAAATTTGCCAAATTTCTTGGATATCGTACAACAATTACGACCTGTGATGGATTACATTGAGATGGACGGCCAGACAGACATCGTTAAATGGAATCAGCTTTGAGTTTATAGGTGCACTTAAAGGAGGGTATAGCTGAAATATTTTTGGTAGTTACAAACATTTGCCATGTAACTAACCTTTTACACCCTGTTCTACAGAGTGGTGCAAGGTATAACAAAAAAAAAACACATACAACTCAAACGACAAAGATAATTTTAAAGCATGCAATATCCAGGGTTGGCCAACTGTCTTATTTTTGCCATCTTAGTTGCCGCCGAGATAAGACGATTTTAAAACCTCAAAACTTTTTCTTTAGCAGGATTTTTAAATCGTTGGTAGATCGTAGGCGAAGTTTCTACAGACTATAAAAGTTCTCAAAGAGCACATATGACATAAGTTCTCGCAAGAAAAATTGCATTTGAAGATCAAGATAAAATCGTTGCAAATGACAGCAAACATTTGACCAATTTCGTCTTTAAAACCTAACGAAATATTCACATAAATATCGCTTATATCCTAATTATACGCAATGTATAACTAAGTGGTTTTGAAAATGTTTTCTAGAAATATTCATTTGAACTCCGTTCGTAAATGAAAACTGAATTTTAATAAATATCAATGTGGAGTTTCATTAAAATCGGAAATGGTGAGTTGTATTTTCGAGGGCTATTGCGTACTTTAAAATTTGCAATTGGATATTAAGTCGACCCGCATCAACGACGAAACGCGTCTCCCAAGCGGTGTTGTGTTCGCTGTAACATTGCTTACTAACTTTTCTGTCCCATTTGACAGAACAAACCAGCTTGTGGAGACATTCACCCTTTCAAATCTTAATATTATTATAGACCTGAAATTGCAATAGTAGAAACGAACAGCTAAGAAAAATCATGCCACAATGCCTCAGTTAACATGACTTCTATTATGATACTCGTATAAAGGCTAGGAGTTTTTTCTGTGACTACTTGACGAGCTTAGAAATCGTTGGCGCCACACGCAGAAAAAAAGTATGGTTGGGGTAACAATATTCGAAGAGCATCGTACTATTGTGGGCTATATGGTTGTGGCACAACAGTATTATGATCACCACAAACAATACTATGGTTCACACTCAAACATAATATGATCTCCATAGCCATATTATGGTCCTCACAACCATAGTATGTTACACATACAACCATAGTATGATCCTTAGAACAATAGTATGACTTACACACAACCATGCTATGATCCCCAAATTTTTTTTGTAAAGATTGGGTAAAGTTGTTATTCAACAATAGAGATTTGTATTAAATAAGTTATGTAAAAATACATAAAACTCTTTATAAAGGGAGTGGTTTATTTAACAGTAGAAACAATTCATTTGTTAAAAATATTTCAGTTATACTAATCCCTAGTTTGTTTTGAAAAAAATTAACTTATATATAGAAACTACTATTATTGCGTAAGATTCGTAAAAATAAAATTGTCAAATTAAAAATAAATTACGATTTTGCCTGTATGGTTGCCGTAATCATGTTATTGTTAACATAAAACCCATGACACAATACTTTTGTCCCACCAACCATATTTATATTGTTGCTACAACCATATTTTCATTTTTTTAATTTGGCAACAATGCTTTTGTTACATTTCAACAATATTAATATTGCCGCAATCATACTATTGTCAAAATTAAATTCAAAAAACAATACTAAGGTTGCGACAACCATACTTTTATTGTAGAGAACATACTATTGTTGCCGTGACCATATAGTAACCATATTTTTTCTCTGCGTGCAGTGATAGCAGATGCACTTGTGATAACAGAAATTCACACAAGTGGAGTGGATTTGCTATGTAGATTGGCAACATTTAACCAAGTTGGGAATATTATGGCATCATTAACCATAATGTCGCAGTAGGGAAAATTGTAGCAGTTTTGTATGTACCACTAAAGAACCATAGGATTGTTATGGAATTTATAATGCGAGATCGGCGTTAAACTTGTTACCACAACACTAAGTGTTGCCTGGCGCCATTTGACATTTCCATTCGAAGTTTGACATTTTTTAGCATAAACGTACTCAGAACGTTTTGACGTACGACCATTATTTGTGTTGTTTACTGCGACTTGAAAAAATCAATTTGGCAAATAAATGGAATTGGCAATTAAATGCGATCATTTTTCACAATTTTCGACGTGGATTATCACGACAAAAGTGCATCGATGAGCTTAAATCTTTGTTTGGCGATGAAGCACCATCCTATACGAGTAGTCTTTCTACACTAAAAAGTGTAATCGGACTTGAAATGTTTTTTGGAAATGTCTAAATAATTTTTCTATAACAAAAAACATGTTCTTCCATAACAAAAACAGGCATGTTGTTTTTTATTCCTTGTGAAAGGGGGCTTTCAACAGCATGAACGCTGTTCCTTGCAACATCTTTCTCCAAGAGACTTAAAGCCAACTCGCTTGCTAAACGTGTAACATTCATATAAATATTACTTATATGATTTTGCATAGTCAATCGAACAGGGCTAATATAATTCGAACGATGTGTATAAGCCAAACAAATATTAGCTGTTCACGAGTAAGTTTTAGTGCCGATATAAAAGTTGTAAGTTGCATTGTCATAAACGAAACCACAACAATTGTAAGTAGAATTATTTGAGGCGGCCCAAGTGGAAATCGCATGTGTGAACACCCATTGTTGGCCAAGTAATAAAAACTCACATAAACAACTGTAGTTATTCAATCTTTTAGTTTCTTTATCACTAGGGTTTTAATTAATTTTGTTGTTACATATACACAACTTTTTATTAAGGTACAAATATAATTTTTCTTTAGAAGCGAGCAGAAAATTTAGCTCCAATCAAATATCCATAGCACAAGCCTGCCTTAATTCGTGGCCCTTTTAGTGGTTCGTTTTCGGTTCATATGTTGTCTTGTCTTTCGGACTAGGAATCTTGAAAGATAGTCAGTATCGTAATAAATCGCTTTACGCGAAAAAAACGTTAAAAATATTTCTAAAGAAAAAAACGTGGGAGTTCGTGGTGTGATGGTAAACTACTATCATGCCAGTAAACACAGGTTTAACTCCGGGGGAGAACATCTCACAATTTTTCAACGGCTGGTTTCCACCTTGTAAATGCCCGCGACTTAAGGGGTAAAAGATTTATCTTTAAGACATGTAAAAACTTCTCTATAAAAATGCATAAACAGTTCGGAGTTGGCGTTAATTATCGAGCACAGCATGCTAATTTAAGATAAGTTTTCAATTGTTCCTTAGGGGTCGAGTGTGTTGTTCCTTAATGGAATGTTGTGTGAATAAGGGTACGTAGGTAAGTATGTCCAAATAAATGTTGCGTAGCACAAACAGTTGGTTTATTGAAAGAATTTTTGGCCAAAATGAGGCAGAGCATGTTAGTGCCCACGTTGTCGTACTGGGCGCACTGAAAGGAATATGGCTGTCGTAGCCGAGAGTCCTGAAAAAATTGTCTCACCTCTGATTTTAACAACTCGAAACTTCACGCACCACACTAATACGAATTTTACACAAAGACCTTGAATAATCCGTATACAAGGACCAATTGATTCAGCAAATTATGGCACTAGACCATCCCATATGTTATAGCTTCTTTCTCAAACTGGAAAACCATTTTGATCAACAGTTTTCCTTACGTATGATGCAGGGAACTGCCACATTGGGGGAACCGAAAACCAGCAAGTAATTGTCGAGAAGCCAATGCCCCGTTAAAGAGCGATCGCTTAGGGCGGATTTTGAAGCAGTGGTTTATAGGTAAACGTGTTTTGGTAAATGGCGAACGCAACAGGGACGTTATACTATTAATGTGGCCATAGATTGGAAATATGGACTTGGCCGAACTTTTGTTTCAGCAGTATAACGTGGGCTACAGTACAATACCGCGAACGATATCGTTTGCGAATATCGAGCCAGCCTTTCGTGAGATAAAGCCAAAATCCTACTCCAAGGTTTCGCAAAATTCGAAAATTTTGCAAGGAAATAGAGTACCTTGTAAACGAGAAGTGGGGTTCAAGTTCAAGGTTTACGCCAATCATCTGAACCTGGTTGTCCGCGCAAATACTCGTACTATCTTTCTCCATATGACGAATCCGCTGTAATTTCATTATTAGATAATGCACAAGAAGTAATGCACGTTATTCAGGAAAATTTAACCCCGGGTTCAATATTGTGACCTATAGTTGCCGTTCCACAAATAAAAAGACGAGAAGACAGAATCTGATATCTCACACCGTTGTTGGTTAATTTAAACTAACCCTGGGGCATGTGGGATCCATGTATAGCGTTTAGTATTCTAGCATTTTGTTAAGCTACGCACAAGTCGAATTAGTCGCCAGGAGAGTAGATATAACGATTGTATTAGTTATTTAAATTAGTTTATTAGTTTATTAAATTTTATTCTGATATTAAATATTGGCTAGGATTTCCCTTAAACAAATACGCCGCATGTAAACAACTGCGGGCAGCTTGGTGTGCGAGGCTAATACGAACTATCGCTATTGGTTGTAGAACCTCCTTATAGTAGAAACATTTCATGTGTGCGTTTTTCGTTTTATTTTTCAGGGAATCTTCCTTGAACCACTGAATTAGTGTCATTGCCCTATACTACACATTGGAACGATGGGAATAAATGTATATATAGCATCGATTTGGCGTTGTTCATGATCGCCCTGATTAAGATCTTCCGTCGGCACATCTAATAAGGATATAGCTCGAAATCCGTCGTCTAATGAGGATATAGATCGAAATCCAACAAACAAATTTGCCGCTTTTACAATACCCAATTTTGCTGTGTTTTCTTAGCTGCTGGCCGATATGACGCCTACTCTTTCTTATCTTTGCTCTAGTCTGTTTCTGGTTTTTGGCTCAAAGTCCAAAAGAATAAGCAAGATCACACTTTATCACTGTGCGACAAACTGCTTGTGCATGGAAGCCTTACTTAATGTAAGCACTAAGGGAACTGCGATATCTGTAGCCTTACCTTTCGAGTAGGGGAGAAAACACTATTTGGTATGGACAAACAGTGTAACGCAATGGAAAAGATAGTTTGTATCCCACATAGCTTTTTTAACAAATACGAAACTGCAATGTCAGCAATTATTCGGAAGCGTTTTGAAAAGGTAGAATCGCGTTGCCTCTCATAACTCGATGCTGGATGATCTAAAATCAAATTTGTTTTGTTAGCTAATCTCTTTGAGCGTTTTACGAAATTAATTTTTTCACATTGAACAGTGATTAATCGGCTCAAGACCGCTTGCATCTACTCGTATATATTAATAGAAGATAAGTTTTTAACAAAATGGCAAAGTGACATTGATTTTCGTGGCGACGGAACCGAAATCATGATAAAAGCAGTATGCAGCCACCAAAATCAATGTCACTTTGCCATTTTGTTAAACACTTGTCTTCTATTTATATATAAAGGGTGTCCCAAGAAGAGCGCAATTTTTAAATGACTGATGCAGCAATTGAATTGTTTCTCTGGCTGTATGACATGTGGCGCCGTCTTGTTGGAACCACATGCCCTCCACATTCATTTCTTCAATTCTAGGCAAGAAAAAACTGGTTATCATTTCACGATACCAAACACCATTGACTGTTTGCGCTTGACCTGCCTCATTTTCATAAAAAAAGGTTCAATGATTCCTCCAGCCCAAAAACCAGACCACACAGTGACACGTTGAGGATGCATTTGCTTCTCGTGAATCACTCGAGGATTTTCCGCACCCCAAATGCGACAATTCTGCCTATTGACGAAGCCATCAAGATGAAAATGGGCCTCGTCACTGAAGATGATTTTATCGGCAAAATCAGCATTTTCATATTGACTCTCCAATAACGAACTCCCTTCGCTGTCCATGGTCAGCTGGCTTCAGTTCCTGAGTAAATTGAATTTTGTATGCATGAAGATGCAAATCTTTCGTCAAAATTCACTGCAAAGTGGATATGGAGACACCAATTTGCTGAGCTCGGTGTCGAATTGAGGTGGATGGAGTTTGAGCGACATCATCACGTACAGCTGCGACATTTTCGGTCGATCGACCTGGTCGATGGCGCGTTGTTGTCTTTACATCACTAACAGACCCAGTTTCGGCAAATTTATCCATTAATCTCTTTACAGTTGACTCTTTTGGAGCATTATTGTGACCCCAAATTGATCGCAATTTGCGAACTGTAGCCGCAAAACTTTCACCATTTTGGTAAAACAATTTCACAAAGAGAATGCGTTGTTCATTCGTGTAGCGCTCTATTTTTAGTAACCTCGTACCTTCTACTAACAAACAATAACAATTGTTCAAATGTCAAACAATGACACTTCGAATGTTGCCAGATTTAAAAATTGCGTTCTTCTTGGGACACCCTTTAGATGCAAGAGGTCTTGAGCTGGTTAATCCCTGTTCAATGTGTAAAAGCAACAGACGGAAATAAAACAAACGAGCTAAACAATTTTGTCTATTTTTAAAAAGTAAAAAAAATCAGTTAATTCCTTATTGTTAGATAAAAATATTTACTTCTTTAAAAAGACAATCTCTAGCGATACCTCGAAACTTATGTACAGAAATAGTATCTTTAAAAGTTATGAGCGGCACCGTTTTTGCAAAAAACGAGTTGTAAGAAAAACGCTTTTCGAATACCCTGAGTCGTCTGTGAGCCGCGGTTGCTAAAGCTGCAGTTAGTTCTGCTTCTATTTTTTTAAAATTTATACACAATATTCTTGGAAAAATGTTACCACCTTAAATCAGTGGGAAGCTTTTCATAGCTTCGAGATTAATCTTCGGTATAGTGCTCTGTAGCCATCACATGACGGCAGCCCAATATTATCAAGTGGAAAATTATTTTTTTTTATTATTTCTGTTTGTTTAAAAAATGACAAATGCTATATTTCTCATGGAAAATAGTAGTAAATAATACTACTTACTCGTATATATTTTTCAGTATAATCAAACATTTTCCTATTTTAAATAACTTTAAAGCAGTAACTTTTTCTTAAAAATAGAAAAAGGAATTTAAATTACTCGTTTAAGTGCAATACTTAAAACGATATAAAGGGTGGCTAAATTTTAAGGGCCGATGTTGAATATGAACCAAACCTAAACGCCAAGTTTTTTTTTTGAATTTCATTTGATATTTCTCAATATCGGACTAATTCAATTTGAACCATTAAAAGATACACAAGCAAGCAACGCGTTAAAGTTATTCAAGCTTATTATGAAAATTTTCGAAGAAAATCATCTTCTGTGATGAGGCAAATTTTCACCTCAGTGGATTCGTCAATAAGCAGAATTGCCGCACTCGGGCGAATGATAATCCAAAAGTGATTGTCAAAAAAACAATGCACACACAAAGAGCGACTGTTGGTGCGGTTTATGGGCTGGCGGCATCATCGGGCCGTATTTTTTTTTCCAAAATGAGGCCGTTCAAGCAATTACTGTGAATGGTGTTCGCTATCGTGAGATGATATCGAATTTATTATGGCCCGAATTGGAAGATATGGATGTGGAAGATATGTGGTTTCAACAAGACGGTGCCACTTGCCACACAGCTAACGAAACAATGACACTTTTGCGCGACAGATTCAATGGCCGTGTTATCTCACGTCGTTGCGATGTTAATTGACTGTCACGATCATGTGAGTTGACACCGTTGAACTTCTTTTTTTGGGGTTATTTAAAAGATAAGGTGTACGTCGATAAGCCAGCAACAATTTCAAGAGATAAAGGATGAGATAATTCGGCACATTAATGGCATAGAACCTCAATTATGCCTCAGCGTCATCGAAAATTCGGACCATCGGATGGAGGTGTGCCGACGAGGTCGCGGCGGCCATTTGGCCGATATTTTGTTCCATACATAATTGAACCGTACCAATATTATCATTAAAAAAGGAAATGACAATAATTTCTTAAATAATTTGTGTTTTATTCAAAATCAACATCGGCCCGTAAAATTTAACCACCTTTTACAGCACTTTTCGCGAGTTGCCAGTCTTAATCGCCTTGAAATGTCCTATAATTGTTTTGGTCCAAACAAACGTAATGTCTTAAAGGTTTGCCCCCTTTCCATAAAAAACATTATTAGGGGTGTTTAAACCCCGAACTCCCATATGTGACAGCGTATAGAGTAAGGGACCTAAGGGTAAAAAACTCAATTTAAATGTTTTTTTTCTTTTTTTTTGATGTGTACAACATCTGAGCATCGAATGAGACCGATCCCATGCACCAAAAGTGTTCCCTCCGAGAGATATGCGCGTTTTATGAAAGTGAAGTCGACGATTCTAAGCGCAAATAGAAAGGGACCTTATCTTTAAAATGGCTCTCCTGAACAAAACTGGTTTTTAACCTTAGGTCCCTTTCTATTTTGCGCGTCACATATGCGTTTATCTCTTTACGAGAGGTTCCACTGTCAATGACGCGAACATGCTTTAGTGGTTACTACGATAAACGCGCCGAGATAAATAATATTAATTAAATTGTATTTACGCATGCATCGAAGCAAATACAATTATGTACGTATGAACCGACAGACAGACAGACAGACAGGCAGACAGTTAGGCACATCTATCCCACATACATAAGTAAAATAAAATTATTATAATTCACGTCGATTAGCAATTGCCATGTTTTTCATTTAATCAACTCCAATGAATTCATTAGAATGTGTGTACCCCTAATTACGGTAATGCTGCTGCTGCTGATGGTGATTGTGATGGAGAATTATCGACTGCGTTTCAGGCAGTGCAAAATTCTAATCCAATTGATATCGCTCGTTTGTGCCCCTCCCTCTGTCAGTGTTGGCTTGTCATATTGCCCTCGTATTTGTCTAATGGAAATAGTTGACAAATGTGATGCCAGTTGTCGGCTCCACAATGTCCTTTGTAATCAGTATATTACCCAAAAAAAACAAACAAACGGACAGACAGACAGACACACCGCCTGATACGAACCGAGCGACATCCGGTCGATATGAAATTGAAATGCTCACATTCTGCAGGAGCATTTTACGGGCCAAACAAACACAGCTCCGCCCCTTGTTTTGTCAACAGCCACAGACAGAAGGGGGGAATCAAATATTGAAAGTGAAAAAACGCAGACAAAAGTGAATGCCTTTACAAAATTCAGTTCAAACTGAGCAATTACTCGACCGTTGCTGGCATTGTTCGTTCCATTTCGTATTACTTTTTTCCATGCCATTCCATTTTGATGCGTCGACGACCCGTGTGTTGGGGTGCAAGTATGACAAATGGGAAAATGTGCCAATCGCAAATGACTTCAATATCTCGGCCATATTATGGGGCTTTGTCGGCGACGTCAAACTGGTGCCGGATCATAGCAACTGTGCCTCTTGCACTGACTGGCCCTGACGCACAAGCAAACATATCAGTGCCAGGATATGGAGGACTATTGTCCTGGCGTTATCTCTGAACTTATGTGTCAATCTATTTTCTTGTCCTTATTACGGGTTGACAAGTCAAAACGTGTTGTTTGCATACTGTGCAACGTGTCCGTCGGTGGCATTGGTACGAGTATGTAATGGACGTACGCACGCCCGTATGCGTCATTATTTATCGGGAATTATGTCGTACTTTTGTAGCTGTAAGTAGAAATGTGAAATGGAGACGGTGCGCAGGTTGAGGAAACATGGGGTAATCAAACGAGATGATGGATTACTGAAAATAGACACAAGTAAAGGATCCAGGATGCTGCTGTCACGGCGATGGCAATAACGAATAGTAATCATAGTATTGTTTGTCTAAGAACTTTTTCACAAATTGTGATTTTCAGAGGATTATATTCACACTACTCGTATAAGACTGAGTACAGGTTGTTTGAAATTGATATTTCTGGTGGCGAATATTACAATTAGATATGAAACACAATTTTATGTATGTGACTGCCTCGGCTGGTCGCAGTAGTAGATACTGTCAAAACCCCTTACCACATCCTTGATGACGGTTTTTTTTTTTTTTGGCAATATCTCACTAATGTCTTGCTAGGTAATGGACTGTTTTCATGACATCGGGTTCCAAGGTACCGAAACACATTTCCTTCAGCAAACCGTTTAGGAACAAACGGAGACACTTTTCTCGAATCAGTAGGCTATGCACCATAAAATCCATTGTACTTACTGCCCGTACAAAAAGATTATGGTTGGGATAACAATATTCGAAGAGAATTATACTATTGTTGGGTATATGCTTGTGGTACAACAATATATTAGATCCTTACAACAATAGTATGACTCAAATACAACCATTCTATCAAAATTAAATCCAAGAAACAATACTATGGTTGCGACGAACATACTTTTATTGCGGAGAACATATTATTAATGGTGTAACCATATAGTAACCATATTTTTACTCTGCGTGTGGCTGACATGGTTTTGAGAATAATTTCTTACTTGAAAAGTCGAAGCATTTTTGAGGTTGAAACCTTTAGGATTTAAGAATTAGAAAACGGTTCTTTAAGAATTATCATCTTTTCGGGTAATCTAAAAACATGATTTTTCCAAAGAAGTCGAAGGATTTGTCAACCTTATCTGTTAAAATTGTGCAACTACACGCAGAGAAAAGATATGGTTACACTATGGTCACCGCAACATTAATATGTTCTCTACAATAAAAGCATGTTCGTTGCAACCATAGTATTGTTTTTTGAATTTCATTTTGACAATAGTATGATTGCGACAATATTGCTATTGTGTAAATGTAACAATAGTATTATTGCCAAATTTAGAAATGAAAATATGGTTGTAGCAACCATATAAACATGGTTGGTGCAACAATAGTATTGTTGTTTAAAACTTACGTTAACAAAAATTTGATTACGGCAATCATACAGTATGGTTGCGAATATGAACATAAAAAAGGGTTTTATAGAGCATACATACATGTATGTATGTGTGTGCGTATGTTTTTTTGATATACAAAAAAAAACACAAACACACGATACAGTGAATGGTTGCTGTCCATTAAAAAACAATAACAATCGGATGGTAGTTCGAAGGATTTTTATTGTCTTTACTTTGTTGGGTGAAATACTCTAATACCGACTGGTTCTCGTTTATTTAAAATCTGCCTGCACTTAAGTATATATGAATTGATCATGGATTAATCACATTCGTTATTTGGTATCTACGGATGGTGAAATAGCATTCACCCCTGCTGGCAACTAAAAGTATTTTTGACCGTTGGAATATATTTTTTTGTTTCTTGAATGAAATGTTTAAAAAAACATGGCCTCAAATCTGGCTATGAACTAAAAGTAATGTAATTTAAAATAACATACTTAATAAAAACCTCTATTTATGAATAACAACAATAACCAATCCTAATAAATAATTTTGGGGATCATAGTATGGTTGTGTGTGAATCATACTATGGTTGTGGGGATCATAGTATGATTGCGTGTGAATCATACTATGGTTGTGAGGATCATACTATGGTTGTTAGGATCATAATATGGTTGTGAAGATAATAGTATGGTTGAGTGTGAATCATACTATTGTTGTGAGGATCATAGTATGGTTGTGGAGATCATAGTATGGTTAAGTGTGAATCATACTATGGTTGTGGGGATCGTAGTATGGTTATGTGTGAATCATACTATGGTTGTGGGGATCATAGTATGGTTATGTGTGAATCATACTATTGTTGTGAGGATCATAATATTGTTGTGTCACAACCATATACCCAACAATAGTATGATCCTCTTCGGATATTGTCATCCTAACCATATTTTTTTTCTGCGTGTAATAGAGCTGTATACTAGGGTGGAGTGAAAACATGCTTTTTTTATAATTTGAAAAAGTTAACCTCGGAAAGAGATGTAGTCTGGGGTCCTAAAAAGGGGAAAAATAAAGAAAAAAATTTAAAAAAATTTTTAGGGGTCGCGCCACTCCCTAGAAATTTGGAAATTATCGCTATTTTGGCGTTGATTTTAGAAAAATCCTAAAAATTAACGACTTAACTTATTCGAAATTTAAAAGTTTGAGCTTGTTCATTGCCCAAACAAAAGTATTTGAGGCAAATATGAGGATAATCGACTAATATTTGTAGCTTTGGTGGCGATTTCATTGTTCAGTCAATTTTCTGAAGAAGGGACGATTTGACTTATTTTACTTTTTGAAATTTTTGAACAATGAGAAAAATTTTTTTAAATTTTTTCATGCCCTTATTTCATTGTTTACGCTATTGCAAACATTTATTGACATAAAACTTTTTAGGATTTTCCTGAAATCAACGCCAAAATAGCGATAATTTGCAAATTTCGAGGGAGTGGCGCGACCCCTAAAATTTTTTTTAAATTTTTTTCTTTATTTTTCCCCTCTTTAGGACCCCAGACTACATCTCTTTCCGAGGTTAACTTTTTTTTTTTGAATTTCACTCCACCCTACTGTATACCCATTAATGCTAGACTACCAAATAAAAGGTCCGAATGGTAAAATTTAACGTTCAGTGGTATACATGCTTATGCTGGGACTCAAACTGAAGCATACTTTACTTCGAGTCTTTCTATGGATTTATTTATAAAATTTGTATATGGTTAGTGCTCGGACCAGTGAAACTATAAATGCGATAATTGTTATTTAATTATTTTAAATATTTTTTCATGATATTTATTTTTATAATCTCTTATTCGGATTTTTTCAGTGCTTAAACAACGAAGTCTTACATTAGGCATAGTTTAAAACTTGTTCGTAGTTTGTGTTTTTGCGCCAACCCATTGTGCACGTATACTGGTAGTCTGATTTGTGTACATGAATTTAGCATATACAATTTATATACATCCTTCTCCTATATTATGTATTCGTAGTTTTTTAGAAAGGAAATAAAAGTTGACTCGTTGCCAAATGCATGGGGTTTTCGACGGATGTATTCACTTACGAATGAAATGCAATACGGCATGTTTTCAATTTCCTTCACTAAATTGGGAACTGATTGCAGCAGGAGGATGTCCTCCATAAGGGCAAAATTAAATAGACAAAGGAACAAGGGCACAAAATCTGTTCACAGTGAGAAATGCAGACTATCAAGTGCGGGTAATGAAAGCAATTAACATTCCACTACAAATTTAATTTTCCAATATCAAAAAAAAAAGCATCAAGTGAATAGAATTTTTCAATTTAATTAGTTTTTTAATATAATCCTTTAGGGGAGTAGGATATATATGTGCACTAGGGTGGGTTTATATTACTAGTGAAAAGTGGTAACCAAATGATATTTTTATCTACTTACGAGTACTACACAAATAACTATCAAAGATCTAAAGCATGAAAATAAGTGTTTTATTTTGAGAGGTAGAATTGTGTATCTAAGTCGTTTAAACTTGTGTGTGTCCGTGGAAATATCTGGCTACTAAGAGATACCATTAGATGTCCAATCAGACGCCTTCTGGTACCTCCACAACTCCAGTATTCCAAAGATTGCAACAAACACAATTATTTTCCTGAGACAGGCAATTCGTGTGAAGTGAATATTCTAAAATATTTCAAATACATATTTGTATGCTCGAAAGATGGAATTTGTTGCCCCTCACATACAAATGTATCTTATACATACCCGTGTAACTCCTTTTCAGAAACCTGGAATTCTTCCCAATATGTAGGCTACATCCTAATACCAATGGAAATTGGAGTTGTTCTGTTCAGGCGAGTCTTTGTAAGAATCAGCATTTTCTTAGATTGGTACTACAACCAGATGTTGGTCCTTCCTTGCCAGCATATTAAACTAATTTGATCTTACGGATGCTGTAGAACGAGAGATATGTATGTATTCTCTTGATCCCGGTCATCTTCAATGTCCAACGTTTTGGCTGATAATTCTAGTGAGAGTCAGCGGTTTTGGTCGATTTATTCGTAGAAAATTAGAAATGGCACACTTTGCTCCTTTCTAATTTCAGCACGCGATGTGGCACACCTGCTTTAACAATAATCCAATTGGTCGCAAAGGGTTTACAGTGTCAGACAAAACTTAAGGAAGGACTTAAACTTCTTAACATTTTGCTCAACAAAAAAGCAATGCTTGGCAGGTTTTATTCTTTTTTTCTTATTATTTTCGACCATAATTATGCATAATAGCATTGGTAAGTAAAATAACGAAATAATAGTATATTGCTTTTAAACAGCAAAGAAGCATATAAACTTTGCATTGTTCAAATTTGTGCAACAGTACTAATATTTAGAGACGAATAGCTCATTTTTAATTACTGCTGTACATCTGCAATTCAAATAATTTCCACGAAACTTTATCGGTGAGAATTTCTCATAGATTTACCACAGAGCAAGAACATTGATCCATTAATCAACAAATTATAATTATTATAGTGTGCATATTAGGCGTATCCTGCTTTACTGTGCGGTTGGACTAGTCGTTGTTCTCTTGGCCAACGCATAGAATCTGGATCGTCCGTTCCCAACAAATTTATTTTTAGAAAAAGTCTGTCGGTTTCCAACGAGTAGTAGTGCACATAAAATTAGCGTTTTCAAAAAATGGTAGTTTGAGAATAAATGGACCTGTGCAAAGTTTTTAGGTGTATTTAATAGTCCTTTCTGATACAAAAGGATATATTTTATGATCCTAATTATGTGCATGGATTTACGTTTGGTAGTTTAGCTTGTCGTGTATTTTCTATGTGTGATATTCCACGAGCTAGTAGATTGATAGAGGGTTTATGTTTTGGAATATAACTCTGTAAGTACTGTCAATTTTGTTTAAAATGCCTGTTAAGCATTCATCTGTTTTCTAATAATGATTATAGTTATTTTTTTTTGAAACAAAAAATTAATCATAAGACATAAAGGAAAAATAATTTCATAATAGTTAATTTCTTTGGACAATCATTGCAATGGTAATGATAAATTTTGTTTAGTACGAGTATTACGGAAATCAGAACATACATTGTCGTACATTACTATTGAGAGAAAAAAAATAATTATTTATGATATTTATTTGTTTTCACTATCAATTGAGTATCCGCCAAATCCAGAGGAACCAAACGAGGCAAAAAAAATTAAAAGTTTTTTAGCCTTGGTTGGTATTTATCTTGTAAAAAATAGGCAACTAATCTGGTTTTCTTTAGTTTTGTCATTTCATTTTTAGACATCTGCCTACTTTTTTACAACAAAAAAATATTTTTAAAAGAATAAACTATTTATAATATTTTATTATGAAAGTAAGGGCGTAATCATAATAAACTGTTACAAAGATACACTTTTGAAATCTATACAGAACTAAGTGTTAAAAGGCTGCAATCCGTGCTCTAGTTTTACCCGACACTGTTTGTTAGTCGTTTTAATCCAAAGAGATTTGCTCACTCGTTTCTTGACATATGAGGGCTGCAATATATATTTTGGCCTAATAATGAAAATGCTAATATTTATCATAAAAATGGTTTTATTGTTTATCAAAGTATTCTCCAGCATGATTTAAACACTTTTGCATGCGCTCAAACCAATTGTCGAAGCACTTTTTCCACTCCGATTGAGACACCTCCAAAAAATGGTTTTTGAACGCTTCAACAGCATCTTCTGGCGAAGAAAATCGTTGACCACGCATTTTTTTCTTGATATGCGGGAATAAAAAGAAGTCATTGAATGCCAAGTCAGGGCTGTACGGCGGATAAACCATCAATTCGACGTTTTGGCCTGTCAAAAAGGCGCTGGTTTGAGCCGATGTGTGAGAGCTCGCATTGTCATGGTGCACAATGATTCGTCTTCTCTTGTTCGTTTTTCGACTTTTCCGAAGGCTTCAGGCAAACAAATTGTGGTGTACCACTCAGAATTGACCTCCTACGTTGCACAAGCGGAACGGTCGCCACATGATCAGTTTTGCGAAGAAACAGGTGACCATTTGCTTCGAAGTGCTTCTTCCACGAACAACTTTCGTTGAATTTGGCTCATCTTCGAAGACCCACACGGTTGATTGCTGTTTTGTTTTGGGCTTATACGCAGATCCATGATTCGTCACCTGTGACGATCTTATAAACGTATTTTGAAGCACCGCGACCGTATTTTTTTAAAATTTCTTCCCACCAATCGACACGAGCCTTTTTTTGAGCGATTGTCAAATTGTGCGGGATCCAACAAGAACAAACCTTTTTTAAAAGCCAGGTGTTCATGCAATATTGAATGTATGCTAGTGGAAGAAATGCCCAAGGATGCCTATATCTCACGATATGTCACATGACGATCTTGCATTATCAGTTCACGCACGGCCATGTCGAACAGGGAAAATGTCAGATGGCCGATAGGCCAGAAATAAATATAGCAAACCTCGTATATAGTAGAACAGTCGAAATCTGAAAAGTAAACTTGTATCGACGCCGAATTTCGGACCTGTATTAATTTACAAGGCCCAAAAGGGTATAACCTATAACTTTGAGTACATTTTCTCTTAAAATGTATGAAACACAGTTCGACAAAAGCGAAAAATTAAATTAAATTTTTTTTAGAGATTTTTTAGTTAATATAGAAAAGTTTTAGTGAAGGAATTTGTTAATTAACCCCGCGACACGGGCTATTGTAAGTTGTGTTATATGCCTAAGTACCAAAAATATTTAAGGTAGATCCACCCTGCAGTGTACTGATCGACGCAAAAAACTTTTTAGCAAAACTCCTTTGGATAAGGATTTCATTCGATTAAGGGCCATTGTTTTAAGCGCTGTGAGGTAAGTGGCACCGCGCTGTCCAATTTCATGTCATATGATTTAGATTATAACAAGTTTACTATCATGGTTTACGTGATCCTTACTTTGTTTCCCATATTAATAATTTGGCGGATCGACTGGTACGACTATTATGGGTGTTGGTGCGTCCCAGTTTCTCCTAATTTCTGCACCAAGCAGCTGATTACAGATTGAGGTGGCCGGTGGCTGAAAAAGGCAGCAATGAGCGAAATGCTATCTTATTACACTTAGAAAAAAGTATCGTTGTGGGGGCAATATTTGAAGACCATCATACTACTGTGATTTATATGGTTGTGGCACAACACTACGATGTTCCTCACAACAAAAGTTTAATTTAAACAAAACCATACTATGATACTCACAACCATATTTTGTTTCACCCTCAGCCATACTATGACCCCCAATACCATATTATGATCCTCACAACCATAGTATGTTTCACATACAGCCATAGTATGTTTAACATACAGCCATAGTTTGTTTCAAATAAAACCATAGTATGATCCTCACAACCATGATTCAATCGAAACCATGTTGTGATCCCTACAACCATAGTATGATTCCCCTTAACCTTACTAAAATTCCAAAAATATTTATAAGGGATGGGGCTATGTTGTTATACAAGAATAGAGATTTTTATTAAATAAATTATTAAAAATTACACTGCAATTAGTTTGTGGTATGATTTGTCTCTGTTGAACATTTTTATTCAAAAAACCAAAAAGTTATTAAAAAGGCAGTCGAAAAGACTTTTAGTTGCAAGCAGGAGGGACTGCACCATTATTAGACAGACTCGAAGCAACGTATGTAATTAAACCATGATCTTTTCTCTGCGTGTAGAACGATAATTTTCTAAAACGTTTGAATCGTCATTTTTGGCGAGTTGCCTAACTAAGTAACGCCCCATTATATAAGTTACATTACAAATACAAAATAAATCACTATATTAGGACCAACCGCTTCAGAAGTCACTTACAAACCATGTAGAAAACTCATATTTATTCAGATCTAGATAAAATTTGGTACAGTTGTGTTCATGCTTTGATCTTAGAACATATGGCCACCAAAGAGAGTGAAGTGCCCACATTAAAGCTCTTTTTCAGATGTGGCATAAATTTGCGTCCAAAATCTGTATCATTATGAACAAAGACATTTGAGTAACACAAAACAATAAAATTTTGTTTAGAAATACAAATGACTTTCTCTCTGTATATCCAGAGAAATAAAATAATAGAGCCCCGCCTCACTTTATATTCGCTTACAGAATTTTCCTATAAAAAGTACCTTTAATTGTGCCAAATTATTACAACAATTAAAGAAAAAAATCCTTTAAGCTTTACAAAAGTATATACACCATTTACATAGTGACTTATGTAAATTTAAAATAGAACGCACACACACACACGGACACATTCACAATTTGCATAGATTATCAGTTGCTGTTTGCCTACATAAATATTCCTTACAGTCCTTTCCACTTTCTTTTCATTGCAGATTCCAAAGCGCACAGCAGCATACAACGGAAACAGAAACTAAACCTTAAAGGAAAACTAATTTACAACGATTCATAGAGAAATCGGCTCAACGAATACTCTGAAAAAATAATACCAACAACAACAACAACAGACATAACACCGATGCACGTGGGTGGTCCTTTGGAACAGCAGCAACAACATCGTCAAGGCCAGCATTCAAGCAGCACTAAACGATATTTGTTGTAATGTCCTATCGTGGAGGACAACGAGAACATTGACTAGGACCAGGACAACAAAACCAACAGTAGCAGCAGCTATAAGGGCAACAGCAAAACAAACTCCTAACTAAGGATAACGCCTGACAATGATATATGGGTGTGTATGCGGATACAGACAAATGCAACGCCGTCCATAGACAACAGTGCCAACCCGACCACCAACATCCCGACATCGTAACTTGCCCCCCGTACTGCAAACCAGCCGATAAACAAAAGTACTTAAGTCGGTCCGCTTTCACTGCTTCGAACGACAAGAACTCACAGACGCATATGCCTGCAAAGCGATGTCTGATTGTTGATTTCGCAACGCCAAACTTGGGTGCCAGCCACACGAGACAGTGTCCTCCCCGTCTGCCGCTCTGGCTTAACAGCAAATGTGAATAGATGTCAGAGATGAACATGTGTCTAAATTAAGGACATCAGCAAATTTGAAATTACCAGTATTTATATGTGTGCACACACAATTAACAAATACGACTGCAAACAGAACATCCTCGCAAGGATAATGCAATACAAACACAACGAGTCGCTGAGCATAAGATTTAGCGAGTAGAGCACAAGGAGCCACAAACTAAGTGGGGGTTTACCGCCAACACGCGATTTAACAAACCGAGCAGAAAGCAGCAGCCTGTGGGCAAAGGACCCGGGCGCAGAGGGTTTTTCCGAAGGCGCCAACTGAAGTGCAATGAAATATTCAAAAGCTATCGTTAGCAACAACATCCGCTTGAGTGAGTGGCAGGAACAGCCGTGGCAGTAGCACCAAAGCAAGTCTGCCATTGTGGGGATCGCTGGTGTTAAGCACGTGCAGATGCTGAACTTTGGACTGGCTGAAGTCTTCCAATTTTCCGCCAGCTTCCGACTTGTGCAGTTTGCCGTTAAAGTTCATTAGGTTCATGTTCCATCGAAAAGACAGAGCGGAAGCATTTGAGTGTCTGCGCCGCAGAAGGTGTGCCCCCCTTTACATACAATTTCCATTTTCTTGAGATTAAAAAGAAGGAGAAGAACGGGCAAAAGCCGGAAAAGACAACCGACAAAACCTATTAATTTTTATTGGTTCCTGTGAGAAGAACTTCAAATACTGAAGCACTTGTAAATAACCCTTAAATTATGAAGAGTTTCCCAAATAATTTGGAACAAAGCCGAGTAACACTAATCGAAGTTTGGGAAGTTCTTAAGGAAAGTTGTGATATAGATTTTTAAGTCCAAGAAAGTTAGTTCGAACCCCTAAGTTAGCTTTAAGCCCGATCGAATGCTTTGAAATATTGTAAAGTTGAACTCAATTAATTTTAATCCAAAATACTTGAATCCTTTTAATAGGCCAAGCATCGCTACACAACCGGACAAACAATCTCGAAGTACCCAAACCCCGACGAACCTGTGGCATTAATTCTGCCCTACAAATTTAATTTCGAGCCAATCCATCTCCGCCACCTATGAGAACGTCTCGCGGCATAAAGAATTCAATTTGTAAAATTCACCAACAATTATAACCGATGTTCGACCTTAATCTAACGGATAATGTTTATCCGTTTCTAACGCATAAACTGCAGCTAGCTGAGAGTCCGCCGCTACCCTTGCTGCAACGACAACAAGAGTTACTGCCGCCAAAACCCGACACCGATAACATTGGCGACTTCGATTCGGCCCCCATCAACCTGAAGGATTTCATCAAGAGCGTCAACGATGCCAACCACGCCAGTGATCAGTTCAATCATTACACCACCATCGAGGAGAGCTTCAACGATACGCTGCTGTCGACGGTAGCCAGTAATTTCACCGAACACAACATCTACGGCGGCAATATCACATCGCCCGACCACCAGCAGTACGACTATCAGCCCTGCCTGAAGGTCTACAGTCCGGAGGAGCACTCCACGCTGGTGGAGTTCTGGGTATGCGGCGTCTGCCTGAATGTGGTGGGCATTCTGGGCATTATCGGCAATGTAATCTCCATGATCATACTGTCCCGTCCTCAGATGCGTTCTAGCATCAACTACCTGCTCATTGGCCTGGCCTGCTGTGATACCGTGCTAATTATAACCTCCATGCTGCTCTTTGGCATACCGTCCATCTATCCGTACACGGGCAACTTCTTCCTCTACTACAACTACATCTTTCCCTATATATCGCCGGTGGTCTTTCCGATCGGCATGATTTCACAGACGGCCAGTATTTACATGACGTTCACGGTTACGCTGGAGCGCTATGTGGCCGTCTGTCATCCGCTGAAGGCACGCGCCCTGTGTACGTACGGGCGCGCCAAGATCTACTTCATAGTCTGTGTTCTATTCGCCACTTTGTACAATTTGCCCCGCTTCTGGGAAGTCGTTACGGCGAGTACAAAGTACTCCGACATCCCCGATGTCTTGCACTGTGTCCGGCCGTCGCCGCTGCGGCAGAATTTGGTGTACATCAACCTGTATATTCACTGGTGCTACCTGATTGTGAACTACATCATACCCTTCCTCACGCTGGCCATACTGAATTGCCTTATCTATCGGCAGGTGAAGAGGGCGAATCGAGAGCGCCAACGACTGTCGCGTTCTGAAAAGCGGGAAATCGGCTTGGCGACCATGTTGTTGTGTGTGGTGGTAGTGTTCTTCGCCTTCAACTTCCTGGCCTTGGTGCTGAACATATCCGAGGCCTTCTACAATTTCATTGACAATTCGCTGACGAAGACGAACAACCTGCTGGTGACGATCAACAGCAGCTGCAACTTCCTGATCTACGTCATATTCGGCGAGAAGTTCAAGCGCATATTCCTGCTGATTTTTTTCAAGCGCCGCCTCAGCCGTGACCAGCCCGATCTTATACACTACGAAAGCTCAATATCCAACAATGGTGATGGCACTTTGAATCATCGGTCCTCGGGGCGTTTCTCGCGACACGGTACTCAGCGCAGTACGACGACCACCTACTTGGTCACCACATCGGGCAACAATACACTCAACAATGGTCGCCTCATGAAAAGTGTCAGTTCGCCGGGCGTAGTCAAAATCAAACGGGGCCGGGCGCCATCTCCCGGACCCGTTGTCTACTATCCGGCCCGGGATGTGCAACGCACCTCGCCGGTCATAATGTCAAATAACAATTCGCCACTAGGTTGTGATTGGGTAGAGAACAAGAACGGGCAGATGACTTCTGGTTTCTGAGACTCCCTGTGTACGCTATACAGTCCGCCAGATATTTACAAGTACGAGTGTCTGGAATATCACAGTGTGAATTGCAGGCATTACATCTGAAGGGCACACAGCCCAGCAGGCATACGTATGTAGTAGGGTAGCCTACAATTTATTTATTTTTATAAATCTATTATAACTGAATAGCTTTAAACGATATCATAGATATAGTTGTAAGATAGTGTAAAAAGAAAACGTAGAATATATTATTCGTTTGATTGTAAATATATATGTACTGTACATAAAGCTTCGTAAAGATTAGGGTTATTCGCAATGTTGTGCGCAAGAGGTTTCCCAATGTTTAAAACGAAACTGTAAAATCAAGATTGCAAAGAATAAAAAAGTTAATCAATTGGATACTAAAAAAAGAAATACCTCTTCACAATGTTGTGAATACCCCTATTGTGTTGCAACGAATTAGATTTTTGTTGAATATTTTTAAAAGTCCATAGATAAGTTTCCACACCCCCCATTTCATTCTAAAATAATCGAGTGATGTGAATTCAAGAACGCAATGCTGGCCACTGTAGAATCGGAGAGAATGAGCCATTTTTAAACTTCTTTTACCGCAAGAATGTACGATGAAGGGTACACCGGCAAAGTTGTTCCGCCAAACTCAGTGAATTTTAATTTAGAGGATACTAAGAGCTTTCATATATTGGTACGTCGGGTAAGAGACAGAGGATGATTCATCTGAACTTTGTTGAATCTTTGAATAATTAACTTTCGAAAGTAGAAGTTTGTGGAGTTATTTTTTACAAACAATGAAACTCTCACATATATTGAGGATGTTAACGTGTTGATTATCCACCCGACATGGCGTAAGGAATTATGATTCGCTGGATATGTTAAAGCTATCCGCACGAACGTTGCTCGCAATTTACAAGCATTTCAGGCGAAAGAGAACGAAATTTGTTACACTAAAGTATTACTCGCTGCGTTCTATTTCTGACTTAGGCTGGCTGTTTCAACAACCTCTTGTTGGTCTAGGTCTGCTCAATCCCAAGGATCTTAATTTCAAACTCAAACGGTTCGGTGGTGTACAATTTAAACCCAATCGTTGATCGCAGAAATGCGTATTTCAATGACCTACTCAAAATTTCGTCTCTTGTATAATGTTCTTTCTTCAGTCTTAAACGTCTATATCAAGTGTGAAAGATGCGCACGATATCTGCCGCAATATAGCACACCACGATTATTATTTGAATATAATGAGCAGTAACTAATCAGTCTGATCCTCTACAAGTCGAATTCGTTCATTTTATTCATTCGGCTAGGAAAAAATCTTGACACATGGATGTTGTCGGAGTTCTTCGCTAAAATTATAAGGACATGGACGAGGAAAAACTGGGGGTGTATTGTAACATTCGCAATCAGATACATAGCTGAGAAATTGTGTCTTAAGAAGGAGGTCTAAGGACCTCCATTGGGCTCCTTCAAATATATGATGAAATGGGAGTCTTAGAGACTAAGCGTTTGCCATAGTTCCGATGCCTTAAATGTTTTCCCAATACTACCGGACTACAGAACTTTTTTAAACATCCTCTGTGAGGAACTTTATTTTTGTAGACATTATTTAACAATTTCCACAATTCTCAGTATTCTTCCACCATTTTTTATTATGTTCTATTTTAACCCATTTGCAAGACTTCCGGGTCTTTATGTCTGCCCACGTTTTATTCCACTGTCCGTACCTTTGGAACACTAGGAATTTAAGAAGAATTAGCAACATGGTGACATTATTTGCAACTTCACATTCTCAATGTAGTTATCTTGTTTAGAATCGGGGACAGAATTTTTAATTCCCAATATGCTCTATGCTTGCATTTTTTCAAATAGATCTTTGTGCTTTTCGCTCGCATATGCTTGCAATTAAATTCTATATAGCGATGACCAGAAAACAATTGCTAATTGGATACGTTTCAAGCTCCAATACGACTAACTTCAATATGAAAAATGTCCTGTGGATCATATGTGCCATCTAGGACCTCTTGTTTATTTGCTTACTCTCGCTCTACTGATTAGGAGGACATGTATAATTAGTTATGGCTGGAAGTTGCTACGAACCCATGGGAATAACGCCATATTTCCATCAATTTCCTATTACCTCCAACAAAAATGTACTCTGTTGTCCACATTTTTTGTGTTTTGAAAGACATTTTGTACTGAGGCCCAGTGCGACTATGGAATGGAAGAATAAGAGAAGAAATTTATATTCGACAAGAACGATGTCAGCTATGACTATGGTTTTATTTGAAGCTCTTAGGTGAGGCGAGGCCTGGTGGAGTTGAAATACTTGTGGATTTTGTTTCTTCGGAATTTGACAATGGTCATTATCGCATAAAGTTTTTGTTTTGTGGTAAAAGCTAGATATTCTACCAAAGCAAGACGATGTTCGTCTTTAATCCTAGTATATCACTATCTATATTTTCTAATTTTCGTGCCTCCGAAATGTGCTATGATTATAATCATAGCACATTTCGGAGGCACGAAAGGATTAACGATGAAATGGCAAACCATAATGAATATTTTGACTGCTGAATTGCATTGCTGACTTTGAGACTTTCGAAAATTTAAAAATATATTAATTGTACTATTTTTGTAATTAACAAGTACTATTCTGACAAATCTGCGAAAAATAAATAACGTAGAATAGTATTAATAGGTGGACGCAGTGAAATAAAAATTGTAACACCGACAACAACACCTTCTGAAACGATATTTTACAATTAAAAACCACACAAAGTTGTCATGTAATTCACTTAAATTGAGCACACTTGCAGATTTCTACAACATATTTTTGCATTTTTTATCTTAAGTAGGACTACAATTGGTCGACGTCTACGGAAAATGGCAAATATCTCTACGCCACTTTTAGTGTCTTTCGTAAAAAAAAGGATCCAAGTCTTTCCTATGTAATTTTCTCGAGGAGAGGGTATATAAAAGTCGTCTTAAACGACTGAAGTTTTCCTAATTGTTTTCATTTTTCACTTCCACTCTTGTAATCCTGAGTGCCACGCTAAATTATCCTCTAAATTAAACATAAATTGAATATGAAAACATTCGCTGAATTATAATTGGATGCAGAACTCGATTATGTGTAAATAAAGTGGAAATAAAATAAAATAATTTATTTGCCACGAACTCGCGTACGCTGGGGACAATTAATTGTGAAGCATTACAAAAGAGAAATTATTTTACAAAAGCATTGTAATTTATTTGAAAATTTGTTAAACTGGCCAACACATACGAGTAAAGCTGGAGTCGTCAAATATGTGGCGTGATATATAATAATTTAAAAGGCTTTAGATTCTAACCTGTGGCAGAGCTGCTAACCCTGCGTAAAATTTATATCAAATACTCGTAACTTTAAACCAATTACGTTGTTTCGGACAGCACAACTACTTCGCATTTAGGCCTTTGAAATATGAAAGAAATAATTGTTGTCGACTTGTGTTGTATCTAAAACCAAACTTTGAAATCGAGTACGCCGTACTATGGGTTGTTGCTCTACGAGTATTTGCATTCACTTGAATTATAATGGCCCAAATTGCATTGTGTTTAGTCTGCCTTTGTTTTGGAACACATTTTAAATTGACTTTCCCATGACTCTCGCTCTATCTCTCTATGGTAGCCTTTAATCTCGTTGATACTCTCGTGGTATTTGTTAAATAAACATAGATTTTCGTATTTGTTAATTCATTAAACAACTGTATATAAATATTGTCAAAAGCATGTGTGTATGTGGTTAAGCACACATACATGCACCCATGTGAATGTTGGCAGTAAGCAGGTTTATAAGTGTTATTGTGTGGAATACTGGGGAAGCTTAAATGTAATTAATTAAAAAGTATGTAAGCATCTGTGTAAGAATGTATAGGTATTTAAGTATTTGATGATCATAAAAATATGAATAAATGACACGAATATATCGTACATCCATATGAAAGTTGATCCCACATTTTTTTCAATAGCATTCCTAAGGTTTTAAATGTGGTAAGTATAGACCCAATGTAAAAACCAGTATAGAATGTAAAAGTCGGCCGAGCCGACTATATTATACGAGCACCTTGCACTTCTGGATGTTCAGAAATGCCAATTGAAAAGTTGGTTTCGTCCATAGTAACAGCGTCCACTCGTTGTACTGATAACTTTCTTGAGCAAAATTTCATCAAATTTGGTTTTTTTTACAGCTATCGTCATATAAATTGATTTCCTTGGGCAAAAAAACTTACTTGTGCCAAATCTATCTGAAGATTAAATGTTATATGTTGCTTGAAGAGCTAAAGACTTAACATCAGATAAGAAATTGCGAAGGAGCTTTGTCTTATTAACCTAATGTGTGCCCAATTTCATCCTGACTGGATGTAATACAGGGTGGGCCATTTACTATTTTAAATTTGAATCGGCTGTAAAAAAAAGTACTGAATTCTTTTTTTTTTTTTTCAAATTTCTGATTTTATTGAAAAGGTCATAATGGAACACAATGTCATCCATAGGACTACCACAATTGGCTCGGCAGTACCTCATCCGATCAACCTATTTTTTAGTACATTTCGATTGTTTCGGGTCGATTCTCTTTAATGGCAACTTCGAATTCATGTTTCAACGCCTCAATTGTTTTTGGATGCTTTGCCTAACATTTTTCCTTAATGGCTTCCCACAGAAAATAATCCAAGGGGCTCAAATCAAAGCTCCGAGGCGGCCAATCGACATCAAAGACAGTGCGTAAAACATCGATGGTTGCGTTGGCTGTGTGACATGCCACACTCTTCTTGAAAACAAATGTCATCCAAGTCATTCTCTTGAATTTTTGGAAACAAAACCCCTTGTGGATAAATTTGTACCGATTTTCAATTAAATTTCTCAAGTTTGCGCCCTTGGTCCAAAAATGTACTTTTACCAAAAGCGATTTGTAGATCAATCGCTCAAATATTTTTGGTAGTTACAAACATTTGCCATGAAATTATTTATATTACGCCGTTCACAAAAGTCGTGGAATAGGACACTAAAATAAAAACAAGAGTTACACTCGTGCCTCCTGACGGAATACTGTAACGTTATTGCAGTTACTAGACAATGATAAATGGATCTAAACCCATGAATGGTACATGGGATGTACAAAAAAAAAGTTCGCCGTACACCTTCGAATATAAAGTATTATTGCAAGGTAGTTTGGAAAAAAAACATTTTTTGTTTTTTTTTTTTGTCGAACGTATCAGTCGCGCTTTTACATTTTTCTTATTATCTTCTGCTTTTACAGCAGTGTGATGCATCAACGTTTTTGTCTCGAAGACACAAATTTTTCTGTTTTTGAAGTCATTGACCTCAAGTACTCACTTCTGGTACTTACCCATCATATCTCAGTTGCTACTGCCCTGATGTACCACCCTAATATCAGAAAAATAAAGCTGGCACAAAATCATTAAATTCTTACTCAGGAAGTATATCAATAATCCCAGCAGAACAATTTTTTAAAATTTTGTTGTCCAATTTGCGGAATGTAGGTTGTCTTCGGTGTTTAAAGTCGATGTTTTTGTCTTGAAGAGACCAATTTTTCTCAGCTGATTTCTAATAATTTTCTAATCTAGGATTTGCGTACGACGATCTGTGGCACCGATCACAAATTTTTAGAAAATGCTAAGTGTCTGCAACCTACTGAGTCTTAGAATAAGATCAGATCTTGTATCTGATTAGTGTCGATTTTACGTGAGTTATCGCCATAAATGGCCTGAGCCACGGTGCAAAATAGCACTGGGGTAAGCTTTGATGCGACTACCAACGCTCCTACAGTTAGACTGGAGAGACCAATTTTAGAATCCGCTGTGCGGGCTTCACCTACCTCTTAGTGAGGCGTGAGGTCTATCTAAAACCTCTGTTTTTCTGTGGGTCGTAGCACCCGGTTGTTACGCAACTCCACGCCAATCATACACTTTAGCTGCGATTAGGGTATAAACCACAGCCACCACGAAACTCCCCGAAGGGCCGCTCTTAACAGATCTGGATAGAACAAAAGTTCTAGGGGCTCGGTCATCCGCGGCACACTTGAGGCGTCGGTCAGACCTAGTAGCACACGTCTACTTCCAGTTTGAGCTCCGCACACTCTGACAGGTAGCTTTAAAGTCTACACCGAGAATCCGCTCATTGCCACCATAAAACATAGAGGATGAATAAGATTACTTTGAGATGTATCTTAATCTAGCAGGTGAGCTCTGGGTTCACCTAAGGGGTGACCCCACTCATTCACTGCGGTCAGATCTTAGTACCAGTCAGTAGTTTCTCAGAAGGTTTGCAAATAACGGGTTTTTTTTTATAAAGGTACAGAACTTTAAGTTGGTAACAATTTTTTAGCTCGCGGCCATTTTGTCAGCTGTAAAGTGATTTATGTTTAGTTTGGTTTGGCATTTCAACATGAATAGACTGACGCCTGTACAACACTTCCAAATTATGCAAATTTGTTTTGAAAATCATGATTTGTTCGAAATACGTATCGCGCACTACGTCCATTTTAGGGTCAACAGAATAGTCCATCAAAGAAATTTATTCGATTAACTATGGAACATTTTCGCAACACGCTTAATCTTAATGATATTACGCAGAAGAAAAAGTCATTGCTGCTGTTGAACACATTTTATTTATTGAAGGAAACGTGTGGCAACCGCTTATCATTTTCAGCTTATAAGTCCGAAACGATTGTCCACTTGGATAAATATACGACCACAAATGTTGGAAAAAGTCATCGATAATTGGACCTCTAGCTTAGATTACGTTCAAACTAGCCATGGCGGTCATATGCCAGAACTCATATTTAAACTATAATGCCAGAAGATTATTTTTTGAATATAGTATATATTATTTTTTGTATTGGATTAATATATATATATAAAATCTACAAGAAATAGCACTGTTTGTGTGACATCTTCATCTAGCTTGAGTGTTAGGTAAAAATAAATATCAAAAATAAATTCCTCCACCCCAAAAACAGTAAGATACCACAACTTTCCAGGATAATAAAAACATGTAAGCATTATTTTATCAAATTTTCAATGATCTTTTCTTGTTAGACAGCGTTCCAAAATCACCAACTTCAAATGCGTGTAAAAAAAATCTCTCACTGAACTAAAGAAAACCCTTAAAGGTTTTGTTATGGATAATGTCAACTTTCATTTGTAATTGGTCTCATCCTATTCGCATTCGGAAAGTTCGATTTTGTATCACTGTGTTATTGGTCTCTCCAAATGTACCATGGGCGTTATCAGGTGTAATGTGTGGCTTCCAAAGCCGCCGATCCACAAATCTGTGTGGGTGCTTTTCCAAAACCTGGGTATTGCCTACTCGTAATGCTTTGGTCTAAATTGGATGTAGTGTGACTAACTGTGGCTTTTAAACTGTAGGTTCAGAGATCGGGAAAGTGTTATGTATGATATTAAAACACTCGTATGGACCGATGTGGCCCACTTCAATGGGGTGCGTCCTTAGCCCAAACTTGAAGAATGTAGCAAGATTCATCGAAATCGGTTTATAATTGAGACCTGTACTTTGTTTACAACTATAGATCGACAGACGGACATCGCTCTATGAAATCAGATAGTGATTATGAGTTAATCAGAAAGCTTAACACAAGGTCAATCTCCGTGTTACAAATATCAGCACTAAGTTATATGTGTCAGCGTAATTAATACGGAATTAAACAATTTGTTTACCCTGCACCACTCTGTGGAACAGGGCATTATAAGTCAATTTTAGGGCAAATGTTTGTAACTATAAAAAAAATTAAACTCGACCCACCATTAGACGTATAATAACCTGCCACCCATAGACGTATAATAACCTGCCGATTTCAACTAACGATGCCTGTCTGTCCGTCCGTCTATCCATTTATCCAACCGTCTGTCCATCTGTCTGTCCGTCTCTCTTTCTGTCCCTCCGCCCTTTTATTTAAAGCTTGCAATCAAACTACAGATCTCAATTGTTGGCCGATTTTAATGAAACTCGGCAGAAGTATGGTTTTTGGACCAAGGAAATACGCTATTTAAATTGAAGAAATTTTGTTAAGATTTAGAAAAGGCTCCCACATGAGTTAGTGTTTTGGTCCAAGGAGAACGCTATTGAAGAAAATAAGTTGATAATAATAAGTTGAAATTTGGCTCCCACATATATGTTCATCCTTATCTTGATAAAGTTTGGCGCAAGTAAGTTTCTCTTGCCAAGGAAGGGCGCTGTAAAAATTGGAAAAAGGGTTCAGGTAAAAATAAAACTCCCACAAATATGATCAACCGATTTTACCATAAATAAAGACATTATCTCACTAATTTAAATATGACATTATTTGTTAAATCTATCTATATTTAAAGCCCATCCAAGAGCGTGGCCGACTATATTATACCCTGCACTTCTGGATGTTCAGATAAGCCAAATTGATAAAGGTTTTTGAAACCTTTTGGACAGATGTTTGTTCAACTTGTGCCAAATTGTATCTACATGGTACGCAATATGTTGCTTTTAGAGCTTGAGTAGTAAAATCGGATGAACATATATATAAGTCTGAACCGATTTCCATTAATTTCCAAAAGCTCGATGCAAGGTCCTAACAACTGACTTGCGCAAAATTTCATCTAGATTGGATGTAATATGTGTCTCCTAGAAATAAAACCATAAAATAAATAAACTAATGTGTGTTGGAGCTATATCTAAATCTAAACCGATTTTCTTCAGTTTCAATATGATCCTTCCTTGGTCAAAAAAACTAAAGTGTGAAAACTTTTATCAAAATTGGATGTAATATGCGGCTTCCAGATCTTAAGACATAAAATTGGATGAACATAAATGAATGGGAGATATATCTGAACCTTGACCGATTTTCTTAGACTACTTTTTTGGACCAAGAAAAACTTGGTCTAAAAAAGTAGCTCGTGCTAAATTAAAGAGCTAAAAACATAAAAATCGGATTAATTATATATTTTGTCAATGACCTTGGGAAACCGATCAGTTTTCACAAGTAGGTCTTCGATTTTGACGAAATTTTGTACCAAGGTTCACTTTAGTGCTCTAAAAAAATACCGTTGGGTTTTTTAAAAAATTCAGAATTCTGAAAATTACAGCAGTGACAGCATTTTCAATACGTTTTTTTTAAATACTCATAACTTTTGTCCTAGTTATGAGATTTGAGAATTTTTTTTAACTATCAGGATTAAATTGAGGTTTACAATATATATTTTTATAATTTTTTTTTAATTATCTTTAACAATTATTTTTCTCGATTTTGGAAAAAACCTACTTTTGATTTTTTTTAAAAAAAAAAATGATGAATGATATTATGATGACTAACTGCAAAAATAATTTTGGGTGGCTTCTCTTCTACTTTTCGAGTTAAAAATGAAAATGTTTGTCGCTCTCCAGATTATTTTTTATTTGTTAAGTATTTTTATTGCCATTACAAATAGATATAAAGGGTCATAAATAGGCATTAAAAGATGTAAAAAGATTTCGTAAGGTGAAGCAACTTACCCTCACCTATGGAGGGATACGTTGTAAAGTTTGTATTGATCCTAAAGTTAAATAATGACTTTTTTTAAAAAAAATCTTTAAAAAAAAAATATTTTGGCATATAAAAGTTTGACATAATAAAAGTATTTCGTGTCCACAAAATTGAAATGTGCAAGGGTCTCCGCAATAGTTTTAAACACTTTTAAATAAGAAAACTCTAACTAAGTCGGAAGGTCGACTTAGTCAGAAACTACAAAAACTATTTACTTCATTTAAAGCCTATTTAAGACCCTTTTTAATAGAAACAAAAAATTCCTTATACATGACAAATAGAAAATAATTGGAAATAATGTGGAGACCGATATACAGTTTAATGGTTAAGTTGAAAGTAGAAGCTTGGCCACCCAAAACTTTTTTTGTGCCATCAGCCAACATTATATCCATTTACCAAATTTTTTTTTTAAAAAAATCAAAGTTACATTTTTTCCAAAATTGCGGATTTTTTTTTTTAATACATAATATTTTTTTTAAATATATGTATTTTGTAAACCTCAATTTAATCATAATAGAAACGTGATTTCTCAAAAATCATAACTAGAACAAAAGTTTAATTTTAGGGCAAATGTTTGTAACAACAAATAATATTTAAGCTAGACCCACATTTAAGAACAACGATAGATGTAGAATCACATGCCGATTTCATTTAACGATGTCTGTCTGTCCGTTAGTCCATTTATTCGTCTGTCCGTCCAACTGTCTGTCTTTCTGTCCGTCCGCCCTTCTATTTAAACTACAGATCGCAATTGTTGGCCGATTTTCATGAAACTCGGTTTCAGAATTCTGATTTATTTAAAAAAAAAAACCAAACTGTATTTGTTTTAGAACGCCGAAGTTAAACAATGTACAAAATTCGTCAAAATCGAAAAACAACTCGAAAAGTAATCGGTTTCAAATGGAATTGACGATTTGGGTATCTGTGTAGTTATAAATATTTGCATTAAACTGTTCCACAGGGTGGTGCATGGTATAATGATAGCAGCTACGTATACGATTAAGAAGAAATTTTTTATGAACATTTTGAGCAAACAAAACTTTTTAGGTACGTCTTAAAATATTCTGACCCATTTGCACTCTTACCCAGTAGGGTGAGGGTATAAAATGTTAAAAATAAAAGTCCGGAAACCAGCTCTTCAATCTGGAAATCCATTAAGCCAAACAAAATCAAATTTCTCTCGAAAACTTACTTATTTCTGAAATAAGACTTAAAGATAGGGCTAGGACTTGGAGTTTGAGCGACTAACAATGAAGCAAATATGCTGTAAGTAATTTACTGTTCCCAATATTTGGTGTCTCTGATTATTATGCGACTGGTGCCTACTTTCGAAAGATACTCTCCTCCCTTTTTAAATTGCGGTAACCAAAAACTTCAAAGGTCACTCCCTGAAACATGTATTTAGTTTTAAGTCAAATCACACCGTAGCACAGACAACCAAAATTCTTGCATAAGTTGGCTGTTATGCAAACGAGCTTAAATAATGTCTTAATAGGAGACATATAAAATTTGTCCTCTACTTACAACACTAGTGAAAACTATTTTATGGATATTTCAAATAAATCCTAGGGGTAGCCCACCACACACATTGAAATTGATAAGCATTACGACGTTATGTTTTTGACACACCAAATGGCTTAATGGCGTCGTTTATGCGTCCCTTAAGAAGCCAGTCAACATTCATCACCCCATAAGCATCTTTTGTATCGTTTTTGCACAAGATTGTGAATTCCCCCCGCACAATAAATAGAACAAATAACTCTGTTCAATTAACGCCAGTGGTGGTAAGTGCGGAAATGTGTATCCTAGCGTGTAACCGTCTATGAACTGAAACTTTTCATCGTGCATCGTTTGTGTCGTGAGCAGAATGTCAACGTGCAAAGTTTCGTGTTGCGCTGTTTGGAGTTATTCTCGATATTCACTTCACTTACATTACTGTCTCTTCGGGTCGTTGGAAACTTTACACTTGATTAGTTTTGGAAAACTTTTTAGTTTTCACATCCATTGAATGTTCCAACTTTTAAAAATGTTTTTGATCTAAGTTTTTGCTGTTCGACCTTTTCCAATAGCTAAAGTAACACGCTGTTAAACGCAGCGTATTTTTATTAAGCAGAATTTAATGTAAGATCTCAATGCCATATTGAGTTTCAAACAATAACTGCAACAAGTTTTAAACAATTCAACTCGTTTTGAATGACCACTTGCCTGAAAATGCAAAGCAATCACAATTTCTATTTGTCGAGTAGAAATTTTATAGGGTCTTGTTTTTTGGAATAAAATGGAATTGCTTTGATTCGCCCGCTATGACAACTGAATGCAACAATAACAATAAAATCTTACCGGAGGCTGGCGATAAACACTTGTCCATACGCACGTAAGTGTTCCAAGTGACCTTTGTAATGGCATAATCACACCTTCCTACACACTGCACGCCCCCTACACCTCGTAGGCGCTGTGAATGGGAGTCCGGTCATCAAAATGCAAGTGTTATCCTCACAGCCAATGGCAAGTGACTGCAAGGAGCACGTAACTAACATCATTTGTCGGGCGGCTGAAGCACAAAAAAAAACGAAAAAAATATTATGTGAACTCGGAGTACTACAATTGTACATACATACAAATGTGTCCTAGCATACACACACTATTGAAACACACACCACTGATAGTATATATATACATATACATCTGCTTACTTACATACGTATATTTGAGTGTATGTCATATGTAAGTATGCTATAGTATGCGAGTACAGGATTCAGTGACATAGATTACATGTCCTTCTTGTATTTCAAAGTAGAAGTACGAACCGGAATGTATTTCCCCCCTTCCCCACTCCCCCGCTATTCGGTTAGTCAAAGGAATATGAAAGAATAAATATGTATATTTCTACGCTTACACTGTCGAGCGTAATTGTGAGTTCTTTTCGATATAAGAATGTCCTCATGCGATTACGATTGAAATCGCGCTATTAACTTCGAATCGCGCATATGTCAAGACGCAAACAGCCATCCAAGTAACCCAGGTCAGTTTCGGGGGTTTCTAACTCGTATATGTCGCCGAAGTTTCTGAAAGGTAGACCAACTGAAACGCACGATGTTAATAGCAACCAAAACAAAACGTTTTCAAAGAATTATCTTAATATTTTTAATTATGATAAAGAGATCTATGACAATTATATGTGAAATAAAATATCTACCAAATGCTTGCCACGCCTTCGGTGGCATATCTCTATCCGATGGTCCATATTTTCAATGAGTCTGAGACAGAATTGTGGTTCAATATCGTTAATGTGCCGAATTATCTCATCCTGTAGCTTATGAATTGTTCTTGGCTTATTGGTCAAATTTTAGACGCAAGACGATTATGTTTGTTTGACAGGTTCGTTTATGTTTGCTCATCGTTCGCTATGCAACATGGTTGTAACGATTGTCACTTCTATCTTACCCTAACCTTTTCCAATCTTATTGAAGGTCAGAATGACAAATTAAGTACACGCAGAAAAAAAGTGTGGTTGTGGTGACAATATTCGAAGAGGATAATACTACTGTTGGGTATATGGTTGTGGTACAACAATATTATGATCCTCACAACAATAGTATGATTCAAATACAACCATACTATGATCCTCACAACAATAGTATTATTCACACATAACCATACTATGATCCCCACAACCATAGTATGATTCACACTAGTATGATTCACACACGCACGGAATGAATTATCTCTGGAACAACGGCCGTTTTTGGACGACCTTCGTCTTTGAGCGAGCGTCGGCCACAATTGAATTCATTAAACCAGTTTTTCACAGTGCTATACTTATATGGCGCTTCATCGCCGTACAAGAATTAACTTCATCGATGCACTCTTGTCGTGATACTCGTATTCCACGTTGAAAGTCGTGAAAAATGATCGCACGAAAATGTTCACGAATTAATTCCATTTTTTTGCCAAATTGATTTTTTCAAGTCACTGTAAATAACACAAATGATGGTCGTACGTCAAAACATTTTAAGTACGCTTATGTTAAAAAATGTCAAAATTTCCAATGAAAATGTCAGATGGCGCCAGGCAATACTTAGTGTTGCCTTGGTCAGAAATATATATAGCAGCCACGATTTGTAAGATATTTATTGATTTTTCATTTACGGGATGTTAGGGGAAATACGCCTACATGCGTGTGTGGAAATTGGACCATATTGGGCAAATCGGAGAGTGTTCTTCTTAGTTCATTAATACAATTACCAGCTGAATAACTCTTGATTTGCATGAAGTAGTGGGCATATCCGTTTTAATGTCTTCGAATCGGGCATTACGTTTAAAAGAACAACTTAACAAAAAGATTCAAAAAGATTGTCTAAATAAATGAAATTTGGTCATGAATTCGAATATTCTATTATTTTGAAGATTTGGCAAAAAAAATGTGTAGTCAAGTTATAGAACATAACAGCACAGCTGGGCCAGTACCGACCAGGGCCTGTTTTTTTGGTTTAAAACAACCCTAAAGCTTTTATTCTATCTGATTTGTATGATAACGAGGGGAGAAACCTCCTAGCCCATTACAAGAAAGACGATGTCCTGTGCAAGCAAAAGAAACATCACTTGAAAATATGTGTCGGTGCAAATGAGCACCATAACAGCTGGGGAAAGCTCGGACGTTAACGAGAGATGGGAAGTCGTTTGATATATGATTTTATAACTGAAAATAAACTAACGGCAGTTAAATAGAAAATAGATTTTTAATGTTACACTGCTTAATGATAAATATAGTTACCCGATCAGCAATTGAAAGGTTGCAGAAGGCTGGTCCTTCCTGATCACACTCGTATGTATATAGACTTCAATCTTTCCTTTGAAGCGGACTGGTCTAGTTATGCTGAAGAATTGGGTAACATAAGTTCACCTTAGATTCCACGGTTGAGGTTCAAACAATAGCTTAGCCTAAGCGACAGACATCCTGTACAAAAACCCAGGTTGTGCAATGCTAAGCCCACAAGGTGGAATTTAGAAAAAGCTTTGAAGCGCAAGGAATGCAGACATCTATTCCTCGAGGCCAATGGGACTGGAAACTGTGTCGCATAAAAATCCCAAACCTTGAGTAGCGTAAAGACAATCCTGGAGAAATTTCTAGAGTCTTGTGGAAAGCTCCTCACAGCCAATTGGCTACGCAAGTCTAGCTATACCATCCTATATCCAGAGAACTGCTTGATCAAGGACCACTAGAGGTCCTGATGAAACACCTACTTTCCAGGCTGTCGATCACCTGTATCTCAGTCTGTAGTGCGTCTAGTCAACGATGTAGATAATATATCCGATATCCCGATTACACGACATCGAATACGATGAGCGGCTAAAAACTTCCATCTCTTCGAACCGCCGGGTCCGGATGGCATTTTACCTCCAGACTTACAGGAGAAAATAGATACATTAATTCCATGACTTTTAATAATCTTCAGAGCCAGTCTATCTTCATCCCAAGAGAAGGGAAGGCATTTCACACTAAGGCGAAGGATTTCAGACCAATCAGTCTTTTTATCATTTCTGTTAATGCGGTGGAATGAATGATCGATGTATACACCAGGTCGCCCCTCAGATTATGTCGGAGGCCTATCATGCCTGTAGGAATGGCAAGTCAACCGACACTTTGCTGCACTCGTTGGTAGACAATAGAGAATAACTAGCAATAAACTCTGGTGGCTTTCTTGGATTAAGAGGGAGCTTTTAACAATGTCAGACTAGAATCGGTCATTGACGCAATGGGTCAGTTAGGAAAAAATTACGCTGTCATTTTTATTGTTTAAAAACTTCTAAAATATAGGAGCATTGAGACTACTCAAGGCGCCTTTAATAATTCCATGTTGGCAGTAGGACGAACACTAGAAGGTGAACTCTTCCTGCTGCTGTGGTATCTTAACATCAACACTCTGCTTACAGCCATGGAGAAGACGTACAATAAGAAATTGCATATGCGGGTAATGTGGCCTTGGGCAAGGATCCAAAGATGCTCCTGGAAGTACTGGAATCTGCACTAAAATGATATTGTGGATGTGGGGTTGGTGTTATACAGTAGGCGATACAAGATTCCTTATTTGGTTAATCAAACTATCGCTGGGGTAACACTTTCGTTTTTCCATAGTGCGAAACATCTTGGACTGGTGCTGGATGGGACCACTAATGCGGCAACTGCTTTACTAAGAAAGAAGTCCCAAAAACGTATACTCGCAATTAGATTTTGTTGTCAAGCTGATTCTGTTCTATGGGCCTGCTTTCTGGTGATTGGCGTTGGAGAGGAAGAATCAGCAGAGCAGACTCGAACGTATTTTGAGAAGGGTAGTTATAATGATGACAGATGCATTTAGAATGACTCGATCTAAGGATTTGTTGACTATCCTTAATTGCCTTCCGACAGACATTTTGGCAAAACAAGTGGCTGGAAATACAGCTAGGAAACGTGGCACCAATGGGGTAGTAAGTTTAAGCCCCACGACCATGCTAAAATTATGGGCTTAGTCAATATGCGGTTTCCTGTTGTGTGACATCTTAACCTAATTTCGATCCTGGTGTTTCGACGAGAGTTCCTTGTGAATTGGACTTCGTGGTTGTCTCAGCCCCTAGGAGAAGGCAATCCAATTATACACTGACGGATCAAGGTCTCTAAGTGGAGACTCGTATCAGCTAAATTTAAAACTGTCCCTTAAGCTACCGGTCTATTCTAGTATTATAAAGTACAAGAGGAAATCAGACTATCGGAAATGCTAAGTATTGTCATCATTTTTACCGACAACAACAAGCAGCCATTAGATACCAGGAGAATGTGTAGACCACTTTGAAAGTTCAAGAACGCCGTATATTTCTGGATGAGATAGCGAGACATTCTTCGGTAACCCTTATATGGGTTCGTTGACATTGGTGACAATTGTACAGCTGTCACACCTAAATAAATCAAGTGGTGATATTCTCATTCCTCTTGCAAGGCGTAAATAGCTTCTATCACGGAAACTGCTTCTCATTGCCAAGGAAAAGTGAGAAAGGAATTCACTTGCATAGAGAACAGAAAGATCTGGCCTTTTATGGATGAGCTAAGAACTCGGGCCGCGATTAATCTACAAACAATCCATCTTAGAAACCTATCTGCGGTCATCACCGGCCACCGGGAAACAATGAAATGGAGCAGCAGACAACGGAACATCTTCTCTGGCTACATATACATCTTTTTGGTCACGAATATTTGATTTGGACATGATCCACACAATCACGATGTCAACAGGATGGCTTAGGAAGGCCCTGGCCAGGTAGCATAGGCAGACAAGAACTCGGTTTCATAGAGGGACCTACTCATGGACCCAAGTGAGCTAAGGTTCAGGCTTTGCCAATTTAACCTAACCTTACTTAGGTATCTCGAACCGACTTTAAATTGTTACTCTGTTTTTGTTTAAAACAGATTGCCGATATACGAATTTAGAACTTTGAAAATATTATAGCAGATTCAACCAGTACCAAATCAGATATGTTTTTTACTTTCGTTCAGTCAAATTTTCTCAGAGATTTTTAAAAAGATGTAGAAGTTCGATCAATTGATATTCATTAAATTTAGACAAATGTTCTTTACTTTAAAGTTAAAGTATTGCAAAATTGTATTCTTCTTCACAGCTTGAAAACACCAATCTGTATACAAAGTTTGCACACCCAAATATTTCTTTAGGTGTAGTATGGCAAGTATGATTAAATTGTATGGAATACAAACAAGATAACTCATTGTCGATGTTTGGGTCCTTTAAGCCGATATTCAAAATATACCAAATCTAAAAATAAATGGCATAGTAAGATTCGTGATTTTTTATCTTTTTTATGCTTTTAACGTGGCCTTGTTTGAAGCAATCGAATTTACTTCGGCAAATTAGGTCAATGTCCATGCCCATTTTTGTGAAGTCAAAAGTACTTGCCCACGACTTCCACGCTAAAAATATTTTCCTCAAAAATATGGACCAAGGGAAAGGCGGATTTCGCCACTACAGACAGAGAACAGATTTGTTGCCACAACCGAACTTTTTGCTAACCGAATATTGTTGGTTGCATGTACTATCCATGTCTTCCATCGTTACAACCAAATGTGGATTGGGAGAATAGCAATTTTTAGTAGAAAGAACTGACACTTTCATTTGAAGAAAACAATTATCGGTAATCCTAACAGATTAAGATGATTATTGTAAATGAATATAAGGTGATGGCGTTAATTCTGAACAAGTCTGTATAATGTCGCTAAATAACAGTTAAGCCTGTTTCTGAACTCTGGAAAATATTTTTTTAATTAATTATTTTTTATTTACAGTTCGTTTATTTATATGGCAGTATCGTTTAAAGCAATTACCGTCTAACACAAGAAACATAAACTGTCTGGCCATTTTTTTTGTTTTTACACATTATTGAGGGATTTAAAAATATATTTTCGTCGTAAATAAAGTTTGTGTAACTAAAACCAATAAAATATTATAGGTTTTATAAATTATGTTAAAGGAACTAATATTATGTTACATAAGACAATTAAACAAGGTTTGGTCACTACTAAGGACTAATCTGTTGTCACAACCAATTATTGGTACCAAAATAACATGTACAACATAATTGGTTGGTTGCCATAACAGCCAGTTGTCGCAACCAATGGTAAAACAGAATTCGGTTTCTATAACTATATTATTGGCTGTAAATGCCGTAATATGGTTGTAGAAACCATTATATGATATCTCGAACCATGATACTATCAATACTATGGAATGTTGGTTATTGCAACAGAAATTCGATTTATCCAACCGAATTTTTGTAGTTCGGACCGATTGCCAACATATTTTTTCTCTGTTTGTAGGCCCCCGTATCCGTAGAAATATTATTGAAATATGGAATGTTATTTTATAGAATTGATGGACATATAGTCGCACTTTTAAACTCGACTGTACTAACGTGATGTTCCATGGCGATTGTATGAAGAGTCACACACCGACACGTCCTCCCATTCGCCAACCATGCATTAAGATACAAATGTAACTTATGTATATTTTTTCGTATATATGTGTCCCCAGACTGTAATTCATTCAGATATAAATCTTTGAATGAGAGAAAAGGAAACCATTCCACGTCAAAAGTTACTTAAGCTTTAATTTCGCTACGAGAGGATACGAGAGTTATGCGGTCTGTCAGACATTGACAGGATTTGTCTCAATTTGAAGAGGATCGGGAAAATCTTAACTTAAGCTTTACCAGTTGAGTAGAAATAATTACTATTAATAATGGACTTGACAGTACAATGGCTTGCTTGTTGTCCTGGTACTTAATTGACATTACATTCTTTTTTGAAGAAAATAAAGTTTTTTTTATATGAATAGAAATATTTTTTTTGGTGACTTAGTAAGTACTGACAAATATGCTCCCCTTATAATCACATAAAGGAACGAACGGGGCAATTAAGGAATCAATGAGCTGATCGAGACCTTATTTTTTAAACAAGCGGAAAGTTTAGCCTAGGGTTATACACCTAAGACTAAAAGTCGACTTTTAGACTTTTATAAAAAAATCATAAGTCGCCTTTAAAATTTTCGACTTTTTAGTCTAAAAATTTGCTTAAAGTCGACTTTTCGTCTGTTTTCTGAAAGGAAATGAAAATGCAATATTTTGGAATAAAAAACAAGTTCTATTTGTATAAACAACTTTTATTTAAGAAAGTAAGAGTATTTATAAATTAAGGAACATCTGGAATTTCAAGTAGTTTTTATATTAGTGTTTTCAAATTTTAAAACCTTAAACAGAGTTTATTTTTTAAAACAGTCGATTAATATACGTACATCGGACCAATTGCCCGCATCAATCGATCTCATAAAGATAATCATATTTATTTTTTTTAAAGAAATATGGGTCCGAATTTGCGTAGCAATATGAACTACAAGCGAAAATAAGTTCTCACGCGGAACGGATTTTTGCAATAAATAGGTACTCGTATTCCACTATCTTCATTTAAGTATTAAATTATTTTTGCTTTACGACAGTGCCTTCAGATAATCCTTCAATTGTATTGGAACACCATTCCCATGTTTACGGACTCTTTCACGCCTAGTGCTTACACTGTTGTCAAGAATTCCCCATTTGTTATTCTCTTTGTTGACCTTGGAACCCACAAACTCTTCGGCCTCATCAACATCGGGTAAATCGGTATCAATAGGTATTCGAGAATTTCTGAGCTTGGTGTTTATCAGTTCGCCTTAAAAAATAATAAAAATAAACTCGTTATACTGCTGAATATAATTTCAGTGTTCAGTGGATGAATCTAGAACATTTTTGAAGGCATACGTTTTTAAACTCGGCACTCAATAAAATAAAACGTACGTATAACTCAAGCGGCAAAATTAAATTAAAGCGCATAATAAATTTAGGCAATACGCATTGTTTTGATGACAATTACAAATATTTAATGTTAAAATAAAAAGTCGACATGACTTTTTTAAAATCCAAAATTCGACTTGCCGACTTTCACTTTTTTATACATAAAAGTCGATTTATGGGTTAGTCGATCATTCGACTTATACAGCCCTAGTTCACACAATACCTATTTTTGAGGTTTTAAGTGCTTTCCAACTTACAGTCCCCATTAAAGCCATGGTTTATCTAATACAAACAAGTAAAAAAGCTCATGCCGGGCGTGACTTACTATCACCCTTTTAACCCGACATCATTCATCAATTCAAAAAATTCCGCGCCGTTTTCTTCAGATTGATTGGGTTTGCAATGTTGTATTTGGAGCGGCAGAACCTCAATTAGGAGGGATTTATTTTAGGGTCTATTAAAAATCATTGACCGATATGGTCCAAGTTTAACTTAGTTAAGGCCCTCGTAACGCTCCATGTGAAAATTGTTGGATTCGTATGTATAAGTAATATATAGCTCTTGAGACGCAGGTTATGAAATTGGAAAGGACGACTGTATGGGGGTTATACGAAAAGGAAGGCCCCGTACGGCTCCATATTTAATTTTTGGCCGCTAATATTGAACCTTGCAATTTTACGTGATCGGGTTTACTCTGTAGCACCTAAGGCTGCAGGACCTCAAATCGGGAGGGACCATTGTGTGGGAGCTATTCAAAAACAAGGACCAATATGGTTCAACTTTACTAGAGATATCTGTTTGTTCCTAGTTACGCTGTGTATGCAATTTAATCGGAATCTAATGGTTTATGTGGCTCTTAGAGTTTTGAAATCAGGAAAAAATTATAAATTGTAATGGCAAACGCTTTCTAAAATATCACGCATCAAATCGACGCAGTTGTTTTCAACCACATGAAAATTCGTTAAAATGTTAAAAATCGAGTTTTCTTTAATTTCTTTAGTTATGGGGTGTTTAGAAAAATCGGTAAAATTGTTTTTTACGTTTTTTTAAGCAAGATACATTTTCAGAACATACAAAATCTGCAGTAATAAATGATTTAAAGGATTCGGAAAAACAAAATATTGAATTTATGTCTAAATTATCACTCCCTATTAAGCATGAAACTATCTACAATTTTTCCATAAAAAAAATTCAAGTATTCTGTAAAATCTTTAATTTGTCAACACTTGTTTTGAAAATTATGCTCTTGCCAAATTGTTTTCAGTCTTCGGTAAAAATATTGGATAATATGTTACAACCGTGAACAAAACAGGATTTGGTTGCTAAAAAAAACTTAACTGTTGTCTCAACCAATTATTGGTCCTAAGTAGCATAAACTCATAAAGTTGTGGCAACCAACAGTTTAACTACATTCGGTTGTTATAACTTATATTTTGGGTGTGAGTACCGTAAAACTATTGTTGGAACCATATTTTTGTTATAAAAACCATGTAACCATCACTACGATGGAAGGTTGGTCATTGCAATCAAAAGTCTGTTTTCCAACCGAATATTTGTAGAGCCGATTTCCAACTGATTTTTTCCCTTTGTGCATGGATAGATCGGCTTGGGGTTTTAAGACGATCAGAAATATATATACTTTGTTCAATCAATATTTCAATGCCAAATTTAGTATTTACTCTATCCTACGGTGGAGCGAGCGCATTATAAACATTCAAAGTCCCACCCAGCGTTGAACCTGGATTAGTTTTAGAATAATATATTGTTTATCCTTTAACTAAGTATGCATTGGGTAAGGAAGGGGCAAAACGCAGTCTTGTGTTCAAAAGACGGACCACCATTAGATATGGTTCTATGGATACTGAAATGGTTTTACTGAGGATTGGTTTTGAAGATTGGACTAAGAGTAGGGTCGGCCTGGCAGAACTTAACGACGTTTTACTTAAAAATTCATTCTGGAAATTCCCGCAATGCATTTTCACGACCATATTTTAGTCCCTGAATGCCGAAAATGGGATGGGTATTTATTCAATTAGTCAGTTCAATAATAACAAATTTTAACATTGAAAAGTAGAGGGACTTAAGTTTTGAATTCCGTAAACGGTGATAAAGGCGGGCGTGTTTTCACGGCTGTATAGAGGCTCAAGGGCGGCAGTTTTTATAGAGTAATTTCTGGTTTTACCCCTTCATTTACTTTTATGTACTCCTGCTTCCATTAAGTTAAAGCAGACAATTTTTTAACATCGGCTGGACCGAATCTTTTATTATCTCTACAATGATTTGTTTTAATGTGACATTCGCAGCAATCTCTTTATAACTGATACAAATTTGCATATATAGAAACTTTTCAAAATTGGTCAGAAATTTCTACTTAAATTTTGTTGTCATATGTGACTTTTTGTGGTGTGTTCAAAAATTGTGTGCGTTTAAGGAACCATCAGAATATGACAAATATTCTATGTTAATATATGGTAACACTTGGGAAATATTTGATGAAAACTTTGTTTATTTCATTATATTTCCAAAAAAGTATTTCCCCAAGTAACAAAGGATTTATTTTTTACTTGACCCTTTTCATTTGTTTAAACAGCTGTCAAAAGGTGCCAGATAGAAATGTGGCAAACACACAAAAATAATATTTGTGTGCTGGCATTTGAACAAATATTTGCCTAAACAATATTTGATCAATCTGTCAATAAATAAAAACTTTCGTGTTTCAAAACTTGCGGAGGCAATGATGCGGGACGAAAAAAAGTTTTTATTAATTTTATGCTCTGGAGCAGCAACATAAACATGTGAATGAAGAGGACATGGGTTCGAAAGTGGGTGCACAGATGTCAGGTGGAAGGCTGTTGCACAAACTGGATAAACGTCCTGTCTATAAAAACTTGTTGTGCATCGACACAGCAGATCTTGACTACTTCGTTATCATTGATTACAAAAACAGCGACCAGACTTTCAGCTGGGCCCTGCATACCTTATACTATATTTGATATGATTGCAATCTGTTGATACTAAGAATTAACACTCAGAAGAAAAGTAAATATTTTTGCTACGTAAACCCTTTACGTCTTGTGAACCTCTAATCCAAGCAATTCATCGCAAAAAGCCATGATGCAGTTGTTTTTATTCGACAAACAATTATGCTCCATATCCATATGTAGAGTGCATTGCGTCGGAAGGGGGAAAGAGGGAGTAAAAGTAATTGACGCTTGCTTTAAACTTTTGGAAGTCATATCTAGTGGGAAGTTCATTAGCCGAGAGTCAATTCCACATAAGGGCTGTACGTGAGAAAAACAAATTTGATCTGCAGCTTAAAGTGCGATCGACCAGAAAATCGTAAAGTGTGGTTTTTTAGACGTGTGGATTTAAACCTGGCCACACTTTTTCCAAAGTAGGAGTTTTTGACAGCTGTCACTTGATTTATGCTCAGTTTTGTTTGCCATTTTATAGTGAATAGACTTACTCCGGAATAACAAATCGTGGTGGATGGGCCCAAAATGAGATTGCCACCGATCCTGATTTTTACAAGAAAAAGCTCACTTTTGGTTGAAAGGGCACGGTAACAACCAAAATTGTCGAATTTGGAGTAATAAAAATCCACAAGCCATTGTTGAAACGCCGTTACATCCTCAAAAAGTCACTGTTTGGTGTGCTCAGAGCGAATCATTGGTACACATTTACTCAAAAATGAAGCCGGCCATGATGTCAATGGAGGACGTTATAGAGCCATAATTAGTGATTTTTCGTGTCTACTTAGTAGGGACATAAATACTGTTACAACATTGAACAGACCCATTTCAATAATAGAACTGAAAATAACCCGTGTATGTCATATGGGTTTGAAAGCTCACCTCATTAGTGTTAGTCTGTAACGGGATTTTAAAATTGTTTCAACTTTCATCAATGAGAACCGTATCGCTGAAATAGCGCTTTTCAAGTGTGAAATGAAAAAAAAGCGATATTTTCAAAAAGCTCCGGCCACTAGGAATTAGCCGCATGTTCGTCTACCGATGCATGTTTGAGGAGACTGGAGATGTAAAAGACCGCCACCGGTCGGGCCGCCCACGCTTTGTTTCAACACCGCATGTCATCAAAGCCGTTAACTCTAGAATTCACAGAAGTCCGCTCCGAAAACAGAAAATCATGGCCCGTGAGATGAGTATCACGCAAAAGTCCATGAGTCGAATCATTAAACAAAACTTGGGGCTTTCAAACGACGTACCGGACATTTATTGACTGCAGCTTTAAAAAAAATACGATTGAAAAATGCAAACGTCTTTTGGTGAAGCACGCTGATACCTTGCACAGACAATTTTGTTCACCAAAGAAAAAAATTTTACCGTTCAGGAAAAATTTAACAAGCAAAATGATAGAGTGTATGTGCGGTCATCTAAGGAAGCATCTGAACTGATCCCAAGGGTGGAAAAGGGTCGTTACCCAGATTCAGTCATGGTTTGGTGGGGTGTCTCTTACGATGTGGTCACCGACCTGCATTTCTGCGAACAAGGAGTCAAAACATTGGCCAAAGTTTACCAAGAAACCGTTTTGGATGCTGTTGTGAATCCTTTTAACAATTCCCTGTTCCAAAACCAGCCATGGGCTTTGCAGCAGGATCTGTGCCGTCCCATAAGGCTAAAACGTCCCAGGCCTGGCTTTGAAACAATTTGCCAGCGTTCATTTCCTCTAAAGAATGGCCCTTAGGCAGTCTAGATTTGAACCGACTGGATTATAAATTGTGGATGGTTTTAGAGGACAAGGTTTGTCACAAAAGATACCCTAACTTGGATCTCCTAAGACTGCTTTGGTTCGAGCTGTGGCCAATTTTGCAATGGACGAGCTTCGTGCAGCTATTGCCGATTGGTCAGTGCGACTTAAGGCAAAAGGCGGACATTTCGGATAAGTAGATTCTTTTTGGATACAATATACATCAATAAATATATTAAAAAATATTTGGTCCAAAAACAATCAGTACTTTTTATTTTACAGCATAAAACGTGTGTAACAGTATTTATGTCCTTACTAAGTGCATTTTAGTTTTAAGTATTGATTTTGGGTAAGATCGTATGAGTATCTTTTAAGATCTTTTAAGAATAAACAAGTAAAAATATGTTAAGTTTGTCTAGGCCGAATCTTAAATAGCCTTCGCCGTTTTGCGATACTAAAGCGGATAAAAGGTCCGTTTTTAGACCCTGTCGGTCCATGCGTCCGTCATTTATTATAATAACTCTTTATTTGAATTCGTAGCAAAATTTGTTTAATCTCAGCACCCATAGATCCATATTGACGCATGGACGGACGGGCATGGCTAGATCGTATCAGATTTTTTTAACTATAAAGAATATATATATACTTTATGGGGTCTTCGATCAATCTTTCATGGTGTTGCGAACAGAATGACAATTTTAATATACCTTTCACCCTTCGGTGGAGGGTATAAAAAGTGAGTGGAATGGTGCATTTGTATGGCATGGACAAGAACGAGCCCTACGAACCTCTTTTTTTGATATGCAAGTACTCGAATTCTTTCATTAGCAGTTTATGTCTCGAGCTATTTATGAGCTTTGGGTGTGCTAATATTTAAGATATGTTGGCGATGCCACGCCCGTATTCGTGTATATCATATGACAAGCTCCTGGTTCACGGTAACATGGTGTTAAATTTTCGCCTAATTATAGGCGCTACAACGCTTTTAAAAGGGGGTGTTCATAGTTTTTGAGTAACATATAAATATCATACAAAAAGTAGAAAAAGTCGTTATGGATGTGGGCAATGTTTGTGCTTCACCATTAATTCCTTTATCATAAACAGAAAACGACAATAAAATAAACCAATTTGGATGACAAAATCGTCAAAAAAACAGAAAAGTATAAGGTGCCCAATATGTTTTGTTCGGTGGGTATTCTCATAAATGCATAGCTTACTGATTTAGCCCCTTAACATCCCTTTTTCCTTAATGGGCTGTTGAGGAGCTGATTAAGTAAGTAATGACGTCTGTACTTGGTTTATAGAGCTGGCGCGCATCGTTCTCGTAAAAAGTTCAAGATTATTAGTGTAGTATTTTCAGATGACAATATTCTGCCTTTTGAGATTGGGACACTTATTTAAAGAGAAGTATTAGGAAACTACTATAATCATCTGCTATTCTTAAACAAGAAAATCGTGTTTAAAATTTTAAATAGCGATCTGTTATCGAATACCCTTGTTATAAAATTTCTTATTAAACCCGTCCTATTTCTCCCAAAGGATGTTTATCCTTCAGAATTATCTATACAAATATGAGTTTTATAATAATTTCCTAGAAAAGATTCAATACGAGTATATCATAAATTAATTGTGTTATTTCCCATGAAACACCATCCGATTATAATCGATATCTGAACAAATCTTTAATTATACACACGTACAATGATGCATACATTCATACAAATATGTGTAGCCCACCGTGGCATGTGGGGGAAGTAATGTCCCACAAATGGTGGTTATGCCCTACACTGCGAATGGGAGTTTCTGTCGAACTATTAGTTAGCAACACTGTTTTGACTGTTTGCTATTCTGATAGCTGTATCTTGATTTATTTTTGGTTCGGTTTGTCGTTTATCATAGAAAGACTGAACAGCTTGAACAGCCGCAAATAGCACTAAATAGATTAAAAACGCGTTAAATATGTTTACCGATTATCACAGAACGATTTTGCTTAGTGTTTAAGCACATTTTCGTGAGAAATATTATTTGCCTAAAACAGAATCAGAAATACGATTTTGCTAAGTTTTTCCATGTGAAAAAATAAACATGAATATTTTTTACAGGAAAATAAAAAGGTTTGTACAATTGTGTGCAGGGGGTCAGATAGTGAGCAAATACAATTTTCACAGCAATTTTACAGAATTTCTCATTTGGAGTTTGACACATGTTCACATGAAGAGACAATCGTACAACTAGGCTTAGTGGGAAATCCGATGGTGTTTCTTTCATCATTAAATCTTTTTTGACATTTTTATATATAGGGAGCACAAAAATTTCATCGCTGGGAATGATGATTTAAGAACTGTGAAAACTCCCTTTGACAGTTTTTAAGAAGTCGGCGAAGATAGGATTTTTGGTGTGACTTAAATGTTGTCGGGGCAAAATCCATGAGGCAGAGTAGATCCAGGCGGCAACAAATAACGCTTACATTAACCTCACACTCTTATTTAACAAAAATTTAAAATAAACTTGGAAGTTCAACTGTATAAAGGCACAACACAAAAACATCTGAAGACGTAAGAATATAAATGGTATGGCTATTCTACCAATTGACTAAGAATCATACGCTAATTCCAATGAGCGATGTACGTCCGTCTGGCCATCTATGTCGTTGTATATGTCGCAGGAAATGATTTCGGCCAAACAATGTACATTTTTAAGGTTTTAGGACACTTTATTTTCTTAGCTTAGCATTGGATATAAATGCCAAGAATATATAAGTAAAAATATATTACGAAAGAGGCGTAACAATAGCACTGAGCGCAAAGAAACATATATTTTCGAAGAGGCAATTGATAGACATTTATAAGACATTCCCTTAAGCGAAGTAAAAGCCGAAGCGAAGTCAAAGCATACTAAAGACAATTTACCGAAAATTCTATTGCGACATTCGGTTATAGCGATGCAATATTCGGTATAGCGATCAACTATGTTACAAGCGTAATTCGGTTGCGACATATATTGATATTGATTTCACACCATGTCGTTATTAAAGCCACACATACTCGTATGAAATGCGATTTTGCTTAAATTTCGCATTCAGCGTCATAAGTGTCAAACTAGATGATAAATTAGACCCTGCCGTTCCATATAAAGCTCCTGCCACCCTAGATGCCTTAAAGTAAACCCGGTCTTGTCCATATTGTGCGTGGTATGTTATAAGCGAGCTTTAACCCACCACGGTATATAAAGTATTTCTACAACACCACATACAATGTGTTTTCCCGGTTCTAGGCAGTGCCGTTGTAGAACCACACATTAAATCTGATTTTGCCAGTTAAAAGAAAGATGCAGGTAGGCCCTGGCCTATGGTAGACTTATTACTCGTTTTTTGATAACAATTATTTGGAATCGCTACAGGATCCATTGAAGTGATGCGTTTTATTTTATACTTTTTTGAATTATTTAGAGTTTTATTTTTATTCTGGATTGTGGTCAAGGATTTTATGGTATCCCATTGAGTAAAAGCGTACAGATGTTCACTTCCTCTAGCATAACTGCTTACTACTTCTATTTAAAACAAGTGTGACAACAACTAAAAACCCCTAATCGAATGCACGTAGGCCAAGAAATTTCTAAATTATCATTATCTTTTGAACACTTTTCGTATATGGTGCCGAGTATCCGTTCCACACTAATGGCGAAACGTGCATCTACCAAACGATTATGCGTTTACTTAAATTTCGCTGACTTACTATTCCTTTCCCATATGACAAACAACAACAAATCTGATCAAATAAGCTTCTGAAGTAATTCACTCTTTTGAAAAAATATAAGGAGTTTGGTTTTAATTTACCATGTAAATTAGTGGTCAATAGGGTGTCCCAAACATAAGGTCCATATTTTGTTAAAGTTAGGAACGCATTCGTTCTATTTTTTTTATAATGGGTGATCCAAGTAGAGATACTTTTTTCAATAGCCTTTTCTTGACAGATCACGTGTGAGTCATGTCGTGCTGTCATATTATTTTTGTTTAGTATTGTTTGGCGTTTCATCATGTAAAGACTTACGCCTGAACAACGTTTACAAATCTTTCAACTTTATTACGAAAATTCACGTTCTGAGAGGAATGTGTTTCGCGCACTTCGTTCAACTTATGGTCAACATAATCGGCCAACATTTCTGGCGCAATGGATATGTACTTATAAACAAGCAAAATTGCCGCATTTAGGACGAAGAGCAACCAGAAGAGGTTCAAGAGCTGCCACTTACTTCATCCAGAAAAAAACACGGTTTGGTGTGGTTTGTATTTATTCAAAAATGATGCCGGTGAGAACGTAACCGTCAATGGCGACCGTTATCGTGCCATGATAGCCGACTGTTTGATGCCTGAAATTGAAGCTCGTGATCTCGGCGACATTGGGTTTCAACAAGACGGCGCCATTTCCCACACATCGCATCAACCAATGGATTTATTGAGAGAATACTTCGGTGAGCAGATAATTTCACGTTTTGGGCCGATCGATTGGCCACCAAGATCGGGTGATATCACACCGTTAGACTTATTTCTTTGAGGCTACGTAATGTCCAAAGTCTATGCTGACAAATCAGCTACGATTCAGGTTTTGGAAGCCAACATTGCGCCGGTTGAAATGCTCGAACGAGTCATCGAAAATTGGACTCAACGGATGGACCATCTGAGACGTAGTCGCGGACAACATTGGATAGACATAATCTTCAAAAAATTAATGCCAAAGATGTTCTTTCAAATAATATCAAACATTCCCCATTCAATTTGAATTTTCTTCAAAAAAAAAGTAGGGAACCTCGAAATGGATCACGCGTTATTTTCCTCTTATACCAAAAATAAGGAAAATGCAAACCTTTGACGGCCAAACACTTATCCAATCCATAGACCAGCTATAAATAAAAGTGGCAACATACACACTCATCAGGAGGTATATAATATATCACCACTCCTATGGGTTACCCAACGATCAAAAGGACCCATGTTTTTTTTTTGCCCTTGTGACCCCGCCTGAGACGGTCATAATGCCCAATTTAGTTTTGGGCCTTAAATTTATTTTACCTGTCCCACAATTTGCCGGCAGAGGGGGCAAACAATAACGGTATGATTTCTTTGGACTTCGTCAAACCATGATTTACAGAGCTTTGCATGCCCGCATGGTTTCAGCAGGGTATTCTTTAACATATTTCACAAAATAAAACGTCGGTGGTTAAAGTTTCATTATTTTCCTTGAACTCGATATATTCTGTAAGTGGAGTGTTTTCTGGTACTGGTTGCAACAATATTTTTGTTTTTATTTCTTTTGAAGTTGGTTTTGAAGAGAGAACATTTATTTGCTTACTTCTGTCGTGATTTTGTTTCTTTGGTGGTTGAGATATTCCAGCAATAGCTTGTTTGAAATCAACAAATTTTTTAAACCCTTCTTGTCTTTTTATTTGGAGGAATTCCCAAAGCTACCGTGCAGGGGCATTTGAGATTACAAGCGGTTATTGTACGAGTATCTCTCCACAGCATTCGCTGTACGAATACATTCACCATTAAAAGAGAATTTCTTTGAAGTTTCTTGGAAAGTTTATGATTAGTTTGTAATGTAATGTGGCATCACATACAAACCATTTGTAACCACTGTTGTTCAATGTAGGCAAACAAATTATCGAAGACGTTCTCTGAATTCATGTAGCACTTCATAGTGCCATAAACTTCCTGCTTACATATTGCAAATTCATTTGGATAATTCGGGTACAGGAAGGAGCGGTGAAGCTAATATCTTTTTAAATATTCGCCTTGCTTCGTCGGTTGTTTTTACGGCTTTTGCTAGTTCACTCATCTTTGCCAATTTTGGTTTCAGCGCCTGACAGAAACAGCATACCTTTAGGTGCACCTCAGGAAACATTTTTAAAATAACATTTCGAAGAGCTTTTTTGTTTTCGCTACTCGTAGTAAACTACTTAGGCTTTAGTTGAAAAATATTGACATTAATAAATTGCAGAATATGTTCATACGATTATTCTGCCTATTGAGATCTTGGACATCAAGATGAATGAGAAAGGAAACCCTTAAGCACACAAATAAGTACATTGCCATTACTTTGCAAAAGTGTATTGGGAATGCTATTTGGAAGATGATGACATTATGGAGCTGGCTGCGAGCGCGATTTTCTTTTAAATTTTCATCATCAACATTTCCATATTGTCAGAACTTTCCAAATTGCTTTTCCAATACAATTATGTTAGTATTAGGTCGTTAAACAATACATGTGATGACGAAAGTAATCGTACAGTCGATTCTACGTAGAAAAAAGTTTTGAGTTTTGACATGTTGTTCGTAGCCAATGTAAATTATAAACAATTGTTTGTAACCGCATAAATAACGTCGATCTATTTCTTCTATTGTTCCCAAAACTTCTATCATAGGTTTGGAACAGTAATCGTTGTTTGGTAGAAAGGTTTTTCTGGTATACTCTTACACATTCCATATTCAAGCATACAGTCATTGTTCTGAAAAGTATTTATGAATTCTTGTGGGCTCTGGGGTGCTGTTGTCTTTTTCCTTCGCAATCGTCAATGCATTTTTTAAGACCACAATTTTCGCACTCTCCTCATTCTTCAGACATTTTGAATTAAAAACAGTTCGCAAGACTCGACCTAGCAACTCCTTCTTTAAATAATGTCTTCAATTATAACTCCTTCATTTTTTCCTCCTGATAGCAATGTTCGGGATGTGGGCTATTACCATTTCTTTGGGTACAGACATGCTTGCTGAAAATTTGTTGAGATGCCTTACATATTTTTGGGTAACAAATATATGTAAATCCATCTGTATTCTGTTTCCTTATTTATATCGTAAGATTTAAATTTATGCAGTTGTTTGTTGTTTGGAGTATGAACTAATTCACAATTTCTTCGAGCACCGCAGACAAATTGAAATTCTATAGTCTCACCCATTATTCCCACTGGTTCATAAACAACTGAATGAATGTTACGAATGCACCCATCATTAAAAAATAATTCGCAGCCTTAAGCAACTATTGACCCGTTACTTCTTTTAGAATTACAACATAGTTTATTCCAAACATATTCAAATTTGCTCGTTTGATGGGAAAAATATCAAAATAATATTAAAAAATCAGAGCTTTGCGTCCTTCCTTTTGTTAGGTCTTAAGACCACAAAGATCCTTACTAAGGAGAGATTTAAAGCAGCCTGCTACGCAGACGACATTGTACTCGTAATGTAGATTTGTAGAAATTGAGTATGACTGGAATTGTCCAAAAGGGCTAAATGTAAACTTGCACAGAACAGAAATCTATTTGTTTACAAGAAAAACGAAGACCCAAGGTTTCTTAAAAGCACAGTTTCAATGTGCGACAAGGCCAAGTACATGGAGTGATCTTGGCCAGGACTCTAAGATGGAAGTGCCACTTACATCACCACATACCACCCGGGACTAGTTTCATCGCTTATTGTTTCTTAGTTAGACATATAGGGAACTAAACTGGAAACTGTTTTCGACCTTCATATTGGTGTGCTATGGAATAATTTGACACGACTCATTCTGGTACCTCCAGTGCAAATGACCATTCCGTCCACTTTTTGTATTTTCATAATAATCTTAATGCTATTCATATGATTGTGCCAAAATTAATAAGATGAATGAAGTAATTAGATGGACCTATGCCACGCCCCTTCTTGTACTTCGCACACAACCTACCCCCACATAACACTCATAACTTTTTCCGCATTTCATTAATTTCTCTTGAATTTTGTATTCTGTAATATGTTTGTTTTATCTTTTTATGCTCAATAGAAAATAACGGATGCCACGCCCCAATTCTAGTACCTCCTAATCAAACAATAGTTTACGAGATTTTGATAAAATCGATACATTTCGGGTAATTGAGGACGGGACGTAGAATAATATAAAATCTATATATGGGAGAGGGTGTATGTAAGCCAAATCAACCGACTGAAGCTTTTTTTACTTTTTTGTATTAAGTAGAGTCTCGAAGCATCTACATGTGTATTGATTGAATTCTAGCGCAAGGCATACATGGAGCAAAGCCTACCTAGTCAAATAGCCGCCACCATCAATTTAGGATCAGTTTCGTTTTCTGCACTCACTCAATGTTCGACCTTACTTTGGGTTGGTAAGCAACAAATACGTCGGTGAGATCGGCAGGCGGTGATCAAACTAAAGCCGGTTCACTACAAATCGAGTTAAGGATATTTTTTTATATAAATAGCTCCACTAAACACTAATATAGTTTACTTCAAAGCTCGAAAATTTCGAATGTAGACTAAACAAATTAAATCTTTTCTAGGAATACAACATAATGTTTTTTTTTTGAGTAATTACGAGCTGCTACCTCAATTTAAGTAGCCGATAAATTCGCGCCAGCGGCGCTGATAACCAGTAACTCCAAGTAGGCATTTCGTATACAAAAATTACCTACTTTGGACACCACTTCGCACTGCTTAGATTACATTTTACAAGTTTACAGTGATGGATGTAATGGAGTTTTCTTTTGTTCGTTGTCACTCCAATATGTTTCTTCGCAAAAAACATACTCACTAAAACGGCACAAAAGTTTTGTTATTCTTGGGTAGCAAATTCTTCTTGAGGCCAGGAATGGTAAAAGAGAATGATGAATTGGAATATATGCCTGAAAAGTACTTTTTGGATTTAACATTGTTATGTTCAATTTTCTACCTTAAAATACCTTAAATTAAATGATAACATGCCGCGCTTGTTCCACAAAAGGGTGATAACTAAAAATTTATACATTTTCAGTAGAGGCACAATAATACAATTGAGGAAATGGAGTAAAGGTACCAAGTGATTTGCGGCTGTGCCACGGTACTTTTAAAAGATAAAAGTACTAAAATATCAACTTGATCATCCCTGATTGAAGCCGCTGCACTTTATATTTTTTGGTATCGGTCATTAGAAGTTCAACAACACATTTTAATGTGAAAATGTTTGTCTGAAGATTCTGTGCAAAGAGAAAGTGTTGTGGTGAATGATAAAATAAAGAGTAGTATAAATTCAGCCAATTCCAGTCTAAATCAATAGTGAAGAGATTGAAGTTTAAGACATAGGCCCTCAAGAAATTGTATGAAGGCCCTACTGAAAATTCTAAGTGATGATACAAGTAAATTCGTTGTATGAACTTAAATGCACTTCCAAACCTTGCTTAGATGACTCATTGATGGCGGCAAATATCTTCACGTTGGTATTTTGCATAACTTAACTACAATTGCCAAAGTAATTGAGTTTCCAGAAACTATAAGTATTGATATAAACATTGATGGTTCACCTCTGGGCCGCAGTTCCAGAACTCAACTTATCTAAAGTTAATAATATAAAATCTGAGCCCGTGTTTCCTGTTAGGGTATATGTCGGTCAGAGCAAAACAAAGCCTTGACCAATTTCTGAATAGACTGGAATATGAGCTCCTGCACTATATACTTATAGTAAAGGCATCGTGTTATGGGAAAGACATATGAAGATTCGTGTTATGGCGACTATATACGATTCTCCCGCTAGACCGTTTTTAGCTGGCAATCCAAGTTAAAAAGAGCAATAATTTACAATGTGCTTACATACACAACAACATCAGAAACGCTAATATACGGAGTAACCATTAACATTTTTCAAAAAGGAGGACATTCGTGCTATAAAAGAAGGTCACATTTAAAAAAATAAAAGAATGACATTAATTGGAAAAAGGAAATTTTATTATGATCACTAATTCAATATAATTTTGTATTGAAAAAGGTCAAGTCCTATTTCCATGTACGTATATGAAAAAAAATATGAGAATATTTTTAAAAAAGAAATAATTTTTCTATGGCGTTGGGCGAAATAAACATGAAAAGGCTACAATAATAATAGTGGTGTTTTAGGTTTGGCGTCGACAACTTAGACTAGATAGCTTAATCGCAATAAGTTTGTTATTCGTTAACAAGTACTAATTTTAATCATGTCTTTGAAAAAAGTTCTACTGTTCATTAAAAAAAACAGGGTAATACATAAAATGAAAGCTCAAATCGAAACTAACGTAATCCTATTTGGTTTTAGTATATTAGCTGATGCACAATTCCCTCACAATATAGATTAAACAAATTGAAATTTTGGGTATGGGTTTTGGAATCTATAGACAATGAGACAAAACTGGTCGCCACATGACCAGTTTTGTCAAAGAAACAGGTGGCCATTTGCATCGAAGTGCTTCTTCCACGAACAACTTTCGTTGGATTTGGCTCGTCTTCCAAGACCCACACTGTCGATTGCTGTTTTCTTTCGAGCTCATACGCATAGATCCATGATTCGCCACCTGCGACGATCTTATAAACGTCTTTTGAAACACCGCGATCGTATTTTTTCAAAATTTCTTTGCATTTTCAAATTGTACGGTATCCAACGAGAACAACCCTTTTTTACGGCAGGTGTTCATGCAATATCGAATGGAACAAATGCCCAAGGATGCCTTTATCACACGGTATGTCACATGCCGATCTTGCATTATCAGTTCAAGCACGGCATCAATGTTCTCTGGCACAATGGCCGTTTTTGGACGACCTTCGTCTTTGAGCAAGCGTCGGCCATGATTGAATTCATTAAACCAGTTTTCACAGTGCTATAGGATAGTGCTTCATTGCCATACAAAGTTTTATTTTCATTGATGCACTCTTGTCATGATAATCCACGCCAAAAATTGTCAAAAATGATCGCACGAAAATGTTCACGAGTTAAATCCATTTTTTTGCCAAATTGATTTTTTTAAGTCACTGTAAACAACACAAATGATGGTCGTACGTTAAAACGATCTGAGTACGTTAATGCTAAAATATTTCAAACTTTCTAATGGAAATGTCAGATGGCGCCAGACAACACTTAGTGTTGCCTAGGCCAGAAATATATATAGCAACCTTAGTAGGGAATTAAAAGGTTTCAAATGAAAATACAGCAAATATTTCAGAAAACCTTTTAAAAATACGTAAACATATTTCTCACGAGTTTCTCCGTAAACCGCGCTAACTAAATGCATATTGAATTGGAAAGCTATATTGCTTTATACGGGTGTATTTGCTCTGAAAGATGAAGCACATGAAGACACATATTATGTGTATTGTTGTTACACTGTGCGTACAGAATGATTTTTTGTCCAAAGCAACATAAATTTAATTTAGGGACGGTTCAAGCTCTACTAAATCATTTTGTAGACAATTTTGCTATACTATTTGGAAAAAATAGTATCTCGTTCAACGAACACAAGTTATTACATCTAAAGGAATTCATCGATCTACTTAATTCCAATCCTTTTGACAATTATTTGCAAATCCTTATAAAACTCTAAGAAAGCCTACTCCGATTTAAAAACAAACCGATAGGAGACTAGTCGAAGAAAAGTTTACAGTTCTAACAAATGATACCGGATTTAGTGATCAGTGTTTTAAATATAGTTTGAATGATTGTGTTTTAACTACAAAGAGTCCGGATAATTTCTGCTATATACAAAATAATATTCCAGTTAATATTAAAGCTTTTCACGAGACAATGGAGGTTTATAAGTAAACCTCCGAAAACTAAACAATATTAGAAGTTTTTACAAAGAACCCTCCGACTCAACGTCGCTTGGTATATTCTTGGTAGATAAGGAAGTCTGAAATATTAAGGAGACTTACTCAATTAAAGACATTCAATGTAAAGCAATATTTTTTTCCACAAACAATATTCTTTAATAAATCCAATTTCGCACAGATGTTATTGATTTTTCAATAACATTTTTTATAACTTTTCTCATATAAAGAAAACAAAGTATCATACATTTTTAATCAATTCATCAAAAACATATAAAATAATGTTGTCCTAATCATGCCTCTTTAAACTATAGTTCGTCAACTTAAATCTATTGAAATCATGAATAATATCGAAAATGATGTCTGGGAAATAAAAAATAAAATCTAGGGTAAGTAAATTTTTTAGATTTTAAATTAATGTTGCAATATTTACTTTGGATTTATAACTTATAATTTTTATATTTTTGAACCGCAGATATCTTCTATGCAAATGCAAAAATTCGTCAAAACAAGTTGATGAAATGGAAGGCACGAAATCAGTTATTTTTATCATTTTAGTATTCATAAACAACACAGGTAAAAAAAAAACATTTACAGCAGCACAACGAAACTCTGCAACTGCTCAACAAATTTCCTGTGCAATCTGCTGAAGAATTAAATAAAATAGATAAGAAAATAACTCCTAAATACAAACAGGTTTATATAGGACATGTAATCTTTTTATTAGTAAAGATTACAAAAATTTAATATTCTATTTATTTTAAGATTAAAACCATGTGGTCAATGTTGCATCCAGCAGGGGCTTTCAAAAACCTTAAAAATATACTTAAAAGACCTAAATACTTTAACGGTGCATTAATTGGTATAAAATTACTAAAATTTAGTTTTTTGTTTGATTCAGAATCAATAAAATCCGATTAATGCCTAAGGACTGCAGCTGAGAAACTTCAAAAAGCCATGCAAAAAAGTGAAGAAAAATTTACTTCCTCTAAGAACTGTCCAACCAATCGGCGAAGAATAAAGTTTCTGACACTGATTAGATATTTTCATATTTTTTTTATTATTTTACGAGTATTTTTTTAGTTCGTGAATTGAATTTTATTTTTTATTTAAAATCAACATGTTTTTTTAATAAATATTAACTAGTCATAATTAAAACCATATAATGTACTTCTAGTAATACTTAGCTATATGTGACGCGCAAAATAGAAAGGGACCTAAGGGTAAAAATCAGTTTTGTTCAGGAGAGCCATTTTAAAGATTTAAACACGTGTATCTTTGGTGTATCATCACTTTCATAAAACGCGCATATCTCTGGAAGGGAACACTTTTGGAGCATGGGATCGGTCTCATTCGATGCTCAGATGTTGTCCACATCAAAAAAAAAAATGACTGATGAGCGGTAATGCCTCAGGTATCAACTGACTATATTGGCATTACTTAGTAGGGAAATAACATGTAAGCAGTGATGTCCAGGGTATCCATTAACTATCTTGGCATATCATACTCAGTAAGGAAATGACTGGTGAGCGGTGATGCCTATGGTAGCTGAGACTAACTCCTATGACATCCCCGTGTTAAATTAGCCACTCAATTGCGCTGTTGGTAGGTTGAGTAATAAGTACTGATAACCACTCAACCCACCAGCAGCGCAATTGAATGGCAAATTTAACACGGGGATTTCATAGGAGTTAGTCTCTAGCTACCATAGTAAAAAGTAAAATCAGCATCATTTACTACTTACACCGACTGTCTTCCCAGAATCATGGGTAGTGCAGTTTGGCTAAAATAGTCAATGCTCCGACACCTGCACTTGTAAGATCCGTACTTTGATTCCGCACTCTGGCTGCTTTGTAAGAAAACAAAGGAAAACATAAAAAACTTTTACTTAAAAACTAATCTTATCGGACATACACGCATGGTAAGGCGAAGAAAGAGGAAGTAATGTTTGGGCACATATATATCATCGTACGTGGCTGGAAACACTACTGTGTGAAGACTGTTTAACATTTGAAATCTTCAGTAGACCAATCGACGAAATCTTATCACTCTTAGGTCAAGCAAGAGGTCACTTGTCTCAGAGGAGCACTAATGGTACAATTATATCGGGTATTTTTTTCAAAATAAAAAAGTACAAAAATTCAAATCAAGTGTGGAATCTTTATTTTTCATTCAGGAGGACATTTTATGCCATCTAAATGTGTGGCCAACTCACCGGTCCAAAACGTAAAATTAGCTGCTCTTCGAAATGACCTCTCAATAGATCCATTGTTTGAGCAGATGTATGGCGAGTGGCACCGTCCAGTTGAAACAAAGTGTTGTCAAGATTACGGGCTTCAATTTCAGGTAGCATAAAGATCGATATCAAGGCGCGATAGCGAGCACTATTCACGGTTACGTTCCGGCCATCATCATTTTTGAAAAAATATGCACCGATGATTTTACCAGCCCATAAATCGCACCAAACAGTGGTGTTCTCTGGGTACAATGGCACCTCTTTCACCTCTTATGGTTGCTCTTCAGCCCAAATACGGCAATTTTGTTAATTGACGTTGCAGTTGAGCCAGAAATGGGCCTCTTCACTGAACAAAATTTTGGTCGAAAACAGCGGATCTTCTTCGAGCTTCTGAAGAGCCCAAACACTGAAACGGCGACGCTCAGAAACCAAGACAAGCCAAGTTGTTGAGAACGGTACCGAATCGATTCCTAGGGGTTTCCACGTAGACTCTCAGCTACTGCCGCCATGTTTTCAATACATTGTGCTCGGTGTGGTCTATTAGTTTGAGTATTTTCCAATAGTGAAAATTGGGTTTCAATGCTGACGATAGTAATCCGAATAGTGCGTTCGGTAGTCCGATTATGTCGAACATAAAAAGGTCTCAGCGCACGAAAAACATTTCTCACCGAACGCTCATTTCCATAATACAGTTGCACAATTGGAGACGTTGTTGCAGTGTCAGTCTTTCCATGATGAAATGACAAGCAATACTAACGTGTAATCTGTGAAAAAAACCCTATTGAAAAAGAATTCTAAAATTTTTTTCATCAGTGGACATCAATGAAAAAGAAGTGGAACATATCTTAATATAAAAAATGTAATAATCGGTGTAAGAACAAATATTGTAAAGAGATCTTTTAACTCTCGATAGCCATCTCTAAATATTTTTTGGTCGGTCAATTCATTTCTATGATTCTATTAGTTTGTTAATATTTGCAGATTGAAATTTATCCCGATTTCTCTATACTTTTCGAACTACGGAATATCAGGTTCTATAGTTAATTTGCAAGCATTTTTTAGAGTAGGTTTTAACATGTCTTAGAAAATAATCTCTTACATCTAAAATCGCTAGTAGTTACGAGTTGGTAAGTTGATCTTACCGGAAGTCGAACCTAGGGTTACCATTAATTTGTATCAAGTTTGTGATAATGCTGATACCCACATTCATTACGGCGTGTATTTGAAGCAGATTTCCAACTCGTAAATGGCGTCAACAAAACGATTAAGCCATGTTAAAGCTTTTCCCTAAAATACTTATACACTTGACGATTGCAATCGGCCGTAGACAGTAGGCCCCGGTCAGTGAGTATAAACATTGCATCGCATTATATCGTTATCCAGTTAATTGCTGATTTAATATAACATTTAATATTATATAGATTTAATACATGCAGTTAAATAATTGTATTCCAGCATAATAGATCTCCACAAACATATAATATATTTAGTAAAACATTCTAGCACAAACCGAGCATACTTACCATTAAACTAAGGAGAACATCTTCCCTATGTATAATTAAACTTATTGATGTTCAATGCTAATCATTTTACACTTCATGGCTATTTTTCTTCATTAAAAAGAAAAACTACAACCACGCGTAGAAAAATCTATATTTATACAAAGAATTTGTTGTTGAAGAATTTTTTAGCAAACAAATAATATTTTTTTACCAATGCAAAGTCGAACTCCAATCCAGACTATTTCCAGGATATTTTTTGTTTTTGCCATACTTTACCCGATCAAGAGCAATGGAATGCCACATAAGCTCTCGATACTAATGCCAACTCTGGTTCTGGTTTTGTGTTGCTCATTGGCATGGCCTTTGTTGATTTATCAAATAAAAACTAAATATTTGAAATGGTAGTGCACAACATTTAAATAGAAAAAAATAATCCATTCAATGCCATAAACAAATGTTTTTATTCTAAAAGTGGATAATCGAATTTGGGTATAAAAAACTTTTTTTGCACGTGAAAAAAATATGTTAAAAATATGTTTGCATGAAAACATATATGAAGTGCTAGAAGCATGCTCCAAACATATAAAAGTATATGTTTGGGTCGCAGCAAATATTAATATGTTTGTAGCAATATGCCCAAACATTCAATTGCGTGTTTGCAAACACATATTTGTTTGCATCCAGTTATCATTATTTTTCCGACAATGGCCCAAATATTCATATGCTTGTGTGCAAACATATATATGTTTGCATTCAAACATTAAAATGTTTTCAGAATTCTAAGTAGGCATAAGTAAATACCTACTTGTAAAATTAATATAATACATTTAAATTCCGTTTTATGCACTGAAACACTACCACTAAAACTCACCTATGTTTTTTTATACCCTGTACCACTCTCAGGGTATTAAAAGTAAGCTTCATGGCAAATGTTTTTAAATACCACCTTAAGGTGTACCGATCGAATCAGAATGATTGGCTTATTCGATTTAACAATGTCTGTCAGTCCGTCGTTATTGTAATTGACGAAATTCGGTTCAGATTTAAATACAGCTCCCGTTCATATATATTTCATATATATTTCAAACACATATGTTTTTAGTACTAGGAGCCGATCTTGATGAAAATTGGCATAAGTTACTTCTGTATGCCAAGGACTGACACGGTTGAAGTTTGGGAATACAGTTCAGATTTAAACATGGCTCCACATGAAATTAATTTTTTTCGTTTGTTTAGCTCGTTTGTTTTAAATTTTTTCACAAACTCAAATATGACGTAAGTTATTAAATCTATGTAAATTTAGAGCCCTTCAAAAACTATTTTGTGGTGACTTTTCTGCAGATCCAGAAGTGCAGGTTATATTATAGTCGCCCACGTCCGACTTTATCTTTTTTACTTGCTTCTGTTTCCACTATGTCTTATTATTTTAATGATTACTAGCAACTAATAACAATTCAGTAAAAAAAATGCTGACATATTTTAAAACAGTCATTTATGCTATTTTGCAAACATTTGATATATCAATATGCGTGGGACATCATTTTACCCAAACATAAAATATGTTTCTATTCCCGCATAAAAGGTCTACACAAATAAGTAAAGTGTTTGGGACAACATGCTAGGATATTGAATTATTATACTCTTATGTCTGCGAAATAACATAAATTCTGTGTTAAAAAAATGTTAGAACCAACTGAAAATAGTTTGTTGGAGCTTCTTGGACGGGCTCTTATTTTATTTTGATTCATGTCATATTTGAATTTGTGAGAAAATTTCATTGTATTTTGAAAAGTCGGTTGAACATACAGGAGGAGCCTTTTAAAACTTTAAGTTTGAATCGACTGTAAAAAATGTACTGATAATTTTAAAAATTTCTGCTTTTATTGGAAAGGTTGAACTTTGTCATTTAACAATGGAACACAATAAGAGTTTTTCTTACCAGACTTTTTCATTTCCCGGGAAATGCTTAAATTTAAATACTTGTAATACATATATGGAATAATTGCTTTATCTAAAGCTTCACATATAAGATCAACAACATAACAATTCAATTGATAAAAACTTATTTGAATATTAAAAATGAGATGAAATCATAAAAATTAATTTCTTTGATTAAAAGAATGTGAAAGAACTAAGTTTTTTTTTTGGTTTAGAAAATAATTCTTTAAAATGCTTAATGCGTTAATAGACTCTTCCGACAGCCTGCTTACTAACAAACTGTCCTGTTACGGAAAATACTCTTTCACTCTCTAACAGCCGAATAGTTAGGAGAGTGTTTAACATTTTGAGATTTTTGGCCGCTTCCTTTAAAATACTTGATCTCCTTTTTAAGGAATATTTTAATGAGTGCACACATTTGCATTGTCGATTGCTGCGTTCAAAACGCAGCTGATGCACTTTCTCCAATATTAATAAGTTAAACCTCCTCAGTATTATAAGAAGGAAAATGCTTCCTCCTCAGTATTATAAGAAGGAAAATGCTAAGTCTCATATTCGGCTTTCTTCGTATTTTTGACAACAACAAAAAGAAAACAAGTGAAGTAAAACGAAGTGAACTTTAACTGATTTCAGATTAAACAGATATATCTTGTAAAAAAGGCAACCAAATTTGCCGGTATCCCCGAAAAATTTCCCGGGAAATCTGAAAATTAAAAGACCGGATTTACCGGGACGGGATTTCCCGGGAAATACCCTAAACACAATATCATTCATATGGCAACCACAACTGGATGGGTAGTACCTCATCCAATCAACCTAATTGTTTAGTACATTTTCGATTGTTTCGGGACGAATCTCTTTAATGGCACTTTGGAATGGCAACTCGCTGGATGCTTTGCGTAACATTTATCTTTCATGGGTCTCCAATCCAGAGGGCTCAAACACACCTCTGTGGCGACTCTAGATATCAAAAATTCGGCTGATTATTCTTTTTTCAAAAACAGTGAGTAAAATATCGATGGTTGCGTTGCCTGTGTGACATGTGGCCCCGTTTTGTTGAAACAAAATTTCGTCCTTGTATTTCTTCTGAATTTTTGGATACAAAAATTCGTTGATCTGGCGCGGTAACGCTCGCAGTTGACGACTTCGGCTCTTTGCTTATTTTCAAAGAAAATGACTCAGTGATGCGGCAGCCCAAATTCCACACCAAACAGTGTCTCATTGTGGATGCCTTGGTTCTCTGAACCCCATATGCGGCAATTTTGCTTATTGACATAGCCACGTGATAAAAATGAGCTCCTCTGAACACACGAATTTTCGATTCTTCATCTCCTGCAAAACCATCTTCAGCCCATTGGGCGAATCGAAAACGCATCGGATGGTGTTCCATTATTAAATGACAAAGTTCCACCTTTCCACTTAAACCTGAAATTTAAAAAAATCATCATAACTTTTTTGTCAGTACTTTTTTTACAGCCGGTTGAAATTTAAAATGTTAAATAGCCCACCCTATATTTATGCCTGATTAGATTTCTACAAACATATTAATGTTTGGGTGCAAACATATATGTGTTTTCACATTATCTTACGAATGTTTGGAAACATTGCTACAAACATATTAATGTTTGCTGTGACCCAAACATATATAAATTTGAATGCAAACATATTTTGAACAATTTTTTTTCTCCGTTCATAGATAACTTTGTTATGCCCAAATTCGATTATCCACTTTTATAATGAAAATATTTCTTTTTATGACATTGAATAGATTATGTTTTTTGCCATTAAAATATTGTGCTCTACCATTTCAAATATATAGTTTTTTCGTTTTGTTTATTTAGTTTTTATTTGTCAACTCAACAAAGGTCATGCCAATGAGTTTGTAGAACTTGTGTGGCATTCCCATGCTCTTGATCGGATAAACTAAAGTATAAGTATAGCAACAACAACAAACATTCTTGTGTTACCTTAAAGCTGTGATTCATATTTGGATTGCAGTTCGCCTATGGCTGTGGTTAAAAAAATATTTTTGTTTGCTAAGAAATTCTTCAACGACAAATTCTCTAAAATTAAATAAATATAGAATTTTCTACTAGGTTGCCTTTAAAAATTTTAATAATTCTTTCTTTAAAGTTTAACATGTTTGAATATTGCTTTATCATTTTAATCATTTGCTATGGAAGGGGTTATAGTTTCTAAGATTTCCAAATTGTCTTTCAAATTAACTGATGTTTAATTTTTTTTTATTACGTATTAAAAATAGTGCACCAACAGGAAGATAATGAAATAATCAGAACATGGGGGAAAGTGAATTAAAAAACTATAATTACTTTTATTTCGATGGAAAAATTTACAATTATTTTCTCAACAATTAATTTCTTTTGGAGATAAATATGCACTGAGGGACAAAAATGTTATCCAGAATTATATCAACTAAATATTTTTTCTCCGAAACGTGGTGGTGGTGGTTTCAATTGACTTCAAATGCACCTGTAATAGCGCTTCTCACTGAGAGCTGCCGCTGGTATTGTCAGCCACAGGCATGCTCCATTAAATATTACCTTGATCGTCACTTAAAAACGTGATAGTACTCACAGTTGCTGGCACTTCTTGCACTTCACTACATAAATTTGTGATGTTTATATTTGAATTCGCCATGTTTACATATATTTTGAAAAAATTTAATAGCACTTCTTAGAATATTATATTTTGTTTGGTCTCATACACTTCTACAACTGACGGGAAACAGTATTAACATAAGAATGTGTAATTTTTATTATCAAATAACGGATTCAACGCTAAACGCCTTTATTTCGATATGAATCAATGTTGATTTAACATTTAACGCCTTTATTTCAGTTTAACTCAATGTTGATTCAACAATGAAAAACTTCATTTAAAAAGGAGTCAATGTTTATTCAACAGTGATAAACTTTAGTTTAATATGAATTAATGTTTATTCAACATAGAGCTCTTTGATTCAAGAGGATCCAAAGTTGCTTCAACATAGAAAAATTTTGTGTCAACAGAATTTAATGTTTTTATATAAAAAATAACAACTTTTATTTAACAGTGTTCAATTTTAATTCAATTGCATTCGATGTTAATTTCTTCTATGCACAATGTTAAAACTATGTGAACAAATTTTGATTTTGCATTAACATGATTAAATTTTGTTTTAACATGATCCGACGTTGTTTTTACAGTGACAATTGGTATTTCTAACAATGCGCGATGTTCATTTATTATGAAACAAGATTAAAACTTTTTTCCTTGTTGATTTTACATTGAGTTACTCTTCTTTATGGATAATTATAGACACTATTAGACAGATTTCATGCTTTCAACAGCCAAACGGACGGACATGGCTAGATCGTCTTAGAATTTTATGATGATCAATAATTTATATACCTTATAAGGTCGCAAATAATTATTACAAACGAAATGCCAAGCTTATATATATACTTCCACCCTTATGGAGAGTATAAAACTGTTAACTTGTTTTACATGCATACGAGTATAATTACCCATTCTAGGTCTCGAACCCGAGGCCAGTTCTTGGTCTAGAACGTTTCCATCAAACCTCTACTAGCAAAAGAGCTTCTTACGAAGTAGATACAAAAACCCTCTAAGTATTTACATTTAATGTGATTTTTGGAGCCACGAAATCCAAAAAGTAGCCTTTGGCAGAAGAAAACACGCCCCCTTGTTCAATTTTTTCATAATTTTGTCTCTAACAATTGCTAAATTATTTGTTTCATTCTGTTATAATTTTAGATCGATAGGAATATTTGTTTGGTCATCAGTACTGTTTTTAAAGGGGCCATGGCTCCACTGTACGAGTATTTTCCGTCAGAATGTGTTTCGATCAATGCAAATACCATATGTTCCAGTTCATGAGATATTGCGATTTTAAGTTCAGGATGGTTGATTTTTCCAGAGGTTGACCTAGCCCTTGTGAGGGAGAAATGCTTACTCTTGACCGATCTGGCCCATTTTTAATATTAACCGTTTTAGTCCATCGACACATGTTTCTGCAAAATTTAAGCATCGTAGCTTTAATAGTCCGACTAGTTTGCTTTCCACAGACATACAGTTGGAAACGGGTAGATCAGCTTAGAATTTTACTATGATTTAGATTAATGTACTTTATGGGGTCTCGGACCTGTATTTCGATTATGAGTAAGTGCATATATCCTCTATCCTGTGGCGATTACTTGCGAAGTACTTTTTTTAGGGGGTATCGGAGTGCCGCTGTAGGTTGGAAGTGTGAACAACTGTCATGCCAGTAAACCCTAGTACAACCTTGGCTAAGAACATCTAACAATTTTTGAGTGGCGAGTTTCCCTAAGTTAATTCCGCTGCCTTTGCGAGTAAGAGATTTATCTCTAAGCAATGTAAAAACTACTCAATAAAATGCATTAGCCATTCGGAGCAGGCGTCAATAAGTAGATCCCAGTCAGTGAGTATAAAAATGTAATAGCGCACAGCTCATTGATTTGAGAGAAATTACTCCCTGTTCCTGAATGAGATGTTGTGGGACTTAAGTAAGAAGTATCGATAAAACATCGAATCGCAACCAAAGTACTGATGATTGAAATGGCTATTCTTTTATCAGCAGCACCGCTCCCTACGAACAATTTTGGTGCACCGACCCAAATTTAAAATTGTTTTTCATCTTCGGTGGGATGTACATCGTTTAGATATTAATAAGATTTGTAGATTCTGTATGTACGCAATTGTAGCTTGAAACGCTTAAGTGACAATCGGCATCTGAGTCTTTTGAGCGTTATTCCGACTCATTCAGAAGACTCTACGCAGATATCTCGACTTAAGCGATACGTCGAAAACTTCCAAAATAATACCAAAGACAGAGATTACTGCCAACAAGATTAGATACGGTTTTGTGTGTGCTTCAAAGGTAATTGAGGAACGTACTTTTATGTCAGAAAAAATAATTAAGTGCTTAAATGTTGGCTGTTTTTATTCTAAACTATGTCCCCTTTTGAGCAAATCTTTTGAGCTGTCAAATGCACTTACTTACTCATGACAACTTCTCTAATATTGATTCGACAATTATCCAAAACAAATTTCTTTACAGCTATTGTAGCGGTGGTTGACTTCCATTTGTAGCGTTTATTGACTTCCATGGCGGGCAATGTTATTTACATCTTTTGGCATCTAGAATTTTATTGTTTCATTTTTGCTCAAAGTAGATTTGTGACACTTAATTTAGCACTAAAAATTCTTTATATTTTTTCGATTGCAAAAAATCCCTTCGCAGATCAATATATGGGATGCTTACGACATTTGAAAATGTCAACTTTTATGGGCAAACGAAGTTTATCAGATCTAAGTTGCCAATGTTCTGCGGTTAACTGAAACTTCCAGCTCAATGTTATCGACTCTTTATGGCCTATCTAAGCATGTAATTAAAGTACGATAAATACCTGGTCTCATAGTACAATCGTAAGGTCGTACTCTGATTTTTAAGGTTAATCCGTCTTTATTACACGAAATCCCATTGACCAAATCACCAACACAACTCAGCAGACATTACGTCTTATCCCTGGTGACAATGTACAAAAGCCTGCTGTAAATTATATCCCAAAAATATGAGGACAATTTGCCAGTTAACTGCGGCCAAGCCGCAGCCTTTGTTCCCTCCACCATGGTCAGATGGCCAGCAGAAGCATCAATTACCAAGTAATATTGCTCGTATATAAAGAAAAAATGTATGGTTGGGGTAACAAGAGCATCATAGAATTGTTGGGTATAGGTTGTTGCACAACTATATTATGACCTGCACAACAATAGTATGATTCACACACAACCATACTATGATCCAACAACCATATTATGATTCAAACCCACTATATACCCAGAACCATAATATGTTTTACAAACAACCTTAGTATCACATACACCCATAGTCCTCACAACTAAAGTATGATCCTCAAAACTGAAGTATGATTCGCACGCAACCATGTTATGATCGCTACAACCATAGTATGATCCCCAAACTCATTAATTGGGTTATGTTGTTTTTCAACGATAGAGATTACTATTAAGTAAGTCATTTATAAATAACGGGTAATAAATCTAGAAGTATTTTTTTTTTAAATAAAAAATTCAAATTAACAGTGAAATCGGTTTTGTTCATTCGAGAGAACATTTTATGCCATTTATTTTTTGAATATAAATTCCTTCAAATGTTTGCCGCAACTCGTTCGAGCATTATGGCCGGTATGGCACTCCGAGAGAATGGTAATGTTGAACTTACTGAACATTCCAGTTAGGAATCTAGTAGCGCGCTTACTTTCAGGAATCTAGTAGCGCGTAAGATTTGCCACCAAAAAAAAACAAAAAATTGTGTCTACACTTTCAGCCAGATAGGATTTCGGTCCAATTTATTACTTCAGAAATAGTATATAGGGTGTCTAAATTTAGTTAAACCTTAGAAGTAAAGAAAGCTCTTGGATTCAATAGGAAATTTAATTGTGTGTGAGACACATACGAGTATGACTGTGGTATTGGGTGTTTGCGGGGGAAAGGGACCTAAGGGTAAAAACCAGTTTTGTGCAGGAGAGCCATTTTAAAGATTTAAATACGTGTATCTTTGGTGTAGAATCGTCAACTTCACTTTCATAAAACGCGCATATCTCTCGGAGGGAACACTTGTGGTGCATGGGATCGGTCTCTTTCGATGCTCAGATGTTGTCCAGAATAAGATTTAATATGTTTCATCGAGAGCAAAGGGTTTTTAATCGCAAAAGTTTAAAATTTTCCCAATTAAAAATCCATTACAAACATGGTGGTGAAAGTATTTAGAATTCACTTAGATCGTCGTCTAACCTGGCTAAAACATATAAATATGACGGTATATCCAATAAAGCTGAAATCCAACCACCTACAATGGCTAATGGGTCCTAGGTCAGCTCTACAACTTGAATATAAGTTCTATTATATAATGTGATTATTAAACCAATTTGGACAAACGGAATCGAACTCTGGTGGACAGCACGCGCAACCAATATCAATAAGCTACAAAGAAGACAATTCAGTATCTTGCGAATGATCGTCGGAGCTCCATGATACATAAGGAATGCGCATATATCAATAAGGATCTTAATATTAAAACCGTCACAGAAAAATCCGAGATTATTTCCGAAGTTACGTAAACAAATTAAGTTCCCATCCAAAAGCACTCGCCAGAGGTCTACTTTATTTTGAAGAACATGTACGCCTCAAAAGAAGAAACACCTTGGACCTGATATAGTAACTTGAGGAAAATCACCGCCAACTATTATATTTATAATTTCAAATACAATATATTGCTTATTATACTTTTAATCTTAATATCTTTATGACATCAATTTGAATACTGTCTTTTTCTTAAAATCACATGTGCAAATCTAGCTGGGTTGTTTACACTGGTACGACCCTTTAGGATCAACTAGGTTTAAGATTTGAATACTTATTGTTATTTTCATTTCCTGAAAGATTCAATAAATAAATAAAACGTAAAAAATATAGTGGTTGAACTTAAGGAACTCATTCCTTTAGTGTTGTTTTAATATTTTGAGATGTCATAAGGAGTAAAATCTGAATATTTTATTGGTCCCAATGATCTCGATATGGAACTCAGTTTTATTAAGTCAGCTATGCTTTTCGAGAATTTATAAAAAGAAAATAAAAAAATATTAATTGTTGGGAAATCGAAAATCCTGCTTACTAAACGCAATATACTTTTGCTGAAGATTAACAGTTTTCAGATAAATTTGGGTTCGATGATTTCAAAAATGTTTTCAGTTCAAAGTTTCGATTCCAAAAACTGCATTTATACAGAATTATTGTAAGCTAAACTGTCTATGTTGTGTCTCGTAAGCTGTACGTGATTGTGGAAAAGTTGAACTATTTCCATTTATTGTCCAAAGTTGTAAATATAGGCCACAACTTAGTGTGTAGTATAATCATTACAACTGGAGCTGACGTAGAGGATCAAACACCACTTTTTACGATACATTTATACGGAAACATTTTTATAAAAAATATTTCCCCCAGTAGCTTGCAAAATACATATATGTGACCTTCTCCGAGAAAAGGGACCTAGTGTGTGAAAATGAAGTTTAGAGAAAAACGCATTTAAAGTTTCATAACGTATTATCACTGTGAACACACCCTCAGTTGAGAGATGCGATTTGGTATTGTTAGTTATGATTGGGTGCTGACTTTGGTGACGTCATGCCTATGCGGTGCCGTATTTGTTTTCGCTTGTGAATGGAACTGAAGTAGAGTGGCGAACATGGAATACTCAGGATTTTACAAAAGTATACCAGGTAAACTATCGCGACTTTTTCAAATTCATTTCAATTAATTTTGTAAACGTTTGCAGTTTAGGTATTACCTAGTACCACCACGTTGACTTCATAAAAACGAAATTGTATATAAAGAACTTGTGGACTCGGAAGAAGAAAGATTTAATCTGCGATTAACGGCTGAGCTACCAAACGAATTACCTCCGCTCATTGCACCAAGCGGTTTATCGTTAGTTCGCAAATGGTATTTGTTTGCGAATGTCAGGGTCTTATGTACTGATTCACAGAAACGGGATTTTGTAGCTCCTAAACCGAGTGAACCCAAAGCGTAAAATAAATCTGAACCTGTCGAATCGAAGCACCGGATCTCGAGAAAAAGAAAGCTGAGGTCAAGGCGCCGTAAAGAAAAACTCAAACTGTCAAACTGAAGAAAATCTAAGTAACGGATCACAAAACACCGAAAAAATTCCAAACTCCAAAAAAATTCGAAGACTGACGAAAAAATATTAATTTAAACCGAAAAAAAAGTGAAAAAAGTGAAAGTGAAGTTTTTCTCATATTTATCGATTTTCCCAAGATCGTTTTGTACGTTTTTATGGGGTAAATAAATTGTTATCAGAAATCTAACTAATTTCATTTTATTCTATACCGTTTTAGGTAACAGAATCCACCCTTAAGTCCAAAGCCGTTTTTTGTCACACTAGGTCCCTTTTTTCGGAGAAGGTCACATATGCATATTTTTCTCAACATTCCATTAAGGGTCAAACTTTTTTCAATTCAGTGAGCTGTGCATGATATAACACGTATACCTTCTGACCAGGAGCTACTATTTAATGTCGAATCATTTACATGGCCAAGAGATCAATCGTTAACTCGGCAAGTCGTAGATATTTACTGGGAACAAATTATGCATCTAAAATTATTTAAGATTTTCTTACCCGAATTGGAACCTAGATATACTTGTGAAATAGTCCTGTACAATTACTAACCCTGTTATATTCAAAACGTATTATTCTGCTAGATTTTATGGGGCCCTGAACACCATTTCAAGATGTTACAAACCTTATGACAAACTTAGTATATACTTCGTCCTAAGCGGGTATAATAAAACGGAATTAAATTTTTATAGATGGCAAGATTATGATTTGTATATTTATTACTAAGCTTCCTTGAAGCAGACAACAATATAGCATTAAAAGAAAAACATAAAAACCAACTGAGGGAAAAAATATGAAATAAAATTATAACTTTTTTTGTAAGTTGGCGATAGAAACGAATCATCCGAATCGTCCAGAGGAGCAGAGGAATTCTGCCATGTATGGGTGTGGTGTTTATGTGTTGTGGCCTCCATCAACAATTTGTCAACATCTTCTTCTCATCTCCAGTTAGTCAAGCAACATCACCCTGCCTCTGGCAGTATTAGCGTCTTCAATGTTCTGACATAATTCTGCTAGCTTAATGTCTCCCCTTGGAAGTATACACAAATACATGAACTCGTACTAATTCTTTGTATCCTCTTGCTTTTGCAACTTCTGTTTTATTGACGATAATTTATCTTTTTTATTTAAGTTTAACGACCACCCAATTGTTTACATGCTCCTTTTTCTATTTATATTATAGACAATAGGATGGGTGCATATAGTACCCTTGTTATAGAGGGTGTTTTTAAAAAGTACATAAGGGCTTAAATCATTTTATTTGATTAGTCATTTCAGAAGTAGACTTGGACTAAATAGGGCTTGGAAAAACTTGAAAATAACTATGTAAAATTGGAAAAACAAACTTCAGAAACTACATCCGAAATCTTAATCATGGTTGGAAAAGAATTTTAAAATTAAACTTTTGAGTATGACCGACATGATTCTAACACTAACCTGAAGAAAATGTGTACAACAAATTAATGAAAATGGTTGCTGAACAGTTTGATGACTTTTGACATCAAAATGATGTAGAAATTTATTGATTTAATGAATTTATTCTTCAATTTGAAGTATTTAGTTTTAATGTAAACAAATACAATAAAAACAACAAAAAACTCGTGGCAAACGATGCGAGTGTCGAGTATGTAAAAGCCGTGCGTGGAATTTATATTGTGTTGACTTTGTGCGGTGAAATTATCTATTGCCAACAGTTCTCAATTAATGCGAATCTGCCTGCTTTTTAGAGTATAGCATGATGATAGTGACGTAGCGTTCGCCGAAACTGCGGTCACCACTGCTTGCAACTATAAGTCTCTCGAATGCCCTTTGCATAAAAATTAGTTTCTACTGAATGAACTTTTCAAAACAAGCATCGTCTCAAACCCAAACTAAGCTGTTACGACTTTTTAAGTAAGAAAAATAATCTATGTATGTTAATCACAATAATGTATATTTTTATCACAGTGATGTACACTTTTCATCAAATTCATATGCTATGTTTATCAATATGATGTAAAAGATCTTTAACCGCGCAGAAGCTTGATTTCCTCATGCTTCGTATCTTGAGCGCGTGTCTTCCAGTGGTTCTGTAGATCTGGCTGAACTTGGTCTCCGTTTCTGCACAGTATTATTTCATTATTTTCATTTTGAAAAAATCATCCCCAAAATATTGTTTGTTTACATTTATTTGTATTTCAGTTGCTTCAGTCAATACATTCGAGTTTAACGATATTTTGTTGCCTCTTTTGTATCGAGTTCATATACACACAAGATGAGGGTGTCCTCATTATTACGTTAAAACACCCTAACGTATAATTAAATAATAAATTAAATGCTCTGCTCATATATTCGCAAATTTTTGCATTAACAAAAAGGTTGAAAAGTATTTCAACTATATTTTTATTTATTCATTTATCCCACACGCAGAGGAAAGATATGGTTACTATATGGTCACGGCAACAATAGTATGTTCTCTGCAGTAAAAGTATGGTCGTCGCAAACATAGTATTGTTTTTTGAATTTCATTTTGACAATAGTATGATTGCGGCAATATTAATATTGTTGAAATGTAACAAAAGTATTGTTGCCAAATTAAAAAATGAATATATGGTTGTAGCAACAATATAAATATGGTTGGTGGAACAAAAGTATTGTTTTCATAGGTTTTATGTTAACAATTACATAATTACGGCAATCATACCGACAAAAACTTATTTTTTTTAATTTGATAATGTTATTTTTACGATTCTTACGCAATAATAGTAATAAAAATTATATTTAAAAAAAAAAACTACGGATTAGTATAACTAAAATATTCTTAATAAATGATTTTTTACTGTTAAATGAATCGCTCCTATTGTTACATAACTTACTTAATAAAATTCTTTATTGTTGATTAACAACGTATTTGGTGATCATAGTATGGTTGTGCGTGTCATACTATGGTTGTGAGGATCATACTATGGTTGTACGTTAAACAAACTATGGTTATGAGGATCATAATATGGTTGTGGAGATCATAGTATGGTTGAATGGGAATAATATGGTTGTGGGGATCATAGTATGGTTGTGTGTGAATGATTCTATTGTTGTGAGGACCATAATATTGTTATGGGGATCATAGTATGGTTGTGTGTGAACCATACTATTGTTGTGATGATCATAATATTGTTGTGCCACAACCATATAACCAACAATAGTATGTTGCTCTTCGAATATTGTTACCCCAACCATACGTTTTTTCTGCGTGCATATGAACCCAAATAAAAGAATAGATAAACGTCTAGATAAATTGGCACTTTTTGCTGTAAGCTGAGCAAAATGAGTTAAACTATTTGTTATGGCAACAATTTATTTCACTCGCAACACGAAACGATAAGTTAAAAGATATTGATCTCTGTTTTGATACGAAAGTGAGTGACTGACTTTCGTTCGCATAGACTTTCGTTCGAGATCGAGTTGCAGGCAGCTAATCTTTATTCAAATAAATAACCGAATATAAGTAGCTAGTTTCCTGCATCATAATATTTACGTAGCAACCATAAGACTAATGCTTTTTCAACCGAATTTCTATTATTTTGTAAAGATTATATAGCAGTTCAAACCAAATCACACCTAATTTTTTCTCTGTGTGTATGCTTTACACTCCTCTTCTTACCATTAGCTTCTTTTAAGCCGGCAGTAAAGAGTGTGATGCGGTTATTAAAAAGTCGGTTCAGACCGAATTTAGTCTTTCCTTGCTCTTACAAATATACCGTTTATTCGCCTGTTATAGCAAGTTAGCGCGGTTGTCACTCATTTAATCCAATCTTGTCTAGAATAGAACATTTTCCCCCCCCGTAAAAGAGTTTAAGGATTTAATCGTACACCACCCTGTGTTCTGAGTGAAGTTTTCTGGCTGTCCCTTAATAATATGCTGTTGTGTGGTAAACTCGGATCACTGTAACTCCATTAACTGGCGAAGTTGCTGCGGAGAATATCTGCATTTTTACTACCGACACCACCCTTTTATAGATTTGCGATGATTGAAGCACACTTTTCACTACACAGCAGAAGCATATTTGGGTGGCAGAATGTGTCCACATTTAATAATGAAGGCTTTTGTAGGAAAGTAAACGTCTGTGTACAAAGTTATGGATCTAGGTAACGTGGCATGTTATCCAACTTAATTTCATTGTCAAACAATCAAAAATTACAAAAAAGGCACGATGAGTTTACAATAATTGAGAAATGACTTAAGGTTGTCATATCAGACTATGAACTTTAAACCTGCTTTGAGATTGATATTTTTAGTTGATCTTAATAGAAGCAGTGATCCCAAAAAAAAAACTTTAAGTCATTTGCCGTCTGATTTTTCGGAATGAGAATTACTCTCCAGAGATTGTTATTGTGCGTTATTACTCTTATATAAGTAGAATACTAACAGCTCTTGCAAATATTACATGTCATTACACCAATTAATGATGTCCACATTTATCCTTTTGTTTATAGCAACTCTTCAGATCATCGTTAGCATTCTTACTTCTTGAAAAAAGGTCATTTTTTTCTAAAAAGTCATATGGTGCAGTAATAAATAATGTATTTGATGTTGGCAATTTCTATATTTAAGTGAGAGTTATATGGGATATTTGTAAGTGTTCTGCAATACTGACACAACACCACCTTTTTCGAATATTAACTCTCATTGCATCATTTTTATAGATTACAATACGTTACAGGAGTAGCTACTTGCAACACGGACAAGAGTAGAGTTAGAGCTAAAAATAAATTCAACACCTGAAAACGAAAAAAAATAAATAAAAGAGATGCCACAGCAAATTTTAAAGACACCCCCAGAATTTGCAAAAATCCACCTGGAATATCCAAAGACTTAAATGTTTAGGTACATCTGGTGTTGGCGCCTGGCCTCTACTAAAGTATTTGGCTGGCATTATTGACCAGTAGCAGCTAAAGTACGCAAGCTAGAAGACACCAAAAGCGGTGTTACGATAGGCCACAACAAATAACTCACCGAATTTAATACTATATTGGACTATTAGAACGTTACACAGCAAACAGCAGCAAGTAAATTGGATTTTTTTCATTTGTCATAATTTACCCTAACCTTAAAGCTAATATTTCTAACATCGGCAACTCGTCGCTCTCATGCTATTCTAATCTAAAAGCCTCTTTAAGTTGGAAATCAATTTTTGTCCATCTGTAACGATAGAAATTCCTGAATTTTTCTTTATTAACATTGCGTGTAGTCCGTGGTATTTTAAGTAAAATTTTAAGAGATTTCAGAAAAGCAGATAGAATAATATAGTCGATTTTGGAGAAATTGTGAACTGCATTTTTTGCCCATTAATTAACCTTTGTTGTTATTTTTGTCTATTTACACTTAATTGATCAAAACTGCTATGGTTTAGATCACATTGGCACAACAATTTTCTGATCATCTGTGGTAGAACTTCTTTGAGTTGTTTTAAATAAAAACTTACTGTCTGACATGAAAGAAGTCGCTAATAGAATGAAAAGCTGTCTCTGTTGCTTACTGGTAATGTCACGTAGCTCTTATCTTTAATGACATTTTCACCCGAACCATCATATTCAACAAATACGTCTAGGGCCTCATTTTTATTCGTATTCGAAACGTGTCTTGGTTAAATAGGTTCTGATAAGGAAAACTACTTTTTCTTGCAAATTTCAAAAAGAGTTTTCCTGCTGTTTTGGCCCATTTTAATCCCTTTTCATACCTATTTCTATTTTCTAGCCCTTTTTAAATAGAAATTGTCCATGCCATCCCGTTGATTAATTATAGCTTTTCCAAATTATTACATTTCGCCCTTTTTCGACCATTTTAATCCCCATTTCTATCCTGTTGATTTAATATGGGTTTTCTCGCTGCCTATTGTTTCATCCATTTTGGCTACGTTTATCTCCATTTCAACCCCTTTTTTAATTGTCCACAATTTGTAATAACAAAATCACCATTTGTTCTGAAAATTTTGAAAATAACAATAAATTTTAAAGTCTGACTTTTGTTATTACCAGGAACCATAATCGAGACTTGAAAACTTATAAGACCATACCAGTTTTAAATTAATAGTTTAAGTATTTAAAAAAGTTACAAAAAACCGATTTTACCCATGTTCACTTTTTTCCTGGTATATATTAATCAGTCGTTTATGACGGATAACTTTTTCCCGTTTTTACCCCCTTAAGGTAAGCTCGATCTTCACTTATCATGATTCCAGCTTCAGCCGTTTTTTTAACAAATATATATTTACAAGCTAACATATCTGTGGCAAAATTATTTGGTTTACTTGAGATTATCAAAAAGATTTTGTGCTTGTAATAACTTTTAACAAAACTGTTTTGTATTTACAAATAATGAAAATATTTTTATTAAAACAAGGACCAAACAAATAATTTTAGCACTTGAAATCCTTCCATAATATATTTCGTGGTAGGGTTCTAAAAGTCGATTTTCGATTAGTCGACTAATCGAATTTTTGTTGGAAAAATTTAAAACGTCGTGATCGACTTTTGCATGTCATTTTAATCGAAAAATCGACTTTTGGATTCGAACGGCTCAACAAATATTTTTACCCTCATCAGTCTGTGGAAGAGTTAGTTTCATGGCGAATATTTGAGCCACCTTTAAGTTTTCTAAAATAAACCGACCTAGAAACACAAGCCGATTTGTCTTTCTATCCGTCGGTCTGCTGTCCGTCTTAAACTTGTAATTCAGTTACAGGTTGCAATGTCTGTCCGATATTCATGAAATTTTTCAGAATCAAGTTTTGTTGAAACAAAGGTGGAAGTTATTGTAATTAAAGCAAATTGGTTTAGATTTAGAAAAAGCTCCCACATACTTATATATGTTAAACCGAAGCCATTAGTTACTAGTTGGGATTTATCGGTCTACGTTTTTTTATAGCACCAGTAAAAGTTCCCTCCAGATTTTACATACAACCGCTCTAGAACACCATTTTTAATTGGACCAGTTTAAAATGAATTATAAAGTCCCATTTATTTAGGTAGTCCCTATACAATTTTTTTTGGCAGAAACTGCTTCCACATGGACATATTGAAGGGTGGGTATTAAAAAGACTGAATTTTTCTTAAAAAGTCAAAAACAAGCTTATTTTTTAAAGTTGGCTTAATTTGCCTACAGCCGAATATCCGCCCGATTTATACATTGACATACTCGTATGCAAACAAAAAATAATAAAATTTATCACAAATCTGAATGAGACTTTTATTTTTAAACTCTGTGTAAATTTAGATTCTGTTCAAGGGCCTGATATGAATTAGCTTGTCTGCACATCTAGAATTTCAGGGTATAATATCGTCGGCCACGCCCAAATTAGGCTTTTTACTAGTTTATTACTCCACATGATTTTTGTTATTGTTTATTTTTAGTATAGAATAAATGAATGCTCAAATTGTGAATTGTTTATGTAAATATATATATATATATATATATATATATATATATATATATATATATATATATATATATATATATATATATATATATATATATATATAATATATATAATATATATAATATATATATATATATATATATATATATATATATATATATATATATATATATATATATATATATATTATATATATATAATATATATATATATATATATATATATATATATATATATATATATATATATATATATATATATATATATATATATATATATATATATATATATATATATATATATATATATATATATATATATATATATATATAATATATATATATAATGCATACATATATCTGAAAAATTAAAAAAACACAAGTAAATATGGCCTTAAGTTCGGCAAGGCAGAACCTTATATACCCCCACAGTTACTTCTGCACTATAGCGCAATAAATGACCTACTTTGAACCCCTTTGGCCCATGCGTCCGACCCTTATCTTAGCCGAAACAAATAAATATTTCGATTTGTAGCAACATTTGCTTTAGCTTGAGTATCCATTTTTGTGTCACAAGATCCGAAACGTCTCTTTAAGAGAACTCATAAAGCGTTCTGTTAAAGAGAAACTTTTCCTGCCCCTAACCCGAATTCGCCAATTTAAAGTCCTAAACAGATTTTGCTCATTAGTCAAGAAATGTTCAGGGTCCTAGGGTAATTCGTTTGACCGCAAAAAGTCTTAGTCGGAGGTCGAATTTTAATATATTTATTTTTACAAAAAAGAGTTGAAAGTCGACTTGATTCGGTATTTGGTCGTGGATTTTTGTCAATTTCATCATCTTTTGAGGGTTCTTTCCATTGTAAAATGTGCTAAGATAAGGGGGATTAAAGGGGATTTGTTTTTTTTTCATTTGCGTTATTTGTTGGCCTTGATTATTATATTGCATTTGCCTTCATTAATGCAGTCATATGTATTTGCGATAGGAAATTATTGCAAACTGCAATTAATCTCTTTGTTATGAACCATAATTCGATGTATATATGTGTGTGTACACATACCTACGCACGACTTTATGCATGTGTGTTTATAATGTTTAATGATGTGAACTTAAGCACCGTTTAATGCTTTTTCAACAGAAATGTCATCGATATTGAAGCATGGATTAAATCGTTGGATTTCCTTTAAATAGGGACTTGTCAAGTGGGAAAAGAATTGAAATTTAGAAGTAAAATTAAATATTAGTGAATTCATTTGAAAAACCGTTAAAATTTAATAATCGCGCGTAAATAAATTTAGCTAAGGCAAAACGTCAGCGTTCCAGCGTTCTTGAGAATATTTACTAGTAAGTCGGTACAGATAAATACAAATCAATTTTTACATAAAGTATGTCCTAGACCCCTACTTCTCTATGCATTTTCAGTTTGGTTCACCATGAGAAAAATGAAAATCTTCAAAAGATTTGTTACGCAGTCTAACAACAAACGATATTAAAATAAACCCATACTCGTATATGAGAAAGTTGCATTGCCTTTACGCGTTAGGTCGAGTGACAAAATATATAGAGAACACATTGAACAGGGATTAAGCTGATCGAGACCTCTTGCATCTACATTTTAATAAAAGACAGGTTTTTAACAAAATGGCAAAGTGACATTAATTTTCGTGGCTGCATACTGCTTTTATCGCGGTTTCGGGTCCGTACGACCTTCCTTCGACTTACTAGCCGGTTAGTCCCTGTATTACAAGTATATGTAAAAGCAAAAGACCGAAATAAAACAAACGATGCACAGAAATTAAAACATTTCGCATTATGTAAGACATTTTTATAAGAGGGAAATCACAAAATATCTGTCTGCGATTGGCCGTAAATGGAGAGCGGTATCGGTTTATGGTAGACAATTTTTTACGTCCTGCTCTTGAAAACAGACCTAAAATGTGGTTTCGGCTGGCCCCATCCTTGCCGAGACACAATTCGGAAATAATTTGGCCAGCGCAATCGCCAGATTTGTCAGCACACGACTATTTTCTTTGGGGTTATTTGAAGGAGCCAGTATATGTGAACAAGCCCGAGACAATCCTTCAACTCAAGGCCAACATTGTTGCAAAAATTCGAACGATACAGCCACAAATTTTGAAGGATGTTATGAAAAATGCGCTAAAGCGAGCCCATCATTGGAAAGCTAAAAACGGGGGCTATTTAAGTGACATTATTTTTCATACATAGTGTAAAAAAATTCGATTGTATATTATAAAGGCTGATCCATCTAGAGGTATTTTTACAGAACAAACACAATTTAAAAATTCAAATCAAGTGTGGAATCTTTATTGGTAATTTGAAAGGACGTTTTATGGAATTTATTTTTTGAAAATAATTACCTTCAACTGTTGGCAATTGTATTATGGAAATGAGCGTTCGGTGAGAAACGGCAAGATCTGCTGTTTTCGACCAAAATTTTGTTCAGTGATGAGGCCCATTTCTGGCTCAACGGCAAAGTCAATAAACAAATTTGCCGCATTTAGGCTAAGATCAACAAGAAGAGGTTCAAGAGGTGCACGCGCCATAATATCGATCTTTATGCTACCTGAAATTGAAGCCCGTAATCTTGACGACACTTGGCTTCAAGAGGACGGTGCCACTTGCCATACAGCTGCACAAACAATGGATCTATTGAGAGGTCATTTCGAAAAGCACCTAATTTCACGTTTTGGACAGGTGAGTTGGCCGCGTAGATCGAGTGATATCACACCTTTAGACATTAGGGTGTTACGTAAAGTCCAAAATCTAGGCTGACAAACCAGCTACGATTCAGGTTGTGGAAGCCAACATTACGAGTGTCAATAAAGCCATACCGGTCGAAATGCTCGAACGCGTCATCCAAAATTGGACCCTCAGAATGGAAACCCTGAGGCGTTGTTGCGGCCAACATTTGAAGGAAATTAAATTCAAAAAATAACTGCCATAAAATGTCCTTTGAAATTACTAATTAAGATTGCACACTTTATTTTTTTTGTTCTGAAAAATACCTCTAGATGGATCACCCTATATTATCTGAGAAAAATAATAAAAAAAAATTATTAAACGAAAAAGTTATTAAAGTTGTTAGCCTCATGGAAACTTTTGGCCCACCCTGTATATTATATAAAATTTAAATGATATGTAATGGTTTCAAGTTTTCTAAACACCATCAATTGTATGTCATCTTTGATAAAGAACTTTTGTAGGACTCCAAAAATCAAACCTCCAACCTATGAAGGAGAGAACCGGGGCGTACCACCTGATTTTTAACATACCACCCACTTTTTAACGCACTACAATCAGCTCCAATTCTGCCGCCCATGAATTCCATTCAATGTACGTCCTTTAAAGACACAAAGGTTTAGTGGTATGAATACATATTTTATTGGATGGAACACCATCCGATTCGTTTTCGCCAATGGGCTGAAGATTTTTAGGCAGGATATGAAAAATTGTACCGAGAATTCGTGCTTCAGCTGTAGCTCATTTTCATCTCAGTGGCTAAGTGCAAAATTAAATCGTTGGATTTCCTTTAAATAGGGACTTGTCAAGTGGGAAACGAAATGACAGAATTCGTGCTTTCAGATGAAGCTCATTTTCATCTCAGTGGCTAAGTGCAAATGCAAAATTGCCGCATACAGGGTTCAGAGAAGAGCCAATGCATTCACAAGGAGTTCACTATTTGGTGTGGATTTTGCGCTGGCAGCAGTATTGGGCTATTTTTTTTTAAAGTAGAATGGAGTGCTCCGTTCCCATACTAGCATTGTACATGGTAAAAAAAACTATTTCTATGAAAAAACATTTGCGGAGTTTTCTTAGTTGGACTATTACTTTACAAATGATACCAAAAAAAATTAAACTCGAAGTAGTTCAGTTTTCTGATTTTTGTCAATGAAACGGAGCACTGTGCGAATTTTCAAAAATTCAAGAGAATGACATGTACGACATTTGATTTCAAGAAGACGGGACCACAAGCCACACAGCCAACACAACAACAGGTAATGAATGAGTCGTGCTGTTATATGTATATAATAATGTAAACTATATAAAAAATACAGTACCTATCTCTTCCTGCCATTTTTCAAATCCAGATATATTGAAGTATAACCGGCAAAATTCTTCTGTGTAATATTTTGCTCAAAAAAATATTGTGTAATATTTTGCAAAAATAATACGTTTTGAGATTTTAGATTTTGGATGATGGGAGTCAAGGGGAAATAGTATTTTAGAATTTTTTTCTAGCTCCAAAACATTAAGAGATTTTGGGTTTATAGCGAGTGTGAATTAAAAAATGCTTTTACATTGTCTCTATCTCTCCCAGTTTATGTGCTGGTCAAAAAAGCACAGGTTTGAGCCGATGTGTGAGAGCTCGCATTGTCATGGTGCACAATTATTCGTCTGCTCTTGTTTGTTTTTCGAATTTCTTCAACGACTTCAGGCAAACAAACAACTCAGAATTGACCATCCTACGTTGCTCAAGCGGAACAGTGGCCACATGGCCAGTTTTGCGAAGAAACAGGCGACCGTTTGCTGTTTTGTTTCGAGCTCATACGCATAAATCCATGATTCGGCACCTGTGACAAACTTATGAACGTCTTTTGAAGCACCGCGATCGCATTATCAGTTCACGCACAGCATCAATGTTCTCTGGCACAACGGCCGTTTTTCACGACCTTCGTCTTTGAGCGAACATCGGCCACGATTGAATTCATTAAACCAGTTTTTCACAGTGCTATAGGATGGTGCTTCATCGCCATACAAAGATTTAAGTTCATCGATGCACTCTTGTAGTGATAATCCACGTCGAAAATTGTGAAAAATGATCGCAGGATAATGTTCACGAGTTAATTCCATTTTTTTTTGCCAAATTAATTTTTTCAAGTAACTGTAGATAACACAAATTATGGTCGTACATTAGAACGTTCTGAGTACGTTTATGCTAAAAACTGTCAAACTTTCCAATGAAAATGTCAGATGGCGTCAGGCAACTCTTAGTGTTGCCAAGGCCAGACATATATATATATATATATATATATATATATATATATATATATATATATATATATATATATATATATATATATATATATATATATATATATATATATATATATATATATATATATATATATATATATATATATATATATATATATATATATATATATATATATATATATATATATATATATATATATATATATATATATATATATAACAACCCTCGTACAACTGCTAATCTCTACTATTAATTGTAAGATAGAAAACAAATAATTAAAGTTTTAAATATCATTCATCCTTACCACATACGACATTTGGTAGATACATCAAAATTAAAATATAAAATAAAATTTTCTATGGTTCCTAATCTTTTTTTTTCATTCCTAAATAATCAAATTATCACGCTCCACCCTGTATAAACGGATTCGAAGTACTGGAGTTTAACAATATGTCCAGAAAACTAATAATTTAATTTTATTATTTTAACTACATGCACAAGTATTTAATAAAGATTACATATTCTAATATATGAAGTATATACGTAGTATGATCGGCTTATATTCTCTTCTAGTAAAGCCGGTTCCGAACGGCTTATGCATTTAAAAGAGTAGCTTTAACTTTGCTTAGAGATTAGTGTCGTACTCGTAAGACCTTGGCATTTGTAAGATGGAAAATACATCTCTGAGGTATTCCTACCCAAATTTAAATCTGATTTTCGTACACACTAACCATCACACACACATACATAAATATTTCTAAGTGCTCATACATTTTCTGTAGTAAAATAGTCGGAGATATGAGTTCGCTAAAAATTCCGAGTTTAGAAAAATAAATTTCCAAACACAAAAGAGCGATAAATATCATTTGACGGTTCCTAAATTAAATAAAAAAACATTACTAAAAAGAAGGCATTATTGATACTGTGAAAAGTATAAACAAAAATAATGAAAACATCTGCGAACACGTTAAATATTCAATACATTATTGGAGTTTAAGCTAACAAATTGTATTTAAGAACACCAAAGAAAATTAGTTGGAATGCTTGTGGCGCACTAATGGATATTTACCAGATACGTAATAAACTTCGTACTTTATGTGCAATATCTAAACTAAACTCAGTTTTTAGCTGAATTTAGTATGTTGCTATGTACTTAGCTAAGTATTATTGAAACATTCAGAAATGACTTTCAGTAGCCTGGTTCGTTTGGGTTAGGACCCTAGTTAGCCAGTTTCAAATATGGTAATCTGGCAACATTAGTCAAAATTGAGAACAGTTGTTCCTTTTTGTATAGATCAATAAGAATTAACAAACAAGAGATTTTGACTAAGAATTTGTCAAAATCACAAAATAAGGAAATTGCAATAAAATAGCGTGTACAATTCAGGGAGGGCCAAAAGTTACTATGGGGTTAACAAATTTAATATTTTTTTTTTATTTTTTTCTGTTAGATTATATAGTACTCGTATACGAAATGGAATTTTTTTTGCACTATCTATGAAAAATAATGTCACTTAAATGACCAACGTTATCAGTTCGCAACGATGTGCTTGTTTTAGAGCATTTTCCATAACATCTTTCAAATTATTGCAACAATGTTGGTTACATATACTCGCTCCTTCAAATAATAGTAAATGAAAAAATAGTCGGGTGTTGAAAAATCTGGCGATCGCGCTGGTCACATAATTTCTGAATTTCTGCAAATTATTAGCTCTGCAAAAATTTGACTTAAAAGTGCCATTGTGTCTTGGGCAGTGGCTCCTGTCCAAACCACATCTCAGGTGTGTAAAAAATGTTCTATCATAAACCGATACCGCTCTTCATTTACGGTTACAGAACTTCCATCTTCATTCTCTAGAAAGTAAGGCCCAAAAATATATGCAGATATGATCCCACACCATACTGTACACCTAATTGGCGTTGTTGAATGGCTCTTAGATTTTCAGAACCCTTGAACCTACAGTTCTGCTTATTGACAAAGCCATTCAAAAATGAGCCTTATCACTTTGCGTAAAAATAATTGATCGCTGATTTAAATAATAAATTTCTTTTATTCTGGTTCTTTGTTCAGTTGTAAACTTTTTCATTATTTATTCTTCAAGTGTACTTTATATAATCTGAAAAAATATATAAACGAATAAGTTATTAAATTTTTAAACCCCATGGTTACTTTTGGCGTACCCTGTACATTATACCAATTATATACTGCGCATTTTTTTGGAAATGTGTGTATTATATCTTTAAACTATCAGCTTGTGTTGATAAAATCTCCTGATCATTAACCTAATGGAAATCTGCCGATGGATCTTCTTGTGGTTTGATTTTGCCCTGCATCACTCTTTCGAACAGGGTATTATAAGTTTGTTTTGTGCCGAATGCTTTGAACTACCATAAATATTTAATATGTCAATCGACGTACCTGTTGGTTTCATTTAGCAATGTCTGCTTGTCCATCTAAAGCATGTAATCAAACTGCAGGACACAATCGTTGTCCGATTTCCATGAAATTTGGAAGTAAGTTTTTTCGGCCAAGGACCGAAATTAAAGAAAATTGGTTTATGATATGGTAGCATTTCTTTGAGGGAGAGGGTGTATATCCTCGGTAAATATCGATGTTTCCTAACGGTATGTGGTCAGATATTTGTTAATCCAAGCAGAGGTTTCAACAAACGGAGATGGTGATAATTGTGAGCGTTCATAAACTTTCATAGCGATCATGCGACTTGACATCACCCGATTATATGGTTGAGTGCTACTTCTTGTCCTAATGTAGAGCTCGAGGCCAACATTTGTGATGACATTTGCGGAGTACCGACATACATTACATTCTCCCTTTCAATCGGATAAAATAGGTAGTTTCTTGAAATTACTTTTTAGTCTTACGAATACTAATATTTGTGAGTCCGAATCGGCTATGAGCCGAGTTATGTCACTAAATCAGTTGTTATTGAAAGCAGGTCTATTGATTGTTCAGGATTCAGGTTGGTCAAACTTTAAGCCGTTTTGGTACGTTTTCGCTTTATAACCTACAAAAGCATATGTGACGCGCAAAATAGAAAGGGACCTAAGGGTAAAAACCAGTTTTGTTCAGGAGAGCCATTTTAAAGATTTAAATACGTGTATCTTTGGTGTACCATCACTTTCATAAAACGCGCATATCTCTGGGAGGGAACACTTTTGGGACATGGGATCATTCTCTCATTCCATGCTCAAATGTTGTCCACATCACAAAAAAAGAGAAAATTGATTTTTTTTTGATGTGGACAACATCTGAGCATTTTTGCCCTTAGGTCCCTTTCTCTATGCGCTGTCATATATAACTCTTACAGATAGCGTCTTTTTACCTAAAACATATAATAAATTTTAATTGTAAAAATTACTAATATACTGGCAACTAGATTCTGTTTCACGAAACTTAAAAAAAAGCATAATTTTGAACAATCCTCACCTGCAACAGTGTTGTTCTTTTATACCAGAAATAAGCACTTACGAGTATTACGTTGATACATCACTAATTTTAACATAATCACTCCTTTTTTACATCAATACAACTTTGTCACAAAGCAGTTGAAACATTTTTAATGAGGCGATTAACGTAAAAAGCAGATCCATTGCACTCGCTTTTCACTCCACCTGTCGTTGTACAAGTGAAAAATTGCGAAGGGAACCAAACAGCCAGCCATTCCTTATCCTCATCATAATATTTTTTTACGGGGTAATGAATGTGATGTCTTTATGCAGCACGAGTGCTTTGAAACTTGCAGAACGTTTACTGCTTAAAAACTGCATCAACTCACAGTTTTAATGAAATGCTTTTGTACGAGTACTACCTTCTGTATGTCTGCGCTCACAAAGGAGTCAAATGAAGTATCATAATTATTTATGGCTTAATCGGAAAGTAACTTGAAGTGGAGTTTATATGAAAACATGGGCCGGACTATCCACTTTGACCAGGCTTGGTAAAATTAGTGTTTATAGGCTATAAAAAAATATGGATTATTGTGGTACAATTTACCAGTTTCAATAACTTCTCGCTCCAAATGAAAATCAGTTCAGTTTTGCGACCTGCACTTTGATTACAACGATAGATGCGCAGAAGGGCAAGCGAACATTGCGTAATGAAACATAATTTCATTGTGTTTGGTACCACTATGTTTTAAAGGGGCCCATGAACCGTGCTCTTAATGTTCACTGACTTTTAGACCGTTCGCCATAGTTACTAAGATTTTAAAAAAAGACACATTTGAATTTTCATTGTTTTTTGTAGCTATGTGTCCATGTTATGATGAGCTGGGTTTTCGGCCCAAGGGTCTGCAAGAATTACTTTAGCGGTTGGGACCTGTGTACTGTGTTAGTGGCCGATCGTAATTAACTGTATCAAATTTCATCAAGAATTAATGCAACATGTGGCGTTTAGGTCGTTAACAATTAAAATTTTGGAACCCATGTGAGGGGGCTAAAAATAGTTAAATCGGTCGAATAAATTGACATAACATTCGCAGAGTTTTGGTTTTCCGTTTTGATGGTAATCGATATCTTAAACCCTTAAACTGATCAAGTAAAATCGAAACCACATAGCCATATAAAGGCGTATGGCATCAACAATCTCACTTACTTTAACTCTTCGATCGGCCAACACCATATCGTGGATTGTTTCGACATTTTCGAGTGCATTGACTTGCAATCGCCATGTCATTTGTACTTGTGCGACCACAACGAATGTCAGTCAGTAAACCACTTTTTTACCATTGAAAACGATGGTACAGTCCCCATATTATCTATCAAGCTTTTCCTTGGTTTGATTGACGTTGTTTTCCGCAAAAAAAATGTTTAATGAGTACTCGAATTTCACTTTTTACCATTTAAAAATCCACGTGGTTGTTAAACACAAACTAGATGACGAAAACCAGTTTTGTTCAGAAGAGCCATTTTAAAGATTAGGTCCCTTTCTATTTGCGCTTAGAATCGTCGACTTCGCTTTCATAAAACGCGCATATCTCTGGGAGGGAACACTTTTGGGTCATGGGATCGGTCTCATTCGATGCTCAGATGTTGATTTTACCCTTAGGTCCCTTTTTCTATGCGCTGTCATATAAACTAATTGTTATATTATAAGTATATTGTTATAAATATAACGAGGTTCCCTACTTTTTTAAAGAAAAAGCACAGAAAATTCAAATTGAATGGGGAATGTTTATTATTATTTGAAAGAACATTCCTTGGCATTTATTTTTTGAAGATTATGTCTACCATGGCTGCGGCTACGTCTCAGATGGTCCATCGGTTGAGTTCAATTTTCGGTGACTCGTTCGAGCAATTTGACTGGCAACTGGCGAATGACACGCGTGATGTTTTGCTCCAAGGCCTGAATCGAAGCGGGCTTGTCCGCATTCACTTAAGACTTTACATATCCCCACAGGAAAAAAGTCTAACGGTGTAATATCACACGATCCTGGTGGCCAATCGACCGTTCCAAAACGTATAATTATCTGCTCACCGAAGTGTTCTCTCAATAAATCCATTGATTGATGCGATGTGTGGGAAGTGGCGCCGTCTTGTTGAAACCAAATGTCGCCGAGGTCATGAACTTTAATTTCAGGCATCAAATGCTCGGTTATCATGGCACGATAACGGTCGCCATTGACGGTTACGTTCTTACCGGCATCATTTTTGAAGAAATATGGACCGATGATTCCACCGGCCCACAAACCACACCAAACCGTTGTTTTTCTGGAGGAAGTGGCAGCTCTTCTGGTTGCTCTTCGTCCCAAATGCGGCAATTTTGCTTGTTTACATACCCATTGAGCCAGACATAGGCCTCAACGCTGAACAAAATTTGGCTCGAAAACGTCGAATCTTTTTGGAACTTTTCAAGAGCCCATATAGCGAAGAGATGTCTACCGCCGCTACACTTTCATCACTGCGTGCTGGACGTGGTCTTTTCGGTTAAATATTATCCAATAGTGAATGCTGGGTCTCAAGATGGGTGATGGTGTTGCGAATAGTACGCTCAGTAGGCCGATTATGTTGACCATAAGTTGAACGAAGTGCACGAAACACATTCCTTACAGAACGTGAATTTTTATAATAAAATTTAGTGATTTGTAAACATTGTTCAGACGTTAGTCTTTCCATGATGAAATGCCAAACAATACTAAACAAAAATAACATGACAGCATTACACGACTCACACGTGAACAAAGGTTATTGAAAAAAATATCTCTTCCTGGCATAGGCAACACTAAGTGTTGCCTGGCACCATCTGACATTTCCATTGGAAAGTTTGACAGTTTTTAGCACAAACGTGCTCAGAACGTTTCAGAACGTACGACCATCATCTGTGTTGTTTACAGTGACTTGAAAAGAATCCATTTGGGCAGGGGCATGTTACCCTGGCTTGTTTTGGCCTCACTAATCTGAACCACACTAACAGGGCGTTTTCATCTTCTTTATTGGCTTATTCACCTTTCTAAGATATTATTGTTTCGTTGTGCGATGTTTGTAAGAGCCTCCTATTGTTAGTAATTCTTGTGCCTGCTGGACTACAGTTGCATTGATTACAATATTTCACATCCGGGAATCCCAGATTTAAGTATTTATAAAACGCCAGTAATCACAGTGAATCATACTGTAAGTATTATTGGGTATATAGTTGTGGCCCAACAATATTATAATCCTCACAACAACAATGTGATTCACACTCAACCATATTCCGATTCTCACAACCATATTGTGATTCTCACTCAACTATTCTATGATCTCCACAAACTCATATAATGTCCTCACGATTATAGTATGTTTTTCATACAACCAAAGTTTGATCCTCACATCCATAGTATGGTTCATACGCAACCATCCATCATACGCAGCCGCAACCAATGATCCCCCTTATCATACTATGATCTCCAAGATTATTTATTAGGATTGGGTTATGTGGTTACTTAACATTAGATTTATATCAATTAAACTATCCGAACAAAAATAAGAGAAAAGCAAAAGCATTGATTTTTTTTAAAAATAAAAACAAAACAATTTAAAAAGTTGTGGGTTCATTTGTTTAAACCTAACAACGATAACGATAACCTAACAAGCAAAGAAGTTTCAAAACAAAGTTTTTGTATGTTCAATATTGGAAATATGGTATCAAAATTAAAAATGTGTTTCATATGGAAAATTTTTCAATAAAGCGGATTTTTGTTTAAGCGGAGTAAAGTGTATGGAAAATCGTTCACAACAATCGTAAATAATATTTATCTATAATTAAATTTTTTTTTAGTTAAAAGACATTCACTTTTCCGAATTGAACTGCACATTCTCAAAGAGCCAAGAATACAAATGAAAAACCTATTTTGCATCCCTGATTAAATACGAGTAGATTTTGACATTTAGTTGCATTTTGTTGAGTTGCATAGCTTCGGTATGACTTTAAGCAGTTTTAAAGTTGTAAACTGTTCTTTGTTCGCTTGTAATGCCCATGTTACATATGTATGTGTGTGTACGCATACGAGTATGTAATGATGTAAACAATGATTGATTTAATGCGAATCACTTTAATGACTGCCTAGCGATAGTCAACAGCGTCATGCAATATGAGCACTTATGCAAATGAAATTTGCCAATAAATAAAACAGACAAGGATTGTTGAATATTTGAACGCGTCTTGTTTGTGTAATGTATCGGCAGCGGCGCTGGCTTCTTTGTTGTTCAAAAATTACCATTTAAAATCGATTTAATATCCACACTAATAACGAGTTTATCGGTCTCACTCACTCAATAGACTGGCATACGTAGATTTGTGTATATATTTATGCGTTTATGAAACTACACTGGGGGCAAAAATATAGCATCATTGTGGAAATTGATGAGTGATTGCAGTACAACATTCATCTTCGGTTAGAGGGCTTGCCCATTCCATACGAGGGCAGTTTGATTTCTTTTCACCAGGTCTTCGAGTCGGTTTTCTCATTTGGCCTAGACTTGTGGAATTATCATCGTATCTAATATATTGAACGTATTACTAGTACTTATAGTCGTATTTATATAAAATTAATTTCTGTTTACCTTCCAGTCCACATTGTACTGATGTGATGTATGTACACGTGCGTGCACAGCACCTCCATATGGGCTTCTTTGTGTAGTGTTATATCATTGGAGTCTCGTTGCCAAGTGCAGATGGGCTTCGTCATACGGCGAGGATTATGGGGGCATTGATTTGTTGGCGATGTGGCAGCCACTGTTATCTTGGAGCTACCAACTTTGATGGCTCTGCAATAAATAACATTCGCCGTTCTCCATGTGAGTGAACTCATTCGCAGCGATTGCACTTGCCACCGTTCCTCCCTGGCGAGGAGAGGCGAGGCGAGGCATGGCATTGGTATTTTATTGATAGTTTCCATCAACGTGGTTGGTTACAGAGACCAGTGTGAGTCTATTTCATGAATGATTGTTTATCGAACGGATTTGTTGTTGCTGCTATTCAATAAATGACGCCTCATAAAAACAGTCGATAAATCTTCTTCGGCAAGTCATGTGGTCACTGTAGGCTATGGAACAGCTAAATGAAAATTGTTAGATAGTATTTATTCATATACGAGCAAACCAACTACAGCGAAAATATTCTGCATGATGAGTTTGTCATGCAGTTGTTGTAAATTAATCTGTTTATGATGTGTCTCCAGACAGCTTGGACCGATTAAAATTTTTTTTAGCGCATTAAACAAGCAGGCAAGGGCGTGCGTGCAATGCCCCCACATTTCTAATGACTTTCTTCTTGTCTGCGAAAGTTTTTAAGTTATGGTTGTATACATACGCAGAGAAAATATATTGTTACCATATGGTGACGGTAACAATAGTATATTCTCTGCAATAAAAGTATTGTTGTCGCAACCATAGTATTGTTTTTTTGAACTTCATTTTGATAATAGTATGGTTGCGGCAATATTTGTATTGTTGAAATGTTACAATAGTATTGTTGCCAAATTTAAAAATGAAAATATGGTTGCGGCAACAATATAAATATGGTTGGTGCGACAAAATTATTATTTTTTAACAATAATATGATTACGGCAATCATACCGTAAAACGTAATTTCTTTTTAATTAGACAATGTTTTTGCTAAGACAAATAGTACATTTTATATGTTAATTAAATGTTTTCAAAACAAACTACTTTGGATTAGTATAACTGAAATTTGTGTTAAACCATTACTAAGTGTTTAATGTATTTTTACAAATAAACTTAATAAAAATCTGTATTGTTGAAACAACTTATCCAAATCCCTACAAAAATGTTGGGGATCATAGTATGGTTGTGTGTGAGTCATACTATAGTTGTGAGGATTATACTATGTTTGTATGTTAAACATACTATGGTTATGAATCTCACAGTGTGGTTGTGGGGATCATAGTATGGTTGAGTGAGTATAATAACATGATTGTGGGGATAATAGTTGTGAGGACGATAATGTTATTGTGGGGATCATAGTATGGTTGTGTGTAAACCTTACTATTGTTGTGATGATTATAATATTGGTGTGCCACAACCATATACCCAACAATAGTATGATCCTCTTCGAATATTGTCACCCCAACCATACTTTTTTTCTGCGAGCAGTTTTGAAGTGTGTGGGTGGCGCCACCCTCTCTTCTAAAATGTGCACAATACCGTTGTGGTTTAAATGTTTTATAACGTTTTAAATTTATTTATATTTTTTATTTTTATTTCAGAATTTTGTAAAGCAAACTTGGGGAATTTGCAATGGAATACTACACAACAGAACAGGGATCAGCAATTGTTGAACTTTTTTTAAAATCAGGAGTCAATTGTTTTTACGCAGCGTGCATATCGCTTTCTTAATGCGCGTACTGGACCTTCAAAACCAATATTAAGCCGCTTGGTTGAACATTTTCGTTAAACTGGTACAGTAAGACACCTTCCACGTACCACAAGAGCACGTACGATCCACACGGATGAAACTTTCCAACGTGAAGTGGACAGTGTGCAGGACCGTCCAGAAACATCAACAAGAAAACGTTCGGCACAACGTGGATATCGCGGAAAGAGCACGAATGTGCGCAGCCGAAAATAGCCACCACTTGCGGTATAAAACTTATCGTACTTACGCCAAAAATATTCCCCATTAAAATACTATACGATATAACAAAAAATAATAAAAATAATTTACCACTAAATAAAACAGATATTAACATTCAAATCACTACGATACTTTTGCGCCACCCTGTATACACTTATATGTTACCATTTACTGATCCACAGTAGCATACTGTGAAAAATTTAAGGCAATCGGCATAATTATGGGTGTTACAACACTTCCTGGGCTCATATTAGACACATACTAAGGAACAATCAGGGAACTAATTTCAAATCAGTGAGCTGTGCACGATATAACTGTTACGAGTATACCCAATGACCGATCTGTATATAATCATTTGTATTATATTCCTTTTTATACGAGGGGAAGGGGGTCTGCCCACTTTTCCCACAAATTTATATCTTTACATAACAATACGAGGGTTGCTATATTTATATTTCTGGGCAACAGTAAGTGTTAATCGTACTCAGAATGTTTTGTCGTACGACCATCATTTGTGTTGTTTTACAGTGACTAGAAAAAATCAATTTGGCAAAAACATGGAATTAACTAGTGAACATTTTCGTGAGATCATTTTTCACAACTTTCGACGTGGATTATCACGACAAAAGTGCATCGATGAACTTAAATCTTTGTATGGCGTGAAGCACCATCCTATAGCACTGTGAAAAATTGGTTAAATGAATTTAATCGTGGCCAACGCTCGCTCAAAGACGAAGATCGTCTAAAAACGGTCGTTGTGCCAGAGAACATTGATGCAGTGCGTGAACTGATAATGCAAGATCTTCATGTGACATACCGTGAGATAGAGGCATCCTTGGGCATTTCTTTTACCAGAATACATTCGATATTGCATGAACACTTGGCCGTAAAAAAAGTTTGTCCTCGTTGGATCCCGCACAATTTGACAATCGCTCAAAAAAGATCGCCACAGGTGACGAATCATGGATCTAAGCGTATGAGCCCGAAACAAAACAGCAATCGACCGTGTGGGTCTTCTAAGACGAGCCAAATCCAACGAAGCACTACGAAGCAAACGGTCGCCTGTTTCTTCGGCAAAACTGGTCATGTGGCGACTGTTTCGCTTGAGCAATGTAGGACAGTCAATTCTGAGTGGTACACCACAATTTGCTTTCCTGAAGTCTTCGGTAAAATTCGAAAAACGAACAAGAGAAGACGAATCATTGTGCACCATGACAATGCGAGCTCAAACCAGCGCCTTTTTGACCGGCCAAAACGTCAAATTGATGGGTCATCCGCCGTACAGCCCTAACTTGGCATCCAATGACTTTTCTTTTATTTCCGCACATCAAGAAAAAAATGCGTGGTCAACAATTATCGTTGCCAGAAGATGCTGTTGAAGCGTTAAAAAACCATGTTTTGGAGGTGTCTCAATCGGAGTGGAAAAAGTGCTTCGACAATTGGGTTGAGCGAATGCAAAAGTGTAAAAATCATGCTGGAGAATACTTTGAAAAACGATAAAACAATTTTTGATGATAAATATTCGCATTTTCAATATTAGGCCAGAAATATGCGTAGCCCCAAAGAAAAAAGTCTATAGCTGTGATATTCTACGTTCGAGGCTAAATCACCGATCCAAAACGTAAAATTAGCTGCTCTTCGTAATGACCTCTTAATAGATCCATTGCTTGAGCAGCTATGTGGCAAGTGGAGCCGTCCTGTTAAATCAATTTCAGGAAGCAAAAAGTCCGATTATTCCACCAGCCCATAAACCGCACCAGACCGTGGTTTTCTCTGGGTATAATGGCACCTCTTGAACCTCTTGTGGTTGCTCCTCAGCCAAAATGAGGCATTTATGTTTATTGGCGTTGTCGTTGAGCCAGAAATGTGCCTCATCACTAAACAAAATTGTGGTCGAAAACTGTTTCCCACCGAACGCTAATTTCCATTAAACAGTTGCACAATTTTGAGACGTTGTTTCGGTGTAAGTCTTTCCATGATGAAATGGCAAACAATACTGAAAAGAAAAAAAAATAAAGTTGAACACAACTCACGCGAAATCTGTGAAAAAGGTTATTGAAAAAAATAACTCAAGATGGATCACCCTATATATAGCACCCCTCGTATAAACAGTCTGCTAAAGGTCTTAACTGATGAAGAATTCAAACGCGTCTGCTATGCAGAGGATGTCGCAATACTTATGAGGTGCAGAAAACTAAACACACCCTGCAGAATAGCGTCTATTGCAGTAGACATGTCGCAGTATATGCTGGTCAATATGCAGAAGATCAATTGGATCTAAATTGGGCCTTAGCCCGCTAGCTCTATACAAGCGTAGTAGAGCCTAATATTATATACGCGGCAATAGTTTGGTGAACTACAATGACTAAAAACTGCAACATTAAAAACTAACTAAGGTGCAGCGAACCTGCTGTCTGGGTATCAGTTCCGCCATCTGCAAAACTTCCGACTACCCGACCACAATACGGTATTCCAAGCAGATATTAAATCCACCGTGGAGCCTTACGCTGGTTCAACTCTAATAACACACGACAATGTTATGATTTTCACAGGCAGCCAAATAGCGATTAAGGCACTGTGGCACGAAAGTCTAGTTACGAACGCTTCTGGTATATAAAGAAGAAATAACATATGATGGGCCCCCGGACCTTCTAACATTTTCGGCAACGAAATAGCTAATGAACTTGTAAGGAAATGGTCAGGTAGACATACTGTTGACATAGACTGTAATCACATCATAGGTCGCTCAAAAACGCTATAGAACGGCACAGAGGGCGGCTAAATCGTCAAAACACTTGATGAAAGATGAACAAAAAAGCTATAAAGTCTGAAGAAAATTGAATTAACCGATATAATCGGCGTTCTTATCGGGCACTCATCACTGTTGGCACATCTTTTCCGTATTTGAAGAGCGGGATAAAACATGCCCACTTCCTCTGTAAATGCCCAGCTTTAGCGAGATCGAGACTAAAACATCTTTTGGCCTTAGTGACAAACTTAGAGCAAATATTGGACATGTTTTGGAGGAGGATCAACAGTTTTGTGGACAATGCAGACCGTTTATAACCATTTTATATTAATTAACCATCGAGCGCACAGCAAGCCGCGCACTGGGATTAGGTGGATACCCCTCAGGGTATACAGATACAATCACCCATCCAACATGCGTTGGTCATTAACTCGGAATGCGCAATTTTATTGTTCTGGTCCAGTGTCCATTTTTTCCATTCAAGCTAATGACACAAAATATTTTGTACAAAGAGAAAAGTTTAATGTTTCGGTGTAATCTCTTCGCGGCAACATAATGACATTCAGCCCTATAACATTTTATTTAACTTATCACGAGATTTAAATTGAATTTCGCGTTGGTGCCTGCTCGTTAGCATATAGATGAGAATTACATTAAATATGTGCCAGTTTGGACATCTGTCGGTTGACGAGCAGCTGTGGCAGTCTCTGTGATTTCAGGTGCCGGCTTGTTGACTGGTTCAATAAACTTCATTTAAAAGCACATTTTCCTGCACCTTGCCCTCTTATGGCCGTCAAATAGAATTCACAGGAATAATAATTTCATATTGGCTGTCGCTTTCATTTTATTCGGCGATGTTGTGTGTGTAAAATAGTCGCTCGCTTTGGAATTATGAAAAGTGCCATTTGGCTGATGTCCGCTTAAATATTCAAGGATTTTTCCCAGATCGGAAGTCTTTGCTTGAAACATTTTTTTGCATAGATTACGCGCCGACATAATGACGCGTTCTTTATTGTGAGTGATGACCATGGACGTATTCGTTTAACGATATTTTCTTTCAGCGACACAATGGAATTTATTAAATGAAGTTGGTCCGCGGATTTGTCTAGTGGTGCGTAATAAAACTGCGTACTACAAAAAACTTAAATTTAATTCTTTAAACAGAACCGATTTCATTTTAAAACATACTAGTACTTTTGTGTTTTTAAAGAACTTGTAGTAAAAGGTCCATAAATTAGCTAGTCAATCAGGTTTTATCTACTTTACTCAAAATTGAATTTAAGTCAGTTAGCGGTGTATACTCATACCAAGATTTATAGCCTATTATGGTTTTGGACGAATCATTGATTGAGCACTCAAATGGTGTTTTGTAAGTTTATAATAAATTAGTCTTGGTAGCCCTACGATATGTTAGTCAGCGGCCGAATTACGTTTTTGTTCTCAATCGTCGTAAAATAAAAAGGGCGATTCAATGGTTTAAACTATTTGAAATGTAAATCTACTTTGAAAATCCGCCTTGAACTCCCACTCGAACTCTCTTGTTTTCCAGAGGGCTCAAATAAAAGCCGTTATAGTAAAACAAGCCACCATTTGTTAACGTTAACATGTGGGCATAGGAAAATATTTCTATGCATCCATATAAGAATTTATTTTTATAATTTACCCAAAATTTGGGATTCAACTAATAGAACGACCTTAATGGACAGCGATGGCAATGAAATGCAAAGGGACACTGTAATTGGTCCAAATGGTATGAAAATTTTGTCTTTGCTGAATGCCCATTCTACACTTCAAATTCTGGCCATCTTCTGTCCGCGATTTCGGAGTATCAGTTAGTTTTGTTTATTATTTGCAAAATGCGATACTTATCTTTCTCAGAATATGTGAGCCTAGTTGGTTTATCCAGAAACCCTTACTACTTACTTACATCACTGGCTCTTCAACCTAATGTTAATCTGGTCCTGCTCAATAAATAATTTCTTCTCGTTTCAGTTAAAGTACAAAGGATTTTCGCAATCTTCTTCCACTTAGATTGTCTACCAGAATCTCGCTCGTTTTCATTCGGCATATCTTTTTTATATATATGTGACAGCGCATAGAGAAAGGGACCTTAGGGTAAAAAAAAACTATTTTCACTTTTTTTGATGTGGACAACATCTGAGCATCGAATGAGACCGATCCCATGCCCCAAAAGTGTTCCCTCCCAGAGATATGCGCGTTTTATGAAAGTGATGGTACACCAAATGTACACACATTAAAATCTTTAAAATGGCTCTCCTGAACAAAACTGGTTTTTACCCTTAGGTCCCTTTCCATTTTGCGCGTCACATATATGCTCCTAAGTACCTAACAATAACACGAATCTTGAAGTACTATATTTTAATATTGAATTCCAGTATGGGTTTTTGGGTTATGTGTTCACAGCGTATTTTTGGCATAATTTGCATTAATCTGTTCTAAATATTATATAAATTTTATAGATCACATGCCTGGAATTTTAAGCCTGGTTTGGCTTTATCCTCGTAATTAAGAGAGTCATTTACTTAGTAGGGACATAATTACTGTTACAACATTGAACACACCCAATTCAATAGTAGAACTGAACATACCCCGTTAATGTCAAAAACTAACCTTACGTATGGCAAAAATTAATGATCACTCGTAAGTATTGACAAATTGGGGCTCGAATTAAAGCATATTTCTGTACACGTTTTAGATTCGGCTATTCCACTGGGAAAAAAGTAGGTCAATATGTAAAAAAAAGCCTTGTGATAAAACATCATTTTAAAATTCATCGATGTGGAGGGCCTATGAGTAAATCTGTACTTAAACTTTTGAATCATAAATGGAGGGCAGATAACCAAACACAACTGTTCTAGATCCAAGATAGTGTTCTTCGTCAATAACGTGTGATCCATTTAGAAGGTCCCTATTTTTAAAGAAAAAAACACAGAAAATTCAAATTGAATAGGGAATACTTATTATCATTTGATAGAGCATTCTTTGGCATTTATTTTTTGAAGATTATGTATATCAAAAGTTGGCGGCGGCTACGTCTCAGATGGTCCATCCGTTGAGTCCAATTTTCGATGACTCGTTCGAGCATTTCGACTTGTAACTGTCGAATGACACGCGTGATGTTTTGCTCCAATCGAAGCGGGTTTGTCCACATAAACTTTAGACTTTACATATCCCCACAGAAAAATGTCTAACAGTGTGATATCACACGATCTTGGTGGCCAATCGACCGTTCCATAACGTGAAATTATCTGCTCACCGAAGTGTTCTCTCAATAACTTCACTGATTGATGTGTGGAAAGTGGCGCCGTCTTGTTTCAACCAAATGTCGCCGAGATCCCGAGCTTTAATTTCAGGCATCAAATAGTCGGTTATCATGGCACGATATCGGTCGCCATTGGCGGTTACGTTCTCCCGGCATTATTTTTGAATAAATACGGACCGATGATTTCATCATCCCACAAACCCCACCAAACCGTTGTTTTTTCTTGATGAAGTGGCAGTTCTTGAACCTCTTCTGGTTGCTTTTCGTCCCAAATGCGGCAATTTTGTTTGTTTACATACCCGTTGAGGCAGAAATGGACCTCATCGCTGAACAAAATTTGTCTCGAAAACATCGGATCTTCTTGGAACTTTTCAAGAGCCCATTGAGCGAAGAGATGTCGGTTGGGAAAGTCGGGTGGCTTCAGTGCTTGCAGAAACTGTATTTTATACGCTTTCAATTTAAGATCTCGACGAAAAATGCGCCAAGTCGTTCCATACGTCAGTCCGAGTTGCTGCTAACGGCGCCGAATCGACTCTCCGCGGTCTTGGTGGGCACTCTCAGCTACGGCCGCTACATTTTGCTTCACTGCGTACTGGACGTGGTCTATTCGGTCGATTATTATCCGAAAATGAATGCTGGGTCTCCAGATGGGTGATGGTGTTGCGAATAGTATGCTCAGTAGGCCGATTATGTTGAACGAAGTGAACGAAACTCATTCCTTGCAGAACGTGAATTTTCGTAATAAAGCTGAACGATTTGAAAACGTTGTTCAGGCGTAAGTCTTTCTATGATGAAATACCAAACAATACTAAACCAACTTAACACGACACGACTCACACGTGATCTGTCAAAAAAAGTCTATTGAAAAAAGCCCTGGCTTGGAACAGCCATTGCAACTAACCCAAGCTACTAACACTTAGCTGAGACCTAGTTAACAAATTGAACACAAACATGGGTACTTAATTAAAACTATGAAAAAATCATAAGAGCTCCAAATATGGATTTTGGCTGTCATTGGGTTCTCACTCTATCGACTTAATGGCCTAAACAAAAATTAAACACATTTTGTAAGGGATGGATGAATGGTTTTACTGTTTAGAATTGTCACAAATTGTAGGTCGTAACCATAGATCCTAGAGGCCCAAAAAAATATGATACCACAGATCAAAACAAGCGTCAATCGGGATTATAAATATGATAATCATAATTTTGTGTTTTTTTGGGAACCATCTCAAAACTGACGGCGTTGCTATAAAGGTTTATTTATTCGTAATTAATCGCTTTTGCATTAGCAAACATGGTTATTTAAATATTTGCAATCGCTTTCACTAAACTTTAAGATTTTTAGACTTTAATAAATTTTTCGTGGCTCCGTTTTGTCGGCTAAGCTTGTGATTTTAATGCAGATACTGTGTACAAAGCAGCGGATGCTTCAGTGGCCGAGGACCTATGACGTACTTCCGCTTGATGGCGTAAATGTAAGAGATGCTAATTCAATTCAGGCAATAGATGATGATTCAATTCCTTTTGAATTCGTTGCTGGTTGGGGAGATTGTAAAGAGTCATCTATTACAAGGCAGCGCGACTCGTTCCCTTCTAATCCTGGTGGCGCTTAGTCAATTTCCATAATATCAATTCATTGAAATACTATGAATGTGGTGGCTGATGTTGACTGTCACTGTCGTTGGGGTTTGTGAATTAAAATTCGTATTTTATTATTAGGTTTTTTGCTTTTGTCTCTCTGTCCTTTAAACTGTAAATTTACATTTTAGCCGTGCATTTACTTTGAAGTTTTCAATGTTTACCAAACAGACATTAAAATGAATAATGATTGTTAAAAAGTGTTTTTTATTATTTTAAACAGCGCAGATAGAAAGTCAATAAATTTTTGTTTATATTATGCAGTTTATTAGTAAAACAAAAACAAAATAAATAAAAAAATGAAAAAAGTTTCATTGAATAAGGATTGCAAGCCCAGACCTCTTTCCTTTGTATTTAAAAAAGAAGTGACGCATTTATTTAGAGGCGTGGACTGCTGTGGTGCGATGGCAACCCATATCGAATGTGTTTTGGTAAAGCTAGTTTTATATCGGGGTAAGAACATCTGAAAAAATGTTATATGCAGGTAACCACCTAGTTAATGCCTGCGATGTTACACGTAAGAAAATAAAAATTATATCGTGCACAGCTCACTGATTTAAGAGAATAATAATTTAGTAATAATAATTTAAAAGAATGTGGAGGGAATTAAGTGAGAACATATAATTCAAACAAATAATGAGATTACGGTATATAATATTGATAATGGACTTTAGTACAAATTTAATTGTATTTCATCATTAATTGTTTCATCGGCATGCAATGTAGGCGTCGCTCGAATGGCAGAGTTATTTTTGACTTATTTTTTTATGGGTGAGAAACTTTGAATCTGCTCTTGCTTGGTTTGTATTTATTTGATATCTTATGTTTGTTGATGATGTTTACTTCAGTATAGGAAATCATAAAGAGACCGATTGACGTCGTTATCCATAACTCTTGTGAGAATTCCAGCATTAGGTTCTTGCATTCTAGGCGATGTGTTCTCGCATTCTTAATTCCAGACACGTAACTTCAGAAAAACCCTCAGAAAATGTGTGGAGTAACTCAAATAATCAGGCTAAGCATAGGAAACAGCCAAAACGGAATTTAAGGCGACCTGTAAATGCAGCCTTCAGAGTGCCGGTAGTGGCTTGTCCAGGATGTACCGTTGCTTCATCCTATTGGGACCATATGTGCTCTAGTACCAATTTATTCAATAGGGAAGAAAACGTCGTTGAGGATGGCTATGCAGCGCTGGCCGTCCGAAATGGTCTGGTCTAAGGTCCAATGACGCCTCCAGTCTTGCCATACATTGCAGGCTGCAGCATATTTCGTGATGTATATCACTTTTGCCTTAAATTTATTCATTCATAGTCAGATTTGAGACCATGTTTCTTATTGAACGTTTGTTCTAAGAGAAAACCAAAAAGTTACTCAAAAGGCTGTCGAAAAGACTTTAAGTTGCAAACAGAGGGGACTGCAGTTTCGGTGAACATATCTTCACCATTCCCAGACCGCAAGCAACGAAAGTGTTTTGATAATGATTAAGGCTAAACACTTGAACAGTTTTTAGCAGGGGTTTTTTTTATTGTGTTTACTTTTTTTGGTGGAATAATCTACTGCCGTTTAAGATTTGGCATTTCGATTTTGCGATAAATGAGATAGTTCCACTGGTCTAGAGTAACCATATATCGATGCTCAAAAGCACTTTATTTTCGTAACTCTTGGGACAATTGACCAATGGGCCAAGGCTTAAATGCCCATCGTTGAATGCGGCCGATTTCTGGGCCCTGTGGAACGATTCAAGTGCGAAATAGGCCACAAATCTTAAAAATAGGTACATATTTGGACTTCTAAGAAAATGTTACTGTTTCTGAATAACCGTATCTCCTCTAACATGACGGGAAGGCTTTTGGGTTCCAAGGTCCATTGGTAAAGGCCACTTATTCAGGAAAATCGTAGATTCAAATTCTTTAGAGAATTTGAGTGCTTTTGAAGTTACATAGGTCCCTATTTATAAGGACCTCTTTTTGGCACCCTACGGACCATAAATCCATGAGACAATGAATTTAAAATAGTTGGATTTTTATATTAATTATGATATTATGATCGGTGACGAAATTTGCATGTTTTTAATACCTATTTATCCATACATAAAGTGGCCGAATTTTGAGCGCCAAAGGCCTATATTGGCCGGTCTGAGTTCCAAGTTGGCACAAATTTTAAGTATGTGAATATATTTGGGTTTGTTAGAAATTTTCTGCATTTCTGGATGGACATATGTCCCGAAAGTTACTGGCCGGTCTTTGGTCTCCAGGATCGATGTTAGAAAGGGCCTATTTTCGGCAAAGACAGCAAAAATATTCGAATCGGAAAATTAGTTTGTTTTCTGATTTGTGACGAAACGTTATTGATAGGATGTTAAAAACATCCCCGTCTACGTCAAAAGTAACTGGGATGGATTAAATACTATGTTTGTTTACGGAATAAAAAAAAATTTAGTAAAAAAATCCATAAAAAAGTAAATGTTATATTTTAATGTCCCAAAAAGATGTTAACCATATTTATTGTCCGTAGTCGTCTTGATTACAATCTTTAAAGTCATGTATTATTAACGAAACGGTAAACCTGGCATGCTACATACCATTAATTTTAAACTTTAAGCAAATTTATTAATTTCGCGGGTTTCAAATGTTTCTGATTAAAATTCGGTTACGAGCAGAAATTATTGCTCCTCTAAAATTAAAGACACAATTTAGTAATTTGCTTGCGACGATTATTATAAATTTGTTTGGATTGATCCTTTATAGCGATAATGCTTTTATACTTAAGGAAATGCATTGCAGAACTATAAACTGAGATATGTTTCGATTTTCTTTAAGCCATTTTTTTTAAATTATTTTTGCACTAATTTTTTTTTTCACTGAAATAAAAAAAAATGTTTCTAAAAAATATTGGTACCACTATTACTTTACACCCATTGTTTTTGTCAATTAGGAGTTCGCATCAAGTTGTAAGAGAACCAACAAGTGACCCAACTTTTAGAACCATCGGCTTCCGACTTGATGAAACTTGCACCAAGATTTGGCATATTGGATAGTAGTTAAAGCACAAGCTTTGAACGAGATTGGTCAAGGACTATGAAAGTTAGAGAAGGTCAAATGTTGACATTTTCGCCTAGCAGTTGTTTTTTTCGAAGCCATGTATGTTATTACCTATTTTCCTGGCAAAATGTATCCCTGGTGTAGTAGATAGCTATTTATACATACACATTAAATCCATTTACTTATATATCACAACTATTTTTTACGCTTGTAGATTATGCAGTGTTTAAGTTTTGTAAATTTTCAAATACCCAGTCATTCGAACTCCTTATTTATCGCTTTTTTTGTCAATCCTTTCTTGGCGTTACTAGGTTCAGCTGATAATTTTTCTCCTGGTTTAATTTTTGGCTTTGAAAAAAAGCACATTGATTAGAGGCATACAATTTTTTCAACTTGAGTCTTCCATCGCTAAGCGGTGTAAATGCATTGTATTGACTGGTACTATCGATTGTTACCGCAGCATCGAATCTGCTCGTGAGTGTTCTCAATGTTTCCTTATGATACTCTTGCTGTTAAAAAGTATTTTACTTTTTTTACAATATTTTTTAACAAACGTAATAAAGTAGTCTCGTCTAAGATACGATGGTGATGAGAGATACGTTAGCTTTACTTCGCTGCATATCATTCGAGGTTTGCTCCAATACCATCACATGTCCCTTTACCATGAGCAGTAGGATGAAAATACCGCTCAGCTAGCATTTCAAAATCTTTTTCATGGGCTATAAGATTTGCGAAGATAATTTTGTTTTTAAAATTTTGACCCAATCTTATAGCTCATGAAAAAGATTTGGGAATGCCAGCTGAGTGGTATTTTCATCTTACTGCTCATGGTAAAGGGGTATAAGATAAAAATGTCGCGCCCCACTTAGAGACCATAAAGTTTTTATGAAAAAAGTAAAAAAAAAATGATTTTGCCATAAAAGTGAACATTTTTTTATTTATTTCAAAAAAGATTGAATAAACAGCGGTCTAAAAAACTCGGGCGAATTTTTCTTCGAACAATAAGTAACAAGTAACATTGCTGCGAAAAAACACCTGTTAGGCCAAACTGTCAAAGTTCGACCACCTCTAAAACCTTGACCGACCTCGTTCAAAGTTTGTGTCTATAAAACTATCCAATACGAATAACCTTGGTGCAGGTTTCATCTTGATCGGAAGACAGCGGTTCAAAAAGATGGGTCACTTGACATGAATGAGCCTTTAAAATATATGTGACAGCGCATAGAAAAAGGGACCTAGGGGTAAAAAAATCAATTTTCATTTTTTTTGATGTGGACAACATCTGAGCATCGAATGAGACCGATCCCATGCCCCAAAAGTGTTCCCTCCCAGAGATATGCGCGTTTTATGAAACTGAAGTCGACGATTCTTAGCGCAAATAGAAAGGGACCTAATCTTTAAAATGGCTCTCCTGAACAAAACTGGGTTTTAACCATAGGTCCCTTCCTATTTGGCGCATCTCATATATGTATATATAGAAGACTTCTGAGGTTGTGTAAATATTTGCAAAATAAGGCACTCAAATTTCGAGTGCTACGATGTACTAGTTTAATATTAAAATAAATATAACAAGGAAAAACGTCGAAAAGTTCGACCAGGCCGAACTTGTCCTTAAGTACAACACTAAACGCGCAAAAATTGTACTTTATGTGCCCTTTTAGGTCATGTGTCCATTCTTAATCTCAGCCTAAACTTCAAAATAACTCTACATTTGCATTCGTAGCAAAGTTTGTTTTAACTTGAGTACCTATACATCCGCATTGACATTTATCGCCCGCTTTGACCATGCGGAACGTTTTTTGGGTCACTTGAGCCAAAGAGCTCAGCACCTATGCCCTTACGATGATTTGTTGAACATAGTCCCTTAAATGGTAATTATTTCCCCCTTGGCAGATTTTACTCACCTATAATGCTAAACAGCTTATGACTTTAAGCCATCATCATCGAAAAATCATTTTCCGAGGTGCTTTTAACAGATACACGGACGAAGAGACATAGATAGTCTTAGAATATATATACTTTACTAGCTAAACCCGACCCGCGTTGCTGGTCCTAAAAACTAATGTCACAAATTGGAACGGAAATGCGGCTGAAATTCTGTTCCTGTCAATCTTTTGATTATTGAGAAAATCGATTTCCGTCAAAACTAGTTTGTGTCTCCATTATATATTAATTCCTTAAAATTCAATAATATTTAGTCGTTTTATCGGTCGTTTAGTAATTCAAGGGAATTTTAAGGCCCCCTTAAGGGCTCCCACTGCTGGGGTCCCCGATCAATTATTCGTGGAGTTGCAAACGGAATGAAAAATTTAGTATACCATCCATTCTTTAGTGGAGGGTATAAAAATATATTGTTTAATGCTGTAGTCAATTGTCTACTGAAAATGGGATCAAATCTAACAAAAGGCGATTATTTTTCTAATGAGGTACTAAACTACTTGTGAAATGTTCACTATGTACGAGTATCTCTAATAGTTTACTTTAAAATTGACTTTGCTAGGAAGTCGTAGGCCTAGATCATTAAAACGTCCCATTAATATGCATGCTCATTTGGCTCGAAAGCTGGCCCCCATTTTCGAGGTTCCCAGAAACTGTGAAATATTCTTACATAAATTGAAGGTATATTTTAAATAATTGGTTTGCAGAAAAATAAAAGGGTACTTATGAGAAGGAAGCAAGTTTTAGTAAAGTAAAGGTGATAACATATTTAACAAGTAGGGATTATGTTTGAATCCCTCGACGCATAAAATTGGTTATTGGCCTTATGTTTGGAACAACAACAGTTTTTCCTTTAATTATTGAAGCTGCTTAAACGGTTCCCGAATTTATTTATTTTTTCAGTATAAAGAAGGAAGCTATGTTTAGCTGAAGAATTTTGAAAATATGTTTAAGGCACAACAAATAAGTTTTACTAGTGGCAGAGCTTAAGCTTGTGGCATTGGCTTTAGAGTTTTAGTTGATAGCAACTGCGCTGGTCTGCAGCAGTATCTAATTTCCTTTGCAGTAGTTTCGATTTCATGCACTTCTCGTATGTATAATCAAATCACTGATTTCCATCAGTTCTTTACATTCCTTGACAAAAACTTCGTACTGCATTTCTTCGATTAAAGATAAATATCTTTTAATACAATCATTAAACATATGTACTTTCATACATACTTACATTCTTATTTTTTGACGAGTCGCCATTAAAATGAAATGAAGTACGCAGTACTACGCATAGTGGCGCCATTTGATTTTTTCGTTGCAGAAATCATATCTTTTGAACCGAATAAGAAAATGGATTGATAATTATTCAGCCTATGAAATTAGTGTTTGGAGAGGGTGCTACGCCTTGTAGGTGCTAACTTATTTATGGGTTATCAAAGTTAAAAATTGTGGCAAATCAATTTTTTGGTAAAAAAAAAATATTTTTACCAAATTTAGATTTCTTAGCTTTTTTTTTTAGTTTTTTTTTGTTTACAATTTTTACCCAAAAACTTAGTTTTTAAATTTTTGTAATTCATTTAAATTCGTAAGAAAATTATTTCTTTACTCTATTCGTGACTTCACGTGCCACAGGGAAAAAATAAGTAAATCTGAAGATGCTGCCATCATGTTAAAGAGGTCCTCATTTTGCCTCGCTTTGGTGCTTTGACGTGTTCTGCAATCTATATTTTTTATTTTGATCAGAGACTTCTTTTCTACTTCAGAAAGCTCTCCAATTGCCAAAGACTGGTATTCAATAATATCTTTGCTATGCGCATTTATTTATGGACTTTCGGGGTCAATTTCTTCTGTGGATAAATTTCCGCTAAAAGTGGTAGTTTTCGATGCATATTCTCCATATTTTGCAGAATTGATGTTTTTTTGCAGTTAAATTGTTTCCGATCTTTTGACGATTTGATTGTCAATTTTAATGATTCTAGTTACTGCCTCATCATTTTCAAAAAATCTCCTTAGAGTTTTTCCTTCGTTTAAGTTTCCGTATCCGTACTTGGGAAAGTCTCCTTTTAGTCCAAATTGTTAAAAAAAACATCCTGTATTTGATTTTTTTCTGATATTTTATTTATCCTTAATTGATGTACTTTCATTAAAGTTTTCCCACTTTTATGGTAGGGTACTCGTATAAGCTAATTTTAGCAATTTCATACACATGCATACAATGGTGACACTTCATATCCTCTTTTATAGAATCGTTCAAATTACCAAAGTTCTGACTCTTTTTGCAACTCCGGTTTAATCTATTAACTGATAGAAACCCTTTGGATTAAGGGTTTTAAAAAAAGTACCCGTTACCATACTAGAGCGCCCATGAAATACATAGAAAATTGGAAAAGCCTTATTCTTTCCGCTCCCCGCTCATTTTCTAGTATATTGGACATCAGAAATAATATCCGTTCAAAAATTTTTTCAATCGGATGCAAACCGGCTGGTCCGTCACGACTTTTAGCCCTAAAAATGGAGTTAAACTAGTTGCAAGCTTTAATGAGCTATAACTCGTAAAAATACACCTTAAGCATTTGTGTTGCAAATATACAGTCAAACATTTTTCTCCTACACAATTTTTGACCTAGCTGTGACCCTTCATGGTGTTTTCAGAGGTCAAACTTGAAATTTGAGTCAAAATTGTTTTTAAACCTAAGTTAGTAATTTTATTTATAAACATAGCTAGGTCAAAAATTTTGTAAGTGGAGTGTGTAACATAATAATGGGAATTAATTTAGTACAAATATGCTAGTATGAAAATAAAGAGCATCGATAACATTTATCCGCAAGTTAAATCCAAATAGTTGTATTTTATCTTGATGAACACAGTGGCGCTAATAGGTAGGATATTTGAAATCGTTGAAAATTTTCCTATAAGATGGGTTTATTCGAAATATCGTAGGCAGGGGCACATGGAAATTTTGATTTCTGCAGCCTTGTTTGATCTACGTGCTCCACTGTGCAACGTTTAAATCCGTGCTTCAATTACGATGGCATTTATATTGAAAAGCAGTTTGAAAGTGCTTAAGTACACATCATTGAACATTTCAAACACATTCGTTTACACGTTGGCATATGTGTACACACACATACATAATAAAATTATGGTTCATAATGAATAGTTAAATTGCAGTTTTCAATAATTTCCCATGACAAAGAACTGCGTGTGAATTAATGCCGCCAGTGTTGCCAGCTTAACAATTTTCACGACTTTCTTGAGTTTTTAAATTTTAAAAAAATATTAGTTTGTGCAAAGGATATGCACTTTTTACTCCCCTCCTTTTTATACACTCTATTGTAGCATGGGATGTATACTAAATTTGTCATTTGGTTTGGAACACTTCGATAGGTGGTTGGGACCCTATTAAGTTTATTTATATTATTGATTGTCGTTAAGTTCAAAAAGTCTACCCTTGGTGTATCTTATATTTTCACGATGATCAAAAGCATTTCAGGGAGAACGACCCAGCAAAAATCTCCCTCTAATGGTACCTGAAAAGATTTTTTTTTAAATTTATTTACAGATCATTTTTTGAACGAACCATAGCTTAATAGGCGACCGTTAGTTAAGACGTACTTAATACTTAAAAATAAAAGCGGTGGTAAAATTTTAAGGGCCGATGTTGATATAAAAAAAAACATAAATTATTTTGGAAATTATGGTCATTTCTTTCTATTATGATAATATTGGTATGGTTCAATTATGTATGAACATATAACGGCCATTGAATTTGTAGCGCAAAATAGCCATTGTTTCGTTAGCTGCGTCGTCCACATCCATATCTTCCAATTCGGGCCATACAAGTTCGTTATCATCTCACGATAGCGAACACCATTCACACTAAATGCCTGATCGGCCTCATTTTGGAAAAAATACGGCCCGATGATGCCGCCAGTGCATTGTTTTTTCGACATTCACTCTAGGATTATCAAATGCGGAAACTCTGCTTATTGACAAATCCACTGAGGTGAAAATGAGCCTCATCACTGAAGATGATTTTCTTCGAAAATTGATAATCCACTGTTGCTATTTATTGCCATCATTCTGACCATTGACGACGTTTGAAATGGTCAAGAGCTTTAGGTCTTGAGTCAATTGTAACCGTGTAAATGCAAGTCTTTATGCATAATGTTCATCAAAGCCGAGCGTGAGAGGTGCAATTGTTGGGAACGGCGACGAGTTGAGGTGCACGGCTCTTCCGCCACACTATCGCGAACAGCAGCTGTACGAGCATGCACTGGTGTTTTCACATCTCCTACAGGACCGGTTTGCTCAATTTTTTGCACGATTTTTCCGTTCGTACGCGCACTTTGAACGCGCATTTTCATAATAAGCCTGAATAACCTTAACGCATTGCTCGCTTGTGTATCTTTCCATGGTTGAAATAGAATTAGTATGAAATTGAGAAATATTAAATGAAATGCAAAAAAAACTTGCCGTTTAGGTGTGGTTAACATTCAACATCGGCCCTTCAAATGTAACCACCCTTTATTTTAAAAATTTGGGCCAGATGTGTGGATTCTAGAAGCTCAAAATATTTAATTATAGTCGAAACAAGCCGCCCAACTTTATTTGGGTACCTAAATTAAAACAATTTTTACTACAAATACAAATACAAGTATAGATATTTTGAAGATTTGGCTGAGATTCAGGTCGGGTCAAAAAACAATAGTCATTATGGTCAAAAGTAAAGATCGAAACGAGCGACTTAGGGACTTTAATTTACATAATCGTTATTTTCAGAGATGTTACCCGTTTTTCCTAATGGGATGTTGTTTTCACAGTCTACATCTGGTAACACTTCCGATCACATGCAGCGATTTCGCATTGAATATAAAATTCTGTAACCGCACCAGCGTACAAGAAAATCTCGAATGACTATGCGAACAAGTATAAATTAAACGGATTACTCATTAAATATCATATGAAGGCAGAATATTAAAAGTCTTTATAACTCAATGAACAGAACTTTTCAGGGGTTTGTCGTTTCTCGAAGTGTTTTCAAGGGATTCTTATCCAAATGTCTTTGGCTCATATCTGATGATATTATCATTAAATTTAAATTGGTAATAAGTAAATGAAAATGTTAAACTTACGTGTACTGTGAAATACTTGATCAGAGTAACCTTCGAACAAAACCTGTATGGGGACATACACAGTTTCCAGTAATGTTGGCAAATGCCTGTCTTAAGTCAACATTTTGTTTAATTTGGGTATGAAATAATCGGAAGTCGAGGCTCTAAAGCACTCCGTGTGGACTGCGACTTGTTCGACGTATTACTGTGTCAAAAATAAGAACAAACCAATTTCTCAATCAGTTGGTAATCGAAAATGGAACATTAAAACCACATCTTTTATACGAGTAGATATAGGCTTGAATATTTGAAAGTATGACCATTGTGGTATCTCTGGTTTTTGTAAATCAATTCCACTGCTACACAAATCACAAAAGACAGTTGGAAGTTCGAGCTGCAAGAATACAATTCCTAGCTATAAATAATCTAGATAGAAATATGGATGATATGATGATACCATGATACAGACTATTCAATTTTCGGTTGGACTAATGAAATGCTGTAGAAATAATTGATTGTAACCAGCTAATTAATTTCGTTCTACTAATCAAAAATCGGGAAAGTTAATCCTACATTGTAGTATTGCTAACCCTTATGTAAAACCAATATGAATACAACTAAAACACGTGGAAAAATGAAGTTCGGCCGTACGCCAATCATGGAATACGGTCCAATGTGAATTTTTTGTCAATTTTGTGAAAAGTGAGATTTACAACCGTAGTTCTCATTCGTTTCGTGAGTGCCTGCTCTAAAAAAGTTCAGTTTTCCCTTTAAAAAATTGCTGCTAAGCTTTTTGATGAAAGTCGCCACGGACCCGAAATCGCGATAAATTCTGTGTGCAGCCACGATAATCAACGTCACTTTGCCATATTTATAAGAACTTGTCTCCTATTAAAATGTAGATGCAAGAGCTCTAGAGCCGGTTAATCCCTGTTCAATAAGTTAAACCAAAATACCGAAATAAACAAACGAGCTAAAAATAATTTAGCCCTTTTTAGTGTTTTAGAACTTTTTTTATTTAAGTTATATTTATGCATACTCGCACTCGTATACCTATGAACATGTATGTCATTATTTATGAGAGTATTTAAGCATAATGTTTGTCGCAAAAATATACCTAAGGAAAAACAGTCGAACTTTAAAGTATAAAAAATGGAGAACTTCAGATTCACATACTTGCTGCTATAAAAAAATGTTTACCACCAACGGAAACTATTACAATCACACCAAGTTCGGCAGTGGTACAGTTTCAGGACGTACTTAATCATAGAGTTTAACTCTGGCTACAATCATTCAAAGGAAAGGATTTGAAGAAATATGAGAACTGCAAATAACTCTCTTTTGCAAATGGGGTGTGATTGTTCTTCTAAGCAAAAATAATATAAGCAATCCGAATGTGATAATACAGGGTGTCAGCCGAGAAGATATTCTACTTTGTTTTGCCGCCATTTTCGTAAACATTAGCCTTGACAGTTCATATTTGGCAGTCGTGGAGTAGAGGCGTGGCAAATTTATTATGGATAAATATTTGATAAACCAACGTGTTTTAATCGTTAAAACATTTCATTAAAATCAATCATCACTTACTGTGACGATGAGAAACTTACGTGTAATTTTTGGGAGAAACAACGTGCTAACAAAACGCACTATTTATCATGTAGTGAATGATTTCAAAGAAATAGGGTCTGTAGCTGATAGACCCAAGCATGGACCACAACGTACTGCAAGATCGGCTGAAAACATTACTGCTGCTCAAGAAAGTGTTCAAAACAATCCATCAACCTCAATTCGATGCCGGTCTTAAAATAACAACTTTGGCCACATTATTGCACAAGGAATTGCATACTTTTCCTTTAAAGCTTTAGTTGACACAAGAGCTTTTCCACAAGACCATTTACGCCGCCGTACATATGCCAATAGGATGTTACAGCTCGCCCATGACAACCCCGATTTTTGACACAAGAGCTTTTCCACACGACCATTTACGCCGCCGTACATATGCCAATAGGATGTTACAGCTCGCCCATGACAACCCCGATTTTCATGAAAAAATCATAATGAGTGACGAGGCACATTTTAATTTGAATGGATATGTGAATAAACAGAATTGTCGGTTGTGAGCAATGGAACACACCCAAATTATTCATCAGTCACCTTTGCATCCATTAAAAATGACAGTCTTGTGTGCAATTTGGTTAGGAGGAATCATTGGACCTTATTCGATGAAAATTAAAACGGCGTAACGGTAACTGTCAATGGGGAGCGATATCGTGATATGATTGAAAACTTTTTAACGTCAAAACTGCATGTTTTAAGCTTGATTAACATGCGGTATCAGCAAGACGCTGCCACATCACATATAGCCAGGATTACAATGGAGTTATTGCGAGATCCCTTTTCACAACAAATTATTTCAAGAAATGATGACGTTGATTGGCCTCCACAGCCGCCTGATTCGACTACTCCTGACCTTCTTTTGTGGGGATATCTGAAAAGCAGGGTTAATGCAAACAAACCAGAAACGCTTGAGCAACTCATTCAAAATACTCGTGATGAAACTAATGAAATACCGCGTGAAAAGTGTGAGAATGTAATGCAAAATGTGCTCAAAAGGGCTCGCATTTGTGAGGCTAACAGAAGCGGACGGACATTTATCTGGTATTGTATTCCATACACAATTACGACATTAAATTAATTAATTATCGATATCAATTCTCATTTATTTAATCAAAAATTAAAAAGAAACAATGTTGTATACCTTCCCGACGGACACCCTGTACTTAAGACACAGATACTATGTTCATAGTGTATCTTTTACTATTGCGATTGGTAAAGAATTTGGAGGACTCGGAGCCTTCGACAAATACGATTAAAACAAACAATATTTGGAAAATTCAAACACCATCTATTACGAACTACTGCCGACCAAACAAATTTGAATTGAAAAACGAAACTCAGGATACAATGAAAAAAGAAGACGCCGATATAAGAACCCTAACAGCAGTCATTATAAGTAGTAATTACCGGTCAGACAATAAAAATTAACTAACATATAGTGCTAATGCTGATAAGTGGAAAAGTTGACCAGGCCTTGACTAATACAAAGGCTTCATCCACCTGCATTACGTATATGCCAAACCACATCAAGTTAGTTAAGCCAAGTCCCGGAAAAATCATTAGATACTACAAATGCATATGTGACGCGCAAAATAGAAAGGGGCCTAAGGGTAAAAACCAGTTTTGTTCGGGAAAGCCAATTTAAAGATTTAAATGCGTGTATCTTTAGTGTAGAATCGTCGACTTCACTTTCATAAAACGCGCATATCTCTGGGAGGGAACACTTTTGGGGCATGGGATCGGTCTCATTCGACGCTCAGATGTTGTCCACATCAAAAAAATGAAAATTGATTTTTTTACCCTTAGGTCCCTTTCTCTATGCGCTGTCACATATGTGATTATAGCCACTACATAAAAGAATACGATTTATGGAACGCATACTGAAAATCAGTTATGGTTTGAGTTTGAACCTACAGGATCAATAAGAAACAATGACACCAATAAGGATTTAAGAAGTGTACGAAGTGTATGTTTTAAAAACGATTTCGGGCAAGTGGCCGCAGCGGCTGAATAAATTCCAGCCGAGAGTCCCAATTTTCGACCACTTTTTGCAGCATTTGGGGCCGTATGTCAGCAATAACGCGCCGAATATTCTCTTCCATGGCGGCAATCGTGTCGATCTTACCTGCGTAGACAAGCGACTTCACATAACCCTACAAAAAATATTCCAGCGTGTTAAATTGCACGAACTTTGTGGACATACTACAGACCCACCGCGAGATAATGCGCTCATCAAAAGTTTTCTTAAATAAATTGATTGTTTCAGAGGCTGTATGGCATGTAGCGCCGTCTTGTTGGAACCACATCAACATCCTCCAATTCAGGTACGAAAAACTTATTAATCATGGCTCTATAGCGTTCCCAATTGAATTGCAACATTATTCCCGGCTTCATTTTTGAAGAAATATGGACCAATAATTCCCTCAGCCCGTAGGGCACACCAAATAGTGAGTTTTGAAGATGTAACGGCGTCTTAATGATTGGTTGTGGATTTTCGTTACTCTAAAGGCGAACATTTTGGTTATTCAACCTAAAGTGAGCTTCATCGCTGAACAAAATTTTTTTTGTTAAAACTGGGTTCGGCAGCCATCAAGTTTTGGGCCCATTCACTACGATATGCAAACATTGTTCTGAAGTAAGTCTACGAGGGCGGTTCGGAAAGTTGTTGACCTATTAATGAAAGAGAATAGTTAGTTTTTCAAAAATATTTTTATTTTTCAATATAATCTCCTGAAACTTCAATACACTTAGTCCAACGCTTATCTAGCAATTCTATCCATTGATTATAATAGTTTTCCTCAAGGTCTTCAAAATAGTGGTTTACAACTGTAATTGCATCTTCATTTGAGTTAAAACGCGAGAATAAGGTGGGTGGTCAAGCAACTCGTACTTTAATTCGTTGATTTTAGCCATTGTTAAACCACTCTTGTGCGCTGGTGTGTTGTCTTGATGAAAAATTATTTTTTTGTGTTGTAAGCCAGGACGTTTTTCTCGAATTTATACATTTAATTGATCTAAAAGGTTGCAATAGTACTCTGAATTTATTGTTTTACCCTTTTGCAGATAGTCAATCAATAAAATACCTTTGAAGTCCCAAAAAAACCGTTGCCATAACCTTACCAGCCGATTGAATTGTTTTTGCCCTCTTTGGGGCACTTCCTCCAGCTTCAGTCCATTGTTTGGATTGTTATTTTGTCTCTGGAGTATAGTGGTGGATCCATGTCTCATCAACAGTTATGAAACGACGCTTAAAATCCATTTTATTTCGCTGAAAACGATCCAAACAAGCTTGAGAAATGTTCATTTTTATGCGTTTTTGGTCGACTGTTAACAAGTCCGGCACCCATCTTGCAGAAAGCTTTTTCATCTGTAGTTCTTCATGCAAAATTAAATGGACTCGATCATTTGAGATGCCCATGATATTAGCTATTTCACGCACTTTTATTCGTCGATCATTTAATACCATATCATGCACTTTGGCTACAATTTCTGTTGTTGTTGCTGTTTTTGGACGTCCACTACGTGATTCATCTTCAATGCTTGTACGACCACGTTTAAATTCAGCAACCCAATTTTTTACTGTTGCATATGAAGGAGCACTTTCACCTAACACATTCACCATATCATTAGGAATTTCTTGTCCCGATAAACCTTTTTTATGTAAATATTTAATGACACCACGCATTTCTAATTTTTCCATTGTAAAAAAATCGCAGATGCGTCTTTTGTGAACACTATATGAAGGAGTTGCCAGATCGAAACAAAATTTAACATGTGTTCATAGCAGAGATGGAAGTTTCCAAAACACTTAACTTTTTTCTTGTATACCGCGCTTTTTGTGCTAGGCTAAGAAGTTTCCGAACCGCCCTTGTATACATTATGAAATAGCAAACCAAACTGAGCATAAATCAAATGACAGGTGTCAAAAAGACCAACTCTGAAAAAAGTGTGACCAGAAGGAAAACCACACGTCTAAACAAACACCCTTTAGTAGCTGTTGTAAGATTCTGAATATTTTTAGGCTTCAAATTCTCCTGCTTAGCTTTGGCGCCCCTGCACACATGCCGAAATGGGCTACAACTAGGGCCAGTCATGGATATTGATTTTACAAAATTTCAGCAACATGACTCTAGTTCGTTTGCTAAATACGAATATGTGTAAGTACATTTATTTTCCTTTTTTCGTTTAACAAACTTAACATGAACAAAATTCCATGGCTTTAAGTTTTGCTTTCCCACGCTCGGAATTTTTAGTTCGTTTATTGACCTTCAGAAAACTTTGTCTTCAGTGATACTGAAATTGACTAATTGAAACTTTGCCATTTCTCCGGAAAATTGCTAACTTTGTGCGAGTTACGTCACTATGACGTCACATTTTATGGCATGGCCAATTCTCGCCATTGTTTTCAAATCCTCGTTCACATACGAGTATACGAATGTGTTTTAAAAAACAACAAGGGAAGTATTGGAGCCAGCTATAGCTGCATCTATTTGTAAAATGTCAAATGTTATGATGCATGCCATTAACTCCAAAAAGCTCCAAGGACACTGAAGCAGCACAACCTTCATCTGTTGGCGTGGGTGTGAAAATCAATGGTGTCACCACTCCGCGTTGTATGCAACAAATTGTGGTCAACAGTGGCTGGCTGGGTGATCTTATGGCTGCCCAGAATGTTGGCATTTCAAAATGCCAAAAACCACAACCCGTTTGCACAAATCATGAATGTAAGCTTGTATACTTACAATAAACATACTAATCGAACACTTATCCCTCAACTAACAAGATTGACAAGATGGAGTCCTTAGAAAACTTGTAAAATAAAATGATATAATTCAGTACATATTGGATAAGCATCCTTTTAAAGCAAAGATCCCCAACAATAACGATATAAATACGCTACATCTCTAGCCTGTTATATTGCTGAACTTGCGAATACAGATGTGTCACTGCTGGTCGTGCTCAAGGGACATATCTTAGACAAACTACATGGACCGAACTGACTAGGTTTGCTTAACTTAAGACGCCTTTTAACTAAGAGTATAAAACAAGCTAAAGTTGGGCGTGGTCGACTTTATTATACCCTGCACTTCTGGATGTTCAAAGAAAAAAAATGAAAAATAGGGGTTTTGCACCTCCTAGGACATGCTCTAAACCTACGTTGACTTTCAACTAATGTCGTTTTTAAATTTGAGAGCAAATTTCATTGTTTTTGGTTAAATCAGTTTAACATATATTTGGGAGCTGTACTTTAACCTGAACTGATTTTGTCCAATTTCGACAGCTTCCGACCGTGGCATAACGAACTAACTTTTGCCAAATTTCATGTAGATTGGATGCAATATGTTGCTCCTAGAACTAAAAACATAAAATCGGAAGAATATATCGTCGGTGTTCCGTTTACCGATACTTTAACAGGAGAGCAAAATAAACTGTTGCACTTATTTATTAAGCGAAATTTTTGAAAATAAGTAATTGCAGTAGATTCGTACATGGATTTGCCACGTTTTTATTAAAAAAAAATTATGTTTAAGGCGCGATTTTGTGTGACACAACAATACTCGTATATACAAAAATGTCACATAGGCCCCTTTAAAATTGCCTTTTCTTTATTATAATAAAAAATTTGATAATTTCTCACATGTCTTTTTATATCCTCCGCCATTAGAGGATAGGAGGGCACACCTCAACCCCTAGATACCCTTTAAAGAATATATGCTTTTGATCCGCGTACAATTCTAAGACGCTCAAGTGATGTCTGACCGTCCGTCAGTGTGTCTTTTCAAAACACGATAGCGGTCACTATAATCGACCTAGAAAGTCCAAACTTTGCAGAGAAATATTTTGTGTTTTGCAGAGAAATGTTTTGGGTGTTTTGGAAAAAAGGTTCCCTCCCATATAAGGACTCAAACAACATCTAGAAAATCATTTTTTAGGTACTTTGTATAAAAGTCGGTACCATGGGATTGATATAGGCTGTTAAAACTTGGTATGAAACTGTCTTTTGGACAAGGCCTACTTAGGATTGAATATGGGCCAAATCGGTAAATGTTTTGATATAGTCCACATACAAATAACCTTCCCGAGTTCAGGTACCCGCGCTCTAGAAACTGCATTTATAGTCTGATTTCGACGGCCTTCTACTGGGAACCACGGCGATATGTTTGTGGCAGCATTATCTGAATCTAAAACGGGTTTCTTCACTTTCAATTACGTCCTTTATTGGTCCAAAAAACAACGTGTGCCCAATTTTATGAAGATTGCATGTAATATGTTGCATCAAGAACTAAAGATGAGCATTTTTGTGTGGGAGCTATATCTTAATCTGAACCGATTTTCTTTTTTTTTGAGTAACGTTTTTCCTTGGTCTATAAATAACTTATGCTAGATTTCATCACGATTGGATGTACTTAATATGTGGCATATAGAGCTAAAACCATAAAATCGGATGAAAGTATATGTGGGAGCTATATCTAAATCCGAACCGATTTTTTTCAATGTCAATAAGGTCGTTTTGGTCCAAAAAACTCAATATTGGATAAAATACTTACATATGCCATCTAGAACTAAAAATATGAAGTCGGATATTGATGTGGTTGTAGGAATCATAACATGGTTACGTGTGAATCATCCAATGGTTGTAAGGATCATACTATGGTTGTATGTGAAAAATACTACGGTTGTGAGGATCATAGTGTGGTTTTGGGGATCATAGTATGGTTCAGTGTGATTCATAATATGGTTGTGAGGATCAAAATATTGTTGTGCCACAACCAACAATAGTATGATGCTCTTCGAAAATTGTCACCCCAACCAAACATTTTTTTCTGCGTGTACTAGACAGACAATCTTAGATTAATTTAACCCTAGCATAGCTGGGAGCCGCTGTTATACGGATGGCACGAAGACGGCACTGAGACTTTATACCGAAACCAAGTATTTGTTCCGCCGACCAGACCATAAAACTGTCTTACGGGTGGAAATCCCAGCAATTAGAAGGTGTGTTCAGCACCCGAGGCTGACGAATGAAGATGTGAGCGGGAATAACGTCGCATTGTAAAAAGAAGAATAACACTTACACGGAGAAAAAAATATGTTTGCAAGCAATCTTATTTTGCAGAAAACATATAAAGAGTGACCCATCTAGAGGTATTTTTTCAGAACAAAAAAATATAAAAATTCAAATCAAGTGTGGAATCTTTATTGGTAATTTGAAAAAACATTTTATGGCATTTATTTTTTGAATATAATTTCCTTCAAATGTTGGCAACTGTATTATGGAAATGAGCGTTCGGCGAGCAACGGGAAGATCCGCTGTTTTCGACCAAAACTTTGTTCAGAGATGAGGCCCATTTCTGGCTCAACGGCAAAGTCAATAAACAAAGTTGCCGCATTTGGGCTGAGGAGCAAAAAAAAGAGGTTGAAGGGGTGCCATTATACCTAGAGAAAACCACGGTTAGGTGCGGTTTATAAACTTGTGGAATCATCGATGCATATTTTTTTAAAAATGATGAGGCAGGGACGTAACTTGAATGGTGGTCGCTATCACGCCATGATATCGATCTCTATGCTACCTGAAATTGAAGCCTGTAACCTTGACGACACTGGTTACAACAGGACGGTGGACCTGCCATACAGCTGCTCAAACAATGGATCTATTGAGAGGTTATTTCGAAAAGCTGCTAATTTCACGTTTTGGACAGGTGAGTTGGGCGCCTAGATCGAGTGATATCACATCTTTAGACATTTTTCTTTGGGGTTACGTAAAGTCCAAAGTCTATGCTGATAAATACAGCTACGATTCTGGTTTTGGAAGCCAACATAAAGCGTGTAATTAAAGCCACACCGGTCGAAATGATCGAACGAGTCATTCAAAACTGGAGCCTCAGAATGGAAACCCTGAGGCGTAGTTGCAGCCAACATTTGAAGCAAATTATATTCAAAATATAAATGCCATAAAATGTCCTTTTAAACTACCAATAAAGATTCCACACTTGATTTGAATTTTTATATTTTTTTGCTCTGAAAAAATACTTCTAGATGGATCACCTTATACATGTTTGGCGCATGCTTCCACTACATTTTACACTTGAACGATAACTAGTTCTGAATTGATAAGTTGTCCTCAGCAAGGCATGCGGGGATGACAACAAAACTTTAGAGCACTACCTTTGCCACAGTCCACTTATCGCAGACAATGACCGAGTTCAATTGGCACCTCGCTTAGGAGGTCGTTGACGCTATAACTTTACACAATTGTACAAGAATATATACTTAGTAGGGTAAATCAAATTTATTTGAAGTAAATCCAATTTATTTGAAAAATTATACATCTGGAAATGTTTAAAATTCAAATATGACTTTTTCCCTTTACGTTCAATTTGAATTCTATTTCAATGTAATTCTTATCTGGCAACAACTATTAATCATATGTGGTAAGTTAGAAGAATCTAGCCTATATCTATGACTGTACCGTGCTTTCAACAGACAAATTGATATCCCCATAATGCAATTCTAAAAAACCCTTTCTGACTGTAGACTTTTCTTACATCTATCTTAATAAAGAATACAAAAAAATCGTACAAAAAAACTACGCCGTTGATCGGGGTATAAGTGCATTTACACTCAGACTTTGTAGTGTTCTATCCCTTTTGGCAACTGTCAACTGACAGTCAATATTAAGTGCTGCTTTAAGTGTTTTCAGCGAATAAACATTATGTTGTGCCGGGGAATGTTGCTGACACACTCCGCTTGAATTTGGTTCACATTTGCCGCATTACACGGCAAGAGAGCTGTCATCGCCAGTTTCGTGTCACGATGTTCTCGGATACTATTTCCAACGACGTTTACTACCACTCAGGAACGAATCGCATGAAATTGGTGTGCCGAATATCTGCAATCCAGCGGAAATGCTGAGAAACAGAAAACGCTATAAATCACCATTAGCTCCATAGCATAGCATCTTTGGCGCCATTAGTGCCAGCATTTTTGTTTTCCTTGGTTGAATACTAAGGAATAATTGTCATTCTCAAATCGCAAAACGCAAGTCAGAATTTTGTTTTAAATATTTGCACGTCCGGAACGGGCAACAAAATGGTAAATTATCCAAAAATTAATTACAATGACTGGAAAATCCAAAATCTTGGAAGAGTGGGTCGAGATGGTGGCGTGGGTCGACACGAAACAACCAAAGGGATTTGCCAAAGCAGTGGACAATTTACACATTTAGAAATAAATTTCCATGTAAATTAAAATAAATTATTATTTTACTCAGTGCTGGCATTCATCCTAGAGAATGCCAAGTAATCTATTGTCTTGGGGTCTCTTTTCGGGTCATTAGCTGCAACGTACGTTGGGGCGAGATGGAGTCGAGATAGTAAAACGGGTCCTTAGCTGCATTCTTATAGTGGAATACGAAAATAACTCGGTGCTTGGCAAAAGGAACTGTGGAGCAAATATATATACGAGGATGATTCACTTAGTAGACGATTTGAAAGTGGCCACCCCCATGCATAATCCAATGTAAATAATTATTACTTTTGTGATATATATTCAGGTTATTTTCCGTTTGTACAGGGTGATCAGTTAAGGAAATGAAAATTAAATTGCAGCCGCATTTGAGGAGTTTAATGCCAGAGTGGGTCATCCCACAATCGTTTTTAGTCGTTCAAATCAGTTTCTACCTAATTGGAAATAAACTAAATAGACTTTTTATTGTTTAAGAAACTAAATTGATTTTTGAAACTAGTAAAACAAGCTTTAGTTGGGCGTGGCTGTCTATATTTTACTCTGCACTCTGCGTTCAGAAAAGCCAACTGAAAATAGGTTGTTGTATCCCCTCGGACGTGCTCTAAATTTACTTGACATTAGCATAACGAACTAACTTGTGACAAATTTCATCTAGATTGGATGCAATACGTGGCTCCTAAAATCTGAAAATAAAAAAATATCTGAAACGATTTTCTTTACTGTTAATAACGTCCCAATAAACGTATTCGTGCTAAATTATATCTAGATTTGCTTCGTGCCAAGTTTTATGGAGTTTGGATGTAAAATGTTGCTTATACAGCTAAAAACCTAAAAATCTAGCTTTATCTAAATCTGAATCGTTTTTTTTATCAGTTTCAACTTACTTATGCCAATTTTCATAAAGATCGACCATTAATCGCCAACTGTACTTTGATAAGAAGCTTTAGATGGACAGGCAGACATCTTTAAATTGAATCAGCTAGAGGTTCTCAGTCGATCGGTACACTTAAAGGTCTAGCTCAAATTGTGTTGGTAGTTACAAACATTTGCCATGGAACTAACTTAAAATACTCTTTTCTTTAATGAAACATTTGGTGATTTTATTTTTATAAAGTCGTAATCAAATATTTTAGGAAAGTCCTTTCGTGTCACCCTAATATGTTATACAGAGACTAAATAAACATATTAGTGTAGTTTGGACGAGAGGTACCCGATAGGGCGTGGTTAGGTTGATTGGCTGTTTATTGCTACACCTTGTCTATAGAGGACCTTTGTCATACCAAGTGTAGTTGTGTTACAACACTACTGTTCATCCTTTTGAGATAGCTAGAATATCTTATAATACTAGGGTAGTGGCAAAATGGTCTGGATGGTGCATTTGCATGGGAGGTACTAGAATTGATCGAGTCACCACACTCTTCATACACGCTTACAAAGTCGTTAAAAAATAGTACAGAGTTCATAATTTGCGCTTACTGCATACATTCACTGACAAGTTGTGGTGGCTCCATTAAGTTGTGGGGGCTCTACTCTTTTCGGTAGGAGGGAAAAAGTACCCCTGATTTGGAGTAAAACCAATCTACGGAACCCAAATTGTATTCTATTTAAATGCGGTTTACTTTGTAGACAAAACAAAACCATACATAGTTACATGTGTTGATAAGGTGCCTATTTAAAGGTCCCACCTGATTTAAAATCCATAAGTCTCATAACTATGAGGTCAAGCTCAGCACATTTGATTATTTTGGAAAAATATTGTATCAAAAATCTCTTTCTGCAGTGGTTTAGGCATGTTCCTTCTTCATTTTATTCTTATAGTAAATGGGTAGATCGCACATATGAACCAATCCCTATGAAACGTGTTTGGGAGATCTCTATTAAGAGCGCAAAACCAGCACAGACACACGGATTATGTCCCATGTACTTGTATTAAATAACTCCACTTATTTCATTGAAATCTGATTTACTTTGCGGCTCTTAAATCCGTTAACATTGATCTCAGCTAGGTATGTATATTGAAATGGGAGCAGTATTAAAACACCGACCTGTTTTATTTTAAAAAAATTGTATACTATCGGCAAACTAAGGCCGCAAATTGTATAGAGATCAAATTAATGCGGACCGCCGTGTTATGATGATGGTCTGCACGATTACTGTGCTAGTAAGCCCCGATTAAACTCCGTGTGAGAACATCTTACAATTTTTCAACTCGAACATGACGAGGGAGAGATTTATCCTTTATCTCTATTGTATGAGTCACGCCAATTTCACCGTGTACTCATTTTTATTTGTACTTAATCATTATAAAGTAATATGCCATTGCTGCCTTCCCGCTAAAGGGTTTCTCTGTCTACTTTCTTCGCATTTGTTTAACACTTAGGAGTGGATGACCAATTTGTTTTCATTATTGGCTTTAAAATATTTTGTGATTTATCCGATTTGATTTTTGTGTGTATAAATATGTGGGAAAATAAAAAATTGTTTATTCAATTAATTATAATTATTATTAAAAGACATTTGTCAAAATAATCTTCAGTCAACTTCACACTACGAAATTCCCAGTACGAGCAAGTTTTTTCCCTTTCCATTCACCTTACCTCTCTCTCTCTCTCTACAAACCGACAGTTATGTCAACCTACGAGTATGTTGCGTTTGTTGCTTTTATTAATTGTTGGTGTCATTGCACATGGTACACTAATGTGAAGTGCTCGAATACTGTGATGCTAGATCAGCAACTTTACTATCTATGCTAGACTTTCTTTTTCTTTCTTATATGCAGGTAAATACATGCTACATCCAAATGCACACTCAAACATGCACTGTACTCTGCCAACATTTTCTATCGCGGAAGTGACTAAGGAGTGACGCTAGGAAGTTAAAACTCATCGTCTGCGATTCCATTTTATTTTTGCAGAAGTGTCTTCCGTATCGAGAAGTTGTACCCCCCGGAGCTAACTTCCAGAAGTCACTTCTGCGTAACTACAAAGAGTCACTTCCTTGTGCCTTCTTGGAAGTTATTTTTGGTTCTAATTTTATTTCGAGATCGCTGCGACTTTGGCAGAAGTGTATAATGTTGTTTAAAATATCCATTACGGCGCATGTGATTTTCGGCTGGTTATGTAAACAACAAACAATCTTCCAATTGACGTCTGAATGATTTAAAGACGACTGCAATGTAAATAATTCTTGTAAAATTCACACTTTCTTCCATTTAACGTCTGGAAGTGACTAAAGTGTAACCCATTTGACGATGGACGATTAAAGAAACTTCCAAATGTTGGGAGGGTATTAACCCATAAATTTGTTGCTTGTGTATACACAATACAATGCATGCCACACATATTAGATGGCGCAACATCAATACCTCTGCGTGCACAATAAAAATAGAAAAATACTCCCCCTCTCACACTTGTATGTAACGGGTGATCCATCTTGAGGTATTTTTTTCAATAGCCTTTTTCCACAGATTTCGCGTGAGTTGTGTTTACCTTTATTTTTTCATTTCAGTATTGTTTGCCATTTCATCATGGAAAGACTTACACCGAAACAACGTCTCAAAATTGTGCAACTGTTTAGGTATAATGGAAATAAGCGTTCGGTAAGAAACTGTTTTCGACCACAATTTTGTTCAGTGATGAGGCACATTTGCGGTTTATGGGCTGGTGGAATAATCGGTCCATATATTTTCAAAAATGATGCTGGCCGGAACGTAACCGTGAATGGAGCACGCTATCGCGCCTTGATATCGGACTTTTTGCTTCCTGAAGTTGAAGCCCGTAATATTGACGACAATTATTTTAACGCGAACGCATGAGTGATGAAGCTTATTTTTATTTGAATGGCTTTGTTAATAAGCTAAACTGTAGGTTCTGGGGTTCTGAAAATCCAAAAGCCATTCATCCGCATTAGATGTACAGTAAGGTGTGATATCACGTCTGCAATATCATTGGGCCTTACTTCTTCGAGAATGAAGATGGAAGTGCTGTAACTGTAAATGGAGAGCGGTATCGGTTTATGATAGACAATTTTGTACGTCCTGCTCTTGAAAACAGACCTGAGATGTGGTTTCAACAGGACGGAGCCACTGCCCACACTGCTCGAGACACAATGACACTTTTAAGTCAAACTTTTGGGCGAATAATTTCCAGAAATTCGGAAATTATTTGGCCAGCGCAATCGCCAGATTTGTCAGCACCCAACTATTTTGTTTGGAGTTATTAAAAGAAGCGAGTATATGTAAACAAGCCCGAGACAACTCAAGGCCAACATTGTTGCAGAAATTCGAACGCTCCAGCCACCAATTTTGAAAGATGTTATGGAAAATGCTCTAAAACGAGCCCATCATTGCGAATCTGAAAACGGGGGTCATTTAAATGACATAATTTTTAATACGTGTTGTAAACACGTATTAAAAATTAATACGTGTTGTAAAAAAATCCATTTTGTATGTTATATAATCTGAGAAAAAAATTTATAAACGTAAAAGTTATGAAAGTTTTGAATCCTACGTAAAGTTCTAAGACTTTCTAGCCATGCCGTATGTCTGGTGAATGTCCGATTTAGTCATAAAGAAACAATCAAGTCTCCTAACTTACGTGATTTATGTCTATTAGATGAGTATAGCAAACGGACTAAAGCGGCAATGGATCAAAGGGGAAAACATTCCCTTCGACAGGCTATTTAGCTTAAATAATGAACTTTAAAATTAGCCTTGAAAAGAAGTCGCGGGTATACGCTAGCAATATCACACCATAGATTTTTGGTCGCTAGCACTTTTTAATAAAAATAATGCCAAAAATAATAATTCCAAAAGAATTTCACATTTTTGGTTTCGTTTGTGCTCTTTTGTTTCTCAATACATAAAAAGCAACACAAAAAAGGAAATTTAATTTTTTTCTGTTCAATTAATTTTAAGTTTTTCTATTTTCGAGAATGCGAATATATTAATAATTCTACGATTCCACTAAGTGTGAGGCCTTGACCCGTAGCTCTAATGTCCCAAGGACTCCAACAAATAACTCCTTTCGAACATGGACATGTGAGTACTCATAAAAAGTAAAATTTCCTTATGTATCTAAATACGCAATAACTTTTAAACTTTTTCTAAATATCGGGTCCGGATTTACGGACCCAAAAACCGGTCCCTTGAAAATATGAGCCACAAAACTACGAGTGTGGTCCAAGGCCAAAATGGAGGCATTGGACCACTGGCTAATAGTGCCATAGTGCAAAAAATAGGCCCTGCCAAACGCAATTATGTTCCCTAGACAATCCTATTTATGTTGATAGTATGCAAGCTTCGGCCCAGTCAAACGTACGAATTTAAAACTTGTTTTCAATTAATCTTTAGTAAATATAATTTTAAGGCCAAAATTACGGTGTTATTTACTTTTGAATTGTAATATCCTTTTAAATGAAACTTGTATGTCTCATTTTCTCCATTACTTTACCGACATCTGCAAAATCCTCAGCGCACACCTAGTACTCGTACGGGTGTCCACGGTGTATTTATCAATACTCATGGGTATTTTGTACTTAAGGTATGGGTGTAGCGAGATATCCATACACAATTTAAGCAGTTCCGGTTGTGACCTGAACAAATATGAGTGTGTGGGGCTCACATGCATCGGGCGCTAGGCAGTGTAGTGTAGGGTGTTTGATGGGTACCCAGTAAACTAAATTTGCCGACAATGTCTGATATCAGACAATTGTGAACAATATCTGAACTCTATTTAGAATTCTTACCGAAATCGTTACAAATTCTGTTCGATTTGTCTGAGGATTTTTTATTTATTGTGTTAAGAAATATCTGAACGAATTCGGCCCGAATTCTGTTAGACTCGTCTGTGGGATTTTTATTAATTTTTTGTTCAGACTTCTCTTATCGAACTCGCAACGAACTCTAACCTATTTATCTGATTTATCTAACCTATACTTATCTAACCTATTTATCGTTTAAAATTTTTGTTATTTGCTTCATATTTTACAGTTGTTGTTCTTGTGTTCAGACATGTCGGAACAAATTCTGAACGAATTCATAACTGTTTGTTTGAGGTATTTTTATATTTCAAATTCTAAACGTTTGGTTAGCTTTGCTGTGCGAAGGATTTTTATTGTGTTCGGAGGAAAACTCTACTGCCGGCAGTTCTCGTTAAATGCAAATTTGGTTGCCCTTAAGTGTATAGCCACTGAACATAGTTCAATTTTTGCTTGCGAAACTGCAGACACCCCTGCTTGTAACTAAAAGTCTTTCCGAACGCTTTATGAAAATGTTTTACAACTTTTTTTTTTTTTTGTAGAACAAAAAATATTTTCTTTTTTTTTGATTGTTTACATTCAGAATTTACCATGACATAAGCTCAGAATTCGTTCAGAATTCGGTTCCTAATGTCGGTAAAAACATCAGAATTTAATAAGACTTAATGCCAGAATTCTGACCGAAGTCGTTCAGAATTAGTGCAGAATTCGATACGACAAATCGAAATTTTCTTTCGAATTTCCCAAGACTACAGTTCAGAATTCGGCCAGAAATCGGTTCGAAATGTCGTGTCAGAATTCGTGTCAACCCTTTCATATGTTTTTCGTTACGAACTCGGTAAGAATTCTGATCCGAAATCGGAACAATTTGCCGATTGTTGTACAGAATTCTGACCGAATTCTGAAGGTTTGGTTTGCTGGGTATGTGCACTACACATTAGGGTGGAGTGAAATTCAAAAAAAAAAAAGTTAACCTCGGAAAGAGATGTAGTCTGGGGTCCTAATGAGGGGAAAAATAAAGAAAAAAATTTAAAAAAATTTTTAGGGGTCGCGCCACTCCCTAGAAATTTGGAAATTATCGCTATTTTGGCGTTGATTTTAGAAAAATCCTAAAAAGTTTTATTTCAATAAATGTTTGCAATAGCGTAAACAATGAAATAAGGGCATGAAAAAATTTAAAAAAATTTTTCTCATTGTTCAAAAATTTCAAAAAGTAAAATAAGTCAAATCGTCCCTTCTTCAGAAAATTGACTGAACAATGAAATCGCCACCAAAGCTACAAATATTAGTCGATTATCCTCATATTTGCCTCAAATACTTTTGTTTGGGCACTGAACAAGCTCAAACTTTTAAATTTCGAATAAGTTAAGTCGTTAATTTTTAGGATTTTTCTAAAATCAACGCCAAAATAGCGATAATTTCCAAATTTCTAGGGAGTGGCGCGACCCCTAAAATTTTTTTTAAATTTTTTTCTTTATTTTTCCCCTCTTTAGGACCCCAGACTACATCTCTTTCCGAGGTTAACTTTTTCAAATTATAAAAAAAGCATGTTTTCACTCCACCCTACTACACATACTCGTACACGTTTTCCGTAGATACCCACAAGGTACACAAAACTATACTTATGTCATTCTCTGGTGGATACAGTCTGCTTTCCCAATGTATCGGTTCCATAAATGTTCTCTTCAAGGTTACGGGTAATTCATTTATCATGTTAATGGATTAAAAATCACCACCTTTTGTCACAAGGAAGAGGAGAAGGGTTCTGTATGTGTTATGAACGAGCCAACACCATTCGCAGATCATCTCGTCTTTACGTTTATCGATGTGAGAATCACATTAACGGTTTCAACTGGGATTCCATTTGTTTCTTCCACATTGCATTCCCGACACGTTGATTGATACACTGTCAATGATTTTGTGGAGAAAGTAAAACGTACGGGATTGATTTGAAAAGTGGGACACACCATAGACGATGGGAGTTACATGCAATTATGCATTTGAAGGGTCTTAGTAACTTTGCTAATTTTATATGATACTTCTGCTGACTCGATTTCTATCTATTTTGCTTTATAATAAAGCGGGTGTTTCACTGGCAACTTTTCAATTGATAGATTAGTTTCCAAGCTACAAGGCTCGTAGATATCTTTCAATAATACGCATTGCCCGTTTAGAGCCGGCATGAAACCATAGGCCCGTTAATCAGTATACGTATGAAATGGTGTTTTGAGAGAAGCTTTCCGTCTCTACCTTGATAGAGTGTTGAAGGAAACATTTTTTTGCCAATAAAAAAATTGTAAAATTAGGGGTTCTTTAAAGAGGTTTCATTTTCCGGTCACCATTAAACGGCCACAGATTGATCAGATAAGGCAATGCTTGAGTGTCATTTACTTTCAAATAGGCTAAGGGTCGAACAGCGATGGCAAGTTTGCAATTTTATTACGAAAACTATGTTTAATAATACTCGTAAATGTTTCATAATTATGTCTTCCCAAATTATATCTAATCACAAATGACAAATCATAATAGTTAAACGAATTAAATTTTCAGTTTAAAATTATTTTATCCCATTATTATGTTTTTAATTTTAAATGCCACGTATCAATTATCTGTTCCTGAACATTTGTCTGCTAGATAGCGACACCTTCCCAGTTAAGGGTTTGAACCAGTGTTGTAACTATCTGGATTATTATCTAAAAATTAATAATTTTAAATATTTTGGATATTGAACATTTTGCGTAATTTTAAGAAAGTTTATGTTTTCAGTCAAAATTAATTTTTACTTCAACTTTTATTCTTTTTTTATTTTACAGAATGGAGCGCGTTAATTTGTTTCTTTGCACTGCTGGCTGCGGCAACACTGTTGGCCGAGGAGAGTGGAGAGTGTGTGTGTCTTTTAGTCATTGACAGGAGATATCTATTCTTCTACCTTTCAGTTGTCATCATGCATTGGACACATGAGGAGAGGTCATTTTGTGCTGAAGCGTATTTTTTAATTGCGCACTCGATCATTGCAGTGCAGCGTGAACTCGTTTTCGATTCGCTGTTTCCCCACGCGGACGTGTTCCTGGACGGCAATCAATTTAAATTGGGTAACTTCATGGAGAACAGCAGGAAAAGTGTCATGTGTACGAAAGGACCTGAGAGAAGGATTACAACACCACAAAATATCGAAAGAGTTGGAGCAGCAGTACGAGGTTGCTTTATATATTTCTGGCCTACGCAATACTAAGGAATTATTTTTTGATTATTCTATAAGATTTTAAGATATTTTTTGCTGTTAAAGTGGCATTTCTGGCTGAGTGGTTTTGTCAATAAACAAAATATGCGTTATTGCATAGCAGCAAACCTACATGTGCTCCAAGAGATACAATTGCATCCGAAAAAAATACTGTGTGGGGTGGTTTTCTTGCCGGAGGTGTGATTAAGCCGTATTTTTCCGTCGACGAAAACAATCGTAATCTTACAGTCAATGGAGAGCGCTACCTTGTTAGAAAATTATTTTGGGCCAGAATTGAATGAGCTTGACATCGCCGATATGTGGTTTCAACAAGACTGAAAGGCAAATTCGGTGAACGTGTTATTTCGAAATATGAACCGGTCGAATTCGTTCCAAAGAATAGACGGGTGTACACGGGCTCGTGGTGGTCATATGACCGAAATCGAATTTCATTCTTAAAATGTAACATTTGCACTACACCTGGAATAAATTTAGACCCCATATCTTAAATATTCTGTGTTTTATTAATATATAAAGGTGTTTAGTCCCTAATGGCAAATCCTATATTATTGATCTCGTAATGTTTAAAGACGATCTAGTCATGCCCGTCTGTCAAAATCAATATTCAGTCCAAACGACAAGAGCAAGAGTCTTTAAACTTACTAGATGTAGGTCTTATAGTCGGCGTTGGGTTAGTATTGAAAATGGACCAAAAGGGGAAAAATTTACCCTTTAAGGGACTAAACAAGTCCTGGTCAAAGTTTTTGAAATTTTTTATATACAGCCTACATATTTTTTTTGCATAATATGATTAAAAACAGTTGTAAAAATTTAATCTATACAAAATAAAGGGTGGTCCACCCATAATGCACGATGTTAATTGTGAGTCGCACCTTAACATCATGTGTTTTTCCCAAGTTAATTTGACATTTATTTGTTTCAGTATTTGACAAATTTAACCAAATGCAGCATAATCGGCCAAATATGTCCACAGTGAATTAGTTAATAGGCAGAAATACTGCATTTGGACAATGGGAATTCACGAGTTATTAGAGAAAAGCCGATACATTCACAAAGTGTTACTGTTTAGCGCGGTTTATGAGCTGGCGTCGTCAACGAGCCGTTCTTCTCCAAAGATAAGGTTGGTCAAGCAGTTACCGTGAATGTTGTTTGCTATCGATATCGCAATGATAACAGACTTCTTGTGGCCAGAAGTTGAGGATATGGACTTGGACAATATGTGGTTCCAACGGGATGGTATCTCACGTCGTGGCGATGTTAATAGACCGCCATGATCATGTGATTTGACCCGTTTGGGGATATTTAAAAGAAAACGAAATTGAACCTCAAGTATTTCTCGAAGTCATTGAAAATATTGACCAGTGGAAAGAGGTATGCCACCGAAGACGTTTCGAGCATTCAGCCGAAATTATATTTCACACATAATTGTCATAGATCCTTCAATAATAAGATGGATAATACAAAATATTAAGCATAATTTTTTGAATTTTATTTTGTATATATTACAATAAATATCGTTTTTGTTGGACCACCCTTTATAGTGAATTTTAATCGCTCACTCTCAGAAAATGTACACTGTGCCATGTTTTTTGAGTTCTTATGGCGTGAACACACATATTAGATTACTGTTAGATTAATTACCCTGGTGACTCCGTAGATACTTTAGGAGATCTTGCGGGTGGAACAAACTTGTAACCATTTCATCAGGAAAAGTCCCCCTTTGCGTCGGTTATTTCAGATCTTTCCCCTATAATCAACACATGAACACAGGCCACTGCGTACGAGTTCAAACGTTCAGACATTATTGTAAGTTTAAAGATAAAATCGAATTCTGCTGGAGATTAAGCAAAAAAACATTAATCATCATTTGTCTATGTTGCAGAGATGGCCTTCAGCTTCATTAGTCAAAGGGAAGTGTATCCTACATGCGTCCCCAAGGTACACCAATTTCCAGTTCCGGTGTCCATTAACAAACATTCATTATCGAATAATTAAATGTAAATGTTTGGTGTAATGGATATCAAATTATTAATACGACCATAAAGTTTATAGAAGAGTTTTTCCTTGTTGATTTATGAAATCGTTAATGGATAACCTACACCAAAACTCCCAATAGAAACATTCTTGTCAGGTTGAGTAACGACGCATTATTACTCTGAATTTTGAGTATGAACCAATATATGACATCAACATGCGGTGACTTCACAACTAGAATCGACATGTGCAGACATATTTTGGTCACTACAAAACTATTTGGAAGTGACCCTCTGACAATATTTGAAACTATATCGTTAAAGTCTGTGATAGTAAAGTATGTAATGAGGAAACTTAATTTTTGGAGCATCACAATACAGTAAAAGATTGTATGTGCCAGCCGCAATACCAAATGTTGTTTCCTAGCCTTAGATTGATTGAGGTCAGGTTCAAGACTATCTATGGTTTAGAGCAATTCCGATAACTCATTAAAAGAGCTTTAGGAGAGTATCATAGTCACTTCCTAAGTGCTTCATATACTCCGAATAGAATCTGAATAGAATTCAAATTTGTTGGTTTTGCTTTGTACGTAGAGTTTCTGTTTGCAATAACCAAACAAGAAAAAATCAGACGCATAAAGGTTTGGCGACCTGGGGGCCAACGGAATTTGAAGTTTCTGGATACCAGCTTATTGGGAAATTTTCGTCGCATTTCTGTTATAACAGGCCGGACTACGTGAGGAGTTGCATCACCTTGCTGAAAACACACAGAGTTGAAAGAAATTCTCATTCGGAGTAATTCTGGAAAGAAACCCTCTCAACTTGCTCAAGTAACGGCCTCCAGTAACCGTAACGGTGTGCCGTTTTTTCGAGAAAGTAGGACCCGTGATGAAACTGCACACCACACTGTGACACGAAGTGGATGAAATTCCGTCTCATGGATTATCTGTGGGTTGAAAGCACTCCACATTTGACAATGTTGTTTGTTTATATTGCCGTTTATATTGAATGGGCCTCGTCGACATGAAAAAGGCAGTTCAACATGTTTCCGCCCTCTTTTACTATTTGAAGCATCTTCTGTCAAAATTCCAAGCGAATCGGAAAGTCTGCTCCGTTCATTTTGTTGGCCATTTGAATTTTATATTGGAATAAGTTCAAATCCAACCCAAAAAATACTTTTGTAGCAGAAACTATATTTTCGTTTTTAAATTTGGCAACAATATTATCATTTCAACCATATTTATATTGCGGTAGCCATACTATTGTCCAACTTTAATTCAAAAACAATACTATGGTTGCGACGAACATACTTTTATTGCGAAGAACATATTATTATTGCCGTGACCATATAGAAACTTACAATTTTTTTCTGCATTTGTGAACATCATGTCACATTACCTTAATATAACATTCTGGAATTTTTTTTAAAATTCCTTTGAAATCAATATTACTAACTCTCTGAAATGTATTGCCACCATTAAAAGTTGTAACACGTTAGCCATATCGATGGCACTACTCATGGATGATTAGCTAATTATACGAGTATAGCACCTGTTGGAAAAAGAGTATTTTAGTAAAACACTTATTTTCAGTAGAGCCAAAGAAAATTAAAGTGATTTTTTGCATAGAAGGGATCATCTTTTTTTTTAAGAAAAAGTGAAAAAAACATGTACGGATGTTTCAGTCGCTTGATCTGTCTTACTCGTACATACACACTCACAATAGAAAGCTTGGTGGTCTTGGAGGTCTCTAGAGTGCCGAAAATGAGGTCCCTTCAAACATCGACTTATGGTTACTTAGAAACAATAGAATTGACGCTCTACTATCAATATGCTTTAACTTTTAAGTTTTGTCTACATTTACCCCCTTCCTTGTTCTATTAAAAGGAGACCACCTACAACATCCATAATCCACCAGACTGTCAATGCAATACTGCAACGTAAATCTTGGTGGATGGTAAAAAAGCTTCGGCCCGAATTTACGAATTATATACTTGTGTAAACTAGTTTTGTTTAAAGTTTACAGATTTTTCGTGTTGGTAAGCCATACTATGAAATTATTTGTTTCCACTAAAATGTTGTCTATACAACAATATAAGTTTATTATTTGAACTACATTTCATTCGTAAAACCTTACGTCATCTTGTGAAAATAATAAACATATGGTGATTGCCACAGAATATCCTTTTAGGTTTCGAATAAGGTATTTTTAGAAAAGTTACTCTCTGGACGAATCCTTTAATGCACATAGAGAAAATGATAGATTAACATCGGTCGGAACTACAAAAATTCCGTTGAAAAAGCAGACATTCTGTTGCAATATTCTGTTATAATAATTGAATGAAGTTAAAATTATTGTCTGTTAGTTATATAGGGTGATCCATCTGGAGGTATTTTGCAGAACAAAAAAATATATAAAAATTTAAATCAAGTGTGGAATCTTTATTGGTAACTTGAAAGGACATTTTATGGCATTAATTTTTTGAAAATAATTACCTTTAAATGTTGGCATTTGCTGGTAGGGAACGGGAAGATCCGCTGTTTTCGAAAAAAATTTTGTTCAGTGATGAGGCCCATTTCTGGCTCAACGGCAAAGTCAATAAACAAAATTGCCGCATTTGGGGTGAAGATCAACAAGAAGTGGTTCATGAGGTGCCAATATACCCAGAAAAAAACACGGTTTGGTACGGTTTATAAGCTGGTGGAATCATCGGTGCATATATTTTCAAAAATGATGATGGCCGGAACGTAACCGTGAATGGTGCTCGCTATCGCGCCATGATAACGATATTTTTGCTACAATTGAAGGCCGTAATCTTGACGACACTTGGTTTCAACGGGACAAATCATCTATTGAGAGGCCATTTCGAAAAGCAGCTAATTTCACGTTTTGGACAGGTGATTAGTTCTCCTAAATCTAGTGATATTACACCTTTAGACTTATTTCTTTGGGGTTACGTAAAGTCCAAGGTCTATGCTGACAAAGCAGTTACGATTCAGGCTTTGGAAGCCAACATAACGCATGTCGTTAAAACCATACGGTCGAAATACTCGAACGAGTCATCCAAAATTGGACCCTCAGAATGGAAAACCTGAGGCGTAGTTGCAGCCAACATTTGAGAGAAATTATACTTTATTAAAAAAAAAATGCCATAAAATGTCCTTTCAAAATAACAATAAAGATTCCACACTTGATTTGAAAAAATACCTCTAGATGGATCACCCTATATTTAGACTGTAATAGTTTTACAAACATTTGTTCATTGGCACCAAAAGTGGAAAATGGCAATTAATTATTTAATTCTTATATTAAAAGAGGGTAGTTTACTGACGCCTTTAAAAACTAATATAAGTAAATTAAAACTACGATAGGGCGAAACTTAAAGCTAGTTCACGCACTAGCTGGAACAGAATTACCACCATGTGGTGGTAGAGAATTTAGAAATATCTTCCTCTAACAACCAAGAGCATTCGAAAAAGAAGACCATTGTGTTGAATGCAATTTAATCTGTGCTTCGTTAATTTACGAGCGCTTATAAAGTACAATTCAATTTTAGAACTGACGTTTAAATAATAAATCATGAACGACGTTTAAATAACAATTCATGAACTATGGGTGTCGAAACTTTGTCACTTCCACCAATGTATTCAGTTCCATTTACTGAACATTGCCGAGCGTCCGCCATCGGTTGTGGCGAAGAATCTTTTCTCTGTGTGTAACAAGGGAAGAATTGACAAATTTTGGAAATTAGAACTACACACTTGGGTTCTAAAACATTTCTGCTTAATCAGCAGACAATATAAGATGGAGTGTTCGATTGCTATACAGCGGAAAACTTTTCAAATCATTGAGGTGCATTATCAAAGGCATACCTGTTTATGCAAAACCACATTAGTTCTGTCTCTTAAATTTCCTTTGGATTTGTTTCTCACAATACAAAATGCAAACAAATGCGAAAATTGGAACGAAGGTCCCCTGTATACTCGCATTCCATTTTATCCCATTTCTTTAACCCAAATCCTTACACATCCCAAATACATACAATTATGTGAGTATGGGTGGCTGGATTTCGAAATAGAAAAGACAATTTAATGTGTCAATGGTCAACATATTGAGCATATCCATCCATGGTGACCTTTTTAGTTCTGAGTAACGGCAAAGAGTATCCGCAAATATCCACACAATATTGGTGACCAATGACTGCAAGTAATAGAAAGGCTTTGGTTCATGTGTGAGACAAGTTTCCATATTGAGTTAAGATCCTATTGGTTTTGGGAATATTTACATTTGGTTACAAAGTACACACAATTTGGAAGTTAGTGTCGGGGCAAGGACCATTTGGATCATATTGACTGAACAAATGTACATCTATTTAGGGCCATTACGAAGTTGGGGTGCCAAATGTGGTTGTAAACCGTTTAAAGTTCAACAAGTTATCTGTAGGAATATAAATATCGCTAAAGCGGGGAGGAAAGTTATTGTAACACTCACGGCAAACTTCTTAGCCTGATTATCCGACAGTCACCGAGGTTGGCTCTTATATTCGGACTTGCACATGAACAAGTTTAAGGGAAAGCGATTAAGGCTTACTATGTAGTTCCACTGACATCTTATTAGTTTCTCGAAAAAGGTGTAAATGTACTTATGTATATTTAAAACAAAAAAAGAGTCAAACGTCATGAAGTTCAGTCGGCCCAATCCATGTCCATGCTTTTATTTAGCTCCCATACTAAAGTTTCTCCAACTTGGGTTCGTTGTGCCCACATTCTTCTATAGATTCTAGTTCAGATTTATTTTATGCTATATTATGTCACCGCAGCGTTTTACGCGAGTACATAGTTTCCTTTACCCAATCAAAAACTAATTTTAAATCCACAAAAACATTCCATTCCAAAATAGGATCTTAAAGCTGTTTGCATAGAGAGAAAAATCAGTTAAAAATCGGTTAGAAAAATCAGTTAGAACTACAAACATTCGGTTGAAGGTTCTGTTGCCAAAAAATCAGTTAAAAATTGGTCAGAAATACAAATATTCGGTTGGAGGTTCTGTTGCATTCACCATCATTCCATGGTATTTTAGTTACATGGTTCGACTAACTAAAATATAGCTATAACAATATTACGGTTTTTACATCCAATAAGTCAGTTCTACCAACAGAATTCGAAAAAACTATTGGTTGTAACAACCGGTGGTTATGACAACCAACCAATTATGAACCACATGTCAATTTGGTAGCAATATTTGGTGGTGACAGCAAATAAATTGCTTGTTGTACCCAAACCCCCTTTAGTTCGCTGTTGTAACAAATTACACTATGCAACAAAAGTTCAAACTTTCTCGGGGGTTAAATGATTTCTTGTGGAAATGGAAGACTTAGCTGATTATCGTACATTCCTTTTGGAGGTCTGCTATTATTTTTTATGCGCCAAGGACATTTTTATTTTGCTACGCTATACCATACGAGTGCTAAATAAGTTAAAAAGTAGTAAATATTTCTTCGTTATATCGAATTTTAATGATGAGATGTCATAAAAAATCGTATGGAGTTTATTTTCACAGATCTTTTAAACATCCAATCTCTAACATTGTAGTGTCCCGTTGGTCCTTTTTTTGATGAAGGGAAAAAATTGTTCAATTAATAGTCCTTTTTTAATAAAATTGTATAAATGTTTTTAAAAACGCTCGTTTTTGGGTTTAAGTGTTCTACTAAATTACTACCACTATCGTTAAAATATGGATCGTCTTCAATAAAATCAGAATATCTTTAAGATAAATTGCACCTCTTCATCCTTTTTAAAAGAAAAATTTAATAAAATATATTAAATAAGTTATGTTCAAAATGGAAACCAATGGAAACCACAAAGCGGCGAAGTTTTAAATTAAATTTGTTTCCACCCATTTTTTTTAAATAACCTACAAAATATGACCGATATGAAAGTTTGTATTTGTAGAAGTTATTTTGAGTTACATTGCCCTTAAGTAGCCATAAATATTAAGTTTTAAAATTCTACTTTACTTAATAAAATAATTTTTCCTAATCTGCTTTATCTTAAAAATTGTTGACATTTTAAAACCAAAATTGTATTTTTTCCATCCACAATTTTTTGCATAAAATCGTTCCACTTGTGTATACAAACTTTATCAGATTTGAAAGTAAAAACCAAGTTTTAGCGAAATAAAATGGGAAAGGAATGGTTAACATTTAGGCGTCATTTTGGACCCAAAACTGGCGTATAAGGATCATGTCTCGTACATAGTAAATAAATTTAACATACTAATAAGAACTTTATACCCTTTTATAAATAGATCTTCGGCGTTAAACACTGACAATAAAATGTTAATATTTAAAGCAATTTTTCAAGCTGTGATGTTTTATGTAGCCCCCGTCTGGGGAAAGATGTCCAAATGCCATATAAAAAGGCTTCAAATACTACAAAACAAAGTTTTAAAACTAATTAATAACCTTCCTAGATACTTTTCTACGGCACGACTACATCAGATTACTAATATTGATCTTGTGGAAGTCAAATTGAACAAACTAATAGAATGTTTTAATGTCAAATGTTCCTACTTCGAACACAATCATATCTTAGAGCTGGTCTCATAAGATATGAATCTAGTTTTAAGTATTTTATGTATTTTTATCTGAAAAAAACATTATATAATAAATACTCATTCAATAATTAATTTCACTATTTAAGCAGAAAAAGGAAATAACTAAAACTCTTTGAATTGTATCTAGTATAGATTTTGTACAATTTATAAATAAAATAAATCAATAAATGAAAATAAAAAAAAAACAAGTTTTAAAAAAACTCTGCTCATAATTCAAAAAACACAATCAATATTTTTTTAAATCAAATTTTAAATGTAAAAATTAAATAAAAAACTTTATTATTTCAGTCAGATAAGAAAATAAAGCCTGTCATAGATATAGAATAATCAGTTATAGTAATCATTCTTATTAAATTGGTTTGCCGAATATTTGGCTCTTAAACCGATTCTGTCAGTTCCCACTACTGAAAATTTGCGGTGTACCTAATCAACATTCGGTTGAAGCGATGGAAAACATGGGTAGAACCTAAAACCACCAACATTTGGTTGGCAAAAAAAAATTCGATTGTGGCAACAAACTGTTCTTAGTGTGTGGGATTGTCAATGAGCTAAATCGGCTCAGGGAGAAATAGTTTTCCTTTAATGGACTAAAGGAACCTCGGTAAAAAGTACAGTTTTTTGAGTATTTGCTCAACAAATCGTAATTTTTTGTGAACGGACAATGGTTAAAATCTGTGCTGTTAGTTGGGACACAGTAAATACATCAAAAAGGGCATGGCTCATGTGGTTCGAAAAATGTTCCACATTGTCAAAACGGGCGATAAATAATAAATGTACAACTGGACTTATGGTTACTCAAACTAAAGCAATTTTTGCTACCAATCCAAATATAAGTAGAGAGGAGGGACGGGCGCCTGGAACGAAAGGGCCCAAAAAAGGCACATTTTTTGCGCTTTAGTATCGTATAAATGGGGAAATGAACTTAACGACGTTTTTACTTGTTGCTTGTTAATTTTGAATTAAACATTCCCTATCGGAAGTCTTGTAACTTTTGAAGTTGCAGTTATTGCCAGTTTTGGAATATGACAAAAAAAACAGGTATAGATTGCCCGCATGCAGACCATCAGTCATTTTTTATTGAGACAGAAGGAAAATTGTTTTGAACAAGAAGGATTAACAGTTCAACAATGGCCTCTTTGAAGGATGTGTTTCCGGCCGCTCTGGACTTCTGAAACCAATATATTTTGAAAATATTAAATTATGAACACAAAAACTATTTAATTTCAATTTTATTTTATATTGGCTATTTATTTATCTAAAATCTTCCAGGTTCGTATGAGTGGGTGATTGGACTCAACTTCAAATCTGTTTGCATACAATATCTACCACACTACTGCTGTTGAAAACTTAATAAGGCGTTTTATTGATATAAAACAGAATGTCTAGAGCAATAAGTTTATCATTGGAAACACAAAGAAATACAAGGGAGGACGAAGTCAATTTACTTGTACCTACACTTGTGTAATCCGAAGATAATTGCGGCATCTTAAAGGAATTTCGCATCTTTCTTTTATTTCGCGGTTTGCTTTCGACGTAATGGGCTTTTGTTCTTCGAACTTTCCGCACATTTATTATGTGATGGATTGGAATTTATAACAAAACTTGTGTATAAAATTGAAGGAAAAAAGATTTGTGTTTCCATTTTCTGGACGCCAAATCAATCAAACTATTTTTGGACCGAGCCTGATAAAGTTATTCTGTACGTGTAATCCTTAAGTGGTATTCCTTCACTTACACTTTGAATGTTTAAGTAAGCTTATGGTTAACGTCATAAGCCGTTGTAAAAGTATAAATACTTTATCTACATTTAGGATATAACTGGAAGAATTAAAATAACTTTCCTCAGACAATGCAACGAAGTAGCAAACATTTAGATTGAAGCTCATTTTTACTTGGGAGTGTTATTTCGGAGAGTAGTTGAGGGCTGTCGTAGTCCGTTATGTGGGATATCTAGGGTGTGCAACTATTATTGCTCTCTATACAAAAGCATAAAATAATAGTAGCATCTTAGATACTCGCTACTTTAATTATTGAATAAAAAGCTTTTGGGTTATATGTGCAACCCAGTTGGCGCCTCTGGCCAATACAAATTCGTCGGTTTCAGATTTTATGTTCCTGTCCTATCTGTAGTGGTGCATGCAGAGAAAAGATACGGTTACTATGTGGTCGCGGCAATAATACGAGTAATATGTTCTCTACAATAAAAGATTGTTCGTCGCAACCATAGTATTGTTTTCTGAATTTTATTTTGACAACAGTATGATTGCGCTAATGAAACTGAAAACATAGATGTAGCAACAATATAAATATTTTTGGTGCGACAAAAGTATTGTTGTTTAAGATTTGGCTCGTTTAAGAAATGGCTCGGTGAAAAGAGATTCAGCTACAACGATGAGATTATTGATCAAATAAATGCCTATTTTATGGACCTTGAAAAATTCTATTTTTTGAAAGGGATACACAAACAACGCTGGACTAAGTGTATTGAGCAATAACCAGATTATGTTGAAAATAATTTTTTGTTTGCAAAAAAAACTGTGTTTTATTCAAAAAGTCACTGAATTATTGATATGTCCTAGTAGGAATATATATTCATTACGCAATACACGAGTATGTGCAAACTATAAGAATGTTCACATACTTATGGCGCCTTAAATCAATTTTTTCGTATACATTTCCCTTTATGACTAGTATAAATATTAGTCTAATTTGAACTTCAAGTGATAAAATCTCCCTCCATTGCAGGTGTATGTGTACAACTTGTTGCCACCATTCGACAGACAAGTCGAGTGATGCGGGAAAACAGACGATTTGTCAATCACTTAATTCTATGAAATGCATTGTTCATAATCTATCCGTGTCGAAGGCCGTGACGATTCCTTCGATATTACGTGGAAATGACATTTTTCCTGACGAGCAAGTCGTTTGTGTATGGATACACCCACAGATATTTCTTGTTTGCGCTTACGATTCGATGCTTCCAGACAACGAAAGGCGTCGCAAGTAAACTTTCATTGTTCCTTTGTAAATTGTATAGATGCGCAAATATTTTCTTTTCATTGACATTTCATAGCCTTTGAGGCCTTTGTGTAAGAACAAACGCTGCAAAAGAGATGTGTTGATGATGTCAATCGACTAGGGCCAAGGAATGTGTGTAAAAACGTGGCAACGTATTAAAGTCTTCAGTTGCACGTGAATTTTATCATACTAACGATAATACTAGCATAATACTAGCTTTAATTGTCGAGCGAAAACATTGTGTACGTTAAGGCACTTATGAGGATAAAAAGTACAGAGTTGCAGAGAACTGACTATGCAATACCCTACAACTTTCTGGAATAAAGAAGACTTGTCGCAATTATACTAGTAATGTATATTCTATAGTATAATTCCGAACCTGCGAAGTTTCGCAGAGCTCCGTCTGTATTTGCAACCTGTACTTTGGTAGCAGCAAAACATCGACAGACGGAAGCAGACAGTGTTTCCGACTCAAGCACGAACCCTATTGAAATTGGGACAAGTTTTTATATAACATTTTTTGGTTCTTTTATATAAAGTTCTTATCTTTGACTTAATTCAAATTTCGAAAAGAACCCCTCAATCGAAATCATTTTTACATATGTAGCAACATGAGTTAGGTTCTTGCCATGCTAAATTTCCGTGCATAACGACGAGTCATATAAATGTAAGCGTGGTGTAGTGAATCATGTAGTCGGCCTGTCCGAGCTTAACATTTTCCGATTGTTTTGATCTAAAGGGTATATGTACGTAAAAATATGTTTCACTCGGTACTACGCATGCATTTAAATTTACTTTCGTACACCGGACGAAATCCGTAACAGCAAATAAATATGAAAGATTGAAATTAAAAAAAAAATATGTACCACTTAAATTCATGGTGGAGGGAATATAAGGAACTTACCAACGATAGTATTTGTTTACCTAGCTAAGCTTTCCGACGCAATAACTAAGAGAGAAGTTGGCATGTATCCGAGAAAAAGATTGCTCACTAATTCACATGGGATCGAACAAGAAACCAACCCAACGAAGTTGCGAGAGAAAAGTTTGGTTATCTGAAGAAACATGGAATCTTAGTCTTAAAGAACTGAATTGTAACGGCGCATAGCGAAAGATGCAAACTTGAGTATGCGTTTTAATACCAACGACGAAAAGTGCATCTATCAGACGGTGATGTGTTTGCTTTAATTTCGCTGACTTACTTTTCCTTCCCCATATGTCAAACAAAATTGAGCTAATTAGCTTGAGGAGTAATTCACTCTTCAAACTCATATCGGTCCATGTTGTCGAATAAGCATCATCCCTAAAGCCCCACGCAAAGATCTCTCTAGAGATGATGTCCTGCTTCTTTAGAAGTCATAAATTAAATCAGATTTTGCTCAAACTACGTTATTATTGACTTTTAAGATACCGAAGCTTGACCAAATGGTTTATTTAAATTTTTACTCTTGTCGTTATAAAGAAGATACTTTTTAATTTGAGCTTGCTCAAATGAAGCAAACAACGCTAAGTGCGACCTACAACTATTCCTGGTGAAGTTGGATCATATCGGTGTATGTTTTCGTATTGCTCCAACGAAATATGTGCCTCTCGCTTTAGAAGCTGACCTTTAAATAACACCAGACAGAGTTTAAGAACGCGAGAGTAAATTTAAATTTGTATACTCTTCACCATACGATGGGAGTAAATATAAGTTTAACATTCCGTTTATAGCACATCGAAGTACTTATCTGCGACCATAAAAAGAACATATATCCGTCGTCAAAATATGTACCTCTATTTTAGATTTGGGCTGTTATGCAATCGGATCGTTTAATAGGGGCCTACAAATCGACCTCCTTCAACTATGGACATATGGTATTAAAAACAACAAAACTTATCGATATATGCATTAACATTGAACAGGGATTAACCGGCTCAAGGCCCCCTGTATCTATATCTAAATAGAAGACAAGTTTTTAACAGAATGGCAATGTGACATTGATTTTCGTGGCTGCACACTGCTCTTATTGCGATTTCAGGTCAGTAACAAACCTCTTCAGCAAGCTTCTATGTAATTGTTGAAAGAAAAAGGCAATCAAAAGATCGAAATAAAACAAACGAGCTAAAAATTATGCTTTAACTTTTAAGATTTGTCTGCATTTAAGCCCTAATGTACCTTAAATCCTCTTGGCCCTTTTTAACATCAGACATTGCCAAAAATCATTGAAATTTTCTTCACGAATCTAAATCAAATCAAAATGAAAAATCCTATCGAGGCAAAATGAAACATCTTATTTTTTCATCCCTAATGCAACCTATATTATTAGGTTTTTAAAAAATTTGGTCGTGGCAACAGATCTGTTCCCATTGTGCTCTAGAATATTGCTTACGTACAATCGGTGCGTCCATGATGGCGATACAAAATTGAAACCTATAAACCTAACCATAAAATAATTATCTCAAAAAATCTTTGTTTACGATGAAATCATATTTCAAAATCCCCAAAAAATTAATAATAACAAAAAAATAGTCAGACAATTTAAGTTTCTTGGATTAGAGGGTTAATGTTTCCCAACGAAACTGCCATACTTATTTAAAAAACGAACCATAAATAAAAAAATATTTTATGGAGTATAGAAACCGGCTTTACTGTAACTCAGACTTTATCAGAATTTTCATCATAGATAAACCTTCTTAGTATTCAAAACAACAACCTATTTTTTTTGTGGCGACCCTTATTTCCCGAGTTACGGTCACCTAAAGCTTGACGATAAATTGTTACATGCCTTAATTAAATCTTTTCAGATTGGGGAATCATTGCAATGCTTATGAAAGCATCTAACTACGGCGGTATTTATTTTACTGATCTGTTGACTCGAAAGTGTCAGTTCCCTCTTCTGAAAATTGCTGCCTACCCAATGAACATTTGGTTCTGACGATGGAATAAATGGATAGTACGTGCAATCACCAACATTCGGTTGGCGGAAAATTCGATTGTGGCAACAAATCTGTTCTCTGTGTGACTAAATCCTAGCTGTAGCAGTATCTGCTCGCAGAGAAAAAAAAATTGTTACTACAAGTACATGGACGGCATAAATAATGTGTTCTTCGCAATAAAAGTATGTTCGTCTCAACCATAATATTGCTTACTGAATTTACTTTTGACAATAGCAGTCATTTTGACACAATATAAATATTATTGAAATGGAACAATAGTATTGTTTCCCAATTTAAAAATGAAAATATGGCTGTAGCAACAATAAAAATATGGTTGATGCGACAAAAGTATTGTTTTTTGAGTTTTATGTTAACAATAACATGATTACGATAATCACTGTAATTGTATGACTGTAATATTTCGTCATTTGAATATACTTTTAAAACAATGATATTGTTATGGATCTTATGCAAAACATTTGGTTTTTATATGGAAATTAACATTTTCCAAACAAACTGCTTTGGCTTTGTTTAACTTATTTTTTAATAAAAACGCCTACGTTTTTTTAAACTGATTTTTTCTACTGTTAAATAAATCACCTCTAAATAAATCTCCTCTAAAAGAAATCTTTCACAGCTCTTGGCCAAAGTATAAAAGAGAAAAATACCGGCTAATAGGTAGAACTCTATTGCTTCTTGTAGGTGATTTTCGGCTAACTTTGTTGGCGATTCCAAGATCAACTCCAGTCGTTTAAAAAAGGCATTTTCCAGAGCGTTATTTCTTTTATGCTGCTGTGCAAATATTCGTCGACAGCACGTAAAATGCATTATCCATAGTCTCTAAGTGTCCGCTGGTAAAACTATAAATTGTTATAAAGTAATCAGTAAATTATATTGAAATGTTTTTGAGTTTATTTAAATTTTCACGTATCCTATCTCTTGGCAATGATTTCGACCCGATATTGCCTAAAAGACCACATGGTGCTTGATTGAGTTGTTTCTCTAGCGACTTGGATCAATCTTGGCTGTCAACCGAGTCACTTAATAACCCTAAACGGTCACAGCTTTTGCATAATGAAAAGTTATGCATTATCATATGCACTTTATGTAGGACTTTCTTTCAGTGTAATTACTAGGACTCCACTGAATATTTCCTGTGAATTTGTATTCAATACTTTAACTTTTCATACATATGCAAGGAGCAAATAGGCCCAGTTTTAGTTTAAACAAACATGTCCTTGCAATGAATTTGTAAAACTGCACGAGTGTGTATTCAGTGAATAACCAACCACTGAGCAACGCTGGCAGACGTGATGAAGCCGGCAGTTACGTTTGGACGACCATAGAGCAAAATATTCTTCAAAAAGATTTACAAAACGTTAATTTTTTTGTAAACCGCACAGTTTAAAGAAGACTACGTGAAAAGTGACTAACGAAAAGTTTGGGGACATGCTAATGTTTGCATAGTTTAATTCTTCTGTAAGTCATGCTTGAAAGTTGTGTGGAATCAATATGTGAAAACGTCTGTAAACATTTCTAAAGTTGAAGCAAAAAATTAAATAGCTAGCGGCCAAAGTCATTGATGTTTCTATTACCTCGATACCTGAGAAGTTCATGAACACAAACTGTTGTGTGATACCAATATCTATGTGGCTCAAAACAAACTACCTGCTATTAAAATATGCTCAAAACTCCGAACAATCTGACAGCTACAATTGCTGATGTGGGATCACATTTTGTGCAAAACGGAGTTCTGTGCAATTCGGTCTGGTAGAAGTTTTCATAACCTAATGGATGATGAGTGATATACGAGTAGGAACACATTTGGTGGAATTTCCATTAATGGTCCAACGAATACATTTACGAAGGAGTCTAAGCCTAAAGTTAAACATACTTATCTAATTCTTACATCACATTAAGAAACAAGAGAAAACTTTTTTATACTCACTGCCGGGACATACTCTTTAACGCCGGCACCGAACGGCTAATGCATATTATAGAGACGTTTTTACTTGGTTTAGAGAAAAGTCTCTATCTCGTAAAGTCGCTGGTAAGGGGAAACCCGCTACTGAAAATTGTTAGATGTTCTTTTCTGGACTTGAACCTGGGTTTAGTGGCACTCCAATCACACCGCGGCCTGTTTACTATAAATTAAAATAAACTACTCATTATGAAACGAGAAGAAAATTTTTCTTAATTCTCGTAGACAAACCATACATTGTAAATATGCCAATGTTAAACTAAATTAATAAAACTTTTAAAAATGAATTCTCGTTTGATTTCGCTAAAAATTTCAGTTCATTTGATACAACCATCCGTCTTCAAATTCTATGCAAGTATAATTTATCGCAAACATATTGATTTTTAAGTGGTCGTCCCTCTTTTAAATACTTATATATCTACAATAACCACAACCTGCATAGAGAAGTTTTACATGGATAAGAGATTAATCTCTAAATTGTTTCTAACTTTTTTACATGATTTCTTACACGTACACTTCAACACCAAAACAGCCATCTTAGCTAATAGTACCAGCCATCTCAGCAAATGAGTAATCAGCGGTTGCAATATGTGGTGATGATGATACCCCTTAATCTAATAAATTCGTCCCTAAAATGTGTGACTCGTTGCAAATCAAACTGTTCGATTTGCACAAGGTAAGGGCACAAACTTATGCCTTTAACACGACTAAATTTGCTTTTCTCAAATTTAACAAAAAGATCGGATTTGACACTTCGAACCAACAAGAATATTGATAGGCTCTACTCTTTATGACTGGAGAATTATAAACCCCAGTGGTATGACCTATAACACAAATGTTACTCTCCTAGTGAGGAGCAATATTAATACAAATTGATGGATACGAGAAACAACCCAGGCTAAACTGAATCATATCTGTCGATAGTTTTATAATAGCCTAGAAAACGTGGCTCCCGATTCGAGGCGCTGTCTCTACAGCTGACCAGACTCTATAAGCAGGCGCTGACATTCTTTAGCTGAGCTAATATTTTCAACGTTTACATATCACAAATGAAAGCCAAATCTACTGTTCAACTTTGATTTTCAACAAATAAGCTCAGCTCATATTTCGGATATTTTATTAGCTTTTGTTAGCCTTAGCAGAAAAAGCACAAACATGCATCCAACCACAGGCAGCAGCAGCCCAAAATACCCTTTTTAGCCAGTCTAAAATACAAAATAAGATGAGTGCTGTTTTCTAGCTAATATGGGCTGACGATGAATGAGCAGTAGAGCGCCCATGAAATATATAAAAAAATGTAAAAGTGTCATTCTTTCCGCTCCCCGCTCATTTTCTATTATATTGGGCATCAAAAATAATATCCGTGCAAAAATTTTTTCAATCGGATAGAAACCGACCAGTCCCTCACAACTTTTAGCCCTAATATGGAGTAAATCTAGTTGCAAGCTTTAATGAGCTACAACTCGTAAGCCAGACGACTTTCAGAAAGTACTCCTCAGAAAGTAGCTCATCAAAGCTTGCAACTTGATTTACTCCATTTTTAGGGCTTAAAGTCATGACGGACTGGCCGGTTTTCTGGTGTTGTCAACGCAGAAGAGAGGAGGAAAAAAAAATTGAAAATGAACAAAAACTGCAAAAACGTGGACGAATTTTTTTTTAATAAAAGAGAATCCATTTCCTAACAATAAACAACTGTTTATGAATACCCCAGTTATGCCTTTAATTGTTTTTCCAAACTATTAGCATTATCTCTTATTCGTTTAAGTTGTAAGCAGTCAAGATAAATGTAGCCTACGAGGTATGCAATTTATATTTCGGCTCCTGGCAATACTAGCGTCCTCGGATGCAAACTGGTACTTCCATTGGAAACTTTGTCATTTTTTAGCATAACTTCACTCAGAACGTTTGCTTATTTGAGGGCGAATTGTTTTGTTTCCAGTGTGTTGAAAAATTCATCTCAGTCAAAAAATGGAATTATTCCGTGAACATTTTCGTGCGATGTTTTTTCAACTTGTTTCCACTTTTGGCGATAAAGCACCATCAAAAACCACTGTTTATCACTGGTACCAAGAGTTCAGTCTGGGACGCCGTTTGCTCCAGGATGAATTTCGTGAAGAGCGTCCAACTTCGGTTACTTTGCCAGAAGCCATCGATGCTGTGCGTGAACTGATTAAGCAAGACTGACATGCGACATACCGTGAGATTGAGGCAGTCTTGGGCATTAGTATGACAAGCAATAATAAGTTATTTCATGTTCATTTACCCGTTGGATCCCACATAATTTGAAGAATGCTCAAAAAAAGTCTCGTATGGATTGGTGCAAAGAGATGTTGAAAAGTATAACTGCGGTAGCTCAAAGGCAGTGTATAACATTGTCATAGGTGACGAATCATGGTCTTTCAACACGTGCCATATCCAACAAAAGTTGTTCGTGGAAGAAGTTCATCGAAGCAAATGATTGCGTTTTTTTTCGGTATAACCGGCCATGTTCCCACAGTGCCTTTAGTGGAACGTATGAAGGTCAATTCTGAGTGGTATTCAACCATCTGTTTGCCAACAGTGTTCGTAGAAATGGGGAAAGATAATAAGAGAAGACGGATTTTTTTTGCATTATTTTGCATCACGACAATGCGAACTCACACACATCAGCTGAAACGATGAGCTATTTGACCACTCAAGATGTCGAATTGATGGGCTATCCACCGTACAGCCTTGATTTTGCACCCAATGACTTCTTCTTATTCCCAAGCATCAAGAAAAAATGCGTGGCCAACGTTTTTCATCGCCCGAAGCAGCTGTTGAAGCGGTTAAAAATCAAAAAAAAGTGCTTCGAAAATTGGTTTAAGCCCATGCAAAAGTGTATTGATCTTAAAGGAGAATATTTTGAAAACAATAAAACCATTTCCAATGATAAATTATTGTGTTTTTATTGCCGGACCCGAAATATAATTAGCAACCCGTATGCTTATAAATTTAATTATTTTTCTGTTTGGAAAAATAAACATTTGTATACATATTTGGCGATTAAGTATTCTAATATTTCTAGCTAAATGTTCCATTATAAAAACCGCGATTTTGAATGTTTGCCAAGTGATGTGCAACTTCGGTAAGCAACACTGAACACAACAAGAAATTATTTTTTGGCTGCGCACAATCGCTGTAGTCTTCAAATCAGCCATCAACTTCAGCTTAAAAAGGTTGATTTTTGGATTGTTCTGTTCTATTGGTAATGTTTTTTGTGCCATTTTTTAGCTGGCAGGTGGTTATTTGTACAAGCTTTTCATATTTAGAAGCAGCATCTTTTTTTTTTGCCAATGCTCTTGAAGAATGTTAGATTTTTTTAGCTACACTTGTTGTTGGATTTGATTTTTTGGTGATTTTTTAGCTAAGGAAAATTAATAAATTCGTCGCTTTGGCTAAGATTGCCTTAGCCTTTGAAACAGTGCAGCTGCAACGTTTGACCAACAAACTACTTGTATGATAGATAAAATAGTAAGCACTGTATGCATTTCGAAAGTCGTCTGGTTTACGAGTTGTAGCTCATCAAAGCTTGCAACTAGTTTTACTCCATTTTTAGGGCATGACGGACCGACCGGTTTTCATCCGATTGAAAAAAAAAATTTGCACGGATATTGTTTTTGATGGCCAATATACTGGAAAATGAGTGGAGAGCGGAAAGAATAACACTTTTCCATTTTTCTATGTATTTCATGGGCGCTCTAGTATGCGTAGTAAGTACACCGCATCTTATGTATGTCCCGATACTAAGGTTACTTGCATTTGTAACCCTATCACCTAATCTCTACGCTGTTTCCTTTATCTCTTCTTAGCCTTACTCAGTTTATCAAAGCCAGCTATTGCGAACAGCATAGAAGTTCGTTAGACGAGCCTAGTGTTCATAGTTTTAAAAGGAGTACTCAAGGGTTTAAGCATTTTAAAGCGGTGCAAGAAATATTTCACTCTTTCTGATCTTCAAACAAAATCATCAAAACAAGTTCATGTACATATAAGCAAGTGCTGCTAAATCATACTCGGAAGTAAGGGTGTTTTTTATTGGGGTATAGAACTTTAAGTTGGCATCACTTTTTTAACTGGCGGCCATTTTGTCAGCAGTCAAGTGATTAATATTTAGTTTGGTTTGCCATTTCATCATGAACAGGTTGACAAAAGAACAACGCTTGCAAATCGTGCAAATTTATTTCGAAAGTAATGGTTCAGTTCGCGAAGTTCACCGCAAGCTGCGTCCATTTTATATTCGACATAAGAGCAATTAATTCGGTTAACCATGGATCGGTTAACATGGACCATCGTCTACGCCAACAAACCAGAAACACGTTAGGGGACTTGGAAGCCAACATTCGTGGCGTTATTGCCAACATACGGCCCCATATGCTCGAAAAAGTGGTTGAAAATTGGACCTGTAGAATTAGCTTTATTCGAGCCAGCCGCGGCGGCCACATGCATATTTAAACATTAATGGCATAAAATTATCCTTCCAATAAAGCCAAATTGATGGACATTAAAACGATTTTCTTGTGTTTTATTTCAATTCGAAGTTCTATACCTCAATAAAAAACACCCTTTACTTGCAGCGTTCAAAGGAGAAGGATGGCGCTGAGAGATGGTAGTAGGGTATCCAACACTTTTGTCTCATTTGAGCATCGTCGAAATGTGGGTCGCGTGTTGTCGTTGTATCCGACATCCGTCGAGTTATTCCTGACGTGAGGATGTTTGGCAGGCACACGCGACTTTCCAGGAATTCACTCCCGTTTGTTATCGGTGGGTTGGTAGACCGCATTATACTCGTACACTGCAGAGCAAATTGGTTTTTCAGTATCAGTCAGTCAGTATGAGGAAACGACATTCGGAAAATGTATTTCCAACTAATTAGGACATCCAGACATTTTAGCCAAATGTGAATAAACATTTGGATGTCCTAATTAGTTCGAAATACATTTTCCGAGCTAAATGACATCACAATTTCTGCTGATTATTGGATTTTAAAAAGCAGCGCGCAAAATATTGATGGCTGCGTTGGCTGTGTGACATGTGGGCCCGTCTTGTTGAAGCCAAATGTCATCCATGTCATTCACTTAAATTTTTGAAAGCATGGCGCAGTAACGCTTTCGATGAAAAATTGCCCAATTACGCTACCAGCCTAAAATCCAAACCAAACAGTGACTTCTGGTTAAAGCATGCGCTTCTCAATAGTCACGTGTTGGTTCTCTGAACCCCATATGGAGCAATTTTGTTCATTGACATAGCTACCGAAATGAAAATGAACCTCATCTAAAAAAACGTTTTTTTCGTAAAATTCTTCATCTCCTGCCAAACAATCTACAGACAATTGGGCAAAGCGAAAATGCATCGGATGGTGTTCCATTATTAAATGACAAGGTTCAACTTTCCAATATAACGTGAAATTTGAAAAAAATAATCGTATCAGTACTTTTTTTTATACTAAGGAAAAATAATAAAAAAAAAGCACAAAAGCTGTCAAAACAAATTTAGCCCTAGATTTTTTAATTCCTTCCATATAAATAACTGCAGATTGAAATCGAAAAAATGTTTCCACTTTTCTGTTTTTTTTAAATATTTTTTCTAACAAATGTTCTCTATTCGTCAGTTTTTAAATTTCAGCAAACAAATTTAAATCTTACCTTTTATCGTTTTTTCTCAGATAACTGATTTGGGAGCAGTTAGTCTTTGTTCTTTATGGGAATGTTTAATCTTAATTTAAAATTGTTTCTACCTATTTGATTAATCACTTTGTGACAATCACTTTGTGTTACATTTCATTGAAATGTAACCAATATTTTTCTATTTACCGAATGTCTTCGAAGGCTCTATTTATAAATTTCAACCTTCAATCAAATACTTTATGTCGCTCTGTCATTAATATCAATTATACCATTTTCGTCACGGATGGTCGGAGACATTTATTTAAATATAGTTGAGTAAAATTACCGCTAAAAAAGTTATTTTAGATCTATCAGAACACAAGAAACTTTGATTGAAATTCCATAACCGGAGTAATGTTAAGCGTATCTGTTTTTCGTGGAAATAGTAATCAGTGAAATAAAGGTTAAATTTGGCTAGCCCGAGCTTTTGTTGCCTTGAACCATAGGGTGAGTCCAAAGCAACATTTACAGTAATGTTATTTATGGGTTGTGACAAAAACAGTAGCAGACTGTTCTTAGAAGGATAATTAGGGAAATGTTCACGCAAGTAGATAACTTTAAGGCAAAAAGTTAAAAATAAGTATTGCTTAGATTCATGGGGAAACAAAAGTTCTAATCGTCGGGAAACTTTGCCCAGAAACCCAACACTTTGCGTTAAGTTTAAGTCTCATTTGGAGAGGCTGTTTTAAATAAAAAATCTAAAATTGGGGTACTAAATACCAAATTAAACTTAAGCATACTTAAATTATAGGAATTTCCTCAGGAATTCAATATGAACGTTATTTTTTTATTTTACATAAAAAAATATTTTTAAAAAAATAATTCAATTGAAATAATGAACGTTTTAAAGGACAAATATTTGTAGACAATTTTTCTATAGCTTTCGGCATGAGGAAAAAAGTTACACTACGTAATATCAAGAAATCGTGGAAAATACCCAAGAGCAGCAAATATATACTTACCACCTCATCGTCGACTATAAGGATGCTTTCGACTCTCTGATAAGAGATAAATTATTTTAAACCAATTCTGCATATGAGAAACCAGTAAAACGTGTACGCCTTTTTAGAGCGACTCTGAGTGGCACCAAATCTTCAAAAATTCTAAATTTGAAGTAACCTTTCCGACGACAATAGCTCTTACACAGGGTGACAGTTTCTCGCGTAACTCATTTAACATCTTTATTTAGAAAATCCTAGAAAACGCAAAGGTTAATAAAACGGGCACAATTAACACCGAGGGCCACATCCTTCTTGCGTATGCAAACAACATTGACTTTGTCAGATGTAACTGGAGCTTTTTCAAAAATTCGATTAGAGTCGTCTAGGATGGGTCTGGTAATAAATGGAGGCAAGACAAAATAATGTCTGCTAGAGCTGCGGCGCAAAGAAAAAAATTCGCGATTTTTTCGGCCGGAAGTTGCAACGTCGAAGCAGAAGAGGAATTTGTACACATCGAATCCGCCATAAGCAAAAGAACTGTTATCAATGAAATAAAACAAAGGATCCTTATTAGCAAATATATGTTATTTTGGGCTTGCTAAACAGCCAGAACAGAGCCCTTTCTCGAAGAACAAAGATTACCTTTTCCAATACACTGATGCTACCTGTGCCCCCGATGCATGGGAGGTGGTTGTTGGCGACGGAACCGAGAGCTGTAGTTGTGTATCCCCATATAAATGCAGTTATGATTATCAAAATACAACGATTAAGCTGGCTTGGACATGTTGGCCGAAGGGAAACAAACGCTCGGAAGGCGTTGGACGACAATTACCATGAAAAGCGCAGACAGGAAAGACCCTGACTCCAGTGTAAAGACCGAGTAGAGAATGATGTGCAGATCTTTTGGCGTAGAAACTGGAGGAAGCACGACCAAGACCGAAGTGATAATAAATAATATTTTGAGAAAGCCCAGACCAACAAGTGGTACCAGCCTAAGTAAGTAGGAGTGATTACGGTTTCCGTGAACGCTACTTCAACGCGGATTTAACCACGATCAATGGCTATAAACTTAAGTGAAGTCAGATTCGAAATAAACGAGAATTAGTCGGCAGCAAAGTATTCCATCGAACAAATTAAACATAATAACAATCCCTCGCACTGCCTTCAAATTTCCATCGGTAGCCGTATGTAGTTGTTGTTTTTTTATAATGGACAACTGCCATACACTGTATCGCTTGAGTGTGTATGTTTTTTGTATGTATTGTTGTTCTATAAATACGTTTATGCTTTGTTCATAAACCCCGTATTCATGATTGCCGTAATCATATTATTGTGAACATAAAGCCCCAAAAAAACTTTTGTCGCACCAACCATATTTGTATGGTTGCTACAATCGTATTATTTTATCTAAATTCGGCAATAATAATATTTTTACAACAAAATGTATATTGCAGCAATCACAGTACGATGGCTGCTATATATATTCCTGGCCTAATAATGAAAGTCCGAATATTTATCATCAAAAATGGTTTTATTGTTTTTAAAAGTATTCCCAGTATGATTTATATACTCCAACCAATTGTCGAAGCACTTTTTCCACTCCGATTGAGACACTTCCAAAACATGATTTTTGAACTCCCCAACAGCTTCTTCGGGCGATGAAAAACGTTGACCACGCCTTTTTTTCTGATGTGCGGGAATAAACAGAAGTCATTGGGTGCCAAGTCAGGGCTGTGGGGCGGATGACCCATCAATTCGACGTTTTGGACGGTCAAAAAGGCGCTGTGTTAGAGCTCGCATTGTCATGGTGCACACTGGTCCGTCTTCTCTTGTTCGTTTTTCGAATTTCTCCGAAGACTTCAGGCAAACAAGTTGTGGTGTACCACTCAGAATTGACCGTCCTACGATGCTCAAGCGGAACACTTGCAACATGACCAGTTTTGTCGAAGAAACAGGCGACCATCTGCTTCGAAGTGCTTCCTCCACGAACAACAATCGTTGGATTTGGCTCGTCTTCGAAGACCCACTCGGTCGATTGCTGTTTTGCTTTAGGCTCATACGCATAGATCCATGATTCGTCAACTGTGACGATCTTATAAAAGTCTTTAGAAGCACCGCGATCGTATTTTTTAAAATTTCTTTGCACCAATCGACAAGAGCTTTTTTTTTGAGCGATTGCTAAATTGTGCTGGATCCAACGAGAACAAACCTTTTTTAAGGCCAGGTGTTCATGCAATATTGAATGTACGTCGTATGCTGGCGGAAGAAATGCCCAAGGGTGCCTCTATCTTACGGTGTGTCACATGACGATCATGCATTAGCAGTTCACGCATCAATGTTCTCTGCCACAACGACCGTTTTTGGACGACCTTCACGACCTTCGTCTTTGAGCGAGCGTCGGCCACGATTGAATTCATTAAACCAGTTTTTTGCAGTGCTATAGGATGGTGCTTCATCGACATACAAAGATAAGTTCATCGATGCACTCTTGTCGTGATAATCTACGTCGAATGCTGTGAAAAACGATCGTACAAAAATGTTCACGAGTTAATTCCATTTTTTGCCAAATTGATTTTTTCAAGTCACTGTAAACAACACAAATGATGGTCGTACGTCGAAACGTTCTGAGTACGTTTATGCTAAAAATGTCAAACTTTCCAATGGAAATGACGGATGGCACCAGGTAACACTTAGTGTTGCCTAGGCTAGTTATATATATGTATGATGGCAACCCTCGTTTTGTCAAAATGAAATTCAAGAAAACCACCGATGAGCATGATTGTATTACAAAGAATATATTATTGTTGCCTTGACCATATAGTAACTGCATCTTTTTTCAGCGTGTACTTAATTTAAATTTGGGCACGAATCCTAAGATTTATTTAAATATTTATATTTAGTATATATATATATATATATATATATATATATATATATATATATATATATATATATATATATATATATATATATATATATATATATATAAATACATGTCCTTTAAAACATATAGGGTTCTGCCCCATGATGCATCCCACTTCTACTCCTATCCGCTTCACTGTCAGTGCCATATTGGAACCCACTTTATGGGGGGATCATCCGATCACTTGTTTAAATATATATTTCAACAATTGCTATTCACCTGATTAGTGTCTAATATTCAGTCAATATTGATAATAACTTGATATAAAATTCTGCAGAAACCAGCTTAAACTGCAGTAGTTTGAAAATATAAAATAAATATTCGAATTTAATTTACTTAGTAGGTAGATTAATACTGTTACACACGTTTTATGCTGTAAAATAAGAAAGTACTGAATGTTTTTGGACCAAATATTTTTTAATATATTTATTGATGTATTTTGTATCCAAAAAGAATCTACTTATACGAAATGTCCGCCTTTTGCCTTTACACACGCCTGAAGTCTCACTGGCCAATCGTCAATAGCTGCACGCACCTCGTCCATTGGAAAATTGGCAACAGCTCGAACCAAAGTAGTCTTTAGAGATCCAATGTTGGGGTATCATTTGTGACAAACCTTGTCCATTTAAATCGTCCACAATTTGTAATCCAATGGGCTCAAATCTGGACTGCCTGAGAGGAAATGAACGCTGGCAAATGGTTTCGAAGCCAGGCCTGGGACGTTTTAGATTTATGGGCCGGCGCAAAATCCTGCTCGAAAGTCCAAGGCTTGTTTTGGAACAGGGAATTGTTAAGGAAATGTTAGGCTTCACAACAGCTTCCAAAACGGTTTCTTGGTAAACTTTGGACGATGTTTTGACTCCTTGTTCGCAGAAATGCCGGTCAGTAACCCCATTGTAAAGACGCCCCACCAAACCATGGCTGAAGCTGATGATGACCTTTTTCCACCCTTGGGATCAGTTCAGATGCTTCCTTTGATGACCGCGCATACACTCTATCATTTTGCTTGCTAAATTTTTCATGAACGGTAAACATTTTTTCATCGGTGAACAAAATTTTTCTGTGCAAGTTATCAGCGTGCTTCACCAAACGTTAGCATTTTTCAATCCTATTTTTTTAAAGCTGCAGTCAATAAATGTCCGGTACGTCGTTTGAAAGCCTCTAGTCCCAAGTCTTTTTTAATGATTCGACTCATGGACTTTTGCGTGATATTCATCTCACGGGCCATGTTTTTCTGTTTTCGGAGCGGATTTCTGTGAATTCTTGATTTAGCAGCTTTGATAACATGCGGTGTTCGAACAGAGCGTGGGCGGCCCGACCGGTGGCGGTCTTTTACATCTACAGTCTCCTCAAACAGTTTTATGCATCGTTAGACGAACATGCGGCTAATCCCTAGTGGCCGGAGCGTTTTGAAAATATCGCTTTTTTTCATTTCACCCTTGAAAAGCGCTATTACAGCTATACGGTTCTCATTATCTGACAACTCCATAATGAATTTTGAAACAATTTTTAAATCCCGTTACAGAATAACGCTATTGCGGTTAGCTTTCAAAACCCATATGACATTAACGGGGTATTTCCAGTTCTACTATTGAAATGGGTGTGTTCAATGTTGTAACAGTATTTATGTCCCTACTAAGTATGTATGGTATACCAGTTTCATGGGCCACTAGGCTTCTGGCAGATTCTAACTAATTTTATATTTATATATAAAAGTTTGCCTGGGCGATTATACGGACATCCTTTATGATTTTTTTAAATTGCAATTATCATGGGGTAAAAGTTGAAAAACTTGCCGCTGAAAATATAAAGCACGAGACTATAGAAAATAAGTCTACAACTAGTCTGAAAAAACGTGTATGCGATTGGCTGTACCGAATCTTATATACCCTCCACCATGCGTTGTGGCCGTTATCGCCTTACCCCTAAGTTTAAAAACTTGAACAACCACCATTTATGTCATTGATGGACCTAAGCTAAGGCAATTCTTAAACAAATTGTATTGTTATTGACTACCTAAGCGGTAGTATGCATTTCCTTTAACATTATATTAAGGAACAAACTTGGAACTTCTTAAGAATCAGCATATTGTGCGCAATATATTTCTCATAATCACTTAACTGGAACCGTCTAATATATTCTATAGTGGTGTGGGTTAGAGATAACTGTCATAGTGTTAAGACCCCATTATTTACGTGGTGGATAATCGCCATCACCAAAATGCATAGATGATCACAGTCATGCTCACCTACCATCACAACATGGCTCTCTCTGAAAAAACAATATTTCAATATCACCCATACATTTCTACCTTTCGGACCACTTTTGTATTCGTGTAATTTTGTAACGCACTTCAAGTAATCTGCCGAAAATTGGTTGTAAGGAAATCTACTAATCTTGAAGAAAAATCTAATCAAACTAGACGAAAAATCACCACTCCTCATACCCCTGAGATTGAGTTCTCTCAAGTTTGGAAATTCACAAGACTCTGGCATCTTTGATCAGTCGCAAATAAATAACATATACATTTTTTTGTAATATCTTCATCAATATCTTCTCCATTCAATCTTATTGCCATTGAATAGTTGGATGTAAAATTTCTAAAATATTTCACCAACGGAAACTTGAATACCTAGCCGTGTTCCTGTTTGGCACCTCACATACAACTGACATATTTCTCCGTTCGTCATTTTTTTCTGTGCTATGTCTGGTACAGCTTTTATAACTGGCATGTCTATGTACGAAGATATCCATATATTGGATCAGCCTTTTACAGTTTTTATATGGCTTTCCTTTTGAAGTATACTCAAAAAGCTCTGTTCAGAACATCTAACTTTCTGCCTTCAAATCTTTGAAACACACACTAGTCGATGTAGTGGGGTTTTTTCTTGGATTAGATTTCCGTTGTAAAATGCCATTTCAACAAATTTAAGTTGTACTGATAACGAAAGAATGGCTATATATTTTTATTAGTCCCTTGTTACCCATTTATGACGTCAGTAAAATCGATTTATTGAATAATATCATTAAAATTTTAATAAAGAATATCGTAGCATACATAAATCGAAACACTGTAACTGAATCTTAGACAGACTACGGTGCGCATGAAGAATATAAAATCTCACAGCAATTTTCAATACTTATACGTTACAGTGGGTAGTGACCCAAAGCATGACAAATAGTGAGAAATGTTGGAATTCTGTAAATTTTTACACAATCCCCAGACATTTGCATTTGTGCCTTTGTTTGTAACACCGAAAGGATAAAGATTAAAGATACCCTAACTTTCCTCTTTAGACCTCATTGTCATAGTTCTAAATTTATATCTGGGAAATAACTATAAATCATTTAGTGTAAGATCACCATAAATCAATGATGCCATAGTCCAAATGACATTGAAACCTGAGCCAATTTTCTGTTATTAAGCCAGCTAAAGCCCGTATCAGTAGGCACATTTGTATCGGGGCTATATGAAAATAAAGGTCGATCTGTCCGATTTTTAACTAATTTAATCTTTTGTGGAAAGAAGAATTTTTAGTTTAATATGTAAGCTTAACACCAAATCAAAAAAATATATTAATAGAGCAAGTTTGTTTTGATAGCACCGAAACTTTCTACCTTTATAAAGGAACTTGGCAACAATTTTTTAGTTAGATTGTAATATGCAACGTTCAGTTTAATTGTTGACTTTGTTTACAAAAATTACCAAAAATTAATAGCGCTTTTTGCTTTTAGGATAAGCAGTGTTAGTGTCCACCAGCTTCAAACAACATTTCTTATGTATTTCGACCCAAAAATTGTGCTAAGCATGTTCGAGTATCACTTTCGCGGAAGAATGGAAAGTAGGAAAAATTGTGCACTATTCTGTCGACGTATGTGCTAAAATGTGTCAAATTTTCTTTGTCTGGATCCGTTTTAACACCCACTCTACCCACAGCCTGTAGTGGTTTACTAAGTGATTATTGTAAATCTGGTCAGCATTTACTTTTCAAGAAGCTATTCATTGTAGTTAGTTGTAAAAGCTTTGGGAGGATTAGGATGCGGTAGGTCTTTGTGCGTAGCCCCTTAAGATGCCTAGTAGACTTCGGTGGTTTAATTTATGGTCTTTTTTGAACCGCTCACCAAGCTTTAATAGCCGTAGGACAGGTCGTGCAGCCGTGTATTAATACCAGCCCATTTATACGATACTTTGTGTTTTTTCTAAACTTATGCTGCAAAGATGCTTGTAAGATGTATTGACCCTGTACCACCCTGAGGAATTGGCTTTAGTAGTTAGTTTCTTGAAGAACTATATTAATACCTTCTCTTAAGTGTTACGATCGATTCAGAATCTGGAGCTAATTTAATTAAATGATGTATTTCCGTTTATCTGCAATCCATCTAAGGCTTATAAATAAAAAATTTCAGATTTATAAATCGATCTCAAAAAAATATACACCGATTTTAGATCTCACCGCTTCTGTAAAAAGCAGTTTAAGTTTTAGTTAGTTACGGGAATCCAATGCAAAACTGACAAACGTCAATATTTTTTGTGATTAAAAATTGGGCTGGCCTAAGGTTAATAGGAGTACATAATTTTAGGTAAAAGTGTGAAGTACTCTTGATAGATACCATGTATACTACAAATAATTATATCTAAATTGACTCAATAATAATATATGTAATCAATTCCTAATGGAAAATAAATACCCACTTTTGACTAGATCTTACCGCTAATGCATTATTGGATAATAATCTAGTTAAAATAAGACGCAGTTTTTAGAAGTGGTAAAAAAACAAGCTTAGATAAAAAAAATCCTCTCTCGGTCCAAATTTTAATATAGCTCCAGAACAAACTTTAGCTCAATTTTGAATAAAATAAGTCATATTAATGCCGATTTTGATCATATCTGGTATGGAATACACAATAGACTATTGGACTATTTCTTTTATATGGTCCAAAAGCCCAACACCTTCAGTCTGGTCACACGGACATATAGGTATCATATTATATAGGAGTCATGATAAGAATGAATGTAGAATTATTTTTACCATTTGAGCAAAATTGGATGGCTGGGCTGGGCCGAAAACCTTTGCCAGTCAAACATGGGAATACAGGTACCAAAAAACTATGAAATTTTCTCACGGTTTCGAAAGTAACAGCATGGCGCATGGACCATAGGGACACAAAAAATGGTTCTCTGTATTTCGCAATTCAATTTCTTCGGGAATCGCATTGTTCTCATAATTGGGATCAAGTTGTTGCACTGGCTGTAGGCGCACCATAGGGCTCATAGGGTTCATTGTCAGGCTTTGGTATAAATACTACTAATTTGTTATTAGAACAGGATCATTCATTCTTCAGTAGATCCAAATTGTCTTCAGTTTATCGCTCATGATTGGCTTTGAAACTATGGCATTAAAATTGTTTCCTTTACAGCGGCAAGATAAACAAAAGGTATATTAAAACTATAGTAAATTATTAACCATAACTGCTCATTAGCGATTCAACCAAAAATATCATACAGTAATATATGATGACCATATGGCATGCGGGCAACCCGCCATGCGGACAAAGAGTCAATATTACATGAAAAAGTAAATATTCTAAGTACATTGATATTGTGATCGTTGAATACAACCCAGAGGATTGCGACATACAAAATACGAGATTGTTATAGGGCAACCATTAGTTTGGCGACCCACGTTAATGTACAATCATTTGGTATCGTACATTGATATTGTTTGTGTCATACAATGATTGTGACATACAAAACCCACGACGACCCACGTTAATGTACAATCATTTGGTATACTGCACATACAAGGATATTTCGATTTATTTTATTTTGTTTTTGTTGCTGTGGTTACTGATACACCAAAACAAAGTTATATTGAGAATCCGCAAATAGTTGTACTTGGGCTTTCACTCAATAAATTCCAATTGGAAAACTTTTTGATTATCAATTATAAAAAGTTATGTGGCATTTAAGGAAATTACTTTATTGTGCCCTCTGACTTTGATAGCCTAGAGTAAGGTTCAATATCTCGCAAACGTATCAGTGCTTTCAATTTATTACACCAAATGGACATTAAGTGAATAGACGCCGCTGGCAGTGCATAGTGGAGGAAACCGACTTTTTTGTAGAGAAATAAATCAGGAATTCCGAACTGCCTGGTAGTATTTCGTTAGCATGAATATTTATTTCACTCAAACTACATTTAAGTGTTTTCGAAGGCTGCTTGTGTGCATCGTGGCTCCTTAGAAGAAATAGGTGTGGATAGTAACTAAGAAATCTCATATTCCCGTAAATTTAAAATTTTACAAAAATTATGTTTTTAAAAGACATATAGACCATGATTACATATTATACATGTAGCATTTGAAAGAAATATTTTTATGTGGTTTTCACACTTTGAGTAGATAGTATGGAATGTCATATACTTATTTCTGAAATATCAAATCTAAGTACAGTCCAATTACATTCGCGGAACGTGAACTTTACACATAATGTATTCGCCAGACATACAGTGGTTCACAGCTTATTTCAACCAACAACCATTTAAATATTAAACCGATTATATCTTCTATACTAATTAAAATGTCTCTACAATTTAAATGAAGAATTGCTAACAAAACAGTCCTAGCATAATGTGTAAAAAATAAAGTTCTGGGAGAATTTAAAAACAATTGCACCACATAAATTGACCTCACAGCTTATTGCAACCAGCGATGTTACTTCTGTTCTTGTGATATCTGCCGCTTGAATAGCGATACTTTCTTCAAGTCTATTCTTTGTTGATCATTTAGAGCAGTTTTTAGTGTGATTTTTATCAGTAAATTAGATCATTGGCGAAGTTTGTGAACATGGGTCGCCGTACTACAATTGAGCAGCAAGAGGCGGAATATAGCAGAAATGGTCGGGTTAAGTGATTCTACGGTACAGAGTATAACATCACGTTCTTTACATGAGAAGGCAGCAGAAAAGCCCCTAATACAATTTTTAATGAAATGGACGAGCGCTACATTGTTAGAAAAATAAAAGAAAATCCAAAGCTTTCGGCTCCCAAACTGGTCATTGAAGTTAAAACTGAGTTTGAGCGAGTGAGTCTTGTAATATAGAAACCATCCACCGCGATCTTTGGGAACATGATTTTAATGGTAGAGTAGCTAGCAAGAAATCCACAAAGCCGATGTTTGTTGGCAAAGGAGCATAATAACAATGACCAAAGCTTCTAGGACAATGTGATATATGCCGATGAGTCGAAATTCAATACTTTTGGATCTGACAGGCAGTCATATGTCTGGCGCAAACTAGCAAAACAAGAATTTGAAAGCGACAATAAAACATGGCGGTAGAAGCGTGATGGTTTGGGGCTGCATATCAGCCAATGGAGTTGGAAATTTGGAATTTATAGAGACTTCAATGGACAAGACTATCTACCTCAACTTATTATAAAGTAGTTTGCTGCAAAGTTCTGAGAAAATGGGAATACGGCGTGATTTTTGGTTTTATCAAGATAACGACCCAAAACAAAGAACCGGCATTGTTCGATCTTGGCTCATTTGGAATTGTTCTCACCTAATGGCACCACCAGCACAATTACTGCAATAGAAAAATTATGGGCGACTTTGGTTCAAAAAGTTCGCAATTACCAGATTTCAAACAAAAACTACATAAAAATGCTTTGAAAGAGGAATGGGCGAAAAGCACACCCCAAAAATCTCAAAGGTTAGATGAATCCATGCCAAAAAGGCTGAAAGCGGTTATAGATCAAGAAGGAGGACATACAAAGTATTAAAGTATACAAATTATTCCAATATTTAAGAAAAATTGTGGTTTGTTTGAGCTAGTTGAAATAAGGTTTGGCCACTATTATTAGTTATTAGGTTATAAAGTCTCAAAGACATATATTTTAAACTGAATAAAATTCGTTTGTTAATTTTTTATACTAAATCAAAACAACCTGCATTTAAATTTTTTTTATATCTCGTTTCGTTTAGAAGTTATACTCATTAAACTTCAGACCAGGTGCCGGTTGAAATAAGCTGTGAACCACTGTATTTAGTTTTTCTTTGCACAAAATGAATTATTGTAGATAAACAATGAATATTTCATAATGAATTATTTCCTCAAAATGATTTTTTTAATAAAATATTTGTTTTAAAGTTACTGGGTATTGAATTAATAAATAGAAGTCCATTTCAGTGATAAAACAGCGCTGTCTTGCTTCAAAATTGCATGACTCGAAAACGTGAACGAAATTGCAAACGTGTGCTCAACAAAAATCATTTCAGGTTTCTGCGAGTTGACTGTATTTATAATGTTTCTCCTATTTCATCATTCATGGTTTCGGCCTGCCGAAGCTGTGCAAATATTAGAAATTATTTTCGGAATTCTGATAACAAAAATACGTTTTAGTAAATACGCTAAGTCAATTGAGGTCAGTTATCACCGTGGCTTTACTGCACTGGCAATTTAAGGCACTGCGGGTCAGTTTGATCACATGAACAGGAACGATTGGTGTAAAGTGGGAACAACACAGAGTCACCGTAGCGAATAGTATGGATCATGACGTGGCCATGCAACGCCATTAGTTTCTTTAAGGGAAGTTCTCGGTCTAGCTATCAAGCCAACCTCATGAGACAAACTAGGCAAGTGTAGCTATTGCCAGAATACTTATACCTAACGTTATAAGGAAATCCTAAAAATAAACAAATATCGTTTTAAAGGATATTTGTCTTCTTTTCGTTTATTTGGTTACTCTGATATATGTAAGTTGTATGTTTCAAAAATCCGGCCACAACATGTGCGTTAAAATGTACATAAAGAGGGAAACGTCCTATCTTCCACAAATATTGCAAATTAAAGTAGTAACTCAGATAAAGGTAGGGTCAAAGCACAAAATTTGTCTTTCTTAAGAAAGACGATGCCGTAGGTCTCAACGGAATTTCGACAGAGAACCTAAGAACAACAAGAACCGTTAATAGTTTCACGCAAAATAAGATTATATCGGGTCATTATTTGCTATAGTGCCTTGAGGGTAATAGGCAGGGTTTCACAGGATAGCGCAATGTTAGTCAAAGCCAGGAATTTGCAAATGTTCCTTAGTTAAAAATTTCACTTTCCTTAGCTAACAAAAATCACAAATATAAACCAACAGCAAGTGTAGCTAAGTAGTCTAACACATTTAAAAGAACAAGCTAGAGAAAGAGAATCATAGTCCAGATGAGAATTAAACAAAAAGCATAACCGAAGCAAACGGTGCTGTTAATACCCTGCAGCACTCTGTGGACCAGGGTTCACCTCCAAAAAAATAGTTGAGCTAATCCCACCTTTAACCAGCAATATATACCGATAGACGTATAATCACAGTCCGTTTATCTCAAGTTTGTCCGTTTATCTAAAGCTTAAAAGGAAACAACAGGCGGAAATTGTTGTCCGGTTTTCATGAAATTTGTCAGAAGTAAGTTGTTTGTGCCATAACCGGACGATATGAAATTTTCAGGAAATCGGCCCAGATTTAAATATGGCTCCCACACACATATGTTGACCCGATTTTATCTTTTTAGATCTAGGAGCCATAAAATGCCTCCAATCCTAATGAGACTTTGCACGAGTAATTTATTTTGGGCCAAAGATGGAAGATATTTAAATTAAAGAAAATCATCGGATTTTATGTCGGTGGCTCTAAAAGCCACATAGAATCTTGGGGAGATTTGGCACACGTTAGTTTTTCGGACCAAAATAAAAACTGTTCAAGTCATAATTACCAAGAAAGGACATTACTACAATTGAAGAAAATCGGTTCAGGTTTAGATATAGCTTGCACGCACTTTTATTTATCCGATTTTTTATTTGAAGTTCTAGTTCCAATTTTGATGAAATGTGGCTTAAGTCAGTTTTTGGACCAAGCACCGATGTTAGGGGCCGTGTTGTGTTCATCCAGTCTTCTTATATATGAAATTTGGCATAAATAAGTTCCTTGTGCTAAGGACGGACGCTGTTGAAATTAGACAAACTCGGCTTAGATTAAGATATAGCTCCTACTTATATGTGCAGTAATTTTAACCAAAAACAAAAAATTTTTTTCTCAGATTCAAGTTTGACATCAAGGGTGTGCAAAAAACTTATTCATTAAGCTTTTCTGAACATCCTGAAGTGCAGGGTATAATATAGTTGGTCATATCAGACCTTAGTTTTTTACTTGTTTATTAAGCTTAATACTTTCCTGATTTAAGAAGGTACGCGGTAAGTACCATAGGTTTGAACTGAGGTCTATGGATATCAAATTTAAGGTAGGATTTTGCGAATTTCCCAGCCTAAGGTACACTTTCCTCTTCAAATTTCCAGTGACCTACAAATTAAATGGAAGCCGACATATTTCTGTAAAATACCGGACAAGATAATCGAACAGTTACGTCGTACTAATCACATATAGGGTGCTTCAACCATAATGCACAATTTTGATTCTCTCTTTAACATCAACCATATTGTCCAACATAAAATGTGATATTTCTTTGTTTCATTGTTGGACAAATTCAACCATGGAGAAGTCCACAACTGAGCAGCGCGTTAAGATTGTTGAAGCCTTTTTCTAAAATGGGCGTTCAAATTAAAATGCATATCGTGTTCTTCTTTCCCAGCAAAATCTACCAACTTTTTTCGTCAAAAAGCAGAATTGAGGCATTTGAGCCATAAGTGATTGCCCATTTGTGGGCTCGATTTGTAGGAAGGCAAAAAAATCGCTCAAGTGACAAGGAAAATCGTATTCTAGGAACAAAGCGAGAAACTTTGCCCGAGGAACCATACCTCTAAACGAATTCTAATATCCTGAATTTTAACCCGTAGGGTCAAATTTTTAAAAATCTCACTTTGACCCATTTAGAGTGCCTCGGGCAAAGTTTCTTATTATGATCCCTAGAATACGACGTTTCTTGTCACTTGGGCGATATTTAATTCAACTGCCCTAATGAATAGTGGTTACCGTGAATGCTGTTCGCTATCGCGAGATGCGTGGGGATGTTATTAGGCCGCCACGATCATTTAATTTGCCACCGTTGGCCTTCTTAAGGTATATTTAAAAGAAAACTTTACGTCAATAAGCCAAGAGTTCATTCTTAAATGAAGAAAGGTTTGGAAACGTTCAGTGGCAGTCTTGAAATAATTAATAACTAACAACTATAAGAGCTTTGAAGTCGATGCTTACATATGCGCCAAGACCTAGAGATACATCAATTTCATTTGCTGTGTTCAAAAAGTTCAGCGCAAGGAAAATTATGATAAAATCCAATAGGAAACCATGCATGGTGCATTCAATCGATAATTGTGATAAAAACGCCAATGAACTTTGAAACAACAAATTCGAACCACTGCACCAGCAGCGTACGGCGAATGTAGTAAACGACGGCTGCAGATTTGACGATTTACTTCAGACTTTTGACAAAATAGAAAAAAAAGTTTTCCTTCTTTATTATGTGTTTGTAACGTTCACAATGTCGAATTACTCTGGCTACGACTATTGCACCGCCTGGGACTGCCGCTACATTGGTAAAAGGCCGGAAAACTGCTCAGAAAAATTAACAAAAGTAGACAGAAAAATTAACAAAAGTAGCAAGAACGAACAACGGGTAAAGGAATGGAGAATCCTCTACCCAGATTTGCGGAATGATCAAGACATCAACGAAATGTTTCAAGCTGTTCGAATTTAAGCATGTCCAGCCTCCGTTTTTATCTAGGCATTAATTTACATCATAAGGCAATACAACAAAGAATTACTTGGGATATAATACTTATATAGTATAAGTATATGTGACGCGCATAATAGAAAGGGACCTAAGGTTAAAACCCAGTTTTGTTCAGGAGAGCCATTTTAAAGATTAGGTCCCTTTCTATATGCTCTTAGAATCGTCGGCTTCACTTTCATAAAACGCGCATATCTCTGGGAGGGAACACTTTTGGGGCATGGGATCGGTCTCATTCGATGCTCAGATGTTGTCCACATCAATAAAGACGAGCTTAGTTTTAAACCCGGCAAAAAATTTAGAGCCAGTCCATGGGGTCCAAAACCCTACTTTGAATTGGCTTTTGTGAACATAGCGAAGTACAGGGTATAATATTGTCGGCCACGCCCAGTTAAGAATCATATTTGTAATAACTAACGCTGTAACAGTTACACAGATAAGACGAGAATAATTAATGTGGGTGGGATGTTGCATTCGATAAGAGGTATCAAAATGGGCGTGTAAACTACTCTTTCAATACGCGGATACAAAACCTTTGATAACATTTTATGGTGTTTAAGCGAATTTCATGCACAAGGTAACAAGTAAAGTGTGTTCGTAGTTGTGCTGGAACAGGGCATTTTTAGTGGGAGGTATCAAAAGGGGCCTGACTAGGAGTCCAATTTTTTCTATTATTTTTATTTTTATTCTATTTCTCTATTGGTTACCCCAGTAGGGCAGGCATATACAAATGAACATCTTGAGCAGGCTGTGATATTCATTTCAGTTTGGTAAAAATCTCTGACAGAATTATGAACATTTACTGCTGTTCATTTCATTATGTGCTCGTGTATTGAAATTGAAACGAAATAACTTCGAAATGTGCTCATTTCAATGATTTTACACAAGTGACATTACCACGGTGACGGGTCCTTGGTAACGGCTCAGTCGCATAAAACTTTCTTTTTTCATGTCGAATAAAACGTTCTGGCCTGGCATTTTTATTCGAAATTCAAAGAAGACGAAAAAAATACATTAACAGCATGTTTCAATTTATGCGCTTCGCAAACAATGTGTGCACAATGGACGTCCCAAAGCTGATGCCCCCGCTCTCAGCTCGGTGGGCGAGCGAGTCTATTATGTTCGCTGGTATGAAATCAAAACAATGAAATCCTCTTTCTGCCAGCAGAGCTTCATTGTTGTACTTTTTTCTCGTTTCCTTTTCAAGCTGAATATATATGAACAGCGAAAACATTGCAGAATTATGAATATGGCTTATGAGGGAGGGGGAAATAAAAATAACTCATACAATTTAAGTGCAATCAAAATTTAAAGCAACGAATTGCCTCAAATGTCGAAATGCCATTCATTTATTTAGAACAAATAAGCAGCAGGTTAGCAAAACGTGCCTCGTCTAAGTCCCCAACTAATGATCATTCGACGGGATGTGGACAGAGCAGCATCTTTAGGGATTGCCTCCACGCTCAGCGAACAAATCGGTTTCTGGTCTTCATATGCATGTGAACAATTTTGATGATTTTAATTTAAAACTTTAATTATAAACTTTTGACAGAGAGAAGGAAGTTTGTGTCCGACTGTAATTAGTTTACTAATTATTTTTGTACAGGCCATCGCGACATTAACAAAACAAGAACAAATGTTTTGTTGATGTAAATTTATTTATAAAAAGAAATCTGATTAATATTCAGGCAACAGTGGCAGCAGCTCCTCAAGTGTAGTCACGTAGGTGGCTATATTAAAAAATAGTACGAGGAGAGAAGCAATGCCCATATTGATATGGCTTCTTAGCATAAATATGCTGTTGATTTTTATTTATTCCCTACATCGCTCTGTGGTACAGGATATTAAAACTAGAACTAGTGTATCTCCTAACAAGATACACTCCATTGGTATTACTTGGCATAGTGAACGAAAACATGCGCACAAAGACAAATTCAGCTGGCAATCAGCTGGAGCTACAAAAATAACATTGCAGAAAACAAAATTTTGTTGTCATCACCGAATGTCTTAAATTGAAATCCAATACCAACTTTAACCAATAGTTTAGAAGTAATTAATTGCTGCAACCAATTTTTGGTACTTTTAACAAAGTCTTATAATACTCGTTTTTAATATTTTTTTGGTTTGATGCATATTTAGTCAAACTATGTGGACTTTTTAAAAAAAATCTGATGGTCTATTTAATTGCCCGATGTTAAATAGTAGTGGCGAGCTAAAAATATACATAAAATGAAAATCTTACAATTTTTATTTAAAAAAACACATCGAGAAAATGACATGTCAGCATTTATGTTTTAGAGTACTTGAAGTATTTAAGTAAAAAGTTTAAAATAGTCTTTCTAGCCTCTAGGACTGGCTTTAAATTTACTTAGACTTTACAACTAATAAAATTTAAATGTTTTTGGGAAATCGGTTGAACATATATGTGGGAGCTGTATCTTTATCTCAAGCGATTTTTCAACAGCGTTCGTCCTTGGCATAATATACTTGTGCCCAGATTCATTAAATTGGATGTTATATGTGACTCCTATAGCTAAAAACATAAGGTCGGATGCGGATATATGTATTGGAGCTATATCAAAACCTTGATCCAAAAACATACTTTTGCCAAATGTTTTAAAAATCGGACTACAAGTGCGATCTGCAGTATGATGGCCGAAGGGACGGACGGGCAGACAGACATCGTTATGTCGAGTCAGTTAGTGATTCTGAGTCGATTGGTATACTTAAAGGGGGGTCTAGCTCAAATTTATTATGGTAGTCACAAACATATGTCGTGGTACTAACTTCTAATACCCTGTTCCACCGAATGGCGCAGGGTATAATTATATCCAGAAAATAATTGCGGGGGTTCCGGTACTTTATCACTTCTACCGATGATTGTAACTATGTGATATTTCACATTTAGTGATATTTGTAACAGCTTATATCATTGGAGAAAGCTTTCGTGTTAAATATAAAGAAGATTCGGAATAATTAGCTGATTCCATGGGCGATAACCGTCTGTCAATCTATCGTTAATATATAAAAAATATAAAAGGAAGCGGAATAATTCGCTGATTCCATGCGCGATGACCAATCGATGAGTCAATCTATCATTGCAATAAAAGAACAAGCTGCAGTTATGAACCGATTCTGATTAAACTTAATACATTCCTAATGTTTGGTCAACGGACGAATCTTACAGAAATTAGTCCACACTGCTTCATGATTTGATATCATTCATATGTTTTCCTCTATTTCAAAACTTACAGCTCTTAAAGACGATTTCGAACACATTTGGCATGGAAAATTTAGAGTGGCCAACATCCATCTCTGGTGAAATTGAATTATATCGGTCTATTGGTTTGAATAGCTAAACTCAAAGGTCCTGCCGCTCTTAAGTCAAAATTGCAAATCCAATCCAATTAAGCTCAAGGCAAAGGCGCGGAATCTTCTGAATAACACAGTAATGCAGGCTATCTCAAAGTCAGCATCGGCTTACTGAAGCCATTTCAATTGTTTTTTATTCGGATGCACAAATCGTAAGGATTTTTTTGAATTTAGTTCTGATTATCTCTAAATTTCGACCGTAGATACAGAAAGATGTTGGGCTTGCCGCCTCTTGAGAAAGCAGTGCGGTAACCAGTGTGTAGGATGCAAATGGGAATGTTATCGGTCTTTGACTTGACATAACCTCACTACAAAGATGGCCTTGCATTAATTGTCCACATGTTCTTTTGAATCTTATTTATATGCGACAGTCCAGTTGCATGTGCACTTACAGTCTTTCGGTAAACAGGGATATTTGTATTGCCCTCAAATTGGTTCCTTTACAAAGGTCGTAGTTTTTCCTATCGGCCTTTTCAGTGGTAGTTGTCGTCTACGCCATTTTGGTCGGTGCGTTGGTTTCCATTTGATCGACATGTCCCAGATAGCGCAGTCGCTTTATTTTGATGCTCTTTAAATCATTCATGTCAGAATAGAACTCACGTTTTTTTCAACATCTTTATATTCTCCATTTACGCAGCGATCTTGCTTGAAAATAAACCAAATACTTCTTCACCCTATGTTAGCATAGGGTGATCCATCTAGAGGTATTTTTTTCAAAATAAAAAAATACTAAAATTCAAATCAAGTGTGGAATCTTTATTGTTTATACGTAAGGACATTTTATGCCATTTATTTTTTTGAATATAATTTCCTTCAAATGTTGGCAACTGTAATGTGCAAACGAGCATTCGGCAAAAAACAAGAAGATCCGCTGTTCTACTAAAATGGTGTTCAGTGATAAGGCCCATTTCTGGCGCAACGTTAATAAACAAAATTGCCGCATTTGGAATGAAGAGCAACAAGAAGAGATTCAAGAGGTGCCATTATATTCAGAGAAAACCACGGTTTGGTGCGGTTTATGGGATGGTGGAATTATCGGTCCATATTTTTTCAAAAATGATGATGGTCGAAAGGAAACTTTCAATGGTGCTCGCTATTGCTCCATCATATCGGACTTTTTACTACACATTTTGTTTTTACAGGACGGTGCCACTTGCCATGCAGCTGGTCAAACAATGGATCTAGTGAGAGGTAATTTCGAAGAGCAGCAACATTTTGTACCACTGAATTGGCCGCCTAGATCGTGTGATATCACACCTTTAGACTTTTTTCTTTGGAGCTACGGAAAGTCCAAAGTCTCTGCTGACAAACCAGCAATGATTCAGGTCTTGGAAGCCAACATTACGCGTGTCATTCACGCCATAGAGGTCGAAATGCTCGAATGAGTCATTGCACCCTCAGAATGGACACCTTGAGGCGTAGTTGCGGCCAACATTTGAAGGAAATTATATTCAAAAAATAAATGGCATAAAATTTCCTTCGAATGAATAAACTACGATTCCACACTTAATTTGAATTTTAGAATTTTTTTTTATTTTGAAAAAAATACCTCTTGATGAATCATCCTATATAAATGTTGCTATATTATATTGAAGGGTCGAATAAATGCATTTTAAACTGTCATTTTCGAGAGAGGGCCCTGTTTTTATGCTCTTTACTAAAAGCACATATATAAAGCACATACATGCTAACATGATCCTTCTTTAAACAAAAACGTCCAATAATATATTGACTTTTTAATTTTTCGAATTGTTATCATAATTTGTAGTTGTATTTTAAAATAGTGCACTACTTACTGCCCTTTTTAAGTAAAAAGGGCCTGTTACATCTCTTTCTGCCCTCCCGTCAATGTAAATTTCGTCTGAATACGCAAGGAGGATTAGACCTTTGGTATAAATTGTGCCCGTTTTATTTACCTCTCATTTACCAGAAATGTTCTCAATCAAGGTCTTGAAGTAGATACCAGATAAGCTGTCAACCTGTCAGAAGTTACTTCCACTTTTATATGAGGATTTAGTGGCACTCAGTGGCATTCTTCAAAGGTGTACAAGTTTTTATGTTTACAAACAGAGAAAAAATCAGTTGGAAATCGGCTCGCACCATTACATTTCGGTTGAATAAACAGACTTCCTGTTGCAATCACCAACATGTCATGATATTAATTGTTACAAGTTTGGACATATCAGAAGATGGTAGCCACAATAATATCACGGTAAAGCTAATAAATCGATTTAAATAAAACTATGGGTAGCCACAACTGGTGGTTATGGAAACCAAACAACAATATCCGTGTTGTTTTGAGATAGCTAGCCAGCGGTCAGAATTTTTTACGACAAATGGTAAATGTTCCGATTACAAATCAGATCAGAATACTTACTGAGTTCGTAACGACAAACATATGAGTGGGTTGACACGAATTCTGAACACTTCTCTGATGAAATTCTGATGTGTTTTCCGACATTTCGTTTTGGGAAATTCATTTTAGTTTTGGGAAATTCATTAGGAAATTTTAATTTCTCAGATCGAATTCTGGATGAATTCTGAACGACTTTGGGACGAATTCTGGCATTAAGCCTTATTAAATTCTGATGTTTTTACCGACATTTTGAACCGAGTTCTCAACGAGTTCTGGGCTAATGTCTTGGTATATTCCGAATGTAAACAAACAAAAAAAAAAGATTTTGAAATATAAAAATACCTAAGCCAAACAGTTAAGAATTCGTTCAGAATTAGTACCAAAGTGTCTGACAAAATAACAATAACTGTAAAATATAAAGCAAATAACAACAATTTTAAACGAATAGACTTACTCAGATAAATAGTTCAGAATTCGTTGCGATTTCGTTAAGAGAAGTCTGAACAAAAAATTAATAAAAATGCCACAAATATGACTAACAGAATTCGGGCAAAATTCGTTCAGGTATTTTGGAACATAATAAATAAAAAATCCTCAGACAAATCGAACAGAATTAGTAACGATGTCGGCAAGAATTCTCGATATTGTTCAGAATTGTGGGCAAATTTGGTTTACTGGGAAGCTACAGGCAATAAAACGCTATAAATTGTTGTAAAATAATTTATAAAATCAATTAATTGCTACACTTTTGCATTGTAAAATTATTTTAGATAACCCAATTCAAATGCGCCGATGACGCCTTTTCCAGTTTCATTAGGTTTTAGTATAGTAGCTTTGACCTAGCTGCCATTTCAATGTTTGCATTACTTTTGTGGCACCTAAGTGAAAATTGCAACTTAGTTAAATTCACTTAACGGCCACAAATTCGCAGCTATCCGATTTTCTTAACTGCCATACAATTGGCACTTATAATAAATGTATTTTGTAGACAGTGCTAGTGCTATCAGCACGACTGGCACGTTTTAGATACGATGTGTGTCTTTTGTTGACGATTGATTTATTTTGCTCTTTATCTTAGTACACTTGGAATGTTTATGATTTTTGTTAAAGCATCGAAGATTGTCTTTCGTTTGAAAAATAAACAAATAACATTTCCCAATGTGTATTTTATTAATGCATCTCCGCATCACATATGTCTCACTATTCCATTCTCATCTAATATTCATTCATAAATGTTGCAGATTCAATTTTTTTAAAAGCTTTCTTCTTGTCGACAACTGCTGACATTTTCCTATAAAATAGAATTTTTTACGAATTTAATGGGATTTATTAGTAAGATCGAAAAAACGTTAAAGTTGTCTTGTTTGTTGTACTCGAATTTTTGTATGGCAGCTCATTTTGTGAGACATTAAGCAAGAACAATTGAAAAAAAAAAATAAAAATAATCTTACGCTGCTATCTTAAATTTGTGTGGCTCTAAAAAAAGTTTAATAGACGCAGTCTTTATTTTGGTTTGAATCCTTTGTTGTTTTTTTTCAGAATCAACGTTCAAAATTGGTAAACTGTACTGTCTAGGTTGCCAACAGTTTTTGGCAACGATTCACCAATTCTTTACGTTAATTCCGAAAAATAAACAACAAAGATCTCGAACCAGAATAAAAACTGTTTAAGTCATAATAATGATAAAGGAGCGTATAAATGTAAACAAAAAGAAAACACAGATATAAAGTTTTAAATCCGATGAAAAAAAAAAATAAAATTATTTTTATTTCGGTTAGATGGCTGAAACCATAAATTGAATCCACCCCATTCTGTTAACAAATGTCAGTGGAATTGACAACCAAATTAAAAGACAATCAATATAAGAACAAATTCAGTTCCGATTATCATCTTAGTTAGTTGGCGTTGGCGATACTTTGGATCTTCAACCGATAGCATCGGTTCCCTCTGCTGACAGTTGCTGTGTACCTAATCAACATTATGTTAAAGCGATGGAATACGTGGTTGCTTCGGTTGGCAAACAATTCGAATGTGGCAACAAATATGTTCTCTATGTTTATCGAATAGCCGCCCGAATCGGTGTGACACTACTCTAGCGGTGATCTCCTATCATTTGCTACTGACAAAAAGTGTAATGCATAGAAAAAGGCCTACATATGTTTCGATCAAATACGCTTTATGACTTCTTAAGTAATTTGACCCATATCCTGTCTCTGTCCATCTGTGCGGCTGGTTCTCACGATAACTCGCGAAAGGAGCTAGCAATTGTTTTTAAATTTGCACGTCATAATATTTTTTCAGAACTGCCTACGGGACTGGAAATAGGCCATAAAGCTGCAGCCCATTTCTTACCTCCCACACAAATATCAATCTAACATAAAGTCAAACTTATGATCGTATAACCTTAACTACGAGTATAACCTTAACTTAGTGACAAATAATTGTATTCCTATTTACATCCCTTCTGGTACCACCCACATTTTTTCAGTACAAATTAGAAACGATATAACTTGGCACCCAAATTGTGGACCCATCATATTTTGTACATACTTGCATATCAAAAAAGGGGTTGACACGCTCAGTGGAACGGGGTATTAAAGGTAAGTTTTGGCAAATGTTTGCTAACTACCAAAATATTTAAGCTAGACCCATCTTGAAGTAATGGGAGTTCCAACTAGAGGTATTTTTTCAAAATAAAAAAAACACTTAAATTCAAATCAAGTGTGGAATCTTTATTTTTATACAGAATATGTCGGATTTTACGTGATTATCGCCGATATGGCCTGAACCACGGTGTGCCATCACACTAATTTTTTTTTTATTTTTATACAAAAGGACATTTTATCACACCTTTAGACTTTTTTCTTTGGAGCTACGGAAAGTCGAAAGTGTATGCTGATTACGCGTGTCATTCACGTCATACCGGTCAAAATGCTCGAATGAGTCATCCAAATTTGCACCCTCAGAATGGACACCCTGAGGCGAGTTGCGGCCAACATTTGAAGAAAATTATATTAAAAAAAAAATTTCCTTCGAATGAATAAAAAAGATTCCACACTTGATTTGAACTTTAGTATTTTTTTTTTGTTGAAAAAATAGCTCTAGGTGAATCACCCTATATAACGATCGACGTATAATTACCTGTTGATTTAATTTAACGGTGTCTGACTGTTCATGCGTCCGTCCATCTAAAGCTTGTACTCACACTACAGGTCGCAATCTTTGTCCGATTTTTATGAAGTTTGACAACAATATGTTTTTGGACCCAGGACGGACGCTATTAAAACTGTAAACTAAAATTTGGTTCAGATTTAGATATAGCTCCCATACATATGTGTTCCTTCGATTTTATACCTTTATCTCTAGAAGACAAATATAACATTCGTACTTGATGAAATTTGGCACAAGTTCGTTTTTTGACCAAGGAAGTACATTTTACAAATATAGGTTTCTATACAAAATCAGTGAGAAATACTGTTTACCCGGGTACTCGGTTATTGATTAACGTATTTTTTTTTGGTTATTGACCGTAGAGTTAAAGCAAACACATCACCGTCTAGTAGACGAGGCGTGTCGTGGTGCTGCCCGACATGACCTCTACTCTTTTAACGATCTATATATACGAAGCATGTATTGATTTTGCATATGCGAAGTAATATTGTCGAAGAGTGAGACACAAGCGACTTTCTGAAACATTCCTACCATATTGACAGACTGTCCGACTGACGTTTTTTCAGTACGAGAACATTTTTACTTTCGTTCATACACACACGTATGTTGATGATTTAAAAGCTTCTATTTATTAAACAACGATGTTCTTGTCTCTACAATGAAGGCGTGCTTTCCTTTTGTTACAGTCTTTGAGCTTTGCGCAACAAATTCAATAGCCGTGTTATCTCACGTCGTGGCGATATTAATTGGCCGCCACGATCATTTGATTTGACCCCGTTGGACTTTTTTTCTTTGGGGATATTTAAAAAAAAACGAAATGTACGTCCATAAACCAGGAACATATCAAGAGCTTAACGATAAGATATTTTGGAACATTTACCTACATTATGTCTCAGAGTCATGGAATATATGGACCATAGGATAGGGGAATGGTGTAAAATTTTATAATAACACACCTTTGGTTCTTACTACCACAGAACGATACTAACAATAAAATGGTCTACGATTGCTCCTTGACATTTGTACATTTTGGCCGTGTTCTATTGTCAACTTGCTTAGAAGCTCGCTAACTATAGGCAATATGCGTTAAAACCCGTTTGTTTTTAATTATCAAGAATACCATTTTGCGAATCTATGCGAGCTCAGTTGTTACTCGCTTATAGTATTTCTCTAATAATGTTTTCTACAAAAAGAATATTTTCAGATCAAACGGTTTAGGATGTATAAAGCCAATCTGAATACAAAGAAATTTTAAAAATTGAAGTTATCGCCTTAGCGCCCACTTACGAATTTAATAAGAAATCTATAATAAAATATTGTATAATCTTTATTCAATAATGTTATTGCAGAGAATATATAATTGTTGCTGTCACAACTGTACTTATATATTTTCCCTGTGTGCTCGACTAATTATGATTTATGCCATTTGACAACACATGTACTCGCACGCTTCGATGATTTCTAGCGTATTATTGAGCAACTGAATAACACAGTTCCGTCGTCGCTATTGGCATCACATCAATCATGAAGTCCTGCATGAATTAGTCAGAGAGAAGTGAAAATTCTAGGAACGATGGGAAGTGATAATTAAACCCCCAAATGCTGTTGCTTAACCGAGGCGCAATTATTACTTGAGTGAATATCGTGGCGGCAGTTGCACTTCGAATATTACACATTAGCGATGTTCTAATTTTGTATCATCAATTAGTTTCGTTTTCTGAGTAATTCACAACCATCTGCGACAGAAATGAATAACACTGTGCAACAAAAGTTCGGACTTTATCTGAAGAGGGGTGAATGATTCTTAAGGGAAATGAACAAATTAATTTGGTTTCCAATCTGGCCATAATTTTGGTTTCCAATCTGGCCATAATTCAAATATGTAATATACTTACTAAAACAAAAACATTTTATTCATAATTTATATTTTATAAAGTGCGAAAAGTACGCCGTTGTTAAACAAAAAGCACCATTTTCAACTATATTTACACACGTTATCAAATAAAGGTCAAAATTCACCAACTTGATAGAATATGAGGTGGTGGCTCTGGATATTTCCAATAGGTTGTGCCACGACGCACTCTTATCAAAGCTACATAATTGCTTTTGGTGTCGGTACTCATTTCCCTCGATATATATTGCGTTTTTGAGATATCGATCTATACGTGATGTTATAGACAGAGTACCGCACGGTTCTGTTATCTCTTCCTCTGTTTTTCTTAATTTTCTCAATGACCTCCTGAGTCTACCAAAGAAAGTGCTGTCACTCATATTCGCTCGAACGTAGACCGGGCCTCACAGATACAGAGACGATGAGGCAAAATATGACTGAAACCTTCAACGAAGATCTAGTGTGGGTCTCAGAGCGGTGTTTTGCAAACGAACCGAGTTCAATGCTCGCAAAATTTAACGCTGCTTGTTAAGCCATAAACGATCGCCGTTCTTAACACTGTCGGCGCTATAGAGGAATCGAATTGTTGTCAAAGAGTCAGACGGATCTTGATGCTCTGGGCATGATGTTCGCTGGAGCGAACTCATTTTTGAAGTGTCGAAAGAAGCATTCAAGAGCTTGGGCTTTCTAAAGTGGTAGCAGAAATACTTGACTTTCTTCGACCTCTAACATCTGTGTAGGGATTTGTTCGAATTCAAGAATGCTTTGCACTTTATTTTACAGTAAACTAATATCAAAGAAAAGGTTACAAATGATATTAGTAGGGGTTCTTCTATTTTACTTCTAGCGAGTAACTCCGTCTTAACTAAACGATCGACGCACAGCAACTCTTGTGTTCATCTCAACGTCTAGTGAGCAACTGCCCTCTGTCCGATCAATGTATGTCTATCTTGTGTACGTCCTTCGTCGTCATTGCGAGTACTCCGTACTCATATGTGTGTCTGTGTGGAGATTAATGTCGACACTACGAATGTACAGCACAGAACTGAAGCTAGCGTTTGTCGTCCGTCGTCTCCCGTCCGTCATCCTAACTATCATTGTCTGACACGTCCCTGAGTGCCCGTGCACGCCCCACTCCCACATCTACATATATTACACACATTCGGCCAAAAATGGAGTGTCTTGGGAGTTGCTCGACCGGGTACAAGAGCGCTGAGGCTTGTTGGATATAGCAGGGTAGTCATTTCTGTTATTTTACTCGTACTCGAGCATCGGCGGAATGTTAGTTGTGTATCACTCGTTTACAGGCACTTTAACGGAATGTGCTCTTCTAAGGTAGTTGACCTCATTCCGGAAGTCAGAGTGTTCGCCCGCAACACCCGCTTATCTAGAAGTTCGCATCCATTTGTTATTGGTTGGCCTACTGGTCGTTGTTGGGCCGCCGTGCTGCGATGGAAATGTGCACGACTATCAACCCAGCAACATCAAGTTTAACCCAGGGTAAGAACATCTAACAATTTTTCAGCAGCGGAAGTCCGCCTAGTAAACCCTGACGCCTAGTAAGAGAATAATCTCCAAGCCATGTTACAACTTCTCTATAAAAAAATAAATTAGCTGTTCGGAGTTAAACAGTACGTTAACTCTGGTCAGTGATTGTAAGGATGGAATCGTGCACAGCTCACTGATATGAGAAGTTTCCCATTCCTTAATGGGATGTTGTGGGATCTAAGTAAGTAAATAGTACTGGGCGCACAACGCAGAATTTTCGTTCTTCAGCCGTGTTGACCGCATATGGAACAGACTTCCCGCAGAGCTGCTTCCTGCCACGCACGTCATGAATAAATTCAAGTCGATCGAACACAAACTTTACTTCCTCTTTTCTCCTTTACCTAACCTATCTTCGCAAAACTGACACAATGAACTGCATTTCATTTGATATTTCTCAATTTCAGACTAACTCAATTTGAACCATGGAAAGATACACAAGCAAGCAACGCGTTAAAGTTATTCAGGCTTATTATGAAAATTAAAATCAATTTTCAAAGAAGATCATCTTTAGTGATGAGGCACATTTCCACCTCAGGGGATTCGTCAATAAGCAGAATTGCCGCATTTGGGCTAATGATAATACAAGAGTGGTTGTCAAAAAACAATGCACCCACAAAGAGTGACTGTTTTGTGTGGTTTATGGGCTGGCGGCTTCATCGAGCCTCATTTTTTCCAAAATGAAGACGGTCAGGCAGTTACTGTGAATGGTGTTCGCTATCGTAACTTTTTATGATCCGAATTGGAAGATTTGGATGTGGACGATATATGGTTTCAACAGGACGATGCCACTTACCACACAACTTACGAAACAATGGGTATTTTGCGCGACAAATCAACATCGGCCCTTTATAGGGGACCACAACTAAATGTTGGTCTTAAAACAAAAACATGCAAAACCGTCGTTTAGTTCGGCTTTGTCGAAGTTTTTTTACTCTTCACCATGGATTGCGTTGTATTACGAAATTGATATTTGGGTTAGTGTTTGAAAGAACACATTTTTAAGGCCCAATGAAATATTGATTTATTCAGATTCGTGAAGAAAATGTTATTGTTTGTGAACCCATATGTCTATTGTTGAAGAGGAGTATAAGGAGCCCGTTGATAAGGGCCTTAAATTTATATAAATCTTTAAAGTAATTGCATGTGGAGATAAGTGATATAATTCCACTGTTTTTGAGCAACCGTATGCTGATTTTCAAAAGCACTTTACTTTCGGAACTCTTATTACCTTTGGCCTATGGGACAAGGCCTCAAATACAAGGTTGAACCCGGTAATTCGCCTATTTGGGAATGAAACAAAAAAATTATAAACCCTAGACAAATTAATTTTATAATTTAATTATATTGAACAGTAAGGGAATCTTTATATTACATGGTTAAAAATAGTGTATCTGGCAAACGTCGACCTTCGGTATCCACACACTGCTGGATACACTTTCTGAAGTTTTCATTAGCTCCTACAAGCATGTCGTCTAGTATTCTGCCAATTTCAGCCTCAATATTTTTAATGAGGTCTTCCAAGGTGTTGGGATGGTTGATATACACCTTCGACTTCAGGTAGCCAAAAGGGAAAAAATCACATGGGGCTACGTCAGGAAATATTTGCCTCAAACAATTTATGGTAACCCTCGCTGTGCGTGCACGCACATTTTATACTTAGTAGGGACATAAATACTGTTACAACATTGAACATACCCATTTCAATAGTAGAACTGACCATACCTCGATAATGTCATTTGGGTTTTAAAAGCTAACCTCAATAGCGTTAGTCTGTAACGGGATTTTAAAATTGTTTCAACTTTCATCATGGAGTGGTCAGTATCGCTGCAATAGCGCTTTTCAAGTGTGAAATGAAAAAAGTGATATTTTCAAAACGTTCCGACCACTAGGGATTAGTCGCATGTTCGTCTACCGATGCATAAAACTGTTTGAGGAGACTGGAGGTGTAAAAGACCGCCAACAGTCGGGCCTCCCACGCTCTGTTCGAACACCGCATGTCATCAAAGCCGTTAAATCAAGAATTCACAGAAATCCGCTCCGAAAACAGAAAATCGTGGCCCTTGAGATGAATATCACGTAAAAGTCCATGAGTCGAATCATTAAAAAAACTTGGGACTCGGGGCTTTCAAACGACGTACCGGACATTTATTGACTGCAGCTTTAAAAAAAAATAGGATTGAATAATGCAAAAGTCTTTTGGTGAAGCACGCTGATAACTTGCAGAGAAAAATTTTGTTCACCGATGAAAAATTTTTTACCATTCAGGAAAAATTTAACAAGCAAAATGATAGACGAAGCATCTGAACTGATCCTAAGGATGGAAAAGGGTCATCACCCAGCTTCAGTCATGGTTTGGTGGGGTGTCTCTTACGATGGCGCCACTGACCTGCATTTCTGCGAACAAGGAGTCAAAACATCAGCTAAAGTTTACCTATAAACCGTTTTGGAAGCTGTTGTGAAGCCTTTTAACAATTCCCTCTTCCAAAACCCGCCATGGACTTTCCAGCAGGATTCTGCGCCGGCCCATAAGGCTAAAACGTCCCAGGCCTGGCTTCGAAACAATTTGCCAGCGTTCATTTCCTCTCAAGAATGGCCCTCAGGCAGTCCAGATTTGAACCCATTGGATTACAAATTGTGGACGGTTTTAGTGGACAAGGTTTGTCATAAAAGATGCCCCAACATTGGATCTCTTAAGACTGCTTTGGTTCGAGGTGTGGCCAATTTTCCAATGGACTAGGTTCGTGCAGCTATTGACGATTGACCAGTGCGACTTAATGCGTGTGTAAAGGCAAAAGGCGGACATTTCGAATAATTAGATTCTTTTTGGATACAATATTCATCAATAAATATATTAAAAAACATTTGGTCCAAAAACATTTAGTACTTTTTATTTTACAACATAAAACGTGTGTAACAGTATTTATGTCCCTACTAAGTACCGATGGAAATTAAGTTCATCATCAAGTATGCGGTGGAGAGAACGTCTAGAAATGCCAAGAGCTAGCGATGTTTTGTGGTGTAGTAATCCTTCTCTCAGGTGCCCTTCGTACACATGACACATTTCCTGCTGTTCTCAATGAAGTAACTCAATTTACAATCGATTGCCGCCCAGAAACACGTCCGCGTGAAGGAACAGCGAATTGTAAACGAAAAGCATGCTGCACTGCAATAATCGAGTGCGCATTTAAAAAATACGATTCAACAAAAAATGACCTCTCCTCGCGTTTCCAATGCATTATGGTAACTGAAGGTCAGACTAATACAAATCTCCCGCCAGCCAATATAAGCCACGTACACTGTCCACTCTCCAACACTGCCACAGCCTGCGGTAAAAAAAAGCGAATTTCTGCGCCCACCCTGTATAATCGAAACGTGGAAGAAATGTTATTTTCGGATTCGTGATGATATGTTTTGTTGATTTTTAATTCCAATATGACCATTTGGAGCTCCTTATGGATTTTGGAGCTTCTTATGGACCGGTCCGCGTTCTAAATTGACACAAATCTTTAATATATGAATATATTTGTTTCGGGGCACATAGTAAAATTCGAATTTTAACAATGATGCCATATTCAGATAATTCTATGCGACTTGGCTGCATGCCAAAATATAATGCAAGGTATCGTCATCACGGATCAATGATCATTTCACACATAAAACTGATCAAGTTGGTTACAACAACTTATCTGTTTATACTTATTCAAATTATCGATGAGCAAATATGTATTTAAGTACGTCATATGGTCAGCCTTCCACCGTGTCTACGCCTTAAACTACGTATTTCGTTGAGATGTGTATTCTGACATCTTAGCATATTTAAGGGTGTTGAAAGAATGTGCAGTTCTAAGGTATCTAAACAATGTTGAGGTTTGCGTCAACTTTTCTCAGCCACAAAATATTTTAAATAACTCAGCTTAAATTTTAGAAATAAAAGAAGGCAAGAACATAGTAAGGCATGCCAGTTTATAAATGGACCTACACAAATTCTTGTTTTGTGGGGCTTTTGTTTTAAACACACACACACTTAAAATGCCAACGAACCTTTCGACACTTTTCATTTCTGTGGGACAAGAAAGCAGAGATGCAACGAGTAGTCAGTGAATTACAATACGATTCGTGTTATTTAAGTCCAACGGCTTTTTAGGTGTGGCTGTAACCACCAACATAAATATTCCAGAAGACTTTTTCAGTTCACAATTGTTATTTATTATTCCTTTAAACAGACATAAATACTTGGGCATAGTCGAAAATTTGTTAAAATCTGCAGTTGCTAAATATTTAATGTTCAAAAAGTGCCTGCATACTATGCAGGGTTCAAAGGATGTTCATTTGTAATGGTAGACATTTGAAACAGGGTACTGATGGACCGACTGCACGATGCCCTGCACCGCTCTGGAGGATTGAAGCTAGTAAAAAAGCTTAAGTCGAGCGTGGCCTCCTATATTATACCCTGAACTTTAAATGGGTTTTCCAATAGGAACATAACAATTTCTTATCTTTATGTCAACGCACCTTCAAATCTTTTTATTGATCTTTCAGTGTCAAAACGTTGGTGGAAGTCAACATTTTCATCATGGTAAAGTTTACTTACGAGAAACTTTTGGAAATCATTAAAAATTAAAAATCGCAACTTTAAGAGCGCTTACTTCTATTTTCATCATCTTCAGCGATGAAGCTCATTTCTGGCTAAGTGGGTTTGTCAATAATCAAAATATGCCTTACTGGACAGCAACAAACTCACTTGTGCTTCAAGAGATACAATTGCATCCGCAAAAATTACTGTGTGGTGTGGTTTTCATGCCGAAGGTGTAATTGGTCTGAAAACAATCGTCACGTTACCGTCAATGGAGAGCGTTATCGTGCTATGTTAGAAAGTTATTTTTTGGCCAGACTTGGATGAGCTTGACATCGCCGATATGTGGTTTCAACAAGACGGTGCCACAATCGATTTACTTAAAGACAAATTCGGTGAACGTGTTATCACGAGAAATGGTCCGGTCTAATAAACGCCATTGGATATATTTTTATGGGGCCACACTCAATTCATTGGTCTATGCCAACAAGCCAACAACTTTAGACGAGCTTAGAGACAACATCCAATGCGAAACTGCAAACTTTCCGGTCGAAAAGAGTGGTGGAAAATTGGGTCCAAAGAATAGATCGCTGTACACGGGCTCATGGTGGTCATAAGGCCGAAATTGAATTTGATTCTTAAAATGTAACATTTGCACTACACCTGGAATATATTTGAAATCTATATTTTAAATTATATTTTATTTTTATATATCCTTAATGAAAAAACCTGTATGTGCTTAGAAAAGCCAACAGAAAAAAGGTTTGTAGGCCCAAAGTATTGGTAACAGCGGTTGAGCATACATATATGTAGCTGCAATTCAATCTGCGCCGATTTCTTCAATTTCAATAGCTCTCGTCCTTAGCAGGAGGAACTTCACCCCGTTCCACAGAGTGGTGCTGGGAATAAAAAATGCAGTGCAATTGAAACCGTTCCATCTTTGAAGAACCTAGGAATACTGTTTATTACAACTCTAACCTGGTCTAATCATATATGAGTAAACGCCATCATTGGTGCCACCTACGTATAATAAAATTCGTGCACTTTGGCCCACCCAATCATTTACGCCACAACGTAAACGAATTCTGCTAGTAAAAAGTTATATCATGCCCACGTTTCTTTATGGTTGCGAAATTTCTCTAATTGTGACTAAAACAGCAAAAGAAAACTTAACACGATTTTCAACAACATCATACGCTATGTTTTCGGTCTCCTCAAATTCGACCACGTATCATCTTTAGACTTTATTTTGAAAATAAGAGTACTTTTATCGCTACAACAAATAGTGTTCCATAAACAACCAGATTATCACTGCCAACGATCAAATAGAGGGAACATTTCTTACTCTTACATCAGAATGGCAATTCTTTATCCATGCTATACGCCTCTGAAATATGCTACCAAGAAACATTCAAACAATCGGCAACGCTTATCTATTTAAAAAAAATTATAGCGATTCTGTGACCTGCAAATAACCTTAATTTTTGATCTATATTGTTATACATTTTCTGTGTCTCTTGTAAAACTCTTACTTTATTAGTTTTGGTTTCGATGTATTTTGGATCATCTTTAATCCTTGTAATAGGAAATTGCTTAGAAGCAAAACAATACTGCTCTTCAGTTTTTCTAGACGTCCAACAAGCTTTCGACAAGGTGTGGCACCACGGTTTGTTATTTAAATTAAAATTAAATTTACCAACTCGATTCTATATTCTCCTTAAATCATATCTGAGCGACCAAACTTTTTATGTAAATATAAATAATGAGAACTCGGAAATCGGTAATATTAAATCTGGGGTCCCGCAAGGCAGTGTGCTGGGTCCAGTATTATATACTATATATACTTCAGATATGCCCACAAACAATGATGTTACGATCGCAAACTACGCAGATGATACAGCCATTTTAGCCACAAATTTATCGCCTACTGAAGCATCTAATACAGTACAACGACAAATCGACCTCATTGAAGCTTGGTGTAAGAAGTGGAACATAAAAATAAACGCCGAAAAATCCGTTCGTGTCACCTATACCTTAAGGAAAGAAGATTGTCCACCTGTGTCTTTCGATGGATTCACAATTCCACCAGCAAACTACGCTAAGTATCTTGGTCTTAATATCGACAGACGTCTAAATTGGAGACATCATATTAAGCAAAAACGGGAACAGTTAAAACTAAAAACAAGAAAAATGTATTGGCTTCTTGGTCCCAAATCCCAACTTAGTTTGGAGAACAAAGTTTCAATTTACAAAACAATATTAAAACCAGTGTGGACTTGTGGAATTCAGTTGTGGGGAACAGCTAGCACTTCTAATATTGAGATTATTCCGAGATATCAATCTAAGACTCTTAGATATATTAGTAATGCCCCATGATTCGTCAATAACAATAATATACATAGAGATCTAGGTGTACCTTATGTCAAAAGTGAAATTACAAGGCTCAGTACTAACTACCTACAGAGACTAAGTTATCATCCAAATATAATGGCCATAACTCTACTTGATGATAGCAATGAAATTAGGAGACTGAGAAGACATTATGTGCTTGACCTCCCTTTTGTAAAATAATAAGCATGTAAATATTGTAATATAATAATCATGTAAATATTGTAATATAAATATAATATTGTTATACATACTTTATAAGATCAATAGAGCTTATGAGTACTGTGATTTCGTTTAGTTATTACAAAATTTGCTTAATAAATAGATTGCAAATAAAGTTGATATAAAAAATCCTTACTTTAATTATAAGATATTGTATCTTGGTGTATATGATATTCGCATAATAAAAAACAAATTCTTATAAATAAATAAGTATACGATTTTTAAATGTTTAATATCTTTTGTCCGAAATATACTTAGCTGTAGTTATCATAATTAAAAATATAGTGTTTAGGACAAAAGAGAGCTACATGTTTAAGAAAAATATTTTCTTAGAGTCCTGCTAAGGCTTCACTAGTACAGCAATCAGTTTCCAATACTAAATTGTTACTAAAGATGTCGAATTTTTAATAAAAAAATAACATATTAAAATACTAGAATATCGATATTATAAGATTGCATGAAATAAAACAAATCTCAATCGTTAAAAGTGATTTTATTTTCGACACTTTCACTAAAAACTCATAATCGATTACTTTACGTTCCACACTGTTACGAACAATTGATATGCAGGAAAATATCTTCTATACATTTCCTCGCAAGGGACGCCTGTATATGTTCTTGTACAGGGAAGCGCAAAACTACCTCTGTGGTTTGAATGTTTAATAACTTTTTAAATTTATTTATATTTTTTTTGTACAGTCTGCCTGGCAACCGTAGCAAATACATTTCACCAATTTCTTTTTACGTTGATTCTGAAAAAGAAACATCAAAAAGGTCTCGAACCAGAATAAAAACTGTTCAAGTCATAATAATGATAAAAGACCGAATAAATAAAAACAAAAAGTTGAACCGATAAGGTAATCGATGTGAATTATCCCGTGTGCATCCCAAAAAACTGTTGCCATCACCTTATTGACCGACAAAGTCAAGCTGGCCTTCTTCGAAGCCGGTTCACCTAGAGAAACCCATTCTTTAAGCTGCTGCTTGATCGCCTGAGTGTTGTAATGGATCCATGTTTCATCCACAGTTACGAATCGCCGCAAAAACTATTTCGAATTGCAGCTTAACAACTCCAAACAATCATTTGAAGTTGTCACAAGATTACTTTTATGGTCAATTGAGAGCAAAAGCGGCAGACAGCATTTTCAAACCCAACTGATGGTTTAAAATCGAAACCACACTGGCATATGAAATGCGTATGCCATCAACAATCAAGCTCTTTTACTCTTATATCGGACAACACCATATCGTAGATTTGTCGTGTTTTTCGGTTGAATTGACCGTCAACGTCATTTGTACTTGTGCGACCACAACGAAAGTCAGTAAACAACTTTTTGACCATTGAAATCGTGGTTTGATTGACGGGTTTTTTCAGCAAAAAGTATTGTTTACTTATAATAAGCACTCGTAATGTACTTTTTCCATTTTTACCAAAATCCACGAGGTTGTGTTTTGAACAGCTGTTAAACACAAACTAAAAGACGGAACTCTCTCAAAATTTGACAGTAGTCTATTAACAGATGGTACGTTGCGTTTCATATAACTACGAGAGAGGTTGCAAAAGTTACGAATTATTGATATGCCCTCGTATCTTCGTTATTTATTAAAGAACCATGACAGAACCTAAGGGCTCTAGACTTCAAAAACTTTTCTAAACAAACACTTACATGGACATAAAGTGACTTAAAGATAATTTAATGTTGAAAATCTGCATATAATTCGGGAACGGACGCATAGAGCAACATATGCATATGTGACAGCGCATAGAGAAAGGGACAATAGGGTAAAAAAATCAATTTTCTTTTTTTTTACTTTTTTTGATGTGGACAACATCTGAGCATCGAATGACAACGATCCCATGTCCCAAAAGTGTTCCCTCCCAGAGGTATGCGCGTTTTATGAAAGTGAAGTCGACGATTCTACACCAACGATACACGTATTTAAATCTTTAAAATGGCTCTCCTGAACAAAACTGGTTTTTACCCATAGGTCCCTTTCTATTTTGCGCGTCACATATAAGGATTTCTTGGCCACAGCTCCAACCAAAGCAGTATCTTTTGTGACAAGCCTTGTCCTCTAAAACCGTCCACAATTTGTAATCCAATGGATTCAAATATGGACTGCCTGAGGGCCATTCTTCAGAGGAAATGAACGCTGGCAAATTGTTTCGAAGCCAGGCCTAGGACGCAGAATCCTGCTGGAAAGTTCATGGCTGGTTTTGGAACAGGGAATTGTTAAGAAGCTGCACAACAGCTTCCAAAACGGTTTCTTGGTAAACCTTGGCCGATGTTTTGACTCCTTGTTCGCAGAAATGCAGGCCAGTGGTCCCATCGTAAGAGACACCCCACCAATCCATGACTGAAGCTGTGCGGTCACCCTTTTCCACCCTTGGGATCAGTTCAGATGCTTCCTTAGATGACGACGCATACACTCTTCATTCATTTTGCTTGTTAAATTTTTCCTGAACGTTAAAAATTTTTTCATCGGTGAACAAAATTTTTCTGTGCAAGTTATCAGCGTGCTTCACCAAAAGACATTTGCATTTTTCAATCCTATTTTTTTTAAAAGCTGCAGTCAATAAATGTCCGGTACGTCGTTTGAAAGCCCCAAGTCCCAAGTCTTTTTTAATGATTCGACTCATGGACTTTTGCGTGATATTCATAATTAATAGTTGCTTTCTTACACACAGGCTTTATATTACATGTTCTGTCCTGTTACAATTATATAAGACATTCCTACACGCAGATGAAATATGTGGTTACTACATGGTCACGCTAACAATAAAAGCATCTTCGTCGCAACCATAGTAGAGATTTTTGAATTTCAAAAGTATGATTGCGACAATATTAATATTGTTAAAATGTAAAAATGCTATTATTGCCAATTTTAGAAATGAAAATATGATTGTAGCAACCATATTAGTATGATTTGTGCGACAAAAGTATTGTAGTTAAATATTTATGTTAACAATTATAAGATGATGGTCATCATACCGTATGGTTGTGACTATGAATATAATAAAACAGGTTTTATAGACCAACTTTCATACACACGATACACTGCATGGTTGTTGGCCATTATTAAAACAAAACCACAAGCAAAGGCCGTGCGAGAATTTTTTATTGTTTTTATTTGTTTGGTGGAATACTCTACCGCCGATTGGTTCTCGTTAATTTAATATCTCCCTGCAGTTAAGGTAACTTTATATATTAATAAAACTCAGAATATTTTAGATATAGAGTTTAAATTTATTTCAGGTGTAGTGCAGATGTTACATTTTAATAACGAAATTCGATTTCGGCCATATGACCACCACGACCTCGTGTACAGGATCTATTCTCTGGACACAATTTTCCACCACTCTTGCACACATTTAGACCGGAACGTTGGCAATTTCACGTTGGATGTTGTCTCTGAGCTCGTTAAAGCTGATACCTTGTTGGCATAGACCAATGACTTTATGTGGCTCCATAAAAAGAAACCCAATGGCGTTAAATCGCATGAACGAGGTGGCCATTTGACCGGACCATTTCTTGACAAAACACGTTCACCGAATTTGCCTTTCAGTAAATCAATTGTAGTGACATCGTCTTCTTGAAACCACATATCGGCGATGTCAAGCTCATCCAATTCTGGTCAAAAATAATTTTCTGAGATGGCACGATAGCGCCCTCTATTGACGGTAATGTGACGATTGTTTTTATCGACGAAAAAATACGGCCCAGTCACACCTCTGACATGAAAACCTCAACACACAGTAATTTTTTGCGGATGCAATCGTGTCTCATGAAGCAGATGTGAGTTTGTGGCTGTCCAATGCCGCATATTTGGTTTATTGACAAAACCACTTAGGCAAAAATGTGGAAGTGCTCTTAAAGTTGCGACCACCGACTCAGAAACTTTTAATGATTTCCAAACGTTGCTCGTAAGAAAACTTTAACATGATGAAAATGTTGACTTTGACTAACGTTTTGACACTGAAAGATCATTATAAATGTTTGTTGATATAAAGATACGAAATTGTTATATCCCTATTGGAAAACCCGTTATACTTACTTATATGTAGCCATTGATAGTGGTTTAATCAAGTTCGTTGCTTGGGTTCTACGGATGGTAGAACCCAAGCAACCCTGTAGTCACCTCTGCTTGCAACTAAAAGCCTTTTTGACTGCCTTTTGAAAAAGATTTTTTCTTTCTTGAATGAAATGTTCAATTTAAACATGTATGGCTATGAAATAATTCTATTTTGAAACAACTTGCTTAATGAAAATCTTTATTGTTGAATAACAACATAACTCAACCCTTCTAACAAATTTTGCGGTCATAGTATGGCTGAGTGGAATCATAGTATGTTGTAGGAATGATAACATAGGTGCGGGCGTGGATCTTACTATGCTTCAACGTGAAACATGCTATAGTTGTGAGGATCATAATATGGTTTTAGGGGTCATAGTATGATAGAGTGTGATTCCTAATATATTTGTGGGGATTATAGTATTGTTGTGCCACAATCATATACCAAACAGTAGTATGATGCTCCTCGTATATTGTCACCCTTACCATACTTTTTTTCTGTGTTTAACAAAAGAGTAATGACCCACTGTAGAAATCATTGTTTGCTCTATCCTTCCGACAAGCAGAGCTATGCAAATTTTTGAGTTTATATCCTTTCGTTGAAAGCGTGTCACACTTTTACAACCCGGCTTGCATAGCCCACTTCGAGGGTGGCCAAATGAAGCAAACATAATAATGACTTGTCCCTTGTCCGCCGCAGCCGGCACAAAGGGAAATGCAGCTGCTGTGCAGTCAGTTAACATGTTTTCTATGGCAATTACTGTAATTGCCTCATTGAGGCAACCATTAAAACCCATTTTTGGTTTGTATTGTTTGCGAACTGCATGTGGGCACACACAAATGTTGCCGGGGCAACACGACCTGAACTCCTTTTATTGTTTCCTTTAATTGCGAAACTTACTCGTACACAGCTGCAGGTAATGATTTCGTTTACCTTGAATAATTGTGTATAAAGTATCTAGGGCCTGAATGTAAATTCTAATGAAAATTAAAGAGTTCCTTAATCATTTCCCCTCACCCACCCACCGTCTGCCCCCCTCCCCCAGGTACGGTATTTTATGCTACACTTGTATGTATGTATCGGAGATGTCGAAGGAAGTGCCAAACATTCTGACAACACAGAAGAGGAAAGATCTTGGATTTCTCTTGTTCGATAACATGTTCGTCTTTAGAACTGAACTTTTACGATGTTCCTTGTAACCTTGTACCGTCAACTACGCATTTTAATGACTTTGTCGCCATTCCAGCTTCAACAGAGCACAACAACAACAAAAAGTACTTTCTTTCATATGTCAACTGTCACTCCAACGAACATCCATCCGCATGTGGCGTGCCTCTGACTGGGTGCGTATAGAGGAGCAACTGCATGGATATCCTTCATAAAATCTGAATACATGACGTCAAATTATAAGTATTTACACGAATGCTAAGATTTCGACTACACAATTGAATAATAAATATCCGGCGTTCGAGGAGACCCACTCATTAGAGTCGGAATCTACGCTGCCACACTGCGAAGGCTATGTACGACAATGGGGACCAATTTTCCCATTCTTCCGCAAGTACTCGCCATGATTAAACCACGTACGTAAAAGACAAATGCCAGACACACATATTAATGTTCGTTAGTGAAATCAATGACAGCATTCCGCACTTCCTGGAAGACAAGAACCTTATTAATAAATAATAAGTTAAAGTTATTTACGAGTTTCTGCATCAGTCACTAGGAGGTAGTCTAGCAAAAGAAATGCCAATGGAAATGTGGGTGAGTATGTGTATATCGTCCGTAATAGATCGAGGTACTTCAGACATCAAACGAAATAAAATATTTTCCTTATTTTTAGAATCGAAGACACACGTTTTTATACGCCAACAAAGCCTTGCTGGCGCGATACACTCAGGAAATTGCTGCACTAAAACATGTATCATTAACATGCGAGTACTCGTATAAGAGGAGCTGGAACCACCAATCACTACAATAGTACTCGTATAAGAGGAGCTGGAACCACCAATCACTACAATAGTGTCATGTTGATTCAGTTGACTAATGTCTTGTTCTCTGCCTTGGGTGTTTTATTTTTCCAACCACTGTGCGACGGCCAAATGATGCCCGCCGTGAGATAGTAGTATACATTTTCATCTGAGCTGGTAACTCATCGTCTCAAGTCTTGACCACTTGTTTTTTTTTATCCAAATTAAAAAAAAATATTTTATACTTGACTTCGTAACAAAATTTTACTCATGTTTGATATCCATTTATACCAGAAGAAGTTTGTTTGACTCCCGAATAAGTGGAACGGAGACTATAACACCAGGATTGGATGTAATATGTGGCTCCTAGAACTGGAGACATAGAATCCAAATCTATATGAAAATCAGAACTAATTTTTTTTTAATTTAGATAGCATCTTTCCTTAGTCCAAAAAAATTTTCTTCTGTCAAATTTAATGAAGATCAGACAACAGTTTCGACCAGTTTTTGATTACAAACTTTAGACGAACGGCAGTCGGACGGACAGACAGACAGACATCGTTACATCAAATAAGCTCTTTATTCTGTTTTGACCGCTACACTTAAAGGTGTAGCTGCAATATTTTTGAGAGTTACAAACATTTGCTAGGAAACCAACCTTAAATGTCCTGTTCCACGGCTTCAGGGACAAGCAATCTGACGCACAAATTGAAATGATTTAAAATAATCAACAAACGATTATGCTAAAGCCGACAACGACAGTCATGGCATAAGTTCACTAACTTGGAGCTGGAAAGGTTGATCGCTTATCCGTATTGTGAATAAACAAAACAGGTTCTTAGCGGACTAGGCTTATTTCTGGCCGTAGGGCTATTTAATATCGGCATTCTTGAAGAAAAAACAATCCACAAATGTTCAATTAAGCAGCTCTGAATCCTCGCAGTGTATAAAATTAGGCATCATACGATCTTTATTTATTCAAAAAGACGACGGCGACAGCTGTACCACCAAAGGTACTGGACATCGAGCGCTGTATTCCAACTTTATGTTGTCAGAACCAAGTTATGGTTCCAACAAACCAAGAAAAGGAATTACGCTACCGGTTCGGTAGGAAGCTACCCTAGAGCTACAGCAGACTTTTTAAGAAAGTTAGAAGTCCAGCAAGATGGCGGCTCTTTGAGATATGTAAGAGAAAAGGGCACGCCGTCTTCTCTGAGGGGAATCCTAATAGCTCCACTGATAAACGTACACACGACCAAATTCGTGTTGTCCTATATGCACTAAAATTGCAATGACCCGTTCTGACCTACTTACGCACTAACTTCAACTTTAGGTATTGATCCTGCTAGATGATGCTACAATGATCAATTCATAACTAGTAGGGATTTCACTACGAGTGCTTAAACTAAGTTAAAAACTGCCTGAAAAGATTTGACATTTTTAAGAAGTCAAGTGTTAGGTAGCCTCATCCTTCTGACTGTCCATTATTTCTGTTAGTATTATAGCAGTATTATTTCACAAACTATTTCCTTTTAAACTTCAGTTTTCATTCTGTTAAAATTTTCGAACGACCGGTTTATTAGTTTGGCAGCGAATTCGGTGTCAGGACTCACTTTTTCTATAGGATATGTTTCGATCTTTGCCAACGACAAATGTTCCAAATATCATCGAAACCTCCCACTTTTTCTACATCGTTATATCTCTAATATTTTTAAGTTCAGGATTGTTGATTTTTCCAGAGGTTGACCCCGTCCTTGCAAGAGAAAAATTTGTACCTTTTTACCATCAACACATGTTTCTGTAAAATTTCAACCACCAAGCGTAGATTGCTTTCCACAGACAGACTAAAGAAGATGGCTAGATAATCTTAGAACTTTACGATAATTCAGAATATATTTACTTTATGGGGTCTCCAAGCAGTATTTCGATGTGTATCAAACGGAATGACAAAGTGATCCAATGATAGAGGGCATACAATTTCAAACGTGACTTTATTTTTAAAATCTATTTTAATTTAGAGCTCGACGAAGGGGTCAAAACAAGGGATGTAACGAAAGTGGGTTTAGCGAAAGCGAATATTGAAATATACATTTTTGCGAATGCTAATGTGAAAGAATATATCAAATGCAAAAGCGAATAATAATATTTTTTATTTTGAAGATTATTTTTTGTGAATAATTAGACATAGACATCGTTTCCCAGGGAAAATTAAAAGTACAATGATTTACAGTGTGCTAGTTCTGGGCTAACTTTGTAATTAACTAAAATATTATCTTGCGAATGCGATTATTCCAAAATTAGTTTTTGCGAATATTCAATATAATGAGAATAGTTTGTACCCTAGTCAAACCCTCTCTTTTTTCAATTGCTATATATCCAGAAACCAGGTTACAATGTAGTCGGTCACGGCCGACTTTAACTTTTTATACTTTTTAATTTCAATCACTCCTAAAAACACAAACTGTTGATGCCAATTTTGCCTAGGTAAAGGACAAACGGACATACACGTTTGCTGAAGAGATACTCGTACCAACCCATGTTTAAGTTGGTATTTGTTCTAACATAAATAACTTTAAATTGTTATTAAATGGAAAATATATGATGCTTTATTAAAGTTCTAAGAATTCATGGTAAACGACATAAATATTTTTGCGGAATATGGCAAATGATTTGTCGTACCATGTGGATGGTATTGCAGACTTAGAAGTTGTTTGACTTTGTCAGAAACCCGAAGGACACGATGATAACTAAGCATTTTTAAAGAATTCCTTTTCTTTCCACACCCACAATAAACGCACATGTGGTATGCTTGGAAGACGTTTTAAAGCAACAAATACATCGAAGGGATAGCAGGAAAGTTGATGTCCTTGAGACGATGATGATTCCAATGAAAGATTCAAACACACACGTGGATAGTACTTATACATATTAGGGTAAGTTTTTGTTGTAGCTTGTCTGCCAAGCTAAATTCACATTTAGGACCATTATTTTCATGGTTCCTTTTTTTATTAATAATTTTTATGCAAAATAGGGGAACTTCCTTCGATTCAGTGAGAGATGAATTCTTCTATTCGCCAACCGGAAACATCTTTTTAAAGGAGGCTTCGAATGGCCACTGCATTGGTAGGAAAGTAACTGCTACTGCAAACTGCCAGCCCAACCCAGGAAGCCAAATGAATAAGGTTATGTTCTATAAATAATGGGAATGCTAGCTTTTTCGTATAATCCAATTTAATGGAGAAAAAAATAATGTTATACGATTTTATTAAAAGAAATTTGGATTTGGACCACCCTACTGCATTCTATGTGGAAAGTATAATACTTTTAAACAGGATAATTGAGACTCACCCTCATGTGCACACATTCCCACATGCACATATATTTATTACATGTGCTTATGGCCATGGGAATGTTTATTTCTGATACCATAGCCTTTTTTGCCTTAGTCTTATTGGATTTTGTTCTATTTTAAATAAATAAATTTTCTGATGAATTTTATCATTCGCATTAACTTGGACACATGATAAATAAGTTGCCTTTTTCAATAAACTCTTCGAGTTTTTGCCATTTCCGATTATTTCATTTTGTTTGCATTTGTTCTATGCCACATTGGATGCGACAAGAATGCCAGAATGAGGTCCCTGAAACAAGAGAAAAGTAGCTGAGTTGGAAAAAAGCAGAAATTCTAATTTGAATTGCAACATTTCATCATGTAAGCAGTGATTGTGAACTTATTTGTTGGGAGACTTATTTGTTTTTCGGTAAGGTGTGAACTAGATAGGATAAGGTGCATATTTGAAGAAGAACCTATAAGGACTTGATTGACATTTTTACAGGTCAGTCATTAGAAACCATGAATCCGACCATATTTTTTAAAAAAGTCGTGAAAGTCAAGTTCCCATTAGTCCAACACTAAAGAGGCCGATCTTTCGGCTCAAACAAACTATCTTGGCAATACCTTGAATAAACTTCCAAATATCAGCATATAAGTAGTCCAAATAGTGAACATTGTGTTCAGTAAACCGATACTGGTTTGTGGAACAACAGGGTTTTAAGAACCAGAGAATATGCAAACATATACGAGTATCGCTTTTTTAATTATCTTTACAAGTTAATTCAAATTCACTTTATGTACTGAAACACTTCCACTAATATTCAATTGTTTTCTTGTTATTCTAAGTGCGTTCTGCTTTCACTACGTGATACTTGAATGATTACTAGGAACTAAAACAAATTCTGTGTTAAAAATTATAATATTAACAAAGTATAATATTTTAATATGCTAGAATGTTGTCTCAAACATACGCTGAAATACAAAATGTAAATGTTTGTAGCATGTTCCAAACATACAAATTGGGGTGTCCCTTATAAGATAAATAATTTTTGTTCCCCAACTTTGAAACGCATACCATCTTTTATAAATGCAAAAGCTTACTTAAACACAAGGTGTCCGTCAGGAAGGTATACTACTTTGTTTGTTTCTTATTTTCGAATAAATGAAAGATAATGGATCTTATATTGATAAATATTCATTTAACGTCGTCAATTATTAATGGAATACTATATCAGCCAAATTTCAACCTTTGTTAGCCTCACAAATGCGAGAATGTGCTCAATTTTTCATTACATTCTCACACATTTCACGCGGTATTTCATTTATTTCATCACGAATATTTTGTTTCAGTTGCTCAAGCATTTCTAGTTTGTTTGCATAAACCTTGCTTTTAGGATATCCCCACAAATGAAGTCCGGAGCAATCAAATCAGGCGACCGTGGAGGCCAATCAACATCACCATTTCTTGAAATAAATTGTTGTTGAAAGAGATCTCGCAGTAATTCTATTGTAATCCTGGCTGTATGCGATGTGGCACCGTCTTGTTAATACCGCATGTTAATCAAGCCCAAAGCATGCAGTTCTGACGTTAAAAAGTTGTTAATCATATCACTATTTCGCTCCCCATTGACAGTTGCCGTTACGCCGTTTTCATTTTTATAGAAGTAAGGCCCAAAGATTCCCCCTGACCAAATTGCACACCAGACTGTCACTTTTAATGGATGCAAAGATGACTGATGAATAATTTGAAAGTTTTCCATTGCCCAGAACCGACTATTCTGTTTATTCACATATCCATTCAAATGAAAATATGGCTCGTCACTCAATATGATTTTTTTTGAAGTTGGGGCTGTCATGGGCGAGCTGTAACATCCTTTTGGCATATGTACGCAGCGTAAATGGTCTAGTGGAAGAAGCTCTTGTGTCAACTAAATCTTAAATGGAAAAAAAAATTCTCTTACTTTTTTCATCGTCACAATAATCGATGATTGATTTTGATAAAAAGTTTTAACGATTAAACACGTTGGTTTCTCTAATATTTTAATACTTATAAATTAAATTTGCCACGTCTCTACTCCACGACTGCAAAATATGAATTGTCAAGACTAATGTTTACCACAACAGCTGCAAAACAAAGTAGTATACCTTTCCGGCGGACACCCTGTATCAAAGACACAAACTTATTTTACTTATATACTTAGTAGGGACATAAAAACAGTTACAATATTGAACACATCCATTTCAATAGTAGAACTGAACGTATCCCGTTAATGTTATATGGGTTTTGAAAGCTAACCTCAATAGCGTTAGTCTGTAACGGGATTTAAAAATTGTTTTAACTTTCATCATGGAGTGGTCAGATAATGAGAACCGTATCGCTGTAATAGCGCTTTTCAAGTAAGAAATGAAAAAAGTGATATTTTCAAAACGCTCCGGCCACAAGGGATTAGCCGCATTTTCGTCTACCGATGCATAAAACTGTTTGAGGAGACTGGAGATGTAAAAGACCGCCACCGGTCGGGCCGCATCATATCGTAAAAGCCGTTAAATCAAGAATTCACAGAAATCCGCTCTGAAACAGTAAACCAGAATGTCACGCAAAACTCCATGAGTCGAACCATTAAAAAGACTTGGGACTTGGGGCTTGCAAACGACGTACCGGACATTTATTGACTGCAGCTTTAAAAAAATAGGATTGAAAAATGCAAACGTCTTTTGGTGAAGCTCGCTGATAACTTGCACAGGAAAGTTTTGTTCACCGATGAAAACATTTTTACCGTTTAGGAAAAATTTAACAAGCAAAATGATAGAGTGTATGCGCGGTTACCTAAGGAAGCATCTGAACTGATCCCAAGGGTGGAAAAGTGAAATCACCCAGCTTCAGTCATGGTTTGGTGGGGTGTCTCTTACGATGGGGTCTCTGACCTACATTTCTGCGAACAAAGAGTCAAAACATCAGCCAAAGTTTACCAAGAAACCGATTTGAAGCTGTTGTGAAGCCTCTTAACAATTCCCTGTTCCAAAACGAGCCATGGACATTCCAGCAGGATTATGTGCCGGCCATAAGGCTTAAACGTCTCAGGCCTGGCTTCGAAACAATTTGCCAGAGTTCATTTCCTCTGAAGAATGGCCCTCAGACAGTCCAGATTTGAACCTATTGGATTACAAATTGTGGGCGGTTTTAGAGGACAAGGTTTGTCACAAAAGATACCCCAACATTCGATCTCTTAAGACTGCTTTGGTTCGAGCTGTGGCCAATTTTCCAATGGACGAGGTTCGTGCAGCTATTGACGATTGGCCAGTGCGACTAGAAGCGTGTGTTAAGGCAAAAGACGGACATTTCGAATAAGTAGATTTTTTTGGATACAATATACATCAATAAATATATTAAAAAATATTTGGTCCAAAAACATTCAGTACTTTTTATTTTACAGCATAAAACGTGTGTAGCAGAATTTATGTCCCTACTAAGTATTAATGGCTTTTTGAATATACCAAAAAATGTATCAATCATATTAAATTAAGCACAAAATGCTATAAAAAGAAATAAATTTTTTAAAATATATAGAAAAAATACAATTATTTGTTAAAGTGAAATCTCCTTAGAGTCTATTTTTACAATTAAGGTACAGCGCAACAGGAATTGTTCCTGTTCTTCTTAAGCCGTAATAAAAGTTTTATATTAGTTTTACAGATCTCTGTGCCGCCATTTATCACTTTTAGGTCTTTGAGCTTCTATATAAGCCGTATTATGTTCCTAATAAGAGAAAACAGTTATTCAAGAAAACAGTCATCGATTTGTAATCGAGATAATAATTGTTTGCTCCTCTCGGCAGAAAATCGTCTTACAAAAGATAATGACGCTAGGATTTATGAAACTTAGCAAACAGCGCGTTTGATATTTCCTGATTTTGATACTAAGCAAGAAATATCAAGTAACGCTTAAAGATATCCCCTACGACTTCAACAGCATACACACATGGAAGCCAAAAAACTATTTCGAACAACTGGTCCGACATTCTCTCGAAGATAGTAATTTAATCCATTTATTTGTTTTATGTTAACATAATTACATTCTATTTTTAAATCCTACATGGACTACTAGTTTAAGTATAATTTAAGCAAAGATTACAATAAATAAATGCTTAAGTAGAGAAAAAAATAATGATTAAAAGGCAGCTTCTTCATTTAAATACCATAAATGATTGCTGAATTTTCTGATTGTCGATTTGTTCGTAAGTTTTAAAAAAACATAAATCTTGGTTTGGTGCTTTTACTGCAAAAGTACCTTCAAGTCAAGGTTTTACGTAAGGTGTCATAATAAACAAGAAAACTTCTTGCATAACTTGTTTGTCATTAACAGTCATTTGGAGCTGAGACTGAAGCAAACATATTTTAAAAGCGTAAATCGCATTCTATCTTGCGTGATGGACCGGTATAGGTGGTTTGATTTGTAAAAGCTTCTTTGAATTTTCCCCTAAAATAATAAGAATAGTTGAATCAGTTCCATTAATGTGTTAGTTTCCCTTGGTAGAACTTTCTCGAAGTAGTAATTTCTGATCCACAGAAACGTTTTGTGATCAAACTGCCTTGCAATTCAATCAAAGCAGAATTTAAGTATTTCCAGATATCTCTAAACTTCTTGAACATTGAAATGTCTGGACGACAAGCAAATTGTTTTAATAGGACTCGAAAACAGTTCTTCCAACAAATTCATAGACTTGATAACGACAAGCGAAAAACAACAATTCTCTTTCTATGCTATGTTCCATAAGTTTCCTTGACTATACTTAACGCCACACGGACAATTTTGGGCCTTATCACCCCTTTCCAAGCGAACATAATACCCAATTTGGTCCTGGGTGTTACGGTGGCCCCTGAAGCGGCCATAAAGCCATTTCTATTTTTTGTAATACAACAACAAGCAGCTCCAAAGATTTTTTTATATTTATTAAATAATTGTAAAATGTCGCCATTCTATGGCGATGGGTATAATAATTTCAAAATTCATTCATTATGTGGGAAATCTCATATATAAGTATATGTATAAAAAATTAACTGTAAATTTTCTTTTCTACAAAACCTATAATTTGATAAAAAAAAAAGGGCATAGTGTAAGGGTTCCATTTGATTCGTGTGATTTATGAATTACATCAAAGCAGGGACGACAAATTTTTGCAAGGCTTCATAAGAGTATTTTTCTGATTTTTGAAGCATATTCACAACGCATTCCATATTCATCGATTTGTAATCGAGATAATAATTGTTTGCTCCTCTCGGCAGAAAATCGTCTTACAAAAGATAATGACGCTAGGATTTATGAAACTTAGCAAACAGCGCGTTTGATATTTCCTGATTTTGATACTAAGCAAGAAATATCAAGTAACGCTTAAAGATATCCCCTACGACTTCAACAGCATACACACATGGAAGCCAAAAAACTATTTCGAACAACTGGTCCGACATTCTCTCGAAGATAGTAATTTAATCCATTTATTTGTTTTATGTTAACATAATTACATTCTATTTTTAAATCCTACATGGACTACTAGTTTAAGTATAATTTAAGCAAAGATTACAATAAATAAATGCTTAAGTAGAGAAAAAAATAATGATTAAAAGGCAGCTTCTTCATTTAAATACCATAAATGATTGCTGAATTTTCTGATTGTCGATTTGTTCGTAAGTTTTAAAAAAACATAAATCTTGGTTTGGTGCTTTTACTGCAAAAGTACCTTCAAGTCAAGGTTTTACGTAAGGTGTCATAATAAACAAGAAAACTTCTTGCATAACTTGTTTGTCATTAACAGTCATTTGGAGCTGAGACTGAAGCAAACATATTTTAAAAGCGTAAATCGCATTCTATCTTGCGTGATGGACCGGTATAGGTGGTTTGATTTGTAAAAGCTTCTTTGAATTTTCCCCTAAAATAATAAGAATAGTTGAATCAGTTCCATTAATGTGTTAGTTTCCCTTGGTAGAACTTTCTCGAAGTAGTAATTTCTGATCCACAGAAACGTTTTGTGATCAAACTGCCTTGCAATTCAATCAAAGCAGAATTTAAGTATTTCCAGATATCTCTAAACTTCTTGAACATTGAAATGTCTGGACGACAAGCAAATTGTTTTAATAGGACTCGAAAACAGTTCTTCCAACAAATTCATAGACTTGATAACGACAAGCGAAAAACAACAATTCTCTTTCTATGCTATGTTCCATAAGTTTCCTTGACTATACTTAACGCCACACGGACAATTTTGGGCCTTATCACCCCTTTCCAAGCGAACATAATACCCAATTTGGTCCTGGGTGTTACGGTGGCCCCTGAAGCGGCCATAAAGCCATTTCTATTTTTTGTAATACAACAACAAGCAGCTCCAAAGATTTTTTTATATTTATTAAATAATTGTAAAATGTCGCCATTCTATGGCGATGGGTATAATAATTTCAAAATTCATTCATTATGTGGGAAATCTCATATATAAGTATATGTATAAAAAATTAACTGTAAATTTTCTTTTCTACAAAACCTATAATTTGATAAAAAAAAAAGGGCATAGTGTAAGGGTTCCATTTGATTCGTGTGATTTATGAATTACATCAAAGCAGGGACGACAAATTTTTGCAAGGCTTCATAAGAGTATTTTTCTGATTTTTGAAGCATATTCACAACGCATTCCAACTAAAATATTCGTTATGGTATCTTCATCGGAAGAATCGGATTCGTCAGCTGTCGGCGTATTTCTAGTATTATTGGCGTAAGAAATTCATTAGAGTTATATCCTTCGAATCCTTGGGATTGCGCGCGCAATTTTTAGGCAACAAAAAACTTTTCCCTGCGGCACTGCAACTACCGACTTCCAAAGTATACATTCATAATGCTTTTTCGAATCTTGATTCTATGGAAGAACATTTTCATTACTTACGTGTCTCTGGTATAAAAATACATTATAAGCAATTGCTTATTACTACACGATGGTACAACAGAAAATGTTGTATCAATTAAATAACGCCGATCACTTTGTTCTACGCTTGAAATTATTGTCATTATAGGCAATGAACAAAATAACGTATATGCGAAGTCGGACTCCAATATTGTTGTTTGATAGAATCGTTGTTCTGATATGCTCTCGCACATGCCGCATTTTTAAATATTTCGATCAAATCTTGGGGCCTCTGAGGGGCCTTTGGCATTGCCGCAGACTTAATTCTGCGTAAGTTTCGTTGCATTTTTTATGTACTTCAAGTTGTGCGCAATCTTTGGCTTTTCTGCATTCAGCATTAAAAACATGTTTTTTGTTTATTTGAAGTGTTGGCTTGGAAACCTCTTCGTTTATGGCATTTTTCAATTTAAATTCCCTTGAAATTCTTGTACGTGGTGTTCTTCATGAATGGCATTCGGAATACGTTGGGTACATCGTTCCCAGTTTGTTTTTTTGGTAGCATATGTATCTTTTTACGTTTTTCTTTTATCTGTTAGTATATTGAGTTTTATATTTATAAAGTTGTTTATCATGAGGAGTATACACCAGCTCACAACCTCGACGAGCATCTACCACAAATTCAAATTCAATTTTTGCACTCATTTCGCACGATGGCTTCAAAACAACTGTAATAATGATTTAATAGTACACATCTTACAAGAACTTCTGATCGAAATTAATTAACTGTAGTTTGGAAACTGGATTAATATTACTGTAGCCTCATACACATATTTTATGTTTTGTTTGGAAATAAAAGACAGAAAAACATCATAAATAATATTGGGCGTTTTGTCCGTTCAAAAGGAGGTCAAACACCCAAAAAAATTTGGGCTCTGTGTTAAAATTTTTAATGGACTTTATGGCTGCTTCAGGGGCGGCCGTAACACCCAGAATCACTTTGGGCTTATGTCCGCATGGAAAGAGGTCATAAGGCCAAAAAACAATTTTGGGGCATATGTCCGTGAGGCATTAAGTCCGGTCACCGATCCATAAGAGCACAAGCTGCATTGAAGCGCCCTGTATTTGATGCTGTTGTATCACAACATATTGTACCTTTTCAGTAAAATTCAAATCAACGAGCGCATTCGATATGGCTTTTCTTTATTTCTTTCCTGATGAACTCTCTAATTTTGACAATACATGCAGTTGTTCTTTGCCATCAAAGGAGACCTAAATTGGCAAGTGTTCTTCCTTTAAACTTCTTGTATCTAAGCCTGCTAAACGCTTTCCATCCCAATGTACAGTGACTTTATCAGGCACATTGTTATGGAAATCAGTTTTTATAGTCACTGTCCTGTTTTCTCGGCTCTGGATACGTATTCGTTGAATGGACAACTTATTTTTAGAAAATTCATCGCTGCTCAGACCCAATGCTTCTATGACTGCTTGAAGAACATAAACGGTATCTCGAATGCTTAGCTGACATCGATCTAAAGCTGCGACAAGTTTAGGCGTTGTCAAATTCGTTCTTACTCTTTTCTCAAACCTCTGGTGTGAGATCAAAGTTTCTTCTTCTGATTCTTCTAAGGCTAGAGAGCCGGGTAATGAAGTTGGCGTAACTTAGATATAAAATTGTGTCTTAACTTTTTTTTTTGCTAATATTCAAATCTTCTTTGTGTAGACCATTCTTCATTATCAGCTCACTTCTTACCTACCCCTGCTAAGCGACCTGATATTTTCTCTGATTTATAAGAACTTTTTTGTCTTCTTCTTGTTTTTCCCAAGACATATGCAGTATGAAATAAATTATCGAGTGCATTTCCAAACAAATTTCACGACTTTTATAAATTTCCCGTGCTTTCTTATAATTTTTTTACAGCTCTCTCCAAACATGGTAAAAGACGACGAGTCAAAACATGGACCGATCATAATACCCTGGATGTAGGGTTTAAATACTTTGGTCATGACATTAAAATCGTTCTTTAGGATTTGAATGCCAAAGTTATCACTAAAAGTATTTTAAGCCCTGCCGTCCAAAAGTTCAGCCTTCATGATAACACCTTCCACAATGGAATGAGGCTGATCTACTTCGCAGGTTACCGAAAGCGGCAAAAAAATACGATGCGTGATAAAAGCCACGACCGAGCAAACAATAAAGCTTACCGATGTCAAAGCGAGCGGTGTGATATCTTGTCTTGAGAAGGAAGAAGAATTTATTCCTAGAAAAGAAGAAGAAACACACAAAAAGAAGTCAATGTGAGCAGCAACAGAAATTGCGTCAAACACCTGACAAAAGACTCGTATCGGCATAGCTTCGTGTAAAGACGGCAACTGATACGTCAACTGTACTGAGGATCAGAAAAAAATATTTTTCCAATTTATTGACGGCTGAAAATCTTGCCAATGTCAACTATTTGCTACCATTCACAGAAGATGGAACTAAGTCTTTACTTCCGAGCAAGGAAGAGGTTTAACAACAATATTGCGTCTTAAGGACATCAGAGCCACAGAAACCATTGAAATACCGGCGGGGCTGTATAAGACCAGAGAATACGAGCTGATAGGGTGCATGCATCTGCTAGTTTGAACTATCTGAAAACCCGAACGCATGCCCGATATTTGAAACGTATGCCCAATTCACAAAAAGACAGTCAATAACGTTTGCGCCAACTACCGCAGAATAATTCTCCTTTCTATTGCTTCTAAAATACTACCGGCTATTCTGTGTGACAGATTAAAACCCAAACTCGCCGAAAGTCAACAATCGACCAAACCTTTACACTGAGCTAAATCACGGAAAGGACCTGCAAGCCTCCAATCTATTTATACTACTTCTTAAGCGAAAACTGGCTGCACTCGACTCTACGATTAGAGATAAATTATTTGAAAACTTGCCTAAACATGGGATATTTAAAATCTTGTACGCCTTTGTAGAATGAAAAGATGTGACACCAAATCCTCAGTTAAAAGTGTATCTGACCTCTCCGAAAGGTCTCAGACAAGCTAACAGCATATTGTGTAACTTATCCAAGATCTTGATGGAAAAAAAACCTGTATTCCGACATGAGTTAATAAATTAACGCATCAAAAAAAAGATTGTGCTGGCTTGCACAAGTCGGTCCAATGTACCGGGTGATCCATCTAGAAATATTTTTTCAAAATAAAAAAAAATACAAAAATTTAAATCAAGTGTGGAATCTTTAATTTTTATTCGAAAGGACATTTTATGTCATTTAGTTTTTGAATAATATTTCCTTCAAAGTAAGACCACAACAACGCCCCAGGGTGTCCATTCTGAGGGTCCAGTTTTGAATGAATCATTCGATCGTTTCGATCGGTATGGCGTTAATGACACGCGTAATGTTGGCTTCCAAAACCCGAATTGTAGCTGGTTTGTCAGCAAAGACTTTGGACTTTACATAGCCCCAAAGAAAAAAATCCTAAAGGTGTGATATCACACAATCTAGGCGACCAACTCACCGGTCCAAAACGAGAAATTAGCTAGTCTTCGAAATTACCTCTCAATAGATACATTGTTTGAGCAGCAGTATGGCACTGTCACTGTCATGTTGAAATCAAATTTTGTCAATATTACGGGCTTCAATTTGAGTCCGATATGATATCATAGCACGACAGCGGGCACCATTAACGGTTACCTTTGTCCATCATCTTTTTGGAAAAATATGGACCGAAGATTCTACTAAGCAATTCTCGTAAAGTGCACCAAATCGTGGTTTTCTCTGGGTATAAGGACACCTCTTGGACCTCTTCTGGTTGCTCTTCCAAATGTGGCAATTTTGTTTATTGACGTTGCTGTTGAGCCAGAAATGGGCCTCATCACTGACAAAATTTTGGCCGAATCTAGTTTCTTACCGATCGCTCATTTCCATTATATAGTTGCACAATTAGGAGATGTTGTTGCGGTGTAAGGATGTGTCAGACAGTACTGAAAACAAATAAAAAATAAAGTTTAATACAGCTCACGTGTAATCTGTGAAAAAACCCCTATTGAAAAAATGGATCACCCTATAAAAAAACGCTCCAGCCTGAGAGTTAGATAATAACTTATTCTCGTACAACTGGAAGCATAGACAGGGAGACCGAGAGTCCGAAAAAGAGACGGATGCTAAAATTTATTGAGTAGTCCCGGGCCAAGAAGATGTTGTGAAGCCAGCCGTATTGAGTAAGTTATGCCAGGGGAGATTACTCAATTGATTCATCAGTTCTTTGCGCTGCCTCACAAGATACTCTTCGTTCACTTTAGTTTTGTGTTATAACATCTTTCTATTGAACATTTAATTTAAAAGAAATCAGAAATATATTTAATACCCTTCAATCGATCTTAGTTACAACAAGTTTAAAAGTCGTATCCATCTTTATTTATTAGTGGCCGCTGGCTTTCTTTGGTCCCAAAGAAGCCTCGATTTAATTTCACCCAAATCGTCAAAAAAATATGTTTGGATTCGTAGTGAAATTGTCTTTACTTTCAGTACGCATTTGTCCAAATTTACAAGTAGGAGCTTCTTCTGAGAAAAAATATTACGATACATGTTTGTATTGTCAACTGCATACTTAACTTCATGCGCTACAAAGGAGTAAGTCGACCAGTTTGTCGAATACAGGAAGGTTTTTTAACTTTGTCCGGTCCTTGCTCTTCGTCGATACTGGTTTTCAAATGTGACGCGCAAAATAGAAAGGGTAAACACCAGTTTTGTTCAGGAGAGCCATTTTAAAGATTTAAATACGTGTATCTTTGGTGTACCATAACTTTCATAAAACGCGCGTATCTCTAGGAGGGAACACTTCATTCGATGCTCAGATGTCCACACCAAAAAAAAGGAAAATTGATTTTTTTTTTGCCTTTGGTCCCTTTCTCTATGCGCTGTCACATATAGAAAATTGTGCAATAATTGCTATCTACTCGTAGTTTGATGAAAAACTCTTTAATAAGATCCAAGAAAAGCCAAAAAAATTTTTTGCAGTTTTAAAACTCGTACCTCGAATCTCCTCAGTAAGCGCAGTGATGCAGCTACGACCGGCACCAAATCCCGATTGGCAATAAATTGGTAACTTATTTTTGTTAAGTGCCTTTGATATGAAATCAAGTATAGCAATTGGTCTAAACTCATTACTTGTTTTTAGTGTATGAATTTGTATGGTTTTCCTCAATTAAAGTTAAAGGTTGAAGTGGTTATATTATATCTTCTGTTACCTTACTCTCCGAAACGGCTTTGCCGATTTTAACCAAATTTTATACGCATATTCAGTAGGTCTGAGAATCGGCTACTATCTACTTTTCATGCCCCTATGAGATAAGGGTTGTTCACCCTTAACTTTTTTTTTTTATTTTTAATGTTTTGTTTTTATTTCTACAACCCTAAATTTTTATTTTATGAATTCGCCACATCGAAATGCATCTGATTTAATGGACACTGAAATGAATCGTAAACTGCAGTACAAACAACACTGTAGAAATGGCAGCGATACTCTCATTGAACAAATACACACACAGTACATAAATCATGAGTGGCTCGCAGAAAGAGCAATTTTAGCGGCAAAAAATGAAGACGTTCACAATTTAAATCTAAGATACAACAGTCGTGCCAGGGAACTTGATATAATACCAATCTATTGATACAGTTTGCGATGCCAGCGAAAATGTAAATTTTTCCACAGAGTTTTTGAACTCACTGGATTTGCCAGGCATGTCACCGCATAATTTACAATTGAAGGTTGGATCTCCAATATCTTGCTTCGTAATATGAACCCGCCACGGCTGTGCAACGGTACGCGATTAGTCATTCAATAAATAATAAAAAAAAACGTTATCGAAGCTAGCATTTTAAATGGCAAGTGAAAATAGGCCATTGAAAATATATTAATACCACGGATTCCTATTATGTGGCAATTCAATTCAAACGTATTCAGTTTCCGATTATATTAGCATTTGCAACGACTATAAACAAATCCCAAGGCCACGCGATGTCTATTTGCGGCTTAGATTTGAGCACACCATGTTTTTCACACGGACCATTATACGTGGCATGCTCTCGAGTGGGAAAACATGCAGTTTGTTTGTGTTAGCTAAAGATAGGCTAACCATAGAGATTGTTTACGCTACAGCATTAGGAAATTGATATTGTTTGTTAGTGGTATTGTCGTAATTTATTAGTGAATTTTAAGGAATAAATTATAATAACTTATAAATAATAATGTTCGGCGTTTGTTATTTTTTTATTCCCTCATCGTTCACAGCACAATACGAGTAAGTTTGCTATTTTTTGTCTACACTAGAAATTACCTAAAAACAACGTGGCAAAACAACGTTTGCCGGGTCAGATAGTTTGCATATATGGATCGGTCTCATTCGGTGCTCAGATGTTGTCCACATCAAAAAAAAGTGAAAATTGATTTTTTTTACCCTTAGGTCCCTTTCTCTATGCGCTGTCACATGTATATACTATAATAAATTTTTGAAAGCTCAGAGTTAATTCCCTTTTCTTGAACTTGAGCGAATTAATCAACAATTCAGACATTTTAGGTAAAAATAAACTTCCTGCTAAAATTTTTAAGAGAAATTTAATGTTTTAATTTTTAAAGGAAAAGCAGATACCTAGGATAAATCCCGGGAAAAACCGAGACCGAGATGTAACCGCGATTCCCATGAAGTGTATTCGTAGAATTCCAGGAACAAAAATTGTATTGTTATGCAAAAATTAAAGTACAATGTACATTTGATACGAATTTCATCGGCTCATAAGGATATGCGTTATTGTACATGCCCACTTCCATACGCTTCCCAATATGCATATGAGAGTGTAAGTTTATTTGTAACATGACCGAGTTATTTCACTCCAAGCATCCGAGGGATGCAAGAACCACTGAATTGCTGTAGAACGACAAATTTATAGTCAGTCTGCGGCAATGCTTGGCAAATGTAGTGTGGGTGTGTGACTGTGTGGGTGTGTATAATTGTATGCACACACGTATATACATATCTTTGTATGTATGTATTCGAATGTTATGTTGTTCGCAAAAACGCCCGATTAAATGTAACTCGTGTAAACAACAAATACGTATGTAGCTGGCAGCGAATACCGACGCCATAGCGATGAAAATGCAAATGGAATTAAAGAATACATCTTAGTGGTCCGCTCATGTTTCCCACATGCGGACAGGGGGATTTTTGTAGAGTGATGGACATTTCATCTGAATTTTAGGCAAGGCTTTTTGATCTTGAGACTCTACTTAAAGGTAAACTTGTTAAAACTATGGATATGATACCCTACACCACACTTGTAAGCAAATGACTTCTTGACTCTTTCGGAAATTTTAGCAAGAGTATATTTAATATGTTCCAGTTTTAAAACAGTTGGTTATACGTCGCATTTCATTCACTATTCGTGACTTGTACAGGGTGGTCCAACTAAAACGCATGTTTATTGTAAATAAAACAAAAAGTTTTTTATCTTAATATTTTTTATATCATAATAGAGGGATCTAACACAATTATGAGTGAAACAAAACATTGGTCTTATGCTCGCCACGATTTCGGTGGCATACCTTTACCCAATGGTCCATATTTTCAATGACTCTGAGGCATAATGGAGGTTTACTGCCGAATTTCCTCTTCTTATAGCCCTTGAATTGTTCTTGACTTATTAACGTATAATTTTTCTTTGAAATTTCCATTACGAAAAAAATCCAATAGTGTCAAATCACATGATTGTGTCAGCCAATTTACTTCGCTACGACTGGAGATAACACGGCTATTGAATTTCTCACGCAAAAGAGCCATTGTTTCTTTCCGACAGTGTGACATGTGGCACCAACTTATTGGAAACAAATATTGTCTAGGTCCATATTCTCAATTTCTGGCCACAAGAAGTCCGTTATCATCTCGCGTTAGCGAACCCAATTCACGGTAACTGCTTGGCCGACCTCATTTTCGAAAAGTAGGGCTCACTCTTTGTGGATGCATCGACTTTTCAACAATGGATTCTCATTATCCGAAATGCGGCTATACTGCTCACAATTCTCCCGATTGTGGGCACATTTGGGCGTTTGTGTTGACCAAAAAAATCAAGAAGTGCACGAAATTCAGTGTGTACCTCTCTATGGTAGAATTTTTTAAACACTAAAACAGTGGTACGTCAAATTAAATTGCACAAAAAAGTTGATGGTGATGACTCGTGCATTATGGTTGGACCACCTTTTACCTGGCACTTTTGATTGGGATCTGTATGAAAACAGACAGTCCAATTTCAACGCAGTTAGTTATAAACTACTTAGAACAGCAGGGTCTAAAATCGGAAGGAACTTTTACTTATATATGGACACTTAAAATCAGCAAAACTTTTTGAGTTTGAGCAATATTGGATTCTAAATGTATTAAAGAGTGGCAGAGTTTCGCATTAGGTCCTCACCTAAGAGGAGTTTATGAAATTATGGATACATTGGGCACTATGCACAATATGATCTGGATCCAATGTCAAATGTTGCATGTAAAGCTGCAAATCGTGCAAGATCTAGGAAATCATGAATCGAAAAGTCCCACTTTCGCTAGGGTTGCCTTTTTGTCACTCGTAACGGACCTTGCAATAGTACGCCGTATGATGACAAAGTCCAATATTGTCCAGCATCATTATTTGTTTATCGTGCGGGAGTCTTCCCAGCGTGTTGGAAGGTTGCGAACGTCTAGTCAATCCCTAAAAAGGGTAAAGCCAAAAATCCTGCGAATTATCGGCCAATCGTTCTGCGCTCTCCAAGAAGAGGTATCTAGAGTCCAACGACCTGCTTAGCGATCGAAGGTGTGGCTTCCGTAGAAATCGCTTCCTCCCTCTTCATTTATTATTTTCATTGATGATCTGTTGGGTCAGACCGTGAATGACATCTACTCCTTTGCAGATGACAGCAACAACTGTCATTCTTATTCATTCAACCATAGGCCAAGTCTTCAAGATATTGAAGACAGGAGGCGATTTATGGATAAGACACTTGGCCGACATTTCTGACTGAAGTCGAACGAATGGAGTGGATTTCAATGCACGCAAAACGTACTGCTGCTTGTTGTCTCACAAGCAGCTAATTTTACGAGTGATATCACACCTTTAGACATTTTTCTTTGGGGTTGCGTTAAGCCCAAAGTCTATGCTGACAAACCAACTACGATTCAGGTTTTGGAAGCCAACATTATGCGTGTCATTAAAGCCATACCCTTGGACCCTCAGAATGGAAACCCTGTGTCGTAGTTGTGTCCAACATTTGAAGGAAATTATATTCAAAAAATAAAATAAATTCACACTAGATTATAATTTTTTGTTTGTTTTTTTGTTCTGAAAAAATATCTCTAGATGGATCACCCTACATTACAAACATATTACATTTTAGTGATAAATCGATGAAAAAAGTAGAGCCACGAAAGAAGCAAGAAAGCCAGGGTTTGTATTATCTAAGAGACTAAAGGGCTTCTTTCCAACTTTGTTCACTCTGCGATATATAAAGATTTATTTTCTGACACTGGAATGGTGTTGGAATGAACATTTACTGTACAAAGATAATTTTTTTTTTTAATTTGATGTAAACGGGATCATTTGCTTGACATCATCATATGTAAACTAAACTTGTATTGAGGATGAACAGAAATTTTTTGGTAATAAATTTAAAGCTATAATTGTGACACTCTAAAAAACCTCCCTATATTTATATGTTTACTTTTATATGGGAACACCCTACATATAACTGTGCGGCATAGTTTCGAATGTTTATGCTGCATTTACAAATATGCAAATGAAAAATATCTTCACATGTGTGTAAACAGGGTGCTATTGCCGATGGCATAAATTAAATCACATGCCACTCAAACGTACGTAATCATTCCTGACAAGACAGGCTTGTGCGTGATAATGTCCTTTATGATTTGAACAATTTGAGCGGCACTTAGTTTTCGTCGTGCACACAAAGATGTCTTTTATTTCAATTGTCGGGTTATCACAAGAAATAATTAACAAGCGTAATTAGCTGTATTTATTATAATTATTAGAAATGTTTTTAAATTTCTTTTATGTTCCTTTAAACTTAGAGGACAGACAGGTGACATAAGTCTATTTGGACTTTAGACATAAAAATCTTAACCAGAAAATTATTGTCCATTGAAATGCCAAAACAAGTGCGGAAATACAATCGGTCGAAAAGAGTCACACATTGTCAAAGGCAGACTATTTTTAAAGAAAATGTGAAAGGGGCGAACTCGCATATGAAGGCTTGGCTAGGTTTTTAAATTCCATCACTCGTTATACTTTCGACCATAAAATTTAATGCATACTGGACAAATTTCACCAGCGCATTCCTTGGCTCATTTCATGAAAATATGTCCACCTACGACCATGCCCGAAAATGCAAGGAGCGAAATGGCAGCGTTTTGAAAATTTTCGGATTTGCGGTTGAAAGGTACTAGGAATTTGCAGTCGAAAGGTACTAAGTGCTGAACCAGTGGTGGGTAAAATTGCTAAGTTTTGAACCAGTGGGCGGACCAGTGGTTTTTCCAAAATTACCTAAACGAAGCCCAGAGGTCCTACCGTTCAAAAGTAATGACTATTTTAAGGAAATGAAAACATTTTTTTGGTGTTAATTAATTTAAATTAAACAAATAAATGTGTGCTTTTATTCCGCTTCCAAAAAAAATAACAAAAAAAAATTTGCATTGCAGTCAGATAGTCATAACTCGATATTTCGAAATACTCTTCATTTCGAAATTCACCAAATCGGTGTAAGTCAGAAAGTGGCTCTGGATATGCCCAAGGCTTTCGATAGAGTGTGGCACAGCGCATTTTTATCAAAGCTTATTGCGTTTGGTGTCTGTACTAATATCACTCAACTCATAACGAGTTTTTTTAAAGATCACTCTATACGGTTTCTGAAATATATAAAATACAATACAATACATGTTCTGGGCATAAAAATTCAAATGTTCGTTGAACGAACACATTTTTGAAGTGTCGAAAAAAGCATTCAAGTGCTAGGCCTTTTAAAGCGGTGCAAGAAATGCTTGACTTCCTCCGAACTCCTTAACATCTGCATCACATACATCCGACCCAAAATGGAGTATAACTGCCACATCTATGCGGGTGCTTCAAGGTTTTCTTTGGAATTTCTCGATCGGATACTTGGGAGGGCGCTTAGGCTTGTTAGATATAGAAGGGTAGCCAACTCCGTTGTTGCACTAGAGTATCGGCGGAATTTTTGTTGCGTATCATTTTTTTACAGGTACTTTAACGGGATATGCTCTTCTCAGATAGGTGACCTCATCCCGAAAGTCAGAGTGTTCGCCCGTTACAGAAGTTCGAAAAGTCGGGCGTAGTTATAATTTTGCTTTAATTTGTCGCACGTCGCATTAAAGAGGGAATTCACATGCCGGCCGTGTTGTCCATATGTGGACCAGACTTTCCGCAGAGGTGTTTCCTGTCACGTACGATATGAACAGGTTCAAGCAAATGTCCATAAACATTACATCCTCATTCCTTATCTTCCTCACCTATTTTCCTCTAAACGATACAATGCACTTTATATTTTATTATTTATTTTATATTTAGCCGGGTCCGGATTTACTAGCGCCAGCGACCCAAAATTCGAACTACGTGAAAATGCTTATATGGGCGATCCAAAACAACGAATTCCATTGCGATTCAGAATTAATTTTATGATTTGGCTAAATTAAATAGACTATACTATACTAAAATGCCCGGCCAAACTTAGGAACAGATTGAAAACTCTTTAATTTTACACCATTCAAAAGATTCGAAGCGTGGGCTATTAAAAATGTCGAATGATCGATCTATCAATACACTTTATCCGATGGTAGATGGCATATAAATGTATACAAATTGTATATTTATTTCGAGTTACATACACAAATTCCAAGACAAGTTGTAAAGTTTATATACTTTAGGATTATAATGTAGTTTTATGGGATCATAACATGATTGCAGGGGAAAATTTTAAAAAGTTCAAACATGCCTACGTAAATCACTGGAAGTCGGCCCGATTTGGGAAGTACAGGGTGTCCGCCGGGAAGGTATACGTCTTTTTTTTTTTGCCGCCATTTGGGTAAATATTAGTATTGACAGTTCATATATAGCAGTCGTGAAGTAGAGACGTGGCAAATTTATTATGGAAAAATATTTGATCAATCCTTAAACATTTTATCAAAATCAATCATCGATTACTGTGACGATGAGAAAGTTACGTGAAATTTTTGGGGGAAACAACGTGCCAACAAAACGCTCTATTTATCGTGTAGTTAATGATTTCGAAAAAGAGGGTCTGTAGCTGATAGGTCCAAGCAGCGGCTGAAAACATTACTGCTGCTCAAGAAAGTGTTCAAAACAATCCATCAACTTCAATTTGACGCCGTGCTGAATGTGAGGCTAACAGAGGCGGACATTTATCTGATATTGCATTCCATACATAATTGCCGACATTAAATACAACATTAATCAATATAAGATCCATTATCTTTTATTTAATCAAAAATTATCAACAAACAAAGTAGTATACGTACCTTCCCGACGGACACCCTGTAGTATACCTTCCCGGTGGACACTCTGTACATTGACCATGTTTAGGGCTTCGAGAACATTTTATTACCTGAGGTCATCAGACATTTACTGTGCTATTATGTTTAAGAAAAATCACCTACATAAATCATAAAAAGGACAAATTTTTTCACCTTGGGTGAAAACATTTGATAGTAAACGTTCCACTGTGACTTATTAGCATATCTACCGAGTCCACCTAACCGACTGAAAGTATTTACGTTCCTTATAATGACAACTTCACCGGAAATGGGAAAACAACAACAAAAGATGATGAATTTAATGATGTTACTAAAGAAATGGCATTCACATGAAATTGTGCATTTTCTCTAGCAAATGAAAGCGAAGAACTTTTGGTTGCCGCTCGTGGGATTCGAGTGGTTCTGAAATGTATGTCAAGTTCCATTTGAACGAATTTTCGTTCATAAAAATTGCTGGTGCACTAAAAAAAATTAAAAAGCCAGAACAAGTTTTTCAATCTTTACCTTTTGCATTACTTTGTGTGTTTACACACTTATCACTTGGAAAAAAGTTGGAGCAATCTAAATGGGGAAATATGAAATCCAACCGAAAGTGGTTGTCTTTTGAAGCAGTCATACCTGTACTCTTAGGGTCGAGGTATGCCATTTATTTTTTATGCTCATTGCAGTACGACGATGTGTGTTTGAGTTCTCGGAAACTCATATGGTTTCAAGGTTATTTAAATCTTTAGAGGATAAAAACATATAAATTAATTGGATTTAGTTCACCTTGCAGGTCAGAGGGTGGGAGATATTCAGCTTAAACTAATAATGTGATACCATACCTTAGGGAGTATATACGAGTATCGCAGTTGTTTGTGCTGTTGCAAACCTTTTAACATAAATCATTTCACGGATTGGAATTCAAATCACCCGATCAACTGATGGCTCAACAAAGAGAAGGAAATAAGGTACCATATTTGAAAGTATTTTGCATAGATAGAACAATCGCAGCATATAAAAACTTCTCAAAAGCAAACTCTGAAATCTCCTCTGAGTTCGCTTTCTACCATATTATATAATTCATAATTCTTTAGAACATTACAATACTCGCCTTATAGAGTTCGGTTTTACTTTCAACAATTGCAGCAAGGCTTTCTGAAGAGGGTTGTCACGGACCCGAAATCATGATAAAGGTAGTGTGCAGCCACGAAAATCAATGTCACTTTGCCATTTTGTTAAAAACTTGTCTTCTATTTAAATATAGAAGCAAGAGGTCTTGAGCCGGTTTAATCCCTGTTCAATGAATACTCGAAAATGTTTTTACACATTTCTCCATTTGTATTGGTCTTGTCTAGGACTTGTATGCATTTTCAACAACCCCATTCATGGGGTGCATTCTTATAAACTTAAATCTCGAACTTTTAGCTTGAAAATGTCAAAAGTGCATTTCCCAGTATTATTATTTTCTAAAGAGTTATAAACTACACCGCTCAGAAACAGGAGACAGACTCCGCAGGTCTGCTATAGCATGTTAAGGAATATTTAGCTTATAATTAGTTAAAAAAATTGACCCGAACGGACGATTTTTTTTTTAAAAATTAAAAACTAACAAAAATTATGTTAACTCCATAACGTAATTATATCAAGTTCGTTGTTGTTTTTCATATGGGGCAGAAAAAGGTTCGTAAGTCAGTGAAGTTAAAGGAAAAAACGTAACCGCCTGGTAGATGAACGTTTCGCCTTGGATGTGGGACGGCTCCTCAATACTGTCTGTCAATATGGTAGGAATTGTTTCTGTGCGTCGCCTTTGTGCTTAACTCAACAGTTAATTATTCGTGTATTTAGATCGTTAAATAGGCAGAGACTTTGTCAGCAGCACACATACGAGTATATGGTATTGTGGAGCCGTCTCATACCAATGACGAAACGAGCGTCTTTTATACGATGATGTGAATTTTTTTACTTTGCAGACATTCTTTTCCTTCCCCATGAGACAAACAGCAAAAAATATGATCAAATTAGATTGTTAATTAATTCACTTTCAAAAATAAAAAGAATTATTTGTTTATGTCGAACTATTAAATGAATTATTGTTTTCGGCAAATTTTTGGTTTATTCGAAAGTGTAAACACACCTTTTAATTATGGAACACAATTTTATTTGTCCAGATCTTGGAGACGATTTTTGAAGCTATATCAGGAATGACTTTCTCAATATATAGCTTAAATGCCTGTAACGATTATGGATTTCCAAACTTAACGCGGACATTAACACCCTTTGGTGTTAAATTGTATTTATAGAGGTTTTTCGCTTTTATAGGGAGTTTTTAAGCTGCATGAGAACTAAAGATATTGCTAACTATGCTTAGGCAGTTGATATTGTCAATCCGTGTTGAAATTTCTCTTCTGTAAGGTTTCGTTTAGCGCAAGAACAACTAAATTTGTTCACGAATTGTGTTGAAGGATGAATCTCATTTCTGCTTAAACGAATCACCATCACATCCATAAAAGTTGAATGCATCCATAAAAGTTGAACGCCGGCGGTCCATATTTTTGACGATGAATTAACGGCCGTTGCAATTGTTTCCAAAAATGAATCAGCTAAACATCAACGACATTTGGTTTTAACAAGACAGCGAAACTTGCAATACAGCGTGCTAGACAAACGATTAATCGCAAAATCGATTTGGCGACAATTTTATTTTCCGAAGTGGTCATGTTCACTGGCCCACCTCGTTCTTGAGATTTTATGCCTTTGGATTACTTTTTATAGGACTTCGCTAAGTTATTGGTTTATACATTGAACAGGGATTAAACCGGCTCAAGACCTCTTGCTTCTATATTTAAATAGAAGACAAGTTTTTAACAAAACGGCAAAGTGACATTGATTTTCGTGGCTGCACACTACCTTTATCATGATTTCGGGTCCGTGACAACCCTCTTCAGAAAGCCTTGCTGCAATTGTTGAAAGTAAAACCGAACTCTATAAGGCCAGGCTCTCCCCAAACGAATGAGAACTACTGTTGTGAACCTTACTTTTTATTAACAAACCTGCCACTCTTGAAGTAATTCTTCAATATTTAGGCTAAGCCACTATTGCCGCCATACGGCCAGATTTATTGGAAAAATTAGTCAAAATTTATATTGATAGATTGGACTAACTATGTATCTCGTAGCTGATGCAGAAATTATATTTTAAAGAATCAATATCATGAAATAATCTACCAGATTGTAATTATATCTGTTTCGTATCGGGCGATCGATCAAGGTAACTTTTTCAAAATAAAAAAATACAAAAACTCAAATCAAGCGTTTAATCTTTATTGTTCATTCGATAGGACATTTTATGCCATTTATTTTTTGAATATAACTTTCTTCAGTTGCTGGCAACTGTATTATGGAAATAAGCGCTCGCTGAGAAATGGGAAGATCCGCTGTTTTGACCAAAATGTTGTTCAGTGATGATGCCCATTTCTGGCTCAACGGCAACGTCAATAAACAAAATTGCCGAATTTGGGCTAAAGAGCAACCAGAAGAGGCTCAAGAGGTGCCCAGAGAAAACCACTCTTTGGTGCTGTGTATGGGCTGGTGGATTCATCGGTCCATATTTTTACAAAAATGATGATGGCCGATGATGATGAACGTTGCTTGTGACTTCGTCCCCAATACTTTGCCATTTTTGCAACAGAATTTCTATCAGTTGAGTCTAGCTAGTAATATGGCGCTCGCCTGCCTAATTTGTCCTATAGATGTTCTATGGGTTTTCATATCAGGAGATTTGCTGAATGTGGGGAACATGATGTATAATACACATTCGTACGTCGCAGACGGTGTGTTTGGGATCGTTGAAAGTAGATACTTTCTGTAAGACTCAACTTCTCGGCGCTTTACAGGAGGTTTTCCTTCGTGATATTTAGGTATACAGTTTTATCGATTTTACCTTCTATAAATACCAAGTTTCCTATTACAGTTGCAGACATACAGCCCACACCATGCTAATCGGTACTGACCACATTATTCTTCTCTAGCTCAGTAATTGGCTTTCCCCAAACACGTATTCTTCGATACGATTGGAAAATGTTAAATTCACTCTCGTCCAAGATTAGTCCATCCCAAAAGTTTGCTTGTTTGTTTTTGCACGCTTTTGTGAAGTCTATTCATTTTGATTTATTTATTTTTATTATGAGCGGCTTTTTTTGTCCGATTCGAGAGCTGTACCCAGTACGATGGGTAGTCCTTCGCACAGGTTTTAAGTTAATTTCTTTATCCATCTTCTCCAAACACTCTGCAGCCACTTAAGTAGAAGTAATTTTTGGGTTAATTTTTCTTACAATCTGGGCTTCTTCTCCTGCACTGTGCCTTTGGGAACCGTCCATACGCATCAAGTTTGTCATACTTGATGCAGCTTTTAAAATATATTTAATAAATAATATATTCACTAATATTTTTGTTGAAACCCGACCCGGCGTAAGGACTATCGTTTACAAATTATGAAGGACTTAACATTCCGATTTCCACTGTGTGAATACTTAATTCCGTTACTTTATGTTGGGTACAGTATGGCATGATTGGATAATTTGTGTGGCACCGCAAATACAACCAACAACTGGAAAAGACCATATCTCAAGAACTGCTATGTTTATGCCGATGATATTCCGACCACATATTTTTGGTATTGAACGAAACACACCCTAATGAGAAAGTGTTAAAAAATCGCTTTAATAACCAAAATAATAACTGATCGTTATAAAATTTTAAAGATATAAATAATTGTATAAGAAAATAGTTATAACTATATTTTGTTGAAATTTTATCAAAGGGCGTGTTATCTATCGCTCATTGAGTTATTAAACAATTAAAGTCCATATCACGTAAACCCATACGGTCATGACGATACAAGTCGGTACAAAATGGCAATTGTTAAGGACCTAAGAACAAATTTTCATATTGGACAGCGTCTTCTCCTCTGGTGAAATCTCCGACAGATGTCCCACAAGCTTCGCATTCACGCTGTAGGTGGTTACGATGATATAGTTATATGCTCTCTCCTGTTTTGATTATCCTCTGTTCAGAAGCAAAAATCCCTTCGGATGAAATGTGCCGCTACCGCTACAAATCGCTACTGCACTTTAAGAAAAACAACTTAATATTCGCTACGGAATAGATATTGGAAATATTAATTAGCTTGGAGCGAGAATTTCAAAAATAGAACAAATGGTTCAGATTTTTGTTAACCGTGCGAAAGCGTATATTCAAAAATCCTAATATTTTTCTGAATCATACATTACGTTTCTGAATCATACCGTGACACCGGCGCTGTGTAGTTCGCTACTTACCGAGCTATAACTTTTTAAGAAGTTAACAAGGTTTTTTTTGTCAGGAGCACATCGTTCCTACTTTTTCGCTGTTGGTCGAAGAGAGTGGAGAGTGTATGTGGCTTATAGTGGCGTTTGTATTCGTCTGACTTTCTGACTAGTTGCCATCTTGTGTTGGACACGTGAGGAGAGGTCATTTCGTGTTGAAGCGTATTTTTCAAATGCGCACTCGATCATTGCTGTGCAGCGTGCTTTTCGTTCCCCACGCGGACGTTGTCCTGGACGGTAATCAATTATAAATTGGGTAACTTCATTGAGAACGGAAGGGAATGTGTCATGTGTACAAAGGGGGCCTGAGAGAAAGATTACAACACCACAAAACATCGAGAGATACTCGTAGAGCAGCAGTACTACAATCTCCGAAATGCTCTGCTCGAAAGCAATCATTTGCTCTTGGCATTTCCACACTTTTTTTCAGCCGGCTCTTGAGACAATTAGAGGATACATGGTTTCAACAGGATGGTGCTACTGCACACACACCGAGGGTTACCATGAATTGTAGTGATTATCTCTTTGAGGGGTGATGTGAACTGGCCAGCAAGCTCACCAGACTTAGCACCATGCGATAGTTTCCGTTGGGGATATCTGAAGTCGAAGTTGTATATCTACCGTCCCAACACCTTGGAAGACCTTATTAACAATATTGAGGCTGAAATCTTGTCGACATGCTTGTTGGAGTTCATGAAAACTTCATAAAACGTATGCAGTAGTGTGTGGATAGCGATGGTCGATATACACTATTTAAAAGCATGTAATATAAATATTCCCCTACTTTTCAATATAATTAAAAAATACTCGTAAAATAAGGTTCTAAGGTTTATAATTTTTTATTTCAGTTTTAAATAAGCAATTTTCCGCGCTCCACCCTTTATAAGAAACATTGCTTGATCTCTTCGAATTTATTTTGGATACATTTTGGTTTCTTTGAATGAAATGTAGAATAGAAACATGGAGTCAAAACTGACTGCAAACTAATTATATAACCCAATCCTAATAAATAATTTTGGGGATGCTAGTATGTTTGAGTTTGATAATGCTGTGGTTGTAAAAATCATACTATGATTGTATGTTAATCATACTATGGTTGTATGTGATATATTCTACGATTGTGAGGATCATAATAGGGTTTTGGGGATCGTAGTATGGTTGTGTGTGAATCAAAATGTGTATGGTGGTGTGTGAATCATACTATTGTTGTGATGATCATAATATTGTTGTGCCACAACCATATACTCGACAATAGTATGGTGCTCTTCGAATATTGTTATCCCAGATTCTGAAACCGAAAAGACAAAAATATGGGTTTATGTAGTCTAGGTTCATCTAGGTAATGGTCGCTACTAATGTACTATGTAACATTTTGACGTTAACGAGTGTAATTTGTGGCTTGTAGAGCTCCGGACCCTTTGTGCGGGTGTAATTCGAAAACATGGAACGATATGGTCCAGTTTTATCATAGATAGGTGTTGGATACTGGTGACGCTTTATGCGAAAATAGGTCGCAATCGGATGTTATAAGTGGCTTTAAAAGCTGTAGGTCTGAAATCGGGAAGGACCTTTGTGTTGGTGCTATAACATATATGGAACAATATTGTCCAGTTTTACCGCAGTTAAAAAATGTTCGCTCATAACGAAAAATGAACATAATTTGAGTGTGTTCGGGAAAACTACAGGACCTTAGTTTTCAGGAGGGACTTTCGTTTTGGAGCTGCTCGATATGGTTACATTGCACCGGAGATGTGTGTTGGTCACATTTAATGGGTTTTGTGGAATTTGTTTCAAATCGGATGTAATATGTAGCTTTTGGAGCTAATGGTTCAGAAATCGGGAAAAACCTATGTACGATATAAAATAATTGACCGATGGGCAATAATTTCAATAAACATTCGTCCTTGTCTTAATCTTGAAGAATGTACCAAGTTTTATTGAAATCGTTTCATAAGCTGTACTTTGATCACGACGATAGATGGACAGACGGGCGTACGAAGCTACGGACGCACATCGCTCAATGTAATCAGAAAGTAATACAGAATCGATTGTTTTACCTAACATAGGGTCTAAATCCATTTCTGTAAGGTGTGCAAACATAAGTACTAATTGATAATACCCAGTACCACAGTGTATAACTATTAAGTTATGCTTAGTTCACAGGCAGACATAGTCAGACCATGTTTCTATCAAATGCAAATATAATAGAAACATGGCCTCAAATCTGACTATTAACTAATCACAACAGTTTTTATAGTCCAACGATACATAACAAAACGAATAAATAAATTGATCCGATGTACAGATTTGAACAATCTGTATAATTAAAATTGGCCTTCAATATTTCCACCCATCGTTCCTACAACGAAAGGAACTTACTTATATAATAGATTTCAACAAAATAGTGATCAGCCTTTGGCCGGTCGGTGATGAAAAGAAAATCCTGTCGGCAGAAGAACTCACTACCCTTTGTTTTTCTTTATTATTTTACATACATACGTACATGCGTATTACGATATGTGGAATTATTGATGGAATTTAGTAAATAAATACGCACATAAACATACATACCATACATACATACATATACAAATTTATGCATATGTGTAAATGTTCTCATGTACACATTTACCCCTAGCCATTTTCCCCATTTCAGTGAAATAAAATATCCGCACGTGCTATTCTAATACAGATTATTGTGTACGTCCATGCCTTTGGGAATGTGTATGTGAATGTGTCTTCTATGGATGTAGTATAAGAAACGAGTATGGAAAATCTTAGGTTGGTTGAGACCGACTACATCATACCCTCACCACACGCTTTAGACTGCAGTTTTGTCAAATAATATTGCAATCTGATAACATTTTTGGGTTTTGGGTTGGTTGGACTAATAAAAGGAGTATGCAGGCTTACTTATAATATGGACCGATATCGTCGATTTTTTGTAATGTTTTTCCATTATTGGGGCTGTATCATAATTTGGGCCGAGCTGGTCTATTTTCAGCAATGTTTAAACTGGATGCAAAACCACTTCACTAACCAAATTTTTGCCGCTGATAGGTTGGTTAGAACCAAAATCGGGTGATACGTGTATGTTATATCGGACCTTCAATCGATTGCTTTCAATTTCAATAGCGAACATTGCGTAAACAAAAAATGTTAAACGTTTTATCGAGTCGTTCCATACTTGTGACCTACACTTTGATTGTAAAAGTGGATAAACAGACTGCCAGTAGGATGTCTTAATCAACTCAGGTAATAGTTGTCTTTAACTGTTTTTCTGGGTGTTACAAACATCAGCACCAACATAAAATACGCTTGTACCACAGTGGGGCGAGGTTATAAACTGTAAATAAAAGATAAGGCTGGACGACGCCTACATCACACTCTGCCAAAGAGGTTGGTATCGAATGTCACAAAAGCTGAGTACAATTTGTTGGATGTTACATCAAAACGTAAGCCGATGCTGTCTGCAGAGATTGTTCAATTAAGAAAACAAAACAATCTCATGACCCTACTTTAGTTAAATTCATTAAATATTTGCAATCCTTGTCATTTACAACAAAAAATTAAATAGAAAAGCTTGAGCGGAAAAGCTCAAATTCTTCATAGGTTGACCACATCAAAGTTGGCACGTGTCAAAAAGAAGGACAGCGCCTCAGATCGGCACATTTGAATGCAAACTTTAAAATGACATTTTTGAGATCTGAACCATATTTAATATTCTTTGGGTTTTTTGGGTTGTTATCATTTTTAGAAGAGTGAATTACTCTACAAGCTAAATAGATCAGGTTTGTTATTGTTTGTCATATGGGGAAAGATCGACAGCACACGTGTATGGTAACGAAGAGCCATCCTACGGCGAAACGTGCGTCTATCAGATGGTGATGTGTTTGCATATTCGATATCGTTCACGGTTCCGAAACTCCACTCTGTTAGTTTTTCAGTGCGTTGCAGGTGTAAACTGCCTCGAATTAGAATGTGCACTTATACTACCCTACAGAGTGTAATGACTTAGACAATTTCAGGCATCAAATAGTCGGTTACCACTGCACGATAACGGCTATTGACGGTTACGTTCTCACCGGCATCATTTTTGAAGAAATATGGATGATTCCACCGGCCCACAAAGCACACCAAACCCTTGGTTTTTCTGGATGAAGTGGCAGCTCTTGAACCTCTTTTGGTTGTTCTTCGTCCCAAATGCGCCAATTTTGCTTGTTTACACACCCATTGAGCTAGAAATGGGCCTCATCGCTAAAAAAAAATTGGCTCGAAAACGTCGAATCTTCTTGGAACTTTTAAAGAGCCCACAGAGCGATGCGATGTCGCTTGGGAACGTCGGGTGGCTTCAGCGCTTGCACAAGCTGTATTTTGTACGCTTTCAGTTTAAGATCTCCACGTAAAATGCGCCAAGTCGTTCCATACGTCTGTCCGAGTTGCTGCGAATGGCGCCGAATCGACTCTCCACGGTCTTGATGTACACTCTCAGCTACGGCCGCTACATTTTCTTTACCGCGTGCTGGGCGTGGTCTATTCCGTCGAATATTATCCAATAATGAATGCTGGGTCTCAAGATGGGTGATGGTGTTGCGAAAAGTAAGCTCAGTAGGCCGATTATGTTGACCACAATTTGAACGAAGTGCACGAAGTACATTCCTCACGGAACGTGAATTTTCGAAATAAAGTTGAACGATTTGTAAACGTTGTTCAGGCGTACGCCTTTCCGTGATGAAATGCCAAACAATACTAAACAAAAATAACATGACAGGATTCACACGTGATCTGTTAAAAAAAGTTATTGATAAAAGTATCTCTACTTGGATTGCCCATTATATCTCGGTGGAGAGACGAAGTCAAGGATGATGCGAAGATCCTATAAAATTGCAAACAAGAAGAAGGACGCCAAGGACCGAAAAGCTGCCAAATTGGTTACTGATCAGGCTCGGACCATCAAAAATTGGTAGAGGTTACTGTTCTACTGTCCTTGGTGGAAAAAAATCACGGTGCGATATGTGCAACCCACACTTCTTTTTAATTGTTTTATGTATTAGAGGGCCCTGGTCGGTTGCGTTGAATTAAAGAAAAAAAATTAATATTCAAATGTAAAACTAGTAAAAGAGTCAACGTCGGGCGTGGACCACTATATTCTACCCTGCACTTCTGAATATTCAGAAAAGCCTTGGCCATATTTTAAAACAGATGCCATATTTGATTTGAAAGAAAATTTCTTTGCTTTTAGTAAAATAGGTTATATGTATGAGAATATATGTATGAGAATATATGTCCTAAAAACTGACTTTTCATCAAGTTTGGATATAATTTGGATTAGATATTTGTGTGTAGGAACCGCTTTTTTATTCAAATAGCGTCAGCCCTTTGTCTTGAAAACTCGCCTGTGCTAAATTTCTTCACAATTAGCTGGATGTAGATTTCTTCAAATAAAAAGCAATTTGAGGCCATTCCCTTTTTAAAATTTAAAAATTGTATTGAGTTCGTCTGTTAGGCCTTTCTTTAAAAACAAGATAAAACTATATTTATTTTGTTTTTATATAAGTAATTGTTCATTTTATTTTCCAATATTTCGATCAACGTATTTGATCATCTTAAAAAATTGTTAAAGTCCTCTCCGATTTCCATTGCTGTTAACCCTAAAGCAGATCGTTTCATTCCGCCGAAATATGCTACTGAATAGCAGTTGCGAGAAAATCAACTGTTACCTCACTGACTTAGCACGTTTTTTCACTGCGAGGAATATGAAAATATCCGCCTCCAAATCATCAGCCACACTGTTTACTGCATGGACCGCAGAGGTGCGGTGTCACTCAATGTGAAAGTTGATGACGTCAACATCCCGACCACTAACTTCCCCAAAATCTTTGGGGTCACATTGGACAGCCTTTTTAGATCCTCTGCACATGCTACAGCTATCCGTGGTAAACTCAAAAGTAGGTACAAGGTCCTCAAGTCACTTGCCGGCAGTACTTGGGGAGCCGACAAAGAAACCTTGTTGACCTCTTACAAAGCGATAGGTCGGTCTGAAGCTAACTACGCAGCACCTGTATGGTCGGCGAACGTGAGTACGACGCAGTGGAAGAAAATTCAGACTCGCCAGAATGCCGCCCTTAGAACATCAACAGGGTGTCTTCTTATGTCCTCTGAGAACCATCTACATGAGGAGACGAAGGTCCTTTCCGTGCGCAGACACAATTTCCTGTTGTCTAAGTAATACCTGCTAGGGTGTTTTCGCAGCAGTCATCCTAACCACCACCTCTTGAACAGGATGCCTCCACCCAGGCAGATCAGTACGATCTTCATGATCCAGAGAGAGAGGTCCAGCGGTATAAGAGAGAACCTTTAGATCATCGAAACTATCAGGCAGGCTTAAAAAACATTCACGCCGATGATGTCGCAGCAGCAGTATCCAGCTACCGTGTGAATGTAGTGCTAGGGGAACATCCCCCGGAGATTTCACCTGAGGAGAAGGTAATACCTCGGCAGACGCGCGTGGTTCTGGCGCAGCTGAGATCTGGATGGTGCAGCCGCCTCAATTCTTACTGGGCACGAATTGATGCTAACGTTCCGGACATCTGTCCCGCCTGCCATCAGGGACCACATGATGTACTGCACCTCTTCAATTGTGCGGCCAAGCCCACTCAGCTGACCCCCAGGTCTCTGTGGACGCATCCAGTTCAAATGGCGCGTTTCCTTCACCTGGATATCGAAGCAGATCCCCCATAGACGAACAAGACTTCAAAATAATATATTGTCGTTACAACAAAACAACTGAATAGCAGTCAAAACCTAAAGTGGGAAACAACTGAGTATGTCAAAATTACATATATTTTCAAATGGTATTTCAGTTCATACCACCCTGTATAAAAAGCCTGAAAAGATTCCTTTGATGCCATTCATTTTGTACACATGTTCGAGTATGAAAGTATAACCACGCACATGCATGTACTCGTATGTTAGGTTGTCAACATTAACATTATCCGAGACACGAGTGTTGCACTTATGTACATACATACATACGAGTATTTTATGTACGACATTTATATATTATACATGTGTACATACATACATAAATACATAGGTTTATATTCGTTTCTACAGAAAGAATGTCGGAAAATTAGTATGCCAATATGTTACTCGACATTGCCATACGTCTGAATGGCAGACTTAAATGGGCTTAATGTCATTCACATAAAAATCGTTGAGAAGATCTTTCAAGACCCTCGTCCCCTACTACAAGTGATTATTTTTAATATATTAAATAATGAAAAAAAACTTAATTTTGTAGTGAAAATATTGATATCGATTTTGTGTGAGTGGTTTTTAAACCAGAGTGCATGAATGTACGTTTGTTCAAAATTGATGAACCGAAATTTTTTCAAAAATATTGTCTCATGATTAAAGCCAAAACGCTAAGGAAAATTCAAACTAACGAAAGACAAATTATTGATATTGAGATACATATTGCAATGTAAGCACTAGCCTTCGAGCATTAGGTAAATACGATGCAAAAGTCAACGAAACGCCAATACCCTTTCTTACTAGGGAACGGCTAAGTAGTGTGCGCGGCTATCATTAAAAACCCCTAACTGAAATTCGGGTAAGAACATCTGACATTTTTACAATCGGACATCAGCAGCCATGGCCAACTGTCTGCGGAAAATGGAACAGGGATTAATAGTGTTATCTCTGTTGTCAGAGATGAAGCCATGCAGACCCCTTTTTAGATTATAATGCATCTCTTATAGCCCTATGCATCATCTGTGCCTAGGCGGAAGTTGGTTAATGGAGTTTGCCGAACTTAAGCTAGAAGTATTAATGCTACTGCTAGGCCAATGTGTGATGGGAGTGTTTACGCCAATCATGTCAGCAAACCTTCTCTGAATATGCCGTTCAGAGCCGGCGGTACCTTTTGAAACTAGCTTTAAACAGTATGACCCGGTTAGTGAGCATAAGAATTATATCGTGCGCACCCCACTGATTTGAGAGAATTTAGGCAAATTTTTAAACTAATGTCATATTAAAGTTTGAGGGAAAATTGCACTGGTTTTGGTGAAAATCGCCTGAACATACATGTGGGAGCTACACCTTAACCCAGTCTTGCCTAATGGGTAAATAAATACCCAAGAAAATGTTGATACATAAATAATTTTAGCGTGGGCCAGGTGAGCGATATCGCGGCAATTTTATTTTATGGAAAAGAGGAAAGATTTGGCTACATTAAATTAATTTTTTCTTTCAACTTCTATGTTCTTTTGGACATAAATTTTCAAATTTCATAAAAATCGTACGAGCCGATCTATGAGCAGTCGGTAAAGGGTTAAGCTAAACCGATTTTCTTAATTTTTAACAGCATGCGTCATGGTCACGAAAACATACTTATGCCAAATTTTATCAAGTTTACACGGAGAAAAAAATATGTTTATTTGCAAATGTTTATATGTTTGAAACACAAACGTGTGAATGTTTGCGAACTTTGCCGCAAACATATAAATGTTTCGGAACATTGCCGCAAACATACCAATGAAATTGAGTAAAATCAGATGCTAGTTTGGAATCAACTACGGCAATTTTGTAAATGAACAGTGTTTCATGCTTAAAATTACTACGAAGTAAACGTAGTAAATTCAATTATTATACCCTGCATCACTCTGTAGAACAGGGTAGTTTAAGTGAGTTTCATGGCAAATGTTTGTAAGTCCCAACATTTTTGAACTAGACCAACTTATGAGTCTACCGAACGACATAGAATCACTAGCTCATTCGATTTCAGGATGTCTGTCTGTCCTTTCGACCATCCATCCATCTAATGCTTGTAATGAAACTGCTGTCCAATCTTTATGTTCACCTATATGATCATCCGGTTATGTGTTTAGCTTTAGCAACCACATTTTACATCCAACCTTAATGAAACTTAACACGAGTCAATGTTTCCTTTATTGCGAAAATTCGGTTAAGATTTAGATATATAACAGTTCATATTTAGATTAGCTCCCATACGAAATGTTCATACAATTTTATTCCTCGTCAATTTCATGTGAAACCGATCACTGTGGATCTTCGATTTTGACGAAATTTTTTACATTAGTTCACTTTGGTGTTCTAAAAAAAATACAGTATGGGTTTTTTTTTAAAAAATTCAGAATTCTGAAAATTACAGTAGTGGCAACATTTTCAATACGTATTTTAAAAAAACTCATAGCTTCTGTACTAGTTATGATATTTGAGAAAGTAAATTGAAACTATCAGCATTACATTGAGGTTTACAAAATATATTTTTTTAAATAAAACTTTCTTTAAAATTTTTTTTATATTTCGGAAAAAAATGTTCTCGCCATTTTTGAAAACGTGCACCTTTGATCTTTTTAAAACAAATTTTGGTAAATGGTCGTTATGGGTTGCTAATGGCACAAAAAAAGTTTTGGGTGGCCACGCTTCTACTTTTTGATTTAAAAATTAAAATGTATGTTGCTTTCCACATTATTTTCAATTTGTCATGTATAAAGAATTTATACATGACAGCTACGAATAGCTACAAAGGGCCATAAATAAGTATAAAGTTGTAGTAAGGTGAACCGACTATTCCTTACCTATAGAGGGATACGTTGTAAATTTGCATTGGTTCTAACGGTACAGAAGGCATGGCTTTTTTAAAAACAAATTCTTTGAAAGCTTTTTTTTTATTTTATAGAAAAAATTTCCGATTTTGAATGAGGTACCTTCCATCTTTTTCAAATTTGTTTTGGTTAAAGTTTTTATGTTGGCTTATGACACAATAAAAGGTTTTCGTAGCCACGCTTCAATTTTTCAAGTTATAAATTAAAATGTGCATCGGTCTCCACGTTGTTTTTAACACTTTAAAATTAGAAAACTCTAACTTTGGTTCTATTTATGATTTATACGGTTTATTTCCATTAGAAATATCTACATAGGGTTAAACGAGCAAAAAATTATTAAAAATATGGATATTTAAAAAAAAATACTTTTGTAATGGAAATAAAAAAATTCTCATACAAATAGAAAATAATGTGGAGACCGACATACATTTTAATTTTTATCTCGAAATGTAAATACGTGGCCACCCAAAACTTTTTTGTGCCATTAGCCAACATAATAACCATTTACCAAAATTTGTTTTAAAAAAATCAAAGGTACTTTTTTTCTAAAATCGAAAAAAAAAAATTCCAAAATATTAAAAAATTTTAAATTTAATTTACATAAGAGTATAAGTAGTACTATTATTGCGTACGATTCGAAACAATAACATTGTCAAATTTAAAAATACGATTTTGAAGGTATGATTGCCGTAATCATATTATTGTAACATAAAACCCAAAAAAAATACTTTTGTCGCACTAACCATATTTATATTGCTGCTACAACCATATTTTAATTTTTAAATTTAGCATCAATAGTACGAGTATTGTTACATTTGAACAATTTTAATATTGCCGCTATGATTATACATTTGTCAAAATAAAATTCAAAGCACAATACAGTGGACGACCATAATTTTATTGCAGAGAACAATTAATTATAGTTACCATATCTTTTCTCTGCGTGTCCGTACTTTTGCATTTTGTTAGAATGAACCACCGTCTCACCTACCAAAAGTGTAATCGTTGGTACTGAATAGCAGACCCCACAACCTTGTGGCGTGACCTAGCCCACTGCAATCCACCGACCACCCACCGACAATCGACATTGAGACCTCGTCAATACCATCTACTTATATAGGCCCCTGTTACAAAATTCTACAAGCCCCTGTTACAAAATTCTACAACATATTAGTGGCTTTCATTTCGGCTCATTACAGACGCTATGTCATACAAATGCTTATAATCGTATTGGGTGTTAACACGAAACCTTATTGTCGGTGAATACTACGTATAAGTATATTGACATAGATTTTGTTTGACGGCAAATGTTTATAATTCCACAGAATTTTTTTTAAATTCAATGCAAGTGATACCACGTTAACTTTTCTATCCGTATGATTTGTTTTTTTTGGTTACATACTCGTACAAGTTATGGGGTGATCCATCTAGAACAATTTTTTCAGAATAAAAAAAATATAAAAATTCAAATCAAGTGTGGAATCTTTATTGGTTATTTAAAAGGACATTTTATGACATTTATTTTTTGAATATAATTTCCTTCAAATATTGGCCGCAACCACGCCTTAGGGTTTCCGTTCTGAGGGTCCAATTTTGGATGACTCGTTCGAGCATTTCGACCGGTATGGCTTTAATAACACGCGTAATGTTGGCTTCCAAAACCACCTGAATCGTAGCTGGTTTGTCAGCATAGACTTAAGACTTTACGTAACCCCAAAGAAAAATGTCTAAAGGTGTGATATCACTCGATCTAGGCGGCCAACTCACCTGTCCAAAACGTGAAATTAGCTTCTTTCCGAAATGACCTCTTAATAGAACCATTCTTCGAGCAGCTGTATGGCAAGTGGCACCCTCCTGTTGAACCAAGAGTCGTCAAGAGTACGGGCTTCAATTTCAGGTAGCATAAATATCGATATAAGGCGCGATAGCGAGCACCATTCACGGTTACGTTCCGGCCATCATCATTTTTAAAAAATATGCTCCAGCCCATAAACCGAGGTTTCCCTGGGTATAATGGCACCCCTTGTTGCTCTTCAGCCCAACTGCGGCAATTTTGTTTATTGACTTTGCCATTCAGCCTGAAATGGGCCTCATCACTGAACAAAATTTTGGTCGAAAACAACGGATCTTCCCGTTTCTCACCGAACGCTCTTTTCCATAATACAGTTGCCAACATTTAAAGGTAATTATTTTCAAAAAATAAATGCCATAAAAAGTCCTTTTAAATTACCAATAAAGATTTCACACTTTATTTGAATTAAATTTGAATTTTTATTTATTTTTTGTTCTGAAACAATACCTCTAGATGGATCACCCTTTATATTATCAAAGATAATTATTTGTTAGCTCCTAAGTTCAATGTTAATAATTACAAACTATATTTAGTTTAGCCAGGCCGAATCTACTGAACAATCTTAATTTAAAATTGGTCACTCCATTTGTAACATCTCAAAACTCTTTTCTGCGACCTTATAAGATCTATAGGCATATGAGGATTCGCTGCAATGCGAATCATATCACAAAGCAAGAGTCCAAGGGAGCCGATGCAATGTTTACGCGCAACGAGCTCCTAAAATGTTCAGTTATAGGGTACATTTCTTTCAAATTGTCATAACCAGGGACACAGCTCAGATATTTTGACGCGTGAAAATGCGTTTTAAAGATATACACCTAGAAAGTATCAGTACATTTTTTGTTTGTTTTATTTTTTTTTTGCAAAATTAGTCGTAAATCGCTTGGTATTTAAAATTTACCAAATCGAGCAAAAGTCGAAATCGTTCGCTTTGAGAAACTAAAAATACTCTAAATCATTTTTTTGCATTAGCTTTGAACAAAACTTCATATGAAAGTTGTAGGCATAGACTCATTAAACTAAATTAAACAAAAAATTGTTACTTAATTTTCTGGAACAGTGAAATTTTCTCACAAATCCAAATTGCACTGATGTTTATGATTTGTCTAAATTTCGTTTCCGGATGTTTGCGTCCCCCAAATGTCTTATCTCAACAATGGACATGTACAAACGTTCTAAAACGTTTACATTTTCTCACGAAACTTTTCATTACACTAATATGATGATTTGGCTGCATTCGAGGTCTTAAACCATGGATCATAAAACTCTGAATCGTCCTATCAGACAAGGACCACCAACAAAAATATTACCCAAACTGCCAACGCCATACTAATACGACATGATGGAGAGTATAACAGCTTTGGCTCCGACGGACATTTGATCCATATCGACTCTAAACTCTGAACCACAATCACCTTCTGACATTAGCCCCTTTAATGTGCATTGTATGGATTTTTTTTGCTGGTCCACATAAACAAAAAAGTTTATATGCGCAATAAAAATATAAAAATATTGACCTTAAATCTATTGTATTTGCGCCTTTCTGTGTTATTCAGTATTATTTTTTGACATACACGAGTTCGGAACACACTCGCACAAAGAAATTACTTCAACAACTTCATTCAAATACAAGTAAATGATAGTCAAATGAATTGTGCCTTCATGTACTCAAAATCTGTATTGTGTAAATCTTCGCAATGACACTCCCAGACAATGGAAGGCGCTTCAATGCAAACGTAGTCTGGAATGGCCAACATGAAGAAAATGGTTTTACGCACTCACTAAATTTTCGAGAAAAAAACTGGAATTCATCATAGAATCACAAACGTGCGCTAAGAGAAGCCAAAGTCATTGTCCCCTAAATAGATTTAAAATCAAATTCGTTGGTTAGATTAAAAGGTCTTCGTCATTGTTCCATTGTAGTCACTGCAAATAAATGGTTGAAGGAGGGAGACCTGATTTCCCATATGCGGCTGATACACGGTTTATATGGATTTAAATTTATCTGTGGTAGTTGAAGCTGAAATGTCATTGGACTATAACAAAAGCATGCATGGAATAGCTCACAAAGTTTCAAGACTAAATTTAATAGCTAGTCATGTTTTCCCCTATATAAAAACCATTAAGGAAATTCTTAAGGCGAACAGGCGACTGAATCATACCCTCATCCTTGGGTTATCAAAAGGGATTGGAATTCTATGCAAATGCATATTTGTTGTCGTCAGTCTTAAATGATCTTTAAGTTAATATCTTAGCGAATCAATTATTTTTTTAATAAATTGCCGTTGATTTGTTAGTGCATACTCGTATTTTACACCGAAAATGCATGCGAGTATTTTCGTAAGAAATCCCTACCAAAAAAATAAAACAATTTTAAGTGCAATCCACGCAGAAAAAAAGTATGGTTGGGGTGACAATATTCGAAGAGGATCATACCATTGTTGGGCATATGGTTGTGGCACAACAATATTATATATGTATAGTGTATGTAGTATGATTCCCACTCAACCATACCATAATCTCAACAACCATATTATGATCCTCACAACCATAGTATGTTTATCATACAACCATAGTATGATCCTTACAACCATAGTATAATTCACACGCAACCATATGATCACTACAACCATAGTATGATTCACATTCAACCATATGCTGATTCCCAAAATTATTTATTAGGATTGGGTAATGTTGTTATTCAAAAATAGATTTTTATCAAGTAAGTTTTTTTAAATTGCATTACTATTAGTACATGGTCAGATAAGAGGCCATGGTTTTATTGAACATTTTATTCAAGAAACTAAAATAAATATTCCAACGGCAGTCGAAAATACCTTTAGTTGCCAGCAGGGGTGAATGCTACTTCACCACCCGTAGACACCAAGTAACGAATGTAATTAAACCATGATCAATGGCTTTTTTATAGGCAGTAGAGTATTCCATTGAACAAAGTAAACACAATAAAAATCCCTCGAATTACCTTCCGATTGTTTTTGCTTTTATAACGGCCAACAATTATGTGTTTGGTATATCAAAAAACATACCCACACACATACATGTATGGTCTATTAAACCTGTTTTGTTATGTTTATGTTTGCAACCATGCGGTATGATTACCGCAATCATATTATTGTTAACGTAAATTTTAAACAACAATAATTTTGTTGCACCAAACAAGTTTATATGGTTGCTACAACCATATTTTTATTTCTAAATTTGGCAATAATACTATTGTTACATTTCAACAATATTAATATTGCCGCAATCATACTATTGTTAAAATGAAATTCAAAGAACAATACTATGCTTGCGACGAGCATGCTTTTATTGTAGAGAACATATTATTGTTGCGGTGACCATGTAGTAACCATATCTTTTCTCTGCGCGTAGATCTCAAATCGCATCTTCCATTTACATATTCAAATTATAGATGTATAAGAGAAGTAATTTAAGGTCAAGTGGGATTTTAACCATTAGCTACGGAAATTAATTAATGAAATGAGTTAATGATATTAAAATCAATGCATTACATGCAGCAATTCTTTACAACAATTCAGAACTCCAACAGACTATGCAAATTTCAGACGCATACGATATTTGTTAAGGTGCAGAAAAAAAACTCAGGTGTTTTTCCGTAAGAGCTGTACTTTTGTTTGCAACGTGTACATTTGTTTTAGACTAATGGTCTGTTTCTCTATGTCGAAATAACGCATTTGTTCTTTTCGTACACGAAAGAAATGTGATTTGTGAATATCATATTTTATGCGAACGATAACTCGAAAGAAAACGTAAACGTTTTTTCACAAAATTCGGTTTCGCTATCTCGAACGAGTTGTCAATTCTGCGAAGCAAATGTCAAAATCAGTCACTTGCTATTTGCTTTTCATTTGATAAAATCAAATACCTATAAAAGTGAGAAACCGAAACACCAAACACAAAAATGTATAGCAAAAATGGAAGCTCTGGTTAAAGGTGAATTCCCTAGGACTTCCTTCTCACAGTATTTCTCGTTTTGCTTTAAACAATTTGTTTTGAATACTTTGTATGGTTTGTTTTTAAAAAGTCGTTTGTTTGTTTTTTAATTGCGTTTCTTGTAACAATTGACTAACGTTAAAGGAGAATAACGAAAGGTTTTGTGATAAAGAAACCCGAATAGAGTCAAATTCGAGAGACTATCTTTCGTTAGCTCATGTTTTCGGTTAATAAATTGTTTTTTTCCGAAAATTGAAAAAATACTTACTTTTATAAGTTTGAGTTTTTTTATCACGCTTAAGATCATCGCTCAATTAATGAGACTGAAATAATTTTTATTTTACAGCTCTTGTTGTTTTAATTAATAAAACTCCTTTAAGTTGTCTTGATTTTGTAGTTGATTTTAAAATATAACATTTGTGCATATTTGTTAAATTTTTTTTAATTTTTTTAGCTTATTTTTTTTAATAGTACTTAAAAAAGTGCCCATATAAGCTCTTTTAACGCTTTTTTGTGCATTTGAGTGATGGTGTATAACTTTTGGTTTCAAGAGCTGCCGGACTTCTATTTTTCCATTTTTTCATTTCATTTTATTTCCTTCAGAATATTATTTCTAATTACAAGTTATTTCATCTGTTTATATATTTCTAGTATACTTATACATTATATTTGTCTTGAATCTGTTTCTTTCAATATATTTTACATATTGACCTAAGGCAAGCCCAATAGTCTGTTTTTGCATTTCATCTCTTGTTAATATTTTTCCCATAAAAAGAAAGAAAACGGGTTTGCTACTAGACTTAACATCAGGAGAAACTTTTATGTGGGCTATACGAAAACATGGACGCTTTGTTTTCTTTGAAAGGAAAACATTAGCACTTAATCATAATACCCTGCACCACAGTGCGGTGTAGGGTAAAATCAAATCGGAATTTCGCAAAATCAGTGAAGTGTGCACCATATAATTCGTTTGCTCAGGTAGCCAAACGAGTCCAATTAATGCCTGCTTTTTTTTTTTTCTAAAAAGCATTAAAATCTGTTTTATCGGTGCATGGATGTCACTGGTGTTAGTTTTGGACTTAACTTAGCCAATTTTAGCAGGGACCTAGATTTTTTTATTTTAGACTATGTCTCAGGAGATAAGTTGTGTTGGTTACGGGAAGAATGGTTAGGTAGAGAAGGAAATAGATAATAAGGAAAATAAAAAATAATATTTTTCTTAGTTAAAGTTTTTTCCATCACGATGTTGATCAATAATTAATCAATGGGACGAAAATAATCTACATTTATTAGTTCTTCGTATTTACGGGGTTGCTATATATATTTCTGCCTTACGCCATCTGTCATTTCCATTGGATAGTTTGACATTTTTTCGCTCAAACTAACTCAGAACGTTTTGACGTACGACCATAATTTGTGTTGTTTACAGTGAATTAAAAAAATCAATTTGGCAAAAAATTGAATTAACTCGAGAACATTCGTGCGATCATTTTTCACAACTTTTAACGTGGATTATCACGACAAGAGTGCATCAATAAACTTTAATCTTTGTATGGCGATGAAGCATCATCCTATAGCACTGTGAAAAACTGGTTTAATGAATTCAATCATCGTGGCCGACGCACGCTCAAAGTCGAAGGTCGTCCAAAAACGGCCGTTGTGTCAAAGAATATTGATGCCGTGCCTGAATTGATAATGCAATATCGTGACATATCGTGAGATAGAGGTATACTTGGACATTTCTTCCACCAGCATACATTCGATATTGCATGAACACCTGGCAATAAAAAAGGTTTGATCTCGTTGGATTCTCCACAATTGCACAATCGCTAAAAAAAAGGCTCGTGTCGATTGGTGCAAAGAAATTTTGCAAAAATACGATCGCGGTGCTTTAATACGAACGTGACGAATCATGGATCTATGCGTATCGACCGTGTCGGTCTTCGAAGACGAGCCAAATCCAACGAAAGTTGTTCGTGGAAGAAGCACTTCGAAGCAAATGATCGGCTGTTTCTTCGGCAAAACTGGTCATGTGGCGACTGCTCCGCTTGAGCAACGTAGGAGGTTAATTCTGAGTGGTAGACCTTAATTTGTTTGCCTGAAGTCTTCGGAGAAATTCGAAAAACGAACATGAGAAGACGAATCATTGTGCATCATGACAATGCGAGCTCTCACACATCGGTCAGAGCCTCTTTGACCGGCCAAAACGTCGAATTGGCACCCAATGACTTTTTTTATTCCATCAAGAAAAAATTGCGTGGCCGAAGTTTTTCGTCGCCCAAAGATGCTGTTGAAGCGTTCAAAAACCATGTTTTGGAGGTGTCTCAATCGGAGTGGAAAAAGTGCTTCGACAATTGGTTTGAGCGCATGCAAAAGTGTATAAATCATGCTAGAAATACTTTGAAAAACAAAAGAACCATTTTTGATGATAAATATTCGCATTTTCATTATTAGGCCAGAAATATATATAGCAGTAAAATACACTTTGATTACGTTGAGTTTACATTATTATTTGATCTCAAAAAAAAAAATTTGAAAATACATTGAACAATTATAAACCGGAACGAGACATCTTATATTTAAATTTAAATAGAAGACAAGTTTTTAACAAAATGGTAAAGTTATATTGATTTTCGTGGCTGTACTCGTACACAGCTTTTATCGAGATTTGGGTCCGTGACGACCTTTTTCAAAAAGCTTCTCAGCAATTGTTAAATACTTGACTTCTAATAAAATGTAGATGCAAGAGGTCTCGAGCTGGTTAATTCCTGCGCAATGTGTAAAGCAAAATACAGAAAAAAAAACAAACAAGCTAAACAAATGTTAAATTTTTTTTTTAAATTAAATGCATATTTTGATTTTTACTCACTCCTTCATATTTTGAATACTTTTTGTCATATTTTATAGTGTCTAATTAAGTTATATAGCGCATATATAAGCTCTCAAAACACGTTTAATAATACATATAATTAATAGTTATAAATTAACCGATTTTCAGTTTTAGCGAAAAATAGAAATTTTTTTCTTAAGAAACCGGATTTCCCCTTTAAAAGGAACACATGCTGGTAAAAGAACATATCATGTAATGTATTTACATTTTATATATTTTTGAAATTAATAAATCCAAGTTGTGATTAACATGCTTTACTTTGTTGCAAAACAAGGAGTTGCAACTCTAGGAAAGAGACCTAGTGTGTCAAAAAACGGGTTTGGACTTAAGAGTGGATTCTAGTACCTAAATGGGTGTAGAAAAATATGAAATGAGTTAAATTTCTAATAAAAATTTATTTACCACATAAAAACGTCAAAACGAAATTGGGAAAATCGATAAAAATGAGAAAAACATTAAAATTTTACTTATTCTGATATTTTGGTTTTAAATTGTTTTTTTTTCGTCCGTCTTTGAATTTTTTTGGAGTTTGGACTTTTTTCGGTTTGTCATGATCTGGTACTTCGATTTTCTTCCGTTTGACATTTTCAGTTTTTACTTATTTCGGCGTTTTGATTTCAGCTTTCTTTTTCTCGTGATCCGGTTCTTCGATTTTCTTTTCTTGCTGGCAGATTTATTTTTCGATTTTTTTACGCTTTGGGTTCACTCGGTTTAGGAGCTACAAAATCCTATTTCTGTGAATCAGTACATAAGACCCTGACATTCTCACACAAATGCCATTTGCGATCTAACGATAAACCGCTTGGTGCAATGAGCGTAGGTAATTCGTTTGATAGCTCACCGATTAAATCTTTCTTCTTCCGAGTCCACAAATTCTTTACATACTGTTTCGTTTTTTTTGAAGTCAAAGTGGTGGTACTTGGTAAAACCTAAAATGCAAACGTTTACAATATTAATTGAAATGAATATGAAAAATAAAAATCACAAAATCGCGAAAGTTTACCTGGTAATCTTTTGTAAAATCCTTCGAAATGAGTATCCCATGTTCGCCAAACTACTTCAGTTCCATTCACAGCGTTGTTAAATTTATTACTGCTAGATCTATTGACCACATCTTCAACAAAAAAAACACTATAACTATAAACGACTATATTCTAGATTCATTAATCCGAAAGAGCGATCGGGACTGAACTTGGTGTAGCCAGTTTTTACAATGTTCTTCGTATTGGTATGTGCACATCATCCCTTTGCTGAAAGCGAACAGATAGCCTGTTGAGAGCGAACAGAGAGCGGCGTTGTTGCGTCGGTCACTGATTGCGTCTTAAGAAACAAGATCATAACAAACAGAGCCGCAACAATAGCAAAGGTATTGTCACACTAAAAGCGAAAAAATACGTCACCACATAGACATGACGTCACCGAAGTCTGTACCCAATCATAACTAATCATACCAAATCGCATCTCCCAACTGGTAATCTTTTGTCAAACGAAAGAAAATCGGTGTGTTCACACTGATAATGCGTTATGAAACTGAGTTTTTCTCAAAACTTCATTTTCACACACTAAGTCGCTTTTCTCGGAGAACGTCACATATGTTGAATTATATTAGAGCGATTCCCAAAATATTTCGACTCTAGCTGTCAATCGTACAAAAAGTCCTTAAAACTCTTAATATCTTGAAAACACACTAAATGTTTACTGTCGCTGATGGTATAAATATAAGTAATCAGCTGAGACTTTGTTTAACAGACTATAAATTTTTGCCATATATTTTGTTTTTTATGCAAAAACAGTGTTTTTATTTTTTTTTTTACATAGCAAAATCCTTGCGGGTTGCGATGATATGGCTACTCTAATTTCACAATTTATCTAAACAAGGGTTTTTTTTTTTAAAGACTGCTGGGATTGAGGAGTGGACTCATAGACCCTTCGGACTCAACAACTTATCTGTGATCAAAATAAACGACCACAAGTGGGTTCTCAATTATTTATATACTTAGTAGGGACATAAATACTGTTACAACATTGAACACACCCATTTCAATAGTAGAACTGAACATACCCCGTTAATGTCAGATGGGTTTTGAAAGCTAACCTCAATAGCGTTAGTCTGTAACGGGATTTTAAAATTGTTTCAACTTTCATCAGTGGTCAGCTAATGAGAATCGTATCGTGAAATGAAAAAAGCGAAATTTTTAAAACGCTCCGGCCACTAGGGATTAGCCGCATGTTCGTCTACCGATGCATAAAACTGTTTGAGGAGACTGGAGATGTAAAAGACCGCCACCGGTCGGGCCGCCCACGCTCTGTTCGAACACGGCATGTCATCAAAGCCGTTAAAACAAGAATTCACAGAAATCCGCTCCGAAAACAGAAAATCATGGCCCGTGAGATGAATATCACGCAAAAGTCCATGAGTCGAATCATTAAAAAAGACTTGGGGCTTTCAAACGACGTACCGGACATTTATTGACTGCAGCTTTAAAAAAATAGGATTGAAAAAAGCAAACGTATTTTGGTGAAGCACGCTGATAACACAGTACAACAGCCAATCTGGGTGATGGTACTAGGTCAGTATATTAAAACCCTCAAAGGGTTTTGCGTTCGTATGAGCTAGTTTTTTTTTATGGCCTTTTACATTTTTTCCTTATCTTGATGTTTTTTCGCTTAGTTGTAAAATGTTAGCAAAAACGTAGTTTGACATAACTCGAGAACGACTAGTTCGATTTTGCTGAAATAAATTGAGAAAAATTAATAATTACATTTTCTTTAATCCATTAATATACTGTTTCTCTACCAAATCAACATTTTTGCAATAAATTTATGAAGAAAATTTTGCCAAAAAAATTTTTTTTTTTTTTAAAACTTATAAATCCCAAACGGAAAAACGTGTAGTCTTATAACTTTCACATAAAGTCACATAACCTATAAACAAAATGCGACATAGATCATAGAAATCGATTAACGCGTTCTGCTTTTATTTACAATTAAGTAACTTCACTTAATTGTAAATAAAAGCTGGCACATACGAACGCAAAACCCTTTGAGGGTTTTATATACTGACCTAGTACCATCACATTGACTTGGAATTTCTCACCTCCACAGTGTAACTTGCACAGAAAAATTTTGTTCACCGATGAAAACATTTTTACCGTTCAGGAAAAATTTAACAAGCAAAATGAAAGAGTGTATGCGCGATCATCTAAGTAAGTATCTGAACTGATCCCAAGGGTGGAAAATCATTATCACCCAGCTTCAGTCATGGTTTGTTGTGGTGTCTCTTACGATGGGGTCACTGACCTGCATTTCTGCGAACAAGGAGTCAAAACATCGGCCAAAGTTTACCAAGAAACCGTTTTGGAAGCTGTTGGTAAGAATCTTAAAAATTCCCTGTTCCAAAACCAGCCATGGACTTTCCAGCAGGATTTTGCGCCAGCCCATAAGGCTAAAAAGCCTGAGGCCTGGCTTCGAAACAATTTGCCATCGTTCAGTTCCTCTGAAGAATGACCCTCAGGCAGTCCAGATTTGAACCCATTGGATTGCAAATTGTGGGCGGTTTCATAGGACAAGGTTTGTCAGAAAAGATACCCCAACATTGGATCTCTTAAGACTGCTTTGGTTCGAGCTGTGGCCAATTTTCCAATGGACTAGGTTCGTGCAGTTATTGACGATTGGCCAGTGCGACTTAAGGCGTGTGTAAAGGCAAAAGGCGGACATTTCGAATAAGTAGATTCTTTTTGGATACAATATACATCAATAAAAATATTAAAAAATATTTGGTCCAAAAACAATCAGTACTTTTTATTTTACAGCATAAAACGTGTGTAACAGTATTTATGTCCCTACTAAGTATATACCAAAAGGCCAGAAGTTACCATGGGGTTTAAAAATATATTAATTTTTGTTTAAATATTTTTTTTAATTTTTTTCAGTTTATTAATATAAATAGAGAAGAGATTCACAACTGAACAAAGAACCAGAATCATTGGATTTTATTATTTTAATCATCGATCAATTATTTTAACGCAAAGAGTTGAGTGACAAAGCTCATTTTCATTTGAATGGCTTTGTTAATAAGCAGAACTGTAGGTTCTGGGGTTCTGAAAATCCAAGGGTCATTCATCAACATCAATTCCACCCTATTAGGTGTACAGTATGGTGTGGGATCACATCTTTAAATATCATTGTGCCCTACTTCTTCGAGAGTGAAATGGAAGTGCTGTAACCGTAAAAGGATAGCGGTATCGGTTTATGATAGACAATTTTTTTACGTCCTGCTCTGAAAACAGACCAGAGATGTGGTTTCAGCAGGACGAAGCCACTCCCCACACTTACCGAGACACATTGGCACTTTTAAATCAAATTTTTGGAGAGCGAATAATTTCCAGAAATTCGGAAAATACTTGGCCATCGCAATTGCCAGATTTGTCAGCACCCAACTATTTTCTTTGGGCATACTTGAAGGAGCGAGTATATGTGAACAAGCTCGAGACAATCCTTCAATTCAAGGCCTGCATTGTTGCAGAAATTCGAACGCTACAGCCACACATTTTGAAAGATGTAACGGAAAATGCTTTTAAACGATCCCATCTTTTAAGTGACATTATTTTTAATACTTAGTATAAAAAAAATTCCATTTTGTATATTATATAATCTGAGAAAAAAATTACAGGGTTTTCCAATAGGGACATATAGGGTTTTCCAATAGGGACATAACAATTTTATATATTAATAGAACACAGAATATTTAAGTTAATAAGTTTAAATTTATTCCAGGTATAGCGAAAATATTTCATTTTAAGAATAAAATTCGATTTCGGTCATAGGTCCACCACGATCCCGTGTACATCGATCTATTATTTGGACCCAATTTCCTACCACTCTTGCACACTTTTCGACCGGAACGTTTGCAATTTCGCTTTGTATGTCGGCTCAAAGCTCGTCTTAAGTTGTTGGCTTGTTGGTATAGACCAATGAAATCCATCACCTAAATCCCATGAACGAGATTGTCATTCGACCGGATCATTGCTCTAGATAACACTTTCACCAAATTTGCCTAAATCAATTGTAACGCGTTCTGTTCAAATATAATTTTCTAACATGGTACGATAGCGCTCTCTTTTGACGGTAACATGACGATTGTTTCATCGATGAAAAAATACTGGTCAATCACACATTCGGCATTAAAACCACACCACACAGTAATTTTTGCGGATGTAATTGTGTCTCTTGAAGCACATGTGCGTTTGTGGCTGTCCAATAACGCATATATTGTTTATTGACAAAATCACTCAGCCAGAAATGAGCTTTGTCGTTCATCCTGTGGGGTGGGACGATTATTACGGCCGAAAATGTTAGTAAGCTCTCTTAAAGTTGCGACAACCAACACAGAATTTCGGTAGTAGTTTTTAATGATTTCCAAACGTTGCTCGTAAGTGAACTTTACCATGATGAAAATGTTGACTTTGACTAACGTTTTGAGACTAAAAGATCATTAAAAATGTTTAGAAAACACGTTATTACACCAAGCTTCATGAAATTTGGCACAAGTAAGACCTTGGAATTTAGAGATATTCGGTTCAGACTTTAATATTTATAGATCCCACATGTATGTTGAACCGATTTAACCAAAACAAACACTACTATTGTCTCAAAAATTCAAATATGACATTAGTTTTAAAATCAGGGTACATTTTTAGCCCGTTCAAGGGGTATGGTGCAGGGTAAAAAAATGACCGGCCACGCCTGACATAAGCTTTCTTTACTAGCTTAAAATCGTTGAATGTTTTAAATGTTTCAAATATTTATTTGTAACTTGATTTCCACTTCAAACGTCGTCTAATAAATGTATTTCGCTATTCTACGAGGGCATATTAATAATTCCATGACTTTCCCAACTTCCCTCGTAGTTATATGAAATGAAACACTGTTCCCATCAAGAAACAACTATTAACAGACTACTGTCAAATTTTGAGAGAGTTCTGTCATTTAGTTTGTGTTAAAAAGCTGTTCAAAATATACAAACTCGTTTGTTAAAATTTATTTGAAAAAACTTATTTTTTGAGGGAAAAAACGGTAAATCAAACCAAGGAAAAGCTTGATATATACTATGGGGACTACACCATCGATTTCAATGGTTAAATAAGTGATTTATTGAGTTTCGTTTTGGTCGCACAACTACAAATGACGCTGAACGGTCCGGACGGCCTATTGAGGTCAATACACCAGAAAATGTCGAAAAAATCACCGATATGGTGTTGGCCGATCGAAGAATAAAAGTGCGTGAGATTGTTGATGCCATACGCATTTTACATGGTAGTGTGGTGTCGATTTTAGATGATCAGCTGGGTTTAAGTAAGCTGCCTGCAAGATGCGGGCCGCGATTACCATTTCATCGGGTGCACACGTGTGCAGTCTCAATGGCAAAATTGCATTAATTGGGTTTCGAATTGGTACCTCATCCGCCATATTCTTCGGGTTTGGCCCCCAGTGACTATTTTCTAGATTCAGCTCTAACAATGAAATTATTGATCAAACAAATGTCTATCTTATGGACCTCGAATAATCATATTTTTTGCAAGGGATACAAAAAATGGAGAAACGTTGGACTAAGTGTATTGAGCTAAAAGGAGATTATGTTGAAAAATAACTTTTGTTTGCAAAACTAACTTTGTTTTATTCGAAATACCACGGAATTATTTATTTGCCCTCGTAGCTCTTATTATAATATCACATATTAAGGAGGGAACTTTTTCTCGTGTGTATCAGTGTCATGAAATTTGGCGGTCCCTGACCCAGCAAATTCCATAATTCTATCATTTCGCTTACGTTGTAGTCCTGTAACAATTGTTCTCATATGTTCAGTTTTGCTAAATGAACCCAAAGCTCTAATGAACAAAATTCAAATGTTGTCTGCATTTTGGCTACTTTGTCGCCAGAACACTTATTTTATGCTAAACTTGCCAATAAGAACAGCTTCAGGTATTTGCCATTAACTTCCCCAATCTCCCACTGTGCAACGCGAATTTATCCGCCCAACTTGGCCTATATCCGTTGGATTTATACTGAACTAAAACACAATTTTGTCGTTGTTTTAAGAGGGAAAAAGTGTGGGCCGCTGCCCGAATTGGCGTCGGTTGAGGACATTTTACTTGAGCTGTCAACAGACGACTGTGCAAATTTGTTTGAATTTAGATTCCACGTTGTGTTTGAATGTGTGTTTGTGTGTATCGAATTGAGCCAGTGTGAGTGTAATGGCATATTTCGGAGTACGCATTTTTCATTCGCAACTGCGAACATTTGACTTTGTACGCAAAACGCGTTTATTTCGAAATAATTTAACGCAGTGATATTTATTGCTGCCACAAACAAAAAGAAAGGCATGAATGACTTTTGGATTTATTTGCGGTCGGTTTCTTGTACGGCTTATGCCACAGCAATTGACGGAATGTGTTTGTTTTAGTACTGGAACCCTTGTCATGCGTCGAGTGACTGTGCTTTGGAATCGGCATTCAAGAGGGCCAAAAACCTACTCATGTATGGGTTTGAGTGATATTGTCGACCTACACCAGCAATATGTTGCTGCCATCAAATGATACGAGCACTACCAACGCTTCATAGACAATAGTTATTCGAAATCCTAAAAAGAAGTGTTTCTATGCACTGTGCTCAAGCTGTGTATTTACACTGCGAAAATCCTCAACTGTCGAACATGTCCCAGCCAAAGAAACCGACACCAAGCCACAGACGTTGACGTGCGTGGCGAACTTAATTGATAATTTATTTTAATCTACATACAAATTTATTTAATTCGCACATTTATTGTCATCTGGGGTATTGTGGCGCTGATTCCATTCACTCCAAATCGCTCCAATCCGCCCATTTCTTCGTTCGCCATTGTTCCGAGTGCACGGAGTCAATTCAATTGTGTACAAGGAATTTGAAAGTCTAGTTTGTCTGCCAGTTATATTAAATATTTCGACGGGAACTTCTGACAGAAGACTCCTTTATTGTGACATGAACATGTACGTGCATGCCAACGATGGCAGGACATTTAAATGAGGGACTTTCGGTTGAAATGTTTGGTGTTATCCAAATTAATTGAGCAGATTAGAGAAGAGCTAAGTCACAAATTTGCATACTTTTGTGGTGGACGTCAGTGGAAAATATACCGAAATAGTTGTGATATGCAATTTGAAATTCAATTAACGTCGCTTATTGTTTCAGTGGAAATTTTAATACTATAAGCGAAGCCGTGTTATGTGTGGTAAATCATTTGGCGTTTTTATTGCAGAATATATTAGGTTTGTTCCTATACTTAGCAGAGAGTTAAACTAGAAAAAGGGATAATACACTCAGAAAAAAAGTATGGTTGGTGTGACAATATTCGGCACAACAATACTATGATCCTCACAACAATAGAATTATTCACAACCAACTATAGTATGATCCCTACAACCATAGTATGATTCACTCAACCATACTATGATCTCCAAAATTATGTATTAGGATGTGTTAGGATAGTTGTTATTCAAAAAAAAGAGATTTTTATCAAGCAAGTTATTTAAAATTGCATTACAATTGGTTTATTGCCTGATTTGAGGCCATGGTTTTATTGAAAATTTCATTCAAGAAACAAAAATATATATTTCAACGGCAGTCGAAAATACTTTTAGTTGTCAGCAGGGGTGAATGCTACTTCACCATCCGTAGACCCCAAGTAACGAATGTGATTAAACCATGGTCAATGGCTATATACTTAAGTGCAGTCAGATTTTAAATAAAGGAGAACCAGTCGGCAGTAGAGTATTTTACCGAACAAAGTAAACACAATAAAAATACCTCGAACTACCTTCCGATTGGTGTGTATCGTGTGTGTGCATACATGTATGCTCTATACAACCTGTTTTGTTATGTTCATAGTCGCAACCATACGGTATGATTGCCGTAATCATATTATTGTTAACGTAAATTTTAAACAACAAATCTTTTGTTGCACCCATCATGTTTATATGGTTGCTACAGCCATGTTTTCATTTCAAAATTGGCAATAATACTATTTTTACATTTCAACAATATTAATATTACGGCAAGCATACTATTGTCAAAATTAAATTCAGAAAATGATACTATGGTTACGACGACCACACTTTTATTGCGGAGAACATATTATTATTGCCGTGAGCATATACTAACCATATTTTTTTCTCTGCGTGTAAGAAAAGTAGTCAACAATTGGTCAAAATATGACAACTGAAGTTCCGAATTAAAACTATTTTCTGCCTACAGCTTTTAAAAGGAGTGGATACGCCATACTCACGGGTTCTATTTAGAGGATGAAGTATTTCTTAAAATTAACAGATGATGAGACTATGCCAAAGAACTCTTGAATAGCACTACAGAAGGGTCTAATTTGTATTCAATGCAGTTTTAACATAAGTGAGGGATTCTACTCAGGGGCACATTAAGCTCTCATGGCAAAGAAATACAGTAGACGCTCACAAATTAGAACTCTCAGGAATTAGAACTTCCAGAAATTAGAACCAGCATTTTGATGCATTGACAATTCGGAAACTAGACCCAAAAGTTCTAATTACATGTTACGCAAAAGCTAACTATGATAAGATACACTGGCACCGCATTCCAGCAGTTGGATAATAACATTTTCCCTTACTTCAATGAACAATTTTAAGTTTGAAACATTTGTGTAATATAATTTGACTGAAATGTTATTTAAAAATTGGAAAAAATAGTGTATTCGCCTTATTTTTGTAAAAATAAAAAAACGTCCAGAAACTAGAACTTTTTGAAAATTAGAACCACCCGAAAAACAAAGTAGTTCTAATTTATGAGAGTCTACTGTGCCAAAAAAAACTTAAAGAATATACGAACATGGATTTTTAATTTCCATCTTTCCGTCCTCTATTGGCGGTTCATAAAGGTGCGTTTGTGTGGAAAGTAATAGAATGGGCCGCGCCAACTGCTATTTTCTGCAGAAAACAAAATTAAGGCGAAATTCATGCATTAGGAATAAAGTTATGCCGGTTCTTATTAACGGTCGGATAGTATCGTTTGTGGGTGAGGTACAAGAATTGGAGTAGCTACTGCTCCAAATTTTCGTCATGTATCATCGATTTTCTTATTATTATTTCTCAGCAGAGTCGCTCGAGTACCAAAAGTGACATATAAAAAATGTTTTGGAGTTCACAATTTAGGCAAATTTCCTTCAATAAATGTCATCCGAAGAAGAAATTTGAAACTCTAGGCAAACTACGGTTTATCGCCGTGACCTTATGTGACGCGCAAAATAGAAAGGGACCTAAGGGTAAAAACCAGTTTTGTTCAGGAGAGCCATTTTCAAGATTTAAATACGTGTATCTTTGGTGTACCATCACTTTCATAAAACGCGCATATCTCTGGGAGGGAACACCTTTGGGGCATGGGATCGGTCTCATCCGATGCTCAGATGTTGTCCACATCAAAAAAAAAAAAAAGGTGAAAATTGATTTTTTCCCTTAGGTCCCTTTCTCTATGCGCTGTCACATATACAAGAACCAATGAAGACAAGAAACAAAAATATATTGTTTTGATTTGTTTGTAAATATTAATATCTCCACTTCAATTTTTATTTGCTCAATTTGTATTTTTGTGTTTTCTCAATATCAATTCGCATTTTCTCACTTTTTATTTGCGTTTCTCAATTTCAATTCGTATTTTCTCATTTTGCATTTCTCAATTCCAATTTGTATTTCTCAATTTTAATTTGCATTTCTTAATTTCAATTTGCGTTTCTCAATTTGTATTATTTCGATTTGCTTTTCTCAAATTCAATTTTTACTTTCTGAACTTCAATTGGAATTTTCTCAATTTTAATGTGTGTTTTCTCAACTTCAATTGGAAATGTTGTTGCTTAAAAATCTGGGAAAATTAAGAGCGCATCGAAGTAGGTACAAAAATGTTTTCAGTTGGCTTTACTGAAAATCCAGAAGTGCAGGGCGTAATATAGTCGCCCATTTCCGACTTAAGCTTTTTTACTAGCTTAATACTAATTTTGAGTGAGAGAGTATGAATAGCATTGAAGATATTTCAAGAATACCAAAAGTGGGCGCAAGGGTACATTTGTGTGGGAGGTACCAGAAGATGTGCGGAAATATAGACTAATTTCAATCCCATAGTTTTGGAAGAATATTACGACGTGCAAAATTTAACAACGATTCGTAGCTCCTTAAGAGTTATCGTGCGAACCAGTCGCTCTGACCGATGGACGTGTTTCAAATGACTTTAAGAGTCATGGAACGGATTTGACCAAAACAAAACTAGGGTCGGAAATGCTTTTTTCGTTTCGTTGCCCTTTTTGTCCGTACTATATGGTATATACCCATTTCGTAGTAGGGTAAAAGTATAATAAGGCTTATAAGAGCATGCGGTCTAACAATGTGATATCCTGCACCGTTCTGGAAGTCGAAAGACTCCGGGCTTCTGTCCGGAATTTGGTTAAGGTGGCACTTAGCCTGTAACATCTAGAGGTGGAGGTATATATTACATGAATGCTATATATATGAAAACATATTGGGCCCCGGACCCCCGCGATTCAGTTGGGTTGGTTAAAGTCCCTTAGTATGCAAATTTTGTATATGCTATTATTTAAATTTTAAGTTGCGCGTTGTTTGAGGCCTGGAGAAAATGGATTACAGTTTTTTCTTTTTGTTTATATTTATTCGGACTTTTATCATTATTATGACTTGAACAGTTTCTTTTTCAGAATCAACCTAAAAAATGTGGTGAAATGTATTGGCTACGGTTGCCAGGGAGACTGTACAGCTATTTCTAAACCCGCCAATGTTTTTCTTCAGTAGACTTTGGCAACGATTACTTCGGCAACAAATCAAATGACTTATACGGGAGACTCATTTTTATTAATGAGGATTACCCTTTGCGTATAGTCTTCGAACTGTGCGTAGATCAATCTTCAACGCGCAATATCATTTCCACCTAAACAATATCATTTCCTCCATACTAAAGCTCCTTAAAGTTATGTTGATTAAGTAGTCGCATTTATAGGCAACCTTAAGTGTCGGTAGAGCGCCCATGAAATACATAGAAAATTGAAACAGTGTTATTCTTTCCCTCCCCGGGCATCAAAAATAATATCTGTTCAAAAATTTTTCAATCGGATGGAAACCGGCCAGTCTGTTGCGACTTTTAGCCCTAAAAATGGAGTAAAACTAGTTGCAAGCTTTGATGAGCTATAACTCGTAAGCCAGACGACTTTCGAAAAATACAACTCAAGCATTTGTATTGCGAGTGTACAGGCAAACATTTTTCTCTTACACAATTTTTGACCTAGCAATGACCCTTCATGGTGTTTTCAGAGGTCAAACTTCAAATTTGAGTCAACATTTTTTTCAAACATATATAAATAAAATTACTAATTTACGTTTAAAAAAAAATTTACTCAAATTTCAAGTTTTACCTCTGAAAACACCATGAAGGGTAATAGCTGGGGAAAAAATAACACTTTTTTGTTTTATGGGCGCTCTAATGTGTCGGTAATTAACTGTGGTAAAACTATATCATATCGGTCCATAGTTTCATATAGACCATACAATTGTCCTTTCCCATTTGAGGTCCTGTCTATCTAGAAGTCATATTAAGTCTGGCCTTACTTAAACTGCAGCTAGAGGCACAGAATCCTCCGAATAGGAAAGTGGCGCAAGTTCTTACTGTCGGATATTGCAAGTTACAGTTTTACATCATATTATAATTTTACAAATCTCCAAAAAATTATATAAATAACAAAGTGATTTTAGTACTGCAAAGTGATTTTAGTACCACCACAGTTTGTCTATAAGTATACATACTCGTAACTAAACAAGTTGTTAACATTTTTGTTTGGCTTCGTATGTCCAAGCGAAATCTCGAGAAAATTATGTTTTATGCAAATTTTGATTCAATATAACCTCATTTTGTATTTACATTGTTTTTGCCTTATTTTGGAATGGTTCCATGTAAACAAACGGGTTGGCAGCACTGGCTTAAACTTTAACCGACACTGAATTTATTTCTCGTGCTTACGAATCAAAGCCTTATACAATGTTTGGTTTTATGGCCAACAGCAACCATGTCCTTGTGGACATCGCCCGGTTGCCTTGAACAGGACATAGAAAATGATGGATGATAATGAGACGCACTCAAGTGGTTGTGTGCACGTGGGCGTACGTGCGCCTGTGTTTACGGTTGCCTGGGGCATTCGTGTCAATGCCTCATTTATTACTGGTGTTTTGAAACTACTCAAAATCTTGACGATACTTGTCGAAAGAGCTTGTTCTTTATATTTATGGGTAAAAGGATTTTTTGGGCAAATACACATAGTTGCCGACCTAATGCGATAGCTGTGTGTAAATAGCAAAGTTACGGCAACACTCAGGAAGCTCTAGGCAACGAGTTTGCATGGTGTTTGCAGCAGATGAATTTGCTTAAAGGATATTTCAGGGAGTTTAGTTGTGAAGCGACAATGCGTTAGATGGAGATAAAATTAGAATGGATTTTCTAAACAATCGTAAATGTAAGACACAACAGAAATTTAATTTCGTTAATGTTTCGCTTTGGTCTTATTCCTGGTGAAGAAACGAAAATTGCGCAATAATAAAATAACGATTTACTAAAAAAAACTCAATATAATAAAGCGAGAAAGCTAAATCGTCAAAACGATGCTCCACTAGTAGTTGTTTTCATATTACAATAAAGCCTTAAATAAATCTCATCGCTTAGGGATAATGGCATGAACAATAAGCATTATATTCGATGACACTTTTTCGACAAAAGCAAAGCAACTGGCAATAATTTGAAAAACACAATAAAATTGTAGTGTCTTAAGTTACTACGATAACATTCGTTACCAGCAAAAAAGAAAACAATAAAAAAATTAAAGTCAGGCGTGGCCGACTATGACATGCCCCACACCGTTCTGCTATTAAGAGATTAGGCTCGTCTGTTTGGAGCTTCGGCAAGGTCGGACTCAATAATTTAGAGGTTATTAGAGTTAATCATACTGTACCACGCCATATACAGGGTGGAGCGCGGAAATTTGCTTATTTGGGAATGAAATAAAAATATTATGAACCTTAGGAACATTTTTTTGTTAATTATATTGAACAGTAAGGGAATTTTTAAATTACATGGTTTTAAATAGTGTATCTGGCAAATGTCGACCTTCGCTATCCACACACTGCTGTATACGTTTTCTGCAGTTTTCAAGAACTCTTACAAGCATGTCGACTGGTATTCTACTAATTTCAGCCCCAATATTGTTAATTAGGTCTCCCAAGGTTTTGGGACGGTTGATATACACGTTCGACTTCAGGTAACCCTAAAGGAAAAAATCGCATGGAGCTAAGTCTGGTGAGCGTGCCGCCAGTTCACATCACCCCTTAAAGAGATAAGCCGTCCAGGAAACATTTGCCTCAAACAATGCATGATAACCCTCGCTGTGTGTACAGTGGCACCATACTGTTGGAACCATGTTTCCTCTAATTGCAGAGCCGACTGAAAAAATCCAGGAAATGCCAAGAGCAAGTGATTGCTTTCGAGCAGAACGTTTCGGAGATCGCAGTACTGCTGCTCTAACTCCCTCGTTGTTTCATGGTGTTGTAATCCTTCTCTTAGGTGCCCTTAAGATACCTTTAAGTTACCCAATTTACAAATAATTGCCGTCCAGGAACACGTCAGCATGGGGGAACAGGGAATCGTAAAAGAAAAGCATGCTGCACTGCAATGATCGAGCGCGCATTTGAAAAATAAGCTTCAACACAAAATGATCTCTTTCTACGTTGATAGATGATGGCAACTGAAAGACGAAATCTCCCGTCAGCCACTTTGAGCCACGCACACTCTTGTCAACCAAGAGTGCCGCCACAGCCTGCTGTGAAACAAAGCAAATTACCGCGTTTCACCCTGTTTAAGCGTCATCGAGTATTATTTTTGTCTTTTTTAGATGCAGGACCTTACATCGGGAGCCACTTTTGGGATGGACCGATAGGTCCAATGTGACACACATGAGATTTAGAAACGCTCCATGTACAATTTGGTAGGAATTGGATGTATAAGTAATATATGGCTTCTCAAGCTGCAAATTCTGAAATCTGGATGGGAGCAGAGAAATAATTGTTGATCACTCATAACATACCATACAAAATTTTGGCGTGAGCGGGTGTAATTTGTGGCTTCTATAGCTGCGTCGGGAGGGACCTTTATGTGGTACCTATTCAAAAACATGGACTAATTTCTCCAAATAAATGTGTTAGTTGCTGGTTATGCTTCATGAGCGGGTGTAATTTGTGGCTTCTATAGCTGCATCGGGAGGGACCTTTATGTGGTACCTATTCAAAAACATGCACTAATTTCTCCAAATAAATGTGTTAGTTGCTGGTTTATATAGCAGCTATACGAACATATAAAGCCCTATGGGCCATTTTAATACTGGTCGCTTGTAACGTACCATACAACATTTGTGTGTGGTCGGCTTTACTTTATTGCTTTTTCCTTTGTGTAGGACATGAAAACATAGACCGTTATGGACAAATTTCACCAGAGATGGATGATGGTTGCTCGTACGAGTAATGCTGTGTGTGCATTAGGAATAGAATATGTGGCTCGTGCGCATTATCAGAATTTGTATACCCTGCACCACTTTGTGTAAAGGGGTATTATAAGTTAGATTAGTGGCAATTGTTTATAACTACCAAACATATTTGAGCTAGACCCACCCTTAAGTATAGCGATCGACTCTTAATCACCTGGTGATTCCATATAACGATATTTATTTAACTGTCCATCCATCAATAGCGCATAATCAAACTACAGGTCGCAATTTTAGTCCGATTTACTTATTTGCACTAGTCAACATTTTAAATTTGAGTCGGCTGTAAAAATAAGTACTAATAATTTTTGGTTTTATTAGAAAGGCTGAACTTTAGCATTTATTGATGGAGCAAAATATTAGTTATATGACTGCCACAACAGCCGCGGCAGTACCTCATCTGATAAACCCATTTTTCAGTACATTTTCGATTGTTTCAGGTACAGTATTTTCAAAGGCAACTTCGATTTCATGTTTCAACGCATCAATTGTCTCTGGATGCTTTGCGTAACATTTATCCTTAATGGCTTCCAACAGAAAATAATCCAAAAAGCTCAAATCACGTCCAATTGACATCACAATTTCGGCTGATTATTTGATTTTCAAAAACAGTGCATAAAATATCGTGGGTTGCGTTGGCTGTGTAACATGTGGCCCCGTCTTGTTGAAACCAAATGTCGTCCAAGTCATTCACTTGCATTTTTGAAAACAAAAATGGGTTGGGCATGGTGCGGTAACGCTCATCTTTGGCGGGAACTGCGGCTTCTTGCTCATGGCCCAATGATGCCGCAAGCCCAAAATCCACACCAAACAGTGATCCGTTGTTGGTGCATTGGCTTCTCAATAGTCACGTGTGGTTTCTCTGAACCCCGTTTGAGGCAATTTTTCTAACCGAGATGAAAATGAGGTTAATCTGAAAACACGATTTTTCGGTAAAATTCTTTATCTAGCCAAACAATCTTCAGCCCATTGGGCGAAGCGATAACGCATCGGATGGTCATGAGACTTCGGTTATTTGATTAATTGAACTTTATAAGCCTTCTGCACAGAGGTCTTTATGCAAAATTCTTCTCAAAGAAGTGCGAGAAACGTTCACTTCCGGAGAAGTTTTCGCTTGAACACACTGGACGAGAACGTACTCGGGTTAGTTGGTCCATTAACGACCCATTTTCATGAATTCGCTTCACAAATTGACGCACAAACTGAATTGAAGGCCGATTTTTTCTCAAAAATTGTTAACGTAAATTTGTAACAGTTTGCGTTAAAGACGCACTACTTTGAAAGAAAATTTATAATATATGTCAATTTTGCTCGAGAGTATATCGTTCCATTTTAAAAAAATTTAAACATAGACTTGAAAATAAAAATGAATATTATTCTACCTTTTAAAGTCCAAGTAATCGGTTGTAATCGCTCTATTATTGAAACAAAAAAATAAAGCGAGTATGAAGGTAAAAGTCCACAGCACCGACTATGAGATACCCTACACAAATGTGTTATTCAGATGATTTACGTCCTAGTCCAGGTCGGCCTTTATACTTTTACATCAGAGGGTTATATTTCGTTGAGGCTATATGAATACATGTGCGAACATTTCCCATCATCAATATGCTCAGTTAAAGGTCGCACTTAACGCTCTAGACTTCACTGGAGCTTGGTAGAATTTAAATGATTCGACTAGCTCTAGACTTAACTTCAGCTTGATAGAATTATAAATAACTAGACTAGCTCTAGATTTCACTTGAGCTTGATAGAATTTTAAATGACTTCAAATTGTTAAGATCATTTATAGTTTGAACGAGAAAGGTGAAGCTTCGTTAGGAATGGTTATAAGTCGCTCGTAACGGACAGTATTAAATATGGCACAATTAATTATATTTTTGTAACTTTTAGAGAATCAAATTTGGATGGACCTTTGTGTAGGAGCTATCCAAAAATATGAAACGCTATCACCAAATATCTCCAGAGTTGGTCGCTCGTAACGCTTTTTGCGAGCTATGGTCGGAATGAAATATAAAAGTGACTTCTAAAGTGACAGGGCCTCTAATCGGGATGGACCTTGGCGATATGCAAATACGCATCTATATGATCCAGTTTTAATGGTTTATAGGTCGCTCATAAAGTTCTATGCATAATGTGACCATGATCGTCATTAATTTGTTGTTTCTAGAGCTGCAGGACCTTAAACCGTAAAATTCTATGATACCAAAACATGGAACGATATAGATCAATCCGATGGGTTAGTCCTGAAAAATGACTCAATTTTTATCGAAATTTAATAATTTCTACTTGTACTTTGATTACAGCGATAAATAGAGCGAGGTATGGATACTGAACAATGGAATCTGAGTGGTTCTGTATTGATCGGTGTGCTACGAGTATATCCGTTTCAATAAGGTGTTACTAACATCAGAACCTAATAATATTTCCCTTTACCACAGTGTGGTATAGGGTATACAAAGACAAGAGATCGGAATATCTACAAAATGTATCAAATAAGCCCCTAATAAGCCGCGGCATATCATGGTAATTTCGATGCCGAAAATGTACATAGGTAAGAAGGTACCAACTTTTGCATCCCTGCGTCATAGCACTTCAAACTAAATGGAGTTTTCATATGACTCAAACTATGTTGTTATACTGACGATCTGGCATTAGCTAGGGATAACTACAACACTTTAACAGCCGATAAGAAGCACCTTCCAAAGCAGATGTCTTGGTACGCAAAAGAGATGTACCTTAAACGAGCTTCTTCCTACCAAATTCAATTATTTTGAAATTAGAATTCGACAGAATATGAATTCCCTAAAACGGACTCTAGCAGGAATAAATTACTTGTCGTTAAATCACGGGCATTCGTTTCAGAACCATTCAATATAATACTTTCTATTACAGGGAGATACAAAGTGCTGAAATGAAAAAAATGTTACCCGTCTTAAAATTCTCGCTCAGTAAACTTCATTTTCAATAAATTTTTAAAATCACTTGTACACTTGAGTTAATTTTATTTCATTATACTGTGTACGAAGAAGATTTAATCAGAACGCACGATTTCTTTAACACACTGTAATTGTGATTCCTATTATTAGCATTTCACATACGTGTTGTGATAGACAAAGACACGAGAATACAACTAGACGTAGATAAAAAATAATTAAATCAAATAATTCGTTAATTTTCATTTATAATTATGTGCGTACACTAATTCACTCAATTAGCTGTGTATGCGTGCCAATTTTCACAAATTACTCGAATAATGAGGCCCCTCTTTATTATGCGTGACAAATCAAGTGGCGACAACAGTTGAGAGGGCGAAGGAGACGAAAAGTTGTTGAACATTTTGGAACACGCAGCCAGCGCCGTCAAGAAATGAATTGTGTATTCTCCATGCACCTAGGGCATTATGAAATTTAACGCCCTAATCCAATTAGCATCACGTCGAACTATTCAACGCACCTTTGCGTGTAAGCGCGCAGAATATTGAAAAGGAAAAAATAATGGAAAACTAATTTAAATTATTCAAAGTCACGTAAACAGCTATTATTAGCTAATAGTAGCAGCTAACGTCACAGCATAAACATACATAAATGTTAACGGTTTAAAATAGATTCTTATCTTTTAAAATTAAAAGGAATTACAAATGTGGATATGTAAAAGGAAGACTCGTTTTATTGGCACTTGGTTTTAAGCGAGTAGCTAAGCCGATAACCGCAAATTTATGCAAAAACATCAAGACATTTCTTTATATACACGAACTCGTTTACTCCATGCATAATAATCGGTTGATTTAAAAATTAAGAGATAATCGAGAAAGAATTAACTGGAAAAATACTAAAAGGCGAACTCGCTAAAGGCTTTTCTTAATAATATTTTTTTTTTATATTTGAAATATTCAAAATAAACGCATATTTCGCAGATTGCTGATTGTTTTTAGCAAACAGAAACATTTTTTTATTTGTGTTCAAAGGCGTTAGGTTATCGCTTAGTGATCTTGAAAGTGAGTTTCCAATCAAACTCGGCTACTAAGCCCTTGCAGTGCGAAGTGTATGATGGAAGTTAATCAAGTTGCCGATAAAAAACGATCAGCCAAGCGCTCTTTTTTTCAGTATGCCAAATTTGTAGTACAATATAAAAGTGCTCCAAATATGATTAAGTTTGCGAACACAAATTGACCTCAAAACGTCCAAAATGAGAAAAAATATATTAAAAGTATGTTTGCATACAAACATTTATATGCTTCGAACATGCTACAAACATATAAATGTTTGAAACATGCTACAAACATATAAATATTTGGAACATGTTACAAACATATAAATGTTTGTACACAAACATACAAATGTTTGTACACAAACATATAAAAGTGTGTACACAAACATATAAAAGTGTGTACACAAACATAAAAATGTTTGTACACAAACATAAAAATGTTTGTACACAAACATAAAAATGTTTGTACACAAACATATAAATGTTTGTGCACAAACATACAAATGTTTGTACACAAACATATAAATGTGTATACACCAACATATAAATGTTTATATACAAACATATGAATGTTTTGGAACATTGTCGCTAACATATAAATGTTTGGGAACATTGCCGCAAAATATTAATGTTTGGGTGCAAACAAATATATGTTTACACAAAAGCTTGCAAGTATTTCTAAACATTGCTAACAAATATATTAATGTGTCATGCATTATTGTTTCAAACACATGTTAGAGAGGTCGTTTTTCCCCCCGTGTAGAGCTTTCACTGCTTTGAACTGTTTGCCGAAAGTAGGAATATCTTCGGAATATAAGTGGTTCTAGACCCTGAAAAAGATAAATTAATTACTGCTTCCTTTGGACCACTAAGCTTTATGCCGTAAGTATTAAATTTTTTCGCCTTGTTTTAGCTTAAGATAGTAATTATTATTTAAAACTAGAAGAATGAGTATAGTGGTAGGGCTGCAGCTCGCCAAAATTATATTGATAGGAAATAGGTCTATCACCAAGGACGAAATGCGTTTACCAAGCGGTGTTATGTATGATAAATCTTTGCTGACATACTTTTTCAATTTTACAAACCAAAGAAAAACTGATTGACTCATCGGATATAGCTATGAGAGATAGCTCACATAATTTCTGGCCACGAAGTATGTTTTCGGAATGTTCACAGCACCAATAAATATGCGAACTGTATGACTGTCTGGCATTTGAACGCCAAAAATACTGCCATGAAGCGTTTCTCAAAGTATATGATAAACCGCAACTTTCATTTTAACAGTGAATCCTTGCGATATTCGTAACTGACAAATCGTATTTGCAGATTCAAATGACAAAACGCAGATAACTGTCGGGGTTTTTCTCCGTGCACGTTTCTCAGCCCTTTATTGTATCTTATATTCAGGACTGCTATTTCAGTTAGACTGAAAAACTTTCCCACACCACTACCAACCAAAACGACCGATCTCGGTTGTTACTTAGAAAGCAGTTTAGGCGGCGACGACACATTTAGGAGCAAAGAACACTCATAATACTAAACACGTAGCAACTTTAGACATAAGCTACTTAACGCAAACTTGAAGCTTCCTAATATTTTAACAAATATTTGGTTTTTTGGAACAGCGATAACTGGCCGATATTGACGGATGGAGGTTAACCGTGGTTGATTGCAGGAGCCGCATTTGTCAGACAATACGCAAGTGCTTGGAAAGACCTGGTATATGCCATAGATGAAATACGAATTAATACCGAAAAACAAACGATCGCAGGCCTGAACAACATTTAAATGTACTGGCAACGTTCGGGAATGTAGCAGTACTGCCAGATTTTGGCTAGATGATTGTCTGTCAGGCTGTGGGTTGCTATGTATATTTCCATTGGAAAGTTTTACATTTTTTTAAGCACAAACGTATTTAGAACGTACGACCATCATTTGTGTTGTTTACAGTGACTTAAAAATTAATTTGGCAAAAAATGGAATTAATTCGTGAACATTTTCGTGCGATCATTTTTCACAACTATCGACGTGGATCGCCAAGAGTGCAGCGAAAGACTTAAATCTATGTATGGCGTTGAAGAACCATCCTACAGCACTGTGAAAAACTGGTTTAATGAATTCAATCGTGGCCGACGCTCGCTCATAGACGAAGGTCGCCCAAAAGCGGCCGATGTACCAGAGAACTTTGATGCCGTGCACATATGACATACCGTGAGACAGAGGCATCCTTGGGCGTTTTTTCCACCAGCATACATTCGATATTGCATGAACACCTGGCCGTAACAAAGGTTTGTTCTCGTTGGATCCCGCACAACTTGACAATCGCTCAAAAAAAGTCTCGTGTCGATTGGAGCAAAGAAATTTTGAAAAAATACGATCGCGGTGCTTCAAAAGACGTTTATAAGATAGTCACAGGTGACGAATCATGGATTTATGCGTATGAGCCCGAACCAAAACAGCAATCGACCGTGTGGGTCTTTGAAGGCGAGCCAAATCCAACGAAAGCTGATCGTGGAAGAAGCATTTCGAAGCAAATGGTCGCCTGTTTCTTCGGCAAAACTAGCCATGTGGCAACTGTTCCGCTTGAGCAACGTAGGACGGTCAATTCTGAGTGGTACACCACAATTTGTTTGCTGTCTTACACTGAAGAAGTAGCTTTGATGGGTCATCCGCCGTACAGCCCTGACTAAGCACTCAAAGACTTCTTTTTATTCCCGCACATCAAGAAAAAAATGCGTGGTCAACGATTTTCGTCGCCAGAAGATGCTGTTGCAGCGTTCAAAATCCATGTTTTGTAGGTGTCTCAATCGGAGTTGAAAAAGTGCTTTGACAATTGGTTCGAGCGCATGCAAAAGTGTATAAATCATGCTGGAGTATATTTTGAAAAACAATAAAACCATTTTTGATGATAAATTTTCGCATTTTTATTATTAGGCCAGAAATATATGTCGCAGCCCTTATAATTCAAATTGGAATTCTCCCATACGAAAGTCAGATATGGTCTCGACCAGCTTTCATCAAGGCGGATTTAAAGTAGAGCCCTATTAAAAACTTCGACAAGTACATTCGCACAGGGAAGATTAATTACTGTCTTACACTGAAGGAGTAGCTTTTTGGCTGTGATGGGTCATCCGCCGTGCAGCCCTGACTTGGCACCCAATGACTTCTTTTTATTCCCGCAAATCAAGAAAAAAATTGTGGTCAACGATTTTCGTCGCCAGTAGATGCTGTTGAAGCGTTGCAAAACGATGTTTTGGTAAAATAAGTCTTATGAAGTGACTTGGCCTCAAATCTAGACGTACTTTTGCGTGGAAGCTATAGGCATACATAAACTTATATAATACATATACATAAACTTATATATATCACAAGGTTTAAAGACCCGACGTATCGTGTGCCATTTTAAGTTGATCGGATTTTGTATTCATCTTATCAAGAGGCGGAATATCTTATATAAAGGAAGCTTTCTTTGTGCATGGCTGTGCGTAGCATGTACCGATTAGGCAGCTTCTAGAGTTTCATGGTCATAAAGCGTAAAGAACTTTTGTTTTATATAAAACACGGGCCGCACGAAAGCGTACAAACTTGGCCAAAAGCTGAGCAATGTGCAAAAAGTCATCAGGGTGGGTTTATATGAGTGACGAGTATTTTTGTTGTCAGGATTTATAAACAGACGAAGGGACATCGCTCAATGGAATCAGATAATGAATGGTTCATTGTCGATTGGAATAATCAGCAAAAATTTGAGATATTAAAAACATCAGAAAATCGTTATAATGCCCTGCTACAGAGTTATTTGTCTCCTTAGGACATTAATTTTTTACGCATTTGATCAAACAACATTACGTTACCATTAAAAAAACACCCCTTTTACTACCTATAACTCTTTCTATAAGATTATAAAAAAATGTGTCCAACATTGTTTTGTCCTACCTCAAAGAAATTATAAGTGATATATTTTTGTAAGTCCCTAGTCTCCCATTTTTAGTTATAAATGCCATCAGCAAGAAATCGGCTAAGTGTGCAAGTGTTCTGCTCGGGTCCACTTGAAATTTATAGAGAATATCTGAGAATTTATAGAAACACTTAAACTAAATCTACAATAGACCATGGTACGCATGATTAATATTTCATTGCCCACCAATTGCCGATACTAATACGCCACATGTATCGTTGTGGCAAAATAAACCGAGCACAGTGAACTGTGAACACTGGGGAGAATTCAGTAAATTCCGATCCGATGGAATAATTGGATTTAAATTGCAAAGACATCATTCCGCGTAGGAAAATATGAGCAAATGGGAAAAAGAAGCGGAGCTGTGAGTGTTCACAGTAGGAACACCTGAAACTGCCATACCGAGACCCAAATTCAAGCAAATTCTTAGTATATATAAGTATATGAGTAAGTGTATATTTTGGTTTATGAGAAATTTCGTTTCTGGGTTTCCTATGCCCACAAATACGAAGGCTGCTATATATATTTCTGGCCTAATAATAAAAATGCGAATATCTATCATGAAAAATGGTTTTATTGTTTTTCAAATTATTCTCCAGCATGATTTATACACTTTTGCATGCGCTCAAACGAATTGTTGAAGCACTTTTTCCACTCAGACTGAGACACCTCCAAAACATGGTTATTGAACGTTTTAACAGCAACTTCTGGCGATGAAAATCGCTGACTACTCATTTTCCTTGATGTGCGGGAATTAAAAGAAGTCATTGGGTGCCAAGTCAGGGCTGTACGGCGGATGACCCATAAATTCGACGTTTTGGTCGGTCAAAAAGGCGCTGGTTTGCGCCGATGTATGAGAGCTCACATTGTCATGATGCACAATGATTCGTCTTCTCTTGTTCGTTTTCCGAATTTTTACAAAGATTCAGGCAAACAAATTGTGATGTACCATTCAGAATTGACCGTCAGAATTGACCGTTACATATCCCCACAGAAAAAAGCTAACGCTGTGATATCACACGATCTTGGTGGTCAATTGACCGGCACAAAACGTGAAATTCTCTGCTCACCAAAGTGTTCTCTCAATGAATCCATTGATTGACGCGATGTGTGGGAAGTGGAGCAGTCTTGTTGAAACCAAATGTCGCCGAGATCACGAGCTTCAATTTCAGGCATCAAATATTCGGTTATCATGGCACGATAACAGTCGACATTGACTGTTACGTTCTCACCGGCATCATTATTGAAGAAATATGGACCGATGATTCCACCGGCCCACAAAGCACACAAAACCATTGTTTTTTCTGGATGAAGTGACAGCTCTTGAACCTCTTCTGGTTGTTATTCGTCCCAAATGCGGCAATTTTGAAATGGGTCTCATCGCTGAACAAAATTTGGCTAGAAAACGTCGGATCTTCTTGAAACTGTTCAAAGAGCCCATTGAGCGAAGCGATGTCGCTTGGGAACGTTGGACGGCTTCAGTTCTTGCACAAGTTGTATTTCAATTTAAGATCTCGATGTAAAATGCGCCAAGTCGTTCCATACCTCCGTCTAAGTTGCTGCGAACGGCGCCGAATCGACTCTTCACGGTCTTGGTGTACACTCTCGGTCGATCTGTCGAAAACCCATTATCTGAAATATTTTTAATAAACGAAACATTCTTTTTGGCGTATTTTTTCTTTTGTTTAATAAATCACCCCTATTATTTTGAATTGAATGTTTTTTTGAATAACTGAATTCAAACCATTTTTATTGATTAACAACATTACCCAATTCTTAGGAATATTATTGGGAATAGTATGGTTGAGTGGAATCATAACATGGTTGCATGTAAATTAAACTGTGGTTGTGGAGATCATACTATGGTTGTGTGTGCAACATAATATGGTTGTGTGTGTAACATACACATAATATGTTTGTAAGTTCATAATATGTTTGTGAGAATCGTAGGAGTATGATTCACACACAACCTGTGTGTGAATCATTCTATTGTTGCCACCGACCCGAAATCGCGAAAAAGCAGTGTGCAGCACGGAATTAATGTCACTTTGCCTTTTTGTAAAAACATTGTCTTCCATTAAAACGTAGATGCACGAGGTGTCTAGTCGGTTAATCCCTGTTCGAATTTAGAAATATTTCTAATAGCAGCCCGTACTTAGTAGGGACATAAATACTGTTACAACATTTAACACACCCATTTCAATAGTAGAACTGAAAATACCTCGTTAAAGTGATATGGGTTTTGAAAGCTAACCTCAATAGCGTTAGTCTGTAACGGTATTTTAAAATTGTTTCAACATTCATCATGGAGTGGTCAGATAATGAGTACCGTATCGCTGTAATAGCGCTTTTTAAGTGTGAAATGAAATAAAACGAAATTTTCAAAACGCTCCTTCCACTAGAGATTAGCCGCATGTACGTCTACCGATGCATAAAACTGTTTGAGGAGAATGAATATGTAAAAGACCGCCACCGGTCGGGCCGCTCACTCTCTGTTCGAACACCGCATGTCATCAGAGCCGTTAAATCAAGAATTCACAGAAATCCGCTCCGAAAACAGAAAATCTTGGCCCGTGAGATGAATATCACGCAAAAGTCTATGAGTCGAATCATTAAAAAAGACATGGGACTTGGGGCTTTCAAACGACGTACCGCACATTTATTGACTGCAGCTTTAAAAATGGAAACCTCTTGTGGTGAGCACGCAGATAACTTGCAAAGAAAAATTTTGTTCACCGATGAAAAATATGTAACAAGCAAAATGATAGAGTGTATGTGCGGTCATCTAAGGAAGCATCTGATCAGATCCCAAGGGTGGAAAAGGGTCATCACCCAGCTTCAGTCATGGTTTGGTGGGGACACTGACCTGCATTTCTGCGAACAAGGAGTCAAAACATCGGCCAAAGTTTACCAAGAAACCGTTTTGGAAACTGTTGTGAAGCCTCTTAACAATTCCCTGTTCCAAAACCAGCCATGGACATTCCAGCAGGATTATGTACCGGCCCATAAGGCTAAAACGTCCCAGCCCTGGCTTCGAAACAATTTTCCAGCGTTCATTTCCTCTGATGAATGGCCCTCAGGCAGTTCAGATTTGAACCCATTGGATTTCAAATTGTGGACGGTTTTAGAGGACAAGGTTTGCCACAAAAGATACTCCAACATTGGATCTCTTAAGAGTGCTTTGGTTCGAGCTGCGGCCAATTTTCCAATGGACGAGGTTCGTGCAGCTATTGACGATTGGCCAGTGCGACTTAAGGCGTGTGTAAAGACAAAAGGCGGACATTTTGAATAAGGAGACTCATTTTGGATACAATATTCATCAATAAATATATTAAAAAATATTTGGTCCAAAAACATTCAGTACTTTTTATTTTACAGCATAAAACGTGTGTAACAGTATTTCTGTACCTACTAAGTATAGATCTCTCGATAAGTGAGACTTTAAATAAAAAAATTTCGGATGTCGAAACATAGATAAAGACCAATTTGGATCATCACAACTCACCGTCCAATGTGTACCTTTGTAAAGCTAAAGTGGTGAAGTATAGACCATACGATAAGGAATGTTGAATTTATTGTTAGAGTCATTTCGAATTCCACCACTGTGCGATGCTAAGCATCACCTACGGGATAACAAGTAAAAACGTTTATGTCAACAAGTAAAAACGTTTATGCCTTTAGAAAAATAAACTTATGGCCTTCAGGTGTAATTGACCACAGCGACAAATATTAGGAGTCGATAAATTAAAGTGATTATTTTCAAATATATATGACAGTTGTCAGCTCGCACCTAAACGCAAGTGTAATAAAACAAGCATATTTTATGTGTCACAATGTGTTCGAAGGGTGTGTTCTGATGTATTGTTTACCAAGGGTGGTAAAGATGAGAGAATTGTGCATATAGAAGTAATTACGTGTAATCTAGCACTTTTAGCGAAAATATTGACATAAGTATTGAAAACCCTGATTGGAATCGAGTTTTCAATTTTAACAGCAGGATCATAAAATGTAATGGGCTCTGCCTTAAAATAAGTTCAGATGTAGTTTAACTTTATCATAGTTTGAGACTAGTTCATTTTAATAAACTTTGGAAAATCTGACGGGAATCGCACTTTATTTGAGTCTTCCGTAGCGAAATATAGCAGAAACAGGAAAACAGCACTTTATTAACGCACAAATTCTCATTTGTACGCAATCACAAAAACGCTAATAAGTCAAAAACACATAAAAAACAGAAAACACTAAATTCACACTCTTTAAACGCAAAAAAGCAACTTTACAAAAATGATTGATACCCACCTGGTGATTTTCAGCTTTGAGTAAAACCTTATTTCGTCCATTTTCTATAATTTATCGTCTTTGGTTAGAAGTATGAAAACGGCGGGTTAATCAAAAGGTAAAAAATTTTCCGACATAAGTACTGGCCAACCTCTGGAGTAACGTTAGTCTAGGTTCATTCAACATGGGAGCGTGGCACAACCCTTTACTTAGAAAGGTCATATCTCATAAACTTTTATGAATATTCTGATTATATTTAAATCACATGATACTGACAGTTAGAGATATTGCGGTTATATTTGAAACATATGATATTGGCATGGAGTGAAACAAAGCCTGGTAAAAAAGTGGGCGGTGCCACGTACGCTTTTAAAAAAATCGCATTGATGGCCAATGTAATAGACCAAAAATATCGATTCAAATAACAAAATATGTGGAAATAATCAAAATTTCAAAATTCATGTACATTAGCTCGTTGTGGTCACTTTTTGCCTTTAAGCGCTTAAAAATAAGTTGAATGCATCACGAATATAATCTTAAAGTATTTTGATCCATTTTGTACAAAGGCTTCCTTCAGCGAATCCATGTTTTCATGTCCACGGCTGTGAAGCAACTTTCAAATGTTTCCCGACAATAAGTTGCATTGACTTTGACACCAGACTCGATTGGACAGCGTCCCTCGGTGGTCACAGCTGCCTATACCACTAAAAAATTATGGGGAAGGCTGTTCGTAGGGTCAAATTTTCGTCAGTGCGATCAGTTAAGTAAACACGATCTTTTCGAGAGTTGATGAACTGCTCAATAAGATTTTTTTTCAGAAAACACAATGTTTGGAAATAAACAACGTTGGTGTAAGTGCAACACCTATCTTTTTCTCTCGAGTCTTACTTTTTGGCATTGGTTTCCTTTTTGAACTTGTAATGCTTAACCTTCAGCTCGTTTTGGACAAAACTTCAGATACTCCGGTGGGATATTTTCCTTGGGGATATAACCGCTGCCTGTATTACTACTTAAACGCTTGCCCTATTACAATCCAATCCAATTTTTTTTACTTCTGTCTAAAAACGCATTGCCAACCAAACACCGGCTTTTTAATAATCTATTCTCGCCATCTCAGCTCTTAGTATCAAAAATGATTTATAACAGCTTTATACTATTTTAAACTTGTACACATTTTGAAAATCAATTATCCAGCTTAGAGTTGGTCTATTTCCAAGCATCAAAAACCCACTTTGCAATGCTTCCTTCGCTATCATTTCGAAAAACAGAATCCCAATTTCCTATTAATCTGTTCCGTGATCTATACTTTATATACAACAAAATTTTATCTTCTAGCATTAAAGCCCACTTTAGCCACGCCTTTCTACCCAGAGTAAAAAATTCATTTAGCACATATTTTCTTATAGATGCTGATGCATCTGTATCCCCAAAATTGGGGATATATAGTGTTTTTTGTTTCGTATGTTTTCCAAGTCCGCTGCCACTATGCAGGTTCAAATGTCATAAAAAAATTTATCTCCAGCTAAGAAAATTATTTTGTATATTTCAAATCGTACCACACAACATAAAAAATTGAAATGTATGGAAGGCAGAGCCACCTTTGGGATCAAACTTAAAAGAACTTTCCGACAGACAAAGCTTGCATATTATCCAGGTTTGGTGTTAATCTGTCAAGCAGTTTTCGAGTTTCAGGTGCTCGTACATCGAACAATGCCCTTTTATAAATTTGATTGTTGAACACAACCGGTTCAGAATAAAACTTATTAATTTAGGTGTATATGGGTCAACTAATTTATATATATCAAAATAAAATTATTCAAGGCAAAAATCAACATCCTTCTGCCATTTTCTTGGGGCGGATTGTCCAAAATATGCAAAAAATAATTGAATATTGGACATAGATTTTATAAAAGAGTCAAAAATCCAGTTAATTAAAATTCAACAACTACGATCTTATACACACACTCTGATATTAGGATTAGACCGCCTTAAGCCCTGGCTTAAAATTGTAATTTTTTTTTCAGTTATTAGCAATTAATTACTAATGTAATTACTCTTATCTTCTTAGTGGATATCTTTGTTGAGTTCTGAACCTAATTTCATCTTATGTTAACTATAGTCATGACATTTATGAATCATTTTCTAACTAAACCGATGCAATTTCATAGTGTTTGTCATTTGATCTTGAGCATAGTCTGTAGAATTTAAAAAAGTAATTTCTGAATCTTTCAAAATGCGAATTAACAGGCGTTTGGATCAAAATAGCATAAGAGTGATGATGTATCCAATAGTGATGTATCGTAGTAATAATTGATGGCGGAACATTTGATTACACTATGGAACAAATTCAGTTTAGCAAAAGTTAGGTCGTTTCTGAGAGTGAGCGGTGCAAATATAGGCTAAATTAGAATACCCTTATCGCGGCGTTTCTTTATGTCAGTTCGAATTTTTTTTTAATCAACCTTCGAACTTTGCAGTCAAATGCCGATTTTCAGCATATTGTTTATATGTTTTTTTGGCCATAACTCGTCGACTAATTGATATTTTTTCAATCTGTAAAAGCCAAAGAGACCTGTCCAAAAATTATATTTTTTATTTAAAAATTGATACAGAAAATTTTTGTGGTGCATAAATTATTTTTTTTATGCTTTTTGAAAATATTTTCCACAAAACTAAGTCTTGTTTGCTTTCTGTTTGATCTATAATATGTTTCTCAGTTTCTTCAATAAATTTCATTTGAAAAGAAAACAATCATAATACAAAACTTGCGTTTTCAAGCTTAATATTAATTTACTTCTCATTTTTATGTATTAATTTTGTTCAGTGTTGGTTTTGAAGAAGCATTGAAAAAGAAATTATAAAAATATGTAAAAAATATAATTTTTTACATATATTAGTTATGAAAAGTTTTAAGTAAAAAATTAAATAAATTAAATTAATGATTTGGCCAGTTGCCGTTTAGCAGGCAGATATGGATCAACATCACTGCTCTCTCTAATATCTTGGTCATCGTCATCATCATCAGAAATGTCGATAATTTCTTCCAACAGATATTTTGGAATTTCATCGTTGTCTTCCCCTTCTTCCTCTTTTTCCTCGTCTTCATCTTCTTCAAAGGTGTTTTATACCACAAACAAATTTCAATTTGTTTTGTGTGACTAGGATAGGGTCCTTTGATGTTTCTTAGGATGTACTTTCACCAGGATCGTATTCTGAGAAGAAATGCATGGATGTAGCAGCGGCGGTTGTAGTACTGATATCTATTTGAAGATCAATACTTTGGTATGTTGGTACTGGAACGAATTCTGAGTGCGGTAATGGTAATTGGACACTTGGCACTGCTACATAAGTTTTATTCTTTGCTTTCCTTCTATTTAAAGTTTTGTCTAAGTTTTGGGCTGTTGTCTAACCACATCATTGGTATACCAAATAGCCGCCTTCTTCTTTTTACGTTTTCATTGCATAAGAGTTGAATAGCCATTAAAGCAAACTTTTTTAGGGGCATAGTTTACGTCAGTGAGGACTCATGCGAGAAATATTGTTTATAGGCTTCCAAAAAAATCACTCGCATTGCCACATTTTTCATCGCTTGCTATGAAACGTCCACAAACATTGCAAAAATGGTCCATTTTACATTTTGGTTCCGTCATTTTTAATACAATATATATTACTTTAATACAATATATATTATACTTATACAATGTTTTTTATGATTTCCTCCTAATTAATTCATATTTTTTGGAACTTCCTTTTTTAATTACTTCTACCTCTTTTTCTTTTTCAATGTTTCTTCAAAAATAAAAAATGAGAAGTAAATTAATATTAAGCTGGAAAACGCAAGTTTTGTATTATGATTGTTTTCTTTTCAAATGAAATTTATTGAAGAATTGAGGAATGTTTGCGGAAACTATTTTCAAAAAGCATGAAAAAAAATAATTTTTCCAATATTTTGCTTTATAAGCACCACAAAAATTTCCTAAATCAATTTTTACAAAAAAAAATAATTGTTGGACAGGTCTCTAGCAATAATTTGGCTTTTACAGATTGAAACATATCAATTGGTCGACGAGTTATAGCCAAACAACCATATAAACAATATGCGGAAAATCGGCAGTTGACTGCAAAGTTCGAAAGTCGACTAAAAAAAATTCGAACTAACATAAACAGACGTCGCGATACGGGTCTTCTAATTTAGCCTATATTTTCACCCCTCACTCTCAGAATCGACCTATCTTTTGCTAACCTGAATTTGTTCCACAGTGTTCTTGGTATTATTGTGACTATTCTCTCATGAAAATTAGTAAAAAACCACGTTTATTGCGGCGAGGCCGAACCATATATACTTAGAAGGGACATAAATACACACCCATTTCAATAGTAGAACTGAACATACCCCGTTAATGTCACATGGGTTTTGAAAGCTAAACTCAATACCGTTAGTCTGTAACGGGATTTTAAAATTGTTTGATTATTCATCATGGAGTGGTCTGATAATGAGAACCGTATCGCTATAATAGCGCTTTTCAAGTGTGAAATGAAAAAAGCGATATTTTCAAAACGCTCCGGCCACTAGGATAAGCCGCATGTTCGTCTACCGATGCATAGCACTGTTTGAGGAGACTGTAGATGTAAAAGACCGCCACCGGTCGATCCGCCCACGCTCTGTTCGAACACCGCATGTCATTAAAGTCGTTAAACCAAGAATTCACAGAAATCCGCTCCGAAAACAGAAAATCATGGCCCGTGAGATGAATAGCACGCAAAAGTCCACGACTCGAATCATTAAAAAATACTTGGGACTTGGCGCTTTCAAACGACGCACGCTGATAACTTGCACAGAAAAATGTTGTTCACCGATGAAAAAATTTTTACCGTTCAGGAAAAATTTAACAAGCAAAATGATAGATTGTATGCGCGGTTATCTAAGGAAGCATCTGAACTGATCCCAAGGGTGGAAAAGGGTCATCACCTAGCTTCCGTCATGATTTGGTGGGGTGTCTCTTACGATGGGATCACTGGCCTGCATTTCTGCGAACAAGGAGTCAAAACATCGGCCAAAGTTTACCAAGAAACCGTTCTGGAAGCTGTTGTGAATCCTCTTAACAATTCCTTGATCCAAAACCAGCCATGGACTTTCCAGCAGGATTATGCGCCGGCCCTTAGGCTAAAACGTCCCAGGCCTGGTTTCGAAACAATTTGCCAGCGTTCATTTCCTCTGAAGAATGGCCCTCAGGCAGTCCAGATTTTAACCCATTGGATTACAAATTGTGAACGGTTTAGAGGACAAGGTTTGTCACGAAATATACCCCAACATTGGATCTCTTAAGACTGCTTTGGTTCAAGCTGTGGCCAATTTTCCAATGGATGAGGTTCGTGCAGCTATTGAAGATTGGCCAGTGCGACTTAAGGCGTGTGTAAAGGCAAAAGGCTGACATTTCGAAAAGTGGATTCTTTTTGGATACAATATTCATCAATAAATGTATTAAAAAATATTTGGCCCAAAAACAATCAGTCCTTTTTATTTTACAGCATAAAAAGTGTGTAACAGTGTTAATGTCCCTACTTAGTACTATCCACAATCAAAACGCTGCTAAAGAGCAGAATGGTCCATTTTTCACCTTGCTGCAACTAAAACTAACTTTAATATGAGAACGCATATGTCTGATCGGCCGTTTTGAACATGCTGGACGTTTTTGGTCCACATGAGCCAAACCGTTCAGCATCTATGCACGTACTAAGTGTGTCTCAACTAACGGTTTGCAATTTTGACCATTATTCGACCACAAAAAATTATGATTTGTGAAGCAAACACCTGAAATTTTTTTTTCGCCCATTTTCAATCCTAAAAAACGTATGAAAAATTTCAGGCCTTCTGTCAGAACTGAGGGACGTACATGGCTAGATCGTCTTTATAAGGTCTATGATCTATATTACGTGATGTAGCAAATGTTATGACAAATTAAGTATGCCAGCCACTCTTCGGTGAAGGGTATACAAATAGTGAAATTGCACCGACTTTTACAGTTGGCCGGATGCATCACCAGTACTTGGTTAGCAATACTAGTGCATATTATCTCAAATGGCTACCACACCTTCCATCATGGATTTAGGTTCATTATTATTAATGTTTTCAATATAGTAAAGTATAAGTATAGCCCTACTTCTTAGCTTTCCAAAATTAACCAAACGAAGCTCCAATGTGTTGCTATATATATTTCTGGCCTAGGCAACACCAAGTGTTGCCTGGCGCCATCTCACATTTCCATTGGAAAGTTTGACATTTCCATTGGAAAGTTTGACATTTCCATTGGAAAGTTTGACATTTTTTCTCATAAAAGTTTTGGCGTGCGACGTGTGTTGTTTACAGTGACTAGAAAAAATCAACTAGGCAAAAAAATGGAATTAACTCGTGAGCATTTTCGTGCGATCATTTTTCAGCACTTTCGACATGGATTATCACGAAAAGAATGCATCGATGAACTAAAATCTTTGGATGTCGATGAAGCACTATCCTATAGCACTGTGAAAAGGTGGTTCAATAAAGTCAATCGTGGCCTACGCTCGCTTAAAGACAAAGGTTGTTCTCGTTGGATCCCTCACAATTTTAAAATCGCTCAAAAAAAGGCTCGTGTTGAGTAGTGCAAAGAAATTTTGAAAAAATACGATCGCGGTGCTTTAAAGACGTTTATAAGATTGTCACAGGTGACGAATCATGGATCTATGCGTATGAGCCCGAAACAAACCAGCAATCGACCGTGTGGGTCTGCGAAGACCAGCCAAATCCAACGAAAGTTTTTCATTCGTTCGTGTCAGCCTTAGTAGCTAGAGCCATACTTATAATAAGGATCTTCCTCATTTCAATACATCTTTCAATCTTCAGTCTTCAAGTGATTTGTGGGTTACTCTAAAACCAAGTCAGCTGCTATTTAACGGCAGAAGTTATTGTAATATAGCGTCAAGACTGGTAATTTTAACTTTAAGTCACTAAACGTGTAAGCGGAAAAACCAGACGGATGCCATTGACCAAAACAGGCTAGCCATGAACCAAAACAGGTACTTCATTTCAAGATCTTGTTTACTTCGGATATAAAACACTAGATACCAAGAGGCGCTTCTGTCATAGCTTGCGCCTTGCAATAATTACATATGGACTCACATCTTAACTGTATAAAACATATCGAAATTCTTTAACTCTGATATTCTACATACTCGTACAATGCTAGACTTGTTCCAAAAAATAAATAAACACATTTTCAAATATGTTGGCGCTAAAACGAATGCCAGTATTGACTCACCAGTTCATATAAATCACCATGAACTACAAAAGTGCTTATTGTAAAATTAATTTCTAAGGCACCCTAATGTACATATGAATCCAAGCAGTAAACAGAAAAACCGTATCAGGAAACTTATGGGTAGGAAATCTCCTTTTCACTTCCATCTCTGTCCGTAAGTATGTTTGCCTGCAGGGAATGGGAAGATAAAACGAATAATGTCGATTTTATGTGGGCATTACAGAGAGGCTTGACGCAGAGCCACGACAAATAAATATTGTTCTGGTAATATATGAGTTGGGGAGAATTGCAAATGTTCAACGAAATGGGTATCCTACGCAAAGTGTAGAAGTCTTGGAATGGTTCTGTGTTAGGGGAGGGGGCAGATATGAAGGGTGTATTTTATTGATTGGACGTCTTTACAAATGCCAGCAGCAATGGAAAGTGTAAGGACACGCATCAACACGAGCCACGAGCCATCATCGTCCTCGAAAGGTTAGCATTTTTGGTTGGCATTTTGCCACACCAAGGTGCAGTTTTACTATCCTGACAAAGACTGATTCTGTTGAGTTAGGAATCTTGAAAATAAAACGTTGTAAAATTCAGATGGCCTGACGATATTACCCCTTGCACTGGATGTATAGAAATATTAGTGGTGCTCTAGGTTAAACCTTTTAAAAAAGGACTGGATAACAAAGAGTTTACAAACACAGTTTGTAAACAAAAAGTGTCCATTTTAGTCATATTTATAAAAAAGTAGTGTCGCAATATAAAAGCCATTTTAGTTCTTTGCCTGCCTGGATATTGACTTATACGCGATAGTTATCACGGCAAAATACTAAACTATATTCGATCCCTAATAAATGGTGGTTTAATTTTAAGGACCTATGTTGATTCTGAATAAAGCTCAAACTATTTAGGAAATTTTTGTCATTTTTTTATTATGCTAATATTGGTATGGTTCAATTATGCATGGAATAAAATATCGGCCAAATGGCCGCCGCGACCTCTGCGGCGCACCTCCATCCGATGGTCCAAATTGTCGATGAGGCTGAGGCATAATTGAGGTTCTATTCCGTTAATGTGCCGAATTATCTCATCCTTTAGCTCTTGAATTTTTGCTGGCTTATCGACATAAACCTTTTCTTTCAAATAACTCCAAAGAAAGAAGTCCAAAGGTGTCAAATCACATGATATTGGCGCCCAATTAACACGACGTGGGATAACACGGCCATTGAATTTGTCGTGCAAAAGAGCCATTGTTTCGTTAGCTGTGTGGCAAGTGGCACCGTCCTGTTAAACCCACATATCGTCCACATCCATATCTTCCAATTCGGCCATAAAAAGTTCGTTATCATCTCACAATAATGAACACCATTCCAGTAGCTGTCTGACCTGCCTCATTTTAGAAAAAATACGGCCCGATGATGCCACCAGCCCATAAACCGCACCGAACAGTCACTCTTTGTGGGTGCATTGTTTTTTCGACAATCACCTTTGGATTATCATTCGCCCAAATGCGGCAATTCTGCTTATTGACGAATCCACTAAGGTGAAAATGAGCCTCATCACTGAAGATAATCATCTTCTTCGAAAATTACTCATCCGCTGTTGCTTTAACTTTACCGCGTTGCTCGTTTGTGTATATTTCCTTGGTTCAAATTGGATTATTCTGAAATTGAGAAATATCAAATGAAATGCAGAAAAAAACTTGACGTTTAAATGTTGTTCATATTCACAGCGGCCGTTAAATTTTACCACCCTTTATATTTATTTTAGTTAATGTGGTTTTCTATTTGGGTTCCGGCAATAATAACACAATAATTTATCATTGGAAATGATTTTAGTGTTTTTCAAAATATTCCACTTCGATTGAGACACCTTCAAAACATGATTTTTGAACGCTTCAACAGCTGCTTCGGGTGATGAAAAACGTTCACCACACATTTTTTTCTTGATGCTTCGGAATAAGAAGAAGTCATTGAGTGCCAAATCAGGGCTGTGCGGTGGATGGTCCATCAATTCGACATCTTGAGTGGTCAAATAGCTTATCGTTTCAGCTGATGTGTGAGAGCTCGCATTGTCGTGATGCAAAATGATACTTCTTCTCTTATTATCTTTCCTCTTTTCTTCGAACACTGTTGGCAAACAGATGGTTGTATACCACTCAGAATTGACCGTTCTACGTTCTACTGAAGGCACTGTCGCAACATGGCCGGTTATACCGAAAAAAGCAATCATTTGCTTCGAAGTACTTCTTCCACGAATAACTTTTGTTGGATTTGGCTCGTCTTGAAAGACCCATACGGTCGATTGCTGTTTTGTTTCGGGTTCATATGCATAGATCCATGATTCGTCACCTGTGATAATGTTATACACTACCTTTGAGCTACCGCAGTAATACTTTTTAAACATCTCTTTGTACCAATCCATACGAGCCTTTTTTTGAGCATTCGTCAAATTATGTGGGATCCAACGAGAACAAATATTTTCACGGCCAAATGAACATTCAATATCTTATTGTTGCTTGTCATACTAATGCCCAAGGATGCCTTCATCTTACGGTATTTCACATGTCGGTCTTGCTTAATCAGTTCACGCACAGCATCGATGGTTTCTGACAAAGTGACCAAAGTTGGACGTTCTTCCTCCTGGGGCGAACGGCGTCAGAGACTGAACTCTTGGTACCGAATTTTGACGATGAAGCACTTGGTACCAGTGCTTCGTCTTCAAAAGTCGAAACAAGTTAATTTAACCATTCTTTTCTCAAAAACCCACGCCAAAAATCGTAAAAAATCACAGCGTGAAAATTTTTTGACTGAGATGAATTTTTCAACACACTGTAAACAAAGCTATTCGCTCTCAATTGACAAAACGTTCTGAGTGAAGTTATGCTAAAAAATGTCAAAGCTTCCAATGGAAGTTCCAGTTTGCATCTGGGAACACTTTGTCAGGGCGCGAAATGTAAATAGCAACCCTCGTACACCCACCGACGCATTTGGCCAACAGCGCGTGCTTCTTCAAATAGTAGGAGTTTTCTATTTTCCAGCTTTTTTATAACCGCTTGCCATGGTTGTTATCGTTTAACGCCTTTCTGTTTCCATTTCACCGGCATATACAAGCCAGCCCAATCGCTGTACTTTGAAAAGCTAAACTACATTTATTAGGGATCCATCTCTTTATTACAATTAATCTGGCGCATGCAATCCTCTCCTACGCAGGTGATCCCATGAATTTACGCCAATAAAATAATGAAGTTTTTCTGGATTCTTTGTAAAAATTGCTGAAAGTTATGACCCTAATGTGCATTAAGAACACCAAGTCTTACGTCACTAAACACAAGAATACTTCACCAAAACAAGAGTAAGTACTGGAACTCCATTCAGGATTTCATGTTCATTCAAATATACTCTTTCCGGCTCATGCCAAAAATAGTTTGATTGATTTGGCGTCCACCAAATGGACACGCAAATCCTTTTTCGAGAAATTGCCTTCACCACGTTCAATGTTACTTTGTTTGCAATTCCAAGTGAATATTTCAACCACCACATAATAAATGTGGGGGAAGTGGCAAGACCGAGAGCCAATTACATTGAAAGCTAACCGCAAAACAAATGCCGAAAGACGTGAAATCCCTTTAAAGTACCGCAATTATCGTCGGATTACGCCAGAGTAGGTACAACTAAGTGGTGTTCCTGCCCCCTCGCACATTTATGTGTTATACTAATGACGGACAGATTGCTCTGAACATTCTGCTCCATATCAATAAAACGCCCATAGAATCCCACTGTATTAAGTTATCAAAATCAGTAACACGAAAAAGTTGTTGTCCAAACCCAATTTCGAGTAGGGTCAGGCGCATTCTCACACAAACAAACTTTGCAGATTTTAGATGATCAAAAAAGCCAATATCCTTTAAATAAAAATGAAATTAAATTTTTGCTGTGTTTGTTATGAGCGCCATACGTAGACATTAGTATGGGTTGCTTCGATGAGCTATTATAAAAATGACAGTTTCATAAATCAGGTGTGGCCAACAAATTCTGTAAAAAAAAAAATAACTATTGAACAAATTAAGTTTAGCCTTGCCGAATGTTATATACTTTCAATTATGGATTACGGCCCAAAATAAACAGTTTGTCAAGGGGGCGTGGCACTGGCCAAGAGTTTTGTTCCATGACAACATCAAATGTTCTAAATAATATCGTCATATCTCTAATAGTTCATGAGATAAAGATGTTGAACCTGGCCCACGGGAAATTTTTCCTCTTGACCTATTTTGAATAACAACCGTTTTAGTTTATCAGCACATGTTTCTGCAAAATGTTTAGCTTCAATAGTAAGACCTCAATACTTTATGGGGTCTCTAAGAAGTATTTTGTGGTTTTGCAAACAAAATGACAACGTCAATATACCCTCTATCCTATGATGAAGGATATAAAAAGAAAGCCTCAAATGAGAATAATGGTATCATGCAATTTGATTATTGATCCCTACACAAGTATTAAAAAAATTACTATATTTATAGAATTGTTCACGTAGTTGTAGGTTGTTTGGGCGGAACTTGTCCAATTATGACGTCAGGTCTGACAATTACTTCCTGGTCGAAAGTATAAATGAAAAAATTCGTAACCTTCTGAAATGATAGTTGTGACCTTATTATCAGTTGTTTTCACTGATCATCTAATTGCGCCTTTCAGCCCTCACAATAAGTCAGTTACGATTCAGATTTGAAAACCATTATTACCGATCTTAAACGCAGGCCCGTCAGGCCAAGGTAATAAGACTAATTTTTTTCAATTATTCTGAACTTCACCACGCAATTGTGCCAGCTAGAAATCTATATATGTGACGCGCAAAATATAAAGGGACCTAAGGCTAAAAAGCAGTTTTGTTGAGGAGAGCCATTTTAAAGATTAGGTATCTTTCTATTTGCGCTAAGAATCGTCGACTTCACTTTCATAAAACGCGCATATCTCTGGGAGGGAACACTTTTAGGGCATGGGATCGGTCTCATTCGATGCTCAGATGTTGTCCACATCAAAAAAGGGAAAAGTTGATGAAAAGTTTTGTTCAGGGGAGCCATTTTAAAGATGAATTCCCTTTCTATTTGCGCTTAGAATCGTCGACTTCACTTTCATAAAACGCGCATATCTCTGAGAGGGAACACTTTTGGGGCATGGGATCGGTCTCATTCGATGCTCAGATGTTGTCCACATCAAAAAAAGAAAAAAAAATGAAAATTGATTTGTTTTACCCTTAGGTCCCTTTCTCTATGCGCTGCCACTATAAAAAGAAGTGTATATTTTGATTGTCACTCCATAACACGAGAACGGCTGCATAAAATAAAAAAATGGCTGAATACGTTTTGTGGAACATGCAATGAGGATGATTTTTAAAAAAAAATGTTTAAAAATAGTTTCTCTTGGTCGAGATGTGGTGATTTTTCTGAGCATTAGTCATTTTCATATAAATTGTGTGAATATCAAAAATGTTTGCTTTGTTACACAGCATTGCTTGGATACAGTGAATTATCCATTTGAATTTTTCAATTCATTGGAACCACCTGGTATGCCACCGCATTGTTTGAATTTAAAGGTAAATTATTTTACTGCGAAATTTAAAGGCACCAAAACTGTGCAATGACACAAGATAAGCAGTAAAAACATTGATGTAGAATTTAATTGAAGCCACAATATTGACCGGAATAGCAAAAGGTGAAATTGTGATACACCACGTATTCCACTGATTCCAACAGACATGCCATTTGAATTTAAGAGTTTGCAATTCCCAGTGCGTCTATCATTTGCCATGTCCATTAAAAAGGTGCAAGGGCAAATGCTTCAAATATGCGGATTAATTTTGGAGAAGCCGTGTTTTTCACATGGCCAGCTATACGTGGCCTGCTCAAGAGTTGGAACACCAAGTTGTTTGCTTGTGCTCGCTTTAAATGGGCAAACGAAAAATATTGTATATCAAAATGTTTTGGATTGACATTAATAATTTTAAAATACAATGCATTCATTTCATAAAAAAAAAATCTATAATATTTCATTTTTTCGGTTGGTTGCAACGAAGTGCAACGGGGTCCGCTATCATAAATTAAAAATCCATTATTTCTGCTCCTTTTGATTGTATTTGTCGGTGCAGTGCAACTAGCATTCTTCTTCGAAATATCGATCCACCACGACTTTGTAACGGAACCAGACTTTTAATGAATATAAAGATTGAAGGCAAAACAACGTTTGTCGGGTCAGCTATATTGTTTATCCTAGAGCACTTGATTAAATAGTTACATTAAAATTACAATTCGGGGGTAGCGAAGCGAACCGGGTGCAACTAGTGTTGTACAAAACTAGAGGGCGGTTCGGAAAGTTCTTAGCCTATCAATGAAAGAGAATAGTTAGTTTTTCAAAAATCTCCTGAAACTTCAATACACTTAGTCCAACGCTAATCTAGCAATTCTATCCCTTGATTAAAGTAGTTTTCGTCAAGGTCTTCAAAATAGTGGTTTACAACTGTAATTGCATCTTCATTTGAGGTAAAACGCTTGTCAGCAAGGAATTTTTTTAGATTTGGGAACAGGTAAAAGTCACTGGGAGCTAAATCAGGAGAATAAGGTGGGTGGTCAAGCAACTCGTACTTTAATTCGTTGATTTTAGTCATTGTTAAAACAATTTTGTGCGCTGGTACGTTATTTTTTTGTGTTGTAAGCCAGGACGTTTTTCTCGAATTTGTACATTTAATTGATTGAGGTTGCAATAGTACTCTGAATTTATTGTTTTACCCTTTCTCAGATAGTCAATCAATAAAATACCTTTGAAGTTCCAAAAAACGTCGCCATAACCTTACCAGCCGATTGAATTGTTTTTGCCTTCTTTTGGGGCACTTCCTCCAGCTTCAGTCCATTGTTTGGATTGTTCTTTTATCTCTGGAGTGGATCCATGTCTCATCAACAGTTATGAAACGACGCTTAAAATCCATTTTATTTCGCTGAAAACGATCCAAACAAGCTTGAGAAATGTTCATTCTTATGCGTTTTTGGTCGACTGTTAACAAGTCCGGCACCCATCTTGCAGAAAGATTTTTCATCGGTAGTTCTTCATGCAAAATTAAATGGACTCGATCATTTGAGATGTCCATGATATTAGCTATTTCACGCACTTTTATTCGTCGATAATTTAATACCATATCATGCACTTTGGCTACAATTTCTGTTGTTGTTGCTGTTTTTGGACGTCCACTACGTGGTTCATCTACAATGCTTGTACGACCACGTTTAAATACAGCAACCCAATTTTTTACTGTTGCATATGAAGGAGCACTTTCACCTAACACTATCATTATGAATTTCTTGTCCCGATAAACCTTTTTTATGTAAATATTTAATGACACCACGCATTTCTAATTTTTCCATTGTAAAAAAATCGCGGATGCGTCTTTTGTGAACACCTGTTTCTATATGAAGGAGTTTCCAGAAACAAAATTTAACATGTGTTCATAGCAGAGATGGAAGTTTCCAAAACACTTAACTTTTTTCTGTTTATATCGCGCTTTTTGTGCTAGGCTAAGAAGTTTCCAAACCGCCCTCGTAGCCTTTAATTGAAATATAGATGCAAGAGATCTCGGTCCGAGAAATGTACACAATGCGCAGTATTATTCCCCCTATACAAAATTAATTTTCAAAACATTAGACAATTCGTCACCTAGATTTTGTTGTCAAGACTATTGGTTTCATCATCATAAAATTTTAATATTAATCAACCGACCCACTCTTACGTACATACTCATACGTAATCTTTTTTGGGGAAAAGTTTGTTGCCGTTATACAGATAAAAACGTTTGTGGGAAACAATAAAAATCACTTCCAAGGAAATAAATGGCTTTAAAATGCTTAATTGGATGTGTGTCCTTTGGATTGTGGTCAAAGTCAAACAATCGATTATATTATGCCGGGGGGTGTGAGACCAATGCGAAATCGCTTTAAAACCATATCGGATAAATGACTTTTTAAACGCTATTTGTTTTGTAGTATCGAATATCACAAAAATGTATCTGTTTGTGCGTACATAAACACTAACACGTGCAAAGCACTTCGGACAAAGTGAAAAGTTTCACTTGCGGAAGGAAGTTTCCTTTAATATTATTAGTCAGCCCAAAGCAGCTTTGTGGAATGAAATACCAAACATGTCCTGCAGGTGGAAATACGGAAGAGTATACTTATACTTTCCTGTAGGTGGACAACTATTCGGAAGTCAAACATATTTTATTTGGTCACGTACGGAACTGGTGCGGGTGTGTTGAGCCTAACGTTTCCATATAATAGCTGAGCTCGTTTGAAGCCACTAAACTTGAAGTAACTCGCTAAGCAAGCGAGTTCGTCGCTTAAGCAATAAGAAACGGCAAACAGGTGAATTTTTCCAACAAAAATCTAATAAAAACAAGTAAGTAAGTGCTATAGACGGACGTGGCCGACTCTATGATACCCGCACCACTATAAATGTGATTAAGTCTCCTGTTAATCGAAAGCACTCGTCGCTATTTCTATCTGTATCTATCACGCAAGCACTAAGCCTTTATACCCCATACCACTATGTGGTGAGGGTATAACAATTATAGTTGGTCCACATTTTCATACCTTGTTTTCGGACCCTGTGCCCTCCCACGGACGAGATAAATCATTTGGCTTGACATATTTAAAGTCCTGAGGCAATTCCCTGTCATTTGAGGGGTCACGCTAAAATCCGGGTAAACCGAAACTTTTGGACCCTCCTAATGGACCCTGGGGCCCAAACAGGTCGAATTTTTTTCTGTATTTAAAATTGTAAGATAATTTCCTTTCATTTAAGGGGTCACACTTATATTTAAAAGCATGGGTCCATTTTTTGGGTTCTGAAGGCCCCGTAGGTCCGAGAGGCGGGTCCAACTATTTTTTTTACATTTTGTGGTCAGTTCTACATCGAATGTCATATTTTTTTAATTTGTTGACCAATACACGCGACATCAACTGGATTTGGACCAAATCCGGGAGTTCCTTTGTATGGGGGGTCTATCAGAAAGTGCTCCGATTTGGACCAAATTCAATAGCGTCCGTCCTTGTCCCAATATATTACCAATTGCCAAGTTTCATTAAGATCGGTGCATAAATGCGACCTGTACTTTGATTACAAGAATAGATGGACATATTTACATCCAGCCAGCCGGCCAGCCAGCCAGCCAGCCAGCCGGCCAGCCAGCCAGCCAGCCAGCCAGCCAGCCAGCCAGCCAGCCAGCCAGCCAGCCAGCCAGCCAGCCAGCCGGCCAGCCAGCCAGCCAGCCAGCCAGCCAGCCAGCCAGCCGGCCAGCCAGCCGGCCAGCCAGCCAGCCAGCCGCCCAGCCAGCCAGCCAGCCAGCCGCCCAGCCAGCCAGACAGACATGGCTAGATCGACTCAAAATGTAATTCTGAGCAACTTTCTCTCTGGTCCCGGTATTCTAACTCGATTCCTTCGATGTGTTACAAACGCAAGCATTAAGCCATTATACCCCATACCACTATGTGGTGCGGCTATAAATATATCTGGATGTTCAGAAAAGCCAACTGAATTATGTTTTTGGACCTCTTGGTAGAAAATTTAATTGTGTTTGTTAAAATCGGCTGAGAATATAAGTATATGCTGTATCCAAAACTGAATCGATTTTCTCAAATTTTAACAGCGTCCATTCTTGGCACAGGGAACTTACTTTCAACAAGATTAATTGTAAGATGCGATTTCTAGAGCTAAGAACATGAAATCGGAAGAATTTATGTGTGGGAGCTCTATCCAAATTTCTTTTTTTGAATCTTTTTTCAATAGCGTTCTATGTTAGCTCAATAAAGAACACCTTAGCGATGCGTAGATTGATAACATGCTTTAGATTGTCTAATATTATTAAAGTTACAGACATTTGTCATGCAACTAACTTGTACTTATAATAAAGCGAAACAAGTGAATTTTTCTAAGAATCAAGTGCAAGAGACAGTTTACTCATTTTTCCAATGTAAAAGTGTAGCAAAGGTGTCATGCTACTAGGTAAAAGGGGTATATGTATATCATTCAGTATGGACAAAGAGTGTGACGCAACAAAAAAAGTATTTTTGACCCCACACATGTTTTAACTAAATACGTTTAATGACTTTTACAGTCTTTTGTGCCACGTCTGAATCTGCGGCTGGTTCGCACGAAATCTATGGCTAGCAATCCTTTTTAAAATTTGCTAGTCGTGATATTTTTCCGAAACTGCCTAAGGAAAAGAAAATGGGTCATATAGCCACAGGTGCCTCCCACTAAAGTGTACCATTACGCGTACTTTTGGTATTATTAAAATATTTTTAATACTTCGAGGGTTGCTATATATATTTCTGGCCAAGGCAACACTTAGTGTCATCTGACATTTCCATTGGAAAGTTTGATATTTTTAGCATAAACGTTCTCAGAACGTTTTGACGTACGACCATTTGGGGAAAAAATGGAATTAACTCTTGAACATTTTCGTGCGATCATTTTTCACAACTTTCAACGTGGATTATCACGACAAGAATGCATCGATGAACTTAAATCTTTGTATGGCAATGAAGCACCGTCCTATAGCACTGTGAAAAACTGGTTTAATGAATTCAAACGTGGCCGACGCTTGCTCAAACACGAAGTTTTTGAAAGTCGTCCAAAAACGGACGTTGTGCCAGAGAACATTTATGCCGTGCCTGAACTGATAATGCAAGATCGTCATGTGACATACCGTGAGATAGAGGCATCCTTGGGCATTTCTTCCACCACCATACATTCGATATTGCATGAACACCTGGCCGTAAAAAAGGCCAATTGCTCAAAAAATGCTTGGTGCAAAGAAATTTTTAAAAAATACGATCGCTGTGCTTTAAAGACGTTTAAAAGATCATCGCAGGTGACGAATCATGGATCTATGCGTATGAGCCCGACACAAAAAAGCAATCGACCATGTGGGCCTTCGAAGATGAGCCAAATACAACGAAAGTTGTTTGTAAAGAGCAACTTCGAAGCAAATGGTCGCCTGTTTCTTCGGCAAAACTGGTCTTGTAGCGACTGTTTCACTTTAGCAACGTAGGAAAGTCAATTCTGAGTGGTACACCACAATTTGTTTGCCTGAAGTCTTCGGAGAAATTCGAAAACGGACAAAAAAAGACGAATCATTGTGCACCATGACAATGCGAGCTCTCACACATCGGCTAAAACCAGCGCCTTTTTGACCGGCCAAAACGTCGAATTAATGGTTAATCTGCCATACAGCCTTGCCTTGGCACCCAATGACTTCTTTTTATTCCCGTACATCAAGAAAAATATGCGTGGTTAACGATTTTCGTCGCCAGAAGATGCTGCTGAAGCGTTCAAAAACCATGTTTTGGAGGTGTCTCAATCGGAGTGGAAAAAGTGCTTCAACAATTGGCTTGAGCGCATGCAAGAGTGTATAAATAATGCTAGAAAATACTTTGAAAATTAATAAACTAATTTCTGATTTTTTTATTGTTAGGCCTTAAATATATATAGCAGCCCTCGCATTCATACCATTTAACCTAAAATCAAAGCTTAAGATCAGGGTTATAATCTTAACTTAGTGACAAGTAATTGCATTTCTAGCCGATCCCCTATTATTACTTCCAACACAAAGGACTTTTGTTCTTTGCAGATTAGAAACCACATAACTCATTGCGTGAAATTCGCTTAACTGTTGAACACCTTAACCCTACGGTCAATAACCAGGTACCCGGGTACTTTTTTCAACATTTAAATGTTCTAGTTTCTTTAATAATAAAGATAGGGTAATGAAACTCAGGATCGTCGCGATTAAGGTGTTCATAAACATTATTGTTACGAAAAAAAGATAATATTGTTAACTTAGTCTATATTTAAAATGACTTTTAATTGTATACATACGGAGTCAATGACCGGGTACCCCGGTACCCACTTACGTTTTCTGCTTGTTATGCCCTATAGCTAACCTTTCTGTGTAATATTTTTAATTGAAAATACTATTTTTATTTTTTTAATTTAAAGTAAAGTTTTAATTTTATTTTTTTTTAAAAATATTGTCATATTTTTGAATTTGATATACTTAAATGCCTTGAATGTAAAAGCAAGGTTAGCTTAAGGTACAACAAGCTTATCACATTCGATGCATGATGTTCGGGTTTTTCGTCTCATTTTTTCAGTAACATACAACATCCAGTAACTGGCTTTCTTCCAGTAGTGCCGTTGATGGTCGATGGTTGTTCGCATCTTACCAATGTGTCTACTGATTTTCTTAAATAGGATTCAATGGCAGATTTGCAGGAAAAATGCCGCGTAATTTGTCTATTCTCTTCAATAATAGGAATACAAAGCTCCCGTTGATTCTCGTTGATAATAGATCAGGTATGCAGAAAACGTGCTAATGTCTATTATAACTATTATGAAATAATGATAACGGCCATCTGTTAGTCTGCCGTTGTGTTGTGTATTGGCCCAGCATTTGGTCCATAACAACTACACCTCCTTTTGTTTAATTGTCAAATATTACAATTTCCGGTTTCCCGTTGTCGCCAATAGCGCCGTCATCGTGCATTGTACATACGAACGAACACATTGTGACTCTGTTGTGAAAGGCAAATGTGGATGACCCAATAGCTATTTTTTATCTGCTTTCATAACATCGGGAATACATGCTTTATTTCTGCGTAATGTTCCCACCGTTGTCAATTTATTAGAAAGCAGATGTTCTGCCAAGGGAAGAGTGGAAAAATAATTACCCATAGTGATGTTACGTTCACTTCCATGGAATGGAGCTGTCAAATCTTTGAAAACTCTTTCTCCTTGTTTAGTATCATGACCCGCTGCAAGTTTACCGGTTGTACAGTTGCCCTTTGCATCACAAATCCACCAAACTTTAATCCCATATTTTGCGGGTTTTGATGGCATATACTGCGTAAACTTAGTTCTGGCTCTGTAAGGGAAGAGCTGTTCGTCGATCATAAGGTGTTCACTTGGCTTGTAATATGCTGCAAGATTTGCATAGAGCATTGTCCATATATCGCGGATTGGTACAGCCTTGTCTGTAAGTGCTCTTTGGCTTTGGTGTTTTATTGTTAAGAGCCGTATTCCACCCACTTTATTATATAAATTAGACTAACTGACGAAAGCTTGGAGCTTAAGCCACGCCCATTCTATTCTCCTTCCTTCTGATGCCTATTTGTAGATTTTGTTTAAACTGCAGGTTGCAATTTGTTTCCGATCTTCATGAAAATTGACAAAAGTGATTTATTGGACAAATTACGGAGACTGTTGGCCTTTAAGAACAGCAGTTAGGTTGAAAGGATATCTCGCAAGGAAGAAATGGCGAGGTCTTAACGGCCCATTGTAAAACACAGCCGAAAAGGGAGAGCAAGAGATAGAGTGAAACGTTATTGGAACGAGAGATGGGGATTATTTAAACAAATAAGGTATTAAGACAACTACCTGACTTGTTAAAATGCCATCCGTAATGGTGTTCAGCTGGTTCAATAAGGAACCAGTTCGTCCTATCAACAAAGTTAAGAGATGGATACAAGAAATACTAGTTCGGCTAAGTCGTCAAACAACTTACTGCTAGTCTTTAATATTAAAATGCCGCGCATGAGCATAACATATGCTCCACTGACGTCATCTTCTTCTGGTTCCTGCCAACTTCTACTTGTACAGTAGACTCTACAAGGCCACCATGTCGCCTACGAAACAGTACCCTGTAAGGACTTAAATACATACGTGCGACGAATTTCACGTCTAAACATCGAGTCTTCGTTAACAAAAATATAAAATTTTTCACGAAGCCAAAAAGAGAATTATTTTTGCAGTTTAGCTAAATTTGGTTGACGTAACTATGTCCGAAAATCGTTCCGCTTTAAACACGGTGAATTAGCTATTTATCTACTTAGTTTAAAAAACACACCTCTATTTTTATCAATTGATTTTATTGCATTCATAGAGTATAGAAATGGGAAAAATTGCTGTACTTCTACGAGTAATTGGGAAAGTTTTTCCATTCTAGGTGTAGGAGCTATTCTTTCCAAATAGGTTTTATTTTTTTATGTTGCTTTAGTTTCATTTTCCTTTGCAGTTCACATCCAAATTTAAGTATGTGCATTTAATTTGTGGATGCAGGTTGCTACGTACGTATGTACAAAGGATATACGGTAAGGTCTAGTTGGCGATTTGTCGTAAACAAATAACAAATCAAAGAAGAACTGAAAAGGTTTATTAAACTTTTGCGGAGAAATTTGTGTAGGGATTGCAGTGGAGTATGTAGTGAAACATAAATTTGGGGGGAAATCCCAAACACTAAGCAAAAGGCTAAAACCGAAATGTCGGTTAATGCCGCTTATTTACTTTTAAAAAAAGGCTGTTTTTTAAAACACAGTTTTCAAAAAAACCCTGAAATGCAGGTCGACAAAAACCCCGGTTTTTGACACTCTAGCCATATCCAGGATTAGATTTGATTGATATCAGTCTCATATTACAAATATTCAATAATATATTGCGTTTTAAAATTTAGGATTATTGATTTTGGCTGAGGTTGGTCCTCGTCCTTGTCAGGTTAAATTGTTAACCTCTTGATGATCTAACCCATTTTCAATATCAGCCGTTTCAGCCCATCAATACAGGTTTCTGCAAAATTGTAGCCACATAGCTTTAATAGTGCGACCTTTCGTTTGTTTTACGACGATTCATAACATATGTAATGGGTGATCCAAATTGAGATACTTTTTTCAATAGACTTTTTTTGACAGATCACGTGTGAGTTGTGTCATGCTATCATGTTATTTTTGTTTAGTATTGTTTGGAATTTCATCATGGAAAGACTAACGCCTGAACAACGTTTACAAATCGTTCAACTTTATTACGAAAATTCACGTTCTGTGAGGATTGTGTTTCGTGCACTTAGTTCAATTTATGGTCAACATAATTGGCCTACTGAGCGTACTATTCGTAACACCATCACCCATCTTGAGACCCAGCATTAATTATTGGATAATATTCGACCGAATAGACCACGCCCAGCACGCAGTGAAGAAAATGTTGTGGCCGTAGCTGAGAGTGTACACCAGGACCGTGGAGATTCGATTCGGCGCCTTTCGCAGCAACTCGGACTGACGTATGGAACGACTTGGCGTATTTTACGTCTAGATCTTAAATTGAAAGCTTGTGCAAGAAATGAAGCCGCTCGCCGTTCCCAAGCGACATCGCTTCGCTCTATGTGCTCTTGAAAAGTTCCAAGAAGATCCGACGTTTTCGAGCCAAATTTTGTTTAACAAGCAAAATTGCCGCATTTGGGACGAAGAGCAACCACAAGAGTTTCAACAGCTGCCACTTCATCTAGAATAAACAACGATTTGGTGTGGTTTGTGGGCCGGTGGAATCATCGGTCCATAATTCTTCAAAAATAATGCCGGTGAGAACGTAACCGTCAATGGCGACCGTCATCGTGCCATGATAACCGACTATTTGATGCCTGAAATTGAAGCTCGTGATCTCGGCGACATTTGGTTTCAAGAAGACGGCGCCACTTCCCACACATCGCATCAATCAATGGATTTATTGAGAGAACACTTTGGTGAGCAGAACCGTTAGATTTTTTCCTGTGGGGATATGTAAAGTCTTAAGTTTATGCGGATAAACCCGCTTCGATTCAGGCCTTGGAGCAAAACATCACGCGTGTCATTCGCCATTTCGAAATGCTCGAACAAGTCATCGAAAATTGGATTCAACGAAGACCATCTGAGATCTAGCCTCGGCCAACATTTGATAGACATAATCTTCAAAAAATAAATGCCAAAGAATGTTCTTTCAAATGATAATAAAAAATTCCTATTTAATTTGAATTTTCGGGGTTTTTTCTTTAAAAAAAAATAGGGAACCTCGATATGGATTATGCGTTACATATATACTTTTTGGGGTCTCCAACCAGTATTTCGATGTTTGTAACGGAAAGGCAAAGCGAATAAACACTCAATTCTATAATAGAGGATATAAACCTAAGTCTTGGACGTAACATAACCTTATCGTTATTTAATGACCAATTCCCCGAAGAATCTATATCTATACAAAAAAGAACGCCAACTAAACTGTATTTACTTTTTGTTCAAAGCACATATATGTGCAAAAGCCTATTAAAATTGACGACAACTGGAAGTTTCTATGTCACTTATTCATACAAATAATTTGCAACTTTCTTCTTATGTGAAGAAAACGAGCATAAAAACTACAAGTTTTGCCAGTCCCAACAGATTCGATAGAGTCGCTAGATGTTTGTCAAATCCCAGCCTTGCTTATGCCGCTTTGGCATTTACCCACTGACATTAATTCCGCTCTTTTTCGTATCCTATTCTTGCTATTCTTCGTTTGTTGACACATTTTTATTTGCCTTCCACGTTTTGGGTTACGTTGGCCTAAGTTGTTTGACAAACGCCGCAGATACATAAATACGATTAGTAATCCTAGAGGATGTTTGTAGGGATTCGTCAACAAGGCAGTTTATTTGTTTTCCATTTCTTTTACGCTACACCACTCTGTGGCACATGGCATTATAAGTTGTTTTCACTCGAGAGGAACGAGTAAACTTTCCATTTCCCCTCAGAGTTGATGTGAGTGAGCCGGCATGGGCTTTCCCAAATGCCATTGTGATTTATACTCGCAGTTGGCTTAATGTCTTTCGCAAAGTTGGTTGGATACACTCGTATCTTTCGATCACGTTTTGCAAACTCTGTTATGAACCACAAAAATTTGAACAAACGAGATTTCGAATATTATTTATAAGGGTGAGTGTGTGTGTGTGTGTGTGTGTGTGTTAACGACCAAGTGGATCAGAAGTAATTTTATAAAATACAGTGAATTATTTTGATTAACTTCTTAATGTCATTTTGCCAGTTAATAATCGATAATTTTGTTGAAGTTTTGTTTTAACTTGTGATTACAAAACAATAGCACAGTACTTTATTTTAATTCATCGCTAATCGTCAAGTAAATAAGCTGGGTTGCCCAATTACAGCTAAATACTTCATCTACATACAACATTTGCCAAAGTACTATACTGAAAACCCCATCTTTAATTGAGTTGTAATGTTTGTGTTACTGACAAGCCAAAAGTCAACAAAATAATTTATTGGCAAATAAAAATAAATTTATAATCTATTAATAATCTCAATACACTGTGATGCAAGGGTTGTTTTTTTTTCAATTCAATATTTATTTTGTTGATATAACAATTTAATTTTTCTTATTATCTACAATGACAAAGAGTTTAGGTTTGTATAAGCCTATGCTACTTAAATATTAGTAAACAAATTTTGATATATTGTGATGAGGCTTGATTAATATCATATTTAATTGAAGGAAAATTCACAAAAAAACCTTTCTGAATAGCCTGACTAGAGTTTCACATTTTTAACTTGTTTTCAGTTATAATATTTACAGCGATGCTAGATCTCTTATATGAATAAAAACAGACGCTTGGCATTTGATGTCAAAATTTTCTTTAAGTCTTGTTAATCTATCATTTACTACCTCCACTTTGGCAACTTTGTGGAGACATGTTGTTGAGTAATGTCCAGGAAGCTTTAAAATCATTTTCAAAACTTTATTTTGGGCTATTTGAAGCTTCTTAACATGGGTTGAAGCCACATTGCTCCATGAAGGACATCCATACAAAAGAACAGCTTGAAAAACTGACTTAAAAATAAACATTTTGTTTTTACTATTTAAAAGAGAGTTTCTATTGATTAGGGGATATAAGATTCGTATTAAATGATTTGTTTTATCTATGACATATGATATACGGTCCTTGAATGTAAGTCTGGGATCCAATATAATGCCGAGGTATTAAACTTTATGTTCCCAAGGTATCTCTGTATTAGTAAAAATGAGGCTTCTCTGGGGAATATATATTGGTTTTCTTTTTCTGGTAAAATAGATCAGCATTCACAAATACTTTCCATTTGCAGAAATATTTTAGGAGGACTTCCGCTGCTTCTTCTAGTTTTGTTATAATGTCTGCAGCAAGAGTGCCAGGGCAGATAATTGCAGTATCATCTGCGAATACTGAAGTTTCACAGCCATGCAGTGGAGGGATGTCCGCTGCTGATGCAAGGGCTGTAATTTGAATGTTGAATAACTTTTTATTTATTGGTTAATTACGAGTATTATTATTATTTTTCGTTATATAGTATATTAATGGGGAATTTCTTGGTTTTAGTAAGAAAAATTATATGCCGCAAGTGGTGGCGACATTCGTGCTCTTGCCCCAGTAGTCCCAGTTGTGCCGAACGTCTTCTTGTTGATGTTTCTGGACTGTTCTACAAACTATCCACCACACGGTAGATATTTTAGTCCAACTTCTGTCACTTTGACAGAAACCATCGATGCTGGGCGTGGAAGGATTAAGCAAGACTGATTTGTGACATACCGTGAGATTGCGGCATCGTTGGACATTAGTTTGACAAGCATCAATGAGATATTGCATGTTCATTTGGCTGTGAAAAAAAATTCTTTTCGTTGGATCCCACATACTTATAATTTGACGAATGCTCAAAAAAAAAGGCTCGTATGGATTGGTGCAAAGAGATGTTGAAAAAGTATAACTGCGGTAGCTCAAAGGCAGTGTATTACATTGTCACAGGTGACGAATCATGGATCTATGCGTATGAACCCGAAACAAAACAGCAATCGACCGTATGGGTCTTTTAAGATGAGTCAAATCCAACAAAAGTTGTTCGTGGAAGAAGTACATCGAAGCAAATTTTTTTTTGGGGTAACCGGCCATGTTGCCACAGTGCTTTTAGTGGAACGTCGGGCGGTCAATTCTGAATGGTATAAAACCATCTGTTTGCCAACAGTGTTCGAAGAAATGAGGAAAGATAATAAAAGAAGAAGGATCATATTGTATCATGACAATACGAGCTCTCACAAATCAGCTGAAACGATTAGCTATTTGAAACGATTAGCTATTTGTCGAATTGATAGGCCATCCACCGTGCAGCCCTGATTTGGCACTCAATGACTTCTTCTTGTTCCCTTGCATCAAGAATAAAATGCGTGGTCAACGTTTTTCATTGCCCGAAGCCGCTGTTGAAGCGGTCAAAAATCATGTTTAGGTGGTTTCTCATTCGGAGTAAGAAAAGTGCTTCGAAAATTGGTTTGTGCGCATGCAAAAGTGTATTGATCTTAAAGGAGAATATTTTGAAAAACAAAAAACCATTTCCAATCATAAATTATTGTGTTTTTATCGCCGTACCCGAAATATAAATAGCAACCCTCGAAAAAACAATATGTGAAATTTTAATAGCGCTGATGGGATGTTCAAAGTCTATTTGCGCTATTAAACAGTAAAAACACATGAAGACTATTCCTGTTTTTGTGCTTGCAAAAGCTATCCCTGTTTCCACTTGTGTAACAGTATTTTAGTTGAATTTTGTTCAGATTTAAATAAACATAGTTTCAATATATCCGCATCTAAATAAAGCTCCATCCACAGATCCGCGCCTACTTTAAGCTCTGCTGCTTAAAATGTCAACTGAGATTTTAAAAATATATAATAATTTCTAAAGTCTGTATACGCTTCTCTGGACAATTTTTTAACCATTCGGAGCCGGCTTTATGCTGAGTTGGCCGTGGTCAGAGACTGTACGAGTAATATCGTGTTAATAAGCGCAACAATCACAAGAAGTGTGCAGCACTGTTAAAACCGAAAGAAGCATTAAACATTTTCAGGCTAATCCGGAGGATTTGCGAGTCAAAAGTAGGTACTGTCAATGATGTGAGCTTTTAAGGATTCTGGGAAAAGTTTGTATTTCTATATTTTTTCAAAGAAATTTCGGATTACTCCAATGCTTGTCATTCGAAATTAAAATTAATATCATATCAAAAACGGTTCCTCGCTGGAATTAGTTTTCCAAACTGACTTGCGCTACTTAAAAAGAATTTCACCTTAAAATACACCTAAACGGTGTTTTTAAACTTATTTAACTAAAAGACATTTAATTGGTCAATTAAATAAAGGAGCGTTAATGTATGCCTTGCCAAGTATTTTAAAATCCAATTACGAACAGACACATGTGCCTAAAAGGTTCATTCTATACGAATTCCATTTTGGGATTTGAGGCATTCATCTGGCAAGGACAGTGTAAAAATATCACTTTTACAGCAGGTCGTGTTGAATCATTCACACATTGTTAGGGGCTTTGTGACAAATGGAGATTTCACGTGCTCTTCAGCATGCGCCGGAATTCAATTGAAGATGACACCACAGAATATCTGAACTGTGTTGAAACTGTTATTACACTCTCTGTTGACACTTGAGTGTGATATCAAATAAATTAGTCAAGTGTTACTTAGAGGTATAACTCGTGTGTGAGTATTTGTGTGTGTGTGTGTGGGTACGAGTTCTGTGTGAAGATGATATTAAAGCCGACACGCGCTCCGAAGAATCCCCGGCAGTTGCAAAGAAACTTTTCAAGGGGATGGAGGATAAATAAACCCAACAGAGGTTAAAATGTATACAACCTCACATTGTTTGAACCCCAAATACCCCCACTTATGTGGTTAATTGATTTCAGGTGTATTAAGAGTAAATATGACGCCTCCCAGTGGAACAGCAAACAAATGACAAAAGGAATCGTTGGCGGTAAGGAAATCGCTGCTACTTAAGGCCCATGAAATGTCCCAAGCACCAATTGTTTGCATACATTTTTATGGAGTATTTCAGTTGCTTCGGGTATTTTTTACTTGTCCTACCGTGGGCTTTTACTACCCTCCACCATATTAACTCCAATAAAATTACACGCGACGACCTTTTCCTTTGAGGCTTACTTTAGTTTATACATAAACAGGGTTTTTTATGATTTGGGTTACTTCACTTTATGTGACGACCGCATGCCACGTACGAAGTGTGTCACGTGGAGAAGGAAGGACTCTACTCGGTTTCTCCGAAACAAGCCCAATTAATTAATAAAAAAAGAAGTGTCGATTGTTTATTTAGGACTATCTTAATTGATGGCACGTTTCTCAATCGTTCCAATATGCTGTGATCGCAGTGTCTACTTACAAATTCTGGTCACAAATGAGTTTTATACCAATTATTGCCCAAAATGTTATAATAAAGGCGTAGAGGTAAACCTTTTACACAATATAGGCCAATTATTATACGTCATACAAAAACACGTTATTAACCCAATTACGTTTTTTTTTATTTAGTAAATGTTGTTATTCTTCTCCGCCACAGGCTACAAAATTGATGCGCAATGGCACAATAGCAGCCAAATGTGGGGAAATAAATATTTGAAATAATTTTCTAAAGTTTTTCAAGTAATTTAAGAAAATACACAGTTAACGCGAAAACCAGGAGGGTTTTTTAAAAAGCTTTATTTTTATAACAGCTTAACTTCTTAATCATGTTTTTCAGTGATCCATACGGAAAATCTTCAATGAATTAATGAGCTGTGCACGATATGATTTGTATTCTCATAGAATGCAATAGTTGTTTAATGCCGACTTCGAAGAGTAAAAGTAATTCCAAATAAATTCGACCCAAACACTACACCTTTAAAAAATTACCTCTTCGATTTTCATGATACTTGGCACAGACATCATCCTCGATGTTGTCTGTTATATGACACCTTAGCTAGGGCTTAGTTCGAATCTAACAGCATCTTTAAATTCGCCTAACATTGTATTTTTTAAAATCTGTAGCTGCCTTAGAAGACAAATACATATATTAGAATCGCGGCATCAAAAATAAACAAATGAAGTGGGTCTGAAAGGTATTGCTGTCCACTTAACGATAGTTTAAATATTTTTTCCATTTTTTTTAGATATTTGACCGTAATCATCTCTAATACTTACGTCCCACAACATCCTATTTAGGAACAAAGGGGAACTTCTCTCAAATCAGTGAGCTGTGCACGATTCAATTCTTATACTCACTGACCGGGATCTACTGTTTAACACCTGCTTCGAACGGCTATTGCATTTCATAGAGAAGTTTTTACATGGCTTAGAGATAATTCTTCTACTCGTTGCTGAAAAATTGCTAAATGTTCCTTACCGGGGTTTAAACTAGGCATGATATTCGTTTACGCTTCCCTCACACAATAGCGGACCAACATCATTTCTGCTAAATGTGAAAATTTCAGAGTAGATTCGCCATGGGTTAAGAAGTTATATGACTTTTACTGGAGCAATTATTTCATTATTCATAGAAAAAAATCGTTTCATTATTTCCTATATTTTAGAGACTACATGCGATACTAACAAATTTTTGGAAAGTGATATTTTTTTCTTTTCGGTCTTGTCAAGAACAACAAGAATCTCCCTGTGAAATTTCCCAAACACACTTTTAATCTTCGAATCCGGTTAAAAATCGGTTTTGATACATTGATCTTTATCTGAACTCTAACACAGCTATTTTTTCAGAACATGGTGGTCAAGGCCAATTTGACATGCTAAAGTATTTGAACCATGTAACATACTGTACCCTGCACTTCGGATGTTCAGAAAAGTCAACCAAAAAAAAAGTTTTTTGGACCCCACTGGACGGGATCTAAATTTACCCAGATATGAACTAATGTCATACTTGACATTGTAGGAAAATTTATTCTCTTCGGTAAAATCAGTTAAACATTTATATATAACAGTGGGTCAAGCTTAAATATTTTTGGTAGCTCTAAAGACCAGCCATGTAACTTACTTATAATGCCCTGTTCCCTTACGACTTTTCATGTTTAATAGAAAAGTCGTAAGGGGTTGCCCATTTAAAATTTAAACGTCTGTAAAAAAAAGTACTGATAATTTTTCCAAATTTCTGGTTTTATTCGATAGGTTGAACTTTGTCATTTAATAATGGAACAAAATTGGATCATGCGGGGAAAGCTGGACTTCTTATTGGGCATGGAAATTGTGATGGTATTGGTGTTGTTGTTCTATTATAGGCCTGCCTGGTTATTGTGCCGGCGGTTAAAAACGCCACTGGCAATAAAAAAAAGGTATTTGCTTGTGAGCACTCAATAGCGCTAAAGCAGTTTTTGTCAGCACTCTGATTAGTGCTTCTTACTGTAGTAGAAAATAAAACAATGCCGAGTTATTGGCAGTTGTGACTTTGAAACTTTTATGTCCTTTATTTCTAAAAACATCTTATTTTAAACATAATTAACGGTACTCTTAATTCTAATTCTTTTTATTCGTGTATCCTTAAAACTAAACAATATTTTTAGAACTAATCAGCTGTCGATCAGCTGTAATTAAGGCTAGGGATGACATAACATAAATAATCGATATACTTCAATAATCAATAACTCTACAAAATAAATATTTGAACTATTAGCAATTTTGTAGAACTACCATCTCGATACGGAAACCAAAAGCTCGCTCATAAAAAAGATGGATAAAAAGAAAGGAGGTCGGCGTATTATGGATGGATCAAACCCAGGATGAAATAAGTCTTACCAATGTGATGCGTTAAGTGGGTGAATGTAAAGTAGAAGTTTATTATAATAGTTACTTTACATCTAACATTAATATCGTATAAATTCATATTTAACGAGGGCATGTCAGCTACTTCAGTATATCAAAAAAGTGTTTAAGGAATACTCAGAGAAAAATCTTAGTCATTAACAAAATTCGATGCGTTCCGCTTTGCCTAATGGGCTGAATATTGTTTGGCAGGAGATACAAAATTTTACCGAAAAATCGTGTTTTCAGATGAAGCTCATTTTCATCTCGGTAGCTTTGTCAATAAGCCTAATTGTCGCATATGGTGTTCAGAGAGCCCACACGTGACTATTGAGAAGCCAATGAATGTATCCACTGTTTGTAGTGATTTTTTGGCTGGAGCACAGTGCTCCGTTTCTATACTAGCATTGGACAAAAATAGAAGGAGAACGTTTGACGTACGACTATCATTTGTGTTGCTTAGTGACAGTTTACACTTGACTTGTCTCGTGAACATTTTCAATTTTCACAACTTTCGACGTGGATTATCACGACAAGAGTGCAACAGCAATCGACCGTGTAGGTCTTCGAAGACGAGCCAAATCCAACGAAAGGTGTTCGTTGAAGAAGCACTTCGAAGCAAATGGTCGCCTGTTTCTTCGGCAAAACTGGTCATGGGACGACTGTTCCGCTTGAGCAACGTAGGATGGTCAATTCTGAGTGGTACACCACAATTTGTTTGCCTGAAGTCTTCGGAGAAATTCGAAAAACGAACAAGAGAAACGCACATCAAGAAAAAAATGCGTGGTCAAAACCATGTTTTGGAGGTGTCTCAGTCGGAGTGAAAAAGTGCGTCGACAATTAGTTCGAGCGCATGCAAAAGTGTATAAATCATGCTGGAGAATACTTTGAAAAACAATAAAACCATTATTGATGATAAATATTCGCAGTTTCAATATTAGGCCAGAAATGTATATGGCAGCCCTTGTACAATGAAAGTTCATTTCTAAATGGGTTATGATACGCTGATTTGAAAAATGTTATCGGTTTTTATGTAACATTCGCAGTTTACTTGTAGAATGCAGTTTTAGGCCTGAATTAACACGATGACTTTGTTTTTTTCTAATACGAGTAGGAAAAAAATTTCACCGAATTTTATATTTTTCACAAATTTATCCAAAAAAATTAAATATTAAAAAAATTAATTAAAAGTAATATTTATAAAATTTAAAAAATAAAAAGCTAAATTTGTATTACTCCCAAACTATTCAAAAATTATAAACCAATTCGATTCCGTCCAAAAATGGGCCTTTGAAAAATAGTTTCGTTTAACTACTCAGGAACGACACAACAATATTTATTAATTCTGGATACAAATCGCCCACTTTGGATGGCTCTGGAGCCCAACAAAACTATTTCTATGAAAAACTATTTGCGGATTTTTCTTAGTTGGTCTATTACCTTTAAAATGATAGCAAAAAATTTAAGTTCGAAGCAGGTCAGTTTTCTGTCAATGAAACGGAGCACTGTGTGGCGGCATCATTGGGCAATTTTTCTTCGAAAATGAGCAAAGAGCAGCTGTTACCGTCAGCGGTAAGCGTTACCGCGCCATACTTAATTTTCTTTCCAAAAATTCAAGAGAACGACATCGACGACATTTGGTTGCAACAAGACGGGGCCACATGTCACACGCAATCGATATTTTACGCACTGTTTTTGAAAATCGAGTAATCAGGCGAAGTTGTAATGTCAATTGGCCGCCTCGGAGCTGAGATTTGAGCCCTTTGAATTATTTTCTGTGGGGAGCCATTAAGGATGAATTTTAAGCATCCAGAGACATTTGAAACGTTGAAACATGAAATTGAAGTTACCATTGAAGAGATTCGACCCGAAACAATCGAAAAAGTACTGAAAAATTAGGTAAATCGAATGAGGTACAGCCGACTTAGTTGTGGTATGGTTATATGAATGATATTGTGTTCCATTACTAAATGATAATGTTCAACTTTTCCAACAAAACCAGAAATTTGAAAAAATTATCAGTACTTTTCTACCTTTACAGCCAATTCAAATTTGAAATTTTAAATGGCCCACCCTGAATAAACATAAGACCTTGGCTAGATTTGCTTATTGGAAGCGGAAAATGAAAAAACAATGTAATTTTTTGAAACGAAAATTCGAAATATCTGCAAAACTTTGCCTATATTTTCAGCAATTCTTATCCGAAATATATGCGCTGCATATCGTTTAAAAGGTATATTACTCCTCTAAACATCGCTCGTAAGTTCACAAATAAAGCAGTTAGGGGTCCTTTTTTAAAAACCGAATATAACGCTTTATGTTAATATCTCTTAAACTAGAGCGAATATGGCAATTCGGAAGCCAGTAGCTTCAAATAAACTGAAGTTGACAATCAAACCTTCTGTCGCACCCTGAATAAACATAAGACCTTGGCTAGACCTACAGAATACAAATTGGTTCAATGGCTCCTTTTCAGCAAGGACATTTGGGATAAAGAAACCGACCAAGAACACATCATTGGTCTACACGCATATTTGTTTTTGTTTAGTGATCGGTTTTCGAAAAAGTACTTATATAAGTAAGTGAGAAGAGGGTATGTAAATGAATACGTCCTAGAATTATAACATCCAAATCGATGGTTACCAACACAATTGTTTTCGTTTTACTTCAAATGTCTGAAGAAATGTGAAACTCATTGTAATTTCTGCATCGCCCTTGTCACAGGGGGCCCTTCTCACAAACGTCCTTCATGTTGGTTGATAGAAACATTTTTTTCTCGATTGGAAACAAAAACATGTGTCACTCATGTGCGATCCATTTTCGATTTGTTTTTAATACGATTCACGGACATGTGTTACCGGTGGATATTACACAAATATTGAAATCGAACATGCCTTGTCTTTGCGCATAGAATGTTGGCATTCGTCGAGTCAAGTCAAGTGATTTGAATGACATGGCGAAAGATTGATGCGTTTTGCCCACATTGTGTAAATTAATATTGATGAGTATTTGGTATGCGTTCCAATACATCATTTCATATTAACATTTGATTGATGTGAAAGTGATTGATAAATTGCAACTGTTAAATACAAAAGCTGAAAATTTCAACTAAAGACTATTCATTTATATAATTTTAAATAAATCTGTCAAAACACTAAAATAGAATACCGGTAATGCATGCCGAAAGTCACACATTTTCGTTTACGGATACACAGCATTGAAACACAAGGAACTGAATGAAAGACTGGAATACTGTAATAACACATAATCTGAACTAAACTCCATTATTATGAGTACCTTGTTCTTCTTTTTCAGAATGACAAATATGGGCCACCTTTTTGTTTACCACGTACAAATACCAATGCGACAACTCGTGGTGATGATCCTGGTAAACAGCAAGGATACAAATAAGATTATTAGCATTAGAGCATGGTTAGAACAAACCTACAAACATGTTGCATAGGAAATGGAGGATCACGAAGGATGGACATATTTAAGGTCGATGATAAAAGAAAACGGGATCAGAAGGTCAAGAATAATTTAGAGTGCACGTCAGAACTTGGTAAGTACCAGATTGGCGCCAAAGTGAAGTAAATAAAGTGCAGTGTCGTAAATTAAGGTAGTATCCTTGCAGAACGTACACAGGTCTTTATTCGTCAATATAACCAGTGTCCTTGCGTTAGGTCGTATCCTTGGACTACTAACTACTCACCGCATTTCGCAGTGTCTTAAGTAAAGCCGTGTCCTTGGAGTACTTACGCAGGTCGTCGCGTTCCGTAGTGCTGTTATACTTATAGTTATCCGTGTCCTGGAAGTACGGACGTAGGTCTTCAGACGTTGAATATTCGCCTAATGCGTTCCCTTTATTACCTGTGTCCTGGGAGTACTTACAGAGGTCTCCAGACGCCTCGTATTCCTGAAGTATTACGCAGGTGAGCCTTCTGGAGTACTAACACAGGTTTCTAGACGCCGCGTATTCGCCTCATGCGTTCTAATGTTTATCCGTGAACCTTCTAGAGATGCGTTTTTTTTAACCGTGAGTACTTACGCTTGTCTTCTGACGGCACGTATTCACCTGACGTGAGCCTTCTGGAGTACTAAGCCAGCCCTCCGGAAGCCGCATATTAGCCATTTTCCCCTGGAGTACCTCCGCGTGTCTCCAACTGCTTTCTATCTCCAAATTCATATTTCCCACTTTTCGTCCGTCCTCATCCGCGACTTCTTCGACACTTTCGGCGCCGACCCGAGAAATATTTACCTATGTCTCCCGAAAACAGTGGACCCAAAGGTATCCCCGGAGTACTTACCCAGGTCTCCTACAAGACAGTATACTGAACGAAGGTCAACAGGAGTCCTGAGACAGGTCTCGCTGGAGACACAGTCTTCATTAAAGTTCCTTGTACTTAATTTAAGTTCCTTGTAATTTACGAGGGTCTATCACTGCATTTCCATAAGCCTGAGAGTATCATAAAATCATACAATCACGCCTTTTCTTACTATCTGGCAGTAAACCTACCAATTTCTGTACGAACCTTACACGAGCTATACCCCAACCGGTGGAAATTAACAAAGTGGAAAGGAAAATTCGTGGAAAGTAGGTTCTCATACCCACTGCGCATTTCGTGGGCGTACAGTCTACGCATTGAGAACCTTGTTGCCTACTTTAGCGAGGTTGGTGATACAGCAGAAGAACTGCGGAAACGGTTCGCACAGTTCTGGGCAGAGGACCTCGAGGCCCGATGCTCGAAATATCTGCAAAATTTTGCCTATGTCTTCGACAATTCTTATCCGAAATATATGCGGTGCATATCGTTGATAAGCTATATTTCTCCTTTAAACATCGCTCGTAAGTTCACAAATAAGGCAGTTACGGGTCCTTTTTTAAAAACCGAATATAACGGTTTATGTTAATATCTCTTAAACTAGAGCGAATATGGCAATTCGGAGGCCAGCAGCTCGAAATATACTGGAGTTGACAATCAAACCTTCTGTCGCAGATTTTTGTTTTCAAATTTTGTTGTCCAGTTTTATGGCCGCAGCCGCCGAGTGCAAGGGTGTCCATGCAGCATCGGACACATCTACGACAAACCGACAAGAAGGGGTCAGCACAACAGCAGCGCAACTGGTTCCCACAGCCGCCCAGGATGTTCGTCCGGACCCACAAACCGCCAGACATAGCCTGCCTAGGACAACCATATCCACTGCCGTGGATGCAAGAGCAATCGGAGACCAAGTCCTGGAATATTGTGTCCTAATCGGCATGATGCCTGAGATGTTGAAGGAGACCTCAAAACAGTGTGCGTTAATCAAAAAAAAATGGAGGCGATCAAAAACAGCCCCAGGAACTTCCCCGACTACGCCATACTTGGTACACGACTTTACCGGCATATTTCGGCGATGGAGTAATGTTTATTGACACTTGTCTTGAACTTCTGGATGTCTAAATTAGTGGGAAATACAATAGCCGAAAGTCAATTCCTCACACGGTCTGTACGAACAAAAAACGAATTTTATTATAGTGCGGTCAACTGGCCAATCAACAACAAACGGGTGCGAATTCCTAGAAAGTGCATTTCCTTTCCAAATATTCTCACGTCAGGAAAAAGGCGACGGATGTCTGTTGAACACACACTATGAAGCTAACGATAAAACAGCGTCACGTAACCCACACTCCGATAATGCTTAAGGGAAACTATAGAGTAGGATTCCCTACTGTCACCTATCGGCACCATCGCTCTCCTTTGAACACGGCATTGTATTTTCATGCCCAGAGCATCAAGAGCTTCTGATGTTCAACATCCGTACCATCGATAGAAATTGACGCCATTGTTGGGTTAGCAAATCGATTGTGAGACAACAAGCAGCACTGTGTCTTACACGCATTAAAATCTACTCTATTCACTTGACCCCATTCGGTCGAGTGTCTCATCCAAATTCGCCTTTTGTCTTTAATATCTTGAAGACTAGGCCTACGGTCGAATGAATATGTCATCCGCGAAAGAGAAGATTGGATTCACGGTCAAACCCAAAAGATTGTCAATGAAAATAAGATTAAAGAGGGGAAAAGGGCAGCGCCCTGTGGTACACCTGAGGTCAGCGTATGTTTGTTGGATGAGAACCCAGCTACAACAACTCTAATAGTGCAATCTCTAAGAAAGGTCGATATAAATCGAGCAAACGTATTACCTATACGAAAAGCTATCAGCTTTGATATGAGTGCACCATGTCAGACTTAATCAAATGCCTTAGAGATATCCACAGCCACGACCTAACTCTCACCAAACTGGTAAAAAGACCGACTCCAACGATCCGACAAGTACAACATCAGGTCTGCGGTAGAGCTATTTCATCGAAAGCCATACTGTCGATCACTTAGCGTGAATTTCTATCGATGGTACTATCGATAATCGCCTCATTCGATAGTTTCGATATTTTTTGTTAACACAATCGATAGTATTGGTTATGTTGCGTATGTTTGTATTATTCTACAAAAACGCACTTTTTTAAGAAAAAATCGTATACAAAGTTATTTTACAATATAAAAATTAATTCAAGTATATTAGAAAGAGAAAACAAACCGCTTTTTGAAATTCATGAGATATTTGGATGGTCCAAATACAGTTGTTGAAAAAACAGATTGTTATAATTTGATGAAGTCACAATGCCTAAGAATGTTAAAGTGATAGCAAAATGCAAAACGTAAGGCATTTGTTTACAAACGTTGCCAATTTTGTAAATACATTTAGAAAATGCCTAAAAGTACTCAACAGAAAAATGTATTTTTTTATTGTTACAGTTAACTATACTGAAACAAACTATGTTTACAGAATTTCTAAAAAAAAATTGGAATCGATTGAAATTTGTAACTAAATAGAATATCAACATTTTTGAGTCGGAGAGCCTCTTTCTGTTTGGCGGATCTTAAAATTTGAAAACGCTTACCTTTATAAGTATTACTCTGCCATTGGTAATGTACATAAAAATCGACTGTTGCTTCTATTCATGAGTTTTTTACAAAATCCATTTATTCCAAAATGTACATATATATACTACTTTACATACGAACACATTAAAATCAAGAGTTACCGATAGTCAAGATTTCATTAATGGTCTATAGACCATTCATGAAAGATTAAAAACGTATACATGACCTTTAATGGGAACACTTTAAAAAAAATAATCTTTTAAAAAAAAGAGTCGATGCAAAAAAATATTAATTAGTGTTTTTCTGCCTAATGGGTAAATTTACTAATATGTTTGAAAGCAACAGTATTTATAAAGGCAGAGGAGTGCTTTAAAAAGTTCTCAAAATCGTTGTCAGTTAAGAACTTATATTAATGCCACTATCCTTAATGTCTATCAAGGCTAAGTACCAAAACGGGTACAAAACATTTTTTTTACAAAGTTTTTCTTAGGTCAAGTGCTGTTGGACATTTCCTTTGTACTTATATATAAGTAAATTACTTACTTATTGTGTTTTTGTCATCAGTCTTCAATTTCAAGGCATCTCTTAAAATCTATTGTTTAGCTTTAAAGTTTTGGGCAATCCAATAATTTTTGTTGCGAAACAGTAGCATATTAACATTTTTGGATTTCATGAAAGTTCTTATGTCAGAAATTATAGAGCCAGCTTAGCTAAACATTCTGTCAGATGCCGACGAAGTTGCTGGGATGCATAAATATCTTGTGGCGCAGGTTTTTAGTGTTGTCATCGCGTTGGCATGACTTGCAGAACCGTCAACTTTACTTTAGATTTACCTTTTTTGAAATAAGAATTAGACAATAATATTTATTTAGTATTCTTTATATTTTATTTGCCAAAATTCGCAATGTCCGAACATATATGCAAGTGATAACATTTGTACCGATACTATCGATAGTCATTAACAATCAATGTTGACGCCTAAAAAAAACTAACGATATTTTTATGGCTCTATTAGCAGGTCGTTGGTCTCTAAATACCTCAAAAGTTGGTGATTCACCATACTCTTCATCACCTTGGAGAGTGCAGAGCAAATCGGCTGATAGTTCGTAGTATTATTGGCTTCACCCTTTTTAGGGATCGGCTGGACGTTCGCAACCTTCCAACACGCTGGGAAGACTCTCGCACGGTAAGCAAGGTTGAAAAGGTTGCGTAATGGACGGGCTAGCGTTAAAGAGCACTTACATAAAACAAGTGCCTAAATACCATCCGGCCCGGGGATTTATAAGTATTTACATCAAGGTTAGCAAGAACCCTTTTAACTCCACGCGTTTCGAAAAATATCTGAGGCATGGAACTTGATACGTTTTCGATCGCGGGTAGTGGTTAATTGCTTTCCGGCAAGGAAGAATTTCCTGCAAACATTTCAAAAGGTTAGCTTTATCAACTGGGCCTGTGAATGCCTGGTCGTCTTTAACAAGAGTTGGGATAGATGAAGAACTATCCTCTAATCTTCTTACAAATGACCAAACGCACTTACTTCTCCTGCGAGAAGTAAGAACCTTTGCATGTAGACGTTGTTTGTGCAGAACTTATTTACGCCTAAGCACACAAAGTTCTTGCCTGTTTACGCCGTTTTTTTTTATTAAGATAATGTACGGGTGCACACGTGTGCAGTCTCAATGGCAAAATTGCATGAATTGGGTTACGAATTGGTACCTCATCCGCCATATGCTCCAGATTTAGCCCCCACTGACTATTTCCTATTTCCAAACCTAAAGAAATGGCTCGGTGGAAAGAGATTCAGCTCCAACGATGAAATTATTGATCAAACAAAGGCTTATTTAAGGATTAAAAAATTGGAGAAATGTTGAATTAAATGAATGGAGCTAAAAGAAGATTATGTTGAAAAATAATTTTTGCAAAAAAAAGTGTTTTGTTCGAAAACTCACGGAATTGTTGATATGCCCTCGTAGGATTAGATTTAAATATTTCTTTCACATGCATATCCGATTTTATGTTTTTAATTTTAAGAAGCACATATTGCATCCAATCTTTATGAAATTTGCCACAAGTAAATTACTTATGCCAAGGATGGACTCTATTGAAATTGGAGAATATCGGTACATATTATGATATATCTCCCACATCATATTCAACCGATTTTACCAAAAACAATGTAATTTTCTCAACAGCTCAAATATAACAATATTTTAAAATCTGGGTAAATTAAGGGAGTCCAAAAACCTATTATATATTTGATTTTCTGAACATCGAGAAATGCAGGGTATAGTAAAGTCGACCACGCACGACATTACCTCTTTTTGCTGGTTTCTATGTGTAAACTTGCGCCATTAAGAACATTTTATTGAAATCTGATAAAATTTACAATTCTTCCGGCCGTAAGACCCCTTGATTACTTGATGAATTTATTCTGGTTTAGGTGAGAATTTTTTTGCCTCAATGTCCCTTTTCCAGGTTAGTCTGACATCTAAGTGAACATACAAATATGTCACTTCGATGGTGCGTTTAAAAACCAATACGCCTACTTACGAGTACTGTAAATATCATTTAATAATGACAGTTAGTGGCACCTAAATGTATTCGTTTTCTTTTTCTAAGTAGCTCCGCCATTAAATTCGTATTCCCATGCTGAGAATGGATATAATTTTATTTCCTCCCGGCGTTCGTTAAGTGAAAACATTTTTGAGCAAAGTTTAAATGGCATTGTTTATCTTTGAATGAGGAAGTTAGCTCGCTCCAAGCGATTTATCGATAAACTAAAGAAGACAAGAATAATGTTTATTTTATGTGTTAAATCGACAGACATGAACAATCACAATGTTACAAATCTCCTGCACCATCCATCCATCCATCGGAACGATGAATGTCTGTTGTACGTTACACAAGTTTATAAACGCTTCTTAGGATATTTTGATGCAGCTCCTGCTGCTGCTGACACCCATTGATGGGCTCTTAAGAGCCATTTGAAATATGATTATTGTCATGTGAGATTTCTGCTCGCATCACATGCTACACGCAGAAAAAAAGTATGGTTGGGGTGACAATATTCGAAGAGGATCATACTATTGTTGTGTATATGGTTGTGACACAACAATATTATGATCCTCACAACAATAGTATGATTCACACATAACCATACTATGATCCCCACAACCATAGTATGATTCACACATAACCATACTATGATCCCCACAACCATAGTATGATCCTCACAACCATAGTATGTTTCTCATACAACCATAGTATGATCCTCACAACCATAGTATGATTCACACGCAACCCATACTATGATCCCCACAACCATAGTATGATTCACACTCAACCATACTATGATCCCCAAAATTATTTATTAGGGTTGGTTATTGTTGTTATTCAAAAATAGAGGTTTTTATTAAATTGTTTTTATAAATTAAATTGCATTACTATTAGTTCATAGTCAGAATTGAAGCCATGTTTTTATTAAACATTTCATTCAAGAAACAAAAATATATATTCCAACGGTCAAAAATACTTTAAGTTGCCAGCAGGAGTGAATGCTACTTCACCATCCGTAGACACCAAGTAACGAATGTGATTAAACCATGATCAATGGCTATATACTTAAGTGCAGGCAGATTTTAAATAAACGAGAACCAGTCGTTATTAGAGTATTTCACCGAACAAACTAAACACAATAAAAATCCCTCGAACTACCTTCCGATTGTTGTTGTCTTTTTTAATGGACAGCAACCATTCACTGTCTTTGACTTTTTTTTTGTATATCAAAAAAACATACGCACACACATACACGTGTGCTCTACAAAACCTGTTTTGTTATGTTCATAGTCATAACCATACTGTATGATTGCCGTAATCATATTTTTGTTAACGTAAATTTTAAACAACAATACTTTTGTTGCACCAACCATGTTTATATGGTTGCTAGAACCATATTTTCATTTCTAAATTTGGCAATAATACTATTGTTACCTTTCAACAATAGCAATATTGTCGCAAACATACTATTGTCAAAATGAAATTCAAAAAACAATACTATGGTTGCGATGAACATGCTTTTATTGGAGAGAACATATTATTGTTGCGGTGACCATAGTGTAACCATATCTTTTCTCTGCGTGTACGCACGAGTATAAGTGCTGATGGTTAGAACTCGTGTAGTGACAATTCACATGAGTGATACACTCGTATGTTGGACGAGAGAGAGGCAGAGAAAGAGAGAGAAGACGTAAAGTTAAGATTCCTTGAGTTCAGGATTCAACGCATAACGAATTTAATTTAAACGAAATATTAAACAACAGACACTGTTTCGTATTCTAATGAAAAATTCGGTTTAAACTTCACCGAAAGCGAATGAAATGGTCCCGACAAAAACAGACATGGTCTATTAAATGCAGCCTTCCTTTAATTAAATGTGTCCTTATTTGTATTCCGACCAGCATTTCAGTCTCGTTGTTTCGCTTTTATGTGGCATTCTCCAGTATCCCTTTTGCTGACGTCATCTGTTAGCAGTGATTCCTAAGTCGATGGAATCATTTGTCTGTGCTGCCCAACTGGAACAGTTGACAAGCACAACTTAACTCAATGAATAAGATATTTACCCTAAATGGTGTTCTTTTTTTGTTTAAGCTGCTTTATGATTTCAAATGTGTATCCCAATGAAATGCCGAGAAAATTTTTAAATTTTTCAAACTAAAACAAACTTTTAAGTTCCCCTACGTGAACAGCAATTGTTTGAGTTTCGCCGAAGTGAGAAAAGTTAACTTTTGCCCCCCAAGCAAAGTAGAAATTTAGTTTTTAATTGCAGTTATTGTTTTATTTCATTAACGGCGAAAACTTCATCTGCTCCTTTGTTGGCAATAAGGAACGTTGAATTTCAAATGAATAAATCGTAGGTATTTTCCAGAAAGTGCCGAATGGGTTATGCCGTTTTAGTCAAATTTTTAAGTATCTCGACTTTCCGCGAAAACATGCCGAAATCCTAGAAATTATTGAAGTTTTTCTTAAATACAAGTAAGCAAATTTTATTCGTTTCAGCGATTTATATATACTTCGGCCATGGAAGTGTTTTCTAGCAACTAGAATTGTGATATAAATTTATTCAATACAATTAGTTTCAGCTAGGAATCAAATAGTATGTTTTAGAGAATGTCGCTCTACAAGATCAAATAAAATAAATGCTATTACTATTCAGAAAAACATAAAACTAATTGAAAACAAGTAATAAAAGAAGTTTCCGAGCATGGGCGAAAATACTATAACTTAACTTCTGAATATTCAGAAAAAAACAGATCAAATCAGGCTACCTTTATTTAATAAATTTAGGCCATATTTGAATTTGTGAGAAAATTTAATTTACCCCCAGAAACAAGATTATATAGGCCGAATTGTCGACCTAAGGGACCGCAACCTAATTTATCTAAAATGCGAAGATAATTTTATTTCTGGCTTCGAAAAAAATTTTAATAGTTATTTGAGCCCATATGTCCATGTATACTGGAAGCCGTTTTTGGGTCCCCTAATTATTTGTATGGGGGCAATATAAAAGTATTAATTAAAATCGGAATATCGAAACGTGTACCTATAACACCTATTTACTTATATATTGAGTACCTTTTTATATTGAACCATTTTATTTCTGAGTTGGTAACTGTTTTATCGAAATGAACCTTGGCAAATTTCATCATGATTCGATGTTTTACGTAATTTCGTATTTGGGCCTGTGGAGTGAGTTCTATTTAAAAGAGTTCTAGTTAAATTTAAACCGATTTTAGAAAAAGCTAAAGACTTGAAATCGGTTGAACATATATATTGGAGCTTAATCGAAATCTGAACTGATTTCCTTCAATTTCAATAGCTTCCGTTGTTGGTCCGATTCTAAACTTAGAATCGGTTGAATATATGTGCGGGGAGCTTTATCCAAATCTAAACTGATTTTCTTCGATTTCAGTAGCGTCCGTCTTTGGCTTAAAAAATCGCAGACTGTTCCACGGAGTGATGCAGGTTATTGAAAATGAAAATCACGAATTTGAATATGATTTTAGGGACCTTGAATCATAGGCGTGGTCTTCTATTCTCATTAGTTTCGTAGCAAATATTTGTAACTACCCAAAATATGTGAGTAGGACCCACCTTCAATTACTCGTATACCGAACATATAATTGCCCGCAGAGTATGATACTGTGCTGGAAACTTAAGAAGAGAAGCCATGCAGAATTGGTTTACCGCTTAAATAGTAGAAGTTTTGAAATAGTAGAAATTTAAACATCTGCAGATATTTTTCCACTTTGCAAAATATCTCAGTTGGTTACTACGAGTATTTTATAAAATGTTAAATGTGTTTAATTAATTTAAATACGTAATTTAATTAATCTAAACGCTTTTCATGCAATTAATGCAAAATTAAAAACTATATATCTAAATTTAAAATCTAGCATGGAAATGTTTAAGGCAGCCGTCAATGCAAATAATTATGCTAAAATAATTTTGCTAAGCTGACCACGAGTTAAATAAATGACGAATTCAATACTCTATGCCATTTTGCAAATTATTAAACCGCAATATCTTAAAAACTTGTTACATATTTTAGATTTTAAAGCAGATTCGTAATAAGCATATTGAAGTGAGTTATAAAACAAGATATAAAAGACTAATGATGAAAAAAAGTTATTGGTAAATTTGTAACCAGAAAAACATTAACACCAGAAAACCCGGTTTCGACCAACAATTTTTAAATTCGGTGCGGAAGTTAAAAAGGTAAAATTGGGCGTAAACGACTATTTAACACTCTGAAAATTATGTGTCTATGTCTGGAACGTGAGCGAATAGATCTGCTGGCTCCTTGATCTGCTGGACCCCAAATCAGGAGAGGCCTTTGTGTGGGAGCTATTCGAAATAATGGTCCAATTTCACCAGAGATATGTGTTGGTCACTCGTAAAGCTTTATGCGAAATTTTGTGTAAATCATGTGTAATAGGAAGCTATACGAGCTATAGGTTCTAAAATCGGAAATTATCTTTGTATATGGGCTATACGAAAATATGAACCTATGAACCCTAGTGCCGCAACAATTATTTAATGTTCGCTCATAACGTACCATGCAAATCTTATGCGTGTTCGGATGTAATTTGTTGGTTCTAGAGCTGCAGGACCTCCAATCGGGAGGGGTCTCTGTGTGAGAGCTGTCCAAAAACATGGACCGATATGATCAAAGTATGAGTATGTTTCACTCGAAATGTTTTGTGTGAAATTTTATTTAATATGTGGCTTTTAGAAATTGGGAAAAGACTATGTCCGATATCAAAATATGGACCGATTTGAACCTATTAATAGCGATCAGCCTTGGCCCAATCTTCAATAATGTACCAAGTTACATCGAAATCGGTTCATAATTGCGATTATTGATTACAACAGCAGATGGACAGACGGACGGACGGACTTCGCTCAATGGAATCAGATAGTGATTCTGAGTGATCGGTTTACTTTACAAAGGTCCTATCTCCATTCCTTTTAGGTGTTGCTAACATTAGCACTAAATCATAATACACTGTACCACATTGTGGTGTAGGGTGCATATAGTGTCTTGTAATCAGTTTAGTATCCCGCACATCGGGGTAGGATGAGCATTTGCCGCAAACAAAGTGAGAATGTGGACCGCCGTGGTGTGATGGAAGTATGCACGACTTGGTTGGATAAACCCCAAACCGTTTATGCCTAAACACTTTGCACAAGTAAGAAGCTCCTAAGTATGCTCGGAAACATCTCTTTGACTGCTATCGCCACGTCATCTGCATACGTAATAACTTAAAACCCAATCTCACCAAAAAGTCCAGTAAATTGTTCAAGGCGATATTCCAGAGTAGGGGGAATAGAACACCAGTTTGAGGCGTTCCTGTACTAACAAATCTTTCAAGTTCGGGTTACAAGCAGCCATGATATACTCGTATCTGCTTGTATGAAGATTAAGCACAAGCCTTCTAATGTTGGCGTCTTCTTCCAGATGTGATAGTGCCGCTGCTATCGTACTCGAAAATACTTAATGGAAGCCCGCCTTGTACAGGGTTACGATACGTCCTCCTTTCGGATGACATGTCCTCCGTTTTAGTCACTGTCCTCCCTCCTTATTCAAAAAAGTGAAATTATTCTAGTTTTGCTACTTATATTGTAGAATAATTGCATTTTTGACATTTTCGAGCTGTATTTTACATCGCAAACTCGAGATGTAAGTTTATAACAATGTGCAATTTTCCCCCATAACTGGTGTGGCTGCAGGTGCATAAAAGAACTAGAAACCAATATGAATGGAAAAGCATGTAAACGATTATACTTATAAATTATATAACATTGAATACTATTTCTGAAGATCACTTCTCTGAATTTCAAACAGTTTCAAAAATAACTATGGGCCGAAAGAGGTAAAAACAGATAAATAAACTGTAATTTTAGCAATTTTGAAGTAGTTTTTTAGAGTTAGTTTGTTTGACGCCCTTTTTCTTCTCATGTATAGCTACAATTGCGAAGAATACAATAAACCATAGTTATAATTGGTATTAAAAATTTTACGTTCTGACTTTTTATGCCATTCATTTTTTGAAAATAATTTCCTTCAAATGTTGGCAACTGTATTATAGAAATGAGCGTTCAGTGAGAAACGGGAAGATCCGCTGTTTTCGACCAAAATTTTGTTCAGTGATGATGCCCATTTCTGGCTTAACGGCAAAGTCAATAAAAAAATGCCGCACTTGGGCTGAAGAGCAACAAGAAGAGGTTTAAGAGGTGCCATTATACCCCGAGAAAACCACGGTTTGGTGCGGTTTATAAGCTGGTGGAATCATCGGTACACATTTTTTCAAAAATGATGATGACCGGAACGTAACCGTGAATGGTGCTCGCTATCGCGTCATGATATCGATCTTTATACTACCTGAAATTGAAGCCTGTAATCTTGACGACACTTGGTTTCAACAGGATGGTGCCACTTGCCATACAGCTGGTCAAACAATGGATCTATTGAGAGGTCATTTCGAAAAGCAGCTAATTTTACGTTTTGGACAGGTGAGTTGGCCGCCTAGATCGACTGATATCACACCTTTAGATATTTCTCTTTGGGGTTACGTAAAGTCCAAAGTTTATGCTGACAAACCAGCTACGATTCAGGTTTTAGAAGCCAACATTACGCATGTCATTAAAGTCATCCAAAATTGAACCCTCAGAAGGGAAACCCAGAGGCGTAGTTGCGGCCAACATTTGAAGGAAATTATATTCAAAAATTAAATGCCATAAAATGTTCATTCAAATTATCAATATCTTGATTTGAATTTTTATATTTTTTTTGTTCTGAAAAAATACCTCTAGATAAACACGGAAAAAACCTATGTTTTATGGTACAACATAAATAGTTTATATGTACGATTTTTTAGTGTTTGGGTGGCATTCCACCCTTTGAGCAATCTTAAGCACTCCTTATATATACGAGTAAGTAGTGTAAAAACTTCAAGACAATTTGTCTTGAGTATAGTTGGACAATCGTAAAAAAGATTATGCCACGGCACACTTTTGCTTACAACCTACTTCGTTACATGCCAATGCCTTATTAGTTGTGGTCTTTACAGGTTGTTGAATGGCGGTGACACGTCCCTCTGTATAGACGCATCCGTGCATACTCTATGGCAAATTATCCATTCAACCAACAGTGAGTTTCATCGCTAAACAAAATGTTCTTGTAAAAATCATGATCGGTGGCCATCTTAATTTGGTAAATAATTTCCATGATTTGCAAACCTTCAGGAGTAAGACTATTCATCGTAAAATAAAAAACCAAACTGGGCATTAATCAAAAGGACCAACTCCGAAAAAAGTGTGGCATGATTGAAAACCACACAACTAAAAAACGCTATAAATAGACCTCAACTACAAATCAGTTCTGGCCGAAACTCGTAGAATAATAAACGAATATTTTCTTTAGCTGGACTCTTTATAAATAAAATAGAATAGGAATAGACTCACATGGGCCTATAACACATTCTGTTTTAAAAACTTATTTTTGACCAAAGGATACTAAATATTTTTTACATCCAATTTCATTTCTGTTTATGTTTTTTTTTGTCGTTTTTTAGGCATTGATAAAAAGAAGTATTTTTTGTTTATTTTGTTATTTTATAAAAAATATGATTGAACATAAGATACTGGCTTATTTTTACACTGCGAGAACTCCCGGGATTGAAATTTTTTTTCTGATTTCCCGGGAAATGAAAAAGTGCGGTAAAAAAGGGCAGTCCATATTTTGATAGCATGCATATAATTGTCCCGATTTCAGAACGTACAGCCCTAAATGCCACATATTACACCCGATTTCAAACAGAGCATTATAAGTTACCAACACCAATGGCTGGTGAAATCTGCCCATATCGGTCAACGTTTTCGAAAAGTTCACACACAAAGATCCCTTCCGATTTGGGGTCCTGCAGCACTAGAAGCGTCGGTCATACTTTATTTCTATGTAGCCCCCACACAAAGGACCTTCCAAATTTCAGAATCTGCAGCTTTAGAAGCCGTTTCCTAACAAATTTCGCATGGAGCGTTACGTGTGAGAACCCATGTGCTGTAACATTAGACCATATCGGTACATGTTTTCGAAAAGCCCCCATAAAAAGGTCCCGCCCAATTTGAAATTATACTCGCTCACGCTCAAATTTGTATGGTACGTAATAACTCTAACATACTTAGTCCGACATTGCTTAAGCTCCAAACAGAGGTTCATATTCCTCTGAATAGCAGAGTGGTGTTGTCGGCCAAGCCCCACTAAAGCTTTTTTGACTTGTTTGTTGCTAGTTTCGATAAAAAAAAACAGCTTTAAGGCGTTTTCATGTCGAATTCAGTTAATGGAGTTTGCCTAAAAATATGCCAGCATTTTGATAGAAACTTAGGTTGTTACATGACGTTGTCCATTTCGGAAAATAACACAGAAAACCTTTTAAAGAGCCTCCGTGGTAGCCGTTTGAATGGTTTTCATTTTTATTTGCTTTGTTTGCATTTAATTAGCCACAAATTTATTTCATTCGGGTCCATTCTGACCTTTTAACGAAAGTTTCTATTTTTGTACTGAACATGTAATTAAAAGTAAAATAAAACAGTGCCCCATCCCAGACTGATTTTCCCCCTCCTATTTGCATACCCGAATATATTATTTGTTGGCATTGCATTGTTCACAATATTTAGAAATTGCCCAGATTGTTGGGATAGGACACACAAGACAGGTACACATCTGTGCGCTGAGGAGCAAACACCGAAAAAATATTCATGCATAAATCTCATAATAATGTTTATATATCTATAGGAAACTTTGTATATGATGTAGGAGAAAAGTGGGCCGCCGCGGTGTGATGGTAGTGTGCATGACTTTATGCCAGTAAATAAATACAGGCTCAACTCCGGTTGAGAATATCAAACAACGTTTCAGCGACGGGCTCACGAGTAAGAGATTTAGCTCGAAGCCAAGTAAAAATGTCCTTATAGGATTCATTAGCCGTTCTAATCTGGCGGTAAACAGTAGATCCCGGTCAGAGAGTGTATGAAAAATATGTAAACAGCTCACTGATTAGAGAAATGTTTCCCCTTGTTCCTTAATGGGATGTAGTGGGAATTAAGAATAGGATAAAAGTTTCTTACATATTACACAATCGAGTTTTTGAAAAACAGCTCGTTATTACTAATTTCGAGAAAGTATTTCATATGAAGTGGAATTTTTTATAAATGGCTTGAAGGTGTTTCTTACATTTTATTAGGGTCATTTGTTTAATTCACAAGCTAATATGAACAGGTTTGTCAAATGGGATTGAAAGAATAAGTCAGTGAATATAAAGCGAACACAACAACGCTAGACAGACACGTTTCGTCACTAGTGACAGACGACATGCCAAAGTCATTTATGAATTTATATACTAATCACTGCTTTGCATATGAGAAGGAGTAAGCCGTAGAGAGTCCACCGAGGCAGACCGATATAGAGTCGGCTTTCAATATTGGGACTCCAATAACAATAGAAGCGGAACTATCAGAGCTGAAAGTAGACGACAACATCAGAAGGCTTGTGCTAAACATTTTCACAAGGAGAAACTTCTTAGCCTAGCACAAAAAGCGCGGTATAAACAGAAAAAAGTTAAGTGTTTTGGAAACTTCCATCTCTGCTATGAACACATGTTAAATTTTGTTTCGATCTGGCAACTCCTTCATAAAGAAACAGGTGTTCACAAAAGACGCATCCGCGTTTTTTTTATAATGGAATAATTAGAAATGCGTAGTGTCATTAAATATTTACATTTAAAAAGATTATCGGGACAAGAAATTCATAACGATATGGTGAATGTGTTAGGTGAAAGTGCTCCTTCATATGCAACAGTAAAAAATTGGGTTGCTGAATTTAAACGTGCATTGAAGATGAACCACGTAGTGGACGTCCAAAAACAGCAACAACAACAGAAATTGTAGCCAAAGTGCATGATATGGTATTAAAAGATCGACGAATAAAAGTGCGTGAAATAGCTAATATCATGGGCATCTCAAATGATTGAGTCCATTTAATTTTGCATGAAGAACTACAGATGAAAAAGCTTTCTGCAAGATGGGTGCCGGACTTGTTAACAGTCGACCAAAAACGCATAAGAATGAACATTTCTCAAGCTTGTTTGGATCGTTTTCAGCGAAATAAAATGGATTTTAAGCATCGTTTCATAACTGTTGATGAGACATGGATCCACTCCAGAGATAAAAGAACAATCCAAACAAAGGACTGAAGCTGGAGGAAGTGCCCCCACGAAGGCAAAAACAATTCAATCCGCTGGTAAGGTTATGGCAACGGTTTTTTGGGATTTTAAAGGTATTATATTGATTGACTATCTGCAAAAGGGTAAAACAATAAATTCAGAGTACTATTGCAACCTTTTAGATCAATTAAATGTACAAATTCGAGAAAAACGTCCTGGTTTACAACACAAAAAAATAATTTTTCATCAAGGCAACGCACCAGCGCACAAAAGTGTTTTAACAATGGCTAAAATCAACGAATTAAAGTACGAATTGCTTGATCACCCACCCTATTCTCCTGATTTAGCTCCCAGTGACTTTTACCTGTTCCCAAATTCCTTGCTGGCAAGCGTTTTACCTCAAATGAAGATGCAGTTACAGTTGTAAACCACTATTTTGAAGACCTTGAGGAAAACTATTTTAATCAAGGGATAGAATTGCTAGATAAGCGTTGGACTAAGTGTATTGAAGTTTCAGGAGATTATATTGAAAAATAAAAATATTTTTGAAAAACTAACTATTCTTTTCCTTGATAGGCTAAGAACTTTCCGAACCGCCTCGTATCATGGCCAAAATCAGGTCATCTGGCCTAGAAAGATTCCATTGTAGAGGCACGCTTTAAGGTGGAAATCTATCTACTCTACTCTAGAACCTCGCCTTGAACAAAATCCTAAACTCTTTGGAGGAGGTTGTAATTAAGGTTATTGCCTGTGCAGATGACTTTAACGACACCCTTCAAAGAACAGTTTTCACTTTCAACATCGTAGACAGAGCGAAACAGGCCACAGTGGAGGTATATGGTTGTAAGAGGGCAATCATCCCTCTACAAAATTCATGATCTAAGGCATGTTCAGTCTTAACATCACGGGCGCGATAAACACCATACCCTCATGTAATATTACTGGTACATTTGCAGCCCCTGGACATCCTAAATATACAAACTGCGGCAACCACAGCAATTAAACTGGAAGAGCAGACGCAATGATTGATGAACGGTTCCTTTTATTTTTTAAACTGATTATTATGTTTTGAACTGATTATTATTATTTCGATGCTGCCTGCTGAAGCGTCCATATAATTTTTAACCCTGCACTACTTTAAGGAACAGGTTGTTTATTATAAGTAAGTTTCGTGGCGAATGTTTGTAATTACCAAAAATATTTGAGCTGGACCCATGTTCGGCATCACTACATTAGCTGCTGGAAGTAATTCTGTTTCAGCACCAAAAGAAGAATTAATATATTTGAAAAAGGCCCTCATCGCCCATTAAAGATAACAAACAAAAATCGTACACTAGATTACTCGTAGATAAGCAGGCGTGAATATTCTATCGGGTTACGTTACAATTATTTAAACAAATTCTACTGATTCAATTATAAAATCAATTGAAGTGAACAAAATTTGAAATACTCCGCATGAAAAAGTGTATTTTCTGTCTATAAAAAAGATCTGCAATCATTATACGAGGACATATCAATCATTCCGTGACTTTTCCAACATCCCTCGTAGTTATATGAGACGCAACACTGCTCTCATCAAGTACCATCTGTTAATAGACTAGTGTCAAATTTTGAGAGAGTTCCGTCATTAAGTTTGTGTTTAACAGCTGTTCAAAACATGCAAGCTCGTGGATTTTGTTAAAAATGGAAAATAATAAATTTCGAGTGCTCATTAAACATTATTTTTTGCGGAAAAAACCGTCAATAAAACCAAGGAAAACCAAGGACTCTGCACTATCGATTTCAAAGGTATACAAGTGGATTACTAACTTTCGTTGTGGTCGCACAAGTACAAATGACGCTGAACGTTCTGGATGTCCAATTGAGGTCAATACACCCGAAAATGCCGAAATAATTCACAATATGGTGTTGGCCGATCGAAGAGTAAAAGTGCGTGAGATTGTTGATGCAAACGCATTTCATATGGCAGAGTGGTTTAGATTTTACATAATCAGTTGGGTTTAAGAAAGTAATCATCAAGATGCCTGCCGCGTTTGCTCTCAATTGACCATAAACATAAATGTGTGTCAACTTCAAAGGATTGTTTGGAGTTGTTCAACCGCAACTCGAATGAGTTTTCTGACTGTGTATGAAACATGGATCCATTACAACACTCCGGAGACCAAGAAGCAGTCTAAACAATGGGTTTCTCCGGGTGAACCAGCTCCGAAGAAGGCCAAGGTGACTGTGACGGCAAATGAGATGATGGCAACAGTTTTTTGGGATGCACGCGGAATAATCCACATCGATTTCCTTCAAAAGGGTAAAACAATAAACGGCAAATATTATGCCAACTTATTTGACCGATTAAACGAGGATTTTAAAAAAGACCCCATATGGCCAAGAAAAGAGTTATTTTTTTTATCAAGATAATGCACGGGTGCACACGTGTGCAATCTCAATGGTAAAATTACATGAATTGGGTTACGAAGTGGTACCTCATCCGCCATAATGTCCGGATTTAGCCTTCAGTGACCAAACCTAAAGAAATGGCTCGGTGGAAAAATATTCAGCTCCAACGATGAAATTATTGATCAAACACATGCCTTTTTTATGAACCTAGAAAAATCCTATTTCTTGGAAGGATAAAGTAATTGAAGAAACGATAGGCTAAGTGTTTTGAGTTAAAAGGAGATTGTATTGAAAAATAAATTTTTATTTTGGAAAAAAACTGTTTTATTCGAAAAGCCTCGGAATTATTGATATGAACTCGCACGTTTTAGTTTAGAGATTTCAGAAATTTGATATAATTGTAAACGTATTTATTAGTGAATATTTAGACTTTCACAATCCATATCTTTAATCAACTCCCTACCAAAGTTTGTTTGATACTTTTTGGGAGTTTATGTTAGTTGACCGTCCTTCCTACGGTCTCCGGGCGTATGAACCCCACAGATAACCCAGGCTGAAATCCGGAATTAGTGGCCTGATGTTTTGCAGCGTCTGCGTGTTTACGAGAATGATCAATTACAAAAATTATGTTAAAACATAAGACGACTATTACCAATAGAATTCGATCACGAAATTCCCGTTAGCTTCTTAAGAAAATATTGCGCCAAATACTTCTTTTAATACGAATAATGATGAAATTTTATAATATTTAAAAATTTTCTAGGAAAAAGTAAAACAACATCTGTATTTTTTAGCATTTATTTGGTAGAAAATTTAAAAGGGACGCTTTCTATGGCAACATCATTAAATGCTTGTCAAATATAAATGTATTGTGTGCCGTTTCTGTAACATTGGGCGTGTTGGTATAATGAAAGTCGAAATTTCCAATCAAAAGCACATATCGATATAAATCGATATTGATAAATTGTTCGCTTGTACATTTGTATATGTGTACTCGTACTATCATTTAAATGCCCATGTTGAAATATGTACACTAATGTATGCATGTATTAGATTGGCCCAAAATGAATAATGTTCAGTACACGCTGACGAGAAACAATAGCCGTGTTCGCTTAGTTACTTTGCAATATGGTTATCCTGCAACATTCAACAAAACTACGAGTAATACGAGTATAGCAACATTGTTTCTCTTTGCATACACCAAAGAGAATTTGTTAAATAACAATAGGGTCCATCGGCTAATTCAGCAAAAGTAAACAATTAAAAGTCTAAAAATTTCAAAAAATAATCATGTAAATATGTGACGCGCAAAAAAGAAAGGGACCTAAGGGTAAAATCCAGTTTTGTTCAGGAGAGCCATTTTAAAGATTTAAATACGTGTATCTTTGGTGTACCATCACTTTCATAAAACGCTCATATCTCTGGGAAGGAACACTTTTGGGCATGGGATCGGTCTCATTCGATGCTCAGATGTTGTCCACATCAAAGAAAAAAAGAAAGTGAAAATTGATTTTTTTACTCTTAGGTCCCTTTCTCTATGCGCTGTCACATATAATAAATCAATAAATTGTTACACGTTTCCTCTTTAAAAATGTGCAAAATTTCTTTGAACTTTCAGTTTGAGTTTACTTATACTCGTAAAATCTTGTGCAGATATACCGAATTTTTCGATGAGACCTCTTGATGTAATTTTTTTTTGCATTTATTTCCCAAAACATATGTTTTTTAAAACAGGGTGTGTCATGTTTGTTTTTTGTTCGAAAAAGAGGTGTGGTAACTTCACTCGTTTGCCAAGCGACCTCCGACCAACTAGCTTGCTAGGCCAGTAATACGATAGAAAATCAAAATAAGTGAATAAAATACAGAGGAAAACAAATTGAACATAATTAAGTTTGGCCAAGCCGAACCATACATATTTTCACGGTATTTGCCGGAAATGCGATTTATATCGAGCTTTCCTAGAGATTGCACTACTAGAGTTGTTGTAGATTGGTTCTCATCCAACACACATAGGCTGATTGCAGGTGTACTCTGTCCTTTCTCCCTCTTTATTACTTATTTTCATTGACGATCTTTTACGTCAGACCGTAAATACAATCTACTCTTTCGCAGATGACAGCAACCTCTGTATTGCCGAGTCTTCAAGATATTGAAGCCAAAAGGCGAATTATGGATGAGACACTTGCTTTTTGTTGTCTCCCAAGCGATTCGCTGACCCAACAATATCGTAAATTTCTATCGATGTTACGGATATTTGGCGTGACATGTATTCGAAGTGTCGAAAGAAGCACTCAAGTGCATAGGCTTTTTAAAGCGGCACATGATATATTTCACTCCTTCTGATCCTTTCATTATCTTTACAACTTACATTAGGCATGTGGGTTGCATGACGCTGTTCTATCGTTACTTTCATGGGTGTGTTCATCAGACATCCGTCGCCTTATTCCTGACGTGAGGATGTTTGGCAGGGATTCGTGACTTTCTAGGAATTCGCACCCGTTTGTTATCGATTGGCAAGTTGACCGCACTATACACTGCAGATCAAATTCGTTTTTCTCTCGTAGAGTCCGAATGTGAAATCGACTTTCGGCAAATGCATTTCCCACTAATTGCGACATACAGAAATTAAATGCAAGTGTCAATAAACATTACCTTTTTCCCCCTCCGATCCTTTACTTCCCACTCGCCAACGCAATGAACCGCATGTGAAGAGGGCATCCATCCCCAGAGTGTTGGTTATTTAAAAAAGGGTCCTTCCCTAATCAAAGCAAAAACCTCAAAATTAATCTATACTTTGATTCGTAGCTTAATATGCTTTACTTTACATTCACAATTGATCGCCAGTTTTGAGCATGCGGGACATGAGCCACATGAGCCTGAACGTCCAGTAACAACACTCTTTTTTTTTAAATGCTAAATGCGTCCCAACTAACAGTACCCATTTTAACCATTGTTTGTCCACAAAAAATATTATTTCTAAAGAAAATACTTCAAACAGAGTACATTTTTCCCATGAAGTTAGTTAGTCCCCTATAGGGAAACTTTTCTGTCCCCGGGCCTATTCCTCCCTTCGTCTTAGAATTTTACGAAGATTAGTAATAAATACACATTGTAGGGGGTATGATCAATATTAAGAGGTGTTGCAAACGGAATGACAATTAGGATTTGGTCATAATATATATGGGGTCTATAACGTTTTAGTACGATACACACTTGAGTCATACTAAATGAGATATATACCTTTAGGTGAAGATCTAAAAATCAGGAAAAAAATATCTAAAATATTTGACATAGAAAGATTTGTTTATCTTTAAGTATTTCTAAAAATTAAAGTGTTACATTAATACTTTCGTATGTTAATTAGTTAGATTGTTTTGGCAAACATTCGCGATAAACATTTGCCCAAAATAATTTGGACCACTCTAATATGTATACATCTGCGTGTGTGAATAAAAACAATAAAACATTTCCTTAAAAATTCAAATAAGTTGCTTCGCGTCAATAGCAACGCCTTAGCAATAAACAGAGTCTGATGTAACTTCACACCAAAAAGTACTTTTCTAAATTAGCAAACGTCGGATTTCTACAGTTAGCATCATGAAATATACCCCAAAGTCTGTTTGCCTGTTTTTGGTTACGACCCAAGGACTTGTGTGGGAATCCAGTCGGCTCAAATTATCAATTGTACACATTTTAATGGCACATGTATCCTAGGGATGTTCTCGCAGAAGTATTGTTTTCCTTTTGTGCTTATGGCTAATTCCATCAAACTTGGCAATAACCAAATGGTTAAGGGGGTTTCCCATTCCTTGATGCATTCCCCCGATATGAGAAAATATTCGGAGTTGAAATCGTAGGATAATTTATTAATTTTTTGTATGTTTTAAATGTAGACACAAGTCGAGTTTTTTTTCTTATGGACATTTTGCACTATAGTTAAGAGCCTCCGATTTGGGATCCCACCACTTGGGCACAGTATGTCAAACAATAAAAAATAGTCCATCATTTAAAGTTTGTAAAAATCAGGCCATGAAACCAATTTAAAGAATATATATTAATAAATGCCGATGTCAAAATATCGATAGGTTCGGCATCGTTAGTAAAATTGACCCATTTTGGGGCAATTATATCAAAAATGGATAGTTGTATTTTAAGTGAAACCAGCTTTAATATGAGTACGCATATGCCCACTTTTGCCGGTGGTTCCTCTTTTGAATTTAGGGCCATTATTTAGGCGCCTTCGGTCAATGAGGCTCAGCAAAAAAATTTAAAAAACTCCATATTTAGATTCGTAATGAACCTTGCTTTAATTTAAGAAAAATATTAATGTTTTGTCCATAGTGGCCGATTTTTAGCCAACGTAGCAACTATGCCCTTCTTAGAGATATTATGTGCTTTTCAACAAACTTTCTAATTAAACCATTCTTTGTTCACATTAAATTATGAGTTTTTAAGCACTTACGCTAAAACTGTATTTTTCTGAGGTTCCTTCAGTCTCTTAAAAAGTAGATTTCACCTTGGGACATTTTTGCATACTTTCAATCCCAAACAGCTTAAAAGTATTTAAGCTATGAAAAACAACATCAACAGACCAAAGGCCGGATCCATGTCCTAGATACTTGTCATAGATCGTCTTAGAATTTTACTGTGGTCAATAATTTATGTACTTAGTAGGGACATAAATACTGTTACAACATTGAATACATCCATTTCAGTAGTAGAACTGAACACACCCCGTTAATGCCATATGGGTTTTGAAAGCTAACCTTAATAGCGTTCGTCTGTAACGGGATTTTAAAATTGTTTCAACTTTCATCATGGAGTGGTCAGATAATGAGAACCGTATCGCTGCAATAGCGCTTTTCAAGTTTGAAATGAAAAAAGCGATATTTTCAAAACGCTCCGGCCACTAGGGATTAGTCGCATGTTCGTCTACCGATGCATAAAACTGTTTGAGGAGACTGGAGATGTAAAAGATTGCCACCGGTCGGGCCGGGCCGGGCCGCCCACGCTCTGTTCGAACACCGCATGTCACCAGAGCGGTTAAATCAAGAATTCACAGAAATCCGCTCCGAAAACAGAAAATCATGGGCCGTGAGATAAATATCACGCAAAAGTCGAATTATTAAAAAAGACTCGGGACTTGGGGCTTTCAAACGACGTACCGGACATTTGTTGACTGCAGCTTTAAAAAAATAGAATTGAAAAATGCAAACGTCTTTTGGTGAAGCACGCTGATAACTTGCACAGAAAAATTTTGTTCACCGATAAAAAAAATTTTACCGTTCAGGAAAAATTTAACAAGCAAAATGATAGAGTGTATACGCGGTCATCTAAGGAAGCATCTGAACTGATACCAAGGGTGGAAAAGGGTTATCACCCAGCTTCGGTCATGGTTTGGTGGGGTGTCTCTTACGATGGGGTCACTGGCCTGCATTTCTACAAACTAGGAGTCAAAACATCGGCCAAAGTTTACAAAGAAACCGTGGAAGCTGTTAAGCCTGTTAACAATTCCCTGTTCCAAAACCATGGAATTTCCAGCAGGATTCTGCACCGGCCCATAAGGCTAAAACTTCCCAGGCCTAGCTTCGAAACAATTTGCCAGCGTTCTTTTCCTCTGAAGAATGGCCGGCCCTCAGGCAGTCCAGATTTGAACTCATTGGATTACAAGTTGTGGAGGGTTTTAGAGGACAAGGATACCCCAACCAAGGACAAAGATACCCCAACATTGGATCTCATAAGACTGCTTTGGTTTGAGCTATTGGCCAGTGCGACTTAAGGCGTGTGTAAAGGCAAAAGGCGGACTTTTCGAATAAGTAGATTCCTTTTGGATACAATATACATCAATAAATGTATTAAAAAATATTTGGTCCAAAAACATTCAGTACTTTTTATTTTACAGCATAAAACGTGTGTAGCTGTATTTATGCACCTACTAAGTACACCCATATTGTCTCCCACCAATGTTCCGATCAGACGGCATGACAAACTTAGTATATAAGTAATATAATATTTAATTAAACAATTTTTAATTTTTTTTTTTTGATGGAAAGAGGCTAGTTATTTTCTTAGGTATTGCGGACGGTAAACTCCAATTTTGACTCACAGAGCAGGTTTTTACACTTAAGTATTCACACCTTTCGATCTCCCAAACGTTAATGTAGTACAACTTACATATTAGTATATGGCCAGTGGCTTCAATATTGGAATTGGAACTGCTTGCGGTAATTATTGGTGATGATAGAATAACCATGTCTTTAACCTTAAGGAGAACTTGCTAAATAGTGGTTGTCAGCCATTATACCCCAATCAAGGACCGGAGCCAGTCCAAACATGATGCAGAAAATGAATGCGTCAGCGGTGAATGACTGAGCGTGTAAAATCCTCTCAGACGGCTAAGGCACTTTGTATTCCGGAGTATGGATTTACGTCCTGTAGATACTTTTCATTGAATATTTCGGTAAACTGATACTTAGGAAACTATTTATGGGTTAAATTAGTTATAAGTACTACATAGATAAACTACTCGTAAAAACTAATGTATTTCTTATCAAACACTGTGTGAGGTACCAGGCAATTGACGCTGTCCGAGGCTTCACTTAAACCCAAGTAATTTTTACCCTAATACATAATATTTTTTTTTTAATTTATTGCTCTGTTATTCTTTTAAGATTTTTATCTTCACACGTGTGTAAACCGCGCCGCACCATGGTACGTACTACCATACAAATTCGCCTTGTCAATATTTCATTAAACTCCATGAAACTTCTTTTCGGAAACTCTAAATTCTCCCAAATTTCGAACTATCCAACAATCTGGCAATGTGAAATATCTTTGGTACTCTTTATTTAACCACTGACTATTTTTAAGAACGGCTATCGTGAAGTCATTCTCTTTTTTGGTCAAGGCCATATCATTTTGCTTGGGAATTTAAATGTCGAGGCCATTGGTCAGCTATCGCAAAACACAGTTGTCATACAAATAACTCCAATAACTTCTGATCGATTTTGAGATCACATGAAATGTGGTCCTAAACAGCATTAGATTAACGCACTTCGCACACGCAGAAAAAAGTATGGTTGTTAGTAGTATTGTTAGTTCTATGGTTGTGGCACAACAATATTATGATCATCACAACAATAGTATGGTTCACACGCAACCATACTATGATCCCCACAACAATATTATGGTCATCACAACAATAGAATTATTCACACACAACCATACTATGATCCCCACAACAATATTATGGTCATCACAACAATAGAATTATTCACACACAACCATACTATGATCCCTACAACAATATTATCATTCAAACTTAACCATACTATGATTCCCACAACCATATTATGATCCTCACAGCAAAAGCATGTTTAACATACAACCAAAATATGTTTAACATACAACCAAAATATATTTAACATCGTTAGACTCACACACAACCATGCTATAATCCCCAAAAATTGTTTAAGGACAACAATAGAGACTTATCTTAAGTAAATTATGTAAAAAAACATTAAACTCTGAATAATAGGAGTGATTTATTTAACAGTAGAAAAAATTCACTTATTACAAATATTTCAGTTTTACTAATCCAAAGTAGTTTGTTTTGAAAAAAAATAATTTAAATATAAAAGGTACTATAAATGCCTAAGGTTCGTAACAGTAACATCGTCAAATTAAAAAAATATTGTGATTTCGTCGGTATGATTGTCGTAATCATATTATTGTTAACATAAATCGAAAAAAACAATAGTTTGTCGCACCAACCATATTTATATTGTTGCTACAACCATATTTTCATTTTTAAATTTGGAAACAATACTATTTTTACATTTCAACAATATTAATATTGCCGCAATCATACAATTGTCAAAATGTAATTCAAAAAAACCATACTATGGTTCCGACGATCATACTTTTATTGCAGAGAACATACTATTGTTACCGTGACCATATAGTAACCATATCTTTTCTCCGCGTGCAATACGAAACGGAAAATCTCTCAAACGGTCCACTGTGCGTGCGGGCATGCCACAAGGCGAGTGATGGATGATAACCGCACGAGTTCAATCCGCCTTCCGCGGCGTAACATGGTAATACCGGACGGGACGTGAGCATGGCTGACAACGATGTATTGACAGTTGGCATCACTACAAATTTCAATCTTTTAAGAGCTTCTGTCGTTTTCTGCCTCTGGGCATTCGTAATGTTCAGTACGGGTGTGTAAATTGAATTCAATTTGAAAAAAAAAATATTTGAATAATGGGATGGTGCTTCGTTTACTGTAAGCGTTTAGTACACACACAGACACACAAATACACTTATGCCTAGGAAATGGGGACACAAACCAATTTCCGTATATCCGTTTAAATTATGGCCAAGTGCAATTGGATGATGTCATAACGTAAGATGAGTCCAAGCACCACAAGTACACTCATTCCTAATGATGACGGTCGCTGAAATCTTTCCCGATACGTTGTCGAGCTGTTGGCGGCACTCACAATTGAAGGGAAATGTTCGCCTACTTGTCCTAAGTGCGATACTGTACTGGCTATTACACAAATTGGGCAGAGCTGTCGTGTCAACCAGACATCCAGCATTAAGGGAACACACAAATTTATATTTTATTACAGACATCCGTGGAACTGTCTCAAGCGACACTGTAGATGTGTCAAATTAACAAAGTGTTCCCGTGTTATCCTGGCGGTGTGGGGATATAGATAACTTATATTAATTTCCTATGCACTGAAAGAAAACATCTACACAAATCAATGTAAGAGTTTGATCAACTAGTTTTTAATATCATGGATTCAATGCCAATTCGATACAGAAAACACTCCGATGATAGTAAGTTAAGTCAATGTTTCAGCTTCAAGTAGAGAACGAAATAGACTAAATGTGAGCATTATATTTTATTTTTGTTACCAAATACTTCTTATTGGTAACATCGCGAAAAACTGTTTAGAATCCTTAAAATTTTAATGAAATGGGGCCCCAGTAATAATACAAAACTTGAAAAACAAGTAGAAACAACGTCTTTAAGTGCATATTTAAACCCTAAAACACGCTGTGTTGCAGGGTATTATGACTTAGTGCTAATGTTTGCAACACCTTAAAGGAATGGAGGTAGACCATATGTTAAGAATACCGCTCGACTCAACATCACTGTCTGATTCTATTAAGTGAAAACTGCCTGCCCATCTATCATTGTAATCAAAGTTCAGGTCGCAATTATAAACCGATTTCGATAAAACATGGATCATTCTTTAAGATTTAGCCAAGGATAAACCATATCCATATTTTGATATCAAACTCGCACATCAGAATATACTCGTTTCAGAACCTACAACTTTAAAAGCCACATCTGACATCCGATTTTGACCAAATTTTACACAGAGCAACACCCATTTCTGGTGAAATTTTTCCATATCCCAGTTTTCGAATAGCTCCCTGTTTTAGGTCCTGCAGCTCAAGGTGCTAAAAACTACCTCCTATCACGAAAAAATTGCATAGCACGCTGAGCTACCATTTATTAACTGTGGTGAAATTACGAAAGATTCCGAGCAAACTTTGTAAATAGCATTACGAGTGACTATTACAAATCTCTAGTGAAATTGGACCATATCGGTCCATATTTTGTTCGTACCCATTCAACCAATAGTGAGATTCATCGCTGGAAATTTTCTTGTGAATATCAGGATCCGTTTTTGGTCCATTCACCACGATTTGCAAACGTTGTTTCAGAGTAAGTCAATTTACTATGAAGAAGCAAACCAAACTGAAAATAAATCAAGTGACAGATGTTAAAAAGATTGATTCCGAAAAAAGTGTAGCCAGATTGAAAACCACAAGTCTAAAAACACCCTGTTCAATTACACGTGTACTGACAATTTTAAGATTTCAAGCTTGTATATGAAATGTAACGTTTTGACGAGGTTAATTAAAAGAAAATCAGTTTGTAAAGAAAAAAGTTATTCGTAGAACATTATGTCGAGTAGATATTGTACAATATATTTTTAAATTTGGTCGGCATGTCCTTTCGTTTTAGTCTCAAGTCTGCTACAAAAAAAAATCTCTCATCTATCAACCTACACACACAAATGTAATTTTTAACACAAACAATTCAAAATTATCGCTTGAAATTCCTTATTAATAAAATAAAAAATTCAAATCACGAACTAGAAATGTGAGAACAATCAATTTTCATGAAAAGGTTCGTATTCTGAACATAGCAACCATTTATCAAATTTCCTTTTTCCAGGTATTTTTCTATTTTAAGAGTTTCTGTTAAAATGGAAAATTTATTTCCGTTTCATTAATATCCTGAGTTTTGACATCTGCATTTTGAAAACATTCTACGAAGTGCCGTAGTACGAAGAATAAAATGGAACGAAATATGAGTGCAATATAGCACAAATTATATTTTTCATTTTATGTTGGGGAAGGGCTCATAATATATATTGTAATGGCAAAGTAAAGCTTAATTGGCGCCATATCACGAGTGTATTTGCCATTCTTATTAAGGCGATTGTTGGCAGTGCCGGATTAACCCAAATGGGGGCCATAGGCCATTCAAATTTTGGGGCCGTTTTTTTAATAATTGTAAAATTATTCTTTATTTATGCATTTATAGAATTTAAACAGCTTTTTCAAATCATTTAAAGGTTGTAAACACAATCAAACAAATTATACATTTTTAGATTTTACATAATTAACAGTATAGTAATTCATAAAATAATCGTTGGACATCTCTTTCAAATATGAAAACGACGTTCATCTTTAAAAAACATTTTGCCTACATTTCAGATAACTGAAATCATTAATGACATCTTCAAAACCAATTTGACGACGAACATCCGATTTAATGGACATCATCCAATCGTTCTTGACGCATAACACTTGTTTGCTCATTTTTTATGCGTTTCAACTTTGAAAAAGATCGCTCTGTTGTCCAGCTTGTAATCATAAGAGTTAAAAAATGCGAAGAGCAATGTCAACGTTTGAGAAAACAGTTTCAAGATTATCTCGAATCAAATTGTCGTAGAGTTTAGAGTGAGTGGACTTAGGTTTTGAGTGAAAATTTTATATGATAAAATCGTGAAACTGTTTAACTTCAGGATAAAAATCTTCCAAATCGTCAGGGTTAAAGTCACCTAAACCGGCAATTTCCAAAATTTCGCGCTATTCATTTTCTGTCAAACTAAAGTCAGCCAAAAATTAAAATCTCTTCAAAACCTCTAAGTAAACATGGGCTCGTCCGTTGATATTGATCTTGAGCTTATCGATAATTACAAGAAAATCGTTGACACGAAAATAGTCTCGCGGATTTAATACAACTTCTGGAGCACTCCCAACGTTTGGCTGTCTTGTTCTTCGTCGATCTCGCGATGCAACATTCGCATATCAAACACCTCGAATTTATCTTTCATCTCATCTAACAAATTTTCTAGTGACGAGTACATCAACGCGCAGGTTTCTAGATAAGTTATTCAAAATATCGATCCAAAAAAAACGAATTTCAAGGTTTGAATTTTATCCGCGATACATTCAGCATCATGTCTACAGTCACTTTTTTGTGACGAGTCATCAGCAATTTCATATAATGCCACTAGAATCTCGTTGAAAGATTTAAGAGCTGTCTAAGTGGCATTCGCATGAGCTTCCCAACGGGTTTCGGATAACGATTTCAGTACCTTTTCGTTTTTTTATATGTTTCTTTAAAAATGCCACCAGTGTGTCGATCCTGAGAAAAAGTTAAAAAAAGGAAAAAGTTAACTTGAAATTTAAAATTGGATTGAAAAAAAATCATATAAGATTTTCGAGGGGCCCCCGGTTCGTCGGGGGCCCTTGGCCCCGGCCTAGTCCGGCCTAATGGGTAATCCAGCACTGATTGTTGTTTTGTTTGGCCTGGACGCATAAGCACTCTCCCCATCATCCCTTTTAGCTCTAATTTTTTTGTGGCCTGCGCAAAAGTTTTTAAACAAGGACCTGAAATCTTTAATTGCGGGTTTTTGGATAAAAACAGTATTTGATGAAACATGCGATTGTTAATTATGTATATCTTACATTGTACTAAGCAAACATGAACAAGCTACGTTGCTTTTAGAGTGGTAGAAACTCTGTATGCGGGCTTTACGAAAACAAGAACCGATACGGTTCAATTTTTATCATGCTTTAAAAGCAGATGGTGGCTTTCTTTAACTAAGTCAATATTTTCAACCTATGTCACAAATGAAAGCTAACGCTACTGTTCAGCTTTTGTTTTCCACAAATTAGCTCAGCTCATATTTAGAATATTTTTATTAGCCTACGTTAGCCTTAGCCAAGAAAAAGCACACATCCAGCCAACCAATAAACAATACACTGGACGAAATTGAGTGGTTAAATTTTAAAACGGAACAGTGGAAAGAATTAAAAAAAAAACACAAAACAAAGAACAGAAAAGACACACTTATTCAAATTTGTGAAATTAAAAGGGAAACATTTAGGAAATTGGAATTAGGATATAATGAAGATTAGTTCACAAATTATACGGACGTAAATTTCACAGAAGAAAGCAAATGGCTTCGGTCAATGTCAAAAAAGTTTGTTCTACCAATAAATAGAAAAAAACTTTGACCTAATCCCTCTAATATCGCACAAAGAACAGTGGGTACAAGCAATAAAAGACAACACGGAAAAGGAGATTATTCGATCAAAAATAGCAGGAATAATATCAAATCACAAAAGGATGGTAAACTACAACGAAAAAGACAGCTTCATATTCAGGATTTACGAAATCTCTCATTGTGGAATACAAAGGCGCAATCAGGATAACAACGGCGGAAAAAGGAAGCAAAGCAGTAGTTACTCGTATGTACAAAGGCAAATAAATAAGGAAAATGGAGAAACTATTGGAAGACAAGACAACGTATAAGAAAATCAGGATAAATCTACTTATACGATACAGTAGCAGCAAACTTATTTAAGAGCAACTACATCACCAAATGGGAGAAAACGAATCTTTATGGTCTCAGTTATGAGTGATCCGATTTTAAATCTGTAAACTTCCCATGAAAGGTGGCGGCAATACCTTTGTTATTGTGTATTTCGATTTTTGATAGCTCCAATAATTATTGAGATATTCAATAAAAAACGGTCAAACAAATATTTCTGAGTAGTTTGGCCAAAATTGTATTTTTTCAAAAAAAAAACTGTTTTAATAATAACTCAAACAGTTTCTAACGGATTTTCAAAAATGACACCGAATTGTATTCGTAAGAACACTCTCTTTATTATTCAGCTCAAAAATTGTTCTGTTCCTTTTAAAAAACTCAGTGTGATTTTAAAAGTGTATACACCATTCGAAAGGCCGCAGTTTCTTCTTTCCAAATCATAAGTGCTCAAGATCCTAAAAACCGTTTTTTTACCCGTAACTCCAGATTTTGGAGGTGTTTGGGAAATTTCAAAACTGGATTCTTGTTGTACTCAGCAAGATCTACAAGAAAAATAATATCACATCCCAGGTATTTTGACTTCATTCTTTTTTGTTACACTGTGTTATATTAATTATAGTAGTTCCAGTCTTTACATTTTACTAATATAGTCGGCTACAATCTTGCAAAAGGGCATGGTACTTAAACTATGTATCGCGTGATCAATCTAGAAAATTTTTTATGAGGATCTTTTCCAAAGATAACGCGTGAGTTGTGTTAAACTTTATTTTTTTCTTTTAGTATTGTTTGTCGTTTGAGAAATTGAAGAAATCTTTCAGTGATGAGGCCTATTTCTGGCTCAACGGCACCGTCAATAAACAAAATTGGCGCATTTGGGCTGAAGAGCAATAAAGAGAGGTTTAAGAGGTGCCAGAGAAAGGCACGGTCTATGGGCTGATGGAATCATCGGTCCATATTTTTCCAAAAATTATGATGGGCGAAACGTAGCCGTGAATGGTGCTCAATAACGCACCACGGTATCGAACTATAATATCACGCCATGATATCTCGACGACATTTGGTTTTAACAGGATGGTGCCACTTGTCATACAGCTGCTCAAACAATGGATCTATTGAGAGGTCTTTTCAAAGAGCAGCTTATTTCACGTTTTGGATCGGTGAGGTGGCCGCCTATATCGAGTGATATAATGCCTGTAGTCTTTTTTGGGGATACATAAAGTCCAATTTCTATGCTGACAAACCAGCTACTATACAGGTTTTGGAAGCCAACATTACGAGTGTCATTAACACCATACCGGTCAAAATGCTCGTATGAGTCATCCAAAATTGGACCCTCAGAACGGACACCCACAGGCATAGCTGCGGCCAACATTCGAAGGAGTTATATTTAAAAAATATATGTCCATTCGATTGCAGATTCCAAACTTCATTTAATTTTTGTATTTTGTTTATTTAAAAAAAATACCCCTAGATAGATCGCCCGGTAAAAAAGATAAGAATTTCTCCTTCGTAAGGTGTACTGTTGGTGTAAAGATATATGCATTTGGGGGAACAGTGTTCCCTCATTAAAAAAAAAAAAACAATGTAATACAAACAATTAGAGGCAGATAGTCTTGATTTATACAGTATGCTGCTGCTATATATGCTATATCGACTCACGTTTACAAAGGTGCAAAAAATTAAAAATTAGATTTCATAACAAGATTTCGGACATGTGTTTTTCGTGTGTTCTTTTCGTTCGGAGCCGGCTATAAAGATCAGGTCAGTCAGTTGAGGAATAAATCGTACTCAGCCCACTGATGTGAGAGACCTTCCTCGTTTGATACTTTATCATTTATTAGTATGTAAAGTAAATGACCCTTGGAAGTTTTGTAACATGCATGGGTCAGAAAACTGGTATGCAATCCCAAAAAGAGGGTGGTCATGAGAACCATGAGAAGTAAACTATTAGAGATAGGATAGTTAAATATATAAAGGGTATCTTTAATCTTCAAGCGTGATTTCGAATCGACCCGTGTCCCGTCAGAGCTGTTGTTATTCTAAAAATGTCCTTTCCGTTGTCGCTAATAAGAGATTTCGTCCTCCTTCTATCGTATATCCGTCCGGCGATTAACAGCAGCCTTATGACTCAAACTCAGTTTAGCTTTTTTCTCTGCCTCAGACCGTATGTCAAAAATATTGAAATAAATGTATTAGGATGCAAGCACAAAACATAAATGACTTGCTTTGCAATGAAGAAACAAGGCGAGGAGAAATACTGCTTAACTTTCAACGGATATGACGTTTCAAAAATAACAATTTGTAATTTGTTTCTAAGTAAATGAAACGTTTCTGGAGAAAATAAAAAGACATGGAATGCAATTGGAATTTCTGGCTACATTTGAAGTGAAAAATTAAACTAAATGTAATGTTCACAAGCTTAAAGAAAGCTTTCTATGTGGATTGCCGCAATTGAAGAACAAATCTGTACCAGCAATCAAGTTAAGAAAGAAGCCGAGGCTTTATTTCTGCTTGGGCCTTTAGTGCTGCCTCCTCTAAGGGGCATGTGCGTCTCTATCGGATATCTTAGAATGTAAGGCCATGTCCGGCCAGCAGGCCTTCTTTTAAATCGTAAGTGCTTAACAGTTCTTTCTAAGCTAGCTATCCGAAGCTAGAAAGCATTTAATAAACTTTTAAGATAGTCAAAAGGTCGTTCCAGGGGATTTCGGCGATTATAGCTGGCGTGGTTTGCCTTTTGAATCCCTCAAGAGGTCCATCCGCATAGTCCTTGAGTGAAGGCCCTAAAAATTCCACAACAGAAAATTAAATTTCTTTACTTTCCTTTAAACGCTTTGTTCAAAATATCGCAAGAATATGACTCACATACACATCAAAGCGAAATGGTAATTTAAAACAGTCAAGTATTCGTCGCAAAGTAGGAAGATGTGTCAATTAAAACAAACAAGGCCACGTTTTGATGAATGCCCCTTCGCTCCTGATTTTATGACTCTAAATATTCAGGCAAGTCGTATTAATTATGATGTTTGCAATAAGACATGATGCAAAGGGAACTTCGGCAGGATGTGTACGCTGGGGCACATAAATTGCGGCAACTCACACTCACATGTTCGTCGGATGTCACCCCTCAAAGACCATTTGCCCAAGAAATTACTTTCAAAATGTTTTATAATTCCCTTAGTCCTTTGAGCATCTGAACATTTCCTTGAATTAATGCCTTTAAGATTCTTTTTGCCCAAAAATGTGTTACCAAGTGTCTCAGTGTGGCTGTTCTCTCAACCAGACAAACATTGGCGAAGGGTGTTTGTAAACACAAATAAAACAACCGGAAACCCCAACAAGCCGTAATGTTTATTGTTGGGCGAGGCGTTGTGGAAGGAAACACATCCAGACATACTCGTATACACATAAATCCCGATAAAAGACCACAATTATAGGCCGCATCAAAATAAGATAAAGCACAGAAACAAAAGCGATGAAACGAAAGGTCCCTAATGCCTTCGAAATATCAGCTAGAAGCATCCCGGTTAGGTCTTTGTCTAATAAATAGAACCATTACTGGAAAAAGGTTACGTTTGATTCGACCATTTACACCCAAATGTATACAATGTATGCATGCAGTGTACATTAGGGTGACTTTGAAATTTTTTGAAGAGTCTAGTAAAGCAAGTCTATTCCTTTACTAAATGTGAACAAAATTGGCAAAATTGGAGTATATAAATAATTCACTCCGAAATTAATTATTTACATTACTGGTAAGTGGGCAGAGAGAGTCACAATTCCGATATATACCGCTTAATAGTTGATTTTATCTGAATTTAAAAAACTCCGCCCTAATGTACATATATGTGTGTATGAAAGCATACATTTATAAATATAATGGCCAGCGACGGAAAAAGCTAGGCCTTCCATAAATACTTGTCACAAAATTACTGACATTCTACGCGGTGCGGTGGTGGTTGATTCATTCGGAAAATGTAAGATCTATGTGAGTATGGTTAATCCCCAAAAGGACTTGCTTCTGGTAGGCCTCACTAATATTTTATTGGCCAAGGAAGTTAATGTTTTTATTTTCTAAAGAAATCACCAACCCCGCAATAAGGTGCTGCAAAATAAGTACCATTTCCGGGGGTAGAAAATCGGGTAGCTAATATCACTAGAAAAAATTGAACTCGAATTCCAAAATGAAGTAGGGAAGATGTATAGCTCTTGTTAATTAATGATCAACGACATAGCACACGTAAAGATCGGATGATGAATAAAGAAGCTGTAGGGTGCATTGGGAAAAAATGTGATTTTATTCTCAAATTCTACCTGAGAAAGCTGTAAAATAAGGTGGTGAAACCCGCAAATTTGATTACTTCATACTGGGAGAAACCGCCTTAGCGGGTGTGCGTTTTTAGAAGTATTTTGCACTGTATGAGGGTGAGAGTGAGACAGAAAACGATGTCAAGAGAAACATTTCAAGCTTGACCTTAGTGTGTATTTCCAAACGTTGAACCCTATGTAACTTTTTGTTTATGAATAAGAATGAATACTTTTAAGGAAAAAGTTTAATCATTTTTAAAGCCCTTTACTAACGTTTCAAAAACAGTCCCAATCAGGGGGGTAGAAAACGAGATAGCAGAGGTAACTAATCGAATTTGACCTCCTATCCAAAAATTACCTAGGAACGAAATATAGCCCTTGCCAAAACTTGGACAACGGTATGCATCTCGTCATGATCAGACTTCAAATGACAACGCAGGAAAAAAGAAACTAAAAGAGAGGTATGTAGGGTGCACAGAAAAAAAATTGTGTTCCCGAAATCGTCTCTAGATAATCTTTAAATCTAGGTTGTAACGGGTGCAACTTTTTTACGACCCACACTACTGCTGCACTGTGTGATGAGTTATTACAAATTTATGCTTACTCAGAAAATGTTTACAGGGTTATGACAGTCATCAAGAATTTCACAAGGCAAGACTTTTTACTTTCACACAGTGTTCATAATATTTGATTTAAGGCCCCGCCGTCCGCCTCTAGTCAAATATACAAAGCATGCGTAATGTATGAAGGCATTTTTTAAACCAAATGGTGTAAAAACTTTTGTACCCTTAACCTACCGGTTAGAAGCTATAAAAGCATATATATCATTTGATAATGACAAAATGTGTAACGCATCGAGGGAGACACTCCAGATCGTAAGTGTATTTGAATCTACTGCTTCTATGCCTATTTGTCAGTCCGTCTGTTTCGAAAGATAAGATTGCAAAGGAGCGACTAATCACTCTGCAATTTACCAAAGGTTTACTTCTTTAAAAAACCAACATTAGGTTTTAAAATAGATTATAGACTTTTCAGACTAGTTTTTCAGCTAGCTTTTCCATGCTTATCATGGAAAAATGTTTACTAACTACAATCATCAAAACATGTTTAAGGGCTACTTTGACTTTGTACATTTGGCTGACGCAGCGAAATTAAAGAGTGATAGACCTACGAACATCTACACCGATCGACTCAAAATCACTTTTTGAAGGGACTTAGACGTAAAAATCTACCCATCTATCCTAATTTTTTAAAAGTTAACGCCGTCATGAACCGATCTAACACAATTTGATTTTCATCAAAGGAAAATGTTTAGTTCAGTTCTTTCTGATTAAGAACCTGCGACTGTGACGAAATTTCACATTGAAATTGAGCATTAACGGTTTATGCATTTGAACTTCCTACACAAAGGTTCTTCCTGATTCCATTTCATGGCGCTCTTGCTGTTATAACTCATATCATACTTCAATCAAATCGCGCATAGTACATTCAGAGCAACCAAACACCAGTCTAGTAAAATTTGATTTTATGGGAAAATGTTTCCCTTTAGTTGCTTTCCAAACGTTGAGATTCTACTAGTAATCAAGCTAAATTTAACTTCAAATTTGGAATAATGTCTTACGAAAGCCTTACCAGGCCAGGTTGTATTCAACAACATTGATCCACTTTTAAAGTATTGCCCCCGTGCAAAGGTCGTTCTCGTTTTGAAGTCGTGCCTCAATCGATGTCAAATTTTGTATGATATTTAAAGATATCCCTGATAAAGTTAATGTATAATATGTTCATATGTGACAGCGCATAGAGAAAGGGACCGAAGGGTAAAAAAATCAATTTTATTATTTTTTCTTTTTTTGATGGTGGACAGCATCTGAGCATCGAATGAGACCGATCCCATGCCCCAAAAGTGTTCCCTCCCAGAGATATGCGCGTTTTACGAAAATGAAGTCGACGATTCTAAGCGCAAATAGAAAGGGACCTAATCTTTAAAATGGCTCTCCTGAACAAAACTTTTCATCAATTTTTCACCTTTTTTTTGATGTGGACAACATCTGAGCTTCGAATGAGACCGATGCCATGCCCCAAAAGTGTTCCCTCCCAGAGATATGCGCGTTTTATGAAAGTGAAGTCGACGATTCTAAGCGCAAATAGAAAGGGACCTAATCTTTAAAATGGCTCTCCTGAACAAAACTGGTTTTTAACCTTAGGTCCCATTCTATTTTGCGCGTCACATACGTAGCCTCGCCTACAGCAAAATTCGACCATATTGGTTTTCTAATAGCCTTCGTACAAAGACCTGACCGCGCTTTTAGTCACATTTTGCATTCGTCCAGTGAGTCATGAAAGATGTTTAAACAACCTTGGTGAAAACCATATCCATACCACTATGTCGAACAAATTTGTTTTCTGTCATTTAAAGGACAAGCTGATTTGGGACCCACTAACTTCCCCTCGCACGACAATCCGTACGAAAATTTACCGAACGATAACGTAACACTGTTCATATAAAATTGGGACCCACTAACTTTTTTTGCTGTCACTTGTGTTTTGTCTTACGCAGAAAGTGCAATAGAAATGCTGTTTGTAAATTCTTAGCATTTCGCATGCACATTTTTCATTTTAATTCATTATAAGTAATTTATTTTTGAAAAAAAATCGTCCCCAAAATATTGTTGTTTACATTTATTAGTTTTTCAGTTGCTTCAGTCAATACATTTAAGTTCCAAGATATTTCATTGCCGCTTTTGTATCGAGTTCATATAAACACAAGAAGAGGTTTTCCTCAAAATTAGGTTAAAACACCCTGACTTATAATTTGATAATCAATAAAATGTTTTGCATCATACTATACGTTTTCGCATTTTTCTGCCTTAGAAATAGAAATCTTTCAACTGTCTTTTTATTCTTGTATCCCATATGAAACCAAATAACCGTCTTGATAAATTGACACTTTTTGCTGTAAGCTAAGTAAAAGTACAGCGCGCATCTGACAAATTTGAAATAAGGTGAAAATTTGTGTGCTGGCAACAATTTCATTTACTCGTAGCACGTAAGGCTATGCGAACAATCGTGTCTATTATGCAAGCCGGCGGATGCCTGCGGGTTGGGTTCTTTTCCGCAGTTGACTATTTTGGAATTATGTAAGCCGTCCGTAAGGCCACATTCCGAAAATGCGTATTATGTATACCGCATGTGATTCACTTCTCATACAAATGGATCCGATAAATATCCGACAGAAAATTGTTGCGTATTAGCTGCGGATCGAGTACTTATAATTTGTTGAATTTGCAAGTGGGCAACTGTTTTTGCGAATACAAACATTTTTTGCATCTTGCTATGGAAGCTAAAAGGTAAGATGAGAAGCCAGTGGAAATAATTGAAATGTATTCCATTTGAATAAAAATTGATGTTGCTACTCACATTGCATCGGCTAATTTGAAAACACTAACAGCCCTCTTTCGAACTTCTTTTAGTGTAGCACGATTTTTTTCCATATTAAAAAAAACTAACTGATGAATTCATTTAACGCACTCAACTGCTGCCACAATGATAATTTTGACAGTTTACTGCATGTTGATTATAGAGTTATGAGACGGTTTCCATAATACCATTGTTCTTAGGAAGTGATACGAATGCGGATCGAGTCTATCCGTTCCGCGGTAAATTCGTCGGCTGCTAATAGACACGAATAAGTCAAAAGATAGTGAACTAAGTTTTCATACGAAAGTTCGCATACTCTTTAGTTCGAGATCGAGATTCAGACAGTGAGATTCCAAGCATCCGGCATACATTCTTTCCACAAAGTTGTGCAGTTAAGATAACTTATCTCCTCCAGTCTCGAACGTCTTAACGCATAGCCCATCATCATCTGAATCAAAAATAGTTTTAAAGTGCGATATTGTCGTCTTAACGAGCACGTATTAGAACGCGGACATCTATAATTGTTTCGGTATCACCTTCTTTAAGGGAATTTTGTGGTATCGGTAATTTGGAAAATTGTCATTCCATACATTTCGATTTCCATCTCATTGCGGGGGAATAACCGCTCTACCTTTGCATTTATCTCCCGTCTATCACTTACTGCTTTGCCCTGCAGTGTTCTCTATTGCCCTGCTAACTCTGTTTCTGTACCGTTTTTACACTCAACATCATGCCTTGTTTTTCGTGGAAACGGTGTTCGTTGACCTAATTTTTCTTTGGCTTATGCCAACCTTGAGTGAAAAATAATTCCAATCGGGAGGAAAATTGTGTTTTCGAAGCAATTGGAACAGACAGGTGGAAAACTGTTTATTGTGTATGCAGCTTTGGGATTTCTTACTTTCTCTGAGGGTTTTCACACACAATATTCAATCTTGTGCGGATTGTCACGACCACTAAGTAATGATCCGAACCCATGTTTGTAATTTCACATCTCACGTACATTGTCTATCACAACATGGCCAATTTGATTACGACCTTTGTCAAGCTTCCGTGTTTATATTTAAGTGCAGAAATCTGTTGCTGGTTATTAACGTATTACGTGCTGATGGTGACTTATGGTACCGACACCGTATTGGAGTAGCTACAGCAAAGCAGGTAATCTCGCCTGTGGAGAAGATAAGGGGCATTTGAAATTGTGCGGAATTGAAAATCATGATTGAAGGAACCCATTTCGACATTCGTCAAATGTCAACCAACCTACTTTAACTGCCTTTAATTTAGCTTATTTTGCAATGATCTAAAGAGACATAGAAAATTGTCGCTTTGAATCTTAGCAGGCGACTGTAGGTAGGCGCAATAAAACACGTGGGTACATAAAGAGAACAAATCAGTTGGAAATTCGTGTGAGCTAGAAATATTCGGTTGGGTAAACACAGTTTCAGTTGCAATTAGCAACATTCCGTGATATTGATAGTGACATGGTTTGGACTACCGTAAGGTGAGCCAGTAAGTCGGTTGTACCGACCGAATTCAGTTAAAACATTGGCTGCCACAAATGGTGTTTATGACAACTAACCAATTATAAAGTAAAACGTTCTACTACTTTATCATTTTAGTATAGATCGTCTAAAATAAAATCAGAATATTGTCAAAATTCACTGGCCAATTTTTTAATATTTTTTTTTAATAATCTACAAGACCGACATAAAAGTATATATTTTGACTTTAAGAACTCATATTTTGTGTAACATTTCCCTTAAGTTTAGGTTTAAAATTTCAATTTACTTCACTTAAATAATATATCATAATCAACTTTTTTTAAATTTGTTGACACTTCAAAAACAAAATTGATTTTTTGACCCACTGTACGACTGTGATGCATAAAATCGTTCCTTTTGTGCATACAAAACTTTATAAGATTCGAAAATAAAAATCACGTTTTAATATAACCTGGTCAAAACTCACAGAATACCATCGTTAAATATAAAATTTGAATAAAAAAACATTATTTTTTCAGTCACATAACCGAATACATATTATTAAACCATTAGTTAAGAAATAACCAGTTAAGAAATACTCGTGGTAATGATAACCGAATTCAAAGAGTTCTTTTAGAAAATAATCTATAATAACATCCAAGACGTGTATAGATTGAGTTCCAATAATCATCCTATTAACTGAGGCTTACCGATACTTTGTCTCTTTGCAACTAACCGGTTCTATGTAAGTAAAAACCAATTTTTTTAATAAACACATCACAACTTTAAATGACGCTTAGCACCGGTAAGCTTTCTTGGGAAATTACAGAACAATTAGACAAACGGTGTTACCAAATCACTGCAAATAGCGAGTTCTAAATGGGAAGACTAAATTGTATGGTCGACTAAATTGGCCAAATCATAAGTCCCATTTCTTCTACGGTAAAATAAGAGTTAATCCTCCCTGTAGAGGAGTTTCTCTCTTTAGACTAATCGCATCTCATCGTGGCGGCAATGTTAACAGAACGGAATGCTACAACTGAGGATAAAAGCACTCTCGTGATTATCGCAAAGTCAACGCATTCTGAGAGTGTGTCAGTTAATGTTAGAAATATGTTTCAATGCGAACATATATATTTTTGCAACATGCTACAAACATTTTAATGTTTGTATTTCAGCATAATACATAACAATTTTTAATGTTTAGGACAAAATTCTAGCATATTGAAATATGAATTACACACAGGGAAAATATTTGTTGCCGCAACCGATTTTTTTGCCAACTGAATGATTGAGGTTGCAGGCAACTAAAGTATTCCATTAGTGCAACCGAATGTTAGGTGGTACTCCATAATTTTCAGAAATAGAAGCTGAAAAATCGGTTGAACAAACGAAGTTTCGAACTTCTAGAAAAGAATATTTGGATTTAAAAATCCACATACCGCAATTTTTCGATAAACAATTTTAAAATTTTCATCAGAGGTAAAAAAATGGTTGCTTTTACTCGAAAACATGGCGAGGAAAAGATAATGAAAGATTTGTACTGAAAAATATTAGACTCATCGATTAGCTTAAAGTCAGTGATAATCAAATTTTAGTATTCTACTTAGTAGGGACATAAATACTGTTACACACGTTTTATGCTGTAAAATAAAAAGCACTGAATGTTTTTGGACCGACTATTTTTTAATATTTTTATTGATGTATATTGTATCCAAAAAGAATCTACTTTTTCGAAATGTCCGCCTTTGCCTTTACACACGCCTTAAGTCGCACTGGCTAATCGTCAATAGCTGCACGAACCTCGTCCATTGGAAAATTGGCCACAGCTCGAACCAAAACAGCCTAAAGAGATTCAATGTTAGAGTATCTTTTGTGACAAAACTTGTCCTCTAAAACCGTCCACAATTTGCAATTCAATGGGATCAAATCTGGACTGTCAGAAGGCCATTCTTCAGAGGAAATGAACGCTATCAAATTGTTTCGAAGCCAGGCCTGGGACGTTTTAGCCTTATGGGCCGGCGCAGAATCCTGCTGGGTTGTTAAGAGGCTTCACAACAACTTCCAAAACGGTTTCTTCGCAAAAGACACCCCACCAAACCATGACTGAAGCTGGGTGATGACCCCTTTTCACCCTTGGGATCAGTTCAGATGCTTCCTTAGATGACCGCGCATACACTCTATCATTTTGCTTGTTAAATTTTTCCTGAACGGTAAAATTTGTTTCATCGCTGAACAAAATTTTTTTTGTGCAAGCGTGCTTCACCAAAAGACGTTTGCATTTTTCAATCCTATTTTTTTAAAGCTGCAGTCAATAAATGTCCGGAACGTCGTTTGAAAGCCCCAAGTCCCAAGTCTTTTTTAATGATTCGGACTTTTGCGTGATATTCATCTCATGGACCATGATTTTCTGTTTTCGGAGCGGGTTTCTGTGAATTCTTGATTTAAAGGCTTTGATGACATGCGGTGTTCGAACAGAGCATGGGCGGCCCGAGTGGTGGCGGTCTTTTACATCTCCAGTCTCCTCGAACTGTGTTGTGCATCGGTAGACGAACATGCGGCTAATCCCTAGTGGCCGGAGCATTTTGAAAATATCGCTTTTTTTCATTTCACACTTGAAAAGCGCAGCGATACGGTTCTCATGATGAAAGTTGAAATAATTTTAAAATCCCGTTACAGACTAACGCCATTGAGGTTAGCTTTCAAAACCCATATGACATTAACGGGCTATGTTCAGTTCCACTATTGAAATGGGTGTGTTCAATGTTGTAACAGTATTTATGTCCCTACTAAGTAAAAAATGTTCATTGGCCAAATACAATAAAATGAGCTTTAACACTCATTCTCTTGCTGAAGAAAGATCTAGGCTTTGATAATAAATGGGCTTTGTGAAGAAACACTATTTCGGGCAAACAAGCGGACCAATTTTCCTGCAATTTAAAAGAAACTTTACTGACAATCTGGAAGCTGATTAGGTTGTACTAGATCAGGTTTTCACAATGAGGCGTATAGTCGGCACTACCCCTTAAATACTACTCTTGAGCTTTTGGATAATTGAAATAATATGAGCTATTTATACAATAGAAAGGACGTTCTTAAACTCCTCCATCGAGATCAGGTTTTATTTGTTTTCTTATATGTAACAACTTTTGTGCCATCAATAGTCCAGTCTACTTCGAATTGTGTAGCGTTCCACAGATATGCGACAGCGCATAGAGAAAGGGACCTAAGGGTAAAAAAATCAATATTCACTTTTTTTTTGATGTGAACAACATCTGAGCATCGAATGAGACCGATCCCATGCCCCAAAAGTGTTCCATCCCAGAGATATGCGCGTTTTATGAAAGTGATGGTACACCAAAGATACACGTATTTAAATCTTTAAAATGGCTCTCCTGAACAAAACTGGTTTTTACCCTTACGTCCCTTTCTATTTTGCGAGTCACATATGTGTTTAACATTCCTGGTGTGGGCCCACGTATGTTTCTATTTATTCGGTCTGTTGTAGAGATTGTGGTTCCGTTTGTACATTAGTACGAGTTACAAAGAACACGATAAAGATTAACCACAATATTCGTGATAACGTTGTTTTGGTTTAAATGCTTTTTGCGGTTACATTAAAATTTCAATTAATTATTGCATTAACTATTGTAGAACGAGTATATGTTCGGAAAACTCCGTTGCTTGGAAAATGTTTTGAAAAATCAATAAACTTTTAACTAAATTATACCAAAATAGAGAGTATATGTAGAATACGGTTACAACGCCAAGAAAACATTGATAAAGTTATTTGTTATTTTTGCTAGCAACAAAAATATCGCTGTAAAGGTAATGTGCGCCGTTTGAGATCTCATTTCAATAGAAAATTAAATATTTTCGAATGATTGTTTTTAAACTTTTTTTTAAGTTGCCGATATCATATTTTATTTGTTCCGATAAGTCGATTTTGAGCGTTTTTTTGCGGCAACCCTGATCACCAAGCTTTAAAAGCCGATGTCGGCCAACCGTTGGCTTTCATTAGCGGAGCCAATACTTTTAACCTTTTTTACAAAGAAAGCTGAGAGTTTTTATTAGCTCACGTTAGCTTTAGCCAAAAAAGTACACACATCTGTCATCCACAATCTACAGTATGCCGAAGTTCGTTTTTAGGCAGCTTAAAATATAAAATAAGTTGCGTGAATTTTTTTGGCATACGAGTACATGAGCTGATAATGAGTGTGCTGCAAAAATATGCGTAATGTTCGAAAAAAAATAAACTAAATATGATGTGACAAAAACTGTTTTAATGTGAAAGATTTATTTTTCTGTTTAATAATTGAGAGTCCATTAACAGATGATAAACAACAGTTCATGAATACCTTTATAAAGCCATTTATTGTTTTGCCAAAATATTAACTTCATTTATCTTTATATGTTAAAGTCGTAAGAAGTCAAAACAAATGGATTCTTTACATATTAATTCTTTAATTTTTTCTCGGTTTGGCAAAAAAAAAAAACGTTTATATTTATGTTAACGAGTATATATTTGTACGATGGTTGCTATATATATTTCTGGCCTAGGCAACACTAAGTGTTGCCTGGCGCCATCTGACATTTCCATTTGAAAGTTTGATATTTTTTAGCATAAACGTACTCAGAGCGTTTTGACGGACGACCATCATTTGTGTTGCTTACAGTGACTTGAAAAAATCAATTGGGCCAAAAATTAGTAGTAACTCGTGAACATTTCAGTGCGATCATTTTTCATGACTTTCGACGAGGATTATCACGACAAGAGTGCATCGATGAACTTAAATCTTTGTATGGCGATGAATCACCATCCTATAACACTGTGAAAAACTGGTTTTATGAATTCAATCGTGGCCGACGCACGAAGGTGGTCAAAAAACGGCCGCTGTGTCAGAGAACATTGATGCCGTGCGTGAACTGATAATGCAAGATCGTCATGTGACATACCGTGAGATAGACGCATCCTTGCGCATGTCTTCCACCAGCATACATTCGATATTGCATGAACACCTGGCCGTAAAAAGGGTTTGTTCTCGTTGGATCCCGCACAATTCGCAATTCCGCAATCGCTCAAAAAAGGGCTTGTGTTGATTGGTCAAAGAAATTGTGAAAAAGTACGATCGCGGTGCCTCAAAAGACGTTTATATTATCTTCACAGGTAACGAATCATGGATTTTTGCGTATGAGCCCGAAACAAAACAGCAATCGACCGTGTGGTTCTTCGAAGACGAGCCAAATCCAACGAATGTTGTTGGTGGAAGAAGCACTTCGAAGCAAATGGTCGCCTGTTTCTTTGGCAAAACTGGTCATGTGGCGACTGTTCCGCTCAAGCAACGTACAACGGTCAATTCTAAGTGGTACACCACCATATTTTTTGCCTGAAGACGGATTATTGTGTACCATGACACACTTCAAGAAAAAATGCGTAATCAACGATTTTCGTCGCCAGAAGACGCTTTTGAAGCGTTTAAAAACCATGTTTTGGAGGTATCTCAATCGGAGTGGAAAAAGTGCTTCGACAATTTGTTGGAGCGAATGCAAAAGTGTATAAATCATGCTGAAGAATACTTTGAAAAACAAAAAAACCTATTTTGATGATAAATATTAGCATTTTCATTATTAAGCCTCGTAACTATACATTTAGAATATGTATAGAAAAATTTATTGTTAAATGTTCAACAATAGAAATCGCGGTTTATAATGCTTGTAACATTAATGCTGCGGCTGAAATGGTCGAAAATTAATATTTTTATTTGGAATTAAGACGTTTATACCAACTAAAATTATGTCGATTAAACCAGCCAAAAACAGTTGGTTTAATCAGGCATGCGTTCAAAAATTGGTGTTTAAACAAAAACGCAAATACTAAACCGCTACGTAAAAAGGCAAGAACTTCGCGTGCCAGAGTGCTTACACGTGAAAAGAGCCTTCACGAGCAACGTCTACGTACAAAGGTTCTTACTTCTCCCAGGGGAAGTAAGAGCTTTTGGTCATTCGTAAAGAGAGTTATTCACATATCTCAACTCTTGCTAAAGACGACCAGGCATTCACTGACCCGGATGATAAAGCTTACATATTGGCTGAAATGTTTGCAGCAAATTCTTCCCTGCCGGAAAGCAATCAACCACTCTGCGACATCGAAAACGTATCTAGATCCATGCCTAAGATATTTTTTTCGGACTCGTGGAGTTGAAAGGGTACTTGTGAATCTCGATGTTAAGAAGTCCCCGGTCCCGGATGGTATCCCGGCACATGTCCTATGTAAGTGCTCTTCGACGCTAACCCGTCCATTACTCAACCTTGCTTATGGTGCGGGAGTCTTCCCAACGTGTTGGAAGGATGCGAACGTCCAGCCGATCCCTAAAAATTGTGAAGCTTATAATAATTATCGGCCCATTGCGATTTGCTCTGCGCTCTCTAAGGTAATGGAGAGCATGGTTAACCACCATCAGGTGATGTATCTAGAGTCCAACGAATTACTTAGTGATCGACAGTATGGCTTCCGTAGAAAGCGCTTTACGGGAGACCTGATGACTTTCTTATCGGAGCGTTGGAGTTGGTTTCTACCCGTTTGGTGAGAGTAAGGACGTGGCTCTGGATATCTCCAAGGTATTTTCTAGAGTCTGACACGGTCACTTATGTAATACGCTTGCTCGACTTATATCGAGCTTTCTTAGAGATTGCACTATAAGAGTTGTTGTAGATGGGTTCTCATCCAACACACATAGGCTGACCGCAGGTGTGCCACAGGGCTTTGTCCTTTCTGCCTCTTTATTTCTTATTTTTATTGACGATCTTTTGGGTAAGACCAATCTACTCTTTCGCGGAAGACAGCAACCGATTTCATTCATATTCATTCGACCATAGGCCGAGTCTTCAAGATATTGAAGACATTTTGGATGAAGAAACTTGGTCGGGATTTACTGGCCATTTCCAAATGGGATAGAGTGAATAGAGTAGATTTTATTGCTCGTAAGACACAGTACTGCTTATTGTCTCACAAGCAATTTGCTAACCTAACAATAGCGTCAATTTCTCTCGATGGTACGGATGTTGAACATCAGAACTTCCTGATAACCTGGGCATGAAAATATAATGTGACGCTCGTTGGGCGAGACATGTATTCGAAGTGTCGAAAGTAGCTCTCAAGTGCATAAGCTTTTTAAGCGGCGCAAGAAATATTTCACTCCTTCCGATCTCTTCGATATCTATACAACCTACATCCGGCCAAAGATGGAATAGAACTCTCATATATGGGCAGATGCTCCAATATAATGATTGGAGCTAATTGATCGTGTTCAAAGGAGGGCGATGGTGTTGATAGGTGAGAGTAGGGTATCCATCTCTATTGTCTCCCTGCAGCATCGTCGGAATGTGAGTTGTGTGTCGCTGTTCTTTCGTTCGTTCATGGTGTGTGTTCTTCTGACGTGAGGATGTTCGGCAGGGATACACGACTTTCTAGGAATTCACATCCATTTGTTATCGATTGGCCGGTTGACTACACTTTACACTTCAGATCAATTTCGTTTTTTGCTCGTGAAGTCCGTATGTGGAATCGACTTCCGGCTATTTTATTTCCCACCAATTTCGACATCAAGATATTCAAGTCAAATGTCAATAAACATTACTCCCTCTTTCTCCCCCCTGAACTCCCTTACCTTCCACTCACCAACGCAATGCTTTGCATGTATAGGGGCAAACCCCTTAGTAATAAAAAAAATTGATGGGCAACTTCGGTAAGCAACACTGACCTAAACTAGATTTTTTGTTTGTATTTTTTATTGTATTAGCTACTCATGTTTAAATGTAGCTTTCTTTAGATATTGCTCTTGCAATATGTTAGATTTTTTAGCTACAATTGCTGTAGGCTAATATTTTTTGGTGTTTTTTTAGTTAAGGAAATTAAGAAATTCGTAGCTTTGGTTTACATTCCGTTTGAAATCTAGCTGATACCCCAATCAAAAACATAAGCGATCATGTTTCAGTCGGTTGAGCCGATTTACACATCCCCCCACTCTTCTGGATGTTTCTCTAGAATATAACGATAAAAGAAGTAAGTCATTTGCATAGGATGCAACAGAAGGGCGTGGCTAAACGCAGAGAATATATATGGTCACGCCAGCAATATGTTTTCTGCAATAAAAGTATATTCGCCTCAACCAGAGTATTGTTTTTATATATAATTTCGACAATAGTATGATTGCGGCAATAAAATTGCGAAATTTAAAAATGAAAATATGGTTGTAGCAACTATATAAAAATGGTTGGTGTTGCAAAAGTATTTTATTTTTAGGTTTTATCTTAACATTAACATGATAACGGCAATCATGTCATATGATTGTCACTATGAACTGAGCATAACAGTTTTTATAGACCAACGATACATTCAAAAACATATACGAGTACACACACACGATACAGTGCATTTAAGTTGTCTATTGTCAAAAACAACAGCATAAGGCTAGCAATGCAAACCTTCGCAAATCAGACGGCAGTGCGAGGAAGTTTTATTGTCATTACTTTGTTCAATGAAATACTCTACTGCCGGCTGGTTGCCATTTATTAACAATCTGCCTGCCCTAAAGTGTATAAGTGCCATTGATGATGGTTTAATCACATTCGTTTCTTGTGGTGAAGTAGCATTTACTAAATCTGCACCCACCTCTGATTGCAAATAAACGAATTATCGACTGCCTTTTAATAAAGTTTTTGGTTTCTTTGAATGAAATGTTCAATGGAAACACGGTCTCAAATCTGACTATGAACTCATTGTAATGTAATTTTAAATAATTAACTTAAAAATCTCTATTGTTGCATGACAACGTAACCCTGTTCAAATAAATAACTTTGGGATTGCGTGTGAATCATACTATGGTTGTATGTTAAACATACTACGGTTGTGAGGATAAAACTATGGTTGTATGTGAAACATGCTCTCGTTGTGAGGAGCATAATGTGGTTTAGGATATCATTGTATGGTTAAGTGTGAATCATTATATGGTGGTCGGGATCATATTATGGTTGTGTGTGAATCGTATTATTGTTGTGACGATCATAATATTGTAGTGCCTCACGCATGTACCCAACAATAGTATGATGCGCTTCATTTATTGTCACCGCAACCAAACTATTTTTATGCGTTTAAGTTTCCAATTTGGCCTCATCTATTTTGTAACGCACAGAAAACAGAACTGTTGTCACAACTTATTTATGGCAAACCGAATTACGTTGGTTGCATGTACGAGTACTTCGAGTATTCCATCAGTACAACAGACTGTAAGTTCAAGTATTGTCGTTTTCAAAACATTGAACCTCTGTTGTAAAACAAGTAAATTCGCTTTAACAAGCTTTGCTAACAATCAATCAAGTGAAGACATATACTTATAGAAAAAAACTAATTCTATACCAAACATGTAAAATTGCATGGAACATTGGTCGTCTTCTTCGGTCTCGCCGGCCGTTCGATGTTATTTATTTCAACATTCTTTCTACCATTTATTTCTCAGAATATTTAAATAATATTGATAATTTTGAGAATCCGAAAATTATCCAGGGGTATCATTTGTTTCTGCTGTAACATGCAAAAGAAATAGTGGCCTAAGTAAACCAATGGCCGTTAAATATTTTTCTGAGTAAAGGTCTTTCTGTCTGTCCGATTGTCCGCCTGTCTATTTAGTTTTGTAATCAAAGTTTAGGTCGAAAATTTTGTTGTTTTCTTAAGTTCCGGCTAATGGTAGTCCATATTGAAATTGGGAGAAATCGGCCCATGTTTTTAAACAGCATCCCTACATATTATAGAATTTAGGTGTTACCGACCTAACAGCGCCAAATTCATTGTGATTTGGATTAAATTTGGTTTGTGGCGTTATGTTGCACACAAAATAAATTATTAAAAATCGATGTGATCAGTCTATGTTTTGAGAAATGCTCACGCGTATAGCGCAGATTGGTCCATAGTTTCATATAGCACTCATTAAATCCGATTTGGTATTTAACCGATTTGTAATATGCGACAGTCTTTTAGTAATTGGCGAGCTCCTAGAGATAGGAGAAACCACCAATTTTTATTTTTTGGAATTATATGTCTTTTACTCGTATGAACTTTGAAAGTGTAGTCTAAAGTATGCTGTCGCCCTGATCGTCCTTAGACTGTCCTAAAAAGTTTTGTTAGTTGAAACAAGTAATCGGTTCTCTGTATCTTAAGCAATCATTTTATGTCTAATCGAATTTTCGTTAAGATTATGCGCAGGGAGAAAACGTTTCCTTTTAAGGGACTTAATATACCTTGGTAAAAATTATATTTTTTGAGTATTTGCTTTACAAATCATAATGTTTTGTGGACGGCCAATGATTAAAATGGATACAGCTAATTGGGACGCACTAAATACCTCAAAAAGAGCAAAGTTGTCTTGGATATGTGGGTTCTTAAATTAAAGCAAACATTGCTGCGAATCCAAATACAAAGTAATTTCGAAGTTTGGGCCGAAATGGCCCAAATTACAGACCTTTTTTGCTTTTAAGGAGCTTACGGCTGTTTTTTTTATTAGATCACAGGAATGTTATAAAATACTTTACGGAATACCAAAAGAGGGCGAAATATTGTATTTGTGTGAAAGAGGAGGCACATATCTGTTTTGGAAGATATATTACGAAACCGATTAGTAACCTCCTTATTGTGCAAACCAGACGGGCATTGATGCATTAAACCATTACTCATACTTAATGTTATGTACCCTGCGACCTAATCGGGTTGGGTTATCATAATTCAAACTAACTAAAATTGAGAGCCATTTGGCCGAGTGTCAAGTTTTTTCAAATGATTTAAAAGCCAGGAAACGACAAATCAAACCCTTCTTTATATAGACCGATCAGTTTACTTCCCTTCTTATATAAACTCTTTGAAAAAGTTCTCCTATCAGGAATTGAACCGTTCCTCATGTTAAACAATATAATACCAGACCATCAGTTTGTATACCGGGAAGGTCCCAGTATTATTGAACAAGTAAACAGACTGACCCTAGCAATAGAAAAATCTTTTGAACGGCGCGAATATTGCTGTGCCGTGTTTCTAGATGTTGCTCGAGCACTTGACGCTTCGGTTTGATCAGCAAAATTTGTTAATATTTGCCGGAGAATACGCATCGTCTCCTTAGGTCTTACTTAGAAAACCAACGATCGCGAAATACTAGCTGGTGTCCCACAGGGTAGTGTCATGGGGCCCACCCTGTATCTTCTGTTTACCGTTGATAAACCTACAAGCCCAAACGTACTTACGTCCACCATTGCCGATGATTCTGCTATAATGAGCTCACACAAAAAGCCCGATATAGTATCCACGAATCTAGCTGTTCATCTAAGACGAGTAGAATCATGGCAATCTGACTGGAGAATAAAGATCAACGAGACAAAATGCACACAGGTAACTTTTATATTGAACTTAAGCACATGTCCGATATTGAAATTAAACAATATCCCTCTTTCTCTATCCCATAACGTTACATGCCTGGGGATCCACCTGGATCGACGACTAACATGGAAAAGTCATAAACTTTGGAAGCCAAGAAGACTCAGCTGAAGCTCAAGGTATGCCAACTGCACTGGCTCATCAACGCAAACTCAAAACTGAGTCTTGAATACAAGATTTTGCTATACAATAGAGTAATTAAACCTGTCTGGCTTTATAGTGCCAGCTAAGGAGAAAATCAAGTTCAAGCAACCGTGACAAGATTCAGAGAGTCCAATCGAAAACATTGCGGTTGATCAGTGGCGCCCCTTGGTGCATGAGGAATGAACACATCCACCGAGATCTGAAAATACCCCTCGTCAAAGATGCAATTCAAGATATCAAGATGATGCACAAACAGAAGCTCGAACGACACGGCAATTTAGCTTGACAGTTACTCCAGGCACATCAAGACTTTATAGAAATGAACGTATTCTGATCTATACCTGCGAGCCTCTCGTCACAGCTTCTCGTGAACACATGCGCGCAAAAGACTGTGTAGAATCTACTTCACGAGGTTTGATCCAATTAAGGTTTAAATGTTCTGACAAGTGATACTTAATGCATTCAAAACACAAAACGGAAATGTCTGGCTATAGGGGTCTCAACCCCCATTTTTTAAAGGTTTAAACCAAATCTGGTTCCAAATTCTCAGTTCTGTGAACGCATAAGGACGCTCAAAGGCCTTCAGTAGTACGTAGATTACCACGCTTAAGAATAAAATCGTCTCTTCAAATCAAGAGTTTTATAAAACAAGAGTTCTCCACAGTACAAGCCTAGAGTTCTTTACTCTACAATCAAAAATGTGTAGTTTGACATTTTTGATTGTAGAGTAAAGAACTACAGTTGACATACCACTGTAAACAAATGCAAAGCATGCCAAAAAGACGCATAGAACCGCATAACACAGAAATCCATGTCAGGATTCTATATTGAATTTTACTTTAAGATTCGTATACTTATTGTTAGGGTCCTCTGGAGCAGATCCAATAAAACCAAATAAGCATTGAAAAAAAAAATTCTCGAAAGACTTCAAAAGTTGCCACAACTGAAGCCGATGGTTTAGTAAAATGTCGACTTTTAGATAAAATATTGATTGGAAAATATCTGTCCCCGATTAGATATAAGCCTTAGTAAACTTTTTTTCTATCGTTAACTATTAAAATATCGAATTAAATTTTTACCAACTTTTAAGCATCGACCGACCATATACAAGAATTTAATAAACTGAATCACTTCTACTGAAACCACAGTACCAGTACATGTCCACCGTCTACGAATGTTTGTATCACTTTACTGCTTCTGAAAGTTGTTCTGTGAAATATTTCCGGCACTGTAACTATTTATTCGTTATACGTGTACACAACATGCGTGCTTTTGCGATACTTTTTATCTACGACATAAATATGGTCAGCGAATGTTGGCCATTATTGCTGTTTTCATACCGATACTCTTACATTATTTGCGCAATATTTCACATAAGCGTTATCGTCTCCGCAAGGAGATTGAAATACGCTTCGATTTCCGTTTGTATTCTCTTTTTCGCCATTAGCGAAATATCATAAATAAAATAGGTAAAAAAGAACAGAGACCGCCACATCCCCCAGAGGCTTATGAATGCATAAAGTCAAGAAAAAATGTTTGGCGTTGAATAAATTCTGTTTAAAAAGAACAGAGACTGTCATCAGGGAAAATTGTTGCTGGAAACGATATAATGCATGTGAAATGGGTTGCTATTGAAATTTCTGACGAATGAATAATTGGGATACAAAGAAAATCTAGGATGTCATAATGGTGAAATATTTAAGAATTTGTCGACGTTTTTTTACAGAAGATCATTGCTTTTTCTTGTCTTACATATTCATTTCTTAAAATCGTTGGCATTTAAGCGGTATAAACCCAGCCGTGTTTGTATTTGAACCTGGGTATACTTGTCGAGAGTCGTGTACGCTAACCTCGGCGACCCTAATTACAAAACTTAAGATTATTTGTTTTATCTTTCGTACGCTATATTCAATATAAGTGAAAATAAGTAGTTTAAAATATTATTGGCAGATTAACGGGACGACAGAAAGTTAAAACCCACAATGTGAAATTTGGTTCCTTGATTTAATTAAAATTTAAAACGTTGTAATGTTACGAAATGAAAACAACACTTTCTAACAAAAAGGAATCACATTTTTCAGTTCCCAATATTTTGTAATGTAAGCGTTTTTAACATATTCATAGTATTAGACCTCTGATTCCAAAGTTATATCTCGTGCTTGTTGGTTGAGCGAAAGCTGTCATATGTAATCCTAATTCCATTTTAATACAATATACAGGGTGTCCGTCGGGAAGGTACACATACTCGTACTACTTTGTTTGTTTGTTAATAATTTTTGATTAAATAAAAGAGAATGGATCTTATATTGATAAATGTTTTATTTAATGTCGGCAATTATGTATAGAATAAAATATCGGATAAATGTCCGCCTCTGTTAGCCTCACAAATGCGAGCCCCTTTGAGCACATTTTGCATTACATTCTCTCACATTTCACGCGGTATTTCATTAATTTCATCACGAATATGTGGTTTGAGTTGCTCAAGCGTCTCTGGTTTGTTTGCATAAACCTTGCTTTTCAGATATCTCCACAGAAAGAAGTCCGGAGCAGTCAAATTAGGCGACCGTGAGCCAATCAACATCACCATTTCCTGAAATAACTTGATGTGGAAAGAGGACTTGCAGTAATTCCATTGTAATCCTGGCTGTATGCGATGAGGCACCGTCTTGTTGACACCACATTTCAATCAAGTCCAAAGCATGCAGTTCTGGCGTTAAAAAGTTGTCAATCATATCACGATATCGCTCCCCATTGACAGTTTTCATAGAAGTAAGGTTTAATGATTCCTCCTGGCCCAATTTAACACCAGACTGTGACTTTTAAAGGATACCAAGGCGACTGATGAATAATTTGAGAGTTTTCCATTGCCCAGAACCGACTATTCTGTTTATTCGCGTATCCATTCAAATGAAAATGTGCCCCGTCACTCATGATGATTTTTTCATGAAAATCGGAGTTGTCATGGGCGACATTTTGATAAAATGTTTAAACGATTAAAACACGTTGGTTTATCGAATATTTTTCCATTATAAATTTGTCACGTCTCTACTTCATGACTGCCAAATATTAACTGTCAGACTAATGTTTACCAAAACAGTGTAATATAACTTTCCGGCGGACACCCTGTATATGCCTTATATGACTTTCTAGATTTGTATTATTCTCTTTAGTGGTTATTAATTCCTTTTATGAATACATATGAATTGTGGAATGATTTTGGTTTATTACTTGGTTAAGGATGTAAATTTAAAAACATCAATATAGTCGATTTTGAACGATTTTCTCTTTTAAGCCTGGTACTGAGATGACTTTGTAAAAATGTGCCATTTCCATTGCACCTTAGCCGTATTGACCCACTGTTATACCTACCTCTTTCTTCTATAATATCTATTGATTTGATATTGTTTACCGCATTTTCCTATTTCGCCTGAAATGATTATCTTTTGCTCCATTGCCTAAATTTGTACTCTCTATGACCACTGACTTTTTTTAATTTCGTCCGTTTGGTCCATAACAACAGCATCTTCTGGCGACGAAAAACGTTGACCACACATTTTTTTTCTTAATGTGCGGGAATAAAAAGAAGTCATCGGGTGCCAAGTCCTATCAATTCGACGTTTTGGCCGGTCAAAAGGGCGCTGGTTTGAGCCGATGTGTGAGAGCTCGCATTGTCATGGTGCACAATGATTCCTCTTCTCTTATTCGTTTTTTGAATTTCTTCGAAGACTTCATGCACACAAATTGTGGTGACCACTCAGAATTGACCTCCTACGTTGCTCAAACGAAACCGTCGCTACATTACCAGTTTTGCCGAAGAAACAGGCGACCATTTGCTTCGATGTGCTATACGATGGTGCTTCATCGCCATACAAAGATTTAAGTTCATCGATGCACTCTTGAAGTGATAATCCACGTCGAAAGTTGTGAAAAATAATCGCACGAAAATGTTCACGAGTTAATTCCATTTTTTTGCCAAATTGATTTTTTCAAGTCACTGTAAACAACACAAATGATGGTCGTACGTCAAAATGTTCCGAGTACGTTTATGCCAAAAAATGTCAAACTTTCCATGGTTGCACCAGGCAACAGTTAGTGTTGCTTGTGTTTAACTACATTGCTACGTAGCTGCTATGTTCAACCCAGTGATTTAAGCCGAAATGACACCATAAACTTATAAGTACGAGGTACTTGTATTTTAAACATCACAGTCCCATAGTAATGCAAATTATGTCGTACTCATCTTTAATCGTACCTTATCCTTTGAGCGGCGAATAAGTTAAACTAATAAATTGGGTGACTTATATCGAACGATTTCGATATAACGCATTTGGAGTCAGGGGAAAGAAGCAATAGTATTTCTCAAGATCTTTATTACACTCATTAGGAATATAAAATTCATATTCAACCTTAACAAAAAGGAAGGGCATTTTACGAGAAAGTATCGCATCAGATTTTCTAAAGAATACTTCCTTGGCGTTAAAGTAGTCGAAGGCATATTAGACACCTTTGTTTTTTTTTATATCAAAATATGTGACGCCTAAAATAAAGGGACCTAAGGGTAAAAACCAGTTTTGTTCAGGAGAGCCATTTTAAAGATTTAAATTCGTGTATCTTTGGTGTACCATCACTTTCATAAAACGCGCATATCTCTGGGAGGGAACACTTTTGGGGCATGGGATCGGCCTCATTCGATGCTCAGATGTTGTCCACATCAAAAAAAAGTGAAAATTGATTTTTTTTTACTCTTAGGTCCCTTTCTCTATGCGCTGTCACATATGAAGAAAACAGTTACACTGATTAAACCACATTACAAGGGTTACATAAACAGAGCTTTTAAGATCGCCAATAAATACGTATATTACAAAGCCACCGTACCGAACTTTATTTATAAGTAGAGTCGGGTCTTTAAACTGGCACTATAAAACTTACCTCACGTATTTGTGCAATTTCTTCATCAGATCTTGGAAGAGGGGACATTTTTATCCTTTGAAAAGGGCCGGCGGTCTTATTTTTTCTAAAGTCCAATCAGCATTTAGCAAATATTCCTACCCGTCTTAAAACTATTAAAATATAAAAAACTATTAAAACCCATTTAATTCAAGAATATAGAAGAAACACATGTAATGATACCTTAAGTCGAGATGGATATTATTCAGATTATTTCGCGTTAAGCGACATATTAAGTTAAGGCTATATAAAAACATAGACTTTTATGGTACAACTTTACCAGGAGGGGTTATTGACAATACCTCACGAGCTAAAGTTAAATAAAGCTGTATCCTGTACAGCAGGTACTCCAAATCGAAAAGGTAATTTGAATTGGGGTCTTACCAAAACAGGTACCAATAGGTGTAGATTCATAGGATAGGTAATAATTTGCCATAACTCACTTTAACAAATTTAAGCACAATCGCATTTGAGTTGTTACTTCAAGAGCAAAATAATCTCAACACAGGACGGACTTTTGTATGAAACAAAGACGTAGAGGCTGTTCGAAAACATGTAAAGATGTCGTATAATTTCATCAGGGAAACTTACAGGCCTCGGACATTGCGCTGTGCTAAATTGAAGCAGACCCAAATACAATATATGGTTTCCAGGGCGATATATTAGAAAATCGTTTTTCGAAGGCTTTATGAAGATATTGACCGACATGTTTCAGTTTCACCATATTTGTTATTGGTCGCCCAACACAAACCATGCTCAATTTGAGAGTGATTGGACTAACTTATGGCTTATAGAACGACTGGACCTCAAATTAGGGTGGGATATTTGTGAGGGGGATATTCTAAAAACATGGACCTATTAAATCCAGTTACACCAGATTTAAATATCTTAAGTCTAACTAATAGTCTAATTAAGGCATAAATTCCTTTATATACGATAGTTTTTGGCTAAGTACCAAAACGACTACAATAAATTATTTTTAACATTTTTTAGATTGCAGATAAATGTTGACTATTTTTTTATTAAACGACTTAATTTTGTATTGTTTATATTTTATTTACCCAAATTCATTTAGTGTCGCATCATCTGACTTCCACAATAAAAAACTATCTAGACCAGGCGATGTCGAATGGGATCATTTCCGAATGAGTTGGACAATCCAACATACTCCAGCATAATGAGATGGTTAAACTAACATACTCTAGAAGAACGGGCATTGCTGCCAGATTTCCACCTTCTTAAGGAATAATTAGTTTTTTCTCTAAATTTTGCTCTGCCCAATATCCAATAACATCCACATTTATTAAAGCTAGACCATTACTTAACGTTTGATTTAATTTTACTCCTTTTTACATGTTTTTATAAGCAATTATAATTCTCTTGGAAGCACTAAGCGGTAAATGAAATCTAGTTTCCACAAAGACTAGACTCTTGTCTTTGATTATTATTACCATATCCAAGCATAATGCCATTCATTTTCAACTTTTACTAGCTTGTTAAAATCGAATTTGGAGTTTTTAATTTAATGTTATGAGTCGCACTGTAGTTCAAATTTAAAATCTTGGACACAACATTGGAAGCCAACATTACGGGCGCCATTAAAGCCATACCGGTCGAAATACTCGAACGAGTATTCCAAAATTGGACCCTCAGAAAGGAAACCCTGATTCGTAGTTGCGGCCAACATTTGAAGGAAATTGTATTCAAAAAATAAATGCCATAAAATGTCCTTTCAAATTACCAATTAAGATTCCACACTTGATTTGAATTTTTATATTTTTTTGTTCTGAAAAAATACCTCTAGATGGATCACCCTATAGAATAAGCAGATAATTACAATATTTATTTCAATTATTAGATTTCAAAGCGGTCAATATTACTAATGTTATATAAATTACATTTGTTCCATTTATTTACTCAGGATGCATAGGATCAGGTTTTTTTTAAAAAAAAAGAACACCTGCGAGTAATTTATCATTATTCCATTCAGTTAAAATGCATATTTATTTCTCTCATTTCTAGGCGTTTACAGGTATACGCTGGCTTTATTCACTGAATTCAACCCGCTTTTAAAATATTTATAATAGCGGGCCTGCCAAACTTGTACAAAAAAATAAAAACGCAATTGAAATTCTGTTTCAGTTCCAAATACGCGACGTAAATTTTAAGGCGAGAGAATATCAAGAAAAGCCCATAATCAGTTTTATAAATTACAGCCGTATTGTTTAATTAAATTTTCGTTCGTTCTTATATAAAGCAACAGTTCTCCTTAAAGAGATAAAAAAATGTGTGTCCACTATTTATGAAACAATAAAATTTACACACAAAATCAAATTTGCAGTTAATTTAAAGATTTCGCTCAGCTTGAGATTCATAATCATAATATATTGGTCTTTTCGCACAGGGGCATATGGACTAAAGGGTTTTTCTTTTTCCGGGATTTTTTATTTCCCGGATGGCTGTGATTTTAAGAACTCCCTTGATTGCTTTAAAATCCCTGTCGAATCAAAACTTAGTTAAACCAACAGTTAAGTAGTTTTTTAACCTAAAAACGCTTGTTAAATTAGCGGCTCATTCACCGACAAGCTTGCTTTTGTTTCAGTACACAATAGGGCGGGCCAATTTCTTTGGCAACAAAACGTATTTACATCAGCCAAAAGTATAGATTTTGCGCTTTCATATGACACAGTTTTCAAAATTATTGCAACACATATTTTTGGGGGAGACTTTAGGCTTTTAAAAATCAATTAATTTTTTAAAGGCGGAATCGTATCGCTACGATTCAAGCCCCTTAAGGGAAAACATTTTAGGTACGTTCGACAGGTGAAAGGTCTTTTATGATCAAAATACTCTGGTGAATCATAATGAATCGATTTATGACGCTTTCAAACTTTAAAACTCCACTTCTAAAATCAGTCATCGATTCGCAACTTATCGACAACTTCGCGTTTTTAACAGCGCACATATGGTTCTTATACCAGAAATCATTTCCATATAATATTTTTATTTATGGATCTTTCGAAAAAAAGGTTTTTAATTCAAGTTTGTTTTTTGTTCCTATTTCTATCGTGCTGACGAAGATACACTTTATAGCCGTAACCCTGCGCTCTTTGGTACCTCCAAACATGCTTTTACTGAAATAGATAGAAGTAATATATTCGATGCCAATTTATGCTCGGAACGACAAATGACACTATAGAACCTGTGGTACTAGACTTCCAATTGTAGTTTATTCATTTTTTTACTTATTTCCAATTTTTTTCTTTTCCTGGTTTCACCGGGATATGAACCACTGTGCTTATGTCGCTTAAAATGTACAATCATCCATTAATCATTTATGAATTAAGCATATTTACATTTACTTTCTAAACGAATCTTGGCAAATTGCACTTATGATGACAACCAGCCGATGCTATGGTGACCACAGATGAAGTGTTGAGAACATAAGAAAATTAAAGCCATGGCAACTGTAATGACAATTATGGCCTTCGCTCGAACTAAAATTTCTAAGGATTAACCGACTGGCTGAGTACACACATCCCATTAAAGGGGTCGCAAAGTAATTGGATTTAAGCTAAATTAAGCAAATCGCCTCTTGGATGTAATAGAAATTTTGATTTGAATTGTAAATTAAATGAGTATTGTCATCTTTTCTTTCGATGGAGTTTTGTACAAAATTGGGAATCTTACCAGAAATATTGAGAAAGTTGTGAAAATTATAGCTGCTGAAACGAGGGTGCGACTTTTCTTTTTATATATGAGGCATTTCATGTCAAGTGACCCAACTTTTGGAATAGATGTCTTCGATTAGGACCAAGGTTAGTCCTATTGGATAGTAGTTTAGACACAAACTTTGACAAACGGTGAAGGAGCGGCCAAATTTTGACATTTTGGCCTAACAAGTGTTTATCGCAGCCATGTAATTTATTACCTTTTGGTCCTAGGAAAATTGGCCCATAGTGCTTTTGATAGCAATTAATTCAATCTTTTTAGAAAAAATTAAAAAAAAATTCACTTTATTTTTTTTTTTGTAAAATCAAATTTTTTCAAAAAGGCTTATTGTTTAAAAAAAATTTAAATTATTTTTCCTCCAAAAAAAAGTTTAGGTCGTTTCCTTTAAGAGCATTATGGTCTCGTAGTGGGATGCGAACTTTTTAACTATCAAAAAAAAATGTTTTGTAACTACGTTTTGTTAATTTGTACTATATTCACTATTGTGAATTTTTTCTATTTTTTGCGTTATTGTTTCTAAAACCTTTAAAATAAATCATATACTGAGAATCTAGACAAATTCACCTTTCCAACAGTATGTGACATGCCCAACTTAAATTTCATATCATCGGTAAATTAATACCTACAGTATGTTCATCTCAGGAATAAAAACACTGATTTTACATACGAGTAGAAATGTTGAAAAAATAAATTTATTTAAGAGTATTTTTATATATAAATATTGAAAATTTTGAAATACTGAGTAATTTATTCGCTCATTTTGTCAAACACATACGAGGGCGACCGCAAAACTAACTGGCCTGGCACATTTTCTGTTTTACTAGCAACTTTTTTTTTGTTTTTTAAAAGCAATCTTTTATAAGCCATCTGTTTCCGAAATATTTAACGATTATTTTCTTTGTTACAGGTGATTGAAGTAAACAAGTTTTATAATTTTTGAAAAATGGAATATAAAGAGTTTTGTGCGGTAATTAAACACTTTTATATGAAAGGTTATACGCCACAATTAATCAAAGATGAATTGGATTCTGTTCATGGTGATAATGTACCGTGAAATCCTGGGTTCAACAATTTAAAATGGGTCGTTCAAGTACGGAAGATGAACAACGCTCTGGAAGACCGAAAACTGCTACTACTATTGAAAACATTAGAAAAATATTTAATGAAGTGACTAAAGATAGGCGAATAAAGCTCAGAGAACTTGCTGATATTGTTAAAATACACGAAAAACAAGTTTGGAGTATTTTACATCAACTCCACATGAAAAAGATATCCGCAAGATATGTGCCGTGTTTGTTGACTTTGCCCCAAAAAATCGACCAAAAATGGTCCAATTCCGACGAGCTTTTAGCGATTTATCAGCGTAATCCAATAGAGTTCTTGCGCCGATTCATAACTGTTGATGAAACATGGCTCCATCACTACATCCCAGAATGCAAAGAACAGTCAAAACAATGGATAGAAGCTGGTAAAATGGACCCAAGAAGGCGAAAACTGTTAAGTCAGCAGGAAAAGTAATGGCCACAGTATTTTGGGATGCAAGGGGTATAATATTTATTGATTATCTTGAGAAAGGAAAAACTATAAATAGTGAATATTATTGTGCATTATTGGATCGGTTGAGTGAAGAAATCAATATAAAACGACCGCATTTAGAAAAAAAAAGTTCTTTTTCATCAAGATAATGGTCCTTCACACACTGCATTTTAACTCTACAAAAACAAAAAATTGCCCGCATCCACAAAATAGTCTTTCTTGTTTCCAAACTTAAAAAAAATTCTCGGTGGCAAAAAATTTTGTCCAATAGCGAGGTTATTGCTGAAACTGAGGCATATTTTGAAAGTCTTGAAAAATCTTATTTTTCGGATGGAATTAAAAAACTTGAAAAACGTTTGATGGAGTGTATTGAGTTGGAAGGAGATTATGTTGAAAAATAAATAATATTAATCCAAAAAAAACGGTTCTTTTTATGTTAGGCCAGTTACTTTTGCGGTCGCCCTCGTACATAGGTAGTTTTTAGCACACGTAATATACTTATAGAATGGTATTTTTATTTTCAAAATATCAGGTACCCCAGAGAGAAATTGTTAAATGAGGGGGAAAAAACTTGACTTCAAAATTGTTTGGATAGGAAGAAATTAACAGGTAGTTTATTTTAATATTAAGTTTTAAAGGTAAAAACTAACATTTGGGTAACCCCCGTATGTACTCTTTTATTTTGTAACACGCAGTTAACCCACACAAAGCCCTTCTTGACCATAATAAAAGATTTTAGACTCATTCAAAGCAATATACTTTCTAGAAAATCTTAAGAAACTATTTATTGTCATACCGAAGACATTCGGTGTGACAATATTATTATAATATTATTGTTATTATTGTTATTTGCATAACTAATCTTCAAAATGTCTATGGCTACTAAAAAGGGGAAGCTGAAAAAGAAATTTATTTTTCGTTTTGTTTTAATCCCTTCAACAAAAAGAAGCACAGATCATCAGATATGCAATATATATCCGACGCCTTAGTACACGAATTCCTTGCGTTGAAGTTATTCGAGATGGAGATAAAAGTAATTCTGAGAATAGCGACAGAACTGTTGATGATAATGGAAATGTTAACTTTTCAGAAGAAGCTATAAGTTCAAAAAATGAGTGTCAAAACTGATACCATAAGGATTTAGTAAAGTTCTTGAACAAACACAAGAAAAATACAAAACGTCACAGAGTAGAGCTGAAAGAATTCAACTTCTCACAATTGCTCCATCAATATGGAATGAAGGAGTTTGCAACGTCTCAACGAAAAGCAAGAATTGCTAAAATATTGGTTGTCGAGCATGGGATTCTCACACTCCCCAACAAAAAGAAGGGAAAAAATTTAGGGTGCAACACTGGAGCTCTAGTAACTCAGTTTTATCAGCGAGATAATATGGGTCGCCTGATGCCAGGGATAAAAGGCTAGGTGTCTAGGTGTACGCATTGATGACAAGAAAGTTCAAATGCAGAAGAGAATGGTTCCCTGCAACCTGAATGAGTTTTTCGCAACATTACAATCTGAAATCGAGGATGTCAAAATTGGATTCACAAAATTTGATTTAAAACTTAAACCTAGTAACGCCAAGAAAGGATTGGAAAAGAAAAGCGATTAATTGGAACAGAAAGACGAACGACACTTCATCATCTACAACAAATTAAGCGTAAAAAAATAGTTATGATAGAAATGGATCTTATGTGATTAAGATTAAATTTAATAAAATTATTTATTTTGATGTTTATTAATTTAATTGTTTTTTAATTTAATTTTTATTACAGATATATAAAAAAATAATGTTTCTATAATTCTGAATAAAAAAAATGTTTTTATTCCTGAGATGGACATACTGTGGGTAATCTATTATCAAGGATATGAAATTTAAGTTAGGCATGCTACATACCGTTGGAAAGGTTTATTTATCTTGTTTCTAATAAGAAGGTTTTAGAACCACTTACAAAATATTTGAAAAGCGTTGTTTTAAATTACAAAACATTTTTTTGATAAATCAAAAGATCGCATCCCACTACGAGACCTTAAAGCCCTTACAGGAAATAACTTAAGCTTTCGTTTCAGCAAAAAAATGGGACTGTTTTAAAATAATAAAAAGCTATCGAGAACGCTCAGGACAAATTTTGCTAGGAACAATATAGCACATATATAAGTTACATGGCTGCGTAAAAAAAACACCTGTTACAACATTACGCGTGTCATCAAAGCCATACCGGTCGAAATGCTTGAACGAGTCATCCAAAATTGTACCCTCAGAATGGAAACCCTGAGGCGAAGTTGCGGCAAACATTTGAAGGAAATAATATACAAAAAATAAATGCCATAAAATGTCCTTTCAAATTACCAATAAAGATTCCACACTTGATTTGAATTTTTATATTTTTTTTTTGTGCTGAAAAAATACCTCTAGATGGATAAGCCTATGTTGCTGGTGCTAGTGCAGGATGTACTTTTTGTCAACGCAACTGGTCCTTCCATTTTGGGATGCTTCTATTTTAACTCGATTAACTCTACATCACATAACCTGCTTTTGCTATTAGCTTATTTTAAACTGTGATAGTTGCGTTTTAATTTTAAACAAATCGATACATTATAAATTTTCAAACCCCGATTGAAGTACACAAACAAAGCAAAACAAAACAAAAAGATAAGTTGCCTTAAATTTGTTCGTTTTTCAGCCTTCGTCCTTAATAAATGTTGTCCTTGATAAGGGTTTTGCGAGAGAATGTGCCTTAAGCTACGCAGTCAAAAGTCAACGCCAATTTGCTATGGTTGAGTTTTTATTGTGATGGCGCTACTTAAATAGATTAAGGGCCAATACAGTGATTGTCAGATACCGCAATCTAATTAATTTATTTGTCATTTTTTTCCGAAGATGTTTTCATTTGTTTTGCAATTTGCGTGCCAGAGAATATGCGAAGAACCTTCGAAATGGTTAAAGTGATTCAAATACTTTTGAATGCGATATGATGCTGCTCGACCTTAAGACAACGAAAAAAAACTAAAGATAAATTGTAGAAACATTGTGGAGGTTGGAAAATCATTTAAATTCAAAGTACAGACATTATTATTGGGTGTTTGTATTGGTATACCCAACACCACACTGTGTTACAGGGTATAAAGTGGTCCAAATATCATTCCCAAATTAAGAAGATACTGCTCTAAATGAAACATCTTACATCCGATTACGAACGAATTGCGCACACAACGTTTCAAGCGGCCCATATCCGTGTCGGGTGAAATTGGACCTTATCGGTTTGTGTTTTCGCAGAGGTCACACACAAAGTTCTCTCCCAATTTGAGGTCGCTGCACCACATCACGGCCAGCGACCTCTAAATAACTTTACCGAACCTAGACCACATACGTCCATAGCCCCCTTACAAGACACCGATTTAGGAATCTGCAGCTGTGGACATTTTACCGACGATTCCTTTTAAATGTCGCATGGAGCGTTACTAGCGACAAAACCCATTAATTGTCACATTCGACCATATTGATCCATGTTTTTTAAAAGCCTCACACAAAGTACCCTCTTGATTTAAGGTCCTGCAGCTCTAGGGCATGAGCGAAATAAAATTAACAATTAAAATATTGAATCCGAACTAGCTCGAGCCCCAGACAGAGGTGCTTAATCCAGAGTCGTCTAAGGTACGAGTAAAGTACGAGTATACAGGGAGACTGATATAAGCCGCTACCAAAAAAAAACGTAATAACTTTTTTTCTATTTAATGAATCTGGTTATTTTGCAAATTGATTTTTAGATTAAACAAAAATGGATAACTGGGACACTGAAACAAGAACTGGAGTCCGTAGTTTCGGTTCAAAGAGAGTATAGGCGCACGTTTGGCGGCAATCCTCCGAGCAGATGGGCCATAATATGACTTTGCCGAGCATAGGACATTCAACAGAAGACCTTAACTTCGAAACCTTGCAGTTCGTACGGAGGAAACAATTGCTGCTATACAAAACAATCCAAGAGTTTCGACAAGAAGTTTATGTGCTCAGACAGTCATTGCAGTCAATTATGCACAAAGATTTGGACATATTCCCATCGAACCATTTCGATTTAAATGGCAACATAACATAACATAATTTTAAACAGGGGCCAACTTCTCTTAAATCAGTAATCTGTGCACAATAAAACTTTATAAATCACTGACTGGGACCTACTGCTTAGCCCCGGCTTCGAACGGAAGTTTAAACATGGCTTAGAGAGTAACCTCTTATTATGGAATCCCGCTTTTGGAATTTTGTTAGATGTTCTCACCCAGGAGTGAGCCTCGGTTTACACGCATAATACGAGTAGTCGTAAACATAAACCATCTGACGCTTTACAATCGCTAAATTTGGAACTGTCTTTTACGATTGACGTATCATTAAATCTGGTGCAGCTTGCATTTGATGAAGCCCTCGCTAAATTGTCCCTTGCGTGTTGAGGCCCTACTGCTCGTGAAGCTATGAATGATTTCTAATCAAGCAATAACCATTGGCAGTATTGGACATCTGCCTCATTATAATGGAGAAATAATCAACCGAGGTCCATGTTTTGGAAAAACCACCAAGCATATGATTGGGTTATCTTCCGATTTTGTACCGTGCTACTCTGAAAGCCGCATACTTAATTTGATCTTGCAAAAGATTCAAACGGTTGAGTCTTCGGTTTACCACAGCGGTGTACGGTATCATATATTCGTCTCTGCTTTCATTATTTTACGTTGTTTTTCACAGTTCACTTATTAACTCAGTGAATCATATTTATAAAATCTTTGGATATTTTTTATTTTATGACCAATTATTATTACCTTTAAGCATGAAGGTCACTTAAGAAGAGCGTCACGAATTAATGCAAATTATCACAGCCACAATCCTCGTATTCACCGGTAAATGGGAGCAACATCAGTCATCGCGCAAATTGGGCCTGAGTGCATACTTCAAATGATAAGGTGACGTATTTTTAGCGTGTCTTTATATCAAATTAACGTGTAAATGAGAACGTTAAACCGTCAACACCGCTACTGACTATGGAATGTTGTAAACAAAAAGCCAAGCCATTAAATCGCTACAGAAATCAGTCCTCTATAATTATACCACAATTCTGAGGAGGAATAATCTGGCACAGATATGTATTCATGCCGACAAACTTCCGGTGCAGAAGGTATAAACAAACAATTAATATGCATTACAATTATTTTAATTTCTAGCCACAAAAATACAGAGTACACTGCCGGACATAAGTTGTGGCACTCTTAACGTGTACGTGGTGGGCCTTTGTGGTGTCATGGTTAGGGTGGACGACTATCAGACAAGTATAAGTAAACCCAGGCATTGACAAGGGGATATAGCTGTTGGTGGAGGTTCTATGTTTGGCTAAACTAAATTGTTGGGGCTCTGTGAACCATTGTCCTATTCAGATTTTTTAAGAAAATTTCTTTGTTTTCGAGAACCCATATGTCCATTGTTGAAGGGTGTCGAAAGGGCACTAGGAAGCCTGTATATTTTTACCTTCAATTAAGACAACTCCTTAAAGTTAATGCATATTGAGATTAGTGGAGAAGTTCTAATATCGATTTCGAAAGAACATCATTATTCGAGCTCTAGTGACCAAGTCCTCAAATAAAGTCTGTCAATTTCTGATAGTCCCAGATCTAAAATATGGGAACATATTTGGATTTGTAAGAAAAATTCAATGTTTGTTTATACACATATGTCCCCGGAAATTACGGGACGGTCATTGAGCCCCTGGGAACAAATATCAATCCAAGCGAGGGCCACCAATTTAGCCAAATCGTAAAACTGATTTCATATTCGGGTTCTGTAGAAACTGTCATTGTTTCTGAAGAACGTATTTTACGGACTTGAGCTTCCGAGCAGAAACCGAAATCCGACCTCGCGATTTTTATCCAAACCAGACAGTCGTACTCAGAACATTTTGACGTTTGACTATCATTTGTGTTGTTTACAGTGACTTGAAAAAATCAATTTGGCAAAAAATGGAATTAACTCGTGAACATTTTCGTGCTATCATTTTTCACAACTTTCGACGTGGATTATCACGACAAGAGTGCATCGATGAAGTTAAATCTTTGTATGGCGATGAAGCACCATCCTATAGCACTGTGAAAAACTGGTTTAATGAATTCAATCGTGGCCGACGCTCGCTCAAAGACGAAGGGCGTGATGGTCGTCCAAAAACGGCCGTTGTGCCAGAGAACATTGATGCCGTGCGTGAACTGATAATGCAAGATCGTCATGTGACATACCGTGGGATAGAGGCATCCTTGGGCATTTCTTCCACCACCATACATTCGATCCTGCATGAACACCTGGACGTCAAAAAGGTTTGTTCACGTTGGATCTCGCACAATTTGACAATCGCTCAAAAAAGGCTTGTGTCGATTGGTTCAAAGAAATTTTGCAAAAATACAATCGCGGTGCTTCAAAAGACGTTTATAAGATCGTCACAGGTGAATAATCATGAGTCTATATGTATGAGCTCGTCACCGTCATCAGAAAGGTCGATAATTTCGTCCAACAGATACATCAGCTTCGGCTGAGTTTCGAGTCTTAACTGAATCTTTATTTTTGAATTAGTTCGCTTGTGGTGGTTGGAAAGAAATAAGTTGTTTTACTAATTCCTAATTCTTGGAACTTCCCTTCTTAATTACTTCTACCTCTTTTTCAATGTTTCTTCAAAACCAACAATGAACAAAATTGATACATAAAAATTGAGAAGTAAATTAATATTAAGCTGGAAAACGCAAGTTTTGTATTATAATTGTTTTCTTTTCAAAATGAAATTTATTGAAGAAACTGAGAAGCATATTGTATAGATCAAACAGAAAGCAAATAATACTTAGTTTTGTGGAAAATATTTTCAAAAAGCATGAAATAAAAAATTCCAACATTTTGCTTCATGTGCACAGGTCTCTTGTTGGACAGGTCTCTAGCAATAATTTGGCTTTTACAGATTGAAAAATATCAATTAGTCGACGAGTTATAGCCAAAAAAAACCATATAAACAATATGCTGAAAATCGGCATTTGACTGCAAAGTTCGAAAGTCGATTAAAAAAAATTCGAACTAACATAAACAAACGCCGCGATACGGGTCTTCAAATTATTCTATATTTTCACCCCTCATTCTCAGAATCGACCTAGCTTTTGCTAACCTGAATTTGTTCCACAGTGTTATTAATGTTATACTCGTATAGTGGAAAAATGAATAAAAAAAACATTTTTCACGACTTTTTGGAACTTTTTCCCCTTTGCATTTTATACTCGTACCAACCGATCTATTCAATAAGGTATGTACTCGTATATGCTAATGTATGAGCCTCTAGCTCTTTTTCCTTGAATCGTGATTTCATCAGACAGACATGGCTATATTACCTTGGAATTTTATGACGATCATTAATTTACATAAATGGGGCGCAAATATGTTTTCTATATGTTGCAAATGAAATGGCAAACTTATGTGTACTCACATCCTATGGTAGAGAGTATAAAAAAACCTTCCATCCCACAGTGGGAAAATTACGAAAAAAATTGGAAATAATTCGGCCATTTCGTTTGTAATGGTCCGATTTAAATGAAAATTTACATTGACCTTCTTGAAGTGTTACTGAGCTTAAGTTTTGAATTTCATGCATCTGTGTTTAACAGGTGCTGCACAGTGGGCCCTCAAAGTTGGTCACCTCGAGTTAAAATTTTCTTTTTCAAGCCGCCAAAAGCGTATTTGTGGTCCGATCGTAATAATTTTTTCTTTAGTGAAATCTGCTGGACAAACCCAACCAAAAATGTTATTACAAATTTTTTCATATCTCGTACAATAAAAAAGATATCGGGACTTAAAGTTTTTTTTTCGAAAAATTTGCTTTGGATTTTCTGGGATTATTTTATTTTTGGGAATCAGTTTTAGGTGAATCGGGGAAAATTTAATCCTGGTTTAAAGAAAACACTTTGGTTAATGTTTTAAAAAAAGAATTGTAGCAAAATCACCAATAATACGAAAATGCCAGCTGTTCAAAGTCAACTATTGCGAAAAAAGTGGGATTTTGAGTGTTTTACGGCGAAAAGGTACCTTTACTCTTATGTCAATAACTTTAATGTTTCTTAAGTAACATACAAAAAATTTGCATTTATTTCAAAGAAAACTTTATGCTTAATACAAATAATAAGCAATTGTGACAATAGTCGGTACTTTTCTTGCTCCAGGCGTCTCCAAATATGGGCATTTTTTTCAAAAAAAATTGAGTTTGAGCTCAAATAAAAAAAATCGCCACACTGCTGGCCCAATTTGGTGCTATAAGTCAGTTAACTCATATGTTTTCTAAAATCCCAAGCAAAGAAATTTTGCGGGAGGCCATTTCTAGGACAAAAAAAATGAGTTTTTGTTAAAAAATCCCATTTCTGGGATTTTGTTTTCCCCTGTGTCAAATTTTAGAAAAGTGGCAACTCCAATTTTTTTTTTGAATAAGTTTTTCATTTTGTCACAAAAATATTGATACTACGTAAAAAAATCAGGTTTATATCTCCAACCAGCAAAATTTTACAGTGGTCTGAAATATTGACTTTTTTTGCTACCTTCACAAAAAAAAATTTTTTTCTCGTTTTTATCAATTATTATTCAACATATTGAGTTAATTGCATTCTTTTTTATAATCTGTTAAAACTAGAGGTAATTACCTTTCCATTGGTATATAAAAAGTATATCCTTTTACCTACACTTATAACAGCACGTGCGCTGGAATAAGACCCCTTTGAGTAAAGTATGAATTTTATAGGTAAGAATACCAATTTTAAAAATTCTCGTACCTATCCATAAATAGCAAAAATATATATTTTTACCATTATTGTTTACCTATTGTGTAAAAACGGAAAATGGGTAGTATTGTATAGTATGGATCTAGGTACCTAAACATTCATTCTTATATGTTTTGGGGGAATACCTGTCCCCTATGTCCGGAATATTGTGCAACATTTTAGGCGAATGTACCTGGGTACATAAAAATTCATTGTTATAAATGTATGTTTGGGGAATACCTGGTATTTTAGTCAAGTATTAATTGCGGATATTATTGTGATTACCTGTAAGTATTACTCATTGATATAAGAACCGCCGATTTTGTATGGGTTTATCATAACAAATTAATCCGCCATGACGATAACACTCCTTGTTCAAGAACTTGTTGAATTTTTAAAAAACACCAAACTTCGGAAAATGGAGAACAGAGTAGCATATTTAATAGAGTGCATAGAGTCAACATATAGCGAGATAACACAATCTAACGAAAGCAGCAAAGTATTAAATTTTTTGAAAAAATTTGACCGGCTCATGGAGAAGTATCACAGGAATTATTCAAGATTACCAACTGAGTGGCTCGACAGTATAATTGAATTTAAAACTGTCCCTGCTTTAGTGGGTGCTCCTACTAAGGAATACGACGATCTATGTCCAAAGGCAAAGAAACAGCGGTTGTCGGCTGAGATGGCAAATCATTCACCTTCAAAGATTTGTGATACATTCAAGGAATTACTGACGGTGGAAAATCGGCCATCTAGCGCAAAAAGAATTGCAGACGTGTTAACGGAAGCATCACCAAGGCGGCTCCAACGCATTGAAAGAAGTATTGCAACACCATGTCCTGGTTTTAGCGAGGAAGAAGCATTAGCTTTAATCATCGAATTGGGATTGAGTAAGAACAAGTACACTCATTTAAGAAGAATGCTGCTTGATAAAGGATGTGACATGTTTCCCGCATACAACCGAATAAAGGAACGAAAAATGGAAATTTTGCCAAACCCAGTGATAATTACAGAAAAGGCCGGCAGCGTTAGTTTGGAACTACTTCTCCAAAATACTGCCAGTAGGATAATAACAACATTGAATGAGGAACAACTAAAAAAAATCAACAACAGCCATCTTCAATTAATATGCAAGTGGGGATGTGATGGTTTGTCAGCACTTTCGGAATACAAACAATGCTCTGATAGCCAATCTACCCAGATCGAATTCAAGAGCGTATTCATGGCATCTTTGGTTCCTCTGAGGTTAAATTTAGACTCTACCTTACCTTCAACTTCGCGCAGAAAATCAAACCCTACTGAAGCAATATGGCGTAATCCAACACCTGGCTCCAAAATTTATTGCAGACCAATCTCCTTCGTATATCATAAAGAAACGAGTGATTTAACTAAAGCCATCACAGACAAATTAAAAGATGATATTTCGAGATTAGAAGATTTTGCATTTAAATTCGACAGGTATTCTATTACAATATCTTTTAAAATGATCCTGACAATGGTAGATGGAAAAGCCGCAAACGATATTACAGGAAACAAATCTAGCTGGAAGTGTTTCATTTGCAATAAAAGCAAAGTTAATGTTTCAAACGCTTCGAATAATTCAGTAGTCAATGAAGATACCCTTGAGTTTGGAATAGCACCGTTACATGCTCGAATCAGGTTTCTAGAACACTTTCTAAACCTTGCTTATGACATTAAGTATAAATCTATACCAGGAAATGAAAGGAAAAACATTCGAGCTAACAAAGAAATGCATGAAATGAGAGCAAGTGAAAAAAAAAGAATTCAAGATGCATTTAAACAACAAACTGGCCTAAATATTTCTAAACCACGCTCGAACTTTGGGAATACAAATGATGGAAACACTGCCAGAAGATTCTTCGCAGACTATAATACAGCTGCAGAAATAACTGGAATCAATAAGGAGTTGATTCGAATGGTTAATATATTGCTTTTAGCTCTGAATTCCAAACAAAAGATTAATTCCGATAAATTTGGAGTTTACGCCGAACGAATTTAAAAATGCTTGCTGATCTCTATCCCTGGAAAGATCTAACGCCAACTATACACAGAGTCCTGTTCCATGGGAAACAAATAATCGAGTCTCACCTTCTCCCTATAGGCGAGTTAACTGAAGAACCACAAGAAGCTAGAAATCGAGACTTCAGATATGTTCAACAATTTTCCACAAGAAAATGCTCAAGAATAGCACAAAACGAAGACTTACTTAATAGTTTATTATTATCTTCAGATCCTTTTTTATCCTCCATGAGAAGTAAGTTGACTTCGTACCACGAAATGACGCATGGAGACGAAGAAGAATTTTCTGATTTATTAGATATGCTGGACGTGGAATAAAATCATTTAAGTTTAATGTTTTTTAATTATAAGATTTATTTAAATGTTAATTTATTTAAAAAAAAGTTTTTCACAAAAAATGAAGTCAATAGCATCTTTTTATTCAAATTTTCTATCTGCAACAATTAAATTACTTTTTTGCGATTGGAAATGTGTAAATTTGATTTTTTTAAATGCAACAACATTGATCTCTCACAAAATGAAATTGCTATTTACCAAAAAAATTAATATTTTACTCAAAGGGGTCTTATTCCAGCGCACGTGCTGTTATAAGTGTAGGTAAAAGGATATACTTTTTATATACCAATGGAAAGGTAATTACCTCTAGTTTTAACAGATTATAAAAAAGAATGCAATTAACTCAATATGTTGAATAATAATTGATAAAAACGAGAAAAAAATTTTTTTTTGTGAAGGTAGCAAAAAAAGTCAATATTTCAGACCACTGTAAAATTTTGCTGGTTGGAGATATAAACCTGATTTTTTTACGTAGTATCAATATTTTTGTGACAAAATGAAAAACTTATTCAAAAAAAAAATTGGAGTTGCCACTTTTCTAAAATTTGACACAGGGGAAAACAAAATCCCAGAAATGGGATTTTTTAACAAAAACTCATTTTTTTTGTCCTAGAAATGGCCTCCCGCAAAATTTCTTTGCTTGGGATTTTAGAAAACATATGTAGTTAACTGACTTATAGCACCAAATTGGGCCAGCAGTGTGGCGATTTTTTTTATTTGAGCTCAAACTCAATTTTTTTTGAACAAAATGCCCATATTTGGAGACGCCTGGAGCAAGAAAAGTACCGACTAGGGTCACAATTGCTTATTATTTGTATTAAGCATAAAGTTTTCTTTGAAATAAATGCAAATTTTTTGTATGTTACTTAAGAAACATTAAAGTTATTGACATAAGAGTAAAGGTACCTTTTCGCCGTAAAACACTCAAAATCCCACTTTTTTCGCAATAGTTGACTTTGAACAGCTGGCATTTTCATATTATTGGTGATTTTGCTACAATTCTTTTTTTAAAACATTAACCAAAGTGTTTTCTTTAAACCAGGATTAAATTTTCCCCGATTCACCTAAAACTGATTCCCAAAAATAAAATAATCCCAGAAAATCCAAAGCAAATTTTTCGAAAAAAAAACTTTAAGTCCCGATATCTTTTTTATTGTACGAGATATGAAAAAATTTGTAATAACATTTTTGGTTGGGTTTGTCCAGCAGATTTCACTAAAGAAAAAATTATTACGATCGGACCACAAATACGCTTTTGGCGGCTTGAAAAAAAAATTTTAACTCGAGGTGACCAACTTTGAGGGCCTACTGTGCAGCACCTGTTAAACACAGATGCATGAAATTCAAAACTTAAGCTCAGTAACACTTCAAGAATGTAAATTTTCATTTAAATCGGACCATTACAAACGAAATGGCCGAATTATTTCCAATTTTTTTCGTAATTTTCCCTCTGTGCATCCCACGACAAACCATGTGTAAAAATTATTGTACCCGGTCAAATTTGGAAGTGCTTCCGGATCACAACTTTCGCATATTTTACCCTTCTTCGTATGGTTTGTTTTGATTGGTTCTCTTATTAAATTCTTATTATTTGGAATATGCTAATGGTGGTAATTCTTATGTCCGCCAGTGTACGTTCGAAACACTTCTCATGGAATACGAGTATTACGATGAAGTTTCAAATGAATTTAGCAAACAATGAGATACACACAAACTTACTTCAATTAAGGAATAACAAATCGTCATCGGGCCTTAGGTCAGAATTTAAAATTGGCCCATTATTAATAGACTCGGTATTACAATCATTAGGTCGGTTGGGTGGTTACTTTACCACAATTGCTTGCCGCCAAAGTGATACTTGACGACTTTAGTCGGAAGGACAGACAAGCAAACAGGACATAGTCCTGGTATAGGGAATCATTCCATTAACAATTAATACTTAACCGCACCCTGTTTACACGTTGAAATATTTTATTTCCATTTCGTGGCTCCCAGAGAATTTCTCAATAAAATAAATTTTAGGTAATTTAAAAGATAATTAATACGAAGCCATTCATGAATATCAAACGAGCCTTTTGTGGTTTTGTAAACCGCTTGCCTTTTAGATTTAAAATGTCTGTAGAAAAATCGAAACTGTGTCGGAACATCCTGAAGGTAGGAAAATTAAAACGACAGAGAAAATGTTTTCAGTGCAAAAAAAATCGCGTTTTCTAACAAAAAATCGATTCGTCAATGCATCAACATGTGGTTAAAAGGACGATTGACGGTTGAACTGTCTTTAAAGGTGCAAGGTCGGACAAGAAAAGAGAGGGAGCCCATTATGGCCGGCGGGTGATTTGAGATAGCTGAGCCTATTAAAAAGGTGTGTTTTATATAATCCATACTAATCACTGTCTGTCTTGGTAATACTGTAACAAGCTTTACAAACAAATTAAACTGGATTGGTAGGTTTACGAAGTTATTCCAAAAATTGGCACTTTTCGTGAACAAATGACTACTATGACGATTTTGCTATCCAGTCTTAGTTATCACAGCTTAACTAAAAACACCTCTAATATCTCAGAACTGTCACCTTAACCATAAAATGTAATACCATCTATGGGTACGACCCTCTTTGTAGTACTGCACATATTGCGGTTAGTTTGCAACTGGCGATGTTTTTGCAGGCAGTATGGTAGAATAAATATTAATTACATCGATTGATTTTGAATTACTTTCTGAATTGTTCTCATCCGCCTGTCTAAAATCTACTTTTCACAAATCTAAATGAATCTTTGTTTATCAAATAAGTTTATGTCATAGAAGATCGCTGTTGAAGGTAAGCGAATTTTATTCGTGTATTGATTTGACCTGAAACAAATGAACTTCCCAATTTAAAGTATTATCAACATAAGTTCGTCAAATTTAATCGCATTTAAAGAAAATTTGGTATCTAGTGAAATCTGGAACAGCTGGCAAAACGCATCTGATAGGCTTATGATTTGATATAAACCTAATACAAATGACCCCCAATCGAGATGTTAACTGACCGAACCAAGGCATGTTTGTAAGATCTTTTGCACAAAAGCTCATCTCTACAGAATATGTTCGGTTCAAAAGTACCTAATTATGTGGTTGTAACCGACCGAAATTCGGTAAAATTCTTCAAATCAACTCGTCAAAGACAAATGAGTCATGTATATATTATCACTGGGAGTATGGATTGAGGTGCTTCTCTAATATTGCTGTCGACATGTGGTTCATCTCCAGCGTTGCCAATTTGGTTTTTTAGCTAGTTTTAGAGGCTTTTGGACAATTTTAGCGGGAGGATTGCGCTTTTAGCTTTCAGCTGTTATTCTAGCCTTTTCCCTGAAATTATTAAGCTTTCTCTGGGTTTTTCTTATTGTTATTTAAAACAATAAATTTTGAGATGTTATACAATTAACAGATATAGGAAGTTCCTATAATATATCAAATCTCTAATTTTGTACTGACGTTTAGGATTTTTAAACAATCAGGCATTATCAGTTTTTTAGTTTAAGTTCGTCTTTTTTTAATAAAATTTTAAAAAGAAAAACAAATATATATATATATATATATATATATATATATATATATATATATATATATATATATATATATATATATATATATATATATATATATATATATATATATATATATATATATATATATATATATATATATATATATATATATATATATATATATATATATATATATATATATATATATATATATATATATATATATATATATATATATATATATATATATATATACATATATATATATATATATATATATATATATATATATATATACATATATATATATATATATATATATATATATATGACATTACACATTTTCCGAAAGAATTTTACCATAACATGCATCGCATATTTTTTTTAAATTTCCCTAAATAAGTACGCGTTATCTTAGTAAGCAAATTTAAATTTTACTATCCCATGATATTATCTACGAGTATTTCCCCTAGTTTCCGATTTGGAATCCAACCAATTTTAAAAATGCTATCAAGTTATGGAATTCTACCAAGCACACTTCTTCTAAATTGCTATATACTCGTATACATTAGGGTTAGTCATTTTTTTTAGATTCAAAATCTGTGGAAATAGCATATGGGGCAGGCAAAAACAAGCAGAATTGCGTTTTTACTTTTTCGAAATTGTGAAAAAACGTTCCGCACAAAATGCAATTACTTTAGCTAAAAACAAACTTTTTTAGTTTACTTTTTTTTTAAATTTGAGAAATTTTTTTCTGCAATAGTTGTTCTTGGAAATAATTTTTTTTAGTTGGTTTTAGTGCATCGATTTCAAATATGCAATTTGATCAAAAATCTGTCATTCGTTTTTAAGCTACATCGATTTTAAAATTTGCAACTCAACTAAAATTTGCAACACCTTGCCTCCAACGTTCTTTAATTCCATCGCTTTTTGATTTAGCTTAATCCATAACTTATTTAATTCTTCAGATATAATTAGAATTTTTTTTTTAGATTTCTCAAGCACTAATCCTCTATATCTCTCAATTATATTGATTTCTTTCGGAAATTCGTATAAATGGTATAGCGGCAAAACAGCTTTTTTTGTTTCATTCGGTCTTTTTGCTTTAACATTTTTGACCCAGTTATCACTGTTTTTTTGGACATTTTTGCAACTTTTTTTTAACGACATGGCGATGTGAACACAAACTATGAAAAAATAATTTAAAACTAAAAACGATATAAATTATGTATTATGACATTACTTCTGTATTGTCAAACTTTTATTAGAGCAACTCGTTTAAAATTTTTAAAACTGGGAAATGAAACCGAGTTGCAAATTTTAAAATCGATGTAGCTTAAAAACGAATGACAGATTTTTGATCAAATTGCATATTTGAAATCGATGCACTAAAACCAACTAAAAAAAATTATTTCCAAGAACAACTATTGCAGAAAAAAATTTCTCAAATTTAAAAATTTAAAAAAAGTAAACTAAAAAAGTTTGTTTTTAGCTAAAGTAATTGCATTTTGTGCGGAAGGTTTTTTTACAATTTCGAAAAAGTAAAAACGCAATTCTTATTATTTTTGCCTGCCCTATATGCCATTTCCACAGATTTTTGATATTCGAAAAAAAATGAAAAAATGACTAACCCTAGTATACATCCTACCAAGCCCTTTCTACAAAACTCCCTACTAAGGGCATTTTGTCTCCAATTTAGTCTGAAGGGTTGAAGGTACTTTTTACAGGCTAGCATTAACTCAAAAATTTCAAATGCCCTGCAGAGACAAAAGTTGTTTGCTTAGACACTAGTAGTAGTTTGCCTTTGTTGTGATGGATGGTAGCAGACGATTGAATATTTCTACAGTGCGTAGAGACGGTCTCTGAGTTCTGCTCTCTTTAATTGCAATTAAGAAATCGTGTGGTCCAATTCAATAGTTTAAACAAATAATTTTGCCTTATATATTTGTTTAAATATGTTATTTTCTAGTTAGCTTTTTCTAGGAGGTATTGGCTTATTTAACTTTTTAAAAAAAAAATTAAGCTGTTTTTCGTCACCGAGTTCTGGCAACACTGTTCATGTCGCACACTAAGAAAATTGCACGTCAAACTTCAGAATTTTGCCGTAAAGAATGTCGTCCAGTATAGAACACACCATTTGAGGCCCCTAATCTAATTTTGTATACAGAACACTCCGTCTCTGTGGTGTAAAAATACCTACACAAACTACAACGAACGTTCTTCAAAAAGGCGGAAATTCATTTTGGTTTCCTTATAATTACGAGAAAGTTTTATTTGTAACTCTCAACGAATTTTCTTGCTCTGGAATGGTTTTCGACAAATGTTTATAGTTCAAACAAAAACGCGAAAAATATTAAAGTCGTGGGTAAACATTTACGTAAGGGATAGTTTGGCAAGAAACGTAGCCAACCTAACCGTACCTACAAATATTTTCTTCTCTGTAAAACACATTTGCTGTTCGGAGTGGCGTAAACAGAAGGTACCTGTAGGGTGATCAATTCAAAGCCGCCTTTGCTACAGGGAAACATACATTTAATAGCAGAAAAGTACTTGATACATGAGTTCATAAAAATCATGACAGAGCAAATATAAAAAATAATTAAAATGAGTGAATTTATACAATTGGACCGATTGGGTGACATAACACCAGAAACTGTTGTAGGTCGCACATAATGCACTATTTTAAATTTAAGTAATACCACACACAATGAACAGATTTTTTGCCATAACCGAATTTGTTGCCAATCGAATGATTGAGGTTGCATGCACCTCAAGCATTCCATTGGTACAACTGAATGCTACTTTCGTAATTTTCAGTTATTAGAACTGCAGTATCGGTGCAACATACTAAGTATCCGAAACTTCAGAAAAGAATATTCGAATCTAAAAATCCACATACCACACTTGTTGAAAAAATAGTTAAAGGGCAAAAAACTGTTTGCTTACCGATTGAAGTACAGGGTGGGCCAAAAATTACAATGGGGCTTACAAATTTAATAACTTTTTCGTTTATATATTTTTTTATTTTTTTCAGATTATATAAATTACACTTGGAAAATAAATAATGGAGAGATTCACAACTGAATAAAGAACCAGAATAACAGAATTTTATTATTTAAATCAGCTATAAAGCTCATTTTCATTTGAATGGCTTTGTTAATAAGCCGAGCTGTAGGTTATGGGGTTCTGAAAATCCAAGAGCCATTTTTCAACGCCAATTGCACCCCATTAGCTGTACAGTATGCTCTGGGATCACATCAGCAAATATCATTGAGCCTTACATCTTCGAGAATGAAGTGCTGTAACCGGAAATGGCGAGCGGTATCGGTATGATAGAATATGTTTTACGTCCTGCTCTTGAAAACAGGCCTGAGATGTGGTTTCAGCAGAAAGGAGCTACTGCTCACTCCCCGAGACACATTGACACATTTAAGTCAACTTTTTGGAGAGCGAATAATTTCTAGAAATTCGTCAGCGTGATCGCCAGATTTGTCAGCACCCGACTATTCCTTTGTTATTTGAAGAAGCGATTATATGTGAATAAGCCCGAGACAATCCATCAACTCAAGGCCAACATTGTTGCTGAAATTCGAACTCTACAGCCACAAAGTTTTAAAGATGTTATGTAATATGCTCTACAACAAACCCATCATTGCGAAGCTGAAATTGGGGGTCATTTAAGTGACATTATTTTTCATACTTAGTGTAAAAAATCTATTTTGTATACTTATAAGTATAGTCTGAGAAAAAAAAATTAATTAACGAAAAAGTTATTAAAGTTTTTAACCCCAAGAAAACTTTTAGCCCACCCTGTACTTGAAGTAGTCATAAGGAGGGTCATGACGAGGAAAAAGTGGAAAAGATGATGGATGATTTTTACTGGAAAAAAGGTTAATCGATTGGCTTAAAGTCAGTAAAAATCAAATTATTTTATTTTTAAAAAAATACCATTAAACAAACCCTTTCAGGTTATGATAAAGTTTAAGTTATTATCACTAATAACCAGTTACAACAACAAAACAAAAACAATTGCTTGCCACAACTACCGTTGTTGTTCCAAACGATTTGCAACTAATTTTTTCTCTGTGTGCAGATTGGTTTGATGGTAGTGTGCACGAAATATCAGTAAACTAAGATTTAACTGTGGGTACAAACAACAATTTGCGACTTTAAGAATAAAAGATTAATTTTTAAAACATGTTAAATCTTCCCTGTAAAACACATTTGCTGTTCGGAGTGGCGTAAACAGAAGGTACCTGTAGGGTGATCAATTAACCGACCTTTTGCAAAAACCGGTTTTAGGTTTAGCCGAAAACTGGCCTTTTCTAAGAAACCAGTTTTCATTTTTAATTTTCTTAGGAAACCGTTTTTACATCCAAAGAGCCGATGTCACTAAAAGAATGTAGAACACTACTATCACTTTATTTAAATTTTTTTAAGTGTTTTTGTTTTGTTGCTTAAAAATTTACAAACAATGCAAACTTCCTAAAGTTTGTTTGCCTCAGCATATGTGACCATTTCCGAGAAAAGGGACCTAGTGTGTGAAAATGAAGTTTTGAGAAAAAAGCATTTAAAGTTTCATAACGCATTATCAATGTGATCACACCTTCAGTTGGGAGATGCGATTTGCAAAAAAAAAAAACAATTTAAAAGCAAAAAATCAATTTATTTTTTTTTTCTCATTTTTATCGATTTTCCCAAGTTCGTTTTGTACGTTTTTATTGGGTAAATAAATTTTTATCAGAAATCCAACTCATTTTATCTTATTCTACACCCTTTTAGGTACCAGAATCCACTCTTAAGCTCAAACCCGCTTTTTGATACACTAGGTCCCTTTCCTCGGAGATGGGTACATATAGCAATGATGTTTGTGATTTAGAGTTGCAACTCTAGAAATTAGGAGTTTGTGTTTTTGGGCGAATCACAAAATATGTCTGCTTTAGCTGTAAGAATTCGCGAGCTGAGCCAGTTTCAAAACAATGTATAAAAAACCGGCACTAACATTCCGGGTTGCATCCTTTCGGGTTTAAAAATGACCAAGTATAACAAACACGCGCCAGGACGTGGACTTAAGTTTTAAATTTTTGTTCCTCATGAGATATTAAGAGTTTTGTACAATTTTTTATACGATTTCATTATATTTAAAACATGTCCCATATATTTCGTTTTAATACAAAAATACTACATTTTATTTAATAGGATCAAAACATCCTGAGAGAACCTGGTCATCAAGAGTTCAGTTTTCCCTTCAACAATTTAAGAAACCGACGGTTATTTCTGTCAAAAGAAACCAACCGCTGGTTTTTTTAAACCCGAACTCGTTACCCTAGGAACCGTTTAGTGAGTATATCGTGCATAGTTTACTAATTCGAGAAAAGTGTCCCCTGCTCCCTTAAGGGGATGTTGTGGGACCTAAGTAAGTTACATCGGATTTAACTTGTGAGGCGGCTGGTTTATTACTGGTGGCCATGGTTTATTATTGGTGGCCTCAAAGGAACTATACGGTATTTCAGCAAAATGAAATATAATTTGTGGCTTCTATACAAACAGGGTTTACCTCGGGTGGAACCTTTGTTAGGGGTCATATGAAAATATAAGCCAATAATGTCCAATATAACTAGATATGGCTATAGATCTCTTACAAACGCACTATTCTAAATTATAGGAATAAATATGTAGATTCTACAGCAGCAGTTCTGAAATTGGGAATTATCTTTGTACTGTACAGGGTTAGTTTTTGGAAAGAAACACACCCTGATAGTATAAGTATATTACACACCCTGATATCTCGTACCCATGTCGTCGTAATATTGTACTTATATCTGTGGATTCGTATGAGTGATTTAGTGCATCTCTTCACCATGGCTACCATACAGTCCGTCAGATGCTTCGCTGGGATATTTTCAGTCCTTTGGCATTTTGATTACGACTGCGACGTAGATTTTATTGTAGTTGAGACTCCACTTTCCGAACCATTTCATCTGATGTTGCGGTTATTTTTTCGTCTGCCGCCTGTATCATTAAAATGATAAATGGTGCGATACAAACAATATTCACTTTAAGATACAATAAAATATTCACTTTAAGATGGCTCCACTAATGAGCAATAGCTATTTGTGAATTTTCGGGCAAATATAACGAACCGTTTCCGGGTCAGTCAGCGAAGCAATCATACCGTGCACAACTCAGCGATTTGAATGAGTTTTTAAGTTTGTTCCTAAATGCTATGTTAGGGAAGTAAGTGCGAATTTTCCAAAATCCATGCACATTGGTTGCCACCAACGGCCTTACGTGAAATGCTCTGAATCACGCTGTTGTCGTATTTTTTTTTATAATAAACCCGACATGCGCACTGAAATAATTATTTTGTAACATACGTAGTAACAGCAACATTTGTATTAGGAAACATGTTGAGCAGAATAAATAAATTCTTGATCTCCTTCAAAATCATTCAAGTTGACGCAACAAAATTTAGGGAACTTTTTGATGTTCAGCAACATGTCTCCCTTATGCTTTAAACACATAGACGACAGCAAGCAGCACGACGACTGACTTCAAATGTCGTTGGCGACATTTGTCGTTGTGCTGCCACCTTTTAAAATATTTTGAGAACGGCAGCAGCAGCGTAAACAGCTGATATTGTTTTAGTATGCACTGCTGTTTATTGGAGCAATGTATTTTTCAGTGATGCCAATATGACGTTTATGAGGCACACAAACAAACGATTTATGTTCTACATAATAATTTATTGTAATCGTGTGCACCCTTCATAGGAAATAGACCGTACATCAGATTGACAGTTTCGTTGCAAAATACATAGTCTGGTTTTACACGGACAATTATAATTGTCGCCATTGTTCCCCGTTCCATACTTCTTACCTCTCTCTCCAACCAACTCAACAATCGTGACAATTATAATTGTCCGTGTAAAACCAGACATAGCTCACTCACTATGCAGCAATCGGATGTTTCGTGTATTTTCCCTAGTAGTGAAGCCGAAGTATCAGATAAGAAGCACATTGAAAAAAAGATTCCGGAACAGAGTATTTTATATATTATTTATATATTATATGTTTTATTTTCATTATAGTTTGTTTATTAATGAGTGGATTGAATAGTTTGCAAAGAGGCAGGAAATATTTAAAAGGCGAAGCCATATTATGGCATACCCCCGCTCGAAGACCGGCTTCACAAGAAATCTTTATATAGCGAAATTATATTTTAGCATACCAAGAAGATATATAAAAACACCTTGACACCTTGAACATTTAATAAATCCCAAAATGTTTGACGCAAATTTTCAGTTTTTAGTTAAACGCCTTTAATCTCTAAATTATTACAACTACTTTAGTGCATTACCAACACTGTATCTGATATTGTCGCCTTTCAAAATAGAAATTAGTTTATATTGGCGACAACAGCAACGGCTGCTGTGCCGTCGTGCTGCTGTGACGCCGTCAAAGTAATCATTTTCATATAAACGTGTGTGTTTTAATTTTGACAGGTTGTCGCTCGCTGCTTGCTGTCGTCTATGTGTTTAATGCATTACTTTTTAGATGTTGATAATTTCATGCTCGCATTGCAAACAGTCTCTCCTGCACATTCTGCATAAATGTGTTTAGTTGATGGACGACTGTCTCAGCGATAGGCATCGTCCCAAAACAAACGCAAGTTGCCATATAATCAAAGGCTGTAAGTCTAGTAGTAACAGACGTTTTATTCGTCCTCATAAAGCAATCCATACAAATAAGACCGCAGACATTTCAGTACAAGTACTTACCTACTTACAATGTACTGGTAAACCATTAAAACTTTTTAACAAATTACATTCCTGAGTCCACAGACATGTGGGGTAGTAGAATATGTTAAGTCCGGGGTGAAACACTTAAATTAAGATTGTTTCCTCTTTAACTGTTTGCAATTTTACTGCGGTTGGGGTCATGGATCCCAATGGGCCGAAAATACTACCCGTTAAAACATGGGTAAATTTAAAGTATGCTCTTTGGGTGCTAGGGGTGCAAGGCCCTATGGTCTTTAGAAATGTCCATTTGGATACCTACAAGTAAAAACGTCGTTAAGTACGGCAAGGCCGAAACTTTTATAATCTCTAACTTGGATTGCGTTGTAGTACGGCATTAAAGGATTTGGGTATTTGGTCCTTGGTGGTGTGACAAAACTACATTTGAATCCCACATGTCCCTAGTTAAAAGACTTCGATATGGAACGATCCGAGAGCAAAATCTTTAATTTAATTAATTATTTGGTTTTCTAAAAAAAAATTACTGTTTCTGGATAACCAACCATATCTTCCCGAACATTACGGGACGGCTTTTGGACCTATAGGACCTATAGGTAAAGGCCTCTAATTCAGCTAAATCGTTAAATTTAAATTCCTAGAAACTTCCACTGTTTCTGAATTGGCATAGGTCCATGTTTCGATTTCGACACCCTTGGGAGCTTATGTCCATGTGACGATGACTTAAAAATGTTTTTTTTTATACCCATTTGTCCACAGTTCAAGGTACCAATTTTTGAGCCCCTAAATATATAAGGTGATCAATCTAGGGGTACTTTTTTGAAAATAAAAAATACATAAATTCAAATCAAGGGTAAAATCTTTATTGTTCATTCGAAAGGACATTTTATGTCCTTTTTTTTTGAATAAAGTTTCCTTCAAATGTTGGCAAAACCTTCGCCTCAGGGTGGCCATTCTGAGGCTCTAATTTTGGATGACTCGTTTGGGCATTTTAGCCGGTATGGCGAAGTGCTCGATAACCGTGGTTTTCGCGTTATAAGCCTTTCCACGATAAAATGGCAAACAATACTGAAACGAAAAAATATAAAGTTTATCACAACTCACGCATAATCTGCGAAAAACCCTATTGAAAAAATATCTCTAGATTGGTCAACCTATAGATACATATTTGAATTTGTAAAACAATGTCTGTGTTGCTGGATACCAATGTCTCCTAACGTAACGGGACGATAATTGGGCCTCCATAGACCACTCAAATAGTCCGAGGCCGAGGAAAGCACATATTTTTCGGTGCCTCAGATCTGAGACCGAAGAATAATGGTCAAGACCTAACATTTCTTTGGATTGGAAAATTTAAGTGAGTTTTATATTTGTGCCGAAATTTTAATAACCATAAGTCCATAGTTCAGGATGTCCGATTTTAGGGCCCTTGTGACCCCACCCCAAGAGTCAATTCCTTAAATTTCCATTTCAAGAAGATTGATTTTTGGGCCCCTTGGCCCTTAGGGACCTTACTTACTCCCATCAGTATCAAGTATCTGCAAATCGCAACATGAATATGAAAATCTGATTCGTGACAAGATTTTATTGTTTTTTATACCCATATGTATAGGTTCATAATTCAATAAGGCCGATCTTGGGCCTATATGGTCTGAATTCAAAACCTTAAATAGAGGTACATATTTCGATTTGAGAGAAGATTTCAGCGCTTCTGTATATCAACTACAAAACGTGAGTCTACCAGGCGGAGATGTGTTTGCTGTAACTTCGCTAACTAACCTTACCTTTTCCATATGAAAAACAACAACAAACCTGATCTAATTAGCTTGTCGAGTAATTCACTCTTGCAAAAATTAAAATTCGATCCGGACTTTTTTAGCCTTCAAAGCGATACATAATTCCTTTTTTCCCGATTTGGTCCATTTTTACTACCAACCCAACACCGACTCTAAAACATTTGTATGGCAAGCTGAAAAACACTCTAGCTCTTCTCGTTAGGGCTTAATCGTGCTTCAAACAGACGTCTAGATCGTCTTAGAATTTTACTCCAATCAATTATACAGGGTGATTCAGGGTTTATCTATGACCATGCACGAAAATGCAAGGATTCTAAATGGCAGCGGTTTGAAAATTTTCGGATTGGTTGTCGGATGTGTTTTTTCTTTTAAAAGATAGCCCTACCCCTCACCTTACCACCTTTCACCATAGGTTCTACCGTTCAAAGCAAAATAAAAGCTCACATATATTTGTTTTTGAAAATTAACACAAAAAATGTTTGCATTTTAGAAAAATATTCATAACTTTGGAACGGTTGGACCTCTGGGCTTCGTTTAAGTAATTTTAGAAAAGTAAGAGGTAGAGCTATTCGACAACTGTAGTTGTCGTCAATAGCTATCGGAACTTAGCACAGTAACCTCCGACCACAAATCCAAAAATGTCCAAGTTGCTGCCATTTCGCACCCTTTCATTTTCTGACATAATCGTAGATTTTCATAAAATGAGCCAAGAAATACGCTGGTAAAATTTTTCTAGTCGTGAATGAATCACCCTGTATACGACTATATAAAGGTTGTTTTTTGACAAGTAATTTTCAATCTGGCCACAATTTTTTCGGAGTTGGTCATTTTGATAGCTGTCACTTGATTTATGCTCAGTTCAGTTTGCGATTTCATAATGAATAGACTTACTCTGTAGCAACTTTTGCAAAACGTGGTGAATGGGCCCAAAACAAGATGGCCAGCGATGAAGCTCAGCGATGAAACGATGAAGAAATTTCCTTACTACTGCAAATGTGTCATTATATTGACGATTGAGCTTGAATTGAGGATCAACAACTCAAGCACTAAGCGCAAACACTCTCGAACACAAATGTTGGTATGAACTTGTATCCCGATTTCTCATTTCCATCAAATCAACTTCCAAATAGCTGACTCTAATTTAGCTAACATTATAAGTTAGTTTCACTTTTATTTGATAGTTTTTCTGCACATTCAGTAGTAACATATAAGAATACGAGTATAGTCGGCCACGCTCAGCTTCAGCTGTTGATTTATTTTTTTTTAATTTTTTACGAGTACCAGTTTTGTTTTAAAGTAAAGATTTTTTAAGAACTTAATTTCCAGACAGTTTATCTACATTTAATTTGAAATATTGCATACTATGTTTAAGCGGCTTAAGATGTAGTCATAATTAAAGAGGTGACTTCGGTCGAAACGTCTTTTAAAAACATTTTGTGTCGCTGATTTTTAAAAACAAGATACTCCAACGCCGCTAAATATAATAATTTGTTTACTTTAATTAAAGCTAAGTCAACAGTTTTTATGAAATCTGTAATATATGAAAATGATCTTCACAGACACATAACCGCACCTGCAAACTTTAGAAGTCGCTGCTCAATGTTTTCTCTTGCATAGCAGACCACTTACAAATTGATTCAGAGTGGCAAGAGTCCCCATCTACCGTTCAAAGTTTGCTAATGGATCAGATTGTCTAGAATAACTTAAATAGTTTTTGCTTTTACTCAGAAAATTTGTATTGCTTTTCTTAGCATTTTTTGTTATTCTGACTTGATATTAACTTCTATACATTTCTATTTCAATACTTCTTAAGCCCTCCCTTACTTTCCTATTACTCGGAGTTAGTGTCACCGCCGTGTCTCTAAAGTGGTACTTTTGGCATCTCTTCTCCGTATCGCTTTGCCCGCCTTGATACTTTTATTGTTTTTTACACCACAAAAATATGCATCAGGCAGTGCGATTATGACAAAACTTCATACAATCGCCTGATTACGGGCTTAGTAATCGAAATATGACTAGAGTTAGTTTTATTGAAATAAAAAATAGATGCAGTTGAATTTTGAAAACGACAACTGAAACTAGGATCTTGCTTTAGCCTCGATGCAAAGTTGTTTACGAATTCCAATAGAAGCATAAACTTTGAGGTATATAAATGTTTTCAACCGTGGTGAAGTTAATCTTTTTTGGTCCATGCCTCTGTACCAAATGCTTTTTAGTTTGTATCTACATTGTTTAAAAAGCTTTTAGGTACGATGTTAGTTCCGCACAGTTTATAAAATTGATTTAATAATTTTGCCCTATTTGCATTTGAGCAATAGTTATGCCTAAAGCCGCATATTAAATCTAATCTTTTAAAAGTTTCGTACAGACGAGCTAAAATCTATTCATAAAAACGCGTTTATTAAATGCAACACTTTGCGTGTGGATAAGTTTTTAATCTACAGTATACTTCGTGAAGTAAAGCGTTCCAAATTATACCTTTATAGTCATACAATATTTATAAAAATGTATCTTTTTGTTTATATTTGTTCGGTCTTTTATCATTATTATAACTTGATCAGTTTTTATTCTGGTGCGAGACCTTTTTGTTGTTTCTTTTCCAGAATCAACCTTAAAAATTTGGTGAAATGTATTGGCTACAGTTGAAAGGCAGACTATACAGCTGTGTCTAAAGGCTTTTCTTTAGCAGTCCATGGCAACGATTACTTCGGCAACAAATCAAATGACTTACACGGGAGACTCATTTTCATTAATGAGAATTTCCCTTTGCGTATAGTCTTCAAACTCTGCGTAGAACAATCATTAACGCGCAATATCATTTCCACCAATTCCGTTTCGCACGGGTCTTCGTTGAGTTCAAGTTCGAAATCAGAATTTATTGAAACGCCGAAGAATTTGATAATTGCATGCCAATAAATTCGTTTGAACATTTTATATTACTTACACCTTACTCGGTAAGCAAGTTTTCTAGAAACAAACACTGAAAAAACAGTGCCACGTTTTGTGCCACGTTTTGAAAATTGTCAGCAGTAACACCGCCTGCGTTCAAATTTTTTTATGTAAAAGCCAAGATTGAAAAAATATTTGCCCAAAGTGTTTGAATTGGTTTGAGTTGGCCAATACATTTGCCTGTTCAAGCCAATTTAAGTCTAAGTACACAGAATGCGAAATTAAAAGGAATAAAAACAAAAAATAATTAAAGGTAAAAATAGTCGAAATGGTCCGTTCCCTTGCATTTCCTCCGTGTTAGCCCAGTAAGTTGTTGGAGGTGTCCTGGGCACACATTCCCACGTATGTGTTTTTGGTCCCTGCAGCAGTGGACATCAGGATACATTCAATTACGTGCGTAATAACAATTCGAACATTTTGCGAGTGTGATTTCCATTTCCTGTTATTAGCATTTATGGTGGTTTGTTCAATGTCTCAATTATCTAAACTTGCACAGTGTGAAAATGCAGTTTGCAATGCTTACATTAAATCTAAGCAAATAAACGTGCTTACGAAAATGTATGCAGTCAGCACGTATTCTAGATTTAAGAACACTTTCTGCTGGTGGAAATGAATGTTTCCACATGGATTCAAACCTTATAATTGTTTTAATATCTTTAGTATGAGATTAAGACATGGAAAACTTGAAAGCTTATGTCACTAATTCATCTGATTCTCTAACCTAGAAATTGTAAGATGACCCCGGGGCTGCCGTGATATAAGAGATAGTGAACATGAATATTTCACAATGAATCTCCTGATCAAATCCGCGAAAGAGCTTCTAACATCTCTGTAGCGGTGGTTTTTCACCTCGGATATACCGGCGACTTTTTAAGTTAAGCCTAATACTGAGTTTAAGAATCTGAAAAATTTGTTGCAACGTAATTTATTCTATTGCGAAAAACAAATCATTGTTTTAATTTAAGTTCGTTTTTATAAAAATGTATGCGTTTTCTACGCCTTTTTCTGTTGTTTGCACTGTTATGAAACTTATTATTGATATATTAAGCAAAGGGTGATTCAAAATATTTTCGGAAAAATACAGATTTTGAACTTTTTGGAAAATTTGCACGTATATTCTTCTTGTTGCTGTCTGTGAATTATGTCTACTTTAGATATTGCTGGAATGAAATCTCACTGCATCTTAAAGTTGACCGAGACGAACATTTTTCAGAAAAGATAGCTGTGTTAGATGTCAAATATGTTAGGAAGGCGGTATCAGAAATAAAACAAATAAGGTACAACCAGATAGGTAGTGATGTCCTCTTTACAAAAATGTAAATTGCATTTCATCATTGTTCGACATAACCATCTTTAACCAGCATATATCCTTAATCTATAATTATAGCAAAAAAGTATATTTTTTTCCTAAAAATTTTGTTTTATTAGCTGTGAAAATTTCTTAGTGGGTTCGCCATAGGTTCAGAAGTTATAGAACTTTTACTAGAGCTTTTACTTAATTTTACATACAAAACCATTTTTTATAATTTCATATATTAAATGCGAAAGCAAAAAATTCTGGAGAGTAAAACTTTTTTTCTCGTATGTATATATAACCGAGTACAATAGGAATGGGGTTGTAAAATTCCCAAACACCCACAAGATTTGGAATCTGGTTAAAAACCCGGTTGTTTGCACTTTTAAGATCCTAAAAACCAGTAACTAAGTTTATTATCAACTGATTTTATTTCCATTTATTTGTTCTATAGCTGACAAACCGGAGTATTTTATCGTTAAGAGAACATCAACACATTTCACCTCATTTGTTTATTTCTAATGCCAAGTTCCCAATATATTTGTCCTTTAATTCAGCTTTCTTTTCTGAAACATGCACGACTAGGCTAACTTTGGGGTGCTGTACGATTCGAACTAAGACAGACAACAACGAGGAGAATATATGTGCAACGTTTCATCAAAATCGAAGAGGTCCTTTTCAAAAGTGTAGTTTTTGAATCGATTTTATTTGGAATTACCCCTAAACATAAACGATATCGCAGCAGATTCCCCATAGACGAACAAGACTTCAAAATAAATATATTGTTGTTACAACAACAAAAACCTGTTTGCATTATTAGGTAATGGCATCTCCTTACCCTTAGCCTAAGTAGTGACTTGTAAATAATAGTTATATATAATTTATAATATATATAAAATAAAATACAGGGTGGGCCTAAGGTCCACAATAGGTTTAAAAATTTAATAACTTTTTCGTTTATATATTTTTTTTTATTTTTTTCTGAATATATAAATAACACTTGGAGGATATATAATGGAGAGATTCACAACTGCACTAAGAACCGAAATAATAAAATTTCATTATTTAAATAAGCGATCAATTATTTTAACGCATGAGTGATGAAGCTCATTTGAATGGCTTTGTTAATAAGCAGAACTGTAGGTTGTGGCTGTTGCGTTCTGGGGTTTTGAAAATCCAAATGCCATTCATCAACGCCAATTGCCCCCCATTAGGTGTACAGTATTCTATACACAGAAAAGGCTTGGTGCCGTTAGCACGTTATTGGTAATTTAGACAATACATTATAGTCATAAGCAATTTCTTGTTCATAGATCTAGTATATGTCTGTCATTGTTTTTGAAAAAAGTCTCAATAAAATAAACTAACCTAGGTGTACAGTATGGTGTGGGAGCACATCTGCAAATAACATTGGGCCTTACTTCTTTGAAAATAAAGATGAAATTGCTGTACATGTAAATGGAAGGCGGTATCGGTTTATGATAGAACATTTTTTACGTCCTGCTCTTGAAAACAGACCTGAGATGTAGTTTCAGCAGGACGGAGCCACTGCCCAGAAACAATGGCAATGTCCGAGACACAATGACACTTTTAATTCAAGTATTTAGAGTGCGAATAATTTCCAGAAATTCGGAAATTATTTGGCCAGCGCGATCGCCAGATTTGTCAGCAGCCGACTATTTTCTTTGCGGTTATTTGAAGGAACGAGTATATGTGAACAAGCCCGAGACAATCCTTCAAATCAAAGGCCCATCTTAAACGAGTCCATCATTGCGAATCTGAAAACGGGGTAATTTAAGTGACGTTATTTTTCATACATACGAATAGTGTAAAAAAGTACCAATTCGTAAATATATAATCTGAGAAAAAAATAAAAAAAAATATAGTAAACGAAAAATTTAATAAAGTTTTTAACCCCATGGTCACTTTTGGCCCACCATGTACTTTATGACTTCTGGCAGTTTTTTTGGATGTGGGCGGTGCCACGCCTGTCTGTGAAGACGCATCTGTGTATACTCTATCCCACAATAGCATGCAGTATAAATTCTAAGACGATCTGCCTTTAAATATGGCCATTACATCTCTTTTAAAAAAAGGAGGCGTGGCTCTATTTCATCGTACACTATTAGTTTATATACCGAATCTGATGTTCTTAACTCTTATAATGTATGAGTTTTGCATGTGTCAAGTTTTTGGTAGATGACCCGTGCCGCGCCCCTTTTTAAATTCGTATCCGTTTATAGTATGCAAGAAACTTCTGGTCCATTGTTACATACTGTTAACATTTTAAGACGATTGGGCTATTCATATTGGCGGTACAGCGCTTTTTAAACAGGAGCATGGCACAGCCTTCTTCTGCCTACCGAGACTGGAGCTCCCAACAGCTTATGAGAATTGGGTGCTTTAAGTTTTTGTATATGTGGGCTGTACCACGCTCATCAAATCGTATTCGTTTATAGCTTGTAACAATCCCGGTTTGCAGTAGCATACTGGTAAAATATCAAGACCACCGGCCTGTAACTGTTACAGAGCATTAAAAAAGGCCGTACAAGTCGTCAACTTCTCAACATGACTTTTTCGTTATATGAGGTTTAGTATATAACTAAAAATTCAAGTTGACTCTTAAAGGTTTTTTGGTTATGATCATTTTAAACTGTTAGGGGTGTAGGCGTGGCACCGATTACTTGAGATATCTAAAATCGAAGTAGCCTATTTTAACCACCAACTATAAAGCTTTATATTGCGAAAATTTCAAAAAGAACGGTTTAGTAGTTTACTCTTTTATAAACAACAAACTTAACTAAATTGAATTCTATATGTATGTATATAAGTACGTATATAACATGCTCCGGCTGGGACCCATTAGACCTGAAGGCTTAACAAAACGACCAGTTTAAACTATGGTGGCCTTTTTTACTTCTTATAACACTCATCACAATACTCTTAATTATTTTTAGGAAGGTCTGTAAAGGACGTGGCTATAGCAAGCAGAATGTCTCGAGTACAAATCTTAGCCCAATAATCTGTTTTTTAACTTGATTTTTCAATATCACTCATCCGCAACAGCAAAAGTGCGTACCTCCAAGAGACCGAATTCGATGGGAGCCTGAATTATAAGAAGTAAATACTTTTAAATTTGGATTATCCGTAATTTTCTTTAATAACGGAGTCAATGGGGGGTTTGTTTGTCTTTTATTCGTTATAATTGTATCTGATAAAATCGATGTTTAGTCCGTAACTAATGTTGGAAATAAAACACGTCTATTATAACATTATTATTAATACTGAGCAAGGAGAGTGCACGTTTGCTAAAACCAGTGCCAATATTCATGCAACTGTTTTTATGTATTCTACCCAAACTCTTAACATGAAATGTATGTTGCAGGTATCGAACAATTTCCATAGAATTTGAAATAGCTTTTATGTTTGTTCCTTATTGACAATTATTTGTAACAGACTTAAAAAGTCAGTTACACCTGATAATTCGATGTGCCAACGAAATGACAGGTATATGAAGCAGTGTCAACCAGCATTTAGGATGTCACCTAACAATGCTGAAATACTCCAGGCAAAGTCCGTAGACGTGCAGCAGGTGGAATATTTTGTGGGCATATTTCTTACACAACCAAACCCAAACGAGCGGGAACGAGGTTAAACTCTGATGATAGTTTGTAACTACTAATATATTGTGAGAACCACGTTTTTAAGAACCACTTTATTCCATAAAGAGTAACTATAGTTATGTATACATGGTAATTATAGTTTGTTTAAATGTTATACAGGGTTAGTTTGTATATTTGGGAATGAAAAAAAAAAATATTTTTTTTATATTTTAATTATATTGAACGGTACGGTAATAGTGTATCTGGCAAATGTCGACCTTCGCTATCCACACACTGCTGCATACGTTTTCTGAAGTTTTCATGAACTCTAACAAGCATGTCGACTGGTATTCTGCCAATTTCAGCCTCAATATTGTCTTCCAAGGTGTCGGAACCGTTGATATACAACTTTGACTTCAGGTAACCCTAAAGGAAAAAATGGAATGGGGCTCAGTCTGGCAAGCATGCCCTCCAGTTCACATCACCCCTCAAAGCCGCCCAGGACACATTTGCCTCAAACAATTCATGGTGACCCTAGCGGTATGTGCAGTGGCACCTTCCTGTTTGAATAATGTATCCTCTAATTGCATTGCCTCAAAAACCGGCTGAAATCCTGTATCATAGTCAAGTACCGTTCGGAGTTCACAGTTACGGCAAGACGGTTATCGTGGAAAAAGTAAGGGCCAATGATGCCTACTCAGTGACGTGATCAGAAAGAGTTTCACTCCTGTACCGCATATTTTGTTTGTTTACAGATTTACTGAAGAAAAGCATGCAGCTCTGCAATGATGGAGTGCGCATTTGAAAAATACGCTTTAACACAAAATGACCCCTCCTCACGAGTCCAATACATTATGTCAACTGAAAGACAGACGAGTAAAAATCTACCGTCGACCACTATAAGCCACGCACACCTTCCACTCTCAACAATAGTGCCGCCGCAGCCTGCAATGCAAAAAAGAAAATTACCTTGCTCCACCCTGTATTTATTTATGTATTCTGTCAATGCTACCAACGCCATCTAGTTGTAAAGCTATTCCGAAAGCTTTGTCATTTCGCGCAGTTTTAAAAACGTAATATTCATTTCTTTAAAAGATCGACCGGCTTCAGTGCGCAGGCACTTATTTGCAGAGTGGAAAGATTTTGAGCTATTGGGACATTGAGGAACCAACTATATGTGATTGGTTTGAGGTGAAGAAAACATTTCCACCATAACGTTCGTACGTTGTCACCATAAGGTTCAGAGGGCTGTGCTTAAGTTCGGCCGCTATCAGAGGCAGCGGTACTTGCAGACGAGAGTGACTGCATTCGGAGATCAAATTCTACCGATTTCCGGATCGGACAAACGAATCTGAAAATCAATAGATTAGTGAAAAAATTTAAGCGTATTTAGTGTTTGGATTATTGAAAAGAATGCAACACAGGGACCGGAATTAGTAAACTGTAGTCAACGATTGAATCACTTTCGAATCCCATAAATTGTGATGAAAAAACTCTGACAGTCCTAGAGGGGTGCTCTAGATATTTTAACTGGCAGTTTATTCAGCACCCCGAAAGTGATAACGCGAAAAGGAGAGTCATGCTTTGCATTCATGACCTACGAGTCGCTAACACTCCAGTTTGCTATTAGTGAGCTTGCAGGCGTGATCTGCAATGCAAGCAATCAAGAGCATTGGGCTTGGACGGAATTTGGGTTCCGTTAGAACACACACACCAACAACAACACCTCTTAGCGCCATAACCACACAGATTAGTCACAGCATCAACCAGAATGAAACGTGAAACAACTGTCCTCGAAGACCTTCCATACGGTCAGTCATAAAGTGATATTTAAGGACTAGCCAATACCACTCTCTTTAATCATTTGAAACATTCACCGTGAAGCACATGTGTGGTCGCCAGTTGAATGTGGAATTTAGGAACAAAAAGTCGAAGCCCCGTAGAATTAAACAGGGAGTCCCACGGGGCAGGGTTCTCTTGCCGATCCTATTTAATGTCCACCTTTTTAAAATTCTACAACCACCAGACGACGTAAAGTTCGTGCTATACGCGGACGGTCTTGGCGACGGGTCACCGGATTGATCTTGTCAACTTCTTCAAGTAATAGGCCACACTATACACAAACTGGACGACGGAGGTAACACTAAGTATAAATGTTCAGTCGACGGTAAAATGATTTCCACTCTGAATTATCCAATGATTCTAGGGTTTTCTTTTCGACCTCCGCGCCCACCACCGCTACCAGCAAAAAAAAACAGAGTTGGAAAGTACTTTAGTCCTTAAGTCGCTTGCCGGCAGCATTCGGGCGCCGATAAGGAAACCTTGGCTGCGCCATTGTGGTCGATGAACGCTAGCGACACGTAACGAAAGAAGTTGTAGAGCTGTCAAAAAGCCTCTTTATTGAAGAAAACAACAGGATCAGCTTCATGAGGAGAATAAAATACTCTCAGTACGGGGACACAACATAAAGTGGTCTAGCCAGTTCCTTCTGGGATGCCATCGGAGAGATCATCTAAATTTCCACCTAACGGAGTAGCACCCTACACCAAGACATGGCAGGAGAGATATCTTTTTAATGAAAAGTTATATTAAGTGGTATAAAAGTGGTACAAAATTCACAAGCCGTTTATTGCAGTCGGATTTTTTGGATCTTGTACCGTTTGACTCAGAATTACCAGATGATTCGATTTTACGATGATGGCTTGCCCTCCATTCGTCTTTTGTTAATATAAATATAAAACCCATCTTCATGAGTTTTGTTAGAAGAAAGTTTTTTGGTCATTTTGATTTAGCTCCCACACATATGTTCAACCGACGTTATGACTTGAGATGTAGAAGCCACTAATTAATCCAACCCTGATCAAATATAGCACAGTTTATAGCGATAGGGGTGCTCTATCATTTACTGGTGATTAAACAAATTCCACGAAATTCTTCCAAACTTCACACATCTCTTTAAGACCAATTAATGCCCCTTTGATGCATAACATTTAAACTGTGATTTCTTTAACAGGTTTTTACAATTATAGCTACTCATTAGCCTCCTCACATCAGCACTTCTCTGATGGTGTTTCCGTATATGGTATACCTTTTTTATTTTTAGACTAAAATGTAGACTAAAGAACAAAAATAGAAATGGTTGTTATGGCAAACATTTTATGTACAGGCATCCCTATAAAGCATTAGAGACCCTTTTGTATTTTTATTCAGGCAAACAATAGAAAAAAGGTCAGTCGATCTTAGTGGTTTCAGCACTTTCTTTGTGAAGATTTTATGAGTTTCCACATATCCACACTGAGAGATATTGCTGAAATTTAATATTTATAGTTTACTTACAAAGGGTTGTTTTTAGACGTGTGGTTTTCAATTTGGCCGCACTTTTTTCTAGTTGGTCTTTTTGACAGCTGTCACTTGATTTATGTTCAGTTTGGTTTGCCATTTCAAAACGAGATGGCCACCGATCCTGATTTTTACAAGAAAATTTTGTTCAGCGACGAAGCTCACTTTTGGTTGAATGGGTACGTTAACAAGCACAATTGTCGCACAATTGTCAACAAGCCATTGTTGAGACTCCGCTACATCCTCAAAAAGTCATTGTTTGGTGTGCCCTATTGGCAGAGGGATTCATTGGTCCATATTTCTCCAATAATGAAGCCGGCCATAATGTTACAGTCAATGGGGAACGCTATACAAGTAGAGCCACGATTAATGACTTTTACGTGCCTGAAAGGATGTGGACGACCTTTGGTTGACTGAACAATCAATTTATTGAAGGAAACTTTTGGTGAGCGCATTATATCGCATTATATCCAAAGTCGTGCGATTTAAGGCCGCTGGACTATTTTTTGTGGGGTTATGTAAAGCCTATTGTCTACGCAGATAAGCCCGACACGATTTACACAGTGGGAGAGAATATATGGCGCGTTATTGCTAACATACGAGCTCAAATGATGCAAAAAGTAGTCGAAAACTGTGCCTCTGGGGTGAAACTTATTCGAGCCAGCCGCGGCGGCTACTTGTTCGAAATCATTTTTAAATCCTAATGGCAAAACCTTATCTTTATTATAAATCTAATTTCTTGGCCATAACATTAAATTAAATTCTAGCGGGTGGTCCATCTAGTGAATTATTTTTGCATTATATGTTATTATGACGGTGGCTACTCTTTCCCGGTCGAAATTTTTTCAGAATGTAAGTAATGTATTGTATGAAAGAACCAAACTTAAAGTAATTTGTACACGAATGTATCCCAAATGGTACTTCTATTAAAATGAAGTCTTGGTCGCATTGAGGCAGCTGTTGGTCCAGCTGTACGAATGTTTCTACAAATAGTACATGACGATGGCATGCTAGTGGCCAACACTCAGGATCTGCACCCTATTATGGTGCACACTGAAACGATCCTTATTCGGGCTCAATTTCCCTTGGACGTGGCTACCTTCTCGACCCGGCCATGCTTAGTCATGGGGCCAATTTGAATCAGAAACTAGCAAGGATACGTTGCCATAAAAAATTAAGGTAGCACCTTTGTAGAAATACTTGTAGAAAAAAACCTTAAACAATACAATGGAGATTAAATAAAAAAACAAGAAATTAAAGTTAAAGTCGGACGTAGCCGACTTTGAGATATCATACACCACTCTGTCATTCAGAGGATTAAGCACCTCTACCCGGAGCTTGAGCAAGGTTGGACTCAATATGTCGCTCATACCGTACCATTTAAGCATGGTCGGGTTTAATTTGTGTCTTCTAGAGCTGCAGCAGTTCAATTCGGGAGGGACCTTTGAATGGGGACTATTTGAAAATGAGTAGAAAATTGGTCCAATGTTAGCAGACATGGGTGCTGATCACTCGTAAAGCTCCATGCGAAATTCGGTAGGAGTCGCATGCTAAATGTGACTTTTAAAGCAGTAGGTTTTAAAATCGCCTTTCTCACAGCTTTTTAGCATTTTGTTTTTTTACTGAAGTTTGATACATTTTCACATGAAAGATCGAACTTAAAACCAGACTTGAAAATGTAATGCTGATAAATTTTCAAACTCGAAAAAAAATTTAAGGGAAAGTAGTAGCAGACTTCGAGTGATTGCCAGATCTCATACCAGAACCTACAAAACTAACGAGAATGTGGATACCGTAACTGAGACTGAGCAACTTTGTCGCAACATCGATCTTAGAACTCTACATTTGACACGGCACCAGATTGATGTGAAGATTTTACAAAAACCTCGCATTTTGCTCTTAGAGCAGCATGAAATGGAGCAGAACTTTCCGGTTAACGTTAACCAATTTTAAACATTTTTTTGCTACCAGAGATTGAAGACATGGACATGCAGGCACGCCAATAACACCGACAACGCTAAGAGTGTTATTTTACACCAGAAGTATTCTAGGTAACCATTTATTAACCGTCTAGACGGTGTCAATTGGCCTCCCCGGTGTTCCGATTTGACACCGTTATAGGCTGTTTCCACTACGGTCGCGTCCGCGTCCAAAAATCAATGAACGCGCGTTAATGCCTGTACAAAAAACATAGGCAGTTAGGTATGGTAAAAAGTCACGTTCATATTGGACGCGTTTTCCGATAAGTCGCGTTTACTATAAATTCGATTATTTTTGCAATCGAAACCCACCCCTACATATTAATGGCAACACCGCAAATTGCACATCCCTATTAAAACAGCTGTTTATCAGCATAAAGCGCTGCTGCTACCTCACATTTCCATTAGGCGCAATACCATTTGATCCTTATTTTCCACTGCGGTTAGCAAAATAATATCATTTAACTCCATGATAATGTCACAACACAAAAATATTAAACTTTTCGCACCGCAAAAAAAAAAACAAATAAACACAAACAGCTGCTTGAACGCAAACGTGGACGCAAAGCACAATGGAAACACCATTACAAATTTTCGATAAATCGTTGACGCGGACGTGGACGCGACCGTAGTGGAAACAGCCTATTAGACATCTTTTGTGGGGTAACGTGAAGGATTGATGTTATGGGAACAATCCATTAACGATTCTGACTCTTCAGATGAATATCGAACAATCCATTGTTGTAGAAGAGCCAAATCCTGTCACCAAGGTCTTGAAACATTGGGCAACCAAGACAGCTAAGTTGTGTCCCATTAATAATGCGGATGTTTGCCCTTTCAAAAAAATCAAAAATATACCGAAATTTATTTTTGTTCATATCTTAGAATTTATATAATGGAAGCCGAATTTGGACCTCGCTGTACTTAGAAATACAATGTAGTGCAAATAAACGAGAACTAATTGACGGATACTCGTACAATTCAGTGTTTCTTTGAATCTCGGAAAATATTAAAACACAGTCATACAATTTTATTGTTCTTGGGAACTCCCACTGTCCAAACCGACAACTGCGTAAATGTCATCTACAAAACTGCAAGAAAAATGCAACAGAAATTAACTCAACCATAACCATTTACACAAATGGAGCAACACAAAGAAAATTGTGACAATTACGGTTGGTTAACTTTACAGCAAAAGTTATCTAAACCACAATAACTTTGTTGCGTGTCATGCCGTTTAAGAAGAAAGTTTCCACTTGATGCCCCTCTGAGTGCGCTGTGGCAATTGTTTCCAAGTAGTCTTCGAAACAATGAAAGATGCTTTTCATAACCACGGCATACTTCGTTGTTCTACAACACAGGAAGTTGCCAAAACGTTAGTAATGCAACAATTTTGAAAACAATTGGGAATTCGTTACCTCAGTTGGGTGGTTAATAAAATATTGTTGTGACAGAGGAAGCCAAAATAGCACTGTCACCAAGGAGCAAGGACGGGTGCAACAGTAAATGGAGGAATTGAATTCTGCTAGATTTTTTAGGAACAAAACTCTTAAAAGGGTTCTTGTGGTGTGAAATGAAAAACGTGTTATTATGGCGCTAAAGAGCAAGTGACTATGGAGCTACAGAGCGAGAATACCAATGACATCAAAAAATTCCGAGTCAAAATATGAACTTTTATAAAGAATATACAAGTACGAACAACATTTCGTAATAAATTTATAAATAATCGTTTGTGAAAATTCAGTAGGATTTTGCATAACAAACACAAGAAATTCTTTCCAGAATACTGCGTGAATTAATGAAGCCATAACTCCAAGTTCTAATTCCGCCTGATCATAGAAAATCAAAGATCATAAAAATCTGTCCACTTAACAATTTTTTTGGAAAAGAACGAAAAAATCACTTACAGAACAACTGAAGCCTCAGGAACACAAGATGCGTTGGACTGTAGATTGTTTAGCAGGGATGAAGAATTTTTACGAAAAATCGTGTTTTCAGATAAAGCTCAATTTCATCACGGTGGCTATGTCAATAAGCAAAATTACCGCATATGGGGTTCAGAGAATCCGCACGTGACTATTGCAAGGCAAATCAACAACAACCAGTCACTGTTTACTTATAGTTTCGATTTTGGGCTTACGGCATCATTGGGCCATTTTTCTTCGAAAATGAGCAATAAGCGCCGTTACCGTCAACGGTGAGCGTTACCGCGCCATGCTCAACAAATTTTTGTTTCCAAAAATTCAAGAGAATGACATGGACGACATTTGGTTTCAATAAGACGGCGCTACATGTCACACTGTCAACGCAACCGATCTTTTACGCTCCATTTTTGAAAATCGAATAATCAGCCGAAATTGTAATGTCAATTGGCCACCGCAGAGATGTGATTTGAGCCCTTTGGATTATTTTCTGTGGGAAGCCATTAAGGATTAATGTTACGCAGAGAATCCAGAGACAATTAAAGCGTTGAAACATGAAATCGTAGTTGCCATTGAAGATATTCGATCCAAAAAAATCGAAAATGTACTAAAAAATTGGGTTGATCGGATGAGGAACTACCGAGCCAGTTGTGGTAGTCACATGAATTCTATTGTGTTCCATTATTAAATGACAAAGTGCAACTTTTCCAATGAAACCAGAAATTTAAAAAATTATCATTACTTGTTTTTACAGACGATTGAAATTTAAATGGCCTACCCTTCAGCTAAAGTGTGGTTAAATTTTAAGGGTCGATGTATTAGTATTTCCCAATTCCAGACTAACTCAATTTGAACCATGAAAATATACGCAAGCGACCAAAGCGTTAAAGTTATTCAGGCTTATTATGAAATGGATGATCAATTTTCGTCTTCAGTGATGAGGTACATTTCACCTCAGTTGATTCGCCAATAAGCAGAATTGCCGCATTTAGGCGAATGATAATCCAAGAGTGGTGGTCGAAAAAACAATGAACCCACAAAGAGTGACTGTTCGGTGCGGTTTATGGGCTGGTGGCATCATCGGGCCGTATTTTTTTCAAAATGAGGCCGGTCAGGCAGTTACTGTGAATGGTGTTCGCTATCGTGAGATGATAACGAACATTTTGTGGCCCGAATTGGAAGATATGGAAGTAAACGATATGTAGTTTCAACAGGACGATGCCACTTCCTGCACAGCTAACAAAATAATGGCTCTTTTGCGCGACAAATTCAATGGCCGTGTTATCTCACGTCGTGGCGATGTTAACTGGCCGCCAAGATCATGTGATTTGACACCGTTGGACTTCTTTCTTTGGGGTTATCTGAAAGAAAAGTTATACGTCGATAAACCAGCAACCATTCAAGAACTAAAGTATGATAACGGCGTACACATTAACGGCGTATAACCTCAATTCTGCCTCAGCGTCATCGAAAATTTGGACCATCGAAAGAAGGTGTGCCGCCGAGGTTTCGGCTGCCACTTGGCCCACATTTTGTTCCATACATAATTGAACCACACCAATATTATTATAATATAATATAATAATTATAATATTATCATAATAAAAAGAAATGATTATTCAAAATTAACATCGGCCCTTAAAATTTAAACACCCTTTAGGCATGAAGGAAAATGATGTGTGGTTTCCAATCTACGCTCGGACAGTGCGATTAGTGTGGAAGGTAAAAAAAGATGCGCTAGATAGGCTTAAATTTTAAGACAGTTATTGTATTTTACAAGCTATTTTCTTATTACTTATTTTCAATAAGATCGCGTGAATAGAATACAAAATATTATGCAAATACCAAAAGTGGGCGGAAGTGGTGCATTTGGAAGTAACACGATGGCATATTTTCAACAGCATAGACAGTTTAAGGGAAATATTGGTATCCCCTTTCGAAAGTTATCGAAAGTTATTAGAAAAAAAAGACGCAAATGGCGTCTTAAAATGTCATGGCATAGCAAAGGGAGAGATAGTTTTCAAATTACTACCCTGTTTCAGGGTATAACTTGAATGGAGGTGACTGTTGTGCAAGACTATCACACAAGCAATCTTGATTGAAAGCCGTGCAGGAGCTGCTTAATTGTTTTCGTCTTAAAATGTCATGGCATAGCAAAGGGAGAGATAGTTTTCAAATTACGGGAGTTCTGGTAAACGATGAAAGTTTAAGTATATATATTTACTTGGTTATATACTCAACCGTTAATAATAAGAACTAGTAAAAATTCATATTTTCGGATAGGACCGACTTTGGCACAGTTTTACCAATATAATTTACAATAAGAATATATCTTTGAGAGTGTTAGGTCCTACAATCTGTAATTCCATGGGGGCTATAAGAAGCTCGGATCGACACGGTTCAGTTTTACCAAGGATAAGTTACAAGTCGCTCTAAATGGATGATACTAACGCAAACTAGAGTATAATATGAGCAGCATGCCCCCAAATATCGATGGAGTTTTAAATGAGAGCTTTATGGAAACATCAACCGGCGAGGTTCAATTGTCCAGAACTAGCCAGTCAAAAGGCTATATGTGACGCGCAAAATAGAAAGGAACCTAAGGTTAAAAACCAGTTTTGTTCCGGAGAGCTATTTTAAAGATTAGGTCTCTTTCTATTTGCGCTTAGAATCGTCGACTTCACTTTCATAAAACGCGCATATCTCTGGGAGGGAACACTTTTGGGGTATGGGATCGGTCTCATTCGATGCTCAGATGTTGTCCACATCAAAAAAAAGTGAAAAGTTGATGAAAAGTTTTGTTCAGGAGATCCATTTTAAAGATTAGGTCCCTTTCTATTTGCTCTTAGAATCGTCGACTTCTCTTTCATAAAACGCGCATATCTCTGGGAGGGAACACTTTTGGGGCATGGGATCGGTCTCATTCGATGCTCAGATGTTGTCCACATCAAAAAAAGAAAAAAAATGAAAATTGATTTTTTTTACCCTTAGGTCCCTTTCTCTATGCGCTGTCACATATGCTAAATTTTCTCATTTATAAGTGACTTCTTAAAGTCATGGGGCTATAGGGAAACATGGACCGTTACCGCTCAATTAATTTGTAAAGTATCGTTGAAATTTGATGCCTCTACTCTTGCACAGACGGACGACTGGTGTTATTCGCTCAATGTAATCGAATGGCAACCTGCATCACAATGAGGTTAAAAGACGGGCGTGAACGACTATAGCACGAGTATACACTGCATATAAAAATATGTGGGTCTCTTATCTTACCCAAATTTTGAAACTAATTTTACATATGAATTGGCGAGAATATTGCATTGTTTTTGGTAAAATCGGTTGAACATATACGAGTATGTAAGACTATGTCTTAACCTGCACCGATTTTCTCCACTTTCAACAGTCCTTGGTACGAGGAACTTATTTGTGCCATCAAGATTAGATGTACTTAATATGCGGCTTTTAATGCTAAAAACATAAAATCGGATTAACATATGTGAGGGAGCTATACCTAAATCTTAACTTATTATCTTTAATTTCAATGGCGTTCGTCTTTGTCCGAAGAACTTACCTATGGCAAATTTCATCAATATTGGATGTAATATGTGTGTTTTAGAACTAAATGCAAAAAATCAGATGAAACAAATGTGTGGGAGCTGCATCTTAATCTGAACCGATTTTTTTAAATTTCAATAGCGTCCGCTCTTGGACCAAAAAAACAAACTTTTGCCAAACATCATTAAGATGGGAAGCAACATCCTAGCAAGAAACACATAAAATCGGATGAACATATGTGTGTGGGAACTATATCTAAATCTGTACCGATTTTCTTTAATATCAATTACGTCCTTCCCTGGCCAAAATAATTTAACCTGTGCCGATAACATCAAGATTGAGTGAAAGATGTGGCTTCTAGAGCCAATAGCTTACGTCCTTCGTCCAGAGAACTTACTTTTGCCAAATTCCATTAAGATCGGACGGTAATTTCGACCTGTAATTTTATTGCAAACTTTTGATGGTCGATCGGTTTACCTAAAGGTGGGTTATGCTAAAATATTTTTGACAGTCAGATACATTTGTCATGAAACTAACTTATACTACCCTGTTGCAGGGTATAACTTGAATGAAGGTGACTGTTGTGCAAGACTATCACACAAGCAATCTTGATTGAAAGTCGTGCAGGAGCTGCTTAATTGTTTTCTTCAGTTGGGGGTTTCAATTTCCTTGAGTCGTTAAAATACAATAATGCACTGCTCTCTGTTAATTTGTGAAAATTTTCTTCTATCGCCAAAGGATAACAATACAGATAAAACGATGATGAATGTGATCTAGAGGAGCCTGCGGAGTTTATAAATATTGAACCAATCATAAAAGCTGAACATCACTGTCAAACAAATCAAAGAGATTCAACTAGAAAGGCGTTTAAGCATTTGCAGACTGGGAAGACCGAGACTTTTTTGGACAGATGAATTAAAATATACTCACTAGGAATTGAATATAGTTGACTAAAGTTTGGAAGGCAATACAAATAAGGATCAAGACCACCAATCTAAGCAAGTAATTAATTGATTTAAACCGCTTCTTGAAAAGGTTGCCCACCGTGATGTAAAATATATTAAACACAGATCTTTAGGTTCAAATCCGGGTAAGAACATTTAAAAATATTCAGCGGCTATTCTCATATGCTAGTCAATTTTACAAGAAAGTATTTATTCCTTTAGCCTACATCTTCTTAGTTAAATGAATGAAACTGAAGATATTTAGAGAAACACTCATGACAAATTTGAGGAACGTTGGACATACGAGTACAATAAGTATATATACTTATTGTACTCGTAGTTGTCAATTGAAGTCATATTCACAAACCTAAATTTCATTTTGTCGAAAAAAGACCTATCCTTCACTTAAATTTGATTTATTGGGCTATACTTATTGGCGAACAAAACAGAAGTTCCCAAAATAATTCATTGTGCGATGTTCCTTTTTCAAGTTTTCAATTAGAATGTGGAATTTGTAAAGAGGACACATGTTTGTCAAATCCTTATTGATTTTGTTAACAAACAATGAAAAGAATTACCAACCCAATGTCGGATTTGGGCGGTGTGCGGTGCTTCAATTGAACAACGTTCAATTTAATGAAAATACTTTTGCTACTTCTATCGATAACCAAGTAAAGGGTGTTGTTAGTTTGCTCTTTCTCGAATTTGTGGCAAAGTTCAGCACATATATTTAAAAGTTTTCTCGGCACACATCAACCACACAAATAGTTGCTATCTTTTATTATAAAAAGGACATTAAATTCAATATCATATCCAAAGGTATAATAAATTCAGTTTGGAATGCTTTATTTTGCTGCTCTAAACTATGTTTAGCTCAGCAATATTGGGCAAACTTTACCGAAACAATACTTGTTAGTTTTCCAATAAATTCACAAGTTTCGGAAATGTCGTTGACCCGTCAAATAACAAATAACAATAATTTGACAAATTGTGCGGGTTTCAATTGCTGTTGTGTCCTTTTTATTGTTGATAAACAAGTCAGCTCCACCATTGTCTTTATCCAAAAAATATAATCAGACGAGTATGTGCTTACATTAGGGATTATTCTGGGAAAAATATATTCAAGCTGCGTAATTACAAACTCATTGTTATATCTGGACTTATTTCACTCAAGGGAAAAATGTGAGAATGAAAAAATTCACTCAGTTTCACAATGGCATTAAGATATTTTATACGGCGTCATTGTGGCGATTGAGATTACGAACTGTGCGTTCCTTTTATTCAGACCAACAAAATCAAAAAGGCCAAAATGACTAACTCCTCCCGAAACAAAAACAACTGAATATCCTTCTACCCAAGTGGGTAGAAGGATATACGAGTATACCATAAGCCACATCGCAAAAATTAAAGTACAAAAAGCGTTTTAGACCATAGACATGCTATCAAAAGAGTATTAAATAGTTCTCTTACGATAAATATTGAGAATGTCATATCAGTTAATGGATGATTATAAAGGGTGGTCTAACTTAAACGCACGATGTTAATTGTAAATAAAACAAAAAGCTTTGGAGAATTATAGTTTTTGTTATCATACCAGGATCTATGACAATTATGTGTGAAACAAAACATCTGCCAAATGCTCGCAACGGCTTTGGTGGCATACCTCTCTACGATGATCCATACTTTTAATGACTCTGAGACATAATAAAGGTTCAATATCGTTAATGAGCCGAACTATTGCATTCTTTTACTCTTGAATTGTTACTTTCTCTTTATTTTCCAAAGAAAGGAGTCCAACGGTGTCAAATCACATAAAGATATAACGTGAGATAACACAGCCATTGAATTTCTCCCTCAAAAGAGCCATTGTTTTGTTAGCATTGTGTCAAGTCTGAATCCATATTCACAATTTATGGCCACAAGAAGTCCGTTACCATCAAGCGTATGTACGGTAACTTCTTGGACGTCCTCAAAGAAGTACGGCCGATGACGTCGCCAGCTCATAAACCGCACCAAACAGTCACTCCTTGTGGTCACAATAGTCGATTATGCTGACCACAAAAAATCAAAAAGTGATCGAAATGCATTTTTATTTCAACGTCTATTTTCGTAAAAGACTTCAACATTATGCACGGTCTCAATTGTGTACATCTAGATGCTTGAAATCGTCAAACAGTGAAACAAAGAAATGTCAAATTATGATGTACAAAAGCTTGACGTTAAGGTGTGACTCACAATTAACATTGTGCATTATGATTGGACCACCCTAAAGTACATAAAGCTTCTTAGACCCTACATACACATCGCACTGGTTAATAAAAATAGTATAAAATAGTTTGATGGAGCTCCTGATGATCTCTAACTTCAATTTTATGTGAACTAAAAACATGAATTTTTTAAGCCAGTTCTGATTTCTTAATTGGATTGTTAACAATACAAGTTTCGATTATTAACGGAAACAAGTATCAGTAAAATGCCTCCCGTGGCTCTGATAACAGGCCAACACTATTTTAATGACATTTTTATAAACTTTTTCACAGAGATGTGGCTGTACCTCAACGATGACTAGTTGAATTTTGGATTTAAGCTTAGGAATTGTTTCTTTTTTATGAATATAACAGCGATATTATAAAAATCCGACTTTAACATTAGGTACGCATAATATTACTTTCAAGCGTTCTGCTGCATCACTTTATCCGTTTTGAGCACTTTTGGTATTCTTATCTAAATACCATTACCTCTAATGTAATACCAATTATAATTAAATTTTAGTAAAATAAAAAAAAATAACTCAATCAGTTTCTAACAGATTTTTAAAAGTGACACCGAATTGTATACCTAAGAACACTCTCTTTATTATTCATTTCAAAAATTGCTCGCTTTCTTTTAAAAAAATCTGTATAAAAACGCATCCAAAGTTAAAAAAATATAAAAAGATCTATAAAAAAATGAGTTTACAAAAAATTACACAGATTTTTTTCAGTGTGATTTTAAAAGTGTATACACTATTCGAATGGCCGCAGTTTCTTCTTTTAAAATCAGCCAAAAAACTTAAAATCGGTATTCAACCAAGTTACTGGCATATAAGTGCGTAAGATCCGAGAACCCGGTTTTTACCCGTAACTCCAGATTTAGGAGGTGTTTGGGAAATTTCAAAACGGATTTCTTGTTTTACTCGGCAAGCTCTACGAGAAAGATAATATCATTTCCCAGGTATTTTTTTTCTGTCACACTGTGTTATTACATTAACCGATTGGCAAAAAATTGTATTGCTCACCACGTCCCTTCTGGTAGTCGCCACACAAGCATCGTATCTTGCAGATTAAGAATATGAACATTTCGTTACTACGAGTATTTAGCACAACAATTTAAAAATGGACAGATGACTGACCCTACCTAAACAAGAACAACTACATAAATGATTTGTGATACACTTCAAAGAAGAAATTATTTATCGTTGACCCGAAAAAGTAAATATACCACAAATAATCATAAAATCCTAACACAATCTAGCATTTTCCATCATTAATCCTCTTGTCTTTTGAAATCAAAAAATTTTGCACAACAATGGCTTATAGCTATAGTCATAGGGTACGGCATATGTGGGAAATTAGACCAGATATGAAATAGTCCACTTTAAAGGAACTTAGTACTATTTGCTGAGCACTATTTGAGGACAAGGCATGTTATAAATGGGAACTGTTATTTGAAACAAACTTAATTTACCTAAAAGAGAAATAGTTGCTAAACCTTGCTGCCCTTGAGACCAAAACAAACAGATCCTATGTTTCTTAGAAACGTTTCATAATCAACATGGATATATGGTGAATGCAAGTCTTAAAAAACTGTTTAAATTTTGGGTTTAGGCGTATGGACCGCAGCGGCATAAAAAGTTCACTACGACTCTAAATAAGGAATAAGTTGATAGATTTGGGTGAGGTTAAGTGCAACCCATGAAAGCAGGAGGCCCAGCCCTTTTGTCAAAACAAGAAACCAAATTAGGACAAAAGGGTGCTGAAATAAAAGCTAACATTGGTATATGCCAGCACTTGATACTCGAGTGCAATTATTTTTAGTGAATATACACAAACCCAGAAGTCTCGTATCGTTTCCATTTCCAGAATGAAAAAAATAAATTATGTAAAAAAGAGTAAATCTGGAATGTTTAAGGAACAATTTTCTTTTTTTAAAATCTATCAAAAGCTTGCAAGAAATTATTTAAAAAAAGGATTTTAGTTAAATCTTCTCCCTATTTTAGTTAATGCATATCTATTAGTGCTCGAATTAAGCCACTGCCAACATTTGGTGTGATCGTCACATAGCAAATTACAAATTTGTGCCATGAAATATGGAGGAATGTTTGTAATCGGCGACATAAAAACCTGTGAAATAAAGAAATTATCGAAATATAAGTAGCCGTTTTCATAAAAGTATAGTCTTTGCATGACCTTACCAGCAAGAGGACAACAGTAAATATGGCACCCACAAATACGTGTACATTAAGGTCGTCATCCTGCTGGTTACACCTTTAAACTTTGCACCTAGACCCCATTATTGTTAGTCGCATAACATACTTTATATATGTGATTTATTATCGTGGAAGAATGAAAACTAAAAATGGAGCAAATCCAACAAAAGCGGAATAACATTTTCTTAAACGGACGCAAAATATAAAAAACTCTTCATTTTTTAAACTCTCAATAACTTGGCATTTTTTAGGCCCATAGTTTTAACATTAAACAAACCAAAAAGCGCTTCATTGTATAAAAACAAAATCATCACAATTTAAAAATCCCAAAAATACTCATTTTCCATAAAAGCACCAAATAAAAGTCCAAACAATACAACAATTACAAAACTTAGTTGGGGATCGTATAAATTCAGTTCAAATTACTTCAAAAGAAGTTTTAAGTTAATATAATAAATTAATAAAAAATATTTCTACTGTGACTTTCATCAGATTTGAGGGTAATCCCAGATTGGGCAATACCACATTTAGGTCACAAAGATCACTTTTCCTCCTTTTTTGATAATTTTTAAGAAGAATAATTTAATATTTAGCAAAATCCATCACTGGTTGTGTCTTCTTTATTCCTACAGAAAATATTATAGAATTAGTCTGAATGGCAAGAGAGTGTGAGGGGGATCAAAATAGTGGTATTACTGCAGTACATTTGGGGTTTCGTGATTTCGATATAAGTTAAGAAAACTTAAATAGTCTTAAAACTTAATTTTTACTGATCAGTAAGTTAAACTCAGTAAAAGGGTTTTAATCTTTTTCTGAAAGATGTTAATTTATATATGGCACTAAAAATTCTTAAACAAATTTTAATAGCTTGATATTTTTATAAAGTAAAAAATTCTCATTCCACAAAAATATATTAAATATTTTTCATATATATTTTTTTATTTTGGCCGAAATTAGAGTCGTGCTATTTTTTGACTCGGGTCAATTTCCTGAAACTCCAACTCCGACTTCACAGCCCTGTCAGAAACACTTGGGCCGTTGTGTTCAATTTTATTAAGTTTTGTTACTCTTGCTTCTAAATTTTCTATAATGAAATTTCAGTTTAGCATAGCCTTCCGTAAAAATTGTAAAAACAATATTTTGACGGCAGTCCTCTTCGTTAGCCATGGTACCCACAATCTCCTCGGCCACATCAACATTATTCAAAAATTTCAGATTTCGGTGTTTACCAGTTCGCCTTTGAAAATAATAAAAATAACTTCGTATACTGCTCAATATAATTTCAGTGTTAGTATACTTAGTAGGGACATAAATACTGTTACACACGTTTTATGCTGTAAAATAAAAAGTACTGAAACCAAATATTTTTTAATAATTGATTGATGTATATTGTAACCAAAAATAATCTACTTATTCGAAATGTCCGCCTTTTGCCTTTACACAGGCCTTAAGTCGCACTGGCCAATCGTCAATAGCTGCACGAACCTCGTCCATTGGAAAATTGGCCACAGCTCGAACCAAAGCAGTCTTAAGAGATCCAATGTTGGGGTATCTTTTGTGACAAACCTTGTCCTCTTAAACCGTCCACAATTTGTAATCCAATGGGCTCAAATCTGGACTGCCTGAGGGCCATTCTTCAGAGGAAATGAACGCTGGAAAATTGTTTCGAAGCCAGGCCTGGGACGTTTTAGCATTATGGGCCGGCGCAGAATCCTGCTGGAAAGTCCATGGCTGGTTTTGGAACAGGAAATTGTTAGGAGGCTTCACAACAGCTTCCAAAACAGTTTCTTGGTAAACTTTGGCCGACGTTTTGACTCCTTGTTCGCAGAAATGCAGGTCAGTGACCCCGTCGTAAGAGACACCCCACCAAACCATGACTAAAGCTGGGTGATGACCTTTTTCACCCTTGGGATCAGCTCAGATGCTTCCTTAGATGACCGCGCATACACTCTATCATTTTGTTTGTTAAATTTTTCCTGAACGGTAAAAATTTTTTCATCGGCGAACCAAATTTTTCTGTGCAAGTTATCGGCGTGCTTCACCAAAAGACGTTTACATTTTTCAATCCTATTTTTTTAAAGCTGCAGTCAAAAAATGTCCAGTACGTCGTTTGAAAGTCCCTAGTCTTTTTTAATGATTTTGCGTGATATTCACATCACGAGCCATGTTTTTTTGTTTTCGGGGCGGATTTCCGTGAGTTCATGATTTAACGGCTTTGATGACATGCGGTGTTCAAACAGAGCGTGGGCGGGCCGCGACCGGGTCTCCTCAAACAGTTTTATTCATCTATAGACGAACATGCGGCTAATCCCTAGTGACCGGAGCGTTTTGAAAATATCGCTTTTTTCATTTTACACTTGAAAAACGCTATTACAGCGATACGGTTCTCATTATCTGACCACTCCATGATGAAAGTTGAAACAATTTTAAAATTCCGTTACAGACTAACGCTATTGAGGTTAGCTTTCAAAACCCATATGACATTAACGGGGTATGTTCAGTTCTACTATTGAAATGGGTGTGTTCAATAATATAACAGTATTTATGTCCCTACTAAGTACTTACTGACTTAATTTATTGTTCTGGATGAAAATCTTTTTTTAACCTGAAGCCATGAAAAAGTCGACTTTTGACTTTTTAAAAACGAAAAACCGGCGTTGACTTTTTTAAACAAAAAAAAGTCGTCTTACCGACTTTGACTTTTTTATATCCAAAAGTCGATTAGTCGAAAATCGGCATATAGAAAGAACCCTTATCACAACCATCTTTCACTAGCACACGATGATAAGGCAACAATAACAATACATCTGACCGAAGTGTTTCTCCCGCACACACCTATTCATTGTCTTCTTCTAACTCACAGAATAACAACAATAGTTACAACCACTAAGGAATTGTGTGGTACAAAAAACTCTTTAGTCGTTTAAAGATTTCTTTGCGATTTCACAAAGAATGCAAATAATGTTTTATTTCAGAGATTTGGACTCAAGGGGTTCAAGGATGAATGCAAGAATTAAAATTAAAAGAAACTTAATTGCTAATACAAATAAGTATTATTGCGAAAGGTTTGACTGAGTTTAAGGCTCGAGCAATGAGGAATATAAATACGCTAATTGTTACATCTCCAATTTAAATTGGGTATCCATTGGGAAGGGTTTACCCCACCATGGCGACCTTACAAGTAAGCGATTTATGTTTAAGCTATGTAAAAATCGTCTCTATAAAACGCATGCCGTTCGGAGGCGGCGATTAACCGTAGGTCCAGGTCAGACTTGACTGACTTACATGAGGTTCTCCATTTGATTTTTCTTGGAATGATGATGGAGTTAACTTTATAAGTAAAGAGCAATGCAATATTGAATAAATGTCACTCTCAATTTTTTTAGTTTGCTCTCATATAGGGTTCATCCTCCAGGCCTTAGATTAAGGAATCTTCCGCTGATGAACTATGACATGTTAATTTTGCAGCCATTAGCAGATAATTGCTGTGAAGTTCCAATTAAAAATTAAATTTTCTGTCCGCTTGAATTTTTTGAAGAAATCAAAAGACAGGGCTACACCGTAAATGATTTTCATAACTATCCTGAATATGTACAATTAAAATGGTATCGGATCATAATCCTATATAGTGCTAGAGGGATACATTTATGATACACCTAATCCTATGGCGAAGGGTATAGATGAAGAATTCACAAAATGTTTCCAACGAAGCCAATTTCATTTCGAATAAAAAACTAAATTGCAAAACATCCCCAAAAGCCGTTTTTCTAAGGCTCGCCCCCATAGGAGTAAAACGAAAGTAAGATTACATCTTTTGTTGTGTTAGGCTATCAAAAAAAATCATTTTGAATTCAGGGACAACGAATTCGTCTTCTCATTTCTTTTTTCTGCTTTTAAAAAACTTTTGTCTTTTGTTATTTTGTGAATGGCGAACAGTAAAAAGCAGTTTGAATTTGTGCTTTCTCCCGCAAAGAGGCTAACGATTTCGAGGAAGGAAGCCTCTGTCCATTATATTTGCAAACAAAGTGTGTCCTTACTATACTTTTCATATTAGTGGGAATGCATTGACACACAAAAAAAGGAATGAAAAGGCACAAAACAAATATTTTTACAAAATTGTGCCCAGGCTCCTAATGTTTGCGTTATGTTTACGCACAAAAATAATGACTTTCACAAATTTTGGTCGTATTAGAATTTTTAAGTTACGACCGAAATAATCAGGCATTGCTACTTTCATGAATGCTTGTCGTCAAATATGCCATTTCCTGTAAAGTCCTCTGCGGACGACTGTACTCTAGTCTACACTGTGGTACAGGATGTTATACCTTAGCGCTGAAGGTTGTAACACCAAAAACTAAACGAAAATAGAATTATTATATATGAACATCCATTGATCGATTTCCTTCCATCGGTCAACGAAACTTTACACATTATTTAGACTTAGACCATGGACAAGCTCTATTGCAATAGGCCATACTGAGCTGTACGAAATGCCCTCAACATCCCAATATGGGATAAGGGTGAACTGTGCACGATATTATTCTTATACTCACTGACCTACATCTACTCTCCCGCCTAGAGCATTTCATAGAGAATTTTTACATGTTTAAGAGATTTATTTCTCTCTTAAAGTCATCGGCACTTGTGAGGTGGAAACCCGCTGCTTTGCAACTGGACCATATTGAGCTGTGCGAAATGACCTCAACATCCTATTAATGAACAAGGGCGAACTTATTTCAAATCAGTTAGCTGTGCACGAACAGAAGGTCCACTCGCTGACATGGACCTACTGTTCCGGCTAATGCATTTTATAGAGAAGTTTTTACATGGATTAGAGATAAAAATCTTACTCTTAAAGTTGCCGGCACTTTAGAAAAGAGAGAGAGAAACACGCCGCTGAAAAATTTTAGATGTTCTTGCTCGGAGTTGAAGCTGAAGCTGGGCTTTCTTTATGAGAGTCGTGCACCCTAACCACCTCACCACGGAGCACAATGGGTCCTACTAGTGTACGAGCGTAAATAAATCTAAATTTAAAGCTTGCAATATATTTTTTTTCAATTATTTTAATAAGAATATGTTCAAATTTGCATGCTTTACTCAGTTCATCAAACTATTTTTGTTTTTTTTTTTGTTTGAAGAAATGTTAACCTGAAGTATAAGTGTAATGAAGAAATATTCTGATAATACCTAAAAGTTTTATAATGTGTAACTGTAAAATTGGTATTAATGTATGATGCAATTTTCGAAAGTCAATTTTATTGTCAATACAACTTTTTTCAATGTTACTTTTAAAATATTTTTTTAAAAATTAAAATTGAAAAATAAAATTTTAAGAACTCGATTTTAGGTTGGCCTACAGTTAGGCGAAAACTTCACTCCACTTAGTTTTTGTACAGGTTTTTAGCTACATGTCTCACCTGCTAACCTGCGAAATTTATACAAAATACTTTAAATTTTTTCCAATAAAATTATAAAAGTTATTTTTTATTCCCTCTAGCTAAAAGTGGAAGATATACTAAATTTGTCATTCCGTTTGCAGCACCACGAAATTTTAATCGAATACAGTAGTGAGTATACACATTATTGATAGTAGTAAAATTCTAAAACGATCTAGCTATGATATAGCATAGGATTGTAAAATTTTGAATGATGATGGTTTATGATCACAAGCTGTTTGGGTTTGTAAATTGGCGAAATCGGTTTTCCAATAAAAATTTTTTTAGAATTTGGTTAAGAAATCATAAATTTTATTAAACAGTTTTTTTTTATTCTGGTTCGAGACCTTTGTTTTTTCTTTTTAAAATCAACGTTAAAAAATTGATGAAATGCATTGGTGAAATGCATCGGCTATGGTTGCCAGACTGTACAGCTGTTTCTAAGCCCGCCAAGGTTAGAAATCGGCAACAATTCAAATAACTTATACGGGAGTCTCATTTACATTATTGATAATTACTTTTTGCATATAATCTTCTGTGCTTAGTGAAATCTACAAAACTTTTTGTGGACGGAAAGTGTTCATAATTTTTGCTGTTAGTTTAGACGCACTAAATCCCATAAAGAAGGGCATATTTGCTGGACTTTTTGGCTCGTGCAGTCTTAAAAAACGGCCCGTATGGTCAAAGCGGGCGATTTATAGTCAATATCAACAAATGGGTACTCAAATTAAAGAATTGTGTTTCTTTCAATCTAAATATAGAACAAATTTATGGGACAGGCGCTTAGTCCAAAAGGGCACAAAAACGGACCGTAGGGACGGTGTGTTAGGTTGGGCCTGGCCGAATTTAAAGACGCTTTTTTTTACTTTTTTCCTTGTTTTTTGAATTTGCAAATATTGTCATCAAGATCTAGTTAATTTGTAAACAGGTGTTTAAAAAAATACCTTTGCTTACCTTACCTCTGAACCTGCGACTGATTATTGACGCACCAATATCTAGGCATTCTCGGAATGTTGTTAGAATCAATTGTTTTTTCCTTTTCTTGCCACAAATGTGGTTGTTGTTTCCTAAAGCTAATATTGTTTGCTTAATGCGAAATTACCACAATTCAATTTGGCCTATGCTTTTAAAGTTTATTTTTAAAACAATATTAAAATGTTTTGAAGGGAAAACTATGGAAATACATCAAAAACATTGCGGGAAGAAGGACTTGGATAAAATAATTATAAATAAATAAAGTAGTTAAAGTGCATATCAATATGGGCAGACACTTTATTCGTAGATTGGTTAGTAATATGGAGTAAATGAATATAATAGGAATAAGAAGGCAGAAAATAAGAAAGGAATCCAAAAGCGGTTTCGAAAAAGGGTAGGTCTGATAATAGACAAACCACGCCCTGGAAACATCGAATGATGGCAGCACGGCAGGAAGGTTCTTTGTTAACTGGGAGAAATCTGCTTTATTGCGGACCTTAGAAAACGGTAAACTATATTGAATATTTTAATAATAAACTTTTATAAGTATTTAATTTCAAACAATACCGTGTTCGCAAAAATAAATTCAAGCCATATCGATCAGTGATGACATAGCAGTTTAGTAGTAAATATAATGGTATTTAATGCCGTCTTCCATAAATACAGACGGCATTAAATATGTGTTCATGGAGAACAGATATTGGAAAATTTTTGGATGATTCCAATTGGATTGGATGCGCAGAATTCAAGAAATACACGCTACAAGCACACTTGACGCTTTAATCCAGAAAATGTTTGAGACAATCTAACAAAATTCGAAATATTCTCATAGTGCTATGGTGACTGGGAAAAATAAAATCAAATGTCGTCCATGTCATTCTCTTGAATTTTATTAAGCAAAAATTCGTTGAATATGACGCGGTAACGTTCACCAAAGGGTGGTAAAAAAATATGTTAAAAATCGACTTTCGACTTAGGGAGAGCAAAAGTCGATCAATCGAGTTTTTTCGGCATTTCGTTCATGAAAGTTTATAACCTAACAAAATTTTTATACCATCCAACGATGGTATACTAATGTTTTCATTCCGTTTGCAACATCACGGAATATTGACTAAATACTATGAAGGATTCTATGATTTAGCCTGACCATCCACGTGTCTGTTTAATGCACGAAAGCGGACAAAGGAATTAAGCAAGGACCCTAAAATTTGGCATGATACCGGCTAAACGGCACAAGCTCTTTGTTACTGTAAATAGGCGAAATCTGCCTAGGGAAAAAACGATCCTATTTAAGGGACGGGCAATCGTTAAAATGGGGTCTGTTAATATTTCCACCGGGAAAAGATGGACGACAACTAATAACACAAATGGAAATGGATTTCATTGTGGCCATATTGGGACTATCGTAGCGACTTTTCATATTTGTGACAGCGTTTTTAAAGCAAAGAAAACTCACACATGCTAATGTTAACCCTACGGCGTACCGCAAACGGCGAGCAGAATTTCAGAGCCTCTACACCTAAATGATGACAATTAGTTCGCTTACTGCAACGGTATAAAAGTCTTGGTGGTAAAAATGTGAATGAACTACATCGCTAGTAAGTGGAGATTATTTATTGATGGTTCTGTTTCAAGCTTGAAACCAGTGTTGTTGCAGGTGTCGAACCGAAATGCTTCCATTCCGCTAGCAATGGGTAATACCCATGCGAAAGAAAATTGAAATATATAATGAAAAAAAATCCAATACTACGAAAATAAATGGAAGATTTGCTGTGATTTGAAAGCAATCAACATTTTGAAAGGGATCATCGATATGGGCGGCTTTTCAAAATTCTTTTGTTTTATTTGTAATTGGGATTCGCGCTCACCTCTGAATCAATGCCATTGTAATTTGTGGAGACCAAGTGGAAGTGTGGAAGAACAAATAAATGAAACAACATTAACTAAATAATGCGCCTTTAGTTGACAATACTTAATACTCTTGCTGCCCCGCTCCACATGAAAAAATCATTGAAGTGGCCGTTGTAAATTGTCCAAACGCATTCGACTATTTAAAAAGCGTTTTTTCCAAAGCGTAGCGATGACAAAATAAAAAAAAGGTATTGTACGAGTAGTAAATTTAAAACTAATTTTTGTTCGCCTCATTGTATTATTTACACTATGTTAATGTTTTCTTTTCTGTCTAATATTTTTGTCCTCATTTAACAGTTGAACTTAATAGCCTTGACATTAGAAAGCTATATAAGAGCGACTTTGAATCATCGCTTGATGATAGTCATTCACGCATTTCTTCGAGAGGTAATATAAATTTTATTGATGCATTGTTTTGCATTCCTTTTTGTACCCACCACCATACAATGGAGGGTATATTAGTTTTGTCATTCTGTCTGTAACACCTTGAAATAATTATCGGAGACCCAACAAAGTATATATATTCTTGATTCTCGTAAAATTCTAAGACGATCTAGCCATGTTGTCCGGCTGTCCGTCTGTTGAAAACAAGATAGAGCCTGCATGAAAACAGCTAGGGAGCTGAAATTTGGCACAAATATGTGTAGTTAACCTAGCATAGTTGGTTTTGAAAATGGGCTATATAGCTCTACGGGTAGTTGGTGTTGGAGACCCTCAACCGACACTACCTCATAAAAATTAGTTTTTTATTTGGAAATATCCGTCCAGTTTCTTGAGCAAAATCAAATCAAATGAAATTTTGCAAATAATAATCTCTAAACTGGCGCAATCATCTATGTAAAAATGGTTTAGATTGGGCCACCATTTCTTGTACCTCCCATACAAACGGCCTAATGGGCCTTAAAAATAATATGACAATAACTCACCACACACTTGACCTATCGAGACGAAATATTCGGCATAAAGATTAATATATAGAACAGACTTTTGCGCTGAATTTGACTAAGATCGGAAAGGCCCTACTGGTACCTTCCACACAAACGGTCTCATGGGCCTTGAAAAATAATATGACAATAACTCACTACAAACTTGACCTATCGAGATTAAATTTTTTACATTAAGATTTTTGTATAGAACACACCTCTGCGCCAAATTCTGTTGAGATCGGAAAAGTCCTACTGGTACCTTCCACACAAACGGTCTCAAGGGCTTTGAGAAATAATATGACGATAACTCACCACAAGATTGACCTATCCAAATGAAATTTTGCACATAAAGATTTCTATATAGAACACACTTCCGCACCAAATTTGGTTTTATTTGGGAATCTGGTGGAGGGTATCCAAAGTTCGGCACAGCCAAACTTAACATTTCTTACTTGTTTGATTTCTTTTTATATTCATTTCAGGTATGTTGGTGGAATCACAGGATCACCCTGTATGATGTTAATGACGTGTTTGAAGAAGAAGAGGCTTATGATGGAGGGCAGTCTGGAAGCAACGTGCCTGTGGACACTAAAAGTTCTGGACCAGAGTCAGATTCGGACGATTTGGATCCACAACTTAAGAGAGTGCGATTTGCAAGTCCAGGTCCATCAACATAATAAAAACAATACGATTTTTTTATAGTATAGTGTTTAAATTTTGAAGTAAAGAAAAAACAAATTAAATTCAAAAATTTTCAGAATTATTTTTACTTTTGCGGCTACCTTAGCGCTACCTAAACGGTGTTAAGGACCATTCATAGGAAGTTGATCTGATTTAGAAAGTTATTTATTGAAATCTTAGGTACATTTTTGTAGTTTATTGTTTCCTTGAATTTTGAATGGTTTGCTACCTATGGGCCTGAACAGGGGAAAAGGGTAAACAAAAGTAAAGAATCGAAACGAATAAATAACATTTAACCATTTTGTCCAGTGAACAAATATTCGTGGTTATAGCACACGAATACAAATATTAGTCAATAACAACAACCAATACATGTACAAATTCAGTACCAATAATCATCTTAATCTGTTAAGATTCCCTATACGCTTTTTTTCGCCAAAAGAAAGTGTCACTTCCCTCTACTTAAAACTGCCGTCACCCAATCAACATTCCGTTGTAGGGATGGAATACATGAATAGTACTTGCAACCATCAACATTCGCTTGGCAAATAATTTGGTAGTGGCAACAAATGTGTTCTCCGTGTAGTGAAATTTGCCGCTGTAATAAATTTTCAATAAGCTATTCTCGTCTGCAAAATAGCGCCACGAACCAAATTTCGAAGAAGTCCGATGAAATTGCCGTTGTTAGGTCGGTTAGACCAAATTTCGGGAGGTACCTTTTGTGTAAGTGGTTTATCAAAATTTGACTGATCAGGTATAATTTCAGCAACGTATTTCCTTTGTGTGCAGAATAACGCCAATAATCAAAAATGGTTAATATTTAATCAAATCTTCGTCTAGGCCACACACCGCGAGGTAAATTTGTTTAGGGGCTATACCTAGTCCATTTTCAGGAATGTTTATCCTTTCTGCAAACTAGCTTCACAAACCAAAACTCCTTAAAATCTGACGAAATTTGACTCCATATTTGGACCCTAAATCGAGAGGCACATTTGTATGTGGGCTACATCAGAACTTGGATGGATTTGTCCAATTTTCAACCCCGACTGTCATTAGCCGAAAACAAAATTGTGTGCAAATGTTTACAAACAGCTGCACAAACTCATAGAACCACTGGAGTGGAGAGGGTATTAAGAAGCAAAAAAACAGCTACAACCTACACCACACTGTGGTAAGGAGTACTAGGAGTTAATGCTGATGTTTGCAACACCTTAAACGAATAAATTATGCCGATCGACTCAGAACTACTTTCTGATTCCAATGAACGAGGTCTGTCCGTCCGTCCGTCTGTCCATTTATCATAGTAATCAAAGTACAGGTCGCAACTACGAACCTGTTTTGATGAAACATGGTACATTCTTCAAGATTATGCCAAGAACGATCGATTTGGGCATATCGGTCCAAGTTTCCGAATAGCATCCACACAAGGGCCCCCCCCCCCCCCCTATTTTAGGTGCAGCAGATCTAGAAGCCTCAACTTATTCCTAACATATGTTATGAGCGATAAGTAATTAACTCTAACATAATGAGTCCGACTTTGAGGTGCTCATTGCTCTGAAGAGCAGAGTGGTGTTTTTCATAGCCGGCCACACCCGACTTGAACTTTTTCTAATATGAATAAAACTGGCTTTGTCGGCTTGATAATTATATGTCATGTCACCGTTACGGCTAACGCGTTTATGGCGCAATCTGGAACTTCAATTCTCACACAGTTTGCCCAGCATCCCCAGTTGCTTATAAATATTCTTCGATGTTTTTGCTGTACAGTGGTTATTGCAAAATATGACGAACAGAATCACTACTTTGATTGACAATTTTGAACTGGTGCTGATAAATTTTAAACAAAAATCAACTACAAGATTTTACAGCGGTTGTCAAAGTTGTGAACCGGAAAAAAGAACATTTTAGTACCCTTAAGACAAACAGGACCAGTACACATAGCAAAGTAAGGCATCATGGGATAACTATCGAAGCAGGTAAAAAAAATTTAAAAAGGCTCTATATAAAATTAGAAAATTAAATTCTCGTTTCAATTCAGGAACTCTCTAACGACCAAAGCACAATAAGCTTAAAAAACACGACCCGAGGGGTCGAAAAAGAAGTTAAGTAGCTGATGTATACACATGTGACATCACAGGTTTAGAGAGTCGACAAAAAACAAAAGTGTTCTCATATACTCTAGTAGATCTAATAAAAAACGGGTTAATTCCGGCGGGATAAACTATGCGATAGCTTACAAATCACTCCTATTCAGGAAACTACTTGGCTATGTTCGGAACTTGAAAATGGACGGTCATTATGTGTTACTTCTCAGGCGGGAGATACATATGCCGTAGGTAACGTATAAAAAAACACAGGCCGATAGAGTTCAATTGCACTCTGGTCCAATAACTAACCCATGGCCATTGTAGTGTGCTAAATTTTAACAAGATCGGATGAAAAACAAAAAGCTATGTGGTAGTATTTGACCGTGGTTGGATACTGGTTGCGCGTAATGTACCATGTGAAATTTGAGCACAATCCGATTAAGTTTGTGACAAACGGACTATGGGTCAATCGAATAAATACTCATTTTAAAACGATCGTTATAATCAACATGGATTCTATATCCCTTTTGTAACTAATTGGGATGTTGATGAAATATACTTATATGTACTTGTGCCTTCTATTCTTTTAGGTATTAGAAAAATCAGTAAAGTAATACGCCACAATACCCAGAAGCAGAGTGTTTTGCAAGGTACTCGCAAGGTACTCGTATGGAATTTCGTAATTCCATATGCCATTGAGTATATAATATATCAGCTGTGTATAGGCCTAACTAGGATCCTCCTTAGACGTATCACTGTATTCAGTGTTTGGGAAAAAATTATTTAATTCGAGGAATCCCAAAATTCACAATGTTCAAATGTTACCCTTTCAACAATCTTTCGTTAAAACTCAAATATGCCTAATCACCTAATTAAATTTATTTGCAAAGCAATTAAAAATTGTTTTACCTTACTCCAATGGAAACCAGAAAATCCCAAGGGAGATATTTTGGTATATTTATCTTACTAAGTAGGGAATGCCTTGCCCGCTGCTTCAGACTCTCAATTCTGTACCATTTACCTTAGAGCTTAGCGTACAAAATGAGGAAATCAATTAAGAAACTCTGCTACCCACTCCAATTTTTTCAGCTTCGATTGGACTACACCGTGTCCGACGGATGTCGATAAACGTCTTTTTTATTGACTTTAATTGCCAACGCAATATGAGAGAAGTTTTTCTCCACGAATTCCTGAAAGGAAAAAGCCGTTGGCCAACTTGAAGTTTCGTATGCACACAAAATGATAAATGAAAAGTAACCACTTGGTCTATTGTGGCACGGCGAAAAAAAACAATTTACGAAACGTGACTATCAAATTGTCAAACTTGTAGTAGACAACTTTGTATACGAGTATAAGTGAAATACGTGAACACTTGCTTATCCTCATATTTTCCGAATTTGGCGAGGATGCTGCTTGGACAGAGTATTTCAATTTGTCCTTAAATTGTTGAAATGTTTCGGAAAACCAGATGTTAACGTATTACGGATACTTCTGACGTAACGAGACTTTTGCATTGCAAAAGTTGGACTTGTAACAGAAAGTACTGCACACACTTAAAGCGAATAGAAAGCCGGTATCGGTTGTACATTTACAGGTTTTCGGGCAGGGATGCAAAATGGGATTTTAATTTTGATTGCTATTTGCTCCTGTAAATGTTTAGATATTAAAATAAGAGTTAGGTAAAATAACGTTGAAAAACATATGTATTGTGCAAAAATAATATGTAGATTTTGTAATAAATGTTATCAAGATGTAGATTTTGTGATAAATGTTATCAAAAAATAAAAATTCTTGCAACCACAGATGAAAAAATAAATGTAAACAAAACAAAAACATATTTAATAAGGATTGGTACGCCCTAATGTGCAACGCATGTATGAATATATGTACAACACACACTCAGTGTTTTCCATCTGTGGTTTTCAACGAAAGCCCATGAGAAACGGTATTGGTAAAAACGATATTGCACTATGAAGATTGCTCTTCGCACAGTTCGAAGACTATACACAAAGAGTAATTCTCATTAATTATAATGAAACTCCCGTATAAGTCATTTGATTTGTAGCCAAAAACTGCTGAAGAACAACCTTGTCGGGTTTAGAAAGAGCTGTACAGTCAATACATTTTACCAATTTTTTAGCTGATTCTGGAAAAGAAACAACAAAAAGGCCACGAACCAGAATTAAAACAGTTCAATTCATTTTTGCAATATAACATTACATTAATCGAAATCGCTATCACTTTAACTCTAAAAATAGTTAAAAGAAGAGTGAGATTTAAAATGGGTGCTGCCAGTGAAAGTGGAAGGTGATTCTCAAGTGAATTAGCAGAATTGGAAATTTCATTCCCAGCCGGCTAATTTTTTTTTGTGAAGTATCCTCTTGTCGTTATTGCGGAGATTTGTATTTTGTGTTATAAATCATACTTTTCCTGCATTATTAGCAGTTTTTGTTTTACAGTGAATAAAACGTTGACTGATGAAAGTGCATTCAGTGGCATATAAAGTGCATGGGGCTGACAAGTGGGTCGGTATCCTGCTCAATTCTGTGGCCAAGCAAATACTTTTCCACCATGTAACGGGTTTTCTATTAAGGTCATAACAATTGTATATAAAGGGTGATTAAATTTTAATGGCCGATGTTGATTTTGAACACAAATTATTTAAGAAATTATTGTCATTTCTTTTTATTATGATAATATTGGTATGGTTCAATTATGTATGCAACAAAATATCTGCCAAATGGCCGCCGCGATCTCGGCGGCACACCTTCATCCGATGGGCTAAATTTTCGATGACGCTAAGGCATAATTGAGGTTCTATGCCGTTAGTGTGCCGAACTATCTCATCCTTTAGCTCTTGAATTGTTGCTGGATTATCGACGCACACCTTCTCTTTCAAATAACCCCAAAGAAAGAAGTCCAACAGTGTCAAATCACATGATATTGGCGTCCAATTAACATCGCCACGGCCACTGAATTTGTCGCGCAAAAAAGCCATTGTTCCGTTAGCTGTATGGCAAGTGGCTCCATCCTGTCGAAACCACATATTGTCCATATCTTCCAATTCGTTCCATAAAAAGTTCGTTATCATTTCACGATAGCGAACACCATCCACAGTAACTGCTTGACCGGGCTCATTTTGGAAAAAAAAATACGGCCCGATGATGCCGCCGCCCATAAACCGCACCAAACAGTCACTCTTTGTGGGTGCATTGATTTTCGACAATCACTCTTGAATTATCATTCGGCCAAATGCGGCAATTCTGCTTATTGACGAATCCACTGAGGTCATTTCATCCACTGTTGCCATTTCTTGCCACCAAGCCTGAATAACTTTAACGTGCTGCTTGCCTGTGTATCTTTCCGTGGTTCAAATTGAGTTAGTCTGAAATTGAGAAATATCAAATCAAATACAGAATAAAAACTTTACGTTTAGTTGTGGTTCACATTCAACATCTGCCCTTAAAACTAAACCACCCTTTTTTAACAAAACACAAAATATTTAAGATATAGACCTCAAATTTATTCCAGGTGTAGTGCAAATGTTACATTTTAGGAGTGAAATTCTAGCACTTGTACAGCGATTTATTCTTTGGCCAAATTTTCCACCATTCTTGCCTCATTTCGACCGGAACGTTGGCAATTTCGCGTTAGTTGTTGTTTCTAAGCTTGTCTAAAGTTGTTGGCTTGTTGGTCCAGACCAATGACTTGGCCCCATAAAAAGAAACCCAATGGCGTTAAATCGCATGAACGAGGTGGACATTCGATCCGACCATTTCTCGAAATAACACTTTCAACGAATTTGCCTTTCAGTAAATCGATTGTTACGCGTGCTGTGTGGCTAGTGGCACCGTCTTTTTGAAACCACATATCGGCGATGTCAAGCTCATCCAATTCTGGTCAAAAATAATATTCTAACATAGCACGATAGCGATCTCCATAGACGGTAACGTGAAGACTGTTTTCCTCGACAATTGCGGATGCAATTGTGTTTCATGAAGCACACGTGGGTTTGTTGCTGTCCAATAAGGCATATTTTGTTTATTAACAAAACCACTTAGCCAGAAATCAGCTTCATCGCTGATGATTATGATGGACGAATATTTTTGTAAGCGCTCTTAAAGTTGCGACTACCGACTCAGAATTTCGGTAGTATTTTTTAATGATTTCCAAACGTTGCTCGTATGTGAACTTTACTATGATGAAAACGTTGACTTCGACTAACGTTTTGACACTTAAAAATCATTAAAAATGCTTAAGGGCGCGTTGACATAAAGATACGAGGGTTGCTATATACATTCTGGACACTTAGTGTTGCCTGGCGCCATCTGACATTTCCATTGGAAAACTTGATATTTTTAGCATAAACGTACTCAGAACGTTTTAACGTACGACCATCATTTGTGTTGTTTACAGTGACTTGAAAAAATCAATTTGGCAAAAAATGGAATTAACTCGTGAACATTTTCGTGCGATCACCTTTCACAACTTTCGACGTGGATTATTACGACAAGAGTGCATCGATGAACTTATATCATTGTATGGCGATGGAGCACAATCCTATAGCAAAAACTGGTTTAATGAATTCAATCGTGGCCGACGCTCGCTCAAAGACGAAGTTCGTAAAGTTGGTCCAAAAACGGCCGTTGTGCCAGAGAAAATTGATGCCCTGCATGAACTGATAATGCAATACCATGTTACATACCGTAAGATAGAGGCATCCTTGGGCATTTCTTCCACCAGCATACATTCGATGTTGCATGAACACCTGGCCGTAAAAAAGGGTTGGTTCTCGTTTGATCCCGCAACTTTGACAATCGCTCAAAAAAAAAGGCTCTTGTCGATTGGTGCAAAGAAATTTTAAAAAATACGATCGCGGTGCTTCAAAAGACTTTTATAAGATCGTCACAGGTGACGAATCATGGATCTATACGTTTGAGCCCGAAGCAAAACAGCAATAGACCGTGTGGGTCTTCGAAGACGAGCCAAATCCAACAAAGTTGTTCGTGGAAGAAGCACTTCGAAGCAGATAGCCGCCTGTATTTTCGGCAAATCTGGTCATGTGGCGACTGTTCCGCTTGAGCAACGTAGGTCTGTCAATTCTGAGTGGTACACCACATTTTTTTTGCCTAAAGTCTTCCGAGAAATTCGAAAAACGAACAATAGAAGACGAATCATTGTGCACCATGACAATCCGAGTTTTCACACATCGGCTGAAACCAGCGCCCTTTTGACCGCACAAAGCGTCAAACGTAAGAGGCTCTAAAAGATTGGATATTTTGATAACATGGGTGGAAATACAAATTTTAAAACGACAGAAAAGGCAAATTTTTCCTCGACAACCGTTGTCAACATTAGTCGGAACTGATTTGAGTGAAATCAAAAGCTTGCAATAAACTAAATTAAACCAGACCAGAAATGGGAAGAGGTGCCGCTCAAAATATACCAGAGAGGTTGGAAATGAAAAAAATTTAAGGGGGACATAAACCTTAAATAATTCTAGCCTAAGGAGAATGAAATGCCCAAAAACTAAGAAATTCAAGACTGCATTGATAAGATAACTACTCCATAAAATACTATTAATCTAGGACAGTGGAAATGTGGTTTGATATTACAGTTTTCCGCTCACGAAGTAGTGGGTATTTGCTAGTACATATATATAAGTTCATTAATAATTACACGTTGATGGACTTACATACATAAAATCATCACTCAATCGGGACTTTTTTTTAGATTCAGCAAGTGATTCTGAGTGGATGTCAGATGTGTATGTTAGAAAAATTCGTTATTAAATGGCTATGCTATGTAGAAACAAAAACTTCAACAAGAGTTTACTTCGGATATTATGTTGATGGCGAAAAAATTTGTCACAACTCTTAAAAAAATGAGCTGCATATACGAGTATTAGCCTAATTAAATGTTTAGTCAATGTGATATCTTACCTAAACCACTGGAAAGTTTGCCATTTGAGCACAGCACTAGGATGTCGTTAAATAACTTTTTTTGTTAATCTAATTTATCATGTTAATGGATTTAAAATCTCGTATGTTGTTGCAAGCAGAGTCTTACCGGATTACCCACAGACGTATCACCACCACTACTTGAAATGCAATCTCCAATCACCTTAAAAGTTTCGATGTTTGCTTTCATCGTATTAACAGCTTCAACTCGGTATTATGTGGATTCCACACATGATGATGGATGAATATGCTGTCGAAGACTTTAAGTGAAACACATTCCCAAAAGAGTCTTTATTAGGGTATCCCGAAAAACCAAATTGTATCAAGAAAAATCCCTTAAAACTAGCAACAGAGTTCAATAAATACGTTTATAATTTAAGGGTTTCCACCTACTAAATGCCAGCGACTTTACGAGTTAGAGATTTATCTTTAAGCCATGCAGAAGAAGCGTTAAACAGTACACCCTGGTCAGTGAGTATAATAATTATATCGTGCACAGCTTACTGATTTGAGACAAGGTTCATCTTGTTCCTTAATAATGATGTTGAAGGAATTAAGAAGATACGCAATAAAAAGTTCGAATAAACACAAACAAAAATTATACGTGAAAATTTTGTTTGCCCTTATAAAGGGTGGTTCAACAAAAACACACGATGTTAATTTCAATAAACACCAAGTTTTCAGTTATGTGTAAAACAAAATATAGGCCAAATGCTCTCCACGGCTTCGGTAGCGTACCTCTATCCGATGGTCCATATTTTCAATGACTCTGATATATAATGAAGGTTCAATGTCGTTAGTGGGCCGAATTATCTCATTCTTTAACTCTTGAATTGTTCTTGGCTTACTGGCGTACACTTTTTCTTTTAAAATCACATAACGTGGTGGCCAATTAACATCGCCAAGAAGTAAGATAACACGGCCATTAAATTTCTTGCACAAAAGAGTCATTGTTTCATTGGCTGTGTAGCAAGTGGCACCATCCTGCCGGAACCATACATCGTTCAGGTCCATTTCCTCAATTTCTGGCAACAAGAAGCCTGGAATTATCTCGCGATAGCGCACACCATTCACGGTTACTGCTTGGCCGACCCTATTTTCGAAGAAGTACTACCCGATGACTGAACGATGGTAGAACAAACTTGAGAGCATGCACAAGTGTTTTCACATTTCCTACAGACCCGATTTGCTGAATTTTTTGCAAAGTCTCCCGAAGTGCATTTTGACTTCTACGCCCATTTTCGTAAAAAGCTTCAACAATCTTAACGCGCTGCTTGTGTACTTCTCCATGGTTGAAGTTGTCAAACACTGAAACAAAAATGTTTAAATTAAGTTGGGCACAAAACTTTACTTTAAGGTGTGACTCACAATTAACATCGTTGGACCAACCTTTAAATAAGATATTTCGAATTTGCGTGATTCTTATATGTCAATGGTCTCAATAGCATTTTCACCATCCAATTTTGGCACATATAACATTTCTTGGACATCCTAATACGAGTATAAGTGTTACATGCAAATGAAATATACACTCACACTGACTGACTTATCTCCTCAAGACATTTCTACGCGACTGTCGCTCGTAAATGAACTACTTTTCATTACACCAGGCGGAAGCATCGACACTCCTTTTAATGTAAGACTTCCTGTTGCGTATAGACTTTCGCACCCTGAAGGATGTATATACGATAGGGAGTATCGATATTACTTAATTAAATAACCAAAATATTATAGTGCAAACAATTTTAGAAATCCTTTATAACGAAAGGATAATATTGGGAAATGGGCATATTAAGCATATTTCAATGTTCCTTCCATAGAACTGTAGGGAACAAGGAGAACCTTTTCTCAAATCAGCAAGCTGTAATCGATTTAATTGTTATACTAGTGGCCTACTGTTCAATACTGATTTCGAACGGCTAATGAAGTTTAAACATAACTTTCAGATTAATCTATTACCCATAAAGCCCCGCCATTTACGAGAAAAAAATTGTAAATGTTTTTACCTTCAGTTTTACCACTGCAGCCCATGTAAAGTAAGGAAGTTAAATCGCAATTGATACCTATTGGAATATGATTCAGTCAGCTGAGAACTAATGCAGTTGTATGAGATATTCATTCCTTTATTAGAAACAGCTTTTATCTAACATTTTGCATACAACTTTTACCTTTGATTTCCTTGATTTATTGCTTTTTCCCTTGATTTATTGAAAATTCATACTTCAAGTAAAATAATTGCACGTCATATGGAATTGGGATGGTATTGTGAGTTCTAGTCCAGAGCAAATTAAGAAATGCTATCGCTTTCTTTGTGCAGATTGTGATCTATCCATAGTTGCTTAATCTGGCTATTTGACTATTTGATTGTTAGGGACATTTCTTAATATCTTCGCCGGGTTAGGGACACCTAGAATTTTTTGGCGCCTTTTGCTAAATCAAATAACTGTAGGAGATTTGTAAAACCAAAAAACTAAAAAAATCGTATGGAAAATTCACCAAGTCCGCCAAATTGGTTGCAGTATCCTGCGAATGATCGTCGGAGCTCCATGGTATATAAGGAATGCGAATATTACTAAGGATCTTAATATTAAAACCGTTACAGAAGAAATCCGAGATTATTGCCGCAGTTACGTAAACAAATTAAATTCCCATCCAAATGCACTCGCCAGAGGTCTACTTTATTTTGAAGGACATGTACGCCGTAGAAGAAGAAACACCTTGGACCTGATATAGAAATTTGAGGACAATCACCGCCAACTATAATATTAATAATTTTAAATACACTGTATTGCTTATTATACTTTTAACGTAAATATCTTTATGACAACAATTTGAATACTGTAGGGTTGTTTACACTGGTAAGACCCTTTAGAATCAACTAGGTTTAAGATTTGAATACTTATTGTTGTTTTCATTTTCTGAAAGATTCAATAAATTAAATGTAAAAAAAAGTCCGCCAAATAAGCGGTATGGACATTATTTGAGAGGTTTGCACGCAGAGACGACAGCAAAATTATGATTTTCGAAAAAACTATGTTCTTCTCAACCATAGTATTGTTATTTGAATTTGTTTGAAAATTGTATGGTTAGTACTACAAATGGTTACGGAAAATGATTGTAATTTCTATAAATTTAAATATGGTTTTTAGAACAATGTTACTTTTACAAATCTTGCGCAATAATAAAACTTTTTATCTGTAAATTCGCATTTTTCAAAACAAACTGCTTTGGATTTTTATAACTGAAATGCTTTTACTAAATGAAGCAGTTAAGTATTTTTAAATAAAACACTGCTATTATTTTGAATTTAAAGTATTCTTAAATAATTTACTTTATCAAAATCTCCATTGTTGAAAAAACAACATTACCAATTTCTAAAAAATAATTTTTGGGTTAATAGTTCTTTATTCTTTAAATATGCACAAACATTTGTTATGGGGTTAAGGTCCAAACTTTGGGCTGGTGTATTCAAGTTTGCTGCATTTAAAAAGAAGACACTATGTTCCGTATGTACAGACCCATTATTTTGATAAAATGAATTGTGGCGAGAAAACCCAAACTACAGAGGTTTCCATTAATGATATAACAATTTTATATATATTAATAAAACACAGAATATTTAAGAGTCAAATGTATTGCAAGTGCAGTGCGAATATTACACGTTATAAATGAAATTCGATTTCGGTCATATGACAACCACGTGCCCGCGTACAGCGATTTATTATTTGTTTTTACCACTCTTGCATACATTTCGACCGCAACGTTGGCAATTTCGCGTTTGATGTTGTCTTTGAACTCGTCTAAAGTTGTTAGCTTGTTGGCATAGACCAATCACTTGATGTGGCCCCATAAAAAGACATCAAATGGCGTTAAATCACATGCACGAGGTGGCCAATCGACCTGACCATTTCTCGAGCTTACACGTCAACCGAATATGCCTTTCAGTAAAACGATTGTAGCGCGTGCTGTGCGGCTAGTGGCATCATCATCTTATCAAGCTCATTCAATTCTGAACAAAAATAATTTTCTAGCATGGCACGATAGCGACGAAAAAATACTGCCCAATCGCACCTCCGAGAAGAAAACCACACAACACATTAATTTTTGCGGATGCAATTGTATCTCTTGAGGCACATGTGGGTTTGTTGCTGTCCAATAACGCATATTTTGTTTATTGAGAAAACCACTCAGCCAGAAATGAGCTTCATCGCTGAATATGATTTTCGATGAAATTCTGATTTTCGGGAAACTGTGCCAGAGCAAACGACTCACAATTTCGGTAGTAATTTTTAATGATTTTCAAACGTTGCTCGTAAGTGAACTTTATCATGATGAAAATCTTGACTTCGACTTACGTTTTGACACTTAAAGATCATTAAAAATGTTTGAGCGTGCGTTGACATAAAGATACAAAATTGTTAAGTCCCTATTGGAAACCCCGTTCGTTCGCACTTGCTATCAAGTGGCTCTGAAGTATACTTAAGTATTTGTTATGCATCTACTGAGAAGAGAAAAGGACCAAAGGACGAACACCTTGGTACGAAAACCACCTCCCCACATTAGCGCTATTACTGCTATTCAAATGCTTTAATGAGACACTCTACCTGATCGGTCTTTTTACTTAACCATCATTTACTTATATGGTGCAATAAGGCATCTTTATATGAGTTATTCGTCTTTCCAACATATAATTTTGCGAAAGACAATCACTTTTCAATACATTTTCAGATCAACTCTGGACGCGTACTAGTTCTTTTTTATGACTTGTCTTACTGCCTCAGTTTACGATCATATATAAATTTTTGTTTTCTGATAAACAGATAGTAAAAAATTCCTTGCCAAAATGTTGTGGACAAATTTCAAATTCATTTTTGGTGAAAGGAATATCTAAAAAACTAAATCATTCGTTTTGTCAAAACTCTTTCTTGACATACTGTATTTATACCCCTTTCAACAAACACAGTCGATCGAACAGACATAATATGATCGTCATAGAATTTTACGATAATAAATAATATTTGAGGGTTTCTTTGCGAACGTATCAAAAAATGTTTCGTCATCGCATGATGCAGTGTTAGGTAACAGGTTGTAAGGTACACCGTATCTGCACAACGCGCCGCCTATGTATTCAATGAGTTATATAGGACGATGTCTTTAAAATGTCATGAGTTTAGACTACTAACATCTTATCGAGTACCAAGCGAGGGACACGTCCAATAGAATTTGTCAGGTGCTATGACAATTTTCTCATTGTTAAAATATATGTGCTTGATCGTTATTAAGGAAATGTTTGTTTTATTTAATAGGTCTTTTAGCAATAATATTTCAGACTTAACTAAACTTGAAGAAAACATTTTTTCACGCAAACGGCAGCCACTCTAATACACATGCACAAAGGAGTTCTGATGTCAATACGAGTTTCTATGAAGTTTTCTTTGGCATAGGTGGAAAGTGCTAGAGATTACACAACAACCGAATGAGCAACAATTAGGCAAACAGCTGTCATGGCAAACGCAATCAATCAATAGTTAAGGTGAGGAAATAAACAGCTTTGTCGGGAAATATGTTGAGGATTACTATCACGTGTTTATCACGAACTTTCCTAATTCTACAATGCCCAATGGTAAATTGGGTTTATTAAGGGCAAATGTTTCAAAATTGTTTGAAATACATATGGATGAGTCATTTGTTGAAATGAGAGATTTCTTCTTAACAAAAGGGCGTAACATTTTTAAGTTACGCAGCTCCATTTGAATTATCATTTTATTTAAGTACTATTGTTCATAATAAACCGGTTTAAAGTCACCAATATGCGAGTTTATTCTACGCATTTATATCGGACTCCAATCGGACACCCTTCACCACACTGTGTTTTGACTGTGTGCTGATTTTGTAAACCTTTAAGGAATGGACTTACAAATATGGAGTTACAAGTTAAGTACACCGATCGAGTGAGATTCACTATCTGTGATAGCGACATTCAGCGATGTACATCCGCCCGTTCGTTCGTCTGTCAATCTATCATTGTAACCAAAGAAACACCACCTCCCAGTAAGGGACAAAGGGTAACTTTTCTCAAATAAGTGAGTTGTGCAATATTCAAATATTATACTCGCTGACTGGGACCTACTGTTTAACGTCGGTTCCGAACGTCTAGTGCATTTTACAGAGAAGATTTTACATGGCTTAGAGATTAATCTCTTACTCGTAAAGCCGAGGTGGAAACTAGCCGCCGGAAATGGTAGAATGTTCTTACCCGGGGTAAGACCTGGATTAACCGGCATGATAGTCCTGCACACTTCCATCACTTCCCACGCCCGACTTTAGCGTTGTTTACATTGTATTATGGGTATTTATGAGTATCCTACGAATCGCTTCGATGATTTCGGAATAACTCAATTCATGTACTAACAAGTGGCCAAATTAAGTTCGACAGGGCGAAAACTTATGTACACTTCATCATAACTTCCGTTCCAATATGAACATTTTGTCAAGGGGTGTGGCGCCGGCCTATTTTATATTTAGGTATGTTACTCTCCATACTAACATCACATCTATCGTTTGCTATCGTCAATTCGATATAAGTTACGAGGTTTGGCCTTTTAAAGTTGTCGGTTATATGGAACGTTCCACGTCCTTTTGTTTAATTTTAAACCAACATGGTCTATAAGTATATGTGACAGCGCATAGAGAAAGGGCCCAAAAAGTGTTCCCTCCAAGAGATATGCGCGTTTTATGAAAGTGAAGTCGACGATTCTAAGCGCAAATAGCAAGGGACCTAATCTTTAAAATGGCTCTCATTACCCAAACTGGTTTTTAATCTTAGTTCCCTTTCTATTTTGCGCGTCACATATGATACTCGTAGGTTTCTTTCTGTTTAAATTACATAGCGATCGCTAATTAATTTGGCCATAAATGCGTGTTTTTAAAGGGCGAGCGACACCGCCCACTTTTTAGACTTTCCAGTCAATATCATACGTTCCAAATACCATTGTCATATGTCTAAGGATTCATTAAATATGGTCTTGCTAAGTTCATGGCTGTGTGAATGGTGCCACTCCTCCAAAAAATACTATAAATGTGGTCAGTTTTCCAAAGGTTGACTTAGCTTAGGGAATAGACTTAGGGAATATTTTTAGCTCTGGCCTGATTTGGGTACATACATATAAGTACATACAATACAAGTGGTACATCCGGCAAGGACATGCTTCTTTTGTACCCAAAATCCCAAGCTTAGTGATTATAGCACTGATTCTATTTGGTTCTATTTTTGGTCGACCTTTTCAAAGAACCGTTTAGGGTATATCCAAATTCGCCATTCCAAAAGTGCAATCCATTCTCGTAGATGTGTAACCCGTTGCATTCATCTTCATTCACCAGCAGTTCCACCTTTGATAAGTGTTTTAATATAAAGTACTTGCAAATGAAGCAGGTTTACGAGGGTTGCTATTTTTATTTCGGGTCCTGACAATACTAGTGTTCCCAGATTCAAACTGGAACTTCCATTGGAAACTTTGACATTTTTTAGCATAACTTCTCTCAGAACGTTTTGTCATTTCAGGGCGAATTGTTTTGTTTACAGTGTGTCGAAAAATTCGTCTCAGTCAAAAATGGATTTGGTGGGTTATCGAGACAAGAGTGTTTAAATCAACTTTTTTCGACTTTTGGCGATGAAGCACCATCAAAAACCACTGTTAATCGCTGGTACCAAGAGCTAAGTCTCGGATGCCGTTCATTCCAGGATAAATTTCGTGAAGGACGTCCAACTTCAGTCCCTTTGCCAGAAACGTCGATGCTGATTAAGCAAGGCCGACATGTGATATACCGTGAGATTGAGGCATCCTTGGGCATTAGTATGACAAGCATCAATAAAATATTTTATGTTCATAAGAACGTGAAAAAAAAAATTGTTCTCGTTGGATCGCACATAATTTGACGAATGCTCAAAAAAAGGATCGCACGGATTGGTGCAATGAGATGTTGAAAAAGTATAACTGCGGCAGCTCAAAGGCATTGTATAACATTGTCACAGATGACGAATCATAGATCTATGCATATTAACACGAAACAAAGCAGCAATCGACCGTATAGGTCTTTCTTCTTCTTATTCCCTAGCATCAAGAAAAAAATGCGTAATCAACGTTTTTCATCGCCCGAAGCAGCAGTTGAAGCGAGTGGAAAAAGTTCTTCGAAAATTGGTTTGAGCGCATGCAAAAGTTTATTGATCTGAAAGGAGAATATTTTGAAAAACAATAAAACCATTTCCAATAATAAATTATTGTGTTTTAATTACAGAAATATAAATAGCAACCCTCGTATTTCGCCTATGATGTCGATGTCATCGGTGTACGTTTCGGCAAGCAACCGTTACTTTTTTCTCTTCCTCAAAATTTTGCATAAAAAACTAGTTTCTCAAAGAAATTACTGCCTCATTTTAAACATTTATGTACTTTTCCGCATCGTTTCACACGGAATAATAGTTTTCGAAGTTAAATGTTTGCCCAAGTCACTCCAGAACTTCACATTGCATAGCATTTACATATTTTGAAAACCGCTAGAGGATGTAGCAGAAGAAATAAATAAACATTTGCACGAAATAATACATTTTGCAACAGAAATGTAAATGCAGCTATTTTAACTACTTTCGACATAGTATTTTTTTGTTGCTCAATCAGCATTGCAGCTTTATGAGAAATTCTACCATTTTGAAGGAACTTTATTACAGTCTACTGCATTTGATGGATTGGATACTAAGGTAGTCATTTCCTCTGTAACACCTCTGAATACTCATGCGGTACCCTATACAATGTATGTATCTTTGCCAATATATTAAAACATCCTAGGTCGACAAAGTAAGTTATATAGATTAAAAAGGGGAGACATATTTATTCCGCCACACGTCCTTGGGGATACGCAATACACAGTGTTGCCAATTGAGAGACTTATCATCAAAATGGTTTTATGGTTTTTAAAGTATTCTCCAGCATGATTTATTCAATTTTGCATGCGCTCAAACCAATTGTCGAAGTACTTTTTCCACTCCGACTGAGACACCTCCATCTTCTGGTGACGAAAATTGTTGACCACGCACTTTTTTCTTGATGTGCGGTAATAAAAAGAAGTCATTGGGTGCCAAGTCAGGGCTGTAAGGCGGATGACCCATCAATTCGACGTTTTGGCCGATCAAAAAGGCGCTTGTTAAAGCCGATGTGTGAGAGCTCACATTGTTATGATGCACAATGATTCGTCTTCTCTTGTTCATTTTTCGAATTATTCCGAAGACTTCAGGCAAACAAATCGTGGTGTACCACTCAGAATTGACCTCATACGTTGCTCAAGCGGAACAGTCGCCACATGACTAGTTTTACCGAAGATACAGGCGACCATTTGCTTCGAAGTGCTTCTTCCATGAACAACTTTCGTTGTATTTGGCTTGTCTTCGAAGACCCACACGGTCGATTGGTGTTTTGATTCGGACTCATACGCATAGATCCATGATTCGTCACCTGTGACGATCTTATATACGTCTTTCGAAGCACCGCGATCGCATTTTTTCAAAATTTCTTTTGACAAATCGACACGAGACTTTCTTTAACGATTGTCAAATTGTGCGGGGTCCATCGAGAACAAACCTTTTTTAGGTCAGGTGTTTGTGCAACATCGAATGTATGCTGGTGGAAGAAATGCCCAAGGATGCATCTTTCTCACGGTATGTCACATGAAGATCTTGCATTATCAGTTCACGTTTTCATTATCAATGTTCTCTGGCACAACGGCCATTTTTGGACGACCTTCGTCTTTGAGCGAGCGTCGGCCACGATTGAGTTCATAGAACCAGTTTTTCACAGTGCTATAGGATGGTACTTCATCGCCATACAAAGATTTAAGTTCATCGATGCACTCTTATCGTGATAATCCACGTCGAAAGTTGTGAAAAAAGATCGCAGGAAGATGTTCACGAGTTAATTCTATTTTTTTTGCCAAATTGATTTTTTCAAGTCACTGTAAACAACACAAATGATAGTCGTACGTCAAAACGTTCTGAGTACGTTTATGCTAAAAAATGTCAAACTTTTCAATGGCAATGTCAGATGGCGCCAGGCAACACTTAGTGTTGCCTAGACCAGAAATATATATGCCAACATCTCCTATAGCTATTTTTTCGTGCAGATTTTCTCCATTGTACAAATTCATAAAAAAAATTGAAATTAAATTTAACGCACCCCTATTCATTCCGCTATTGGATGCCTCTAAAAAATGAAGCCTGATCAAAGCGACATGATATAATTCCTTAAAGAATATTTCTCATGCAACTTTTCCTCATGTCGCGGTAGACGTGGACAATGACAAAGTATGTACTCCACTGTTTCATCCTACAAACTTATCCTAAGGATTGAATACACCAGTATAAATTTAATGAGTCAGAGTCATTTGACATTTTAAATATAAATCGGCTGTAAAAAAACGGATAATTTTTTTTAAATTTCTGATAATTTTTTTCAAATTTATTGGAAAGGTTGAACTTTGTCATTTAATAATGGAACACCATCCGATGCGTTTTTGCTTCGCCCAGTGGGCGGAAGATTGTTTGTTAGAGATAAGAAATTTTACAGAATAATTGTGTTTTCAGATCAAGTTCATCTCGTGGCTATGTCAATAAGCAAATTTGCCGCACACGTGACTATTGAGTAGCCAATGCATCAACAACGAGTGACAGTTTGGGGTAGCCGCATTATTGGGCCATTTTTCTTCATAAATGAGGAAGGAGCTGATGTTACCGTCAACGGTGAGGGGTTACCGCGCCATGCTGAACGAATTTTTGTTCCCAAAATTTCAAAAGAATGACATGGACGACATTTTGTTTCAACAAGACGGGCCACATGCCACACAACCAATGCAACCATCGATGTTTTACGCACTGTTTTTACAAATCGAATAGTGTTCATCGGTTTTCGGCAGGGATACGCGACTTTTTAAGAATTCACATCCATTTTTTATAGATTGGCCGGTTGACCGCACTATAGACTACAGATCAAATTCGTTTTTCGCTCGTACAGTCCCGTATGTGGAATGGACTTCCGGCAACTGTATTTCACATAAGTGTCAATAAATATTACTTCTTCTACCCCCATACATGTAGTGCAAACGCAATGCACTGTATGTATAGGGGGCATCCCGTGAATGTTGGTTATTACAAAAAAATTAAGCCTTTTTTCTATTTTAAAGAAATCCTGAAATAAGCTTTGATCTACTCGTTTTAAGCTTCTTTTTTTTTATCAATTTTTCAAATTTTTCTTTGGTGTGCGCTCGAATTTTTTTATGAGAGATTGTTTTAGAAACTAAGTATGTACTTTTGATATAGTAGTCCATAAGTGTTGTCCATTCTATGCCCCGTATCTGGGTTACTTCCAGTAAAGAGCCATCATCTAAAAATCCCGATCTAATGCCAACGAAAGCAAGGTAGTGTTTAAGGGTATCGTCATCATGCCGTACGTCCTGCTATTATCTACAGGGTGGAGCGCTCTATTTTGATTATTTGGGAATGAAATAAAAAAAAATTATGAACCTTAGAAACATTTATTTTATATTTTTATTATATGAACAGTGAGAACATTTTGAAACTACGTGGTTTTAAATAGTGTATCTGGCAAATGTCGACCTTCGCTATACTCACACTGCTGCATACGTCTTCTAAAATGTTCATGAACTCTATCAAGCATGTCCACTGGTATTCTGCCAATATTGTTAATTAGGTCTTCTAAGTTGTCGGAACCGTTGATATACACCTTCATCTTCAGGTAACCCCAAGGGAAATACTCGCATGGGGCTAAGTCTGGTGAGCGTACCGGCCAGTTCACATCACCACTCAAAGAGATAAGCCATTTGGCTCAAACAATTCATGGTAACCCTCGCAGTGTGTGCAGTGGCACCATCCTATTGGAACCAAGTATCCTCTAATTGCATCGCCTCAAGAGCCGGCTGAAAAAAATCCTGTATCATAGTGAAGTACCGTTCGGAGTTCACAGTTATGGCAAGACGGTTATCCTGGAAAAAGTAAGGGCCAATGATGATATGGCGCACAACACAGTGACGCGGTCTGAATGCAGAGGTCTCCGGTGAATTCTCTGGGGTTTGTTTCACTCCAGTACAGCATATTTTGTATGTTTACACACCCACGTGGGGGAACAGCGAATCGTAAATGAAAAGCACGCTGCACTGCAATGATCGAGTTCGCATTTCAACACAAAATTACCTCTTCTGACGTGTCCAATGCATCATTGCAACTGAAGAAGAAGACACATATAAATCTCCCGTCACCCACTATAAGCCACACACACTCTCCACTCTTTTCGACCAACAGTGCCGCCCCATCCTGCAGTGCAAAAAATCAAATTTCCGCGCTCCACAAATAAGACTGCTCAATTGCATCGTTGTTCTAGTACTTTCCTCGCTCTGGTCGCCTCACTGAAACCTAGTTGTCTTCTCCAACAATTTAAGCCCCATTGCCGTGAAGGCCGCCTCATGTCATAACTTTATTTATATGGGTGGAAAAATAAAAACTATCTCCAATGACCTCGTAGGTACCCTAGTTGTGTGCTACCTCGTGGTTTCCAAAGACCGTTCCTACTTATTCAGATGTTCCTAGTCTCTAGCCCATATCGTCCACCAATGTATCGGTGTGAGTATGGAGGTTTGTAGAGGAACTTCTTCACCTTAGAAATATCGTTGAGCCTATCGAACTGTTTGCAGAATTGCTTTCATCAGTTCGTAAGGCGTACATTACCTTTTTTTGGACCAAGGAAAGACATTATTTAAAAATCGCTTCAGATTTAGATATAACTCTCACTTATATTTTTAGCTCTAGCAACCACAACATTTTTCATTACATTCTCACATATTTCAAGCGGTATTGCATTAATTTCATTACAAAAATTTTGTTTGAGTTGATCAAGCGTTTCTGGTTTGTTTGGATAAACCTTGCTTTTCAGATATCCCCACAAATAGAAGTCCAAAGCAGTCAAATCAGGTGGCACCGTCTTGTTGATACGAGTACCACATATTATTTAAGCCCAAAGCATGCAGTTCTGGCGTAAAAAGTTTTCAATCATATTACGATATCGCTCCCCATTGACAGTTACGTTACGCCGTTTTGTTTTTCATAGAAATAAGGTCCAATAAATCCTCCTGACCCAATTGAAAACAAGACTGTCACTTCTAATTGGTGCAAGGATGACTGATGAATAATTTAAGGGGTTTCTATTGCCCAGAACCGACTATTCTGTTTATTTAAATGAAAATGTGCCTCGTCACACATAATGATTTTTTGATGAAAACCGGTGTTGTCATGGGCGAGCTGTAACATGTACGGCGGCGGCGGCGGCGTAAATGGTGTTGTGGAAGAAGCTCTTGTTTCAACTGAATCTTAAATGGAAACAAATACAAATCCTTGTACAAAATTGTGGCCAAAGTTGTTCTTTGAAAACCAAGCTCCTGAGCACGGCGTCAAAATGAGCTTGATGGATTTTTTTTAACACTTTCAGTATGCAGTAATGTTTTCAGCCGATCTTGCAGTACGATGTGTTCCTTGCTTGTGCCTATCAGCTACAGACCATCTTTCTTCGAAATCATTCACTATTCATTCACGTTCTTTCTCCCAAATAATTCACTTTCTCATCGTCACAGTAATCGATGATTGATTTTGATAAAATGTTTAACGATTTATCGAATATTTTTTCATAATAAATTTGCCACGTCTCTACTTCACGACTGCCAAATATGAACTGTCAAGTCTAATGTTTACCAAAATGGCGTCAACCAAAGTAGTATACATTCCCGGCAGACACCCTTAATATATCTTCCACGCAAACTAAAACATGTAATTATTTTTCAAAAATCTGGGTAATTTGAATCCACAACCATATTTTTATTTGGCTTTTCTGAACATCCAGAAATGCAGGGTATAATTTAGTAGACCACGCCCGACTTTAGCTTTTTTACTTTTTTGTTTCGTTTAAAGCCAAGAAGACCCTTTATTTTAATAAAAACACATGTAAGAACGTCGTTAAGTTCAGCCAAACCGAACCGTATATTCTTTACACTGTTCCAATGCAACTAATGCTCACAAAATTGTTCCGTTTTTTGGGCCTTCTCGGCCCATGCGTCAGTCCTTTAACAAAATAACTCTATATTTGTATTGGTCGTAGTATTTACTTTAATTTGAGTACCCATATGTCCGAGAAGTTTTTGTGCCGCATGAGCCGAAAGTACAGCAACAATGCTCTCTTTGAGGTATTTAGTGCGTCATAACTAGACCACCAGTTCAAACCATTATCTGTCCACTAAAAGTATGTTTTGTTAAGCAAATACCCAAAAAAGTGTACTTTTTACCGAAGTGCCTTTAGTGCCTTAAAGGGAAACTTTTTCCCCCTAGGCCGACTTTGCCCATTTGCAATCCCAAACAGCCTGTGACCTCAAGCCATCATCATGCAATCCATCATCACTATCCTAGGTTGATTCGTAAAATCGACTTTCTGTAAACGAAAAAAAAAACGAAAAAATCGACTTTCTGTATTTTTTTTTTGAAAACAGGAGTAGTCCAATTTAACTTATAACTACTTATATATTATTACTCTAATCTGGGCAGGAACATCTATCATTTTTCAGCACCAGGTATGTCGCCTCGGTAACTCTGTGGTCGTTAAGATTTTGAGATTTATATCTTAACTACGTTAACATCTCCGTAAAATCCATTAGCCAATCGGATCTGGCTTCAAAAAACCGATCGTAGCCAGTCAGCATAAGTTCCTGACCCATTGAGCTGACTTGCATGTAACCTTAAACAAAAAAAAACTGTGAAAGAATAAAAGATCATTGACCTGGTAACTACTTTAACGGGGATGTATGTTCTTCGACCACTCTTTTCACTTAGATTGACTTAAGCGTATTAAAGAAATAAAAACACTGCAACAATCAACTTAAATTTCAAGTGACGCGATATGTATCCAAAATATTGAGAATTTTGAATTTTCAAACTGTAGACTGTACTAAGTTGCCAAGGAAAAGTTACATTGGTTTGACCAATCGAAGTAAAGGGCTCAATTGCATGAAAACCACTTCAGTCTACGCGTTTACAAAATTGTACTTAATATGTAATTATTGCGGAACGTTTTATTTTCCGAAATTCAGATATTAAGGAAAACGTTTTCTGGATTTAGAAGGGGCGTGGTTAATATTGTTTTTAATGGGCGAACCAATTAATCTTTTGGTATATGCGTACAAAGAATGAAATATGACGTAATGAAAATATGACGAAATTCAAAATAGTATCGAATTGCATAAAGTAGGGGAAAACCGATGGAGCTTCCAACCAGTATAAGCTTAGGGCCATCGGCGTGGTTAGGGTTTCTAATTTTAGTAGTTGGTATGATCCACAATGGAGAGTATATAACCTTCGGCACGGCCAAACTTAATTTGTCCTCTTGTTTTTTTTTTATTCTCAATACAAAAAAAAATTATGATTAATTTTTTATAACAATTGAAATGCTCACACTTCTAAATGAATACCCTTTACCCGACATGCTTCTGTGTATATGTGCGGCGGTTTCAAATTCGTACGGAAACTTTTGTCATAAAAAGTGCTGACGATGTGTTTCAAAAAATGTCTTTTTGTATGTGGAGATCGCCATTTGCTGCTTTATGTTAAGTGTTCATGCCTCCCCATTTTTTAGAGCTCCTCGATTTGTTCAACATTTCAGTATAAGTGGATTGCGTTTTAGTTTATTTCCATCGTTTGCGCTACACGGTCGTCAAGTCATTGAGAAAAAATGAAATTTCTCAGTTCGAAAAAAAGAGCAACAGTTTGTTTATAAAGAGAAGTGAAAAATATCAAAGTGAAATGAACTGAATCTAATATCGGTGTGGAATGTTAAATCTAAAAAAGTAAGTGTTCGCCAAAAAATATAAAAAAATGCACTTAAATAAGGTTTAGTTGAAAATCTTACGGGTCTGGCGTAACATGTTTGAAACGCGTTGAATAAATCTATGTCTCAAAGAGAACAGTGTTGGTTAAATTTTCGGTAGATGGTATACTAAATATGTCATTCCGTTTGCAATACCAGGAAATATTGATGGAGACCCTATAAAATATATATATTAGTGATAGTCGTAATATTTATGCCTTTTCCGTATGCCTTTTGAAAGCACTACGTATACCGGTCAAACAAATCAACCTAGGATCCTGAAATTGTGTATGATGTTAGCTTATAAGCTGTTTGGGATTGTAAAGTGTCGAAATCAGTCCATACTAAAGAAACTCTGTAAAAAATACACTTTTTTTGAGAATTTGCTTAACAAATCATAAAGTTGTGTGGGCAGACAATGGACTTTAAAAAGGGGCTTATTGGCTTATGTGGCCCAAAAAACGTCCCTCATGGTTAAATAGGGCGACTAATAGCCAATATGAATATTTGGGTACTTAAATTAAAGCAAATTTTACAATCAATCAAAATATAGAGTAATTTTTAAGTTTTAGCTAAGATGTAGATGGACGCATAGGCCCAAAAAAACGTAGCATTTCTTATTTGCTCTTTTGCGGTCTGGACATACTTTATCTACAACTAATTATGTAAGCAGGACACTTAAATCCTAACAAAATGCCAGTTTTTAACATGACAGAAGTCGACTTGTTTAGATTAATTAAGATTCTTACGTAAGTATAAGAAATGTTAAACTTTGAAGAGCGCGTTTTTGGATTTTCCAAAAACGGATATTCGACAACTTGTATCAATTCCGAAGATCGAAATGAAGTTGGTGTGACTTGAGTCACACATATTTATTTAACTAAAGTAGTGTTTAGACCGACGTAACACGACAAAGCGCTACCACTGCGACAGTCGCACTTTCCACCCGACAGCCGATAGTACATTCACATCAAAAAATTTTTGTCGCTATCATTTTTCTAAATAGTTTTGCATTTTTCTTTCGATTTGTGCTCTTCTGTTTTCAAATAAATGGGAAAAAAAGTGTGAAAATGTTATTTTATTTGACAAAACTAAAACGCTTGCAATAAAAGGCAAAACGCATTTACCAACGTTTTTTATGTTATCGCTGCACAGCCGATGTCGTATTTGTAAATAACTTTCGACATTTAGTTCCGTTAAGTCGTGACGCGTAGCTCTGTACAGTACTTTAATTCTCAATGAATTCTGATTCCAGACAGAAAAGCAAAAATAGTCCAGAGAAGTTGGCATATACGATGGCTGCTATATAAGTATATATTTCTGGCCGAATAATAAAAATGTGAATATTTATCATCAAAAATGGTTTTATTGTTTTTCAAAGTATTCTCCAGCATGATTTATACACTTTTGCATGCGCTTAAACCAATTGTCGTAGCACTTTTTCCACTCCGATTGACACACCTCCAAAACATGGTTTTGAACGCTCCAACAGCTGCTTCGGACGATAAATAAAGTTTACCACGAGTTTTTTTTCTTGATGCTAGGGAATAGGAAGAAGTCATTGGTTGCCAAATCAAGGCTGTACGGCGGATGACCCATCAATTCGACGTTTTTGCCGGTCAAAAAGACACTGGTTTAAGCCGATGTGTGAGAGCTCGCATTGTCATGGTGCACAATGATGCGTCTTCTCTTGTTCGTTTTTCAAATTTCTCCGAAGACTTCAAGCAAACAAATTGTGGTGTACCACTCAGAATTGACCGTCCTACGTTGCTCAAGCGGAAGAGTTGCCACATGATCAGTTTGTCGAAGAAACAGGCGACCATTTGCTTCGAAGTGCTTCTTTCACGAACAACTTTCGTTAGATTGGCTCGTCTTCAAAGGTCGATTGCTGTTTTGTTTCGGGCTCAAAGATCCATTTCGGGCGCATAGATCCATGATTCGTTACCTGTGACGATCTTTGAAACGTCTTTTGAAGCACTGCTTTATATTTTTTTCAAAATTTATTTGCACCAATCGACACAAGCCTTTTTTTGAGCGATTGTCAAATCGTGTGGGATCCAACGAGAACAAACCGAGCGTCGGCCACGATTGAATTCATTAAACCAGTTTTTCGCAGTGCTAAGGTTTAAGTTCATCGATGCACTTTTGTCGTGATAATTCACGTCAAAAGTTGTGAAAAATGATCGCACGAAAATGTTCACGAGTTAATTCCATTTTTTGCAAAATTGATTTTTTCAAGGCACTGTAAACAACACAAATGATGGTCGTACCTCAAAACGTTCTGAGTACGTTTATGCTAAAAAAAATGTCAAACTTTCCAATGGAAATGTCAGATGGCAAGGTAACACTAAGTGTTGCCTAGGCCGGAAATATTTATAGCAACCCTCGTATACTTTACGAAAAAGTAAATATGAAAATATTATAGACATTTATTTTTATGTCAGTCTTAAAGTTACACTTTCTTCAAACAAATTTCTAAATTGTTTTATTTTTCTTTTTTCGCATTTAGATTTGTCGAATACATAAACTAATTGTTGTAAACAATTCGGAGACATGCTGCATATTTGAGCATTATAGAGAAATCAACTAATAGAGGGCAGTCCCGGAATGCTCCCTTGCACCAGCCCTTAGTTCGTATTTTGGTCAAGCTAGTAATTTCTCGATTAAAATGTGCCCACTCTTACTATTTAGGACGATTCAACCGGAATGGTACATTTTTAAGTTGAGGGACCCGCTGAAGATCTCCTGATGACACGTGTCGAATGACAGTGTCTGAATTCAGCAACAAAGCACCAGATAAGAGCTGACAAATAAGAGACTCTCCAATATCTAGTAAATTTTTTAATGACTAAAGAGCACCACATAAGTCCGGAAATGCCAGAGAAGATGGATATCGGTGAATAGATAAAATTAAAATAAAGAGGAAAAATCGAATTGGTGTGAAAAATACCCCTATTACTACTGAATGTCAGATGAACAGTTTAGTGACCCGGTCTTCCTTAAATAGCAGGTAACATAAAATCCCTAAAGAACAACAAAGCTCATGGTATCAACACCAAAGACCCAAAAATACTCAGACAAACAGAAAACAAAGTCTGGAGGCGCTGGGTATACTTTACCATATGCCGCATATTCCAAAACGTTTTGACAAACGACTAATGTTTTTGAGCTCATTTTTAGTTAGCTTCTGTCAAACCAACCTATCCTACGCGGAAATCTCTTCAGATCTTTACATTATTCCAGATCATTAACGTCAACAAAATTTCTGTAAGATCCTGTAAGAAGTATTATGGTTTCAATATTAATTTTGTTCAACACTTTTTCAATAATTAATATCCGCGTGTCGACGGCGCAGAAACTGCATTTTAACTCTCCACCATGAGTGCTATGGAAATTAAAATTTAGTCATGCCTGCTAGAAAAACGTGCAATACCAGAAGTCCTAAAAGAAGGAGAAGCTGTTGTATAACTACAAATAAGAACTATTTAGCGAGTCACAATACTTGGCGTGGTAAAATTAAATGATAAAAATGAGAAACTTATTTATACCTCCTATTTCTTTACTCGTATGAAAAAATTCTTACAAATACTGCCCAATACCCAGCATCAATATTGTAACAATGAGCTAAACCTTAATTATTTGAGTTGGGTAAGGCGCCTAACAGCAAGAACATATCCATTGTATCGCAAACAATCACTGTAAAGATATATATTTAAAGATCAGCCATTTACAAAAGCTCTCTCTAAAAACAGAAGCTGTATACTTTTACACGAGAAGACGATAAAAATGAGGTTTAAAATAAGTTAACCCAACAGGTAAATATTTCTTGAAGTGTTACCTTAACTACAAGGCAACCTTGCGTATGCTGATGACATATTTATCCTGTTCATCACAAGGTTATTAACTCAAAATTTTACTTTTTGTTAAAAAAGACCCACAGGGGTCATCGCTACCCATAGTTTAAATATAACATCGACATTTCACTTTTTTTGACACAATATGAGAAATAAAAAAACACTCGACGCCTTCAATGTTTCAGAGTTCTTTGAATGCAAGCAGTTTTTGCCTATACTGAAAACTAAACAAATTTTGAGTTAGTACATTTTTGTTGAACAACCGCAATATATCGTCTAACTGACAGTAACCCAAATATTTTTCCAGATGCAAAAAGGGCACAATTTGAAGTACTTTAGGTTCCTATCGAAAAAAACAAACCACTTCTTCACAAAGCACGAGTATTAGCATTTCACGTTCAGTTCCACTACAGCTATTTGAAGTTGTACGAGGGAAGCACGGCATGATTTTGGAAGCCTTTAAAAGGTATGCAAGTTCTTATCACATTGCTGTGTCGACAATAAATAATTAACAATTACGACGCTCTGAAAAAATATCAATTTTACATACTTTTAGAATGCTCAAAATGTAAGCGCTTTTAATACGACGTAGCCAAATATACCCTTTCGTAAAATTGGTACAGTGAAATATTGAAAATGACTGAATTGTCTAAAATATCCACTACCAAGAACAGGATTAGATTAAATGGACTCAAAAGTAATATGCATTAAAAAGGGCAAACAAGGATGTAAGGTAAGTCCAATAGCATTAAATTTCTTACAAATACGTAATCACATCATATATTGCAGCAACCTTATGGCGTATAGAGTTATCAACTCCTAAAGCAACTCTGTGAAATCAGCTAAGAACTTACTTTCACATTTTTTTAAAATCAAATTTGAAGCTCAAATCTGATATGCTCGAATCGCTCAGATCTTCAAGCTACCGCAACAAATTTCAAACTATAGAAAATCAACTGAAAAACAAGCAGATGTACCAACAATACCCACAACAACGCCAGGAGGATGTTCATCCAGGACTCATAATTTAACCAGCAAGCACAGATCACACAGAACCGTATGTAATTATGTTCGAGTATTAATATAATTTAAACTAGAAACTCACGGAATGTTGAAGGGTCTTAAGTAATTATACACAAACCTAATCTAAGTATATTTTACGCACACATTTTAAAAGAAATTTTTAATCGGTTATTATATTTCCTTACACGCGTATATTCAGCTGGGAAGACCTAAATTTAATAATTATCGTGCGAATATGCTATGATATCAGCTGCCATTGCCGTATATTCGATCCCTCGTCAGAAATTTCCTAAGATCTTCTATGCCATCAGTATGTTCTTGCGGTGGTTATTATTTCTGGTCTAAGGTTTTAATAATTTTAAAAATAGACTGTTTCACTGTATTTAAGTTTCTTTTCTGACTTATCTTTGTTGATCGTGGCAATCGTTTGTGTTCTAGTCCGACCTCATTGTTATAAGTGAATACTGTTTAAATGTGTCTATAGCGCCGAAATGAATTATTTCGGTCTGCTTATAGTGTAAAAATGTTATTTTAAGAAAGTCGGTTATCAATTTAATTAAAAAATCCATTATTTAAAAAAACTTTTTTTTGGTTATCATTTTTCGCTAACCAGTAAAACCGCTTAAATCGGTTATTACAAACATGGGTATAAAAACGAAAAAAAATAGTGTCGTACATATTTTTATACATACTTGTATTGTCTGCGCGGAATTTGGGCAAGATGCCGCGGTAGAGTTTGAAATCGAAACTTATATACACACAGAGAACAGATTTGTTGCCGCAACCTATTTTTTGTCAAACCGAATGTTAGTGCACGTACAATCCATGTATTCCATCGTTACAACCGAATGTTGATTGGGCACACAGCAATTTTCAAAGATGCAACCATGTATTCAATCGTTACAACCGAATGTTGATTGTGCACACAGCAATTTTCAGTAGATGCAACTGACACTTTCGGTTGCTGAAAACAAGTATCGGTAATCCTAACAGATTAAGATGATTATTGAGACTAAACTTGTACCTGTATTGGTTGTTATAGACTGTTGGTTATAAGTACTTTTTGAAAAATTTTAGAATTGTACCGCCTTGTAATGGGTTAAGTGATTAGTAAAATAGACACTTTTTTAGAAAGTTGTTTTAATAACCATTCTAGTGATGCTGCAATCTGAAAATAAATAATAAGGGTATATAATACTATTTATTGCCAAGCTTTGGGTGGCCGTAACTGGATCGCCCCAAAACAAAAATGTTTGAAATATTCTACCGACATTCAGCGTTTTCTGTGTTGAAGTTAACAACACTGTTCAACACAGTCCAACGTGTGGGGCATGTTTTTGAGTTCAATGTAGACTATGATGCAGAAATTTATGAGGATCCAAAACCATCTAATCCAAGCATTTCTTAATCCCAAATAGACCCTCTTAAGACATGTACTTGGAAAGCGAACGTTATTAGTAAATACCGACACGAAATATCACATTTTCCCGACCGTGAAAATATTGTTATAATGTTTCCTTCCAGAACTCATTTGACAAATAGGTATACACACAAAGAAAATATATGGTTACTATATGGTCACTTCAACAATAATATGTTATCTGCAATAATAGTATGTTAGTCGCAACCATAGTATTGTTTCTTAAATTTCATGTTGACAATAGTATGATTGCGACAATATTAATATTGTTGAAATGTAACAGTAGTATTATTCCAAAATTTAAAAATGAAACTATGGTTGCAGCAACAATATAAATATGATTGGTGCGACAAAAGTATTGGTTTTTAGGTTTTATGTTAACAATAATAAGATTACAGCAATCATACTGTATGATTTTAATTTTTCTTAATTTGAATATGGGATTTACAACAATGTTATTGTTACGAATCTTATGAAATAATAATGGAAATGAAAATTTTCCAAACAAACTGATTAACTGAAATATTTTTAATTAAAACGCTTACGTTTTTTAAATTGATTATTTTCTTCTGTTTAATAAAAACACCTATTATTTTAAATTTAATGTAATTTTAGTTTATTTACTTATTAAAAATTTCTATTGTTGACAACATAAACCAATCCTAATAAATAATTTTGAGAACAATATTAAGGTTGAGTGGGATCATACTATGGTTGCTTGTGAACCATACTATGGTTACTGACTATTACTGTGAGGATCATAATATGGTCGTGGGGATCATAGTATGGTTGAGTGTGAATCATACTATGGTTGTGGTGATCATAGTGTGGTTGAGTGTGAATCATACTATGGTTGTGAGGATCATAGTGTGGTTGAGTGTGAATCATAATATGGCTCTGAGGATCATAGTATGGTTGTGTCTAAATCATACTACTGTTGTGAGGATCATAATATTGTTGTACCACAACCATGTACCTAAAAATAGTATGAAGCCCTTCGAATATTGTCACCCTAACCATACTTTTTTTCTGCGTGTAAATTCCAGATACCAAACTGTAGCATTTAGGTGACAAACCATTCTGATAGCAAAGCACTTGAGGGTCCTGGCGTACTAATACGAAGGCGACCATAGCCCGAATTAAGTTTTTCGAATAATTATCTACAAGCGACATCGATTCGCATGAAAATTAGTACGAGTCCCCAAACCATTGCTGCAAGTTACTGCCCACCATGATTTTCCTACGCATAGTTTGACTTTGGTATGTACGGAGGAATTGGAAATCGTAATATCTCCTTAAAAACTAAATTTAATCTGTCCTCCGACCATTGATCCTCTATGAGAGACCAGAAACTGATGACATAAAACATAGGTAACGTCATCTAGAAAGAATAGACAATACATAAGCAGCCAAATAGAAAAATACACGATGTTGGCATCACCGATTTTAGGTCTGTATTGGAATAAGGGGCATACACCATACCGCTGGATTCACCACGGTCATAGAGAAATAAAAATGTTAGTCAGTGAAAAAGGCGGCATAAGGACGAATGGCTGGCACAAAGATCTCCCGTGGCAAAATTTAGACTGATACTGGCTAATATAATATTGCAGTCAGCTCCTTAACGGGAAGGCAGCGTAACCACTCTATTTACATTGAAGCCTAACTCCATCAAGTTCTTCTAAATTTTCCTTGTGAAATGCCGTTCGAAAGACTAGTAAGCCTATCGAGGCAAATTCTCTATGGTGAGTAGGTAATACCCAAACAGGATAAAGCTGCGCTACACGCAATTCACCTAAGCCATGTTTTTGTCCAAAAAATCTCCACAAATAATTTTACTTTTCCTGAGAATTTATGAGTCGTCCTGCCTAACATTAATTTGTATACAACTGCAACTCAGGTTTAACCAGTAGTGACAATCACCATTTTGAAACTGATTTCATATTCTTTGGCTACCATGAAATCTAATAAACGAAATAATAAATGTATATATTTTTAAGGAATCATACACACAGAGAAAATATTAGTTGCAAATCGGTTGCAATCACAAAATGTTTATAATCGTAGTGGATATTCGGTTCGAAATACCACAAGATGATCGTACTGTACTTACAACTTATTGATCGGTCCTACTAATGAAACCCGTAAAAGGTTTTTAGTTGCCACAACTGGTGGTTGTGACAACCTATAGTTTTGCAAAAATTTTGTTGTTGAAACTAATTGTTAGTTATGATAACTAAAACTTTGCCATAACCAAAAATGGGTTGTCTAAAGGAGTTTTTTTTAAAAAAAAAAATCGATTATTATTGACGTTAAGCTAACCGATTTACCAATTTTTTCCAGTAAAAATTATCCATCATCTTTTCCATTATTTTTTTCTTTGTCATGCCGTCTCTATCAGTACTTTAATTGGTAAGTGAACAGTTTTTGACTCTGGCCTTATAGAGTTCGGTTTTACTTTCAACAATTGCAGCAAGGCTTTCTGATTAGGGTTGTCACGGACCCGAAATCATGATAAAAGTAGTGTGCAGCCACGAAAATCAATGTCACTTTGCCATTTTGTTAAAAACTTGTCTTCTATTTAAATATAGAAGCAAGAGGTCTTGAGCCGGTTTAATCCCTGTTCAATGTGTAAAAGCAACAGACCGAAATAAAACAAACGAGCTAAACATACGTACATGCACGGCACGGCACACAAGTTGACATAGTCAACTAAACTCTTTTTACAACACACACACGTTGTTGTAAAAGAAAAATATTGATGGCTCTCGATGTGGAGTCTCTTTAGAGCTGGCAAGTGTGAGTTGTATTTTCGTGGGCAATTGTGTGAAGAAAACTTGAAAAGTATGGTTTACAACAGTAGTTCTCATTCGTTTGTGGAGAGCCTGGCCTTATAGAGTTCGGTTTTACTTTCAACAATTGCAGCAAGGCTTTCTGAAGAGGGTTGTCACGGACCCGAAATCATGATAAAAGTAGTGTGCAGGCCCAAAAATTTCCTTCTAAAGCTTCGGATACTTGGTATGCTGCACCGACCCTACAGTTTCAATAACTGAAAATTTCAGAGCACCAACTAACATTCTATTGTACTGATGGAATACTCGAGGTGATTGAAACCTCAGTTATTCGTTTGGCAAAAAATTCGGTTGTGGCAACGAATCTGTTCTCTCCTGTAAATTTGGATTCACATAAATTTTTGTTTGTTTGGTCCTCCACAACACTTGTATAATAAAATTGCACTTGACGTTTATATCAACACTACCGCGTGTTAATGTTTTTTTTTTTTAAATCTTTAGTCAGCTTCACTCTGGGAAACTAAAATAGATGCACTTTGGGAATATGTGTACTCATCGGGTATATCTACGAAATACGAACACTTATGAGAGATAGCACATTTTAACAAACAATGCAATGGCAATGTATGTACGAGTATTCACATATGTATATGAAGCGCTAAAAATTAGAGTGAACTGTTTTTTGTGTATTTAAATAAGTTTTTCTCTCACTGTGTGTTGTTTGAACATTTGAAGGCTTCTGCAACTAAATTGGTTCTCAGATTAAATATTTGTTGACTTAAATTAACAACCCGTGGATTGAAATTATATAAAATAAATTTTAGTGCTTCCAGCGCTTCATATATCCGTCGTGCGGACGCCCAGTAGGATTTTTGAATATTTCATTCAAAGCTAACAAAAATATCAAAGAAAAACAATAACTTCTATTTTAAACCCAAAGACTACAGAAAAAATTTAAATAAACAAATGATGAAAAAAGGCAACGATTCATTTAAATCCGTTATTAACATTTCTTTATTTGGCAATAAACCCCTTTTTTATGCAGTAAAATTTAATTATACTTTTTTAATCTGTGATAAACCAATTCCAATGAGGACATTATTTTGATAAATCAAATAAAAGATTCCAACGTCCTTAGGCTTAAGAGCAAATTCATGTACGAAATCCAGTCGGACATTGCAATGTACATATTTCTTACACAATTTGTTGTCGTCGTTTTAAATTTTGGTACGTTCTGTGGTACTTTGTTGTGGGATTTGTAAAATGTATCTGAAGTTGAGCCGAAGCATCAATAACAGTCATCTACTGTCTAGTCACATTTGTTTGCAGTTTAAAAATGCTGCAGTTGGATTTTTTTCTAATCCAATATTAATCAATCCCTGATGGAGACGTACGATATGTTAACAGTTAACGATAAACTAACCTATCTGTACCCACAGAGAACAAATAAGTTGGATTTCGGTCTGTAATATAAATAAAGGTTGAATAAACTTACTTTTTGTTGCAATCACCAACATTCCATGGTATTGATGGTTACATGGTTCGACTTACCATAAGATCTTAGCTACAATAATATTACGACACTTAAAGCCAACAAGTCGCTTATACCAACCGAATTCGGAGAAACTATTGGTTGCCAAAATAGGTGGTTATGACAACCAAACTTACAACCAAATTATGAAGTAGATGTTACTTTGGTAGCAATAATTTTGGGTGACAATAAATACATTTTTTGTAGTAACCAAACCTCGGTAACATATTACACTATGCAGCAAAAGTTCGAACTTTCTAGGAGGGTGAATGATTTCTGCTAGAAATGAGAGACAAAGGTGGTTATAGTAAATTTTCAAAAGAACGACTATGGTCCAAGGAAATTTTTATTTTGCAACGCTATACCACATGAAATAATTTTAAAAGTAGTAAATATTTCTCCGTTTTACCGTATTTAAGCGATTACATGCCTTAAGTGAAATCGTATGGAGTTTATTTTCGTCGATCATTTTAGCATCCTATCTCTAAGATTGAAGTGTCATTTTAATATTTTTTTTCGAAAAAGTGAAAAAATGTAAAATATTTTGTCCAATTAATTTCTGTTGGGACATGACCTTTTTATTGAAATTGTATAAGTGTTTTAAAAATGATCGTTTTTGGTTTAAATGTACTACTAAATTACACTTATTATCATTTAAGTATTAAGTGTCTAAAATGGACCTTTTCGTCCTTTTTTCAAAAGATTTTTGTTTTTATATAATTTAAACATTAAATTTTATTCCAACCATTTCGTTCAAATAACTCCAAAATACTACCGATATGAAAGTATATATTTTTTATCACATGTTTAGCCAAGTCTTCAAGCATTGATTTGAGGTATTTTGTGTCACATTACCCTTTAGTAGCCGGAAGTAATTAGTTTTAATGTTCCACTCTACCTTACATAGATAATATATCATACTCGTTATCAGGTTAGTCTTACAAATTTTTGACACTTTAAAACCAAACTTGAATTTTTTTGAACCACATTACAAATTTGATGCATAAAATAGATTAGAATGTTATAATCGAATTTTAAAAACACCTGCTCATAATCCAAATAACAGGCTAAATATTATTTGGTTAGTATATACCAACCAAATTTTATTAAATGCATATAACTACCCAATATCTTTTAAAACAACCAATGTTTAATTGTAGTTCCAATAATCATCCACATTAGTTACGAGTTTCCGATACCTTGTCGCTTCAACCGATACTGCCAGATAATGTCAGTTCCTACCACGGAAAATTGCCGTGTACCCAATCATCGTTCGGTCATTCGTTTGGCAAAAAATTTGGTTGTGGTGGCAACAAATCTATTCTCTGTGTGTTGATAAAAATGACCTCCGTATTTATAAAGCTTCATATGTACGCAATGGTTTAGTTTTTAGTTGCATATCTTGCAATAATTTTGATAGTTTCACAACGTTTGCGCCATTATCAGTCGTATTAGAGTATATCTGATTAATATTAATGCTATATTCTTGTAAACATTTAATTATTTCCTCCTTCAAGTTTGCAGCTGTATGTCGTTTCGTAATTTCAATCATGCCTGAATAATAATGGTATTCACATGTACTCTGAAGTATTTAATATATTGTATATTAACACCTAGCACGCTTCTTTCCATGCGGGTTGCAATGTCGATTTTCAACGAAATCATTTTATTTTTAACTAACTCAGCTATTTTACCATTTATGTTTTTTCGAGTTCTGTCAAGCATGTTTCCCATGTTCTTTGAGTTCAAGTTGATGCCAAATTTTTCTTCGTATGGTGCTATCAACTGTTTAAAACATTCGTTGTCATCGAAAATCCGAAAAGGTAATTTTTTTTTGGTCACCAAGCCCACGCAACATCTCAAAAATTCGGCTTTATCTAAAGAAGTACTCAACTTGGAGACACTTTTTCGTTTCTTTGCATTGCTTCCACTTTCACTGTCATCATTAAGGTCAATTTCAAGCTTGTGTATAAGTTTATAGTGACGTTTAATATTTGATGCTGATTTGCCACTTAGCTCCCTTTTACACGTTTCTATAACGCAAGTGCTTTTGTTACTATTTTCGTCATATGTCACAAATTTTTCTAAATTAAACTTATATTTTCTTGTTGCCATTTTTGTTATTTTACTCGTTTGTTCCGATAATAACACTTTCGCTTACGAATTTATGATTGATAACTGGCAGCTAACGGCGTACTATTCACAAACGCACATGAACGATGAACAACTAAAAAAAATTTCAACCTGTCAGAAATGTGCGAGCGCTCATTTAGGAGCGCTCTTTCTTTGATACCCTGCCGGCAACTCAACTAACTTTTAATGCATTTTATGCTGGCTATTTCGCAACTAGTTGTGGTTGATGCTTGGATTACTTTTAATGAAGCCAACTGACTTTTTTAACATTGCGATGTCCGACACTACATTACTTTTCAACTAACTTAAAGTTAATTGCTTTAAAGTTAATTAAAAGTTATCTAACTTACAGCTAGTTAAAAGCTGAATACGTTTTAGTTGAATTTAAGTTGACGTTATTTAAGTCAATTATTAGTCAATTAGCTCATGGAATGTTTTTTAAAATGCGCTGCATAATTTTTTTTTAATGTTATTTGCATAATTTACCAAAAATATCCTATTTTTGTTAAAACCTTTGCTCACAAAATTATTTGTAAATAACTTTGATATCATGTTACAAGTAAAAACACAAACAGAAATTTAGTGAAAGTACAAAATACGTATATTAAATATTTTTTAAGAATTATATAAAAAACAAAATTAAATCTTCTCAATCTTTTCAAAAAAAAACCAAATTAAATCTTTTTAAATTATAAAATGAACTAGAAAAGGATCAAAATATTTAGATTTGTTGTTTCTTTTTAATGCATTCTGCATGGATGTGTCGTTTTTTTATAATTTTAAGGGCAGTTCTTATGTCTTTTTCCACTTCATTAGATCCAAGGGACCGACAGGCATCTGTTAAAAAACGATTGTGGTATGTTTTAGGAAATATATGTATATGTAAGTTTTCAAAATATGAGTTACCTGTTAAAGCTTGGAAGAATGCTTTGAAGTCTTTTAGTCTCTTCTTGCCATGGACTCCATCCATATTTATCTCCATACATAGACTCATTGAAATAACTTCAGTTCCTCAATATTACATTTATTAGAACACTGTGCATCAACAGGGGAACAGGTGACTTCTGATTCAGCTAAATTATTTGTAATAAGTCTATTTGAATACACTTCTTTTTCCTTTTTAATAAGCCTTCTTAAATGTCTTTTGCTTACACTTGCCATTGGATCAAATAATTTTAATTTTAATGTACTCACAATATTTAAGGGTAACTTTTACTTTGTTGTAATGTTATTTTATTTTAATTAAATAGCACACTTTAAATACACTTAACTGCACGCACGAGATTAACACAACTCTTCACTGTACACTCCACACAAAAATGACAAATATGTATGTAAAATAGATTTTTCAAATAGCAAAAAAAGGAACAAACAAATATCTACAGTTACCAGAACGGAAAAAAAAATTATTCCAAAAAAACAAATTCAAACTATTTTCTGCATTACATTGTAGTCATAAAAAAGTGAGTGAGTGAGCAAAAAGCAAAACAAAAGAAACAACAGAACTGAAAAACAAAAAAAAATATTCAAAAAAACAAAACAGTTTGTTTTTGGTCATTTCTGCATTACATTGTAGTTAGCTTATAGTTAGGTCATAAAAGTTAACTAAAAGTGAGTTATTTTCGTAGTCGACTACCGAATTGCCGGCAGGGTATGAACAAAACAAAATTGGATTCACGCACACACGCGAAGGATGAGCAACAAAAAAATTTCAACCATCGCACACGTTAAAGAGATTGAAAAGAAATATTTTTTACGCTCTTACTCGCGAAGAAGAACATTATGAAAAATTGAAACGCACACGTTCGCGGACGATAGCGCGAGAGTTATGTTATGTGTTAAAGGGCCGAGGAAAATAAAAAGACATTTTATGTTTAGAGGTTTACAATGAACTGAGCTTTATTTTTTAGTTTTCACCTTAAAATAGCTTTACAAAAGTGTATTGTTGCAATTGGTATCGCTGCAAAAATAAAGGGAGTGAACTTTTCTCGGAATTTGTGTAAGCGAAAATGATATTTGTATTTAATTTATGGATTGCAGCGATTTCAATATTTTTTTGGAACGGAAGTGTATTGGACAAAAAGTATGTTATAACTAAGGTGCATGTGCATATACTATTATCTTATTGTCTAATCAGCGATTTGTTCTCAGTGGTTTTGGCGGTGGTAATGTGGTGGTGGTTGTTGTTGTTAACAGTGGAATGGGTGTCGAAACTTAACTAAGGTGTATGCATTATTATTCTCTAAGTCTTATTGTTTAGTCAGCGATTTGTTCTCTTTGGTTTTAGCGGTGGTAATGTAGTGGTATTTGTTGTTGTTAACGGTGGAATGGGTGTCGTAACTGTTGTTGTTGTTAACGGTGGAATGGGTGTCGTAACTCCTCCCCCCTTAAGATAGAGCGACGGCCACAATGATGCTGTTGGGGTCGGAGTGAAAGACTGCAGGCTGGGTAGTAGGTGTTTATAGGTGTTTCTTCTTTTGATGGCCATGATAACCATGATGATGGCTATAGTAGTACATACAACAGTTGTCGAGGTTGTAATTGAATGTATTGTTGTCGTTGTTACTACCAATTTGTTGACCTTGGTGTCTGTTAAAAGGTTGAAATCTTTAAGTTTGCTGAGACTTAAAATTTCGGTTGTTGAGTTAGCGGAAACGTTGTTGTTTGGTAACGAAGGAATATGGATTTGGTCCCAGAAGGTGTCAGCTTTGCCGTGATACGTTATGCCATTTATTGAGACATCACAATCCTGGAAATGTATTAGAGTAGTGCCTTTTACTCTGAGAGTTTGGGTGCTGCAAGTAGTGTTCATTAGTGTTTGTGGTGAATTAATAAAGAGAATAAAATTTGGTTCAGGTTGTTGAATTGATTCCATGTTTCCCACGTCATTGAGGGGACAGTTCGCTGATATGTTGTTCATTAGGTTGCCAATACAAGTTGATTCTTTAGTATCTTCCTGTCTGATGGGGTTGTTGCAGTAGTATGTTCCTTCGATCATGGGACACAGTGTTTTGTGATATTGTGTGTTATTTTCGTTAAATGTTATGAATGGTTCAGTTACTATAATCTTTGTGTCGTTTATAGGTAAAGGAATTATGTGATACAAAAAATATTTTTCTTTTGAAATATTAGGTATAAGCACATTAAATATAATATTTGATTGATTGTAATAAGCTTGCATGTTTAACATTTCATAGATATTTTCAATGGATTCGATCTTCACGTTCTGGGTTTCCAGCCTGAGTTTTATAATATCCAGCTCTTCTGGGCTAAGCAGAAACTTTGAAATTATATTGAGTTTTGTCAAGACTACGGCCTCGGCTATGTTAGTTAAGTGATTTGTTAGTAGGTCGATATTGAAGTTAAGTTGGTTAAGATATTGTGTCTTGATAAGGGTGTCCTCCTCGTGTTGTATTCTGTTGGCCGTATTTGCCATGTATCTCTCTATTGTCCGTTGTTCGTTATTTATATGTGAGGTTATGTTCCTGAATCTTTCCATCATTCTAGAATTGATCAAGTGTTGCTGGGAAAGTTTGTCTGTGACACTATTGAGGTTTGTGTAGGTATTTGCCATTTGCTCGTTAATCGTTTGGGCGTCTTTTGCGTCCATGTTACCTGTTATTATTTTAATTACGGAACCTAGCCCGTTGATCAATCCCCTTCTTTGTCTCTTAATTGGATATAGAGTCAAGAATTGGTTCTTCATCTCCTTGAGCTTCAGTCTAGTCACCTTCATGATGTTGGTGTCAGGTGTATTTTTATCAAAAAGATCAAGGGTGGCCTCTATGTTATCAATGTTAGTTTTGTAGTCCTCAAGATTAATAATATGTATAAAGTTGTTAAAGTTAGTAATGGACCTTGCAGGTCCCAGTCGTAGTGGTAAGATACTTTGATTTGTCGGCAAGTCATGTACCTCGATCATTTGAGTGTGAATTGGAGAGGTTCTAAAGAGAAAATAGGTTAGTATTAGTGTATGTTAATATAGCACGAGTGTAGTGTTTTCCTTTTTTTTTTTTTTTTTTTTTTAGTTGATCTTATTTTGTTTTCTTAACCTACATTTGTGGACCTTCTTTAGTCCCTTAGTTATTATAGAGATTTTGTTATCTTTCTGAACTACTTGTTTTGAGAATCTTGGGGTTAATTTATTGCGTCTTGCCTCTTTCCTGAAAACGATTTGGCCCTCGGTTGTACTTATTGGGTTCTCTCTGGAAACGTTTAGATTTTCGATTCTAGTTGCCGTTGCATTTCGGACTTGTCCCTGAATCTTTGGGTAAAGCTCGTCAAGAAAGGCATTGAGTCTAGATAAATAGTCGTGCTCATTTGAGAAATTTAATGTTTTCATGAATTTGTATGGACGACCAAAGAAAAGTTCGTAAGGCGTAAGCTTAGTTGAGGAGTGGATGGCATTATTGTATGTAATGAAAGTCTCAAAGAGTATTTCCTCGTGTTCAGTCGTGAGTTTGTTCTCCTTTCGTTTGGATAGAATTAGTCGGTATATTTCCGTAAGTGTTGAATGTAGTCGTTCTACAGGAGAATTACTGCAAGTCTGTTGGAAGGACGTAATGTGTAATTGAATTTCGAACTGTCTACAGAAATCTTGGAAAATGTTTGCAACGAATTCGGAGCCTTGGTCGCAGACAATTTTCTTGGGTATACCGTAGGTACTAATATAGTTCTTGAGGGCTTTGAGGATTGTCAAACTACTTCTGCAACTAAGAGTGTATCCGCAGGCAAATTTGGAGCATTTATCTATAATAGTCAGAATTTGGTTGTTGTTGATGCTGTAAATGTCGATGTGGAGTAACTCTAAAGGTTTCAATGGTGTCTCTGGAATTAGAAATTTTAGTTTCGGGGGATTTCTGTTATACTTAAGAGTTTTACATTTCTCGCAGTTGTTCAAGGTCCTTGTAATTTTATCTTTCATATTAGGAAAATAATATTCTCTCTTCAAATGTAATAATGTCTCGTTAATTCCCCTATGATTGGAGCGCACATGATAATCGCGGATTATTTCCTCTTGGTCGTCTTCTTTGATCACATCTTTGAGAATGTCGGTACACCTGACAAGCCGGAATGTCTTGGCTTGAGAGAAGTATTTGGAAAATGTCGATTGTACTATTAGGAAGATGTCATCATTAGTGTAAATTGCCGATTGTTTATTGGGTGAAAAGTATTTCCTAAATATGTCCAACATGATCTCCTCGTTAAATTTTTTCCTACGTAGAATTCTTCTTTGCCTATTCTTAAAAATTGTTTCTACGGTCATTGGGGATCCTGTTTCCTTCGTTTCGAGAATGATTTGTAGGTTAAACTCGTTCAATGGTTTTTCCGAAATAGGGATACCGTCGTCCAGATTCTCGTCCGCGCTGTGAATTGTGTCTGTGTTGTTGTAAAGTTCCTGATTTTCTTCTGGTGGTTCGTCAATTTTAATGCGACTAAGAGCGTCAGCGTTCGTGTTGTGTTTCCCCTTTTTATAGACGATCTCATAATCGTATTCCTCCAACTTCAGACGCCATCTTACTAGTTTGGAGTTGGGTTCTTTCAAGTTCATCACCCAAGTAAGAGGTCTGTGGTCCGTAAAGATCTTGAATTTTCTTCCAAAGAGGTACGGGCGGAAGTATTTCACAGCCCAGACTATGGCAAGTAACTCTTTTTCAATTGTGGAATAATTACATTCGCTTTGAGAGAGTGTACGACTCGCGAAACATATTGGTTTGTCACTGCCTATATGACCCTGGGATAGGACTGCTCCCAATGCGATGTTACTTGCGTCCGTTGTAAGGACGAAAGGTTTGGTAAAATCAGGATGTTGGAGAATGGGGTCGTTCATCAGTAAGTTTTTACAAGTCTCGAATGCTGCGATATAATCCTGGTCCGCTGTAATAGTCGCATTCTTTTTCAGGCATTGAGTAAGGGGTTTTGTAAGTTTGGCCAAATCTTTTATAAACTTGCGGTAATAACCAACGAGCCCTAAAAAGGCCTTAATCTCTGTACGGGTTTTAGGTAAAGGGAAGTTCTTTATCGCATCAATCTTCGCCGGATTAGGTTTTATCCCTTCTGAATTTATGACATGTCCCAAGAAGGATATTTCCTTTTTGAGGAATTCGCACTTATCCATTTGTATTTTAAAATTAGCATCCCTGAGCCTTTCGAACACCTGAGTTATGCTTTCCAAATGTTCCTGTAGGGAAGTTGAGTATATAATAATATCGTCGAGGTAAACAAGGCATACTTTCCCTACAAGATCCCTTAGGATATTGTCCATTACCCTTTGGAACGTGCTTGGGGCGTTCTTGAGGCCAAATGGCATTCTAGTGAATTCGTAATGGCCATTTTCCACTGTAAAGGCTGTCTTCTGGGTGTGCTTAGGATCCATCTCAATTTGGTGGAATCCACTGGCCAGATCCAGGGTGGTGAAATACACACATCTGCCGAGTTTATCCAATATTTCGGATATATTTGGAATTGGGTATCTGTCGCAAATAGTTTTGTCGTTAACCTTCCTATAGTCGATTACTAATCTCCATTTCCTGTTACCGTGAATGTCAGCCTTCTTAGGAACTATCCATACTGGGGAGCTCCAGGGTGAGTAGCTATGCCGAATGATATTCTGTTCTAACATTTTGTCTATCTGTGTATGTATCTCTTGTTTGTGTACATAAGGATACCTATACGATTTCGTATAAATGGGAACGTCGTCCTTGGTAGTTATCTTGTGTTTTATCTTGCTCGTAAATGAAAGTGGTTCGCCTTCTATGTAAATAATGTCGTTGAAATTTCTGCATAGTTTCACGATCTTTCTTCGTTCTTCGCTATTGAGATGATCCGTTCTCAATAGTCCACTTAGGTCCGGTGGAGAAGTTTGATCGTTCGTTTCCTCGCCATTATCAATTGTCAAATTAAAATTGTTCAACTCGCTGAAATTTACTCCATCGTATTGTTCCGCGATCAATGGGGCTTCTAACAGAAATGTCTGGTTCTCATGTGAATAATTGGTTATTTCGACAGACCCACACCCGTTTCTAACACTGCACTATAGGCGAAATCACGATTTTAGCGGCAAAAAGTCAGTTTTTCAACTTTAAATTCCTAATATTTTCTAGATGGTGTTCAATACCCAACATTTTGATAAGTAAAAAAAACAATTTTTTTTTACTGTTGGCAACCCTGTTTATGTACAAACATCTGTTGAAGTTTGCTTATCTTTTAGCACGTGTTAATACAAGTGAAGCAGCACAATTTTGTAAAATTAAAAACAGTTTATTTTAATAATATATTGTTGTAAACAAAAAGTGTAAATATGAGTTCTAAAACACAAGGTGAGTAGTTTTGCTATATATATATATATAGAGTGCTAAATGTTTGTACTTCATACTTATTTTGGTGGTTTTTTGTGTGTGTCGGTTTTGTTAAATTTTGAAGAGTTTTATCATTTTTCGTGGAGTAAAACTACAAATATTTTGAAGTGTCATTGGAACTATTTACATGTGATTGTTTGTAGAAAACTATAGTTTTATGTTGTGACAAAAGTTTATGCGTTTGACTGCAATTAAAGGAGTTTTTTAATTTTTGGCAGAAACACTCAGGTTCCAAAATGCTGAAATATTTGAGTTTTGGTTGACAAACAAGAGGAATGTTGCGAGTTATATAAAAGAAAAAATTCCGTACGAAATTGACGATCAATTAAATGAATTAATATGTGCTAAAGCTCGGAATTGATCTAATTTTATAAAACTAAAATGGGATAGACAATACCGAAATGAAAAAGGTTTTAGAAAACATAATAAGGAATGGTTGGATCGAGAAACAATTTTTGTTATACCGAAAAAGATTAATACTGTTGGGCGACCAAAACTAAATTATGATAATAGCGGCGAAAAAATAAAAGGAGATTGGCATCCGAATTAGCTTCCCAGCAAGGAGACAATGCGCAAATATTAGTTCATGCTGCCACTATTTCTGCCAAAAAATCAAACGAAACGGATTTGAAATTTGTCCTACAACAAGTTTCTATATCTCCAAACCGGCTAGCAAAAATTCGAGAAGTTCTTAATGCTAGCCATGAAGAAGTTACCCAAGTATCACCTGAAGAAGCTCTAATGTTTTTGTTAGAAAACGGTTTAACTAAACAGGTGTACTTAAACATGCGACAACTCTCGTATTTATCCGACCTATGATAAACTTTATCAGAGTAAATTGAAATGGCGTGGCCCGCCCATTTTTTCTCAAATCCTTTTTTTCATCATTAGAAGTCTACACACCAAATTTGGTGAAGCTAGTTTGTCGGGAACTACTATTTGCCATTTCATTAGAAAAAGGGGGCGTGGCCCGCCCATTTTTTCTCAAATCCTTATTTTTATCATTAGAAGTCTACACACCAAATTTGGTGAAGCTAGCTTGTCGGGAACTACTATTTGCCATTTCTTTAGAAAAAGGGGGCGTGGCCCGCCCATTTTTTCTCAAATCCTTTTTTTCATCATTAGAAGTCTACACACCAAATTTGGTGAAGCTAGCTTGTCGGGAAGTATTTTTTGCCGCTAAAATCGTGATTTCGCCTATAGTGCACTGTATAAACCTGGGCTAATGAAAAGTGTAGGGTTTAGTTCAATTGAGTTTATATAGACGGTGCCATTATCCTTACTGATGGGTATTTCTACCAGTGTTCTCGAATTCGCTGGGACTTCTATAATTCCAGTGGATTGGTTTATTTTGAGATTGATGCTGTTAATGGAATTTTTAGTTATCAGGGTTCTGTTCTCGAGGTCAATTTTGGCATTGAGTTGAAGTAAGGTATCCATGCCCAAAAGGCCGTCGAAGAAATTATGAAATTTGAAGATTAGAAATTTGAGGGATCCCGCTTGATTAAATTCCGAAAATATTGGTAAGACGACTTGTCTGTCTATTTGGTAGTTTTTGAAGACGGTTGTGATAGTGACCGGTTTGCATTGGATTTGTTCCCTCGGTAAAACATACCCAGGGTTTATAAAAGACGAAGATGCTCCAGTGTCCAAAAGGAATTTAAGAGGTTTGCCGGAAGGTAAAAATATTGTCAAATAGGGTAAGGTTGATGGGTGTTTCGTCGGGTTTATGTAGCCGGTCGGTTGTTCGAGGCTGTGGTAAAAAAATTTTGAGTATCGTCAATGTTGGTTGGTCCATTGTCATAATGCTCATCTAATTGTCGGTGATCATTGACAAGAGTACTTGGTCCATTTGAGTGGTGGTCGTTGGGAGATTTGTTCCGCTGACAACAGCCGTGGGAATTATTCAAATCGTCTACGTCATTGTCGATATACTGGTCCAGTTGTTGGTAATTGTCGGAAGTGGTCACTTCATGGAAATTAAAATTCGGGTTATTATTAAATCTGGCTTGTTGACTTGGACTTGCCTTTATTTGTGGTGTATTCGGATTTGGATGGAAAGGCTGGAATTTCTGTTGCCTAAAATTGTCCGGAGGGTATTGGCTCCTGTTTCTGTTGAAAGGGTTGTTCTGGTTATACTGTCGGGGTTGTGTTTGCCCAGTTTGTGGTGACTGGTATCTTGGGTTCCTGCGATCAGAGGGCTGTTGCCAATTCCGATTTCGATTATCATTGGGAAATGTGTTTTGGTAAAAACGGTTTTCGTACGGTTTGTATTGGGAATGGTACACCGCTCTATTTGATTGGGGTGTCTTTTGATAGGATATGTTCTGCTCCTTGATGCAATAAGCCAGTGCCGTTGATAGGGAATATGGTTGCATGGTTCTTACTCTCGATCCCAGTGGTTCGTTTAGGCCAACAAGGAAAGAGTTTAAACACATGTCCGCGTAAAGAGATTTCTTCGCATTTATGACGCTAGGTTCCTTTTCATGGATAAGGATGTTATTGCAAAGGGAGGATTGCAATTCTATAATTTCTCCACAGAAGGACTGGATACTTTTACTGAATTGTCTCACATTGTGCAGATCCCTTATTAAAGACGTTTCAGTTCGTTTATCGGAATAATGGAGTATGAGGTTGTTCCTTATATCGTCCCAAATGAGTGGGGTGCCATACATGTTAGGACCTCGTTAGCCTGTCCTTCAATTTTGTTCCGTATGGCCCTGAGTAGAATTTGGCCATAGGGAGTGTTATCCGTACCACGTATAAACAAAAGTATTTCCTCGACGTTATTAAGGAACTCGTAAAGGAGTCTTGGGTTACCGTCGAATTTTGGTAAGTCCTTAATTGCGTCGGGAATTCTCAGTGTATTAAAAATATCGACTTGGCTAACCACTTGGTCCTGTGTAGTCTGTCCGTTTTGAGCCATTGTATCGGAAATGGAACGAGAATCTAAATCGAAAATGAAAGAGTTGTCTTGGGTGAGACTATTAACCGAACTATCGTCGAGAGTGGAACTAACGCTTTCAGGGATAGACGTCAAGCTAGCAAACTTTCTCAAGTTATAAGGTATGAAACGGAGTTTCTGTTTCAGTCCTTTGTTGTTAGGCATATATAATAATAAAAAAAAATTCAATTTGTGTAGTTCGTATATCAAGGTAGCCCGTTAGTGATTGAATAGGGTATGCCACTGTACAGATATTCCCTCTGCACTCCTGTCAAATAGACTATTGATATGCAGTCAAAGTCCTTGACGTTGATGGACTTACACTTTTTCAATCTTGCAACGCACTGTAACTTAGAGGTTCGTACCGATATACCCTCGATACCTTGTTCCTCCTGTCCCTTCTTCTTTATTTTAATTTGTTGTTTTTTTTTTTTCTCTTTTTTTTTCAATGCTCTCTGGCCTTTTACTTATTCACAACTCAATACTATATTTTACTATATCGATATGCATTCGATATCATAAGAGTTCTGTTTCCCAAAAAAAAAAAAAATATTCATTTATTTCTCTTTATTATCATTAATTTCCTTTCTACGCACGATTAAAATTTATAACTTCCATTCAAAAAAATATATATCATCACAAAACACTTACATGTACCCAATCAGGAAATACAAGGTGATCCGCATGTTATGGTTGTTTCTTGGGAGTTGGTTCTAGCGAATGAAGAGTCGAGACCCACGGTCACGCTGTCCTTGTTGATGCCGCTTTCTTTTGATGGTTGGTTATATTTATTTTCAGGAGGGTGGTGTACACTTTGATATTTTTTATTTGATATTTTTATTATTTTCCTTATTTTTTTCTTTTTTGTTGGTTGGTTGTTCCCTTTTTTTTTTGAAGGGTGGTGTACACTTTGATATTTTTTTTTTATTTAAAGGAATGTTCTTTTCCTTCTTTTGTTTTTGCGTAAAGGGCACTTTAAAGGATAGCGAAAACCGTTCGCTGAACTAACGACTGCGCCAGTTATGTTATGTGTTAAAGGGCCGAGGAAAATAAAAAGACATTTTATGTTTAGAGGTTTACAATGAACTGAGTTTTATTTTTTGGTTTTCACCTTAAAATAGCTTTACAAAAGTGTATTGTTGCAATTGGTATCGCTGCAAAAATAAAGGGAGTGAACTTTTCTCGGAATTTGTGTAAGCGAAAATGATATTTGTATTTAATTTATGGATTGCAGCTATTTCAATATTTTTTTGGAACGGAAGTGTATTGGACAAAAAGTATGTTATAACTAAGGTGCATGTGCATATACTATTATCTTATTGTCTAATCAGCGATTTGTTCTCAGTGGTTTTGGCGGTGGTAATGTGGTGGTGGTTGTTGTTGTTAACAGTGGAATGGGTGTCGAAACTTAACTAAGGTGTATGCATTATTATTCTCTAAGTCTTATTGTTTAGTCAGCGATTTGTTCTCTTTGGTTTTAACGGTGGTAATGTAGTGGTATTTGTTGTTGTTAACGGTGGAATGGGTGTCGTAACTGTTGTTGTTGTTAACGGTGGAATGGGTGTCGTAACTCGAGCGAGTGAATGATTCTGAACCCTGCCTTATACAATCACAAACCTTAAGGAGAATATTCGACAGAAAAACGAACAGTTACCACAGGAAATCTTGCGGAAAGTCGCGGAAAATGGGATGAAATGGACACAAATGTGTATCAACACTGGCGGCAGTCATTTGTCAGTTGGCATCTTTTCCACTAAAAACAAAAGATTTTAAAGATTCGAAGAAAGATTTCCTTCCGTCTTTAAAAATCATTTTTTTTAGTGAAAAAGTTATTCGAAAACAATATTAGATGACTAATATCAGGCCATTGTGTATGTGAATTTGGAGTTTCTTGAAATCAACAAAATTTGGTTACTGATTAATTACATTATACCTAAGGTGTAAATGTTTTTATTATTTACGGTGATGGCAGAGTGCGCGCTCAAAGTCGAGCCGAGCTGAAAGTTGATTGAATGGAAGAAAACTGTTTTAAAGTGTTTTTTTTGAGCTGATTGGCGCTGATATTTGATTGTATGTGTAAGATTTAAGTGGTTTGTAGTTTTTGAACGGTTCTTGACGTTTTGATACCGTTGAAATAATATTGAACAAAATTATTCAAATTTGATTAATCATATTTATATTTAACTGATTAAATTAATAGTTCTAATTAATCAGAAATTTCGATTATTAGATTAACTAATTAATCAAGTTATGGATTTTGACTAATCGATTACCATGTTGTTTTGTGTTTATTTTATGCGACAAAAACTACAAAACATTCATAAAACAAAATTCATAAACACACAGCAAAAACAGTGCCGATTCAGCGCCGATTTTAGCATTCTCTTTGCCATCCCCAAATTTCCTATAAGCATGAATAAGGCTTTGAGCGCGTGTTTTTATGCTCAAAGCATAATCCAAAAAAAATAAAAAAAATAAACTTCAAAAAAATTTCGAAGTGAACAACTCGATTTTATTATTGACACTCTGTTGGTCTTTTAATTTTTTATATTACAAAATTGGACAATCATTTCTGTTAATTAGGCACTTTTAAAATAATTCTAAAGAAAATTATAACAGACGTTTTTCTAAATGCGGATATTGTTTCGCAAAACAATTCCGAAGAAAAATGAATGTTAATATGTTTGTTGGGGTGAGTACAAATATACAGACATTCGTTATGAATATGCTTACTCAGGTTAGTACAAATATAAAGACATACGTTACCAATTGTACGAGTATATAACTTTCGTAATCACTTTGTGTGAACGGAAAAAAATAAAACCAAATTAATTTTTTCTTAATCACTCTTTCAAGTGTTTACTTTATTCGCGAGTTCTTTCTCAATTCGAATCTATCTTAAGACTACTCGATCGGTTCGATCGTACAATATTTATATTCTGTAAATGTCAATCGTTTGGTAAGCAGTTCGTTGGAACTGTTTACCAATTTTTCGTGTGGCCCAAAATTAAGTGGAATTTTGTCTGGTCTGAATTTTGCTTTGGTTTTGAAATTCTTGCCAAAGCGTGAACGGAAATGAAGAAACGGGAAAACTTGGTAGACTAAATTATTTGGCAAACAATTCTTTGGAATTGTTTGTTCTCCCGTTTGTGGTAACGGAAGTGCAAAACGTGTAAATGAATTGTTGACCGAATTTTGAATGCATGATTTTCCGATTAATTTTGAGTCGGTTTATTTGAGGGGAAATTTGGGAGATATTGTTACGTTAAATTATATTAGCAGGTGTAAGTAGAATATTGGGTGACACTATAACACCCCCACTGTTAGCTTGAGGCTCCGACGAAATTTGTAAGATTGACATTTTTCGTTTTGTTACAAAAATTATTATTAGTATGATAATCAATATTATTATTAAATCTATGCTTATGCCTATTACATTTGAATTCTTGTTTTGATATATAATTTTGCTTATGGCTTCTTCGTGTTTAATTTGCTTGATATATAAAGAGATTCTAATTTAATATTTGCCATAGAATAAGATTTTTCTTTTATTTTGGTTATTACGTTTGGTAAAATGAACTTATCATGGATTTTGATTTTAATATTTGAAAAGGTTTTATTAAGTGTTTTAATTTCACAATTTTCAAATTTCAGCAGAAAGTTTCCTTTCATTTTTATATCCATTCTATTGCAGTTATGTGACATTTCATTAAAAAAGTTTTTAAATATGAGTATACCGGGGATAATTTCTGTTACAATTGTTTGATTTAAATTTTCCATATTACAATGTGCTTCCCTAAAATTAAGTATGTTTGTTAATCATCTATCGTTTATTCTAACTAAGTTTTATCTTAGATTATCTTTGATGGCGATATCATAAATAGTGTTGTTCAAGTCCACTAATATCTCATAAGTATTGAGAATTATTGATTTATTATCAATATTTGGAATTGATTCAAATACTATTTTTGATAGAACGTCCTCCGAATATTGTGGAATTAGATGAATAATCACGATATTATTATTGTCAAGACCTACGGCCACTTTTATGTTCGTATAACTGTCAAAGTCGTTAATTAGGTCTAGTTCGGTTCTTGTCAGTATGTCTGTGGGGATTATTCCGAGTTTGCTACAAAATACAATTTGTCCTATGTCATCTATATGGTCCCGTAAAAGTGATATATCGTTGTTTATCTGATATATTTGTCCCAAGAATGTAACTTCGTCTTCTAAGGTCGATATTTTATTCTGCAAATAGTCTTTGAACCTGTTCAGATAGTTTCCTATCAAGATCTGTTTCTGATTAATGTGTTCGGTAATGTTACGTATCTGATCAGACATAAAATTATTAACGTATGTCAAATTGTCTATTCTGTCTGTCAAGGTTCTTTCATTCCTGTATAATGATCTTAGTGGGTTGTCAATCCGTGTTTCGTCATCACTGTCCATTGATCCTGCTATAAGTTTCAGTCCTTTCCCTAATGCGTTCACCAGTCCGCGTTTCGATCTAAAGTGTGGGTTGAGGTTCTCTATCTTGCCTTTCAACAGGGCAAAATTCTTATTTGTCGTATCCAATAAGGTCTTAGGTTCGACTGTGGTCGTATTCAGTTTGCGTATGTTGTCAATGATTAAGTCGAGTGATTCCGTATAGTGAGTTGTGTTGACAATGTGGAGAATTTTGTTGTACTGTTCGATCACCTTTATTTCATCTATTTTAATCGGTATATACCCGTTGTTGTTGGTTAGGTCCTGTATATCGAGAGTCTGGGCGTTTATCATCGTCAAGAAGAATATTTTCAAGATATAGGTCGTCATCTAAAATATAACATCATTTATTAGCCTCAATGGTTGGGTTATCTCTGTCTTGATATTTATACCCTGTTGTTTTGCTCGCAATATGTTCCTCGTTCACTTTCAAAGCATCTATTTTCCTATATTTGCGGTGGTTTTTTCCGCCTCTAATTTCTTTTATGAAGTTAGCTCCTTCTTCTAATTCAACGTCGTTTCTGTCCTTATTCAGTCTTTTAATATAACCTTCCTTCCTTGAAGCTATTTTGTCGTGGATTTCATTATACTTGTCCTCGTGAACCTTTCCATTAACGAAATCTATAGGCTTGATGCCAGTAGTACTGTGTATTGTATTGTTGTAGAATCCAATGATTCTAATTATTTTCTCTTCTATAGTTTCGTCTTTGTTCTGTTCGTTATGTCTAAGGAGTCTTATGTGTTCATTAATCGTGTTGTGCAACCTTTCCACATCGGCATTGGACGTGTGGTTACTATTTGATGTGAAATGAATGTCAATGTTTTCCTCACTTAAGAATTGCCTCATCGGAATGGCCTTAAAACCCAGTTCGTTGTCAACTATTATCTTTCCTATCTTTCCATATGTATTTATAAACTGGAGAAGTTTGGTCTTAAATTCTGTCCATGATCTTCCGATTATTTTGTAGGCCACAGCAAATTTCGAAAACTTGTCTATCATTGTCATAAAAAGAGTTTTTCCTAATGAATAAAAAACATCTATATGCACTATTTCACGTGGGTTATTCGGTGTTTCTGTGATCTTAAAAGGGATTTTAGGAGGGTTCCTGTCGTATTTCTCGAGATTACATATCTCACAGTTATTAATGAATTGGGTTATCCTTAGTTTTAATTTTGGATTATAGATCTTGATCTTCAATTCTTCGAATACAGCCTGTATTCCTCTGTGATTCTTATCTAAGTGTTCCTTTTCTATAACTTCCGTTAATTTGAGTTCGTCTTCTATTCCTCCAGTTTTCTAGAGCATCTTATTATTCTAAAATTCTTATTCTCCGAAAATAGTTCACAGTAAGTATTGCGAAATGTATCATAGAGCTCTTCGTCTATCATAATTGCGTTTATGTGGTCTGGGTCAAAGTGGGTCTTCAACAAGGTGATTGCATATTCTCTGTCGAGAATTTTTAATCCTATGGTTTTCCTAGTATTCTGGAAAACTTTCTCGTTCTTTATTCTCGCCGAGACCGATGTTATCTTTTTTAAATTAATTTGCGTTCTAAACATATTGATAGGTGAATTGCTTTCCTTTATGGCGGACTCATGGGATACTAGTAAGTTAACGTCTGGGAGTTCTCGTTCGATTCTAGATAATGCGTCGGCATTGCTATTTTTCGTACCTTTCTTATACTTGATCTCATAATCGAATTCCGATAATCTGAGTCTCCATCTAACGAGTTTAGAATTTGGTTCCTTAATTGAGAAGAGCCATGTCAACGGTCTGTGGTCGGTCTCAATGAGAAATTTTCGTCCGAAAAGGTATGGCCTGAAATATTTGGTGGCCCAAATGATAGCCAATAGTTCTTTTTCTATTGTGCTGTAATTGATCTCATGTTCATTAAGTGTCCGACTCGCATAGCAAATTGGGTGGTCATCTTGGGAAAGTATGGCGCCCAGTGCATAATTACTGGCATCTGTCGTGAGAGTGAACTTCTTTGAAAAGTCAGGGTATGCGAGAATTGGATCATTAGTCAGGAGTATTTTGAATGTATTGAAACTGTCTTGGTATCTTTGGTCAGAGGGATTAACTTTAGCGTCCTTTTTCAAGAAAATTGTCATCGGTTTAGCAATCAGTGAATAGTCCTTAATGAACTTTCTATAATAACCTGTTAATCCTAAAAATTGTTTAATTTGTCTTGGAGTTTTGGGTAAAGGAAAATTAATAACGCATTCGATCTTTTTCGGGGTGGGTTTTATTCCGTTTTGGGTAACCACATGTTTGAGGAACTCGGTTTCCCTTTTGAAGAATTCTGATTTATCCAGTTGTACTTTTAAGTTGGCTTCTTCTAATCGCTGAAAAATTAGCTTTATTGACTGTACATGTTCCTGGAGGGAGGTAGAAAATATAACTATGTCATCGAGATAGACAAGACATATTTTGTTGATGTATTCTTGTAGAACTGTATTCATTAATCTTTGGAATGTTGCAGGAGCGGCTTTTGAACCAAATGGCATTCTCAAAAATTCATAATGTCCTCCTTCGACGGTGAAAGCTGTCTTATGAACATCGGTTTCGTCAACTTCTATCTGGTAGAAACCTTTGGCTAGATCCAGTGTTGTAAAATACATGCATTTTCCAAGTTTATCAAGTATTTCTTCAATATTTGGGATAGGATAACGGTCGTCTATGGTGACTTCGTTTAATTTCCTATAGTCGACTATGAGTCGCCATTTCTTTTTTCGCTCGCATCCTCCTTTTTAGGTACGATCCAAATAGGTGCAGAGTACGGGGATTTACTATGTCGTATTATTCCATTATCTAACATCTCTTGAATTTGGTTCTGTACTTCTTCCTTGTGGATATAAGGGTACCTGTACAATTTAGAATAAATTGGAATTTTGTTTGTTGTATTTATTTTGTGTTTTACTGCATTAGTAAACGTTAGATTGGAATCTGACCGGTAAAATATGTTATGGTAACGTTTTATTACTTTCAGGATATCGGCCTTTTCTTCGGAGTTCATGTGAGCAGTACGAATTTGTTGTAATATTGGTTCAGAATGTTGAAATTCCTTATCCATTACGCAGAAATTTTTTGCATCGACTTTTGTCAGATCTGCTTTATTAATATGTACTATGTCCAAACTGTCAACGGAAGTCTGCATCTCGACTTCAAAGTTCAGGACGTCATATAGTCCTTCTTGAAGAATTAAATCACCTGTGTTATTACGTTGTTCCTTGAAGTGAACAAGTCCATTTTCTTCTGCCACTACAAATTGGATTGTTCGAGTTTTGCCAAATAAAAAAGGAATTTGTTTGTCATCAATGGTTAAAGTATTATTCGTGTAATCTATTTTTGCCTTGAAGCGTTTAAGGACATCGTTTCCGATTATTCCATCGTAGAAGTCATGAAATTTACACTCTATCAAGTTAAATTTTTCATTGGCGTCGCCAAGTTCAGAGAAAAGGGGTACTCTATATATGATGGTGGTTTTTATCTGGTTTTGGAGAGTCTTGAGTGTCAGTGATCCTGATTTTATTCTCCATTTTGGGTTACATAATCCAGAATTTACTATGGAGTGTGTAGCTCCAGTGTCTATGATGAATTTTAATTTACCTTTTATTATTATATGGGGTAGTTCTCCTGTGAGGCCTGTAGAAGAAAATTTTCGGAAGTGTTAATATCATCATGTTGGTCGGAGTTTTTCACGTTATCTGGATGCCATGACTGCTGCGGTGGTTGGTCATCATCTGTGTTCTGATTATTAAAGTAATCTTCTCCATAATCCTGATCGTCGTGATATAGATATTGTTCCTGATGGTTGGGTTGGAAGCTGCCTACAACCATATTTATATCCATGGGTTCGGGAATTTGTCGGTTGTTCATTTGGTAATTATGTTGGCGTTGTCCATAATTTTCGGGTCGGGGTTGGTGGTAATCGTTATTAGGCTGTGCCCAATTACGTTGATGATTATTTCAATTGGGTCCGTTCGGTTGGGAGGTATTATGTTGGTTGTATCTGATCTGGTTTCCTCGGTTATTAATATTGGGTCTTGGTTGAATGCTATATTGAGGCGTTTGGTTCCTGTGTTCGTTTTGCTGAGTTCTGTTATTGTCTTGTTTTCCTTTTTCATTATTTTGTTTTTGGTCGTCCTTTTGGTAGTTCTGCTTATTTGGTTGTTTTCCATTATGTCCAAAAATTCCATTTGGACCTGTGGAATAAGCATACCCGGATTGAAACAGAATCTCCATAGCTCCTTCCAAATTGTCCGGATTTCTACAAGTAAGTATTGTTTTCATGTTATTTCTTGCACACTCGTTAGCTGCTGATCCTGCTCCTATTAAGGTAATAGTCTTGTTGTTAAGACTCCTAAGGCGTTGTTTTATGTCGATATAGAACTCCACACAGTTTGTTCTGAAGGTAGTACTCTTCAATTTGTCGAAAAGTTCCTCCAAACTGCATTTTTCACCAAAATTGTTAACAAGGATTGTCTTAACGTCTGCCCAAGATTGTGCTTGGCAATTAATTTCTATTATTTCCCTAGCCTTTCCTTTAAGCTTACTCTTGATTATGTCGCTGAATAAATTCTGCGACTGTTCATCATAGGCTCATAGAATAGGATGAACTCTTTCTATTAAATTAAGGAACGTCTGAAGATCCCGGAGATCTCCGTTAAATTCTGGAAGACGATCCAGATACTTAAGGGGATCGATTCTAACGGATAGAGGGGTGACTGGTTCTGTCATTTCTCCTTGGTCACTAGAGTCGATAGTCTCTCTTTTACAAGTTACAAGTGAATTCGACGTCTTCGTCTTCTATTAATCCGTCTATTCCTACTAAGTCTTAGGGGGCAAATATTGTCTTCTTGTCCGATGTCTTCGTTAACGTCGGTCGAATATCCGTCGTTCGATTCAAAACCTGAGTCAAGTGTTCGAGTTAATTCTACTATTTCCACTTCTATTCCCAATTCTAAATCGGAAGGATAATCCGAAACTGATTCAGTGTCGCTCATTAAACGCAAGAAAAAAGATCGTATTTTGTACTACAAAATTTCCAAAAATATCTTATATATCTTAAATATTACTTATGCAATCTTACTCTACAGTTTCTTCCTTCTGGTGGTGTAGATGATTTCCTTGGTAGTTGGATGGAATGTTGTGCGGCTACTGTTCTTCTTTTCAGCAAACTTTAAATGCAATTCCGGTTTCAGCCACTTGTTTCTATCTTTCAATTTAGTTATCCATAAATTTGGACAATTTGTTGGTTTAAACCCGCGTAAAGGTCTTAAAGTCTTTTTAGGGGAAAAATGTTTAAGCATCTTTTCTTAAAGTCACTTTTTTTTTCAAAGGATATAAATTCCTTTTTGTTAAAAAAAATAAAAAATTGTTCGTAAGGATAAGTCCTTTTTTGAACGAAGGATCTAAAGTCCTTCTTTTTTTTTTAAAAAAAAAAAATATGCGTTCACAAGGATAAATTCCTTTCTTTTGAACTAAGGATATAGAGTCCTTTTATTTTATTTTTATTTTTCGAACTCGCGGATGGATCTTATCTTTTAAGTCCTTCTATTTTTGGTTCCACGATTAAACGTTGAAACGTATATATGTTCGATACATCGATATATCGTGGATCCTACCGACTGCGCCACTTTCGTAATCACTTTGTGTGAACGGAAAAAAATAAAACCAAATTAATTTTTTCTTAATCACTCTTTCAAGTGTTTACTTTATTCGCGAGTTCTTTCTCAATTCGAATCTATCTGAAGACTACTCGATCGGTTCTATCGTACAATATTTATATTTTGTAAATGTTTCGTTGGAACTGTTTACCACTTTTTCGTGTGGCCCAAAATTAAGTGGAATTTTGTCTGGTCTGAATTTTGCTTTGGTTTTGAAATTCTTGCCAAAGCGTGAACGAAAATGAAGAAACGGGAAAACTTGGTAGACTAAATTATTTGGCAAACAATTCTTTGGAATTGTTTGTTCTCCCGTTTGTGGTAACGGAAGTGCAAAACGTGTAAATGAATTGTTGACCGAATTTTGAATGCATGATTTTCCGATTAATTTTGAGTCGGTTTATTTGAGGGGAAATTTGGGAGACATTGTTAGGTTAAATTATATTAGCAGGTGTAAGTAGAATATTGGGTGACACTATAACATATATACACAATGACATAGGAATATTATATGTTGTCACATATAACTCCTCCCTCCTTAAAATGAAGTGAGGACCAAAGGGGCTTTGGACAATTTGCCGCTTGAACTTCATTAATTTTCTCATCAAGTGAGTATGTTATTGTCGTAGGTCCTCGTAATACTAGTGCTATTGATAGCACTATTAGTAGGATTGACCTATTGATCCAAATGCGGAATAGGTTATTTTCTCATGTTCTTTCGTGTTCGATTGTAAGTTGACAATTAGTTCTTTGTCCTGAAATCTGTAGTCATTTAACTTTGGTAGAGTTATTTCCTCTGTCTTTGAAAGGATAATAATATCGTTATTGACGCTCGGTGGGATTTCGATTAGTTTGACATCGTCCCAATATACGTCGTTCTCTCCGGTGTACCAAACATTATTGATAGCCACCTTACAGTTAATGAAATATATAACTATTGTCGTACTACATAATAATGCGATATTTCGTAACATTATTACATACAGTTGTTATCTGTTGTGTTGGGGATTTAATGAGAATCAAATAGTTTGGTTCAGGGTGCAAAATGTCAACTATCTGCCCTACATCTTGTAGATGACATGAGGCAGTTTTATTTCTAAATATTATGTCTTTTATGTAATTATTGTTCATGTTATATTCTGTGCCGTACATATGATTACAATAAAATTGGTTCTCTATTTTTTTACATTTTTCTTTATAGGATGTTATGCTACTGTTATTAATAAGTACATATTATTTCTAAAGTTCTATTAATAGGTGTTGTAATTATATGGAAAATTTAAATGTACTATTGATATCATCGGAATTTGTATATTAAATATTATGTTTGTTTGTATTGTTGTAATATGCTGTAAGTTGCAAAAGTTCGTATATGTGTTCAGGTGATAAGATGTCTACTGTGTTGTTCAGTGTGTTGTGTATTTGCATCAATTCTTGTGGATTTTAAATTATCTTGGGGATAATGTTCATTCTGGATAGAATTAGTGCCTCTGCTATATTATTGAGGTGTTGTGTAAGTATGTCGATATTATAATTGATCTTTAGCTGTTGCATTTGTATTATTGTGTTAATTGTGGGGTTAAGTGAATTTCTATTCTGATCTTGAATGTTTCTTATGGCCTGTGTTATGATGTGTTGTTCTTGGTTAATGTGTTTAGTGATACTTTCGAATCTTTGAATCATGTTCGTGTTTAGAATAAGCTGTTGGTTCAATGAGTCTTTAATTTGTCCGTTTTTTGTCTGCAAAATTTCAATATTTCTATTTAGGTTTTCCGCGTCCTTGTAGTCCATGTTGACGGTAATGAATTTTATCGCTGAGCCCAAAGCATTAACAAGTCCTCTTCTATTGCGAGTCTTTGGTGTTAGTAGGTCTAGTTCTGCAGTCAGTTCTTCTAATTTCAATTTTGTCGTCCTAAAAGCTGTCTCGGCAAAACGCGTTGCCTCGAATTGATTCAAAGTCTCTTCTATTTTCTGTATGTTGTCTGTATGTTGTAGATTAATGATGTGTACAAGGTGTCTGTAGTCGGTTATTATCCTAGCATCACCCAATTCCAGTGGAACGATTCCCTGAGTCGGGGGAATATCTATAATTGCCACGTCCGATTTTACTAGTACGAATCTAAAAGGAAAGAATGTTCTAAGTTAAATGTTTCTTTTTTATCTTTATTTTAGATTTGTGTAGTTTCTGGCCGTTCGTTGTCAACAGAGTAACTTTATTGTTCTTTTTCACAATTCTCTTTGAGAACCTTGGTGTCATTTTATTTCTCCTACATTCTTTTCTGTAGAAAGTCTGATTTTCGGTCAGGTCCTCAGGTTCGTCTCTGTCTTGGTTAAGTCTATCAATGCGTTTATCCATGTCACGTGTCAGTTTATCCTTTATAATTTTGTGCAGTTCAGCCTGAAATTCCTTCAGTCTTTGTAGATACTCATGCTCCGTATCATAACTCAAATTTTTCTCGAATTTGGGTGTCCTGCCATAAAATAGTTCAAAAGGTGTTATCTTAGTAGCAGAGTGTATTGAGTTATTGTAAGTCATGATTACTTCAGAAAGTATTTCGTCATGATCTAGTGGTATCTCGGAATCTTTATATTTCCGCTGAATTATCCTGTATGTCTCTGTTATCGTGGAATGCAATCTTTCAACAGGAGAGTTCCTAGTGCTCTGTTGAAATGAAGTATAATGGATATGAATTTCATTCATCCTACAAAAGTATTTTATAATAGAAGCACTAAACTCTGCACCTTGGTCACAAATGATCTTCTTGTGTATGCCGTGTAGGCTTACATAATTCTTAATGCTTTTTTAAATTGAAATAATGTTACGAGATTCCAATGAGTATGCCGATCCGTATTTTGAAAATTTGTCTATAAGGGTGAGGATATTCCGTCCGTTTATACAATATATGTCTATATGAACAATATCTAATGGTTTCGATGGTATCTCCGGTTTTTCAAAGGTAGGTCTCGGAGGTCTTCTGTTATATTTAAGTGTCTGGCATATCGTACAGTGATTAATACATTTAGAAATTTTATCTCTCATATACGGGAAAACATATTGACGCTTCAGATGTTCACAAGTCTCCTGTATACCCCTATGGTTGTGATTAATATGGTACTCGTTGATAATTTTGTCCTGTTCGTCCGTGTTTATGATATCTTGTAAAATGTCCTTGCAACGTATGAGTTTGAAAAGTTTGCTATTGGCAAAATATCATCGTCCGCCATTATTGCATTGACTTTATTAGGGGTTAAGTATTGCTTAAAAATGTCAGTTATTGTGGATTCAGTAAACTCTGGTCTGCGTATAGTCCTACGCATCTTGTACTTAAATACTGTTTCCAGCGTCACGGGTGATCCTTCGTCCCGTACTTGTAGGATAACTTTAAAATTAAATTCATTAATGGGTCTTTCCGAAATTGGGTTGCCGTCACCAATATTCTCGTCTGTAGAGTGGATAGTCGTTCCTGCCGTAGCTTGATCCGAGCAATTGTCTATTGAATTCACCATATAAGTTTCCCTTTTGTCATAATTTTTATTCAATTTTCCCTCCTCAAGTTTGAGCCGCCAACGAACTAATTTAGAATTTGGTTCTTTAAGGCTCATGATCCAGGTCAGTGGTCTATGGTCGGTTATAATCCTGAACTTATATCCGAATAGATACGGTCTAAAATACTTTGTGGCCCAGACGATCGCCAGGAGTTCCTTTTCTATCGTGAAATAATTAATCTCAGTGTCGGTTAGTGTACGACTGGCATAGCATACTGGTCTATCACTGCCAATCGGACCTTGGGAAAGAATTGCTCCCAGAACAAAATCACTCGCATCGGTAGTTAGGCTAAAAGGTTTCGAAAAATCCGGATACTGGAGTAATGGGTCATTCATCAGTAGATTCTTGCATGTCTCAAACGTTCGTAGGTATCTGTCGTCGAGTATTACCTTACTGTCCTTCTTCAAACACTCAGTCAGGGGTTTTGTCACTTTTGAGAAGTCCTGAATAAATTTTCTATATTATCCCAGTACCCCTAGGAACGACTTTATCTCCTCCTGAGTCCTAGGAATAGGGAATTTTCTTATGGCGTGAATTTTCTCGGGGTTCGGTTTTATCCCGTCTGTGGAAACAATATGTCCCAGAAATGCACACTCTTTATGCAGGAATTCCGACTTATCTAGTTGAACCTTCAAGTTCGCCTCTGTTAGTCTGTCAAAAACTTTGCTGAAGTTGAGCATGTGCTCCTGTAACGAGGTGGAGTAAACTATAATATCGTCTAAATATACCAGACATACTGTGCCTATCAGATCCTTCAATACGTTATCCATTATTCGTTGGAATGTCGAAGGGGCATTCTTGAGCCCAAAGGGCATTCTCACAAATTCAAAATGGCCTCCGTCCACTGTAAATGCGGTCTTCCCTACATCCTTTGGATGCATCTCTATTTGGTGGAAACCACTGGCAAGGTCCAAGGTTTTTGTTGTCTTAGTATTCAGTCGAGGGGGTAGGCGTTCAACCGAAAATTTTCATTGTCGTCTATGACGTTCCTAATGTCTTGTCCGGTTTGGTCACTTTGTTGGAGAAATGAATCCCGGTCGCAAGATTATCGTCTTCTATATAGTCGTAATACTTGTCGAAATTAGCACACGATGTATTCATTGTGTCAATGTTATGTAGCTCTAGGGGTTTACTAGTATGTGTCGTCCTATGTATCTGTGTACTTATAGGTTTCCTTAAATGTGTGAAACCTGAACTAACATCCATTGGTTCTGGAGGTGGTAAAATTTGTGCCTTATTTTGTTGACCAAAATTGTTACGTGGTAGTCTATTTTGTCCAGAAACATTTGAAGTTTGATTATTTCTATTGACGATAATTGGTCTCCCTAGTCCGAATGTGTTTGTCTGTGGTTCGGTCTGTGTCTTCCTCTGTATATCTGTCGGATTCTGAAATCTACCCATGTTATTATTTTGTGCGTAAGGATGTGTCTGACTAAAACCCATTTGGTAATTTCTGTTCGCATTCCTCATGACTGTCTGGTAAGTCTATGTAGGAGTATAACCATGTGTAATTTGCCTAACCCTTTGTTGAGCCGATGTGTGGTTGTTATCCAAATACTTCCTTCCATAATATATATTCTGTTCCTGTACACAAAACGATAGTGATTCGGCCAACGTTTTAGGTCTCATTGCCCTAATTGTTGAACCCAAAGGTTCCCTAAGACCTGACAAAAATATATTCAAGCACAATCCAGCGTATACATCCCTTTTTGAATCTATAATATTCTTGCCTGTCTCATGGATTAGTATGTTATTATTCAGTGTAGATTTAATTTCAATAATTGAAGCGTAAAATTCCTGTACTGACTGGTTGGTCTGTCTAAGGTTGTGCAAATCCTTAATTAAGGAAGTTTCGTTCCTTTAATCCGAATACTCTAAGATAAGGTTAGCCTTAATATTCTCCCACACTAATGGAGTACCATAAGTATTCAGAATCTCGTTAGCCTCCCCTACAATCTTGTTCCTAATAGCCCTTAGTATTATTCACGCATACCCTGTCCCGCCTATATCCGTTAATACTCCTAAGATCTCTTCTACATTCCCTATGAAGTCGTATAACAGTCTTGGATTCCCCTCAAATTTGCGCAAATCCTTAACTGCATCAGGAATTTTAAGAGAATCAATTGTGTGCGAATTCGTATTGGGTTTGGGTAAATTTGGTGTGTTGTTAGTGTTCGCCATTATTGTCTGTTCAGGAATTGGTGTTAGCTGTTTGTCTGTATATGGGCTGGGTCTAGGTCTGAGTCTATGCATTAGTAAATTGACTTAATTTAAATTCCAAAAAAAAATATGTTTTGTATTACATAAAGTTCTTACAATAAGTATTTACCCTAGCATTAGTATAATAAGTTCCATTTTCCAGTTATCTGCGATGGCTCTTGATTGTAGTTGTTGTCTTCTGTTTAGTTGAGTAATTTTGTTGTGTTGATTTGCGTTGCTGTTGACTTTTGTTGGGTTGAGTAATTTTGTTGTGCTGATCAGTGTTTTCTGTTGATTTTATTGATGATCAATTGTTCCGGAAATTACTGACATAAACCAATTAAATGTTGGAGATTTCTACCATATTCAGCTCGAAGTGGCCAATGTTTGCAACCGTTCGTAAAGGGGGAGGTTCAACCAAAAAAGAAATGAAATACAATACTTTTAAATTTCCGATAAGATAAGGGTTTTAGTTTAAACTTAACATATTTTGCTTAGAGTTTTTTTTGTCTTTCATTAGCTATTATATTCACTAATAGCTTGAAACAATTTTGTTCTTTTTTTTTGTTCTTTAATACTTGGAAAATCAAGTTGATGTGCCATCAACTGTTTGTTTATTGTAATAAAATTGATATTCCATCAATTTAGTTCACTTTTTATGATAACTATTTAGAAGTCGAAAGTCGATATTCCTTCGACTTTTTAACACTATTTAGCCGAAAGATGATATTCCTTCAACTTTTTATTACTATTCAGGAGCCGAAAGTTGATATTCCTTCAAATTTGTTTTAAGACTATTTAGCCGAACGTTGATATTCCTTCAACTTTTTAATACTATTTAGGAGGCGAAAGTTGATATTCCTTCAACTTTGTTTTAAGACTTGAGTTATTATGATCAAAGCATAATCCAAAAAAAAAAAATAAAAAAAAAAAAAAAAATTCGAACTGAACAACTCGATGGTAATTTTATTATTGACACTCTGTTGGTCTTTTAATTTTTTATATTACAAAATTTGACAATCATTTCTGTTAATTAGGCACTTTTAAAATAATTCTAAAGAAACTTATAACAGACGTTTTTCTAAATGCGGGTATTGTTCCGCAAAACAATTCCGAAGAAAAATGAATGTTAATATGTTTGTTGGGGTGAGTACAAATATACAGACATTCGTTATGAATATGCTTACTCAGGTTAGTACAAATATAGAGACATGCGTTAACAATTGTATATACATAGGTATATTATATGTTGTCACATATAACTCGAGCGGTGATCCATAGTGAAGTTGCTTTACACGCGAGTAACGAAGTTGTATTTCTCTTCAGAGAAATAAACTTGAAAAATAAAGGAAGCAAAAGTTAAAATTATGTTTAACTTTATTTCAAGAATGTTGTCTTTAGACTAAAAAATCTTAAAAAATAATTCTGCCAGTGAGGCATTCAATATTGCGAAAGTTTTATGCTTACGCTGCGCTGCATTGAATGCTCGCCTGGACTGTGGAAACGAAAACAAAAGTGTTAAATAACATTTGGCCACATGTATAAACATTAAATTACAGTTACACTACATCTAAGAACTTTTGCTTAGTGAAGGGGTCAGGACGTACCTCCGTACCTCTTATGTCTAATACAATAAGAGTGTTTTTGTAAATATTGTAAAAAAAATAAATGGAAAGTATATAAAAAAAAAACAAAATCAAGAAACATATTTATTTGCAATTTCGTGTAGATTCATTTCTTCACATTTGAAAGAATTTTGACGTACTTCTTTACATTTATACTAACATTATTATTTTGTATAATCTTATACAAAAATAGAAAAACAATTACAATTATAATATATAATAATATTATATATTATATTATAATAGACCGAAATAAAACAAACGAGCTAAACAATTATAATTATTAATTTAATATCTATTCCATATGAAATATTTTTATGCAATTTTAATTCCTTTATATCTTTTAGTATATTTCCAAAGTGTCCTGTGTCAATGTTATTGAACTGCGGACTTACATCTGGTGCTTTAAGTTTATTATTGTTTTGATAAAAATACTTTTCTTTATATATAAATTTTTTATTTGGAAAGGTTTCGTTATAAAACGTTACACTACAATTACTGAGTGTTGTAAAAAAATTTCCATTTAATTCTCATTGCCTATCTTCACAATTTTGAGTTAAAGGTTCGGAAAATACTTTTTTTATAATTACGGTTTTATCGTCAATAGCAAATATTGACGTTCTATTGATATAGTAGTTAACTTACAGTTGTATAGAAAATACAGTGTTTGCTTTTTCAGTTTTCTTAAGGGAATGTTTGCTTGATACTTAAGAGCTATGCCATTAATATTAACTATGACTTCGTCATCTGCTTCTAGTTCAATCCAATTTTTATTCGGGATTGGAATGGTTATTTTTAAATCTGTTTTACAAAAAACTATCCGGTATTAATATTGCAATAATTATAGACTCGTCGCTGTAGGCCATAATTCCCACCTTCAACATCTTCAAGTTAAAAAAGTCGATTTAAATTAAAATATTTCTTGAGACGTAAATATACTTGGATGTATTATATTATTTTTGGCCGATACTATGTAATCCTGAATTTGGTCAATTTTATGTTCCAAAGTCTTTAGTTTCGAAAACTGGTCTAGATAAAATAGCTTATTTATAAATTCATTACTAATATTCCTTATGTCAATGAATGATGATTTAATTTCTTTTCTATTTTTTTTTACTGCTGCCTTCAAATGTTCAAATGATCTGTTGAATGACTCGTTAACAATTATCTGTTTATTCAGAGTCTCAATGGAAATCTTGTCAATTATGGATAAGTGATCAAAAATATCCTACCGACTGCGCCAGTAACGAAGTTGTATTTCTCCTCAGAGAAATAAGCTTGAAAAATAAAGGAAACCAAAGGTTAAATTTTGTTTAACTTTATTTCATGAATGTTGTCTTTAGACTTACAAAATTCAATGTTGCGAAAGATTTATGCTTACGCTGCATTGAATGCTCGTCTGGACTGTGGAAACAAAACCAGAAGTGTCAAATAACATTTGGTACTGTTGTTTTTGCCACATGTACAAAAATTAAATTACAGTTACACCACATCTAGGAACTTTTGCTTGGTGAAGGAGTCAGGACGTAACTCGCGTAACGCCGTCAGCATTTTATTAGTAGTCATAGCAATGTTTTTGTGTTATGCCTTGGCTTATAACACATCAAAGATTTTAGTCAAGCACATTGAGAATGCTACTTTATTTTCTAAACTTCGCATCACATCTCTAATTTAGGTCTTCCCGATATAGAAATGTCGTCATCAACATGTTCCTCTGCAGATTGAGTTGTACCTACAGTTGAGAATGCTTGATGATTGTTTATATCTGTTATAATTCTACTAAGGACATCAGTGTTAGTATTCTGCACTCCTTTCGTGTAAACTGGTCATACTCTTTTTATTTCAGACGCCATCTTATGAGTTTTGAATTTTGTTCTTTCAGGCCCATTATCCATGGCAAATGTCGATGGTCTGTTTCTATCTCAAAATTTCCGATCTTTTAGGTACCGTTCCCAAGGTACTTAGTAGCCCACACTATTGCTTGGAGTTCCATTTCCAATTGTCGAATAAATTTACTTCTGATGATGATAATGTCCTGCTGGCGTAGAAAATTTGCTTGTCGTGACAATAGTACCTTGTGATAACATTGCAATCCAAAAGTTTATATATAATCGTACTTTAGTTTAATCTGCATTCCCGATTCAAACAAACTGTTTGAGGTTTTGTCAATTTCGCGAAATCCTGGATAAATTTTCTTTAGCACCCTAGTAGTGCGAGAAAAGATTTATTCAGTCTCCGGGTTTGAGTTTAGGCCTTCTCTTGTAACAATGTGTCCTAAGAATTCAATTTCTTTTCCTTAAAACTCTGATTTATCAAGCTGTGCTTTGAAATTGGATTATTGTAGCCTCTCAAATACAGAATCTATTAATGAAGCAGTAATCCCGGTATCAATTACAAATTTAAGAGGTTTGCCATTTTGTGCGTTATCTTTTATACACAATAACTCTTTTCCATATTTACTAAAGTATACCCAAGGTTTTGTGAGCTAAGTCTTGAAAATTTATTAATTTTGGTTCGTTCAATTCCTCTTCCCCTTCCATATTTTTGACGTCCATGGCTGAGCGCCTACTCCTCTGGGTGCTAGGACTCTGTTTAATGGGAGCAGAAAAAGGATTTCTCTGATTCAATTTGGAAAATCCGCTAGATATGTCCAACATTTCTGGCAGTGGTAATTTTAGAAATTCAGTGTAATAGTTCAAATTTCCATGCCTCAAATTAGTTACCTGAAAAGTATTGTTCTGACCATTATTCCTAAAGTTTCCGCTATAGTTGAAAAGTTTTACATATATGGGTGCATTGCCAAAAGATATTTTGTTCCTTAATGCAAAAGTCCAATGCTTCTGCTCATGTATTAGTTTTCATGGCTCGAACGCTAATGCCTAAAGGGTGCCTTAGCCCGGTTCAGACACATTTCACTATAAACCGACTTTTGGCCTCCACTCGTTTTGCTCTTTTTCGTGTAATAAAATGTTGTTGCAGAGTGCGGATTGTAACTCTACAACTTCACTATAAAACTTTCCAAGTGTTTTATTATACTGTCTTAAGTTATAGCGATCCCTTCGGTTCGTATAATGCTAGGTTGTTATTAATGTTGTCTCAATTTAACAATGCTCCGCATATGTCGAGGATCTTGTTTGCGTGACCCTCTACTTTATTCCTGATGGCTCCTATCCGCGCCCTAATAAATAATAATATTTCTTACACATTGTAAAGCCTGGGATTACCATAAGATGTTGACAGTTATTTAATCCCACCAAGGATTAGAAAATATCGGTATGACGTCAAATGGTCGATGAACCACCAGGTAACAAGGAGCTAGTCATGGCCTGATTCCCGCTATCGCCTTTATTCATAATTAAATGGTCTTCCTTAAAATGGATATCAGACCTTTGCTTCTAAATAGACCTGAAATTGTGTACGGTGAGAATCCATGCCTTTTTGGCATTAAATTAAATCAAACCACTTTAACTTTTATTATGTGTCAAATGGTCCCTTTCTATTTTAGTCTTTTTTTCCTTTTTTAAATATAAGAGGTATCTGCATTACTAACAGCTGAAGATTGAGCTCTAGGTAAGGGTCCAATCGTGTCAATAATAACCGTATCAGAAGCTGTCGATGGTGTCGGGGTAATGATCATAGGTGCCTAAGAATGGGCCGTGGACTTAGCTAGTTGACATTTCTTACACTTTCTATCGTATGTCGCTACTTGTCATTTCCGGCCAATTATAGTATCTTATTATCTTCATAAGGGTTAACGAAATCCCTGTATGTCCATCTTCTATCGTCATGGTGCTTTGTCAGAATTGCATTAATTCTAGATTCTTGTCTATTATCGTCAGCTTAGTAGCACTACTCACACATTATTCAAAATGTCATTGCCCTTTTTCTAAATTTATTAAGTGATAAACATTCGAAAATCTTTTCACCATGTGACATTTTAAATTGTGAAGTTCTAAATACACCGGCTTCTGAATCAAGCCTTTTAAAAACAAACTGACCTAAGTCAAATTTTCCATTACTCACATTAATTTTGCAGATAACTTTCCTTACACGCTGAAGTAAAAATTTGTTAAAATTTAAGTTTTATCTAAAAAGCATTTCATACGTCATTGTTATTAATGACTTCATAGACTTTGGGCTTCGTGCAAGCATTTTCCAGACGTTTTCTTGAGCGTGTTGTAACCATCATAACTTTGTCATTCATCAATAATTACACGTGATAGAGCATCAGCAATGTAGTTATCCCTTCCCTTGAGGTATTCCACTGTGAAGAAGTACTTCCCCAAGCCCACTCTCATACTGGTGAGTTTTGAACTGGGATTTCGAATGGAAAATAGAAAGTCTGTGATCCGATTTTACTATGAAATGTAGTCCATTAACATAAGGTCTGGAAAAGTCAATTGCGCAAGGTATTGCAGCTTATTCCTGCCCTGAAGTGGATTTGTTACTTTCGCTCTTAATGAAACTCCCTGAGGCGTAAGAAACGGGAAGTTGCATTCCATCGTGTTCCTGTGTGGGCACCGCACCACATGCAAATTTGCTAGCATCAGTGATTATGCAAACTCCTTTTTTTGAGTCAGGGTATTGTAGCAAATTTGTTTTCATTACTTCATTTCCTTAATGCTCAAACGCTTGTTGGCATTCTGATGTCCACTCTAATGCGAATTTCTTTTTAGTAAGTTTTGTCAAATGACCTGAGTACTTCGAAAACTATTCAATGCATCGCCTATAATACAAAACGTCATACACCATCTGTATCTGATGAGATGGGCTATTTTCTGATGACTTCCTAATAACTGTCTTCCGGTTGTTTGCCCTTATCAGTGCATTCCTGGCCTAGGAATGTTACCACATGCATGAAAAAAGAACATTTCTTTGTATTTTGTTTCAAATTATGATGTCTACATATTTGGAACACATACCTTAAGTTTTGGAATATGTGTTTCTCAGAACATCCTTTTACGACTAAATCATCCATTTATAGAAATGCTTGTGTATTTTTATTCAAATATGATGTCTACATATTTGGACCACATAACTTAGGTTTTGGAAGATGTGTTTCTCAGAACATCCTTTTACGACTAAATCATCCATTTATAGAAATGAATGCGAGGGTTTTAAACCTGAAAAGGCAAGGATCATCATACGTTGAAACGCTACCTTCAATCCGTAAGGAAGTCGAGTGTGGCGATATCCTTTGGTCGTTGAAAACGACGTTATCTTCCGCGATCCTCTCTCAAGTTTAATCTAGTGAAATCCAGACATTAGATCCAGGCATGAAAAATAGTTTTCTCTACCTTACTGGCCAAGAATATTATCTATTGTGGGAAGTGGAAATTTATCTGTTAGTAGTCTTTTATTCACCTGACGGTAATCACCAAGCGTCATTTTTTATCTGTGGTGTTTGGTAAAGGTTTCTTGGGTAAGGACGTAGGCTATTGTATTCGCAAATTGAGGGTACCACGGTACCGTCTTTGATCAGCATCGTTACATGTCTATATATTTCTGACCTTTGTGATTCTGGAATTCTGTATTTCTGTCTAGTCGCTCATTCTAGGTCCCTGTTTGTCGAAGTTATTGGCTGTGCTAGGTTTGGTTTCAATACCGAATATATCACTGAACTTTGTGCACAATGCTCTAGGAGCTGATCAAAAAGACTTTGAAATTTCAATGTCTTTCATAGTTGCCCTGTCACGGTCGCCATAAAATAAATGTTGCCGCTTAAATAGTTGTTTGAGATGAACTTAAACTGAATTATACCAATGGCCTTAACTCTGCCAGTGTACTTATATGTGTGTGTTATTGCAGCGCGTATGGCTGCAGGTTCCCGTTGGACTCATGAATTCTAATATTATCACAGACGGTGAGAACACAAACTGTATTTACATTTACCGTGAGAAAACTAGCTAACATTTATTGCCAAAGGGTATTTTGGAAACGATATATTTTGGAAATAGTAGTGGGAATAAAAAAATGTCGAAATTATATTTCTTTGCTAAATTGGAAGGTGGGAAAGTAATGCAAAGTAACATTTGCAAATTTAACACACACACACTGCAATAGTCAATTAATTTCTCATTTCATATCATTTGTATTCATGTTTACTATGTCCGTTTCTTTTATATTTGTATTTTCTACTTTTTTAAATTCTCTATAATTTTGCAATATTATATCTCTATATTTCTTTAAAACTTCCTGAGTAACTGGAGTGCTCCTTGATGGAGATCGCAGAATATTGAGCAACCTGACGGTAGGTAGTTGACTTGCTTAATTGTAAATTCCGCACCCTCGTTTGTAGGTTCTCGGTTTTTTGTTTTACAAATTGCATTTTTTGAAAATCTGTTCGCAGTCCTTTATGAAGCTTGTTGTGATATTCCCTCACAGCGTTACGCTTCCTTTTGTAACCACACTTATTTTAAAGCTTGACTATATTCTCTCGTACATATGCTTCCCAACACATTTTTGTACTACAATTTAGTCCTTTCTTTTTTTGAGACTTTAAAAATATATATTTTGCAACTTGTTTTACATCGTTTTTCTTTTATCTAGAAGTAAGTCCGTTTTTTGAGACCTCCAAAAATATATATTTTTCGAAATTTATTTTGTTTATCATCCTTTTTATAATCCACGATCGTCCTTTTATAATCCATGATGCAGAAAGGCAACAAGGTACAATAGTGTTCTAATAAACAATAAATACATTTTCTTTACAGCCCCTTCCTGCTGTGTCCACAATTAATAAACCAACTTGAGTAAAGTGGCCCTTTTAAAGGTACCGGTACCATTTGTAATTTCTACACATAACGCAACATGTCAACCAATATTACCATAAAACAGCCTTTTAAAATGTTGCAAAAATGTCCTTTTGTGTTCTTCGAAGCAGCAATTTGCATACTTATTAAAGGCATTTTATATCATCGACAAAATTTTTAACATTTTCGAGCATTAATGTTCGTGATTTTACCTTCACACTTACAATGCTGGGGAGCACCTTCATTAAATCTTTTGAGTTTCACTAGCGCCCTGGGAGGACCATGAAATGTTTACGTTAATCATACGCCCCAGTGGCCGCCGTTGTTGGATCAAACATTAAAATGACTTTCCATTTCTTACTACATTTGATAGCATTTTATATCATCGACAAAATTTTTAACATTTTCGAGCATTAATGTTCGTGATTTTACCTTCACACTTACAATGCTGGGGAGCACCTTCATTAAATCTTTTGAGTTTCACTAGCGCCCTGGGAGGACCATGAAATGTTTACGTTAATCATACGCCCCAGTGGCCGCCGTTGTTGGATCAAACATTAAAATGACTTTCCATTTCTTACTACATTTGATATGTATGTGGGAAGTAAGGAATCTCACAATTGGATGTTAGTTATAGAAGTTTACTTGACGTGCGAGTATAGGGTTATAAGAAATTTGTTTAAATTCAGAAGAAAATATATTTTTAACAAAAACTTCTGATGTGAATGGCACTTATTTTTTATATATGATTCGGTTGGGGTATATGGAGACTGCAAAAGATGCTTTCAGATCGTACTGAACGCATGTACCTTTAATCCCTTTTCCCCTGCGGTACTGCCTTATGATAAAACGTTGCTAGCTTTGACTTCCTCCCTTGAGGATGTTAGTACAACTTCCATTATTTCCTGATATGTCTAATTTACCACCTTAATGTATGTCCTTACTGTATCGCCTTTTAATAACTCCATTCTTGTTCAGTTGTAGTTCATCACACTCCTGCGTCAGTACTGCTTCACAGGCTTGCTTAAAGGACGCTGTGGTTATGCAGAACTGTTTCCCGAAATCTAGATATTGCAGTCATGTAGGACTCAATTAAGCTTTTTCAAATATCGAAATGCACTGTCGCAATCCTTCGTCCATTCGAAGGAAGGATAACGAACCTACGGTAGTTATTTCAGAAGGCGACAAGTCTCTTCGCACTTTCAGCAACTGTCGGTGTGGGATAATTCTCGGTCGCCGAATATGATGATCGTCAGACAAGATTCCTCTATCTGTGCACTTATGTCCGAGGTACGTTACTTCCCTCGCGAAAAATTAACATATCCCAGTTTGTAGTTTCAGATTGTTTTTACGACATAACTCGTCAACTTCGGATTTGTCAGTCAGATTCGAGAGCATATGTTTTTTTGGCACAGCCTAGGACAACCAAAAAATCCATGTATAGATAGAAATGCTTGTTCCACTTTCAAGCCACTAAAAGAAAGCGTCATCATTCTCTGAGAAGAATTCGGTAATGTCTTCAATCCATACGGTAATACTGTAAACCTGTATAAACCATTGTTAATCGAAAATGATGTAAGCTCTCTAGAATTTTCGACCATTCCGATTTAACTTAATAGCTCTGCCAAGTTGATCCAGAATATCATCTTTTTTGGTAGAGTGAATTTAACCGCAACTAATTTCTTATTTATCTGTCCATAGTCTTTGACAAGTCTGCATCTCATTTCCTTTGAATCAGGAAGAGATTTTTTTAGCACCAATCAAATAGGACCATTATTTTTTGATTGTAATGGTTCGACTAGCAAAAGGAGGGGGCGCACATCAGTTCAATTCAATTACTGGTCTGGTTGTTTAAAATATTTTATCTAAAAACGCGTACAGATACGCACACAAAATCCGCGGATTTACTATGCCAATTTCCATAAGGTTTAGGAGGTGATACAGGATTCGGTTGTGTTTGGTACCGAACGGGGCACTAACGGGGCAGTTAAGGCCCTTATAAAGACGTCATTAGCCTTATCTCAATACCATTGACCCAAATAGTTTGTCGCCCCGCACTGTCTGAACGATACGAAATATTATTCAGAATAAGTGAGAGAAAATGGACTGATAGAATTTACGTAGGATATGTCGTCTGTTGCTCCAATGTCTTTAGATCCCGTTTGTCAGCATAATGCCATGCAAGGCCTGCCTTAGTCGTATGCCATTTCAATGAAATGTTGTATGATTCTAAATCACCGTCCGCATTCCTAGTTATCTTATTTCTAACCATCATTAGTAAACTGAAATATCTTGGTGTTCCCCCCAAATTAGAGAAAAAAGAAAGTAATCGTTTCAGGGGCTAAATTCAGTCTAATTACCGGAAAATTCCCTGATCGACTTCGCTATGTTTGAAAAATTATTATCCTCAGGTTTCGTGAAATTTTCTAGTCGGGCGTTCTGTTGAGGATTCTATTGTCGATTCTGTCTCTCTTCTGGGGTTACGTTTATATTTGTAGGCCTTATTAAATTACTTTCCATGCTACCTGATCAGGTTGCAACACTTAATTTTAAATTAAATTTAGCCTTCACTTATTCAGAAAATTATTCACTATTTCAAAATTTTCTTTTCAGTTTTATCTAACTTTTTAATTAAATTTTTACTTCCTTTGTTTTTTCTTTTATGCTTAACAAATTTTACAATTTTAATTTTCTATTTTAAAAATTCTATTTTGAAATTATTTTACACAGTTTTAATATTACAATCTTGGTTTTCTTAATATTTTTTCTTAACTTAAAACATTATTTGTTTTACATAATCACTATAAAAAACGAAAGCGGATGTATCTTCATTGCAGAAAAAATCAGCTACTCGGGGTTTGGATTGACAAAGACTTTTCACGTAAGCTGGGTCCACAGACTCCACCATAACTTCTTACGAAAACGTTTCCTTCAGAACGTTTTAAATTCACAACTACTCTTCGGTGTAACTTTCTAAATTTAATTGAAGAATACTTTACTCCCGCGTATCCCGTCCCTGCTTGTGCGCCAATTAAACTTTTTTATTATTAAGAAAAAAATCGTTATCTACCCTTCATTCTGAGAAATCGTCTTTGTGGATCAATTAGTTTTGTGGCGTGATTTATGGTGCGGCAACATGATCCATCGCTTTTGTTTGATGAATGTAAACATAATGTTGGAGCGTGCTAATCATTTGTTAAGATTTAGAAGAATGATGTGCACGATCATCAAATTACTGATAGGGCGTGACCTTCCAAGCTTGGATAAAAATAAGAGTTAACTTACATAATTTTATATTTTTATATATATTTTAACGTGGTCTTGATAATTTTCTTCTTCAAATTAGTCTGTATTGTTTATCATTACAGGCAAAGACATTAGATGCAATTTTAAAAACTTTTAATTTTTAATACTTTTCGACAAAATGTCATAGAAAAATTATTTAAATGAAAATTATATTTCTTTACAATTTCTTCGCTTCAATTCATTTTTCACAGATGAGAGTTTTTTCGCTCTTGTTAACGAACAAAGACTTTTAGTGCTTATTATTTAAGATGATACATCAAAACTGACTCTATTTTTTGCTTTAAATTGCTTTTCCAGCACTTGAAACTGGAAAAAGCAGCAAAAGAAATAAAAAGAAGTCACACAAATCAATTGCTTATTGTTACTGGTCAAAGAGCCAATATTTTATTGAGTACACTCTGCGACAAATGGTAGGGGTCAGTGATCGGGATAGGATGAAACCAGCGGGGAAAGTTATCTCGGTCAAAAAAAGCTATACGTGTCCCGATTTGAACTTAGTATCGCATAGGGGAATTTGTCACGTTTTAGGCTCTTTTGTTTGATATAATTCGAGGACCACTAGTTCGATTTCGCTGAAATAAATTTTCAAAAATTATGAATTACAATTCCTTTAATCTGTTTATTTAACGTTTCGCTACATAAGCAACAGTTTCGCAGTTATAAATAAATGTATGAAAAAAAAAATAGTTTTAGCCTAAAAAATTAAAGTTTTTTTTTTAATTCATAAAATATACAAAACTGCAAAAAGTGTCAAGTCCTATTACTTTCACGTAAAGTCACATAACCTATGAACAAAATAAGACATAGATCATGAAAATCGATTTTCGCGTTTCGCTTTTATGCACAATTAAGTGAAGGTATGAATTTCAAAAATTTGCTCGAGATATGTACAAAAGTCCTTGGAAAAAAGGTTGATAACTTTTTTTTATGATTCTCTGAATTAAAAAAAAAATATAAACAAAAGGCTATTGCATTTTTATGATTGCGGTAGCAAACTAATAAATGGATCAATCGGATTGCACCTATGAACCAACACAAGCAAGAATGGACAATATTGTTGCAGAATTAAACTTGTCTCAACGTGATGAAGAAAATCTAGCCCAGCTTTTGAAAGAAGGCAACAATTTGGAGCCGAGTGTCAAAGTCACCGGATATCGAAGACGACAATTGCCATTCCAACGGTATTTCACACTCAACGAAGGGAACACGTTTGTTTACTGCCACGATATAAAGCGACTGATGGAGGCGATGGCAATAAATTACGTCGCAGATGATTGGCGAATGTTCATCGATTCTTCGTAATCAAGCCTGAAAGTCGTTTTGCTACATAAATGTAATAAAAATCCAAGCATTTCGATTGGAACAGCACAGATATGAGTGAAACATACGGTTCCATGAAAATAATTTGGATATCGATTCCTAGATGAGACCCAGCGAAACGGTGGTTTCATCCCATCCCGATGTTGGTTGTCGCACAGTGTAATAAATAAAATATAATAAATATTATCCAAATTCATTGAAGCATAAAATCAATATTCGTGTCAAAAAAGATACCTTTAGTTAATTGTGAATAAAAGCCAAACGCGTACATCGATTTTCATTTTGTATCACAGGTAATGTGACTATATTTCATTTTGTTCACAGGTTATGTGACTTTAGGTGAAAGTAATAGGACTTGACACTTTTTTCCGCTTTTGATTTTTTAGGAATTAAAAAAAAATATTTTTTTAGGCAAAAACTATTTTTTTCTTCATACATTTATTTATTGCTGCGAAACTTTGCTTATGCAGCGAAACGTTATATGAAGAGAATAAAGGAATTGTAAATCATAATTTTAAATTGAAATTTATTTCAGCAAAATCGGACTAGTAGTTCTCGAAATTCCCCTATGCGATACCAAGTTCAAATCGATATATCTCGATTCCTAGGTGAGACCCAGCGAAACGCCGGGACACGTACAACTTCTTTTTGGCCGATATAACTTCCCTAGCTGATTTCATCCCATCCCGGTTTTGGTAGTCGCACACTGATATTTACAGTGAAGATAAAAGTACAATCAGAACATCCACATTAATAATTTGTTCTATTTATACAAACGATGCATTAACGTTTTTAGCACAGCTACTGAGTTGCATATTGTTGCCTAGCAATATTTTGGCAAGCAAAAGCTTACAATGATCTGTGACCAAGTGATCTGTAACATTAGTCAACGACTGTGTGTAAATGGGTCAATTGCTATGAATTTTTGAAACTACAGTAACAGACAGAAGTGCGCTAACACTTAAACTAAACAGCTCTTATTTCACACAAATTTGTAAAGAGCCAGTATCAATAAAATCTCGTTTTTTCAAACAATAGCCATATACATTGTAATAAATGATTTAGTTGTAGTAATATGAATATATTTAGAAATGACAAATAGAATATAATTACATCAACTCCTACGTGCATTTTTAAGGAATAACTCAAAGATTATTATTTATAACAAATGCTGACTAAAGATGTTCATTTGAATTCAGTGAAACACATTTGATTTCAGTAACTGATTACTTTATTCCAATTGTTTTATAGAACTAAATTTTTAAGATAAAAGTGCAAACTATTTGGAATCGAATTTTAAGGTAAAATGGCAAACACTGGGAATCTTGGTAACAAATAGGTCTACAGAAATAATGCAACTTACGTGGATAAAATATTGAATTATAAAGAAAAAAATTCTAGTTTTTAGTATGGAATGCTGCCGTTGATTTGATTGTAGGTTTGGTTGTTGTTGTTGTCGTCTGCTTGAATTTAAACTGTGGTTGTTGTTGTCTATGTTATTGTTCCTGCAGGTTTCGGTAGTGGTTGCTGTTGATGTATCAACATAACTCATGCGTAAACCCAATCTTGTTAATCCATGACTCTTAAGGTTTAAAGTTTCTACAAAACGTAACAATGTAGAGAACTGTGGCAGAGACTCCTTTTCAAGGACTTATCGACAAATTTAATTTAACTAAAATAGATTTTTTTTATTGCTTATATTGCGTTCATCCGTAGCAATACTCGTATTGTCTTTAGAAAAGTATAACAATTCAACTGGAAATGTATATTTTCCTTTTCAAAAATATTATCCAATATTTCTATAGATTAGGGGAAAAATTAATTAATTGTCAGCACCACACAGTGCTTCCTATTTTCTTTAAAAAGATTATCAACACAATTATCTTTTATGCTTATTAATTTATTTGTTTCATTTGCGTCAAAGTTCACAACATTATTGTGAGTCAAATACTTCCTATATACTAAATTAATTGCTATTCCGTGTTTATTAGAAACAGGTTGAATGTATACTTTTTCTGTAAACTACAAACTGTAAACGGACTACGAATCCTTCCCCTAGAACTCTTCAGTTGCTCCATGGTGCTTGTCATCCACAAAATTCCTAGAATTATGGAAAATTGTCCTGAATTGCCGTTCCAATATTCAAAATCCCTTACCACCGGTGGGGGGAAGCTTGAATGTAGAATTGTTGTTCGTAGAAACGTCGGGGTCACCGATGTTGAATCCTAAGCACATAAACTTGGAATTTGTTGTAATGAAGTACAGGACACCTTAACCGTGTATTCAGATAAGTTTGCAGTAAAACAACTGGTTTTGTGTACTACGGTAATACTTCATTTGTCTTGATTATTTAAACAAATTAATAATTGGGTCAATTAATAAATTTACACTAGACTGCCTATAATGCAGTCTTAACTTCAGTCAACAACCCATGCAATTTGACACCATGTTGGGGCTTTTGACTTGCATACAAAAATACAAAACAAAATGAAATTACGCATCAAGCTTTTTATGTTTATGGATTACTGCATATAACTGCAGTCAATAACCAAGATGTGAAAACATTCCAATTTATTGACCTGCAGACATAACTAAAAGTAAAACAATAAAATACACTTCAATAATTGACTTATGGTTAACTGGCTTAAACACATCTTGTAGGTCAACATTTCAATTCCTGGTAGCTTTTCTCTTTTCCAGGGTGATTGTTTTCATACGTATGATGTGTTATGATAATTTCCATTAGATCTTCGATGTTAATATCCTCTCCTAATTTATGGGAGTTCTTGGATTCTGAAATATTTTATGTTTTTCATTTTGATTAATACATCCTTAATTTTCCGATAAACCGAATAATTTTCGGAATAAATTGATACAGTTTCTTCGTTCTGTATACTTTCTAAATTATTTCATTAAGTGAATTCATGTCTGGTCCCATTGTACTTTTCCAATAATTCATAATTGCTTTTTTTCCATTTGTAATTTCGAGTAATATCTGCTTTTCATAATTTTGCAAGGATTGATCGGTCATTTGGATGTGATCATTGCCATCCTTGCTTTTGCATTGTTCAGCAGGCATTATCTTGATCTTCCTATAAGATAATTTCTCCTTTGGATGTTTCTGCTTTAAGGATACCCTCATTTTAATTTAACGTAATATTTAAAATTACATACGACTCTCATATTTCGATGGATAATTCTTTTATGAGTTCCTTGATTAGACTTTATTTTTCTTCCCCTCTACATGGCAAATATCAAACTCATATTCGTTGAGTTTTTCCATCTTATCATGATTTTTTTAGTGATGATAACCATATTAACGGTTTATGGTCAGTATAAAGTCTAAATTTTCTATCGTAAAGTAAATGTCTAAATTGACTATTGGCCCATATTAAGAATTTGTGATACAAAAGCTAGGGTCCTTCACATTGTGACAATGCCAAAGTTGTTGGCATCAGTAGAAGCCTTGCTGGCATCAGTAGATTATCAGACATTAGGATGTTCCTTGGTCGACCAAATGATTCCTAATAATCACGATCATTAACGACGATCCTTGAATCCTTTCTAAGACTTATAGTCAATGGTGTAGCAATCATTGCATAGTCAGGAGTTAATTTTTTAGAATATCCGAGCATATTACCAACGAAAACTCTGGAACTCTTTAATCGTCCTCGGAGTAGAGAATTGCAGTACATTTCACTTTATGAGCATAAGGCTTGGTTTAACTAGATGTAACCACGTGAACTGAGAAGGCGGTTTCCATTTCTAGGAAGTCACTCGTTTTCAGGGATGCTTTCAATTGAGTCCTTCTCAAAGTGTCAAATACCTTTTTCAGGCTATTTAAATGATCAGGTGGAGTCCTAAAAATCAAAATGTCGTGCATGTAGTTAACACAAATTTTATTTATGTGTTCCTTACACATCCTTTGAAACATCGCAGGAGTCACCAGTCGGCCGTAACAGTGGTGATAGAGAATTTTAAATGTCCTATATGACAACTCACTTTTGGACCCTGTGTCCGTATTTTAAATTAAGCAACTTATTGGTTTCAGTTAGGAAAATCTAATGAATCTTTATTTTCTCCCATCATTTAAAGTTACTTTACAAACAAAAAGATAGACTGAGTAAAATTCAACTTATGATGAAATCTAAAATATAAGTTATGTTGTGTTATAACTTAGGAGGTAAGTATGTTAAGGTAAGATAACTTTGTTCCTATTGCTAACTTACATACATTTGTAAATGTGTCAACGACTCGTTTATATCTTTTCAATCATAACTCGCATCATTTTTATTAATGACTTCATAGACTTTGGGCTCATTGATTTGTTTTTGCAATTTCCTGATGTTTTGCCGTGCGTGTTATCATGACACTGGAGGCTGTGTGGCATCCTTTCTCCAAATTGTAAGTAAAAATTTGCGGTCATAAGGAGAGATCAAAACCTGCCTGTAAATTTTCTCCACGTCAGTGGTTAAAACATATCTTGGCAATCTAAACCTCAACAATATAGAGAATAAATCACTTTGTACAGTTGGTCCTGAGTACATTAGATCATTCAGTGAGTGTCCTGACGAGGTTTTAGCCGATGCATCACATACTGCCCGGAGCTTTGTGGTTGAGCTTTCCGGCCGTTGTACAAGTTATTTAAAGACGTTGTGGTCTTTTTTGAGTTTATTGAAGAACTAAATTTCAATCTTAAAAATAACTTAAAATAGCTTAGAGATATGTTGCTACCATGCAATTTGCTGAATGTTAAACTCTACGAAACGAGTGGAGCTCGTTATTTGACACCCGCACCAATAAAGCAAACAGTGTGTGAATAATAATTTGTTTCCCATTGGCATATGACTCCAATGTCCGCCACCCAGTTGCTGTCCACTGCCGGCAGATTTGCATCGTAGGCAAATCTGACACAGTGGTTCAAAGCATGCCAACAGTGTATTGCTTTAGGTTTAGCGATCGGTGTTAACTTGTACATTAGATCATTCAGTAAGTGACGAGGTTTTAACAGATGCATCAAATACTGTCCGGAGCTTTGTGGTTGAGCTTTCCAGGACTTGTACGCAATGATGTGGTATGAAATAGTTTAGTGATTGGATAGCCTCTGTTGGTATTCTCGTCATATGTCCCAGTGCCTCATATTCCTTCATGAGCCTGACGTACTAAGTTTTTAATTAGGGAAACTTTTTGCAGCCGACGTTCGATCGAAAAAAATCGATTTATCGCAATTCCATGCGAACGCCAGGATTTTGATAAAAGGGTATTCGTACTTTGAATCGATTGTGGTGGTCCTTGACAGTGTGTTGTGCAAAGTGATCTTCACACTGTTTTTCGTCTATTAATAATGGTTTGCCTGTTGTTTTTTTATTTTATCGAATTCCCAAAGTCAAGCGATGGAGGCATCAAGTGATTGATCTGTGGTGCTGATTCCACATGTCAAACTTTTGGGGAGTTCCTCTAGAATTTTTCCCGAGATGACCCCAAAAAAACAGTGTTTCGCATAGTTGGGAGTTGCTTGGATAATTTATTTGTCCAGTTAAAAGCAACTGCTAATAGTGTTCAGCACCTAGTAGTATGTCAATTTTCTCAGACGGTGGAAAGCTGGATCAGCTAGCGTCAGACTTTTTGGAAGTGAACAGTTATCAATGATGATGAATTATAATGGCTTTGGTGTTTCTCGTCGGGTAACATTCACTCGACATTGTGTTTTAGTGTTGCTTCCTCCAATTCCGTTGATTGTGATTGTTGATTTCCGCATAGAAATTCCACGTTGTTTCACTAGGCGCTCAGTGATAAAATTGACCTGAGATCCTGAGTCAAACAAAACGCGACATTCCACTTTCGTGTTATCAGTTGTTTTTCACTACTGCGGTGCTGAGCAGAATGTTCGATCTTAGTTGTTATTCATTAGCAGCGGCTAGCGAGGTGGCGTTCTGATTGAGTGGTTAAAGAGTTTGCCTCCCCTAGAGATTTTGTTGTTACAGCTGATGAAGTTGTCCTAGTATCTGTTTTGCTTGTAAATCCTTGATTTTGTTCCAAATGGGTATTGTGTTTTTTAGTACACTCCATGCAGCATCGTGTGGAACATCGTTTCGCTGAATGAGCCGACAGTTTACACATAATCTTTGCTTTTGGGTGAAATTAATGCGTTCATTTGGTGTCACTATGAGAAACCTCTGGCACTGCAATAGTTTGGGAGCGTGTCACCAGTCGGTCGTAATATTGGTGACAGAGAATTTTAAATGTCGTGTATGGCAACTCACTTTTGGACCCTGTGCCCCTAGTTTAAAATTTGCAACTTATTGGTTTCAGTTAGGGAAATTGAATGAATCTTTATTTTCTCCTATCATTTAAAGTAAGTTTAAGTAAAGTAAATTGTAACAAACAAAAAGAATGACTGATTAAAATTGAACTTAAAGGTCCAATTAGTCTTGACGGTTGAAGGTAGGCAATCAGCTATTCAGTTAGGGGTTGCATTTTGCATGTGTTAGAGGGAGATAACTACAGTTTGACGGTTGACGACGGTAGACTTCTACAGGTTGCAGAATCAATGAGCTGTATCCTATAATCCCCTGATTAAGCATTTCATTTATTTGTCGATTCACCTCGCTCCCATAAATCTGGGGATACGAGTATCTGTATGTCCGTGAATAAACGAGACTTGAATCCTCAGTCGGATAATTATGTATCACATCATGTTTGCAGGAAGGATCATCCCCCTTATGAAAAAATATATCCCTGTAGTCAGATACTATTCTTCGGATGTTGTCTTTCTCCTCATCATTTAAATGATCAGCCCTTAACTGCCCTAAAATTCCCGACTCATCCAAGTAATAAAGTTCGGGTAAGTCAACAGCCTTAATATTTCCCTCACTTGCACTATCTTCCTCAAAGTACAGTGGGAGTTCCTGGTTATTGATCATAATTTATGTTTCATAATCAATGGCAGCATTGTTTTCACAAAATAATGTTGAGCCGAATATTCCCCCGAATGAGGGGTAAATTCAAATATCCTTAATGTAGGATCATTTCTTAATGTCCTTGACATTAAGTTTCTTGGAAGAACCATGTGCTTCCTCGTTTACTTTCCTTCTTCTTAAAGCAATAAGATTTTGCCAAAATATTTTCTGTGGAACCCGTGTTCACTAAAATTCTTTTTGCCCGGTATTCATTTTCGAACCGAAAATGTTGAGATTGACCCCAGATTGCAATGCTTAATTTGGATGTGTGTTAGTATTCTGATTGTTTTGTGTTTTCTGATTCTTCGAGAGATTATCCTCCCATTGTCAATTCATGCTATGCTTGTTCTAAAGATTGGCGTTTTAGGCACTAAGCACTGTCCTTTGATGTATCGGGAGTTTATTTATAAAAGCTTTGAGCGCTGCCTTGTTGTTGTGAGTTATGTCCGCTATATGTCCATCCTCCATGCATGGACAATTGTAAAAATTCGCAACATCGCCTCCGAATGGGACATTTCTTAGTCCTTAATACTAAAATAATTGGATAGAGGAGACTATCTCAGTCCATGTCTTAAGGTGGGCGTCCATGTTAAAGGCAGTAGATATAACTAACACGTCGTTATCGATGTCGGACGTAAAGGAATTTAGATATTCCTTCTGCCCGTCATAATCTGGAATCTGTGCTGGATATGCCAGAGGTAACTGCCATAGTCTTAGACGGATCTGTCCCTTTCTGTTGACACTGCGAAGCAGAATATGATTGTGACAAATTAGTCGTCTTTTCTGCCTGACTCCTTTCCAAGTGTATAAATTAAAGTAGTCCAAGGTTTGTGGGTTTTATTTAGGATTAGCTCTCGCTTAATCCTTCTTTATTTGACCGGTATGACCGAGTTCATTGAGTTCCGTTAGTAAACTAAAAACTAACCCTAGCTTAAATATTGTCTCGAAGATATCGCTGCCCATTGCCGTTGCTACTATGTGAATCAGGCAGAATGCCTGACGTAGCTACTCGTGTGTGGTGTCGTGTTGCCTTAACATAAAGATGTTGCTGCCCGTTGCCGTTGTTACTATGGAAGCAAGCCAGCATGCTTGACGTTGTTGTTCGTGTGTGGTGTAGAGTTGCTCGAGAGGCCGCAGACATGGTGTCAGCAAAATAACGGTGGGAATGCAAATTAATAAAATCACGGGGTTAACTGTAGCGTGTTAACTTATAAGCGTAGTATGCATTTTGTTGCATTTTTTGTAATACCTAGAACCACAATATCAGCTTAAAGCAATTCGCACACAACCTTTGTTGCTTAATCCATCGTCTGATGAATTTACTGCAGTGGACAATCGACTCCATTTCTATATGAAGTTCCTGATACAGCTCTTGTTGATATCTGACTATCTCTGTCACCAATCACTTCCATGGATTGACACTGCATTTTATAAATGACAATAATTCGCTAATGTTTGGTGTTTCTTTCGGCCTTGTTAGTGACTGCACAAACCTAATGTGGGAATTTCGGTCTAGTTTTTTGATTAATATTTGAATAAATTTTGCATCTGAAGCAGACGTCTGAATTCCATGATTATTCAACGCCAACTCGTTGTACTCGTATCATGCAGATTTTTGATTGAGGCCGTAGTTGAAGTACCTGATGGTTGATTCAATATCTTTTCAACCAATGTTGCTACCAGAAGTCTTTTGTTGTTGTATCGCTCCTGCAACAGTGTCCAAACGCAGTGCAATAATTCCTCTCTGGCAAGGTAAGTGGTTGATGTGATGTTCGGCTTCTCCCAGACGCATTTGTTTTTAAGTACCACTTTTTTGTATTGAGGGTAAAGGCTATTTGTCCACATCGTAAAATAGTTGGCATTTTAAATAATCGCTGTTTAATTGGGGAATAATCACGTTTGTTAAAGATTATTAATTTAGCACACAGCTTTCTTTCTTTACTACCTGGTGGGATACGTTCGACTGAAGACAGACAGATCAATAGAGTGCATTTGTTATCTGCCTTCTAATGCTTCATTATCTCCTTGATTAAAGCCTACAGTAGATAGCTTTTCTACTTTCTGCAACACGTCATCGTACAACTACTGAATCTGTAGCCATAGCCTTTGGATAGTTTCCTTCTTTATGGCATAAAATTGCGGAGGGTGATCTACTTGGGTTAATGATAAACCTCCAAATAGTCGTTTTAGTGCTGCCATCTTGGTACCTATTTTCCTTGCCAATCCTTGATGATTATTCAATTCCTCTTGATTCTGACGAAACGCTGACCAAGTAATGTGTCTCGTTCTTTCCGCAGCTTCTAATCACTGAATTTCTTTCTGAAACAAGTCTCTGTAGGTTTCACATACGCTTCTTATCTTCTGATAGCAGTCCGTATCTACCGTACTGAGATCCTCATGCACTATCAACAGAGTAGGGAACTCATCCCAATTGTTAGTAAGGATTCAAGTCTGTTTTTAAAATACCTCAGAGGGGTCCTTCCTGATTTTTTTTTATTATTTTCCCAATTTTATTCCCTATGCTAGTCTGTGCATCTTATTAGTTTTGCGAATTCCATTTGAAATTGTGAAGTCTTCTACTTGATGTGTGATTAACTTAACCTGGTATTGGAATGTCTGATCACTCTATTTCTTTCCAACAAATATGAAGAATTTTCCAGATGTCTCTTCGGATTGTGGATGACTGTAGTGGGACGTCTGATGACTCTATTTCTCTCCAGAAATGAATTGATGACTGAATCGGATGTCTCTTCGGATGTTCAAAATGTTTCTCAATGACGCCGCCATGTACCATGTGCACGTACCTTGCAGTACCATTCCGGCTGGGGGTATCTTGAAATTTAACGAAAATGTCCTTTCTGTTGCGTTGTTCAAAACTATTGAGTATTCCAAGTTCCTTACCACTGGGGGGGGGGGGGGGGGGTACACTTGCAATTCCAAAGATTTATCTGTGATCACCAAAATGTTTAGGATATGGTTTGCAAAATTGATGAAACTCACTTTCGACACATAAATCAAGCACTTGTCACTTGAACGGCGTAGTTGGGTTCGTGGATCACTCAATTGATTAAATGATATTTATGGCACACTTGCCATTTATGGACAATATTAATTTTTAAATCTTAAGAGTGGGCAAACTTAATTTTAAGTAGCAAAAAGCTGTCCTTGCATACTGTTGCCAATTGTCTTTGGCATGCTTGCAGCAACATCAACACTTCTTCTTATGTACTACTCGTGTATGTGAATTAATCTTATTTCTGAATGCAGCCAGTAACCCATGAAACGTGAACTATAAAAATGTTCTTTATTTGGCACTGACCTACATTAATGAAATATTTGTTATGTTACCCTACAATCAGCAATTACGACATTCTTAAGAATTAAGGCTTATATTACTTAAGTCTTTTTCTTTATTGCATAATTTACGTCAACCAACCGATGGACGTTTGTTAAAATCATCATACAAATGCAATATGATCGCTTTTGTTCGACAATAATGAGCGGAGGCGAGTTTCACGAAATCATTTATTTCGATTGTTTTGTGTGCAATAGGATCGTCACCATTTGTCAATAATGAACAGAAGCGAGTTCCAAGTATTGCTTATTTCAAATTTGGACGATGGATGGAGTGTGAAAGTGTGCATTGCAAGCACAATTCTTAACAAAAAACATAAGTACTCTACGTCGGAATGTAGTTCGTTTATTACGGATTGAATGGCATCTTTCTGTCGGGTTTGGTTGTCAATATATATACTCGTATATAAGATTTTCCGCAAATTTAAATTATCCGTTTTGTAATGAATCTAAAAATCTATCCGCAGGCCAAATATGACGACTAAAGTTTTGTGAGGTGATTCATAGACTGGCAGTTTTATTTAACAATTATTTGATGGCGATAACAATTGTTTAGTACAGTGCAGCTTAATTCCTACTTGAGCTCAGTAAGAGTTTGTAACTTTGATTATGTTTAGTGCAAGTTAATTCCATGCCGATGAATATTGGCAGTATTGTTTATTTCTTGGCAATTCAATTCTAAAAGGTTGGGTAACAAGTGAGTTAAACAGAGATTATTAATTTGATTAAATGGCAAACATTATTATTGAGAATGAGCTTTGCTGTAAATGTGAGCCATTTGTTTAATAAGTTTTTGATTGCTGCTTAAAGCAAAACAAATATTTCCTCCAAAAACTGTCACTATTATTGAATCTCTTGAAGTTCCTTAACAGCACTTGTGACGGAAATGATAGCTTAAAGTTAGACACACTTGAAATTTTGTACTTTTGTTCATTTATATAAATTATGTATTTTCACAATTAATTTGTTTTTTTTTTTAAATACGATTGCAGCGAAAGGTTCCGAAACAAAAAGCAAAGAAGGAGATTCATGCACCCAGATGATACTTGACACTTGCTCGTTTTGTCTGTTAAATGTTGTTGTTTGTCTGTTGAATGTTGCTGTCAGCGTTTTGGTCGGAATTGCTGCCTTAGCAATATGATACGCTCACCTTAATCTTCTGCTGCAGACAAACCTTTTCGATAGATTCGCTCCATCTATTTTCCAAAGTTTTTCAATTTGTGTTCCAAAGACGTTTCACTATTAAATAAAGCACATGTTGTATTTTGGCTTACCCACTATCCATGCAAGCGAAGTATTTTGAAAGGCTGGAACAACATGGGCAATTATTTTTTTTCAGAATATTCCACACCGAGTAGGATATCTATTTTTTCTTATTGGTAGAAATTGGTATCCGCCGTATGGATGTTCTTCGGAATTTACCAGGTAGGAACGTCAAAGCTCTCGGTTGGTTGTGCTGGTGGGTACAGTTGGTAAAATGAAGGCTTCCAAATGGTTTATTGATATAATTTTGTCGTTTGCGCGATGTGTTGCTCTTTTCTGGACGCTTCCAACCCCATGAATGCACAGTGATGCTTTCGTATATGAAAATGAAAACTTTCCTGTGAGTCTTTTAGTCACAATATTCACTTGAGAGCCTGAATCAAGTTCTGCTCGGAATACGTCCATTTGGAGCCTGAATGATTGCTGTTGCTGTAGCTAACATTACATGACCCTGGCTACCAACTAGAGATCATGCCGATGCTAATGAGACTGAAAATGCGTTGTCTAGGGATACTTCTTTTTGTATGTTTGACATTTTAGTTGATAAATTCGAAGTTTTAGGTCAGTTTTGTTTTCTTGTTTGCAAATGTAGTAATTTCTTATAACAACTTGCAGGACAAGCCTTCGCTGAATGATCAGTTTTAAAGCAATTGACGCAGAGCTTCTTTTCTTTTTCTTGAACCCACTTAAGCCTTTCAGAGTCCACCATATCCAAGAACTGCTTGCAGTGCTAAATCGGGTGATTACCGCTGCAACATAATTTGTAAGTTTTATTTCCAGCTGATGATGCCACTCGGTTTGCGTTTTATGTTGATTAGATTCCTTTTATTAAAATTGAAGTTCCAAAAACGACAAAAACTCCTCAATCGACGGCACCTTCTTTAGCTTTGTAACTGATTGTATAAACTGAATGTGGAGTTTACGATCACGTTTTTTAGTCATTAATTGCAAGAGTATGGCATTTTAAGAAGCGGTATCAATGCCCATATTATTCAATGCCAACTGACATTCTCTTATTGTGCCATGCAAGCCTGTAATTGTGGTTGTAGACGATATTCCTGTTGGTTGGTTGAAGATTTTCTCCACTAACGAGGCGGCCAATACTATTCTACTATTGTAGCCTTCCTGTAACAGAGACCAGGTGGTTTTGTTTTTCTCTAGAGACATTTGTCTTCAGCTACCACGTTTTTTGACCGTTGGATGGCATTTATTTATCTACGTTTACCATTTAGTGTTATTTAAACCAAACGAGTGAATTTGGATTGTACTAATTTTTTGTTTTTGGATTCCTTCAAGCACTTGAACTTGAAGGGGTGAAAAGATTGCTAAAACACGGGTTTCGACTTTCTGATACTTGATTGTTTTTATTTCGGTTATTTTTACCTATTATATGCTGACATTGCAAAAAAACCAAATTTATGTGATATTTACCAATCAGAGAATAATAACTTAAAAATGCAATTATGCTGATATTACAAAAGTGGAGTTAAAATTTATTGCAAATTGACCAATCGAAGAGTAATATGTTAAAATTTGCAAGCAATGCAGTTTTGTAATATGAGTTCTACTAAATTAGGGGTATTCACTTAAATTATTTTTAATATTTATTGGTATTGTGCAAGTTATGGTTTCTCTTGGTAGAAACCGTAAAAAAAAAACAAATTTTATTTAACTTCTTCGTTTATTCGGTGTTAAAAACTTGGCGAGCGTGTTTCTTAAAATTATTACATTTTATACTTAGATTATTGCTTATTCTACTTTTCACAAAATTAATCATAATTAATAATTAATAAATAAAAAGTAACTATTGCAAAAACAACAATTTTGCTGATTTAATTTAAATATGAAAAAATAACAATTCTGCAGATTTAATGAAAACATTCGTTAACTTATGATTGCAAATGATTTTTTTGCAAAATAAAGTTTTTGCTGACTTAGTTATACTTTGAAAGTGAAATCAAGTCAGGTCGTTCACTTTTAATTTTAGCTGACCAATTTCTTCACTTAATTTGGTTAAAGTTTTTTATTAACTATGGTGGTAACTTGTATTAACATAGTTCATAGAACTGACGTCACTTCTGACAATCACTGTTAAATAGTAGAGGCAATGAATTAGCCCCAGTGATTGTCCTTGACTTAAGAAAACTAGACTACTATCTGTCATGACTGACAAATTTATTAAGTGATACTAGAGCAAATCTTCTGATGAGTCGTATTCGTTATGGTTAAGACCTTATTTTCAGGGGTCTTGCAGATACGGCCACACTTCGCCATAAAAGCCTTTACTTAAGTCCATAACTTTTTGATTCTGCCATTTTTAATGTTATAAAATTGGCGTATTGACCCTAAGCCCCGAATGATAGACCATGAAGAACCCGTTTTAATGAAGTCATTCGAGCCTTTTCCCTTCTAATAAACCCTTACAGATTACTGGATTTCTCTTGAATGAGTTGACAAGTTGAAGGATTCTCGATCAATTCCCCGCTGGGTGATCAAACTCTGCATGCAGGAGTCACTGTCTGCGATAGCAGCACTGTATGAAGCTCCTACAGATTTACGAGGGCGACCGCAAAACTAACTGGCCTGGCACATTTTCTGTTTTACTAGCAACTTTTTTTATTTTTTGAAAGCAATCTTTTATAAGCCATCTGTCAAAATTTCCGAAATATTTAATGATTATTTTCTTTGTTACAGGTGATTGAAGTGAACAAGTTTTTTAATTTTTGAAAAATGGAAAATAAAGAGTTTCGTGCGGTAATTAAACACTTTTATATGAAAGGTTATACGCCACAATTAATCAAAGGTGAATTGGATTCTGTTCATGGTGATAATGCACATCATACTCCACCGTGAAATCCTGGGTTCAACATTTTAAAATGGGTCGTTCAAGTACGGAAGATGAACAACGCTCTGGAAGACCGAAAACTGCTACTACTATTGAAAACATTAGAAAAATAATTAATGAAGTGACTAAAGATAGACGAATAAAGCTCAGAGACTTGCTGATATTGTTAAAATACACGAAAAACAAGTTTGGAGTATTTTACATAATGAACTCCACATGAAAAAGCTATCCGCAAGATGGGTACCGCGTTTGTTGATTTTGCCCCAAAAAATCGTCCGTTGGACCAATTCCGAGGAGCTTTTAGCGATTTATCAGCGTAATCCAATTGGGTTCTTGCGCCGATTCATAACTGTTGATGAAACATGGATCCATCACTACATCCCAGAATGCAAAGAACAGTCAAAACAATAGATAGAAGCTGGTAAAAGTGGTCCCAAGAAGGCGAAAACTGGTAAGTCAGCAGGAAAAGTAATGGACACAGTATTTTGGGATGCAAGGGGTATAATATTTATTGATTATCTTGAGAAAGGAAAAACTATAAATTGTGAATATTATTGTGCATTGTTGGATCGATTGAGTGAAGAAATCAAGATAAAACGACCCCATTTAGAAAAAAAGTACTTTTTCATCAAGATAATGCTCCTTCACACACTGCATTTTTAACTCAACAAAAACTGGCCGAATTACGATTTGAAATTGCTCCGCATCCACCATACAGTCCAGATTTAGCTCCTTCTGATTATTTCTTGTTTTCAAATTTAAAAAAAATTTCTCGGTGGCAAAAAAATTCCGCCCAATAGCGAGGTTATTGCTGAAACTGAGGCATATTTTGAAGGTCTTGGAAAATCTTATTTTTCGGATGGAATTAAAAAACTTGAAAAACGTTTGATGAAGTGTATTGAGTTGGAAGGAGATTATGTTGAAAAATAAATAATAATCATTCCAAAAAACGGTTGTTTTTATGTTAGGTCAGTCACTTTTGCGGTCGCCCTCGTATGTAAGTCATCTCTGAGATAGGGGTCATCCACCGACAACATCAGGTCGTTTCGAATATCATTCTCCGCTTTATCGAATGCTTGCCACAGAGAAGTTCGGATTTCTCTGATAGAATTCCAAAGTCATACGGACATGTGGAGCCTCCTAAGATTGGCGATCGCTGTTTCAACCTCTGAAGTCTATATTTTCTTTGAAGAAATGCCAGTCACCGTATACTTTTTCCAAAATCTGGAAGCAATCTGATGATCCATAAGAAAGTTTAATTAAAATAGAATAAATTAAGGTCTAATGACTCATTGCATTTAAGCACATGCATGCAAAATGCTTAGTTGAGTTGACTGTTTATTCAGTTATATGTACTTATAATTATAGTACGTGTGCATAGATGCTGAGTTATAAAAAGTGGTCAATAAATTTAACTTGTTATGGGGATTGATTTTGAGAATTCCGGTATTCTTTTATTTTAAGCTGAGTGATTTCGATGTTACAAACTTAAGACATCTCTGTACCATTGGCGATAAAAAATATCCAATGATCATTGTTATTGTTATTTTGTAAATCCTTGCCGAAACTACCTTGTTTGTTTTGACAAATAAAATGAGGTTGAAGCAATTTTATACGCCAAGGCAATCCACTCTTCCCCGAATGCATTAACTGCAAATTACGGCGTGTCTGGTGATGTGGCAAATAATTACCCATTTTTTGGAAGAGGGGTCGCGGATCAGGTTGAATAGATCAAAATGTTGTAGAATTAACTTTATTCTCCGTAAAATTGGGGTTTCTTCTGCGATTGGTGTAGTACGAGAATGCTGAAGTTGTGCTCTGAAGGTGTAAAGCTCATGCTAAAGCTAATGTGGCGCTAGAATGAGTAGTTTGTTCGTTCGTGATTAGCAATAGTTAAAACAACGATACGGTAGAACTCTATTTGCTTAAATCTAGTGAACATAAATGTGAGTTGTGAAGACATGAAGCCTAGGAGCAGTGTCGTCTGAATTTCTTCGTCTTCCTTCCCGATATTGTTTGTTAGCGTAAAGACGTTCTTCTGCACCTCTTGTATTCGGCCTTGGTCTGGCGGTTCATCGAGTGAGTTACGAGTACGTTGATAAAAGAGAGTTTAATTTTCTTCTTTGTATAAGTATATTATTCACTGCTTTAGCACTCACAAACAAATGTTTACCAATTACTTTCCTAAATATGGCTCACTAAATGTCTAAATTCGTTAACTCCGATTGTGCCATCGACAAATGCAAACGGGGCAAAATCGAACTCAAATGAAAATTGAAATTTATTTACAAAATATGCTGACATTATTGCATTTTCTTAGTTTGTTGCCCTCTGCATTGCAGTTATCGACCTAATGTGTGGATTTATATTGCGAGAACTCCGGAATGCAGGTTTTAAGTGACCATGGATAACACTTAAGCTCAGCTGAGTTTGTTTGCAAATAGTGCCGAAAATTAAATTAGAGATTATTGAATTCAATGCCAACCTTTGAAGATAGAGTTATATAGGAAATGATGTAGGATTGACTTCGCTGCTGCTTCCCGTAATCCTCCAAAGCGTGGAGGTCTGGGTAAATGAAATGAAATCGTGTTCCTGTTAGTCTGCATATTGAGACAATGGATTTTTGTACGCCGTCAAAGAAAAAAAAACAATAACTGCAGTTTATTACCAGATCCAATGAAATTGATTCCATTGTCGCAGTAGGTGTTCGGACACTGTGGCTAATGAACCACTTCAATGCTTCTATGAAGGCTTAAGTTGAGAAATCGCGAGGAAAACGTCCAGAACATTGCCATCGCGACTCATCTGAGCCATACCCACGTGCGCCTATCGAGGTAGTGTCTTCATCTCTGGTAAAATATCCGGGGGGATGTTTCCCCAGGACTACATTCACGCTATAGCTGGATACTTCTGCTGTGACTTAATCAGCGTGAATGTCTTTTAGGCCTGCTTGATAGTTCCAATGATCTAAAGGCTCGCTCTTGTATAGCTGGATCTTTTTCTAGATCATCAAGCTGGTAACTGATCTGCGCATGGTATGGACCTTCATCTCCTCATGAAGGTGGTACTCAGTAGACATCAGGGCGACATTTTGGCAAGTCTGAATTTTTGTTTATCATTGATGTTGGATGTATTTGACGCATTTGGAGCTTGTGTAACTAGAGGCGGCTGACTGCCCGGAATTACCTTGTATTGGATCGGCGAAATTTTGGTATCTTGTGTACTTCCCGGTTTCTTCAGACTCTAAGCTTTGGCTTCGAATGCATCAACATATATATCCTTGAGAATGGTTACAACAGGTTATTATATTATCATTAGTTTCAGTAATGGTAATTACCAACTCTTCTGCAAGACGACGAAAACGTTCTTCATAATAAGATGGACTTATCTTTCTGCCGGCTGAGTCCATCTTAAAGATGCGAACTATTCTTTAAATGGGTTGGATAGTTAAGGTTAAAAGCCGATGACATGGAAACATTCTTGAGCCTTAGACCTCTCAAATTATATATATTTTTTTCAATAAATCGAAAGATCTGTTTCTGCTGGTGAATGAATGAGCCTTTGAACTCATAGTCTAAAATGAGCGTTTTTTTTTGCGGCAATGCAGGTAAATTGTTCAATGCCTAGTAAAAACCCGGCATTAACCGACATTCTGGTTTAAGCCTTTTGCCGAAGAATGGAAAAAATATTTAATTTAATTGATCCCATTTATAGGCTCTAAGAATGGTTAAAAGTCAATTGCTAGGAAAAGAATTTGCTACGAGAAGAATGGTATACTTAATTTGTCATTCCGTTTGCAACACCACGAAGTATTGATCGGAGACACTATAAAGTCTGTCCGTCCGTGTGTATGTTGTAAGCGCAATCGCTGTTAAACGAAAGAACCTATAATCCAGACGGTGGAGGACGAATTTGGAGACATTTTTCCTTTTTTTTATTCATATATTTTCAACTATAATATATAACGAGAGTGTTTCGCTTAGAAGTTCGCAGATTTTTTTTACTTGCCTTGACTATACCTCATGTACATCATTTTCATGTCGATACTGCCTCGACACCAGATTCAAAATAGAATATCCCCTGCATTTGTGATCCTTGGTTATATTTGGATTGTTGGTTGATATGTCGACTGCTGGTATGAGAGATTTAGTCAAAAACCGATAACTTGGTTTTCAGATGATATCGATTTCAATTTAATAATTTATTATCTATATGAGAAATTTGATAATATGTGAACATTGCTTATATAATTTCAAAGTTACAAAAAAAATCAAGGCCTTGCCTTCCGCAAAAATACTATAAATTCAGTTGGTGATGTAGCATGCATGTCCGCATTGTACAGACAGTCTCACAAAACGTTAATGTCAGTGTCACGGTGAACCGTGCGCCACATAAAGGAAACTCCAAATTCATTCTAAGAAACAAGAAAACTTTTACTAGCATTAAGATGTATGGCGGCAAGTATTAGTTTAATTCGTAAACTAGACGGAAACTTTTTACCTGCAGCTATTTACAAAATTAAAAAGTTTTTCTTTGCCATTTAAGACCCTGAAATTAACAAAGTTTCTCATCGGTAGGGTTTGAGGTTAAACACATTTGTATGAAAGTCCGGATAATGTGTTTACAATTCCCAGAAAAGCAGGATAAGTAAAAGAAAATCTTTTGATTAACTTTGTATTAAGGGAGAATAAACAAAGTGCAGCAGTACTTGACCCCAAATAAGATACTGGTTATCGTACTATTTTTGTCTAAATAGATATTCGTATAATGAAAGGTATGTTATTTACATCATCTTTCGGTAGTTTAACCTATGATAGAATGTACTATAATGATAGAATGTATAAGAAAATGATAAAGAAGGCCACAATCGCAAAAATGTGAGCTTGTTGAAAACCAGTAAAACTCTGAAACATCGGAAAAATTATTACAAATCATTTCTATTTAACTTTTCTAATCGGCTTAAAATATCAGCGATCACTTTTATTGTTTAGGCTTATTGTCTTGTCTTATATCCTGCCTAAAATCATTAAAAGATTTCTTCTCCCCAGCCAAATTAAAATACATCCTAGATAGTCCTTTTCATTTATATTTATATATACTTGCAATATTGCAAATATGTGGGGCATGAAAAAATATTACAAAATTTAGCTTATCTTTTCGTCTATCGCAAAAAACTTTTACACGCCGAAAGCGTTGAACTTTTGTTTTGTATTTTTTTACTACAACAGTAACTGTTATCCTTCGTGCTCAAACCTTATATAATCTCTAATAAACTTTAACCAAATCTCTATATTTTAAGCAGACAAAGTACATCGCTTTTATTTTTCACCAAATCAGACAAATGTTATTTTATTATCAGAAAAACTTCGCCTTACATTGTAGGTTGTATTGTGGAGAGGTATTTGACACTCCAAATGTCTACATGGGGACATAACGTCACTCAAACTTTTTCATTTTGATCCAAACGCTATCTTATTTGTAATTTTTAAATTTCACATATTTGACTACACGTATAACTTGTGTATTTTCTATCTGTAGACATAAAAAAGCATAACTTTACGTAAGATTAAATGACAAGACCTAAACCAAATTAATTTAATTTTGCTTATAATACCAGAAAAAGAAATTTGGGTCAAACTAGCATTATAGCGACGTCATAACAAATCTCTGATGTAGACATTGTGCTACCAGTCAAAATGAGGGAATATTAAACTGGACGTATTAATGGTCTGGACCCTCAAGAAATTTCGTTTAAGACTGGAAACAGCCTTACGGAACATTTCGCAGTGGAGGTAATTTGTAATGAGTATAAACTGGGTGTATCGTCCAATAGAATGAAGTGTGCAAGTATTTAGCTGCACAGCATACCACAAATTAATATAGAGCCTGTTGCGTTAAACAAGTCCCAAATTGCAAGTGCATAAACCAGCAATTGATTTGATATAACAGATACTTGGGACCGTGAAACGAATGTTCAGCTGCTTTCTCTTTATTTTCATATCCATATTGATACAGTGGAATTACAGCTGAAAACGTACAGATCAATTCATTAAGCTCAAAACTGTATGTCTTCACAAATATCTTCAGTCACTTACCATTAAATACGTTGAAATTATGTTCTTTATTGTGGTCATTGACTAAATTAAGATTATTGTGAATTAAGTTGCACTCCTGTTTGCAGTATAATTCTTTGGTCACCGTCCACTAAATGCATTGAACTCATTTATGGTTTTATTTTGGTTATTGACTTGCGTTACTAAAATGGACATTAAAAACGATACTGCAAATATATACACACAGTGTACAAACTATAGATCTCCAACGTATTTCTACTTTTCCGCTAATTGTGTTTGCATAACAAATTTTCTTTGTTAATAATGGTTTTTGCCACAAGGTCAGGGCGAATATAATATTTTTTTGAATAAGTAGCGTCCGTCGGCTCTCCAATTTTCATTCGAAATATGGTAGAGTGGTCGAATTTAGTCTAAAAACTGAATTTCATTCAAATTGTCATATTTAAAGTCGTAGTCATCCCCTTAGTCTTCTTGTTCGTCAACAAATTTTTCAAAGGTCTAAGCAGATGCTTAATATCCTTTAAGTAATCCTCGACTTTGTTCGAATTTTCGTCAGTTTGCAATTGTACATGCAAATGTCTACTACGATATGTTTGTGAGGTTCTAGATTTTGTGGTGGTGGACGTTGGCCTGAAAAGTCATAATAAGATGAATTTTCATATAATTTATATTCTCAGTCATGATAACACCATATAAATCCATAGGCTCACGTCTGGGCTGAGGTTTCTGTCCAAAAGGTCCTGGAGGTTGTTCTGGTTATTATGTTTCGATATGCTCCTTGTTTTTGAATTTGTTATTTAAGTGTTGAACTGCACCCTGTCTCTGAAAATAGATTTGCGGCTTCTGTGGTCGTGGTGGCGTAGGAATATTTGCCAACATTGGAAAGAATTTATGACGAAACTTGTTTCCGAGGGGGTGCGTACAGATTATTATTTTGTCGGGTGTATATTGTCGGCATAATTCGTACTAAAACTTTGATTCTCCAGTTTTAAGCATAGATGCAATGCTTTGCGCATATCGGCAGGCTCTTTTGGGGCAGGGATTCTGGGTAAATCGCCCTTTAGTCCACAAAGGTGTCTAGGGATTTATCCGTATATGAATGGGTGAAGAGACAAAGTGATTCTGTTAATTTGTCTATACAACTTATTAAGAATGAGAGATAAATAGTTAAAAACTCTCTGATAGAAATTCTGACTTGACTCTGTACCTTAAACTAATGACGTCAATTGATACTGAAGTTGCATTATGTAGACAAACGTTAAGTGAACGCGAGATACCTTCCCAATTTTAGGAAGTTTTATATGAATCCAGTATAGCATCAGCATTTCCTACGATTTTGTTTCTAATTACACTCAATATTCCAAAATAGTTCACAGTCCCTTTAAGATGTTGGTAAATACTCATAAGTCTTTCTACAGACTTCCTCCAATCTCAATATTCTTCTGGCTGGCGTGAGATATTTCCTAAACATCCGGAACGCGGACTAGATCATTAAATCGGGCCCTTTGCTGTAGTTCGATAATCTGATATGTCTGTTCATTCTGAGAAGCTGGGTTTCTTATTGATGCAACTATAACTCTGGTTTGCTCCTGTACTGCCTCAAATACCTTTCTCTTGATTTTCGCCTGCAGGTCTGCCATATTTACTAATCTTGCAGCAGGTTGATTCGCGGGAATGTTCAAAACATGTGGTCGTACTAAGTTGTTCGGATTTGACATGGCTTTTTTGGTATATTTATTTAGAAGCCTTTAGGTTTTAAATACTTTTGATAGGTTTTCCTTTTTGTATTTATATGGCAAATGAACCTGGAGGGTTTCGTAGGAATCGCAGATTTAGTATAAGTATTTTTTTCCTTAATTTTCTTTTGATTTAATATTTTAATTAGTTTTTTAACTTGAAGGGTCCAGCAGGAATCCCAGATTAATATAAATGTTTGTTTCCTTAATTTCCTCTTAATGTTGTGCTCAAACAATTTATTTCTTTGTTTTTCTTGCACTCTACTAACACTGTAAATGTAAAAAAGAACCATCCTAATATGTAGGTGCAGCGACTGTTGATTTTCTCCAACTCTCTTTCCTTGTCCGTTCCGGTCTAGTTATTAAGGCGACTTTTTGCTGCTCCTGTTGTTAAGCTTTTTTACACTAACGTTTTCACCGTTGACACCGTGGGTCCCACGTTAAACGTATTTATTTTTAATAATTTTTTAATTTTTAAAAAGTCTTCAGGACCCGAAATGTCCTGAGTGTTTGATTATTTATCAAATCTTATCTCAACTATGAATACAATTGTACTTATTCTCCACGGTTCGGTATGGCAATCATTCCGCACATTTAGCTTCTCACGGCATGTGTCCACATCAGTGTCGTCCGCATTTTATACATTAGTATTTTGCTGACCCACTTTACAAATTTAATACGAAAAATAGTTCCATTTGTGCTTACAATATTTATTAGAATTAAAAGTAATAATTTATATTTAAAAATTTTTATATAAAAATTAAATAAAAAAAAACTTTTTTTTTTGTTCAGTTGACCAATCACATATAACAAATGCTCTAGGTATAGCCAATAAACTGTTAATACATGTTTAAATTCAACTTAAATAATTACTGTACTAAGGTACTGTCAGTTCCCTCTATTTGTGGCATATTTTGATTTGTGGGATTTTTTTTTTATTTTATTAGCCATATCTCTACGTTATCAATTAAGCTTGGAATTATGACCGCTTTACGTTTACATTCTGATTTTGTATTTGATTATTCTTTTATAAAACTACCTATGCTCGTTGTTTATAAATTGCCAACGTTGGCATTCTCTTATAGAATGAATGCAATGCATATTATAGGGGTTGAATGTGATCTTAGCTTAAACTGCAACTAAATAGAATTCATCCACGCGCAGTGGTATGAAGAAATCTGAGGCGGCACTTAAGTTTTGGCACGTTTATAAAGTACGAGGTAGGTGATTAACAATGGTTAAACTTATAATTATTAGTATAATGATGATAAGTAATCTAACTACCGTTAACTTCTATAGTGACTATTCATCCACCGTCTCCTTATCCGATTTACACCGTTTATAATCCCGAACTGCTTATAACCTTCTTGTATATATTTGTATGTAAGGGGTTTTCCAATTACACATAACAATTTCGTATCTTTTTGTCAACGCAAACATTTGTATTGATCTTTCTGTGTCAAATCGTTAGTCGAAGTCAACATTTTCATCATGGTAAAGTTCACTTACGAGCAACGTTTGGAAATCATAGTGACTTTCTAAATTCCGAGTCGGTGGTCACAACTTTAAGAGCGCTTACTCCACTCGGCCACTCGGCTTACTATTACTCGGCCGTAATAATCTTCCCACCTGACAGGCTATGCGTGAGACGCCATACAGCTTGAAGCGACGAAAATATCGCAGCCGTAAGTGCATCCGTTCAAATGAGCCGAATCAGTCGATTACACGTCGTTCTCAGCAATTGGGCATCTCTCAAACCACACTGTGGCGTATTATGAGAAAATATCTTGGCCTTCATCCTTATAAGATCAAACTGACTCGAGAACTAAAGCCACTTGATCGTTTGAAACGCCGAAACTTCAACGATTGGGATCTGCCAAAGTTTCTCGAAAAATCGTCGTCAGCGATGAAGCTTATATCTGGCTGAGTGGTTTTGTCAATAAACAAAATATTTTTTATTGGACAGCAACAAACCCAAATGTGCTCCAAGAGACACAATTGCATCCGCAAAAAATTACTGTGTGGTCTTTATTCCGGAGTTGTGATTGGGTCGTATTTTTTCGTCGATAAAAACAATCGTCATGTTACAGTTAATGAAGAGCGTTATCGTGTCATGTTGGAAAATGGTGGAGAAATGTAACATTTGCACTGCACCTGGAATGAATTTCTCTGTTTTATTAATATATAAAATTGTTATGTCCTTAATGGAAAGCCCTATATATACTTTAAAGGGTCTCCAAACAATTCTCCTAGATTTATACTCCGTCAGTCGGCGGAGATTAAACAATTAGAATATGACAAAGTGCCAGACTTTAGTGCCAGAGGCCACGTATTAGCGCCTTTATATTTGACAATTTTTAACTAAAAGTAATGAATCAATATAGAACTGGTTAAAACGTCGATATGATACTTGAGATCAAAAAAAAGGTTCGTTTTTTTGAGCCATTTCGGCCCATTCATCCGACCCTTATCTCAGTCTAAACTTGATTCTATCATTTGGGACATTTTGGGCCACTTGAACCGCAAAGTCGAGGAGCCATGGCCTTTTTGAGGAACTGTAGGCGTCAAAAAAATGTTTTAATTGTTAAGAAAATACTTAAATGGTGTACTTTTTACCGAGATAAATTCAGTCACTTGAGGGCAAACTATCTTCTCCTAGGCGATTTAGCCCATTTACAATCGTCAATAGCTTGTGACCATAGGGAATCAACATGCAAACTTTCAAGATCCTAGGTTGATTGGTTTGACCGCTATCGTGCATTCATGGACACACGAAAATAATCGGACATGATCGTCTTATAATAATAATTTAATTTAACGACTATGAGTCATGTATAAATTATAATTTCACTAGTCCGAAGACTTAAAAAAATATAAACTTTATTTGTTGATGATGAGAATACAACTAAATTTTGTTTTACATTATTTTCTTATTGATACTTTTACAATTTTGTTTTATGCTAATTTAAGCTATTCCAAAGAATTGATTTATGTTAACTTAAACTATTCCATGGAATTGAGTCGTCAGCGTCTGCATTCAGTTACTTCCGTTTAAATTAGGTTGCTCGTGTCAATGCTCTGTGGTAGCAAGCGTTCACATTTGTGGGGTGAATGTTTTAATGTTTTTGTTATTAACATATATACTTTGTAGGGTATCCAATAACAATTTCGGGTGTCGCAAACGGAATGACAAATTAAATATAAGTATGCCCTTTGATGGCTGGTGATTTGATCGAATCTGAATTTTAGAGGTGTTAAGAAACTTGTCCAGCACACGAATGAAGCCAGCTAGAGCCGAAATAAATTAATAATTTCTAAAGGGGTACATTAAAAAATTTGTTTGACACTCTTATATTGGAAAAACCTACATACATTTAACTTATCTGCTTCTTCACCTACATTGTAGCTGTAGGCTGGCATATGTCCAGATCTTGCTTCTGACATCATATTATATGTTTTAAATCAATGGTATCCCAACTTTAGAAGTGTTTGACAGTTCATTAATTACAAATCCACTTAAATTGTTTATTGTGCGGTGTAAATTGATTTCGCGTAAACCGTTTGCCTAAAATAATTTACTTTTTTGTCTGTTTTCATGTGCATCTTCTGTTGCTGTAATTTGAAAATGAAATTCATTTTCAGCTTAGCACAGTGGGAGCTCAATCGTACTCGCTACCAAACCAAAGTGTTCGAAGGTTGAACGAGTCATTAAGTGCACACATTACATCGGTATCGTTTCAATGAGATCCCTCGTCATTCAACTGAATCACCTCTCCATTAAGCCAACATCCATTCGGGTGATACTTCCAGATGTACGCACATACGTACAGGCTGCATTTGAATATTGCGATTGAAAGGGCACATAGTTAACGAGTGGAGTGCAATAAATCATTGAGGCAAAAGCCAAATCAATTAAATCCACTTTACAACAATTTTCGTGTCAGCGGGTTAAACTACGTGTATCTCTCAACGTCATGGTAAAGAACGAACGGGGGCGGAGCTTTTCTCAAATCAGAAGGTTAAATTGCTAACCTACACAGAAAAAAATCAACGACAATTAAAGCAAGTAAAGAAAAGTTTAAGTCGTGCGAAGCCGTTTATAATATATCCTACATAATTCGGTTATTCATAAGAGTCCGCGCTACACTCTGCAATACATTTGTTCGGTGGCTTTAACCACTCATGGGGCTATATGTCGTTCGGGAAGCTCCATGGGAAATTTGGTCTGTATCGTATGTTATAACAGGCTTTTAGAGTTATATGTTCTGAAATCATCTATGCAAAGGGGACTATACCAAAATATTATATATGAGAACGATCGGATTTAATTTGTGGTTTTTAATTTCTAAAATATGGACCAATATGATCCAATTTCCCCAGAGTTGGTTGCTTTATCAATCTATGCGAAATTTGGTCAGAATCCAACCTAATAAGTGTGCGCTAAGGCTGCATGTTCTAAAATCGGAAAGAACCTTTGCATGGGGGATATACGAAAATATATGTCCATATTTTCCAGTTTCACCATACTAAACTATTGGCCAATCATAACGTACCATTGTAACAACGTGTTTTCATTCATGCTGGGGCAGACTCAGCCAGGCCCAAGGTCGTTACAAACTATTTATTTTAGACTAAGAAAGAAGGAGGTGTGGTAGGACTCATATAACTACATTTCTTTATTAATCAATAATTACTGACATAAACCTTAGCCTTTTTAAATTTCTACCTTTTCTATAGAGGAAAAAGTGACAAAATAGGCTATATAAAGTACCTACGTAAGAACACTACAATGGGCAGAACACTACAAACTATCGGACGAATAGGTGACACACGATGACGGCTGAGAGAAAAGGGAGACCAATCAGTCGCAAATAAGCGAGATGTTGAGAAACCTGCAGTGAACGCCCTTATATTCATATACAAAATTAGAAATAGATAATTGCCTAGCTATATGCGGGATTTTCTAGGATATGTAGCAGATACACAACCCTTTAATTTAAGAAATGCTAATGATTTTAGACTAACATTTGCTTCAACCAGGTATGGCCAAAATTTACTATTTTATAATGGTCTTAAAATTTTAAATGAATTACCTGCAGAATTGAAAAGTGAGAGTAATTTATTCGTATTCAAACGGAAAATTGTTTTATATGCTAAGCAAAATTTTTAATGTGAAATTCAATTATTACTTTGTTCCCTAATATTACAAAATTGTAAAAAAATAGCATTATTGATAAATAAATCAATAAAAAAAAATCAGTGAAATCGGTTCTATGGTGAGCGGCGGCGGCACTGTAGATCGACGGCGTAGCGGTAGAACAGCGTTGAAAGGTGGCGGCGCTATCACTAACCCAGGGGCCGAAAAGATGGACTGGGCAGACCAAACAGTCTCCTTTCGAAGTCCGAAAGCTATGAACGCGATTACTTCTGTGGCAGCGGGGATGTAACGTTAGAGATCGGGAAGGCCAAGCTATCTCTATTCCATCCAGCAGCGCCCACAACTTAACTACAGCAGGGGGAAATAGAGATCGGGATGGCCAGCCTATCTCTACACCACTCAACCCATACTACTACAAGGAGAATTTCCAAAAAGGGAAAGACCAGACTTTCTCTTGTTAAAACCCTTGCGCATGCACTAACTACCTTTAGCTAATGTCACTCTTACCCATCGCCGCCCGATGACCCACGCTCTTTTCATACCCTTTTGTGTTTCACACACACGCCAATACCTTCACATTCCCGCCTGACCGTGTTGTGATGTAGATGTTGGCTGCGCTGCGATCATATAAGTCACGTACAAGGCCCGACTTTCCGTTAAATTGGCATTTGAATTTCTGAGACCTGTTTACACGCTCCCACTACTTCATGTATTATGTACTTATATATGTCCTTTTTTATAATATTCAATTTTTAATTCATTTTCTTTGTAAATAAATTCTTAAAAGTAAAAAAAATGAGATCAAAAGCAACAAAATATAATAAAATGGTATAAGAGAATAGTTTATCTAATGTTGACAAAAACGAGGGTTTCGACTTTTGTCGTTACACCATGATTTTGGAGTAGTCTCGTCCTGTTTTCCAGCTAAGTGCTGTGGTTTGATACTTTTCACAAGGTTTAAATTTACATTGCGACGCTGATTCATGCATCGCTTCGCATACCTCCCTCCCATACAAATAGTGCCTTACTTGATATTATTATAACCATTATAAATTTTATATAATATATAATATAATTTTTTAAACCACGAAATATTGATCGGGGACTACTTTATAGCGTTTTGATCAATATTTCGTGGTGTTGTTCGTTCAATTCTAAGACAATCGAACCATAGTCGTTCTTTCATCCGCTTGTCTGTTGAAAACACGATAGTATTTAAACGAATTAACCTTGGATCATAAAACGAATCCATGATGACGGCTTGTGGCCGTTGTTTAAAATTGTAAATGTGCAAAATCGACTTAGGGGAAAATGTTTTTCTACCACAAATGTTTTAATACATCAAAAACGGCAAAGTTTTTGGACGTTTTACATTGTGTGGTACCAAAAAAAGTATTCAATATAAAAAATTAAAGGAAATTTTGCAAAAAATTCAAATACAGATTCATTTTGATTTTTTGTCTGAGATAAGAATAGAATACATGAGCCAAAGGTGACCAAAAATAAATGAACTATACAAGTAAACGAACTTAACTATATGTTTATAAGTACATACGAGTATACTTAGTTCACGGACTACCCGAACTGGTTTCATTAACATACTTTTAAATACTTCTTTTCTAAGACTAAAAACAACCTTTTGAATAACTAAATTGTTACGAGTAATTTGGTCCAAACATATGCATTTGAGCTAAAAACATAATAGTTAGTCAATTTTTTGCCATCACCTGAAACTTTAAGAAAAAATCTCAACCTCTCTACCATGATGGTAGTAAATATACGTTTGATATTCCGTTTGTAACACTTCGAAATACTTATCTGCGACCATATTTATAAATATATGTGGCAGCACATAGAGAAAGGGAACTAAGGGTAAAAAAAAATCATTTTTCATTTTTTTTTCTTTTTTTGATGTGGACAACATCTGAGCATCGAATGAGACCTATCCCATTCCCCAAAAGTGTTCTCTCCCAGAGATATGCGCGTTTTATGAACGTGAAGTCGACGATTCTAAGCGCAAATAAAAAGGGACCTAATCTTTAAAATGGCTCTCCTGAACAAAACTGGTTTTTAACCTTATCCTTTCTATTTTGCGCGTCATATACATATATATATATAGTTTTAGGTCAAAGTATTGAACTTGTAATTTGCACTTACTTTAAAATACTAGTAAAATTAAGTCTGATTTTTATTTCTCTGCTTCAAGCTTACAAACTGGTGAGTACAAATGAATTTGTTTATAAAATAATAATAGAGGGTGTATTTGACACCACTCGTATGATTTTGTTCATTCAACGTAAAAGCTGATGAATGTAAATAAAAAGTGAAATAGGATTTGCTTAAAAGAATAATAAAGGGTGTATATTTGACACCACTGGTATGACTCCATTCATTTAACTTAAAAGCTGATAATTATAAATACAACAAATGAAAAAGGGGAAGTCTAATAATTGTTTACTTTGGGTCGAATGGCATAGGCGATGGCTTTGCCATAAATATATATATATATATATATATATATATATATATATATATATATATATATATATATATATATATATATATATATATATATATATATATATATATATATATATATATATATATATATATATATATATATATATATATATATATATATATATATATATATATATATATATATATATATATATCATAAAAGCACAATTCAGTCCATGCGAAAAAGTGCAAAGTCTTCAATCTTGTAAGACAAATGTCACATAGTCGGCAATCAGTTGGTATTGAAAATGGACCAAATCGGGCTTAAAAGGAAAAGTTACAATTTAAGGGACTAAAAATAGTCCGGATTTAATTTTTTTTGACATTTTGGCTATGTATTATTAGCAAATCAAGAAGAATAAATTAATAAACTGACTCCAAATAAATAACGATGTGGTCATTCTACATGGCGACCGTGACAGGACAGACGGGCCAGGAAAATTGGGAAGCAAATTTCGATTTTCTTAAAATTTTTGTTGTTGATAACAACTAAGTTTTTTTTCAACAAGTTTGTTTTTGTTAATTTCTTCTATTTTTTTCATTTAAAATTGTTTTAATACAGTTTTTCTGTTTACAAGTAATTTGTTTTTTTTTTTATTTAGGGGTCTCAGAAAATCTTTCTTTTTTCACAGGATCACATAAATTTATAGGGCAATGCAATTCGGAATGTAGTAGTAGAAATTGGACTCCGCTTCGGAGCCCTGATATCGGTTTAAATGTCATCAGAGTTTACCGCATTAATTTCCTCATGTACTTGAAGTGGAGCTAGCCGATGTATTGGTCGTTGACTGACGCCTGTGGCTGTCAGCTTCACGAACTATATAAGTTTAACTAATTTAAGTTTTCTTTAATAAAAAATACTTTAGGACCACATTGGCCTAAATCGACTTTATTGATTATTAATCAAAGCAAAAGTGATAGTTTAATACAATTCAACTTATAACTATAGTTCTGAATCGCAACATTATTGTGGCTTATCAGCATGGCGCGAGTCAATATCGGTCAGCATTAAAAAACGAGGCGACATGTTGTCAGCATTTTATTGTTATGTTGTCCGATGTTGCAACAGCAATAACCTAAGTTGGTCATTGACCTATGATATACTACGAATCAGGTATCCAGTGATTTGACCGTTGAATCAGCAAAACATAATATTTTATTTTCTCTTGAATTGGCTTTTTAATATATTTGTGGTTAAATTGTATGTCGTCTGGGCCCTTGTATGTTTTTATGGATCTTCCTAGTGGCCATTAAAGTTGTGGTGTGTAGTCTTCATTTATGATGACCAATGATGCGGATGTAAGGTTTTGTGTGTGTTTTTTTTTTGCCTGTATTGTAACTCAATCATTTGGTTAATAGTGAAGACTAAATTGGTTCTGTTACCGGATCGATTTGAGAAGTTTAAGCTTCGCCTATTAGAAAATGTCTTAGAGTTATGGCCGTGATGTTGTTTGGATTTTTTGTAATCTCGAATTTATTGTGGATTCTACTTATATTTTTTTCATCGCTGTATCCAATTCTTCGTACGCCAATGCTGCGCTGGATACACTTTTAACGAATATGTTTTTAGCGGCTTCCTTCAAGACACCGAAGTCTGGAGCTCGACGTGGAATGAAATTAAAACTAGTTCACCTGCATATCTTTGTGAGAATGGTTTGACTTGATTATTTTCAATTATTTTCTTTGCACGCAGAAGTTGTTTAATTGACCAACAAAGTAAGATGCATTGTTGCCGACCGATAAATCTTTCAAGCATCTGATGAATGCGTGGTAAGGTCACTTACGATTTTAAGAGCAACTCATTTAGTCTGGAGCTCGACGAGGAATGAAATTAAAACTAATTCTCCTGCATATCTTTGTGGGTATGGTTTGACTTGATTAGTTTCAATTATTTTCTTTAAACGTTAATTATTTTCTCAAGTGAATTCAAGATGGTCCTCAGAAATATACTGCGGTATTGATGGAGGGTCCTGCTGATTGCACTCGTCTGGCTGGCAAGTAGCCCATCAGTTGCTGTAGTAGCCTTGGTTTCACTCTAGTTTATCTGACACAACGTTGCAAGTTGGAGCGTGCCAGAGAATTTACTTTGATGGTCGTAGACGAGCCCAGAGTGTTTGTGGATTACAATGAAGTTTTTCTTGATGAACTTCGATCGCTTATGGTTTCGTTATACGACTATTATAAGGAAGATCAATTGGACTTTAGTCGTCAAAGGATAGGTTTGCTAATTCCAGTCGTTACTGTCTTTGTCATTTGTGGCCAATAATAATATTTTCTAATCTTCACCTGTATGTCATAATACTTTGTCAGAATTACATTTATTCTAGATTCGTCATTAGTCGTTCAACTATCGTCACCTTTTAGAGCAGCGCCTACTCTCACATTTTTTAAAGTTTTAAAGCCTATTTTTCTAAATTCATTTAGAGATAAACACAAAAACCTTTTCGATAGGTGACATTTTAAATTGTGATGTCATAAGTACACCGGCTTCTGTTTCCAGCCTTGGGAAAGACTGAGTATTACTGATTAATATTTGTTCTTTACATTGTTGTATATAATATGCACATTAAACCTTTTATTTTATTAAGGCCTTTTTATCACTAAAATACACGATTGTTCTTTATTTGGTCTTCGCTGAAATTGCGAAATTTCATTCTTTTGAAAATAAAAATACGATTTGTTTGTTCTATACGGATATTGGTCAAGTTAACTTGTAAGTTAATGCTAACGTAGCGTCTAGAAGTTTTGTTTTCACCTATGTGAACCAAGTAAAAAACGAGATTTCTTTTAATTATTGTAGCTAGTGCCACTTCTTTATTGTTTGAATTGAGTTTAACAACAGTTTTTGGTGTACTTATGAATATTTTTTGTTTACTTTTACTTTTCCTGTTTGCTTATTGCAACTTCATTATTAAATTCGGCAAATTATGTTGGCGTATTTGTCACTACCAAACGTGAGTTATGTTATGTTGTTTGACCGGGGTTAAAATAAAAAGGCCACTTGTTCATTTGATTTGTGATTACAACAATCTGTTTGTCAGTTCTTTGAATTTTAGCTTAGTCACTTGTACAATGTCTGTTTCGGACGTATGTTCCTCAAAAAGGTTAAGGGTGGTTTCCATATTGTCAATGTTCAAGGTTAATAATGTGTATAAGATTGTTAAAGTTAGTAATGGATCTTGCCGGGCCTAGTCGTAATGGTAGAATATTTTGATGTGCTGTTAAGTTGTGTACTTCGATTATCTGAGTGTGAATGGCAGAGGCTCTAAAGGGGAAACGGGTTTGTGCTAGTAAGAAACAGTTTGGCTGAATTGTTTACACATTAAATCTTGTATTATTTTCTTAATCTACATTTGTATATCTTCTTTTGACCTTTTGTTACTATTGTGATGTCGTTGTTCTTTTTGACTATCTGTTTTGAGAACCTAGGAGTTAGTTTATTTCGTCTTGCCTCCTTTCTGAAAACAATTTGATCTCCATTAACATCCTTTTCGATCCTTGTCTTGGTTGCATTTTGGACCTTTTCCTGAATTTTTGGGTAAAGTTCGTCGAGAAATGCGTTAAGTTTAGATAAGTTATCATGTTCGTTGTAATGCTTTAGTGAATATGTAGGGTCTACCAAAGTGTGTTTGGTTGTGAGTGTACTTATAGTGTTGCTGTTGAGTTATAAATGTCTCGAAGAGTATTTCCTTCTTTCCATTTTGATAGAATAAGTCGATATATTTCAGTAAGCGTTGAATGGAGTATTTCTACTTGGGAGTTGCTACTACTCTGTTGGAAAGATGTGATATGCAATTTGTTATCTAGTTGTTTGCAGAAATCTTGAAAGATATTAGCTATGAATTCAGATCCCTGATCACAAACGACTGTTTTAGGTACACCATAAGAGCTTATATACTCGTTTTGTTTAAAAAAATTGAGGATTGTTATACTGCTCCTGCAACTTAGAGTATAACTCGATTCTAGTAAGTATTTGGTTGCTATTAATACTGTAAATATCCATATGAAAAATTTCTAAGGGCTTCAACGGTATTTCTAGAAGTACGAATTGCAATTTGGGGGGATTTCTATCATATTTTAATAGTTTACATTTTTCACAATTATTTAAGGTTTTAGTGATTTTTTCTTTCATGTTTAAAAAAATAAAATTTTCTTTTTAAGTGTAGAAGTGCTTCTTCTATGCTCCTGTGGTTGGAGTTGATATGATAGTCGCGTATTATAGTCTCTTGTTCCTCGTCTGTTCTTACGTCTTCAAGGATTTCTGTACATCTTACTAGGCGAAACGATTTGGCTTGGGAAAAATATTTAGAATATCTGGATTGCACGACCAGAAAAATTTCGTCGCTGGTGTAAATGGCTATTTGTTTGTTTGGTGGCAAATATTTTTTAAATATATCAACCATTGTTTTCTCATTAAAGCGCGATTCCTGTGCAATTCCCCTTTGTCTATTTTTAAAAATATTCTCGACGGTTGCTGGGAATCCCGTGTGTTTAATTTCGAGGATGACTTGGAAGTTGAATTCTTTCAAGGGTTTTTCATAAATAGGAATTCCTTTGCCGAGATTTTCGTCTGCGTTGTGAATTGTACTTGTATTGTGAAATAACTCTTGATTGTTTTCTTTGGGTGGTTCGTTAATCTTTACACGGCTGAGAGCATCTGCATTTGTGTTTTGCTTGCCTTTTTTATGAATGATTTCGCAGTCGAATTCTTCTAATTTTAACCTCCATCTTACAAGTTTAGAATTGGGTTCTTTTAGATTCATGACCCAAGTAAGGGGTCTGTAAATATTTTCAACTTTCTTCCAAAGAGGTACGGGCGAAAATACTTAATAGCCCATCTATTGCAAGTAATTCCTTTTCTATTGTGTAATAATTACACTCGATTTGTGAGAGGGTACGACTCGCGAAACAGATTGGGTTGTCACTACCTATGTGGCCTTGTGAAAAGACTGCTCACAATGCAATGTTGCTGGCATCCATTCTAAGGATGAATGGTTAAGTAAAATCGGGGTGTTGGAGGATGGAGTCATTCATTAACAAGTTTTTTCAAGTTTCGAATGCTTCAATATATTTGTTATCTACTTTAATGGTTTCGCCTTTCTTCAGGCATTTCGCACGATAACAATAAATCCCAGGAATGCTTTGATTTCCGTACGAGTTTTTGGTAAAGGAAAATTCTTTATTGCTTCTATTTTTGCTGGGTTTGGCTTTATGCTTACCATGTGTCCAAGAAAGGCTATTTCTTTCTTGAGGAATTCGGATTTATCCATTTGGATTTTGAAATTTGTGTCCCTGAGTCTCTTAAATGCCTGCTTTAAACTATCTAAGTGTTCTTGTAAAGATGTGGAGTATATTATAATATCGTCAAGATAAACCAGACATTTTTTCCTACAAGATCCTTTAGGACGTTATCCATTACTGTTTGGAAAGTACTGGGGGCATTTTTCAGGCCAAAAGGCATTCTAGTAAATTCATAATGACCATTCGCCATTGTAAACGCCGTTTTTTGGGTGTGCCTTTGATCCATTTCAACCTGGTGGAAAGCGCTGGCCAAATCTAGTGTGATAAAATACATGCATTTGCCTAGTTTGTCCAGTATTTCAGAAATGTTAGGGATTGGGTATCTATCAGAAATTGTTTTGTCGTTGACTTTCTAAAATCAATTACTAGTCTCCATTTCTTGTTTCCATGAATGTCTGACTTTTTGGAACTATCCAAATTGGTGAGCTCCAAGGTGAATGGCTATGCTAAATAATGCTCTGTTCCAACATCTTGCTAACTTGTTTTTGTATTTCCTGCTTATGTACATAGGGATACCTGTATGACTTTCTATAGATAGGGATATCGTCCGTGGTGTTTATCTTGTGTTTAATTTTGCTCGTAAACAAGAGTGGTTCATCTTCTCTGTAGATGATGTCTCCAAAATGTTTACAGAGTTTTGAAAGATGTCTGCGTTCCTCGTTATTTAGGTGGTCTGTTCTTAGGAGGTCATTTACGTATTGCGAATGGCTTTGGTCAACCGTGTGTTTTTTGTTTAGTAACTCAAAATTATTTACCTCAATGAAATTTATTTCATTTTAAGTTTCTGCGGTTAAAGGAGCTTTCAATAGGAATGTTTGAGATAAGTTTTCTATCTCAACAGAGATGTAGAATTACGGGTTCAAATTTATTTTGACCGAAAAAAAATATTACAACTGAGTTGTGATCCCTTCGATTAATTCGAGAGGGCAACTCAAAAATAAAAACGTCCAAGCGGTTTGGATGTGAGATTAATTCTGTCTTTATTCATATTTTCCATTTAACATGTTAGTTGTTCACAATGACTTATGTAACTTAAAAATATCTTACAAAGTGTTTTTGGTTTTTGCTTATTTGTTTAGTCTGTTTCGTTTCCTGCTTTCATTGTTGTTGGGAACGAAACAGTGTAATAAAATTCTATGGAATTTTAAGTTGGATTTATTAATTTCATAGGTGAGCATAATGTGGTAAGTATGTGTTGTTATTGTAAGAATGAAATTATTTGGAATCGCAACATTGTCGTTCCAAATAATTTAACAATTGGGTTGTTGCAAAATGTTTTGTGATGACATATCGAAGTTTGGAAATAACAAAATTGAATGTATAAAATTATTTGGAATCGTAAATGTTGTTCCAAATAATTTTGCTGATTTGTAGTTTTTACTGTAATTTTTGTTTTTTATATAATTTCTATTTTTGATGTCGTAACAATGTAGCCGTTTTCGGCATTGTATAAACCCGGGCTAATGAAGAGTGTAGGATTTAATTCAATGTTATTTATGTACACTGTGCTGTTTTCTTTGTCAACGGGTCATTTTACTAAGGTTTTCGAGTTTGCTGGGGCTTGCAAGATTCCTGTAGATTGACTCATTTTAAATTTTATATTAACAGAGTTTTTTGTAATTAAGGTTTTATTTGCCAGATCGATTTTGGCATTGAACAAAGTAAGTGCATTAGGCCTAGAAGGCCATCGAAGAGTTTATGAAGTTTGATAATGAGGAATTACGGCACCCGGTTTTTTTAAATTCAGAAAAGATTGTCAAGAATATTTGCTCATCTATTTGATAGCTCTTTAAAATCGTAGTGATAGTGACCGGTTGACATTGAATTAGTTCTTTTGGGGAGACGTATTCGGGATTAATGAATGATGTGGACGCTCCAGTGTCTTGGATGGAATTAAGTAGCTTTCCGGAAGGTAGAAAAATGGTTATATAGGGTAGGGATGGGGAGTGTTTAGTTGGGTCTATGTAGCCGGTTGGTTGCTCGAGGCTGTCCTCGATGATGGTGGATTCACTATCGTAATACTTGTCCGATTGTTGGTAATTATTATTGAAATTGTTAAATTCCGAAAAGTTTGTATCATCGTTTTCATTATAATTTTCTTGCTCGAAATTGTTTGGATATCTCTCGACGTAACTATCCAGTTGTTGATAGCTGTCGGGATTGTTCACTTCGTTGAAGTGAAAATTTGAATTGTTCGTAAACCTTGTTCGCTGGCTTCGGCTAGCTTTTATTTGTGGGGGTCTGTTATTTCAGTTGCTTGGGAGGTTTTTGCTCCTATCGAATTGATTTTGATATGGTTGTTGGGTTTGTGGCTGGCCGTTTCCCCTAGTTTGGTATCTATTCGGTGACCAATTAGGGTTTGATAAGTGTTTGTATTTCGATATTAATGGGGACGCGTATCGTACAGTCTGTATAGGCTTGCTAGATGCTTGTGGTATGATATATTCTGCTCATTTACACAGTAAAATTAGCTGCGGCTATCGAGTCTGGCTGCATAGCTCTTACACTTGATCCTTATTTCTGTATAAAGCGTCTTTTTGGTGGCTAAGACGGTCGCATTCTTTTCATGTAGCAATATGTTATTACACAGAGAAGACTGTAGCTTTATGATATTCCTGTAGAAGGACTCAATACTCTTGTTAAGCTGTCTTACATTATGAAGATCCCGAATTAGGGACATTTCTGTCCTTTTATCGATATAGTGAAGTATAAGATTGCTTTTTATGCCATCCCAGTTAAGTGGGGGCCATACATATTTAAAACCTCATTTGACTGTCCCTCTATTTTGTTACGTATGGCTCTCAGAAGGATTTTGCCATACGGTGTGTTATCTGTACCGCGTATGTATAAGAGGATTTTCTCGACGTTGTTGAGGAATTCGTAAAGTTGACGCGGTCAAATTTTGGTAGGTCCTTTATTACGTCCGGAATTCTCAACGAATTCAAAATAGCGACATGGTCGATTGGTTCGGTTGTAGTGGTGAGTGGTTGTGTCATTGTGTCGGATGCTGAACTACAACTGTGGTCGGAGCTGTTTATGCTATTTGGCTAAGAATATTGTTCAAATTTTCAATGGGTGTTTGGTGATCAGTTTCAGGGATGGATGACAGACAAAGTTTCTGTTTCAAATCTTTTTTATTGGGCATAAATTCCTAATATTCTTCTTTTCCCTCTTAATAACGCTTAAAATTCACCAGGGAACCTACGTGCTTAATATTTTGTTTAGTATTGGTGGAACGGTGTATGGCACTGCACAGATATTCCCTCTGTGCTCCTGTCCGCAGACTAATGATTTGCATTCACTATCTTCGACAAGATGTGTTTACACCTTAGTTTTACCGTACAACTTTAGGCAAGGTTCGCACCGATATTCTCTCGATACGTGAAATAAAACGCTATATATTCTCTTCTTTCGTTAAATATTCTCTTCTAACTTATTATATATGAAATTAAAATTCATAATTATTTGAAATAAGATATAATTTTAGAAAAAAACATAATTCAGCACAAACTTACAAATTCAAATTAACTCTAAAACCAATTTTGAAAATTGCAAAAAAAAACAAGTGGCGAAATAATTAGCACCTTAAACCGGCGATCTAACCAGTCCAAGGTGTGCATCATTGGAAAAAAGCGGTCAATTGCCACAAAAAGTACTGTCGGGAGGATAAATGGTGAAGATGAAGGGAGACTTGTCCGCTCATGGGAGATGTTTCGTACCAAAAAAGTGTCCGCATCCGTCCAAGGGACCGTACGCTTAAGAGAGCATAATTTCTTCCTGAAACAATTTGGGACCAAGAAACTTGTCCGCTTAAGAAAGCTGTCCGGCTCCGCAAGGAGAGCTTTCACTGTATTTCAAAAGAATTGAATTGCAAACGAAAAGAAGGAAACGCGTGTATAAGAAAAATATACCTTAATAAAAAGGTATGCAAATAAGTAAAAGAAGAAGGGTTATTATTGATTTCATAAATGCATTTATTAAAGGGTAAGTATCAATGATATAAGTATGCGGTTGGGTGTTATCGTAACTTCTAGACAGAATACAACACAAATATATACGTATGTACATGAGTAAATGTGTCAGCGATACATTCAAGTTATTGTGAATAACTGGGTATATTAGATAAAGTATCGCGTGTGCTTTATTAAAAAAAAACGAGTGTTTTCTTTTTGATTTGACAGCTAGTGCTGCGTCTTTATTTGTTCCAGTGAGTTTCTTATCTACTAACTGATTACAATTTTTGGGTCTTCTTAATATTAAATTTTACATATTATTCGTTTTTCTGTTGTTTTGCTAAAACTACGAGTTGCAACTTCATTTTGTTATTGGAATAATTATGTTAAAATATTGTGTTACGGTTGAATCCAAGCACATAACTTGGGATTTGTTGTTAACTTGGAATTTGTTGTAATGAAGTACAGGACACTTTAACCGTGTATTCAGATAAGTTTGTAGTAAGACAAATGGTATTGTGTACTACGGTAATTCTTTATTTTTCATGGTTATTTATACAAAATTTAAATTATGTCAATTAATGGATTTACACTAAACTGCCTATAATGCAGTTTTAACTTCAGTTGGGGTTGTTGATAATCATACAAAAAAAAAAATAAAATTACATCCTAAGCATTCTATGCTTATACATTTCTCCATATGACTGCAGTCAATAACCATTTATTTGTGAAAACATTTCTTTATTTGTGTTATTGACCTGCAGACATACATACATAACTAAAAACACATCAATAAAAAACACTACAATTATTGACTTATGTTTAATGTAATCTTAAACATTCTCCCCCACGTTGAACCAGGAACGATTCAATTATTTTATTTACTTCACGTGATTAGATCTTCCAATGGTTTCAGTCTTGCATATGACGTATAGATAAGGGTTCAATTTTCGTAATGTCCCTGAATTGTGACGGTGTTATCCTTGAGGATGCAATTGGGCTTGATTTGGAGGATACATGTATCCTTTAATGTTAGCTGAGATATTTCGTTACGCAAACTGACGAAATCTCAATACTATTGTTAATAACAAGTATCCAGTGATTTGTCTTTGAAAGTTGTATCCATACTGTACCCTCATTTACTCTCGTAAATGTGCAGTCGGTTGATAATTTGTTCGTGAATAAGTAAAACTCACAGGAGTATGACTTTGAAGATTTGCCGAACCTTGCTTGTCTGTTTTCACAAATATATTCATCGGGTTTGGAGTGAAAGCAATTGCTTTTGTCATCGGTCGAGATTGGAATGTACTCATCCCTGTGCTACGTGTCTGGAGTTATGGCAAATAAATATCCATTTTTGGTGGTTTGGTGTTGTTGATCCACTAAGAGACCTTGACCTTTTTCTCCGTAACAGTTCCTTTTGCATTCAATAATCTTTAAGCTTCGGTTAGGTTTTCTTCTTCTATTGGTAGAGTACGAGAGAGAGAGAGAGGAAGATGTGCTCTGATTGTGTGCAGCTCCTGCTGAAGCTGGTGTGGTGCTAGTAGTAGTGGACTAATTCGTCCGTGGTGAGCGTCGGTTAGTACGTCCAATATGTTAGCCTCTATTTGCTGTAATATAATGGATGTTAATGTGAGTTGTGATGACAAGAAGCCGAGGGACGGTGTTGTCATAAGTTCCTGAAATTCCTTCCTGATATCGTTGCTAAGAGTTAACATGTTCTTCTGCATCTCGTGTATTCGTCCTTGGTTCGCCAATTCATCTTGTTTGATTATATTGATTGTAGAATCTATTACGGATGTTTGGTTGCGCAGTAGATTCAGCATGTGTCCTTGGTCAAGCTTGACGTTATTGATGGTTTGTGACATTTCTTCAGCATAATCAGAGTCCAAAACTCTAAACAGGGTGCGAGCAAAGTTCCCCACGACATTCAGCGCTCTTCGTTTGATGCGCCTTAAAAATATTCTGGTCTTGTCCTCAAGTAATTGCAATTTTATCTGATTAAAGTATGATACGAGGGGGTCACACATGGTTCTTTCTGATGAACCTTCACATAATTGTTGGAGCGTTTTTAATTGAGTTGAAAATGCGTCTAGTTCCGCCCAGAATGGTCCTAACTCATTATAAGTTGTAATATTCCATTCGGCAGTTATCAACCTTGTAGTACCCATTCCTTCGAAGTATATACCCGGATCGGAGTTAAACCTTTGAATTTTGATCGATTGGCCAAAACAAGCGGGAAGCCGCAGAAGCATAATCAATGCACTCATTGTTGCTATATTAAATGCGGATTTTCGACGTTTTGCTAGACTTGGTTCCGAATTATTGTCTATAACTGGAGTCGGTTGCAAACTAGTTTCTGCTAATTTGTCTTCTAAGTGGATGATTGCCTGATTGAGATCTGACTCGTCATTTAATAGAGGTGGTAACCTGTGAATTGGCCTTTTCATTACTCCGGAAGTAGTTTTCACATCTACTACCCTAATGATGCCATCATTTTCTGGATATTGTTCGATGATTCTTCCAAGTGGCCATTTCATTACGGGTGTGTTACCCTCCTTTAGTATAACCAATTGCCCGACCTCGATGTTAGGGGATGTGGATTTCCATTTTCTTTCTTGAAGTTGTGTCAAGTACTCAGTCGACCAACGTCGCCAAAATTCATGCTTTAGTTGCGACACCAAGTTCCATCTCGTTGAAAGCGATGTTGTGGGTTGAGAAGCTCTTGCATCAACTTGAGAAGTTAAAGGCTCTCCAATTAAAAAGTGTCCAGGCGTTAGGGCTCTTAGATCATTTGTGTTTGTTGATATAGGGGTAAGAGGTCTCGAATTGAGAATTGCTCCAATCTCTATGACTACGGTCTCAAGTTCTTCGTGAGTTAACGATGCGTTTGAAACACTACGGAGAAGATGTTTCGCCGATTTTACTGCAGGTTCCCACAATCCTCCAAAGTGAGGTGCCCTAGGTGGAATGAATTTTAATTCAATTCCTTCATTAACGCATGCTGTTGTGATTTAGTTGCGAAGATTGCCTGATTAAGTTCTTCCAATTGATTCTTTGCACCAACGAAGTTTGTTGCGTTGTCCGAATATATAGTTTGGCATCTTCCACGGCGTGCTAGAAATCTTTTCAGAGCACCGATAAAAGCTTCGGTAGTTAAGTCAGTGACTACCTCCAAGTGAACTGCTTTAGTAACAAACCAGCAAAAGACGGCGATATATACCTTGTGCGGTCGTTTGCCACGGAGCTTGTAGTGAACCCAGAATGGACCACAATAGTCTACGCCAGTTTTTATGAATGGCCGTGCTGGAGTCACTCTGCTTGAAGGTAGATTTCCCATTATTTGCTGAAATAATTTTGGGCTAGCTCTAGTACAACGAACGCAGTTCTGCACGATATTACGAGCTATTGACTTCCCTTTTATGATCCAGAACTTCTGCCGTGAGGTTGTCAGCAATAATTGTGGACCGCAGTAATTATTCTCATTATGTATCATGTCCAAGATTAGTTTTGTTATTGGGTCGTTGTATGGCAAAATTATCGGGTGTTTAGCTTCTTGATATACAATCTGTTGGGTTGTCCTTCGTACGAACATGTCTCCATTGGTTACTGGAAGTAAGGGTCTGAATCTGGATAACCTTGTTTGCGACAAATGTTCGAAGAGCTGATGAAGTGGAATGTATCCAGTATAGTACAATTTCAGAGTCTTACTAATAGAATGTAGGGGTATTCTCAAACCCTAGCTCCTTCTTTACCCTTGCAGTTAATTCTGCTCCCAATGCTGCAGCGCATAATTCTAGTAGGGGTAAGGTAATTTTTTCAGAGGCGCGACGTGAGATTTTGCACATAGTAATCAAACAATCAGTCTTCCATCTTCTAGTTTTGAACGATGGTACAGTGCTGCTCCGTATGCCTTTTCTGAGGCATTAACAAATACGTGGAGCTGAACATGGGCAGCCCTTTGGCTCAGTTGTGGCACAGTTAGTTACGTCTGCTTTCAGACAAAACTGATCAGTCTTGGGGATCCATGTTAATTCCAGGACCTGGGTTGATGTATTTTCGAAATCTAAATTAACCTTTCGATCTTCGGGCGGGATTCCTTGTAGTAGTTGCGTATGGTTTGCGCACCATTTTCTTGGTTTAAATCCGGCTTCTTGAAGCAGTTTGGTGAGCTGTTTTTGCGTCTCTATAACCGTTGTCAGGCTATCCGAACCACTCATTCCATCATCTACTTAGAAGTCTTGCTGCAACATTTGATCACCTAAGGAATATCTATTTTGGTTGATTTCTCCCAGTTTCTGCAGACATTCAGTAGCCATGTAGGGAGCGGAAGTTGTCCCGTATGTAACGGTATTAAGTATATACACGTTTATTGTCTCGCTGGATTTATTTCGCCAGAAAATTAGCTGGAATTTGCGATCCTCCTTGTCAACTAATATTTGCCGATACATTTTCTCGATATCGGTTGTAAACACAAATTTCGGTAGACGAAAACGAAGAATCATTCCGAAAAGGTCTCCTTGTACTGTTGGACTTGTACATAAGATGTCGTTGAGTGAACATCCATATGTTGTTTTGGCTGATGCATCAAACACCACCCGAAGTTTCGTGGGGCTGCTGTCAGGCCTTAACACGCAATGATGAGGAATAAAGAAGTAGGCGCCTTGGAGATTTCCTGCGTCTATCCGGGTCATATGGCCTAAGTCTTCGCATTCCTTCATGAAGGCAATATACTGTTGTTGTAAATGTGGGTTTCTTTCTAGTCGACGTTCTAGTGCCAAAAACCTTGAGTGTGCCATGCTTCTTGACTCGCCAAGTGAATTTTTATCATCTGCAAACGGTAAACGGACTTCGAATCTTCTGTCCTCGTTCCTCCTCGTATGTTGAAGAAAATGCGTTTCACACTTTTGTTCTGCTTGCGTTATTTTTGTGTCTGATTGGAAGTCGTCGATCTTCCAGAATTGTTGTAAAAGTTCACTTGTGGCCAATTCGTCCTCCCCGTGGATGACACATACTGGCGGGTCGGAGAATCCCTTTTTACCACTTGCTATCCAACCAAGCTTCGTGTTGCGTAGTATTGGCAATTCGTTTTTAGTTGAATTTCTCCGGATAGCATTAAATCAAGGTAGAACTCTGCTCCAAGGAGGACGTCAACTGTCAAAGTACTGTTGAAACATGGTTCTGCCAACAGAATGTTCCCAGGAATCGGCCACGTCGATATGTCAAATGTATTACTAGGCCGAGCTGGCACTATGCTTGGAAGTACAAAAGCCTCGAGCCTACTGGAAAATGAGCTTGTTGACTGAAGCCTTACGTTGATTCGTTGTTATTGATTTTCCACCAATGTCCTCGATAGAAAGTGAAGTTTTTCTTGCTTCAATAGATAATCGCTTCACTAGTCTCTCAGTCACTATGTTTATCTGTGGTCCAGAATTGCTCTGAATTCTCCAGACAGTCCGTTGTTTGCCATTATCTTTATTCTGGCACTTGCCAATACAACGGAACCCTGACGCCCGCGAATTTGGGTAGATGATGCTGTTATTGACTGTACTGCTGCGACCGTTGTCTGTTTCGATAAAGAGGATGGTGGGATTGTTGATTGCTGATGGTCGCCGTTTAAGCACAGTTTCGCCGTTTCGCAGTTTCACCTTCCATCATTTTCAAAAATCGGCTGCAGTGATATATAGGATGTTTGCTGTTGCTGCATAGTCTGCAGTAGTTGTTTCCGTCGGATGATGCTACAGATGAGACAGCTCTGCTTGTATTTTGCTGTCTTGTTTTTACATTCAACAGATTCCATAGATTGGAACTTTATCTCGAGGAATGATAAAAGTTCTTCGATTCTAGGCACCTCTTCGGGTTTGCTTAAGAATTCTTCAAACCGGATGTGCAAGTTACGATCTACATTCTTAATCAGAAACTACAGGAGTATGGCATACCAGGATGAGGAGTCAATCTTCAAATTATTTAATTCGAGCAGACATTCTCTAGTAGTATCATGCAGTCCCTTGATTGCTGCTGTTGATGGTGTACTCGTCGGTTGATTACGAATTTTTTAACTAACGTGGCGACAATTACTCTTTTATTATTGTAGCGATCCTGTAGTAATGTCCATGCCGTGGTATAATTTTCTTCTGATAGGGTTAAGTGGCTTATAAGAGTGCCTGCTTCTCCAGACACATTCGTCTTCAAGTACCACATTTTTTGAACGCCCGGAAGAGGTTGATTATCCACCATTTCCGAGAATAGCTCATTAAACTGGTGCCACTTTAGACAGTCTCCGTTGAACTGTGGAATGGTTACCTTTGGAAGAGGTAATGAATTGCGAAATGGTAGGTCAGAATCCTCTTGTTGCCCACTGTGGCCAGCGGTCGTTCTTTTGTCTACCATCACCGAAAGACTTATGAGGTATTGCTGGACCAAATCCTCCAATGTGTCGTATTCCACTTGATTCAGGCCTGCAGAGAAGGGGTCTTCACAATGCTGCCAAACCTCGTCTACTAGAGTTTGGATTTGATTCCACAATCTATTTATTGTGTCCACCTTGACGTTGTAGAATTGAAGTGGTTGACTTTCAACCACTGACGATAGCCCATCCAAGAAACGATTTAAGGCAGTCATCCTTGCTAGGAGGGTATCCTTGCCGATACTCAGTTGCTGCTGTATCGGATTTTTGATGTTTATTCTGTCTATGCTCTGGTATCGGCTTATAGCTACTAGTGCATAGGGACCTGATGGACGCCTCCACTTCGTCCATTACGGTACTGTATTGAGCTTCTACTGATTTGTACATATCCTGTAGGAGGTAAGAATCATTCTCTTGAATCATCGGGTCGTTGCGGATCACGTTTTCCGCTTTTTAAAATGCCTCCCACAGAGACGTCAACTCCTCTGATTTCTTCCGGTAAAAAATCTAGAATTATTATATCAATTGGGGCCTTCTTTATGTTAGAAATTGCCCTTTCAATTTCAGTCGCTTTTTCCATCTGTTTACTCTTTAGTTGTTCCATGGTGCTTGTCATTTCGGTCATTCACAAAGTTGATTGATGTAGTCCAAAGTACCTCTGCTATCGAACGATATTGAATTAAGAAAACTGTCCTAAATTATCGGTCCAATATTCAAAGCCCTTTACCACTGGTGGGGAAAAGCTTGAATGTAGAATTTGTTGTTCTTAGAAAATTCGGGGTCACAAATGTTGAATCCTAAGCACATAAAACGCTTTAACCGTGTATTCAGATAAGTTTGTAGTAAGACAAATGGTATTAAACAATGCTATTGTTTCAGATATTTCTGGACGATAATGCTGATGTCTTCGTTAGCATTAACGTTAACAGTGGGGTGAAGGTACGTAACTCCTCCGACCTCTGTCATAGGATTCTCCTGTTGTTGTTCTGTTGTTATTTTGAGTGGTTTTTAGTTTTTAAAATACATATATAATTGTAATGCTTAAAAGTATTATTATTACAATTGTACTTGTGTTTGTTATATGTTCTTAATTTTAATTTCTTTTATTTCTCTATTATTTTTCATTTCTCTTACTAATATTTCCTTAAATGACGGTATACTTGAAAAATTGCAATTTTTTCTATGTTATCTTTATCAAATTTTTGGATATATATTTCTTGTTCTTTTTCTATTGTAATTGTACAATTTACAAATTCAAAAAGGGTGTTGTTTTCTACTGTGTGAGTTGTTTCTTTTTCATTACATTTCTCTGTTATTAACATATTTTTCGCGTTTTGTATGCGTATTGTGCCATCATTTATAACTTCTACTAATGATGTGAAATCTTTATTTTTGCTTAGTTTAAGTTCTCTTAAAGTTTTCTCATTTTCATATTTGTAGGTTTTGTTACTTATATTTATTATTTCTTCAATTTCAGTGTCTATTTTTCATTATTACTTATTAATAGAGGTAATACGTATGATTTTAGTATTAATGATGTCAACGGGAATCTTGATAGCAATAACTATATTCCCTTCATGGATCATTGCATCCATCCGTATTAGCTTGATCTTATAAAAATCTATACTGTATGTACTTAGTTTTTTGTTCGTTAATAGGGATTGATGGAAAAGTTTGTATCTAGCTAGAGCTATAGAGTCTAGTATGGTATCTATTTTATCATTCAGAAATTTAAATTTTATTAATTGGTCTTGATATAAGATTTCGTTTCTAAGCTCCTTATAGAATGCATTGATGCTATTGAGTGTGTTAGAATTTTTTTCACGATCATCTATTATGTATTGTGTCTTTTAAGTTATCAATGGATTTCTTGATATTATCGTTTATATTAATCTGTTGGTTCATGGTATCTATGATTTGGTTATTATTTCCCTGATTGTTCATGAGATGCTGCAATATGTCCTGGCAATCCGAGTCGCCCACTTCACCGAACAACCTTTTTTGTACAGTACCTCCTATATTAAGTAATCCGCGTCTCTGTCTTAACTGGGTATTTGGAGTTATAGACCTGATCTTTGACCTAAGAGCTTGCATCTCTATGTTCGTATTTATCCGCCTTTATAATTGTCTTTATATTTTGTTCTATTTGACTAATCAATTCCAAAATTTCCGCTTGGTTGATCATATGTAGTATTATTTTAGTGTTATTTACTATTTCTACCTGGGATACTCCAATGTTTATGAATCCAGTTTCAGATTGAAGGGGTGTGATTTGTACCATCGCCTTGGTCTGGGTCATCAGAATGATTGAGATGATTGTCTAAAAATTTGGTGGTCGTTTGATATTAGAATCGTGAATGTTTGTAAGATTCTTTTTAATAAATTTTGCCGAACCCAGTTTCCCTATGTTAGCTGTATGTTTCCCTTTTTTATTTGCTTTTTCTATCTTCTGCCGTTTTATATTCCTAAGACGTTCATATATCTTCCCATGGTCAACCACATGGTTTTGGGCTTCATGGGGTGTACACCCGATTGTGCAGTGATAGTTGTTGTTATAAAGGGTAATAGCTTTATTCATTTGCATAATAACTGGGATTTTCTCCTCGATTTTCAGTGTTCTAATTTTCTCTGTAATGGTGTTATTGAGTTGTTCTGAGTCTGAGTTCCCGGTGTGACTATTTGGTTTAGTTGTATGAAAATCTATTTTCCCGCTTCTCAGATATTCCGTTACGGTGCCCGATTTGAGTTCGTTATCGAAAACGAATTGTTTTATCTTCCCTTTTATAGCAATAAACTCTTGAATATTACCTAGGATAGTTCTTGCATTCTTGTGGAAAACATATGGCATGTTTTGAAAACTTGTCTATACAAGTTATACATAAATGATTGTTTACTGTTTATGTATGTATCAATGTGAACTATTTTGTTTATCGTTTTTGGGGTTTCTGTTGTATAGAATTTGTTTTTAATTGGGTTGCGGTCATATTTCCCACCGCTGTATACATCGCAGTTGTTTATAATTTTATGGATTTGTGTTCTCAGATTTGGATTGTAGATTATTGATTTTAGTTTCTCATATGTCGCCACTATGCCACAGTGGCAGCTTTCATTTTTGTGAAATAGGGCAATCTGAGTTTTCAATTCGTCTTCATTCTCTATGTCCCTAGAGTGCTTTGAACATTTTACGAACTTAATGTGAGGATTCATGGAGTACTCCCTTTCGATTATTTTGTAGACTTTATAGTAATCGTGATCGTTGAGGTATGAATATATTCCTACTTGGCCCTTGACCAGTTCCCTGCGCAAGACGTCAAGGGTCAATCTGTTATCAATGTCGTTTCTATCTATGAAAAGGCAATATCGTCCTGACGCATATCCTCACTTAGTGAGTTTGTAGTTCATGCTTCTTGATTATTGGTTTCCGGTTGCCAACAGTTTATTTCATCCTCCCGTATTCTACTCAGAAATGTGGTTGGTCTTTCCTTTTATGTAGTCAAGCGAGAAATTGTACTCCCTAAGACTTATTAACCATCTTTGGAGTCTTGGGCTAATATCCTTACCGGATTACTTCGTCTTTAACCACTTAAGTGGTTGGTGATCACTTTCGAGATCAAATTCTCTACCATATATACATATATAGTCTGAAGAATTTTACTGCCCATACAATGGCGAGTAATTCTTTTTCTACTGTGGCATTATTACATTTATGTTTGTTCAATGTACGAGATGCATAGGCAATCGGATGATCTTCTTGAGAAAGTACTACCCCGATTGCAAAGTTGCTGGCATCACTAGTTATCTTACATTTTTTACAGAAATTTGGGTATCTTAGTATTGGAGTGTTTGTTACCAACTCTTTCAATTTCTCGAACGCCACCAAATAATTAGGATCGTTGACTTTCACTGACTGCCCTTTTTACTGGCATTCTGTCATTGGGTGCACAATTTTTGCGTAATCCCTGATGAACTCTCTATAAAAACCATTAGCTTCGTCTGCTGCCAACTTGCGTCAGGCCCTATCTCTCGGATGTAATTTCCTGCCGGTCCCAGAGTTTTTTCATTCATTACGATGGCCATGGACAAACGGGTTAGCTGATGGTTGTTCCTTGGGCACAAATCTATTATTGCCCCCACGGATGCCGTAAAGGCCGTTACTGAATGGTCCTTGTCTAGCGGTTTCAACTGTCGCAATTGTGTGAGTGTGCCCTTGGAGGTGAGCAAGATTTGTTATTCTGGTTCTTACGCTTGTTGCTGTGCCTGCTGCTGTATTTTGTCTTCTTATTACTTCGTTGAGCTCATTCATTTGTTCTTGATCAATTTCTAGATTTCGGTTTTGATCAAAAATATTTTGTCTATTCATTCAAGAAGAAATTTTATGGTTTTTTCACTTTTTAGTGAATTTGATGATATTTTTGAGATATTTGAAAAAATTTGTTACTTTTACTGTTTAATGTTATATATTTCTCACTGTCATATATTTTTTTTCATTGTTTAATGTTTTTATTTTTTGTTTGTTTCTTAGTATCTTTTGATGCTAAGTTCCGCGACTGCGCCACTAACGTTTTTAGAATTCTAAACCTTCAATTTCTCTTCAGAGAAATAAATTATATCACAATGACTTTTGATTATAGTTCTGGTTTATTCAATAAGAATCCTAAGACTGATTTTACAATTTTGTTTATAGATATTTATCCATATTTCAATTATGCTATTATTATATATTGTGTTTGGTTGTATGTTTATATTGTATTTTGTGTTTGGTTGATCGATCCAGTATTGAAATATGATCTGATCGATTCAGCATTTACTGTTTCGAAATATTGATTTTGCTTTGGCAACGAAAGCAACATCGATGCCTTCGTTGTCATGCCATTGTTTTAAGCATTTCTGGACATTAATGTAGACAGTAATGCCCCACATTAACTGTGGGGAACGTAACTTTGTTTACTGTTTTGATATATTGATTTAGCATTGGCAGCATTGTTGCAGATATTTCTGGACGATAATGCTGATGTCTTCGTCAGCATTAACGTTAACAGTGGGATGAAGGTACGTAACTCGCGCAGAGATATGATGAAATTTAAAATATAAGTTATTTTGTATATAACATAGGAGGTAAGTTAACTATGTTCCTATTGCTAAGTTGCATACACACATTTGTAAATGTGTCAACGACACGTTTATATATTTTTAATCATAACTCGCATTATTTTTATAAATGACTTCATATAATTGGGACTCTTTGATTTGTTTCTGCATCTTTATATTTCCTTCGTGCAAGCATTTTCATGATGTTTGGCGTGTCTGTTATCATGACACTGGTGGTTAATATCCTTCGCATTGCCTTGCTTGGACGATCGCATGTGTTGCCTTCTTCGAGTCTTGGAAGTGGTGCCATACAGCTCGTTCCAAAGGACCGTCAGCTCATTTCACATCTGCAACTCTTACTGCATTGTCGTTTCCCTTGTGTGGCTTGGCCTAAAGTCCACTTCAAGACAGGAACGTTATCTTCTTTTAATGACAATGGCTTCCGGATTGAGATTTTTAGATTGCTCTCTCCATTTATTATTCCGTGACCACCTCAAAGCTGCGACTAGCTCAGCGGTTGTAAGCAACCCATGTGGCTGTCGATGATCCCTTTCTCATTTGGTCTGGGCGATGAATCGTATGCCATAATTCGTTGCAGACGGGTAAACGAGTTATTATACTTAAAGTAGGGTGGGGTCAATGAGGTGACGAATGCCTCTGGTGATCTCCCTTTCCTCTCCAGATTGGTCGAAATTGCAAGATATTGGTTGAATTTGAGGGCCACATCGTTTATTTTTCGTGTAAAAACAGGGGGTCGCAAAACCAAAGAGTGCAATCTTTAAGAGCCTTTGGGGACTTCTCTCGAGATAGCTGTAGAGTATATAGAGTAGATAGGACACGTCACTTTGACATCAGCCTGGATTTTTAAGGCTAGTTAAGCTCCAAGTGCTAAGAGCGCACAGCTCCAGTCGTGATATTGTGTGCTTTTTGAATGGAGCTACTCTTAATTTTGCACAAAGTAGTCGCGTCATGATAGTTTCATCATTGAAAATTAGTCTAATGTAAGCTGCTGAATTTCAACTTTATAGTTTGTGCTTCACTTTGAAACTGACTTTTTATTTTATTAAAAAGAACTTAAAACTAACAAAATGTGCTTATTGTTTACATCTTCAGTTGGGTTGTCTTTGTTCTGTACGATTAGTATTTTTGCTTATTCAGGATTTTTGTGAATTCTCTTTGTTGTGTGGGATCGTATCATACGAGTATGTTTATTTTACAGTTTCAATCAGATTCCCACGAACTATTATATTTATGTCACCAATGCATTAGGGTATATTATGTATTGGGGTGGATCTATAATTATACAATTATATTTATGTCACTTGTACATTAGGGTGTATTATATATTGTGGCGGATCTATAACTCCCCCAGCGTTTGTCAATGCTTCCGTCCTCGGAGCATTTCTCTTTTTATTTAATATAAATTTCCTTGTGTATCTTATCATTATTACGGAAAAGGTGGTAAGTATGGCAAATATGGTAATGTATAATATGATATTGTTATGAACAATTCTTTTGTTTGATTTTTCTATTAATTTACTATTTTCAATATTTTTAATGTTTATAGTATCCAAAGATAATTCTTCTTCAATGTGATTTTGATTCTCAATTTTTTTCAAATAACTGGGACTTATGTAGTGACTCATAACAACTTCATTGTTATTTACAAAGATGTGATTATTTATATTAATTGAACAGTTTTCAAATTTAATAATTTTAGTTCCTTCAATAAAAATTGAATTTTCATTACAATTTTGCTTGATTTCTTTTGTTCCAATATTCTTAGCAATAACTAGCCCGAAACCTAGTTCTGTAATTATTTCTCTTGGTTCTTTCTTAATTTTTAAACAATTTTTTATGATTCTCGAAATAAAGATGTCCTCAATGCATTTATCATTCACAATTATTAAATTCTTAATCTTATTGTCCTTAGGTAATGTCTTATATTTTATATATTATATTTTTCTTATTATCTAAAAGTATTTCATATTGTGACATTAATAGACTTTCGTTATATTTATTTACCAATGGCTCCAAAACATATCTTTCAAATACTCGTGTATCAAAACGCGGAATTAAAAGGGTTAAAACAATATTATTTTCGAACATAAGTGATGCTATTTTAATTTCTTTAAATTCTTCCGTTGATGTTATTAGGTCATTCTCCTTGTCAGTTAGTATATTTTTTGTTAAAATTCCTAACCTGCTTGTTAAAATTACGTCGTCTATAGTGTCAATCAAATGTAGTAATGAATTTATGTCGTTGTGAATTTGAAATATAATTTTTATATATAGAAAATTATCTTTCACTTGGGTGTTGAATATGAGATTATTAATATGACTTTTTATATACCTTTGTTGATTTTCGATATTCTTTTTTAAAGTTTCAATTTGATCCTGTAATTCTTTATTTATTCTCACTTGCTTATTATTTCCTTCTATTAAATGTGTATTATCTGTGTCAAGATTTTGTAAGGAGCTATATATTATATGCCTGTCCTCATCGTCCATTGTACCTGCAATAAACTTTAATGTTTTCCCTACTAGATTTATAAGTCCTCTTTTCTCTCTGTGTCTCGGAATAACAGTTTTTAATTTCGATTCCAATTCTTTAAAGTTTCTTAATAATGTTTTGTAAATACTATCGTTTATGGAGTCACTTGGTAATGTTTTATGTAATAACTAATTTTTCTTCTCCAATCTTGATGGTTAAATAGCCTTCGTTTTTATCCATATCAACTATTTCTAATCTTGCTGCTGCACTTGCCAGATATATTAAGCCAAGTATCAGTATCATTTTCTACAAGTATAAGACGTGTATGGTAAAATGTCATTATATATGTATTATGTCTCAATAATATTTTCTAATATGTTTCCTCTTCTAGAAGTCTGTTGAATAGGAAATGTTACTTTATTAGGGTCCTGAAACTTCTTCTTCTTCTTTATATGTGATCGGTAATATATATGTTGGGATTTCTCGTCCTTCAAATGATCATTATCGATTTTACTTCCTAATATTTTCCTAAATTTAGGGTGGTTCTTCCCGCCTCTTACTTCCTTAATGTAATTTATACCATCCTCAATGGGGGTGTCACCTGTCCTATTTCTATTCAACGTTGCAATTTTCTTTTCTTTCTTCCTCAGAATTCTTTCATATATGTCGTTATATTCATCTTCCTTGATCTTACCATTTACAAAGTCAATAGGTTTTCTATTGATCGTGCTATGAATGCTTTCATTGTAGTAGCCATTGATCAAAATCATTTGTTCCTCTATTGGAACATTCTTCGATGTATGCTTTAAAATCCTTAAATGTTCATTAATGGTGTTGTGAAGTCTTTCGACGTCGCTATTGCTATTATGATTCGAACTAGAGGTAAAATGTATTTCAATATTTTTATCTTTCAAAAATTTATCCATTCCCTTCGATTTCATTCCTAGTTCATTATCCGTTACAATTTTCCTTATATGACCGTACGTACTGATGTACCTCAAAATCGCTTTTCTAAATTCGGGGTCTGATCTGTTCTCTATTCTAGTTATTAGTGCGAGTTTAGTGAATTTATCTATCATGGTAATAAAGAGAGATTTATTAATTGAATAGAACACGTCCATATGTACTATTTCGTTGGGCATTTTAGGAGTTTCCGAAATCATGTATGGTATTAATTGAGGTTTCCTTTCATATTTAGCCAAAATACAAGTCTCACAGTTGTTTATAAATTCTGTTATTTTGTCCCTTAACAGTGGATAGTAATATTTAATTTTTAATTGAGAGAAATTTTCATCTATTCCCCTATGATTGTTCCGTATATGTTCCGTTGAAATAATTTCCTGTAAGTTTCCATCATCTATTATGTCAATTAATTTGCTTAAACATCTAGTAATTTTGATTTCTTTATAGAATTGTTGGTGTATATTATTGAAGATTTCGAATAAAATGCATTTCGAATAAATTGCATTGTTTCGATTTTGATCAAAATGATTAGAAATAATTGTTTTGACAAAGTCATCATCAAAATTCTTAGCTTTAATAATTTTACGATTCGAATTATGAATATTAATGTCTCTCATGGAAGCTGATCCCGAAGATATTTTTTCTATGAAAAATTGATTTTTAAAAAAGTTTATGGGTCTATTCGTTATATTTATTGAGCTGTCTGTATCTTGTTCAATCAGATTATTAACTTCTATCCTGCTTAGACAATCCGCTACCTTATTCAAATGTCCTTCTTTATAGTTTATTTCGTAATCGTATTCACCTATCTGAATTCTCCATCTCATTAATTTTGAATTAGGTTCCTTCAAATTATTTAACCAAATGAGAGGTTTGTGATCCGTATATAATTTAATTTTCCTTCCATACACATAAGGTCTGAATTGTTTAAGGCACCAAACTATTCCCAAACATTCCTTTTCTATAGTCGAATAATTAGTTTCATGCTCGTTTAATGTCCTGGATACATATGCTATGGGTTTGTCGTTTTGTGACAATACTCCTCCTATAGCCACGTTACTAGCGTCTGTCGTAATTTCAAAGGGTATATTGAAGTCCGGGTAAATTAGTATCGGTGACTGAACTAGTCTTTCTTTTAAAGTATTGAAAGCAAAAATATAGTTTGAATCATTAACGTTAATTTGGGCATCTTTCTTCAGAAATTTCGTCATTGGTTTAGCGATATGAGCATAGTTTTTTATAAACCTGCGATAATATCCGCTCATTCCCAGAAATGATTTTATCTCCTTCTCAGTTCATGGAATTGACAATTTATTAATTATTTCCACTTTCCTTTTGTTTGGAGATACTCCTGTCTCATTAACTGTATGGCCCAGAAATTCGACCTCTTTTCTTAGAAATTCGCATTTGTCTAATTGCACTTCAAGTCTAGCTTTCCTCAATTTCAGCAATACTGCTTTCAGATTCTTTATATGTTCTTCCAAGCCGTTGGAGAAAACGATGATATCATCCATGTACACCATACATTCCTTTTTGTATACATTCTCCCTTAAAATATTGTCTACCAATCGTTGAAAAGTGCTCGGTGCATTTTTCAAACCGAATGGCATTCTATTAAATTGATAGTGACCATTGTCAACTGAAAATGCAGTCTTAGGTCTATCCTTCTCCTCAACTTCTATCTGGTGGAAACCACTCTTAAGATCGAGGGTTGAAAAGTAGTTTGATTTTCCGAGTTTGTCTAAGATGTCCGTTATGTTCGGAATGGGATAATTGTCATCGACTGTCTTCTCGTTCAATTTCCTATAATCTATTACTAATCTGTATTTTTTAATACCTGAAGCGTCCGATTTTTTCGGCACGACCCAAACAGGACTGTTGTAAGAACTATTGCTCGGTGCAATAATTCCATTCTCCAACATCTCTGCTATCTGTCTCTGGATTTCATCTTTATGAATATAAGGATATCTGTAAATTTTACTTTTTATGGGTATTTCATCTTTGGTAATTATGCTATGTTTTACCTCATGCGTAAAGGATAACTTTTCACTATCTGAAAAAATTTCCTGAAACTCTTTTATGAGTTGGGCTAATTCAGATTTTTCCTCTGAATTTAAGTGTTCTGTCCTGATATTGTCAATAACCGAGTGGAAGTCAATATTTTCGCTATTGATTTTCTAACACGGAGTCTTTCCAAAATTATGTATCTCACTAACTTCTTGAATACATAACAAATCTTCTAAATCGATCTTATATCCCTGGTCTGTTCTATTGTCTATCCTAATTTCTGTTCCGAAATCTTTACAACTATATAATCCCTCACTGATTAATATATCTTCATTTATCTTCATATTATTAATAAGTATATTTTGGTCCTGTGAAAAAATTGGGATTGTATATGAGTGTTCTCCTGGTAGTATATTCAAAACAATTTTCTTTTTATTGTCAAAATGAAGAGGGAATTTTTGACCGTTCATTATAATATAATTCTGTTCAAAATTGATAATAGCTTTATACTTTCTCAAAATGTCGTTTCCTATTAGGCCCTCATATTCATTATTAAAATTGTATATATAAAATTGAAATTTCTCGCCAACTAATTTGAATTCGTTAAATGCTTTGACAACCGACTTTTCTGTTACTGTGTGTGTCTGATTTAATGCACTCATTACTATTGGTGTTTTTAATTTTACGATTTTGGACCGATGGAAAACATTGGGGTTTGCTAAAGAATCTGTCGCACCAGTATCTACTAGAAATTTACATTTACCTATAGTTATGTAAGTGAGTCTGTTATAGGGTCCTGATGAAAATTTCCTACTTCCATTGGAACTGGCCTATCATTATCCGATTGGCTCTGATAATAGGATTGTGATGGATCATGTACTTTGTTCTGAATATTGACTTCATTGAACCGTTGATTTGGGTTAGGATACCCCAAATTTTGATTATTTTGGTAATAGGGTTTATTGTTAAAATTTCTCGTCTGATTTTTATATGGGTATTTCCTAAAAGTATTTTTATTTTGATTTGAAATTTGACTCCCATTTTTATTAAAATTTTTATTTGTATTTGAATTTGGATTTGGATTGTAATATGCATAACCAGTGTCGAATAATATTTTCATAGCATCCTCGATACTATTTGGATTCCTGCAAATGATAATGGAACGCATTGGTTCAATTAATTTGTTCTTGAAAACTTCCAAGGCTGTTCGCTTGTTAGCCGCAATAACAGAGTCATATCCTGCTTGATTCTGATAAACTGTACGAGTTTTCATGTTGAGTCTACTTAATGACGAAGTGATTTCATCATAAAAATTTTTCGCATTACTTCTAAATCTGAGCGATCTCATTTGATCGTATAATTGTTCGATGGAGAGTCTGTCCCCAAAATTATTAATGAGCACTGTTTTAAGCGCCGCCCACGACTTTAAGTGGTTGTTATATGACTGATTTCTTTGGCTGTACCAGCTAATTTAGATTAAATAATATCTAAGAAAATTCCTTTGCCGTTATCGTCGTACGTTTCCAATATAGAAGCTATACGGTCAATTAAGTCAATGAATGTATATAAATCTTTGAAATTTCCATCAAATATCGGTAATTTAGACAAGTATTTAATCGGATCAATATTTAAAGTATTCGGAGCCATTGTTTAACACTTTATACAACACAACACAAAAATACACAAAGCACTGCTTAATACTAAAAAAAACTTACGATTAATTCTTAGGTTTATCTGCGGGTGTTTTTTCCCACGTAGAGTTGTGAACTTCTCGTTCGCAGCTATATCCTTAGGAGTGTTGAAAACTTCTCGTTCGCAGCAATTTCCCTTGGAATTATTGAACTTCACGTTCGCAGATGTCTCTTTAGGATTGTTGAAAACTTCACGTTCACAGCAACTTCCCTTGGAGAGTGGTGGCTTTTACGGTTGTAGCTTTTCGTCTTAAAGGCTGTAGACTTTGCGTGCCCACAGTTACTTCCTAGTATTGTTGACTTCACGTCTCCAATCGTATGTGGTTGTGTCCTTTGAAGATTTTTAAAGCTGCAGATCCTTCCCGACTGCGCCAATTTCAACTTTATAGTTTGTGCTTCACTTTGAAACTGACTTTTTATTTTATTAAAAAGAACTTAAAACTAACAAAATGTGCTTATTGTTTACATCTTCAGTTGGGTTGTCTTTGTTCTGTACGATTAGTATTTTTGCTTATTCAGGATTTTTGTGAATTCTCTTTGTTGTGTGGGATCGTATCATACGAGTATGTTTATTTTACAGTTTCAATCAGATTCCCACGAACTATTATATTTATGTCACCAATGCATTAGGGTATATTATGTATTGGGGTGGATCTATAATTATACAATTATATTTATGTCACTTGTACATTAGGGTGTATTATATATTGTGGCGGATCTATAACTCTGCTGCTCCATATGATTTTTCTGGCATATTTGTGGAGATATGAATTTGTTTTGATTCTGGTACTCTTCCCTTAAAGATTTGTCTTGAGATCTGAAGAGTTTTTAGTGTGTTAATATTCGCTCGAAACGTGGTCCATTTTGTATGCAGAGACTCTAGCAACGATGGGTCCCAGTCAAATTTTAGCTCCCACAATTCTCGAATGAATATTTTTGCTGTTACTATGATGGAGGACAGCAGGATCAAAAAGCATATCAAGATCTAAGTTAACTGTGCGTTAAGTTATCCTTTTGGTGCTATCACGCAAAACGTGTCATATTTTGGAAGCTTAGTAAGTCCTAATGTTTTAACGGAGTCAGATTTCGTGCTTTCAAAATCAAAGTTAACTTCTCGATCTCCTTGTGCAATGTTTTCGAACAGTTGTGGGTCATTGGCAGACCATTTGCGTAAATTGAATCTGCTCTCTTTCATCACTTGTATGAGCTGCTGGTGTAAGTGTATTACCGTTACTATACTATCGGCTCCACCCAGGTCATCATCGACGTAAAAATTCTGTTGGAGAAATTGTGAGCCGAGCTGGTAGCGGACCGAGGTATTTTTGGTTTCTTGTTGCACACATCTTGTTGCTAAATATGGGGTGGCTTTTGTACCGTACGTAACTGTGTTGAGTTGGTAGTAGGTTATGGGCTGTGTGGCATCCTTTCTCCAACTTATAAGTTACAATTTGCGATCATCAGGGCAGATTAAAAACTTCCTGTAAATTGGCTCCACGTCAGTGGTAAATACATGCCTTGGCAATCTTAACCTCAACAATATTAAGAATAAATTACTTTATACTGTTGGTCCTGTGTAAGTTATTAAAAGACGTTGTGGTCTTTCTTGAGTTTATTGAAGAACTAAATTTCAATCTTAAAAATAACTTAAAATAGCTTAGAGATATGTTGCTACCATGCAATTTGCCGAATGTTAAACTCCACGAAATGAGTGGAGCTCGTTAATTGACACCCGCACCAATAAAGCAAACAATCTGTCAATAATTATTTGTTTCCCATTGGCATATGACTCCAACGTCCGCTACGCGGTTGCTGTCCACTGCCGGCATATTTGCATTGTTGGCAAATCTGACACAGTGGTTCAAAGCATGCCAACAGTGTATTGCTTTAGGTTTAGCGATCGGAGTTAACTTGTACATTAGATCATTCAGTGAGTAACGAGGTTTTAACCGATGAATTAAATACTGTCCGGAGCTTCGTGGTTGAGCTTTCCGGGAGCTGTACACAATGATGTGGTATGAAATAGTTTGGTGATTGGATAGTCCTGTTGGTATTCTTCTCATGTGTCCCAGTGCCTCATATTCCTCAATGAGCCTGAATTACTAAGTTTATAACTCGGCAAACTTTATGCAGCCGACGTTCGATCGAAAAAATCGATTCATCGCATTTTCATGTGAGTCGCCTAGAGCGTCAGGAGTTTGATGAAAGGGTATTCCTACTATGAATCGATTGTGATAGTCCTTGACAGTGTGTTGTGCAAAGTGATCTTCACACTGTTTTCCTCTATTGATAATGGTTTGCTTGTTGTTTTTATTTTATCGAATGCCCAGATTCGAGTGATGGAGACATCAAGTGATTTATCTGTGGTGCAGATACCACATGTCAAACTTTTGTGGAGTTCCTCTAGAATTATTCCCGAGATGACCCATAAAAAACAGTGTTCCGCATAGTTGGGTGTTTCTTGGATAATTTATTTGTCCAGTTGAAAGCGACTGATGATACTGTTCAGCACCTAGTAGTATGTCAATTTTGCAGGACGGTTGAAGGCTGGATCAGCTAGCGTCACAGCTTTTGGAAGAGACCAGTTATCAGTGTTGATGAATTGTGATGTCTGTGGTGAGAGGATGCTTGGCAGGATTTAAGCTTCAAGTCGGGTTAAAATGTTGTTGATTCGAGACTTTAGAGCTATATTCACTCGAAATTGTGTTGTAGTGTTGGTTCCTCCAATTCCGTTGATGGTAATTCTTGACTTCGGCATAGAAATTCCAAGTTGCTTCACTAGGCGCTCAGTGATAAAATTGACCTGCTGTCCTGAGCTAAGCAGTAAGCGATATTATACTTCTTTGTAAACCTTTATTTTCACTACTGCGGTGCTGAGCAAATTGTATGATCTTAGATGTTGTTCATTCGCAGCGGCTAGCGTGGTGGCGTTTTGATTGTTGGGCGGCTGAGTGATTACGGGGGTTGCCTCCACTTTAGATTTTGTTGTTACAGCTGATGAAGTTGTCCTAGTATCTGTTTTGCTCGTAGAACCTCGCTTTTGTTCCAAATGCAACAGTTTTTTGTTGCACTTCATGCACCATCGTATGGAACAGTGCTGAATGACCCCACCTTAAACAGTTTACACTTAATCTTTGTTTTTGGGTGAAATTAAGGCATTCATGGAATAGTTTGGGCCCGCCATTTTTGCATAGTGTACATTCGGTGTCTCCTTGGTTGGCTAATGCCGCTGAAGCACATGATTAGTTCGAATTACATTCATTTTGACCCGCTGCCTCCATTGATTGAAATTGATCGATCTAGTTTCTTGAGAAGTAGATGAAGTAGTATTGGGCCCCAGTAGAATGTGTGACATTGGCCTTTAGGAATTCGCTGGTTGTTCAACAATTGTGAGAAAAGATCAAAAAATTCCGGCCATTTGAGGTAATCTGCATTGAATTTTGGTATCGTGATTTTAAACAGTGGCAAAACATTGGTTTGCTCTTATACTGAATCTTGCCCTGCTGCAGACGGTGTCGCAGTTTTGAAATTTTCTACGACCATTCTCTCCAGAGAGGTATACGAGTCCATGTCGTATACCTCTAGCTGTGGATCGCAACTGTTTTCCCACATGGAGAAATTGTAGTTCCTGGATTTGTTCCCACAATTTCTCCATCAGCTTCATGTTTAATGCTGTCAAATTCGTTCCCAGTACTTGCATTACAGACGCTATCATTACATATTGTCTTCTAATCCGGTGCTGACGCTGCACCGGAAGCTAGTGTCGTTCTGTTGGATAATGTATTCATTTTTTGTACCATTGGTTTTTCGACCTCCTGGTGTTGACTTGGTGCTTGTGGCGCATAAGTAGACGTTGAATCAAGTGTATTTCTCTATGATTGCCAAAACTCTGTCGTAATAGTTGCTGGTGAAATATTCGTGGTCTTATGCCGGCACTTTAAGACAACCTATTTGTTGTCGGTTGTTTTAAATTCAGACCAAGACACATTCAGCCTTATAATGCGTTCTTAATAGTAGTCAAAAGCTTTTCCGGAGCCGAAATCCCTTTTAAAATTCCTGATGATTGACTCTATGTTCTCTCCTGTTTGACGTTGTTATTGGACCAATGCGTTCATACTTGAAGCTTCTTGTGCTATATTACCAAATGTATTGGGTGAATAATGTATGGACTGATGCTCCGTTGTTTGTATGATATGTGATATTCGGAGGACTAGGGGACTTATTTCCTGTTTTAGTCGCGGAATTGAAGTTTAGTCGTGTTTGTTTCCACTAAAATTTTTTGAAGGATTAGCGTGATTGAATGTCAATGGATCCTTCTGGCTGCGTGTTTGTTTCCACTAAAAAAATTTTTTGAGTTCCTTACCACTGGTATGGGAAAACTTAAATTCAACAAGCGGTTTTGTAGGGATCACCAAATGTTTTTTTAAGGTTTGATTTTGCCAATATGACGCAAAGTCTGCATTTTATCCTGTTTTAAGTTGCAGATTTGAAGTTGCATGTTTCGTCCTTGCAAAGGGGTCACCAAATGTTTATTGTTAGACTATTTCGTCTTCCAATTGATTTGTGTTTTGGTTTTATCTTTGGCAGTATGACTTAGATAAAGATTGCTTAACTGAAGCACTTGAACTTGGTAAGCCTGATGAGCAAAAGAAGTTTGACACAAGCACGGTTTGTGAATTTCTCTGATTCTTTTTTGAAAAGTTCATTCTTAAATACTACATTATTACTAAATATGCATATAAATTATTGCTATATTGTATTGTATTAAGTTGAGACATTGCTTATTAGGTAAAATTACATTTGGGTTACAAAGCAATGGAAACCCAGAAATAGTTTGTTGTCCCACAACAATGTTACAACATTTGTTTTGTTCTACTTCAAGTGGGTAATAGTGATAATTGTTTTGTGTGGGTTAAGAGAAGACATTGTTTTGTTTTATTTACTTTTGTTTGCAGTTTGTTGATAGATGTTGGTGTATAAACTAACTTAAAACTGAATTTACAATAAGAATATGCTATGCCTTAAAATTATAAAATCATGTTTCCATTTGTTATTTCCTAACACAATATCGGCAACAATATCATTGTGCTGATATTGCAACATCCTGTTGGAATGTTAGGGTGGATCGCTGAATTATGATGTTAGGGTGAGCGCGGTTGTATCATGCTTACTTCTTCCCCACTTAAATGAGGGGTGTCATCGGGTCTCTTGTAGCTATTGACGGGTTTCATTAATATTTTTTTATAGGTTTCCTCGGAAGTAAGAGGAGTGGATATAACATATAATAAAGTAGAATTTTTATATATGACTTTAACATTAGAAAATTCTAGTGGTTTTTCAATTGATAAAAAGGGGAATTTTTCCTTTTGTAGTGTTTTTACAACTACATTTATTTCTTCCTTATTTGGGATAACAGAATTTATTATATTATTTTTTGCCCATTGTATGGCATATTTAATGTTTTGTAATTCTTCTTTGGCTAATCTTAATCTAGTCTGAATACTTATAATAGCGGCATTGCCGATAGAATTATGTTTGCTTATAATTTTGTTTATTTCATTTGTGGAACTTGTTAGGTCATTAATTCTTTTAGTAAAACTTTCATTTATAATTATCTGTTTATTATGGTTAGTATTAGTTCATTAATATCAGTTTTAAACAGTTTAAAATCGTCGTGATCCGGAGAACCTGCGATATATTTCCACGCGGTACTCAATAAATTTATTGCTCTTCTTTTTCTAGTTTCGTCAGGTAAGCGCAGAGACTCCAGCAGCCTGAATCGTTTCATGCTTTAGAGATGATATGAAAATATTTTGAGAGTGATCACTATTATTGCATTGGAAGAGGATTTCTCTAAAATAGTTCTGATAATCTTTTAAGTTGATTACGTGTGCAATTTTCAATGTACCGTCATGTGTTTTGGCAATTCCTTCTGTTAAAGTTACGAGGTGGGAATGTGCGTAGTTAAGGAATTGGAGCTTTGCATTGGAAGAGGACGGGTAGAGGAGTGATGATGTTTTTGATGTGGTTCTTCTATGTGGCTGCGGGATTGATAAGATTGCATATGTGACGCGCAAAATAGAAAGGGACCTAAGGGTAAAAACCAGTTTTGTTTAGGATAGCCATTTGAAAGATTTAAATACGTGTATCTTTGGTGTACCATCACTTTCATAAAACGCGCATATCTCTCGGTGGGAACACTTTTGGGGCATGGGATCGGTCTCATTCGATGCTCAGATGTTGTCCACATCAAAACAAAGTGAAAATTGATTTTTTTTTTACCCTTAGGTCCCTTTCTCTATGCGCTGTCATATATAATGCTACCGTGTTGCTGGTATTTCCGCACAGCTACTAAGGGGCCTCTGTCAATCACGGCGTTTTTCACCGCTTCACAAATTCCTCCTTAGCTTTTTTATCTTGCTTTGTTGGTCTTATTCACTTTATTTCACCACTGTTTTTAGTGACTTTACAGGACACGCATTTTTCAGATATGCTCGGACGCCAGTTATGGTTTCTCTTGGTAGAAACCGTAAAAAAACAAATTTTATTTTACTTCTTCATTTACACCGTGTTAACAACTTAGTGAGCATGTTTCTTAAAATTATTAAATTTTGTACTTAGATTATTGCTTATTCTACTTTTTACAAAATTAATATAAAATCAATGTAAAGAAACTTTTGCAAAAACAACGTTTTTGCTTATATAATTTTTATCTGAAAAAAATAACATTTGTGCAGATTTAATGAAAACACTTCAGGTCGTTCACTTATGATTGCAAAAGAATTTATTGCAAAATGAAGTTTTTGCTGACATAGTTAAACTTTGAATGTGAAATCAAGTCAGGTCGTTCACTTTTAATTTTAGCTGCCCAATTTCTTCAGTTATTTTGGCTAAAGTTTCGTAATTAACTATGGTGTTAACTTGTACAAAGGGGTAAGTTTATTCCCTAACCAATTATTATTTTTTACAAGAGCAGACTCTCCGACTTAAAACGTCCTGTGTTGTGTAGTATTCTTATTTCTTTCCAACATTTTCTGTTGGGCAACCCTTAGTCTATTTGTTATTTTTTCTTCAACGTTCGCCGTTGAGAAGTGTACTATGTCTATTGGTATTTTCTGTGTTATGGAATGGATGGTACGGTGTACTATGAAGTGTACTATGTCTATTGGTATTTTCTGTGTTATGGAATGGATGGTACGGTTATATTTCACTGTCGCCAGTAAACTAAGTTCATCAGTACTGTCTTTAGTTTTCTCTAGTTTGAGGCATCTTGCGATTTCTGAGAGTTGTGGAGAGGGGGTGCACTCGTTATACTAACATTAAATGAAATGAGGGCTCATTGTCATAGTAGATATTCTTCACATAAGAAAAAAGTTCATTAATGGTACGAGATGGTATTGCTTGTACTATAGCAAATTTTGAGAATTTGTCCACACAAGTTAAGAAGTATTTCCTATTTGTGGAAAATATGTCAATATGCAAAATTTCACCCGCACAAGATGTTTTGCCCATTTCTTGGGATGCTTGTCATTTTTGGAATTTAGCGAAATTCTACAGCTTGACACACCCTTACTCGCTATCCTACCATCTTTGGAAAATAGTAATCTGCAAGAATCGGCTTGATAGTTTCCTGAGCCGCTCCATGAGCACGACTATGTTCAATTATTTTCCTTTGTTCTTCTTTGTCGAATATATCTTGAACCATGTCTTTGCAGTATCAAAATTTAGTGGAAGTGAAGTATCTCACTAATTCGTGTTGAATGCATGGTAGAGTTGGGAGATTACAGTATACTGCGTTCACAACGTTCGGGTTTACCAGTAGTTTCACTTCGTTACTTAGAGGGCTCCTGTTAATAAAGTCAACTATATTTCGAATTTTCTACTTGAAAACAATAATCTTTCTCGTTCGAGGAAAGTTGGCTTCCTGAAGAACAATCTGATTTTTAAAGCAATTCACAGGTTTATCAGTGGTGTCAATCGTATGAGTCAAAGATAATTTACTATGTACCATTACAATGTCCGAAGAAGGGTCCTCTTCCAAGGCATGCAGCTTCATTCAAATTCAATGTCGTGATAATGCATCAGAAACATAATTTTCCCTGTCTGGTTTTTGAAAAATTTTGGAATTATGTTCATCAATAGCGCCCAACGTTTAATTTTAGCGTTTGGGGGTTTTTCTGAAACTGAAAAGGTAAGTGGTAGGTGGTCGGTATAAATATGAACATTCTTAACTTTTAGAGAGCCCACACTATAGCAAGTAGTTCGCGCTCGTTGGTATCATAATTAAACTCCCTATCCTTTAGAGTCCTAGAAATCATTGTGATGGGTCTGCCGTCTTGTGACAACATCCGATTCAAGTCCGACTGCAGAAGCGTCTTTCGTTAAATCAAACGGTTTTTGAAAGTCGGGGTATAATAGCATGACATCCTCACAGGCAAGAATCTCCTTCAATGTTTCAACTGCTCGGAGCTGGGTTTCGTTAAAATTTGCTTTTTTGACTTAGAGGCGCTAATTCTGCCATTATCGCCTTTAAGGATGTCCGTCAGAGGCTTTGCAATTGTAGCAAAGTCTATGATGAAGCATTTATAGTAACTTGCTTAGCCCAAAAATGACCTGACATTGAAAAGTGTAGATGGTTGCTCATAATTGCGAATAGCTTCGACCTTTTCTGGACTTGTTGTGATGCCTCTTTTAGACGCAATGAATCAAAGGTATTCCACACTCTCTTTAAAAAAAAATGAGATTTTTCACGAGAAACTCTCATGCTGGCTCCATATAGTCTAGTCAAAATCCACTTAATATAATTTACGTGGTCTTCTTCATTTTCGAAAAAATTATGACATCGTCAACAAAATTAATGTAACTTGTTTTTCCTATTTGTTCCCTCAGAACGTCATCTATGGCCCCTTGAAAAATATTCGAAACATTTTTCAGACCAAAAGGAAGTCTGTAAAATTCATACTTACCACCGCTTACTGGAAAAGACGTTTTTTCGGTCGCGTTCCGAGAGAAGAATTTGGTGGAATCCGGATTTTAGGTCGAGTGTAGTAAAGAACCTTGCTTTACCAAGATTCGATAGTATCACCGTCACCTCAGGGATAGGATTTTTACCCTCCACTGTTACATTATTAGGTTTTCTGAAATCTATCACGAGACGTGTTCTAATGTTTCCTTACTCGTCCCGTCCTTTGTTATCCACAACCCATATGGGGTTGTTATAAGGGTACCTCGAAGGCCTTATTATTCCGTTCTTTAAAAGTTCTTTATCTACGTTATTTACGAAGTCCGCTGCGCCCATTGGGTAGGGATATAGCTTGGTATAAACTGCTTCACTACAATTGGTGCGAATAGTGGCAATGATATTGGTATTGTAAAGAAGCGATTTGTTATGGTTTGCAAAAACTACTGACAACTTTTTCATTACTTCCTTAAACTTTTCTGCATTTACATTTTCCGCATTTACTATTTCCTCAATTTTAGTAAAATTTACATTTGGGCCTTTCAGGAATTTAAGTATTTCTACAACTGATTGTCTTCTTATTTCTCCTTTTTTAAAATCCAAAGTCGATGCTAAAGCAGACCCGGGCCGATTATACCATTAAATGTGGAAAGGGATGGGTGGATGCAAAAAAGCTATTTGTACCAAAAATGTTGGCAGTGCATTTTTGTTGGATGGTAGTGAAGCCATGAATCGACTTCACTTCAAACGAATTTCTTACGGGCACTACACCTTTAAAACAGTACGTTGCTCAATTCTTTCTTTGTGCCTGAAATGAACACTCGTAGTGCATCTATTCGGTATGATTCAGTAATTATTGTGGCGACTGTCTTGTTATAAGTCATTATTGTCTTATTTGTGAGAAATGTTGGTCTTTTTCCTACCATCATCGTAATATTGTCAAGTATCATATAGCCCTGACAAGGGGTGGATAACTCTTGCTCTATAAGGTAAATCGGTCGCTTGCCTGAATATGTGAAATCGACTCGGGCTTTAATACTTTAAAATTAAATCTTAGGACAGCACCATATCGGCCGGTCCTTTTACTTTCTTTCGTATGAAGGCCACCGCTTGACAATGTCTTGAGCTTCCTTCAAAATTTTCAAATATTCTATAGGCATAATGTGCTGCCTGAAACGTACGTTTCATGCCGGCCTTCAAAATTCGGTAGAGATTTTGTTGAATCCGAAGTAATAAACGTGGAATTTGTTGTAAAGAAGTACAGGGTACTTTAACCGTGTATTCAGATAAGTTTGTAGTAAGACAATGGTATTGTGTACTACGGTAATTCTTTATTTTTCATGGTTATTTATACAAAATTTAAATTATGCCAATTAATGGATTTACACTAAACTGCCTTTAATGCAGTTTTAACTTCAGTCAACAAACCATGCAACATGACACCTTGTTGGGGTTGTTGACTTGCATACAAAATAAAAAATGAAATTACATACTAAGCATTTTATGTTTATACATTACTTCATATGACTGCAGTCAATAACCATTTAGTTGTGAAAACATTTCTTTATTTATGTTATTGACGTGCTGACATACATACCAGGAACGATTCAATTAGTGGAGTTACAGCTTGTATTGCATCTATATGATTCCGAGGGGTAGGTAGTGGATTGAGTTAAGGCAGTGCATCTTGGGTGATATACAAACGTTTGGGTTGTGCAAGATTTGCAACTTATCGAGAAAATATAGGAGATGGTCAATAATATGCCAAGTAATAGCGCAGCGTAGCTGCCAGCATGGTGATGTTGGGAGGTTGACTTCATAACTGCGGATATATTTTCTATGTCTGCAAATTTTAGTTGTTTCTGTAGTTCCTGTAGTTGATGGATGACAGACTCCTGTATCGTATTATAGTTGACGAATATTTTATTTACTTCACGTGATGTGGTTAGATCTTCCAATGGTTTCAGTCTTGCATATGACGCATAGATAAGGGTTGAATTTTCGTAATGTCCCTGAATTGTGACGGTGTTATCCTTGAGGATGCAATTGGGCTTGATTTGGAGGATACCTGTACACTTTAATGTTAGCTGAGATATTTCGTTGCAGCAAACTGACGAAATTTCAGTACTATTGTTAATAACAAATATCCACTGATTTGTTTTTGACAGTTGTATCCTTACTGTACCCTCATTTACTCGCGTAAATTTGCAGTCGGTTGATGATCTGTTCGTGAATAAGTGAAACTCACAGGATTATGACTTTGAAGATTTGCCGAACCTTGCTTGTCTGTTTTCACAAATATATTCATCGGGTTTGGAGTAGAAGGAATTGTTTTTGTCATCGGTAGAGATTGGAATGTACTCATCGCTGTGTGCATTAACTGCTAAAAACGACGTGTATGAAGTTATGGCAAATAAATATCCCTTTTTAGTGGAAGGGACGTGTATCAGCTTGAACAGATCGAAGTGTTGTTGATCCACTAAGGGAAGGCGGATCACAAAGATGACCTTGTTCTCCGTAACAGTTCCTTTGGCATTTATTAATCTATAAGCTTCGATTAGGTTTTCTTCTTCTATTGGTAGAGTAAGAGAGAGAGGAAGATGTGCTCTGATTGTGTGCAGCTCCTGCTGAAGCTGGTGTGGTGCTAGTAGTAGTGGATTAATTCGTCCGTGATGAGCGTTGGTTTGTACGTCCAATATGATAGCCTCTATTTGCTGTAATCAAAATGGATATTAATGTGAGTTGTGATGACAAGAAGCCGAGGGTCTGTGTTGTCCTAAGTTCCTGATCTTCCTTCCTGATATCGTTGCTAAGAGTTAACATGTTCTTCAGCATCTCGTGTATTCGTCCTTGGTTCGCCAATTCATCTTGTTTGATTATATTGATTGTAGAATCTATTACGGGTGTTTGACGTTATTGATGGTTTGTGACATTTCTTCAGCATAATCAGAGTCCAAAACTCTAAACAGGGTGCGAGCAAAGTTCCCCACGACATTCAGCGCTCTTCGTTTGATGCGCCTTAAAAATATTCTGGTCTTGTCCTCAAGTAATTGCAATTTTATCTGATTAAAGTTTGATACGATGGGGTCACACATGGTTCTTTCTGATGAACCTTCACATAATTGTTGGAGCGTTTTTAATTGAGTTGAAAATGCGTCTAGTTCCGCCCAGAATGGTCCTAACTCATTATAAGTTGTAATATTCCATTCGGCAGTTATCAACCTTGTAGTACCCATTTCTTCGAAGTATATACCCGGATCGGAGTTAAACCTTTGAATTTTGATCGATTGGCCAAAACAAGCGGGAAGCAGCAGGAGCACAATCAATGCACTCATTGTTGCTATATTAAATGTGGATTTTCAACGTTTTGCTGGACTTGGTTCCGAGTTATTGTCTATAACTGGAGTCGGTTGCGAACTAGTTTCTGCTTATTTGTCTTCCGAGTGGATGATTGTCTGATTGACATCTGACTCGTCATTTATTAGAGGTGCTATCCTGTGAATTGGCCTTTTCATTACTCAGGAAGTTGTTTTCATATCTACTACCCTAATGATGCCATCATTTCCTGGATATTGTTCGATGATTCTTCCAAGTGGCCATTTCATTACAGGTGTGTTATCCTCCTTTATTATAACCAATTGCCCGACCTTGATGTTGGGGGGTGTGGATTTCCATTTTTTTTTCTTTCTTGAAGTTGTGTCAAGTACTCAGTCGACCAACGTCGCCAAAATTCATGCTTTAGTTGTGACTCCAAGTTCCATCTCGTTAAAATCGATGTTGTGGGTAGAGAAGCTCCCGCATCAACTTGAGCAGTCAAAGGCTCTCCAATTAAAAAGTGTCCAGGCGTTAGGGCTCCTAGATCATTTATGTTAGTTGATATCGGGGTAAGAGGTCTCGAATTGAGACTGCTTCAATCTCTATGACTACGGTCTCAAGTTCTTCGTGAGTTGACGATGCGTTAGAAACAGTACGATGAAGGAGATGTTTCGCCGATTTGACTGCAGCTTCCCATAATCCTCCAAAGTGAGGTGTCCTAGGTGGAATGAATTTCAATTCAATTTCTTTATTAACGCACGCCGTTGTGAACACTTCTTGTGATTAAGTTGCGAAGATTGCCTGATTAAGTTCTTCCAATTGATTCTTTGCATCAACAAAGTTTGTTGCGTTGTCCGAATATATAAATTAAACAATTTTTAATTTACTTTTATTTTTAAAAAAGGTTGCGTGGCTTTTAACGCCCACGACTTATTTATTTAAAACCGAAAACGGAACTAACTTCTCCACATTTTACTGAATAGTAGCTAACCTGTACTGCAATCGCCGTTGCTGCCACCGTTGCACATGCCGGGTCGAATATCATGGGAATGCTGCTGGCAAGCAACTCCCGTTATGTTAACACTTTTCGTAAATATTGCTGACACCATGTCTAGCTTAGGTGCACACGTTTTGGATGGAATGTTTTGGGAAAGGAAATTGTTGTTGATCGTTTGTTAACTTATAGTTTGGCATCTTCCACGGCGAGCTAGAAATCTTTTCAGAGCACCGATAAAAGCGTCGGTAGTTAAGTCAGTGACTACCTCCAAGTGAACTGCTTTAGTGGCAAAACAGCAAAAGACGGTGATATATACCTTGTGTGGTGGTTTGCATCGGAGCTTGTAGTGAACCCAGAATGGACCACAATAGTCTAAACCAGTTGTTATGAATGGGCGTGCTGGAGTCACTCTGCTTGAAGGCAGATTTCCCATTATTTGCTGAAATAGTTTGGGTCTTGCTCTAGTGCAACGAACACAGTTCTGCACGATATTACGAGCCATTGACTTTCCCTTTATGATCCAGAACTTCTGCCGTGAGGTTGCCAGCAATAATTGTGGACCGCAATGATGATTCTCATTATGTATCATGTTCAAGATTAGTTTTGTTATTGGGTCGTTGTATGGCAAAATTATCGGGTGTTTAGCATTAAATGATAGGTCCGAATTCTCCAAGCGACCGCCTATTCTTAGTATGCTATTGTCATCAATGAAAGGTGTCAAACTACTGAGAGAACTTGACTTATCTATTGCTCCATATTTTGTTAGTTGACTGCTTTCTGATTCAAATTCTGCTTCCTGCATAGTTCGAACGATTAGGCTTAGCGCATTATCCAGGTCTTCAGGTGTCAAAGTGATGCACTTTGATTTCTAAGATTTCCTTTCCATGAAGAAAGGTCGGACCATAAATTACATGCAGCAGGTCGGGACTTAAGCATCTTGCTATAAAATCTGCTGGGTTGTCCTTCGTACGAACATGTCTCCATTGGATACTGGAAGGTTATAACATCCAGTGACTCGTCGCATTTAAGTCCTGGTATAATTTGTATTTCCTTGTAGGTTTCGACATCCGGGGTCGAGACCGTAATTTCATTAAACTTAGTTTTAAGTGTCTTTGGGTATCCGGAGCTGCCTTAATGGCGGTCTCTACTAGAACCCGTAGGTGTTCTGCTGTCGTTGCCGTTTCGTCAGGTTTCACGGAAATTCTGTTAATGCTTTTTACCCAAAAGTCAACTTCTTCTTCTAAGTCGTTGTGCCTCATTTAAACATTTACCCGTTTAATACTTTCGTAATCACTTTGTGTGAACGGAAAAAAATAAAACCAAATTATTTTTTTCTTAATCACTCCTTCAAGTGTTTACTTTATTCGCGAGTTCTTTCTCAATTCGAATCTATCTTAAGACTACTCGATCGGTTCGATCGTACAATATTTATATTTTGTAAATGTCAATCGTGTGGTAAGCAGTTCGTTGGAACTGTTTACCACTTTTTCGTGTGGCCCAAAATTAAGTGAAATTTTGTCTGCTGAATTTTGCTTTGGTTTTGAAATTTTTGGAAAAGCGTGAACGGAAATGAAGAAACGGGAAAACTTGGTAGACTAAATTATTTGGCAAACAATTCTTTGGAATTGTTTGTTCTCCCGTTTGTGGTAATGGAAGTGCAAAACGTGTAAATGAATTGTTGACCGAATTTTGAATGTATGATTTTGAGTCGGTTTATTTGAGGGGAAATTTGGGAGACATTGTTACGTTAAATTATATTAGCAGGTGTAAGTAGAATATTGGGTGACACTATAACACCCCCACTGTTAGCTTGAGGCTCCGACGAAATTTGTAAGGTTGACATTTTTCGTTTTGTTACAAAAATTATTATTAGTATGATAATCAATATTATTATTGAATCTATGCTTATGCCTATTACATTTGAATTCTTGTTTTGATATATAATTTTGCTTATGGCTTCTTCGTGTTTAATTTGCTTGATATATAATGAGATTCTAATTTAATATTTGCCATAGAATAAGATTTTTCTTTTATTTTGGTTATTACGTTTGGTAAAATGAACTTATCATGGATTTTGATTTTAATATTTGAAAAGGTTTTATTAAGTGTTTTAATTTCACAATTTTCAAATTTCAGCAGAAAGTTTCCTTTCATTTTTATATCCATTCTATTGCAGTTATGTGACATTTCATTAAAAAAGTTTTTAAATATGAGTATACCGGGGATAATTTCTGTTACAATTGTTTGATTTAAATTTTCCATATTACAATGTGCTTCCCTAAAATTAAGTATGTTTGTTAATCATCTATCGTTTATTCTAACTAAGTTTTATCTTAGATTATCTTTGATGGCGATATCATAAATAGTGTTGTTCAAGTCCACTAATATCTCATAAGTATTGAGAATTATTGATTTATTATCAATATTTGGAATTGATTCAAATACTATTTTTGATAGAACGTCCTCCGAATATTGTGGAATTAGATGAATAATCACGATATTATTATTGTCAAGACCTACGGCCACTTTTATGTTCGTATAACTGTCAAAGTCGTTAATTAGGTCTAGTTCGGTTCTTGTCAGTATGTCTGTGGGGATTATTCCGAGTTTGCTACAAAATACAATTTGTCCTATGTCATCTATATGGTCCCGTAAAAGTGATATATCGTTGTTTATCTGATATATTTGTCCCAAGAATGTAACTTCGTCTTCTAAGGTCGATATTTTATTCTGTAAATAGTCTTTGAACCTGTTCAGATAGTTTCCTATCAAGATCTGTTTCTGATTAATGTGTTCGGTAATGTTACGTATCTGATCAGACATAAAATTATTAACGTATGTCAAATTGTCTATTCTGTCTGTCAAGGTTCTTTCATTCCTGTATAATGATCTTAGTGAGTTGTCAATCCGTGTTTCGTCATCACTGTCCATTGATCCTGCTATAAGTTTCAGTCCTTTCCCTAATGCGTTCATTAGTCCGCGTTTCGATCTAAAGTGTGGGTTGAGGTTCTCTATCTTGCCTTTCAACAGGGCAAAATTCTTATTTGTCGTATCCAATAAGGTCTTAGTTTCGACTGTGGTCATATTCAGTTTGCGTATGTTGTCAAGGATTAAGTCGAGTGATTTCGTATAGTGAGTTGTGTTGACAATGTGGAGAATTTTGTTGTACTGTTCGATCACCTTTATTTCATCTATTTTAATCGGTATATATCCGTTGTTGTTGGTTAGGTCCTGTATATCGAGAGTCTGGGCGTTTATCATCGTCAAGAAGAATATTATCAAGATATAGGTCGTCCTGTTTTTTTGCTCGCAATATGTTCCTCGTCCACTTTCAAAGCATCTATTTTCCTATATTTGCGGTGGTTTTTTCCGCCTCTAATTTCTTTTATGAAGTTAGCTCCTTCTTCTAATTCAACGTCGTTTCTGTCCTTATTCAGTCTTTTAATATAACCTTTCTTCCTTGAAGCTGATTTCATTATACTTGTCCTCGTGAACCTTTCCATTAACGAAATCTATAGGCTTGATGCCAGTAGTACTGTGTATTGTATTGTTGTAGAATCCAATGATTCTAATTGTTTTCTCTTCTATAGTTTCGTCTTTGTTCTGTTCGTTATGTCTAAGGAGTCTTATGTGTTCATTAATCGTGTTGTGCAACCTTTCCACATCGGCATTGGACGTGTGGTTACTATTTGATGTGAAATGAATGTCAATGTTTTCCTCACTTAAGAATTGCCTCATCGGAATGGCCTTAAAACCCAGTTCGTTGTCAACTATTATCATTCCTATCTTTCCATATGTATTTATAAACTGGAGAAGTTTGGTCTTAAATTCTGTACATGGTCTTCCGATTATTTTGTAGGCCACAGCAAATTTCGAAAACTTGTCTATCATTGTCATAAAAAGAGTTTTTCCTAATGAATAAAAAACATCTATATGCACTATTTCACGTGGGTTATTCGGTGTTTCTGTGATCTTAAAAGGGATTTTAGGAGGGTTCCTGTCGTATTTCTCGAGATTACATATCTCACAGTTATTAATGAATTGGGTTATCCTTAGTTTTAATTTTGGATTATAGATCTTGATCTTCAATTCTTCGAATACAGCCTGTATTCCTCTGTGATTCTTATCTAAGTGTTCCTTTTCTATAACTTCCGTTAATTTGAGTTCGTCTTCTATATCCTCCAATTTTCTAGAGCATCTTATTATTCTAAAATTCTTATTCTCCGAAAATAGTTCACAGTAAGTATTGCGAAATGTATCATAGAGCTCTTCGTCTATCATAATTGCGTTTATGTGGTCTGGGTCAAAGTGGGTCTTCAACAAGGTGATTGCATATTCTCTGTCGAGAATTTTTATTCCTATGGTTTTCCTAGTATTCTGGAAAACTTTCTCGTTCTTTATTCTCGCAGAGCCCGATGTTATCTTTTTTAAAATAATTTGCGTTCTAAACATATTGATAGGTGAATTGCTTTCCTTTATGGCGGACTCATGGGATACTTGTAAGTTAACGTCTGGGAGTTCTCGTTCGATTCTAGATAATGCGTCGGCATTGCTATTTTTCGTACCTTTCTTATACTTGATCTCATAATCGAATTCCGATAATCTGAGTCTCCATCTAACGAGTTTAGAATTTGGTTCCTTAATTGAGAAGAGCCATGTCAACGGTCTGTGGTCGGTCTCAATGAGAAATTTTCGTCCGAAAAGGTATGGCCTGAAATATTTGGTGGCCCAAATGATAGCCAATAGTTCTTTTTCTATTGTGCTGTAATTGATCTCATGTTCATTAAGTGTCCGACTCGCATAGCAAATTGGGTGGTCATCTTGGGAAAGTATGGCGCCCAGTGCATAATTACTGGCATCTGTCGTGAGAGTGAACTTCTTTGAAAAGTCAGGGTATGCGAGAATTGGATCATTAGTCAGGAGTATTTTGAATGTATTGAAACTGTCTTGGTATCTTTGGTCAGAGGGATTAACTTTAGCGTCCTTTTTCAAGAAAATTGTCATCGGTTTAGCAATCAGTGAATAGTCCTTAATGAACTTTCTATAATAACCTGTTAATCCTAAAAATTGTTTAATTTGTCTTGGAGTTTTGGGTAAAGGAAAATTATTAACGCATTCGATCTTTTTCGGGTTGGGTTTTATTCCGTTTTGGGTAACCACATGTCCGAGGAACTCGGTTTCCCTTTTGAAGAATTCTGATTTATCCAGTTGTACTTTTAAGTTGGCTTCTTCTAATCGCTGAAAAATTAGCTTTATTGACTGTACATGTTCCTGGAGGGAGGTAGAAAATATAATTATGTCATCGATATAGACAAGACATATTTTGTTGATGTATTCTTGTAGAACTGTATTCATTAATCTTTGGAATGTTGCAGGAGCGGTTTTTGAACCAAATGGCATTCTCAAAAATTCATAATGTCCTCCTTCGACGGTGAAAGCTGTCTTATGAACATCGGTTTCGTCGACTTCTATCTGGTAGAAACCTTTGGCTAGATCCAGTGTTGTAAAATACATGCATTTTCCAAGTTTATCAAGTATTTCTTCAATATTTGGGATAGGATAACGGTCGTCTATGGTGACTTCGTTTCATTTCCTAAAGTCGACTACGAGTCGCCATTTCTTTTTTTTCGCTCGCATCCTCCTTTTTAGGTACGATCTAAATAGGTGCAGAGTACGGGGATTTACTATGTCGTATTATTCCATTATCTAACATCTCTTGAATTTGGTTCTGTACTTCTTCCTTGTGGATATAAGGGTACCTGTACGATTTAGAATAAATTGGAATTTTGTTTGTTGTATTTATTTTGTGTTTTACTGCATTAGTAAACGTTAGATTGGAATCTGACCGGTAAAATATGTTATGGTAACGTTTTATTACTTTCAGGATATCGGCCTTTTCTTCGGAGTTCATGTGAGCAGTACGAATTTGTTGTAATATTGGTTCAGAATGTTGAAATTCCTTATCCATTACGCAGAAATTTTTTGCATCGACTTTTGTCAGATCTGCTTTATTAATATGTACTATGTCCAAACTGTCAACGGAAGTCTGCATCTCGACTTCAAAGTTCAGGACGTCATATAGTCCTTCTTGAAGAATTAAATCACCTGTGTTATTACGTTGTTCCTTGAAGTGAACAAGTCCATTTTCTTCTGCCACTACAAATTGGATTGTTCGAGTTTTGCCAAATAAAAAAGGAATTTGTTTGTCATCAATGGTTAAAGTATTATTCGTGTAATCTATTTTTGCCTTGAAGCGTTTAAGGACATCGTTTCCGATTATTCCATCGTAGAAGTCATGAAATTTACACTCTATCAAGTTAAATTTTTCATTGGCGTCGCCAAGTTCAGAGAAAAGGGGTACTCTATATATGATGGTGGTTTTTATCTGGTTTTGGAGAGTCTTGAGTGTCAGTGATCCTGATTTTATTCTCCATTTTGGGTTACATAATCCAGAATTTACTATGGAGTGTGTAGCTCCAGTGTCTATGATGAATTTTAATTTACCTTTTATTATTATATGGGGTAGTTCTCCTGTGAGGCCTGTAGAAGAAAATTTTCGGAAGTGTTAATATCATCATGTTGGTCGGAGTTTTTCACGTTATCTGGATGCCATGACTGCTGCGGTGGTTGGTCATCATCTGTGTTCTGATTATTAAAGTAATCTTCTCCATAATCCTGATCGTCGTGATATAGATATTGTTCCTGATGGTTGGGTTGGAAGCTGCCTACAACCATATTTATATCCATGGGTTCGGGAATTTGTCGGTTGTTCATTTGGTAATTATGTTGGCGTTGTCCATAATTTTCGGGTCGGGGTTGGTGGTAATCGTTATTAGGCTGTGCCCAATTACGTTGATGATTATTCCAATTGGGTCCGTTCGGTTGGGAGGTATTATGTTGGTTGTATCTGATCTGGTTTCCTCGGTTATTAATATTGGGTCTTGGTTGAATGCTATATTGAGGCGTTTGGTTCCTGTGTTCGTTTTGCTGAGTTCTGTTATTGTCTTGTTTTCCTTTTTCATTATTTTGTTTTTGGTCGTCCTTTTGGTAGTTCTGCTTATTTGGTTGTTTTCCATTATGTCCAAAAATTCCATTTGGACCTGTGGAATAAGCATACCCGGATTGAAACAGAATCTCCATAGCTCCTTCCAAATTGTCCGGATTTCTACAAGTAAGTTTTGTTTTCATGGGTTCGGGTATTTTTTCTTTAAAGACGTTCAGAGCTGTCCTCATGTTATTTCTTGCACACTCGTTTGCTGCTGATCCTGCTCCTATTGAGGTAATAGTCTTGTTGTTAAGACTCCTAAGGCGTTGTTTTATGTCGTTATAGAACCCCACACAGTTTGTTCTGAAGGTAGTACTCTTCAATTTGTCGAAAAGTTCCTCCAAACTGCATTTTTCACCAAAATTGTTAACAAGGATTGTCTTAACGTCTGCCCAAGATTGTGCTTGGCAATTAATTTCTATTATTTCCCTAGCCTTTCCTTTAAGCTTACTCTTGATTATGTCGCTGAATAAATACTGCGACTGTTCATCATAGGCTCTTAGAATAGGATGAACTCTTTCTATTAAATTAAGGAACCTCTGAAGATCCCGGTGGTCTCCGTTAAATTCTGGAAGACGATACTTAAGGGGATCGATTCTAACGGATAGAGGGGTGACTGGTTCTGTCATTTCTCCTTGGTCACTAGGGTCGATAGTCTCTCTTTTACAAGTTACAAGTGAATTCGACGTCTTCGTCTTCTATTAATCCGTCTATTCCTACTAAGTCTTAGGGGGCGAATATTGTCTTCTTGTCCGATATCTTCGTTAACGTCGGTCGAATAGCCGTCGTTCGATTCAAAACCTGAGTCAAGTGTTCGAGTTAATTCTACTATTTCCACTTCTATTCCCAATTCTAAATCGGAAGGATAATCCGAAACTGATTCAGTGTCGCTCATTAAACGCAAGAAAAAGATCGTATTTTGTACTACAAAAATATCTTATATATCTTAAATATTACTTATGCAATCTTACTCTACAGTTTCTTCCTTCTGGTGGTGTAGATGATTTCCTTGGTAGTTGGATGGAATGTTGTGCGGCTACTGTTCTTCTTTTCAGCAAACTTTAAATGCAATTCCGGTTTCAGCCACTTGTTTCTATCTTTTAATTTAGTTATCCATAAATTTGGACAATTTGTTGGTTTAATCCCGCGTAAAGGTCTTAAAGTCTTTTTAGGGGAAAAAATGTTTAAGCATCTTTTCTTAAAGTCACTTTTTTTTTCAAAGGATATAAATTCCTTTTTGTTAAAAAAAATAAAAAATTTGTTCGTAAGGATAAGTCCTTTTTTGAACGAAGGATCCTTCTTTTTTTTTTTTTTTAAAAAAAAATATGCGTTCACAAGGATAAATTCCTTTTTTTTGAACTAAGGATATAGAGTCCTTTTATTTTATTTTTATTTTTCGAACTCGCGGATGGATCTTATCTTTTAAGTCCTTCTATTTTTGGTTCCACGATTAAACGTTGAAACGTATATATGTTCGATACATCGATATATCGTGGATCCTACCGACTGCGCCACTTTCGTAATCACTTTGTGTGAACGGAAAAAAATAAAACCAAATTAATTTTTTCTTAATCACTCTTTCAAGTGTTTACTTTATTCGCGAGTTCTTTCTCAATTCGAATCTATCTTAAGACTACTCGATCGGTTCGATCGTACAATATTTATATTTTGTAAATGTCAATCGTGTGGTAAGCAGTTCGTTGGAACTGTTTACCACTTTTTCGTGTGGCCCAAAATTAAGTGGAATTTTGTCTGGTCTGAATTTTGCTTTGGTTTTGAAATTCTTGCCAAAGCGTGAACGGAAATGAAGAAACGGGAAAACTTGGTAGACTAAATTATTTGACAAACAATTCTTTGGAATTGTTTGTTCTCCCGTTTGTGGTAACGGAAGTGCAAAACGTGTAAATGAATTGTTGACCGAATTTTGAATGTATGATTTTCCGATTAATTTTGAGTCGGTTTATTTGAGGGGAAATTTGGGAGACATTGTTACGTTAAATTATATTAGCAGGTGTAAGTAGAATATTGGGTGACACTATAACATTTAATCGCAAAATCTGTCAATCACTCTCTCACAAAAGCGTTTTATTTAAGCCTAACAGATTTTCTTATTTTTTTTTGTACACTATTAAAAATTGTACACTTTTACTTTTTACTCTGCTTACAATGCTAACTGCATTTTAATTACTGCTTCCTTGTTGTTGCTAAGTTGTGCTGCTTGTGGTCCCCTGCTGTTGATGTTGCCGTTCTTGACCTTTTCCTTCTTTGCTGCTCATTTACTTTTAGTTCAAATATCAACGTTTTTTTACATTCATCCGTTTTTACTCGGCACTTTACTTTGGTTGGACTCCAATAAATAAATTGAGATGTTAGTATATTTTGGTTTTGTGGTTGTTTCGCAACCGTTTTTTGAGTTCAGTTCCTTAACTTACTTAAAACTAAATTTACAACATATTCTTATTGCTATGCCTTAAAATTATAAACTGCTGATAATACGCCTTGTGCGTAGTGTCATGTTTCCATCTATTATTTGCCTACACAGTATCGGCAACAATATCATTGTGCTGGTATTTCAACATTCCGTTGGAATATTAGGGCGGATCGCTGAATTATGATGTTAGGGTGAGCGCGGTTGTATCGTGTTAACTTGTTGTCAATATTTAAAGAACATTGTACCTTTTGTAATCATTTCATTATGTAAATATTGTATATTGTATGTAATATTCCTTTGATGCTCGGTCTTTGATTTCTTGGTGAAAAATTTTAAACAACTTTTTATAAAATGTTTCGAATTTGAAGAATAATTTATTGGCTTTGTCCGGGTATAAATAAACAAAATCTATTTCGACCTTTTCAGAATGAAAAAAATATGTTAAAAATCAAAATTAAAAAAAAAAATGAACTACCAATACTTACAAGTTTATAACCATCATTGTCTTGTGGCATTTCTTGTAAAATATGGTTCAATTTTAATTCTATTTTTTCTTGTTTCCCTCGAGAAAGAAAGCACCTGATCCCATGGACTGCAGTTGTGCTGCAATCAGCACTTTTGTTCGTAATATTTATCTTTAAGAGAGACAGATAAATGCATAAATATGTTACTTTAAATAATTTACAATATTCCTACCGTAATACAAATCTTTGAGAGATTCGTCGGCAGTGGCAGGACAATTATTACTTTTTTCTTTCCAGCGAGAAAATAATTTTTCTGTCAGATTTTTCTTCCCTTCTCTTCGTTACAAAAAAAAAATTTAAATTATTTAAAAAATAATAAACAGACTTTAAATTTATTAAAACAAAAAATTACTGCTTTCTTTGGTAAATACTACGCAGATAGCATAAGACCATTGCTGCATATGTTAATTTGGCTCTATTTGCAACATACTCGTACTATTGTTTATAAATGCAATGCATATATTTTTGTTCTGGGTTGTTTTTTTAAACTAATATACTTATTACTTTCATTAAATGTAAGTTCTAGCTGTCTCTTCACAGTACTTTTAAGAAGGTTTATAAGGCTAGTACCGCAAATAGAATTTTCTGCTGGCATTTGTGTACCGAGTGGGTATTTCGTACACCCTGAATTTCTAAGTCTGTCAGATTTTATTTCCAACCATTCCAAAACATGAGTTTTTGCCGATAACGTATCCCTTTCGCATATAAATGGTAAATTCTAAAACAATACTTAAATGAAAATATGTATTTTTTCATAAAAATTTATTGTACCTACAATATTCTTCCTCTATTCCCTTAAGCCTGCTTTGAACTTTATTATCTCCCCAGTATATACTTATATTTTGGCCCAATTTATTAAATAAATTTTCTATGTCTTTAAAAAAATTCCAGAAGCTAAACTCTGGCACGCTTAATCGCACAGTTCCCATGATATAAAAATATGCAAAAGGTCTATATCTTTAGTTCAACTTATTTGGTCAGCCATTATTAGCATTTAACTAAAATAATACATATGTATAAACTTTTAAAATAGCCAAAAAACATAAAACTCTTTCGATAAATAACTTTCATTTGATATGCAGTTGAGTGGAAAGTTTAAAAACAAAATAATGATTTATAGAACGTACATTTTACGTACACACTTAATTGTTATCTTATTTTATTATATTAAATCAGAAGCACTATTTATAAGTACAATTAGATTTTTTAATCAAAATCAAATTTTGTTTTAGTGTCAAATATTTGTTTGTTTTTCCGACTTGTGTACCTCCCACTTGTTCACTTGCAACTAAAAGTTAAATTTTAACATGCCAAGTGCAAAGAACTAGGAAGTACAGTTATGAGCAGCGACGCATGTAAGTTAAACTATTTTATTGTTAAATTTATTTTTTAAAAATACTTCAGGACCCGTTTTGGCTTGAAGTGGTCTTTATTGATTGTTGGTCAAATTAAATCTAAATCATAAATACAATTTTACTTCTTAACTATGGTTCGGTATTGCAACCTCATTAGTGTTGTCCGCATTTTGTTGTTTGGTTGTTGTCTGGTATCGAGTCAGCATTTGCCTAAGTTTATCGATGACCGATGAAATACGTTGCATCAGGTTTCCGGTATGTTGGCAACTGAATTCTCCAATCAGCTTGTTTAATTTTATGGTGTTTATTGGGAATCAGAATAATTTAATATTGTCGTTGTTAACTTGTACAAACATGCATACATATATCACAGTCTTATATCAAAGTATCTGCAGCAGAGAAATATTGCAGTGCTAAAACGAAAAAGATCATGAAAAAAATTGTCTGTTGATTTACTATATAAGTTGAAGAATTTCTTCTTTTATTATTTTTTTTTTAAAACATCTTCAGAACGATTGGTCTGAAGCGTCTTTATTGATTCTTAGTCAAAGTTAGAGTAATTTACAAATTATAATTTTTCGCATTACTATGGTTTGGTTTGTTCCCTTTTCTTTTGTTATTAATTCTGGCATGTGGCAAAAGTTGACTGATCACCATTTCCTTTTTGGCTGTTGACTTATGGATGAAATGTGATCAGCATTTCGTTGGCTGGTTGTTGACCCATGAAAAATGGGTTAACACATGTTTCCGCTGAAGTAGAAGTCAAGACAGCATAAGTTAACATTTTGTTTGTTAACTTATATAAGAAGTAACAAGCAAACTTATATAAGCAAGAAGCTATCCTTATTAAGAAAATCAAGAAAATGATTTTTTTACAATTCAGAAGAGAACCTAATAGAATCAAAAAGTTTTTCTCAATGAATTGTTTTTTTGTGTGCCAAAATAACGGAATTTGAGTGAAAAAATTGAGAATAACAAGTTTCCTTCTTGTTAAAATGAAAAAGAATTACAACATGAAAAAATAATGAATCCCTTCGGAAAAAACTTCGCTTCTTTCTGCTGGGATACCCCTTAGCCAAAAAACGTTTTTTATAGAAACTCTTCTTGATTCTAAAAGACAGTTTTGGCTCTGTGTAGTTACAGAGTTTAGAGTAGCATGAAGAAGTTTGGATCCTTTAAACATTTTACTTAGGAATACACTCTCTCTTCCATGCTATTTTCCAAAGCGTTAAAAGTTGTCTGGCTCAGAGGAGTTGAAAGTAAGGACATTTTTTATTTTGCCAAAAGTGGCTACAATTGCGTCAGCAGTAAGCAAATTTGTATTTAGCCGACAAAACGCTTCAAAAACCAGTTTTAATGACTTCGAAACACTTTTCAAGTGTTCCGATACAGCTATGCTGTTTTCAATCCATTAATTTGACTCGTTGCTTTCTATACTTGACCATGTTGTTGAATTATTAGTTTTAGGACGTCTCTTTCACATTTTGGCAGATGCTTTCTTGTTGTTATAAAAATTACACTTTTGTATGCGAGTCTGTCCAATGTTATTTACATTTTTCTGCTTTTCTAGACTGTCTTGTTTGTTTATTCTAGACTGTTTGATGAATTTCTTTTAAAAGTCGTATTGGGCCGCTTGTGATTCCTTCTTTGTAAAATATAAATTTTGCGCAAATATTGCAGACAGCTATATCATGGTCATTTATGTAATAAGTTCTTAGAACCGAACTGCCCGACTAGGAAATTACTTAACGAACTGATAAGACATTATAAAATAATCAACGACGCTATATTTTCTTGGAGGATTCCAACAAACCGCAAAAAAGCAAAAAAAAAAAATGGACGGTGTGCAACACAAAAAAATACGTTTTTCAGATAGCCACACATTTCGGTTGTGTGTGGCTGTCTGAAAAAGCGCGGTTTTTGGTGTGGATTACTTTCCACCATTTTCTCTTTGTGCGAATACGCAATTTTTCTGAACGAAGAGGGACATTTGTATTCTCTAGATTACGGGTATATGACCATTTTTCCAGTTGGTGCACATAACGGGTGTTACAGGTTCTTTATTTTTACTGTAATCCAAATTTGTTTCATAAGAGGTCTATGTGAGCAATATAGTTAAACAAAGTGTGGGTATTAAACAGTTTTAAGAGAACTAAGAAAGATCTTTAATTGAAAACAATTTGACATTTTTCTGAATAACTGACTTAAAAACACTATAGGAAAATTAATTATTATGTTCGATTGATCAAAACTGACATTGTGTTATCCATGTTTGTAAATTTCATGTATATTATTATTCGATCCAGATCTTGTACTTTATTTAAACGTACAATTTTCAAATATTGAATACAGATTTAAAACAAAGAATTTGAATATGTAATTTCTGTTTAGTTTCAAATAATTCCTACTTCGAATTAAAAATACACTTGTTTACGCTTGAGTGGTAAAATTTAGTCTGATCTTTTTTTAATAATTGAACTTAAAAAGCTGAGGAGTTTTATGAATTTTTTCATTAAAGTTTAATATATCCGTTATTATCAAAAACGAGATGAAGGTTTATTTCTTTATAACTGATGTCATATAACTGTCATGGGAACTGTTTATTGCAATCAGAATAGGACTGTTAACTATGATGGGTCGAATGACAAACCACGCTGGGCGTTGGCTTGGTGATATTTAATACGTATTGTTTTTGGAACGAGTATCGATTTTACACTACTTTTCTGACATTGTCGTCTTGTCGAATTTAACAAAAGCGGTTATATACTTTACACAAAACTAATGATCAATCATATTCAACATTTACATAATAATTAGACTACGAATGAGATTTATTGTACTTAACATAGAAAATGTTTCACATTTTTTCTCACTGTAGTAAAATTCTTCATATTCCACGATTTTTTAAGTATTTTTTTTTTAATTATAATTGATATGAATTTTTACAAGATCTAAAAGAAATCCTCCAAGTTTGTATTATAATTACTTTAATTGTATCTATCAAAATGTTAAAAAACTTACAAATTTAAATTTTAGAGACTAAACTTTGTACACGTATATATGAAAATATATTTCGACTTTATAAATATGAAAAAAAAATTATAATTATAGTGATTAGTGTACTTGAATTGTTAATTATAATATTTAAACCAATTAATTTGCGATCAAATGTCATCGAAAAAAGTTCAAAGACATAAATAAGATATATGTATATAGAAAACTTTAAAGATTTTTGTCAAATGAAGACTTTTCCTATTTTTCCTTCAAAACTATCAATAATTTACACATACGTTTTAAGATCTAATATTATAAATTTTATTTACTGTAATATCCTATGATAAAATCTCATAATCTGTACATATAAATAATAAAAAATATACTATGAATAAAGATGAATTTACAAATTGAAAAATTGAAAATGACGATATTTAAAGACATCCATAATTGAATTATTTTAAAAAAATGTCGCTCTTTTATCGAAAAAAATATATTAACTCTTAAATTACAAATGAGCATCTACTGTAAAATTTTTCATTGTTTTTGTACTGTGTCGTAAATAACCAGACATGGTTCTAATGGTGTTTTAAACCCGTTTTGTTTCAACTTTAATTCGAAAGTTAGGTGTCAATAAGTATTTGCTGAAAATGTGCAATATAATATTCTTAATTACGACAAAGTACTCGATGTAAATTCTAAGCGGTAATCATGAAAATGTGTTTGTACATCATCTTTCTTGTAAGTATTTTAATTTAGTAAATGTCAAATAATTTTCTTTGGAATGTTATATGAATATATATCTTTAACTTTCTCATCTTAAAATTCAATTCGTTTATCGAATTGTGTATGTACTGTTTTTAATGTTGTTTTCAATAAAAAAAAATTGATTTCAATAGATATGAAGCATTAAACAAAATTAAAATTTTTTAAGCAAAGCATGTAAAGTACACAGTGCTTCACAAAAAAAAGATATTTAAGTGTGTGGGAGTTGTTGTCTCGTAGTTATTGTCTTTTATAATTGACTTGAAAGCCAGTTAAAAGTTGGGGTTGCATACACTTGCCATATTGTAAGCCTGTAATGTATAAATTATAATTTCACTAGTCCGAAGACTTAAAAAAATATAAACTTTATTTGTTGATGATGAGAATACAACTGAATTTTGTTTAACATTATTTCCTTATTGATACTTTTACAATTTTGTTTTATGCTAGCTTAAGCTATTCCAAAGAATTGATTTGTGTTCGATTTATGTTAACTTAAACTTTTACATGAAATTGAGTCGTCAGCGTCTGCATTCAGTTACTTCCGTTTGAATTAGGTTGCTCGTGTCAATACTCTGTGGTTGCACGCGTTGCACATTTGTGGGGTGAATGTTTTAATGTTTTATCAATTGAATTCTAGTTTCTCATCAGAATCAAAGAGACTAATATTTTTTAAATTATTTACATTGTTAAAGAAAATTGATGAATTCTGTTTGTATTAGTTGGACAAACAAATTTCTTGCTAAATTTGTTTGATGTCACATATGCTTTTATACAATATTATACGTACTACCTGAGAATTTATTCATTTTATTTAGGTCTGCTTCAAGATTTTAGCAAGAAAAATAGTATCACTTCCTAGATTTTTTTCTGCCGAATTGTACGGTGTTGCTTATAAGTGTTTAATCTTAGACTTAGCGTAAGGTATTATTCTTTTGAAAATTTTTACAATAAATTGAATGGTAATTTTAACTTGAGTAGTTTTTTTTTTGATATGAGACGATTATTGCTTCTTTTTAGAAACAACATTATATATGGATTGTACGACTCACAGCGTACAGTCATAATTCATAATATTGAATGAGAATTACCCTTTTCATATACTCGTAAGTATTACACGAACTATGTGTAAAAGCGCAAATCGACGCAAACCAAACTATGTTGATATATAAGTTAATAATTCAAAATCATATGATATCTGGTCGATATAGGCAGGTAAGTAAGATGTTGTAAATGGGTGGGTAAGTATCGAATGCATTTAAAATATAATTTATACAAAAGCAATCAACTGACGCATATTAAACGGTCACGTCATAGCTTCTATTTATTATGATCTTTGAATTCATTAAAAAAGGGTTTCCATGGCAGAATGGAAGAGTATCCAGATGTCGCCACATAGATTCATAATGATAACGGGCTTCGCATCACATCGCTCATAACTTCAATAAATGTGGCGGTCCCAAAAATAGTATTACTGTGTTGTAATTGTAACTTTTAAACGCGAATTTGGTAAAATTTACAAAAAATCCAATGGCTACGAACATTTCAAAAAAAAATATAAATTAAATTTTGGTTTGAAAAAATATGAAAACAGATTCGTTGCTACAACTGAATTGCTTGACAACCGAATGAATGAGGTTACATCGAGTATTCCATCAGTACAACCGCATGCTAGTTGCTACTCTGTTATTTTCAGTTATTATAATCAAAGACGATAAACTGTAGAAGATGGACGAAATACTTCTTCTTCGCAATATCGCAGAAAAACGGCACTTCAGTAACGCGCGAATTCTGGTTTTATTTATCTCCACTAAATTCGCACACTTTAAACACACAAAAAACAGCATTCCCAAAATGATTGATGCTCATCTTGTGTTTTTCTATTTCACTTAAAGGCTCATTTCGTCCATCTTCTATAGTTTATCGCATTTGATTGGAACTCTAGTACCGCTGAAACATACCATGAATCCGAACATTCGAAAGAGAATTTGTGGTTCTTAAAACTACATACCACACTTGTGCAACGAAAAAATATAAAAATGTATGGGGTGATCCATCTAGAGGAATTTTTTCAGAACAAAAAAAATATAAAAATTCAAATCAAGTGTGGAATCTTTAGTAGTAATTTGAAAGGACATTTTATGGCATTTATTTTTTGAATACAATTTCCTTCAAATCCATTCTAAGGATCCAATTTTGGATGAATCGTTCGAGCATTTCGACCGGTATGGCTTTAATGACACGCGTAATGTTGGCTTCCAAAACCTGAATCGTAGCTGGTTTGTCAATATAGACTTTGGACTTTACGAAACCCCAAAGAAAAATGTCTAAAAGTGTGATATCACTCAATCTAGGCGGTAAACTCACCTGTCGAAAACGTGAAACTACCTGCTTTTCGAAATGACATCTCAATAGATGCATTGTTTGAGCAGCTGTATGGCAAGTGGCACCCCCCTGTTGAAAGCAAGTGTCGTCAAGATTACGGGCTTCAATTTTAGGTAGCATAAAGATCAATATCATGGCGCGGTAGCGAGCACCATTCACGTTTACGTTCCCGCCATCATCATTTTTGAAAAAATATGCACCGATGATTCCACCAGCTTATAAGCCGCACCAAACCGTGTTTTTCTGTGGGTATAATGACACCTCTTGAACCTCTACTTGTTGCTCTTCAGTCCAAATGCAGCAATTTTGTTTATTGACTTTGCCGTTGAGCCAGAAATGGGCCTCATCACTGAACAAAATTTTGGTCGAGAACAGCGGATCTACCCTTTCTCACCGAACGCTCATCTCCATACGAGTAGTACAGTTGCCAACATTTTAAGGTAATTTTTTCAAAAAATAAATGCCATTAAATGTCCTTTCAAATTACGAATAAATTTTCCACACTTGATTTGAATTCTTATATTTTTTTGTTCTGAAAAAATACCTCTAGATGGATCACTCTATAATTATAGACAAAAACTGTTTGCCTACACAATTGAAATACTTGAAGTACTCATTGGGAGGGTCATGACGAGAAAATAGTGGAACAGATGACGGATAATTTTTACTGGAAAAAATGTGTTTAGGGTATTGGTTTACAGTCAATAATAATCGAGTTATTTTATTTTTAAGAAATAATATTTTTGGTTATGAGAAGTATTAATTATCATCACTAATAGTTGGTTCCAACAACAAAATGTTTGCAAAACTATTGGTTACCACAATCACCAGTTGTGACAACTTAATACCATTTTCGCGTTTCATTGGTATGAACGACTAATAAGTTGTGAGTACAGTACCATGATCATATTTATCATCTTGTGGTAGTTCGACCGAATATCCATTGCGATTATCAACATTCGTTGATTGCAACCGAATCATTGGTTCGAAGTAAATCAATTGTGATGTTGCCCGTGTTGTTTATCTCGCAATATGCCGAAACTAAAGGTCGTCTAAGTCTTCAATCACTGGTATCAAAAAAAATAATAGGCACGCCTTTGTAGTTCTCGCTTCCAGCTGAATTTGTAAATAATATTACCACTGCTCTTTGAGATAAAGGGACCGCAATAGAAATGCACTTCGTCAGAAAAGTTAAACCTTTTCTTTTTAATGTGATCGCTAATGTTCGACAATGATACACGAAAGCGAGTTTCACGAAATCGCCTATGAACACAGGTGAGTTCCAAGTATTGCTTATTTCAGATCTGGATAGTGGATTATGAAATACAGATATTAATAACAAATGGAAATGAAAACAATTATGAACTTGCTGCAAAGTATTATAGAAAGAGACATAAATTAACTTACAATTATGATGAGGAAATAGTTCAGAAACTGTTGAATATTTATTATACATTATAAAGAAGCTGTAACAATCTATTGCGAAAATGATTCGGTTTATCTGAAGATTCAGAATGAAGTAATCTAAATAAAAACATAAAAATTTCAGAATTATTCGATTCTGTAAATTATTAGAGGATTTAACATTAATGATCTTATGGAAATTTTCATAAGATATCATAAGTATGAAAACAATAACCCAGGATTAGAGAAAAGCTACCAGTAGCCCGTTTCTGTAACTCGTAACGATCACATTCACTGTTTCTGTAAAAAAAACTTGCCGATCCCTTTTCCATTCACTCGTTCAAAACCGGTAAAATGACATTTGTTCCGATTCTACTCCATTAGGAATCGCTTCAAAAAGTGATTCTGCAAGAAAAGTGACTCAACTCCAAATCGATAATTTTCTCACTGTCTTTAAGCCAAGTGAGAACTCTACCGATTGCTATAGTGTTGTTACAACTATGACGAAGCAAGTAATTAAATGTAACTTTTTGAACCAAATACAATTTTATTGATGTTATTTTATGCAAATAAATATTTTATTAAAAAAATATGTTTTAATTGTATTACCGCGGCTTTAATTGTGTTTGAAAATAGGTAGCAATACTTTAATATTTAAGATGGCAGTGTGTTGAAATTTACGACAATTTTGAAACGGTATCAACGAAATCGGTAATGGTAATGCAAAATAAACCGAGTGCAATATTCATCACCAACTGTCAGCTTAATTAATTGCTTGTTTTTTATTTGTTTGCACTTTTGTCAAAATGAGTGAGAAGGTAAGTAAGAGTAATGTCGTTTAAATATATGACTTTTATTAAAATATCAATGTTTTCGATACACAATATTTGTACATGAAAACAATCTAAAATAAACAACTGCGTCATATGTTTCAATTGTTACCGTTTCTTTCCGAGTTGTGTTTCTTTCTAACACAGACCGAATTTTAACGATTTCAACGTACAGAAACGAAATCGGTAACTTTAAATCGAATCGGTGCGACGTAACATAAATCGGTAGCTTACAGAAACGGGCTACAAGAATTGAAATTTTTGTATTATTACCCAAATCTGAAACGCCAATAAGCAAAAATAGTTAACAACTGTGTAATATGTAATATTTTAACGAAGGTCGATTATGCTACCTTATGAGAAAGCTGATACACCGAAGGCTTCCAATGAAATTTACCACGCTAAATGTTGAAAATGTTAGTTTTTCGGAGAATGTCTTGTCTTACAAGACATTTACAGACAGATCGAACAAATTAAAAAGAAGACATTGGTTTACACAAACAAGGACAGAAGATCGAAGAGGTTTTTCGGAAGTTTAAGAAAACACCTTCCGTACAAAAAATGGAGACTCTACCAGAAAGGGCTGACGTTAAAAAGGTTGAAGACCGATACTACAGGATCAACGCCTAGTTCGAAGGTCTACAGACGTATTGGCAGATGATAGTGATATTGCTGATAACCAATCCAGTACTAGCAAATAAACTTTCTGGGTATAATAACATTCTCCACATATTTAACGTGAAGAAATGTGAAACCTTTATTGATGGCCTTTAAATGAGCTATCAAATTCGGAAAATTCCTATTTGATACATCAGATCGACCACTCGTACGTGCGAAACTTTAAACATTTATTTCAAATGCTCGCGAGAAACGAGGATTACTGAACATTTAAGGAAGAAGATTGAAATACGGAACAGTGGATGATAATGATAGAGTAGAAAAAGAAGATAAATTAAAAGCACGCCATAATCATAACACCATAACCCAAAGTTATAATCTAATTCAAATAAATAAGATGATCAGTTGGAGAAACGAACCAAACTTTATAATTCGCAAATGGAGTAAGACTTCGGCTTAACAGCTGATAGAGGTGAAATTGGTACAGATCAGCTATTACAAACTTTTCCATTAAGGACATACAAATTATATATGTGACGCGCAAAATAGAAAGGGACCTAAGGCTAAAAACCACTTTTGTTCAAGAGAGCCATTTTAAAGATTAGGTGCCTTTCTATTTGCGCTTAGAATCGTCGACTTCACTTTCATAAAACGCGCATATCTCTGAGAGGGAACACTTTTGGGGCATGGGATCGGTCTCATTCGATGCTCAGATGTTGTCCACATCAAAAAAAGAAAAAAAATTGAAAATAGATTTTTTTACCCTTAGGTCCCATTCTCTATGCGCTGTCACATACATTAATACAGAATAACAAAGATATAGAGATCAAATTTATTCTAGGTGTAGTGCAGATATTACATTTTAAGAATGAAATTTGATTTCGGTCATATGACCACCACGAACCCGTGTACAGCGATTTATTCTTTGGACCTATTTTTCCACTACTCTTGCATACATTTCCACCGGAACCTTGGCACTTTAGCGTTGGATGTTGTCGCTAGTCTAAGATGGTTGGCTTATTGGAAATCCAATGGCGGTTAAATGCAGGAACGAGGTGGTCATTCGAACGGGCGATTTCTCGAGAAAACACGTTCACCGAATTTGCCTTTCAGCAAATCGATTGTAACGCGTGCTGTGTGGCTAGTGGCACTGTCTTGTTGAAACCACATTTTGACTAAGTCAAGCTCATCCAATGTTGGCCTAAAACTTTTGTCTTACATGGCACGATAGCGCTTTCCATTGACGGTAACATGACCATTGTTTTCATCGACAAAAAATACGCCCGGCATCAAAACCACACATTAATTTTATGCGAATGCAATTGTGTCTAGTGAAGCACATGTGGGTCTGTTGCTGTCCAATAACACAAAGTTTGTTTATGACAAAATCACTTAGCCAAAAATAAGCTCCATCGCTGAAGATGATTTTTCGATGAAATTCAGGACTCAGAATTTGGGTATTAATTTTTAATGATTTTCAAACGTTGCTCTTAAGTGAACTTTACCATGAAGAAAAAAAATTCAACCAACGTTTTGACACTGAAAGATCATTAAAAATGTTTGAGGGTACTTTGACATAGAGATACGAATTGCTATGTCCCTATTGGATAACCCGTTTTTAGCTTGTTTGGAAAGGATTATTAATAATGAAGAGGGAATTATGTGAACATCGAGTTTAGACTTTTTGAGCCGTAATATTCTCATGGATGTGTAAATTAGAAAGAGTAGTATGATTTGAAAAAAGATGATTCCTTAAGCACATTATTCATCATCCTTTGAAACGTCGCAGATTCGTTCCTAAGTCCAAGGGACATATTCTTGTCCGTCCCAAAATGCCGTCTTCTCCCGGTGCTCAGAATTCACTTTAATCAATTACTATTCCCTACTCCTTATTACCCTCTTTATCCTAAAGAGGTGATGAGCTGTGTTCGGTAATACACTGTTTAAGCATTTCACTTCATTTGTCGATTCACCTCGTTTCTATAAATATCGGGATATCTGTATAGTGATTCCTCAGTCTATCAGAAATATTGAGATAAAATATATATCTGTTTTCGGATACGCCTTTCTCCTCGTCATTCAAATGATCAACCGTTAACTCTCATGAAATTCCCAGTACGTCTAAGTAGTTAAGTTCAGGTAAGTCAACAACTCTAATATTTTTTCGCACTTTCACTATACTTCATAGTACAATGGGAGTTCCTGGTTATTGATGGTCAAGATTTTTGCTTCATAATCAATAACAGCATTGTTTTCACTTAATAATGTAGAGCCGAGGGGTGAAATTCAAATATCCTAAATGTACAATCTTTTCTTAATGTCATTTGCATTGAATTTTTGAAATTTGGTTGCTATTATCTGACTTGCGTCCGGTTTTTATAATTACAGGATGTCAAAGACTTTTTACGTTCATTTTTAGGCAGTGCAATTTTGCCAAAATGTTGTCTGTGGTACACGTGTTCACTTACATTCTTGTTGCCCCGTATTCGTTTTTGAACAAAACATAGGGTACTTTGCTCCAGTATTGGGCGCTGAGGCTTACATTTTACATGCGGCAAATATATTCGCGTTGCTTTGATAGAAAATTTGAATAAGTGTGAACAGTACACTCATATACTTTACACTCATCAAGCGTATTTGGGACTTGAGAAATGCCATAACTCATCTTACTAATGACAATGTAGATGTTTTCAGTATTAAGCTAAAAAAGTTTTCCAAGGCCAGAGTCTTGCAAAAAAAGCTGATCGCTTATACACGGAGAAAAAAATGTTAAAATACGTTTGTATGCAAAAAAAACTATATTAATATGTTATTATATTATATATTAATATGTTTGTAGATTGCTCCAAACGTATTTATGTTTTGGTTACAGCAAACATAAATGTGGTTGTGGCAATGTTCCCAAACATTCATGTGCTAAAGCTAAATATTGCATTTGATGGGAGGTACTAAAATGGGACGTGTCAACCCCTTTAAGCGAAATTCACTAACTTGGTGACAAGTTAATCTGCACTGGAACAGTTTGTGTGCGAGGTACCAGAGGGAGTGTTGCTGGTAATCCAATTATTTGTCATTAAGTTAACTATACAACAGGCATCATTTAAAAATGATTGGTGGCTCCTTTTGAGAGTTATCGTGCGAACCAGCCGCACAGATGGAAAGATGATTATGGGTTAAACGATTTAAAAAGTGATGACAAGGATTTAATTCAAAACATATGTAGGTTCATAAATGCCTTAATGCGTTACACTTTTCGTCCGTACGAAATGATATAAAACTTCTTACCCAGTACCATACGTACAGTAGAAGTACGTAAGACTTCTTCGAGGAGCTGGGGAAAAAAGTTTAGAAACTGCCTGCGCAAACTCAAAATTAATAAGGTAAACTAATGAAATTTGCCATACCTTAACTTGTTTAACGAGAATCAAAGACACATTTGCCCCGACTGTGAAATAATATTCACACCTATACAGTTTTATTGTCTTATTTGCCAGTTTGTTTTGATTGGTTTCAGTGAATTACTCTGTGATCCGAACGAATACTTCTGCCAGAGATAAGCAGAAGATTATATTTTATTCGCATAGCAATAATGTCCTCACCCGGTTGATAAAAGCCAACCGAGTGCACCATGAGAGTGATACGAGTACAAAATTAGAATGCGGATGGCAAAAAGAATGGCACAGCTGTAGCAAATTAATGTGAAATCCGATATGAAGACGAAAACTACACCATTGTTTCGTGGGAAACAATTGCAGGCATTAAGGCAATTGCCCACATAAATACAAATTACACGTACATTGTTCGCCATTCGAAATCGGGGCAATTGTGAAAAGATTTAAAGAAGAGATTTGCTAGATGTGATTTGGGCACAGATTGATAACGACTCGATGTGTATGTAGGACAAAATGAACGAAATTAATTATCTAGAAAGGTGTTAGAGGGCATCTGCTACGAAACACGAAAACAGGGAAAACCGAGGCTCCGATGAATACGTCAATTGGAAGGTGGTATGAATATCTTTGCTATACTTAACCCCTCAACATTCTATAAAAAACAAATGGGAAACTTCTCTCGAGTCAGTAAGTTGTGTAGAACTAATTCTTATACTTACGAGCTAATAAGCTAACATGCCTTTCCATCGGACAAAGATAAATCTCTTACTCGTAAAGGCACCGGCATTTACGGATTTTATCGTGGATTTGATACTAACAATAAGTTCTTGTGCCAATCCAAGCGAGAGTTTGAACATCATTCAACGTATATAGAATAAATAAACATTTGCATGTCCTGTCAAAAAATTATGGCATAATTATATCTGTGTACACGCAGAGAAAAAATATGGTTAGTATATGGTCACGGCAATAATAATATGTTCTCCGTATTAAAAGTATGTTCGTCGCAACCATAGTATTATTTTCTGAATTTAATTTTTACAATGGAATGATTGCCGCAATATTCATATTGTTGAAATGTAAAAAAATTATTATTGCCAAATTTAGAAATGAAAATATGGTTATAGCAACCATATAAACATGGTTGATGCAACAAAAGTATAGTTGTTTAAAATTTACGTTAACAATAATATGATTACGGCAATCATACCGTATGGTTGCGACTATAAACATAACAAAACAGGTTTCATAGAGCACACATATATGTGTGTGCGTATACCAAAAAAAAAACAAATGCACAGTGGGTTGTTGTTCATTTTAAAAAACAACAATCGGAAGGTCGTTTGAGGGATTTTTATTGTGTTTATTTTGTTTGGTGAAATACTCTACTGCACGCAGAAAAAAAGTATGGTTAGGGTGACAATATTCGAAGAGGATCATACTATTGTTGGGTATATAGTTGTGACACAACAATATTATGATCCTCACAACAATAGTATGATTCACACATAACCATACTATGATCCCCACAACCATAGTATGATTCACACTCAACCATACTATGATCCCCGCAACCATAGTATGATCCTCGCAACCATAGTATGATTCACACGCAACCATACTATGATCCCCACAACCATAGTATGATTCACACTCAACCATACTATGATCCCCAAAATTATTTATTAGGATTGGTTATTGTTGTTATTCAAAAATATAGGTTTTTATTAAATTGTTTTTTTAAATCAAATTGCATTACTATTAGTTCATAGCCAGAATTGAAGCCATGTTTTTATTAAACATTTCATTCATGAAAATTTATATTCCAACGTTCAAAAATACTTTTAGTTGCCAGCAGGGGTGAATGCTACTTCACCATCCGTAGACACCAAGTAACGAATGTGATTAAACCATGATCAATGGCTATATACTTAAGTGCAGGCAGATTTTAAATAAACGAGAACCAGTCGTTATTAGAGTATTTCACCGAACAAAGTAAACACAATAAAAATCCCTCGAACTACCTTCCGATTGTTGTTTTTTTAATGGACAGCAACCATTCACTGTATCGTGTGTATGTGTTTTTATGTATTTCAAAAAACATACGCACACACATACATGTGTGCTCTACAAAACCTGTTTTGTTATGTTCATAGTCACAACCATACTGTATGATTGCCGTAATCATATTTTTGTTAACGTAAATTTTAAACAACAATACTTTTGTTGCACCAACCATGTTTATATGGTTGCTACAACCAAATTTTTATTTCTAAATTTGGCAATAATACTATTGTTACATTTCAACAATAGCAATATTGTCGCAATCATACTATTGTCAAAATGAAATTCAAAAACAATACTATGGTTGCGACGAACATGCTTTTATTGGAGAGAACATATTATTGTTGCGGTGACCATAGTGTAACCATATCTTTTCTCTGCGTGTGCCGATTGGCTTTCGTTTTTTTTAAATCTGACTGCACTTAAGTATATAGCCATTGATCATGGTTTAATCACATTCGTTACTAGGAGTCTACGGTTGGTGAAGTAGCATTTTCCCCAGCTGACAACTAAAAGTATTTTCGACTGCCGTTGGAATATATTTTTTTTGTTGCTTGAATGAAATGTTCAATAAAAGCAAGGCCTCAAATTTGGCTATGAACTAATTGTAATGAAATTTAAAATAACTTGCTTGATTAAAATCTCTATTTTTGAATAACAACATTACCCAATCCTAATAAATAATTTTGGGGATAATGGTATGGTTGAGTGAATCATACTATGGTTGTATGTATAATAGCATGGATGCGTGTGAATCATACTATGGTTGTGAAGATCATACTATGGTTGTTTGAGAAAAATACTATGGTTGTGAGGATCATAATATGGTTGTGGAGATAATAGTATGGTTGAGTGTGAATCATAATATGGTTCTGATGATCATAGTATGGTTGTGTGTGAATAATACTATTGCTGTGAGGATCATAATATTGTTGTCGCACAACCATATACCAAACAATAGTATGATCCTCTTCGAATATTGTCACCACAACCATACTTTTTTTCTGCGAGTACGTGGTGTCTATAGTAGGGTTATATACAGGGTGTCAATCAATCATCGATTACTGTATTGATAAGAAAGTTACGTGCAATTTTTGGGAGAAACAAGTGCACTATTTATCGTTTAGTGAATGATTTCGAAGAAAGAGGGTCATGGACCACAACGTACTGCAAGATCGGCTAAAAATATTACTGCTGCTCAAGAAAGTGTTCAAAACAATCCATCAACCTCAATTCGATGCCTTCTTCTTTAGGAAAATGAAAATACCATATTTCGGAAAAAAACAACAAGTTTTCTTTGTACTTATATAAGTATAAAAAAGTGTAATTAAAAAAACAGTGATTAAAGTGTTCTCAGATAGTGCTTCAATTGTATTGGAACACTATTGCCATTATTAGTGCTTAAAGTCTTTCAAGAAACCATCCAAAAGCAATTGTTTGGATGACAGTTAAAAAAAAGGTTATACGAGGGTGACCGCAAAAGTAACTGGCCTAACATAAAAAGAACCGTTTTTTGGAATTATAATTATTTATTTTTCAACATAATATCCTTCCAACTTAATACACTTCATCAAACGTTTTTCAAGTTTTTTAATTCCATCCGAAAAATACGATTTTTCAAGACCTTCAAAATATGCCTCAGTTTCAGCAAAAACCTCGCTATTGGACGAAAATTATTTGCCACCGAGAATTTTTTTTTAAATTTAGAAACAAGAAATAATCAGAAGGAGCTAAATCTGGAATATATGGTGGATGTGGAGCAATTTCAAATCGTAATTCGGCCAGTTTTTGTTGAGTTAAAATGCAGTGTGTGAAGGAGCATTATCTTGATGAAAAAGAACGTTTTTTTTTCCTTAATGCGGTCGTTTTATCTTAATTTCTTCACTCAACCGATCCAATAATGCGCAATGATATTCACTATTTATAGTTTTTCCTTTCTCAAGATAATCAATAAATATTATACCCCTTGCATCCCAAAATACTGTGGCCATTACTTTTCCTGCTGACTTAACAGTTTTCGCCTTCTTGGGACCACTTTTACCAGCTTTTATCCATTGTTTTGACTGTTCTTTGCATACTGGGATGTAGTGATGGATCCATGTTTCATCAACAGTTATGAATCGGCGCAAGAACTGTATTGGATTACGCTGATAAATCGCTAAAAGCTCCTCGGAATTGGTCCAACGGACGATTTTTTGGGGCAAAGTCAACAAACGCGGCAGCGTTCTTGCGGATAGCTCTTTCATGTGGAGTTCATCATGTAAATTCTCCAAACTTGTTTTTCGTGTATTTTAACAATATCAGAAAGTTCTCTGAGCTTTATTCGTCTATTTTTAGTCACTTCATTAAATATTTTTCTAGTGTTTTCAATAGTACGAGTAGTAGCAGTTTTCGGTCTTCCAGAGCGTTGTTCATCTTCCGTACATGAACGACCCATTTTAAATTGTTGAACCCAGGATTTTACGGTGGAGTATGATGGTGCATTATCACCATGAACAGAATCCAATTCATCTTTGATTAATTGTGGCGTATAACCTTTCATATAAAAGTGTTTAATTACCGCAGTGTTTTACTTTCCATGTTTCAAAAATTATAAAACTTGTTTACTTCAATCACCTGTAACAAAGAAAATAATCATTAAATATTTCGGAAATTTTGACAGTTGGCTTCTAAAAGATTGCTTTTAAAAAACGTGACAAAAAAGTTGCTAATAAAACAGAAAATGTGCCAGGCTAGTTAGTTTTGCGGTCGCCCTCGTATATGTCCATATTTACTGTTGGTTGTTTGTGTTTACTATACTGGATAATCTTTTGATCACTAGTAAACCATGCTTGCGAACCCTTATTTAACGGCGATCTTGAAAATGTATCCTACCATATCTGGTTTGTAACTTAATTTGCTTTACAGGACCCCTAGTGTATATGAATTCGAGCCTTTACTTCAGGACGATCCTAAAAGAAATCGTTACTTGGATTCTTAAAAAAATTGGTTTTTTGTTATTTCCAATGCATGTTTTCTAGCTGTTTTGTATTGCGCTGGTATCAAGTTGGCTACAATTGGATTGGTAGAGGAAGAAATATTTATGGACCAAGACAGAAAACATATCTGTGTGAATGCTAATCAACAACGAACATATAAACCTTATCCATAAACGAATGATATGGGCTAACACCCGACCTCGGGATTAAAGTTCGTAAATAATTATTGCCGATGATCGAAAAGAATAATCGTTGTTGGCCGCTTAAGTATCCCTGAAAAGTATCAGTGTTATCCTCTGCATTCGGTGATTTGTAATTCATCTTTTGCTGCTTATAAAAAAATATCAGCCGATAGATGACGGTTATTATCTATAACCGCATTTCCTCAAAGTATTACGAAAGTACAAACATACATATAAGGTCTCGTAGTCTTCGTTGGTCTGGTAGTCATACAACGAATGACAAAAATGTACCGTCCTTTTTCGGACAATTCCTTAACAAATTTTTATAAATTTCATGATAAACGATATCACAAAATAAAAATTACATTTCTTTCCTTTCCTAAAATTTCAATGTTTGCTTAGAGGCTTACGTATAATTTTACTTAAGATCCTACTCCGGTCAAAGTTTTAATGTTCTGACAACAAAACTCCGGCTACACGCAGAGAAAAAACATGGTTACTGTATGGTCACGGCAATAATAATATGTTCTCCGCAATAAAAGTATGTTCGTCGCAACCATAGTATTGTTCAATGAATTAAAATTTGACAATAGTATGATTGCCGCAATATTAATATTGTTGAAATATAACAATAGTATTATTGCCAAATTTAAAAATGAAAATATGATTGTAACAGCTATATAAATATGGTTGGCGTGACAAAAGTTTTGTTTTTTGGGTTGTAAGTTAACAATAATATGATTACGGCAATCATACTGTATGGTAGTAAATTATTTTCATTCATTCTTCATTTGAATATGCGTTTTAGAACAATGTTATTGTTACTGATCTAATGCAATAATAGTACTTTTTATATGGAAACTACATTTTTTTAAACAAACTGCTTTGGCTTAGTTTAACTGAATTAATTTTAATTAAAACGCTTATGTTTTTAAAACTGCTTTTTAATGTTTAATAAATCCCTCCTAATATTTTGAATTTGATGTATTTTTAAATAATTTTTATAATTCAGATCTATTGTTGACAACTTAACCCAATTCTAATAAATAATTTTAAAGACCATGGTATAGTTGTGTGTGATCATACTATGTTTGTAGGGATCATAACATGGTTAAGTGTGAATCATACTATGGTATGTGAAGCATACTATTATTGTGAGGGTCGTAGTATGGTGGTATTTCAATCATACTATTGTTGCGAGGATCATAATATTGTTGTACCACAACCATATACCCAACAATAGTATTTTCCTCTTCGAATATTGTCACCACAACCATACTTTTTTTCTGCGTGTACTACAGCGCATTCCCCGCTTCTACCCAGTAGTGTAAAAGTATCGTGATCACAATAATAATGGTATGCTTATGTCGGAACCACACCATTTTATCTGTGTGTGCTCAATTTTGTTCAAAGACTATATTTTTATTACAAAGTCCATTCGTCTACATCAGTTAATGATATCAGCAAATGTTTCTAGTACTGGCGACAATTACTTTTGCAGCAAGAACATCCTTTTGTAGCGCACAGCACAACCGTGCATTAATTAAAAGCATAAACTTCAAGTACTTTTGTCTTGTACCCTTTTTAAAATCATTGTCAAAGGTTGTGATGTTATGATGGTTCATGCTCTTTCACTGTAACCACAAAGTCGTATAATAGTCATTAATTTTTGTATGATTTTTAGCAATTGAAAAAGGTACGTCACAGTCACTGTGCTAAAAATGACACAGTTTATCTTAAAATGGTATTCTCCCCTTTTAATATGTATGCAAATTTCTGAAAAATTCTAAGAGAACCATTTGCTAGAGCAATTTCTATATTTTAAATGGCCACGCCCAAACAGCAGGAGTATAGCCAAACAACCACTTACTGCATAATGCATATTCTTTTAGGCTAATGAAAGAGTGAAAAATAAATATAACTTAAATAAAAAATTACAACTGGGCCATAAGGCTGATGTCAGAGTTCTGGATACAAGCATTGCAATGCGTAAAGCCATGCTATTTTTTGCTATAGCAATAATACCAAATGTCAGAGCAAGAGTATTTGATTGTGCTTTTGAGTTGTATTGTTGTTTTCGTAATATTAAATAAAAGTTGTATAAAAAGAACAATTTCAGTGGAAACATTTTTAAAATTTGTGGGTTTAGCGAAAATTGAAATTATTTGCTGCGAAAGCGAACATCCAAAAAATTTTTGCGGATGGCAATATTCCGAATATGGCTTTTGCGACTAAAAATGCGAATAATTAAAAATTTTGGTTAGTGATGAAGGCCCATTTCTGGCTCAACGGCAAAGTCAATAGACAAAATTGCTGCAATTGCACTGAAGAGCAACAACAAGAGGTTCAAGAGGTGCCATTATACCCAGAGAAAACCACGGTTTGGTGCGGTTTATAAGCTGGTGGAATCATATGTTTTCAAAAATGATGATGGCCGGCCATGATATCGATCTTTATGCTACCTGAAATTGAAGCCCGTTATCTTGACGACACTTGGTTTCAAGAGGACGGTGCCACTTGCCATACAGCTGCTCAAACAATGGAAAAGTTCAAAGTCTATGCTGACAAACCAGCTACGATTCAGGTTTTGGAAGCCAACATTACGAGTGTCATTAAAGCCACACCGGTCGAAATGCTCGATCGAGTCATCCAAAATTGGACCTCAGAATAGAAATCCTTAGGCGCAGTTGTGGCCAACATTTGAAGGAAATTTTATTCAAAAAATAAATGCCATAAAAAGTCCTTTCAAATTACCAATAAAGACTTCACACTTGATTTGAATTTTTATATTTTTTTTGTTCTGAAAAAATACCTCTAGATGGATCACCCCTTTTTTTAACTTGTACTAACAGTCTTCAAAAAACAAAAATTATTGGAAATTAATCTATAAAAACACGAGGGCATATCAATAATTCCGTGACTTTTAGAATATAGGCATTTGTTTGAGAAATAATTTCATCTTTTACCTTGATAAAAAAGAACTTTTTTCTTGACCAAATGGGATATATTTTTTTTAAATCCTCATGAAATCGGCCCAATAAGGTTGCATAATATTCGCACATTATTGTTTTTTTCCTTTTGAATTATCCGGCGTGCATCCCAAAAAACTGTTGCCATAACCTTATTGGTCGACAAAGTCCATTTTTCCTTCTTCGGATCCGGTTCATCCGGAGAAAACTATTGTTTAGACTGCTGCTTGGTCTCCGGAGTGTTGAAATGGATCTGTGTTTCAGCTACAAAACTCCACTGACATTCATTCAAATTGCTGTTATGCAAGTCCAAACAAACCTTTGGAGTTGTCACACGACTACGTTTATGGTCAATTGAGAGTAAACGCGGCAGCCATCTTGCAGACAGCTTTCTAAACCCAACTGATTAGGTAAAATTGAAACCGCATTGCCATATGAAATGCGTATGGCATCATCAAACTCACGCACTTTTAGTATTTTTGGGTGTATTGACCTCAGCTGGCCGTCCAAAACGTTCAGCTACATTTGTACATGTGCGACCACAATCGATAGTGTTTATCAAGCTTTTCCTTAGTTTGATTGCCGGTTTTATGGTGCAAAAAATAATGGTTAATGAGCACTCGAACATAAATTTTTTCCATCTTTAACAACATCGACGAGGTTGTATGATTTGAACAGCTGTTAAACACAAACTAAATGACAGAACTTTCTCAAAATTTGACAGTAGGCTATTAACATGTCTATTAATGGTACTTGTTTGGAGCAGTGTTGCATTTCATATAACTATGTACGAGGGAAGTTGGAAAAGAACTCGCGAATGTTCAGTATGCTTATTTCGTTACAACCGTAATACATACATACTGATTATAGAAAAGAAACACAAAGAAAACAAACGTAACCAACACGAAGCGGTTTCTTGCAACAAACCATTGCACGACCTATTAATGATCGATGTAAATTCTAAGACCATCTTGTCCGTCCGTCCATCTGTGCGACTGTTTCAAGATGGATCCCCCATTATAAATCCAGCGCCAAGACGTTGTCACCATATGCCTGTCCAGTATAACTGGCAGTTATACCAGTTATACCCAGTTTAACTGGTAGAATGATAGTGATAAAAATATTTTTCTTATACCACCTTTAAACAACGATGCTGCATAGCTGTATCTATAGATACAGCTATGCAGAAGGTTGCAAGCAGGTTGTCGCTATAGCGACAACCGAAATGTAAAACCCGTCGTGATATCGATCTTTATGTTACCTGAAATTGAAGTCGGTAATCTTGGCGACACTTGGTTTCAATAGGTGGGTGGTCGTTTCGAAAAACAGCTAATTCACGTTTTGGACAGGTGATTTGGCCGCCAAGATCGAGTGATATCACACCTTTAGATATTTTCTTGGGGGTTACGTATAGTCTTAAGTCTATGCTGACAAACCAGCTACGATTCAGGGTTTGGAAGCCAACATTACGCGTGTCATTAAAGCCATACCGGTCGAAATATTCGAACGAGTCATCCAAAATTGGACCCTGGAAACCCTGAGGCGTAGTTGCGCCCACCATTTGAAGGAAATTATATTCAAAAAAACAAATGCCATAAAATGTCCTTTCAAATTGCCAATAAAGATTCCACACTTGATTTGAATTTTTTATTTTTTTTGTTCTGAAAGAATACCTCTAAATGGATCACCCTATATATCCAGTACAAGTGAAATGATTTTGAAAACTTTAAGAATCCACAGTTGAAGCAGACCACTTTAGAAATTAAAGTAGTTCCACATTCATTTGGATCCAGTGGTCTTCACACAGGTTTCTTATAGGTGCATTCTCAGACACTCAGCAGACTTGTAAGGTTTATAAGAATATGTTTAGGTTGATGTGAATTGGGCGGAGATAATCATTGCAAAAAGACTGCCGAGAAGGAACCCTTGTACAGGCTGTCCTTACAACCAATCCATGGCAAATACTTTCCACTAATTCTTCTAATTCCAAATATAAACAACAATGGACTTGATCTAAAATTGAAGCAATTCAAGACCGCCAAGTCAAATTATTAAACCGAATAAATTTTACTGATCCTGTAAGTTTCTGCGACATAGGGTGGGGCTTATACTAAGCTAATCAGCGAAGCATATTTGCATATTTTTGTCAACAATTTTATATTACATTTTTTCTTCTGCTTACTTATGCAATGTTGCCCCAAGAGCACTGGTTAGTTAAGCCAAGTATTAATTTTGTAGTACCGTTGTTGACTTTAAACTTCACATGTTTTCACATGAAAGCACTTCCCTATTATTGATATAAGCAAAACCCATCCGAGGAATACAAAATCGATTTTATATAAAAATCAAAGCGATTGATGGCTTCTATGGAATTTCTGCATCAACGAATGTACGCACACACGTAGAGATTCATCGGTGATTACGTGGAAACGGAAATAGAATAAACTGAATGCAGAAATTGTGGATTTGTATGGAAATTGAATTGCGAATCTCTGCAAACAAATACTTCGTCGGAGTGTGTGTGTATGCGTGTTTATCGCACATTTATTCTGGGGGTAAACCGTACTTAGGTAAGTTTATACGAGTACATGCTACGCCAGATTTTACTAGTCTTCATGCTTGAGACATGTTAACGAATGGATTGTTTTACGGCTGATTGAATATTTGTGCAATGTTAAGCGCATATGCTGGAAGAAGTATTAAATTTTCTTAAATTTATGTTAAATCATTGCGAAATTTGTATAAAGTTTCCAATTGGACGATTTTTTCGTACAACATGGATCAAATCTTATTTACCTTCGACCATGGATAAAGTTTTTCAGTGGCATTCGAGTGAAGGAAGACTCTTAGAATAACGCCAATGGATATAACGTCCGTCGGCATAATGCAAGTGTCACAAAACCCATAAATACCCTGTAGTCAAATTGCTTATCCCGCATTCTGTGTTTCTTTAGGATTATTCCAAATTTGGAATACCTAATTTACATTTCCTTGAATAGTAAATTTTAACAAAATATCATAGAGGCCTGGAGTTGGAGTCTATTGATTTGAGCTCTCCTTAGCACTGAAAGGAGTTATCGGTAGGTAAACCAGGAAGTCGTGCCGGTTGTCAGTCTCACATGGAATTAGTTAGTTTCATTTCAAATAATTGTAAATACAAACAATTATTGTCCTAGACCAACGATTAAGTATACCGATGCACGTATAATCACCAGCTGATTCCATTAAACGATATGTCTCCGTAATAAAAAATAGATCGTAATTGTTGTCTGATCTTTATGATATTTGGCAAATGTTCATCCGAGTTTTATTCTTTTAGCTTTAAAAGCAACATAATACTTGATGAAATGTCATTGAAGAAAATCGGTTCAGATTTGGATATAGCTCCCACCCATATGTGCATTCGATTTGATGTTTTTAGCTTTTAGATACGCATTAAATCCAATCTTAATAAAAATTTGGTAGAAATAAGTTTCTTGTGCCAAGAACAGAGGCTGATGGTATTGGAAAACATCTGTTTAGGATTACAAATAGGAGGCACATATATGTTCAACCGATTTTACCAAAAACAATGAAATTTTCTCATAAATTAAATTATGACAGCAGTTAAGGTCTGAGCCCGTCCAAGGGGTCCAAGAACCAATTTTTAGTTGGCTTTTGTGACAACCAGAAGTTCAGGGTTTAATATTGTCGGGCGTGGTCGAGTCATTATACCCTGGTCTCATTCTAGAAAATTCCGCATAAACGCCGCCTTGCGAGAATTTAATAAACTCGCTACGCTTTAGCCAATGGAGGACGACACAACGTAAAATGTAAAATCAATATATGGGTGAGGATATGTGCAAGTCGAATCAACCGACTGTAGCTTTTTAACTTATTTTCTTCTATATTATTCGTTTTTTCCAAAGAGCAAACATTCCGATTATTTTTATTTCGTTCTCGTGGCTGTCTCAGCAGACTTCGCAATTCAATTTTCCAACAACTTGAAGACGGCAACTAATGGCTCGTTCGTCAATGAATTTTTCGCATAACTTTAGTCTTACACACAAGAAAGTCTAACGACGTCTGAGGGGTCCGTTGTTGTTGCAACAGCAATATATTTATTTTGAAGTCTTGTTCGTCTAAGGGGGATCTGCTTCGATATCCAGGTGGAGGAAACGCGCCATTTGAACGTGGGGTCAGCTGAGTGGGCTTGGCCGGACAATTTAAGAGTTGCAGCACGTCATGTGGTCCCTGGTGACAGGCGAGACAGATGTCCGGAAATTTAGCATCAGTTCGTGCCCAGTAAGAATTGAGGCGGCTGCACCATCGAGATCTCAAATGCACCAGAAACACGCGCGGGGGATGCTCCCCTAGCACTACATTCACATGGTAGCTGGATACTGCTGCTGCGACTTCATCGGTGTGAATGTTGTTCAGACCTCATGTATCTCAGAATATTTAAGTAAAAGACAAACTTTTAACATAACGACTTTGATTTTCGTGGCTGCACACTTGTTTTATCGCGATTTTTGGTCCGTTACGACCTACATTAGAAAGCTTCTTTGGAAAAAAAAACTAAACTCCTTAAGACCAGGTTCTTACCAAACGTATAAGAATTACAGTTGTAAATCTTATTTTTCAAGTTTTCATCACACAATTGACCACGAAAATACAATTCACTTTACCACCTCTCTAGAGACTCCACATTGAGAGCCATCAATAGATTTCCATTCTATGCACTGAAACACTTCTACTAATGTAAACTTACAGTCTTTTTTCCTAATGGGTTCTGCTTCCATTACATCTTATCATTTATAGAATGACTAGTAATTAGTAAAAATTGTGTTTTGGAATGTTGTCCACACATATAATATATTTGTGTTGACCTAACTATTACGCTGAAATGAAAACATTTAAATGTTTGTAGCATGTTCCAAACATATACGAGTATATGTTGCTCGATGCACTCTCAGCAACTTCAGTCATATTCTCGCTAGTGCGGACCATACGACTCAGGGACACCGTTCGTGTTGCCTACTTGCATGCAAGGTTGACGAAGTTTCTGCACAAACATGTCTGCGCCTTATTTTGACCAACCGTTTAAATTAAGCACCGTTGAGGGCTTCACAGAAATAAAGTTTGCATTATTTTCTTACACGCAGGTATGACACTGGCTTTCTTTCAAGATTTAATTGAGAGTGGGAGAAACCTGCCACTGTCAAAAAACATCTGCTTCAAAAAGAAGTCACAAGATGGACCACCCAGTACATATTCGTGCAGAGTCCCAGCAAAGTACAGTGCACCCTATAATCTTTGGTTGTAATTATGGAATCCTTGAAGTGCTAGCCACCACAATAATTCGGTGGGAATTTAAATTTGACTCTCATCACACGATGCAACAATAAGTGTTGCCTGGCGCCATCTGACATTTCCGTAAGAAAGTTTGATATTTTATAGCATAAACGTACTCAGAACGTTTTGACGTACGACCATCATTTGTGTTGTTTACAGTGACTTGAAAAAATCAATTTTGCAAACAAATGGAATTAACTAGTGATCATTTTCGTACGATCATTTTTCACAACCTTCGACGTGGATTATCACGAGAAGAGTGCATCGATGAACTTCAATCTTTGTATGGCGATGAAGCACCATCCTATAGCGCTGTGAAAAACTGGTTTAATGAATTCAATCGTGGCCGACGCTCGCTCAAAGACGAAATTCGTCCATAACCGGTCGTTGCGCCAGAGAACATTGATGTCGTGCGTGAACTGATAATGAAAGAACGTCATGTGACATACCGTGATATAGAGGCATCCTTGGGCATTTCTTCCACCAGCATACATTCGATATTTCATGAACACCTGGCCGTAAAAAAGGTTTGTTCTCGTTGGATCCCGCACAATTTGACAATCTCTGAAAAAAAGGCTCTTGTCGACTGGTGCAAAGAAATTTTAAAAAATACTATCGCGGTGCTTCAATAGACTTTTATAAGATCGTCACAGGTGACGAACCATGGATCTATGCGTATGAGCCCGAAGAAAAACAGCAATCGACCGTGTGTGTCTTCGAAGACGAGCCAAACCCACCGATAGTTGTTCGTGGAGGAAGCACTTCGAAGCAGATGGTCGCCTGTTTCTTCGGCAAAACTGGTCATGTGGCGAGTGTTCCGCTTGAGCAACGTAGGAGGGTCAATTCTGAGTGGTACACCACAATTTGTGTGCTTGCAGTCTTCGGAGAAATTCGAAAAACGAACAAGTGAAGACGAATCAATGTGCACCATGACAATACGAGCTCTCACATATCGGCTCAAACCAGCCCATTTTTGACCGGCCAAAGCATCCAATTGATGGGTCATCCGCCGTGCAGCTCTGACTTGGCACTGAATGGCTTCTTTTTATTCCCTCACATCAGGAAAAAAGGCGTGATCAACGATTTTCGTCGCCAGAAGATGCTGTTGAAGCCTTCAAAAACAATGTTTTGGTGGTGTCTCAATTGGAGTGGAAAAAGTGCTTCGATAATTGGTTTGAGCGCATGCAAAAGTGTATAAATCATGCTGGAGAATACTTTGAAAAACAATAAAACCAGTTTTGATGATAAATATTCGCAATTTCATTACTAGGCCAGAAATATGTACATATAATATATAAATATAGTACAAGGGCTACTATACATTATTTGTCGGAAATAGTATTATAAGGCAAACTGAGTGACTGGCAATTTGAACTCTATCCGCACCATTCTTGTATTCCCTATACATGCTATCATTAACATCTTCTAATGTTTGCATAAACCTTAGCAAAATCATCTATTTAAAATTCATGGCTGTAATGGATATTCGGCGGACACTCACATATGTTTAAAACGCCGTTTGTCTTGAACATAGAAAGAAACCGTGATATATACCAAACATTTACTCGGTGATTGCCTGAAAATCATTTTATGTGCTATGTTGGAATATTCATGGCGCCATAAATTTTGGTAATCTGTATTATGGTTGCAAATATAAATCAATTGAAAGTGTTTGGAATTTACGTTTCGTATAAGCAGAACGATTTATCGTTCTTCTCCGACGGTGGAGTTAAAAGGTTTTAGGATTGCTTTAAATGGCTTCAAAACGTAAGCACCCGATTACCTGTTCGAGGTCGAATAGACAATAACACAATTGTGTTGTCCTTAAAAGCTGTATTCACAGTGCGAGTAACAGATTAATCTGGCATTCAAAAAACATTTACTTCAACAGATTACACAAGCATTAATGAACGTTATCTGCAAGTCAACAAAATTAAAAACGAGTATGATTTTTTGGTCTTAAGCCTTTATGTGTAAAAATGTGTCAAACTCTATAAAAAAAATTCGGTAATTTTTTTCATTTATATTTTTCAACTCTAGACTATCCAAAAAACCAGCGTTTCATAAAAGCGGCATTTCGTGTTTTTTTTTGAACCGTGATGTGAAAAATCCATCCGGCTTTAACCGACAATTTTCTTTAAGACGTTTGCCAAAAATGAGAAATATTTTCTAATTCAGAAATAAAGAAGTTGTTTCCTTCAACATGCTCTAAATTTCTCAAAATGTAGAAAATAAGGTTATATTTGAATTTGAGGAAGAATTGCATTGTATTTGTTCTAGGTTAAAATGGGTCAGATTTTCGCACATGGGATCCGTCACAAAAATTCAGGTAAACGGCAAAATTAATTTTATTTTTAGCTTTGTGGGAAAATTTAATAGATATTTTAAGAACAGTTGGGACGCCAAGGCAGTTTGTACGGGGACTAAATCGCAATTAAGCTTATGTGACCCAAATTGGTCCCAGATTAGATGTTTGTGAATCGTAATAGTTAGTAGGGACATAAATACTGTTACACACTTTTTATGCTGTAAAATAAAAAGTACTGAATGTTTTTGGACCAAATATTTTTTAATATATTTATTGATGTATATTGTATCCAAAAAGAATCTACGATACTTATTCGAAATGTCCGCCTTTTGCCTTTACACACACTCTAAGTCGCACTGGCCAATATATCAATAACTGAACGATTCTCGTCCATTGGACAATTGGCCACAGCTTGAACCAAAGCAGTCTTAAGAGATCCAATGTTGGGGTATCTTTTGTGATAAACCTTGTCCTCCAAAACCGTCGACAATTTGTAATCCAATGGGTTCAAATCTGGACTGCCTGAGGGCCGTTCTTTAGAGGAAATGAACGCTGGCAAATTGTTTTTAGCCTTATGGGCCGGCGCAGAATCCTGCTGGAAAGTCCATGGCCGGTTTTGGAACAGGGAATTGTTAAGAGGCTTCACAACAGCTTCCAAACCGGTTTCTTGGTAAACTTTGGCCGATGTTTTGACACCTTGTTCGCAGAAATGCAGGACAGTGACCCCTTCGTAAGAGACACCGCACCAAACCATGACTGAATCTGGGTGATGACCCTTTTCCACCCTTGGGAACAGTTCAGATGCTTCCTTAGATGACCGCGCATATACTTTATCATTTTGCTTGTTAAATTTTTCCTGAAAGGTAAAAATTTGTTCATCGGTTAACAAAATTTTTCTGTGCAAGTTATCAGCGTGCTTCACCAAAAGACGTTTGCATTTTTCAATCCTATTTTATTTTTCATGGATTCGACTCATGGAATTTTGCCTGATATTCATCTCACGGGCCATGATTTTCTGTTTTCGGGGCGGATTTCTGTGAATTCTTGATTTAACGGCTTTGATGACAGGCGGTGTTCGAACAGAGCGTGGGCGGCCCGACAGGTGGCGATCTTTTACATCTCCAGTCTCCTCAAACAGTTTTATGCATCGGTAGACGAACATGCGGCTAATCCCTAGTGGCCGGAGCGTTTTGAAATATCGCTTTTTTCATTTCACACGGTACCTTACCAAATTTTATTAAAATCGGAATTTATATGGATGGTCTAGATCTGTTCTATGTTACCGTATGTTAACGTGGACGAGTATGACCCAGTTTTATCTTAGCCGATAACTGTAATATCGTAATGAACTGTGCCAAATTTTATCAATATTGGATTTACTTTAAGCTATTGCCGCAAAATCATATATTTGGGAGCTATATCTAAATTTAACCGATTACCATAAAAGTCAACAGCATTTGTCCACAAAACTTACTTCTACCATATTTCATGAAGATCGAACAACAATTGCAACCTGTAGTTTGAAACAAGCTTTAGGTAGACGTGTGGGCGGGCAGACAGATATCGTTAATTCGAATCAACTGGCGATACTGAGGCGATCTTAAAACTTAAAGGTAGGTTTAGCTTTTTTTGGTAGTTACGTAATAATATGTGACGCGCAAAATAGAATGGGACCTAAGGTAAAAAAACAGTTTTGTTCAGGAGAGCCATTTTTAAGATAAGGTCCCTTTCTATTTGCGCTTAGAATCTTCGACTTCACTTTCATAAAACGCGCATGTCTCTGGGAGGGAACACTTTTGGGGCATGGGATCGGTCTCATTCGATGCTCAGATGTTGTCCACATCAAAAAAAGAAAATTGATTTTTTTACCCTTAGGTACCTTTTCTATGCGCTGTCACATATTACGAATTTCAAAATTATTAATTTTCCTTACTTTTACATACAACAACCAAAAGATATAAAACCGAAAAACCCAACTGCAGAAATCCGGGTAAACTGACATGTCGGGTTTTAGCTGGTTTTGAAAATCGAATGTGGGTTTGGACATAAAATCCAAAATGTCGGCTTTCGGTTTTGGGTAGTCTAGTCACAGCCCACACAACTGTACAAACTTTGTTGTTTTCACATGAAAAATCTTTCAAATCTTTCTTACTAGGCTCTGTGCAGAAATTGTATTTTGCCTTGAAGTACTCGTATGTTTAACTACATATACCCCGAATCCTACTGTTGTAAAGTATGTTATGACTTAGTGTCGCTGTTTGTTTGTAAAGAAAACAAATAAGAATCGAACTAGGTGCAACTTTGCAAGTTAAATATTTGCGAGCTTTGGAAAAATTCTATCAGCACTCCTAACTTCAGATCCTACAGCCCTTGCATTCACAATAGACAACTTATCTTGCTCAAGTTATGCACTGGACGTTATTCGTGTTAAATTTCCAAACCGACTCGGTTTCTTAAGAAAGAAAAAACCGTCGGTTCTTAAAAATTTTTCATTTTCCGGATTTCGAATAATTTGTTTTTTTGGGACGAATAAACGGGTTCTTAAACTCTCTTCAAAAGCATTAGTTTCAACCATATACATAATCCTATTTTTCTGATTTGCAACTACATATATAATTATAAGAGCGTTTGCGTAAATGGCTTTTTTATTTAACAAATTGAAAAGGTTTTACAACCGGGCCTTGTGCATCTATATTTTAATAAAAGATATTGTTTATACAAAATGCCAAATGACATTTATTTTGTGGCTGAATACTGCTTTTATCGCCATCGGGCCCTTAGAGGGGAAAAATTGCAAAAACCTTTATAAATTTATATTATTAAATAAAACTTATAAGTACTTAACCTATTTAAAGGAACATTAGCTGCATAATATGAGTACATTCCGAGTATAAACATCTAGAGTATATTTTCTAGTTCAGCTAATTGGTATAGCCTTATTGTTAAATATAATCTGGAAAGATTGTAAGAAAACTATTTCAGCTTATATTGATTTTAAGTGTTTTGCGCATTTTCCCCCATTTTTTAAAGCCTTTCCTTGAAATTTAAAATAAATGACTTATTTTGAATTTCAGGATACGGTTGGATATTTATTATTCCATACTTGTATTTGCATTTCTGCATTAAAATAAAAAATGTGAGAAATGATTAAAATATAATGATATTTAAAATGCTTCCATTGTTTTACTACACAAACAGATCATATTTTAACAACATTCAAAAAATTCTAATTAATGAATTGGAATTAATAATTTGAAAAAATTATAATACAAATACAAATGTAAATTCCTTACGGCCTTTAAAAAAAAAACAATAAATGAATTGCTTTTTTTATTGATCATTCTACGTTTACAATAACGAAACCTCCTAAAATGTAACTATGCACAATTAGACTACGTGTTGATACAAACGTCCCTCCCGATTTTAGGTTCTACCGCCCTATAAGTCACATATTATCTTCGATCGCGCTGAGCTACCAATAAGAAAGTGTTGGGAAACTAGGCTACTTAGTAGGGACATAAATACTGTAACAACATTGAACACACCCATTTCAATAGTAGAACTGAACATACCCCGTTAATGGGTTTTGAAAGCTAACCTCAATAGCGTTAGCCTGCAACGGGATTTTAAAATTCTTTCAACTTTCATCATGGAGTGGTCAGATAATGAAAACCGTATCGCTGTAAAAGCGCTTTTCAAGTGTGAAATGAAGAAAAGCGATATTTTCAAAAAGCTCCGGCCACTAGGGATTAGCCCCATGTTCGTCTACCGATGCATAAAACTTTTTAAGGAGACTGGAGGTGTAGAAGACCGCCATCAGGTGGGCCGCCCACGCTCTGTTCGAACACCGCATGTCATCAACGCCGATGGGGTCACTGACCTGCATTTCTGCGAACAAGGAGTCAAAACATCGGCCAATGTTTACCAAGAAACCGTTTAGAAGCTGTTGTGAAGCCTCTTAACAATTCCCTGTTCCAAAACCAGCCATGGACTTTCCAGCAGGATTCTGCGCCGGCCTATAAGAAAACGTCCCAGACCTGGCTTCGAAACAAATTTCCAGCGTTCATTACCTCTGAAGAATGACCCTCAGGCAGTCCAGATTTGAACCCATTGGATTACAAATTGTGGGCGGTTTTAGAGGACATAGTTTGTCACAAAATATACCCAAACATTGGATCTCTTAAGACTGCTTTGGTTCGAGCTGTGGCTGTGGCCATTTTTCCAGTGGACGAGGCTCGTGCAGCTATTGACGATTGGCCAGTGCGACTTAAGGCGTGTGTAAAGGCAAAAGGCGGACATTTCGAATAAGTAGATTCTTTCTGGATACAATATACAAAAAAATATATTGAAAAATATTTGGTCCAAAAACATTCAGTACTTTTTATTTTACAGCATAAAACGTGTGTAACAGTATTTATGTCCTTACTAAGTATACTGGTACATTCTTTAGAATAGCCTCAACAGAAATGTACCTTCAAATTTGAGGACCTGTCGCTCAAAAATCCACCAACTAAATCCGGTTAAGCACAAACCTTGGTCCCTCTTTTGTGAAGCTGCATACAAAAGAGTTTTTTGGTTTAAAATTTAATCCAGCCCAAATAAGGCATAGCATGTTTTGTCTGTCAATTTTGTTTAATTTGCCGTCATCTTACGGCCAGAAAGCGTAACGCAACGAAAAAAAACATTTTTAACATCTCATAAGGTATATCACAGAACAAATCCGTTTCATTACTTTTTAAGTCATTTGATTCATATGAGGCTTGTTTTGTACTATAACTTTTAAAGCGGTCACCAATCGTTTTCAAATTATTCATGTCGCTTTTGGAAAAAAAGAGTAAATAACATAAATGGGTAAGGAAAACAATATGATTCCAAATGTTCACTTCCACAAGTGGTGGCAGCGACATGTTAAGACCTGCAAAAAAATCTGTAAGCTCCAAAATCTCACAATGATATACACCCGGTGTTGATACCCTCAGGGTTGAGTTCTGACAGGTCAGAATTTTTTTCTACTGCATCATGCTTATGATTTCCGACACAAATCGTTCTACAACTAGGAATTACGAGTAATACCATTCTAACAGAGATCTCAGAGATACAAAATGCAAAGTAAAGCTATTCTCTTATGCATGTTGCTATTCCCTACAAAATTGTACTTTTCCCAAAATCTCGAAAAAAAATATTTTTGTGATCTAGCATAATGCATAGGTTAGAAAAAAAGTTTGCCAATGTGACCAAAAATAAAAATAAAAAAACGTCAACATTTTAGACAGAGAAAAATCAGAGAACAAACGATATACGCTCGAAAGTTTACGCATACAACAGAGGATAAGAAAGTCTATCAACACCAAAGAAGACAAAGATAACACAAAACTTCAGTACTCTATAGATATTCTTTAAGTAAACTTCTGTGATATTAGTTTTAAATTATTCTGTGATTATTATTTATTTATTATTTAACATTTATGTCGTGAAGTCCAGTTTTTTATAATTAATGTCAATGCCAAAAAAATTCTCGTTTTTTGATAAAAAAAAATTTGTTCACTTACTACTTAGGACTTTTAATAAAACACCACTCCTGAAGAAACGTTGAGTGAAAAATGAAATAAATTATTTTATTTTCATCATCATAATTTGACCAAAAAGCCCGACAAAATCAACTATTATACAAAAGTATTTTTGGTTAGAACCCTTAAGGCTGTCTTCGCGCTGCCGCACAGTGGTTTAGAATCAATTTCCATCAGCCAAAAGTCAATAAATTTTGATCAAAGGGTGGTTACATTTTAAGAGCCGATGTTTAATGGGAACCACACCTAAACGTTAATTTTTATTCTGTATTTCATTTGATATTTTTCAATTTCGGACTTACTCAATTTGAAAGATACACAAGCGAGCAACATGTTAACTTATGCAGGCTTATTATCAATTTTCAAAGAAAATCATATTCAGTGATGAGGCACATTTTCACCTCATCGGATTCGTCAATAAGCAGAGTTGCCGCATTATGGCGAATGATAATCCAAGAGTGATTGTCGAAAAAACAAAGCACCCACAAAGAGTTACTGTTTGGTGCGGTTTATGGACTGGCGGCATCATCCGGCCGTATTTTTCCAAACTGAGGCCGGTCAGGCAGTTACTGTAAATGGTGTTCGCTATCGTAAGATGATACCGAACTTTTTATGGACCGAATTGGAAGATATGGATGTGGACGATAAGTGGGCTCAACAGGAAGGTGCCACTTGCAACACAGGTAACGAAACAATGGCTCTTTTGCGCGACAAATTCAATGGCCGTGCTATCTTACGTCGTGGCGATGTTAATTGGACGCCTAGATCATGTGATCTAACACCGTTGGTATTCTTTCTTTGAAAGAAAAGGTCTGCGTCGATAAGCCAGCAAAAATTCAAGAGCTAAAGGATCAGTTATTCGGCACATTAACGGCATAGTATCTAAATTATGCCTCAGCGTTATCGAAAATTTGGACCATCGGATGGAGGTGTGCCGCCGAGGTCGCGGCGGCCATTTGGCCGATATTTGGGCCCTGTAGAATTGAACCATACCAATATTATCATAATAAAAAAATGACAATAATTTCCTAAATTATTTGTGTTTTATACAAAATCAACATCGACCCTTTAAATTTAACCACCCTTTATTTAACATATTTGATTTATTTTTACCCATATACATTCTAAATGGGGTATTCAGGTATATTGCAGAAACTAGCCCAAAGTTGACTATCTTTCATATTTTGCAGTTTTTAATTGTTTCAGGTTCTGAACATTTAAAAAGTATGATTTAAATATAAAGGGTGTCCTAAGAAGAGCGCAATTTTTAAATTTTAAATAAAACACAGATATTTAAGAAAAAATCGTGAAACTTTATTATATCGTAAAGTAGACAGAATGAGGTTATGTATGGAACAATATATCGTGCAGATGGCCGCCGCGGCTTTGCTGGCATGCACGCGATCTTTTAATGACCGTTTTGCATGAATGCTACGGTATTTCATTAATGCAGCGTCCAATTTCGTCTTTTAAGGCTTGAGTCGTCGTCGGCTTATTCGCGTAAACCATCGACTTCAAAAAACCCCAAATAAAAAAATCTAATGGTGTTAAATCGCACGATCTAGACGGCCAATTCTGATCTCCAAAACGCGAAATAACACGACCGGGAAATGACTGATGCAGCAATTGAATTGTTTCTCTGGCTGTATGACATGTGGCGCCGTCTTGTTGGAACCACATGCCCTCCACATTCATTTCTTCAATTCTAGGCAAGAAAAAACTGGTTATCATTTCACGATACCAAACACCATTGACTGTTTGCGCTTGACCTGCCTCATTTTCATAAAAAAAGGTCCAATGATTCCTCCAGCCCAAAAACCACACCACACAGTGACACATTGAGTATGCATTTGCGTGAATCACTGGAGGATTTTCCGCACCCCAAATGCGACAATTCTGCCTATTGACGAAGCCATCAAGATGAAAATGGGCCTCGTCACTGAAGATGATTTTATCGGCAAAATCAGAATTCTCATGTTGTCTCCAAATCTGGTCAGTTTGTGACCGTCTAACCGCTATCGAATGGAACCTTCATTAACCCTTCTGCACAAATTCACATTCTACCCCTCATAAACAATTTGTGGGTCAATTTGACCCAATAGGAAAAACATATCAGTATAATGGTAAACTCAACATTTTTTTATTTTTTTAAGATATAAGGTACATACAAATCAAAAGTTATTTCATACAAGATCGTTTCATTCTTTTATTTTAATAAAAATATATCATTTCTGGCAATTTAGACACAAATAAGATGTAACAGCATGCTGTTTGCAAATAAAATTTTTGCATTTATCGCAACGAAGTGAATGCTTGTTAGAGTTTTTTGTAAGTGGACAAAAAAACATCTTTGCCTTTTACCCAAGAAGCATGAGGGAGAACGTTGAGGTTGAATATCTTTGGATGTACTGGGAGTGTCTGCTATTACTGCTTCCTGTATCTTTTCCACGACTCTTTTCGCAGAAGGACCATACGGCATTCTCTTGCGACGTGCAATGTGCGGGGTTATCAAGGATGTGGCCAAGTCTACTAAAAACAATCGGCGTTTAAAATTTTTATTACTGTTCCATTCGGGATTAAGTTCGGTCCATATAACATATGCGTTATATCCCGAAACATCGATTATATTCGAGAACAGTGCCACCGGCCAGCGCTTAGTTTGACGTTTACATGTGTAAGTTGCAACTAACTGGTCCAGCGCATCAACACCTGCTTTAGTAGCATTATAATGATGAATAATTTCGGGTTTCTTTTTCCTATCATCTCTAACTTCGGGCGAATGATGAAGAGTACTCATTACAACCACAAATTTATATTTTTTTGGTATATAGGTTACAACAGTCACATTTTGTGTGAAAAAGAATTCCGAATAAAACTCTGGTTTTTTCTTGACGTCAGTAGCTTGGAGGGGCAGAAACGTTTTGTTTTTTCTAACTGTACCTACTATAGTTATTTTACGTCGTAGCAGTTCGACAGCCAAATTGTGCGTTGTAAAAAAGTTGTCACACGTGACGGTATAACCTCTTCCCAAATTACGTGTGAGGTTTATAACAACATTTTCAAAGAAAATTCGCAAACCAGCAACAATAAATATGACAATACATACACACAAGTACTAGAACACCGAGAAGAGTTGCCATGCTTTTGTTATTTATGCATATTTTTGCATATATTACCTTGGTGGTCAAATTGACCCACAAATTGTATAAGCGTACGTAAAATGTTTAAAGTTTAATAAAAAAAATTAGACTTTCCTTATAAAATGTTTTAACGTTAATTCCTTCATAAGACCCTGACTGAGGATATGATAAAGTTTCATAAGCATGTAGGTATCCTAAGACATGTAGGTATCCAAGAATTTGGGTCATTTTGACCCAATTTGTGCAGAAGGGTTAAACAACCTACTTCCCTGCCGTCAAATGAGTAGCTAACTACAAAAAAACCAACTTTAAGTTAGCTTGTATAGACTAACTTAATGCCAACTACTACGCAATGCAAAATTTACATCAAAAAAAGTGTATACAAACACTTCGCATTATTTTTTAAATTACATTTTGAGAACCAAGTCGATTGGCAAACAAACGGCTCCAAAACACTCAAAAGATTTAATTTATTTAGGACCATTATTACAATTTATGGAGTAGATATTGGTAATCGGTTATGGCCAGGCTATAGTATAATTAAATAAATAAATAACATTTTTCGATTATTTTTTATATTATTATATTTTTTATATTTTATATATTAACATACGAAGGTATATATTAACTAACATATAAAAACTAAATATTTTTTTATTATTAACTTTTGTATTTTTTAATAAAATAATTTTTAATAATGTCGACAAATATCGGCTTCATGCAAATTAAATCAGCCAACGGCCACCGACGCCGTCCAATTTTAAACGCCGTTGACTTTAGTTACCGTTTTAGACATTTGATTAGTAAACAAACCCGCGTGTCGTCTTTTCGCTTACAAATTGTTTGTTAAAATTGTTGTGGTATAAAGTGTTTTTAGAATTAAAATAAATTTAATATTATTGTGTGTGGTTGGTTGAATATTTATTACAAAACAAACATGAAAGGTGCAAGTAAAAGACATATGAGGAGGCTTTTTAAAAAAGAAAAAATTTTACACCAGGAAGTAACACAGAATAATTTGGCCTCTACATTCCCTTTAGACTCTATAAATGGCTTAAGTGAAATAAATAAAAGCATCGACGAAGACAATCGTAAAGACTACGTAAGTTTTCTAATTAAATACCTAAATATGTTTATATAATTCATTTTTACTCTACAGATAAATGTAATGAAATCAAAACTGAAAGGCCGCTTGCCAAAAACGCTAACCGAAATTATGTCAACAAATTTGTGCATGGACATAAACTTGGATGGGGTTCATGGCAAAAAACTTTTGAAAGACATTCCTGCTTTTTATGATGCCTTAACAGGTAAGTCCTGATTTGAAAATATATGTATGAACCAAGTCTAAAAACATGTACAAATTTTCATACATATCTTTTAAATAGATGCCTGTCGATCACTTGACTCTCAGGATGTAGAAACTGACATACGTAACGCCTTAAAAATTATAAAGAAACGTCACATCCATGCTAAATGCATTAAAAATAAAAACGTGAAACCAAAAAATTAATTTAAACCTGTAAATATTTAAAAATATATTTAAAAATAAGTCTTTTTTATGTTTTTTTTAAAAAAACAACAAAGTTACACTGAATTTATTAATTTAATTTTTATAACCTTAAGATTTTCAACAATTTAGTTGACTTGGAAATACTTGATATTTCTTTTAAATCAACAAATGTACAAAATATTTATGTAAATTGTTTGTGTTACATTGACGTTGAAGTGATTTTTTTTAATTTTTTATTTTTATATGAATAAATTTTTGTTTTATTAAAATATAAATTTTCAAACCCCATTTTATTTTAGCAAGTTACAAATAGTGATTTTAAAGCCAACGTGTAAACAACTAACTTTTCGTTGACTGAAATTTAACTAACTTATAGTTAGTTTAAAAAAATGAACTTAAAGCTTGTTTAAACAAGTATGTTTATAGCTAGCTACAATAAGTTAACTTTAAGTGAATGGCTAGGTAACTAACTTTAAAGTTAATTGAAAGTAGTGCAGAGTCGGACAATTGACTACTTCGTAGGACATCGCTATGTTAAAATAGTTAGTTAATTGCATATAAAAGTAATCCAAGTGTCAACCACCACTACTTGAGAAATAGTTAGCTTTAATTTAGTTTAAAGTTAACTGAATGTACGACAGGGTTGTAACAAACGAAATGCAATGATTTTTGGTTGTGCATATACGAGTATAACAAAAGTCAACGCGATTGGTTTATAATGTTGAATGTCATTACACCATCAGGACAGGCGTTATGATTTCAAAGTCTCAACCTCTAATGATTTCGACGTTTGGTATCTACCGATGATGTGGTAGCGTTTATCAAAAAGCCGAGTCATCCATGCCGATGCAACAAGTATTTTTGCTGCTTTTGAATTTCTGTTTCCATTGAATGAAATTTCAATGGAACAGATGCTCCCATAAAAATAATTAAGATAAAAATAAATTAACGAAGTCTCAATATAACGCTCTGTAGCTTTCTATGTTGAGTGCTTTTGGTGTGTCATGCTGTGAAACTAAGGTATATGTGACAGCGCATAGAGAAAGGGACCTAAGGGTAAAAAAATCAATTTTCATTTTCTTTCTTTTTTTGATGTGGACAACATCTGAGCATCGAATGAGACCGATCCCATGCCCCAAAAGTGTTCCCTCCCAGAGATATGCGCGTTTTATGAAAGTGAAGTCGACGATTCTAAGCGCAAATAGAAAGGGACCTAATCTTTAAAATGGCTCTCCTGAACAAAACTGGTTTATAACCTTAGGTCCCTTTCTATTTTGCGCGTCACATATAAAGAATTTTCTTCTATCTGGGATTAGAGAGAAATCAAGATTAAACCGCTGAAATGAGCAACGATACTTGTTAATTTTTAAATTTACTAGAAATTGCTTTCGCACTTAAACCAATGGAAATTTCCCGAGAATATGCAAGTATAAGTATACTTTACATACTCGTACATATACAAGAATTCCGTAAATATTTAGTAAATTTACCAGGAAAGTAACGTATTGGATTACCCACATATTGGTGGTTGACTTGTTTTAAATCTACTTTAAACAAATTTCCATACATAAGGTGGCAGGATATAAAAACAAAACGCAATTTTTTCCACGAAAAATATTATCAACGTTAAAGTTCCGTACAAAAAGTGTATCCTTGAAAGATTCGGCCTTCAAAAACGATAACGAAGGTGGGGTTTAAAGAAGACGGCAACTGTATCGAATAGGAATAGTTTCAATATTCAAGACTATGTGGAATCGTTAGGTGTTATCGTATTTCGTACTAATGCAAAGGTTGCTCCCGATTTGAGGTCTTGTCGCTCTACAGTTCACATTTGATATTGGGTATTCCTCAATTGTGGCAGTGTTTATTAAAAGAATTATATATCAAACACTGGAGACTGAGGACCATATCAGCGCATATTTGCACGTTGCTCCTATACAACGGTCCTTCAATTTATTTTCAAAAAACCAACACTCATGTTATGTCCTCTTTATATGTAGTGCATTGAAAGATTTACGGCAACATAGGAAGGTAGAGAAGGAAAGAGGAATTAATGTTTATGGGCATTTGACTTGAAGCTGTTCATACCGCACTTGGCAGGAAAAACCTCTGTGGGAAGTCTGTTCCATATACCGACAACACGGCTAAACAATGAATTTTCTCTGTTGCCTACTGATCGCATCAATAACAAATGAAAGCAAGCTTCTAGATTTAAGCCTCACTGGAAGTCACATTTGAAAGGAGACTGTTGTAGGCTAGATTGTAAAGGGTGGTTAAATTTTATGGGCCGATGTTGATTTGTCACGCAAAAGAGCCATTGTTTCGTTAGCTGTGTGGCAAGTGGCACCGTCCTGTTGAAACCACATATCGTCCACATCCATATCTTCCAATTCGGGCCATAAAAAGTTCGTTATCATCTCACTATAGCGAACACCATTTACAGTAACTGCCTGACCGGCCACATTTTGGAAAAAAATACGGCCGGATGATGCCGCCAGCCCATAAACCGCACCAAACAGTAACTCTTTGTGGGTGCTTTGTTTTTTCGAAAATCACTCTTGGATTATCATTAGCCCAAATGCGGCAATTCTGCTTATTGACGAATCCACTGAGGTGAAAATGTGCCTCATCACTGAATATGATTTTCTCTGAAAATTGATTATCATTTTCATAATAAGCCTGAATAACTTTAACGCGTTGCTCGCTTGTGTATCTTTCCATGGTTCAAATTGATTTAGTCTGAGATTGAGATATATCAAATGAAACGTTAGGTGTGGTTCACATTCAACATCGGCCCTTAAACTGTAACCACCATTTGGTAAAGTATAATACCCCCGGCCCGGATTACTGAAGGTCTGATTAGCTGTTTAAAAGTGTTATTAAATAAGGACTGTTTTCTGTATTTATTTTATCTTTAACCCATATGTGACGCGCAAAATAGAAAGGGACCTAAGGTTAAAACCCAGTTTTGTTCAGGAGAACCATTTAAAGATTAGGTTCCCCTCTATTTGCGCTTAGAATCGTCGACTTCACTTTCAAAAAACGCGCATATCTCTGGGAGGGAACACTTTTGGGGCATGGGATCGGTCTAATTCGATGCTCAGATGTTGTCCACATCAAAAAAAAGAAAAAAATGAAAATTGATTTTTTTTTACCATTAAGTCCCTTTCTCTATGCGCTGTTATATATATATATACACTTGTGACTAAACTTTACTGTCATCTCAAGTGCATACTGACCTTCGAAAGGAGCACAAGGTCTTGGGATAGCTACTAAAACAATGTGGAGACCATTTTCTCAAAGAGGTTGGGTAAGTTCAGGCAGTTACAACTCCGACGTGGACCGTGAGTTCGACTATATTGGATCCGCGACTAACACTGCAAATTACGTCAGGCTGGAAATTCAATGAAGAATCATATTAGCTTACAATAAAGTCCTCTTTCGACGAACCAAAACCACACTCTTCAACACATTGTGCTTTTATATGGATTTGAAACGATTTCGGGCTGAAAAATGTTGTGCGGATGTAAGAAAATGCTCCAGCTCTACAATCTTCGAAATCGTGGGCTCACGCAGAAGCGGCAGACCAAGGCTTCGGTGGAGAGACCAAGTCTAGCAAAACTGGAATTAGCGTGCACAAGCTATTGGAATTCAAACCTGCCTGCGGTTAAATACCTTTTAGGGGATTGACTATTTAAGTAAGTCATACGAAAAGGAACTAACTAAACAAAGGGAACGATTTGTTAGCCATTTTTTGTTTTTGTTGCGTTATGTCGTTTTATTTATTTATTTATTTAAGTCTATGGAAGTCTCTACCTCAACATTAATTTTTGCAAATCTGCTCAAGTTCGAAAGCACCTCTTTAAAAATCGTTGCTCCATCGAATCGGTGTAGAAACACACAAAATTCGGATCCTTTGTGTATAATAATGAATTTAAAACTGAATAAATTATACTGAAATAAAATGGGTTTATTCTATGCTGATAAAATGTACAGACCATCCTCTAAGAAAACTAAAAAACAAACAAGTGTTTTTTTTGATGCAATTTTTTGATTAAACAAAATGATGCCTTCTAGCTTAATAGTCTTGTCAGTCTCGACAAAAAGGCATGGGAAGAAGGCAATGGTGGGGAGTTGTGAACAAAATTTATTTAGCCAAACACAATTCCACAAAGCATCCCATGGTCAGAAATGCTGAAGGCCACACAATGTTAGCCAAAATATTTTTATCGTTAAACGGCAAGTTTCCTCACAATATAAATTGTCTTCATATGAATGTTAATATAAGTATGTGGGTATGTACAGACTGATGTTATAGTATCCTGTACTAAGCGCTTTAATCATTGTAGCACAAGAGATACTGGCATCAGACATGTAGAATTCCTACACCGTCGTAACAAATGAAAATTCAAAATTGCTCTTACTTAGCTAAAACCAAAAAAAAAAAAACAAATAAATAAAGTTAAACTCGGGCGTGGCTAACTACAAGATACCCTACGCAAATCTTATATTCAGAGGATTAAGCACCTCTGTCTGGAGCTTGAGTAAGGTAATCGGGTGTAAATTCTGCCTTCCTGAGCTTCAGTACGTCAAATTGGCAGGGAACTTTGAGTGGGCCTATTCGAAAACATTGACCGATATGGTTTAATGGCAAACAAAACATGGGTGTTGACCACTCTTTACGCTCTTTTCGAAATTTTGTAGGAATCCTAATATTTACACTGTATTATAAAATAAAATATTACCAAAAAAGATAAATGGAAAAATATATTTTTTTAATATCAACGTTTTTAGTGCTTCTGTACTGTCCGTCCCTTGGTAGGTACTGCTAAAGGAAATAAAAAATTACAAAAAGAAAACATAAATATCGTTTTCAATTTTTTTTTTCAATTCTCTTTATTGCCAATAATAATCGAACAAGTAATACAAAAATCTTAACATAATTTGGTAAAGAGATTAGCCTACTCATGCTTAACTACTTAAACATACAACAAAGAAGTATTCTGAATATCTAAATATGACATTAATAAATTCAAGGAAAATTTTTCAAAAAAACCTTATAAAAATGTATTTAGTTAAGATAATATTAGAGTTAAAGAATAAAAAAACATCTACGTAGATAGAACATTTATATGATGGAACTGATAGTAAGAACATTTTTCAAAAAATCTGTTTGTTATATAATTAATTTTATCTTTTACAAAGGAGACATCGTGTAGTGAGTGAAGACGCCCAGTAGAAAAATAGCATGGTAAATTATAAATTAATTTCAGCAGTTTGTTCTAAGAAATCTGCAGGTGATTAACCAACCATGTTTTCATAGTTGCTACAACCATATTTTCTTTCTAAATTTGGCAATAATACTATTGTTACATTTTAACAAATTAATATTGCCGCAATCATACTGTTGTTAAAATGAAATTCAAAAAAAAATACTATGGTTGCGACGAACATGCTTTTATTGTAGAGAACATATTATTGTTGCCGTGACTACGAGGGCGACCACAAAACTAACTGGCCTGGCTCATTTTCTGTTTTACTAGCAACTTTTTTTTGTTTTTTAAAAGCAATCTTTATAAGCCATTTGTCAAAATTTCCGAAATATTTAATGATTATTTTCTTTGTTGCAGGCGATTGAAGTGAACAAGTTTTATAATTCTTGAAAAATGGAAAATAAAGAGTTTCGTGCGGTAATTAAACACTTTTATATGAAAGGTTATACGCCACAATTAATCAAAGATGATTCTGGATTCTGTTCATGGTGATAATGCACCATCATACTCCACCGTGAAATCCTGGGTTCAACAATTTAAAATGGGTCGTTCAAGTACCGAAGATGAACAACGCTCTGGAAGACCGAAAACAGCTACTACTATTGAAAACATTAGAAAAACATAAGAAAAAAAATGACTAAAGATAGACGAATGCTGATATTGTTAAAATAGACGCAAAACAAGGTTGGAGTATTTTACATGATGAACTCCACATGAAAAAGCTATCCGCAAGATGCGTGCCGTCCATTGGACCAATTCCGAGGAGCTTTTAGCGATTTATCAGCGTAATCCAATAGAGTTCTTGCGCCGATTCATAACTGTTGATGAAACATGGATCCATCACTACATCCCAGAATGCAAAGAACAGTCAAAACAATGGATAGAAGCTGGTTAAAAAAACTGTTAAGTCAGCAGGAAAAGTAATGGGCTCAGTATTTTGGAATGCAAGGGGTATAATATTCATTGATTATCTTGAGAAAGGAAAAACTATAAATAGTGAATTCTATTGTGCATTATTGGATCGGTTGAGTGAAGAAATCAAGATAAAACGACCGCATTAGAAAAAAAATATTTTTATCAAGATAATGCTCCTTCACACACTGCATTTTTAACTCAACAAAAACTGGTCGAATTACGATTTGAAATTGCTCCGCATCCACCATATAGTCCAGAATTACCTCCTTCTGATTATTTCTTGTTTCCAAATTTAAAAAAATTTCTCGGTGGCAAAAAATTTTCGTCCAATAGCGAGGTTATTGCTGACACTGAGGCATATTTTGAAGGTCTTGAAAAATCTAATTTTTCGGATGGAATTAAAAAACTTGAAAAACGTTTGATGAAGTGTATTGAGTTGGAAGGAGAGTATGTTAAAAAATAAATAATAATAATTCCAAAAAAACTGTTCTTTTTATGTTAGGCCAGTTACTTTTGCGGTCGCCCTCGTATATAGTAAACATATCTTTTCTTTGCGTGCATCATTTGCTGGCGCTACAGATCCATGAAAATGGGTACTGCTGTGAAATGTCGTTAATGAGCACGTCTATCATACTAGTAAACCGAGGTTCAACTGCGGGTAAGAACATCTAAAAATTTGTTAACATTTTTTTACCTCGTAAATGCCGGTGACTCAACGAGTAAGAAATTAAATAAGCTAAGTCTAACGGAGTCAAATCTCAGACCCGAAGTGGCCATGTGATATAGTCCAGATTGCTGAAAGTTTCATTGTGGCGTGGCATTGTCGGCCATCATGCTAAAGCCAAAGTCCAATTATTCAGTCCTTGCCTACCAAAAATAATTTATCATCCCAGCGTAGTAATCAGCCCAACGGGAATATCGCTCACAGTAACAATTTCAAAAAAAAATCTAGTTAAAAAGCTAAAGTCGGACGTGGCCGACTATATTATACGATCCTATCTTGCACTTCTTGATGTTCAGAAAAGCCGACTAAAAATTGTTTATGTTTTAACTTAATTCAGATTTTAAAACTAATGACATATTTGAATTTGCAAGGATAAAAACTCATTATTTTTGGTTCACGGTTGAACATATATGTGGGAGCTATCACCTAATTTTATCCGATTATCTGCAATTCACAATTGCCCGTTCTTGGCACAAGGATCTTATTGAATTTAACAAATATTAAATCAAAATTACATGGTATTCGAGTGACTTTTTCTAAACTATGTTTCTCTATTGCCAGCAATGTAAAGAGTAATTAACTTATTTGTATTCCAGTCCATTGCATACCATTTGCTGAGTTGAATGTTCATGCCCAAAGAATGAACGACATACCCTGGAGCCAGTGGCTTTTGCACTTTAAATTTTTAATTTTGTGTTGGAACTTTCATTTCTTTGTTGGTCTTGGCATTAACATGATTTATTCACCCTCCTTTCTGTTAGTTCTAGCTATAGTCTGTTATTCGGTGTGGTTGTAGTTGAACGTGCAGTCTATACAGTAGGGTGGATGTGCTGAGCATGTGATACAATTACAAAATTCTAGAAGAGGAACCATCATTCTATATTTGTGGAAGTTTCCACCTTACTTTGCACTCGGCACCCCTATGCATTGTACTATGATTCTATACAGAAAATGGTGGATCACAAAGCATTAGAAACTGGAAATCTTGGAACTGAATGCATTGCACGTCTAAACAATAAAAAAATTCTTCCTCAGACTTTCCCCATTCCTTTCAATATTCAGCACATCCTCCCATGCGAACTTCCGTCAAACTGCCATTATTTTTTAATTATAATGAAAGTTGGTCGAAGCACATTGCTTAGATTTAGATCCCCCAGCTTTTACATCTTGGCGGTCTTGGTCTATGCTTGGATAAAGCCCCTGCTTCCCGATTTATGGTAAAACGCTGTCGAAGAATGGTATAAATTTAAATTTCATATATTATGCAGGAACAATATTCTGAATGAATCAAATAAAAAAGGCATGGAAGTCTTTATAACCGATTCCCTACAATCAACGAGATATATACAGGAATATGAATCAAGTAAATATTATTCTCTTAATTCCGACAACACCCCATTTACAAGCAAGGGGAAATTTCCAGTGTGATATGTTCTTCTTATAATATCGACCGATCTGCTTATAATCAATTATTTCAAAAATGTTTAAGAGGATTTGTCTGAAAAAAATAAAACCTTACATTTCGACAAATTGCGTAATCTCCGACCACCAGTGCGGATTTCGATATGAGACGCCTACGACAACAAGCAGTACTGCTCAGCTCTCTTCATAGATAATTCCAAGCCTCCGACAAAGTATGACAAGAAGGACTTTTGTTCAAAATATGTACTTTAAGATTGTTACCAGTCAATACTCATAAACTGTTCGCGAGCACATTGGTGCCTATTCTATTCATTATAGTTACGGCTTATATGCGCACTTCCCTTTCAACACATAAGTCCACTTTTGCCGATGATACAGCATTTGTCAGTATCCATCAGGATGCAACCAGCCAACTACAAATGTACATCTGAGAACTTGAGAAATTGTTGCAAAAATGGAGAAAAGTAGTAAGTGCTCGCACCTCACGTTTGCTCTCAGAAAGGAGTCGTGTCCTCCTATATAAATATTAAATTATATGGTGCCCCAAAAAGATAACGTAAGGTATTTACGAATACACTTAGATCGTCGTCTAACCTGGTCAAAACATATTTACATGAAGGTATCTCAAATAAAGCTGAAATCCAAATGGCAAATAGGTCCAAGGTCAACTCTACAATTTGAAATTCTATTATATAAACTAGAAGTTCTATGACATAAAGCGATTATTAAACCAATTTGGACATACGGAATCCAACTCTGGGGACAGCATGCGGGCGCGACCAATATCAATAAGCTACAGAGAAGACAATCCAGCATCCTGTGAATGGTCGTCAAAAGGATCTTAATATTAAAACCGTCACAGAAGAAATCCGAGATTATTCCCGAAGTTACGTAAACAAATTTAGTTCTCATCCAAACGCACTTGCTAGAGGTCTTCTTTATTTTGAACTACGCTTAGAAGAAGAAACGCCTTGGACATGATATAGAAACTTGAGGACAAACGCCGCCAACGTCCATAACGTCCAGCCAATCACTTAAAAGGATTTGCTCTGCGCTCTCTAGGGTAATGGAGAGCATGGTTAACCACCAACTTGTGAGGTATCTAGAGTCCAACGACCTGCTTAGTGATCGACAGTATGGCTTTTATAGAAATTGCTCTACGGGAGGCTCTGGTTATCTCCAAGGCCTTTGATAGAGTCTGGCACGGTACACTCTTATCAAAGCTGATCGCTTTTGGTGTCGATAACACTTTTGCTAGTTTTATATCGAGCTTTTTTAGAGATCGCACTATAAGAGTTTATGTAGATGGATTCTAATCCAATAAACATAGGCTTACCGCAGGTGAACCACAAGGCTCTGTCCTTTCTCCCTCTTTATTTTTTATTTTCATTGATGATCTGTTGGGTCGAACCATGAATCCAATCTACTCCTTTGCGGATGACAGCAACCTCTGTCATTTTTATTCATTCAATCATAGGCCAATTCTTCAAGATATTAAAGACATAAGTCGATTTATGGATGAGACACTTGGCCGTGATTTACAGGCCATTTTCGAATGGCGAATGAACAAAGCGTGTCCCAACAATATCTTCAATTTCTATCGATGGTATGGATGTTGAACAATCAGATGCTCTTGATTTTCTGGGAATGAAAATACAATGAGACGCTCGTTGGGCGAGGCATGTATTCGAAGTGTCGAAAGAAGCACTCAAGTGTTTAGGCTTTCTAAAGTGTAAGAAATATTTCACACCTTCTGATCTTTCCAACATCTATACGACCTTTATCAGGCCTTAGATGGAATGCAACTCCCATATATGGGCAGGTGCTCCAAAACCATCCTTGGAGCTGCTTGACCGTATTCAAAGGAGAGCGATGATGTTGATAGGTGACAGTACGGTATTCAATCTATTGTGTCCCTTGAGCATTGTCGGAACGTTGGTTGCGTAACGCTGTTCTATCGTTACTTTCATGGTGTGTGCTCCGCTGACATCCGTCGACTTATTCCTGAAGTTAGGATGTTCGCCAGGAATACGCGACTTTACTGGAATCCACACCCCTTTGTTATCGAGTTGACCGCTTTATACACTACAAATCGATTTCGTTTTTTGCCCCTACTGTCCGTATGTGGAATCGACTTCCGGCAAATGTATTTCCCACCAATTACGACATCCAGAAATTAAAGACAAATGTCAATAAACACTATTCCCTCTTTTTCCACTCTAATACCTTTCTTTCCACTTACCAACGCAATGCACTGCCTAATAGGGGAATCCCCTGATTGTTGGTCAATAAAAAAAGAAAAACTATAATATTTATAACTTAAAATACAATATATTGCTTATTATACTTTTAATGTAAATATCTTTAAGACAACAATTTGAAAAGACAGTATGTCTTTTTAAATCACAGGTGCAAATCTAGCAGGGTTGTTTACACTGATAAGACCCTTTAGAATAAACTAGGTTTAAGATTTGAATACATATTGTTGTTTTTATTCCTTAAAAGAAACAATAAAAAAATAAAATGAAAAAGAAAAAAAGGTATATTTCTTATAAGTATACTTAAACTTTAATAGAAAGGTTTTAACAAAGTTAAAGGTTTTAACATAGCTTATAAATAAATTGATAATTCGTAAAGTAGCCGGCATTTACATGGTGGAAACCCGACGCTGAACAATTTGTCGGTGTTCTTATTTGGAGTGGAAACTTGGTTTACTGGCATGGAAATCGAGCACACCACCATCACACCACGCCGGCCAAAAAGCTATAGGCGAATCGAGTTAAAAAATCAAATATTGAAGAAGTTAATGTACATATCAACGTTTTTTATTTTCCTAGATACATTATTCAATTTAAGACAAACTAGTCTGTTGCACATGCAGCGACCCACTCCAATATACACACATATTTAAGTAAGAAGATTTGTTAATTGCTCATGAAGCGACCCACTCCATTATGCACACATATTTAAGTAAGAAGATTTGTTAATTGTGCATGCAAATGCACAGAATTTGTTGATCTCCTTAATAGTGCATCGTACAGAAATGTTTGTTTCCTACCTCCATTTATCGCATCAGGCATGCATTCCAGAAGTAGCAACGAGGCAAAAACTTTAACCTGCCCACAGACATTTGCAACAACTGCCACCACGTCCGCAGGCAAGCACCAGAGCATGAATCATTTGTGGAGGAGACGAATTAAGTGCTCATGTGTGCCGGTGGGTTTGAAAGTGGCGCTGGAAAACCACATTTAATTGGCAGGGTGGTTGGCACAGATGTCCATGAATGTCGTTGCATTTGTTGGGTGTCCTTATATTTACTTAAACATACACACCGACATATGTACTACATACATCAATGTCCGACGTTATTCTTATTTAACTGCTTTCCTGTTGCATTGCTGATGTCCGTGTAAGTCCGCTTTTCCATTCGTACAGACAAGAGAAATAGTAACAAACCTTGCCTTGTAAGTCCATATATTAGTTTCCTGAGTACACTGATGTCGATTTAACTTCGTTGGACGAGAAGTTCAGTTTCGTTCTACAGATGTTGCTATGTGGTTAACGTCCTTACAGATGGGACATGCTACTATAGGCAGAGAACAGATTCGTTGGCTCAAACGATTTTTATATCAAGTTTGTAAAAGTATTAGCGGATGTTAGTTAATACACTATTTTTTTCAATGGACTGGAACTGACTAAGTGTCGATAATGACTTTAACATTAAAATGAAGTTTAGATCTGTATTTCTGCATAATTTAGATTTAAATACCTTATCACGAAAACTAAATTCATCATTTGGAAAACTGTCTGCTTTTCGTGCCTATTTGGCCTTTAAAACAATAGAAAAAATAGCTTCGAATATGGCTATGCCCTCCACAACACTGCAGGACAAGGTATTATGACTTAGTGCTGATGTTTGTAACATCCCAAAGGAAAGGAAATATACCGAATATCTGTCCCTGCCCCTTTGGTTTTGTATACGATGGTTCGTTAGTGCCAGCAATTAGTTAAAACAACTAAAATGTTCGTTAAAGTAACATTAAAACGTGAATTTAATTGACACTGAAATACTCGTATATCCAAATGCCAAGAGTACTGGAAAAAGAAAAGTCCCCTAAATTTAAGCTATTTCGTTTTTATCTTGTATTGACTGCATAATTTTCTTTAAAATTTAATCTTTCAATTGAAGCTTAAAGCGAAGTAAAAATATGCTTATGATAACTTATTCTAAAGCTGTTGTTGTTTTAGCGGCACACAGAGCCGGCGTTACAGCCCAAGGCTAGAATGTTTAAAACCGAAACCGCCATTTCGGCTTTCCAAAAACAGCTAAAGCTCGACATGTCGGTTCACCGGGTTTTTTGCAGTTCGGTTTTTCGGTTTTTTGTTGTTGCATGTTAAAGCAACTTAAATTCTTAATTTGCGCGTACGGAATACCTTTTTTATTCCCTTCACCACTCTCGGCTCTACTGCAGAGAGTGGTGCTCTACTCTCTGCTTGTAAGTTAGTTTCATGGTTATTGTTTGTAACTACCAAAAATATTTAGGCTAGACCCACCTATACTTATATAACTGTATTGATCGATTTAAATTCTGTCCATCCGGCCGTAGTATGCCCATATAAAGCTAGATATCAAACTTCTGGTCGCAGGTGTTGTGCGATTCTCATGTAATTCGGCTGAAGTCAGTTTTGTTTTGGACCCGATAAAGGTACAGCGCCTGCTATATGTACAACTGATCTTATATTGTTTGCTCTTGTAGCCACGTGTATGTATTACATCCAATCTTAATAAAATTTAAGACAAACAAAACAAGGACGAACGCTATTTAAATTTAAATTAACCCGGTTCAGATTAAAAATAAAGCTTGCATAAATATGTTTAACTGATTTTTGTTCTTAGATCTAGAAGTTTCATCCAATCTTGGTGAAATTTGTCACAGCTCATTAGGATCGATTAGTCGCAACTCAGATAAAAATGGGTCGTACTGGTCAACGTTTTGGTACAGACCCTGTGCAAAAATACTTTCCGATTCTACACACAACCGCTCTAGAACACCCATAATTATTCCAATATTCGTGTGGTTTTTAAGAAAAAATAAAACGCATATCATTTTATGTTAATGCCAAGAATTTAGCTTTGTTAAAAAGATAGGGCAAGTGGTAGCCGAGGCTGGCACGGATAAATTCCAGCCGAAACAGGATGTAAAGGCCTCTCAACAATAGCTTGTTGATTTTCATTACTCCAAATGTGACAATTTTGGTTGTTTACGTACCCATTCAACCAAAAGTGAGCTTCAAAACTCGCAGGAGAGCGCCATTTCTTTGGTAATAAATTTTTACAATTTTAAACGTTGAATCGTTATGAAATGCCAAACCACTGTAGATCGGGGGCGTCCCTGGAGAAAGGCGGCGTCCCTGTAGATCGGCGACGTCACTGGAGAACGGCGGCGTCACTGTAGAACGGCGGCGCTAACCTAAAGGGCCGAAAAGATGGACTGGGCAGACCAAACAGTCTCCTTTCGAAGCCCGAAAGCTATGAACGCGTTTGTGTGGCAGCGGGGATGTGACGTTAGAGATCGGGAAGGCCAAGCTATCTCTATTCCATCCAGAGAAAGGATGAAACAAACAACTTTACTACAGTAGGGGAAATAGAGATCGGGAAGGCCAGACTATCTCTACCCCTCTCAAACTATATTACTACAAGGAGAATTACCAAAGAGAAGACCAGACTTTCTCTTGTTAAGACCCTTGCGCATGCACTAACTACCTCTAGCTAATATCACTCTTACCTGTCGCCGTCCAATGACCAACTGTCTCGAACTCATCCGCCCACGCTCTTTTTATACCCTATTGTGTTCCACACACACACACCCATACCTTCACATTCCCACCTGACCGTTTTGGTATGTAGATGTTGGCTGCACTGCGATCATATGATTCACGTTCAAGGCCCGAATTTCCGTTAAATTTAAATTTGAAATTCTGGGCCTGTTTACACGCACCCACTACATAAATTCGTAAAATACTAAATAAATTCTTAAATGCAAACCGAATGAGATCCAAAACAACAAAATATAATAAAAATGGAATAATATAATACAATACTCGTAATAGAATAATAGTTTATCTTATGTTGACAAAAACGAGGGAATCGACTTTTGTCGTTACAAAAGTGTGGCCAGATTGAAAACCACACGTCTAAAAACAACACCCTTTAGTACAGTGTTTTATGACTTAGTGCTGATGTTTGCAAGACCTTAAAGGAATAGATATAGAGCCTTGTTAGGCATACTGGTCGACTCAGAATCAATACCTGATTACATTGAGCAATCGCCGTCCGTCTGTCTGTCTATCTATCGTTGTAATTAAAGTACAGGTCGCAATTATGAACGGATTTCGATCAAACTTCATTTATTCTTCAAGGATGTTCCAAGAAGAAACCCTTTTGAAATTGGTCCACATCGGTCAATATTTTTATATCATGTATAGGTTTTTTACGATTACACAACCTACTGCTCTTAAAGTCAAATATTACACCCGATTCCGACTACATTTTTTACAGAGCATAAGGATTGACCAACACATATCTCTGGTGGAATTTGTTCATATCGGTCCAAGTATTCGAATAGCACAAAGCTCGCTCCCAGTTTGAGGTCCTGCAGCTGTAGAAGCCACAAATTGCACCCGATCACACCCAATTTGTGCATGGTACTTTATGAGACACCATTACTTAACTATAGCGAAACTGGACCACATAGGTCTAGGTTTTCGTATAGCCCCCATACAAAAGTTCTTCCAGATTTCAAAACCTACAGCTGTATGTAGTAGCCACAGTTTACATCCGATTCCTCACAAATTTCACATAGAGCATTATGACCGACCAACACCCACTTCCTGTTGGATGGGATCATTTAAGTCCTTGTTTTTAAATAGTCAAAGATCCATTACGATTTAAGGTCGCTATAGAAACCACAAATAGTACGCGATCATGCTCATGAGCGACAAATACTTATAATTAACACTTGCACATTGAGTCCATGCTCCAGACAGAGGTGCTCAATCATCGGAATATCAGAATAGTTCACGGAATCTTATAACGCCCGATTTTAGCTCTTTTTACTTGTTTTCTATAGACATTATCCAAATTGCTACTTTTTGTTAACAAATATCTTAACTATTGCGGCTTTAAAAAACCAGTCTTTCCTATCGCTGCTTAACTTAAAACCCCACTGATATAACGGCATGAAAAAGTTAAACACGATTTGTATGTCTAAAGTTCCTCTTTTGAGGAGTTTCACTATTTGTCCATACTAAATTTATATTTAATTTGAGTCTTTGGCCCACTGTGCAATGTACGCAATTCTGTTCGACGCTGTTTGTTTTGCGGATAACCTCGTGACTACCTCAAGCATTTGCTCTGTTATTACGAAATCTTGGAATCCATTTGTTGTGTGCTCACGAGCATACACATTGAATTGGTTTGTATCTCAGTACATGACTTAGCTTTATTTTCCAAACAACTGTGTCACCGATAAAAAACAATATTCCTTTGTTGGGAGTCATCCTAGTTGGCCATGTGATCGCAGTGGCAGCCCATAGAAATCATTGAGGACATATTGGCTCTTTTGGAAAATCTTTCGTCGCCTATCATGCAATCGATACGTTTTGTAAAATGGTCACCGTCTACATGCTACTGATATTTTTCGCCATATTGTCAGCAAAAGGTAAGCAACCAGCGTTAATTTCCAGGGTTGAGTATTTTGTTATCTATCTTCAATTGCTCCGTTGAGGTGGCTAGTTTCGCCGATATCTTATTATGACGCCCTGTCGAATGGGCACGCACATAAAAAATATGGTTACTTTATGGTCACTTCAATAATAATATGTTCTCCGCAATAAAAGTATGTTCGTCGCAACCATATATATACCATATATATAACCATGTATTGTTAATTGTAATTAATTTTAACATTAGTACGATTGCCGCAATATTATTATTGTTGAAATGTAGCAATAGTATTTTTGCCAAATTTAAAAATGAAAATATGGTTGTAGCAGCAATAAAATTGTAGTTTCTAGAACAATGTTATTGTTACGGATCTTATGCAAACTTGAACAAACTGCATTGGCTTTGATTAACTGAAATATGTTTAATACAAACGCTTACGTTTATTAAAGTGATTTTTTAAATAAATCAATCTTATTATTTTAAATTAAATGTATTTTTTAATAATTTTTATAATTTAAATCTATAAAATATTCTAATAAATAATTTTGGGGACCAAAGTAGTGTGTGGTCATACTATGGTTGTAGGGATCATAACATGGTAGCGAGTGAATTATACATTAGTTGTAGGGATCATAACATGGTTGTATGTGAATCATACTATGAATGTGAGGATCATACTATGGTTGTATGTGAAAAATACTATGGTTGTGAGGATCATAATATGGTGTGAGGATCATAAGATGGTTGTGTGAATCATGCTATGGTTGTGGAGATCATAGTATGGTTATATGTGATCATACTATTGTCATGAGGATTATAGTATGGTGGTATTTGAATCATACTACTGTTATGAGGATCATAATATTGTTGTACCACAACCATATACCTAACAATAGTATAATGCTCTTCGAATATTGTTATCCCAACCATACTTTTTTCCATGTGTGCTGCCTTATTTGTGGATGGATACAGAGGCATTAATATATATTCTGTTTGTCGTTCACCTTATAGCCAACGATTTTGTAATTGACGACAACTTAAAGACCCTAATCATCAAATGGGAGGTTTTGACACTGATCTATTCATTAAACATAGAAAATTTCACCTACAAATGTTATTAGTGCCAAATTCCAATGTGTATTGGAGAGCTCTTCGTGGAAAATATCGTCTGCGATGATTTGGCAAACTGGGCTTTGTTGGTATCCACACTACCACAAATACTGAGTTCCGTTGACTCATGCCTTCATTTATTTTGATTTCACGCTTCATTTCGACTTCAATTTGCCAAACACCAGTGATTAAACAAAACTATCGCAATTTTCCACAACAACATCAGCATACAACACATACTGAGGCATTAAAACATTCAAACACATCGTCATCCATTCGAAATAAGTGATTCAATCAAATCAAGCATATCAATGGAATCATTTTCATTTTATTAATTTACTGACTCAAATCAAATATTACCCACTCATGTCAATAAATACGAGTAACTAGACAGTTTACGTGAATAATCGAGTTAGTTTCCAAATTAGCATCTGTAGCAACACTCAGCTCATGTTGTGGGGGATGGATGAAAATAAAAGACTTATGGCCAATTTAACATAGGCTAGGTTAGTAGAAGCCTTGTTTGTTAGGCTGAGCTACATAGAATGCTCTAAAGTTAAACAATGTCGATATAAGACAAATCAACAAACTTGATCGCTGGAACAGGAAAAGTTGAGAGCTATGTTTGGGACACATAAAACATTTCTAATGGAAAAATGGTTCTGCTAGCGAGTTATGCCTGGGAAATAAGGATCACACAATTGCCAACAGAATTCAGCGCTATCGAAACGTTGGACGTAACGTTGGATGCCTTTAAATCTGCTACCTGGGAACATATTCAAAGTGCTCTCGCAAGAATTGTCACACAATGGAGTTCCGCAGAGATCCGTGCTCGTTCCCCTTTTCTGGAAATAAGACCCAAAGACTTATTCTACAATGCGGCATTCGATTTATTATCATAGTTGGCAATATAACCCTAGTTACAGTAGCGAAACGCATTCTCCAAGTTGAAATTGCAACGAACCTGGCTGTTGTGCCGAAATCAAACTTGACATTTGTTGAACACAATACCAAAGCAGTATTAATTAAGAATCCGAAATCGAAAGAGTATATTAACGTGAGATTGACGCATGAAGTCAGTTAATTAATCCGACCCGTGAAAAAACTTTAGAGTCGTGGTCGACAATAGACTGAGTGTTTAAAATCCCATTCACTAAGTATGCGAAAAGACGGCAAGAACCCAACAGGCAAATCTCGGGGGACGGACCCACACCAAAACGACGACATTCACTAAGTATGCAAAAAGACAGCAAAGAACCCTCCAGGCCAATCTCGGAGGACAGACCCACACCAACACGTGGAGGGCTGTTGGCCACGGTGATTAGGTAAATCAGTAATGAGTGCGTTTAGAACAATCTCTTGGTTAGCAACTGCTGGTTTGTATAAGTAGTCCTTTAAATAAGAGAAACTTAAAAAAATGTATGAATAGATAGAATATGTGGAAACCGTACAATAGTACAAATATCACAAATAGCCAGGAGCACCTTAAACATTGTAGTTTGGCTGCAAAGAACTCATGGGCCAACGACTGCTACCTAATGCAGTTCGAACTGGTTATGGTGTTTTTAAAGGTATCTGCACTGATTTGGACGGTAGATTACCCAAGTGTAGAAATCGAGGAGGATGGGGACCATGTGGCATTCCACTGCCCCTCGATTTGACGCAGGGGTTTCCAATGCTATTCGTACTCCAATGCAAGTGGACTTGGAATGCCGTAAACTCTCTGACTACAATAATTATGTCAGAGCTGCGCAGCCCCGAGTACTAATACTTAAGTTCAGTCTTGTAAAGGGGCATGGTTGAAGTGTGGCGGATGTGCTTTACTAAGTAGGCGCCAGTGTAGTGAAGAAACATCCACCAAAGGATAGCCCCAAAAAACATTATTGCTTTTACAACGGCAGTATTCATCGAGTTTACAATGCAACGCTCAAGCCCCCATTGGTTCCCTAAAGCTTTCTTGCGATGACTATATAGAAGCCTGTACAAAATCATCTCAATATTTTGTCAACCAATTTGCTTAAAATATACATTTTCACAAGTTTCAAATAAAGTTATTTTGCTGTACTTTTGATTTGTGGCTCTCCCGCATTAATCTCATCAATGTATAATTTTTGATTTGTTTCCGTAATATAGGACAAACTGCTGATTCCAAGATGCACGGTACTCGTAGCTGATAATTATTGCTACATTAAGAAACTCAAATAACTTGTTTTTCAGTGTATGAAATAAATTTTTCTTTTATTGATGTTAAAGCTCATTTAATTTTACTAAATATAGCTTAATTAGTTTTAAAAATAATGGAATTTAAATGCCCCCTGCTCGTTGATGCATGTGCGGCGGCGTCTTACCAAAAAGTTCTTCATTACTCCTTGGAGAGTTGAGACAGGAATAGCCGCAATTGTTTCTCAAATGGATTGCTTTAGTTCATTCAAATTTGTTGTTTTTGCTATGTAGACTGTCTGTTTGCATAACCCTAAAATGTCAGGTGCTGCGACCTGGGGGGCCAACGGAATGTGAAGTTTCTGGATATCAGCTTATTGGGAAATTTTCGTCGCAATTCTGTCAAAACAGGACGGGCTATGGAAGGAGTTGCACCATCACACAGAGTTAAAAGAAATTTGAATTCTTCGTAATTCTGGATAGAAAAACTTTCTCAATATGCTCAAGTAACGGTCTCCAGTAACCGCAATGTTGTGACCGTTTTCTTCGAAGAAGTTGGGCCCGACAGTGCAGCGTAATGAAACTGCACACCGCACTGTGACACGAAGTGGATGCAATTCCGTCTCATGGATGTTTGTGGGTTGAAAGCACTCCATATTCGACAATTGAGTTTGTTTATGATGCCGTTTAAAATGAAATGGGCCTCGTCAGACAGGAAAAGACAGTTCAACATGTTTTCGTACTCTTCTACCATTTAAATCATCCCCTGGCTAAATTGCAAGCGAATCCGCTTCGGCCAGTTTGTTGGCCATTTGAATTTTATTTTATTTTATATTGGAAAAATTCCAAATCTTTCTGCATAATTTGAGCAGATAATCTTCTCTTCGATACTCTTGATTGTTTTGTATGGCAGCAGATACAGCAGCGATTGTTTCCTCCTTCCGAACTGAAGGGTTTCGATGGTAAGGTATTTTGTTGACTGTCCAATGCTCTGCAAAGTTGTTGACAAGTCTAATTATGGTCGATCTGCTCGGAGGTTGCTCCCAAACGTGCGCCTCTACTCTCTTTAAGCCGAAACTACGGACTCCAGTGCGTGATAGCGGCGGACAATTCAAATTCTTGTTTCAGTGTCCCAGTTATCTATTTTTGTTAAATCTAAAAATCAATCTGCAAAATAAAAAAAATTAGCCAGATTAATTAAATAGAAAAAAAGTTATTACAGGTTTTTTGGAAGAGGCTTTCATCAGCCCCCCCTGTATATGTTACATTGGAATAATGGATCATTTGATAAGATACTGGGGCCGTGCTGTGAGTATGTCATGCATTTGGTCCCGGCCGACCTTTGACTTTCTTTAGTCTTTCTTACTTTTTAACGTAAGGATTAATTAATTTTCTTTCATTTTATTTTGTTTAGTTATACTTTTTTTTGGTAAATTGAGACAATGTTGCAATCCTAATCCGTACTGGTATTAATCGTATGAGTAGCTAGGTTGTAGTTTAGTAGGGGTAATAGAAAATTAGATCAGCTGAGACGTGGCCCGTTCTGGTAAACTCCGACAATGTTGTGTGAAAAGGAAAATGTCGAATCACTGTTTCATTGCTGAAGAATTATCGTTGTTACATAAAATGGATCTCAAAATGGATGTGGATCTCAATGGCGTGCGTCTTATGTGTCAGTTAGCTGTAGCAGCTAAAATTTGTATACTTACTGAACGGAATTTACCGTTTAGAGCTCCGAGGGGATATTGCATTTCAGAGAAGCTTTTACATGGCTCAAACGCTGGATTTGAGCATGGACTAACTTGTGTCATAGTCGTGCATGACATCTTGCGGATCCACAGTCTTTCTTCACTGAAGGAATAAAATGAGTTCCTGTTCTCTTTATTATTTATTTAAATGATAATAACAAAAAAGTGATCCGACCCACATGTATAAAGGAGTCACACTGTGACGGTAATAAAAAACCAGAACATATATTTTGCCACTAAACTTAACTTTCGTATTTATTGGCCAATATTAAACGTGTTTTATTTAAAAAGCAAAGAAGATAATAATTTAAAATTTTTTATTGACCCAGCAATTGTTAAAATTATTTTTTAAAGAAGTAGTTCGAACTCTGTAAGAATTCTGATCCGAAATCGGAACATTTTGCCGATTGTCGTACAGAATTCTGACCGAATTCGAACTACTTCTCTAAAAAAATCGTCAGACAAACCGAATAGAATTCGTAACGATTTCGGTAAGAATTCTCGATAGAGTTCAGATATTGTTCAGAATTGTCCGATATCAGACATTGTCGGCAAATTTGGTTTACTGCGGAAAACATAAAACTTTTTTATTTCCTGAAATTTTATTGGAAATATCCGACATGTCTTTAATTTATATTTAAAACATTAATTGGGATTCAGCAGACTTAGGTAAATTTATTTTTTTTGTTGAATAGATTTGTATACCTTCCACCCAAAATGTTAATCGACATGATGATGGCTTTTGGTCATATGCTGTTTGGGATTGTAAAATCAGATCTGAATAAAAAAAGTTTCTCTTTAAGGGACTTAAGGTACCTCGGTAAAAGGTACATTTTTATAAGTTTTTTCTTAACAAGTCATAATTTTAAGAGGCCAGAGAATAGTTAAAATAGGGTCTCTTATTTGAGATGGACTTATACCTCAAAAAAGAGAAAAGTTGCTGGGCGTTTTGGGTCATGTGTACCAAACAAACAACGTCCTGCACCATCAAAACGGGCGATCAACGCCAATATGGATATGGATACTCAAATTACCAAAAATTTTGAGACATTTTAAATTTTTTGGCTGATACTAATGACGGACGCATGGGCCGAAAGAGCCCAAAAACGGACCATTTTTTGTGTTTAAGTATTGTAGGGACGACGTTTGTTTCCCTTCAAAGCTGAATATTTGCGACGGTTATATGCAACACATTTCTCTCACATTAGGATAGTTTGATAATGGTTTCAAATTAATGCTTAAGCAGGGATATAAGCAGATTTTTGCTTTTCGAAAAAACACGCCTATATTGAATAAATGTAATGTGTCGTCTTGCCACATATTTAATGTATTTACTTACAGCGGAAGCAACATCTCTTTGAAAGTACAAAGCAAGAACAACCACAGTATATTAAGTTGGGCCTCGGTAAAAGCGGGAAACGGGATGACCGACCCATGCCCTACGCCGACAAATGTCATTGGCAGTATTACCAAATTGCATCGACAAAAAGACAAAAGTGTTTACCATACTAAGATTTTTTACTTCTTAAAAGTAAACTCAAAAAGATCTTAATCACGACTTAGTTTTGGCAAAAGAAAACTTAGTATTCTGACTGGAAACATCACAGGACATTATGCGATTGGTAAAGTGGCTAATCGAATATGCTAAACAGGAAGAATTGGTAAAACATCTGCTATGCGATTATTATTTCGAAATAAGTAGGTTTTTTTAAAAAAATTATGCCAAGACAGACTAGAACTCTTAGTAGTTTTAATGACGTGTTTCTCTAGTTGGAAAATGTTTAGTGCTAGTGAGTAAATCTACGAGGGTTGCTATATATATTTTTCTGGCCTAGGAAACACTTAGTGTTGCCTGGCGCCATCTGACATTTACATTGAAAAGCTTGACATTTTTTTAGCATAAACGTACTCAGAACGTTTTGACGTACGACCATCATTTGTGTTCTTTTCAGTGACTTGAAAAAATCAATTTGGCAAAAAATGGAATTAACTCGTAACTATTTTCGTGCGATCATTTTTCACAAATTTCGACGTGGACTATCACGACAAGAGTGCATCGATGAACTTAAATCTTTGTATGGCGATGAAGCTCCATCCTACAGCACTGTGAAAAACTGGTTTAATGAATTCAATCGTGGCCGACGCTCGCTCAAAGACGAAGGTCTTGAAGGTCTTCCAAAAACGGCCGTTGTGCCAGAGAACATTGATGCCGTGCGTGAACTGATAATGCAAGATCGTCATATGACAAACCGTGAAATAGAGACTTCCTTGGGCATTTCTTCCACCAGCATTCATTCGATATTGCATGAACAACTGGCAGTAAAAATGGTTTGTTCTCGTTGGATTCCGCACAATTTCGCAATCGCTCTAACAAAGGCTCGTGTCGATTGGTGCAAAGAATATTTGAAAATATACGATCGCGGTGCTTCCAAAAACGTTTATAAGATCGTCATAGGTGATAATCATGGACCTTTGCGTTTAAGCCGGAAACAAAACAGCAATCGACCGTGTGGATCTTCGAAGGCGAGCCAAATCCAACGAAAGTTGTTCGTGGAAGAAACACTTCAAAGCAAATGGTCGCCTGTTTCAAGGCAAAACTGGTCATGTGGCGACTGTTCCGCTTGAGCAACATCGGACGGTCGATTCTGAGTGGTACACCACAATTTGTTTGATTGAATTCTTCGGAGAAATTCGAAACAGGAACAAGAGAAGACGAATCGTTGTGCACCATGACAATGCGAGCTCTCACACATCGGCTCAAACCATCGCATTTTTGACCGGCCAAAACGTCGAATTCATGGGTCGTCCGCTGTACAGCCTTGACTTGGCACCCAATGACTTCTTTTTATTACCGCACATCAAGAAAAAAATGCGTGGTCAACGATTTTCGTCGCCAAAAGATGCTGCTGAAGCGTTCAAAAACCATGTTATGGAGATGTCTCAATCGGAGTGGAAACAGTGCTTCGACAATTGGTTTGAGCGCATGCAAAAGTGTATAAATCATGCTGGAGAATACTTTGAAAAACAATAAAACCATTTTTGATGATAAATATTCGCATTTTCATTATTAGGCCAGAAACATATATAGCAGCCCTCGTATCTTCCACAAAATATGTTCATAAGGAATATTTTTCTTCAACAATTTACAAGTAATGCCTGATCTGTGCCATACAGCTACTATGGTCCTATACTAATTATTATTAACAGCCATCTTAAGACCATTCTCGTTCCGAAAGATGTATGGCTCCATAAACACCCATTTTATAGTAGTAAGTCTCTCCGGAAGAAATGTAGTATCTATTTTGTTTGATTCTAAAAGAATGCTTTCCGAATATTGTCAAAAATTTGTTAAATTTAGTTCACAAAAATCCAATAACATTATATCGATATTTGTAAATTTATTTCTAAAGTTTCTACAGAACAATTATATAGGTGATGTTATATGTAAGTCTGATAATTCGACAGAAATTTGCTCATCTTTAACTAAGTTTTCTGAACTCAGTGAGTTGTGCATTATATAATAACACAGTGCAGCACTAAAATCTTGAACCAAATGAGACCTCCAAAATCTGAAAGCTTATGATGGTAGAAGAAAAACCCTATCTGGGTTTTGAATTATTAGCTAAGGTTTTTTTGTAATTCATTATTGAAGTTTTCGACTGGGGGGTAGATTTTAGTACAATTTTGAAAAAACATGTACTGATTCTTAAGTCTATATCTCGTAAACTATTCGAAATATTGCTTGATTCTCTTCGGAAAATTTTTAGCTCTTAATTAGATCTACAAATTTTGCCTTAATACAAAATCATAAAAACAACAACATCTTACTTAAAACAATAAAACTGTCGAAAAATCGTAAAATTTCGTCATAGATTTTTATTGTTAATGATGGAAATTATAAGGCCACTTCAAATATTTTAAAATACTTAGAAAAATTGATGTTTTTGAACATAAGGAATGAAAAATAAGGACACTTCAAATCTTTTTAAATATATATTGAACTTAATAGTCGCTTTCGGAGCTAGTCTCATCATCTGAAAACATGTTTCCAACATGTTTATTATACTTGCTGAACGGAACCTACTATTTAACGTCGGCTCCGAACGGCATAGGCATTTTAAAATAGACGATTTTACATGGCTAACACATAAATATCCCTTTCGCAAAGACGGGACATTTACTAGGTGGAAATAGGTTTACGGCGAAGATAGCCGATCTGTCTACCATCACACCTCAGTGGCCTACAATTTAATCAACTCAAATTCAATATTTTGCGTTGACTACAAAAACATTTGTCCCTACCCACTCTTCTCTACTCGTACATAAAAAACAGCATGTACTTTTCTTGCCACTAACAGATGGACAAAAATGTCACTGTTAACTTAAAAATTCACAATATGTGACAGCGCATAGAGAAAGGGACCTAAAAGTAAAAAAAATCAATTTTCATTTTTTTCCATTTTTGATGTGGACAACATCTGAGCAACGAATAAGTCCGATCCCATGCCCCAAAAGTGTTCCCTCCCAGAGATATGCGCGTTTTATGAAAGTGAAGTCGACGATTCTGAGCGCAAATAGAAAGGTACCTAATCTTTAAAATGGCTCTCCTGAACAAAACTGGTTTTTAACCTTAGGTCCCTTTCTATTTTGCGCGTCACATTTACGATTCCGTCCAACTCTTTTCGCATTTGACGGCTTATGGAACATTTCACATCTTGTGAAGAATACAAAACTTCTCCATATGGTATTTTTTTTCATAGAAATAAATAGCTTTGTAGGATGCTGGTTTTTATGATTTGCATACAAGAAGACAGGAAAATAAAAGAATTGGAGTTCGCCATCAACTGCACTTGCTTGTATTGTTTTGTCTTTGAGAAAACAGTGTTTCGGAAATTGGCTTAAACAAAAATACAATTTATATGTAAATAATCTTTGTTGTTCCGAAGAAATGTGTACAATAGAGCGACTCATTTTGTATGTAGTTGACAGTATACATAAACATATTAAAAATCGTCAAATGAAACTAAATTGTGTGGAATATTGTTTATCCTTTTTGTTTGAAGTATATGTTCTCTTCTTCATTTGATGAAGTATACATTCATTTTGCCATTCGATTTGTAATTTCTAGGAATATTGCCCCTTTGTTTATTCACATACAATCTCGAAAACTAGATTTCCATTTATCAGTTAAGAAAAAAATTTGGAATAATGTCGGAAATGGTTGTGTACGTACCATTTGAAAAAATCTTTCAAAATCATTAAATACATTAAAATAAATACATTTTATGTACAGATGCTGTTTTAAGAGATAAATCCCAGTTACCGAAATATTTTACGAATCCAAACTCTTATCATTGAAATTGGGTCAACTGTTTAACTTTTCTTTGTGAGGCGCTCTAATGTACGTACACAATTCCTTTTTGAAGGGCTCAACCATGGAGCCCACCATCTAAAGCTTCGAAAAATTTTCTGGTGACACACACTGTAGTGGATTAAATTTGATATTTATATTGGGACCATGAGCCGTTACTATAGCTCAATGATATAAGATTATCGTACATCCTGAACCCCAATGTATAGTTTATCTAGAAAAAGTACTCGAACGTTTTGAAAAACGAAAATTTAATTTTATTCTAAATTGATCATAAATAACATGTCATAGCAGAAATAGTGAAGATACTTTTGTATAATCGTTTATTTGTGTTCATACCCTCCGCAAACGGATGAAGTGGAGGGGAGTGGAGTACATAATTAATATGTCGCTCCGTTTGCAAGACGCAGAAATACTAATCGGATACCCTATCGTCGGAAATTTCGGTGTCCATGGGGGTGTACGTCATAAGGCAAAGTTCCTGTCTGGTCCAACTTGATGGACACGCTAATGATTCTTATTGATTACAAGTCGACTCACGGACCTCCAACTGGGAAAAGGCGTCTTTTATACCCGTCAAGCGCAAAGCTAGCGCGTGAGAGGCGAAACCTTCCTCAGGATAAAGCGATGTGGTAGTATCTCACTTCGGAAAAACACACTATGAGAATTAAAATAAATGATGTAAAAGGGACTTCCCTATTTGTTGACGACCACCGCAAACGTTTAAATGGTCATGCTTTGAGGATGTGCACCTGGTATGTACGCACACTCCTAACACCGGGTGACTCTATCCAACTGGCTTGGATGTCCTTGATGAATACAAGGCTGACATCGCCGCCATCCAGGTGATACGATGGAGTGCACACGGCGTAAATTAAGTAAAAAACTGTGACATTTATTACATCTGCCATGAAAAAGGCACCAATTCGGATGTGGATTTGTTGTAAACAATCGAATACGCCATCTAGTCGCCGGTTTCACCCCAGTAGACCAACGGCTGGCCACAATCCGCATCTATATAAGCCTAATTTGTGCGCATGCGCCAACGGATGATAAGGACGAAGAGACTAAAGATACGTTTTATGAGTGCCTAGAGCAGACAAACGACCGCTGTCCTGGCCATGATATTAAAACCGTTCTCGGAGATTTTAGTGCCAAAGTTGCCAGGGAAGGTATTTTTGGTCGGACCGTCGGAAAACTCAGTCTCCATGATGACACCTCTGATAATGGAAAGAGACTGATTTAAGTTGATTTCGCTGCGGCAAGAAACCATGTTTCTTGCAGCAGCACCAGATTTAAACATCGCAATATCAAATCAGATTGACCATGTTGTCATACATCCATGCCGACAGTCGGCGTGGTGGACGTACAAACTTTCGATCAGCTAACATTGATTCGGACCACTACCTTGCAGCTGCAAAGGTACGCACGAGGATAAGTTCCGCGAAGTCAGTCCTGTTGCTATATACATACATATAATTCTGGCCTAGGCAACACTTAGTGTTGCCTGGCGCCATTTGACATTTTCATTGGAAAGCTTGAAATTTTTAATATAAACGTACTCAGAACGTTTTGACGTATGAGAGTAGAAACACAATTTTTGCTACTGCCTCTCTCTATGTGTTGCCATATTTTCATGTATTTTGTAAACAAAAACCGTATGGGCTAATAGTTTTTGTGCATATTTGCAGTAAGAAGAAGAAATCATAAATTTTAAAAGTTAAATAAAATGGACCAAAACAGTAAAATTATAATATAAGTAAAAGAATTTGATTGCTCATGCAATTTACAAATTACCCTTTCAAAATAATTCTTGTTTAGTTTAAAAATAAATTAAGGGTATTTTTTCAAAATCACTCAAGGCCAAAAAATAAATAAAAACAGCTGAGAAATGACAACAAAAACCGTCGCCGCATCCGTCGTCATTTAATTTACATTTTCTTGCCGCACCGGTTTCCGTCGCCGGAGCCGCAGTGTTCTGGTTCTACTCTGACCATTACTTGTGTAGTTTACAGTGACTTGAAAAAATCAATTTGGCAAAAAATGCAATTAACTCGTAACATTTTTGTGCGATCATTTTTCACAACTTTCGTCGTGGATTATCACGACAAGAGTGCATCGATGTACTTAAATCTTTGTGATGAAGCACCATCCCATATCACTGTGAAAACTGGTTTAATGAATTCAATCTTGGCCGACGCTCGCTCAAAGACGAAGGTCGTTAAGGTCGTCCAAAACTGGTCGTTGTGCCAGAGAACATTGATTCCGTGCGTGAACTGATAATGCAAGATCGTCATGTAACATACCGTGATATAGAGGTATCCTTGGTCATTTCTTCCACGAGCATACATTCGATATTGCATGAACACCTGGCCGTAAAAAAGGTTTGTTCTCCGTGGACCTGGCACAGTTTGACAATCGCTCAAATAAAGGCTCGTATCGATTGGTGCTGAGAAATTTTGAAAAAATACTATCGCGACGCTTCAAAAGACGTTCATAAGATCGTCACAGGTGACGAATCATGGATCTATGCGTATGAGCCCGAAACAAAACAGCAATCGACCGTGTGGGTCTTCGAAGACGAGCCAAATCCAACAAAATTTGTTCGTGGAAGAAGCACTTCGAAGCAAATGGTCGCCTGTCATGTGGCAATCGTTCCGCTAGAGCAACGTAGGAGGTCAATTCACCTCACCTCAATTTGTTTGCCTGATGTCTTCGGAGAAATTTGAAAAACGAACAAGAGAAGACGAATCATTGTGCACCATGACAATGCGGGCTCTCACACATCGGCTCAAACCAGAGCCTTCTGGACTGGCTTAAACGTTGAATTGATGGGTCATCCGATGTACAGCCCTGACTTTTCTCCCAATGACTTCCTTTTATTCCCGCACATCAAGAAAAAAATGCGGTCAACGATTTCGTCGCCAGAAGACGCTGTTGAAGCGTTCAAATCCATGTTTTGGAGATGTCACAATCGAAGTGGAAAAAGTGCTAAATGTATAAATCATGCTGGGGAATACTTTGAAAAGCAATAAAACCATTTTTGATGATAAATATTCGCATTTTTATTATTAGACCAGAAATATATATAGCAGCCCTCGTAAAAACGTAGATTGTTAAAATAAATTTTAATTAAAATTTTACAAATTTTAAAAATTCTCTTTTCTGCACATAAAATTGTTAATAGGAAAAGCGTTAAAATCGGACATATTTTAATATGCTGAAGTGTAAACTAAGTATAAAGAATAATTTATCTCACGAAAGTCAAATTTACCTACCTACAAAAGAGTAACATAAATTTAATTTTAATTTGTTTTATTCAGTTGCATATTTTTTGCATATATGAAAATGCAGACTAAAAAAAGTAAAAGTAGTGGACTAGCCTATAAACAAAATTCGACTTCAATCTGGCTATAATTAGAAAATGCATAAAATTCCGCTATCTACTCATCACATTCAATATCGTTTGTAATTCATAATTCCCAAATATGTACATGTTAAAAAAAGGATCAGTCTTTTATGAGAGTGTTCGTTGCTTGCGTTGCTTTTGCTGGTAACTTCTTAACAGTCGTCATTTTTGATATTATGACTGCTGCTCCAGCCAATCATATCCTGTTAATGATTACAAGAAGTCTGTACTCTCATTTATATTTTATATTATTTCTTTTTTTCCGGGTTGGGATCAAAGATGGAAAGCAGGTGTTGACCGAGACTTGTTCAGAAATTCCTACATTTATAGTTACTAAAGGTCAAGAATGAGTCTTATTTTTAAAGGGCTTTCAAATGCCAAGTTAATGGCGTAATCCATCTGCCATGTCACAGAGTCTGTAAAAGTTACAAGTAGTTTTTTTAGTACACCCTGGGAAAATTCTGCAAGATATGTAAGAAATGCATTACGGAGACCAAAGGTTCCAAGCAAAACTCAACGAACAAACTTCATGTCTTCACATATCCAAACGATGCCTGGGTTTCTGTTACTCTATGTTGTGATCCTCGTCCTGATTAAGCTTCTATATTAACAGCTTTACTGCCGTTTTGTCAAGCCCTTTCGGTTCTCATATTCTCTTACATCTACGATTCAGTATAAGATTTGTTGTCATCAAATATCGAATACTTGTTAAAGAGAATGGAACAACTTTCGTTTGGAGTCTGCAAACATTAAGTAAAAGAAAAGTCATATAACAAAGTATTTTGCCCCAGCACAAATGGCGAACAATAACTTCAAGGAACATCGTTTAATTACACGAAAGCAATTTATTTAATTTCAATTCAATTTTAATTTTCAAAGTGACTACCACGCATTGTTCATGCTGAGCGAAAAATGAAAACAAGTCAATTCCAGTGATTTGCAGACACACAATGGAAAAAGTTAATACAACCTTGACATTGCTCGTCTATGCAGAGCAAGACGTGTTAACATAAAAGTTAATTGCTTAAAAGGTGCGCAACAATCACGCCCACATGTTCCTAACTCTTTGTCAGATGAAAGCCAGCAATTTTTAATTAGTAACACAGAAAAACAAGGAGCAGCATGTTAAGCAATATCAAAGCAAAATATAAAATATACAGTTGAATCAAATATTAGGTGTGTTCGATTGGTCCTCATATATTAGGCAATAAATGAATGAATATTCGGTTGTTATGTTTGTCACTTCCCAATCACAACGATGACATTTTTAAGTGCTAATTTTGCATTAAGTGGAGCAAAACCGAATGACACGTTTCGCCAAATTTACGTCACTTTGCCTTTTACCTGAGGTAGAGAATATTCTTTACTGTGCTTAAGGTGTTTTAGTAGAAAAAAACATATGTTTTCTGAGCACGAAGAACAAAAACCGTGTGATCAAATGAGAGGTAGTTTTTTGTTTTTTTTTTTTCAAAGATTACGCGTAAGGTATGTTAAACTTAAATGTTTATTCCCTTTAGTATTGTTTGCCATTTGCAGGAATAGAGGCTTAACGATATTCCGTTTCAGAGTTTGGGCTCGAAGAAGATCCGCTGTTTTCGACCAAAATTTTGTTCAGTGTTAAGAACCATTTCTGATTCAACGGCAACGTTATTAAACAAAAAACCCTCATTTGGGTTGAAGAGCAACCAGAAGAGTTTCAAGAGGTGCCATTATACCCAGAGAAAACCAGGTTTGGTGCGGCTTATGGCCTGTTAGAATCATTGGTACATATTTTTTCCAAAATGATGATGGCCGGAACGTAACCATGAATAGTGCTCGCTATCGCGCCATGAAATCGAACATTGTGCTGTCTGCAATTGAAACCCCTAATCATTTGGTTTCAACAGGATGGTGTCACTTGCCATACAGCTTTTTAAACAATGGATATATTGAGGTGATTTCAAAGAGCAGCTAATCGTGTGATATCACACCTTTAAACTTTTTCCTTCCGGACTACGTAAAGTCCAAAGTCTATGCTTACAAACCGGCTACCGTTCAGGTTTTGGAAGCCAACATTACGCGTGTAATTAACGCATACCGGTGAAAATGCGCGAACAAGTCATCCGAAATTGGACCCCTAGAATGGATACCCTAAGGCATAGTTGCGTCCAACCTTTGAAGGAAATCCTTTCAAATGAACAATAAAGATTCCACACTTGATTTTAATTTTTGTATTTTCTATTATTTTGAAAAAAAAAAACCTATAGATTGATCACCCGATATATGAATGATGTTCAAACCCACTGCTGCCAGTTCTATGTAACGGATTGGTGCTAAACACTCTTCGGCCAGATGGCAGTCACCTCTACAGTACGTGTGTCCATTTTTTGTTCGTGGCTCCGGCACTTCCCGGAATGCTTGCTTCGAATATTACTGGTCGGAGTCGGGATCGAACAAAACCCACTACCTTGTATTTGCTCGGTTTGTCAAAACCGTATACACTATTGTGAAACGTCAGTTATAATTGTTGCATGTAGTGGGTGCGCTTTAAAAGCTGTTCAGGTCTAAACCACATCAGGAAGTAGAGAGAAACGGAATTTGCTGCCTCTTGCTGTATCATCGTAGTCCGCTGTGGGTATCGAATTTGGTGTCATCGTTGCCGTCTTCGTAGTCATCATCATCAAACTATGATACCTCCGCAGTCTCCCTCGCAGCAGCATGATCAAATACAGCATCTAACACCACAGATTACTGTAACCATTCCTGATAGTGCATACATTTTGCATTTTTATGGCAATGGTCTACGCAACAGAATCAGTAAGGTAATAGAACCAATAAGTCGGAAATAATCGTGGTCGCAGTGATTCAGGAAACTTAGCTTAATGACCCCTACTGCATGCACAGTTGTGACGAATACAACGTGCTACGTAAGGATCGCATGAGAAGTGAAGGACTTGCTTTCCTGTTGTACCATTCCATGGAATGGAATGCTACATGACAATCACGTATTGGTCCTTAGAGACTTTAATGCCCACCATGAACTGTGCCATTATCCATAAACAACGACCAGAGGGGCATAGCATTGGCAGAGCAAAGTAATAGGTCTACGTTCTGTACAGTAAATGAGGACGCTTCCACGACATCACCTGGCAAACCGTGATCTTGTTAGGATCAGACCACCTTCCCATAATCCTCCTCATCAAAAGTCTATCCGACCTCATAATGTCTGGATGTCGTACGTATCTTAATCAAAAGAAAGTTGATTGGGATGCCTACAAGGAATCCCACTAATCGCAGCTTAAGTCATCTACTCATTCCCTCGGATGTGTGGGTAGCCAAGAAAAAGGCACGGGCCATCATAAATGCAGCAGCCACTTGCCATATTCCCATATTCCTGCTGGTCGCATAACCAAGACACGATAAAATTTCGCTACGGCGGCAGCTGGACTCGCAGATGAGCGTGATAAAATTCGTCGCTCCAACCCTACTGACCCTTGAATTAGAGATCTTAATATGAAATCAGTAGGTTGGTTACCGAATATAAACGAAACAAATGGTTAGATGAGTTCAGGCAGTGCAACATAAGTTCCGGGACTAGTAAATTATGATCAACGTTCAAATCGCTCTCTAACCTTGGAAGAACGGATGATCGAACAGTCGACACTTTTGTTGACAGAACAGCGACAGATCCGAAGCGGTGAGCGAGTTACTTCAACCGATAAGGCAAGAAGTACAGTTAAGTACACAATTAAGCGTTGGCGACACAGCGCAAAGTTTTCAAAGGTGCTAGGTCCAGACGGATCTCAATGCTGATATTGAAGCACTAGAAAAAATAGGATTATTTAGGAAAACTTTAAAATGGCTGTATCTTCTAAACTATACGACCAATCGATTAACTACGCGTAAAACCGTGAATATATTTCATGGCGAAAAATTGGATTTTTTTAAAAACTTTAAAAGGGCTATATCTTCTATACAAAGCGTCTAATCGACCAAAGAAGTACAGTGCAGAAGTAAAGTACACAAAGTGGTCAACCACTCTGCAATCACTCACGAAATTTCCTTTGGCTGGAAAATGGGCAAAGTGGTACCGCTACTGAAGCCAGGCAAAGAATAATCGTACAGCCCTTACATTTGCTTTCGCCAGTAACAAAGACGCTTGAATAACTGCTTCTCCTCAACCTGTTCAAACATCATCCATGTGCTGATCATAAGCATGGGAACCGCAAGCACTAGCACTGTTGTATTTTTACCTGTCTAAAATCTCTGCACCGCCAGAATGCGTTAAAATTGTGTCGTACGCTGATGATTGCACAATTCTGGCATCAGAACCTAAAGTGGATGACATATTGAAGAAAATCCAGCGAGGAATTTTAAAATATCCGCCTCGAAATCATCGACCACACTGTTCACTGCATGGACCGCAGAGGTGCGGCTGTCACTTCATGTTAAAGTCGAAGACGTAGACATCCGGAATTTCAACTACTCCTACATCCTTGGGGTCACATTGGATAGCCTTTTTTGATTCTCTGCACATGCTACAGCTATCTGCGATTAGTCCTCAAGTCAGCAGCCGGCAGTACTTGGGATGCCGACAAGGAAACCTTGTTGACCTTTTACAAAGCGATAGGTCGGTCTATAGTGAACTACGCAGTGCCGGTAATCGGCGAACGTGAGTTCAACGCAGTAAAAGAAAATTCGGATTTGCCAGAATGCCCGTCTCAGAACATCAACAGGGTGTCTCCATATGTCTTCTAAGGACCATCTACATGAGGAGACAAAGGTTCTTACCATACGCAGTCTTGTTGTCTTAGCAGTATCTGATTGGGTGTCTTCGCAGAAGTCATCCCAACCACCATCTCGTGGACAGAATGCATCCGACCAGGCAGATTAGGCACGAGATAGAGGCCCAGTGGTACAAGAGATAGCCTTCATATCAGCAAAACTATCTGGCAGGTCTGAACGACATTCATGCTGATGACGTCACAGCAGCTGTATCCAGCTCCAGCCTAAATGTAGTGCTAGGGAAACATCCCCGGAACATTTCATTAGAGAAGAAGACGCTACTGCAAATGACGCGCCTGGTTCTGGCTTAGCTTAGATCGGAATGGTGCAGCCGCCTCAATTTATATTGGGAGCGAATTGATGACAACTTTCCGGACGTTTTTCACGCCTAATATCAAGGCTAAGCCCATTGATCTGAGCACCAGGTCTCCTTGGACGCATCCAGTTCAAATGGCGCTTTTCCTTTACCTGGCAGCAGACCCCCTTTAGACTAACAGGACTTACAAAATAAAATATATTGCTGTTACAACAACAACGAATGATGTTCTAGCCTCGACATTTAGATCGTTCTCTGTTATTTAAATTTCAAAGTAAGTAGGATACTTTTCACGGGATCCTCAAAATCTTAGACTTCGTCATCATAGCTGCGACATTTTAATACCGTTTGATAAATTTCGACTTTCCAAGGCACATATCTATAATTAAACACAGCTCTATGGCTGTCACCTAATGGAAAGATGAAGAATTTCGTCTCCTTCTAGAAATATCTACCCTTAGTGGCAACATTTATTGGACTTAATACCCATAACTAAAGGCAACAAAGGCAAAAAGCAGGTCTGCTAAGTAATTAATGATAATCTAATCCATGGATTTCGATGGATCGATTATTTGTTTAGAAGTCGGACGCCCTTGATAATTTGAGCGTAAGCTTAGTCGGTATCAGCACAGTAGCCAACTCTTGTTTCTCTCTCTTGCGTATCACTATTTTATGGGTACTTCGATGAGAAATGCTCTACTAAGACATGTTACTCATTCTCGGAGGTCAGAGTGTAACACTTGATTATCTAGAAGTTCACAACCATTCGTAATTGATTTGCCTACTGGTCGCAGATTCCCCACAGAGGTGTTTTCAGAATGATGTCATACAAGCAATATCCCAGCTTAGCAGTTTATTGGCCTCGGTGATGTGATGGTTAGTGTGCACGACAAGCATGCAAGTGGGTTTCCACCTCGTCCATATAAAACCTTCTCTAAAAATGCATAAGCTGTTCAGAACTGGCATTCAACAGTAGGCCCAGTCAGTAGGTGTACGAATTATATAGTACCACAAACTACTGATTTGAGATAGGTTTGCATTAATATAAGTATATATAGGAATAACAGTATGAACCAAAGGAGCTCCATATAACTGAAGAAGGCGAGCTAGTAAGGTGTCATTTCGAACTATCTGGAAGAATAAATTAAATTAACTAATGCCCGATAGTTGGAGTCTCAGCGTACCAGGCCAATTTACAGAAGGAGAGACAAAACTACTACCACGAATGAAGCGTCTCCACCCATCACAAAATATGTCAGAAGGTCCGTAAACTTTAATGAAATATTACACTTTTCATTTTATTTCTTCTATTCTAAGAATAGAATGACACCAAATCTTCAGTTAAATTTACAAAGAAAATATTCGGAGAGTTCAAGCTCAATTGAAAGGTGTTTGACCCTCCTAACAAGGAAGCAATTATAGCACCTTTGTATTCCCTCACACACACTTGTGGTCGGGGTTCGGAGAACTGCATGCGCAAAACCACTAGTTATTGAACTGAGATCCTTTAACGTATATACATATATTGTGTGTAATTTTTTAAGTCATGGAAAGGGAACTAAGGGTAACAAAATCAATTTTCATTTGTTTTCTTTTTTTTGATGTGGACAACATCTGGGCGCCGAATAAGACCGATCCTATGTCCCAAAAGTGTTCCCTCCCAGAGATATGCGAGTTTTATGAAAGTGAAGTCGATGATTCTAAGTGCAAATAGAAAGGGACCTAATCTTTAAAATGGCTCTCCTGAACAAAACTGGTTTTTAACCTTTGGTCCCTTTCTATTTTGCGCGCCACATATACGGACACCACTACGTGATAAAAGTTCAAAAAAAGACATTTTTGCCATGCACTTTTTTTATGGGCCCCCAAATAATTGGACCTCTGTGTCATTTTTGCAAAAAAGTGATCATTTTCTCAGGCTCATATCTTGCAAACCGTTCGGAGTTCTGATTTACTCTCTGAGGCAAAGTTGTAGCTCTTGTCATAAACAACAACAGAAAAACCGCATAGTTGCTGGACAGTTGGAAAGCCCAAAAAACGTTTAGCATTTTCAACACGGGCGATCAATAGTCAGTATGGATATATCGGTGCTCAAATTAAAGCAAATTTTGTCACGAATCCAATTATAGGCTAATTTTAGTTTTGGCTGAGATTAGGAAGAATGCATGGACCAAAAGGGCCCAAGAATCGTAAATTATTTCTGCGCTTAGTTTAGTTCAAGCAAAAAGAGCTACAGTCTTCAAACTTACCAGATAAATATATAATAGTCGGTTGTTGAAAATTAAACAAATCGGGCGATAGGGTAAAAAGTGCCCCTTTGAGAGACTAAAAAAATTATTGACAATTTTGCTATGTAATTTGATTATTTAACTTTTAAATTTGATTTTTTTGAAAGTGTAGGCATAGATTATTCAACCTTTTCATGATTCAACGTAGGCATTGGGCCCAAAGCCGACCTCTAATGTCGGGGTCATATGTGTATCCAGGGACATTAAAATCTTCTCAAAAATCCGGCGTGCCTTCCGCCTACCAAATCTAATCAATTTGTTTCTTTTTTCTTTTTTGATATTGGACAAACAGGTAGCCCTAAGTTTTTGAATTCTGGCATGTTGTCCTGTCAGCTGCAATATATGTCGCAGTTATTGTGGAGGTCGTCCGACGCATCGAACCGTATTTAATTTTCGTTTTTAAAGTTCTAATCACAGTGGGCTAACATGTAGCGAGATGTTACTTCACTGACCCAACGGGTATTACAAGTTGCTTCCCAGGTGACACATACGCTACTCTTAAAGGTCAGTATTCAATTGGTTTAAAGGATGGCCAAGATACGAGTATATAATGGATTTAGCCAGGTTGAAGCCAATCAGGTGTCAACCATTTTATTCAGGTGTCAACCGAAACATAGACCATAAAATGGTCTATGTTTCGTTGGGCTGTATTTTTTAAGCCTTTTGTCAACCGGAGCGGTGTTGAATGTAGGCTTTTTATGCCCATGTCGCAATGCTTAGTAATTATACTGAACCTGACTGTCTTCTGTTTCCTACAGGAGCAGGTAAAACCGTTGTTAAGTTCGCCCAAGCCGAACCTTATATACCCTCCAACGTCCCTACAACGTCCGTTTTCTGAACCGTTGAGGCACATCTGTCCGTCGATAATATCAGCCAAAACTTCAATATTATTCTATAATAAGATTAGAAGCACAATTTGCATTTATTTGAGTACCCATATGTATGTAATATAGGGTGATCCATCAAGAGGTATTTTTTCAGAACAAAATATAAAAATTCAAATCAAGTGTGGAATCTTTATTGGCAATTTGAAAGGACATTTTATGGCATTTATTTTTTTGAATATTATTTCCTTCAAATGTTGGACGCAACTACGCCTTAGGGTTTCCATTCTGAGGGTCCTATTTTGGATAACTCGTTCGAGCATTTCGACCGGTATGGCTTTAATGACACACGTAATGTTGGCTTCCAAATCTGATTCGTAGCTGGTTTGTCAGCATAGACTTTACGTAACCCCAAAGAAAAATGCCTAAAGGTGTGATAGCACTCGATCTAGGCGGCCAACTCACCTGTCCATAACGTGAAATTAGCCGCTTTTCGAAATGACCTCTCAATAGATCCAATGTTTGAGCAGCTGTATGGCAAGTGGCACCGACCTGTTAATACCAAGTGTCGTCAAGATTACGGGCTTCAATTTCAGGTAACATAAAGATCGATATCATGGCGCGATAGCGAGAACCATTCACGGTTACGTTCCGACCATCATCATTTTTGAAAAAATATGCACCAGCTTATAAACCGCACCAACCCGTGCTTTTCTCTGGGTATAATGGCACCTCTTGAACCTCTTCTTGTTGCTATTCATCCAAACTGCGGCAATTTTGTTTATTGACTTTGCCGTTGAGCCAGAAACGGGCCTCATCACTGAACAAAATTTTGGTCGAAAACAGGGGAGCTTCCCGTTTCTCACCGAACGCTCATTTCCATAATACAGTTGCCAACATTTGAAGGTAACTATTTTCAAAAAATAAATGCCATAAAATGTTCAAATTACCAATAAAGATTCCACACTTGATTTGAATTTTTATATTTTTTTGTTCTGAAAAAATACCTCTAGGTGGATCACCCTTTATTAAAAATGTATTTCCCGTTTTAACCATGCGAGGCCACACGAAACATAAAGCCTATCAACAATGTCATCTTGGAGGCATTAAGTGCGTCCCAAGTACATGTACCCATTTAACCATTGTCTGTCCACAAACAATTCTGATTTGTTAAGCAAATAGTCTAAAAAAATATAAATTTTATAGATTACTTTTAGTTTACAAAACAAGCGGATTTTACCATAAGATTCCAGACACACGGACGAACATGGCTGGATCGTTTTAAAACTTTAGGATTTCGTGGCGTTGCAAACAGAATGACAATTTAATCTACCATGCACCCTTCGGTGGAGTACCCCACCGACCAATGGAGGTTTTCACCATAGGCTTCACATAAGTCGTATCGTCTCACATGTGCTTATGGAGCTTCTTATATTTATAAGCGTGTGAGACGTCAGGACTGCCACAGCGCCTGCGGTGAAAAAGCGTAATGGTTTGAGGGCTTCTTAATTTTTTATGACTTTCTTTTTCGTATCAATTTTGCTGTTTGTTCGTCTTTGTGAGTTTATCACAATTCGAATTCCCTTAATCGAAATACGACAATCATAGATTGTGCTTTACTTTTCGACAAGGACAATCTTTTTTTTGGCCAAAGATTTGTATACCCTAAAAAGTTTAATATTCATTCCGTTAAGGAAAATTAACTTAGAAATGTCCTCAAGGCAGTTTAACAGGCCATAACTGGAAAGAGAAATGAAAGAAGTTAAATGTTTCGCGGCTTTTTGAAAAATTGTATGAAATTATTTGGTTGTGTTTAAAGAATTTGAACCACATCTGCTGAACAGAATTTTCATACCATTTAAAAATATTAGGCATGCTCTCTATTACAATTAAATTTGTCCGAAGCACTGCGGGCAATGACAAGCGTTGCAGTAGAATATTTATGCCTCCCACTATGCTGCAACTATTTATATGTTCTGATTACACACACGTCCTAGTATGCATTTAGAATAATTCACTTATATGTGACAGCGCATAGAGAAAGGGACCGAAGGGTAAAAACATCAATTTTCACTTTTTTTGATGTGGGCAACATCTGAGCATCGAATGAGACCGATCCCATGCCCCAAAAGTGTTGCCAGAGATATGCGCGTTTTATGAAAGTGATGGTACACCAAAGATACACGTACTTAAATCTTTAAAATGGCTCTCCTGAACAAAACTGGTTTTTACCCTTAGGTCCCTTTCTATTTTGCGAGTCACGTATACATAAATACAACAAAAGTGTGAAGTACACATTTCATTTGGACAATTTAGATTCACCTTTCAGCTTAGGAACGGATTTTAATCAATTGGTAGTGTCAGGAGATTTGTATTTTTTAAGCAAAACATTATTGCAGACATACACTCCATTAATCATGCCATTTTTAAGATAATTGCTTATTTGATTTCGTGATGAAATTTCTTTTGACCCCTTAAAAAGGTTTCTACCGACTAAGGACCTGTCGCTCTAGAAGCCATGTTATTATCTGATCATAATAAAATTGAATACTATCGTTTCAGGTTTTCATATGACAAGAAATGTAGGGATTTAAAAAAAAAACAGCTGCGGTGGCCATTTCGACTAGCTTCGCGTAGCGTATATGTAGCGATTTTCCTTAAAAACAAGAAAACAGTCTAAAGGCAGTTGCAACACCACTCAGAGGTACGGAATCCGAGCAGATTTCACGCCTTTGTGTAAAACTTAACCAAGGTCGTATTTAATATTTGACTTTTAAAGCGGGATGACATATTTCTTAGGAGAAAAAGTGTATTGTTGTGGTGATGATATTCGAAAAGCATCATACTATTGTTGGGCACATGGTTGTAGCACAACAATATTACGATCCTAATAACAATATTATGATTCACTTACAACCGTACTATGATCCAAATTATTATTCATACTCAACAAACATGATCCCTGATACTTACAGCCATAGTATGATTCACATGCACTCAAAGTATGATTCACACGCAACCATGTTATGATCCTTACTACCTTAGTATGATTAAAAATTTAATTTTTTTTATTAGGTTTGGGCTATGCAGTTATTCAAAAATATAAATTTAAATTAAGTACATTATTTAAAGTTACATTAAATTTAAATACGGAGAAGTGATTTATTAAGCAATAGAAAAAATACGTTTAAAACCCCGTAAGGTTTTTTAGTTATACTCGTACAAGTCCAAAGCAGTTTGATTTAAAAAAATGTAATTTACCAATAAAAAGTAGTATTATTACTGCGTAAAAATAATAGAAATAACATTATCGTAAAACCGTATTCATTCGTTAGTAAAAAAATATAAAAATTATATATGTGACGAGCAAAATAGAAAGGGACCTAAGGCTAAAAACCAGTTTTGTTCAGGAGAGCCATTTTAAAGATTTAAATAGATTTAAATACGTGTACGTGTATACGTGAATACGTAAAATGGTGTACCATCACTTTCATAAAACGCGCATATCTCTGGGAGGGAACACTTTTGGGGCATGGGATCGGTCTAATTCGATGCTCAGATGTTGTCCACATCAAAAAAAAAAGTGAAAATTGATTTGTTTACCCTTAGGTCCCTTTCTTAATGCGCTGTCACATATACTACAGTCTTAGTACAGGGTGTCCGTCGGAAAGGTATACTACTTTGTTTGCTTATAATTTTTGATTAAATGAAAGAGAATGAATCTTATATTGATAAATGTTTTATATAATGTCGGCAATTATGTATGGAATACAATATCAGATAAATGTCCGCCTCTGTTAGCCTCACAAACGCGAGCCCTTTGGAGATCATTTGTCATTACATTCGTCACGGCGTCCAATTGAGGTTGATGGATTGTTTTGAACTCTTTCTTGAGCAGCAGTAATGTTTTCAGCCGATCTTTCAGTACGTTGTGGTCCATGCTTGGTTGTGTTCCATGCTTGGTTGTGGTCCATGCTTGGTTGTGGTCCATGCTTGGTACAGACGCCCTTTCTTCGAAATCATTCATTTCACGATAAATAGTGCGTTTTGTTGGCACTAACTTTCTCATCGTCATAGTAATCGATGATTGATTTTGATAAAATTTTTAACGATTTATCGAATATTTTTTTTCAAAATAAATTTGCCACGTCTCTTATTTACGACTGCTAAATATGAATTGTCAAGACTAATGTTAACCAAAACGGCAGCAACTCAAAGTAAACAAAACAAAGTAGTTCCCGGCAAACAAAGTAGTTCCCGGCGGCCCCCCTGTATGATGGTACGTACTATTGCCAAAATTAAATGCAAAAACCATTACATTGGTTGCGACAAACATGCTTTTATTGCAGAGAACATAATATTGTTGCCGTGACCCTATTGTAACCATATTTTTTTCCCTGAGGACATGTAGGGAAAGGGAAGGGGCCGAAGGGCACTAAGGAATGAATTTTAAGTTGTAAGGGAAACTTTCATTTGTTTGCAATAGACTGTTCTTTGTTCGTAAATATGTCCCTCTTGCTCCCTCTGCTTAAATTGCGGACAGGGTACGGCCCCGCACGACGTATTTTCATGTTAATCGAAAATAAATTTTAACTGTTATTAACAACCGAACGTTGCCTAATTGAAACCTTACCTTTTGTATTGAATTGGATGACGTGATTTTTTGTATTTTTCATTGTTGGGAAAACGTGCGCCATTTAAATATTAAATAATTATAAAGTGATTAAATCACAACCAACTTCAGCTAGCAATTTGTTTAGACTGCGTGATTTTAATGCCACGTATTTTCCCAAGTCAACAAATCCTGTCTCCTTTCTCTTCTCCGTTCGCTGCCAATGTACGTGCGAACTACAAAACAGTTTGCGATATAAATTCTCGATACTAATCAAATATAATCAGTTTTCCGCTGTATTAACAACTCTACTACCCACCGGAAATGAAATTAATTTCATGCTCCATCTTCATTATAGGCAAAATTAAAATACGATGTAATGTTGGCTATAACTATTCAATTTTATACGTTCATTATATTCGCCGTAAGAAGTGGTGAGTGCTGCTGCACGGCTGTACATTCAAATGGGAAATTATTTTTCCATTAAGCAGTTCTTTGCTTGCTCTTAGGCAACTGAGTTTGACACTAAAACTGACCTTGTAAATACTCTAGTGGCGACTGTAATCTGTTCCTCCAACCGATAAATTTGTGTTTTAATTCTGTCGTTGCTGGACTAGTTTATATTAAGGAAGAAACGCCACATCGCTCTATTAAATATACACGCAGAGAAAAGATATGGTTACACTATGGTCACCGCAACAATAATATGTTTTCTACAATAAAAGCATGTTCGCCGCAACCATAGTATTGTTTTTTGAATTTAATTTTGATAATAGCATGATTGCGACAATATTGCTATTGTTGAAATGTAACAATATTATTATTGCCAAATTTAGAAATAAAAATATGGTTGTAGCAACCATATACACATGGTTGGTGCAACAAAAGTATTGTTATTTAAAATTTACGTTAACAATAAATTTGATTGCGACAATCATACAGTATGGTTGCGAATATGGACATAACAAAACATGTTTTATAGAGCATACATGTACGAGTATGTGTGTGCGTATGTTTTTTTTTGATATACAAAAAAAACACATACAGTGAATGGTTGCTGTCCATTAAAAAAACCACACAATCGGAAGGTAGTTCGAGGGATTTTTATTGTGTTTACTTTGTTCGATGAAATACTCTAATACCGACTGGTTCTCGTTTATTTAAAATCTGCCTGCACTTAAGTATATAGCCATTGATCATGGTTTAATCACATTCGTTACTTGGTGTCTACGGATGGTGAATTAGCATTCACCCCTGCTGGCAACTGAAAGTATTTTTGACCGTTGGAATCTATAGAGAATGAACGAAATGTTTAATAAACACATGGCCTCAAATCTGGCTATGAACTAATAGTAATGCAATTTTAAATAACATACTAAATAAAAATCTCTATTTTTGAATAACAACAATAACCAATCCTAATAAATAATGTTGGGGATCATAGTATGGTTGAGTGTGAATCATACTATGGTTGTAAGGATCATACTATGGTTGTACGAGAAACATACTATGGTTGTGAGGATCACAATACGGTTGTGGAGATAATAGTATGGTTGAGTGTGAATCATACTATGGTTGTGGGGATCATAGTATGGTTATGTGTGAATCATACTATGGTTGTGGGGATCATAGTATGGTTATGTGTAAATCATACTATTGTTGTGAGGATCATAATATTGTTGTGTCACAACCATATACCCAACAATAATATGATCCTCTTCGAATATTGTCACCCCAACCATACTATTTTTCTGCGTGTATATTGACTGTAAATAGGCCAAATAATGGTTTTCAGATAGAGTAGAATAAAACAAGTAAAAACGTGGAAAAGTTCGACCAGGTCGAACATTATATACCGCTTCACTGTCATTACCAAAGGGCAAAAAGGTCAGTTTTGGGCTGTTTCGTCCAATACGTCCGACCCTAATCTCAGCCCAAACTTCAAAATTCCTCCAGATTTAAATACGTAGCAAAATACGTTGCAAATATTTGGGGCACATGAGCCCAAAAGTCCAGTAACTACGCCCTTTTTTGAGGTTCTAAGACCGTCTATTGCAACTATTGTATGTCAACAAAAAATTATGATTTGTAGAGCAAATACTTAAAAAGAATACTTCATTCTGAGAAACCTGTAGTCCCTTAAAGAAACATTTTTTTCGCCCTATGCCGATTTCGCCCATATACAATCCCAAACAGCTTTTGACCATAAATAAGCCATCATCTTGCTAAATTTCAGAAACCTAGGTTAATTCGTTTGGCCGCTATCGTGCTTATAACAGACCCATTAATGAACATGGCAAATCGCCATAGAATTTTACGAAGATTAATTATAAATATATTTACTTCATAGGATCTTTTGATCAACGATTTACATATAGTACCACATTCAGATTCGCTGTCGCAACATACTCGACGTAATCGTTCTCAGTATGATCGAATAGTTAATAGTGAAAGAGGAGCATACAATAACAGCGACCACTGCCGAGTAACAGCTCGTAGTTTTTTAAGATACGAGTATTAGGCGTGTTTGCTTACTAAACGAGTAAGTGGTCGCAAAGGCTATAACTTAAACTCTTTACGTGAATGTTTTGAAATTGTTTTGCATGCAAGAATTGATACGCTATATGCATCTAAACCGTTTGATTTGAAAATTTGTTTTTTTGTAGAAGAAATACTATATGTAAGTAATAACCTAGCTTGGTTAAGCTAGTTAAAGGTTATTATTAAATAATTTCCTCCCAAAAATTTTAATTGAAGACAATATAATAGTAATATAATTTTATATCCTTGAACATTAGTTCGCGTTAGCGAACTCCTAAGCAAGTTTCCAATGGAGCAACCGAAATATTTTTTTAATGGTAATGCCTTGTATTTTTCTTTTTGCTTAAAATAAAATTGTTGCATGCAGGGGTGAACGACCCAGCAACGAATGTGATTACACCACGTCCAATGGTCATACACTTAAGAGCAGGCAGATTCTAACTAAACGAGAACCTCCGGGTTTCCACCGATCAAAGTAACACAATACTGATACTAGGTTGGTACATTAGGGTAGTAGCAACTGAAATATGAAAGGTATGTACCAGGAGGGGTCACATGAGGTCATTGACTTCAAAAACAGAAAAATAGGTCCCTTCGAGTCAAAAACTTCAAACGATGTATCATACTTTAAGATCCAGCTGTTAATGCAGCAGATAACAAGAAAAATGTAAAAGTGCGACCCTATGTTCGGCAAAAAAATGTTTTTTTCCAAACCAATTTGCAATAATTCTTTATTTTTGTGGTGTACGGTGAAATTTTTTTTAAAGTACGGCCTACTGCACATAGCACACTTGTTAAAATTAAGTTACTTATTGTTACGATAGTTTTTGTATTTTTATCATTAACAATCATTATTGTATCGTCACTTAGTGTTTCGATTTAGGTATTATTATTTTTTATTGAATAACAATCATTATGAATAATACAATTTTTACATATCACGTAATTTTAATTTTTGTATTTGGCCTTTTTTTAAATTTTACTAAATAATTATTATATCGAGCACGAGGCCAAGGTTATTATTTTTTGTTATATTTTTCTCTTTATTCCAAAAACGAAGTACAACATTAGAGTTAGACACAAGAGGAAATTTGCAGTTTTACAAGACGGACAAAGTAGAACGTTAGACATTAAAAACAACGAAGGGGGGTTTGTGAACAAAACAACAACAGATATACCGGAGAACGTGCAATGGTTACTTTCCCACGACAAAAAAGGAGAATTCCACTCCTAAAATACATTACGGATGGCGAAGAGTGTATCAAGACACTAACAGAAAGAGAAGAGCAAGAAGCCTGGCGGGACAAATTTTCGAATATGATTGAAAGCAAAAATTAACCAACAGAAACAAACGGAAAAATTTCTAAATATCAAATTATGCAACTATGACGAAAGATTTATTCATGAAAATACTTAAATTTTGCATAAGCGAAAACAGGTATTTCTAATACAAAGATAAAGTATACCAACAAATAAGAGGACTACCTATGGGATCATCGGCTTCACCAATTGTTGCCGACATCGTGATGGAGGAGCTGTTGGATAGTGTTATACAGAACTGTAATATTAGGCCTAGAATACTGACAAAATACGTGGACGACCTTTTTGGGATTATTAAATCATGTACAATAGATAACATCTTGACGAATCTTAATAGTTTTAATCACCAAATTATTCGTACCTGGATACTCTTGTAATAAGAGAGAATAAAAAACTAAAGATTGATTTGTATCAGAAGCCTAAATCCTCTGGAAGACTGTTGAACTTTCACTCCCAACACCCAAAAAGGATGGTATTTAACACAGCTTCCAATTTCATCAACAGAGTCCTATCTATAAGCGACGAGGAATACCATACCAAAAACATCAGCAAAATCAAATATAGTTTAAGGCAACATAGCTTTCCAACACAAACTATTAACAATCTTATAAACAAATCCAGGAATAGAAAAGCTACAGCACAAGAAAATGAACCAATGATATACAAGTCAGTAATATAGACACCACATTTGTCAGAGAGTTTCGAAAAATCTAACTGCATGGATAACATTAACTACAGAATCGCGCCAAAGACGAACAACACATTAAACAAGCTTTTTACAAACATAAAATCTTAAATTGAAATAATGGACAAATCGAATTTAATATACCGGATAAAATGCAAGGGTAACGAAACGGCACAATGCGAAAAATACTACTTAGGTACCACCAAAAGCAGACTGAAAACACGACTGTCAGGACACAAATCTGACATAAAATTAAAAAATAATAATATGATACCAAAAACAGCACTTGTGGCCCACTGTGCAAGCGAAAAACACCAACCAGAGCTTAAGAGAGTGAGTGTATTACAATGTGATGCATTAAACACATAGACGACAGCAAGCAGCGAGCGACAACCTGTCAAAATTAAAACACACACGTTTATATGAAAATGATTACTTTGACGGCGTCACAGCAGCACGACGGCACAGCAGCCGTTGCTGTTGTCGCCAATATAAACTAATTTCTATTTTGAAAGGCGACAATATCAGATACAGTGTTGGTAATGCACTAAAGTAGTTGTAATAATTTAGAGATTAAAGGCGTTTAACTAAAAACTGAAAATTTGCGTCAAACATTTTGGGATTTATTAAATGTTCAAGGTGTCAAGGTGTTTTTATATATCTTCTTGGTATGCTAAAATATAATTTCGCTATATAAAGATTTCTTGTGAAGCCGGTCTTCGTCCGGGGGTATGCCAAAATATGGCTTCGCCTTTTAAATATTTCCTGCCTCTTTGCAATTTATTCAATCCACTCATTAATAAACAAACTATAATGAAAATAAAACATATAATATATAAATAATATATAAAATACTCTTCTCCGGAATCTGTTTTTCAATGTGCTTCTTAACTGATACTTCGGCTTCACTACTGGGGAAAATACACGAAACATTCGATTGCTGCATAGTGAGTGAGCTATGTCTGGTTTTACACGGACAATTATAATTGTCACGATTGTTGAGTTGGTTGGAGAGAGAGGTAAGAAGTATGGAACGGGGAACAATGGCGACAATTATAATTGTCCGTGTAAAACCAGACTATGTATTTTGCAACGAAACTGTCAATCTGATGTACGGTCTATTTCCTATGAAGGGTGCACACGATTACAATAAATTATTATGTAGAACATAAATCGTTTGTTTGTGTGCCTCATAAACGTCATATTGGCATCACTGAAAAATACATTGCTCCAATAAACAGCTGTGCATACTAAAATTTTTTTATTGTGTTGGTTGTCATTTGCTGAATTTGGTAAGTTTTTGATTATATTTGTTTAATTTGTTATATTTATGTGTATTAATGTATTTTAGATAAGAAATATGGACGCCGTCGATGAAAAACTTATAGAAGAAGTACGCAGCCGCAGCTGTTTACGCTGCTGCTGCCGTTCTCAAAATATTTTAAAAGGTGGCAGCACAACGACAAATGTCGCCAACGACATTTGAAGTCAGTCGTCGTGCTGCTTGCTGTCGTCTATGTGTTTAAAGCATGAAAGCCACTACAACAAACGATTAACACCACTCGAAATGCTGCACATTATGAGTACTCCAAATGAGCAGAGAATGCATTTTAAAACTGACGTTGATAATTCTGCTCAAAGCTATAGGAGTCTTATAAGAAAAACAAATAAAGAAAGAACAAAAAAAGTGCAACAAAGCAACGGCGGTCAGTACATTTCTTAACAACAAGAAACTGAGGTGAGGTACTCGCTACGGAGTTATTTTGTCTAATTTAGTTATAAGTGTGGGCACAAATGTTTTTTGTTTTTACGTAATTTACATGTTATTTTGTTTTTGTATATCCAATGAAATATCTTGTAGATTCCTGATGATGTTCTTCAAAGAGGAACGAAATGTCGAATAAAGAGAAAAATATAATAACCTTGGCCTCGAGCTCGATATAATAATTATTTAGTAAAATTTTTACATATCTTCAAATTTAAAAATAATTCGTCCTCCTCATTAGTACGAGTATAATTTATAACATCTATCCCTGTCACAAGTTCCCTATTTTGGTCTAGTTGTAGTTGGTCGCTGTTCGGTAATGGTATTAATAATTTCACTGTGAACCGAATGAAGCTGTCCAGCTATTTTAATAGCCAGCACTATAGTATCATTCTCATAAGCACTCCCATCTTTATGAGTTTAATTTTATAAAAATCTATGTTATTCGTCTCTATCTCTTAAGTTGTTTGTATTTGTTTATATAATAAATTGTGGTATGCGGAAGCTATATTATCCTGTATTTGCCAAATTTTTTCTCCAAAAAGCTTCAATCTCATAATAATGTTTTGGAACCGTTGTTCATCAAATACTCTGTCATATGATTTCTGTATGTTGTTAATTGAGGTTTCTATTCCATACTTTTGTTTTAATAAGGTGCGAGTAATACTTGTTTTGAAACGTTCATTAAAAGTTATCTCTTTGTTTGTGGCCGGTATAATATTGTGATAGTTTGCGTTTGTCACCTCTAAGTGTTGCAGTATATTAATCGGTCCTCGTCGCCTGTAAGTCTAAATAAGAACTTGTTCAGAGATATTTCTAAATTCAAAATATCACGCCTGTTCTGAATTTGACTTGTCATTATTGACTTTAGTTTTGAAATGACAATTTGAATTTCATGTATCGTTGTTATATTTGTAGTCTAGCGTTTTAACATTTTTACCTATGTCAACTAATAAATTAGTTCAAGTTGTATCTGGATGTTTCCAGCTCTTGGGTTAGGTTATGATACATAGGTAATCTTCGTTTGGTTTCTACCTACTTCCAACAGTTGATTAGTTTGTACGTTCTCCATTGTGTTCTTCAATATCACCATTTACGTCGGATTTGTGCCCTGTAGGCATGTAGATATGTATTTTAATTACTTTAAACAATTCAAAAGGCTGAGTCTATCCATAATTTACAAATCGAAAGGCTTTGAAAAAATAAATTCGTTTTAAAATCAAAAGTTTCGAATAAAAATATAAAGTCAACGTGTTCTTTTTCTTTTACGTTCTTTTACTCGTATTGAATATGTTATTCAGTTATTTCTTTTTGAATGTTCTTTTATTTCAATATCTTAAGATATTGCAGTGTCGACTGTGCCAGTTAAGTTATTTTCTGAAACACCTATTTTTCAGGAAAGGTCTAAAGCTCGGAAATTGCTTGTTGTAAAGTTATCATGTTTATTTGGAGTGAATCTTAACACTGATTTTTAATTTTTGTCTTAAAATAATGGTTTTTGTGAATCGGCGAAAGAAATGGAAGCGACTTAGACTCTTACGTAGCATTTGTCATTCGAACTATACCCTTAAGTGCAGGCAGATTCTTAATAAATGAGATCCTGCCGGCAATAGAGGACTAGCTATTGTGGTTGCATTATATATTTATTTTTTATACTGGTAGTAGTCCAGTATAAAAAACCACAACTGTATAAGTATATGGGTAGCGATGAAAACCTATGCGAATCAACAGACAGATCGAGGGATTCTTATTTCACTGAGGGTAGGTTCTCGTTTTTATAGAATCTGCCTGCACCTAAGAGTATAGGAATTCACCATTGATGGTGAAGTAGCGTGCATCGAAACTGTAGTCACCCCTGCTTGCAATTAAGTCTTTTTGACTGTATTTTTAATAACTTTTTGCTTCTCTTTGAATCAAATGCTCAAAAGATCATGGCATCAAACTTGACTATGAACTTACCATAACAGTTCTCAAAACCAACGATACATACCAATAAAACTGAATATAAAATTTTATATTTTACATTAGAAAATTTATAATTTTGTTTTCAAAATTGGGTTTTTTCAGCGTTTTTTGCTAATATTAGTCTTAGTTAAAAAGGCACCACATATATTTTTGCAGGATAACGAATCTGTGGATTCGGAGATGAAGATGAAACATTTCAGAAGTTTGGCCGGATTCGAAAGGGAGCATCCCGTTTTTTTTTGTAAAACTCGTCTGCTCTGGATTATTTAATTTTTTATTATATATTCACATGGATATGTATGTAAACTTATTTATATATTTTTTTTTTGTGGAACATAGAAAATTGTTCTAAAGGGTGGTTAAATTCAAAGGGCCGATGTTCAATGTGAACTTCACCTAAACGTCAAGTTTTTTTCTGCATTTCATTTGATATTTCTTAATTTCAGACTAACTCAATTTGAAAATGGAAAGAGACACAAGCGTGCAACGCGTTAAAGCTATTCAGGCTTATTATGAAAATGAAAATCAATTTTCGAAGAAAATCATCTTCAATGATGGGGCACATTTTCACCTCAGTGGATTAGTCAATAAGCAGAATTGCCGCATTTGAGCGAATAATAATCCAACAGTGATTGTCAAAAAAACAAAGCACCCACAAAGAGTGACTGTTTTGTGCGGTTTATGGGCTGGCGGACCGTAATTTTCCAAAATGAGACCGGTTAGGCAGTTATTGCGAATGGTGTTCGCTATCGTGAGATGATAACGAGCTGGATGTGAACGATATGTGGTTTCAACAGGACGGTGCCACATGCCATACAGCTAACGAAACAATGGCTCTTTGCGCGACAAATTCAATGGCCGTGTTATCTCACGTCGCGGCGGTGTTAATTTTCCGCCTAGATCATAGATTTGACACCGTTGCACTTCTTTCTTTGGGGTTATTTGAAAGAAACAATTCAAGAGCTAAAGGATGAGATAATTCGGCACTTTAATGGCATAGAACCTCAATTATGCCTCAGCGATATGGAAAATTTGGAGGTGTGCCGCCGAGGTCGCGGCGGCCATTTGGCCGATATTTTGTTCAATTATGAACCATGTCAATAATATTATAATAAAAGGAAATGACAATAATTTCCTAAATAATTAGTGTTTTCTTCAAAATCAACATCGGCCTATATATTATTCTGATCGCACATTGAGGTCTGCCTAACATTCGTTTGAAATCCGCTTGGTTTAAAAATCCTAATATAAACTGAAACACACTTGCACTATATACATATGTCCTTGCATTATAGTACATGGTCATGGACTAAAACTTCGTATAATCGTACAGGGCGGACCATTAACTTAAAGCGGCTGAAAAAAAATGCTAATAATATTTTCAAATTTCTTGTTTTATTGGCAAGTTTAAACTTTTTCATGTAATAATGGAACACAATATCATTCATATGACTACCACAACTGACACGACAGTACCTAGTCAGATCAGACCAATTTTTGAGTACATTTTTGATTGTTTCGGATCGAACCCTTTCAATGGCAACAGCAATTTAATGTCTCCACTCTTAAGTTATATTTGGATGCTTTGGGTAAAATTTATCCTTAATGGATTCTTACAGAAAATAATCCCAAGGGTTCAGATCACAACGCGGGCAATTGACATCACAATTTCGGCTGGTTATTCGATTTTTAAAACAGTGAGTAAAATATCGATGGTTGCGTTGGCAGTGTGACATGTGGCCCCGTTTCATTAAAACCAAATGTCATCCATGCCAGTCTTTTCTGTTTCCAAAAATGCAAGCGAAAACGCATCGTGCGGTCATGAGGCTTCAGTTCCTGGACCAATTGAACCTTGTAAGCCTTCATACCGAGGTCTTTATGCAAACTTCATCTCAAAGAAGTGTGAGTAATGTTCACTTTCTTAGAACGAGGACAAGTTGATGTTAAAGGACATTCTCAGCCACAGCAACAATGTTTTCGATTAAACGCAATGGACGAGAATGTAAAGTACTTGGGTTGGTTTGTCCAATAACGATGCATTTTATAAACTCGCTTCACAAATTGACACACAAACTAAACTAAAGGCCGATCGCTTCTCGAAAATTTTCCACGTAAATTTCTTACAGTTTGAGTTAAAGACTCACTGATTTAGAAGTTAGTTTTTAATATTTTAATATAATATAATGTCGAACATAAACCTGAAAACAAAAATAAAAATGAATGTTATTCTACCTTTGAAAGTCAAAGTAATTGGCAGTTCAATTTTAAAACTATAAATGGGCTACCCTTTATATTCATTCTAAAGTGCAGTATTAACTTCAAAGAGATTCTCTATTGTCCGGCTCCACACAAAATCTGTTTAATGAAACGATGTTAACATAAAAAATACATTTTTTTTCTTTTTTGCTGAAATTGTTGCATTAAATTATAGTAGCAGCATTAGCCCGGGCATAATCCAGTTTTAGTTACAATGCTTACGATTATAACAACACAGGATCCATGTCAACACAGGAAAATGCCGAAGGAAAACATTGCCATGTAACTGGGAAACGCAAAAAGGTAAGCCATAATCGCAGTTGCATTCATGATGTCCTTGTAATGGATACTTCTTGGTATTGTTAGAAACACTATCCTGCACTTCACATTCACTTACTTTTTGAATAAAGTATTAGGTGCTCTTTAGCATCATTTAATGAAACATTCAATGCAGGGAGAATGCAATACAAACGATAGTATCCTTGAGCTCAAGTATTTATTTGATACTAGTATTGAAAATAAAATTAAAGCAAGCAGTAGCCACACACTTTTTAAAGGACAAGGTATAATTCCTTGAAAACATTGACCAGGTCAAGAGCACCTTATGGGTTACTACAATGTCTATAGACAACAACAGTATACGTATATCTGTATATTTTTTGGCATGTTGTTTGTGTGAGTGCGTTGCTTGATCCCTTTACTGTATATATTCGATTGTGTAGTTTATAAGTTGTAGGATACCCGAGTCTGCCTACAAATAGTGTTGTTGAGCTTAATAAAGATCATTCCAACTACTGAAATCAAAGACTTGTCCGATCTTCATTGAACTTGGCAAAACGGGCTAACGCTATTATAATAAAGAAAATCGATTAAAATCATGGTTGTTGCTTTAGAATTCACATTGAACATTCAATTTTGATGGTACGAGGGTTGCTATTTATATTTCGAATCCGGCAATAAAAACACAATGATTTATCATTGGAAATAGTTTAATTGTTTTTCAAAATACTCTTCTTTAAGATCAACACAGTTTTTCTTGCGCACAAAACAACCACTTGTTTCACTCCGATTCAGACACCTCCAAAACATGATTTTTGAACGCTTCAACAGCTGCTTTGGGCTATGAAAAACGTAGACCATGCATTTTTTCTTTATGCTAGGGAATAAGAAAAAGTCATAGGGTGCCAAATCAGGGCTGTACTGTGGATGGCCCATTAGTACGACATCTTGAGTGGTCGAATAGCTCATCGTTTTAGCTGATGTGTGAGAGCTCGCATTGTCGTGATCCAAAATGTCCGTCTTGTCTTATTATCTTTCGACATTTCGTCGAATACTGTTGGCAAACAGATGGTTGTATACCACTCAGAATTGACCGTCCTATGTTCCAATAAAGGCAGTGTGGCAACATGACCGGTTATACCGAAAAAAGCGCAATCATTTGCTTCGATGTACTTCTTCCACGAACAACTTTTGTTCGAATTGGCTCGTCTTAAAAGACCCATACGGGCTATTGCGGTTTTGTTCGATGGTTTCTGGCAAATTGACCGAATTTGGACGTCCTTCACGAAGTTCATCCTGGATCGAACGGCGTCCGTGACTGAACTCTTGATACCAGCGATTAACAGTAGTTTGTGATGGTGCTTTATCGCCAAAAGTCGAAGCAAGTGGATTTAAACACTTTTGTCTCGACAACCCACAGGTGCCTGGTGATTTTTTATTAATGCTCTTTCAGTTCAAAAAAACATATTTTTACAATGAATTTAAATAATATTTTATATGCAACTTATGTTATTATTATAAACGTATTGAACAGGGATTAAACCGGCTCAAGACCTCTTTGCTTCTATATTTAAATAGAAGACAAGTTTTTAACAAAATGGCACAGTGACATTGATTTTCGTGGCTGCACACTACTTTTATCATGATTTCGGGTCAGCGACAACGTACTTTGAAACGTGTACGTTTTTTTTGTTATGTTTTTGTTTTCTCTGCATTTGATCTCAAGAATTAACGAAAAATTAATTAATATATGTAACGCGCAAAATAGAAAGGAACCTAAGGTTAAAAACCAGTTTTGTTCAGAAGAGCCATTTTAAAGATTAGGTCCCTTTCTATTTGCGCTTAGAATCGTCGACTTTACTTTCATAAAACGCGCATATCTCTGGGAGGGAACACTTTTGGGGCATGGGATCGGTCTCATTCGATGGTCAGATGTTGTCCACATCAAAAAAAGAATGAAAAATGAAAATTGATTTTTTTACCCTTAGTTCCCTTTCTCTATGCGCTGTCACATATTCAGACTGCAAAATTAACAAGGTTTGCTTCAATTTTGTGTTATGCAGAAATTCCTGGAAATCTCGGTAAATGCACAAATTTTACCGGTTTTCAGGGAAAAGAGAAACACTACATAGCTCTCAAACGTATGTTTAACCGATTTTATGATATAAGCTTTTAACATCCAATCTTGACGAAATTTGGCACATGCTATTGAAATTGTAGAAAATTGGTTTTAATTAAGCTGACGCACACACATATATTTGACTAGTTTAATGACTCAAAATCTCAAAACAAAAATATAGCACAGTTCAAAATGATCGATCAGTTACCAGCTCAAATAAAAATTGGAACATGGAAATATGTTCGCCAAATAACAATAAAATATTTGCTCATAACCAACACAAATTTGTTTTTTGAAAATTGTCTAGGACCGAAAGCCGCCAAATTTTAACATGGTACCAAAAAATTAATAACATTTTCTCACAAACTCAAGTGGGATATTGTTTTTAAATGTGGGTAAATAATAGCCCGTTCCGTAGTGCAGGATAACATTTTATAGTTTTAATTAGCAATATATCCGTGCCAACACATTAAAACATCGTATGGGTAAAATCACAGATTGGAAATATCTATTAATGCTGTTTACTTATTTATACTTACTCGTATATACATTTTGCGTATTTCTCTGTATAAAAATGCTACTACTTTCAAACAATAAGAATAATATTTCCTTAATTTCGCAAGGTCTAACCTTAGATAGCGTGTAGCTGAAATGTCTCTAAACGGGTAGTTCAAATTCAAGTTTAGCTTTAAAAAAAATAACCAAAATTTGATGGTTTTCGTCATTTGTTTTGTTTTTTTTTGAAAGACCAAACATTCACATTGTTTTTGATACAAAATTTAATTCTTTTAGTAGATCATGAACTATATTTACAAAGACCTTGGTCCGTGTTTGGTTTCTGCATTATTTTTAAGAATGGCTTGGGTGATATTCGCCTTAAGAGCCTGAATCGCTAAAGGATTTTTCGGCTATCTTAGGTCCTTAACATTAACCCCCAAAAAATGTCTTTTGGCGTCAAATTGCAGCTGTTGAGTTAACTACGAAACCATCCATTCCATGTGATCTATTTCCGGCTACAAAATACGGTTTACACGTATTATGCGACTTACGTTATTAAACGATCATCGCTCATCATCATCTCATCACGTTTAGAATCTTTTTTACTGAGTATTCATTCAGATTGAGTAAAAAACTATATTATTTTTACTATATTTTTGCGAGAAACGGTCGAAAATAAACGTAATTATGTTTGGCCTGACTGAACCTTATATACCCTCCACCTCCCTACTTAAACCCAAAAAACGGACCACTTTTATTTATTTTTTCCTTTTTTAGACCAAGAAGCCCAAACATCAAAATGAAGCTATTTTTGAGTACTTATCAGGAATGCAGAAGTTGGTATAATTGTACTTGATATCTGAAATCAGTGATCGCCCACAGCTCACTGGGGTGTAAATGCAGCATATTTCATCTGATTCCGTAAAAATTTTACAGAAATGAGCGATCTACGAGTATCTCTAATGAAACTTAACCATATTGATTCTTGATAGCCCCCATATAACTTTTCCAATTTAAAGTCCTGGCGCTTTGTACAAAAATATTTGAAATTCGATTAAGCTGAAATGAAAGTGCGACTATAACTGGAAAAATGGTACAATATCGGATTATGTTTTCATATAGCCCCTCTCGCTCTAGAAGTATTAAGTCCGACCTAGCTTAAGCTTCAGAGGCTTGCATCTTCTGCATAATAGAGAGGTAGGGTATCTCATAAAAGCCCGACCGACTTTAAATTTGTATATCCTGCATCACTCTGTGGAACAGGATATTAAGAGTTAGTTTCATGTCAAATGTTTGAACCTACTAAAAATATTAACCTGTACAGAATCACTACCTTGTTAGATTTAAGGATGTCTGTCTGTGCGACCGTTATCAAACTACAGGTCGCAATTGGTGTCTGATCTTCATGAAATTTTGCAAAAGTAAGTTTTTGGACCGAGGACGGACGCTATTGAACTTGACAAATATTGGTTCGGATTTAGACAAAGCTCCCACACATATGTGCATCCAACTTTATATTGTTTAGCTCTAGTTGCCACATATTACATGCAATCTTAATGATATTTGGCACGCGTTAGTTTTTTGGACCAAGGAAGGACGCTAGTAAAAACGAAGAACAGTTTAATTAATTAATTTCTAAAATTAGTTAATTTATTTTTTAAATGTTGGCATTTAAATATTGTTGTTCTTTTTATATTTTTTTGAATTGAGGTCATGAACAAAATAAAAATATGGTGATTTTTAATTTATTTGGTTTATCATATTCATTTTTCAATATTTCGATCGCCTTCGAGGATCATCCTCAGTGAATAAAAAATTTAACTACCAAAAAATTGAAACGGTACGCTTCGAGATTATTTGCGAAAGTAGCAAATTATCTTCAGGCGAACCAGAAAAATATAAATTTTACATGTAAATTACTCTAATTATAATATTTGTCAAATTTTACGTTTCTGCTTGATCTGGATATACCCTTATGCTTTAAGTTTCCGAAAATCCCTTTTTACTTCATAACAAAATTATAAGCGACCCACATTTCCCAAATTTTCTGAATCGAATTCCAACTGTTTGGACCTGGCAAGGATTAATTACTTGTTTATGAGGGATATACTCGTATTTCTCCCCTTTTTACTCCCGTTTATTACGAATTTCGAAAAATCACTTCTTATCTACCGTCTACATCTGAACCTACCTACCTACCCACCAAACTATTTGATTCTAGCCTCGGCGTTTTAGCCAGGGCGAATATCAGTCAGTCAGTAACGCAACAATTTTATATAACGGGTTTTCCAATAGGGACATAATAATTTCGTACCTTTATGTCAAAGCACCCTCAAACATTATTAATGATCATTCAGTGTCAATACACTAGTCGAAGTCAATATTTTAGTCATGGTAAAATTAACTTACGAACAACGTTTGGAAATCATTAAAAAATACTACAGAAATTCTGATTTGGTGGTCGCAACTTTAAGAGCGCTTAATCCTATTTTCATCATCTTCAGCGATGAAGCTCATTTCTGGCTGAGTGGTTTTGTCAATAAACAAAATATGCGTTATTGGACAGCAACAAACCCACACGTGTTTCAAGAGACACAATTGCATTCGCAGAAAAATTCTGCGAGGTGCGGTTTTCATGCCGGAGGTGAGATTGGGCAGTATTTTTCGTCGATGAAAACAATGGTCATGTTACCGTCAATAGAGAGCGCTATCGCGCTGTATTAGAAAATTATTTTTGGCCAGAATTTGATGAGCTTGACATCGCCGATATGTGGTTTGAACAAGACGGTGGCACTAGCCGCGTTACAATTGATTTAATTAAAGGCAAATTCAGTGAACGTGTTATCTCGAGAAATGGTCCGGTCGAAAAGCCACCTCGTTTATGCGATTTAATGCCATTGGATCGAGTCTTTGGTCTACATCGAGTCTTTGGTCTATGCCAACAAGCCAACAACTTTACACGAGCTCAGAGACAACATCCAACGCGAAATTGCCAACGTTCCGTGGACAAGAGTGTTCAAAAATTGGTTTCAAAGAATAGATCGCTTTACACGGTGGTCATTTGACCGAAATGAAATTTCATTCCTAAAATATTACATTTGCACTACACCTGGCAAAAATTGGAAATCTTTATCTTAAACTTTCTGTGTTTTATTAAAATATAAAATAAGTGTGTCCCTAATGAAAAACCCTGTAAAATGGTTTTCGAGGAGAATCGACTTGACTACAAGAGCACACAGTACAGTTTTAATACTCGTATATGTCAAAGGTTGAGCAACCTCTTCAGTAAATTGAGGGGTTGTATTCTTCAATGCATGTAAGTGTACGTGTTTATTGGCCAGGACAACCTTTTATTACATTTCAGCTAGGAACTATAGTTTTGTGTAATTTTTGTTTTTTTTTTTTTGCTTTCGCAGTTTACTTGTTCCTCATTGATTTTTTATGAATTAAAAGGGAACATTCCTAGCAAAACTTTGTGCCCTCATGAGACTGTTGAAATGTATGGAATCACTGTTGTCTCTATGGGTTAGAGAGTAATCAGTGCAAAATTTAATAACTTCTTGGTTTATTTAAAATCCTTTATTCCCAATTCACATTGTGAGTGTTTAAGGAATTTCTTTAGCTGAACATCATAGCTTTAGCAAATTCAGATGAAAGGTTAAAGCTGTTCAAAAGCTAATATCGCCTTAATGGCAAACAAACGTAACAGCATTTTTATACCCTGCATCCCTCCGTCTTCTAAGTTTCAGCAAACATTTTTTCCAAGAGCTGTACAAAAATAGTAGGCTTTAATTCCAAAGTTTTTTATTATTTTTTTTATATAAAGCGGCTGATTAAGCAGATTAAGCAGTTTTTAAGGCATATTAAAATGTTCCATTATAAAACTTACAAATTTCTTTTAAAACAGATGTACTGCAATTGCATTGTGTGGGGTATCTTCATATTTACTGACAGCAAGGCGGCCATTAGATCTCTGGAGAATGTGTACACCACTGCGAAAATTGTTCAAGAATGTTGGATGTCTTTGGAGAATATAGCGAGACATTCGTCGGTAACCCTTATACTCGTATGGGTTTCTGTCCATAGGGACAATGATGTTAATGGTACAGCGGAACATCTTGCAAAAGCTGGTGGAAAATAACCCACCACATAGAGGTTAGAAAGATCTGGCCTGGTATGCAGATGATGAGCAGAGAACGGGGAACGCGATTAAGCTGCCATTGATTCATCACATCACTGGGCCTTTGGGCTTACAGACTAGTCCTACTCATATGGTTGCGAGTCCTACTCATGCTTTGGAAGGTTGCATAGTTAACCTAACATATTGACGTTCTATTGGCAACTTAGGAGGTTGCTTTTACTTATAGTTTTCACTTATAGTTTTTCTTGAATTACTTTTTTCAATAAATTAATTAATTTCAGATCAGACGGTTTATGATATCTGACATTTCAAGATTTTTTCTTCAAATTTTGAAGTTATCGCATTGTGACCACTTACTCGTACTTAGCGAGTACCTTAAGAACATGCCTAATGAGATAATTTTGAAAGGAACCGAGTTGATAGTGGTAATACATTAGCAAAACACCTCCAAAAATACTACAAATATAGTGATTTGGCCCATTTTTAATACCAATCGGGTAAAAAGGAATTATAAACAAAAAAGTTATGAATCTTTTTAACACTTTAGTTTTATCTGAGCAACCAGTACAATACTCCTAAGGTTTTGCTGTTGTTGTAATCGTAACGATAAATCCAATATACTATTTATCCTGTGATGGAAGTATACAACTGTGTTCTTGAAACGATGTGTTCTCTTTCCAATAAACAGGTCAGTAAAAATTTTTGTTCCGTGTTCCTTTTTACCCCCTACAAATTCATATGACCTGCAGAAGTTTTCTTGACGTGTGTGTCGGTTGAATACCCTCCGCCGTCCGTCCGTATGTCTGTTCTGAAATTTTGCATGATGATAAGTTTTTTGGAATTGTAAATGGGCGAGCGAAATCGGCCCAGGAGGGTAAACGGTTCTATTTAAGGCAAAATTCACTTTTTTGAGTATTTGCTTAACAAATAAAAAACTTTTGTGGATGATAATGACTGTTTTTAGTTGGGAAGCATTAAATGCCTAAAAAATTTGCATAGTTGCTGGACTTTTCGGTTCATGTTGACCAAAAAAACTTCGGCTTGGTCAAAGCGGGCGATCAAGAGTCAAAATGGAAATATGTATTCTCAAATTTAAGTAAATTTTGCTGTAAATCAAAATAAAGAGTATTTTTTTCTTTTTTGGTAAGACTACGGTCACCCGCACAAGACAAAAATGTCAAAAACGGAACACTTTTTACGCTCTAAGAGGGACGGTAAAGTGTTTATGTATAAGGGATATAAAAGGTTCGGCCTGACCCAACTAAACGACATATTTACCTTTTTTTTAAATCGCGAATCTACATGAAAGTTAGAGCAAAAAATAAAAACAGCAATGTAAGGAGGATTCCATTCCTTTAACTCTTTTGCTATTTGGTGGTTACGTTAGTTTGCTTTTCATATGAAAATTTCAAAGGTATGCCTATAAGCCGGACATAAGCACAAATTATACTCTGTAAAGTTCAAACGTGACCAAAACGAAGTATGTACCAAATTTGTTTAGGACATCAATCCCACACAATGTTTTTTACGTTTTTCCCTTTGGACAAGATGAAGGCGGTTGGGCAATGTTAGACCTTTGCAAAATCAAATATTTACCCAAAAATGTTGAGAATATGAGGATGTTTCTTTGTTTATCTGTAGGAACCGCATGATATACTTTAACTGAATTCAACTGTACCTCATTATTGAGAACTCATACATGAGAATATAAATAAGAACACAGGATAATGTCGAAATTAATGATTACATGGAACAGAAATAAAAAACACACCGTTCTTTATTTTCTATACTCGTACCATCTATATTTTTAAAATTATTGTGTTACTGACTGAATGGCTGACTGATTACTGCCCAGGAAAAATGGCTGAACCAAGAATCATGAAAGTAGGCGGATTGGTGTATTTCCAGTGGTAGACTTTCGGTAAGAATGGATATTTGAAACTCGTACTTTAAGTGGAATAAAACGGCGAAAAAAATTAGAGATGAAGTTACAATCAAATTCGGGGATACGGCGTCACTAAAAATGTGCATTTGAAGTAAAAAAGGGATTTTTAGAAACTTAAACCCTATGCGTTTTGAGACGCAGAAACGTGAAATTCGACAAGTATTTTGTCAAATAAATAGACAATGCGAGGCGATTTTGACAAATTCATAACTTTATGGACAAATTTGAAGACAAAAAGTGTAAACACGGGTAAAATAGGGATTTTTTGTACACTTTGAAATCCTTGAGCTAGAAATATAAAATTTAGAGGTGACGTTTTTAGCGGTCAACCAACGAGTAAATTTAATCTCATAAGTTAAAAATTATTTTTTGTGGTTCCTGGTTGGCCCAAATTTCGAACATTTTAAAAACTTTGGTTTATTGCGAAGCTTTAAGAACAAATGGTTTCTTTTTTATTTTTAAGGTATGAAAAAGGGGGACAGACAGAACGGGAAAAATGCAGAAGATAGAGAAAAATCTATGTCAAACCGCCAGGATAGTATCAAAGATAGGATGGGGGCCAAAGGTTTAAAAAAAGGCCAAATCGGGAGAAGCAGCAGGAAGTTGGAAAACCAATATTAAATCAACAGGATGGTATGGAAAAAAGAAATAAAGATAAAATAATAAAACAAAACATCCAAAAGGTGCGAAAAATAAAAAAAAAAAAAACAATAGTAAATCAAAGGATTACTTAACCCTCCGACGGTTGAGTCATCCGTTGCCCTTATACGAAGTACAAGGTCCACAGGGACCTATTTCTATTTGTATGGAATTTTATTTGAAAACGCATTTTTTACATTTTTTTGTTTTGAATTATTATTATTTACTAATTATACATGTATAATTACTGTTAGAAATTTTTTTTTATATAAGAGTATATAACATTATTAATTTTTTATGAGTTTTATAGCCTAAAAAACTATTGTTGTGTAGATTGTCCCTCGTCCAACATATTTTCTGTGCAGGTGTAGCATCGATGCATAAGTGTTGAATGCTCTGCACAAACTGGATTGTTACAGGAATGGCAATAGGCCCTTGTTTTCCGCTGCCGTCCATACTAAGAACGGCATAAGCGACATGATGGTCTGTTCGTTCTAGACGCAAACGACGGTGCTTGACGGTCTTGATAATATCTAAAAAGAACGCCTGTCACTTCTTTTTATTGGCTTCATCTCGTTCTATGAAAAAAATGCAGCTAGTGCAGCAATGTCCACCATATTAAAAAACATGGACAATGGCCAACGGTTTGTTGAGCGCTTGCATGTATATGTGCCAAGCATCTGGTCCATTATATCAATGCCCGATTTGTTGGCGTTGTAATCCAAAATAGCAAACGGCTTCTTATTTTCAGTTTGCATGTCCACACCGCAAGTATAATGTTGTGTCGATAGCAAAATTACCGCTTTGTTATTCTTCGGCTTCAACGAAGGCGATATAGCACTATATATCGCCTTCGTTGAAGCCGAACAATGTGCTGTTGACAGGGCGCGAATAATTTTTTGGAATTCCCGAGGCACACATGTCTTATTCGAGCGCACTGTTCCAACATATGCGGTTTTCTTCCTGATCAAAGTATGAGCCAAATCCAAAGTTGTGAAAAAATTATTGGAATAAATTGTGCGACCTGTATTCAAATATCTCTCCGAAAGTTGAAGTACAATATTCTGCCCTTGCTTCCCTCTCGTGCCCGGTCAGATAATTTCCCAGAGTAAAACATTCCTTTGATTGGATTAAATGATTTTGAGTCGCACAACCACCATATCTTTATACCGTACTTGGCAGGCTTCAATGAAATGTATTGTGTGAAGCGGGTGCGGCATCTGTATGGGCATAACTGCTCATCAACGGTCACTGCATCATGCGAAGTGTAAGCTGCTGCCAAGTTAGACCGCAACATTTGTCAAATATCATCAATAGCAGCAGTTTTGCTGCTGTCGCGTATTTCCATTGTCGAATCTAAGGCATTATGTTATGCACTTCATACGATCAAATGATAATGCAGCTTTATATATTGGACAGCGCGTTGGGCCCCATAACTCTTCAAGAGGTTCACTATTCGATCTAGCGAGTCCAGCATACAAAATAATAGCCAAAAAAGTATCGAACTCTTTCAAAGTGATTGGTTTCCATTCCTTTGTGTTAGTTAGATTTGTCAAATCCCATGCAGCGTATGCGTAAAAAGTAAGGGTAAATTCAAACAACTCAAAAGGGACTGCAACAAAAATTCAAAAAGGGACGGAAAGTTTATAACGTTTCAAGGAAAGGCACAATTAAATAATTCAAAAAGTAACTAAAATTCAAGGAACACGTTTGTGATGTGTTCAAACACTAAAACAAGCCAAAAGACAGTGCATTTATTAACTTGTTCTTGAAATTTCAGTACAAGGTCCCAGCGAACCATTTGAAACACATTTAAATCTCAATAGAAACTAAACTATTGGTAATAAGAGGTCAAAAAGGGTGACATATCAGAAAGTAAGAAAAATTATGTTTAATTAAAACGATGACATAGAAATGGGGATACAATTGGATTTAAAAGGAGACACATCAGGCGGACCAGCAGAAAGCGAGAAAAGCCATATTAAATTAACAGTTTGACACAGAAGATTGAAATGGGGATAAAAATTGTCCAAAATGGGCGAAATGTAAAAAAATTGACAGAAATCATATTATATTAACGCGATGCCATAAAAAATAAGTGAGGATAAAAAGGGATAAGAAAGGTCCAAAAAGGGCCATGTATCAGAAAGTTAGAAAAACAATATTAAATCATCAAGATGGCCTGACATTTATAAATGAAGATAAAAAGGATTAAAAAATGTTAAAAATGGGCGATACATAAAAAAGAGAAAAACTACATTCATAAAGAGGATGACATAGAAAATTATATGCGAATGAAAAGAATAAAAAAAACCAAAACGGACTAAAAAAGGGTATTAATTAAAGAGGCGAAATATATAAAAGGGATAAATAATATTTAATCAAAAGGGTATTAAACGAAGAATAGAAAGGGCAAAATACGAGAAGTTAGAACAACAATATATAAGTAAAATCAACAGGATGAACAAGTCAAAAAAAAACAATATCAAAACAACAGATGACATAAAAATTTGGAATAAAATGGGACAAAAAGGAAAAAAACACGCGAAATGACCAAAAGTGGTAAAACAATATTCAATCAATGGGAGAATAGAGGTAAAAGAAATAACGATAAAAAAAGAAGCAAAATGGCAGAGTAGAAATAATATTAAATTAACAATCATAGCAAATAGGAATGCGGATATAAAAGGAGAGCAAATAAAAGGTTAAAAACCGTATAAACTGATGGATGGCACACAAAATAAAAATGGGCATAATATAATGGATGTACATGAGCAAATTAGAAAAAGTCTTAAAACCAATATTAAATTGTCATGTGTATTTATAATTGCAATGGTGAGGAAAATGCATAAAATACTCAAAAGTAAGAAATGGCAAAAGCAAAAAAATAATATCAAAGTATTAGCAGTGGTGAATAAGAGCCAACACGGAAGAAATATTAAACCCAAAGGGACCAAAACGGACAAAGGAAGAAAATTAAAAGGGTGGCATAGAAAATATAATTGTTGCTAAGAAACAGAAAAAAAAATAAACCAAAAAAAATTTCAATCAAAACGATCGCCTTAAAAATAGTAATGCGGACTGAAAGAGCAACAACACACCCACTATTAAAAATTGAAAAAAACAATATAAAATAAACATAATGACGTAAAAACTAAAAATTAAGATGAAAAGGAGTAAAAACTGGTAAACGCCCTTTTCAGGTTTTAAAAATGCGATTGGACATTTAATTCAACTACATGGGTGAAATACAAAATTTAATACAACAGAAAAGAAAAAAATTGTTCACAACAATCGTTGCCAATATTAGTCGGAACTGATTGAAGTGGAATGAGATGATCGCAATGAACTAAATCTAAAACAAGAAATGACTAAAAAAACATAAGCGAAATACTGTTCAAAATTAACCAGAGAGGTAGGAAAATAAAAAAGGTAAATGGGACAAAAAACCTAAATTAGTACCAGCTTTAAGAGATAAAAATGCGCAAAATCTAATTAATACTACCCTGCATGGATTACTACTAAATAGAACACAGTAAATCTTAAATCATATTTAAGTTAGTGAAATAATAATGGTTTGATTTGAATTAAATTTTTCGCACACAAAGTAGCAAGTATTTTCTAGTCTGGTATACAATTGTTCACTTTTTCAAATAATAGCATTACGTTTGGGTGAATACAGAACGACCTTTACACTTACATATCTCTCATTTGCAAAAATACCGTCAAAATAAAAAAACAAATAGTCTATTTAAGCGTAGCTCTTAATAAACGTATTATGGAAATTTGACAATTAGCCAATCAAATTGTTACCTAAAAATTCGATGTAATAAATTATGTATTTTCCCATTTGCACTAGATACATACCAATTACCCATGACATTTTCTATATTACCTTAGAAGGGCTATCATAATTTTGTGTCCCTCTAAAGGTCTCGCACACTTTGTATCCTGCGCCCACCCCACTCAATCACCCACCAGTATTCCGTATTTTTACCACAACATGGTTCTCAGAATGACCATTTGTCTTGGGGCACATGTCTTGTCCTTTGGTATCGAATGTTCTTTCTACGGGATGCGTACCAGTTTGTGAATTTAATACATAATTTATGGACATGGCTCGATTTAATACAGGGTGACACAAATGTCAATTGAGGTTTGAAAAATCAGTTGAGATATTAATATATAAGTATGTACTTATACATAAACATTGTCTTGAATATATTCGCATCGCAAAATGTTAACAGAATTAAATTCGATATACGCCCATTGAATAAAGAAAATAACATGTGTAGGTCAGTTACGTTCTCGAGGAAATCCCAAAATTCAGTTTAAAAATATACTCACGATGAAGTGCATTTTGAATTAAATAGATCTAGTCGTCAGTATCCGATTGTAGATTTTTCGATTATAAGAATAGGAAAAACCCTCTTACATATGTACGTCTATGGCTTTGACAATAACGGTATGATTAAATGTAAAATGGCGATTAAAGCTTACTCAATACATGACATAATTCAAAGCAAATGTTTTGGCTTAAAGAGACAGGAAATTGGAAATAAAAACTAATATCGAGGAAGAGAAGCCTTTCAGGGATACGCACTCTGATAAAAAGGCGTTAAAAACAACACCCACGCTACACTGTGGAATAATGAAGACGTTGGGAAGGCAACGAAGATGCTGTTGGCGGCGAGTACAGGGGTAATACTGAACGTGAGCAAAATTGAGATTAGTAAGATCCCGGACACACAGCAATAGTAAATAACAACGTCTGTAGGGCGTGCAGGTTGGTAGACAAAACGTTAAAGAACTACCTTTGCTACTGTCCAGCTGTCGCAGACAGTAGATCCCGATTATTAGAGGTTGATACTTTAACGGACCTGGCCTCGATTGCGGGCATAGAATATAAAACACTTTAAGATTATGTCTAAAGTACAGAGTTCGTTAAAAAAAACTTCTCAGGCTACTATAAAATAATAAGAACGCAAAACAACAGTATTACTGGCATAGGTGAATGTCCTCTGACTTGAGGCGGAATTTAACATCCTTTTAATAACGCACGATGTTAATTGTTACGTAGTCACACCTTAGCGTCAAGTTTTTTGTCCAACTTAAATTGACTATTCTCTGTTTCAGTGTTTTAAATCAGTGTTTTAAGCATGGAGAAGTACACAATTGAACAGCTCGTTAAGATTATTTTAGCCTTTTACGAAATTGGATATTCAAATCCAAATGCATTTCTTGCACTTCCTAATTTTTTTGGTCAGCATAATTGGCCAAATTTCTCCATAGTGGATTCGTTTATAAGCAGAATCTGGGCAAGTAAGAAACCACGAGTGATTTTTAAAAAGCCGATGCATCCACAAAGAGTGGTTGTCTTTTGCGGTTCATGGTCTGTCGGCTTTATAGTAGGCCCTTATTTCTTCGAAAATGAGATCGTCAAAGCAGTTACCTCGAATGGTGATCGCTATTGCGAGATAATAATGGCCTTCTTGTGGTCAGAAATTGAGGATATAAGTAGTTCTGGACGATATGTGGTTCCAACAGGATGTTGCCACTTGTCATTCAGCCAGCGAAACTATGGCTCTTTTGCGTGAGAACTTTTTTGGCCGTGATATCTCACGCCGTAGCGGTGTGAGATGATTTGACACCGTTGGACTCCTTGTTTGGGTATATTTAAAGGAAAGGGTGTACGTCAATAAGCCAAGAACGATTCAAGAGTTTAAAGCTGAGATAATTCGTCACATTAACGATATTGAACCTTTAGTATATATTATATATTTTAGACTGAGCGCGTTATCTGCAGAATGGTTACACAAAGATTCCGTATGTCCTTGTACTTTCCACGATAGCTTTGGTCGACCCCAGGTTTACACAGTTGTTTGCCACCTTAAATGTTGTGTTTTTGGACTAACAGCATTTTCGACTAATCTCCATTTGGTTTAACAAAAACAGACTGTGAAAGGCGACTATAGAATTGGCAAACGCATAAAAATATTATGGTAATTCTTTAAGGCCATCTGCCTATAATTATTTTCAGTGCATTGTTTTGAAAAAGGGCATGGAATCACCCATTTCCCCCGAACTTTTCTCTTTAGTAGAATATATGTATCAACTCTGATGTTTCTTTCTTTACGACTTTAACGGTTCTGGCCAATAAGCATTTCGTGGTGTGGGCGGTGCCGCTACCCTCTTTAAAAACTAATCGGTGTATACTCTATGACAAACCATTTCTCCACAGTAGCGTACTACTAAGTCGTTCTGGATATATTTCATTACATCGCTTTAAAAAACGAGGGCGTGGCACAGCCCTTTTCTGCCAAACATATTTTATTATACAATGAAAGTATATATGCCTAAAATAAAGTTCCAAGCTCTTATAGTTTCTGAGCTTTCAATGTTTTACGTTTATGAATATGTGGACGATGCCACGGCTGCTTTGAATTTTTTTCAGTATATTACATGAGACAATCTGCTGGTCAACAGCAGCATTCTTTAAAAAGCTAGGGCTTGTCACCGCCTACTTTTCCCCCAAATGTTTTTCATTACACACTTATACTCGTAGTATGTATTTAAAGGGGTGTGGAATGCTGTACCGCCCACTTTTTGCCACAACTTTTGAGGTTACATACCGGCAGGTTTTTGTGTTATTATTATTTAAAATTATAAGCGGTATGGGCTTGTTGCCGCCCACTTGAGAAGTAGCCTATTAAAAAAATCGTTCATACAGCTATATTCTGTGAAAATTTTAGAAAATATCGGTTTATTTATTATCAGGGTGGGCCATTTTAAATTTGAATCGGCTGGTTTTTATGGAAATGTTGAACTTTGTCATTTAATAATGGAACACAATAGCCACTCGCTTATTTAAGGGTAAGTTGTCGCTAAGGTGATAACTTTCAAACTTTACAGAAAATGTTTTAAATTTTCTTTGTATACAAGAGCTGATTGGATTTATGCATCATACGAGGGCTGCTATATGCATTTCTGGCATAATAATGAAAATGCGAAAATTTATCATTAAAAATGGTTTGATTATTTTTCAAAGTATGCTCCAGCACGATTTAAACACTTTTGCATGCGCTCAAACCAATTGCCGAAGCACTTTTTCCACTCCGATTTAGACACCTCCAAAACATGGTTTTTGAACGCTTCAACAGCATCTTCTGGCGAAGAAAATCGTTGACCATGCATTTATTTCTTGATATGCGGGAATATAAAGAAGTCATTGGGTGCCAGTTTAGGGCTGTACGGGGGATGACCCACATGGTCGATTGCTGTTTTGTTTCGGGCTCATGTGCATATATTCATGATTCGTCACCTGTGGCGATCTTATTAACGTCTTTTGAAGCACCGCGATCGTATTGTTTCAAAATTACTTCCCACTAATCGACACGAGCCTTTTTTTGAGCGCTAGTCAAATTTTGCGTAATCCAACGAGAACAAACCTCTTTTACGGCCAGGTGTTCATGCAATATCGAATGATGCCAGTGGAAAAAATGCCCAAGAATATCTCTATCTCACGGTATGCCACATGACGATCTTGCATTATCAGTTTACGCACGGCATCAATGTTCTCTGGCACAGCGGCCGTTTTTGGACGACCTTCGTCTTTGAGCGAGCGTTGGCCACGATTGAGTTCATGAAACCGGTTTTCCACAGTGCTATAGAATGGGGCTTTATCGCCATACAAAGATTTAAGTTCATCGATGCACTCTTGTCGTGATAATCCACGTCGAAAGTTGTGAAAATGATCGCACGAAAATGTTTTCGAGTTAATTCCATTTTTTGCCAAATTGATTTTTTCAAGTCACTGTAAACAATACAAATGATGGTCGTACATCAAAACGTACTGAGTACGTTTATGCTACAAACTGTCAAACTTTCCAATGGAAATGTCAGATGGCACCAGGCAACACTAAGTGTTGCCTAGGCCGGAAATATGTATATCAACCCTCGTAAACCTTTTGAAATAAAAATTTGTAGTTTGTACAAGAACACTTATTCAAAAATAACTATAAGCGAGTAACAACCAAACTCGATTAAACTCCCAAAGGTTATTTTAAGATATCGTTCTTTCCAAAAATATAAATTAATTAAAACAAACTGTGCTTAACGAAAATTTCCTATAGCTTTCTGTAAACAAAATCATTTTGTTATTCCTACGAATTTATCGCGTTAACGACCTCCTAAGCGATTTGCCAACAGAACTGGCTCGACAGTGCCTCATCCGATAAACCCACTTTTTAAGTTTATTTTTTATTGTTTCGGGTTGAATCTTTTCAATGGCAACTTTGATTTCATGTTTCAACGCTTTAATTGTCTTTTAATACTTTACGTAATAATCCGAAGGGCTCAAATCACAGCTCCGAGGCGGCCAATTGACATTAAAATTTTGGCTGATTATACGATTTTCAGTGCGTAGACTATCGATGGTTGCGTTGACTGTGTGACATTTTGCCCCGTCTTATTGAAACCAAATATCGTTCATGTAATTCTCGTTGACAATGGCGCGGTTACACACACCGTTGAAGGTAACGGCGGCTCTTTGCTCATTTTCAAAGAAAAAAGGCCGCAATAAGGTAGATGATACAGTCTAATTTTATTTTCATTTATGTAGTATTTATAAACAAATATTATCTAACAGAAATCAAAAGAACATGAGATAAGCCTTTAAGTGCAGTGACAATGATGCTTTTGCTAATAAAGCAATTACTGTTGCAAATTTTGGAGAAATGAAGGGGTCCTGTCATCAGAAAGTGAAGTAGACTTTTGCAAAACTGTCTCAGGCTTAGAAATAGAATGGCGAAGACACTTAGCTTGATGTAAATATGCCTATTAGAAAGGACGGTCCAGAATGGTGGTCAGCTCCGTATGATTCCGACAAAACATATTTTCCATCATGAGGAAAACGCACAGGTCGCCTGTCGCCCAATTTTTTAATTTGATAGATACTCCACCATCATCCTAAATAGCATGGGTATATTTATGCATAGACTGGAATTAAGCAGGATTTTTAATGCCTAATATTTTTGTGAAAAGTTGGAAAGGGTTTTCGCGAAGTAATACAGCATAGTTTGACCAGGAATTAAATTTTTATCCATACAAATCACTTTTCGACAGACGACGATGCCACCTGCGCCTCCACTAAATAGGAAGGACATTATCACAATCTTTAAATGTGCAACAACAATGTTAGTAAATAATATTCCCACAACGCTACAGATTTTTTTGTAAGAAAAAAAAATAATTATCTCTATTTAAAGCTTTCATTTATTTGAAAATCTTTTTTGTTTTTTTTCCGAAATCTACAATATTTGCAATTTTTGAAGTATGGAAATTATTAAGCATTTCTTGTTTTTTTTTTTGTAACCAGTGAATTACAGTCAATGTGTGGTACATTACGTTACAAAATTTAGCTTGGTACGATCAGGGTTAAAGAATAAAGACAAAAGTTTTATAATTCTCATAGGAAACCTACTCTCTTTTGAGTTTTTGTCTTCGTACACTTAGTCGAAACACCCCTTTAAATGGCTTTTGTTCCAGCCTGTAGTAACCTCCGGGCATTTAGCATTACATGTTTATCTGTACTTATATTTATTACACATTTCTCTTGAATTGTCTTTAGTTTATACACACGTGAATGAAAATGTCACTGGACATGAATTGGACCCACTCTCGTTGTACAGAAACTAATACAAAGAAATATGTTACACGTGGTTTAGAGGTAAATGCAAAATATTTCAACTACAATAACAAAATTCAAGTAAAAAGTTCGTCATCATATAAAACAGCAATAGGCAACCTACACTACAACATTTTGCGATTGTGTGCGTTAAATGCTTTCTCGCTCTCACCACGAACCGGTGTTGCCAGTAAAATTTCATCACAAATGCCCAATTTTAAAACTCCAATGGCACAATTGTTTTTTATATCATTAGAGGTGTTTATGGTTAAGCCTCGATTACTTAAACTGGATAGAAAAGCCGCAATAGTTAAGTTACTGCCAAACTAAGTTTGTGAATATTAAGCACGCATACAAATAATCACTGCTGTACTCGATTCTTAAAAGAAAATTTTAGAAAAATAATTTGTTGTAATTTATTTTTTTTGTAAACAAATGAATAGATCTTGCTATACAGTCTTAGTTAAGGCTCCATAACCAAAAACACCACTAATATTCGTAGTTTTTAATCATAAAAATTTTAATAACATATTTTTTTAACCGAAATTTAGTTTTTTTCTGATATTGAATGGATGGAATTAAAGTGTGTCTTTGAATTTCTTTAATAAGTTTTATTTAAAATAAGCGAAGAAAATATTTTTTCTATCCTAAATTAAAGAAATATGTAGTAATAAATATTTATTTTATTTATAATGCCTTGCATGTCAAACAAAACATTTCGGTTTGCCAAAATATTTTTTGAAAATAAAAAATGCAATTTAAATTGCTTATCAAACATACTGGTAGAGATAAAATTTGTGCTGTGGCAACACTGTTATTTAGCAAGAAGCGATAACACAACCTGCGTTGTTAAATGGTCAAGCGAAACTGTAACTACTGCGTCCTCGGATCAATTGAAGGGTATCATTGGACCACACTTGAAGCCGAAGTTGATCAAGTATTTATTCAAGCGAAGCAAGAAGTCCCAACAATTTTGATAAATTGCAGAATTCTATAAAAAAAAGGAATAAGTTGGCCAGTTGAGGAAATCCGTATTTTAGCCAAAAAGCCATCAAATAAAACGGGCCGATTTCGGAGTATGTTGCAATTCTGCTGTAAACACAATCCACAAGTGTTCGGTGAAGCATGAGAGGTAGACTAAGTTATGGCTATTTGAAAGGTAGGACTTCGTTTAGGTAATTTTGGCAATTTTGCTAAATTCTGCACCGGTTCAGAACTTGGCAATTTTACCCTAGTACCCTCTGACATCAATCCGATATCAATTTGCAAACCGCTGCCATTTCGATCCCTTGCATTTTCAGGCATGGACGTAGATTATTATAGACATATTTTTATGAAATCAGCTAAGGAATGTCGTAAAATAAGTACAAGTAGTATCGTATTTACCTATAGTATGCAAGCATGCTCATATTGAGTACGTTTTTCAATAAAAGTACTAAATTTGGTCTAAAAGTAAGCACACATGCATTGTATTTAGTACAATAAAATATTTTATGACAGCATACTAAAATTAAGTAAACTTTCCATAAATACGATTTTAATAAATTTTTGCTGTATTCAACTATGTTATAGTAATATTGTTATAGTAAGTATGCTACAGTAACATTACAAGATATTTTTAGTTAGAAAACTGAAAGTATTTAATTCGGATATAAATTTGAAACCGATCGCGTTAATGTCCTCAAAACAAGTATGAATGTACCAAAATGAATTTTGAATGTAGTATGGGTAAAAAATATGAGGGATTATCTCCAAAACTAAGTTTATATTTGTGTTAGAATGGCTTCGAAATAATTATTATTTAATATCAAGTTCTTAATCCAAAAGTCCCTTTATTGAGTGTTTTTAACTTGTGGTAAATAATTTACAGTGGCTACCATAAATCACCGCTCACCCGATTTTTCTTAAAAAGTCCTTTTTTATATTGTGCGTTTATTTGTTAATTCATGCTTAAGGAATCAATACAAAAACGATTGCGAAAAAAAGTTTATTCAGAAGTAGACATAATTGGAAACTTAATACTTATTTGATTTTTTGCCTCTCATAAATCAACGCTTACTTACGTACTAGTATATATTTCAAAACAAAACCTCAGAAAACCAGGTTTATTAATATTTTGTTTTACCTCTTTTATTGCGAATTATGATCTGTTGCAAAAGTCTAGGTATTGATTCCACAAAGTATTACGCAGAAATATTGCAGATATATATCCTTGACTTCTCTTTCCCGGACTTTTTTTGTCTTAAACATCGTAGAGCTTTTCGTTGGGGTTTCGATCTGGGAATTGAGGAGGGGTTTTAATCCATTTTAGAGTGTTGTGCTGCAGTCATTGGCGTGTATTCGTTGCTGTGTCCTTCGGGTCATTGTCTTGGGTGAACACGAAGTCATTTTACAGGCCCAGTTTTCAAGGCTCGAGTGAAGATTTTGTTTTAAAATATCAATGTACAGCTTATGATAGACGATCCCATTAGCACTCATACACCCCCAAACATGTACCGAACAACCCCCATGTTGGTTATCAACTTCCCTGAATTCCTCATTTGGCTTTCTCCAAACCGTGCACCTACCATCAGTACCGTAAATACGAGGGCGACCGCAAAACTAACTGGCTTGGCACATTTTCTGTTTTACTAGCAACTTTTTTGTTGTTGTTTTTTTTAAAGCAATTTCCGAAATATTTAATGATTATTTTTTTTGTTACAGGTGATTGAAGTAAACAAGTTCTATAATTTTTGAAAAATGGAAAATAAAGAGTTTCGTGCGGTAACTAAACACTTTTATATGAAAGGTTATACGCCACAATTAATCAAAGATGAATTGGATTCCGTTCTTGGTGATAATGCACCATCATACTCCACCGTGAAATCCTGGGTTCAACAATTTAAAATGGGTCGTTCAAGTACGGAAGATGAACAACGCTCTGGAAGACCGAAAACTGCTACTACTATTGAAAACATTAGAAAAATATTTAATGAAGTGACTAAAGATAGACGAATAAAGCTCAGAGATCTTGCTGATATTGTTAAAATACACGAAAAACAAGTTTGGAGTATTTTACATGATGAACTCCACATTAAAAAGATATCCGCGAAAAAGGTGCCGCGTTTGTTGACTTTGCCCCAAACAATCGTCCGTTGAACCAATTCCGAGGAGCTTTTAGCGATTTATCAGCGTAATCCAATAGAGTTCTTGCGCCGATTCATAACTGTTGATGAAACATGGATCCATCACTACATCCCAGAATGCAAAGAACAGTCAAAACAATGGATAGAAGTGGTCCCAAGAAGGAGAAAACTGTTAAGTCAGCAGGAAAAGTAAGGGGTATAAATTTATTGATTATCTTGAGAAAGGAAAAAATATAAATAGTGAATATTATTGTGCATTGTTGGATTGGTTGAGTGAAGAAATCAAGATAAAACGAACGCATTTAGAAAAAAAAGTTCTTTTTCATCAAGATAATGCTCCTTCACACACTGCACTCTTAACTCAACAAAAACTGGCCGACTTACGATTTGAAATTTCTCCGCATCCACCATATAGTCCAGATTTAGCTTCTTCTGATTATTTCTTGTTTCCAAATTTAAAAAAAATTTTCGGTGGCAAAAAATTTTCGTCCAATAGCGAGGTTATTGCTGAAACTGAGGCATATTTTGATGGTCATGAAAAATCTTATTTTTCGGATGGAATTAAAAAACTTGAAAAACGTTTGATGAAGTGTTTTGAGTTGGAAGGAGATTATGTTGAAAAATAAATAATAATAATTCCAAAAAAACTATTCTTTTTATGTTAGGCCAATTACTTTTGCGGTCGCCCTCGTACTGAACTTTCTTTCATCCGAAAATATCTCTTTGCTCCTACGTTAAGGTTAGTGGCTTAGAAATATATCCTTTGCATACTCCGAACGTTGTTTTCTATGGGTGCGGCTGAATAAGGTTTCTTCTTCATTTGTGGGACAATGAGGCGCCTATGGTGAAATCTAAAAATAGGCGGTCAAGTTATGCGCTTTTCTCGCGCATCTTATGTGTAAATTTATTTATTTTAATGTTGTTATATTTTAATTAACAAATTTCTCTGCCAAAAGCTTTACTAAACAGAAGCTCAGACATTACATTTTTTTTATTAAGGCAAAATAAACGTACGCTCTATACTGAATCCTAATTACATAAATTACAAATGCACAATTTCAGGAGCCTAGGTTAACTTGTTTGCCCCCTAACGTTCCTTTAACAGATACACAGGCGGACAGTTGGGCATGGCTGGATCTAACAATTTTATGTCGATGACAACCATATATGTGACGCGCAAAATCGAAAGGGACCTAAGGTTAAAAACCAGTTTTGTTCAGGAGAACCATTTTAAAGATTACGTCCCTTTCTATTTGCGCTTAGAATCGTCGACTTCACTTTCATAAAACGCGCATATTTCTGGGAGGGAACACTTTTGGGGCATGGGGTCGGTCTTATTCGATGCTCAGATGTTGTCCACATCAAAAAAAGAAAAAAGGAAAATTATTTTTTTTTACCCTTAGGTGACTTTCTCTATGCGATGTCACATATACTTGAATGTGTCCCCGATCAATATTTAATGACATTGCAAACGGAAGAACATAATTTATATACCACTTATTTACTGGCTGACGCATTAAGAGACTCGAAAACGGTTTTCACGAAAGTATTTAAAATAAAAATTAAATCTAATGTTAGGCTAGGCAGACAACTGGACCAACACATCAATGAACACAAATGCACATACAACACACAATCATTATTTAATTTATATTCACTGAAATTTCTCATCAACTGTTCAATATTTCCTCTTAAACAGTTGATGGTAGCCTGATAGGGGCTAGACCACGTTTCTATTGGCCAAATAATATATATATTTTTACAAACACACACCTAATACGTTTTAGTCGCTTAAATTCTGACTACAACTTTGATGTACGGCTGCATCATTTCCTGTTACCCGATGGATCCTTGACCATGCTCCTTCATGCCCAAACACTGCAAATATTACCGATAAAACTTGTTGCACATAACCCTTTCAAAGGCAATTTAAATCGTTTACATTTCATTACACTTAATCGTAATTTACAGAAATAATTTTTACAATTTGGTGTAAATTCAACTACAATATGGACTTCATTTTTTACTTGCTTATACCTAATTTGGCACTTTGTATACTTGTACTTCAACTGAGTATTTTCAGAATTAAATGTAGAATGCTACTCTACCACATTTAATTCGTACTTACCTCTTTTGTGCGGAAAATTTTAGCATGCCTAGTCTTCGAGTTCGATTGTAAAATTAAATCGGCAGTATTGAAATGTATCACAAAGTAATTGTTACGTTATAAATCATACAACAATTGAAAGGAACATGTTTAAGATGAAAAGTTGCATGATGCGACTAAAACTCTGTAATAACATGTGTGATAACATTAGGCTAAAAACGTTTTTTAATAAATAATAAAAAAAAAAAAAAATCACAAAGTAACCTCGAGTCACAAGTAGTAAATAATGGGTGATCCAAGTACATATACTTTTTTCTATAGCCTTTTTTGACAGATCACGTGTCATGTTATTTTTGTTTCGTATTGTTTGTCATTTCATCACGGGAAGACTTACGCCTGACAACGTTTACAAATCGTTCAACTTCACGTTCTGTGAGGAATGTGTTCCGTGCACTTCGTTCAACTTATGGTCAACATAATCAGCCTACTGGGTGTACTATTCGCAACACCATCACCCATCTTGAGACCCAGCATTCATTATTGGATAATATATATTTTTTTATTTATTTTTTTTTTTGAAAAGAAGATCCGACGCTTTCGAACCAAATTTTGTTCAGACCCATTTCTGGAAGCAAAATTGCCGCATTTGGGACGAAGAACAACCAGAAGAGGTTCAACAGCTGCCACTTTATCCAGAAAAAACATAGGTTTGGCGTGGTTTCTTCAAAAATGATACCGGTGAGAACGTAACCGCCAAAAAATGATACCGGTGAGAACGTAACCGCCAATGGCGACCGCTATCGTGCTATTATAACCGACTATATGATGCCTGAAATTGAAGCTCGTGATCTCGGCGACATTTGGATTCAACAAGACGGCGCCATTTCCCACACATCGCATCACTCAATGGATTTATTGAGAGAACACTTCGGTGAGCAGATAATTTCACGTTTTGGGCCGGTCGATGCCTGAAATTGAAGCTCGTGATCTCGGTGACATTTGGATTCAACAAGACGGCGCCATTTCCCACACATCGCATCAGTCAATGGATTTATTGAGAGAACACTTCGGTGAGCAGATAATTTCACGTTTTGGGCCGGTCGATTGGCCACCAAGTTCGAGTGACATCACACCGTTAGACTTTTTCCTGTGGGGATATGTAAAGTCTAAAGTTTATGCGAACAAACCTGCTTCGAGCCAGGCCTTGGAGCAAAACTTCACGCGTGTCATTCGCCAGTTATCAGTCGTAATGCTCGAACGAATCATCGAAAATTGTACTCAACGAATGGACCATCTGAGAGGTAGCCGCGGCCAACATAGATAGACATAATCCTCAAAAAATAAATACAAAAGAATGTTCTTTCAAATGATAATAAACATTCCCCAATCAATTTGAATTTTCTGTGTTTTTTTCTTTATAAAAGTAGGGAACCTCGAAGGGATCATGCGTTACATCTCTCTTTCATTTGGAAATTACTCACAGTTTTAAGTTGTAAGTACTCAAATTCATTTCCCCTGTTTTGAGGATAATAGTTCTCAATTACCGCCCGCTGCCTGGGGAATTTACTATGCCATACCATTAAAAGCATTGAGCTATTTATCAGTAAGTTTTCAATGTAGTCTCATTGTTCGATTGAATTCACGGCTGTCTCAAATGTCAGTCACTCTGCGAATAATAAAACATTTAATTAAACCTCTTCTTTCAACAGCGCTACAAGGTTGAAATCTGTAGCCGCAAAATCATTTTAAATTATGTCATACAAATGTCATTTTTATTAAAAAATAAACCGGCATTTATTGATGACATAATATATTTAATTGAATGCGAAGATTAAAGTGGGTCGAGAAAAAAAGTTGCTACGATTACACCCACACAATGAAATTTCTAAAAATATTGCGTGGACTTTTTGCAATTCTGTACCAGAATTCGATCGGGTCAGACTTTTTGTGGAAGAAATCGCATTTATTAATTTGATGGCGGGGTACCTTAGCAGTCTTTCGCCTAAGAGTTCAATCATATGGATAATGCCGAGAAACAAGCACCTGTTCTCTCGCGGTAACAAATGTTTGCGTTTTCTATCGTTTATCTAAAATTCGCCAATTTAAAGTAAATTAATTTAACGAAGACATCATTTGATGCGAAGCAATATATGTGACAGCGCATAGAGAAAGGGACCTAAGGGTAAAAAAATCAATTTTTTTTTTTTTTTTTTTTTTTGATGTCGACAACATTTGAGCATCGAATGAGACCGATCCCATGCCCCAAAAGTGTTCCCTCCCAGAGATATGCGCGTTTTATGAAAAAGAAGTCGACGATATTCATCTCACCAATATTTGCGGGATGCTGAACTGGTTATAAAAACCATTTCTAAGTAAGTTTGGGATCAAAAACCTTCCACAGCGAATGCATTTACTGAAGCTCGAAACCGATGTTTTTTTACCCTTTTTTTTTTGCAAATTTTTGAATTTTACAACATTTTTTATCTGAGTCACTAGGCCGTCAAATATTGTTTTATAACTCATTTGCTGATATAGAATCTATATTTTAGTCTAAAATAATATGGCATTTAGTTTTAAAGATATTGCAGTTTTAAAATGTGCATAAAGGGCATAAGGTAATTTATTCGACTCTTGGTCAGCGTAGCAGAATTATTTGGACGTAATTATTTGCAATAAAGACTTTCGCAAAAATTTCCATTTAGATTATTAGTTTGCCATTTACTTGTTAATGTTGCATAGAAAAACTAAAAATATTAAAATTAATTTATTTACGTACATATACATGTCTACAAATAAACCTTTAATAAAAAATGAACCATTCGTGTGATATTGTAGGAGAATATCTTGAGGTATTTTGTTCGCTAATTCAGCACATATATTTTGTTTTCTTCTTATTCTTCTTTAATTTTTTAATGAAAGACAGGCTTTTTTTGTAAATTTTATTTACTTGTTGAATTGTTCTGGAAATGAAAATAACAATAAGTATTCAAAACTTAAACCTAGTTGATTCTAAAGGGTTTTACCAGTGTAAACAACCCTGCTGGATTTGCACATGTGATTTGAAAAAGACAGTATTCAAATTTTTGTCATAAAGATCTTTACATTAAAAGTACTTAGTAGGGACATAAATACTGTTACGCACGTTTTATGCTGTAAATACTTAAAAGTACTGAATGTTTTTGGACCAAATATTTTTTAATATATTTATTGATGTATGTTGTATCCAAAAAGAATCTACTTAAGGGACCAAAGAATCTAGAAAGGGACCAAAGGGTAGAAAAAATCAATTTTCATTTTTTTCTTTTTCTGATGTGGACAACATCTGAGCATCGAATGAGACCGATCCCATGCCCCAAAAGTGTTCCCTCCCAGAGGTATGCGCGTTTTATTAAAGGGAAGTCGACGATTCTAAGCGCAAATAGAAAGGGACCTAATCTTTAAAATGGCTCTCCTGAACAAAACTGGTTTTTAACCTTAAGTCCCTTTCTATTTTGCGCGTCACATATAGAAATGACTTTTAATCAAACCAGGCACCAGCCCTAGCTCACGAATGGGATGTGAATGTTAAATTTGTAAGCCCAGTTTTACTTTTTTTTCTTCCATTTAGGCAACATTTTTAAATATCTGTAGATTATTCTTAATATGCCCAAGGCAGGCTCTTCCATATATGTACTCGTATCTTGCCGAATAAAAGGTGCCTTTCTAGTTCTCATACTTACTTATGTTTAATAAAAAAATATGCTCAATGTTTGGAGATGACTTTAACTTCTTTTTATACGGCCATCCAATCGATATAAATCGGGGTTTTCAAATCGTTTTTTGGCGTTTAACCAATGGTATATGGCTTTTTTGTTCAGCCTCATCCATACAATAAGTATTTCGTCTAAACTAATTTGTTTTATTATTGGCTCCACTGAGGAGTGGATGGAATACTTAATTTGTCATTCCGTTTGCAACACTACGATCTATTAATCGAAGGCCTTGTAAAGTATATATATTATTAATTATAAGACGATCTAGCCATATCCATCCGTCCATGTGTCTGTTGAAAGCACAATTGGTGGCAAACGAATCAAACTAAGATCCTAAAATTTTGATTGTTGATGGCTTATGGTTAAAAAGTATTTTGGATGCATGGATGGGCTGTAATTCAAATCTCTATCAATTATATTCAATTGCCCGTTCTTTACATATCACTCTCTATATTTAATTTAGATCGTTAAGATAACGTAGCTAGGAATATTTGGGCCCTTTGCGTTAGAATGTGCATTAGATACAGTCTTTTTTTAATGTTTCAAATAGTACACATTTTAAATACTGTCTTTCCACAAAAATTGTAATTTGTTAAGCAAATACTCAAAACAGAGTACCTTTAGTGCCTTAAGTGAAACTTCATTCCCCCTTGACCGATTTGTGTGCCAGAATACCTGGACATATCAGAGAATGGCAGAGCAACAATACGAATTCCAGGGGCAAAGAATCCAAAGATATCAATATTTCCGATTAAAAGCTATAAAACATATTAACAAAATAAAAATTGTTAGCCGTATATTCACAAAAAAAGTTGTAATTTTTTTTTAAAGCAGTCGTTGACTTTTATTTACAACCAGTTTCGGTGAGCGCCACATAAGCACCATAAGACCCCTCCCTAGCAACAAATGTGCTGTAACTATGTTTAGCGGCTGTACACTTAAGGGCAGACAGTTTCGCATTTAACAAGAACTGTCGGCAGTTGATTTTATCCACCATTCACAATTAAAATCCCTTGCATTGTAATCATACACACACGATACCGTCCGTGCATTTTATAAATTTTGTTGTTGTTTTTATTCATTAAATATGTTCAGCTTGTTTGTTTACGATTATTTCGGTCTTTTCACATTACGCATTGAACATTTTAACATTGCATCTTCATTTTAATAAAAAAGAATGGCAAAGCGACGTTGATTTTCGTGGCATTGCAATAACTGATAAATTTTTAATTTAGTGGTGACAAAATGAAATTACTCGTATCAATTTTTTGGTTGAAATTTAATGTTCTTTTTTTTCATAAAATCTTTACAAAAAAACTCTTACGTCCCTTTGGTTGCAAGCATTGCCCATATTTAACTTGTAGAAGGAAAATTCGAATTTGTGATGTTCCCATGGCCGTGACCCAGTCTAACGTCGATGTTAATTAAATGATAATGCCATGTTGCAGCGAATTACAAATGAAATAATTAGCGGGTGGTATTGGCTAAAGAAAATATGAACTTGATTAACTTTATTACGTACATGGGCATGACAGTAAGCAATTCCATATTTAATTGTGTATTCTTTATTAAATGAAAATAACTTTAAAAAGGGGCTTTAGTAATACTTAAGGTCAAATTTCATGAGATCAGATCTTGTGTACGCATCCAGCAGTTGCTTGCTCAGCTGGACTCTATACTGTGTTTACATCAGTATAGAAACTAAAGTACTCGATACCATAAATATCAAAATCGAATTAACTGCTTTAATTATGTGGCAAAATATGTCGACAGATTTGATATTTGAATATGCGAAGGGCAAGCTTTTTATAGAGTTCTAAAGATTTTTCTTGGGTGATCAAGTGTAAACTCGATATCAATACTAATAAGGGCTGCTATATATATTTCTAATGAAAATGCGAATATTTATCATCAAAAATGGTTTAATTGTTTTCCAGCATGATTTATACACTATTGCATGCGCTCAAACTAATTGTAAAATCACTTTTTACACTCCGATTGAGACACCTCCAAAATATGAAGGCTTGAAGGCTTCAACAGCATCTTCTGGCGACGAAAATCGTTGACCACTCATTTTTTTCATGATGAGCGGGAATAAAAAGAAGTCATTGAGTGCCAAGTCAGGGCTGTACGGCGGATGACCCATCAATTCGACGTTTTGGCCGGTCAAAAAGGCGCTTGTTAGAGCCGATGTGTGAGAGCTCGCATTGTTATAGTGCACAATGATTCGTCTTCTCTTGTCCGTTTTTTGAATTTCTCGGGAGACTTCAGGCTAACAAATTGTGTTGTTCCACTCAGAATTGACCTCATATGTTACTCAAGAGGAACAGTCGCCACATGACTAGTTTTGCCGAAGAAACAGGCGACCATTTGCCTCAAAGTGCTTCTTCCACGAACAACATTTGTTGGATTTGGCTCGTCTTCAAAGACCCACACGATCGACTGCTGTTTTGTTTCGGGCTCATACGCATAGATGCATGATTCGTCACCTGTGACGATCTTATAAACGCCTTTTGAAGCACTGCGATCGTATTTTTTCTAAATTTCTTTGCACCAATCGACACGAGCCTTTTTTTGAGCGATTGTCAAATTGTGCAGTTTTTCACAGTGCTATAGGATGGTGCTTCACCGCCATACATAGATTAAAGTTCATCGATGTAGTCTTGTCGTGATAATCCACGTCGATAGTTGTGAAAAATGATCGCACGAAAATGTTCACGAGTAAATTCCATTTTTTGCCAAATTGATTTTTTCAAGTCACTGTAAACAAAACAAATGATGGTCGTACGTCATAACATTCTGAGTACGTTTATGCTTAAAAATGTAAAACTTTCCAATGGAAATGTCAGATGGCGCCAGGCAACACTTAGTGTTGCCTTGGCCAGAAATATATAGCAACCCTCTAATGTCGTTCTGGTTACTACCTAATGAAGTAAAAAAGCATCGGTATCAATTAAAGAATGTGCATTCATGAATGTATCTTTTTCCCAGTCCCTCTATGACTAGTTAGGACTTCTTGAACTTGGTCGTTTCACCACAGATTTTATCAACTCCTTTTCGGGTGACAACATTGTCCTGTCAAGGTAGAGTGAATAGTCATTAAGCGCTCTGAAGCATGCTGTAGAATGGTATTCGTATACACCCTACATTCCATTTTTTCATTTAAATAAATATATCTGATAAAATTTTCCGGCCGTAGGTCGGTTGCAATACAATGGAATGAAATTGGTCACTGTTATTTTATTTAGAGAAATCTGTATGGGGGCTATATCAGAACATGAAACGATTTCTTCCAATTTTAATAGCGACTGCCATCCGCCAAAAATAAAATAAAGTGCAAAGTTTCATCAAAAACAGTTCATATTTGCGACCTAAACTTTGACAACAAGAATAAGTATTTTTGAATCAATTGGTATAATTATTAATGGGTATTAATTTTCTTAAAAATATGTAATTCAATATTTGCTTAAATGTATATTTCAATATTCGCATTCGCTTGCATGAAAGCATATTTTAAAAATATTTTTTTCTGCGTGTAGTGGAAGTGTTTCAGTGCAGAAAATGGGATTTGAAGTAACTTGTAACGAGGAATAGTTGTAGGTTTGTTTAACATTGGTATTGCTAAGATTGAAGGAAACATATTTACATAACACTCAAAACCTGAATCGTAGCTGGTTTGTCAGCATAGACTTTGGGCTTTACATAGCCCCCCAAAAAGAAGTATAAATGTGTGATATCACAAGATCTAGTCAGCCAACTCATCGGGCCAAACGTGAAATTAGCTGCTCTTCGAAATGACCTCTCAATAGATCTATTGTTTGAGCAGCTGCTGTGAAAAAAAACGTGAAATTAGCTGCTCTTCGAAATGACCTCTCAATAGATCTATTGTTTGAGCAGCTGCTGTCTGGCAAGTGGAAGGGTCCTGTTGAAACCAAAAGTCGTTAAGATTACGCGCTTTAATTTTAGGTAGCAAAAGTCCGATATCATGGCGCGATAGCGAGCACCATTCAAGGTTATGTTCCGCACCAAACCGCGAATTTTTCTGGGTATAATGGCACCTCTTGAACCTCTGGTTGCTCTTAAGCTCAAATGCGTCAATTTTGTTTATTGACGTTGCCGTTAAGCCAGAAATGGCCCTCATCACTCAACAAAATTTTGGTCGAAAAACGTTTCTCACCGAACGCTCATTTCCATAGAACAGTTCCACAATTTTGAGACGTTGTTGAGTGAAATTCTATACTTGATAAAATGGCAAAAATACTAAAAAGAAAAAATAGTGTTTAACACAACCGAGTCGTAATCTGTGAAAAAACCCCTTTTGAAAAAATAACCTTGGGATTGACCACTCGTTGTTGTCCACCAAACGAGGGGTATATACAAGTTAGTTATTCTGTTTGTAACACATTGAAATTTGTATTTGCCATATCATGAAAAGTATATAACTTATTATTGATGGTCATTAAATTCTAAGACCATCCAGCCATGCCAGTCTGTCATCCCCAGAGTGTAGGTTACATACAAAAGACATACTATGACTATTTCGCATTTGAACCCCCATTACGACAACCTCTTATTTGTCGATATACTCCTACGTATAATGCTTATACGAGCTTCTTGAATCCTTTTCTAATTTATTGCTTTTTATGGATTAACTCCAACAGCAAAAATCCTATCCCTAAAAATGAGTATTTATAACTCGAATGGTCCTCCACAGCTCAAATTTTACTTTTTTTTATACAAGGGTGAAGAGGAAGATAAGTAAAAAGGTCATTCCGTGTTTTTGCCTTTAATGTTTTACATATCTGGTAGTAGTGAATCTTGTAAATTGGATAATAATACAAAAAAAAAACAGTTTTTGTTTCAATTGTATACAAAGAGGACGAACTTTTGTCTCAGTTATTTGCTTTACCCAATGGTCTTTTGCAATAATATGTTAATTTTACAGTGAAAGGTCTTTCTTGAAATCTTGGTAGAAAGTCTCTTTTATATTCCCGCCATAGTACGGAGCGCACTGATGCGAATGTGGCTCACAGTGCATATCCTAAATTGGCTACACAGTCCTGGAACGTCGACTCGAAATGAAGAACTTAATATTTTATACACTTGCCAGATTTCCATTGACCCTGAACGACAACAAATTTTTCAAAAAATAAAGAATTTTGTCAAAAAATCGATTTTTTTTACATGAAGCTCATTTTCATAACCGACACGTGACAATTAAAAAGCCAATGCATCTACGATACAATTAGTCACTGTTTGGTGTGGATTTTGGGCCCGCAGCATAATTTGGCTAATTTTCTTCCTCTAAGTGTTGCCTGCCCATTGGTAAGTTTGCCACTTTTTAGTACGTACGTCAGAACGTCTTGACGTACGTCCATCATTTGTGTTGTTCACAGTGACTTGCAAAAATCAATTTGACAAAAATATGGAATTAACTCGTGAATATTTTCGTGCGATCATTTTTTACAACTTTCGACTTGGATTATCACGACAAGAGTGCATCGATGACTTAAATCATTGTATGGCGATGAATCACCATCCTATAGCACTGTGAAAAACTGGTTTAATGAATTCAATCGTGACCGACGCTCGCTCAAAGACGAAGGTCGGAAAGGTCGTCCAAAAACGGCCGTGGTGCCAGAGAACATTGATGCCATGCGTGAACTGATAATGCAATATCGCCATGTGACATATCGTGAGATAGAGGCATCCTTGGGCATTTCTACCACCAGCATTCATTCGATATTGCATAAACACCTGGCAGTAAAAAAGGTTTGTTCTCGTTGGATTCCTCACAATTTGAAAATCGCTTAAAAAAGCCTTGTGTCGATTTGTCCAATAAAATTTTGAAAAAATGCGATCACGGTGCTTCGAAAGACGTTAATAAGATCGTCAGAATTGACGAATCATGTATCTATGCATATAAGCCCGAAACAAAACAGCAATCGACCGTGTGGGTCTCGAAGACGAGCCAAATCCAACGAAAGTTGTTCGTGGAACAGGCACTCCGAAGAAAATGGTCATGTGGCGACTGTTCCGCTTGAGCAACGTAGGAGGTCAATTCTGAGTGCCTGAAGTCTTCAGAGAAATTCGAAAAACGAACAAACATCGATTTTCGTCGCCAAAAGATGCTGCTGAAGCGTTCAAAAACCATGTTTTGGAAGTGTCTCAATCGGAGAGGAAAAAGTGCGTCGACAATTGGTTTGAGCGTATGCAAAAATGTGTAAATCATGCTGGAGAATTTTTTGAAAAACAATAAATCCATTTTTGATGATAAATATTTGCATTTTCATTCTTAGGCCAGAAATATATGTGACGCGCAAATTAGAAAGGGACCTAAGGGTAAAAAACAGTTTTGTTCAGGAGAGCCATTTTAAAGATTTAAATACGTGTATCTTTGGTGTACCATCACTTTCATAAAACGCGCATATCTCTGGGAGGGAACACTTTTGGGGCATGGGATCGGTCTCATTCGATGCTCAGATGTTGTCCACATCAAAAAAGGTGAAAACTGATTTTTTACCCTTACGTCCATTTCTCTATGCGCTGTCATATAAAGAATGATATTTTGTATGATATATAATTCTTTGTTCCCCTATTTAATGACAACCTTTCAACCTTTCCAATACTCGTAAAACCATAAATTTAAAAAATTTCAGTCCTTGGGTTTAGATTTGAAATATTTACGAAAAAGTGCATAAAGTGATCATGCGATTGACTGATAATGGTGGAAAAGGTGTTAAAAATACATTCATACATAAAGGATAAATCCGTACACTCAGAGAAAAAATGTGTTGGAAATCGGTAGTTCGGTTGCAGAAGAAGAATTTCCATTGCAATCACTAAATACTTATATTGGTAATGGATATTTGGCTCGACATACTAGAAGATGATAAATATGACCATCGAATTGTACACACAACAAATTGAGCGGTCATACCAATAAAACCCGAAAAAGTTTTAAAAATTAAGCTGATCAAGGAAGATTTTATGTTGGATTTAAAAGATGTAAATCGAAGTGGAATTCTGATACAAAACCTGAATAGAAATGGACGAAGTGTCGTTTATTTCGATAGAGGAGTTGTGAATTGGAACAAAAATGGCGATGTGGTCAATGTAATTTGATTCAATAAGTTGGAACTAACCCCCAAATATTGAATAGAGTCGTGCACAATGCCGAATCGCTCTGGCTGTTGCACCATTTAAGATTGCCACTACATTGATAGATGGAGGCCAAATGAATCAAACTTTTGTTTAATTTGAAGAGGACCGATTGACCGACAAAATACAATAGATTTAAGAGTAGGCAGCATTGAAATCGATCTTACGATAAACGATTTGTGCAATAGTCAAAACATCAACGATAACGTTTAATGTCGAGGATATTCTGATTCCAATTGTAGTTTTCAATTTATTATGCCAAGTCTCCAATACAGCATGCATTTGGCTTGATGAATTTCGAATCTTTAAATGCAGAGACATCAATTAATATCATGAGTAGAATACAGAGCGCCATTTTTTCAATATGCGGCATTTTATTTTCAATTTCCAGATAAATGACAATGATCATTAGGGTTCGGAATTCTATGCAAATACATATTTGCTGTCGTTAGACTAAATCTAACTTCAACTGAATATTTTCGCAAATCATTTTTTTGCAATCAACTGCATTTGATTTGTTTATGCATAATTTCGCACACTTTAACAAAAATGCCTTTTTTTAGCAAATTTTGTTAAGAGGTTCTTCCGCCTGTGTCTCCAATTCCTCTATACTTTAGTAGTATTGGAATTTTAGAGGAAGCGAACTTCTGAGGGTAAAGAGATTTTCTACCAGAAGAAGCTGTCCTCTTTATGCCCATATATACTTATGTTCCAGATTTTTTTTTTGGACGAACCTTCCCACACGCAGAAAAATAGTATGGTTGTGGTGACAATATTCGAAGAGGATAATACTATTGTTGGGTATATGGTTGTGGTACAACAATATTATGATCCTCACAACAATAGTATGATTCAAATACAACCATACTATGATCCTCACAACAATAGTATGATTCACACATAACCATACTATGATCCCCACAACCATAGTATGATTTACACTCAACCATACTATGATCTCCACAACCATAGTATGATCCTCACAACCATAATATGTTTCATATACAACCATAGTATGATCCTCACAACCATAGTATGATTCACACGCAACCATGTTATGATCCCTACAAACATAGTATGATCATACACAATTATACTATGATCCCAAATATAATTTATTAGAATTTGTTTAAGTTGTCGACAATAGATATTATTTATGAGAATTGGTTTAAGTTGTCAACAATGGATTGGAATTATGAAAATTATTCAAAAATACAATAAATTCAAAATAATACGAGTTATTTATTTCACAGTAGAAAAAATAAGTTAAAATAAACGTAAGCGTTTTTATTAAAAATATTTCAGTTAAATATAGCCAAAGCAGCTTGTTTAAAAAATTTTAATTTCAATAAAAAAAAGTACTATTATTGCATTAGATCCGTACCAATAACATTTGTTCTTAAAAGCATATTTAAATGAAGAAAAATTACAATCATACAGTATGATTGCCGTAATCATATTATTGTTAACATAAAACGCAAAACACAATACTTTTGTCGCACCAACCATATTTATATTGTTGCTATAACCATATTTTCATTTTTAAATTTGGCAATAATACTATTGTTATATTTCAACAATATTAATATTGTAGCAATTATACTATTGTCAAAAATAAATTCAGTTAACAATGCTATGGTTGCGACGAACATACTTTTATTGCGGAGAACATATTATTATTGCCGTGACCATGTAGTAACCATGTTTTTTCTCTGCGTGCACGCCACTCACTCCCGCCCCTGCCGACCGAGGAGGCCACGTCCCCATGACGTAGAGACAACGTACACATTATGGACCGATCCATAATGGAGAGATGACAAGAAACGTCATATATGTAAATTTTCTACAGATATATATCAAGAGCCAATCGGTACAAAAATTCTAATAATCACTAGAAAATATACACAAACTTTAATAAAACCGCCACCTTAACTTAGTAAAATATAAGAAACCAAAACCTGTTAAAAAATTAGAAAAACTAAAGGTATACGAAACATTTTGCCATTTTGTTAAAAACTTGTCTTCTATTTAAATATAGACGCAAGAGGTCTCGAGCCGGTTAATTTCTGTTCAATGTACGACACAAACTTAAAGTATAACCACCACCAATATTAGAAACAATTAAAAACTATAAGAAACACTATAAGTAAACAATTAGGAAATTTGTACTTTGCAAGTAGTCTTAATTGTTATGAAGACAATGAATTCAAATATAAAATAATTATAGTTTTTAATGCATCAAAACTAAAAGAGAAGTCAATTAAATGATATAACGAGTTAAAGTCGGCACATATTCTACGAAATGGATCACCTTATGCATAGTTGTACCTTTGGAAATCCAAGTGTAAAAACTGATAGTAACTACTAGGTCTAAATGGGACGTTAATAGAGATTTTTGATATCAAATATTCAGATGCCACAACCCCACGCATAATTTTATACACTATAATCGCATTCATCATAGTTCGCCTACTCTTCAATGAGGGCAATAAAATAAGATTTAACCTGTTGTTGTAAGAAGGGAGTTCATAGCCCGTATTCTAATGTAGACCTCTTAAGCAAAACATTAAAAATTGTTTCTGCATGGGTTCAATTTTGTTCACATAATATTGGGGATCCCAAACCACTGATCCATATTCTAAAATTGGCCTGACTAGAAAAATAATGGGTGATACATGTAGAGATACTTTTTTCAACAGCCTTTTTTGACAGATCACGTGTAACTCACACGTGTTATGTTGTCATGTTTTTTTGTTTAGTATTGTTTGACATTTCATCATGGAAAGACTTACGCCTGAACAACGTTTACAAATCGTTCAACTTTATTACGAAAATTAACGTTCTGTGAGGAATGTGTTTCGTGCACTTCGTTCAACTTATGGTCAACATAATCAGCCTACTGAGCATACTATTCGCAACACCATCACCCATCTTGAAAACCAGAATTCATTATTGGATAATATTCGACCGAATAGACCACGTACAGCACGCAGTGAAGAAAATGTAGTGGCCGTAGCTGAGAGTGTACACCAAGACCGTGGAGAGTCGATTCGGCGCCGTTCGCAGCAACTCGGACTGACGTATGGAACGACTTGGCGCATTTTACGTCGAGATCTTAAATTGAAAGCATAAAAAGTACAGCTTGTTTCTTTAAAAAAGTAGGGAACCTCGAAATGGAGTAACAAATATTTTTTCCCCTTAATCTTATTTAAATTAAAAACAAAATGAATTTAAAAAATGGTAAATTATATTAATGTTTTAATCTGAAGGTATGCCTTGCTTTAATAAACAGAGAAGACGAAAAACCCCCACATGCTCAATTTTTAAAATGTATATTTAAAAAATGTATTGATTAATAACTAATGTACCGATTTTATTGAAATTGAAAATGGAGAATAGCTTAAGGATTTATTTGTCAAAAAAAAATACCTAAATATCTCTAATGTCTTAAAAGTTACAGAGTTTTGGCCTGTAAAAAACGATTTTGACCCAATACATTAAAAAATAAAACGTATTTTTCTAACTTTTAGTTTTTCGATCACATTTGCTTATAAATTAATCAATGAAACAGAAATAAACTGTATTCGATGGTTCATGTAATTAAAATTATATTTACGTTTTGTTTTACATTATTAGTTTATCTCAATTTTTCGTAAAAACTTTTATTTTGACTGCATATATTTTGACTTTTTGCTCATATCTTTATCGATAACTGCATATTTATAAGTTATTGTTGATGCGTATTGTAGAACATATTTTTGGTTTTAGATCATATAATTCCGGTCTCTAATAATCATAATATCCCAAACCCCATTAAGTGAGTATATGTTTTTCGGCTTTTACAATCATGTGCTACAACGTGGTGTTGTTGTTGTTGTGCCAATCTAAATAACGACATTTGTAGCCTCTTATTGTGATAATATTCCGCTCTGAGTTCGATGTACATTTGCTATCTGACATTGCAATAACTTTGAACGAATTCTTAAACTACATCGCACAGGCCTACCACCCCCACCATCCCCCATCCCCGTGCGCCGTTTTCTTAGAAATCTGAAAATCTTTTATGTTTATGCCGCTTTTATTGCTGATAAACTTTTCGGCAACATTAACATGCTGCACACTTAAACACACAGTGCCATGTAACACCCGAGGATTACATGGAGAGCAGGTGCAGAGAATCGTATTACATTCACTTTATCTGGTTGCCGAAGAGAGAAATAAATATTCATTTACAACAACAACAGAAAATACAAAAACAATATCCAGCATAAACGGAAATGTGACCTCACCCACCCACGCGCCTCCATATCGAATCCTCCTCAATCATGGCATGATGCTCTCTTATTAATCCGGCACACTAATAAACCCATAAAAACCTGTTAAAAATGGCAACACTTACGAAGGGAATCCGTGTGGTGTGGAGCAGTTTAGTGGTTTCGGTGTAGTAATCCGGGATAATTCTTTTTCAAGGTTACGAGCATGCCGGGATGTACTCGTACGGTATGCAATTACCACACGGCAATTTCAATATGATAAAGTACAGAAGACATGTTGCCCGCCCACCATCCAATTAATCCATCCATCCCGTCCATACCCTCAGAGCGGATAAGCTACTGCAAATTATGGGAGAGCAGATATGAACACGAAGAAATTAATGGCTGTGCTTAAGGCATTAGCTAACTGCCCTAATTGGAATTTAGCTTGCAATACGTAAGTATGCTATGTAGATGTATATCCTTGAACTAAAATGGCACAATTCCGATACTTTGGAATAAGCAACCAAGGGAAGCTGAAACTGGTCTCTACTTAGACACAACCTAGAACGAACTATTTATGTCAACCAGAAGGTACAAGATCCCAAATGTGGGACCTATCCCCTTGGAGGTACTAAAATTTCCTTCACTGACAGTACAAAAGACTTCGGTGTTTTGTATTGGACAGGAATTTAAACTTTATGATCAACATTGCAGTCAGAGAAAAAAACTGTCTTTCGGGTTCTTTTTAAACTGTGTCTAAGACCCGGACGTCGGGGTTATTTTAATACAAAATTGACACAAACAGTCATTCCAGTTTTAGCCTTTTGGCAGGTATAAGGTTCGTTCGCGTGAAAACTTCTAGGAAGAATAATTTTTTCCTTTGCTGAAACTGGCCTTATAAATAAATACATTTTTGGGGGTGTTGAGTGTTTTGACGCCAATTTGCATTAAAGTTGTGCATGATTCAGCTGTTAAGTTGTTTATTATTGGTACCAGGGATGATACAAGTGGTTGTCAAATTGGCACTCAAAAGGAATAAAAAAGTACTTTTAAAGCCAGAAAGGTACAACATGATATTTCTTGATATTTTAACCTCAAAACACAAGGATGTAGACCCGAATCGATTCAGAACCACTATCTGATTCCATTGAGCGAAACCTATTTAAATTGGTCGATGTAGGGCTAAACCAAGGCCTTTCTGGTTTCAGCTCGAAATCCGCAGCTGGAAAAGATACATACTTCATCCAACTCTGACCAAACTATGTACAGAACGTGACGAGTCACTAATAGTCCATGTTTTCGGATATCCCTGCACAAAGGTTCTTACAGATTCGTGTCCTGTCGGTAAAACTATTGCATGGTACGTTAGACCATGTCGCGTAATGGACCATACATCCATGCAAAGGTCTCTTCAGATTTGAGATCCTGCCACTCCACAAGTAACTTTTAACAATAGATCTCAATAGAAATTGAGTACGAGTGTAGAGTATAAGTAAATATGGAAGATCTATTATCAATCTTTGTAATATTGGAAAATATGGGTTCACGTTTTCATGTACATTTTCATTTTTACATTGTGGGCTAATTTAAGCATTCTTTCAAACGGATTGTGGTTTTTTGCCAAAAGCATAGCTGCCAGTCGTTATTTTTCGGTATATGTGACCCGGCCTATGAAAAGGTGGCTTGTGACTCAAAGAAGAAATTGCGAGCAACAGCTGTTAAAGATAAACAATGCAGTTTATCAATCAGTTTCTTAGTAGTTTTTCTTTTGCAGTATGAACAGTCATGCCCAAAAGGCAACCAAAAAAGGCAAAAGAGCATAAATGAGATAAGTTCGTGTGTGTATATAAAGAGCGATGTTTTTTTCAATGCAAAGCACAAACCAGTTTCTTACCGAAAAAAATCGTGTGAGTGCTCAGATTTAAAAGCAATGCTGAACGAGTAGGACGTGTGTCGCTTGTGAATAGGGATTTTCTAGTTTTCACTATAGTAATATCGGGGGAGATCTTAGCACTGGGGCTGTAGCAAAAAACATAAAATCGATTGAACATATGACTGGGAACTATATACGATTATACGATATAATTCTGAGACTTTTCCAACTTCCCTCGTAGTTATATGAAATGCAACACTGCTTCTATCAAGTACCACCTCTTAAAGGACTATTGTCAAATTTCAGAGAGTTCCGTTATTTAGTTTGTGTTTAACAACTGTTCAAAATATACAACCTCATGGATTTTGTTAAAAATGGATGCAATTCGAATGAGATTTTGCGGCGTTTTGTGGTAACTGTGGATGAAACATGGATCCATTAGAACGCTCCGAGACATCGCAGCAGTCTAAACAATAAGTTTCTCCTGGGGAACCGGTTCCGATGGGATGCATGCGGAATAATCCACTTCGATTGCCTTCATAATTGGACCGATTTAACAAGGATTTAAAAAAGAAAACGTCGCCATATGGCCAAGACAAAAGTTTTTTTTTTCATCAAGATAATGCACGGGTGCAGTCTCATTGGCAAAAATGAATGAATCAGGTTACGAATTGGTCCCTCATCCGCCATATTCTTCGGATTTAGCCCCCAGTGCCTATTTCCAAACCTAAAGAAATGGCTCGGTGGAAAGAGATGAAATTATTGATCAAACAAATGCCTTTTTGATGGACCTCGAAAATCCTATTTTTTGAAAGCGGTACAAAAATTGAAGAAACGTTGGACTAAGTGTATTGAGCTCAACTGGTGATTCTGAGTCGAGCGGTACACTTAAAGCTTGAATTTTTTTCTTTGAAACTTTGATTTTACTAGCAAATCAAAAAAACCTGCAAAAATCCGAAAACCCGGCAGCAAAAATCTGGGTAAACCGAAATGTCGGTTTTTAGCTACTTTGGGCGTGGGCATAAAAACCGGAATGTCGGTTTTCGCTTTTGGAAACTATTCCTTGCTTTTACACACAACAATTAAACCGAAAAACCCGAGAGGAATACCCCGAGTAACCCGATGTGCTGGGTTTAAGCTTTTTTCGAAAAACAGAATAAACATAAAAACAGCAATGTCAGATTTTCAGGTGTGAACTCTCTAATGTACACTGCAGTAGAGGGACTGATAATGCTTAATAGGGTTATCGTCTAGTCAACACTACAAAGGTCCATGTAGAGCAACATACTAGAGAGGGTCAAAAGGAAGCCCAGTCTGGTCATCACGGGTGCGTTTTGTATCACATTCTTTGAGGCACTAATTGAAATATTACATTTTCGGTCACAGTAAAGATTGGGAGAGCAGTCAAAATGATCGATGAACGGTTACGGTCGGTTACAGTGTAATCCTAAATAGACGCTTTTCGACAAGAAGGACCAACAACTGAAACCAGACAGAAATGCATTATACTGCCGAGATCCGGGTAAAAGGATGTATGTCGACTTCTACATTGACTTCTAAAAAACCGAGTAGGCTTTAGTCTGTTCAAAGGACCTAGGGCAAGGGATACCTTGAACGCTACCTGATCTCTGTATTATCTACCGAGCGGAGATCTTTGTCATTAAGGAAGTAGAAAAATATTTTTCCAACAGTCAGACAGCTAATAAATCTCTAAAATCCATCTTTCTGAATCTCTTAACAGGATGGCTCTGCAGATGAATATTCACCTTATTTGGATGACGGGCCACAGACAAGGCTCGTTACTTCCTTACGGACTTTAGGGGTCCTGCAAAAGTAAAAAATAAGTGGTCTTCAGTCCCAGCCTGCGTTCAATCTAGAAAAATGTGGCCCGACTGAATATGAAACGATGTCGCACACTGTTGTTGTTATCAGGACCTGACGTCTCACTGGCCGTATCAGTCATGACGGGGCACTGCCTGATAAATAGATATGCAGTAAAACTGCAAGTAGCGCCTAACGAGTACTTCAGAATTTGTGAGGATGATGAGGAGGAATCCATTCAACACCTTACCTATACGGCTACATTCGGTACGTATTTCTATACAGTATATGTGTGGCTGAGCGCTGACATTTGAGATAGCTTCGTATAGTTGGCTCCCGCTGTCTCTTCCTTGTGTGCCTTCGCTGCTACAAGGTACCAGACCTATACGTCCTTTCCTAGTCGGAACAGTATGATGCATGCCAACTGATCGATTTGATTCCTCGCGTTTTCATCAGATGAAAGCCTCTCGATGTTTGGATATGTTGCTACTTATTACCATTTTCCTTGCAGCGGCGAAATCGATCAGCCTCCTTCTATTGTTGGAGCTGATATCATGGAGTTTGAACTTTTTAATAGCCGGGCCATAGATAAAGCTTAGCACGTAAAACTTGTACGTCATTAAGAATGATTTCCAATTAATTTTTTTTATGTAAAAATATTTTGTGGAATCGATACACCCTAATGTACCCAATGTTGAAACTAATTTCAACAATAAGTATTCACACTATATTTGACTTAAATTCTTTGGACGTTTCATAAAACATTTCAAATTTTTCTAATTAGTTGCCACAAGAGTGTAAACGAACCCTTTTCCCTTTTATGGAATTAATTTGCAAAAGGCGATTTTTTATGTCTGCCAAAGTTACCGATTCCCAAAGCGGCATGAGGGTTACAGTTGCCAACATCAGCTATGACACTTTATAAAAAGGAACTCTGTCCCATTCATAAGTAAACACTATTACCTCTAAGAATGCTTGACGTTAATGAAGTTATTTCTCACAGCATTTGGGATAATCCAATAATTGTCATCCGCCATTATATCAGTGCTAACAAAAGATGGGTTGTTGCTTCCAGCTGTTGAGTGACACTTTCAAAAAGGTAGAATGCCTCTTAGCGACGTACAACGAAATTGTCCTATTATGAAGTTTCCCAGATTAGAAACATTCCCTTTTCCCTGAGCTCAAGCTACATTCTAATGTAGAGTAAAGATAAAATTGTTTATTGAACAAATTACTTAATTTCATTGTATGGCATACATAGTAAAGGTTATAGTTTAATTAGATGTTCATATATATTTAGTATATACCTTTTGAGAAATTAACATACGAGAAAAGCACTTGATGCCGGTGGTACAAGTAAAGCGACTTTAGTAAAACATTAGCACTTATCGTTTGGCTGAACAGAATTCTTTCGCACTTTTTATAAATGAACCTTACAGGTTGCAACTGTAGGTGACCGTTTACAAAAATATTGCAAAGCACTTGTAAGCCTTACAATAATTGAATACGTTAAAGCAATTTATATATTCGAAGCCAATTAAGACGTTAAAGTGGAATATAAAATATAAAGGAAATATGGCAGGGCCGACTACAAAACAGGAGGATAGAAAACTTCGAGACTCTGAGCGCTATTTTAGCAACATCGAATTTAATATGTGAAATTTAAAGTGACATGACCTCATAAAGTGGACTGACTTTTGTATTTTGCCTATTTAAAAATACTCTCATTTCGCCAGTCTATCGTGCTATGATAACGCCATTGTGTGCTAAATTACGAAGGCTTTTTAAAAGATACAATTCTCACTTTTACTGAAACGCCCGATGTTATTGTAAATAAAAAAAAGAATTATCTTAATATTTGTCATTCTGATAGATGAGGTCTATGACAACTATGTGTGAAACAAAATATCGGTCAAATGAGCGCCACGGCTTCCATCCGAAGGTCCATTTTTCAATGACTAATGGGACCTAATAATTATCGCATCCTTTGGCTGTTGAAAAATTCTTGGCTTATTGACGTTCACGTTTTCTTTTAAATATCCCAAAAGATTGAAGTCTAGCGGTGTCAAATCACATGATCTTGGCGGCCAATTAACATCGCCACGACGTGAGATAACACGGCCATTGAATTTGTCACGCAAAAGAACCTTTGTTTCGTGACTGCATGGCGCCATGCTGATGGACACACAAAGCTTCCAGGTCCATTTCTTCAATTTCTGGCCACAAGAAGTGCGTTATCATCTCGCGATAGCAAACTCCAATTACGAGTCGATGCTGACGGCTCTTCTGCCACACTAACAAAAAAATACAAAAATTCAAATCAAGTGTGGAATCTCAATTGTTCATTCGAAAGGACTTTTCACGGCATTTATTTTTTGAATATAATTTCCTTCAAATGTTGGCCTCAACTATGCCTCAGGGTGTCCATTCTTACAATTTTGAATGGCTCGTTCGAGCATTTCGATTGGTATTGCGTTATTGACACGCATAATGTTGGCTTCCAAAACCTGAACCGTAGCTGGATTGTCAGCATAGACTTTTGTACTTTACGTAGCACGAAAGAAAAAGTGTCTAAAGATGTGATATCACGCGATCTAGGCGGCAAACTCACCAGTCCAAAACGTGAAATTAGCTGCTCTACGAAATTACCTCTCAATAGATCCATTGAGCAGCTGCTGTATGACAGGTGGCAACGTCCTGTTGAAAGCAAATGTCGTCAAGATTACGGGCTTCAATTTCAGGTAGCAAAAAGTCGATTTCATGCAACAATAGTGAGCACCATTAACGGTTACGTTCTGGCCATCATCATTTTAAAAAAAAATATGAGCCGATGATTCGAATATTCCATAATTCGCACCAAACGGCGAGTTTCTTCGGGTATAATGGCACGCCTTGAAACTTTTCTGGTTGCTTTTCAGCCCAAATGCGGTAATTTGGTTGTTGTAGCGGCACATGGTGCCGAGGTGACAGCCCTTAGCCGAAGAATTCCTCCGTCGGGTCGATCCGGTGCGTAGAATCGGCTGTCGTGGGATCGCTTTGTTTATTGACGTTGCCGTTAAGCCTTTGTTTTGACGTTGCCGTTAATAGGCCTCATCACTGAACAAATTTTTGGCCGAAAAACGTTTCTCACTGAACGCTCATTTTCATAATACTCGTACAGTTGCACAATTTGGAGACGTTGTTGCGGTATGGACCTTTCCATAATAAAATGTCAAACAATAATGAAAAGAACAAAAAAAAAGTTTAATTCAAATTACGCATTATCTGTAAAAAATACCTCTAGATTGATCACCCGATATAATAGTGGAAAAATCTACGAAAAGCGATAGAATTCTTTGAGGCAACTCATTTAAATATGAAGTGGAGTTATAATCCTTAATATCTCCGGCCGCTAAGTGTACTTTTTTTAAGGCCTGTAAAGAAAGCAGGCCTGTAAATAGGACATCATTTAACACTCTAAACGAGCCGGTAGACATATACAGTCCCCTTTTTAAGAAGAGTTCTCTAAAACATTAGCCCATTGCATATTCATTATTTAACTTAAACGTACTTACGAATTTTCGATAGTCAATTTATTCGGCAGGATGAAATTATTTCAAATTTACTACGAAAAAATACATAACGACCAAAAAAAAAAAATCTTTTTTTAAAAACTAGATAACATACTTAGAAGTTAGTCTTTTTGAGCTCTTTTGTAAGTATACAGTAGTTTTGCAATTATTGAATGTTACAATGATAAAAAACTAAAATTACTTAGTACTCAGAAAAATGTTTAATTAATTTTTTACTTTCATTTACGTTGTGTTGCATTGTTTTTACACAGAATAAATATATTAAATGTTGCCGGTAGTATAAGGTATGGGAGCGATAAATACTCATATTGTAAAGTTAAATATATCAATGAATTCATTATTAACCAACAGTTTTAATATTAATATCTAATCTAACAATTATTAGATTTAAATCACTTGGTTCATTATCAGAGCAGAAACAAAAATAAAATTTTAATAAACTTTGGGGAAAATAATTTTAGTGTGCGAAGAAGACTTTGGCATACTGTACGTCTTATACAAAAAAAAAAACAAACACTAGATCAAAAGTGTAATGTTTTTAGCACTTAAGGGCATAACGCGTTGATCGGTTGCATAAAATGCTATCATACAGGCAGAAAGATCTTTTTTAAGAACTGATGAACAATTTTTCGATAAGAAACAAAAAGAATTTTAAAAAAGGGAGGTATGTTAACGGGTACAGCTTGTTAGAAATATTTTGTATAAAAACGGTTACACAGTTTCCTTTAGAACCTATTCATTTATTGTATTTAGGCGTTACAAAAAAATGCTGCTTTCTCTGGTGAATAAAAAAACAAAAATTATTTTGACAACAATAAATAAAAACGCTTTATCTTCTAAGTTTGTGTTCTTTCCAAAGAGTTTCAAAGGAAACCTCGTGGTATTGACGATTTATAAATGTGAAAAGCCACTGAGTATCGGCAATTCATTTTATACTATGGCCCTATTGTATTAAAAGACGTTCTTGATGATGGTTATTATAACGAAACTTCAACTCTACTTACAATCATTTTGAGGAAACAATTGGAAACAAAAATTGTATCTTTTTAATTATTTAAATAACAAAAGGTAAAATGAAGTTCAAATTATTATTTCATTTACATTTATATTTTTTGCTGAAACATTGTATTTTTTTCTAATTTTTTTCTAAACGTTTAAGTTCTTGTTTTTTATATTTTTTTAACAAAAATATACAAAAACACGAATTAATTAACTTAAAATTTAAAGAACGAAGGCTATTGAAATAAGTATTAACAAACTTATTAAATTAATTAGCAAATGTTCAAAAATATTTTTTTTTATTTTGATTATTTGTATTTTCATGAATATGTTTATTTAAGTTTTCTAATTATATTGTCATTTAAATAATAAATTAAAACTAGTTCCTCAATTTCAGTGATGCTGCGTTTTTAAGTTACAAGTGCTTAATTTAAGTTTCATCAAGCCTTGCGAATGTTCACTAATGTATTTATCCATTGAACTAGGAGGCCTGCCAATACCCATTCCTTTCTCATCCTTTGCCTTTTAAAGATCTCATAAATATGACTCTATTCCTTCTGTTGGTAAATATGTGCGAGTTATAATTAAAAAACATGATGTAGTAGCCGAGCGCATGTCACGTCCGTTTACAAACTAAAGGTTGTATGATCGTAACCGGAATATGCTGTTCATCGAAAAAAATATAACAAGCTAGCTGGCGGCAAAATTAGTGTATGCAGACGAATTTGAATAAATGATTTGAAATATAAATAAACTTTGGAATACGTGGCATTTATTTTTTTATAGGCCTACTTTTGCTTGACTCCAACATGGCCTTCTTTTGCTAGACTTCTACAAGTCGTCTTCTTGTAGGCCTAATAAAAAGCCTTGTGCTGTAGGCCTTCTGACAGGCCTATTCTTACAGCCGTTCCACGAGAACTTATTGAGTAGGCCAGCTAAGAGACCAGAAACAGCAGGCCTCTCTGTATGCCTTCCTATGAAGGCCTGTTAGAGCTACGACTAATAGAAGGGTGATGTGCAGGCCTAACCGTCCTATGACACGCTATGTTATTTTGTCAAGTTTGGAGACAGTCCAGAAGGCATGCAAAGCCCCTCTTTTAACTTTAATTTGCTATCATAAAGTTGTTCAAATATTTTTAGTTTGTTCAAATATTTTTAGTAAACAAAGATAAGGTAAAACAAGCTAAAGTCGTGCGGGGCCGACTGTGAGATTCCGCTTCCCTTTGTGGAGTTTGAGTATAGTCGAACTTAAAATGGTATCTCTAGAGCAGAAGGAGTAGGTTTTGTTTGGGTATATTAAAAAAATTCCGATATGGTCCAATTGAACTAGGAATATTTATAATGTCAACATAACGACCTACGCTTTATTTGAGCTAGATGGAATTTAAAACGTATCATGTGCAGAAACGGTATTCCATATCTGAAAGGTATTTTGTATGGGGCTATATCAAAAGAAGGACTAATAAGGTCGATGTTTAGTAGAACGTTTGTAAGTCACCCAAACGCTTTTTGAGCTGCGGAACTTTAATTCGGGCAGGACCTTTGCGTGAAGGATATTTTAAAAAATCGACCGATAAGCTCCAACTTTACCGGGGTTGGATATTGTTTGCTCACAACACACTATGCGAAATTTGGGTAAAATCAGATGTAATTTGTGGCATTTAGAGTACCAGGGCATACAACGGGAGGGATATTTTTGTGTGGAGTTTATTGTTAACCTTGGACTACGGCTATGATCCAGTTTCGCCATAGTTAATTATTGGTAGCTTATAATGAGGCATTCGGAAATCGAACACGATCGGGTTTACTTTGTGGCTTCTACATTTCATCGTAAAATCCTAAAACGATCTAGCCATGTCCGTTTGTTTGTTGAAGTTACTTTCAGTACAAATGAAAAGAACTAGAGTTTTCTAACATATCAGATATAAGTCTTATACTATACGTTGTTGTCTTTTACCGGTTAGTGTTGAAAGTGGACCAAATCATACAAACGGTGGAAAAGTTTTGCTCTGAAGGATTAAAAAAAGTTGTATGAAACTGCACAACTGAATTCAGTGAGGTAACGTGATATTTTTTGAAGATATGCATCTTTTTCGTCTTACGATATTTGCTTTTTAGCAACTTATTTTATATTCTTTATTTTATACATTTTTTAAATCCGAATATTTGACAAGTGGCAAAGCACGAAACAAATAATAATTTAAAGACGTTAACGTGACATTAACAAATAAATAAACGGAAATGCCCTGTTAATCGATCATTGTTTTCTTTGCTGACTTTTTATTTTAGCTATTTAATGATGTAAAATATTCTTCTTGGTAAGAAACATGTAAACAAATAGATAACAAAATTAATTACAAGCAAAAAAATGCAATATAAAGTTCCCATAAGAGAAAACGAGCAATTTTTGATTTACAGTCAGTTTTATGTTCGTAACAACAAAGTAGTCAGGTAAAACCAAAGTATTAAAAATTTAAATATTCCTTTAGCATAACTTGTGAATAAAACATATTTTCGATAATAAATTAATTTTTGGTGACGTTTGATCCATACCTATATACTTATATATATCTCAATATTCCAATTTATCCGCAATGGTACGTACTGGAGAAATTTGCATAACAGATTCAAACTCAATAAAGTCATTTGATTTGATGCACATAAATACTTTACTGCTCAGTGTTATTGTTTAATCTTCCATTTTTTTTTTTTAATTTCTATCAAATCAATAAATTTTATTTGTACGACGTCAGATCAATAATTCCGTGACTTTTCCAACTTCCCTCGTAGTTGTACGAAATGTAACACTTCAAGTACCATCTGTTAGAAAACTACTGTCAAATTTTTAGAGAATTCCGTCATCTTGTTTGTGTTTAACAGCTGTTCAACACATACAACGTCGTGGATTTCCCTTGTTAAAAATTGAAAAAATTGAATTTCGAGTGCTCATTAAAAATTATTTTTGCGAAAAAAAACCGCCAATCAAACCCCAATACTATGGGGACTCTGCACTATCGACTTCAATGGTAAAAAAGTGGTTTACTGACTTTGGTTGTGGTCGCACATGTACAAAAGACGGTGAACGTTCTAGACGTTCACTTCGTCTAATAACGGCCGTTGTGACAGAGAACATTGATGCCTTACGTGAACTGATAATGCTAGATCATCATGTGACATACCGTGCGATAGAGGCTTCCCTATTCCACCAGCAAACATTCGATATTGCACGAACAGCTGGCCGTGACAAAGGTTTGTTCTCGTTGGTTCCAGCACAACTTGACAATCGCTCAAAAAAAAAGGCTCGTGTCGACTGGTGCAAAGAAATTTTGAAAAAATACGATCGCGGTGCTTCAAAATACGATTATAAGATTGTCACAGGTGACGAATCATGGATCTATACGTATGAGCCCGTAACAAAACAGCAATCGACAGTGTGGGTTTTCGAAGACGAGCCAAATCCAACGAAAGCTGTTCGTGGAAGAAGCACTCCGAAACAGATTTTAGCCGGGGTTTTCAGCAAAACAGGTCATGTGGCGACTGTACCGCTTGAGCAACGTAGGATGGTCAATTCTGAGTGGTACACCACAATTTGTTTGACTGAAGTCTTCGGAAAAATTCGAAAAACGAACAAGAGAAGACAAATCATTGTGCACCATGACAATGCGAGCTCTCACACATCGGCTCAAACCAGCGCCTTTTTTACCGGCCAAAACGTCGAATTGATGGGTCATCCGCCGTACAGCCCTGAGTTGGTACCCAATGACTTCTTTTTATTCCCGCACATCAGGAAAAAAAATGCGTGGTCAACGATTTTTGTCACCAGAAGATGCTGTTGAAGCGTTCAAAAACCATGTATTGGAGGTGTCTCCATAGGAGTGGAAAAAGTGCTTCGACAATTGGTTTGAGCGCATGCAAAATGTATATGTCATGATGGAGAATACTTTGAAAAACAATAAAACCATTTTTGATGATAAATATTCGCATTTTCATTATTAGGCCAGAAATATATATAGCCCTCGTATAAAATTATGCACAATTTTCACAAAAACATTTTTGACTTTCTAAAAATTACTTTATGATAGTTCATGGCATCACTTTCATAAATATACACTCGAATTAAGAATCACTTTGTCAATCCGTAAACCAGAAAATAACTTTTGATTATCATAATTGTTAATATTTCATATCAGTTTAATAAAAATCGGGAGAGCTCTTGTCAGAAAGGAAATGTAGGTGGCTTTTTATAGCCTTCCCACCACATGCCTCCATAAGTACACACTCGTATATACATAAAGTATGTACGTACAATGTAGCATTTCCTTGTAACGCCAAGTATGTCATTATATTTGCTTCGGTGGAAAAGTCAGAAAATATTAACAGCAACAGATTACACACTTGGTATGGTAATTTCACAACCGAAAGTACTTTTGGCAATTAATAACTTGAGACTGTGACAGGCATTCGCTCACAACACGGTCTAATGATTGAGGTTTCACCCAAGTGCCGCAAGAGCTTCAAAGAAATCTTCTTACCAGTATTGATTCCATCCTGCTCGAATGACAAATTCTATGGACCGTAAACAAAACCAGAATGTTTTGGCAAACTCTTGTAGATTGTTTTCCAAATGTTCCTAGGAATCGTATGTCGGCTGGAGGGGGTACGGGTGGGTGGGTTCAAAGATAAACGTTTCTTGTTTAACCTATCAAACATAGGGTAGCATCTACTTTTTGACTACTCCCAAAATAATTCGTGCCGTAGTGGATATTTACTTCAACATATTTTATTGCGGTTATTCTACAATTGAGAAGAGCGCTTCAATATAATTAAGGATTTCGCCTTAAGAAATAGTTGTGAAGTTTAATTTCGCAGCTGTCATGAAAATAAAAATATTTTGCCACGACATCTAAATCAAACTTCTTAGATTCTCAAAATTTAAGTGTTTTAGTTGCCCTTTAACAGTTTATTGAAACCCAATTTTAAATTTAAGAAAATAAAGTGCTAGTCTAATTTAGATGCGGAACTCATTTTAAACATCCTAATTAGCCAAGTAGCATAATTTCCTATTACGGCATGGCATGACTACGCAACGCTTGATTTGTTCTTCAGGAATCATTAGCCAAATTAAAAACAAGCAAAAGAAGCTAGGACAAGGCGACTATACAATACTTTACACCAGTCTCGAAAACGTTTAAGGGTATTACAACAAACGATAGACGATTTTTACAGTGGTTAGACGCGCGAACTGAACTCGCCGTATTTTACAAAACTTAAATTTGGAAATTTCATGTTTATACCCTCCAGTTAAACAAAAATTTTGATTAGGACCAAATATAATTTATTTATCCATATATAACTGACATACTCCATACGTGCCATGTTAGAAAAATATTTTTGGTCAGATTTGGATGAGCTTGACATCGCCGATATGTGGTTTCAACAAGACGGTGCCACCAGCCACATAGCGCGCGTTACAATCAATTTACTGAAAGGCAAATTCGGTGACAGTGTTATTTCGAGAAATGGTCCGGTCGAGTGGCCACCTCGTTCATGCTATTTAATGCCATTGGAATTTTTTGGTCTATGCCGACAAGCCAACATGTTTAGACGAGCTCAGAGACAACATCCAAAGCAAAATTTGTGAAAACTTGGGCACGGGGTGACCGAAATCGAATTTCATTTTTAAAATGTAACATTTACACTAGACCTGGAATAAATTGGAACTCTAAATCTTGACTATTCTGTGTTTAGTTAATATATGTGACGCGCAAAATAGAAAGGGACCTAAGGGTAAAAAACAATTTTATTCAGGAGAGCCATTTTAAAGATTTTAATACGTGTATCTTTGGTGTACCATCACTTTCATAAAACGCGCATATCTCTGGGAGGGAACACTTTTGGGGCATAGGAATCGAATGAGACCGATCCCAATCGAATGAGACCGAGCTCAGATGTTGTCCACATCCAAAAAAAAATGATTTTTTCACCCTTAGTTCCCTTTCTCTATGCGCTGTCACATATATATTTTTCCCTAATTAATTAACTTTTAAAAGGTACTATTATTGCGTAAGATTTGTTATATCATCATTGTTTTAAAAACCATATTCAAATTAAGAAAAATCAAGATTTTGCCGGTATGGCAGCCGTAATCATATTATTGTTAACATAAAACCAAAAAAAATACTTTTGTCACACCAACAATATATGTGCTACCCTCATATTTTCATTTTTTAATTTGGCTGTAATACTATTGCTAAATTTCAACAATATTAATACTATTGTCAAAATGATATTCAAAACATAATGGTTTCGACGACCATACTTTTATTGCAGAAAACACACTATTGTTGCCGTGACCATACAGAAACCATATCTTTTTTCTGCGTGTTTGCTGTCAGTTTTTTAATGGCTTGTTCCAATTTGTTTATCACTCGGTCCAATATGCACTGTATTATTTCGGCCAATAGCATCAGGAATGTTGTTTCCGAGCTTTTGCAAAGTGGTAACATTTTATGTGTCGACTGGGGAATTGACGTTGCCGCAAAAAAATTGTGAGTTGTTAATTCACATGATCGCGGCGGTTATTCGGTAAAATATCGTCGTGGAACAGTCGCCAAATGATTACTTTATACGTATTTCTTCAAGCTTTGCGTCGTTTGGATGCCGGATGGCACCATCTTGTTAGAACCACCACAAAAAAATGTAGGGCCAAGGCCCATTTATAATAACGGTGGCTCCTTCATCATTTTGAATTAAATAACATCCAATACGATTTACCGCATGAAGCAGTCAGTCTATGTGGATGCAGTGATGCTCGGTCGCACGAGGCCAAAACTTGGCCTCGTCCAAAAAGGTTTTTTTTTATAGAAAAACCAATCTTAATGGCCTAATCCCGAGAATAAGTCCCTATGTAGGTGCTCTCATGCTCTTGAAACCACTGGGCAGTGGCATATAAGGTAATGCTCCTGGGCCTCGGCCTTTACGAAAGAGGTTTCCCCTGAGAGGGGTGTGACCGGCCGGAATGTTCATTCGAATGTACAATTCGCGTATAAGTACATATCGTTACCTTAAATTCAGAAAGCCGTAACTACAGAATATGTTTTCGCAGCAAGGCTTTCTGAAGAGGGTTGTCACGGACCCGAAATCATGATAAAAGTGCAGCAACGAAAATCAATGTCACTTTGCCATTTGGTTAAAAACTTGTCTTCTATTTAAATATAGAAGCAAGAGGTCTTGAGCCGGTTAATCCCTGTTCAATGTGTTTTCGAAAAATTTAATCAAATGCTATATCTAGCAGCTATGTGATTTTTGTTAGCTTTTTTTTTTTGCTTCAGGGTATTAAAGTTTTACACAAAACTGACCATAACCATAGATTTTAATTTACGAAAATAATAATTGTCCAGGAAGTTAAACAATCTAAATGCAGAATTTCATATTTAATTAGTTTTAATAAATTTAACATGTTTTAATTTTGAAATATTACCATGAAACGACTTAGTTGCGACTCGATGAATATCATTTGTTTTTAGAATAGCAAAGTCATTTTTCTGCTTGAGTTATTTTCCCTTATGAGTTCTTTGGACATAAAAACACCTGGAATGGAAAATGAACGTTCATCTATCATTTGGTCATAAATACGCCACAGCAGAAATCCTGACAAATGATAGTTTGAATGTGACTTAAAACGTCTCATTGTGAAATCAAATTCTCAGTAATGGGTGGAAATGTGGACAAATTAGGCAAAGCAATTAATCAAATTACAAGCACGACAGCATGTCATTACATCAATTATGGCCACGTTCAAAATACAATTATAAACAGCCGGACGTAGTGTTTTTGCTGATATATTTATTGCAAAAGTCTGCAAAAATGTATAGCCAAAATGTTAGAATACAAAACTCGTAGCATGATAAATGACACTACTTTGCGGCGAATAATGTTCGTTTAATTGAATGTTTTTCTCTCTAAGCCCAAAGGGATAAATATTGGACAGACTTCTAAGAGCAGAAAATTGCTGGAAATAATTTTGTGGAAATTATTTATTAATTGCCCCAACCACCATCCACATTCGCGTGGTGTGACTATACATGTTGTCATTGGAGACCTTGTAATTTAGGCGGGGTGTTGCATTTAATAGCTAAAATTGTTTTTTTTAAATAGCAAACAAATTGCTAAAATAATTATCTTTCGGCCATCATTAGTGTATAGATCATGGTGACATTTAGAATGGGTTTTCCACAAAAAGACAACCACCCCATTTAAGGAGTATTTACAAGGATTTGTAACAATTCCGGCTGGTGTAACTACTCATATTTAACCAAATCGAATTAGCGTTGGATTTCGGAAACTGTAGTAAAAGGTGTCATTCACATGGGCATTCTAAGGGCAACTATTTCGCTTAATGTCGCATCTTCAGTGGATTGTATACAGAGTAAAAATAGTGTAACGAATCAATGAAAGCATTTTAAATACCTCATATGTTTTGATCGAATCCATTTCATAATTATTTAAGTCATTTAGGCCATGTCCGTCTAGTTCGAATGATATTTAACGAATGAAGTCACCGATTATTCCGCCATAAAACTGGGTATGGGACTGCAAATGGGTCATTCTCCTACACTCCACATTGGGTATACCTGTAATATCATCAATACTATTCGTACAATATTATCAAATATGTATTTTTAGAATTTATTGTCTGTTTCTCAATGTCGAAAGAACGCATTCGTTCGCCTCGTACACGAAAGAAATAGGTTAGGGTTTCTCTCATCATATTCTATACGACCAATTGCTCGAACGACAATTCATTTATATATGATATCTAGACGAAAGACAATCGCCTAATTATCTGGTTTGTTTTTAAAAAACTATTAGTGTTATTTTCAATTATTTACTGCGAAATTAGCAATAGTCGAATTTTGGCAACGACAAAAGTAAGAAGGGCGTTTGTTTAATATTGGGCCAAAGACAAACCGCATTGGAATGTTGTAAATGTCTTAACATAGTTTCGGCGCAAGGTTTTTCTGAATTCCAATCTAGTCGCTCCAAAAATCGCATATGACGCTCGATCTGTTTCAATTTTTCTGGTATAAGTGCCCGTGGTGAAGTTGCTCCTTTTAGGTCTATGTATTGTGAAAGCCTCCATAGCAAGTTGTATCTTTATTGCTTGAAATGCTACAAGTTGCGATGATAATTCCACACAGTTTATAAAAATGAACCCAAGTTATTCAGGAAGCCACATATTATATCCTATCTTACCCAAGTTTTAGTCAAGTTAAAGTGTATCCTTAAAAAATATATTTCTTAAATGCCACCCCTTGCACATGGATAAGTTTTTTTTCTGCATAATCCAAATTTTGCGTTCCGAACTATACCTTTATAGCCATAACATAGTTGTTAAAAATGTTTATCTAATAGCGCCATTCGTACAGTTAAAAGGGGTTTGTATGTCAAATGCAAACATGCATTTTGGGATCAGCATTGACTTAAAACCAAAGAATTTGATAATTACATGACAAGAAATTCATTAAAACTTTTATATGACTACCACCTTACTTGGTAAGAAAGCTTTTTTTTGAAATAAACAGTGAAAACTGTGCCTGTTTTTGTGCCACATTTTCAAAAAGTGCATGTCACTTTTTTGGAAAAAATCCCCTTCTTGTTATAATTTTTGAAAATAGTCATAGGAAATACTATAGCCGTGTTTTTTTACGGTAACTAGCTTAGGGTCTACTTGGCGGTATGGTAATCTGGAAACATTAAACAAGCTTAAGAGTAACACGTCAACATAGTTCCTTTTTGAATTCACTAAAGAAAATTGAACAAACAAGTGTTCCTTGACGAATTCGTCAAGAAGGGTTCAAACAAGGGTTCTTTGACGAATTCGTCAAGAGCAGAAGTAATGAATAAAATATAATAAAAAAAATTATTGCTACACCTTTTGCTGTGTAAAAATGTTAAATATTTCTTTGAACTATCAGTTTAGTTGATTTAGAGTTTAACTTATATAGAGTTTAACTTATTATTATTAACACTAAGTGTTGCCTGGCGCCATCTGACATTTCCATTGAAAAGTTTGACATTTTTAGCATAAACGTACTCAGAAAGTTTTGACGTACGACCATCATTTGTGTTCTTTACAGTGACTTGAAAAATCAATCTGACAAAAAAATTGAATTACCTCGTGAACATGTTCGTGCGATCATTTTTCACAACTTTCGATGTGGATAATCAAGTCAATAGTGCACCGATGAACTTAAATCTTTGTATGACGATGAAGCACCATCCTATAGCACTGCGAAAAACTGGTTTAATGAATTCAATCGTGGCCGACGCTTGCTCAAAGACGAAGGTCCTCCGTCTGGCCGTTGTGCCAGAGAACATTGATGCCGTGCGTGAACTGATAATGCAAGATCGTCATGTGACGTACCGTGAGATAGAGGCATCCATGAGCATTTTTTCCACTTGCATACATTCGATATTGCATGAACACCTAGCCGTAAAAAAGGTTTGTTCTCGTTGGATATCGCACAATTTGACAATCGCTCAAAAAAAGGCTCGTATCGATTTTATAAGATCGTCACAGGTGACAAAACATGGATCTATGCATATGAGCCCGAAACAAAACAGCAATCGACAGTGTGGGTTTTCGAAGACGAGCCAAATCCAACGATTTTTGTTCGTGGAAGAAGCACTTTGAAGCAAATGGTCGCCTGTTCTTCGTCAAAACTGGTCATGTGGCGACTGTTCCGCTTGAGCAACGTAGGACGATCAATTTTGAGTGGTACAGCACAATTTGTTTGCCTGAAGTCTTCGAAGAAATTCAAAAAAAAGAACACAGCGCCCTTTTGACCGGCCAAAACGTCGAATTGATGGGTCATCCGCCATACAGCCCTGACTTGGCAACCAACGACTTCTTTTTGTTCCCGCACATCAAAAAAAAATGTGGGCTCAACGATTTTCGTCGCCAGAAGATGCTTTTGAAGCGTTCAAAACCCATGTTTTGGGGGTGTCTCAATCGAAGAGGAAAAAGTGCTTCGACAATTGGTTTGAGCGCATGCAAAAGTTTATAAATCATGCTGGAGAATACTTTGAAAAACAATAAAAACATTTTTGATGATAAATATTCGCATTTTCATTATTAGGCCAGAAATATATATAGCAGCCCTCGCACGATATGTAAAATATATATCCTCTCGAAATATAACACACTTTAAGCTATATTTGTGAGAGTTTTTTTTTGCTTAAATTACTAGTTTTTGAAATTATTTTCTATACCCTGTGAAAAACTTAATTTCAACTGGGGAAAAAGGTGAATTCGGGCGTGGCCGATTATCTTTTATTTCAACAGTGTACGTTCTTGGCACAATTAACTTACTTGTGCCAAACTTCACGCAGATTGGATGTAATTTGTGTCTTCAAAAGCTAAAAGCATAGGACGAAAATATGTGGGTAAGCTTTATACAAATCTTAACCGATTTTATTCAATTTCAATAGCGTCCATCCTTGGTCCAAAAAACTAACTTCTTCTAATTTGCATTCAAATTGGACAACAATTGCGAGATGTCACTTTACCACTTTGTAAAAAACGTGTCTTCTATTAATATGTATTTGCAAAAGGGTCGATTCGATAGGGGGTCAGCTGAGTGGGCTTAACCGGACTATTAGGCGCAGCACATCATGTGGTCCCTGATGACAGGCGAGACATACGTATGGAACGTTACCACCCATCAGTTCACACACAATACGAATTAAGGCGGCTGCATCATCCACATCTCAGCTGAGAAAAAAAGGTGTGCGTTTTCGCATGTTAATGACCTTCATCTCCTCATGTAGATGGTCCCCAGAGCTTTGATGTTACTAGCTAGATAATAGAGAGTTAGCTTCTAATACTGCTAAATTTCTATCAAATGGGAATAGCTGAATAAATTCTAAGGTATGCATAATTGAAGGGTCTTTCCGCCACCAAAAAAGTTCGATTGATTAACCACTGAACTAAAAACTCCACCATCCCCTTAAGTTCAGAGACACATGGGTATACAGAAACGGTGAGTTTCTCTCTTAAATCCAAATATGTACCTATATTTTAGATTTGGAACAAATTTGTACCTATAGGTCCAAAAATCAATCACCTTTAACTGTATACATATGTAAATGAAAACATCAATACAATTTTTTCACGAATCGGAATATCACATTAATTTTACGATTCAAAGGGCCTAAGGGGTCCAAATATCGCTATCATTGAACTATAGACATATGGGAGTACAAAAATAACTAAATTTATCATCACGAAACCGAAAAAATATTTATTCCACATTATGATTATATTAGAGGCTTTGGTAAAAAATAAGGTGCTTTTGGACATAGACATAGGGTTACAGTAAATTAACTCACTTAAATAAGTATGCATTACCCTTAAAGATTTGTCTAAATTTACGGCACTAATCTACGTGCTGCCTATGACCGTTTCGGCCCAATTCAACAATAGACAAAAACATTATAAAATTCTTAACGAATCTAAATAGGACAATGGTTCATAGGGCCCCAAAAATGAAGTTCTGTCAAACATTGACCAACCACTAACGACCAAATACCTAAGTCCTCCCAGTGTCGTTTTACAACGCTATCCACGATGAAGAGTATAGAAGCTTAGGCCTGGCCGAATTTACCGACGTTGTTACTCGTTTTAAGCAATCATTGGTGAAATAATTTATTTGCACGCAAACATGAGACAAATTCCTTTTCATAACGTATTCCAGTGGACTTAAGCACAAATAAGGTTTTACAAGGATATAGAAACCAAGGATTATTTTATAATAGCACACAGCATCATGTCTGAGGTTAGTGTGACAAATAAAATAGGGATAAAAGGATATTTTATGGCCCTGAAATATTTTTCCTCAATAAATGTCTTGCGTCTGTCTGATAAAAATCTTCTACAATTTACATACGAAACATCTCCAACCTCATGGAAGATCTGAAAAAAGGTCAACTATCACCGCTCTTGTGACCTTTCACAATTTGCATATTTTGCATAATACGCCGATGATGTGTTTCTACTTCTACATACATACATACATATGTACATACATCGCAAAAGTTCACACAAACACATTCGGTGTCTCCTTTGAACGAGCACAAAGGACCTACTGAAATGTGATACATGTTAACTGTTTGGGATACATCCTTATCATAGATCCTTATCCGGCCATTTATCACATTTCCACTGTTCAAATATATTTGAACGGAACAGTTTCTCTCCGTTAGAGCAAAATCAGGAGCTTGTTGTTCTTTATGACGTGAAGTTGTTATGATTTCACTGCCATTTTGGCATCCTGTTTGGTGGTAGAAGTGGCATCAAATTATTGCTTTCTGGCCGAATTGAATCACGGGCTGAACGATACGGCACGGAAACGTCGTTTATTTTATTTTTATTTTACTCAGCTGATATGGGCTGAATTGTTTATAATCATACATAACACGATAAAACATGCTATGATATAAAAACGAGTAAAGAAAGCCTAAGGTCAGGCGAGGTCGACCACATAGTCCCTCACCACACATTAGAAACCATAGTTTAATTTACAGGTCGTATACATATAATTTTAAACTTATATCTTGAAACTTGTGGGTTTCCTTTGTATGTGAGATTGATGTGTCACATTTTCTACAAAACTGATACTCTATCAGTTAGATCCCTTACTTTTAATACCATGGATCGATCTTCGAATCGAATATTATTTGAATTAATAATTCATAGGTCAGTTGAATGCCAAATCTTAAGGTACTTTTATAAGGTGCCTATATAAAAAATATGCTAATCAATCTCATTTCGGACAGACTTTATCATTTGTTCAAAAAATTTCGCTTGCCAAAATTCGTTGACATCTGGAAAAATGTACATGGGATTTCATTGAAATCTCGCCAAAATCGGCAGGTAAATTTGTATGGCCTGTATTACAACGTGGACCAATTTCTCCCTATTTCAATAACGACTCTCCTACATAGGATGGTGGTATATAAAGTACATGTTTGTCATTCCTTTCCTAACATTCCTAACACCTCAAAATAATTATCTTCGGCACTATAAAGTATAAGTATATATAAGTACATTATACATCGTCGTAAAATTCTAAGACGATATTACCATTTCCGTCAGTCTGTTGAAACGACTCAGTCCAAACGAAAAGAGCTAGAGGCTTATAAATTCCTAGATACATGTCTTAAAGTTTCAGATTATTTAGTATTGAACATCGATGAAATCGGGAAAAAGGAAAAAGATTACCTTTGAGGGACTAAAAAAAGTTCAGACCAATTTTATTATGTTATAATAAAATCGAAAATTAGCTTTGCTTGCAGCCTTAGATGTATTTAACAGCCCAAAAACGGTCGTGGTGAATAGGCCCAAAAGACCAAAAATTGCCCCCTGATGCTCGGGGCATATGGGTATCCAGAAAAAGTTAACTGTTTTCACAATTCTTATTACGTATCTAAGCTTTGTGTCAATTTGGGAGGCGGATCGGACCATATTGACCTAAAGACCCACAAACGAACCCATTTAACTATCGACATATGGGTATTAATATTAATAATATTTTTTCACGAATCCGATTTTTTTATATGTATATGCTTTATTTGAACTATTGAATCTGCTCCAAAGGAGCCTAACAATAAGTATACGAATCTTAAGTATAATTCAATAATGAGTCCTAGTATGGATTTCTTGTAATGTGGATCTCTGCTAATTGGCAGGAATTTAAATTAATTTGGTCAAAACAGTATATAACTGGTATGGATCACATGTCTGAGAATTTTAAACCTTATTTGGCTTAAACCTCGTGACAAAGGGCCTGGGGACCCTTACAGTCATTTACAGAGTGTTCGCGATATTATGTAGAGTAAAGAACTCAAGTTATGTATGTATAACGAATAACTCTAGAATAGCAGAGTGGACGACGTAATTTAGGTTTTGTAGGTTTTTCGGGTTGACTGTTTTGAGGATCACGTATGAGAGCATTTAAGCCACGTGACGTAGAATAAAGGATTCTACGCAGTCGTTTTTGAGTGCTCGTCCGCGATTGATATTGACTGTTTTAAAGATCACGCATTAGAGCATTTACGCCACGTGACGTAGAAAAAAGAATTCTACACAGTCTTTCGGGCGCGTGTGTTCGCGATTACTGTTACGGATGAAGCACAAGTGAAGATTAGAAAACACGGCGTTCGTTTCTCCAAAGTCTTAAAGAGCTTGGACTGCACAATAATTGTCTAGCAAGTATGTTATCATGCCGTCCGAGCTTCTCTTTGTGCTTTAAGGCCCATTTAGTCTCGACGGTTGGCGGTGGACGGTAGACTCAATATTGTGCGTTTAGTTACGACGGTAAAACAAAACAAAATAAAAACAGCTGATCGAAGAGCGTTTGTACAAAATAACAAAATATAATTTGCAATTAGCGTTGTGAAAAAGTGATTGTGTTAAATAAAAATAAAAAAACAATTTTCCTAATGAAAAATAAAAAGAAATCAGTGGTGGCATTTACTGCGTATATGTTTTTGTACCAATATATGCAAAATAAATATAGAAAAACGAGAAAGCGAAGGTGGTACGCTCGGCCATTAAGCTTTGAAAAGGCATCACAAAATTATTTTAAGAAATATTTTTGTAAAATGAAGGCTATGGACCCGGAACAATTTGTGCTACACACCAGAATGTCAAGGGATTTGTACGACATGTTATTGGCCAGCATAAAGGTGCATATTATTAAACCACATCAGATGATAAATGCCGATGAGCGCTTGTCAATGACATTATAGTAAGTTTTGATTGTGAAACATAAAAATAACATTTAATGTGTATTTCCACAGATTTTTGGCACAAGGCGTGACCATGCAATCGATTGCTTGGAACTACAAAATAGGCAAATCGACAGCGCGGATTATTATTCTGGAAACATGTGAAGCAATTTGGTCTGCACTTTTGCCCTTATATCTAAGTGTACCAACAGAATACGAATATATGGATATAGCGAATGATTTTACATACATATGGAATTTTCCCAATTGTGTAGGCGCGATTGATGGAAAGCACGTAGCTGTGACATGCCCTGCGAAGTCCGGAACATTGTACTATAATTACAAGAACTACTTCAGTATTGATTTGATGGCCATGTGCGATGCAAAATACGCATTCACTGCAGTCAGCATTGACAGCTATGGCAGTGAAAGTGATGGTGGTAAGTTGAATTATACTTTATTTTTGAAATATATTTAAATTCATTCTCTTTAAACAGGCATATTTAGACTTTCACCTTTTGGACATGCAGTATTGAATGACACATTGCCTTTACCACCTGATGCTCCCTTGCCAAACAGCTCATCCCAAGAAGCAATGCCCTACGTTTTTGTTGCTGATGCAGCTTTTCCACTGTGCAAGCGCATCATGAAACCGATTTCTTCGCGACGTAGTGGCGAATTGCTCTGCTTGGAAGAGAAAATATTTAACTATCGCCTATCAAGAGCGCGGCGCACAATAGAAAATGCGTTTGGAATCCTGACTGCACGCTGGCGCATTCTTCACAGAAAGTTGGAGTTTATGCCAATAAACTCTGAAAAGGTAGTGCTTGCTTGCGTTGCCTTTCACAACTTCATTCTCATGAATGATTATGCGCGCTACTGCCCGTCAACTTTTGTGGACAGTTATTCACCAGAGGGCACAAGAATTCCAGGAGAGTGGAGAAAGGAACTGGACAATAATGGCGGCCCTTTGCGGTCCATAATTTCGCATGCTCGTAGAAGCTCATTTAGCTCTCTTCAGCAGCGAAATATTCTTGTGAACTATTTTCTTGCAGAAGGAGTATCTTTCCAACCACAAAATTAATAACAAGAAAATGTATTTCATAACCAACTCAATCTGTTAAGATTGAAAAATGAAAAAAAAGAATAAAAGAATAAAAACAATCCTGTAATCAGTCTTTTCATTTATTGATTTATTAAAATTTAATTTTCAGTTTGGGCATCAATTAGTATTTGAGTAATGTCGCCAATTACTCTCATCTGCTTTTTCTCCTCCATTCCTGTGAGGCAGCTTTCCACAAATTTGCCAAAACTGTGCCCTCGCATGTCTGCCGGAGCTTCTTCTTTCTCAAGAAAAGATTTCATTGTTGTTGTTATCTCCATAAAGGCTGCTGCTTGCTCGTCATGCGCCACTTCACGTCTTGGTTTTTGGGACTGCGAGCTTGTTGAAGCATGTGGCTCCGCGAATCCCACTGGTACAAGCACTGGAGATGGCAATGGCGTCGTAACCAGCACTGGAGATGGCAATGGCGTCGTAACTAGCACTGGAGATGGCAACGGTGTCGACGCAGAAAACAGCTCACTCTCTTCTAGACATAGCATGTCTTCCGTTTCAAATGAGAAGTTCGAACGCTGCCTAAATATAATTCATTAATAATTATTTGCTAATGAAAAATAAAATTTTATGATGCACTTACCTTCCTCCACGCATATGTATGTCCACTCAAAAAAGACAAACTTTCAAAGTGCAGCCATTTAGTCTCTGTTATTGCTCCACTTCCAGAGCTGCAGGCCATCCTTCGCACTTCTCTGCAGTACTTGTCACGCAGTGACGTCCACCTTTTAGAGCATGCATCACCTGTTTGGTTAAAAATTTATTTAGCTATCATATTGTTTTTTTTTTTATCATATTGTTTCTGTATTATCTTACCACTTGCTCCTATCTCCAATCCAATTGCCTCCCAAACTTCTTTTTTTCTTTGCGTATTTTTGAACTCTTTGTAGGTTTTATTGTACAACAAATCATTTTGTTGTACTAAAACAATGAGGCTATCTTCATTTATTAGTAAATTACTCATAATTTTTAACTTTTAATGTAATTTACAACTTACAAACAATTTCCACGCGCAAAATGTCGAAGTGAAAGCAATAACAATAAACAGCTGTTCGGTCTCGACGGTTGATTCTGCAATCTGCAGAAGTCTACCGTCAATTTTAGTTGTCTCTCTCTAACACATGCATAATGCAACCCCAACTCAAACAGCTGTTCGGCTACCATCCACCGTCGAGACTAAATGGGCCTTTATATTGATTTTTTGAATTGCCTCTTTAACGAGACGTATTTTTAAGTCTCGGTGGATGTTTTCTCTCCTCATATACCAAGGGGCACCGGTAATGAGCCGCAATGTCTTCGATTGGACTCTTTGGATTTTGTAGAGATTGCTCGAGCTTGTTCTGCCCCATAGCTGGGTGTGATTGCACTGTTGTATAGCAGGACCTTATATTCAAGGCTTAGTTTTGAGTTCGTGTTTAGGAGCCAGTGAAGTTGATGGACCTTAAGTTTCAGTTGAGTTTTCTTGGTTTCGATATGACTTCTCCAGGTGAGTCGGCGATCCAGGTGGATTCCAAGGTATGTAACATGATGAGATTGAGAAAAAGGATATTGTTTAGATTCAATGTCGGACAAGTGCTAAAATTCAGTGTGGAAGTTACCTGTGTGCATTTAGCCTAATAGACTTTTATTCTCCAGTCAGAGAGCCAAGATTCTACTTGTCTGAGATGTCCGCCTAGATTCATAGATGCTTTTTATTTGCGGCCATTATAGCGGTATCGTCGGCAATCGAATATAACATTAATTTTGCAATTTGACTTGAATTAAGACCCATTTCAAATGGATCTAAGGTCCCTAGGGTGCCGAAAAATTTCGAACATGGACATATGGTAAGCACAAGGCTGTAAACTGAAATACTGAAACTGAATACGACATTTATTTGACGATTGACTGAATTGGAGGTCCTGGCCTATGGACGTGTACTATGGAACCGGAAAAAACCCAAAACCATCCCATTACGTTCGGCGATATATGCGTATCAAGAAACAGTGAAATTTTGGAACAATTCCTAATACGTACCTGTATATAAGATTTTTGCCAGTATGAATTTAAACCTTGGCCCTATAGTCCAAAAATCGATTTGCTTGAACTATGGACATATGGGTATTAAAAAACGTTACAATTACGCAAATCACAACCCCTAATTCCATACTAATTTACAATTGGACTAAAGTGAAGTCCTCGGCCCAATGGGGTACGGTCCCTAGGAAGGCGAAAAAAGTTCCTTCAGAACATGGTACTCGGAAACAGTTGACTTTTCTGAAGAATCTAATCATGTCAGTCATTTTACCTCCCGTAATATACCAGTGTGCCACCGTAGTGTCATGGAATTGTGTACGACTACAATGCCTGTAAGCCCAGGTTCAACCTCGATTAAGCGGCGGGTTTCCACCTCGTAAATGCAGGCGAATTAACGAGTAAGAGATTTATAACTGAGCTTAGTAAAAACTTCTCTATAAAAATGCATTAGCCGACCGGAGCCGGCGTTAGACAGTAGGTCTCGGTCAGTGAGTATAAAAATTAAATCGTGCCCAGCTTACTGATTTCAGAGAAGTTCCCCCTAGTTCCTTAATGGGATGTTGTGGAACTTAAGTAAGTAATATACGGGGAATTTTGTATATACAGAAACTGTGATTTTTCTAAATCTAATATTATTAATATATACCTCTATTCAAGATTTAGGAATATTTTGCACTCTGACCTGCTTAAGGGGACCAAAAATCGGTTTCCATCATCTATTCGTAAGTTTAGCCGGGCCATTTTGGGTCATTCTTTTAAAGAACCCACATATCCATTGTTGAGAGGGCCGAGGCCTAAAATTTAGACAAATCTTAAAGGTTAGAACATATCGAGATGAAAGAGGAAATTCTACAGTTTCTGAGAACCCACATTTCCATGTTTGAAAGGACATAGTGTTTAGCGCTTAAAAATGTCTTTAAATCGTAAAATTATTTTGATATTCGGATTCGTGAAGTAATTTAATTTTTTTATACCCATACGTCCATAGTTTAAAAAGCACGATTTTTGGGCCACTAGGGCATATAAGGCCCAATGACAACGTGGATTTATGCGAAGGTTTAAGAATCCATGCCTACCACATGGAAAAAGCTAATAAAATACGAAATGTCTGAACTTTTTTTCAACCTTTTTGTTAGACCCTATGACATGGTACTATAGCCTACAAATATCATCTAGACGTACCAAAACGGTAGAATTTCGTAACGATAGGAGTTGATAGTATTGATAAATAAGCAAAAATTCACCTAATCAGAGGTGACCTAGTCCTTGTGAGGGGGAAATTTTTGCCTCCTGGCCAATCAGGCCCATTTTTAGTGCACACCGTTAAGTACATAAACACGAAAAAAACTGCAAAATTGCACCTAGCTTTAGTAGAGAGACCTGTAGTTTGCATTTCACTGACAGACGACGGACATGGCTAGATCATTTGAAATTTAGGGTACATCTTGGAGGAAAAAATAAGGAGACACAATATTAAGTTGAAGGAGAATGGGACAACTAACGGTTAAAACGTGCCGTAATGTAATGGTATCAGGTGCTTATAAGTTGTGTTAGCAAGCAATGCTAATCAAACAAAATTTATAACGCAATAAATGTAAATAAAACTATTTCTTTAAATTTGAAAAGGCGAAATACTTTGGGACCTCAAAATTAAGTTTTAGGTTAAAACTCAATAAAAACTTTGTAGATTAATATAGTTTTTTAAACTTTTTTACATAAATTTAACGTTTAAAGCCAATTTTTTAAATACCAATCAAATTTGATTATTTTTTGTTAAAGACTAATTTTATTGGAACATTTGCTTTTGAAAATATGAAATTACTTGAAGGCAAAATACTTTTAAGATTCACTGAATGTATTTTATTGGGACTCCCTACGACAATTGTTTGAGGAGTTTTAAATTCAATGACAAGGTGAATATACCATCTATCCTATGATGGAGAGTATTTAATTTAAAAGGGTAAAAATTCGAGTTATAAAGTACATTTTTGAAATAAATATAAATGAAATAAATATATAAGTTTTAAAAATTGCACTGTTTTCGGAAACCAGTGAAATGGTTAAAAAATAATATTTCAATTTGCTTTTAAAATATTTCAAGAAAATAGTCCTGCAAATTGTGTGGAAAACTGAGGCAGATATATAAAAGTAACTTTTAACTTGGTGCTAGGATAGTTATCAGTGATTGTCTCTTGCCATACCAACATCGTATATATAAGGGTTGGTATTTACATTTCGGGTCCTGACAATACTAGAGTTCCCAGATGCAAACTGGAATTTACATTTGAAACTTTGACATTTTTAGCATAACTTTACTCAGATCGTTTTGTCATTTGAAGGCGAATTGTTTTGTTTACAGTGTATTATGTGAATTATCCCGTGAACATTTTTGTGCTATGAATTTTTACGATTTTCGGCGTGGGCTATCGAGACAAGAGTGTTCAAATCAAATTGTTTCAACTTTTGGCAATGAAGCACCATCAAAAACCGCTTTTAATCGCTGGTACCAAGAGTTCAGTCTCGGACACCGTTCGCTCCAGGATGAATTTCGTAAAGGACGTCCAACTTCCGTTACTTTGGCAAAAACTATCGATGCTGTGAGTGAACTGATTAAGCAAGACCGACATGTGACATACCGTAAGATTGAGGCATCCTTCGGCATTAGTATGACAAGCATCAATAAGTTATTTCATGTTCATTAAGCCGTTAAAAAAAATTGTTCTCGTTGGATCCCAGATAATTTGACGAATGCCCAAAAAAAGGCTCGTATGGATTGGTGCAAGAGATGTTGAAAAAGTATAACTGCGGTAGCTCAAAGGCAGTGAATAACACTGTCACAGGTAACGAATCGTGGATCTATGCATATGAAAACGAAACAAAACAGCAATCGACCGTATGGGACTTTAAAGACGAGCCAAATCCAACAAAAGTTGTTCGTGGAAGAAGTACATCGAAGCAAATATTTTTTTTTCGGTATAACCGGCCATGTTGCCACAGTGCCTTTAGTGAAACGTAGGGCGGTCAATTCTAAATGGTATACAACAGATGTTTGCCAACAGTGTTCGAAGAAATGAGGAAAGATAATAAGAGAAGACGGAAAATTTTGCATCACGACAATGCGTACTCTCACACATCAGCTGAATCGATGGGCTATTTGACCACCGAATCGAATTGATGGACCATCCGCCGTACAGCCCTGATTTGGCATCCAATGACTTCTTCTTATTCCCTAGCATCAAGAAAAAATGCGTGGTCGGCGTTTTTCATCACCCGAAGCAGCTGTTGAAGCGTTTAAAAATCATATTTTGGAGGTGTATCAATCGGAGTAGGAAAAGTGCTTCGAAAATTGGTATGTGCGCATGCAAGTGCATTGATCTTAAAGGATAATATTTTGAAAAACATTGAACAGGGATTAAACCGGCTCAACACCTCTTGCTTCTATATTTAAATAGAATACAAGTTTTTAACAAAATGGCAAAGTGACATTGATTTTCGTGGCTGCACACTACTTTTATCATGATTTTTGAAAAACAATAAAACCATTTCCAACGAAAAATTATTGTGTTTTTATTGCCAGACCCGAAACATAAATAGCAACCCTCGTACCATACTATCAACAAATGGGGTTTTGTCATTTTCTGTTCAATTTAAACACAATATAGTCTATAATTATTTGCTGAATTTTGATTTAATTATGTTACAATTTTAAAACGATCGGTCTATTACTGATAGTTCAAGAGATATTCAGGCCTATTTCCGTTGTCGCCGTAGTTTTTGAGTCAACGTCACCTCGTATCTTCGTCACATCAACACTAATTGTTAATCGAAAATGTAAGAAAACAAAAACCGCATCTCTAACACTTGTATCAGCTGATTCGTAAGTTTGTTAGAGAAGAAGAACAAGTCCTATAAGGTGCATAATATTATTTCATCAATAGGTTTATAAATGATTTTCGACTTCATCACAGCCTTTACGCATATGCCGAGCCTGGGACAATATCACCCTACCTTAAAAACGGATTCTGATGTTGCTACATTTCAATTTAAATATTGGGATCGTATCAACAGAGACAAATTTTACTTACAAGCAGTCGTTTGCAAGGTACTTTCTTAGTCCTTTAAAAAAGAAAATTTGCCTTAAGCGGATACAATTTAAAACGAACGCTAAGGAAAGTAAAGGCAAAATAAATCCTAAAAAAAGACGACATCGTCTTGCGGCTACGACGACAATTGATTGTCTTTTAATGTTCAGGGTTGTTGATTTCTCCAGAGGTTGACCCTGTCCTTGCGTGGGAAAATTGTTTACATCTTCGCCGACCTGGCTCATTTTCAATACGAACGGGGTCTCCATCCTGATTCTTCGAGGTCTTGCAAACTGGTCGGTTTTCTTGAATGCGATACAAAATGTCGAAAAGATGAAAAATTTCTATTCATCTGACATCGAGAAACACAAAGAGTTAATACACAAAGAAAAAAAGTATGGTTGGGGTTACAATATTCAAAGAGCATCATACTTTTGTTAGGTATATGGTTGTGGTACAAAAATATTATGATCCTCACAACAATAGCATGATTCACACTCAATCATACTATGATCTTCACATCAATGTTATGGTCCTAATAACCATAGTATTAATCCCTACAACCATATTATGATTCACACTCAACCATACTATGATCCTCAAAATCATAGTAGGTTTCACATACACACATCCTCACAACCATAGTATGACTCACTTGCATCCCTACAACCGTAGTATGATCCCACTCAACCATAATATTATCCCCAAAATAATTTATACGGATTTGGTTAAGAAGTTATTCATCTGTAGAGATTTTTATTAGATAAATTATTTTAAAAATACATTAAATTCTAAATAATACGAGTGATTTATTTAAAAATATTTCAGTTATACAAATCTAAAGTAGATTGTTGTGAACAAAATTTAACTTACATTCAAAATACAATTAAATAATTACATTCAAATAATAATTAATTTCCAAAAATAATAACAACAAATGAGCACAACAAACCTGAAACTCTGAAAAAACAAAAGTTTTGTCGAACCAACCATTAGTTATAATTATTAGAGCTACAACCATATTTTCATTTTTAAATTTGGCTATAATACTTTTGTTACATTTCAACAATCTTATTATTGAAGCAATAATACTGTTGTCAAAATAAAATTATAAAAACAATACTGTGGTTGCGACGAACATACTTTTATTGCAGAGAACATACTGTAGTTGCCATGACCATATCTTTTCCCAGCGTGTTGGTAAATTTAGAACCCATCGAAGGGTGAAGTGCAGGGTATGATATAGTCGGTCACGACCGACTTGAGATTTGTTTACGAGTACAACTTATGTATGTATAGGTACAGTGGTCGACATTCGTTTGAGGGCACCTTAAGTATTTTTAACATTGTTTATTTTTCTGTGACTTTCAGATACCGACCTGAAGTGATTACTTTTTTTTTTATCACAACACTAAGTAAGCACTAGAATGTAAGAACCGTTACATGGCGAACATTTTTTGTTTACGAAAAAATCACATGGTAACAAAAACTAACACATTTTTGTGCGACATTCATGTGACCGCAACTGAAAAATAGCAAATAAACATACTTTTTTGGTAAGAAAATAATTTATTAATAAAGTAAAAAATTTTAGAAATTTAAAAAAATGTGTTTATGCTACATTTTTGCGGAAATGGGATCGGGTAAGCGTTAAAATGACCATTAACAGAATTTCATCGATTTCCTTAAAAAAGATAGACAACAAACCATTAGAAATATTGCGAAATTATTAAACCATTTCGAATGTGTAATAAGAAATTCTTTGAGAAAAGGCAAAAAACAACAAAAAAATATATTGTAAAAAAACTCCAACCAAAGTCAATGTAAAACTAACATTGAAGGATTAAGGACGAATTGGCGTGGAAACTACAAAAAAATCGTGAAACCTGCAGCAAAATAAAAGAACAACTGGACAACTTGCACGATGTTTAAAGTCTACACCATCCATGAGATGGGCAAAATTACAAAGTAAACCTAGCTTATCAAATGTCCATTACCTAAAATGGCTAGTTTGCCAAAATGCATATGACTTGGACAAATGAATAAAAACATATCAGTAGAGTGCGCGCAAACTAATTTCTCGCCTTTTTTTAGTTTTTAATTGAGTTTCCCACAGTGTAATGAAATATTTGTTCGTTTTTACTAAATTTTATTAAATAGTAAAAAACTAACTGTTTCGTAAAAAAAACATAATAAGAAATATTTTATATCACCAAAATAGACAAAATGTCGTCTGCGCTCAAACTTTAATAAAAGCCACTGCATGTAAAACATCAAATGCAGGTTAGATGTTACTAATACATTAATGTGTAGTAATTTTCTATTTTCTTTAAGCAGCATGGATACCCCGGTATAAACTGATTCTTAAGAAAGTAAAAAAAATTAATGTTTCTATTAAACCGAAAACCGGAATTTTAAAAACGCCAGTTCATTGATCACCCAAATAATCGATAAAAGTTGTCTAATAAATGTTAAACAGCTTATACTTGTGCAGTCGTTATAATAACTGATTTTAAGTATGCGTTAGTTATTTTAAAATGTGTGTAGACTGTAGGGTGTTTGTATTGGTAACAGTATTTAACAATGCGCGCCAAATTAGTAAAACATATTGAACTTTTAGAGGCCATAAAAGGGAATGGTGAACATTTATTTTTACAGTTGAATTTTTTACGAGTTTTATTTAATTGCATGATTTTGTTTGTACGAGTTTCGTTTACTTTCGAAAGAATATTACATGCCATTATGTTACATATTTGATTCAAACATTTGTGTTGTTTCGAGGTATGTTACAACAACTTGAAACTAATTTTTGACTGCCAAATTTAACAAACGAATAAGTAACATAAAGCATTTGTTCTTTTTATGCCTTGAATTTCGTGAAATTCCCTACTCCCTGCTTCAAGCTAATTTTAAAATTTCTCTTTAGTTCCGTTTAAATATGTATGTTATTTTAACCAATTCTTCGAAAGGAGTGAGTTTTTTCACTACTCGTAAAGTTCGGCTTTTTCACTAAAGTACTGCATAGAAAGGTGTAACAGGAAAGAAAGAGGTGGGGACCTCCACTTCTGGTTACAACTATGCAGGTGCCATTCAGCTTAGTTTCTTGGATCGCAGCGAACAAGATGTTGCTCCGATTCATAAATTCTATTACCTCACTGATTTTGTTGCGTAGGCCATTGCAATAAAATTGCAAAATTAATGCACTGTCAGGGATGGCAACAGCAATCTTGGTTTAAGATGCTGTATATGTTAATGCTGTGGCGAGGAAGATGATGATAGTTGGATGGTTATGACGACGACGACGAAAATGTAGACAGCGATGATGACACGAAATTCAGAGAACCACTGCCAACTTCGTTGATACAGCATGAGACAACAAAGTCCGCTTTGCTATACTACCTGATGTGGTTCAAACATGAAAAGCTTCTGAAGTGCAGCCACTACACGCAGAGAAAAGATATGGTTACTATATGGTCACGGTAACAATAGTATGTTCTCTGCAATAAAAGTATGATCCTCGGAACCATAGTATTGTTTTTTTTGAATTTCATTTTGACAATTCTATGATGCGGCAATATTAATATTGTTGAAATGTAACAATAGTATTGTTGTCAAATTTGAAAATGAAAATATGGTTGTAGCAAACATATTTTGGTTGTATGTACAACATACTATTGTTATGAGGATCATAATATGGTTGTGGTGATCATAGTATGGTTGAGTGTGAATAATAATATTGTTGTGAGATCATAGTATGGTTGTGTGTAAATAATTCGATTGTTGTTATGACCATAATATTGTTGTGGGGATCATAGTATGGTTGTGTGTGAACCATACCATTGTTGCAATGATCATATTATTGTTGTGCCACAACCATATAACCAACAATAGTATGATGCTCTTCGAATATTGTTATGCCAACCATACATGCAACGATTACACCTAATAGACGTAGCACGATATGTATACGTTTCTGACAAACTGATCAGATCCAAAGTACGGGGTTTTGTTCCGGATCTTGGATCTGCTGGTCCCGGCTCGGACCAGTAATATCCGGAGCAGGAATTGCGGGAAGTGCTGATCCCACGATGAAAAAATCGACGAACAAAAAACACATATTGTCGAGGTGACTGCCACTGGCCGAAGAGTGTTTGATTCGGGTCAATCCGGTACATAGAACCGGCAGGTCGCGGGATGAATACTGTCAGCTGTGTCCGCTCTTGGAACTAAGTTGCGCCAAATTTCTTCAAGATTAAATGAACATATGTGTGTGAGAGCTGGATCTAAATCTGAACTGAATCAGACATCGTTGACATCGACGCAGCTGGTGGTTATGAGTCGATCGGTGAAATATTTTCGGTATATACAAACTGTTGTCATGAAATAGCCTTATGATATCTTGTTCCACATAGTGGTGCAGGGCATAATTTGTACTGATCGATTGCAATATGCAAACAGTTACTAACATAAAAAGATGTTCGCCCAACTTTGTGTTGGTACAACATGTCTGAAGATGTAAGGTATAAGATGTTAGGTACGCTGTTGTTCAAGCTCCTCTTTTTTCTGTTTGTCGCTCGTTGTTCCTTTTTCATTGTAAGAGGGTTGCGGTATATATTTCTGGCCATCTAACCTTTCCATTGGAAAGTTTGACATTTTTTTGCATAAACGTACTCGAAACGTTTTGACGTACGACCATCGTTTGTGTGGTTTGCAGTGACTTGAACAAATCAATTTGGCAAAAAAAATGGATTTAACTCGTAAAAATTTTCGTGCGATCATTTTTCACAACTTTCGACAAGAGTGCATTGATGAACTTCAATCTTTGTATGGCGACGAAGCACCATCCTATAGCACTGTAAAAAGCTGGTTTAATGTATTCAATCGTGGCCGACACTTGCTCAAAGACGAAGGTCGTGAAGGTCTTCCAAAAACGGCCGCTATGCCAGAGAACATTGATCAGTGCGTGAACTGATAATAAAAAAATCGTCATGTGACATACCGGAGGTAGAGGCATCCTTGGGCATTTCTTCCACCAGCATACATTCAATATTGCATGAACACCTGGCCGTAAAAAAGGTTTGTTCTCGTTGGATCCCGCACAATTTGACAATCGCTCAAAAAAAAGGCTCGTGTCGATTGGTGCAAGGAAATTTTAAAAAATACGATCGCGGTGCTTCAAAATGCGTTTATAAGATCGTCACAGGTGACGAATCATGGATTTATGCGTATAGGCTCGAAACCAAACAGCAGTCGACCGTGTGGGTCTTCGACGACGAGCCAAATCCAACGAAAGTTGCTCGAAAAATAAGCACTTGAAGCAAATGGTAGCCTGTTTCTTCGGCAAAACTTGTCATATGCCGACTGTTCCGCTTAAGCAACGACGGTCAATTCTGAGTGGTACACCACAATTTGTTTGCCTGAAGTGTTCGGAGAAATTCGAAAAACGAACAAAAGAAGACGAATCATTGTGCACCATGACAATGCGAGCTCTCACACATCGGCTCTAACCAGCGCCTTTTTGACCACCCAAAACGTCGAATTGATGGTTCATCCGCCGTAAAGCCCGACGATTTTCGTCGCCAGAAGATGTTGTTGAAGCGTTCAAAACCCATGTTTTGGAGGTGTCTCAATCGGAGTGGAGGATGTGCTTTGACAATTTGTTTGAGCGCATGCAAATGTGTATAAATCATGCTGGAGAATACTTTGAAAAACAATAAAACCATTTTTGATGATAAATAATAGCATTTTCATTATTAGGCCAGAAATGTATATAGCAGCCCTCCTACTTGCAAGTGTTTATTATCACAAAGTTGTTTAAAATAGATTTTCGTTAATGGTGCTACTTTTCCGTCTATAATTCTTCAAATAATATTTAATGCAGTAAATGTAAACGTAACTATCAAAGTTCTTATCCGTATCATTTTTGCTCAACATCTCTATATACAGGCAATGCAGGATCGTTGTCCATCTTGTCACTCGCAGCAGTGTTGTCAGACTTTGTATAGATCCCCAAATTACAATTTGCCCCCAAAATCCCCAATCCAAAAATGTTTTCCGAATAAGGAATTATATAAGTATAATAATATATAAACAATATTAAGCCATTAAAGTCATGTATTAGATCGAATTATTCAAAATCATAAACTTCCTCAGTTTTGTACACGGTTGTGGATTTAAACAGTTTGATCACTTCTGAAGTAGGGCAAAAGGATTCCCAAAAAACCGACTGTTTTTGAAGTTAACATTGTATTTTATTCCGAATTTTTGTTTTTACGGTGTTTATAATAAAAAAAACACATTCAACGCACTGCCTGTTGGCACGCTCAGTGTGTTTAAATCAAGCTCAGCAATTTTCTCCAAAACGTACTCAAATCGGACTTTAATTTAACCGCCAATAACTCCTTCCACATTATAAATTGACTTTTTCTCCATTGTGATTCTTAAATATTCATTGATATTTACCACACGTTGCATAAAAGTGGGACGTCCTGCTAAATTGCAGCATATACGAGTATTTGTGGGAAATATTTTATATGTTTTAAAATAACCCATGTTCGACGGAAAACGTTTTTACATCCGCAGCAACAAAGTGTTCAGGTCCCACAAGCATGTATTTTTAATGTTGAAAGAAACAGACGCGGCCTAATATTTTACTTTACTTCAAAATTGTATTTAAAATCCATAGCTTCTATGGTCAGATATGCCGAATCATTTTCCATTGATTCAATTTTTTTTCTACATCATTATATTTTAAGTTAGGCTAGTTTCTACTGATAGGAGATAATCGAATTGTTTATCGTAATCAGTTTCCGCATCCATGTAAGCTTAGATCAAACTGTTTTAAGTCATTTATAATAAGACGGCAAAATATAAAGTTCAGCCGATTTAGCATATTTTTCAGGCTCTGTTGTTGCAATAATAAAAAAAAATGGTGCAAAAGTTTGCCCCTTTTCACAGCAAAGCCACCTTGTTGCAGATATTTCTTCATAAATGAAGCCAGCCATAATGCTACAGTCAAAGGGGAACGCTATACTCGTAGGGCCATGATTAATGACTTTTTCGTGTCTGAATGGTAGGACGTTGATGTGGTCGATCTTTACTTCCAACAAGACGGCGCTACATGCCATACAGGCATCGAAACAATACATTTACTGAAGGAAACTCTTGGTGAGCGCAATAACTCATGTCGTGGGCCTGGGGCGTGGCCTCAAAGATTGTGCGATTTAACACCGCTGGGCTATTTTTTGTGGGGCTATATAAAGTCGCGTGTCTGCGCAGATAAGCCCGACATGATTGACGCCTTAGAAGAGAATAATTGATTTGTTATTGCTGACATACGGCCCGAAATGCTGCAAAAAGTGATCGAAAATTGGTCCTCTCGGCTGTAATTTATCCGAGCCAGCCGCGGCGGCCACTTGCCCGAAATCATTCTTAAAATATAATGGCTAACCCTTATCTTTATAATAAAGATAACTTCTTGACCATAACATTAAATTATATGCTTTTTGGGTTTTGTTTTATTTTGGTCAATTTGGTCCGTTGTAATTTGTTTTTTTGTCCGCTTGTAATTTGTTATAAAACGCAAAAATGCGATTTATTTGTTCTTGAAAACCACAAGTCTAAAACAAACACCCCTTAAAATGCTATTAACATCTGTGTGTCTGTAAATTGAAATTCCAAAGGATAAATATCTAAGTAAAACTCAAGTTCTACATAAACCCTTAAAACATTCCTAAGTGCTTCCGTACACTGCTGATATAAATCACACCGAACAAGGGGGCTCTAACCTTGATTAACCTCAATACACTAGCCCTATACTTGAGACCATAATTGTGGTGCAGATATTACTAATATGTATGCCATTCAAAGGAATATGCTTAATAACTTTAATTATAATGCAATTCATACACACTCGTATATGAATATGTATAAGTATATTACATAACGCATACTGTATATTAGGGTGAGTTTTAAAGTAACTGAAATGATGAATGAAACCAACGATAGCACCAGTGTGGACAATTTTAACTTTACGTAACCTTTCTTTGGTATATTATTATTCCCTAAACCAATCTGTGGAACTGGGTTTTATTATATGTTAGGTTCAAGGCAAATGTTTGCAACTACCACAAACTTTAAGTTTACCGATCGACTTAGAATCACTAATGGATTCGATTTGACGATATCTGTCTGTCCTTTAGTCCGTCCCTTTGTCCGACCGTTCATCTAAAGCTTGTAATCAAACTACAGGTCACAATTGTTGTCCGATCTGGCTAACACCTTTGGTCAATAAAAACTAAACTAGTGGTCGAATGGCCTTGAACCCTTTTTAAATGATTCTAGATAAAATTTGATTGAAATACTTGTGAGGGTCGGGTATAGCTATGAAAATCGGTTCAAAATTTAGATATATGTTCATCCGATTGTATGTTTTTAGCTCTAGCTGTCACATATTATATGCAATATTAATCAAATTTGGCTCAGGTTTTTTTGACAAGGAAGGCAGATATTGAAATTGAAAAATGGGTTCAGATTTAAATATAGTTCCCGCACATTTACGTTCATCCGATTAACTGTTTTGAGCTCTGACATATTACGTGTTTAAAATCGAAGAAAATGGGTTCAGATTTGATGCCGCTCCCACATATATGTTCATCCGATTTTTTTGATTTTAGCTCTGGAAGCCACTTCTTAAATCTAATCGTAATTTAATTTAGCATGAGTAAGTTGTTTAGTCCAAGGAAGAACGTTGTAGACATAGATATAGTTCCCACACATATATGTTCATCCGATTAAATGTCATTGGCTCCAGCTGCCGCATATTACATTCAATCTTAGTGAAATTTTGCACATGTTGGTTTTTTGCCTAAGAAAAGGCGTTAATAAAATTTAAAAAAATTGTTCAGATTTAAATAATGTTTCCACAAAAATGATCATCCGATTTTTATGATTTTAGCTCTAGCAGACGAATTTCATTTCCAACTTGATGGCATTTAGCACAAGTAAGTTTTTTTTTATACAAGAAAGGACGTTATCAAATCTTATGTTTTTATTCTAGGAGATATACATATGTGACGCGCAAAACCAGTTTTGTTCAGGAGAGTTATTTTAAAGATTAGATCCCTTTCTATTTGCGCTTAGAATCGTCGATTTCACTTTCATAAAACGCGCATATCTCTGGGATGGAACACTTTTGGGGCATGGGATCGGTCTATTCGATGCTCAGATGTTGTCCACATCAAAAAAAGAAAAAAATGAAAATTGATTTTTTACCCTTATGTCCCTTTCTCTATGCGCCGTCACATATTGCATCCAATCTTGTGCCAAGGAAGGACGTTATTAAAATTAGGGAACATCGGTTCAGTTTAGACATAGCTCTCACATATATGTCCGATTTTACCAAAAACATTGAAAATTTATCACAAATTCAAGTATAACATTAGCTTAAAAATCTGGGTAAATTTAGAGCCCGCCCAATGGGGATCAAGGAAACTAATTTTTAGTTGGACTATTTAAACTTTCAGAAGTGCAGTCGGCCACGACTATAGCTTTATCTCTAATTTTATAACTGAATTTGTTTTGAAGAAAAACTATAAAACTAACAGGCAGCTTTTTTTTTGTATCATAATCGATTGGAAAAATCTTTGGTGTACAGTAATGTTTTTTGACCGAGTAAACGTGTGTTTTTATAGCAATTTGTTTACAAGCGTCTTAATTTCCGGCAAATTGTGTGGCAAAAAATAAATAAATATTTAGCTTACGAAAAAGAAAAGATAATTTTTCTACCAAATACGTCAATAATTAGTGTCCCTCATTGCATCGATTTGATGATAAAACTTGGTGATTTTTATGAAATTAATAAAAGATTTTTTCAGTTTTTAAGAATTTCTTTCATATTATTTGCAAATATAAGTATAAGTACGTTTTATGAAGTAGTATCTATTATTTTATATGAAATGTTTTTTTTATTTCATAGTTTTCATAACTTTTAAAACATTTTTTCACAATCATCACAAAATTGTTTCATTAAAATTATAAAAATTTTCATAATTTATATTAAACAATTTTCATGAAAAATATGAAACTTTAAATAGTTTTCGTTTGTTAACATTTATACAGCCTTTTATAATTAATATTCAGTTTTTATTCTGGTTATAGACCTTTGTTGTTTTTTTATGAATCAACGTAACTTAAAAAATTTGAAATGTACTGACAATGGTTGGAAGGCAGACTATACAGCTATTTCTAATCCCGCCAGGTTTTTTCAGCAGTATTTTGTGATGATTACTTCGGCCGCATCTCAAATATCTTATAAAGTAGTCTCATTTAAATGAATGAGAATTACCCCTTCACGTATGGACAATAGTTTGTTCCAACCAAATAAGAACATTTTCTTAAATATTTCTAAAATCTACGAATACAATTTTTCCAATACCAAAATAAGGAACTTCTGATAAAACATATAAAGAAATTTTTTTAAAAAAAAAAACGGTTCGTAAATTCGCCAAGACATCTTCTCAAACTACGCGAAATGAACGAAAAACTTCTTTATTAATACAAAGAACGAATTGAGAAAAATCAGCTGCATCTTTATAATCGTACCAATGGCTGCTATCATTATTACGTGCACTACTCTGTGGAACAGGGTATTAAAAGTAAGTTTCATGGCAAAGGTTTGTTTTAACTACCAAATATATTTAGCAATGTCTATCTGCCCGTCTATCTAAGGGTAGGAATGGCTGTCCCATCTTCATGAAATTTTGCAAAAGTAATTTTTTGCTCCAGAGACGGACGCTATTGAAATGAATAAAAACACCCACATAAATTCATTCGATTTTATTATTTTAACTGCTGTTAATAAAAACGAAGAAAATCAATTCAGATTTAGATAAAGCTCCCTTATATACGTTCATTTGAATTTTATGTAATTAGCTCTAGAAGCCGCATCTTACTTCCGATCTTGATGAAATTTGGCAATCGTAACTATTTTGAAACAAGGAACGTTATCAAGTTTTATGTTTTTAGTTCAATGTTGAAAATTATAAAATGGAAAAACGCATTTTTGGGCTTTACTTCAAATCATGCTGTTCTGGAACAGATTGACCGATTTGTACGAATCTATATTAAGCAGCCAAACAAAATTATTTTTTTTTAAATTTTTATTTTCTTAGTCCTACAAATTGAAAACAGTAGTTAGATTTTGGTACCGCCATAAAGCCTAGTATTCACCTAAAACGAAATTCTCGCTGCCATAAGAAATACATTAAACAAAGCAAACGGAATTTACCAATTCGTTTGGTGGTACCCAGCTAAAACGAAAAGGTGGCGGAATTTGCAACTGTTACACGGATGATTATAAGAGCAGTATATAAGTAGACTTTTTTCACCATCTGCAAACAAAAATTAATGTTCTGATAATTGTTTGGTAAAGGAATTTTTGAAATTTACAAAAAAAAAATAAATTAACAAATGTTGTAAAGTCTTTTTGGGGATATTTAAATGAATTTCATTAAAAATTTTTTCTGAAAACAAATAACTGCTGCTTCCCCTACTGTACAATTCTTTCGTGTAGAGATAAATGCAAAACTTCTAAGCAAAAATTTCGTTTTAGGTGTATACTAGGCTTAATTGTAAAAAAAAATCGTTAATTTTATATATTTTTAAAACATTTAAAACTTTTTTAAGTGTTTGCGATCGCCGATATGTTCAATAAATATATGTATTAGTCAAACAAATCCTAAACAGAAATTCGATTTATTAGATCGATTTAATTGTTGAAGTTATGGGCAAGCCACTGGTGTCGATCGGTACCCGATGCACATTTTCATTAATAGGTAACTGCGCGTTTATACTTTTTGACCTTAACTCATATAAAGTAGAGTTAGAGTATAAAAATAAAATATTTCGCTTTATTTGGCTGATACCAATTACGCCACTATACTGTAGCACAGGAAGATAATTAGTTTGAGCTGATATTTGTTACACCCAGAAGGAAGTGTGAAATAAATAGAATAAATTCGAGTAGTAGAATATGGGCCATTTTTTTCTTCTTTGCAATAATGTAGAAAACAACGCTTCAGTAATGCACAAATTCTCGGTTTATTTTTTCACATTCGTTTCTTTACAATTACAAGTAAGTCAAAATTGAATCACTTAAAAGCGCAGAAAACACTAAATTAACACTTTCAAATAAAGCTCATATCGTCCATTTTGTACAAACTATCTTTTTTGGTGTGAAAGGCCGATTAGAAACTATATCTATCGACTCAGAATTAAAGGGTGGTTAAACCATTATGCATGATATTAATTGTGAGTCATACCTTTACGTCAAGTTTTTTGCCCAACTAAATTTGACATTTCTTTGTTTCAGTGTTTGACAAATTCAACCATGAAGAGGTATACAAATGAGCAGCACCTCAAGATTGTCCAATTTCTTACAAAAATGGGCGTTCAAACTAAAATGCATGTCCACAAAGAGTGACTGTTTGGTGCGGTTTATGGGCTGGTGGCGTCACCGTCAATTTTAATTACATTGGGAAGACATAACTAACCGATTCGAAGGCGGGACAGCTGTACTTCTAAGGGAAAGTATTAAAGGTAAGCGTTTGACTGCTGATTTGGGTAACATCAAAGGGACTGTGGTAAAGGTACGATGACTAGGTGGAAGGTACATTATAATAATATCGCTTTATTTACGGCTTCGTGATACTCTTAGGATGGCAGATTTGGAAGTATTTCAAGTATTGTGGACACTGACGAGGCCATAATACTGTGGGGTGGAGATCGCAATAATGAAGTGGTAGTGTACTACACACGTTGCAGGAGACAAACCCAGTCGTCGAGATTCGGCACTCAGAGGGGCCGACACGGAGCTCACTGGCAACTAAGTTTTACATAGACTTATTCTTGGCAACGACGGGACTCAGACAGACTGATAGGGAATATACGATATGTGGACTACGGACGTTAGACTGTGACTCGGACCACAGGGCAGCCCTCTAGGAGCTACGGTAGACCTCCTCGAGCGGCATGTGGCTGAGGAACGCTTTAATTTCAAGAGCATGAGGACTGCTGAGTTCAACAAAAGACTGTCGGAAGCACTAGTACAGTATGCACTGCCCTAGGATCGAAACGCGGAGATAGAAGAAATCGATAACGCTGTAGAGGGGATCACTGCAAAGCAATGGGTCAGTGCATCAGGAAGTTTAGACCGAGGAGCGGGTTCCTTAAGAAAGTGCATTAGAATATTGTTGATCTCATAGCCAGGTAGAGTACTCTACGTAGACAGAGGCATAGGACCTTCGACCAGCAGCGGTACTATGCCATTGGTGCAATTTTGAGAAATTTTAATAAATTTAACCGGGAGCGGATCGCATTATTTGAAGAAGAGGGCCACCTAAGGACACTGGGTAGAATAAGGGCTGATGCAAATATATTTCGGAGGATTAAGTCTTTCTGTGGGGCAAAGCTAAGCCGAAAGGTCGGTGACCTGATAGATCCACAAAGGGTAGGGGTTGTGTCTGAGAAAGATAAGACAAACATGAGTGCTGACAGTCTATCCTCAGTACTCGTACAGCAGAGCGCTACAGCCAACATTAGTTTAGGGACAAGGGTCCTACCTCGTCGCCTGGCCATAGGACCGTGCTAGTGTTTGGGCAACAGTAGCTAGCATATGGGACGGTCGTCGATGAGCCCGCACGGGTACCAGTAGACCAAGTCATTCTGTGGGAGATAGTGGAAGTCCTCCGAGTTTTAAATAGTAAAGGACAAGCGGAAGCGACGGCATCCCGAACTATGTCCTCAGGAGGACTGACTATAGGACCTGAGAATATTTTGCATTAATATACTCATATAACCACTGCGTAAGCATTGGTCTTTTTCCCACAATGTGGAAGGGCTCTAGGATAGTACCTATTCCAAAGCTTGGAATGGACCCAACAGACCCAGCCAGCTATAGGCCGATCTCACTTCTCTCTAGTCTAGAACCAGGTGTGATGGTGGCCCACTGGGGTCTGGTCTGGGCCCTGTATTATATAATCTGTACCTGCAGAAATACCGCAGCGCACAGACGAAGAGTTACTGATAACGTATGCGGATGATATATTGGTCGCATCAACGCATGGTAGGCAAAGAAAGCAGAGCGGAGTTAATAGAATAACTATCTGAGATGGAGGCTGAAGTTAAATATTGACAAGTGTAGGTCAATTACATTCAAGGGTCAGAGGTCCAAGATCTATAGGAATGTCCGTAGTTATGTCCCCTCCATCGAAATATCAGGTAAAACAATAGCGAACACAGAAAGTATGAAATATCTTGGAATGGTCTTTCAGGAGCACATGCGGTTTACGAGGCACATTAACAATGCTCTTAGAAAGGTAGTGGCGGCCTTTTGAATCTACCAGCGGGTAGAGAGGAAGGGTTGAGCAAAACCATAAGGATGGCTATTTACAAGCAGGCTGTAAGACCAATGGTTTCTTACGGGTATGGTTTACCATATCGCCACACCAAGTGGAAATGCACTGCGTGATGGAACGAAAGATGGCGTCTTTACTGCCTGGGCCTCAGGAGAAGAGGTTACGCATGATGGATACTACATCAGTCCTTCCTGTAGGGAAATCTACCAAAAGAGTGGAATACACCGAATCGATGGATTCTTGGCTGAAATAGCCATCGGTCACCTATCAAGGTGTCCATCTCAACCGAATAGTATTGTTCGGGACCTGCGTGTCCCACGAGAAATGTATGAGACTGGGGGTTATCTATCGTCAATGTGCCTTGTGCACCTAAACGACGAAAGGCATCTGATGGATGAAAATGAAAACATTCGCTTCGGGACGTACGGCTTTGAGAGCCTGGTGTATATCACAATGCAATAGAAATGTAAATATTTTTGTTAATACCTTTTCTAATTTTTGTTATAATTAAATTTATATTTTTGTTTCGGGCATGGCCCACTTGTATTAAGTTTTATTTTAATGTAAAAAAAAATCTCAAGAGAGCGATTCGTTAGTTTTCCATTCCCTTTTTGACGAACAATTTACGACTGAACAGAAAAATTTATAAGGAATGACTAAATGGGCTGGCCTTGCCACAAATTTATTTAATAAAAACGTACGTACATAGTCGTATGACATAGTCAACTAAACTCTTTTTACAACACACACACACGTTGTTGTAAAAGAAATCTATTGATGGCTTTCGATGTGGAGTCTCTTTAGAGCTGGCAAGAGTGAGTGGGCAATTGTGTGAAGAAAACTTGAAAAGTAAGATTTACAACAGTAGTTCTCATTCGTTTATGGAGAGCCTGGCCTTATAGAGTTCGGTTTTACTTTCAAAAATTGCAGCAGGGCTTTCTGAAGAGGGTTGTCACGGACCCGAAATCATGGTAAAAGTAGTGTGCAGCCACGAAAATCAATGTCACTTTGCCATTTTGTTAAAAACTTGTCTTCTATTTAAATATAGAAGCAAGAGGTCTTGAGCCGGTTTAATCCCTGTTCAATGTTTAATAAAAACCTTAAGGGATATTTTAATAAAAATACTTTAGTATGCTAGATAAAGTATATAATTAACTAGTCCTGAATATGAAAACTAAAATTGATTTGGGAATAAATGAAAATACAAATAAACAAATCTATTGCCTGCATACAAGTATTTTGCAAAGATTTTATCTGTTTCTTCAACATGTTCTATAAATGCAAAATCCACGATTTCAAAACCCTATTGTCTGAAATACAAACTGCCAATTCCATTCTTATTAGGACCTCCTACTTGTATTAAGAGTTGATAAACAAAACAAATGCCTTGTCTTGTTCCAATTTTGGGCAAAGTTTTTTCTTTTTTTTAATTTGGTTGTTTCTCTCAAACTGGTGACAAGATGGAAACTTTTTAATTGCCGATTTATAATCAGCACGAGAAATCCCATTAACATTATTCATGTGTGCCTTCCATTGTGAAGGAACTTTTTTGGGCTTACTTTTGTTTCGTAATTGTTCATTCTTATTTGTCTGCCTGAAAGCTCTCATCTCCTTATTGAAGTAAGGGATTCATTTCACTCTTGGTTTTGTACAAAATTGTGACTTGATGTCGGAATGAATGTCAGTGCGGCATTTTCTTAATTTTATCCAAGATACGTGAGAGCAGACGCTGAAAAGAAGACGAACCGTTTATGATTACAGGCATACGTAGTAAGTCAAACCAAGACAGTGGTCTCGTAAAGTGTGGGTAGGGTACGCCGGCAATTACAGTATCTAATGTTTCTGAATTGCATTTTTTTCCAAATGTTTACTGTTCGTATTGTTTTACATTGGCAAAAAAACAAACAAAACTCACTTATTCGAAAAAATATTACATGTGTATGTAGATTTGATTATCAAAATAGAAAATTATGCTTGGAAGAATACTTATTTTACCACACTTCTAAAAATCAGTTCTGTATGAAATTTTAAATTCGTACATAATTACAATCTCAAATTTTACCGGGAAACAATATTTTGGTTTAACCCTGCTTAGATAACGTTATTTTTTTGTACTCAAAAGATATCGATACGTCTAAACGACGTATCATAAATTATATCCTTTTACGGATTTCAACGAAAATAAAATTAATAATGTTTTGATTGAGATCATTAGTTTATTCAGTTTTCTTTTATATAGGAACATAGTTTAAAAATATATATATAAATAATAATAAAATTTAGGACAATATTTCAGTTGCCTTAAAAAAGTAAAAAAAAATAAGCAGCCTTCATTGAAGGACTTAAATTCAGTTAAAAAAAAACTAAATAAAAATTTTTGTACTGCATTTTGATAATAATATAAGTTTTAAGGTTTATAAACTTAAAAATTTAAAATTAAATTGCATCATATGCAGGAATTGCAGACTAAATATTTGTGGTCTCCACATACAGCTGTATCGCATTTGACACATACCATTTTTGACATGCGTCGAATTTTTGATGGGCAGAAGCCGCAGTATCTTCTCTTACTTGGGACAATCTGATCTCTACTGCTTCCAGGTGTATTGTTGACTTCGTCGGGTATGGCATTTCGTAAATTTGTTCGTAAGGTTCTCGACAAAGTCGGTATTTCTAATCTTTTCGTCATCCAAGGTGTTGTTAAAGATTGTGAAAGTATCTTCATGTATTCCTTCCGACTTAAAGGTTTTTTTTTAGTTGACATCATATTATGACAATAAATTACATAGGAGTTTATGAATGCCATGTTTAGCATTCCATAAAATATTGCCATTGGCCACCTATTCGTCATTCTTGAAGAAGACATCAGCGAACACATTTGGTCAAATGTATCTACCCCTCCCTTGGTTTGATTATAATATAGTATTATGTCCGGCTTTCCACTGTTGTCATCAATAGCGCCTTTTTCATTACAGGAAGACAGCAAATATACCATTTTAGATGGCTTAGGTTTGTACGACAAGAGAGTTAAAGGGCCGTCATAGCAAAACATGGTAGTTCCCACCTGTCGTGCTCGCGAGTTTTTCATTTCTTCCGGAATTTCTCGTTTGTTGGATCTTATGGTTCCCACAAGAGTCAGCTTGTATGGTTCCTTGAGCAAACTTTTTGCTAAAGGGACAGACGTGAACCAATTATCACATGTTATATTTCGGCATGTTCCATGTATGGGTCGCGAAAGTTCCTTGACATAAAACTCTCCTAAAGGAAGGTCAGAAGTTTTTGTCGATTTTCCAAGGTATGGAATAGCATTGAACATGTACTTTGTAGAACTGTCGCATATCATTGGAATTTTGATTCCATATTTGTTTGGCTTGTTTGGAATATATATTTTAAATGTTTGGAATATATATTTTAAATGGACGTTTATATGCCATTTTTATATCTAATTTAAATATAAATAGTTCAATCATATATTAAATATCACAGAAAACGACAAAAAAATCTATAATATAAAGAAGTCAAACGTTACACAAAAGATAACGATACGTCTCTCAAGCGTACGTGTTGTAAATATCTCCAAAATAAACGAACTTACCGCACAAAAACGACCACCACCGATAAGCTACTGGTAACGACTGAGATAACTGAACGTGCGAAGTTTCTCCGTTAACGATCGGGAGAGGGAGAGAACAAAATGTAAAAGTCGTACGTCTCTCAGACGTACGTTATCTAAGCAGGGTTAAGAAAATTACCATCAGTATTCTTAAATTGGTCTATCTGTGGCGCATGTAAATGAAATGACAGTACTACTTAAGGTGCCTATACAGGCTTTTGTTGGAATTATGTATAAGCATTTTGATCTAGGACTTGCTCCCCCAGTTTCTAATATCAAGGATTCCTTTTTGTTCCTCCATTTATGTTCGCTCCACGTAGTACTCCCAGCCTAAAAGCCCGTCGGACTTCAAATACCTAACAATATGCTGGTAACACACGATTACCTTGGGCAGGCCATAGCAAACCGCAATGGGCCGATATTTCGCAGGATTACTGGCACCGCCCTTTTTGGAGATCGGTTGGACGTTCAATGCTCTGGGAAGACACTCGCATAGGAAGCACGGTTAAGAAGGTTGCGTAACGGATGGGCTAGCGTAGAAGAACACTTATATAGATAAAGTGCCGAAATACCGTACGGGCCCGTCGACTTACCTACATCGAGATTGCAAGAACCCTATTAACTCCACATGTGCGAAAGATATGTGAGTAATGGAATTAGATACGTTTTTAATCACATTGAGTTGTTGACTGATTTCCGGCAAGGAATAATTTCCTGCAATAATGTCAGCGAATAGGTAATGCTTGTCTGGCCGTCTATCACAATATGTGACGCGCAAAATAGAAAGGGACCTAAGGTTAAAAACAGTTTTGTTCAGGAGAGCCATTTTAAAGATTAGGTCCATTTCTATTTGCGCTTAGAATCGTCGACTTCACTTTCATAAAACGCGCATATCTCTGGGAGGGAACACTTTTGGGGCATGGGATCGGTCTCATTCGATGCTCAGATGTTGTCCACATCAAAAAAAAAAAAGTGAAAAGTTAATGAAAAGTCAACTTCACTTTCATAAAACGCGCATATCTCTGGGAGGGAAAACTTTTGGGGCATGGGATCGGTCTCATTTGATGTTCAGATGGTGTCCACATCAAAAAAAGAAAAAAATGAAAATTGATTTGTTTACCCTTAGATCCCTCTCTCTATGCTCTGTCACTTATGTTGAATATATTAGGAGATACTCGTATCTTATCTTGTTCTTCTTAAATTGTCCGTGTTCAAAGGAGAACGATCGTGCTGATAGATGATATTAGGTTATACAACTCTATTGTCTCCCTCGAGCATTGTCGGAATGAGATTGCGTGTTGCATTTATATCGTTACTTTCATGGTGTGTATTCATCGGACATCCGTCGTCTTATTCCCGACGTTAGGATGTTCGGCCAGTGTCGACAACTGTTCCGAGGCAAAAATCGTTACGGATGAAATGTGCAAGAAACCGCTACACATCGCTACAGAACTTGAAGAAAAGCTCCAAAAAAATCGATACGGAACAAATAAAAAAATACTCGTAGAAATGTCTATACACTGCATAAATTATTTTGCTTCGAGTGAGAGTTTAAACAACAATTGTTTTAGATGTTTGTAAATCGTCATCAGTTTTCTTCAGTTATTTTAAATGAGGAGACAAGTTACTAACTTTACTTTGCACAAGTAAGTTTTTCTGGACCAAGGACAAACGCTATAAAAATTAAAGAAAATCAGTTTAGATTAGATAGCTCCCACACACATATGCTCATCCGATTTTTACGATTTTATCTTTAGAAGCCACATCTTACATCCAATCGTGATGAAATTTGTCACAAGAAAGTTTTTTTAAGCCAGGACGAACTTTAATAAAATTAAAGAAAATCCTTTCAACCAATTTTGTGTGTGTTTAGATCAAGGAACCATCTTCTTCTCCCAAACTTAATGAAATTTTCACAAGTAAGTTTGTTTGACCAAGAACTTATGTTATTGAGATTGTTGAAATTCGGATCAGACTTTGATATAGCTTTTAAACATAAGTTTAACTATTTTTAAATCTTTTGCTATAGAAGTCACATAAATCAACTAATCTTAACGAAATTTGGCAAAGCTTATAATGATTAATCAGTTACCAGCTCGGATAAAAATAGGTGATATCGGTCCACGTTTTGATATAGCGTTAGTACAAACATTATCTTTGCTATCTTGCTTATTGCGCCATTGTTAGATCGAATTCCGCCCATGCTTCTTTCCGCTTTAGTTTCATGCAAATTTTGGTAGCTTTTCAGAGCTTTGCCTTCTGCAATATCAATAAGACTTTAAGTATTTTGCCGATTTCTGCCAATGGAGGTGCAATTCAAGACGGTCTAACCGTCATTGTAATCCAACATAATGTACAACTGAAAGCAATAATGAATGAATGCATCGTTAGAAGCATTGAGGAATTAACAAATATGTAGCTGTCGTTGACTAAATAATTCGTACAATGCTGCTTATTCGAAACTGGGGCATTGATTCGTAGTTATTGTTTAATCACATTAAACAGATTATCTTTTTTGTCCTAATTATCAAATAAACCGAGCATTGAATTATTACTCTTTGTTAATCTCTATAAGATCTTGCATTAGTACGCTACTTTTACTTTGCATTTTTCTCTGTCAAATCTCTGGTGACAATCGTGAAGAGAGGGTGGTGTATCTCAACCACTCTACCAAAGGCTGCCCATATACAATGCATTGTAAGTTAAAATATTTGTATTAACTTTGCAAGTAGTCATTAGTTTGGACCTGGAAATCCACCCAAAGATTCACCGATTCTTCGGCAGGGACCCATATCTGCAGGTCCCAAACTTATCAACCCCCCAACAACACATGTAATAAACAAGACTACAAAGACGGCGAAAGGTTGGCGTAGTCCCATGAGAGGACACCATCGACGAACAGTGGTTCACAATCATTTTTAATTGGCCAAAACTCTGTAACTTTTGATCCGATAGAGATAATTTAGTATTGTTTTTATTCGATAGATAACTTCTTGATTTTTTCTTAAGGTCAATTTTAATCAAATCGGTTCAGTAGTTATAGAGAAATTCAAAGGTGATATTTTAATTTTTTCAATACTTAGCATGTAAATGTGGGGTTTTAGTTTTCTTCATCTTCTTTATTTATTAAAAAAAGGGCATACGATGAGAAATAAACCATTCTAATAATAAATTTTGAAAAACTAAAAAAATTTAAATGTTTTGTGCTGCGACGAAATTACTCAGCCTCATTTCATTGTCGAGCCAGAGATACCTTTCTTGCCATACTATGGCATTTAAATTTGCGAAGTCGATTTTACAGCCATAGTCAAAAACGTAACCTTCGCGTAGAGTATCATATAGGTGACCCCACCCGACATGTGTGCTAGTTTTAACTTCGCAAAGCAGGAAAAACATTGCAAAGTGATTTCCGGTCCTGTTCAAAGTGTATACTTCAATCAATTCTTAAGTATTGCCAAATCAAATTTTGCAGCCACTTACACATCACAGACAGCCGTATGCAATGTCCTTATCATTTTTTCTAAAAATAAATTAATTGGACGCATGTACACTTTCGCTTAGCACGTACGAGTATGCATGCACAAGTTTCGAGAAACGTGTACATTGTGTGTAACTTTCGAACCAATTTTACTATCAATAAAACATACGGGTAATTCCAAACAAAACCGACACAAAAATTACACCTTTGAAAAGGTGTAGTTTTTGAATTGTGATTGCTTGATGAAACTTGGATCAAATATTCTTCTCGTTGTTGTCAGCCATATGACATCTGATTTGTGTTTAGGTAGGGCTTGGTTCGAATCTCAAAGTTGGCTTAGACGACTATTTTTTAGAAAAGAAAGCTGTGTTCGAAGTCAAATATATTAAGAACGAGGCATTACAAATAAACAAAAATCAGGTGCCCCTGAAAGGTAAAACAAATACTTGCATATCATTGTTAATACCAAGGTTTATGTATAGAAGGTTACGCCATCCCAGCCCCCTTCCCTTTTCTGTTTTTGACGTTTGTCACCAATGACGTCACGCAAACTTTGTTCCTATTGGCTAAAAATTTCGAGCTAACAGCTGATAATATTTGTGTATTCATAACAGTGGGACAATTGACTATTTTTGCCATCAATTTATTTATTAGCGAAAAACGAACAATTTTTTGTATATTAAGTTAAAGTTTTATTTTATTTTACTTTTTTTGGTATAAATATTTTTGGTAATGTCGGCATTTAATATTCTTAACCTAAAGTACATTCTGCACCGGAAAAACATTCTTTTTACATTTCCTTCAAGTTCAACACCTTCAGCTTCTTCTATGTGTTTTTTTAAATATTGATTCGTTAGCCACAATGTCTCTCCATTTAATTTGGAGAAAATTGTGTCGCATAGTTGCAGTTTCTCCACTAGAAGGCTTGTTGGCTTTATAAGCCCACCTTCACTTATGTGGTTAACAAATGTATACGGCGAGTCCTCTAATCGATTCAATGCAAGAGCAGGGTTTTCCTTTTGTAGCCTTTTGCAAATATAGCCGGCCAAATATTCTAAGCCGTCGTAATGCAGGTCTTCTATTTCTAGGTCATTATTCTCGGTATGTTCTTCCGCGGGAAGACAAGGACCAACACTCATGAGTATGGTGCCTGTGAAAACACACACAAAATTGAGTATTGTGTCATTTAAAAATGTCTCACATACTCACATATTTTTTACTGTTGGTTTTCATACATTTGCCCACTGCACACTTAATGTTTACGTTTCGATTTGTTGTTTTATTTCTTCACAAATCTGACAAAGTGATTTCAGCTGTAGGGTTGCCAACTCACTGCAATATGTACATTTTTCACATGAAATCTTAGCTTTGTTAACTAAAAGTAGGCAGCTGGCAACCCACTTCTTTTTGATGTTTGTCACCAACTACGTCACCTAACGGCAATTTTTGCTGATGGCGTAACCTTGTATTTATAAACCTTGGTTAATACAACCTTCTAAAAAAAGGATGCATAGCACCGCGTTACAAAAATTAACTTTTGTTGTGTCCTATTCGGAGAGGGAGAAAAAGTAAAATTCACATGTATCGTCGATGTTTATGTACATGTCAGAATTTTTTTTATGTTTAAAGTTCTCTGGTGCCACACAGTGAAATGGCTCCATATATTTGTGAGAAAAAAAGAGAAGGATAGTTCTAATTTTATGATGAAATTTAATTAGCCGGTTTCAAAATGGGTATCGGTTTTTTTGTCCGTTTTCAGTTCGTTTAAAACCCGTTTTGTTTATTAATATTATATATAAGGTGAATTATTTTTCCAGAACAAAAAAAAAATATAAAAATTCAAATCAAGTGTGGAATCTTTATTGGTAATTTGAAAGGATATTTTGTGGCATTTATTTTTTGAATACGAGTATTATTTCCTTCAAATGTTGGCCGCAACTACGCCTCAAGGTTTCCATTCTGAGGGTCCAATTTTGGATGACTCGTTCGAGCATTTCGACAGGTACGGCTTTAATGACACGCGTAATGTTGGCTTCCAAAACCTGAATCGTAGCTGGTTTGTCAGCATAGACTTTGGACTTTACGTAACCCCGAAGAAAAATGTCTAAAGGTGTGATATCTTATTAGTTCCATTGTTTGAGCAGCTGTTTCAAGTGGCACCGTCCTCTTGAAACCAATTGTCGCCAAGATTGCGGGCTCCAATTTCAGGTAGCATAAAGATCGATATCATGGCGCGATAGCGAGCACCATTCACGGTTACGTTCCGGCCATCATCATTTTTGAAAAAATATGCATCGATGATTCCACCAGATTATAAACCGCACCAAACTGTGTTTTTTTCTGGGTATAATGGCACATCTTGAACTTCTTCTTGTTGCTCTTCAGCCCAAATGCGTCAATTTTGTTTATATACTTTGCCGTTGAGCCAGAAATGGGCCTTATCACTGAACAACATTTTGGTCGAAAACATCGTTTCTCACCGATCATTCCAAAATGTAAAGGTAATTATTTTCAAAAAATAAATGCCATAAAATGTCCTTTCAAATTACTAACAAAGATAAAGAGTATACAAGATATTAAGGCTATTTTCCCCCTTTATATGTTTTCTAACTCTTAAGCCTTTCTGGTTCAGTTCAAGTTTATTGCTACCTTTGCATTCCACGCTAATCAATTCCGACTGTTGGCAACGGTTGTCCTGAAACAATTTTCCATTCCTTCTCTCTCTGTTTTAAATTTTGTACCTCACCCATGTGACCAGTTATCTAATTTTTATTTCGATTTTATCCAATTTTTTTTCCAATTCTGTTTTCTATACCATCTGTTTATTTCAAATTGTTTTTCTGACTCGTTTATCCTGTTGATTAATTATTGTTTTTTATTTTCCTGCTGTTTTACAAGCGTTGGTCATTTTTTAATCCCATTTTGTATTTTCTATGCCATCCTGTTGATTCACAATTATTTTTATCTCGTTCGCCTCTTTTGGACCATTTTCACCCCTTTATCATTTTCTATGTCAATCTGTTGATTATATACTCTTTTTCTTTCTTTTAAATATTTGCCCCCTTTTGGACCTTTGTTATATACCGTTTTACACCTACTGCTATTTTCCATGCCATCCTGTTTGTTTAATATTGTTATTCCAGCTTTATGCTGCTTCATGAATTTTGGCCTTTTTTAAGTTCTGTTTTATCCCTATTTAATTTTTCAATGGCATCCTCCGGCACTTTTGGACCTTTTATATCCTCTTTATCCCCATTTCTAAATTTCACTCCATCCTGATGATGTAATATTTTTTATCTTACTTATTGATTTTTAGCCCCTTTTGGATTTTCCCCCTTTAAACCCTATTTCTATTCTTCATGACATTTTGTTGATTTAAATATCTTTTTTCTCAACCTATTTATCCTCATTTTAATTTTTCAGCCCAAATTGTAAATTAAATATTATTTTTCTCACTTTCTGCTGTTTCGCCCGTTTTGGACCTTATCAATCTTTTATTTTAATTATTTTTATGTCATTCTGATGTTTTTTATAAAGTTTTTCTTACTTTTCTGCAATTTTTCCGTGTGCGTTTTTTTGTCCTCTTTTTAAATTGGTTTGTAATTTGTAATATCAAAAAAATCCATTTGTCTAAAAGTTTCGCAATCGACAATTATTTTTTAAATGCTCGACTTTTAGGTTTAACAAAACCACAAAAAATAATTACAAATAAATTTAACCCGTTTCCCCAGAAATTTGCGTCATTGCTAAATATGTCCCTACTTTTCGTTTCTAGCGTCATCGACAAGCATATTCTAACTAAATAATTTAAAAGGTTCACAAAAAATACATTTTACCCATATTTAGACATTTTAGCTCCAATGTAGACCCTTAAAGACGAATTTGTCAAAATCCTCTAGCAAGCACCTTTCATTTCCCAAAACGGTAATACTTGTCGAATTTCACGTTTCTAGGTGCGACAGATGAAGAGGTATAAACTGTAACCCCTTAAAATCCCTTTTTACTTCGAATTTATACGGGACGCCCATTGCCCGAATTTTCATCGAAAAAGTTGAAAAATTTTAAAAACGAGTTTTTTGCCGGAAAATACCCGCCTAATTCTTAACTAAAATACTCTTATATGTCGTCCGAAAGTAAAGTCTCTTATTTTGAAAAACGTTGAGAAACATAAAAACCGCTGTATATTCAACTCAGTTAGAAGTTTATACGTGGGAAAATGTACTCAGACTCTCATTTTAACCAGATTGTCAGATTTTTGTGGTAAAATTTTACAAACCGATACTTGACAAGAACTGAAAGAAAAAAGTATCGCTTTCTAAAATTTTTGCTGTCGCATAATGTAGTCTTTTAAATTTAGAAAACTATGAAAAGTAAATAGGTTTTCAATGTTAAATTAAGTAAGTGATCCAGGTTTCTATTCAAAGTTAAGAAACTGATCCAGTCAAAGTTCCCATTGCTTCTGAACCTATGGCACTCTAAGATTTTCACAGCTAGTAAAACAAATTAGGTAAATAAAAAAAAATTGTAGAAAAAAGAAAAATCCTTCTTTTGAAACACGTATCAAGAAAATATCCTTGATACTTTATTGAAAAGTGGATATCAATACCGTTCAGCGAATATCAATACCGTTCGCGTTCATAACATATTTCACCTTTAATATAGCTACCTTCTCCGAAAAATTGTCGTCAAGGCCAACTTTGAGATGCTGTAAGATTTGAACCAAGCAGTGCCTAGATGTCATAACTGAGATGTCATACGACAGACTGCAACGAGGTGAATTTACGGCGAATTGTCATCAAATTCTAACATGTTTAAAATCCAGATTGGGTCAAATATTTTTGAAATCACCCAAGCGTAAATACCGACATACAAAATCGAAATATTTGCCCTGCATACAAATCGACATTTTATTTGTTACTAAAGACCGTCCGCTCTTGTTCGTGAATTATATAATACTGCACAAGGATTCATACATCATTGTACATACATGTTTTTGCTTGAAATAGAATGTGGATACTAAAAAAGCAAAAACATCATTAGCGTTCCGCACATCCTGCTAACCCATCTAGACTTTACTGAAATAAAATCTAAGCAAAGCCCCATTTTTTAAATACAATATAAGTATCATGCAGTTCTAAAAGTCGGTTATTTCCAATGGCTTTTACTTAATTGCCAGATAATGAAATTGTAGCCGCTTTTGTTTGGGTTTAATTTGCAATACTCGTAGCGGGAAATATGTAACAAAATAAAGAATAAAATTACAACATTGCTTCTCTTTGTTGAAATCAAAGACGATAAACTGTACAGGCAGTTCGATGTGCTTCTTCTTTGCAATAATGTAGCAAACCACACTCGGGGTTTATTTGTCCACATTCGTTTGTACACAACCACAAGAACGCTTAAAAGTCAAAATTGAAACACAAAACATACAGAAAATACTAAATTCGCACACTTTAACACAAAACAACAGCATTTTCAAAATGATCTTTACTCATTTCTGTTTTTCGATTTCTCGTAAAGCTCAAATCGCAATGTATTGTCTTTGGGTGAAATCTTAGAGATCAGCAACAGAATTTATCGGCGAATTACTTATAGTTAAATGCAAACAATTAAATATTAAAAATCTAATGTGGGGTGCGACCGACTATATTATACCCTGCACTTATGGTTTCTGAATCCCCTGGGGCGGGCTCTTAATTTATCCAAGTTTAAAAAGGTGTATCATATTAGAATTTGTGAAAAAAAAATTGTTTTTGGTAAAATCGGTTGAACATATAAGTGGAAGCTACATCTAAATCTGGACCATTTTTCTACAATTTCATTTTTGTACAAGGAACTTACTTATGTCAAAGTCATTAATATTCGCCATCTGGCATTTCCATTGGAAAGTTTGACATTTTTTATCATAAACGTACTTAGAACATTTTGACGTACGACCATCATTTGTGTTGTTTACAGTGACAGTTGACAGTTTGGCAAATAAATGGAATTAACATTTTTGTGCGATCATTTTTCACAACGTTTGACGTGGATTATCACGACAAGAGTGCATCGATTTACATAAATCTTTGTATGGCGATGACGCACCATCCTATAGCACTGTGAAAAGCTTAATGAATTCTAGCGTGGCCGACGCTCGCTCAAAGACGAAGGTCGTCCAAAAACGGCCGTTGTGCCAGAGAACTTTGATGCCGTGCGTGAACTGATAATGCAAGATAGTCATGTGACATACCATGAGATAGAGGCATCCTTGGGCATTTCTTCCAACAGCATGCATTCCATATTGCATGAAAACCTGACCGTGAAAAAGGTTAGTTCTCGTTGGATTCTGACAATTTGACAATCGCTCAAAAAAAGGTTTGGGTCGATTGGTGCAAAGAAATTTTGAAAAAATACTATCGCGGTGCTTCAAAGGTCGTTTATAAGATCGTCACAGGTTAAGAATCATGGATCTATGCGTATGAGCCCGAAACAAAACAGCAATCGACCGTTTGGGTCTTCGATGACGAGTCAAATCCGACGATAGTTGTTCGTGGAAGAAGCACTTCGAAGCAAATGGTGGCCTGTTTCTTCGGCAAAACTGGTCATGTGGCGATTGTTTCGCTTGAGCAACGCAGTACGGTCAATTTTGAGTGGTGCACCACAATTTGTTTGCCTGAAGTCTTCGGAGAAATTCGAAAAACGAACAATAGAAGACGAATTGTTGTGTACCATGACAATGCAAGCTCTCACACATCGGCTCAAACCAGCGCCTTTTTGATCGGCCAAAACGTCGAATTGATGGGTTATCCGCCGTACAGCCCTGTCTTGACACTTCTTTCCCGAACATCAAGAAAAAAATGCGGGGTGAACGATTTTCGTTGCCAGAAGATGCTGTTGAAGGGTTCAAAAACCATGTTTTGGAGGTGTCTCAATCGGAGTGGAAAAAGTGCTTTGACAATTGGTTTGAGCGCATACAAAAGTTTATTAATCATGCTGGAGAACACTTTGAAAAACAATAAAACCATTTTTGATGACAGATATTCGCATTTTCCTTATTAGGTCAGAAATATATATAGCAGCCCTCGTATGTGGCTTGTAGAGCTAAAAACATAAAATTGGATGAGCAATTGTGTGGGAGCTTTATCTAAATCTAAACCCTTTTTTAGTATTGGGTTGGCCAAAAAATATAGATCAAACATAGACCAAAAAAAACATATACTCGTAAATCCAAATATCCTGGGTTAATTTTTAGAGCCCGCCCGTCTGTACTAGGGGCCTTTAACCCCAATACAAAAAAACAGTAAAATGGTCGCAGGATTACAAAATTGTACCTATTTTAAAAATTTAAATACATTTGCTAGCTGGAACGGATCTATCAACCAAAAACTCGGTCCATTTAAACAGTGACATATGGGAAGCAAAAAAAAACAATTTATTCACAATTCAAAAAAATTATTGTTCGCAGTTTAATACAGGAGGTTGTTCTGAACACACAGTATGTAGTAGATTATATAATATAATATATTTGACCATTTCGACTTTAGCGATTGTATTAAAAATGCTAAATGGTGACGAACCTCGCAAAGCATAAGATTTATTAGTTACAAAGTTATATTGGGTGATCCATCTAGAGGTATTTTTTCAGAACCAAAAAAAAATATGAAAACTCAAATCAAGTGTGGAATATTTATCCATTTCCATTCTGAGGGTACAAATTTGGATGACTCGTTCGAGCATTTCGACCGGTATGGCTTAAATGACACGCGTGATGTTGGCTTCTAAAACCTGAATCGTAGATGGTTTGAATCGTAGATGGTTTGTCAGCATAGACTTTGGAATTTACGTTACCCCAAAGAAAAATATCTAAAGGTGTGATATCACTCGATCTTGGCGGCCAACTCACCTGTCAAAAACGTGAAATTAGCTGCTTTTCGAAATGACCTTTCAATTGATCCATTGTTTGAGCAGCTGTATGGCAAGTGGCACCGTCCTGTTGAAACCAAGTGTAGTCGAGATTACGGGCTTCAATTTCATGTAGCGAGCACCATTCACGGTTACGTTCCGGCCATCATCATTTTTGAAAAAAATGTGCACCGATGGTTCTACCAGCTTATAAACCGCACCAAACTGTGGTTTTCTCTGGACATAATCGCACCTCTTGAACCTCTTCTTGTTGGTCTTCAGCCTAAATGCGGCAATTTTGTTTATTGACTTTGCCGTTGAGCCAGAAATGGGCCTTATCACTGAACAAAATTTTGGTCGTTTCTCACAGAACGCTCATTTCCATAATACAGTTGCCAACATTTAAAGGTAATTATTTTCAAAAAATAAATGCCATAAAATGTCCTTTCAAATTCCCAATAATGACTCCACTGTCTGCAAAACTACCTTTTGATGGGTAACCCTATATTGATTTGAAAGTGTTTAGTTGCAAATAAATGATGTGAGTTTTAATATACTATATAAGTATATATATAAGTATAATTTATTGGGGAAATAAAAAATAGGGTTTAACTTACATATTTCTATTTCAATGATATGAAACGATAACGTACTTAAAAAATTTTTCATCAAATGTTATTCAAAGAAATACTGTCATATCATGTATGGATCATTTCAAAAGTAATATTCTTGTACCAAATGGAGCACTGCGAATTGTTAACTTTATATGTACCGCTTGTACAATTTCGCATTGGTCGTAGAATTATGATATCAGTCACATTTAACTCTTTTAAATTCTATTTTGTTCTTTTAAATCCAATTTGCATTTCAATTTAATGCCTTGATTTTTTCCCTTCATGTATTACCGATCGTAAACTGTTTATGGCAAAGCAAATAAATAAAAAATATGTTCATGACAAATTTATACTTGTGCAATTTAGTCACAAATAAATTATATGTGGCAATGACAATAAGGAAATTTACACGAATGAATAAACATAAAAATGAATGGCCACGAAAATATGTAAAGCTGCCCTATTCCGATGCTCCTGGTGTGTCATTTAAAAATGTTACGAAATGTTGCCATTTAAATTTGTTTATAAACAACGCCAGATTTGATTGTCATGCGCTGATAAATTTATTAGAATCTTCGCGAGGACATAAACATTAGCAAATGTTGCTAATTATTCAAACGAAACATGTTGAAAATGATACTTTTTCCATGCCAATGTTGCATTACAAAACTGTAATAAAACTTGGTTTGTTTCTCTACATCACTGGAAGTGTGGATACATGTCAGTTTAATCACCGCTACATTTTTGGAAAATGTTGCCTGGAATGTGCACAGACTTCCGAATCGAAATTTATATTACAGTATTTTAATATTGAAATGACTCTTATAACAGTGAACAACAAATCGGAAATATATAATGTCCTACTGCAGGTACTTAAGTAAGGTAGTCAGATTTATAACCAATAACGCCGTCTCCGATTGGCTAATGCATTTTTTTAGAGATGTTTTTTAGATAAATAGGAGATTAATCTCTTACTCGTAAAGTAGCCGGCATGGACGAGGTGGAATCATGTTGCTGAAAATTGTTAAATGTTCTTTCATAGAGTGGAACCTGGGATTACTTGTGTGGCAGTCGTGCACTCTAACAGACACACCATGGAGGCCTACAAAAAAAAATTTTAGATAATATAATACCAAAATAAATATTGAGTTTTTTTGGCAACAGTTTTAAGGAATGCACGCGGTATAATCCACATCGATTACCTTCAAAGCGGAAAACAGTAAAAGGCGTCCAACTTATTGGACTGATTTAACGAGGATTTAAAAAAACGACCCAAAAGTTATTTTTCATTAAGATAATGCTATGAATTGGTACCTCATCCGCCATATTCTCCGGACTAAGACCCCAGAGACTATTTCCAAACCTAAAAAAAAGGCTCGGTGGAAAGAGATTCAGCTTCAACGATGAAATTATTGCTCAAACAAATGCCCATGTTATGGACCTCGAAAAATCCTAATTTTTGAAAGGGATACAAAATGGAGAAACATTTGACTAAGCGTATTGAGATAATAGAAGATTATATTGAAAAATATTTTTTTTTGCAAAAAAACTGTGTTTTGTTCAATTTGTCACGGAATAATTGATATGATCTCTATGTATGAACACAGTAATTGTAACTGTATTCTTTGTTTTTTCCGAGCAAAAATACAACGATCAGAGTAGGTTCAAATTCTTGTTTCAATGGAGATTTCATATTTGATTTTTTGATTCGTTAGAGTTTTTTTTATTTGACTGAATTTGCAAATGTTTGAGAAAGTTTTTTTCATTCATTCCTGTGTAAACCGTGAACGTGACAAGTTGTGAAAAGAAATGTTTTTAAGTTAAAATAAAATTCTTAAAAAATAACCGTCTCCATTGTTCTAAGTCATTTTATCGGAAATAAATTGTTGGGAGTATCTTACAGGTTATGGGCTCAGATTACGCCCTATAACAAAGGAAGTATAAATATCGACGAGGTAAGAAGAAATAACGTGTCATTTGATGGCGAAAAATATACTGATACGGACGCCCTTAAAGTCGTTGATGGTAAACTTCTTGAAAAGCGAGAGAAAAGAATATTCGGGCGATTCTTTTCTTGGATTTCTGAATGCCGAATGTACTACGAAACAAATATTCAAAAATTTAGATGTCATTTATGAACAAAAGAGTGTTGCTTCGCAATTGGCCATACGGAAAGGATTGCTGTCGGTAAAGTTATATGGGTACTCGCCATTATTGAATCATTTTAACGTGTTTACGATTTTATAGATGAATTGCTTCCTTCAGGAAGGCATGTGGAGGACATGTATAGGGTGTGATAAGACGTGCGGCCCCAGATCTCAGGGATAGAAGCGTGTTTTTCTTCTGGACTCTGCAGCGTCTGACCATATAATAAATGATGAGAATTTGTTTTCCAATTATATTGACCTGAAGTCACCAGTGAAAATGGCACTTGCAAAGTGTGGTAAATACATTTACGCCACAAAAAGTGGCATATTGCCACTACGTAGCTGTAAACGAAATCAGATAACTCTGGAGAATGTTTTTTTTTGCCAGAACGTTCCACAGAATTTGCCATCCATAAAGAAAATGCAAGATGCTGGAACGACTATTGAATTCAATAAAGAAGGTGTCAAAGTTAGTAATGATGACCAAGTAATTATTGTATGTAAGTGTGAGAGAAATGCACCAATTATATTTTTTGAATTGTGTAAGAATCTGTGTGTGGCGAGTGTTATTAGGTGTAGTAGTCATCAATTGTGCCATATGAGGTTTCGACACATTACTAAAGGGAAGTTTTTAGAAATCAAGTGAAAAGATATGTTTATTGGCATTCATTTTTTAGACAAAGTGCGGCCGACTGAGTTTTAAAAAGGTTAAGGATAAGGTTCACATAAGGAGGCTGTTAGTTGTTGTTCGTTCGGACATCTGTGGCCCGATAACCCCGTCCACGAATCAGTTTACTCACTATTGTATAACTTATTTGATAGCCTTTAAGTCTGATATTTTATCGGTTTTTAAGGACTTTGTTTCTAAGAGCGAGGCTCATTTTGGCCTGAAAGTAGTCAATTTGAATGTTGATAATGGAGGGGAGTATTTGTCAAATGAGATGCTTGAGTATTGCATTAAAGGCATCAGTTACCACTTAACATTTCCATATACTCCACAATTGAACGTGTGCTGAGCGAATACTACAAACCATAATGGAAAAAGCTCTTGCCATGGTGAGCGGAGCAAAAATGGACTAGGCCTTTTAGCCTGTTCTGACAGCGACATATTTGACCAACAGATGCCCAAGTAAAGCGCCGAAAGATGGTTCAAAGACACCGTGCAAAAATGGCATGGTTGAATGCATACTTTGAGATGTTCGACAATATATGAACATGATAAATTGAGAAAAGTGAAATTTGATGAGAAATCATGAAAAGCGATACTTTTGGATATGAGCTGAATGTTTATAAATTGTGGAATGTGGAATCTAAAAGGTTTATAACGGCACGAGATGTTGTTGTTGATAAGAGAAAAGTGCAGTTTTGAAAGTGTAATTAAGTTCCAGAATGATAGTACGGAAAAGTGCCGCATGTTTTTCTAAATAAAATTAGGGACAGTGAATCTCATAATTTCAGAGCGGATGTGATGCATGGTGATGAAACAAGTGGAATTTGTGACGATTTAGTTCAACCTAATTATAAAGGTGAATTTCGAAAAAAATTATCGGATGCAGATTTGCATGGTCAGACGACACAGCCTAATGCCAGGAGAAGGGAGCGGATGCAGATTTGCATGGTCAGGCGACACAGCCTAATGCCAGGAGAAGGGAACGGTTAAAGAAAAAGCCCTCATAAATGGGTATTGTACCAGACCTCAAATAGCCAATAGACTATTTTTGGATATAACTTTCCTAAACATCGACAAAATTTAACTTAGTTTTTGCTTTTTTTTTGTTATTACTATTTTGAAAAAGTGAATTGTTCTACAAGATCCGGTTTAAGTTATTTATCATATGAAAGACTTATTGCAAAAACGCGATAAGCCACAAAATCAAAATACTGAGAAAATCGCCTTTGATGTTTGAAATAAATGCAGAAAATAGGGATTTGATGAAGTCATGATGAATACCTAGAAAACTTCGGATTTCAAATATTATTTTCGGATTTCAAATACTATTTTCAAATTAAAAGTTTGGCGTATCGAGTTATTGCATACATTTTATTTACATTTTTTATTTTGAATATCAATAGTTTTGTTATTTTTATTGAAAATAAGCGGCTTATCGTGTTTTGCAAATTAAAAATTTTTATTTTTCTTTTCTTTAAATTATATGAAATAAATATTAAAATGTTAATTACATTAAATAATTTTTAAAAATTCTAATTCAGTTTCAGTGGATTTTAATTCTGATAATATTCTCAAGTCTTCCTCTAAAATTCTGAAGATCATGTAAGTTCATGAACTCTCTTTTGCAAATTTTAACGTGAGCACCATCAATTTCTACGAAATAACGAGTTGAGAGTTTCCCCCTAGACTATTGTCTTTTAGTTTTCTTTTTATTCGATCTCTTCTTTTTTCCTATATGAATGCAACCAAAGAGGAAGCTGGTTGGCAGATCATAAGATCCTAGTTCCCAAATATGAGTGGTTCGGTGGTTTTAAGCTTCTGTCTAAAATTTTGTTCGCAACTACAAGATGGTCTTACGTGCTTAGACAATTTTTATAGTTTTTGGAAACCAATACTTATGACCGGAGTTGCGCTTTAATTTGTTCTTATTCCGAATGTAATTATCTTCATTTCGAGCTCTGCAGCAAAAGGCGGTATTATTCTCACGCGATTCGTCTTGGATTGGCAACACACAATTTTCCTTAATAACAAAAACATTATAAGCCACAAAAATTTAATACTCTTATTTTTTCTGAAATTACTTCATTATCTGTCGATAAAAAGTCTTTTTCTTTCACGCTGTCATCAGAATCTTCAACAAAATAATCACCACCGATATCTTCATTAGAATCCACCGTTTTGTACTACGGTCTTCTTAATTTTTCTGGCTTATCGAATTTTTGACAAAAATAATGATGAATTAAATCGTAATGTTAAAAGTGACACTTGCGGCTAGGTTAGAAATTTAATGGAAAATAGCTTTAATTCAGGGGACGTTGTAATGGTGTAAAGTAATTTAATTACCTGAAAAACACTTTTTGAAATCGTGTGGCTTAACGTGTTTTTACAATAAGTCCTTCATGTGTTTTCTTAACCGTGAATATAAATTGTTCACGGTTAAGATACCAAAATAGTTATCGGAGGTGGCATTGCTACTCATATTGATTTAAAACAAAGCAAATCAATATTTGCTGTTCGCCACAATTCTGTTTTCTATAGACACTATCAAAGGGTACATTTTCTTACCTTAATTTATATATGACAAGGCAAAAGCGACTCCAAAACACTTCTTCTATTGTTTCGTATTCCCAAATCCAAATATTTCTCTGCAACTGTTCCATCAGCAACGCAAAGATCAAATATTTTTTTCTATCACCAACAGAATATTGTGCAGTTTGTCATTCGCTTATACTTTTTAGCTATTGACAACCAAGGAAATAGTCGGGCACCTGTTGAATTCAATCAATTTTGTAATTGTGTAAAATTGCATTAGTCAGTTTACATTTACCGCAAATCAAATTATTGTCAAAATATGATTGCGTGCCATACAATTAGCCTTTCGTTCAATCACTACATGAAATTGCAAAATAATGCCAAAAGCAAACAACATTGAAAAGGAAATAGCACTAGGCAACACAATATTTTGGGATTATATTTTTTGAGTTCTTACTGATTAGGATATTTATGAGAATTTAAATACTAGAAAGAAGGATTCAAATACAAAACTTTCTTACCTAGTGTTGCTCAATAACTTGCTTGTGGCCTTAGTCTACATGAGAAATGTCTGTCAAGCACTTCGATCGTCTGTGTGTTGTCTTCAACTCGTAATGCCATAGACTTTTTTTATTCAGTTGGCCCTTTTACCGGAGCCTCGATCTTTTACCGCATTCCGTGGCTGTTTTTGCCTAAATCTTTTCTAGGTTAAGCCTCCAGATTAGTTCGACCCACATGTATCTGTCAGCGATGCCGCTATATTTTTTACGCTCTGAACTACGTCACTGTCGGGGAATACCACAAATAGCTCAACGTATGTTCGATTCCGCATTAGTAAAGTTTGGCCCATCAAATTCACCAATGATCTGTCTAAAGACCGAGCACATTATCGCCAAAAGATATCACGTACCATAGCTTTATTTTTGTTATCGAAAAATCAACTTTATCCTGGCTTCCTGTAGCTTCGCAATACAGGTAGATTTATCTCTGTTTGCCAGTTTTTTGACACATTTTAAGTTTTTAGTTACAGGAATGGTAAGTCCTTCACCAATAAGAATAGTCCAAGCCTTCACCAATAGGTCCAAGCCAATGGAAAGTTTCAGCATTCATTAAAAAAATATCAAAATACAGGGTGGCTGATGAAAGCTGCTACCATAAAAAATTTAATAACTTTTTTTCTATTAAATGAATCTGGTTAATTTTTATCCGTCCGTAGTTTAGGCTCAAAGAGAGTATAGGCGCACGTTTGGAGGCAATCCTCTGAGCAGATGGACCATAATGAGACTTGTTAACAATTTTGCTGAGCAAGGGACAGTCAACAGAAGACCTTACCATCGAAACCCTTCAGTTCGGACGGAGGAAACAATCGCTGCTGTAGCTGCTGCCATACAAAACAATCCAAGAGTTTCGACAAGAAGATTATCTGCTCAAATGGGTATAGGCAGACTGTCATTGCAGTCAATTTTGCACAAAGATATGGATTTATTCCCATATAAAATTCAAATGGCCAACAAACTGAACGCAGCAGACTTCCCGACTCGCTTGGGACTTTGCCAGAAGATGCTTCAAATGGTGAAGAGGACGGAAACATGTTGAACTGTCCGTTACTTGAGCATGTTGAGACAGTTTTCTATCCAGAATTATGCCGAATGAGAATTTCTTTCAGCTCTGTGTGGTTTCAGCAAGATGGATCAACTCCTCACATAGCCCGGCCAGAACTCCACACTCCGTTGGCCACTCCAGTCTCCTGACTTTACTGCAACTGAATTTCTCTTTTGGGGTTATTGCAAACAGGAAGTCCACAAAGCAAAACCAATAAATATGAATGAACTAATGCAATCCATTCGGGAAACAATTGCGGCTATTCCTGTCTCAATTCCCCAAGCAGCAATGAACATCTTTTTGGTAAGATGCCCCAGATGCATCGACGAGCAAAGTGGGAACATTTAAATTGTATTATTTTTAAAACTAATTAAGGTATACTCGTACTCATATTTAATAAAATTGAAAGAGCTTTAACATGAATAAAAGAAAAATTGATTCCATACACTGAAAAAAATTTGAGTTTCTTAATGTAGCAATATTTATTAGCATACAAGTATACTGATATGGAGACACACACATGACCATGGTACCATAAGCAATAAATGATTAGTTCGCTGTGCTATCAAAGTAACTTGAAAGAAAATGCCAAAATAAATTTTAGAGAATAGTTGATGATTGTTGTGAATGTTTGATGTAGAAATTTAGCTTTACAAACTTCTAGAACTGATTTTGACGAATTTGAATATTTAAGTTTCTACGACAAACAATTGTACATCGACTGACTACATAATACTATCTTCATTATTGTACCATGTACAGGGGTGACTTGCTTAGCCGAAAAAAAAACATAACGAGGCCAAATATTATCCAACTACCAACTTTTTGAGAATTTCTTCGTAAATAATGAAATGTTTCAACAAGAAAATTAAAATATATGTACGAGTATTAATTAATGAAGGGGAATACAATTTTCCATTTCTGGGTGCATTTAAAGTGACATTTTTAAATAATTTTGGGTGACAGAAATAAAAAACGATTTTGTTTGCCATGAAAGCAAGTGATGAAACAAGCTGAGACTTTTTGTTTGCTTGAATCTTAACAGCATTGTGGATAAATAAAAAGAAAAAAAATTGACATTTGGTTCCTAGTTAAAAAAAAACTTGGCTAATGTTAGGGTAATATTTCAGTGTTCACAAGGGTATCCTAACTGCCGTCAGTGTTGTAAGTGCGAACTCTTTACAAAAATTGTAAAAAGTTGTTTGTGCGATTCTGTCAGACTGACTGCGGCCAGGCGTGTCTGTGGGCCTCTTGATCTAGAGATTCCCCCGTGTAGACCGGTCCAGATCCTCTAAATATCATGAAGGTTGCTCCTGACCTGCCTGGTTGGGTGAAGCCAATCCGCGAGGTGGTGAGTCGAATAATTCCTTTCGCGCGTGTAGGATTATCATTTTCTCATGTAGGAGATCGTCCGCAGACATAGAGAGACTCCATGTCGCAGTTACTGACCGGCGTTCAGGCCGATCTGGGTGTTTAGTGGATTTAAATTGTGGCTTCTAGAGCGGCAGAACCTTAAATCGGAAGAGCAATTTGCATGGTCTAACTTTACCAGTGTTGGGTATTGGTCGCTTGTATTGCTTTACATGAATTTAAATCTAAATCGTATGATATAAATGAATTTAAATTTTGAAAAACGTTTAAGAAATTGTATTTTTAATAGACGTTTATGTAAGCGCCCGTGAAGTACATAGAAAAATGGAAAAGTGTTATTCTATCCGCTCCCCACTCATTTTCTAGTATATTGGGCATAAAAATGGGCATATGGGAACTCATAACAATGAAATTTTCTTGCGGATCCACATATGTATGCCTTAAGTTTTAAGATTCATTCCGATTTACATTGAATTGAACAGATACACAAAATTTCAAATGTAATGTATTTTCCTCCCGCAACCAAATATGTCATTCCTTTAAGATTATAAAATATTTTTGATCCGACCTATAATTCTTATAAATCGTGAGACAACGCAATTTCATGCCGCAGATTTCTTCGTGTCGTTTTTTACTCATGTAAACTCGTTTGAAAATAAGCTTCATCTGAAAACACGCTTTTTCGGTAAAATTCCTTATCTCCTGCCAAACAAACTTGAGCCCATTAGACGAAGCGAAAACACTTCGGACGTTGTTCCATTATTAAATGACAAAGTTCAACCAGAAATTTAAAAAAATCATCAGTACTTCTTTTACAGCAGATTAAAATTTTAAATCGCCCACCCTATATATGACGCAAAATAGGGAACAGCGATCACACCCCTTAAGGTTTCTCGGACCAAATTGTCCTAGTGCAACCGTTGATGTGGGACTTATTGTATCGATCGTCTCTCAATTACCGGATTATTTGATGCGTCCGTTTGTAATCAAACAATAGATTGTTATTTAATGTCCCATAAATGAAATTTGGCAGAAGTAATTGCGTTGGACGTTATTGAAATTAATGAAAATCTGTTTAGATTTAAATATAGCTATCACACAATTGTTCTCCCGATTACAAGTTTTACCGATATAGAAGCGACATATTTCATTCTTATTCAATTCCCACAACACCCCATTAAGAAACAAGGGGAAGCTTCCGTTTTTGCATGGCTAAGTGATAAATCTCTTTCTCGTAAAGTCGCCAGAATTTACGAGATGTACCTCATCCGCTGAAAAATTGTTAGACGTACTTACCCGGATATAAACCATGGTTTAGTGGCATGATAGTTGGCTCACTGCCATCAGACCACGGAGGACCACATATATCATTCCACTTAAAAAAAATTGACACATCTACATCTACGAGTAACCAGCTCGGATGGAAATGGGGCAACGGGCCACGTTTTGAAATAGCCCCTGTTCGACCAGATCTTAAGTTCAGCCGTTCTAGAAGACCCATATTAATTTCGATTTCCATCATATCTGACCTTCTCCGAGAAAAGGGACCTAGTGTGTGAAAATGAAGTTGTGAGAAAAACGCATTATCACTGTGAACACATCTTCAGTTGGGAGATGCGATTTGGTATGGTGAGTTATGATTGGGTGCCGAATTTGGTGTCGTCATGTCTATGTGGTGACGTAGTTTTTTCGCTTTTAGTGTGACAAAACCTTTGCTATTGTTGCTACCAAACGAATTACCTCCGCTCATTGCACCAAGCGGTTTATCGTTAGATCGCAAATGGTTTTCGTATAAGAATGTCAGGATCTTATGTACTTATTCACAGAAACGGGATTTTGTGCTCGAAAAGAGAAAAAAAACGAAAAATAAAACTGAACCTGCCAGCAAGAAAAAAAATCGAAGCACGGGATCACGAGAAAAAGCTGAAGTCAAAGCGCCGAAAAAAGAAAAAACTGAAATTGTCAAACGGAAGAAAATCGAAGTACCAGATCACGAAACACCGAAAAAAGTCCAAACTCCAATAAAAATCGAAGACTGACGAAAAAAAACAATATAAACACAAAAAATCAAAAAAAGAAAATTTTCATGTTTTTCTCATTTTTATCGATTTTCCCAAGTTCGTTTTGTACTTTTTTTATGGGGTAAACAAATTTTTATCGGAAATCTAACTCACTTCATCTTATTTTACGCCTTTTTAGGTACCAGAATCCACTCTTAAGTCCAAACCCGTTTTTTGACACACTAGGTCGCCTTTCTCGGAGAAGGTCACATATATGGTACTTCATATAAAATGAATACAAAAAATGCAACTCTTTTTACGATTTGTATAAATTTGGACGGCCATGACCTAGGGACAAAAAAAAACAAACCCATTAAAACGAAACCATATTGGTACTGAAATCAGTTAAATTCCTGGACGAATCTAGAATTGTATTGATTTCTTAGATTTGGCTAAATTTAGGATTTATGGCAGTATTTTTAAGATCTGAATAAATTCAGGGAACGTTCCATGGCACTAAATTTAAAACTTCACCTTAGCATTCGTTTTTAAATATGCTCATTTTTGTACTGAACTTAATCGATCTAAGTGCCTTAAACCGGAAATATATGAACTAGAATGCTGTGCATTTTCTTACGATATTGAAAAGTTTTCATATTTTCAGCAACACTAATAGAACCCAGGACATAATATAGGAACCGCCCTTGAATACTTCAAAATAATTTTTAATTGGGGATCTAACGGACTTTGAAATGACGCATTTCATTACATTTTCTTTTTGATTTTTTTTTTGCTTTTGGACTTTTTTGTTGTTGGATCGTCGACCTTGAACTTCTTTTTGCAACTTTGTGTGTTTATTCCTTCATTGGCTTTCTTACATTTTTGCCCTCTTCACTTTTAGTGTTTGTTTTGCCTAATGGCAAAGATAAAATGAACGAATATGTACGAGTTTACTCAAGGTGCTTGAGCTTTTGCCCCAATTAAAGTACCTTTCCATGCCAATCGTAGATACCACATACAGGAATATGCCTGTAGGCATTTACTTGGCTCGAGAGAACTTGAAAAAAATAGAAGCTATAGAGAATTAAAAGGAAAATATTTGAAACACTCACTGCGCTTTGTGCTCGTCCGTACATCTATTCCATGTGTTTTCATGTGGCAATTTTGTTTTCAGTTGAAATGCACTCGATGACAGAGTCCGTTACAAGTGCAGAGACACATTCAAACATTCGTTTTAATTTCCGTTTCCTTTAATTGATCACAAAGTGGATTTTTTATGTGTAAGGGTTTTTGGTCAATTACTTACAGTAGGGTAAGGCATAGAAACGGTTGTAGCAGTCAAGTTGTTTTAAATCAAGTTTATATAATGCCAACCATATGGTACAGGGTAGCGAGGTTATATGTATTTATGTGTAAGACCTCAAAAGGAAGTGAGGCAGACCCATTTGTCTTACTAAATTAGTTTGTCCAAATATTCTTGCAATCAAAGCAAATATAATCCTATCCCCAAACAGTTTGCACATTTTCGTACATCTGGCTGAGAACAGTCTGATGTTGTCACACCCTGATTTGGGGTTTAATTTACCCCAAGAATATCAATATTGATCAGATTTCAACTAACATAGATGCTAATTCAGCCATTTTGCGGATAGATCTTACCTTTTTTGTCGCCATCAGCCGGAAATTTTTTTACATTTTTTTACGGAATTTTCTGTTACTTTTTTTTTGGAATAAGCTTTTTTCCACCAATGTGTTCTTTTTTGTAATAAAGTGGCATCAATTTATGTCGACGAATGCAAATGTACATCTCAAGTATAAATTTAATAATCTTTCAAAGGTATTACGGTATTTCTCTCCACGTCGAAATGCTTATCTACCACATATACTTAGTAGGGACATAAATACTGTTACACACGTTTTATGCTGTAAAATAAAAAGTACTGAATGTTTTTGGACCAAACATTTTTTTATATATTTTTTGATGTATGTATGTATACAAAAAGAATCTACTTATTCGAAATGTCCGCCTTTTGCCTTAACACACGCCTTAAGTCGAACTGGCCAATCGTCAATAGCTGCACGAACCTCGCCCATTGGAAAATTGGCCACAGCTCGAACCAAAGCAGTCTTAAGAGATCCAATGTTGGGGTATCTTATGTGACAAACCTTGTCCTCTTAAACCGTCCAAAATATGATATGCATTGGGTTCAAATCTGGTCTGGCTGAGGGTCATTCTTCAGATGAAATGAACGCTGGCAAATTGTTTGAAGCCAGGCCTGGGACGTTTTAGCCTTATGTGCCGGCGCAGAATCCTGCTGGAAAGTCCATGGCTTGTTTTGAAACAGGGAATTGTTAAAAGGCTTCACAACAGCTTCCAAAACGGTTTCTTGGTAAACTTTGGCCGATGTTTTGACACCTTGTTCGCAGAAATGCAGGTCAGTGACCTCATCGTAAGACACCCCACCAAACCATGACTGAAGCTGGGTGATGACCCTTTTCCACCCTTGGGTTCAGTTCAGATGCTACCTTTGATTACCGCGCATATACTCTATCATTTTTCTTGTTAAATTTTTCCTGAACGGTAAAAAATTTTTTCATCGGAGAACAAAATTTTTCTGTGCAAGTTATCAGCGTGCTTCGCTAAAAGAAGTTTGCATTTTTCAATCCTATTTTTTTTAAGGCTGCAATCAATAAATGTCCGGTACGTCGTTTGAAATCCCCAAGTCCTAAGTCTTTTTTAATGATTCGACTCATGGACTTTTTCGTGATATCATCTCGTGGGCCATGATTTTCTGTTTTGGAGCAGATTTCTGTGAATTCTTGATTTAACGGCTTTGATGACATGCGGTGTTCGAACAGAGCGCGGGCGGCCCGACCGGTGGCGGTCTTTTACATCTCCAGTCTCCTCAAACAGTTTTATGCAGCGGTAGACGAACATGCGGCTAATCCCTAGTGGCCGGAGCGTTTTGAAAATATCGCTTTTTTTCATTTCACACTTGAAAAGCGCTATTACAGCGATACGGTTCTCATTATCTGACCACTCCATGATGAAAGTTGAAACAATTTTAAAATTCCGTTACAGACTAACGCTATTGAGGTTAGATTTCAAAACCCATATGGCATTAACGGGGTATGTTCAGTTTTACATTGAAATGGGTGTGTTCAATGCTGTTACAGTATTTATGTCCCTACTAAGTAAAATACTCGTACGAGTATTGCTATATATATTTCTGGCCTATGCAACACTATGTGCTACCTGGCGGTATTTGACATTTCCATTGGAAAGTTTGACAATTTTAGCTTAAACGTACTCAGAACGTTTTGACGTACCACCATCATTTGTGTTGTTGATAGTGACTCGAAAAAATCAATTTGGCAAAAAATGGAATTTACGAGTACTCGTGAACATTTAAGTGCGATCATTTTTCACAACTTTCGAAGTGGATTATCACGACAAGAGTGCATCGATGAACTTAAATATTTGTATGTCGATGAAGCACCATCCTATAGAACTGTGAAAAACTGGTATAATGAATTCAATCGTGGCAGACGCTCACTCAAAGACAAAGGTCGTCCAAAAACGTCCGTTGTGCCAGAGAACATTGATGCCGTGAGTGAACTGATAATGCAAGATCGTCATGTGACATGAGGCATCCTTAGGCATTTTTCCACCAGCATACACTCGATATTGCATGAACACCTGGCCGTAAAAAAGGTTTGTTCTCGTTGGATCCCGCACAATTAGACAATCGCTAAAAAAAAGGCTCGTATCGATTGGTGCAAAGATATTTTAAAAAAATACGATCACGGTGCTTCATAAGGCGTTTATAAGATCGTCACAGGTGACGAATCATGGATATAAGCGTATAGACCCGAAACAAAACAGCAATCGACCGTGTGGGTCTTCGAAGACGAGCCAAATCCAAGAAAAGTTGTTCGTGGAAGAAGCACTTCGAAGCAAATGGTCGCCTGTTTCTTTGGCAAAACTGGTCATGTGGCGACTGTTCCGCTTGGGCAACGTAGGACGGTCAATTCTGAGTGGCAAACCACAATTTGTTTGCCTGAAGTCTCCGGAGAAATTCAAAAAACGAACAAGAGAAGACGAACCATTGTGCACCATGACAATGCGAGCTCTCACACATCGGCTCAAACCTGTGCATTTTGACCGGCCAAAACGTCAAATTGATGGGTTATCGGCCGTACAGCCTTGACTTGGCACCCAATGACTGCTTTTTATTTCCGCACATCAAGAAAAAAATACGTGATCAACGATTTTCGTCGCCACAAGTGTTGAAGCGTTCAAAAATCATGTTTTGGAGGTGTCTCAATCGGAGTGGAAAAAGTGCTTCGCCAATTGGTTTGAGCACATGCAAAAGAGTATAAATCATGCTGAAGAATACTTTGAAAAACAATAAGACCAGATAAATATTCGCATTTTCATTTTTAGGCCAGAAATATATATAGCAGCCCTCGTTTATATATAGATAAAATAAATGCATGAATTATTTGAAATACTTTTTTTTATTAAAGTACTCGTATAAATCATAGGAGGCTAAAATTTTGGCACGGCCCTCGTCCACATCATCACCAAGTATATCCTATAAATATGTTCTGATAAGGTGTTACCTCTGCTAAAATTTCATTGTGGACGATATTGATGGGAATAAAATATTATACAAGAAAATATTCGAAAATACTGATTTTTACAGGCGTTTTTTTTCAGTCCATTAATTAGGAAAATGTGTATTTGTAAACAGAGGCCATTAATTTCCTGGGTTAGGAAGCGGCGGATCATCAGACTCCATAAACTGCAACAAGTGTTCCTGTGGAATGTTTCCTGAGAGTGAAGGTTTAAACAGAAATCTGTCGTTGTCTAAGTCCACCAAATCAAAGTAGTCCGAGCAATCAAAATTTAATAGTGTTTTTTTTATAAAACCTATAAATCAGGAATTTCATTATCCACGAGGAAGACGTTAACGCTCGCACCCAATGCTGCTTGCTATTAACCGTCTAAGAGCATAGCATCGTCGGAATTTTCAATAAATGGAATAATCGTTGAGGTCTGGAAGGCCTCATGTGTATATTCAGTGTGATGGTCGATGGTAAAGTGTCGGTATAATCAATCAAAAGTTTGAGATTTGCCAGCGGTGCAAGAAATACTTCCCTTCATACAAACACCTAATGTCCTCGTCACATACAAACTGGAGTACACCTGTACGGGTGATCCAAGGTGTTTTTTGTAGTTGTAAGCAGTGTGGGCAACTTGTGCACTTGAACATTGACAGAATGTTAGTTGCACATCACCTTCTTTAATTAGATTTGCCTGTTTGGGGTAGGGGAACTAGTTCCCGAAGTTGTTGTTTAAGTATCGGCTCAATAGCAACAGCCCTTGGCCAAAAAATTGTTCCTCCGGATCAATTCAGTACTAACATAACAATTTCGTATTTATATGTCAACGCACCCTCAACAATTTTTTTATGATCTTTCAGCGTCAAAACGTAAGTCGAAGTCAACATTTTCATCATGGCAATGTTGACTTACGAGCAATGTTTGAAAATAATTAAAAATTACTAACGAAATTCTGAGTCGGTGGTCGCAACGTTAAGAGCGATAAAATCCACATTTTTATCGAAAAATCATCATCAGCGATGAAGCTCATTTCTAGCTGAGTTTTGTCTATAAACAAAATAAGCGTTATTGGACAGCAACAAACCCTTATGTTCTTCAAGAGACACAAAAAATTACTGTGGTTTTCATGTCGGAGGTTTGATTAGGCCGTATTTTTCGTCGATGAAAACAATCGTCATGTCATCGTCAATGGAGAGCGCTAACGTGCCATGTTCGAAAATTATTTTTGGCCAAAATTGGACGAGCTTGACAACGCAGATATCTGGTTACAACAAGACGATGCCACTAGCCACACAACACGCGTTACAATCGATTTACAGAAAGGCACATTTGGTGAACGTGCTATCTCGAGAAATGGCCCGGTCGAATGGCCACCTGGTTCATGCGATTTAACGCCATTGAATTTCTTTTACGGGGCCACATCAAGTCATAGGTCTATACCAACAAGCCAACAACTTTAGACGAGCTCAGAGATAACATCCAACACGAAATTGCCAACGTTTCGGTCGAAATTTGTTCAAGAGTGGTGAAAATTGGGTCCAAAGAATACATCGCTGAACACGGTCTCTTGGTGGTCATATGACCGAAGTCGAATTTCATTTTTAAAATGTAAAATTTCCACTAAACCTGGAATAAACTCTATATCTGAAATATTTCGTGTTTTATTATAACATAAAATTGTTATGTCCTTAATGGACAACCCTTTATTTATAGTTCGATTGCAAGATATGGTAGCCGAGTAGACAGCACGTTTGAGTACAGATGGTGAGATCGTGCTGAAAGCCAGCAGTTTTTGATAAGAAGTTCTTTGTAACGAAAGATAAACAGTTTTATACGTTACATTTTTTAATGTGAATTCAAGATTTTATAAACGCTAAACTAAGTCTCATGTTCATTTCAGTTTGTTCCTCGTCGCCATCTAAAAAATGCTACATTGCAAGCCTTCTGGGAGTTATTTTTTGCTTGCCTGCCTACTGGAATGCTTCTCTTGAGTTTCGTTGAAATACTCGTATACAATTAATATTTTTATTCGGCTTTCCATTTCATTCACATCTCACTTGTCGCTATTCTATTACCCCTTACGCTCAAGAATGTAAGAGCATCAAGAATCCTACTCTAGTTTATTACGTTTTTTACGGAATTACACCAACCCAGCAATTGAAATAAAACGTGTCTACCAAGGAAGGGTACTTATAACTCGTATTTATGCTCATGCAGAGCTCGACTCCTCATTTTATTTTTTTTAGGCGTGAAAAAGAAGATAAGAAAAAGGTCATCCCGTGTTATTGCCTTTTATGCTTTCCCCAGACGTTTTGTGAGGATTGTAATAAAATATATAAATTGGATAATAATACACAAATAAACAGTTAAGTGTGTTTCCAATACCATGAACTGTCTTGTCTTAAGCAAATAAAATACGGAAAGCAAATTTGCGTTTATTCTCGTGTATCCTTCGTCATTGAATCGTAAATTATACGACCGGTTAAAAATACCAAATGTACAGCATACCGAATTTGTCACAGTCAAGTATTATACGAGTACTTATACTCGTACTTGAGAGCTTGTCTCTATCCACAGTCTCCATGTAATGCGAAACTTCGATCAGGATATACAAAAATTGAAAGTTTCTGTTATGTTTTGTTTTGAAAAGATGCTTCTATTGAGGAACGAGCCTTCTTTTCATTATAATCTATTTCGCCGTTAAACGATTGATTTAGACACTTGTGAACCATAATTCGAATCCTGAGAAGTACATCTAGGAGAAAGAGATTCATTTTTGAAGCCAAAGCTTCTCTAAAATATGGATTTTACTTTAATTAGGACTCCGTAATTAAGTAAAAGAAAAAGAAAGACAACCCAAAGAGACCAAATATAAGATTCTAAAGACCCAAACAAACAAATGACAGCCTTTTAGTATGACGGCTATCGTGCTCTGCAATAAAAGTATGTTCGTCGCAGGCATAGTATTGTTTTCTGATTTTAATTTTGTATGATTGTCGCAATATTAATATTGTTGAAATGTAACAAGAGTATTAAAAATTAAAGTATGGTTGTAGCAACAATATAATATGGTTAGTGCGACAAAAGTGTTGATTTTTGGTTTATATGTTGACAATAAAATGATAACGGTAATCTTACTGTATGATTGTAATTGTTTTTTCATTTGAATATGCTTTTTATAACAGTGCTACTGTTACAGATCTTATGCAATAATACGAGTAATGGATTTTTATATGGAAATTAAAATTTTTTAAACTGCTTTGGCTTTGTTTTACTGAAATATTTTTAATTAAAACCATTACTTTTTTTAACTGATTTTTTCTACTGTTAAATACTAAATCTCTTCAATTATTTGGAATTTCAAGGATTTTAAAATAATTTTCATAATTCAATTGGCTGACAACTCAACCCCATTCTTACAAATATTTTGGAAGGTCATAGTATAATTGTGTATGATCATACTATGCGTGTGATCACAAGCAACCATGTACTATGTACATATTTGCGTCTGAATCGTAATATTATTGTGAGGATCATACTATGATTGTATGTGAAACAGACTATGGTTGTGAGGAATATACTATGATTGTGAGGATCATGCAATGGTTGTATGTATGTGTGAAGATCATAGTATGGTTTTATTTGAATCATACTATTGTTGTGAGGTACCACAGCCATATACACAACAATAGTATGATGCTCTTTGAATATTTTTATCCTAACCATACGGGTACGGTGAGGGGTAACTAACACAGTTCAACATTTTTCAGGTGATGGATTCGGGACTCAATTCTGATAATTGTTTGTGAAAGTATCCCCAAAAAGAAATACTTTTGCATCATTTGTTTGGTCAAGGTACATCAAATAATAATTTAATAATTAATTTGAAGTTAGTAAGTATCGTATAGGAGAATTTGTCACGTTTTAGGCTCTTTTGTTTGTCATAACTCAAGAACCACTGGTCCGAATAAGCTGAACAAATTTAAAAAAATTAAAATAAAATTAAAACTTGTCTTCTATTTAAATATAGAAAACAAAAGGTCTTGAGCCGGTTTAATCCCTGTTCAATGTGTAAAAGCAACAGACCGAAATAAAACAAACGAGCTAAACATACTTACATGAACGGCACGGCACACAAGTTGACATAGTCAACTAAACTCTTTTTACAACACACACACACGTTGTTGTAAAAGAAATCTATTGATGGCTCTCGATGTGGAGTCTCTTTAGAGCTGGCAAGAGTGAGTTGTATTTTCGTGGGCAATTGTGTGAAGAAAACTTGAAAAGTAAGGTTTACAACAGTAGTTCTCATTCGTTTGTGGAGACCCTGGCCTTATAGAGTTCGGTTTTACTTTCAACAATTGCAGCAAGGCTTTCTGAAGAGGGTTGTCACGGACCCGAAATCATGATAAAAGTAGTGTGCAGCCACGAAAATCAATGTCACTTTGCCATTTTGTTAAAAACTTGTCTTCTATTTAAATATAGAAAACAAGAGGTCTTGAGCCGGTTTAATCCCTGTTCAATTTGTAAAAGCAACAGACCGAAATAAAACAAACGAGCTAAACATACTTACATGCACGGCACGGCACACAAGTTGACATAGTCAACTAAACTCTTTTTACAACACACACACACGTTGTTGTAAAAGAAATCTATTGATGGCTCTCGATGTGGAGTCTCTTTAGAGCTGGCAAGAGTGAGTTGTATTTTCGTGGGCAATTGTGTGAAGAAAACTTGAAAAGTAAGGTTTACAACAGTAGTTCTCATTCGTTTGTGGAGAGCCTGGCCTTATAGAGTTCGGTTTTACTTTCAACAATTGCAGCAAGGCTTTCTGAAGAGGGTTGTCACGGACCCGAAATCATGATAAAAGTAGTGTGCAGCCACGAAAATCAATGTCACTTTGCCATTTTGTTAAAAACTTGTCTTCTATTTAAATATAGAAAACAAGAGGTCTTGAGCCGGTTTAATCCCTGTTCAATTTGTAAAAGCAACAGACCGAAATAAAACAAACGAGCTAAACATACTTACATGCACGGCACGGCACACAAGTTGACATAGTCAACTAAACTCTTTTTACAACACACACACACACGTTGTTGTAAAAGAAATCTATTGATGGCTCTCGATGTGGAGTCTCTTTAGAGCTGGCAAGAGTGAGTTGTATTTTCGTGGGCAATTGTGTGAAGAAAACTTGAAAAGTAAGGTTTACAACAGTAGTTCTCATTCGTTTGTGGAGAGCCTGGCCTTATAGAGTTCGGTTTTACTTTCAACAATTGCAGCAAGGCTTTCTGAAGAGGGTTGTCACGGACCCGAAATCATGATAAAAGTAGTGTGCAGCCACGAAAATCAATGTCACTTTGCCATTTTGTTAAAAACTTGTCTTCTATTTAAATATAGAAAACAAGAGGTCTTGAGCCGGTTTAATCCCTGTTCAATGTGTAAAAGCAACAGACCGAAATAAAACAAACGAGCTAAACAAAAAAATTAAAAATTGCAATTCCTTTAATCTGTTCATACAACGTTCCGCTACATCAGCAATAGTTTCGCGGTCATAACTAAATAAAAAATTTAAGTTTATTTTTTTAATTCATAAAAAATGCAAAACGGTAAAAAGTTTCAAGTCCTATTACTTTCACGTAAAGTCACATAACCTTTGAATAAAATGAGACATCGATCATGAAAATCGATTTACGCGTTTCGCTTTTATGCACAACTAAGTGAAGGTATGAATTTCAAAAATTTGCTCGAGATATGTACAAAATTCTTTGGAAAAAACGTTGACGACTTTTTTATTGATTCTTTATTTTGCATGAAAATAAACATTCCGATTCATGTTACAGCTATTCTTACACAGAAAATATGAGATTTTTATATGTTTTTTTATATGGTTCTCGAGTTATGACAAACAAAAGAGCCTAAAACGAGACAAATTCCCCTAATTTTAAGTTAATTATTAAATTATTATTTCATGTACCTTGACCAAACGAATGATGCAGAAGTTCTTCTTTTTGGGGCTACTTTTACAAACAATTATCAGAATTGAGTCCCGAAATCATGTGTTGTACTGTGTAATGACTTTACTAGAACTAGAATGAATGAATCGGCGACAATTGGTCTTTGGGTGATCAAGGACAAGACTTTAGTAAGTACACTTATCACCATTTGTATTATCTGGTAAAGACCTCTCATTACTCTTCGCTTTATTCGGAAACCAAAAATAAGTACTTACTAAAATATGAATAAATAAGTACTTTTCTGTAGCAATCTTTAAACATGTTTTTAACATTCATATCATTCTCTCTTTTGTCTCTAACTTACTCCTGCACCACATTGAAAATTAAAATTCATTGTTTGAAAGTCTGTAAAAGCAGAGACAGCAAATAGCTGTCATCTGTTACAACTAGCTGTGTTGCAGTTCCCACCCAAGTGTTCCATGTTTAAATTTCTATGGAGATTTGCTACTGCAGTTATTTTCATTCCAAATTGAGGAGCCGTGCTAGATACATATTATTCAAAGTTTTTAGCTGTCTTTGAATATAATTTAGATTTTTACTTAGTCCTCATGTAAAATTGCGTAAATATTCCCAATGAAGAAGCACTAACGCGTTAGAGTAACCAACTAACGAAATAACTGTCTATGCCTCGCTTGGGAAATTGCAACTTGAATTATCCAACCTTTTGCAAATGCCTGGACATGAAAACAATTAGTGGTAATTACGCTTGGTCGTAGGCTAACTGGCAGCATTACGCATTAAGTACACATTAACTTTAGCATCTGTCAGTTGATTATGAGAGAAGAACAGGTAGTCCAGAAAACGCCCATCCCGTAGGACTTCAATGGATTTGCATACTATGCGAATAAATACGTTTTTTGTGTATCGTAATTATTGCGTTCTACAGCATCGCAGAACCTCTTGGGTATTACCGCAATCACAAAGCAAAGTTCTAGGTATTTTCTTAAAGGTAATGAACTAATCTGTGCATTAAATAAAATGGCACGTCATTGCGGTTGAAGGACATTACAATCGAAAAATCTAAACTTTTTTTGATTTTCCGAAATTTTTTATGCTTTCTTCTTCATTTCTACCAAGGGTACAGTGAAAAGTTGATTTGGTAGCATACACAAGATAATGCCATGCCCTTATCTAAGGTAGGTAGGACTTAAAATTGGCCGCTTTAAACTTGGAGATTTGGGAAATAATGCAATTTTCTCATAGACATTCATACCTCAATTGACTTCGAGAGTCATTAAACAGATTTAGCCAAACATACTTTGTACCCGTACCACACGTTAAATCCTCTCCTTCCCAGTAAAGAAAGTTAACTTTTCCTAAGCGTGGACCGCATATGACCAATTTTTATCTGAGGTGGTGGCGGTTCGTTCTTTATAAACTGTTTCAAATTTCATCAAGATTGCATGTAATATGTGGCTTCTAGAGCAAGAAACTAAAAATCTGAACCAATCCTGTGCCGAATTATATCAAAATTGTATAGCTAAAACATAATATCAGTTGAAAATATGGGTGCGAGGTATATCTAAATCAGTACCGATTAAGACGGATCTTTGCATAAACAACTTACTTCTGCCAATTTGATGAAAATGGAACAACAGTTGCAACCTGTAGTTTGTTAACAGCAGACGAACGGACGGACAGGCAGACATCACTTAATGGACTCCGCTGATGATTATACGTCGATCGGTACATTTAAAGGTGGGTCTGTCTCAAATATTTTTGGTACTTACAAATACTTGCCATATAACCCGCTTTCCATCATACCTTGTTCCACAAAGTAGTAAACTTGTTTTATTTAAATCTGGCCTATTTAGATACAAAGGACATATTTAAATGAAACAAGTGGACAAATTAAGTTTGGCCGTGCCTAAGATTATATATCCTCCATCATGGCTTAAATTACATATGAAAACGTTGTCAGGGGCCGTAGCACCGGCCTGTTTTCTATAAGGATTTGTTGCTTTCAATACTAACAGCATATATACCAACTTGTGCACGAGATACAGCTTTTCAAAGTTTAGGATTGTATGGGCGGGGCCACTCTACTTTATCCAACAAATTAGTTAATAACACAATTAGTTAATAATAATATGCGAATCATTGATTTAATTCTGTTTTATTTATTTTAGCATTACTTTGTCCATCCCCCTGGATGTATTTCGATTCATTCCAACATAAAAAGTTGCAAATATCATCATCATATCTATAAGTTCAAGAGATTATGCCTATTTTAGTTCAGGATTGTGGTCGTTGCTACGCATCCTCGGCCAATTTTACCATAACGTTGTTTAAAATGACTTCCTCTTCATTGGCTTAATTATGTAAAAATTTGGTGTGGCACCGCCCATTTTTCCTCAAGTATGCCAACATCATATGTGAAAAATATAATCGTTCTTGTGTGTGGAAAAGTTTTACTTCTTGACCGATCTGGCCCATTTTCAATACCAACCATTTCAGTCCCTCAACACATTTTTCTTCAAAATTTCAGCCTCCAAGCTTCAAAAGTGTTACCTGTAGTTTTCTTTCCACAGACAAACGGACATGGCTACATCGCCTAAGGATCTAGCAACGATTCCATATGTATTTAATGTGGACTCCGTCTAATACAGGGTTTTTCATAAAGGACATCACAATTTCAAATATTGATAAAACAAGCAATAAGATAAGAATAAGAAGATATTGAAACTTTATTCCAATTGTTGTGCAAATGTTACATTTTATGAATGAAATTTGATTTCGGTCACATGACCACCATGAGCCCATGTACAGTAATCTATTCTTTGGGCCTAATTTTCACCACTCCCGCACATAATATGACCATAACGTTGGCAATTTCGCGTTGGATGTTGTCATAGAACTCGTCTAAAGTTGTTGGCTTTTTGGCATTGACCAATGACTTGATGTGGCCCTATACAAAAATCGAATGGAGATAAATCTCATAAACGAGGTGGCCACTCGACCGGAGCTTGACATCGACACATATCGGCGATGTCAAGCTCATCCAAATCTGGCCAATAACAATTTTCTAACATGGCACGATAGCGCTCTCCATTAACGGCAACATAACGATTGTTTTTATCGACGAAAAATACTGCCCAATCTCACCTCCGCCATGAAAACCGCATCACACAGAATTTTTCTGCGGATGCAATTATGTCTCTTGAAGCACATATGGATTTGTAGCTGTCTAATAACGCATATTTTGTTTATTAACAAAACCACACAGCCAGAAATGAGCTTCACCGCTGAAGATGATTTGTCGATAAAATTCTAGATTTTCTTAAAACTTTGCCAGAGCCACCTACTCAGAATTTCGGTAGTAATTTTAAATGATTTCAAACGTTGCTCGAAAATGATCTTTACCATGATGAAAATGTTGACTTTGATACTGAAAGATCATTAAAAATGTTTGAGGGTGCGTTGACAAAAAGATACGAAGTTGTTATGTCCTTATTGGAAAACCCGTTACTAACTTCTAATGTCATATCGGTATTAGGGTTGTATGGGAGGAGCCATTCCATTTTGTTCAATTGTAAAACAAAATCATAGATGTTATTCTGTTTAGAATGTTTAACGATCACTTAATTACTTTGGCCATAAATGCAATTTTTAATGTATTCAAGCCACCTACCACTTTTTTTCCAGGATGTGTTTCGATACATGTCAATAGCATAAGTTTTAAATATTATTTTCATATCTGTGATAGTCTTTTGAAGTTCAGGGTTGTGTGGGTGGTGCCCCGCCCCCTTGCTTTTTTATCATAAGATAGTCTATAACAATTTCCTAGTCCTTGATTACAATTGGTGAATTAGTTTGGCCATAAATGCCATTTTTGAATGGATCACTTTTCATCCGCGATGTGCTTCGATCCATGCCAATATCATAAGTTTCAAATATCATCTTCATATCTCAACTAGTTCATGAGATATTGCATTTTATACCCTCCATCATAGGACATTCCGTTGCAAGACATTAAAATACTAGTTGAGGACCCCATAAAGGACATACTACATACATACATACTCTAAATAGTCGTAAAATTATAAGATGATCTAGCCATGTACGTCTGTCTTCGAAAAGCAAATTAGAGATCGCACTATTGAAACAAGGTGGCTGAAATTTCGCAGAAAAATGTGTTGATGGACTGAAACGGTTGGTATTGATAGGCCAGATCTGACAACAGAAAATTTATCCCTCACAAAGACTGTGTCAACCTTTTGAAAATTCAACAATCCTGAACTAAAAAACACAATATCTTATGGACTATTAAAATATGACAATTATATTTTGAACATTTAAAAAATCGCATTAATGGTCAAACTATAGGACCGATCGTTCTAAAAATGTACAGGATGAAATCAATGACTTGGTAATTATGTAGACTTTATAATGAAAATATTGGACAAGGGATGTTTGGGGGATATGAAGATCATATTTGGAACATTTGCTTTGATGGATCAAAACAAGTCAAGGTGGAAAAGAGACAGGTACCACGCCCTCTTTAAAAAAATCGAATTTGGGCCACAGTAATTGACTGAGCCTTATAGAATGCAAACCGTTTCAGTCAATCAACACATGTTCCTGCAAAACGTTAGCCTCCTGCCTTCAATAATGTGACCTGTAGGTGGTTTTCTGCAGACAGACAAATGGACATAGCTTGATCATATAAGAATTTTACGACGATTCAGAATAAATATCCTTTATGGGATCCCCGACCACTTGTTTTTTTATGTTTTGAATGCGGAATGACAATGTGAATATACCCACAATCCTATGATGGACGGAATAAAAATGTCAGGGAAGTCATACCATTTGTATACTCTTCATGCTATGGTAGAAGTATATATACGTTTGTCATTTCGTTTGTAACACCCTGAAATGCGACCGTATTTATATGTGACGCGAAAAATAGAAAGGGGACCTAAGGTTAAACACCAGTTTTGTTCAGGAGAACCATTTTAAAGATTAGGTCCCCTTCTATTTGCGCTTAGAATCGTCGCCTTCACTTTCATAAAACGCGCATATCTCTGGGAGGAACCACTTTTGGGGCATGGGATCGGTCTCATTCGATGCTCAGATGTTGTCCACTTAAAAAAAAGAAAAAAAATTAAAAAAATATTTTTTACCCTTTGGCCCCTTTCTCTATACGCTATTACATATATTAATATTATTGATCTGTTGAAGGACGATTCAGTCCTAAACAAAAAGAGTTAGAGTCTTATTAATTACCTGATACATGTGCTATGGTTACAGATCGGTTTTAATTGACAATATATAAAATCTGTCAAAAGGGAAAAAAGTTGTCCTTTAAGTTACTAAAAAAAGTCCTAACAAACTAAATTTTGACTTTGCCACTATATAACTTTAATAATTAAATTTAAGAATAGCTTTGCTTAAAAGTTTTAGTCGTACGCCCATGAAATGCAAACAAAATGGGGGTAAACATTTGGCCTAGAGGGACCGAAATAAAATTACCCTCATGCTCGGAATCAATGAGGTTTTTATACATATCTAAATATGTACCTAAAATTTAGATTTGGGTCAATTTGTGACTTGGAAGGGCCCATATGAGCTAAAACGCTTCATCCTTTGACTGTTGACATATGGGTATAGAAAAACAATAAAATTTCGTCACGTATCCTAATATAAAATTCATTCTGCGATTAGTACTTACTTAAGACATTACTTGATTAGATGACATTCACATTACGATTTAGCTGAATTGTAACATTTTCGTTAGTTTTGCATCATCAGTTCTCTTTGAAATGACCAACAATATTCTGAAATCATAATTACGATGTTTTATCAGAGCTTAAAACCTTTTTATCGCACTTTAAAAACTAGTTACCCTCGAATGTGAGACTGGCATAAACAACAAAAGTATTCTTGTTTTGTTTCTTTCATGTTAACTATAATTTCAACTAAAATCATATCGCATGTTTGTAAATTTTATAAATTTAAATATGGTTTTTAGAACAATGTTACTGTTACGAATAAAACGAAAAGTTATACTTTTTGTCTCTACTTTTTTTAAAATTTAAAAAAAAACTGCTTAGGATTTGTATAACTAACTATTTTTAACTAACGAAACACTTACTTATTTTGAAATGGATTTATCTATTGTTAACTAAATCAGACCTATTAAATTGAATCAAATGTATTCTTAAACAATTTACTTAATAAAAATCAGTATTGCTGTTTAACAACTTAACCCATTCCTAATAAGTATCTTTGGGGATCATAGTTTAGTTGAGTGTGAAATATAATATTAGTGTGGAGATTGTAGTATTGTTGTGTGTGAATCGTACTGTTTATGTAAGTATCACTACGATAATAAGGTTAAATTGCATTAAATAAGTGGTTGTGCCACAACCATATACATAACAATAGTAAGATGCTCCTCGAATATTATTACCCCAACCAAACTTTTCGTGTGAATTACTAAAACTTGTATCTTTTCGAAAATTCTGTTATAATAAAAACTTTAATAACTGAGTCCACTACAATAAAATTAGTTGCGTTTTACTCCCTACTTACAAATGAATGTTTTAAATCCTCGTTAAAGTTGAAAAATGGAGAAAATTGTAAAAAAAAACAAGTTAAAACTTTCTCAAGTTCGGCCAGATGGAAGCTTTAATACTCCCCACTAGAGGTCTGCACCACTGATGGAATTTACAAAACATTAAATTGTACCACAATGGCCAAATATTTGTACCTATACTGCCGTGATTGTACCAAAATTAATCTTTTAGTTCGAAAGACTAGAACCCAACATAAATCGAACAGCAATATAATCGAATTTAAACGAGGATTTTTCAGTTAGACCTATATATAATGAATCTGTCGTAGAAGCTATTTTGAAAGGGTGTTCGACATCTTGAATGAATGTACCAAAATCCTCTCGGGCTATGAGTGGAAAAATCATGAGATTTACTTCTGATGAATGAAGACGCATATGGCTTCACACATAAAACTTAAAAACAACAATATAAACCAATATAAATGAGGATTTGTCAGTTAGACTACTACAATGCGGCTGATGAAAGCCGCTACCAAAAAAAACTTGAGATTTTTTTTCTGTTTAACGAATCTGGTTATTTTTTTTTTATTTTACAGATTGATTTTTAGATTTAACAAAAATGAATAACTGGGACACTGAAACAAGAATTTGGATTGTCCGCCGATATAAGCACTAAAGCCCATAATTTCGGTTTAAAGATATCATAGGCGCATGTTTGGAAGCAATCCTCCGAGCGATAAACGATAATGAGACTTGTTAACATTTTTTCCGAGCAAGGGAAAGTCGGCAAAAGACCTTACCATAGAAACCATTCAGTTCGGACGGAGGAAACATTCGCTGCTGTGGCTGCTGCCATACAAAACAACCCAAGAGTTTCGACAAGAAGATTATCTGCTCAAATGGGTATAAGCAGACAGTCATTGCAGTCGATTATGCACAAAGATTTGGACTTATTCCCATATGTGACAGCGCATAGAGAAAGGGACCTAAGGGTACAAAAAATCAATTTTCACTTTTTTTTTGATGTGGACAACATCTAAGCATCGAATGAGACCGATCCCATGAGTGTTCCCTCCCAGAGATATGCGCGTTTTATGAAAGTGATGGTACACCAAAGATAAACGTATTTAAATCTTTAAAATGGCTCTCCTGAACAAAACTGGCTTTTTCCCTTTTTTGCGCGTCACATATAACAATCAAATGGCTAACAAACTGAAAGCAGCAACATTTCCGATTCGGTTGGAATTCTGCTAGAAGATGCTTCAAATGGTGAAAGAGGACGGCAACATGTTGAACTGTCTTTTCATGTCTGACGAGGCCCACTTCGATTTAAACGGCAACACAAACAAACAAAATTGTCGAACAATCCACAAATACTACATAAGATGGAATTGCATCCACTTCGTGTCACAGTGTGGTGTGCAATTTCATCAGAAAACGGACACACTGTTACGGTTACTGGAGACCGTTACTTGAGCATGTTAAGAGATTTTTTCTATCCAGAAGCACGGCGAATGAGAATTTCTTTCAACTCTGTGTGGTTTCAGCAAGATAGTGCAACTCCTCACATAGCCCGGCCTCAGAGAACCCACACGTGACTATATTGTTTGGTGCGTATTTGGGCTCGCGGTATCACTGGGCCATTTTTCTTCGAAAATGAGCAAGAAGCCGCCGTTACCGTCAACGGTGAGCGTTACCGCGCCAAGCTCAACGAATTTTTGTTTCCAAAAATTAAAGAGAATGACATGGACTACATTTAGTTTGAACAAGACGGGCCACATGTCACATACTTTACTCACTGTTTTTGAAAATCGTATAATCAGCCGAATTTTTGATGTCAAGTGGCCGCCTCGGAGCTGTGATTTGAGCCCTTTGAATTATTTTCCGTGGGAAGCCATTAAGAATAAATATTAGGCAAAGCATCCAGAGACAGTTGTAGCGTAGAAACATAAAATCGAAGTCGCCATTGAAGAGATTCGACCCGAAACAATCGAGAATGTACTGAAAGATTGGGTTGATCGGATGAGGTACTGCCGAGCCAGTTGTGGCAGTCATATGAATGGCATTGTATTCTATTATTAAAGACAAAGTCTAACATTTCACATAAAAAATTATCCGAAGATTCAAATTTATAGTGTTAAATCACCCTGTATATGTTTTTGCATTTTAAAACAAAGTAAAGGAAAGGGTACTACTCCTTGTAGGTGCTTACTTATGGATTACCAAAGTTAAAATTTGTAGAAAAATCAATTTTATGGTAACTAAAAATAATTTTACCAATTTTAGATTGTTTTCATTTTTGTTTTAAGGTTTTTATGTTTTAAAACTATAACCCAAAAAATTAAAAAAAAGCCCCATTTTAAAATTATTTTATCTGTGAAATACTTATTACATACAAGGTATATCTCAAAGTCTTATCATTTCTAAACTATTATTATTTTCTTTGCCTTTCGTGACTTCACATGCCCCAGGAAAGAAATAAATGGATAGGAAGATGGTGCCAACATGTTGGAGAGATTCTTCTTTTTTCCTCAGCCTTCATGCTTAAAACGTGTTCTGCAATCTATATTTTCTTAAACAATTTGTTAATAGACTCCTATGCTTCTTCAGTTATCTCTCCAAGTGGCAACGACTGGTATTCAATTATATCTTTGCCATGCGCCAATATTTTATGTTCTGTCGGGGTAAACTTCTTCTGTGGATACATTTCCGCAAAAAGTTATGCAGTTGTCGATGAATAGTCTCCATATTTTGTAGAATTAGACTTTTTTTGCAGTTTAAAACATAAACGATCGTTCCCAATCTTTTCACGATCTGATTGCCAATTCTAGTGGTTCTAGTTTCTGCCTCTTTATTTTGAAAAAATCTTCTATAAGTGTTTCCATCGTTTGAGCTTCCGTATCCTTGGGGCTGTTTAATTTTAGTTAATTTTGTATAAAAATGGCATCCTGTATAGGATTCTTTCTGATCTTTTGTTATTCTCAATTGATGTACTTGTTTCGAAGTTTTCCTTCTCTTGCGTACAATGGTGGCATTTCATATTCGTAATTCTCCTCGTTTGTACAATCGTCTTATTGCCAAAGTTCTCTTTACTCTTTTTGCCAGTCAGTTAGTTTACGACTTTTTCGTCAACGATGGTCAGGTGGAACTCGACCATGCAGCTTTGTGGGCTTAGTCTTAATCTTCAATGAGTAGTTTTTCGTGCATCCTGTGTCTGTAACCGAATATTGAAAGCAGAACTTGGCAGAGGCTTTCAGAGCAACCGACTTAAAATGCAAATTTTCAACATTTTTGATCAAACTAATTGTCAGTCAAAACATTGCAGAAAGAAAAATATAATCGTTCATTTTGGACCTTAAAGAACAATATCGTAGCAATGAGTTTCCACAGGCATACAAGTTGAATATGCAAGGGATGTCTTTTTTACCTTTATTGCCTTTAGAACCAAAGTGGCCTAGAGGATGATAAAACCTTTTGAATTGGTAATAGAATAATCCAAGAACTTATTTCGAAAATATGGAAAATATAGAAAAGTACAGAAATTTTTATTTGACGAAAAATAAAAGAGTTAAAAAATAGTGAAAAATTTATATTTTTAAATAGTGATTTTCGTAGAGAAAAACAAGGCAAACATTACATTTTTTTTATTATTATACGAGGTTTGCTATATATATTTCTGGCATTTCAATTGAAAAGTTTGAAATTCTTTAGAATAAACGTTCTCAGAACGTTTTGACGTACGACCATCATTTGTGTTGTTTACTGTGACTTGAAAAAATCAATTTGGCAAAAAAAATGGAATTAACTCGTGAACATGAATTATCACGACAAGAGTGCATCGATAAACTTAAATCTCTGTATTGCGGTGATGGTTTAAGGAATTCAGTCGTGGCCGACGCTCGCTCAAAGACAAAGGTCGTCCAAAAACGGCCGTTGTGCCAGAGAACATTGATGCCGTGCGTGAATTGAAAATGCAAGGTCGTCATACCGTGAGATAGAGGCATCCTTGGGAATTTCTTACACCAGCATACGTTCGATATTGCATGAACACCTGGCCTGGAACAAAAGGTTTGTTCTCGTTAGATCTCGCACAATTTGATAATCGCTCAAAAAATGGCTCGTGTCGATTGGTGCAAAGAAGTTTTGAAAAAATACGATTGCGGTGTTTCAAAATACGTTTATAAGATCGCCACAGGTGACGAATCATGGATCTATGCACATGAGCCCGAAACAAAACAGCAATCGACCTGTGGGTCTTCGAAGACGAGCCAAATCCAACGAAAGTTGTTCGTGAAAGAAGCACTTCGAAGCAAATGGCAAAACTTCGGCAAAACTGATGTGGCGACTGTTCCGCTTGAGCAACGTAGGACGGTCAATTCTGAGAAAAACGAATAGAGAAGACGAATCATTGAGCACCATGACAATGCGAGCTCTCACACTTCGGCTCAAACCAGCGCCTTTTTGGCCGGCCAAAACGTCGAATTGCTGGGTCATCAGTACAGCCCTGACTTGGCACCCAATGACTTCTTTATATTGCCTCACATCAAGAAAAAAATGCGTTAAAGCGTTCAAAAACCATGTTTTGGAGATGTCTCAATCGGAGTGGAAAAAGTGCTTCGACAATTGGTTTGAGCGCATGCATAAGTGTATAAATCATGCTGGAGAATACTTTGAAAAACAATAAAACCATTTTTGATGATAAACATTCGCATTTTTATTAGTAGGCCAGAGCCCTCGTACTATTAATAAATACATCAACCAAAAGAAATAATAAACGACGATATTTTACCTAGCCTGCACCTAAAATCGAACCAAATTACCTTAAAATTGTGTAAGTTTTTTTGAAAATCGAAAATCGGTAAAAATTTGAAGTTATATTTTCTAAACTAAAATTCTAATATTTTGTAGGGTATCATATTTGAAATCGTTTAAAAATTTCCTAAAAGATGGGTATATTCAAAATATCGTAGGCGCACATGAAAACTTGATTTTTTGCAACCTCGTTTGTTTTACGGACGCCACGGTGGCACGGTCAGTAGAAGCAATTTTGAATGAATAAACCGAAATCCTCTCGGGCTTGAGTGGAAAAATTATGAATTTCCCTTTTGATGAATGTAGACGCAAATGGCTCCACACATAAAACTTAAAACAAAGTACTCGTAGATGGTGTTTTTAATATAAAAATGTTTTTTTGCTGTTTCAAATCAATCAGAACATTTCGTTAATATTTCATAATTCAAAAGAGATGTACACATCTACGGATGTAGCATCGTATGTGTTCCACTTTAAACATAACCAGCACCTTCAAAGGATCCCAAAAGAGTAGAAGCACCACAAATACATCTCTAAGCGTGCATGTATGTATGTACATATGTAATAATCCTATTGGGATTAAAAGTTGAAAAGAATTTCAGGTCATAAATATCTGAAATTAAATTGAAATGTTAAAAGAAGTGGATAATGTCCTATGCCAACTATTGCCATGAACGTAAGTGAAAGTAACACGAAACATTTTTCACTTCTCAGTCTGGAGTGTATTTTATTTATTGGCAGCAATTTACTCTTTGTGTAAAACAGAAAAAAGCAGAGAAAATGCTGCTGCAAAAAGAATTTTTCTGATACTACCTACTCAATTATTCATTAGCACTTGGCTTCTTGTAGCTAGGTTAGGTGGAGTGTAAGGCTGCTGTTGTGATAGAATGTTTGTTGAATCGAATAAATTTATACAAGACGTTTAAAGAGAACAAAAACTGAAATGAATTTATCAGGGTTTCCTTAATCCTCAGCAGTATGGAATTTTAAAGATTATTATATAAATTTATGCTGAACGAGTAGATAAGATGAACGAAATTTCAAATTTAAATCTAGTTTTATGTTTAAATTTAAACAATAAAAGGTTAAAATTGATTGCAGTTATTTCAGTGCGAATACTAACCAGTGGGCTTAAGAAGAGTGGACTTTTGAAGCCATTCTCAAAACCATTACCCGTTCGAAGCTTGATTTAAACTGTAGGTCACAGCAAGACAGTGATTTGATAAGAGTTTCTCTATTGCCCTTAATGGGATCTTGGCCACCTATTCATTTACAGAATGACTTTGTATCTGTATATCGACTGTTTTATATAAAGTATTTTTCAGCTATTTAAATACCCTCTGTAATAACATTCAGGGTATATAGACTTGGCATTCTGTTTGCAACACTCGAAATACTGATTGGAGACCACAAAAAAATTCTAAGATGGTCTGTCTGTGGAAAAAGAGCTACAAGTCTTACTTTTGAAGCTCGCTGACCGAAATTTTGCAGCAAAATGTGTTGATGGACTGAAACGATAAAAATGGACCAGATCGGTCTAGAAGTAAACAATTTTTGAAACCTCTGCCACATCCAGAAAATCAACAACCTTTTATTAAAAAATATAATATCTCTTAAATTATAAGAGATATGACCTATTTGGTACATATGATATTGACATGGATAAAGAAAACACTTCCTGGAGAAAAAGTGGGCAGTACCATAATTTACTCCTTAAGTTCCACAACATTCCATCAAGGAACAAGGGGCAACTTCTCCAAATCAGTGAGCTGTGCACGAGTCAATTGTTATACTCACTAACTCACTGAACGGCTAATGCATTTTATGGATACGTTTTTACATGGCTTAGAGATAAATCTTATACTCGTAAAGTCGCCTACATTTACGAGGTCGAAACCCGCTTCTACCACACCACGGTGGCCCACACGGTGACATGCCCCTTTTAAATATCACATTTATCGCCAAACTAATGAATCAAATTGAAGGAGGGGGCGTTGCACCGTCCACGATAATAAATAATAGGATAATAGAGATATGACGATAAAATTAGTTGGCAGGGATCAAAACATATCTTGGAGGAGAAGGGTTTGGTGACACGTCCTCTATAATAACTGCATTTAGGGCCAAATTAACACCTGATCGTTATAAACAACGACTAGGGAATTATAAAGGAGTATGTTATTATTAATGTTCTGTGGCGTGTCACCGCCCACAAAACATAGACTCTGAAAGGCTATCCGTCTTGAACTAATACCGATATGACGATATTAGTTGTTACTCGTATATAAGTACATACAAGTACATATTCTGTAAGGAAGGAGGCAGTTGAAACGCTCTCTTGACAGTATGTTTGACAAACTTTCAGCACGGCCGAACGTTATGTTTGGTAGGCGTGTGATTAATCCATGTTCGTGAACTTGTTTTCAACATCTAAATCAAGGGAGTGATATTATGAATTCTGAAGAGACCAACACCGAAACAGGTTGAAATTAACTTTTAAGGTTGTGAATCAACTAAGACACGTTTAAGTGAATTAAGTAAAGAAGGTGTAGCCGACTATGAAATGTCGTACACCCCTCTGCTATTTAGAAGATTCCGCACCTCTGTCTAGAGCTTGAGCAAGGTCGGACTTCATATTTTACTTCTCGAAATTTACTTTATTCGTTAAGAAACTAAAAAATTTACAACCCGATTATTGTTGTACATAACAAGACCTACAACGAAAAATGAACCACTTTCTGGACATTTTTACTGTCTTTTTTTACTGCTATCACGCCAGGTAGCCCATTTTCCATAACATCTTTCAAAATTTGTGTCTGTAGCATTCGAATTTCTGCAACAATGTTGGCTTGGAGTTGAATGATTGTCTCGGGCTTGTTCACTTACTCTCACTCCTTCAAAAAACCCCAAAGAAAATAGTCGGGTGTTGACAAATCTGGCGATTTATAATTTCCGAATTTCTGGAAATTATTCGCCCTCCAAAATTTTTTCTTAAAAGTGTCATTGTGTCTCGGGCAATGAGCACAGTGGCTTGGTCCTGCTAAAACACATCTCAGGTCTATTTTCAAGAGCAGGGCGTACAAAATTTTCAATCATATACTGCTCTCCATTTATGGTTACAGCACATCCATCTTCATTCCCAAAGACGTAAGTCTCAATGATATTTGCAGATATGATCCCACAACATACTGTACACATAATGGTGTACAATTGGCGTTGATGAATGGCTCTTGGATTTTTAGAACCCTAGAACCTAGTTTTTGCTTATTAACAAAGCCATTCAAATGAAAATGAGCTTCATCACTCATCATTTTGCGTTAAAATAATTGATCGCTGATTTAAATAATAAAATTTTATTATTCAGGTTCTTTGTTCAATTGTGAAGCGCAGCATTATTAATTCTCCATGTGTTATTTAGATAATCTTAAATAAAAAAATATACAAACGAAAAAGTTAGTAAATTTTTAATCCCCATGGTAACTTTTGGCCCACTTTTGCACTTACATAGAAAGTGGGTATCCTCAAAAATGATGAGTTGTCCTATATTGAGTAAATTTTTTAAATAAATGAACTTGTCGCAAGTTAAAGTCAAACTTTTAATTTTTGTTATTGAAACGACAAGCTTTTCTTACATCGAGGAATTTACATACTAGAAGGAAGTAAATTTTTGAATGGTTCTTATGGCATCATTAACTATTACGAAAACGATTATTCCAAGAATAAATGATTACTAACAAAATTTAGGCAAAATTTAACAATTTATACCGGAAAATATAATCCTTCATTTAGTTTTAAAGAAAATAATGTACATGGCTAAGACTTACTGCCTGTTGCCCGATGTCGAACATTAACGTTCGCTTGCCTTCTATGCGATAGAAATTAGACTTTCGAGTCCGTAAAAGGCGTCATAACGACAAAGCAAACGAAAATCTATGAGAGATCACACATAAGCTCTCTAGTGCAAAATTGGAGCCCACTTTTAACTTCTGTGCGAACGGCAAAATCACTCGTGTTTTGTCTTTCGGCACATAAACAAGCAGAATTTAATGAAGGAAGTGCAAAGTAATGTTTTTTTATAATTTCATGCATTCTGTTTCTGCACATTTTTAATTCATTATTTCCGTTTTGAAAAAAATGTATCCCCAAAATATTGTTTGTTTACATGAATTTGTTTGCAGTTGCTTCAGTCAATACATTTGAGTTTCAAGATATTTTGTTGCCTCTTTTTTTATCCAGTTCATATAAACACAAGATAAGGGATTTTACAAAATTACGTTAAAACACCCTGAATAATAATTAAATAATCAAATAAATGCTTTGCAGCAGATACTTTCAAATTTTTTTGCCTTAACAAATGGGTTAAACAGTTTATCAACTATCTTTTTATTTATTTATCCCATATGAACCCAAATAAAGGAATAGATAAATAGAAATTTTCAGCAGTAAGCTGAGCAAAAATATAGCGCACTTCTAGGCAAATTTGAAATTAGTTCAAAATTTTTGATCTGGCAACAATTTCATTTATTCACAACACGTAAGGCTATGCGAACGATAAGTCAAAAGGTTCTTAAAGTGAGCTCCTTTTTAATACGAAAGTGAGTGAGTGGCCTTTGTTTGCAAAACTAGACTTTCGTTTGACTCTCGGTCTTGAACAAAAGGTAGTCGCTGTTCAACCGAACAATGTTTGTTGCAAATATTTTCCTTACACTATGTAAAACCGTCTGAGGAAAACAAATCATTATGGGTAGAGTTTCTCTCCCGGAAAATCCCGGCCATTTTTCATTCCCGGTTCCACAGGAATGAATCCGTTATTCCCGGTGCAAATTTTGGAAAAGTTTTAGGTATGAAATAAGGTATCCAACAATAAAGCCAACATACGAGGAAAATTGCTTTTCTGTTCTTAAGTTTACTTTTGAAATATTGCTTACGCTTTGTCTGTTTTATGCATTTTCTTAACAAATCATTATATGTTGTGGACGGACGGACAATGAAGCGTAGTGATGTTGGAGGATTTATCAGGTGTCGCCTGGCTGAACTCAGCGTCATTTTTACTTGTTTTTCATGTTGTTGTTTAAAATGTATTATATTCAATCTTAAATATTACAAAATAGAAAAATAAACACAGACTGCAAAATCAAGACGGGTTGTCAATTTTTGTGATATGCGGAAACTCCGGGAATCGCAAAAACTTTTTCCGGTTTCCCGGAAAGTATAAAAGTCCGGAAAAAACTTTAAAAATGGGTCTCGCTGTTGCACAGGTTTATAACTCATTAATCGTCTCAATGCGTCCTTAAAAAGCTTTGGATTTTTGCTTTACAAATGCATCAAATTCTATATAAATATAAAATCGACTATAAAAATTATCTAAACATAGTTGATTTTTCGGAAATCAAAAAACATGCTATGAAAAATTGCAACTGAAGTGAATGTGAAAATTGTTATGCCATTCCTAGGACATATTCAGTTATGACACACCATAAAGCATCACAAAGAGCTTTAAGCGAAACAACCCAATGACGTTAACTTCAAACATTACATGCTCGTTTTTGTGCTTGAGTTGCACCAAATAACGAGCAGGCATATTTTTAGGACACACTTATAAGCAACAGAACGTGATTTTTAGTTAGAATTTTAACGAAAACTAATTGTGATTAAAGACTGCAGAAAATTGAAAAAATGTATGCGTTTTAAAGGGAGAAATGTACACATAACTTTTATATTACGGTCGACATTGTAGAAAACACGAAACTAGTAGTTTTGTCAGCCAGAAAAGGACCTAACGAGATGATACTTTTGTTGCTATGGTAACAACAATATTAAAAGTGTAAATCCTGTTCGTCTAGGGGGGATCTGCATCCACGTGAAGGAAAAACGCCATTTTAACTGAATGCGTCCAAAGAGACCTGGAAAACTGCAGAGTGGGCTTGGTCGGACAATTGAAGAGGTCAGCACGTCATGTGGTCCCTTATGGTAGGCGGTACAGATGTCTGCCGGTTCTATAAGGGATTGACCCGAAACAAACACTCTTCGGCCAGTGTGTTTTTTGTTCGTTGGACAAACATCGGGCACGTTGCCATCAATTCGCGTCCAATTCGAATTGTGGCTGCTGCACTATCTCAGATCTTAGCTGAGCCAGAACCAAGCAAGGTAAAGTTTCATATACGTTCCTCTTAAGAAAACAAAACATCAAACGAGTAAAAAATCTATATTTTCAATTGTTTAATTGAGATTGTTAAATCTTAAGACTTACATAACTCAAAACGCTTTCACTTCATGAACTTCACTTTTGCTGAATGGGAATGTCCACTTAGCAATTTTACAATATGTGATATGAAAGTAAAGCAAACAAGCGGCCACAATTAAGGAATATTAAATATGTCGATGTTGCTTTAATTAATCTATTTGACATCACAATTTCGGTGGATTATTCGATTTTCAAAACTAGTGTGTAAAATATCGATGGTTGCGTCGGCTGTGTGACATGTGCGTCTTGTTAAAACCAAATGTTTTCCATGCCATTCTTTTGCATTTTTCGAAACAAAATTTCCGTTAACGGTAACGGTGGCGCCTTGCTCATTTTCGAAGAAAAATGTCCATATTATCCCGCCAGCACAAAATCCACACCAAACAGTGACTCGTTGTGGATGCATTGGTGAGGATTCTCTGAACCGCATATGCGCCAAATTTGCTTATTGACATAGCCGCCGAGATAAGAATGAGCTCCATCTGAAAACACGATTTTTGGGTAAAATTCCTCATCTCCTGCCAAATAATCTTCAGCTCATTTTTCTCACATTTTGATATTTCGTCCTTTTGTTTATTAAATAGTCATTCTGTTTATTAAATAGTCTTTACCTCTAATTTGATTTTTCTTTTTTTCGGTCCTCTTTATAAAGCGTGGTGGCCAATCGACCGACCCAAAACGTGAAATTATCTGCTCACCGAAGTGTTCTCTTAATAAATCCATTGATTGATGCGATGTGTGGGAAGTGGCGCCAACTTGTTGAAACCAAATTTCGCCGAGATCACGAGCTTCAATATCAGGCATCAAAAAGTCGGTTATCATGGCACGATAACGGTCGCCATTGACGGTTACGTTCTCACCGGCATCATTTTTGAAGAAATATGGACCGATGATTACACCGGTCTACAAACCACACCAAACCGTTGTTTTTTCTGGATGAAGTGGCAGCTCTTGAACCTCTTCTGGTTGCTCTTCATGCCAAATGCGGAAATTTTGCTTGTTTACATACCCATTGAGCCAGAAATATTGGCCGATTATGTTGACCATAAGTTGAACGAAGTGCACGAAACGTTGTAAACGTTGTTCAGGCGTAAGTCTTTCCATGATGAAATGACAAACAATACTAAACAAAAATTAACTTGCAGGCAAGACACGACTCAAACGTGATCTGTCAAAAAAAAGGCTATTGAAAAAAGTATCTCTACTTGGATCACCCATTACTTTCCACCATAGGATGGGAGTATAGATACATTTTCAATCCGTGTGTAACGTCTTGAAGTACTTACTTGCAAACCAATAAAATATATATACTATTGATCGTCGTAAAATTTTCAGATGATATAGCCATGTCCGTCTGTTTGTTCGAAGCACGATATATTTCACACGAAAAGAGCTAGATGCTTATAAAAATGTGTTTGCAGATCTGTTGGTATTAAAAATGAAACAAATCGGGCGAAAGAGTTCCCCATTAAAGACTTAAAAAGTCCTGATCAATTGTTTTTATGCGACTTTTCCACTATATAACTGTAAAAGTGAAGTTAAAAAATAGTTATGTTTGAAAGTTGTAACAGGAAAGTCATTGATTTGCCCAGATTTCAAAACTTATGTCATATTAGAACTTGTAAGAAAACTTCATTGTTTCTGGTCAAATCGGTTGCAATTGTTGTTCGATTTTAATGAACTTGGCAGAATTAAGTTTTTTGAACCAACGAAATTGAAATTGAAGCAAATCGGTTCAATTTCAGAAACAAGTTCATTCAATTTTTATGTTTTTATTATCAATCCTAAGACTGCCGGTTTTATGTACCGAATTGACCTAAAACAAGCACTCTTCGGCCAGGGGCAGTCACCTCAACAATACATGTTTTTTGTTTGTCGTGGGAGCTGCGCTTCCCTTAATGCCTGCTCCGAATATTACTGGCCCGAGACGGGATCGAACAAAACGCCGGACCTTGGATTTGCTCGGTTTGTCGGAACAGTATACACCATCGTGTAATATCTCTAAGGTTTAATCGATGCATGGAGCGGGTGCACATCAGAGAGTATAGCGAAACGGACTTTGTTGCCTCGTGCTGAGTCAAGGAAGTTCGCAGTGGTTCTCTGGATTTGATGTTATCTACTCCGTCCACACTTTCGTCGTCAATATCATCCCACTATGAGACTCCCCCCAGTCTCCCTCGCAACAGCATCAACAGATACAGCACCTTACACCACAAATTTTTGTTGGTACCTCTGACAGTGCACCGATTTTGCAATTTAATCGCAATGGCCTACACAACAAAATCAGTGAGGTAATAGAATTTATGAGTCGGAGAAACATCATTGTCGCTGCGATTCAGGAAACTAAGCTAAATGCCACATGCAGCCTACACAGTTGTGAAGGATACAACGTGCTACGTAAGGATCGCAGGAGAATTGGACGTGAGGGACTTGCTTCCCTGTTATACCAATCTGTGCAGTATATACATATTTCGCCTGAGCTTGACTCTAGAGACCTAGCTTGACTCTAGAGTATCAGTCATGTCTGGAACTGCAGACATAGAGTTATCCAACGTATACATCTCGCCGGTTGGTAGCTGTGCCCTGCGTTCTTTGCGAGACATTATCAATCTGTTACAAGGCAATAACCTGTTGGTCCTAGGAGACTTCAATGCCCACCACGAACTGTGGCATTCTCTCCTAGGCATAGCTTTGGAAGAGCAAAGTGATAGCTCTTCGTTCTGCACAGTAAATGAGGACGCCCCAGGATCATGGCGGTTTCCATAGCTTCGCAGACATAACTATGGCATCGCCTGGCCTGATCAACGACCTGCCAACCCGTCATCTCGTTAGGATCGGGCCACCTTTCTAAAATCCCTCCCATCAAATGCCATCCGACTTTAGAACCTCTAAACGCCGTTGATCAAAAAAGGCTTATAGGGATGACTTCAGATAAGACACCAACCGCAGCTTTAGTAATCTACCCATTCCTTCGGATGTTCGGGTAGCCGAGAGGAACTTCAGGCCATCATCAACGAGCAGCCTCTCGCCGCTAGCTAGACGAATACTCGAGATACGACTATTCGTCGCTCCAACCCTTCTGACTCTTAGGGATCTCAACTCTGAGATTAGTATGTTGGTCAACGAATATAAGCGGAACAAAAAACTAAATCATTTAAAGCAGTGCAACTAAAGTTCTGGAATTGGAAAACTGTGAACAACGGTAAAATCGCGCTCTAACCCTGTCAAGTTCGGCGACAGAACAGTGACATATCCGAAGCGATGCGCGTGTTATTTTACCCGGCTTTTTATTGAGCACCCAGAGAGTGATAAGGCGAAATGGAGAGTATTGCGTCGTATCCGCGCTCTCCGAGAAGAGGCACCACCACAGTTTACCGTTGATGAAGTTGCCATGTCATCCATAGCGCAATGTCATCAAAAGCGCTGGGTCCGGACGGAATCTCAATGCGGATGTTGAAGCACTTGGGTACCCTGGGAGTAGAGTACATGGCCAAAGTGCTCAATCTGTCACTAGCCACTCACTTAGTTCCCGATGCCGGGAAAATTGGCAGAATGGAGGTGAATCGTGCAGGCCGATCTCCTTGCTTTCGCCAGTAGCAAACACGCTTGAAGCACAATCCCCCGACAGCCGGTTCTATGCACCGGATCGACCCGAAGAAGAAATTCTTCGGCCAAGGGCTGTCACCCGGCACTATGTGCCGCTACAACAACAACAACGCTTGACGCACCGCTTAAAATAGAAAATCGAATGGACATACGAGTATATGTATGGTGCTATAGCTTAATCTTAACCGATTTTCTTCAATTTCAATAACGTCCTTTATTGGCCCGTAAAACTTTCACTAGTAAGTTTCATAAAAAATTGATTTAAAATGTGGCTTTTCTGGCTAAAAACTGGGAGATATGTGAAGTTCAGATTTAAAACCGATTTCCTTCAATTTTAGCAACATCCTTCCTTCGTCCAAGTGCTAACTTTCATCAAGATTGGATGTAAGATGTGACTCTTAGATCTAAAAGCAGAAAAATCGAATGAAAGATATGTATGGGATCTATATCTAAATATAACTGATTTTCTTCAATTTAATTGACCTTCTTCAAAAAAACTTTCTCGTGCTAAGTTTAAAGAAGATTGGATGTAAGTTGTGGCTTCAATTTCAATAGCGGCGTCCTTGGTCCAAAAATATAGTTCTTAAAAATGTTATGCAAATCAGACAACAATTGCGGTAGTTAGTAGAGAGCTTTAGATTAACGGACGAACTGACAGACATCGTTGAATGAAATCATTTTGTGTTGAAGCGTATTTTTCAAATGCGTACTCGATCATTGCAGTGCAGCGTGCTTTTTCTCAGTGGGTGTGTAAACAAACAAAATATGCGTTAGTGGAGTAAAACAAACCCCAGAGAACTTCACCAGAGACCTCTGCACTCGGACCGCGCCACTGTGTGGTGCGCCATATCGAGTAGACATCATTGGCCCTTACTTTTCCAGGCTAACCATCTTGCCGTAACTGGAAACTCCGAATAGTACTTGACTATGATACAGGATATTTTCAGCCGCATCTTGAGGCAATGCAATTAGAGGAAACATGGTTCCAACAGGATGATGCCACAGCACTCACAGCAAGGGTTACCATTAATTTCTTGTTTCCTGGATGGCTTATCTCTTTGAGGGTGATGTGAACTGGCCGGCACGCTCACCAGACTTAGCCCCCATGCGATTTTTTGCTTTGCGGTTACCTGTAGTCGAAGGTGTATATCAACCGTCCCAACACCTTGGAAGAATTAATTAACAATATTGAGGCTGAAATTGGCAGAATGTCAGTCGACATGCTTGTAAGAGTTCATGAAAACTTCGGAAAACGTATGCAGCAGTGTGAGGTCGACATTAGCCAGGTACACTACTTAAAACCATGTAATTTAAAAATTCTCTTACTGTTTAATGTAATTAAAATATAAAATACATTTTTCTTAGGTTCATATTTTTTTTATTTCATTCCCAAATAAGCAAAATTCCACGTCGGTGGAGTCGGTCGGAATCCTAAAGGTGGGTCTAGCTCAAATATTTTTGGTAGTAACAAACATTGGCCATGAAAGAAACTTATATCACCTTGTTCCACAGGAGTGGTGCAGGGTATACGTATTATTCTGCACTTACGTGAGGCAAGACCTTTTTAGCGGAACGAGTATTTATACCCATATGTCAGTTTACTAAACTAATATCTACAATGTTAGTATGTATGCGTTTCGCTGTACTCGTATATTAAGTTGATTCTGTCCGCATAGTTTTGTTATTCCTTAGGAGATAAGTGTCATTAGGCTTTTCACGATTTAAAAGTTTTCAATGTTCTGCTTTGCCCTCGTCCGTAATTGGCTTCCCGCAAAGTTTTAACTGAAATACTTTTCAAACTTGCCGTATTTGTTAATTATGCCGGCAAAGCGGAAAAAATAATTTATTCTTAAAGGATATCCATTTTTTCATACTAAAATTTCTCCCATTTAACGCTTGAAGGATGAAAACTGTGAATTTCTTCTATCATCGCTTTGTGTGATTTTCCATTTGCATACAACGGAATAAGGACACAATTGTAATGGTTGTAAGACGTCATTATACGTTTAGTGGAAAAAAACTTTTATCTGCGATGACTCAAGAAGCATTTCATAGCTTTTGTCCCGGATAGTACTGCTGTCACACTCGGTGTGTGGGTGTGATGTATCTGGAAACATTTTCCGCACAATAATAATGTGGATTCGTATAAAAGGCATTCATTGCTATGATTTCATATTATCGAAGACAATGTACATTTAGCACAAAGGACAGTATTGTCAAAGGAATTTGAGAGGCATCACTTTGTCGGCTCCAGTTGGCAACAAATCGAAAAAAGTGCCAATGAAGAGGAATTCATGGTAGGTAATAGTCATCGGAATACAAATGGGTTAAAACAGATAATAGAGCTGTTTCAAGATTAAATATGTTTGAAGACTAGTTTCACTTATAGTCAAACATTGTTCCTTTGAGTACAAATCGACTTATGGGCAAAATGTACCCACTGTCTAAATGCCACACGACGGCCGTATCTCAAATATAGAAGCCGATCCATTCACTGCGGCTTTCTATATTTAAAAATAATTTCTTTCTATTACTTACCATGGTGTCGAACTGAATTGAATCACTGCACTCGCCAAGAATTTGTAAATCTAACACGAAAGTCTTACGCTAGACCGGGCTGACTATAGGCTAGTCTAAAGCACTTTACACAAATTGTGGGAAATATAGGGTAATCCATCTAGAGGTATTTTTTCAGAACAAAAAAATTTAAAAATTCAAACCAAGTGTGGAATCTCTATTGGTAATTTGAAAGGACATTTTATGGCATTTATATTTTGAAAATAATTACCTTTAAATGTTGGCAACTGTATTATGGAAATGAGCGTTCGGTGCGAAACGGAAAGATCCGCTGTTTTCGACCAAAATTTTGTTCAGTGATGAGGCCTATTTCTGGCTCAACGGCAATGTCAATAAACAAAATTGCAGCATTTGGGCTGAAGAGCAACAAGAAGAGGTTCAAGAGGTGCCAATTTACTCAGAAAAACCCACGCTTTGCTGCTAATTAGTATAATCGGTGCATATATATCAAAAATGATAATGGAACGTAACCGTGAACGTAACCGTGAATCTTTTTGCCACCTGAAATTGAAGTCCGTAATCTTGACAACACTTCAACAGGACGGTGTCACTTGTCATACAGCTGCTCAAACAATGGATCTATTGAGAGAGCATTTCGAAAAACAGCTAATTTCACGTTTTGGACAGGTGAGTTGGCCGGCTAGATCGAGTGATATCACACCTTTGGACATTTTTTTGGGGGGTTATGTAAAGTCCAAAGTCTATGCTGAAAAACATAAATGCCATAAAATATTCTTTCAAATTATCAATAAAGATTCCACACTTGATTTGAATTTTAATTTTTTTTTTGTTCTGAAAAAATACCTCAAGATGGATCATCCTTTACTATATACTTAGTAGGGACATAAATACTGTTACACACGTTTTATGCTGTAAAATAAAAAGAACTGAATGTTTTTGGACCAAATATTTTTTAATATTTTTTTTGATGTACGAGTATATTGTATCCACAAAAATCTACTTATTCGAAATATCCGCCTTTTGCCTTTACACACGCCTTAAGTCGCACTGGCCAAACGTCAATAGCTGCACGAACCTCGTCCATTGGAAAATTGGCCACAGCTCGAACCAAAGCAGTCTTAAGTTATCCAATGTTGGGGTATCTTTTGTGACAAATCTTGTCCTCTAAAATCGTCCACAATTTGTAATCCAATGGGTTCAAATCTGGACTGCCTGAGGGCCATTCTTCAGCGGAAATGAACGCTGGCAAATTGTTTCGAAGCCAGGCCTGGGACGTTTTAACCTTATGGGCCAAGCCCAGAATCCTGCTGGAAAGTCCATGGCTGGTTTTGGAACAGGAAATTGATAAGAGGCTTCACAACAGCTTCCAAAACGGTTTCATGGTCAACTTTGGCCGATGTTTTGACTCCTTGTTCGCAGAAATTCAGGTCAGTGACCCCATCGTAAAAGACACGCCACTAAACCATGACTGAAGCTGGGTGATGACCCTTTTCCACCCATGGGATCAGTTCAGATGCTTCATTAGATGACCGCGCATACACTCTATCAGTTTGCTAGTTAAATTTTTCCTGAACGGTTAAAATTTTTTCATCGGTGAACAAAATTTTTCTGTGTTTTAAAAATGTCGCTTTTTATCATTTCACACTTGAAAAGCGCTATTACAGCGATAAGGTTCTCATTATTTGACCACTCCATGATGAAAGTTGAAACAATTTTAAAATCCCGTTACAGACTAACGCTATTGAGGTTAGCTTTCAAAACCCATATGACATTAACGGGGTATGTTCAGTTCTACTATTGAAATGGGTATGTTCAATGTTTTAACATTATTTATGTCCCTACTAAGTATCCAGTTCAGCTCAAACAAAACATAGATTAATTTGGTCAGTTTGTATAACTTACATTACACTGTAGAACAGTCGCTAATAATAATTCCACGGCCCATTTAAATTGTTCCATATCGGCCTAAGGATCGCAGTTCTTTAAGCCACATATTGCATTTCTTTAGTATTTAATTTATTAATTGATAATATATTAATTTAGTTGTAAATTAATGTTGACTACTTAGAAGATGTTGGGTCTGTCCCCCGAATCAAATATATATACTAATTCCAGAGCTTCAATGGAATTATTTTGTAGTACGGACCACTACATAGCAGGCTGAGTGTAACATTGTCTGTATCACCTTCAACTAATATTGTCCACCTTACGTTTATATTATTAAAATCAGGATAAGACATATTCGTAAAAACGGTAAGGTCCTAATGATTCAGACTTAGTAAAAACTAGAGTGGATCAAGGGGAGCCTATGCAATGCCATGTTAAAATTGGCACTGCTAGTATTGGCCCAGGGACCCTACGCAGTACGTTCCAGAAGGGAGGACTTTGCTTCCTCTAGAGCCTTACTACTTAGTCAGCCAAGAGGACCCTATGCGGTAGTCGTACTTTAATTTAAATGGCTCTACGGGTAATTTGCTTAGGTACCCTACGCAGTACCTTCTAACGCAGTACCTTCTAACTCTGCCTGTGTCGCGTAGATTTTGGGTAAAATATTAACATGCTGTTCAAAATGTTTAATAGATAGTTTTGGTTGGCAATACGTTTTTTACAGGTTTATATGCAGGTCGCTTCTTTCGCTAAAGTTTTTCTACTGTCTAGGTAAATGGTTAACAGTTCGGCTCATTGGCCTTAATTCTCCAGCTAGAAAGCCACATTTTTATCAATCGCATCTGATTGCCAAGTGTTTTGGAAAAATGTTCTGTACTGGTTTGTTTTATTTTATATAGGCTTTTCGAAAATAAAAAAAAAATATATTGAAAATCACATGTTTTTCAGTATTTACACATGTTTGGCTGCTATGTAGACTATTATTTTCACTACTTTATAAGGCTTTGGCGTTTAATTTCTAAATACTACTCTTATATTCAGAATATTGACGCCTCTAACTGGAGTTAATGTGAGGTCGGACTTTATACTTTTGGAGCTGTAGTTAAATTAGGCGGCAAGGCTATATAAAAACACATACCGACATGGTTCAATCTTACCTGGAAAGGTTAAAGGTCGCACTTAACTAGATTCAATGAAATATCTTTTCCGTATAGCGGCTGGGCTTTATATTAAAATCGTCATTTGTATTGGGCTATATTAATTAAGGACCACTTTTTTAAATTTGAAACGAACGGGGCTTAATTTGCGTTTCTAGAGCAATAGAACCTCAACCAGGGGGGGATTTTTGTGTGAGGCTATACTTTTAAAGAGCTGCAGGACCTTAAATCGTATAAAATGATTCGTCCTTGGAGAAAACCTAAACCAAATTTTATCGAAATCCGTACTTTAATTACAACGATAGATGTACAGACTGGTGGACATCGCTCAAAGAATTCAAATAGTGATTCTGAATCGATCACTATACCAAGCATTCCTTCATTCATTCCTTTAAAGTGTCACAAACATCACTACTAAGTCATTATACCCAGTACTACAGTGTTGTAAGGTATAAAAAGAGACAAAAGCTTGAAACATTTGTAAAATGTATTAAACGATCCGTGGTTATACGAGTATCACTGTACTTTTGATGCCGCAAATGTATCAAAAAAGTACAAATGTATTAAATTATGTATCCCTGAAGCCAACATGATCTTTTGATGCATAAGCTGCTGTAAACACGTCTGGATCCCACTCGCAAGTACGATTTTGACAAATTTCGTATAGAACTTTACGAGCTATCAAAGATGAAATTCGACCTTTTCGGCGCATATTTTCAATAAGCCCAACACAGCCTCCCAATTCGTAGTTCTGCAGCGCTAGAAGTCAAATATGAAATTCGGTTGTGCTCAAATTTTTTTACGACAAATAATGAACTCTAGTGATATTGGACCACACGGTTTACGCTTCGAAGGCCTTAAGCAAGAGTTCCTCCTGAATTAAGGTCCCGTCGCTGTAGAAGCCACAAATTATATCTAATCGTGCTTAAACTTCTCATGGTAAGTTTTGAACGACCATTTATGAATTCTAGTGAAACAGGGCCATATCAGTCAATGTTTGAAAAAAGTCCCAAAGCAAAGGTACTTTCCGTGATTTCCCCAGTCCCGTGGGATCCTGCCACTCCACAAGCCACATTTGACATACGATCTTACTCAAGTATGGTATAGTTCATTGCGGGAGTTATAAATTCAAGGCAAGTAAAACTGGATTATATTGGTCGATGTTTTTATATAGTCTACATTGAAATGTACTTCCCTTTGGTGTCCCGACACTCCGCGTGCTAAATGTTATTGCAGATTTTGATTTCGATTTATTTTAAACCTGAGAGGAAACTTTGTTTATATTAAGATTTGGACCAATTTCGTTGATTTTTTTTATAATATTTGTCCATATGGAAAGCAACTCTACAAAAATAACAACATTGAAATATAAAGAAACTTGCAGGTGTTAGATCGGTCAGACCGATATTTATGAACATTTGTATGGGGGCTGTAACTATATGTTTTCTTAATTTCAATAGCGACATTACCAGAAAACACATCAAAAGAAACCATAGAGTGGTGAGGCAATACCATGCCTGCCGCTTTTTTGTACCGGATTGACCTGAAACGAACACTCTGCGGCCAGGGGCAGTCACCTCAACAACATGTATTTTCTGCTTGTCCATTTCATCGGAAATGCCTTCTCCGAATATTACTGGTCCGAGCCGGCGGCAAACATGGATCTGCTCGGTTTGTCAGAACCGTGCAATCGTTGCATGAAGTGGGTGCACTTCAGTAGCTCAGCCTAAGCTTAACTCTAGACACCCATACTTGTACGAAGATGCCTCGAGTGCTAAAGGAGAAGATATCTTGGCAGATGCGCGTGTGTCTAGATCAGACGAGATCGGAAATGGTTTAGCCGCAATAATTCGTATCGGGTGCGAAATGATGACAAAGTCCTGGACATCTGTCTATACATCTAATTGAATGTAAAAGTAGAACCCCATAGATATAAGTGTATGACCGGTGGTTACAATTGGCCACTTCGATACTTGCCAACCTTTTCTTTGTGTTAGAACAGATACAAATTCCCATATTTATTGCATCGCAGTTAAAAAACATTTCTTGCACTGCGTTACCAATTTTTCCGCCTTCGTGTCTTCCAAAATGTTCGGTGCATGTCTGTGCTGAGGTACAAAGAGCTTTCATGCTTTTCAGCGAAGCTTTGGTGCACAGAGCTTTTGATGATTGACTGTTGTGGTATGCAATACACATAAGGGTTTTTTATGTTAACGTACATCTTGACAGATGTCGGACAGTAATAACCCACACATATTTTACATACAGTTCTATTGCCGGCAGTTTACTTGGTGACCTACATTCGTTTTAATCTTTTAATTTTTGAAAGTTATTTCCCACTTTATATCTTGTGCGGTCGTGTGCGGAATGAAATCTTGTATTGAATATATGTTAAGTGGGTTAAATAAATGATGGTTTAGTAGATTCATGTGACCCAATTTAGACATGCGCATTAGGGGTGGGATAGTGTTGTATGGGGTTTGTAGGTTTAGAAAAAAATACATGGGCCAAAAAATGGGGGAAGTGTAATGGGGCAAGTGGCAGCTCATCGAGGTCAAAGGTCGGATGAAGGGGGAAAATATTCACAAAAAGCCACGCAACTGCCTAAGAGTCGCCCCTAGAGGGGTGAAATGTTCCGACCTCCATACATTTTTCCTTCCCAACATTTTTTCCAAACATAACTACCCCCTATCTACACCCCCTAAAGGGGCTCCCCTATATAACATATTTTTTTTTTTGCTCCAACTGCTTTAACTGCCCCTAAATGAGATAAATGTAAGACCAATTCCCAATATTTCTGCAATTCCAACAGTTTCTCAGAACAAATCCACCCTATATCTTCAACCGATAAGGGAGTCCCCATACAAATTTTTGTCACGAATACCCTCTATCGCGAATACCCAAAATCGAAAACTCCTGCACTATCCCACCCCTAATGCGCATACGCAAGTGTTGACTGATTTGTCGCATCCTAGTCTCCATTTTGTGTTATTTATTGACCGAAATTCGTTTTACAGGCTGAAGCAAATTCACCAAAAAAATTAAATAGGATTCTAAAATTTTGCACTATAATGACTTATACATAGTAGTAAATTATTTGGGATTTGAGTAAAACAGATTTCTTTTAAGGGATTAAAAGTTCCTTGTTAAGAGTAAATTTTTGAGAGACTTAACGTATAACTATCATTTATATAGGGGACTTGTAGCTGAGACATCTTTCGGCTCTTACCGTCATATAAAGTAGCTGCTGTAGTCCCAAGTTTACTTATAACTTTATATGATTATTTAAACATTACATCTGGAATGAATGCATGAACTTTCAAAATCTGTGTGAAATTTTGGCACGGACGTGTGGGGCCCAAAAACATAAGGTCATAACTGACCTAATTGCACAACGAATCCAAATGTTCAGAAATGTTAAATGTATTTTGAAGATTTGGCAAAGATTTGAGTCGTACTCAGAAAAGACGCTAATGGAAAAAAGCGACCACTAATCAACATGCTAATCGAATCAAAAAATGGGTATATATAAGTATATATTAAAAATTTACCTTAAAAATTATAATATACCTAGTACCCCATATAAAGTCAAAACAAGCGGCTATCTTGACTATAAGATCCGTAATGGAAAAAAGCAACCACTAGAAAATATCCTAATCAAATCCAAAAATTTGTATATTTTAAAAAACAAACCAGTAAATGTAAATATACCTCGTACCTATGGAATCTAAAATACAGTAAAACCAAGTGGCCATCGGGACTGTATATGTGACAGTGCATAGAGAAAGGGACCTAAGGGTAAAAAAATAAATTTTCATTTTTTTTTTGATGTGGACAACATCTGAGCATCGAATGAGACCGATCTCATGTCCCAAAAGTGTTCCCTCCCAGAGATATGCCCGTTTTATGAAAGTGATGGTACACCAAAGATACTCGTATTTAAATCTTTAAAACTGGTTTTCACCCTAAGGTCCCTTTCTATTTTGCGCGTCACATATGATAATTCTTATTTCTGTCATTTCAGTAGCAAAATTGTTTAAATTTAAATTAAAAAAATAAATTTGTAGTCCGACCACCCTGTAGTTAACAAAAGCTATTTGCATCTAAGCTTTGGGGACCGCATAACAAACATGTGTCTTTTAGCAAAGACAAACATCCAACATGGAACGTGTTAATTTGGCATGAAAGTTTATTTATTCGGAATTTCTTTAAATAGCCGCTCAATACTGTGTAAGGTTGAGCGGGTAGTGTATCGCATCATACATGAGATTTAAGACCACATATGTGACAGCGCATAGAGAAAGGAAACTAAGGGTAAAAAAAATCAATTTTCATTTTTTTTTCTATGTTTGATGTGGACAATATCTGAGCATCGAATGAGACCATTCCAATGCCCCAAAAGTATTCCCTCCCAGAGATATGCTCGATTTATGAAAGTGAAGTCGACGATTTAAGCGCAAATAGAAAGGAGCCTAATCTTTTAAATGGCTCTCCTGGACAAAACTGGGTTTTAACCTTAGGTCCCCTTCTATTTTGCGCGTCACATATGTATGTTTTGACCAAATCTTATTCATTTGGTCAAGTCATTTGGGCCATAATAGCCTGTTGTCTAGTTCGCACAATAAATTTCGAAACTACTGCAATAACTTTTCCGTATTGCGTCTTTTATAAACTATTCTTACAATCTGACTAAACATCATTACTTTTGAATTCAGTTTAAAGGCAAAGTTGATGACAAAATATTGGATTTCTATCCGCGCTCCTTCTAGTACAAGGTGTCCGTCGGGAAGGTATGCTACTTTGTTTGTTTATAATTTTTGATTAAATGAAAGAGAATAGATCTTATATTGATAAATGTTTTATTTAATATCGGCAACGAGCCCTTTTGAGCATATATGTCATTACATTATTCACGCGGTGTTAAATTAACTTCATCACGAATATATTATTTTAGTTGCTTAAGCGTTTCTGGTTTGTTTGCATAAATCTAGCTTTCCAGATATCCCCACAAAAAGAAATCTGGAGCAGTCAAATCAGATGACCGTGGAGGCCAATCAATATCACCATTTCTTGAAATAACTTGTTGTGGAAACAGGTCTCCATTGTAATCCTGGCTGTATGCCATGTGCCACCGTCTTGTTGATACCACATGTTAAACAAGCCCAACGCATGCAGTTCTGGCGTTAGTTTTTAATCATATCACGATATCGCTCCCCATTGACAGTTAGTGTTACGCCGTTTTCATTTTCATAGAAGTAAGGTCCAATGATTCATCCTGACCAAATTGCACACCAGACTGTCACTTTTAATGGATGCAAAGGTGACTGATGCATATTTTGAGGGTTTTCCATTGTCCAGAACCGACTATTATGTTTATTTACGTATCCATTCAAATGAAAATGTGCCTCGTGGCTCATTATGATTTTTTCATGAAAAACGGGGTTGTCATGGGCGAGCTGTAACATCCTATTGGAATATGTACGGCGGCGTAAATGGTCTTGTGGAAGAAGCTCTTGTGCCAACTGAATCTTAAATGGAAACAAATGTGAATCCTTGTGCAAAGTTGTGGCCATCTTTGTTCTTTGAATACCAAGCTCCTGAACACGGCGTGGAGTTGAGGTTGATGGATTGTTTTGAACACTTTCTTGAGCAGCAGTAATGTTTTCAGCCGATCTTGCTGTACATTGTTGTCTTGCCTTGCCTTTCTTCTACAGACCCTCTTTCTTCGAAATCTTTCACTACACGATAAATAACGCGTTTTGTTGGCACGTTGTTTCTTCCAAAAATTTCACGTTACTTTCTCATCGTCACAGTAATCGATGATTGATTTTGATAAAATGTTTTAACGAATCAAACACGTTGGTTTATCGAATATTGAATATTTTTCCATAATAAATTTGCCACGTCTTTACTTCACGACTGCCAAATATGAACTGTCAAGACTAATTTTTACCAAAATGGCGGCAAAACAAAGTAGAATACCAGTCCGGCGGACACTGTACTTCCCCCACTTAATATACTTAAGAATATAGCTATTAGGTAAATTTGGTAGAAGAAATTGGATTCCTTGGGTGACAATGCATCATTCCTTAAACTTTTGGTATTCGAATAAAAGTTTTAATACTACGAGTATTAATGAGAACCTACTGATCTCGGAATTTAGATCCCAAATTCAAGGATCAGCAGGGTTAGATCGACAAATGTCACGCTCATCTGCGATGTTCGACTATAGTGTCATCAGGTGCATCGCCGACTATTTCCTTTGCATTTCGCGGAGAAACAGAATTTTAGTCCTCATATTTTGTATTCGCCATCCTTCTTCGCACAAAGAACGAACTACGTCGGAAATAAGTAGGGCTTTCCATGTATCCTCATACAAATGTACCTACCGATTTGGGGATTAAACAAATTTCATTAAATTTCAATCAAATCAAATTCGTTGTGGCGTTTTGATCTATATGATCTAAATGGGCGATTTACATATCCTTAGGGAATATACTTTGACTTGTTTTTCAAATAGGAGAAATCAATAAGTCCAAGATATAAATGCGGACTTCTTGGTTTTATGCTAAGACAGCCCGCCTTACAATATCATAAAGTGTGTGGTGCGGGGTTTTAAAAAGCCGATTCTGCAAGACCTTCCTATTTCATCTAGTTCTTTTATCGTCTCCCTCAGTTCGGAGATGTTCCGTCTGAAACATGTTTTTATAATAATTTGAAGTAAATGATTCAATTAATTTATTTCTATTGCATTTTCCTCAATAAACATACATATTTTTTTCTCTTATTCCCAGTTCGATTAATTTTATATTGAGTTGATAAAAGCAGAGGCTTATACAGTGCTGCTTAAGACACTTGCAACTAGTACTACCATGAACTTCGTCTAGGTGAAACTCAGATACGAGTATTATTAGTTTTGTACTTTTTACTCCAATTAAGAAATAATCTTTAAGGAGTGAGCTTTCTAAGTTCTACTTGGAAAAAAAGTATATTACAATAATTTAATTTAACAAAAAAAGCAAATTATCAATGATTATAATGCAGGTGTATCACAAAAAGAATTTTCGGAAAAATATAGTGTCCATAAATAAACAGTGACTCGTGTTTTAAGTAGTGGAAACACCAAAACCGGACATAGATTGGAAGAAAACGCAAGACTACAAAAAAAGATAGAAAAATTAAAAGAATTGTACAACAATTTCCTCAAATATCATCATAAGAATTTAAAAACAAGATATATCCTCCACTTCAACTAGATATATTCTCCACAACGATCCGATGTAGAGCCATAGAAACCAGATTTTGAGCATACAAAACTGAAAAAAAACATGCATTTCTATGAAAAATAGTAGGTTATCTCTCCTTTAGTTCGCAAACAAATATTTTAAATGGTCTGAGCAGAAGTGAAATTGCTGCTGAATAATAGTAATTAGAAAATCGATTATTAAGTACACTAACTGACGACTAATTGGAGCACTAACCACACCCATTTCTTTAACTCCTACACAAGGACATTGTCCAAGCGTAGTTTGAAACCCACCAAATCTTTTGTATGTATTTCGCTTATAATTTTTACTCTACATTATGTTTCGAGTAATTCCACCTTTTCACATGAGTATGAGTCAAAAGTGCACCTCCCACATAAAGGTTCCATCTCGAAATTTCATTAAAATTAGTATGATTCAGGTAATGGTCGATGAAGAGTGGTTTTGAATATTAATGTTAGATTATATTAACGGTGAAAAATTAAGAACGTAGACACGCCTCTTTCTGTTAGATAAGTTTTAATTGGATGAGGGTATGTATAAGTCGAACCAACTAACTGAAACTTGCTAACTTGTTCTTTTGTGATTCATGACTACTTTTGAAGGAAACTATATTTCGACCCAACAACACACCCCTCTAACAAAAACGTCTATAACTCGCCTACGTAGGTCTTACTTACGAGGATGAGATTAACCTCTAAGCCGCATAAAAATTTATTTTTTTAAGGAGTAACCCGTTTTATCGAACAATATGCATTGTTTTGGGAGAAGCTAGTTCCGTACTGGGTCTATGTGCGTATGATGCTGGAGTTTCCTTAACGGATTGTTGCAGGTGAAATATTCATTTATTTAAATCAATTTACACACATTTATTGAAATAATTGAAAGAACATATTTCACGCACTTTTCATTCTGCCACATTTCGTAATAAAAGGAAATACGAACCACTAGTTTTCACCATCTATAGCAGAAAAAATAGAGAATTTTTAATTTTACTTGGTGAATGCGTTATACTCACCGCCATCAATGTGGGCAGCGTCATAGTGGTGAACCAGGAGATCTGCATGTAATACATTCGGCTGGTGCGAAGCAACATCATACGTAGCAACTGCTTGAACTCCTCCGATTCGTTATACCATTCGCAGTTGTAAAGGGCAAGAGGAATTTTTTCAACCTTTTGTACAAAACGAAAACATATGAAATGAAGTTAAGTATTATTTAATTAGATTTGGGTTAAAAGGGCAACTCCTTTAGCTCTTAAAAATATCATGAAGGATGCTCGTATCTCAGATATGGTTAGCTTCACAAACGTATTATGCTCTTAAATAGTAAATAAATTGTTCACATAACATCGATCAATCACGGTAGCCTACAAAAAAAAGTCAAAAGACGTATAATCGCACATTCGAGGTGTACACGAACTGAACACTGTGCGTAAAACATCAATAGTGGCGTAGAGTCCAAAAAACGGGTTTTTAGAAAACCGGACTTTTGTGTTTTTTTTTTTAGTAAATAAAAACCGGCATTTACCGACATTTCTATTTCAGCCATTTGCTAAGAATGGAAAATATTTTCCCATTCAGAAGTTAAGTGATAGACACCATTTGTAACAGAACTCATAATATCTAACAACAAATTACATATCTTCTAATTCAGTTTTAGTGAAAATTGACGATTAAATACAGGGTGATTCATTCGCGACTGGAAAAATTTTATCAACGTATTCCTTAGTTCATTTGAAGAAAATAGGTCCATCTACGACCATGCCCGAAAATGCAAGGGGTGAAATAGCAGCGGTTTGAAAATTTTCGGATTGGTGGTCGGAAGGTACTAGGGTAAAATTGATAAGTTCTGAATAAAGCCTTTCCATCGTATTTTCTGTTAAGTTTTTAAAAAGTTCGAAACTGAGGAAACTCGCGCGCTATACGAGTATGTAGGGGATATTGGATTATACAGTTTATCCATGGGTTCAGTTCATTTCGTTCACTTCACAAATGTTTAATTTTATCTAAACAATTTTGTGGGTGCATGATTTGGATTCTGAAAACGTTGAATTATATTATATACATTTTGTAAGCCATGTATGAAAAATCGTTAATACTATTCCGACCGTCCGCTATACCTTTCTCTGGAATGTTTTAGAAAGTACTTGCACAGATTTGGACATGACAGCTCGCTTGTATGCCCAAACTGTATGGAGGAGCAGGAAAACGTAGAACACGTTGTTTTTAACTGTCCCAGATTCAGAATATGCCTTAAAGATATTTCGGGCCCCGAACATGTCTTGCAATATATGCTCAACGTTTGAGGTAAGAACGAAACGCACACGCTAACAGCGCTGAAGGAGCTGCGGAGAGAGGAACGCCTTCGAAACCTCGAAGCAAGACAAGATGATGTAATGATAGCGTAAATGCTAACCAGCCCTCGCGAAGTAATAACAGACGGTAGTCCCGTGGTTGAAGTATAGGGGGTGTGGTTTAGTACTTATGTGCCAGCAATGGCAATTCGTGCATATCTGTGGGAGGGGCCACTAGTACGAGATGAGATTCTTTGACACTCCTCACCTCCGGATCCAAAAAAAACCTTTCTCTGGAAACAATAAATGGTAGAAATCATTGGAAAAATGTTCAAAATCAGTTTTTGTTGACTATTGTAATATCTTTGTATTTGTGGGGAATCGGCCAGAACTAAGATGCAGCATAAATGTACGAGTATTCACTATCTTCATTCGTCGTTTATTACACCTTTTCATTGGACATTCACATATGTAGTTCCGGAGCAAAAAACCAAAAACCGGGTGTTCGGTTTTAGACATTTTTAATAACCCGACAGTCAGGCTTGGACATGAAAACTGGAATATCAGTTTCGGTTTTGGGCACTCCAATGTGCCGTCAACGTTATGGTTTTTCCAGCAGCATTTAAAAAAATAAATACGCTAATGTTGCTCAATGAGAATGGCGTCTCGAAGATAACATGCGTATTTTCGAAGCCTTAGATGTGGATAGTTTGCTGGCTTACCAAGGGTCTGATGTGAAAAGGCTTCTAGTCAGACAAGCCGATATTTTGAGCCAAATTGTTGTGTATGGCTGTTGCGTAGAATATTAAGTTGTCGATATCTGCTGCGAGTCGAACCATACACAGATTAAAAATTAGTGTAATATCGGTTGAAACTACAAGAAAAAAGAGTTTCGGTTATAGTCACCAAATGTTTATAATCGTATTGAATATTCGGGTCTACAAACCACAAACAAATGAAACGTACAAAATCTAATTAGTTGCCATAATGACATGATCTTCCCTATGCTTAAGAGACTTCAAGTATATAAGGAAACCGGTTTATTTGTCTTTACTGAATATTTTTCGTTAAACAAGTGCGGCGTGTGGACCTTTGGAACCAAAAGTTCTTTCTTGGAGGTTTGGATACTTCGTATTTTTTACTGATACTTCAGTTACAATTACTGAACGCTACTAAGCTCCAACTAATATTCGGTTGTACTAATGGAGTACTCGATTAGCAGATGGAGTACTCGGTTGGCAAACAAATTCGGTTGTGGCAACGAACCTGTTCCCTGTCTGTACTTTTAAGTTGCTTTAACTAGCGTACAGCTGGGGCGGTGGGTGTCTAATTTCGACCCAAACTTCTTTTCAATTTACGCAGTGCATTGCCTTGAAATGTAGGTGCGCATTGATCCCACACGGTGTTCATGTCCCACGGAGATGTTATACGTACCTCTAGATGGCCCAACTGTTATTGTCGTTAATAGAACAAAGCCGGCATTTAAACCCCAATGAACATTTTGCATATCATGCGACATATAAAGAAGAAGATACATACTTTGCTGATTGCATGGATGAAAGAGCTTCATTCATACATGTGACGGATAACTTTAACGTGACTTTGTAGCATTTGTTGTCGATAATTGACTTTCCAACTTTTTTTCGTTTTGGCCAAAATAAGAATTATTTTCCAAACACTTTGATCTTGGCTGTGTTGTCTTCATATTTTAAAATAAATTGAAGTGCCTAATTGTAGGGTAAGTATTACTTACTAATGATTAGTTTTTAACTTGTTAAACTGTTTCAGAAGTAGTCAAGCGCTTTATCAAACATCGTTTACCGACTGCTGAACTTGTGAACGTATTTTTCGTTATTACTAATGCATCACACATCACACCAACGTGACTACAGTCTTTTGGGTCTTAGTTCTGTCCAGACAAATATTGGTGCAAAATGATGAAAACGTATCCTACGTCCAGTACACGCAGAAAACAAGTATGGTTGTGGTGACAATATTCGAAGAAGATCATACTATTGTTGGGTACATGGTTGTGGCACAAAAATATTATGATCCTCACAACAATATTATGATTCACACACAACCATACTATGATCCCCACAACCATGTTATGAGTCACACTCAACCAAACTATTATCCCCAAAACCATATTATGATCCTCACATACAACCATAGTATGATCTTACAACCACAGTATGATTCACACGCAACCATGTTATGATCTCTACAACCATAATATGACTTTACTTAACCATACTATGATCACCAAATTTATTTTTTAAGATTGGGTTATTCAACATAAGAGATTTTTATTAAGCATTTTTTAAATTAGTTCATATCCAGATTTGAGACGTTGTTGCTATTGAATATTTTATTAAAGAAACAAAATTGTATTCAAAAGGCAGTCAAAAAGACTTTTAGTTGCCAGCAGTGGTGACTGCAGGGGGTGAATGCTTCATTACCATCCGTAGACCCCAAGTGATTAATGTGATAAAACCATGATCAATGGCATTATACTTAAGTGCAGGCAGATTTTAAATAAACGAGAACTAGTCGGCATAAGAGAATTCCACCGAACAAAGGAAACACAATAAAAATCCCTCACACTGTTTTTTATAATGGACAACAACCATGCATTGTATTGTGTGTGTTTTTTTTGGTATACCAACATACATAGTCTTTAAAACCTGTTATGCTTTGTTAATAGTCTCAACCATACGGTAGGATTGCCGTGTTCATATTATTGTTAACGTAAATCTTTAACAACAATACTTTTGTCGCACCAACAATATTTATATGATTGCTACAACCATGTTTTAATTTCCAAATTTGCAATGATACTATTGTTACAATACAGCACTATTAAAATGGCTGCAATCATACTGTTGTCAAAAAATTCAGGAAACAATACTATGGTTCCGACGAATATGCTTTTATTGTAGAGAACATATTATTGTTGCCGTGACCATATATTAACCATATCTATTCTCTGAGTGTAGGCTTCGCCTATGCTGACGCAATAGGCGAATTCAAACCAGCATAGATAATTGTGCGCTGCTGCATGGCGATCCAAATTTAGTTTAAAATATCAGATATCAAGCAATTTTGCAGTTATTAGAGGGAATACAGTATACAAGTTTTCTCCCCTTCATCATTGCATCCACAAAGTTTGACCGTTTGGTGCGGATTTGAATATAAGCTTTAGTGTAAATATAGCTTAAACCTCAAACTATGTCTACTACTGGCAAACTAAGCCAATGAATCACAGCAGGATATACAACGGGCTGTTAAACGGGCTCTTTATGGGGTAATTAAGTTTATCATTACCTCTGTAGTTAAGCGTTGGCCATTGTAACAGTATAAAACGATCTCGTAACCGGCAGCTGATATATACATAATCATGCGAATTAAGGTCATTTTGTCAGATTCCTGCAAAAAGAGATACAATAAAATGTACTTGTTTCGAATCGTCCTCTAAAGATAATTTGATGAGGGATACTTACCAACCCAACGCTCATCTGGAACAGGACAATACCCCATACTAACAAACTGAGCAGAAACTGTGTGATGCTAACCTGTTTGTAGATGTCACGTATTTCATCAATGTATCTAAGGACAAAAAATACCAAAACAGAAACGTAGTCATACTAACGGGCCGATTATACAAGTGACACTGAGTCTACCTACCCAAAAACTCGTTGGTATTGAAAAATACAAAAACGCAAGTACTCCACACGCCGCTCCTTGGGCACATCGGGTGAAGTTGAGTTCTCGATCATCATGTTAAGAGCCTTTATTAGACCCACAGCATGTACGGACAGAACTATGAAGACGCCGTCGAAACTGACAGCACCTATTCAGAAAACAATTGGATGTCATCTGTGTTAACATCCATTGACAGGTATTGGGTTAAACTTACACATGCCGGCGATGAAACAGGCACAACCGCCTAAGAACATTTGAATGTGATAGTAGGGGAACGCCATGCCTTTCTCTTCCCAAACGGGATAAACTGCGGGAAAAGCTGAAAAGAATACCGTATTTATAGTTTATAGGCACGCCGGTTAAAAGCATTTCTCGTTTATATGCACCCTAACTTATACATTTTTTGACACCTAAAATACCCGAAATCTTTTTGTGTATATGTGACGCGCAAAATAGAAAGGGACCTAAGGGTAAAAACCAGTTTTGTACAGGAGAGCCATTTTAAAGACTTAAATACGTCTATCTTTGGTGTACCATCACTTCCAAAAAACGCGCATATCTCTGGGAGGGAACACTTTTGGGGCATGGGATCGGTCTCATTCGATGCTCAGATGTTGTCCACATCAAAAAAAAGTAAAAATTGATTTTTTTACCCTTAGGTCCCTTTCTCTATGCGCTGTCACATATGCATTTCTTTAATATGCATTCTCGCTTTGATGCACCACAAATTCATACAATTTGAAGAAATTGCATGCAAAAAAATATTTTATATGAACAGTTTTAATAGTAAAAATCTGTACAAAAATTGTTCCATTACAAGTGAAAAGTCGAATGTTCCATCCCTTTAAATCTATTAAAGGTCACATTGGGAAAACCAAAAATCAGATTGGACTTATTCCCAGATAACCTGGGACAATTCAGCGAAGTAATGGCTGCTATTGAAAAGCGATTCAAACGAAACAAATTAAATAAAAATTATTTTGAAATAGATCCCGTCACCTAAAAGAAATCAACAAAAGAAAACGCTCAAGCTGTCATTTTTAAGTTGAGCTATCATTTTTAATAAAAAAGTTAATAGCTCAGTCATTATTGTGGGCCATCATTATGCGATGGTTCGTGTACACGACTAAGTGGTAAGGGTAAGAACATCCAAATTCTCAGTGGTTGGGTTTCACCTCGTAAATGCCGTCGACTTTACTAGTTATTCTCTTTTAAGCCACGAACAAACTTCTCTCAAAAATGCTAAATTAATCTTTCTTTTTGTTGCTTAGTAAACGTGTTTTTTAATAAAATCACATGTTCTACGGTTCCCTCATTAAATAATCTGTTAAATAATCTTTAAAGTTGAAAATTTACAAAAAACGATTGTGTGTTGGAAAAATACACAAAATTCTCAAACTTTTTTTCTCGGGGTTTTTCCCGAGAAATTTAGTTATTTACGTTTCCCGGTAATAACAAAATGTACTTTAAAAATTTGTTTAGCTCGTTTGTTTTATTTCGGTCTATTGCTACAAATTGAACAGGGATTAACCGGCTCAAGACCTCTTGTATCTATATTTAAATAGAAGACACGTTTTTAACAAAATGGCAATACGAAAATAGTTGAAGAACATTAAATTAAGCGAATTTTATAAAGGGTCATCCAACCAAAATGCACGATTAACATTAAACATTTAGCCCATCTAAATTTGACAAATGCAACCATGGAGGTACGCAATTGAGCAGCTCGTTAAGATTGTTGAAGCATTTTATAAAAATGCATTTCGTGCACTTCGTGATTTGGGAATATTTACCTGGACGATATGTGGTTCTAACAGGATGGTTCCACTTGACACACAGCCAACGAATCAATGGCTCGTTTGCGCGAGTAATTCAATGGCTGTGATATCTCTCGCCGTGGCGATGTTAATTGGCCGCCACGATCATGTGATTTGACGCCATTTTACTTCCTTCTTTGGGGATATTTAAAAGAAAAAGCGTACGTAAATAAGCCAAAGACAATTCCAGAGCTGAAGGATGACATTATTCGGCACATTATTTCTTCTTTACGTTATTTAATGTCTGCAATTATGTATGGAAAACAATATCAGATAAATGCCCACCTCTGTTAGCCTCACAAATGCGAGCCCTTTTGAGCACATTTTTCATTACATTCTCACAGATTTCACGCGGTATTTCATTAATTTCATCACGATCGTTTTGTTAGAGTTGCTCAAGCGTTTCTGGTTTGTTTGCATAAACCTTGATTTTCCGATATCCCCACAAAAAAAAGTGCGGAGCAGTCAAATCAGGCGACCTTGGAGGCCAATCTAAATCAGCATTTCTCGAAATAACATGTTGTCGAAAGAGGTCTCGCAGTAATTCATTGTAATCCTCGCAGTATACGATGTGGCACCGTCTTGTTAATACCACATGTCAATCCCCCTGACCAAATCGCACACCAGACTGTCACTTTTATGGATGTAAATCGTCACAGTAATCGCTGATTTATTTTGATAAAATCTGTTAACGATGAAAACTCGTTGGTTTATCGAATATTTTTCCATAATAAATTTGCCACGTCTCTACTTCTCGACTGCCAAATATGAACTGGCAAACCTACCAAAATGGCGGCAAAACAAAGTAGTATACGAGTATATATCGTGATCGTCGTACAAATTAAGGACAGTATAGCCATGACCACCTGCTGTCTTTGGACATCCAACTACATGTCGAAATAATGAAGGCACACAAAATTTTCGACACAAAGACTGAGTCAACCTGTGAAACAATCACAATATTTGTAAGGTGTTTTGTCTAAAGTTACTAAAGTGACAACCCCAAGGTTGGCTTAGGTTGAAATGGTAGCTCGCTAGGAAGATATGGGAAGTTCACGTGGAGGCCTAAAAGTTAAATTGTGGAAACCTAATGAAAGGAACAGAACGAGAGAAAGGAGGAGAGTGGAGAGTTTTAGTAAGGAGAGAGGTTGAACATTTATAAAAGAAATATGTGGCTCCCCTAAAGGTTATGAAAAATTCGCACTTGTGAATTACGTTCGGTCAGGAAAAAGTTCAGGCTACATTAGGTCTTAAATGGATAAAATGGCTGGACATCGTCCATAAATCCCGTGATTTTGAAAAACCATATCGCATGGAAAGGAGCTTGCCCTACTCTTTTTTAAAATTTAATAATAAATGGGCCAATTGTTATATAACTGTAATCGCATCTAGTTCTGGATCCGTAAATTGCTGTTGCTATACTCGTATAAGGCCAAGTGGGTATATAAAAAAATAGTTATTTGAATTCATACTAAATTCATTAGTTTTATCTAAATATTTTTTTTAGTAATTTTGCATTTCATATATTCCGCAAATTTATGTGTTTTAATCGAGAAATGCATCATTAAAAACTCTGTTACCTGAACAAAGCGGCAAAACAAAGTAGTATACCTTTCGCCGGGAAGGTACTCGTAGAAACTTCCTACGATAGAGGCAGTAGATGATTTTTTTTTGGGTAAGTTTGATTTGCATTATTTTCTTTCTTATTCAGTAGCTACGTATTTTGATAAAGACACTATAACAATATTCCGTGCTGATTACCAAGATTTAGCCGTCTTAAAGTATCAGAAAAGTGCTAATAATCCACTTTAAACCAGAAAATTTACAATGCGATCACTAAAAAACTCGAGCCAAATTGGCAATATGTACTATGTCAAATGTCAAGTTTTAGGATGTAGGCCGCCATTAACAAAACTTATGCCCAATGTCTAATTCGCCTTTTGTGGAAAACATATGAAGCACAAAAATTCAAATTTCCTGTCAATCGATTTTTCCCCGACCAACCTGATGCATGTATTATCTTCATGTATCATCTTCATATTATCTTCAAACTTTATATAATACTTACGCAGCATAATCGAATAATTTGGAGTACCTTTCCAATGGTGGTACATATTCACAAACAATGCCACGAAAAAGTAGTTACTTATGATGGCCGCGCAACATGAAGTGTAGAATACCAACTGGCCACGAATGTTCTTCCAATTGGATTCCAGGATATCATCAATTTTCTCCTTTAACAAATTGGCTATGGAAAAATCTATTTCAAAGACAAATACAAAAATCATAAACATTATTTATTCGCCTGCTTTTGGAATAGATTAAGTACCTTTGTGGAAAAGTTCACTCTTTCTGATGAATTCATGGGTTTGAGCTTTGGTCAAGAGAATGTATAGCCTGCGTTGCACGAAGAGAAAGTAAATCATTTTTATCACAGAAATGAGAGTCTGAAAACAAGTGCAAACACTCTGAATTTGAGTAAAAAGGGGGGAGAAATTATTAATAGTTTTGCCATCATGAAATTAGATTTTTTTTACCTCAGCTATTTTGGAAATATTTTTGATATTACGAACGGTGTAGCTCCAATGACCGTAGAACGACAGCAAACTAGAAATCACCAGAATAACATTAACTCTGCAACAATAAGAGGTTGAACAATTTTAATATATTTTAAGCAATGCTTACTGAAACACAATTAGACCTAGATTATGATCGACCAGTGACTAACTCAGATGATAATTGGCCATATCGATCCTCGTTTTGATATAGCCCATGTACAAAAGGACGTCCAGATTTGAGGTAAAGCCGCTTTAGAAAGCCCATATCGATTTTAATCTCTCAATTTGATACACTATCCTACTACTTACAAATAAAATAATCCTGGTAATATTGGTAATTTGTTTTCATTGTATTCCCAATACAACATCATTAATGTCAGAGGGTGGCTATGCAACATTTTGTTTTGTACATAACTTACATGTATTTTCCTAGTAATACCAATTATCTTCTAGGAATTTAAAATCACGACTATCTATGTGGAGTCGATGTAAAGTCCCTGCAGAGGTGGCCAGAGTGGGTTGTATTTAAAAGAAAAGTTTACAACAGTAGTTCTCATTTGTTTGGGGAGAGCCTGGCCTTTTAGAGTTGGGTTTTACTTTCAACAATTGCAGCAAAGCTTTCTGAAGAGGGTTGTCATAGAACCGAAATCATGATAAAAGCAGTGTGCAGCCATGGAAATCAATGTCACCTTGCCATTTTGTTAAAAACTTTTCTTCTATTTAAATATAGGTGCAAGAGGGATTAAGCCGGTTAATCCCTGTTCAATGTGTTAAAGCAACAGACCGAAATAAAACAAAGACCAATTTTATTTGATTTTTTTTAGTTCCAAAACCTATACACATCCCTTGAGGAGAAAAAGGAAGGATTTTGTAATACAATAAAATATCTTCGCCTCCTAATACTGTAGGGACATAAATACTGTTACAACATTGAACGCACCCATTTTAATAATATAACTGAACATACCCCGTTAATAGTATAATGGCAAATAATTTGGTTGAGCTTTTACGGAAGCCCTCGGGGTCGAGCGATAAGAGGGTATTTTGTTGTCCATATTTTTCGACTGAGAAGCCTATCGTATGTTGACAATTAAATTAGCAAATATTAGCGTTTGATGATTGCATATCGAAAACCTAAGAAACCGTTTTGGCAGCTGTGTAAAGCCTCTTAACAATTCCCTGTTCCAAAACGAGCCATGGACTTTCCAGCAGGATTCTGCGCCGATCCATAAGGCTTAAACGTCCCAGACCTGACTTCAAAACAATTGGCCAGCGTTCATTTCCTCTGAAGAATGGCCCTCAGGCAGTCCAGATTTGAACCCATTGGATTACAAACTGTGAACGGTTTTAGAGGACAAGGTCTGTCACAAAAGATACCCCAACATTGGATCTCTTAAGACTGCTTTGGTTCGAGCTATGGCCAATTTTCCAATAAACGAGGTTCGTGTAGCTATTGACGATTGGACAGTGCGACTAAAGGCGTGTGGACGGTTTGGCATATTATTAATATATTTTTGTAAATATTCAACTCTAATTTTACTTCATTCTTCCTGCTGCCTGTTTTTAAGTTCACTTTTCGAAGAAACTGGCCTCTCACGAACGCGCCGATCCAGGTGATCCCATAATTTTTCTATGGATTCATGTCAGGTGATTGAGATGGTGTATGAATGACTTTAGGACAATTGTAGAGCAACCATTAACGGACAATGTGGGTTTTATGTTTAGGGTCGTTGTCTTGGTACAATTTGAATGTGGATAAAAATTCCCATTTTTTCGGCAGATTGTTTCAAAATTTTTAAATATGATTCCTTGTTCATTTTACCCTCGACAAACACCAGATTTCCAACACCTTTTGCCGATAGACATCCCCACACCATAACACTTCAACCGCCGTGCTTTACAGTGGGAGTGATACTTTTCACTTCGAGCTCCTCGTTCGGTTAACGCCAAACTATAGTCTTTCCATCACTTCCAAATATGTTGAACTTGCTTTCTTCAAGGAAAATTCCATCATCCCACCAATTCATAGTTTTACTAACATGATCTTTCGCAAAATTGAGGCGTATTTTCCTGTTCGTCAAATTCACAAAGGGTTTCTTTCGAGGAACTCGGCCGTTGTACCCTTCTTTTTTTATTATGCGGCGTACAGTTGACCCTGAGATTGACTTTCCCCATTCCGTTTTTACTTCTGTCACAATTTTAGAAGCGCTCAGTCGTGGATTTATTTTTATTTTCCTCACAATAACCTGCTATTCCTTCTCGGTTAGTTTTTTATGCTGCCCAGTCCGCTTTATAAACTCAATTCTATTCTCATTTTTGTATCTTCTGACGATATCACCAACGAAATTAGGCTTTATATTTTGCATTTCAGCAATATTTTTGTACGTTTTTCCAATTTCGTAATGAAAAATTACTAATTTTCTCTTTTCAAGTGAAGTATTTTTTCCTTTAAGGCCCATTGTGGTATTTAGGAACAACTTTCAGAAGCATAATACATTAATGTGTGAACAAAAGTCTTGTTATATTGGAGACTTACAGCGTTGTATTTAAAGGGAAAGCAAAAACCGAATATTGGCGGATGAATATTTGGAGATTTTCAGATTTGGTTATAATTTTTACATTTCAATACTTTATGGAAAATCTGTGACATCTATCTTATGAACTTTTGATATGTAAAGTATTTGACTTTATTAAAAAGAACAAGAAAGGTTTTTAATATTTTTATGGAAAAATTTTGACCTACAAAATATAAACACAAAATACCGAATAACAATGGCATTCACCGTAGGTACTTTTTGTGATCTTTTCTACTTTTATAATAAATATCGTAGTAACTAAAACAAAGCGCGCTTAAGTTTCGCATGGTATGTTATGAGCGACGGTTTATAAACTCTGGGGGAACTGGACCCAATCGGTCCATGTTTTCATACAGCTCAAAAACAGAAGCACTATCTGATTTAAGGCTCTCCGCTCTACAAGTTGCATATTATACCGATCTCGCTCAAATTTAATGTAGTTACTCGTACTCCACAATATTTTTTACGTACCCAAACAGTTTTTTTGCTCGATAAGCCCAAACAACTCTTCTTTTCCAAACAACTCTTCTTCCTGTTTTTTATTGCGCAAATTTGGTAAAATTTAAAAAAAAAACAAAGTACTCGTGTACAAAAAAATATAAAAAGATAGCAGCAATTATAAAGAAGAGTTTTATAGACTTTTTGAGAAAAAAAACATTGTTCAGGGATTAACCAGCTCAAGACTTCTTGCATCTATATTAAAATAGAAGACAAGTTTTTAACAAAATGGCAAAGTGACATTGATTTTCGTGGCTGCACACTGCTTTTATCATGGTTTTGGGTCCGTGACAACCCTCTTCAGAAAGCTTCGCAGCAATTTTTGAAAGTAAAACCGAACTCTATAAGGCTTCCCAAACGAATGAGAACTAAACAGTTTTTGTTAAGAATTTAATACTCGGACCCAGTTAGCAACACTACAGAAATTCGACCATATCGATCTATGTTTCCAATCCACGATTTGGCCCACATAAAGGTCCCTACCGATTTAAGATTCTGCAGCTCTAGAAGCCACATGTTACATCCGATTACTCTAAAATTGAAAAAAGTACTGTATGGGTGACTTAAAACCTTTCTTACCGATCATGTTGGTTTATCTTTTGATAAAGCCCACATACAAATGACGTTTTCGAGGTCCAGTCTCATTAAAAATTATAAATTCGATCTAGCTGAAATGAAGCATAAAGCGTTAAGCTCCTAAAACTATCCCTGGTGAAATTTTACCTTATCGGTCTGTGTTCTCATATAGAAATATGATGCCAACGAAATATGATGTTCTCGTTCTGGAAGTCGCATATTAGGAGTATTGCATACATAAGTCGCCCGGTCTTGATGTTTTTTTTTACCGGTATTAACCAGAAAAGATAAAGCATAGAGAATAATACCACATCTCTGGTTTTATAGTGTAGCGTTTGAAGATATGGGGCTGCTATGGCTAGAATTAAGCTTTAACCTTCAAATGCCACGTCATAAGATTAGAAATTGTACATCTCTCTGTACGTAAAGGTGAGATACAGTAAAAAAGTCATGAAAAATTGGAAATAAAAAGAGCAATGGCCTGTCATCGGACCCGTGGTTGTAATTTGGCGAATATTTTATTCCATACTTAATCGGAACATGACTTCTTTACAAACCAATAAAACACATAACAACAATCGGAAAAATAAGTTTTTTAAATGAAGAGTGCAATTTTTCTGAGATAGCCTTAGTAAAAAAACACTGGTTTTAACATGTCTTATTGACTTACATTAAAACTCAAGAAATACCCTTTGAACTGTCACCGATCGAGTGTCAGTCTCAGAACATGTGTTGAATCGGAACTTGTAGTACCAGTCCCCCAGAGATATTCGTATCTTGGCACATTGAGTGCTACAATAATTTAAATGAACGCATTTGGCTCAAGTCAAGCTTAGCACCACTCATGAAATTGATTCGATCAGAGCACTTGACCTCTAGGCTAGTTACAAATATCTTCAAGATGTCTTCCGAAAATACAGATTTTCTTTCTTGATATCGAGTTATTGAAATGAGCCCTGCATAATTTGCACATTTTAACTTACACTCGCAGAGAGTCCTTGAATAGAGATGGACTCGTCAAGTTAACACCCAGTCCAAATGAAATCCTGATAAGCTCCCTTATTCTCCAGGAGTTTCGTTTTTGCAGCAACTTTACTTCTTTTTCGTTCCACATTTTTTATCGCTAGATAATAGGATTCCCACCACTGGTAATAGTTATTCAAAACTTTTGATTTGCCGACACTTGAAAAGTTGTCTCCAACTAATTACAGGCTTGATTTTGTAATGACTTCATGAACTAATGAGCAGTGGCTGAAGTCAACTACTGCGTTCACAGACAATGTCGTGTCGATGGAAGTGATTTTGTTGGTCATAATTAACAAATGTGAATTTTTACACCCGAATATTGCATGATTGTTCATGCATTTGAGGTAACATTAGCAACGCCCACCTGGCTACCCCATTCGAATACGAACAAAATTAAGGTCAAATCGACTCTCAGCCACATTAACGTTTAGTTGAAACATTAGATTTAATGAATTTTTAACTGCAAATCATAATTTCACTTTTGAAGGCGTGCACAGATTTGTAATGTCCTTTAAAAGGGTGAAAGGGAGTTTAAGACAAATCGTGAATAATGCAGCGAGTTAGGGTTAAGGTCATATCGTTCTTAAACTGTTTTCTAATATTACTATTAATGAATTTGTTACTTAAATATTATTTTGTTCCTAAACAAGTGGACAAATTATGTTTGGTCGTGCCAAAGCTTATACAGGGTGTCCGCGGGATGGTATACTACTTTGTTTTGCCGCCATTTTGGTAAACATTAGTCTTGCCAGTTTATGTTTGGCAGTCGTGAATTAATTATTTAACATTTTTATCAAAATCAATCATCGATTACTGTGACGATGAGAAAGTTACGTGAAATTTTTGGGAGAAACAACGTGCCAACAAAACGTACTATTTATCGTGTAGTAAATGATTTCGAAGAAAGAGGGTCTGTACCTAATAGGCCCAAGCATGGACTTCAACGTGCTGCGAGATTGGCTGAAAACATCACTGCTGCTCAAGAAAGTGTTTAAAACAATCCATCCACCTCAATTCGATGCCGTGTTCAGGAGCTTGGTCTTCAAAGAACAACTTTGGCCACAAGTTTGCACAAGGATTTGCATTTGTTTCCATTTAAGATTCAGTTGATACAAGAGCTTCTGCCGCCAACGTACATATGCCAAAAGGATATTACAGCTCGCCCATGACAACCCCGATTTTCATGAAAAAATCTTAATGAGTGAGGAGGCACATTTTCATTTGAATGGATATGTGAATAAAAAGAATAGTCGGTTCTGGGCAATGGAAACCCCTCAAAATATGCATCAGTCACCTTTGCATCCATTAAAAGTGGCAGGCTGGTGTGCAATTTGGTCAGGAGGAATCATTGGACCTTACTTCTATGAAAAAGAAAACGGCGTAACGGAAACTGTCAATGGGGAGCGATATCGTGATATGATTGACGGTGCCACATCGCATACAGCCAGAATTACAATGGAGTTACTGCGAGACCTCTTTCCACAACAATTTATTTCGGGAAATGGTGATGTTGATTGGCCTCCATGGTCGCCTAATTTGCTGCTCCGGACTTTTTTTGCAATCAAACCAGAAACGCTTGAGCAACTCAAACAAAATATTCGTGATGAAATTAATGAAATACCGCGTAAATGTGTGAGAATGTAATGAAAAATGTACTTACAATGACTCACATTTGTGAGGCTAACAAAGGCGGACATTTATCTGAGCATCTTTTGGCGACGAAAATCGTTGACCACGCATTTTTTTCTTCATGTGCGGTAATAAAAAGAAGTCATTGGGTGCCGAGTCAAGGCTGTACAGCGGATGAGCCATCAATTCGACGTTTTGGCCGGTGAAAAAGGCGCTGGTTTCAGCCGGTGTAACAAATTCATTTTCGAATTTCTCCGAAGACTTCAGGCAAACAAACTGTGGTGTACCACTCAGAATTGACCTCCTACGTTGCTCAAGCGGAACAGTCGCTACCTGACCAGTTTTGCCGAAGAAACAGGAGACTATTTCCTCCCTTATTATTTTGCCCATGCATTTTTCCAAACCCCACAAAATAAGGGGGTGAGCCGTATCAAAATCGAAAACTCGTGCACTATCCCACACCTAATGGCCATGTCTCGTGAAATAATACCGGCAGAGCGATAGTATGGTTGTAGGCATTAGTGATGTTTGCATCGAAAAAACACCCTGTGGTGGAAAAGAGTTGGAAATAAATAGTCTATTGGATAAGCTCCAAAAAATCAAAGTCAAAAGATGATTTGCTATGTTTATTCTGTATTGTAAATTTTGTCATTACTGAATTAGCAGATCGGAGCGGAATACTCAAAACATCCAAAAAAGAAGTGTAATTTTACAAACAGCAAATAAACTCCATGAAAAGTTAATTCGCCGTTCCTTTTTCCATAGAATGATCATAAGTATTTTTACAATTCTGTGTGGTTTTCAATCTAGCCACACTTCGGGTTTTGTCTTTTGGACACCTGATTTATTCTCAGTTTGGTTTGCCATTTTATAATGTATATACTTACTCCGGAACAACGTTTGCAAATTTTGAAATGACCACCGATCCTGATTATTACAAGAAAATTTTGCTCAGCGATGAAGCTCACTTTTGGTGGAGTGGTTACGTTAATAACCAAAGTTGTCGCATTTGGAGTAATTTGATCCACATGCCATTGTTGAGATGCTGTTACATCCTCAAACGTCACTGGTTGGTTTGCTCAATGAGCAGGGAGAATCACTGGTCCATATTTCTTCAAAAATTAAGATGGCCATAATGTTACAGTCAATGGGAAACGCTGTTGAGCCATGGATAATGTCTTTTTCAAGTCTGAATGTGGACCACCTTTGGTTGCAACAAGACGGCACATGCCAAACAGCCAACGGAACAATCAATTTATAGAAGGACTTTTTAGGTGAGCGCATTATCTCGCGTCGTGGGCCTGTGGCTTGTCTACGCAGATAAGCCCGACACGATTGACGCCTTGGAAGAGAATATTCGGCACGTTATTGCTGACATACGGCAGCAATTCTGCAACAAGTGGTCAAAAATTTGGCAAACCACATCTACTTATACAATAAAGCTTAATTATTGGCCATAACATTAAATTATATGCGTTTTATTTCTTCTTGTAAACCACATGTCTAAAAAACAACCTTTATTAGCTAATCGTGGTAGCGAAAGATACCTTTAAAAATTTCAATTAAAATCAGAGGAAATTTTGTAGGCTTGCAAATTGATAAACATTTTTAACATAACTGAGAACTAAAGGATAATTATTAGAAGTTTCAAAAGGCAAAATTTGTGATGCACAACTACTTATTTTGGATCGCAAGGCCAATAGTTGAAAGCCTCTCGATGCTCTATTTTTCATACTAATAGTTTTAAGTTTCATTTTCCAATATCGGCGCTTTACGTTTTCCTTCCTGGCGCCGTGACAACAAATTTTGTTTATCACTTAGCTTTGCGATAAGCATTTTTAAAGATGATAAAATTCAATTTGCTTCTTTGTAACAGAGAAAAAATACCTGGGAAATGATATTATTTTTCTTGTAAATCTTGCTAAGTATAACAAGAAACCGGTTTTGAAACTTCCCAAACACCTCAAAAATCTGGAGTTACGGGTAAAAACCCGGGTTTTCGGATCTTACGCACTTATATGCCAGTACCTTGGTTGAATATTAAGTGATTTTAAGTTTTTCGACTGATTTGGCAAGAAGAAACTGCGGTATGGTATGTATACTCTTTTAAAATAACACTGAAAATAAATCTGTGTATTTTTCCTGTAAACTCATTTTTTTAAAATTTTTTGTAATTTTTAATTTTGGATGACACATAATTTTTTTAAAACAGTCTGGTGTCATTTTTAAAAATCCGTTAGAAACTGATTGAGTTATTCAACTTTCATTAAAACAAAATTTTTTTTGAAAAAATACAATTTTTGGCCAAACTACTCAGAAATATATGTTTGGCCGTTTTCTTTTTAATTGAACATAAGAATTATAACGCTAGATACCAATACTTAACACAAAGACTTAATTATATATATATTTTTTTCCTATCCAATTATACAACATATTTTGATAACTCAAAAAAACAGAAAAATCACCTCAAAACTAATTTGTAACCGTTACGTCACTTACTCGTTAAACATGCTTATCGCCGAATGCGTTCTTATGCGTCGTTACGCGTCACTACCCATTTATGGTCTATCAATATTTTAGTTTATGTTGGTTTGTCTTATTCTCATTACATATATTCGTAAATGTTTCTCGATTTGACTTCCTGACCTGGAGGATCTTCCTAAAGTCGTTTTTTTCTATTCGAAACTTTTCCTCAATTTAAAGGTTTCCTTTTCTTGGGGTCTTACAGGGAATGGAGAAGGACTACAAATTTTAATTTTTTCTTTTTGGCTTTAGGCTGCGATATTTCGCGGTGATTTTTCTTTTTCTTTGCAACTTAACACTGAAAAATACATAGACGCAATACAAAACTAATTAAACAATTTTAAATACCTATTTTTTTCTAAACACTAATATGTAGATTCTTTTTCTTAACCTATACTATTGTTTTATATATTGCTGTATTCTTTGCTTTTCACACTTTTTTTATTTTCTTATAGAGATCTAATTATTACTTTACTCCAGCTTTCTTCTTCAGTTTGAAATCTAAATTTTAAAGACCAAATTTTCTTTTCCGCTCTTAAAGAAGTTCCTTGGTCAGGCATAAGACGGATTTGGTAACATTATTTTTTTATTGCCGCTTCCTTTACGCAGCAGATTTTCTTCGTCCGACTTCAGACGAATTGAATACTATCCGAGAACAATTAAAAAAAACTTGAGGTTACCTGGTTTTTCACCTTTTTGTCTTATTTCGCTGCTGGTAACCTTGTATAGTTTTTATTCAGGAATCTTAGGAAGCTCGTTTATATTTGTACAGACGCTCTATAATGTCGTCTCTTGGAGCAATCACCGAAAGTTTATGTTCCCAGGTGAACCTGTTTATATCATTGTCCTTTTGTTTTAATTGTATAGTTTTTTTCAAACACTTCTACATACCTCCTTAGCTTTTTTGTTTTTTATTTATTTGTATCAAAATTTTAACACGGACTGATCCTACCAGCTTTACTTTTAACTATAAACTTTTACTATTTTTAAATGTATGTACTCTATGTGTCACAGCAGCGTAAACGATGCGTTCCGTATGGCTTCAGATTTAACAATGGCCGTTGCTTTGGACGCCATGACATGGCTTGGCGATATTAACTTCCAACTCAGCCATTTTTCCTGATATTTTTTCAACTTTTATTAGTATTGGTTCTATTAATTCTAGGCCTTAATCTCTTTTTAATAGCTTCTCTAATAAAACAATACGTTCTGTCCGTTTCTCACAAAAATCTATTTATCCTTAACCGGTAGATATTTTAGACACCAACCGCTTCTGTGAAACCGAAGGACAAGCAAACCACGTCATAAAATCATTCAAAAAAAATCGTTTACTACAACTGACCTCAACACACCAACAAAACGTACAGGATCGCGGATCATCCTTTGCGAATCCCCTTATTTCATACCTTTTTGAACTACTGTTCATTCATAAATTAATTGACATTGTTTAGCTCGTTTGTTTTATTTCGGTCTGTTGCTTTTACACATTGAACAGGGATTAAACCGGCTCAACACCTCTTGCTTCTATATTTAAATAGAATACATGTTTTTAACAAAATGGCAAAGTGACATTGATTTTCGTGGCTGCACACTACTTTTATCATGATTTCGGGTCCGTGACAACCCTCTTCAGAAAGCCTTGCTGCAATTGTTGAAAGTAAAACCGAACTCTATAAGGCCAGGCTCTCCACAAACGAATGAGAACTACTGTTGTAAACCTTACTTTTCAAGTTTTCTTCACACAATTGCCCACGAAAATACAACTCACTCTTGCCAGCTCTAAAGAGACTCCATATAGAGAGCCATCAATAGATTTCTTTTACAACAACGTGTGTGTGTTGTAAAAAGAGTTTAGTTGACTATGTCAACTTGTGTGCCGTGCCGTGGATGTACGCAAGAATGATAGAAACGCGCACAAAATAAAAATGTTCTGCGCAGGTGGGGTCTGTCAAGAATGATAGAAATAAAGATTACGCCATGCGCATGATTTCCCGTTAGATGACGTAAGGGTTGCCAACTCCATGTGTAACAACAATGGGTAAAATATTTCCGATTGGAACACAGCGTAAGAAATATTTTATATAAGAAATCAATTGGATTTCATTCGAAATCATTATTAAATATACACAATGTTTTTTTTTTGTTCCGATTATATACCTTTTATACATAACTGGTTGCTCCATACATGAATTTGTTTTTACCCGTTCACAATAATGTATGTATTATATGAGAGTTGGCAACCTTGCAATTATAACTAATTTGACAGTTCTCCACAAAATAGTACATTGTATTTAGTAATCATTTATAGAAAAGGCTCTATATTACAGTAAAAACAATATAAAAATATTCAATTAATAAAACAACGTGAATACAGTGTGAATAAAGTTAAATGTCAAAGAAAAACTAAATAAAAAAAGAAGAAACCAAACGTAAACATGAGGTGTACAGTGGGCAAATGCCACCAAAGTAATAGCAGAAAATCAAGTGAGATAATTTACAAGTGAGAAATTGTAAGTTTTTTGAAATGTTAATATTTTTTGTAATAGGTAGTGGAAACCCTGTACACTTTTACAATTTTCCGAAGGATGCAGGGCAAAGGAAGCATTGGGTAGAGTTTTGCAAGCAAAGAAGTTTAGGAAATACAAAAACTTTGAAAATTTGTTCATTACATTTCAAAGAGGAAGATTTCGAAAGAAATTTGAAATTTGAAATGGGTTAGTTATAAGTGTTTGTATTTTTGCAGTTTATTAGTTAATAAATGTGAATAGGATTTAGTAATCGGCGTACCCCTAAATTGAAACCGAGAGTAGTTCCGACAATAGAGGCGAGCGGCATAACATGTGAAGAGCAAAATAACCCTTGTAACGAAGAAAGCACTCCTATGGTGACAGATCCTATTGAGGTTGAACCGCTTACATGTGCCGACGAATACACTCCCATGCCGACTGAGATTGACGAAGATAATCTAAAACTGCACATTAAAACTTTGGAAACAAAAATGTATGTTAATGTTGTAAAAGTGTACAAATACTTATATAAAATTTAATTTAGGGACGCATTGCGCCAAGAGAATGATATACTGAAAAGCTTACAAAGTCAATCTGAAATAACAATAAAACAATTGTCTTCTCAAGTTCAAAGTTTAAGTTTTTCAAACGGAAATCTTGAGAAAGCATTGAGTCGCATATTTACTGAAGGCCAAATTAAAAAACTTAAAAGCGGCGACAAAAGGCAGAACTTTACAGAAGCAGATATTGCTCAGTCAATCACTTTGTACTCCACAAGTGCCAAGGCGTACAGGTTGTTAAAAAATAAACATTTTCCACTTCCATCGGTGAGAACATTGCAAAGATGGTCGCAAAAATTAAATGTGTCAACAGGTATTTTGGAGCCAGTTGTAAAACTATTGTCTGCAGCTAACCAAATGTCTGATACACAAAAGCTATGTGTATTGAGCTTTGATGAGATGAAGGCAAAAAAAATACTGCTATGACAAATCAACAGACTCTACGCTAGCACCAGCTAATTATATCCAAGTGGCTATGTTAAGAGGTGAGTTGTTTACATCCACTTCAGGTGTTTTTAAAAACGTTTGTCTATTTGATTAACAGGTTTAATTGCAAAATGGAAGCAACCAATATATTATGATTATGATTGCCAAATGACCAATGAAGCAGTGTGGGTTTACTATTGTGGCAATTGTAAGCGATTTAGGTGGGGGTAATAGAAAACTGTCCAATGAACTTGAAGCAGATTATAATAAGCCTTGGTACGTTTTTAAAAATACTCGTACACATATGTCGGATTATAATTAACGTATCTTTGTATATGTAGGTTTACCTACGACGACACAAAAATATTTGTATTCAATGATGTTCCCCATCTAATAAAATTGTTAAGAAACCATTTTATTGACAGTGGATTCATTATTAATGGCAAAGAAGTTAAAAAAGATATTGTTTTGAACCTTTTGTCTCTCCAATCCAATGACTTAAAGATAACACATAAGATATCAGCTCATAATTTAAGTGTTGTTGGAGCTGAGAGACAGAAGGTTAAACTAGCTACCAAACTTTTCTCACATACAATTGCAAAATCTATGTATTACGAGAGCTGCTGTTTTAGGATTTTTGACAAATCAAAATTGGAACGAATGTAGTCAATTGTTCAAACTGGTAATTAATTATTATATATTTGCAAATAATTGCAACATCAATTTTGTGATTTTCCTTTACTAGTCAAATGACTGGTTTGATGTTATGAATTCGAGGGTGCCGAGACAAGACACTACCAACACAAAATGAGATCCTAAATAATATGTCGCAAATGATGTCAGAGATCCGTGTGATTGGCAAAAATACACTCTTACCATTTCAGAAAGGTAAGAAGCTGTATATTACATTTTTTGATTAAAATATTTAACACTTTTTTCACAGGCATTATTTAATCAAATAACGCTTTGCAAATGCTGCATATGGAACTGAAGAGTCGATATAACATTGAGTACGTTTTAACGTATCGACTAAACCAGGATGTTTTAGAAAAAATTTTCGGGATAATTAGATCTAAAGGAGGGCTTCACGATCATCCTGATCGTCAAGAATTTAAATACAGACTGCGCTCATATATTCTGGGGTATAACGAAGGAGTTTTAAGCAGTAATGCAAATGTCGAGATCGACAATACGCCCGATTTAGAAAATATACATAGTTCTTTAACAGGTAAACACCAACATAAAATTTGAAATAATACAGTGCTTAGTTTGAATTGTGTTGTATCCAGGTACTATACTCAAGAGTATTAAACCTAGCGTTGAAGAAGACGTATTACCAGCGGAAAATACTGAAAACGTGTTGGAAAACTTGAACTATGATGGTTTGGAGAATTTGCTATATTTGCCATAAAATGAAAACCCTACTCTTGCGGCAAACCCCTTAGATGACTCTTCCTACTCCTGGGTTAACCACCTAAGTGAAGGTGGGCTAAGTAAGCCATCAAATTCTTTAATGGAAACGATGAGATTATGCGATGCAATATTTATAAAATTAAATGGAGAGAAGTTGTTGCTTACGAGCGGATTTTTGCAAAAACATTTGGCGGAAGCAAGGGACATAGAATCCAATGAAAAAGAAAAAAAAACTTTTTTTCCGGTGTAGGATGTATTTTAGAATAAGGTTACTCAATGACGAAATTTCTCAAAATATCAACAAACGAAAGAGAAAATTTAATAAAATATTAACGTAATTTAAATTTTGTTTAATTATCTATTAAATTATATGAAGAGAAAAATTACATATGGTCCCACTGTCATGTTTACACACATTTTTTAAGTTTGACAACTGAAAATTATTAGCCAATAGGAACACAGCTTATGTGACGTCACAGACCCCACCTGCGCAGAACATTTTTATTTTGTGCGCGGGATGGCGTAATCTTTGTTTCTATCATTCTTGCGTACATGCACGGCACGGCACACAAGTTGACATAGTCAACTAAACTCTTTTTACAACACACACACACGTTGTTGTAAAAGAAATCTATTGATGGCTCTCTATGTGGAGTCTCTTTAGAGCTGGCAAGAGTGAGTTGTATTTTCGTGGGCAATTGTGTGAAGATAACTTGAAAAGTAAGGTTTACAACAGTAGTTCTCATTCGTTTGTGGAGAGCCTGGCCTTATAGAGTTCGGTTTTACTTTCAACAATTGCAGCAAGGCTTTCTGAAGAGGGTTGTCACGGACCCGAAATCATGATAAAAGTAGTGTGCAGCCACGAAAATCAATGTCACTTTGCCATTTTGTTAAAAACTTGTCTTCTATTTAAATATAGAAGCAAGAGGTCTTGAGCCGGTTTAATCCCTATTAATTGACATTCTCATTTGGTTTGTATGGTGGTGGTTTTTATTTTTTTTATCATTTTCATGTTTAATTTTTATTAATTTCTTTGCTTTTACTGTTTTTATTTACAAAACTATTAATTATGCTTTCCTCTCTTTCAGCATATACGGGATAAGCTTCGGTAAGTTCTGGAGTTCTTGCTAATGGCCATGGTATTCCTGCATACATGAGACATGTTTTTAAATTATTTTAAGAAACATGCTGACTACTTTTGGAACACTTGGAATTCGCATGGAACCCAGTCGGACCGGTGCTATAACTTAACGTGTGCGGAATGTCAGCGGTATGGCTCGGCCGCAAAGAATCGGTACTCTGCCATCGATGTCACCATTTGATTTTATTGGACTTCGCAACGCGGGAACAGAATACTGCGAATGGGACTTGGGGTAGGAAGTAGCAGATCCCTCCATTACATTTACTGCCCCCTCTCTCCACCGATTGCAATATTTTTTGCAAAGTGGTTTAGTAGACTCCACGACTAAAAAAGTCCACTCGGTCTGCGGAGCCGCTGTGCCGTTTTCAGCCCGGTGACTGCAACAATCGGATACATTTTTTAATAACAGAACAAATCTAGTTAAGTAACTATTATCAAAAAAATAGTATATGGCCCTGTAGAGCATTAAAAACAATAAGTTTAATAAAAACAAGTCGGCGGCAACCTATATTTTCCGAGTTTCGGGACCCCTCAATTTCGGACCTACAACTGGATATATCTGCGACATTTGTAATCTGACCTAGGCGATATTGGTATCGTTGGAAAGCTTATGACAATACTTTTTAAGTGGTATATTACTTTGTGGGCTGGGATTTTGTGCATTTTTGAACCGTGTTTCTTTAAATTTGGTACTTTGTTTTCGAGTTTAACCCTTAAAATGCCGGAGATATTGACATTTTACTTTCAGTTTTTGCGCAAATTTGCACAAAATGTTTACAAAAAATATACAATATTGATAATAGATATTTTTTTCGATAAAGAGTTATCGATCTTGCCATTATCTAACAATATGGCAACATTTTTAGACAAAATTGCACACGGTGGTAACATTTCTTCTAGTAACGGGAAAATGTTTCATTCAAGAAAACTCGTTAGTAACGCAGAGTGTAATAATATAAATGTAACAAACAGTTGTGAATTGCGAAAATTGTTCAGCGATGAACATAGGGCCATTCTTGCTCCAACAATAAATATTTTAAGGGACTGAGGCTTGATTCCAAAAGAGGGTGAATATTTCTGCCCAAAAAGCCATCATCTTCCATTACACGAGAAAATGTTGCTGATGGATGGAATTGGAGGTAAGAATTCATGAATAGAAAATTAAAACTTAAAAATAGATTAGACGAAATTATAAAAGGCACCAAAAAGAAAGTTGTACGGTGCAGTTATTCCACCTCCTTCAGAAAAGGCACATTTTTCGCGCTGTCTTACTTAACGGTATTCCAAATTCTACATTTTGTATATACAGTATGTCAAGAATCACTTTACACATTACAAAAAAATTATAATTTTCAACTTAATTTGTATGAAAATGTAAGTTTTTGGATTTTAACTTATATTTTTTTATTTATTATGATTACATACAGTATTCGCAAAGGGGATAAATAAAAAGAACGTTAATCCAATGTGTAAAAAACAAAAAATAGGACTTAAAGAATTATCAATATTTTTTTACTGTCAAGAAACTCTTTTCACAACTCGCATTTGTTATTCCTTTTGACACTCACTTAACGGCCAACGGTAATTTACAGTTATTTGCGATTTACATTGCTTTTGTATATGATTGTGGTTGTCAGTTAGTGATCAGTTTTTGTTGTGCGCGTATCACAACGTAACATATTGAGTTTGCAAAATGCCAGGCAAAAAATTATCGTTCGATGTAATTCAGCTGATTTACTATAATCACCAATTGGGAAAAAGTGTGAAAGAATTGTCGGAAATGTTTTTAGTAACACGAAAGACAATTTATAATGTAATAAATCGAGCTGAAAATGAGGGTAGATTGGAGCCAAAACGTGGAGGAGGACCGAAGCCAAAAATAACTGAACGTGCGGAGCGCCTAATGATACGGAAAATTAGTCCAAACCCCCAAATTTCGACCAGAACCCTTGCAAGGGAGCTCGAGAAAGAGTGTGGAGTAGTTGTTTCTCATGAAACAGTTAGACAGGCGATTCTAAAGAACAAATATTCATCAAGAGCTGCACGAAAAAAACCACTCCTTTCTTCAGTCAATGTAGATAAGCGCTTTTCCTTCGCTGTAATGAATGTTTCTCTAACGGCCGACTATTGGGACGACGTCATATTCTGCGATGAGACCAAAATGTTGCTGTATTACAACGATGGGCCGTCTAGAGTGTGGCGAAAGCCATTAACATCGCTAGAAAATCGCAAAATCATTCCAACTGTCAAATTTGGAAAAATGTCGGTTATGATTTCGGGGTGCATCTCAAGCAAAGGAGTGGGAGACTTAGGCTTTATAGAAACTACCATAGACGCTAAGCAGTATTTAGACATTCTAAAGAGCAAATTGGTAAGCAGCGCTAGGAAATTTGAGTTCTTCAGAGGCAACAAACCAAAATTCAAATATTATCAGGATAATGGCCCTAAGCATAAGTCGCATATGGTGCGGATGTGGCTACTTTATAATTGCGGAAAAGTTATAGATACACCTCCTCAAAGTCCTGACCTAAACCCTATTGAAAATTTGTGGGTGCATTTAAAGAAAAATGTCGCCAAACGCCAACCCAAAAACATGACAGCACTCAAATCCGCTATATTGGAGAGTGGGAAAATATACCGAGCAATTATGACCTCATAAAGTTGTTCCATTCTGTGAAAAGGCAATTACAATGCGTGGTGGATGCAAAGGGTGGTCATACGAAATACTAAATCAATTAAAAAACATCGTAACACGTCTTAAATTTAATACAAACACTTTTGTGAAAAGAGTTTATTGACACTAGCAAAATTGAACTCTACTTGATTTTGTTTTACGTTTAGTTTCTTTAGCATGGAATTTGCTTTATTTTTTTGTTAACCTTATGTTAATAATGTATATAATTATAATAAATCAAAAAAAATACTTGATAGAATAAAACAAATTACTTTCTTGCTTACAAAGATGAATTTTTATATTTATTTTCTTTGTGTAAAGTCATTCTTGACATACTGTATGTGGCTGTGTAATGTGCCTCCTGCATTCATTTTGCTTAAAGTGGGCATAAGCGGTCTCCAAACTGGCGTGGATTGGAATAGCTTTTGTCGCGAAGTGGTCATTTATGGGTCCTTTCAAACAAATTTGGCTATTGGAAAACCGGGTATCGTGGTAGAGATCAATGAATTAAAGGTTAGGAGAAGGAAATATAACCGAGTACATCGTGTTGAAGGGCAATGGATTGTTGGGGCAGTGGAAAGGGTAAGCGGTAAGTGCTTTATGTTTCCCGTTGAAAAAAGGAGCCGTATAGCACTATTACCGCTCATTAAAAAAAAAATTCTCCCAGGATCCATTATTGTTTCCGACTGCTGGAAGGTAAGCATAGCAAGACATTTGTGAGATTTATTTTAACTTGTTTAGGACAATTTATAGGCCAGACGCGACGAAGGGAACACCCACTACAAGGTGAATCATATTGTTGCATTCATCGACTGAGAAAGCGGTCAACACACATACGCCATTGAGGGCTTAAGGTGCCATTTGAAACGATCAAGTCCTGAATATAACCGCCGTAAACAATTTTTCAACGGTTATGTTGAGATTTTTTTAAGATGGTGCTGGGCCAACAACTGTGACCGGTTTTTAGAGTTTATAACGTTTGCTTGGAAAATGTACGACCCATTTACTCCGAATTCAGAGTTGGAAGAACTGCAAAATATTGCAGTCGAAAAAGAGCTAAAAGGAGAAACTGGGGTGGAGTCTACCTCTGAGGAGGAAGATATTGATTCGGACGAGTTGGAAGTAGAGGCTGAAGATCCCCTACAATCAAAATATCAAAAGTTTTTGATATTTTCTTAAATATATAAATTACCTTACAAAATAATGTAACCTTATATAATAATGTGATATTTGAAGACTGCTTTTGGTGTTTACTAGGAGTAAGGAATACAAGTTTTGAACTGTTTTTTTTTTATCTGAAAATAGCGCCGTAGGCGAAAAATTATTTGTAATAATGGAAAGGTTAAAAATAAATATATGAAATAAATGTTTAGAATTCCTTGGTTTTGTTGTACTACCGATAGTAGTGCCGCAGGCAAAAATTTATTATTTTTTTATAACGGGAATTATCTCCTTTTCTAGAAAAGTTTAAACATCAAAAATTCGTTAAATGAAAGGTTAATATGTTGGCTACAAAACTAGATCGGTAAAAAAATAAGTTATGAGGCATTTTTAGTAAAAAGTTGTGAAAAATAAAAATGTTGCTACCGCTTCTTAATGGGTTAACAGATCGAATATATCTGTATCTAGATTGGTGTTGTAAAAAGTTTTCCAACGATACCCATAATAATTGAAAAGTTTTATAGATATGGCTCAATATATGAATTATACGTCAGAACTTTCGAGGTCCATACCTCGAAAACTATTGGAGACCGAGAATTTTTTATTTTAAATTTTCTGCTTAGAATCAAAAGTTTTATCGATGCCACAAATTAGGGGTCCGAGAGTTGTTACTAAAATAGAGTTAAGCCTTAATAACCTCCTTTCAAGATGAACATAGAATAAAAAGAGGGAACCAGTGGTTATTAAAATAAGCACATACTATTTGTTTGCGTCGTTTTTTAATATTTTCTTAAAAAAATAAATAAATAAATTAGATAATACTCGTAAATAAAAAAATGTGGAAACGATACAGAATGGAGACCCAAGCCGACTCAAAATGGTCGACGGGGCGAGAATTTTAAAGGTCGCGGCTGATCGGCTCAGTCGTTTTATTGTTCGTCGGCGGCTGGTCGGCTAGCCGAAAATTTTGTTGAATGGCGGCTTGGTTAAAAAATGATTTAGGCGTTGATATTGTTCAGCTAGCTTTATTTTCCAAGTACAACTCTTCGTAAGGAAGTAGAATAAAACAAGAAAAATAAGAACGAACAACACGAGATTTTTTTTTTCAATTAGACAATTTATGACGATAAGTGGCACCAAATCATGTGTTGAAATGCTTATATACATATTTATTGAAATTATATAATCGTACTATAAAGCCCGAATATAAAAGAATTCAATGAGGACCTCAAGACATGCAATATTTGACCAGAGCCTATACTTAGGCGAACCGTTTGAATTGCAGGAAGCAGATATGGTCTTGTTGAAGGCAAGAAAAGTAGCACCGCAAGATACATACGGTAATTCTTTCTCATTAACTTAAATATTTTGAAACTTAAGGCTTTCCGCATAGGTTTTATTGTTCAGCAATGCTGTGGTTTTTCAACGTGTAGCTATGGCCATGTTGAAACATTTACATTGGATGCAGTATTACAGTCGGTCCATGAATTAGAACTGGCCAAAAAGTAAGCCTTACCTGTCAAAAATCAAGAAGGATGACGTTTTACTTTAATTTCCCTTATCTTTTAGGATGATTCTATCTTGACTTCAAGCTCTTCCCCGAGGTCACCAATGTCATTTGAAAGTTTTCGTGAATTTGGTATTTCACACATTTTTTCGTTATCCTTTATGCTTTGAATTTGCAAAATATCGTGTCCACGAAATATGAGCGCTCGGTATATCCTTTAATTTTGATGTTCTGTCGGAAAATTGTTTAAAGTTTTTTCCAATATAACGCGGATTATAAGTAAATGGAGAATATGCGCCAGACAACCAAACCTTTCTATTCTGTTTATTTTTATAGCCGAGACTATATTCGAACCACCTTCTGTGACGGCCTTAATATTTTGACTATTCAGATTGAACCCCTCCAGAGCGGTAACGACATCCTGTCCGATAGTGGGAACTGTTCCGTTTTTTCACAATAATGTACTTTCTTATTAATGTACGACAGTTTTGTGTAACGATCGGTCCACATGTCGAGGAGTAAAGTAATATCTTCAGAACATTTTTTGAGTCTTCACCGCTGCTAGGTATACATCATACACATCATTAAGGGCGGTCTTTGCCACAGTGTCAGCGGATATGAATGTTCTGAGATGTTGAAAGCTACAATGTCCATACAGCACCTCTCAGCTAAACGTCAGGCGTGGTTGAATTTTGTCGCAGCTCCGGAGAATGGAGCAAGACAAAACAAAAAAAAACTTACCCCATTAGTATTCTTTTTTCTGTTTCAAAACACATTTGTTGCACATTGGACAAATTTGTTGTGTTGTTATATTTTGTAACGATTTTTCATAGTTGGCTGAAAAGGAGTAATTTTTGATTTTAACTAATGTGCACGTCAACTAAATAGAGCGCGTTGCGGTTAAAATCTGCAAAAATAAATTACGTCGCCGGTCGGCGGCTCGTGTCTCTAATTCAGAACTCAACCATGCAAACCCTTTGTTTATTTACAGCGCAATTTCCGAGTGTTGCCAGACTGTAAATTGGTACACCGGTACGTTCATATTTATGAATGAAATAGTTACCAATAATTGGAATTTGATTATGGAGTGAGGATTGTAGCATGTAACGATCGATTTCCTTCAAGGAATCAAATTCACATTAAAATAATGGAATCAATCATGTGGGATGGAAAGTACAGCGGAAGCACGCAGTTCGTCCGGCCTTATTGCTCGTCGGTGGGGGTAGGATCTTGCCGTTTTCCAACCTTATGTACATTGGCGTGCTTCAAGGACAAAATAGGAAATAATAGAAAAACAGAAAAGAATGAACTGCGAATCCACAAAAATAATACAGATGATCTTGGTAGACCCACTTTAATAGTCTCTAAATCATTTGCCCGGTTTAGAAATCAGACACCGAAGTTTATACTTAGCACAACTAATTTATTGAAAAACTTCATATTTAATTACAATATTCATTTAATGGATAGTGTACCAAAATGTAATTTAGGCAGGTTTTATAGGCAAAGCAAAATCTTTAAGCGATTAGCAAAATCAGAAATAAAAAAACGTCTAAGAAGGTACTTATAACAGAGTTCAAATATTTAGATTTCTAAATTCAAATTATTCAGAATTTATGTTATCTAATTGAACAAATCGTAAAGCGACGGAGTAGTTGGAAAGTGCACTGAAGGGTCGATAATTGAGACACGATTAGATGGTAGCAAGCAAAGTCGAAGATTCTTTAAAAGTATACTTGAGCTGGCCAGACAGCTTTTTGAAATGGGGTTTGAAGCTTTTTACTTCCGCTTCCCACAGACCACACAAAATGTGGTGCTCCAGCAGAAATAAAATGCCAAGAAAGCGGCTGGTGACCATATTTAGCGATTACTTCATCGCTCAACTCTTTTACATGACGGGCAATGTTTGAGTCGATTTCCCTTGGTACTCCCACAAAGTTTCTGCCATTGTCGGTGAACATTTAGTTAGGAAAACCACGGCGAGCTACAAAACGAGCAAGGAGACAAACAAAGAGACACGCATAACCTTTTGTTATTTTACAGTATCTGCCAGTACAACTCTTAATTTCGAAAGGACCAGCAAAATCAACACCTGTGTTATTAAAGGGTCGACTAAATGTCGTTTCCTTCTTCGGCAAAGCCCTCATAAGCTGCCCCTGGAGTTTCTACGTAGTTATTAGATAGGCTCGTTGTAGAACCGAGGCGCCTGTTGGCCCTTATGATACCCTTATGGTCTAAAAACGGCGTCAGAGTAAGTTCGAACGATCTTTTTTCCTCGTTTTCGCTCGTGCCAGTCCGGAAAAAAAGAAAATATATACAATCACATGAATAGCTCTACAGATCTGCAGATCTAGCAACATGAACTTGGACACGTTTTTCCTCAGCCGATGTTTGAAAGTCATTAAATCTAGTAGAATCAAACCGTGTCCGAAAAAATCGACACAAACCGAAACGACGCAAACCGGGGTATTGGTGTATTTGTTTTGTTCTTTCGGTTTTTTAATTGCGACTTCCGTTGGGCTAGAAATATGGGAGGGATTCACACCCGTAACAAGCCGTCGGAGCTAGCTGGTCCAGAACTTGATAGTGCCTTTGTGGCACGTAACATACTTACGAGTGCTCCACCAGTTTAATGAGTAAAACATGTTTAAATATTTTTGTCTTTTTTTATTTCATAATAACTAAAATGAATTTTTACAATTTATTTCTGAAATTTTTATAAAATAATATTTGTTTTTTCATCTGCTTTGTTTTTTTTGTTTTATTTTAATAACTATACAACAATATTTTCGTTTTTCCATTTGTGGTTTTCATTTAATTACGACATAACAAAATTATGAATATGGAAAAATATCGATAATTAAATAAAAGACGGAAATAAATTAGAGATTTAAATATATATATCTAAAATTATTAATAAATAAATTTAAAGAGATTAAAGTAAATAAAGTTAGGGCTTTGTAAAAAAATTGACTCATTGATTTAAAGGGATTTAAGTTTAACAACATAATCGTTCTTTTTTGGTTTTGCTGGGCTTGAAAGTGATTCATTTCAATTCCTAAAAAATTTCAAATACATTTGAATTTAATTATTTCGTTTTACTCTGATTTGCGTGATATTGAAAATGTGATGGCACGTGTGGGTGAGGGAGTGCGTGTCTGTGTTATATTTGGGGTGCAAGTGGAAGGGTGTTGTTGTTGTTTGTGACTTCACTGATATGTTTCTAAGGAGCCTAAATTCAAATAATGTCGCTTTCTTAATGTGTGTGAGGGTGTGTGTGTGATAGTGTCTTTATGTACAAATGCTACAGTAGCCTTGTTTCCAAATCCACCTTGCATCGAAAAGTACATTTTCAGTCTGCAAAATCTAGTTTCGTCTGCTGAAAATGTGAATTTCGCTGGAAAAGGATACCCAGGCTGATTTTGAGTGTATTCGCAGTCAGTGGCTGAATGGCACCTGGGACACTTGTGTTGTTGGCTTAGAATTTGTAATTTCCGTTTTCATTTCAGTGATTTTTATTTTGTTTTTTTTTAGAATACTCGTACAATATTTAAATTTTTGGTTTTCTCTGTATTGTTTTTTGAGTTTTTTTTCAATTTGGACATTATCAGATAAATTATAATAAATGCTTTTTTTGTTTGTTTGTCTTTGTGTCATTCTGAGTGTGAGTGAGTTTTTCTTATCAATTTCACCTTTTTGCTTCTGTGGCGGCTGTTCTGATTTGGTGTTTTGACTGTTTTGTTATTAAATTTTATTTTATTAGTTTGCAGTTGTTGAGGCATACAAAAAATACAATATTTGCATTACTTAGATACTCGTATTTAGTAGTATTCGTATGTTTGTAGATATATTTTTTATTTAAAGACCATAATCGGCATCAGTTTTATAAGTTTTAAACATTTAATTGTAAATAAGCTTATTACGGTTATCAAGTATTTAAATTTATTTACAATGGTCAGTTGTTCGCTTTTTTTGGTTTTTGTTTTCCTTTTGGTGATATTGGCATTTTGTTTTTTGGGATTTTTTTTTTGCTAAATTTTTTGTTTCAAGGTACAGCACAAATTTTGTTTTGGTTTTCCTAAAAATATGAGAGTAACATTTGAACGATTATCTCTTTTAAGTGGGTTCTGGTATTTTTTGTTATCTTATTTTTTCTGTTCTTCGTAGGTAAAAAACAATGAAAATTCCCTAATATTTTTTTTAATACATTTTTCTTTAAGTTTTTCATGGACAATTATTTTTTTCGGTTTAGGCTATACTTATAGTTTTTAGGCATTTGAGACAAAGAAATTTTAGCGGATTTACATAAACATATGTATGTATATATATTTAGATGCATTTATATATAGCACGAGGTGTATTAGTAAGAACTTTAGCCAGCATACATAATGGACTAAAATGCAATGCAATATTTGAGCAGAATTCTGAGCTGAAGACTTTAAAATAAAAACATTTTCAAAAAATAAGCATTATGTGGCAAAACATGCTTATCCTTCCCGCGAATACTCATTCATGTAAAATACTAGCTGAATCTTTTGTTGAAATCAAATAACATTAAACCATTTATATCGCTTTAAGTTATGAGGAAGTTCTTACATTAAATTCGAAAATTTATTTTTGTGGCCAAAAATAAAAACTATCTGTCACTCTGAAAATGAGTCATCAACATAAGTGGTTTTTTATGAACGAAGATAAATCTGTATTATTTTCTCATAAAAGTAATTTTGATCACATCGTGGCATAACTATTTTCTCATAACAGGAAATACCTACACACCTATGCAGAAACTTGGATTACCACCTATGACGTCTAAACCCTGTAACGAAAAGGCCACCCAAAAAATTAAATAAAAGCACAATTTGTGAACCGAAAGTAGTTTACATCGGAATCGGACCCAATGATTTTTACATAGGCATAAAAAATATGATCGTTTATTTAGGAATATTGACATCCCATCTAAAGAATAGCTTTGAATGTTAGACCGTTTGAGTTTTCCATACTTTATATAAAATCGATGCTCGCGGGAGTCTTACAGCGCAGCTCTAAGTTAACATACATTAGTTCTTGCTGCCTATTTAATTTTTTCTTAGCTGTAAATTACTTCCATGCTTTAACATGTCATTTGATCGGATTATATTTAGATTTTAAGAAAACGACTTTTCAACGACCTTGCTGACCTTTTAAGCTTACCTCTTAGGAAACCCCTAAATTCAAGGAAATGACAGGTTGGTTTGTTTGGGTTACAGTTGTCGTCGGTTTTTTAAAAACACTAGAATATATATCTACAGTGAAATATACATATACGTTCATGTGTGTCACACCATATTTCTTTTTATTTCCCACATAGGTCTTTTGGTATATGTCCTTTTTGGTAGAGTGTTCGGGCTACGAGTTTCTTTGCGAACACCGTCTACGAACAAAGGTTCATACTTTTCCCAATGGAGGTAAGAGCTTGTCTGGTAAGGAGAGAGAAAAATAGTTCTTTATCTATCCTAACTCTTGTATAAGTAAAAGACGACCAGGCATTTACTGAACCGGTTGATAAAGTTAATCTATCGGCTGAAATGTTTGTAGGAAATTCTTCCTAGCCGGAAAGCTAGCAATCAACCACAGCACGTGATCGAGAACGTATAAAGTTCCAAACCTCAGATATTTTTTCGAACACGTGGTGTTAAGAGAATTCTTGCAAATCTCGATGTAAATAAATCCCCGTGTTCGGATGGCATCTCGGCACTTGTCCTACGCAAGTGCTCTTCGACGCTAGCCCGTCCATTACGCAACCTTTCCAACCTTGTTTATCGTGCAGTTTGGTGGAACGTTGCGAACGTCCAGCCGATCTCTAAAAATGGTGACGGCAATAATCAAGCTATCGGCCATCGCGATTTGCTATGGAATCTCCAAGGTAATGGATTACTCCTTGGCTTTTAATAGAGTCTAGTAAGAAGCACTCATATCAAAGCTGTCGGTAATGCCTTCGTTCGATTAAAAGTCTAATTAGTCTTGACGGTTGACGCTGGAGGTAGGCAATCAGCTGTTTTAGTTGGGGTTGCATTTTGCATGTGTAGGAGGGAGATAACTACAGTTCGACGGTTGACGACGATAGAATTCTGCAGGTTGCAGAATTAACCGTCAAGACTAATTGGACCTTTTTACTGAACTTTCTAAGAGATTGCACTGTACGTGTTGTTGTAGATGGGTTCTCAACCAACCGACAAAGCAGGTGTACCACAGGGATCTGTCCTGTGGACCACCTGCCTCACTTTTTCTTATTTTGATTGACGACCTTTTAAACGACCAATTTAATCTTATGCGGATGACTGCCACCTCTGGCATTCATATTCGTTTGAACGTGGGACGAGTCTTTAAGAAATTGAATTATGGATTAGACACTTGGCCAGGATTTATTGGCCATTTCCGAATGGGGTCAAGTGAATAGATCTAATCTATAAATGCTAGTAATACACATTGCGGCTTGTTGTCTGTCAAGCGATTCATTGACGCAATGGTGTCGTCCTTATCTATCGAAGGTATTGATATCTTAAGGTTCTTGGCATGAAAATACAATGTGACGCTTCGACTCTATTGTCTCCCTAGTGCACCGTCGGAATGTGAGCTGCGCGTCGCTGTTGTTACTTTCATTGTATGTGTTCATCTGACATTCGTCGACTTGTAACTGACGTAAGCATGTTCGGCGAAAAACCCCGACTTTTCACGAATTCCTACACATCTGTTATCGATTGGCCGGTTGACCGCACCCTACACTACTGATCGAGTTCGTTCTTCGCCCATACTGTCAGTATGTGGAATCGAGTTCCAGCAAATGTATTTCCCACCTATAACGACATCTAGAAATTTCAGTCAAATGACAATAACATGACTCCCTCTTTCTCCCCTCCGATCCCTTACTGTCCATCCACCAACGCAAAGCACTGCATGCAAAGTATAGGGGAAACCCCTGAGTGTTAGTCAATTAAAAAAAAGATATAGGGTATCACAATGGACCAACAGGCTTCTGAGTAATCTCGCCCTTTTGAGGGCTGGCTACCCTTTTAGCCCAACATATGTGACAGCGCATAGAGAAAGGGACCTAAGGGTAAAAAAATCAATTTTCACTTTTGTATTGATGTGGACAACATCTGACCACCGAATGAGGCCGATCCCATGCCCCAAAAGTATTCCCTTCCAGAGATATGCACGTTTTATGAAAGTGATGGTACGCCAAAGATACACGTATTTAAATCTTTAAAATGGCTCTCCTGAACAAAACTGGTTTTTACCCTTAAGTTCCTTTTTATTTTGCGCGCCACATATGCTAAATTAAAGAAATATGGAACACTAAACTTTTCAGGCGCTTGTTTGGCTGTTTGCCGATTACTGACGCAAGCTTCCTTATGGCTTAAAGCTGTAATGTGCTGACGAAACCCTGACCTAAGAAGTCATATCAAAGGGTCCCCCGTATCGAAGAGGCCGCCGCCGCTGTAATTGTCATTATATCAGCAATGCTCCAGTAACGTATGTACTTGGTCCGAACCTAAAGTTTAACATAAGTTCCCACTCTGAAGAAGAATGTGTCAATCTCTTTTGACCGATAGTGTCGCATACCAGAGTAGCACACGTGGACTCCTGCAATACCCAACAAAATTATATACATATTCGGGTGAATGCTAGACATGCAAATTGGATTGAAAACGATGTTTGTTTCGATTGACGAATTGCCCACTTGTTTAGTTTCTTACGTCATTAAAGGGAGCCCATACAAATAGCAGAAGAGAAATCAAATATTTTGCTTGGCGTAATCCATAGATCAGTGCCCAAAAAGCGAGCTGATAGATTATTTGTACTTATCCACATACATAACTGCACCAACCCAAAGCAGTTGACCTTTATTTCGTGACATATTCCCACTAATTTTCTTTTATTCCTTTAAATAGTTCTAAAATTTAGTTAAGTGATTTTTTTTACAAAATGTGAATGCCTCCCCAAAACCTTGTGAAAACATAAATGAGAACGAAACTAACGATACAAATAAACTCAAAGTATTTTAGTTGGACGTAATATATGGATGCAACAATAATAAATCAGTCAATAAAATCCTTCTTAGCATTTAATTACTTTTTACTTGTAACAACGAAATTATGAAATATTTTCAATTTTAAAACTCAGACATACACGAGTGTATTTTGTAAAATTTCAATTCTCGATAAACTTACATGTATTAAATATTAATGTTTTTTTATATATATACAATTAAATCACTAACATTTAGCAACGTTTTGCACTATCCTAAGTATTTTTATACCCTCCACCAAGTTTTAGTTGTAGTGTCTTCGTTTTATTTAAAAATGTGTGTGTATTTTCGAAATATTGTACTTCAATTTAATCGGTCGCTTTAGAATTCTTTTAGACGATGGATGATCCATGGCTTCCGGAATAATTATCACGCAAGTTTATGTATGAAATACTTCATAATTTAGATGAATCATTTTGCACAACCTATGAAAATTGTCATAAAAATTAAAAAATAATCGAACATATTTCTTGGGGTACAAGTTAATGAAAAACACCTAGGTATTACAAACATATTTTTCGGGAATATGTGTCTGTATTAAACGCATATAAGACCGTTCAACTTTATTTCAAATATATTTGAGTAAACTGTGCCTTAAACTCTTGTTATACGACCTTTGAAAAAACATCCCAGCAAAAACTCTCATTACCAAAATCAAAAGACTTTACTACTTTATTAGTTGGATTCGTTTCGAAAAACATGAACAGGGTGATAACACATCAGGGAAAGTACTTATTTTTAAGCATACATGAGCTCAACAATAAGCGGTCAGTGTGCGAGAGAGAGAGTACATTTTGAAAAATTACTAAAATAAAAAATATTCTTCTGAGGGGATTTGAACATAGAACACTTCGGAAGCAGACACTAGCCCCTCCGTCAAAGACGGTCATAGTAGTTATTTATGGCTTTTTCGCCCTTTACAGCTCTCATAACATTAATTAAAAATTACCACGTGGTCGACTGTGATTGAGAGTAAAATTAAGAGAATACTGCAGAACGAAATTGTCCTCTTATTAGAACTACAGCCACACAAGACGCAGAATTCAATGCACTGAGCGCAATTATACTATTCCAGAGCACTTACACAGATGATAATTACATCATGGGGAAAAACTGTAAGATCATTGGACTGCATCCTTTGAAAGGAGGAGAAGAAAAGGAGGAGACAAAGTCGGGATTAGTGGTGAACGAGCACAATGTACTAAAACGATGTAAAGATAATATCCTCAGCAAGGAATAAATGAAGTCTGCTTTTAGTTCGATGTAGAGGACAAGTTTGTCTATCTCAGATGCGGTATGTATCAGTGTTCTGAGCTTTAAAAAGTAAGAAGCTTCCTAGAATTCCTGGACCTCTTTGCTGTAACGGTGGAGCTGCATGTACACTTCGACGAAGTTGGGTGCATCAAATTACAATGACGGTGTGTGTTAAACTAATCACCGTTCTTTGGAAGGTCCACGTTGACTAATAATCATTAACGGCGTTTACAAGAGGGATAAGCAAATTCAAGTTTTATCGTAATTCACCCCTTCTAAGGAGAGTAACAAAATACAGGGTGGGTCAATGGGTACCATGGGGTTAAAAACTTTAATAACTTATTCGTTTATTATTTTTTATTTAATTATTTTTCTTAGATTTAATAAAATGTTTATTAAATTAATATTTAAACTTTTTGGAAATGTGCCTCATAGCGTTTCACGTGATATTCAAATGTATCCCTACGCTCGATATGATGCCTTTTTGTTCGATTTTCATTTCTGCAAAACTTTTCGTCAGTATTTGTTTATTTAATTTCTTTATTTTGTAAAATTCGAAACTTTTTTTAAAAACATTTTACAATTATAAATTCCATATTTAAATTGTTTCGGAATGCTTTTGGGAATCTGCACTAAAAAGCATTGATTAATTAAATACAATAATTAAATCGAATACTTTAATCATAGTTTCTCCTTGGTGGAGGATATATAAAAGTCGGCCATGCCGATTCGTAGCTCCGCATACAAATGCATACATACTTGTTTTTAACTAATTTCAAATTGAAAACAACCTGAATTTTGTAATATATATTTTTTTAAAACTGATCTATTTAAAACTAAACGAAAAAATTGCAAAACGATGTGCAACATAATCACATCGATAGCAAACGCGGCATACTACACATAGAGTGAACAATGAACGATTTAGGGGCATGGTTAGACTTCCAGTTGTGGACATACAAGAACAGAACGGAAATTGCGTTTAACTTTAAACAAACTGTACTGGAATGAACTATACACATATAAATATCAATTTGATTCTGAACTACGACTTGTGGCATTTAAGTCTAAAAGATCCTATATCGGATATCACTTTTCGCAGGCATCGTTTGTTTTTTTTTTAGAGTTATGGATATGTCTTCAGTGAGTGTAGTTGCTAGAATAAAGCCCCGTTTAGTTGAGAAATGCAGTGTAGCAGGAATTTTATGTAATTATAATAAAAGAACGAAGAACGAGTATCAATCTAAACCGTTTAGTTGAGAAATTTAGTGTAGCAGGAAAATTCTAGATGTATATTGGAATTTTATAATAAAAGAACGAGTATCAATCAAAACCGCTGTCAATATAATTGTCAACCTGGAAAGAAATACGCGTCGTGGGCTTTTAGTTTCAGCAATTTGCATTAAAATAGCCAAGTGATGGCATTGGTACGAGTATTAAATCACCAGAATTTTGTCAATTGCTTAAAATAACGCCATTTGTAACCTTTTGTTGTCGAGAGAACCTACAAGGCTTTAGTCGAAAGCTCCCTTTTTTCAAGGGAAATATGAGTTTAATACATATTTAAATAATTGTCGATTTTTAAACTTCTTTACCTTATTTACTTATTTAGCTTAAATGAATCCAACTTTTTTGTTTGCCTTTATGTTTCAGCGACTGTAAGAACAGTGAATTGACAAACAGTTGTTTGTCTGTATAGACGGACTATTTTAAATTTATGAGTTAAGCATTTTAGATCCTACATATATTTTGACCAAATCAATTCATGACTATTTAAGACATTTGAGTCATGTTCGCACGATAACTCTTAAAAGGAGCATGCAATCGTTTTTAAATTTTACACGTTGACATATTTTCCCAAAACTGTCTATGGGATTGGGATTGAACCATATTGACACACTCCTTCTGGTAGCTCCCACACAAATGTGCCATTACGCCTAAGAACAGGGTCACCTTCCACACAAATGACTTGTGTTCAATGCAGATTCGAACCCACATAACCTTTCACCCAGTGAGTGGAACGATAACTCTCGCAAGGAGCATTCAATGGTTTTTAAATTTTGCACTCGTTATATTTTTTTCAAAACTGCCTGTAGGATTAAAAGTGGACCATATTGACACACCAATTCTGGCACCTCTTATACAATTGTACCATTACGACTATTTTTGGTATGCTTGAAATATCTTTAGATTATTGATAATTATTTGGAACCACTTCTGGTACCTTCACACAAATGACTTGTGTTCAGTGCAGCTCGAACCCCCATAACTTATCACCCAGTGCGTCTAATGCGTTTTAATTATAAACACTGTTATATTTGTATAAAGGGTTTGACACTCCCCCTCATTTTGGACCTCCCATAAAAATGCACAATTCGGCCCACTTTTTTATTCTTGAAATAAATTTAATGATACTCGATCGATCTAACCCAAAATCAATACCTAAGACAACAGTTATAAGGATAACTTGAAGACAAATAATTGGATTCCTAGCCACGCCCCATTTTCTACCTCCCACACTCTGTTTCAGTACCGATGAGAACCCACATAACTTGTCAACCAGTGCGTGAAATTCGCTTAGATTGTGAACTCTATAATTTATTTTTGTAACGGGTTTATTGAAGTGTACGAAAAGAATGGGTGACACGCCCCATTCTGGTGTTTCCGATGAAAATACTACTGCTACCATTTTTGGATTCGCATAATAATTGTAATACTATTCAAACGATTCTGCTGAAAATATATAGTAATTAGTTAATGGAGCATCTGCCACGCCCAGTCTTGTACCTCCCATACAAACTATCCCCACATTACTTGTTTCCTGCAATATACTTATTTCATCTTTCTAGCGTATAAGACCAAAATTGATGCCATTGAAATCAGTGAAAACTACTCTTGTGGTATCTAAACTCTGGTGGTTTCGCTGAACACTGCAATAGATGCGGGAACGCACCTGATACATGGCATTTCTCCGCCAGACATGGGCTAAATTCTCGAACGGCTTTCTCTGATGACTTTATATTTATGCATGTGTGTGTGTACGAGTATATATAAAATTTATAAGTTGTTCTTTTCATTTTTCGTTTTGCTTTGAGAAAATATTTACGCCTAGTTGGCTGTTGCACTTTTTTATGTTTTGTTTTTGTATTTGACATGAATTAACCTGAAGCATTGCCTTAAGATAGATTTTGGATAAATTGTTGCATTTTTTAGTTTGTTTGTTTTGTTGCTTGGTTTTGGATTTTAGTTTAAGTTGTTTTTGGTTTTTTGTTTTTGCTTTTACTGGCTTTCGTTAAATTTGTTGTTGTAAATATAATTTGAAGTGTATAAGGAATCAATCGATGCTTTCGTATTTGATAAAAGTGTTTTTGTTTTTGTTTCTTTTTTTGTTGGTTTTTCTTCGACTAAATGTAAATAAATAAATAAATGTTTTGTTTTTGTTGTTGTTACTCGTCTATCTTCTATTTTCCATTTGAATTGTTCACTTTCAAAGAGGCTTTGTGGTGATCGTTTTTGTATGTGTGTGTGTCTTTTGGATTTTTGGGGGATTTTATACTTTTGGGCTCTGTGTGTGAGTGTGTGTTGGAGTGTATATGCATATGTAAATACGAAGATATTAACTTTGTTTGACGGAGTACATGTATAAAAAACAGTGAAGCTGTATAATTTTTGAAAATTGATTTAAGATTGTTTTCAGTATTTCCTTGGATTTGGTTTTAGTGTAACTTTTTCCTTATTTTTTCTTTTTTGTTTTCATGTCTGTGTTTTGTTGTTGTTTGTATTTCAAGCTTAACTACGTTTTTGGTTTTATACATTTCCAGTTTTGGTTGCTAGTGGGATGCTTAATTAGGAATAGTAGGTATATGTATATAGATAGGTATATACGTATCATATATGTATATGTATGTATGTATATGATTTTTACAATAGTGTTTCCATTTTTGTTGTTGTTAATTCATTAAAAAATAAACATTTAATCAGACTAAAATACTGTTCATTGCTTTTCAATATTCACATTCTGTTCGGCATTTAAATTAGTGTACGTGTGTGTGAGTGTGTTTGTCTCTTGGGTTGGTTTATTTGCGCCGGCTTTCCTGTTTATTCGGCTTTGGATTTAGGCTTCATTAATTGCTACGCCTTCTGGCCGTTGGTGCCGTCCTTGTCATCGTTGCGATCCTTGGAGTTATCACGTTGCAACAATGATCGATTCTCATCACTTGAGCCGCCAGCGTCGCCGCTGCCGTCGTTGCCACTGTCCGCTGTTTCACCGCGTAAATTAACATTCGATGTAAATGTTGTTTCTGAATCTGAGGAGAAGTTAACAGAGGCCTGATTAGAATCCACTTGGGTGTAGAATAATTAACAAATGATATAAAACATATACAGTGGAATTGGTGTGCTGTTGTGACTCAACTAAAGCTAAGTTTTTAGACTTTTTCGTGTAGTGCAATCTTAAAAAAAATCCATCATATTCGACCAAAGTTAGGCAAAATCTGAAATACTGAAGTATTTGTATGTGAAGATGAACACTTGTTTTTGGAAACATTGCTACTGGCCAAAGCATGTATTTCGAATGTGATGTGAATTTGAATAATTATATTCGGAATTGTGCTACTATATCTGATTGAATTTAAATCAGAATATTATACTGCACTCCATTCTAAGCTTTTTATTACAATATAATTTTATGTTTTAAAAAAGCAAAAAAAGGTAGTAAACGGAATCCGAATACAATTTTTTGATTTAATCAACATTCTGATTACAGTACTGGGGCAATAGTATTTAGTTTTTTATATAAAAAAAACGCAAGAGTACTTTTTGCTGAAAACAAATATAGTAACAGGAGAATAAAACAAATTAAATCATTCGTGATAGCGAAAAAAAGGAATCGTTTTGTTTTAAATGCAAAATCTATTGTAAAAATCATTCATGCGTCGAAATTCTAATTACAAAATATTGTAAGGTAATTTTGTATAAATAAATACATTCAAATTAAAAGGTGCAATTTCCTTCGAACAAGCTTATTTTTTCGCACTGGCTAATTTTATGACATGGCCCCAGCAGCAATTCGTTTGGAAAGAACAGAATAGAATGTTTGTCATTTCGTTTTGAGCATCTAAGAAAACTCAACTTCGACCTTATACACGAAGAAAAATCTACGTTAAAAATATATTTGCGTGCAAACATATATATGTTTGGGACATGCTACAAACATATTTATTTTTGTTTTTTAGCACACTAGGTTACAAATTACATATTATATGTTTGAGACAACACTCTAGCATTTTGAAATATCACATGTTTGTGAAGCAACAAAATTTCTGTGTTATAACATGTAAGAACATTTTAAAAACAGGATTTTTGCCCGCAATACTTAGTAAGGACATATATACTGTTACACACGTTTTATGCTGTAAAATAAAAAGTACTGCATGTTTTTGAACCAAATATTTTTTAATATATTTATTGATGTATATTGATTGTATCCAAAAAGAATCTACTTATTCGAAATGTCCGCCTTTTGCCTTTACACACACCTCAAGTCGCAGTGGCCAATCGTCAATAGCTGAAGGAACCTCGTCCATTGGAAAATTAGCCACACCTTGAACCAAAACAGTCTTAGGAGATCCATTGTTGGGGTATCTTTTGTGACAAACCTTGTCCTCTTAAACCGTCCACAATTTGTAATCCAATGGATTCAAATCTGGACTGCCTGAGGGCCATTCTTCAGAGGAAATGAACGCTGGCAAATTGTTTCGAAGCCAGGCCTGGGACGTTTTAGCCTTATGGGCCGGCGCAGAATATTGCTGAAAAGTCCATGGCTGGATTTGAAACAGGGAATTGTTAAGAGGCTTCACAACAGCTTCCAAAACGGTTTCTTGGTAAACTTTGGCCGATGTTTTGACTCCTTGTTCGCAGAAATGCAGGTCAGAGAGACACCCCACCAAACCATGACTGAAGCTGGGTGATGACCCTTTTCCACCCTTGAGATCAGTTCCTTAGATGACCGCGCATACGCTCTATCATTTTGCTTGTTAAGTTTTTCCTGAACGGTACAAAATTTTTTCATCGATGAACAAAATTTTTCTGTGCAAGTTATCAGCGTGCTTCACCAAAAGACGTTTGTATTTTTCAATCCTATTTTTTTTAAAGCTGCAGTCAATAAATGTCCGGTACGTCGTATGAAAACCCTAAGTCCCAAATCTTTTTTAATGATTCGACTCTGGGACTTTTGCGCGATATTCACGGGCCATGTTTTCTGTTTTCCAAGCGGATTTCTGTGAATTCTTGATATAACGGCTTTGATGACATGCGGTGTTCGAACAGAGCGTGGGCGGCCCGACCGGTGTCGGTCTTTTACATCTCCAGTCTCCTCAAACAGTTTTATGCATCGGTAGACAAACATGCGGCTAATCCCTAGTGGCCGGAGCGTTTTGAAAATATTGTTTTTTTTATTTCACACTTGAAAAGCGCTTTTACAGCGATACGGTTCTCATTATCTGATCACTCCATGATGAAAGTTGAAACAATTTTAAAATCCCGTTACATACTAACGCTATAGAGGTTTGCTTTTAAAACCCATATGACGTTAACGCGGTATGTTCAGTTCTGCTACTGAAATGGGTGTGTTCAATGTTGTAACAGTATTTATGTTCCTACTTAGTAGTTATAAGACGTAGTGGAAGCAGAAGGCATTTTAAAAAGGACATAAGTGAATCTTAGAGATATTGTTTTAGTGCTTAAACTGGAATTCGAATTAACTTGTAAAGATTATCTAAAAAGTGGGTTGGTATTTATGCCTGCCTAGATTTCGGAAAACATATATATTTTTGCACACATGCTTATTTGGGGACATTACTGCAAACATATAAATGTTTCGGGTTATTAAAGGCAACGTTTGGAACATTGCTGCCAACATATTAAACATATAGGGTGATCAATCTAGAGGTTCAATAGGGGTTTTTACAGATTACGCGTGAGTTGTGTTAAACTTTATTTTTTTCTTTTCAGTATTGCTTGCCATTTCATCATGGAAAGATTTAAGCCGCAAAAACCCTAGTTTGTGTTAACGCCATTCCGGTCGAAATGCTTGGAGACCATGAAGCTTAGTTGCGGCCAACAATTGAAGGAAAATATATTTAAAAAATAAATGGCATAAAATGTCCTTTCGAATGAAGATTACAGATTGACTACCCTATATAACATAACATAACATTATTTCAACATATTTTCATATTATAAAATTCTAAAAAATTTCTCCATTGAAGTTTGCTTGGAAGTCGTAGCGCATTAAACGCCCTATTAGTAGGAATTATTATTGGGCCCATGGGGCCTTAAATTCTACCCCTAATACTCGGGGTATCTAGAAACATAAATTTTTAAGATTTGTGACTCGAAGTGGCCAAGTGTTTACCATAAAATTCGGCCTCCTTGAATTATGGACATATCGGTATTAACTTTTATATACAAATTATAAAAAAACAATAAAATTTCGTCTCAAGTCCGAATGTCCTTGACTAAATTTAAGGCCACACCCAAAGGCTCTAAAAATTTAGTCCTTATAAACATGGGCATATGGGTTCTCCTTAATAATTGAAGAATAACACTTATCGTAAGATGCACTTACTTTTACGATTTGTCTATATTTTGGGACCTACGTCAACAGGCTCTTAAGACACAAAAATTGGCCTCTTTCAGCAATGAACAGGTGAGTATTTAAACATGCCTATCATATAAAAATCCCTTACTAACAACCATGTGCCGCAATTCTGTCAGTGCAACACTAGAAATCCATTGTGGAAAGTATTAAAGCTTCGAACTGACCTAAGGGATGTTTTTTTTATAATAAACCTTTGTCTATCATATGGACTCGTCTAACGTGACATGGCGATTTCGAATCTGTGACTAAAGATTAAACAACTGATTTGCCGGAATTTGAGCTAAATATGTAACTTCAAGACCAGAGAGGCATATTTCGTGATGGCTATATGAGAACAAAGACTAATTTGGTCAAATTTCACCGTGGTACAATGGTAAGCATGTACGACTACCACCTAGGTTTACTAGGCGTCTTCATCTCGTAAATATCGACGGCCTTACGATTAAGAGTTTAATCTCTAAGTCATGTTAAAATTTCTCTGTAAAATGCGTTAGCCGCTCGCAGCCGGCATTAAAAAGTAGATCCCGGTCAGTGTGTTGAAGAATTATACAGCATGCACAGCTCAATGATTTGAAAGAAGTTTGTTCCTTAACGTCATTATATACTGGGCTTTCTGTCACATAGATAGAATTTAAAATGTTTGTTATATGTAGAGCGACAGACCTCATCTAGGAAAGGACCTTTATTCGGAGGTTGTTTCAAAAGAGAGACCAATATGGTCTATATTCTGTAGAGTTGGATATTACTCGTTCAGAACTAAGGTGACCATTTAGGAGTCCAATAAATTGGGTACAAAAGTTCTTCTCATTTTTAGGGATAGATATAAATGCATTTACTTAAAAAAAATACAGGGTGATCCAAATGCAAACTTCTTTTTAAAAACTAAAAGAAAGCAAACAAATACTTTTTTGTTGACATCTTAATGGTTTGTTTTAAAAGCAAACATTCCAATTATTAAGGGAATTGATTTTTATTCATGCAGCTGCATCGGCTTGCTAAAGAACATTCTGACGGTTTCTGGCTTTATCGCCCGAGTAGCTTGCTCTGTAGTCGCCCTTAGGGCATGAATCCTTAATAGTTCACAAATCATTGGCCTTCACGGTCCAACGCAGAAAGGTGTAAGTGCGTCAAGTTGGAGCTCCTAGGTAGACAATTGACACCGCCCAGTCGGCTGATAGCACCAGACAGTTGCTTAAAATGTGCGGTTGTTGAGATGGCCAGGACTAAGTCGCACACTCTCACATTTCACATTCTTGTGGCTACATGCCAGTCACAAGAACTTTTTGCACAAACTTGCGTATAGCAAGCGCGATGGGAAATACCACTGACTTTGGAAAGAATTTGAATGGTTTCTGTTGTATATTTCGAAGTATTGAATTGCACGTCTTGTTAGCTTGCTAGATATTCAGTATCTATTTATTTGATGATGAAAATATATATGGCAAAAGTATTTACAAAATGGTGAGTTAAATAGAAGCCGAATGACAATGTAAATGTAAGTAGATAAAAATGAGATCGAACAATATGATGATAACTGTTCATTGTTTATGTTCTAAACATATGTTATTACACATAGTTGCCAACTGCGTAACAATAGTTACAACAGTTCTCCCCCACTTAATTTGAACGTTACAATCGACTGAGCCTAATTTAATGACGAATAAAATCGCTAAAATACTGTGGATTCCTCCGTTGTCTGCCAGATGTACGACGGCTGGGTGTTGACTCCTGAGGCATCCCTACAACACTTCCTGCATCTGGAACTGGTGTTGGCAAAGTTGAAGTGTCCGGAATTCTAGAGCTGTCTGTTGGTGTATTAAGTGGAATATCTGATGCCAGCAGCGAATATTGTAGTTGTGGATCAATTTCTTGGCTCTGTGGTGGAACTGGTTCTGCTTGTTGTGAAGCCGTTGGAACTTGAGTTTGTACGTCGGTGGAACGAAGCTGGTCGATATGGCGTTTGAATACAAAACCATCATCAAGCTTTACAGTATAATGAAGACGACCTAACTTTTTTATAATTGTACCAATTTTCCACGTAGCCTTGTTCACTGTGTACCATCGGGCTTGCACTCTATCTCCCTCACTAAATTGTCGAACAGGTGTTATTGGTACTGATAAGTTAGGTAGTTTAGATGGCCTCAGTGCATCTAATTGCGTCCTTATCTGCCTTCCCAGAAACATTTCTGAAGGCGACTTTTCATTGCGAAGGGGAGTTGCTCGATATTTAAATAAAATGTCTCTTATTTTTGATGACATCGGTGACGGATCGTCGGACATTGCTGCTAACCGCTGCTTCAACGTTTGAACATTTCGTTCAGCTAAGCCGTTTGTAGCTGGGTGCCCTGGGGCTATAAATTTTTGGAAAATTCCTGAGTTGGTACAAAATTTTGTGAACTCATCACTTTTAAATATAGCAGCGTTGTCGGAGACCATCACATCAGGGTATCCATTCCTGGCAAAAATGTTTTTTAAAATTTCAATGGTTGATAAAGATGTTGGTGCAGAAGAGCACACGCCCACTTCTGCCCACTTTGACTTCGCGTCAATGACTACAAGAAATTGATGGCCTTGGAACGGTCCCGCATAGTCGATATGAACACGTTGCCAATTTCCCTCTGGTTCCTCCCACGGGTGTAGCATAACTTTTGGCGGACTTTTCCTTACTTTGGCGCATGCAGAACAGGAGCGTACGTACCTCTCTATGTCTTTATCGATCGAAGGCCAATAAACGTAACGTCTCGCCAATTGTTTCATTTTGGTTATACCAATGTGTGTATAATGTAGTTCATCTAGAACGGATTGTTGGAGTGAAGCAGGCACAATGACCCTTTGACCTTTGAAAAGAATGTCACAATCTATGGTGTACTCAGAGTCAATCGCATCTGAACTACGTAATTTGCACATAAGTTTTGCAAGTTCTTCATCGCTTTTTGTCTCTTCTCGAATTGTGTTGAAATTTAAATTAATTGAATTAATTTGATTCAGAGAAAAATTGCAAATAGAACGTACCTCTTGATCGATGAAGTTTGTCGTATGCATACCCGCTGTTATGGGAGCCCGGGACAAGCAATCGGCATTAACATTTTCTTCACTCCTTTTTGTAATGACTTCGTAGTTATAGCCAGTTAAAAATGCTGCGTAACGTTGCAAACGTGATGACGTCATTTGAGGCAATTTTGCGTTTTGGTGAAAAATTCGGGACAACGGTTGATTATCGGTTACAAGTTTGAAAAGTCGGCCGAAAACGTACTCGTGAAAATGTTGCACTGCATAAATAATCGCCAAAGCCTCACGATCAAGTTGAGAATAATTTTGTTCTGCCGGAGACAGAGACCGCGATGCGAAAGCAATTGGCCTCTCTTCATCGCCAATAAGATGCGACAAAACCCCTGCTATACCAGTGGGACTAGCATCACAAGCGAGCTGCACCGGCAACTCAGGGTTGAAAGGCATCAGTACACGGTCACTGGCAATCTCCATTTTTAGCGTTTGAAAGGCTTTCTCGCATTTAGACGACCAATGAAAATGTGAATTTTTGCGCAATAGATGACGTAATGGTGTGGTTATTGTAGATGCATTTGGTATAAATCGGGCATAGTAGGTTACCATGCCTAGGAATCGACGAACGTCTTCCACACCTTCGGGCTGCGGCATCTCCAAAATAGCTCGTACTTTTGTAGCAGATTTTTGCACTTTGTTGTATTGTATAATATGACCCAGAAATTCAATCTCGGTTTCGAAAAATTTACATTTTGAAATATTTAAATGAAGGTCAAATTTTTGCAGCTGGATTAAACAGGATTTTAAATTCGCCTTGCACTCGGCAATCGATTCACCATGAACCACAATGTCGTCGAAGTATGACTCAGTTTTAGGTAAATCGCGTAATATTTGGTCGATAATCCGGTTAAATTCGGCTGGTGCCGTTTTTATGCCAAATGAAAGTCGGTTCATCCGAAAAGTCCCCTTATGAGTGGAAATCGTCTGAATTTCACTTGAATTTTTGTCGACGGGAACATGTAGATAGGCTTTGAACAAATCAAGACGACAAAAGAATTTAGAGTCCCTAAGACTGTTGAAAATTTGGTCAATTTTCCGTATCGGGTAGTGCGCATTCATTAAACGTTGATTTACGCCGACCTTATAATCTACGCACAAGCGTACCCCGCCGTCAGCCTTCGGAATGACCACTAACGGTGACCCCCAATCACTATTCGCAACTTTTGTAATTATTCCAGCTTTTTCCAATTCTTCCAGCTCTTTATTTACACGTTCAGTTAAAGCGTATGGTATCTGACGTTCTTTCGTGTAAATCGGAGTTGCACCTTCACGCAATTTCAAAGAAACGTTATAATCAGGTATACACCCAATCTTCTGCTCGAAAACACCTCCAAATTCGTATATAAATTCTTTAATTTCGTCCGCATCGTCGATTGAATTTGTAAAACCCACATTTGCATTGCCCTCGTCCAACTCGTTTAAGCTAATGCCCAGGCGTCGTATCCAAGTACGCCCAATTAGGGCTGAACAACCATCTGGAACAACGTAGACTTCATCGCAAATCGAATTTTGATTGTATTTGATGTTTACTCGAACTTTGCCATCCGGAACAAACTTATTTTGGGTATAAGATCGAAAAACTAGATTTGTAGGGGTTAGCTTGTTGGGCAAATTTAAAATTTTGAATTGACTTCTAGGCAAAAATGAATAGCCGGACCCAGAATCCACCTCAAATCTGACAATTTTCCCTTCAATAGAAATATTAGCGTAATACCGCTCGGAATTTGCATTTGCAAAATCATTACGGTACACATCGACGATCTTGTAGATTCCGTACTGTGAATCGTCAGCTCTTACTTGGTTTGTAGAACCACCCCTCGTACTTGGTTTTCCTCGTTGTCCGGCATTAGGACCATCCGCCAAAAGTGAAGCAATGCAGACTTTAGCTACATGCCCTTGCTTTGAACACAAGTTACATTTTAAATTTTTATTGGAGCGACACTCCTTTGCAAAATGATTATTTTTGCCACATCGTAAGCATAATCCGGCAATACCTAATTGCTCATAATTGACATAACGTTTTGGCTGCCCTTGATGAGACTTGGCTGGTTTCGAGTACTTTTTGTGGTTAAAAACTTTGTTGATATCTGTTGGGTTATTGTTTGACGTGTTTGCCGTAGCGTGAGACAACAATCTAGCATCCACCTTTGCTGCTTCAAGCGCCAATGCCTTTGAAACAATTTCTTCAAATTTCGACGTACTTGACTGAAGAAGTTGTTCTCGTATGCTATTGTCGTAAATACCTCGAATAAATTGTGCTCTCAAAAACACATCGGCAATGGACGTTGCACATTTGCATGGTGAGACGAATTCGCAGTTGTTAATTTCCATACGGAGTGCGGCTACAAACTCTGCAATTGACTGCCCTTCGATTTGGTATTTTGACAAAAAGTTGTGTTGTGCGACCAGAACATTCTTTTTTGGAGCCAAATGATCCTCCAAAAGTTTCAACAACTCATCGTACTGCAGTTCTGTCGCTACTCTTGGGGCCGCCAACGCCGTCGCCATATTGAAGTACTTTGCACCAATTGAATTAAGGAGTAACTTTGTACAGTACTCCTTATTACTACCGACTCCTTTCATGGTTATGTAATTTGAGAAACGTTGAATATAACTTTGATATGTCTCCTTGGCTGGATCGAAAGCATCGAAGTTTGGAACCAACGCCGTATTGATGTTAGCACTGCTGAAGCTCTGCCCTGCACTTGCACTCGCACCTGACGTCGATGCCCCATCAGCTAACTTCGATATTTGGTCAACCAAAGACCTTTGCATTTGCATAAATGTTTCAAATTGTTGTGCATCCATATTGTATTGCCGTAGAAACTGTGGCACTTTCCTTTGTAAATAGAAAAAAAAGGATTAATTTTGTTTCAACAATAACTAATTTCAACTTTCACACTCGTCGCCAATTGTTGTATATTTCGAAGTATTGAATTGCACGTCTTGTTAGCTTGCTAGATATTCAGTATCTATTTATTTGATGATGAAAATATATATGGCAAAAGTATTTACAAAATGGTGAGTTAAATAGAAGCCGAATGACAATGTAAATGTAAGTAGATAAAAATGAGATCGAACAATATGATGATAACTGTTCATTGTTTATGTTCTAAACATATGTTATTACACATAGTTGCCAACTGCGTAACAATAGTTACAACAGTTTCTAAACATTTTTCAAACCTAAAACGATTTATTTCACTGTACGGGGTTCTGTTTAACGCCGGCTACGAACGGGTTCTAGCGGGAAATAGGTGAATCTGTGAAAATAATGTAAGATTAAAAAAGAAACAACTAGAAAAAGTGATAAGTCATGTTTCTTTTCGTAGTATTCAGATTATATTTTAAAGTAAAATGAAAATAGTGTACAGTAGAACAATAACGGGTGATCAATCTAGAGGTATTTTAGTGCACAAAAGTCGTGTACGGTTCACTATTATATCGAACAGTTGGTGACCGTATTCATATTTCCATTTGATATGTGGCTTTTACACCGACAGGGCCTTACATCGCAAGAGAATTCTTTGGGGACTACATGAAAACATGGAACGATATAGTCATATTTCGCCAGCGTAGGTAAAAGGACGCTCATAACAAAATTTGCTACATTTTCGCAAAATAAAATTTGCAATTTGATTTATTGTGCGGCAGGACCTCGAATAGGGAGGGAGCTTTGTTACATGCAGACCCCACAAAACTAAAGGGTGGTTCAACCATAATGCACAATGTTAATTGTAAGTCACTCATTAACGTTAAGTTTTTTGCCCAACTTAATTTGGTATTTCTTTGTTTTAGTGTTTGACAAGATCAACAATGAAGAGGTACACAATTAAGCAGGGCGTAAAGATTGTTGAAGCCTTTAACGAAAATAGATGTTAAAGTCAAAATGCATTTCGTTTGCTTCGTGACTTTTTTGGTCAGCATAATCGATTAAATGTGTCCACAATCGGGATAACTGTTTGCAAATTTGTGGGCGATAGTGTGGCAGAGAGTCATCAACTTCGTCTCGCGGATGGCGTTAGCAATCGCGAGATGATAACGGACTTATTGTGGCCAGAAATTGAAGATATGGAGCTGGACGATATGTGATTCCAACAGGATGGAAACATTGGCTTCTTTGCTTGAGAAATTCAATCGCCGTATTATTTTACGTCATGGCGATGTTAATTGGCCTCCAGTATCATGTGATTTGACACCGTTGGACTCCTTTCATTGGGTATATTTAAAAGAAAAAATATACGCCAATAAGCAAAGAACAAATCAAGAGCTTAGGGATGAAATAATTCGGCACATTAACGAAATTCAACTTCCATTATGACTTAGTCATTTAAAAAATGGGTCATTGGATAGTGGTTTGCCACCGAAGTCGCGGCGAACATTTAGTCGATATTTTGTTTCACACCTACTCGTAGTTGTTATAAAATCCTTCTATCACAATAAAACATATTAAGATAATTCTCTGAAAACTTATTGTTTTATTTACAACTAACATTGTGGATTTTAGTTGGATTAACCTTTGTAAAGTTTAATTTTACCGTGGTATTAATAGATAACTCAAACTGAGAATAATCAGATTTAAACTGAAGCTTGCATAGCAGCCGCGCCTCAAATCGCCAGGAACCTTTGCATGGGCGCTACATGAAAACATTGACAGGTATGGTTCCATTTCAACACTGCTGGATATAAATCTTTAGTCATTCACAATATGTATACTTATAGAGCATGAGGACCTCACATCAGGAGTGTCCTTTGTATGGCGGCTATAAGAAAAGACAAACCTTTGTTGGAAAATTCTTGTGTTCATTCTTGTACCATGCGACATTTGGACAAAATCGGATAGGAATTTGCACCTTACATCGTGAAGAAACGTTAGTGTGCAGCCTATTTCAAAACATTTATCAATTTCTCCATCAATTTTCACTGTGGTCGCTCATAACGTTCTGTAAAAAAAGTGTTTGTAATCGGAAATAATATGTAGGCAGAGTTCCAGACTTCCGCCCTTGGCCTAGTCCTGAAGATATTGATTTTTAGGGCTTTTGGCTATTTTGAAGGCGAAGCTATTATTTTTTGATGGTAGGATGCTTTCAAGATGAGCTTAATACCATTTTCAAGCTAAAATGCGATTAAATACAATTTAGTCCACTTAAATAATTTCGCTTTATTTTGTAAAACTATTTTTCTATTGTAATTCCGGGATGTGCAGTTTTATCCTAATTGGCCAGTGCAATAGTTCTATGGTGCGTACAAACATTTACGATAAAATTTCAATACTATTTCAGTGAATTAGTAAAAGGATTAAAATATCCCATGTTCATAAAAGGGTAAATGGAAAGTGTTAAATATTTTTTAAACCCAGGATGTGTGGATTCAGTGATCAGTGCAATTATGCTATGGTGCATATTTACAAGAGAGTTGCAAAATTTAATTAATGGCATAAAACAAATTTACTACCAAATATTATGGGTTCCCATAACAAACATAACGAACGAACAAATTGTAGAATATTCAGAGAAGGGTAGAGGGAAAGAGAGAGAGAGAGAAAAGGGGGAGACATGCTTCAAAGATGATCTCGTTTAAAATGCAGCATCGAATATGACTGGGTATGATGGATGGAACAAATGATCATTCACATGGAATCAAAAAAGAAAATTGGTATAAAGTCGGTTAAGATATTTGATTCGTATTCAATTTCAAATCAAATTCAGAGAGAGAGAGACACAGTACACAACGGAGAGTGGAATTTTTATTCAGTCCATGGAAGAGGCAGAAATTATTTCCAGGATAATTTCTATATATAAATTCGGAAATTCATATCAATTTCCGCTCCTCGACTATGGATGAGGGAAAATTCCACTTATGCTGCTTTATACTCTCTCATAGAAGTACTCCAGATGCGATAGTTTGAGTGGTTGATATTTACCTAAACTACTGTCTCTATTCGTTGAGTCATAACGGCTGCTGTCACCCGATAGGTGCGAGGCGGCTCCAGCTCGTGACAGTACCGGCTTGGCTTGTCGCAGAGCCTGTTCTTCCGCTGGGTAGCGGGGTGTTTGAAATTTCGTCGGCTTCGATTGCAGAGTGGCCGGGCCTGAGCGTTGTTGCATTAAGGTTCGATGCCTAAGGGGTGGTGGGGATATTGATTTATTTAAAACTGAATGAGGTAATTTATTCGGTGAGTAATCACTGCCTGATTCACCCTGTCAATAGAAGTAGTGGAGAAATTTTAGTGAGAATTTAAATTTATTTCATTTAAAACCGGCATGACTTACCATTACTGTGCCATTGTCGGAGACACCTGAACCAGACATGTTGTCCGCTAGGAGACGTTCACTTTCCGGATCCGCCAGCACACGCGACACATCCGACTTGTTCTTCAGTATCGATTTAGATCGACGATGGTGCTCCAAATTCGGCGATGCATCTAGTGATTCTATCGATGAGGAATGTTTACTTTCAAATTTGGCTAAATAATTACAAGCAAGCAAACAACACCAACGTATATACATACATATATATAAGTAGATCCAGTAAATAAAATACAGAAATGAATTCACACAATTATTACATATGGAAATATTTACAAAAAAATCTAAAGAAAAGAACGATTCCGAAATATTTTTAGTACGAAAAGCATTACTGGCAAACCAAGAACTACTCGTATACGATTTCGAAATTACAGAAAAATAAATATATTTTTATATGTACAAGCTAAACGCGTCAGAGATTTGGCAATTGAGCAGTGGGCACCACTGCTGTGTTTCCTTAGAAGCATTTAAGTGGAAATCAAGTATTGCGGTCAAGCTAACAAATGTTATTGTTAAAGCTCGGCTGTAGACTTACGCTGAAAGCGCACATTTCCTTAGAAGCATTGAAAGAAATTTATTTTGATTAGTACGTAAGTCCTGTATGTTATGGAGATCCTAGGAATTGTGTTAAATGGGGTTTATTGGGGGTTTTGGCACACACTTGCTCCAATCTCTTATGGTTACCAAGTAGTCATTATTTCTAAAAGATTTTTACAAAAATCGAATAGACCTCGCAAGAAAACATTCATACCATTCAGCAGGTTTTAATGTAAGAAATCTGCCCAGCAAAAATATTGTTCTCTTACTGGTTATGAGTTTTTGTAGAAGTGAGTCCTGATTCCGGGTCAAACGCGTAAGCGGGCAACTTTTATGCTTACATTCAAAATCGGATATAAAAAATTCAACACATTTCACTAGTATTTAAGCAAACATCTCTAAATCCTCTAAAATTGAGATTATCGATTCATTCGAGCTGAAGTTTTAACAAGGCGGCTGGAGACGTAGCGTTCGAACTTGTAAAGGACACAATTGGCGACTGGGTATTAGAGAGCGAGCATTTACAAATTGAACGCCACAATCATGGGGCTGAATTATGTACTCTGGGCTACATCTAGTCCTAAGTTAACAATTTTAGACGAACTCTAATCCAATATTCGTGATGTTGTCCGAAAACTTCTGTCATATTAGACCAATTCATCAAAAATTGCACCGACTGCTTGAAGCATTGTCAGCAATTCCAAGGCGACTACTTAAGTGATGGGATACAAAGTGGCAAATAATCACTTCAAAATAAAGTCAGAATTAATTTTATCTGCCCACTATTGTGATGACTACAGTGCTGCAAAATGTTTATCTTAAAATTTGCTATTTAAAGTCCCGGGCACATTAAGCGTTTGATTGGCCAAATGCTTCTTAATTGCGTACATGGATTTGCTGGAAAGCACATGCCATTTTTTGCCAGGTACGCTATTTCATACAACAAAATAAAGCAGTTGTTCTCCTATACAACCTGCCGAGGAGAAATTAATTTAATCATATTCTCCTATACAACTTATTGGAGTGATTGCAAGCGAGTTCACATTAGTTTGTACCAGAAAGCACTGGTAATCATACCTACATTAAAATTTTTTTATTGTTTAAAGGAAAAGGCTATCATACAATCAAAGCGCATTGCAATTTTTGAAATTTGCCTTAATACACCACGCCATAACACCATCGCTTCTTATAGTAAAACTTTGCAATGGTAAGTTTTTGAGAGGCATGCCACGTTTTTGCTGAAGATTAAAAAGTCAGGTATGATCCTCACTTTTTTAGGAGCGCTCACTTCCTTTCCTCGGAAATCCATTAAGACAATAAATGGAACTTATCTAAAATCGGTGGGCTGTGTTTGGAATAAGTCTGTTACTTACTGGTCATGCTGGTTAAAGCCATATTCCAAAGAATGATATTTTTTACCTTTTACAGTTTGGTCTCTTACTCGCAAAGTCAACGGAATTCAGTAAGTGTTTTTAAACTTCTTTAACTTCCGTAGTCCCAATGCTTTCGTTGCGGTTCTTCAGATTAGCAATGAATTTTATCGCAGTGCTCTCTAAAAAATGTCAAAAGTCAAAATAAGAAAATCTCGAAGAAGAGATATGACACGGAAGAAAAGTAATTTGCACTATTTGGGGTCTTTAACGGAAACGTTGCTCTTCAGCCACTTTACTTTGGGGCACAAATACAAGTAGCACGCGTCAAGCTTTTCTACCAACTTCAATTCAAACCCGCTGAAAGGTCTTCAGTTTTCGCCATTGTTTACTTCACAGTCGAACGCCCATTTACTTATATATGATCTCCAACTGACCGTAAGCTTAAGATCTGATGACTAAGGACGTTTATTAACACTTCTTCGTTAGGAGTTTTAGGAATTCCATTCAACTCTTTATTTAAGCAGAAAAAACAACTCAAGATATATATTCGTATATATAGTTATATTCACAAATGTACACAACGAATCTGGCAAACTGAAAATAATTTTGAATAATTGTGGGATTACCTTTGGGTCCAACATTTTGTATACCGAACAGGTGCTGATTTATCAGTTTGGTGGCAGTGGCTAAACTCTTGCCGGGCATGAAGGACGAACGCTTCTTTTTGCTGGTAGTGCTGCTGGCCGGACTGCTCTCGCTACCGAGGTTTTCCTGCGAGAGCTTGGAGTCTTCGAAGCGGGCACGCGGTTTAGAGATCTGCGTCGCGCCGGTCGTGGAATGTGAGGAGGACGAGGATGAGGGCATAACAGCGGAGAAACTCTGTTGGAATCGCGTTTTGCGATGTTTTGGCACTGGATTCTCGTTGAGGCTGATGTGGCTGCCGCGGTCGTGCGCATCGAAATTTTGATAGACATCATCCATGGGACTTAGACCACCAGCTGCCAAGTTTCGCAAAGCCGTGTCACCAGATGCGCTCTTTTTCACATGGGCCCGTATCTGGCCCGAAGATGGCGTCGGCGGTAGACCCACCATATAACCGGTAGTTGTGTTACCAGCCGAGTCTTTCTCCAGTGGATTTATATACAAATTATCCATGTCAATGTCCAGGGCGCAGACCTCGTCGTTGAGATCCGACGTGAGGTCGCCTTGAGACAAGAATGGGTGGGTTTGACAACTGGCATAGGTGTCCGAACTATCTACGCTTGCCAGATCGGCATTGTTATTATTAAAATTATTCAAATTATTGTTGCTGAAATTGTTCCCCAGTGCTGTCACACCTTGTTGGCTTGTGCTCATTGACAGCGGATGGCAAGTTCCCAGAGATGTTGTATTGAAATTGTTATTGTAATTGTGATTGAAATTACTGATGGCGGCACTGGAGCTGCTGCTGACATACGGTGGATATCTGATGGTCGCGTCCAATGGCAGCGCAATAGTCGTCGACGTTGTGGTGCCATACGACGACGACGTCGACGATGATTGAGAGATTGGCGCTAGGCCGGTGGCAGTGTACGGCAGTGACGTCCTCACAACTCCTCCACTGCCGGCCGAATACAGCAATTCACTCTGCGTAGTGCCCGTCGAGGCCGTCACGATGCCGCCGCCCATTTGCAATGCCTGCAACTGGCTGGGCATGAACGTTGGCGGCATGGCCGCCGCAGTTGGTGGAGATGCTGCTATTGCAAAGCCGAATGGAAGGGTCTGACGATTGGCCGCCTGTCGCATCTCATAGCAAATCGGTTTATGGAAGTCCGATGTAGGAAGTGCTATGACACCTTCGGCATCTGTAAATTCCTTGAAATCCTATAATGAACAAGAAAACCGTCATGTAAATATGACTTCAATATCGCATATAGCAAAGTACATTAAGAAGTATTTGTACAATTACACAGTTGCAAGTTTAGGTTCAAGCTGCTGATTTTTTTTTTATTAAATTACATAAATATTTTACAGACGTAGGATTAGGAACACTTGGACGACAGAAGCTATTTATCTAAGTTGCATCCTGACAAAATAGTTTACAAACACGCTAAAGCAAAGATACAGCGAAAAGAAAAATAATTATTTACGGAGATAAAGGAAAAGCCGCCTCGAGAGAGAAGCGATCTGTGTCGATCCTCAAGGTCAGCGGTAGATTTTAGCTAAGTTATAAAAACAAGTACCATCCTGTTTTATTAAATGTCTTTCGGAGATATTCCCAGTTAGGAAAAGACAGCCTACTTACTTATTATTTCGAAATGGGGGAGAAACCACGTTTAGCAATTATTAAAGGTTATTTTCTGAAAATCCGTTAAACAGCGATGTGAAATTAATCCCACAGTGATGTAGAATCGATGAAAAAACTTAAAACATCTCGATGTTGAATCGTCGCCAGGTTACGAGTATGTTGCTGCACGTAGTTTAGTCGCCTAGTTGTTGCTGACAATTCAACCACGAGAGTGTCCCAAAAATATATTGCCTCTAATGGGCGTGTTCTATGGGCAACTCTCTTAGGACGTCGCTAAAGCGATAACTACACTTATGTCCAAGAATATTAAAATGATTTTGTTTACAGGCAACTATAAACAAATTGCGTTAATAAATAATTAAATAATAAAACAAATTAAAAAAAACGAGCCAAACAAAAAATAAAAAGTGTTTTAAATAATTAAAATTTTTGTAAATATAGTTATTCAAGAATTACCTTAAGCGAGTTTAGGCTGGCTCGTTTTTTGCTTGTTTTATAAGAGAGAACCAATAGAACACGCCTATTGTCACGATGTGAATACCTATCAGATTATAGGAGTGTGTGAAGTGATAAAAAAACAAGTGAGCCTGTTTGCAGTTATCTGCACAAACATTCAAACAAGGCTGCCGGTACTAGGGCATTAGTCCCCTGTGTAGTAAGTTTTGTGTTATTCTCGAACTTTTCCATGTTTGTTTTTTATTGTCAGAGTCTTACACTAAGTGGTTTTTGCCTACCACTAGGACGATTCACGCTTACAACAGAGCCACCTACTACAGACGCTTCTGTATTTGGGGCTGTCTATGGGAACCCACGTGGGCGTCAATTCCCTCTTTCTATATCTCCCGTGATCAATCCTTCGGGGAATTGTTTGGAAAATACCGGCAGTCCACTCGCCATGTCACGGAAGTCTTTGGACCTTATTGTAGCACACTCTCCGCTCCGCTTCTCTTGATCGGGGACTGTTTTTTGTTATTTGTAGTTATTTTTCATATCTGCTGGCAGTTCGGTTATCTGCCGACCCTCGTAGTTGCCTAAGCTCGGCCTGTACACTGAAAAAATTGTGTATGTAATATTTATCCAATTTTTCCATATGAGATTTTTGTTTGTATACCCAATACAAAAGGGTGGAGTGCATAAATATTGATCCGATACCCTATAATGTACACATATGTAGACATATTCGTCCGTCCTTTCTTGTGTCTATTGTCCAAGATCGTGGTCAAACGAATTAACCTAGGATCATGAAATTTTTCATGATGATGGCTTATAAGTTTTTTGGAATTGTAAAAAGGCGAAATGGGCCAGATGACCGATTTAGACACTTTAAGGGCTTAATTTAAGAAAATTGAAACAATAGAATGGTCTCGTAGCAGAACAAAAACTGTTTAAGGACTTAATTTACTTCAGAAAAAATATTATTTTTGGAGTATTTGATTACAAATCAAAACTTTTATGGACGAACAATGGCTTAAATGCCCATTGATAATTGGGTCGCACTAAATACCTTGAAAGAGGGAAAAGTGGCTGGACGTTTTGGCTCAAGTGACACAAGGGACGGCCAGCATGGTCAAAATAGGCGATTAATATTCAATACGGTTATATGGAAACGTATACGAGTATTAAAGCAATTTTGTTTTGCTTAATCAAGAGAAACATGGTTCTTCTTTAGTTCAAATGGTTAAACATTAATATTGTTTCGGTACGAATTGAAATATAGGTTTGTTTTGAAGGTTTGACCTTTAAATAATTAGCCTACAAAAAAATATTACTATGTCAAAAAGCAATAATCTAGATTGTATTGTCAAGTAAAGGTCAATACATGCCGCTGTATCTTGGCCACAAGTGCCATCAGTCTATATTTCTTTGAGAATAAGAAAGGACCGCCATAAACGGTGAACGGGACCTTTTATCGAACAATGATCGAGAACTTGTTGAAGCAAGAGGCAATTTTTTGGTTTCAACAAAATGGAGCGACTGCCCATACTGCTCGATAAACTATCCACCTACTGCGGGGACATGTGAGGTCTCATTTGGTCCAACCTGTTTGAGGATTTTAAGAAATACAGAGTGTTCCATTTAGTGTTTTTTGTTTGAAGTACATTTTGACAGCCTTTTCCTACTACAAAAAATTCAATGCAATGTTAGTATCATAACACCAGGAAATGAATTGAATCTCTTAATGCTTGAACAACATTGCCACAAAACTGAGCCGAAACCATTACCCAATGAGTCAGCTGTACGCAAGTTTATGCACTGACAAAATATGGCTGAGGTAGTCGAACGTGTGCGACTCAGTTCTGAACATCGACTGGCCACAGTTCTCAATAATTCAACATTTTACACACCAGCCTGATGCTAGTTTAACACAAAGATCTAGCAATTTTTGCTTACACGGCACAACGGAACATCCGCTTCGTCATTGCTTTTTCGTTTTGGCATCATGCATGAACATCAGGCCGTAAAAAAGGTCTGTTCTTTTTGGATTCCGCACAATTTGACAATCGCTCGATTGGTGCAAAGAAATTATGAAGAAATACGATCGTGGTGCTTCAAAAGACGTTTATAATCGTCACAGGTGACGAATCATGGATCTATGCATATGAGCCCGAAACAAAACAGCAATCGACCGTGTGGGTCTTCGAAGACGAGCCAAATCCAACGAAAGTTGTTCGTGGAAGAAGCACTTCAAAGAAAATGGTCGCATGTTTCTTTTGTTCCGCTTGAGCAACGTAGGACGGTCAATTCTGAGTGGTGCACCACAATTTTTTTTGCCTGAAGTCTTCGGAGAAATTAGAAAAACGAACAAGAGAAGACGAATCATTGTGCACCATGAAAATGCGAGCTCTCACACATCGGCTCAAACCAGCGCCTTTTTGACCGACCAAAACGTTGAATTGATGACTTGGCACCCGGTGACGTCTTTTTATTCCCGCATATTAAAAAAAAAAATGCGTGGTCAACGATTTTCGTCGCCAGAAGATGATGTTGAAGCGTTTTGGAGTTGTATTAATAGGAGTGGAAAAAGTGCTTCGACAATTGGTTTGAGCGCATGCAAAAGTGTATAAATCTTGCTGGAGAATACTTTGAAAAAAATAAAACCATCTTTGACGATAAATATTCGCATTTTCATTATTAGGATAGCAATATATATAGCAGCCCTCGTTAAAATCGAGTCGGAACGCTTGGATTTGCCTGAATTAACTATGCTACACCGAACAAGGCCTCTCAAAGAAATGTCTTCGTACGGTCTTCGCTCCCGGATTCGGCAAATATGTTTACTAGCCGCATAATGGTCCACCTACTCGGGGGAGATCCGTCAAACTCTCACCTTAATTTTCTATTGGACGGAAATGCAGGAATGCAAATAATGGTACTGCTGCACTATCCGAATTCTCTTTTCAGTCTCAAGCAGCCATTTAAATAAATCTTCATTCATTTAAATTCATTTAAATAAACCTTCCAAATAAAATAAAGAATGAGCCGATTGCTAACGCAGAAAAAAAGTTTAAACATTTTGTTTTTGCAGCACGATTCATGCGCCACCCTGTATTTTCGGATAACCTTTTATAATTCAAAGTAAATAAAATCACAACGACAATTTTGATGCCTTTCGACGCATATACTAACATATTTCTATTTTTAATTTATCAAAAGTTGGCCATAATACGAGTAATAGTGTCTATGTGTCGGTTTCTGTTAGTGTAGAATTGTTAGTGTTTCAATTTTTAAATGCAAAGTTAGTGTGCTGGTGCAGCTTAAGGAAAACGAATATTTTTTAAAAAAAGATATTTAAAACACACACATGCCATTGACAAAATTAGTTTAAGTACATCTGGTATTTTACATACGAGTTTGAACTTACCTTTACAGGAATTTTGTCGAATTTTGGGTGGTTTGAGCTCTCAATACAAATTAAATCTAAACTTTCTTCACATTAAGACAAATTTCTATTTGCTAAATACGTATATGTGACGCGCAAAATAGAAAGGGACCTAAGGGTTAAAACCAGTTTTGTTCAGGAGAGCCATTTTAATGATTTAAATAGTGTATCTTTGGTGTACCATCATTTTCATAAAACGCGCATATCTCTGGGAGGGAACACTTTTGGGGCATGGGATCGGTCTCATTCGATGCTCAGATGTTTCCACATCAAAAAAAAGTGAAAATTGATTTTTTTTACCCTTAGGTCCCTTTCTCTATACGCTGTCACATATGCAAATGTTTTCAATTCTTTTAATAAGCCAGATCTGGTCGAAAGGATAATATGGTAAAAAAAACATTTAATGTATTTTTAACAAGCACCAACTCTTAGATTAGCGTGATATACGATTTCCTTGCTAAGAGGGAAGAAGTCAATTCGACTTGTGACAAAAGTTTAAGGAAAGAAATATTAATTCGAGTATTTTTAAATATATACAAATGTGAGCAATACTGATCCATCAGTCCGAACCAAATTCGTTGGGAAAAAGTTTCTAATGACAAGTGTGCAGTTTACAGTACAAATGCAGCTATGTAGATTAAATCTCCACTTTATAGTGATTTGAATAGCATTCAAACGCATGCATTATTGAGATCTACAAGCAGGCACAGCCAACTTTAATTAAAAAACAAGAAGTCGACGAATTAGTTGCTCTCTACATGTTGAACGCACCGTCCAACAAGGGTTAATAACTATCATTTCATTTCTTTTTTTTGACATTTCTTTTTATTGCTTTAAGTTTCTATGTTTAATGAATAATCTCAATAATATATATTTATCCCTTTCTAGCCTTAAACGATTGAATTTCTAGTTTTCCCCGCTTATATTAGGCGTCATTTTTGTTACATTAGTTTTTTATTACGAGTATCACGTTGAACTTCATTAAAGACGGTCCAACCGCGACCAACCTTTGAAATAGAAAACCTGCTTTTCTCATTTATCTTCTTACGAGTATATAATTAGCCTTCCTTGCTACAGAAAAAATTATGAAAAAATTAGTATTCAATCACTAAAACGGCCTTTTAGTGCAGCGGTGCCGAATTTCATGTACTCTCTATCATGGACAGCGTTCTGCACAATTAGACAATTAAAGTAGTTGTAGAAATCGAGACCTATAATCGAGACATGTGATGGCGAGTCAATTTTAAGCTTTGTATTGCCACGATGACGCCCTTTAGACCAACAATGATCTCATATGCCCACTTTCCGCAATATCCTATTAAAAAAAGAAAACAAAGTTAACCCATTTTGTACCAGCGGTGGAGATTTGGACGGAAAAATGTTTCTGTTGTTTTATTAAATAATAAGCAATCTTTGCTAATATTATAAGTACTCGTATATTATTTAAAATTATTGTATATAATTTATGAAACTATCTTATAATACCCTGTTTCACCAAGTGTTGCTGGGTATGAAACCCCAAAAATTATTTTGGCCTATTTCTAACTAGCAATGAAAATTTCATTAAGATTTAAAAACATTTTATAATCTGGTACAAAATGGCTTAATGTCGAGTGTGGCCAACTAAGGGATAGCCTACACCACTCTGCTATTCAGAGGATTAATAGCGGACCATGCGCAAGGTAAGACTCAATATGTTAGAGAACGTGCCATACACGGGGTATATTTTATGGCTTCGAAAGCTGCAGGACGTCAAATCGGGAGGGACCTTTGTGTGGGGGATATTTAAAAACATGAACCGATATGATCCAGTGGGGGCTGGCCTCCCTTAATACATGGGTGCGGCAAAAGTCGCAAAGGGATTTGACAAATTAATAACTTTTATAATGTAATTTTTCCCCCTTTTTCTTTTTAGGGCTTGTAAAATAAATCTGGCAGATTAATTATGGAAAGTTACAACGTTAACCAAAGAGCCAAAATCATAGAATTTTATTTTGAACATCATCGATCAATAATTCAAACTCAACGAGTCTATCATCGTCATTTAAATGTGCGAAATTCACCCTCCTAATCAACGATTCGACGCTCAGTGACGGATATTCTACGAATCGGAAGACCACGTTTTGTAATTAATGTATTAAATATTTAACGCGTCCAAGAGAGTATTGAGGAGAATCCTGAAACATCAACTCGTAGGTGCTCTGCTCACCTGCAAGTGTCTGACAGTGATTTACACAGAATATTAAGGAGAAAATTACATCTTTTTCCATACAAGGTGCAGTTGTTAGTGCAAGACTTAAAGCAAGGAGATCCCAAAGAACGAATAATTTATGCACTTCCAAGAATTGGCAAGAGAACTTAATGAATTCATTCATTGTCTGACAATGAGCGGTGAAGCCCATTTCCACTTAAATGGTTTTGTAAACAAACAGAACTGCAGAATATGGGGTACTGAGAACCCAGGGGTGCTTCATCAGCGACAATTACATGCAATTAAATGTACAGTATGGTGCGCACTTACGTCCCAACGAATTTTTGGACCATTCTTTTTCGAAGATAACAATGGCAATGCTGTAACTGTAAATGGAGATCGATACCGAGATATGCTCCAATTTTTCTAAGGCCAGCTCTTTCTGACAATCCGAGATGTGGTTCCAACAAGATGGGGCCACTGCATACACTGCTCGAACCACTATGCACCAAATAAGGGAGATTTTTGGCGAATGTTTAATTTCCAAAAATTCAACATTCAATTGCAACATTTTACAGCACCTGATTATTTCCTTTGGGGATATTTCAAAAAGAGGGTGTATATGAATAACCGCAGAACCCTTGAACAGCTGAAGGAGAATATTCGGGCCGAAATAAGAGCGTTGCAGATAGATACTTTGATTCGTGTCATGCTCTTGAAAGAGCTCAACTTTTGCGCGGCTGAAAATGGTGGTCACTTACGTGACGTAATCTTTCACACATAAATTTAAAAAATCTACAGGTATTAATTATATTTTATTATTTTGTAATAAAAATTAAAAGATTAAATAAGTTATGATTGTTTTAAACCCCTTTGTGACTTTTGCCTCACCCTGTACTTTATGCGAAATTCGGCAGTGATCGGATGTTAAATGTGGCTCCTAAAGTTATATGGTTTTACTACAGTTAATAACGTACCATGCACAATTTGGGAGTGATTGAGTGTAATTTGTACTTTCTAGAGCTGCAGGACCTCAAATAGGGAGGGACCTTTGTGTGGGAGCCATTCGACAATATAAACCGAAAGATGGTCAGACGGACGGACTTACGGAGATTAGTAAGTTTCATGGAAAATGTGTGTAACTACCAAAAATATTTGAGCTAGCTAGACCCACCTTTAGTGTACCGATCGACTAGGATTACAAAGTCGAAGCAAAAAGTCTAATTTTTTTAAAATAAAAAAATATACTAAAAGTCCACTTCCGACATATCGACTTTTTGGCATTAAAAGGTCGAGTTATTGACTTTTATTTCGTCTTTGAGATTAAAGTAACTTCAACATACGAAGGATGGATGGTTCGTTCATTTATTTTGTCTTTCCAATTGTAACACCAACAAATATTGATCAAAGACTCTATTAAGAATCGTAAAATTTTCAGACGATCTGACAATGACCGTCATTCCGTCCGCATGTCATTAAAAGCGCGATCGCGGTCAAAAAAAATAACCTAGGATCCTGAAATTTTACGTGATTATGGGCAAACAGCTTGCGAGCGTATAAGTGCGAAACCGACAAAGGGTAAAAATGTTTCCCTTTAATGGATTTATGGTAACTCGGAAAAAAACACTTTTTTGAGAATTTGTTTTGCAAATCATAGTTTCTTCTGGACGAACAATGGATAAAATGGGTACTGCTGGGTGCGCCGTGCCCTGCACCTCCACATCAGCCAAAACGTACGTTCCAAATTTTTAAATCATGATACATTCAAATTTGAGAGAAAATTTCGTTTTTTCTGGTATCCCTATTTAAATTGTTCCGCTTTTTGGCATTGGAGTCCGTCACCCAATTTTAGCCACCTGGCATTAATGCAATTTTTATGGGTCTATTAAAAAAATATCCTAAATTCTACATATTCTAACCCATTCGGAGCTAATTACCTAACCATAAATGTGCAAATTTTTATCAAGATTGGGTGTAATATTTGGCTTCTGGAGCTAAAGGCATCGGTAAAATATATGTTTCTAAATTTGAACCAATTTTCTTCAGATCAAAAACGTCTGTTCCTAGTCCAAAAAATTTACTTCTGTCAAATTTTATGAAGATCGGTAAACAATTTAAGCCTGCAGTTTAATTACAAGGTTTATACGACTAATTGACTTTTAGAACCCTACGATCGACTCAGAGTCACTGTCCGTCTGTCAACCTAAATCTGTACTAAAACTACAGGTCTCACCGGTTGCCCAATCATTTTGAAGATGTACATAGTTCCAACATATATGTTCATTCGATTTTTTATGATTGGCTTTTGAAGCCTCATTTTACGCCCATTTATAATAAAATTGGGCACACGTTATAAAAATCAGTTCAGATTTAAATTAGCTCTAAAAATCATTTTTACATCCAATTAGCAGGACATTAGGAAATTGAAGAAAATCGGTTTCAATTTAGGTATAAAATATATAATAGATCTAAGCTTGATGTAATTGGTCACAGTTAGTTTCTTATACCAAGGATGGAGGCTATTGATATTATAGAAAATCGGTTCAGATTAAGATATAGCTAGGTAAATTAAGAGCCTGTCCCAGGGAGTCATAAAAGTTACTGGAAGATTGGTTAGCTAGAGACGTAAAGAGGAAGTAATGTTTATTTTACATTTAACTTAAATCTGTGCATATCGTGCGTGGCAGGAAATACCTCTGCGGGAAGTCGGTTACACAACTCTCAAACCATTTAGTGTGCTGTAAGGAAGTGTCCCCCGACATGGGAGTATCCCCCAGAAATGGTGAGCTTAAAAAATATTTATCGATTTCTTTTCAAGCGGCTTTTGCCATATCTGCTACGAGTATAAAGTATATTTTCTGAGTTTTCGAAAGCGAGCAAGGATTTTATCGACTAGAAAGAATTAGTCGATCTCCTCTGCGGCGGAGTTGAAGCTGCTAGAAACGGTGGCGGTGTAGCGCCGCTTTCCGCCGAGTCGGATCCTCGGATACTTATTTATAGCATAACTTATAAGAATACAAATTGATCTCTGGGTTTTATAAATATGTAAGTATGTATTTTGTTTATTAATAAACTAAACATTCTATTTCGTTTAAAACTTAAAGTAATTGCAAAAAAAAAATGGTCAATCCAAAAGAAAACGTATGTAGACAATTACAATTAAAATACTTTTCTTTAAGAACTACTTACACATATATTAAAGCATTCAATTTCGTTTAAAATCAATTAAATCAAACACTGATATATCTACGTATAGAAGTATGTGTATGTATGTATGTGTGTATGCGTTGTCCTCGGAAAAACCTATTTTCAGTTTGTTTTTCTTAGTTTTCAAGTTCCAATATCGTTATAGTTCAACAATAACGAGAAGGTAGTACTTGTTGCTAGGTAGTTTGGTAGGTAGTAGGTAGGTATGTATGTAAATGTACGTACTTATTGTAAAAAAACCTAAGAAAAGATTTAACAAAAATTCTATGAATTTTCGTTTGTCTTTTATGTGTTGTTGCAGTATTTATGTCGTATTAGTAAGTTTGTTTTTGTTTCCTTTCATACATAAATTCATCAACTCTTTTCTCTAAAAACTACTTAAACTTTTAATAAAAATTATAAAAAATATAAAAGTTTACAAAAAAATATAACAAAAAAATATTTATAAAAATTAAGTTAACTACCACATCTTTTCGTCATTAATTTCATCTAAAACATTTATTTATATAGGAAAAGTATAAATGTTTGTTCAAGCATTTGTTTCTGTTGTACACTAAATATTTAAGACATCTTCGATGTTTTCTGAATTTCTTAGTTTTGCTTTTACAACATTTTTTGAAAAGGATTATTCTCGCTTAGAGACATGCCACCTGCTTATGTTTTTGTTTAGAGATTTTAGGGAATTGCTATTTTAAACGCTACTCGCTCGCAATGGAATACATTCGCCTTGACATCCTTGAATTCCCTTTAAAAAAAACAAAAAGATAAATCAAATTAAAATAAAGAATTTCAAGAAAAATAAAACAAATAAATATACACATAAATCAATTTAAAATAATAAATAAAAAGTAGGTAATTATATTACAGAGATAAACAAACATTTACATTCGAAATGAAAATCACTGGCATATCTAACAGGGGATTAGAAAAAAAATGGCAACAAGAATTTACAAACATTTTGCTCTTGCTTTAGTTTACAGTGAATGTAAAATAAAAATGTAAATATTCTTTTTACAAAATGCAAAGACAATAATATAGACATACGGACGGACAAAATAGATGCAGACTCTTAAAAATTTGGCATAAATCAAAAGATTTTGGCTGCTCCATACCAGTTCAACAGCCTTAAGTTATGCTACAACGAGAACATTTTTTTCGAATGAGAATCTTTACTCAATTATAAGCCTAATTTATATCCGAAGTTATTTTGATTTGTGACAATCAAAATAATCGTAAACGTGGAGTTTCAAACTCTGTCACACAATTCTACTAAATATTGCCAATACATATATTATATATTTTCCATAAGGACTTGATAACAAATATAATTATTAAGACAATTTAGATATAATTATTTTTAGTATACATGGTATCTATTTAGAATACATCATACTTTTAATTAAAATTAGTTATTGACCTGAGGCTATCACAATTTTCTATTTAAAAATCATTGATGTTTGCCACTTTTGTACTACTACATATTGCCAGCATAGATATGCTTAAATATAAAAACAGGGGCTGAAATGATCCAATTTTACCTGGCTCGGTTAAATCGGGAAGTACATTTGGACGGGGACTATGTATTCTGATCAAGTTTAATTTAGCTTAACTTGTTGCTTTTAAATCACCTCAAATGGAAAAATCAAGGACCGATATAATCAAATTTACCAGATCTGACCTTTTATATCATTTGTTTCCGAATTTGAGCAGAATGCTATTTAAATCTTAATTTGTAAAGCTGCTGATTTTAAAAATGGGAAAGAATTTTGTACCGAGTGTATCAAAAATTGCCGTAAGCAATGTCCAAAGTTTCTTCTAGGTCTGTTCATATTTGCAGGACCTTTCGTTACAATGATAGATGGAGAGACTGTAGGACATCGGTCAATCGAATTAAATAGTGATCCTGAGTCGATCGGTATAATAAACATAGGGTCTATTTCATTTAATTTTATTCACTCAATGTATAAACATGCAAATGATGGAAAATCTTCAATATCGAGATCCGAACTGAATATGTTTGGGAAAGAAATCGTGTAGTGTATTTTGAGGACCGATTGTCTCATACCGTTCGAGGCCATTGCTGGGACAGAACTAAGAAGCCAAAAACTCAAGGAAAAATGATCACCGTCACCATGAAAGGAAAGTCCTACTCCACCCCCATTTTTTTGTTACACTTCATGTGAAGATACCAACAATTTTGTCGGCTCGCAGATTGTCTTAAAATATAATGGGTAATCCATCTAGAGGTATTTTTTTCAAAATAAAAAAATACTAAAATTTAAATCAAGTGTGGAATCTTTTTTATTCATTCGAAGGAAATTTTATGCCATTTATTATTTGAATACAAATTCCTTCAAATGTTGGCCACAACTACGCCTCAGGGTGTCCATTCTGAGGGTGCAATTTTGGATGACTCATTCGAGCATTACGACCGGTATGGCGTGAACGGCACGCGTAATGTTGGCTTCCAAGACCTGAATCATAGCTGGTTTGTCAGCATAGACTTTAGACTTTCTGCAGCTCCAAAGAAATGTCTAAAGGTGTGATATCATACGATCTAGGCGGCCAATTCACTGGTCCAAAATGTGAAATTAGCCGCTCTTCGAAATTACCTCTCACTAGATCCATTGTTTGACCAGCTGCATGGCAAGTGGCACGGTCCTGTTGAAACAAAATGTCGTCAAGAATACCGGCTTCAATTTCAGGTAGTAAAAAATCCGATATGATAGAGCAATAGCGAGCACCATTGAAAGTTACGCTTCGACCTTCATCATTTTTGAAAACATATGGACCGATAATTCCACCAGCCCATAAACCGCACCGTGGTTTTCTTTGGATATAATGACACCTCTTGAACCTCTTTTGGTTCCTCTTCAGTCCAAATGCGGCAATTTTGTTTATTAACGTTGCCGTTGAGCATGAAATAGGCCTCATCACTGAACACAATTTCAGTCGAAAACAGCGGATCTTCTTGTTTTTCGCCGAACGCTCATTTCCATAATACAGTTGGCAACATTTGAAGGAAATTATATTCAAAATATAAATGACATTAAATGTCCTTTGTATGAACAATAAAGATTCCATACTTGATTTGAATTTTAAGATTTTTTTTTTATTTTGAAAAAATACCTCTAGATGGATCACCCATTATAAAATTGCTCCGACGTGGTTTCGGAGAGATGGAAAAGTATTGACAACCATTTTTGGCAAGCCTTGTGCGGCATATTTTTTGGTTTCTATATTTTTTGGTGTTTTTTTCTTGTAAAAATCAGGATCGGTAGCCATCGACTTGGGCCCATTCACTATGAGTAAGTCTATTCATTATGAAATGGCAAGCCAAACTGAACATTTAATCAAGTGACAACTGTCAAAAAAACCAAATCCGTTTGTTATCATTACATAAATCGAAATATTTTTATGTTAAGTATTACTTTTTCAATATTTAAAATGTTTCATGTGGATAAGAAAAGTATTTAATGACTGTAGTTATTGTCAATTTCAGATTCTTCGATTAGGAGCTTGGCAACAGCTCTCGATGGCTAATTCGTTTCACACTGACAGTTTTGACGGTTGATTAGCTCCATTTCTAGGATATCGATGTATTGTAAAGAAAACAATAAACTACTGAAACTGGTGAAAGAAATATGAGTTATTTTTTTCTATTTAATTAATCATAAGACCTACCGTTGCCTCATGTCGACTAGTTGGCAGAGGCAACGTATTTAGTTTTACTAGAGGATATGACGAAAAAAGTGTTATTTTTTCTACAGGCTAATATAATTATTTAACTAAAGGATGATAAGTTGAACCTACTTAGTGGGGACTAAAATTCTACGTGCAAAACTCTTTAGATACATTAGCTTGTGACGGAGGGGGTTGATTTAAGAAATTCATTCAAATGTTACCCCACTCCTCAAAGGTAGAATATGTCTACTTCACCCTGTTCTATCATTCGCTTTAGGGCCATGTAGTGCTCCGGAGAGGGTGGCGGCCGCACCAACTGTTGCATGCGATAATCTTTGCCATGAAATGTACACAGACGATCCTGTAAGGTTAGACTTGCGTTTACTTTGGAGAATAACTTAATTAACGAAATGAGTAAAGTACAATTAAAATTTAAATGAGTTTAATTTCATAATTCACACAACACAATTATTTATTTTACACTCTCTCCTCGCTCTATCTCTCTTTCTCTCTCCTATCAAACAATTATGACCATTCACACGCACATACTTAATAGACAAGCACACACATTCATGTGCACGACATTTACAGATGACAGCAATAGCGAACAAGTCAAGAGTCCTTGGCCGCTGTAGGTGCAGCGACGACAGGACTTCTCGAGACACGTGCATCTCATGGTGTACTTAATAAGGCCCAGGGGGTAAGCATGTAGACCCATACATTAATATGGGGCATTAAGATTTAAATGTTACAGGTCCATTTCCGATTTTGTTCAAAGTTAATTGTAGACTAGTTGCATGGCTATTTAAAAAGTGTCCTTGGAAGGTATTGCGTTTTCTATAAATATAATTTAAATCTTTCGCAAAGTTTGTAATTCGCATTGCAAGTTCTCTGGAAAAACGTTAAAACCGGGTTTTTGGCCCCAAATTGGCCCAAATATTAAATAGTGGTACATATTTGGTACTGTTAGTGGATACCAATATATTTTGGAATATTACAGGACGGTTTTTGGTTCGCTTGGCACACATGATAAAATTTATTTCATATTCAGATTCATCAAAATCTTCCAATGCTTCTAGTAACCTTATGCTCTTGTTAGAGAGGTCATATTTTCTAGCACCCTGGGGAGCTTACCCCCATCTGCCAGGACTTCAAATTTCTTCAAATCGTAGTTTGACTGGATTTTTGAGATAAATTCATCTATTCTGGATACCCATAAGTCCCTAACATGAGGGAATCGTTAGGGCCCAATAACCATTTATAGGAAAGAAGAAGAAACTGTATAACTGCTTTCAAAAAAAAAACTGATTTTAGGGTTATTTAATCAAATTGCATAGCAAAAATGTAAAAAAAATAAAAAAAATTGATCTGTTTATTTTTGAATCTCACAAGAGGGAAAAACTGTTTTTCTTTTTGCCCGATTTGAAAAGGGGTCATTACTGGGCACTATTCATTTAGGACGAGGACTTCCGAATTAAACTACAGATCTTTAGACTTCGGTAGAATTTGTGAGGATGATGCATACTGGAGACGGTGGAACACGTTCGTTTTCGCTGCCCATGTCTATCGAGCCACAGGCAATAGTTGCCCGGAGATGTAGAATTGGGTAACATCTCAAGCGGCACAGACATGCGGGGTACCTAATGCAACAATACGAGTAACGACTAAAAAAAGATTTTTTCGTATAATTATATCCTTCGCCGAAGCCTGCAGTCTATACTAAATTTGTCTTTCGTTTGCTTCACCTAGAAATGTCTATCGGAGACACTATAACGTGAATATTTTATGGGGCTAAGTGCAATTCTAAAATGATCCAGCTATGTCCGTTATTTCGTGGGTCTGCAGAAAGCACGATAGCGGTAAAACAAATAAACCTAGGAAATTTATCAGGCTTATGGCCATGGCCAGCTTGATACTGTAAATGGGTAAATTCAGCCGAGGGGAAACAATTTACTTTTTAAGGGAATGACGGCACCTGGAAATAGGTACACTTCATAATATTTTATGAACAAACAAGGGTTAAAATGGGTTTTGTTAGTTGGACGCTCTTAATTATTTTTAAAAGGCCATTGGCGTTGAACGTTTCGGATCACGAGGCCCAAAAAACGTCCCGTTTGGTCAAAATTATTGCCCAATAGTTAATATACACAAACTTAAGCAAAATAGTCAATATGGCGAAAGGAACCAAATAAATTGAGATCAAAGGAACCAAATTCAAAAGTTTGGACAACCGGTTATTATGGCATATGGGTAATCAAATTAAATCAAAATATCAACCTTTTTTGAAGCCTAGCTGAATTTGGAGTCGGAATCTTAACCCCAACGGACTACTTAAATACGCTGTGGAGGGTATATTAAGTTTAACGTGGCCGGACCTGATGATCCATTTTTATATTTTTTAAATGTTTTAGTCTGTTATCCTTTAAAGGATATCACAATGTCCCCTATCTGCCCCTGAGCACAAGTTTCTCCGCCAAGCTAATAGTTAAATCCCTGATATTTTAAGAAAACCAATTTGCAAAAAAGTTGTCATTTCTATGCATCATAAAGTTATAAATCAGCTTAACATACAAAAGTATAGAGTGGTCCATCTAGAGGTATTTTTTCAGAACAAAAAAAATACTAAAATTCAAATCAAGTGTGGAATCTTTTTTATTCATTTGAGGGAAATTTTTCGCCATTTATTTTTTGAATATAATTTTCTTCTAATGTTGGCCGCAACTGCGCCTCAGGGTTTCCATTCTGAGGGTCCAACTTTGGATGACTCGTTCGAGCATTTTGACCGGCATGGCTTTAATGACTCGCGTAATGTTGGTTTCCAAAACCTGAATCGTAGCTGGTTTGTCAGCATAGACTTTGGACTTTACGTAACCCCAAAGAAAAATGTCTAAAGGTGTGATATCACTCCAACTCACCTGTCCAAAACGTGAATTTAGTTGCTTTTCGAAATGATCTCTCAATAGATCCATTGGTTGACATTGGTATGGCAAGTGGCGCCATCCTGTTGAAACCAAGTGTCGTCAAGATTACGGGCTTCAACTTCAGGTAGCACAAGGATCGATATAATGGCGCGATAGCGAGCACCATTCACGGTTACGTTCTGGCCATCATCATTTTTGAAAAATATGCACCGATGGTTCCACCAGCTTATAAACCGAACCAAACCGTGGTTTTTTCTGGGTACAATGGCACCTCTTGAACCTCTTTTAGTTGCTCTTCAGCCCAAATGCTGCAATTTTGTTTACTGCCGTTGAGCCAGAAATGGGCCTCATCACTGAACAAAATTTTGGTCGAAAACAGCGGATCTTACCGTTTCTTACTGAATGTTCATTTCCATAATACAGTTGCCAACATTTGAAGGTAATTATTTAAAAAAATAAATGTCATAATATGTCCTTTCAAATCACCAATAATGATTCCACATTTGATTTTAATTTTTATATTTCTTTTGGTTCTGAAAAAATACCTCTAGATTGATCTCCCTATATATATGAAAAAACTAACAAAACTAGAAATGGAACAGTTAAATGCAGCTCGTAATGGTCCAAATGTAGAAAATATGCACATTTGATAGGTAAAATGATTATTAACAAATGCAAGATAGGACCCTATCACTGAAAATTTACAAAATAAGAGATAAGCACACTTACTATTAAATCATTAAAGGTCCTGCGAGTGCTGTCAGAAAGTTTGCCAATAATACTGTGCAACAAACTTTCAGACTTTCTCGGAGGGGTGAATGAATCCCAAGGGAAAGGAGAGACTTTGTTGAGTACAGTAAGTTCCAAAAGGACATGATAGGTCTTAGTAGTTTTATAGGGACTAAGAAAGTTTTTATTTAGCCATGCAATAAGCTAAACATTTATAATTATTCCTTTATTGTAGCGAAGTTTTCTGATGGGATGTCTGAAGTGAAGTCGTAAGGAGATTATTTTCGTAGAATATATTTACATCCTATCTCTTAGTTTGGAGTGGTGTTTTCGTTCTTTTTGCATTTTAAAATAAAATCTTTCTCTGCCCATAGAGGATAACTGTGACCTGCCAAGATTCTGTCCTTTTGGAAATTTACTATACCCATCTCAGTCGTTAAGTTCCTGAAGGAAACATCAACTTCTCCCAAAAAAGTGTTGCATAGTGTAGTTTGACTCAAACTGTACAGGGTGTAAATATGGTTCAGTGTTGACAATATCAACCAGTTTGTACTCTCTTTGATCAAGAATGACTGAGCTGCTAGAGAAATCTTCCTGTTAAAGTAGTGGTGTTTTAGGATATGTCTTCATAGCTAAGACTGGATAGCAAACAGCAATAGTTAACTCATTTGTACCAGTTTAAATTTGTTCGTGTCCCAGAAAAAAGTCGAGTTGAAACTACATATTCTTAAAAAAAATATCAAAATGAGCACTTTTTGCTAGCACAGACTTAACTATTGCGGTTTTTTTTATCCAGTTTTAACCTAAAACAACAATAATGATGAACTTATTCACAGACTCGAAAATGATTTAAATATGCCTACTAGTCACAATTTGATCGCACCACCCTCATGTACGTCCTTACTGACGCACATGTGCAGACTAAACACACACAGCCACACTCACTTAGACGCAACACTTAAAAGGACTAAAATGCAACAGTGCAATGCGTACGACACACTGCGTCATATTGGTAGGGTGCATGAACGATTGAAAGGATTTGTGTTCTGTTTGTTTAGATACCTTTGATGTGCAGAAACAGCATTCGAACTCCACGGGCACGTCCTGGTCGTAGTTATCCATGCGTTGATTTTGCAGGTTCTCAAGCGCCACCTGTCGCCGTAGCTCGGCCACTTCCTACAAAACGTGTGTGGAAGGGACATGTAATACATTCTCAACGCAAATTCACTTTAAATATTTAATTCAATTATTTATGCATAATAATTCCAAATAAAAATCATAGAAGTAGTAGAGAACCAAAATCAAAGTATTCATCGTAACCGTCAATACAGAAGGTAATCGCAAAAGGATACGAACCAAACCACAACAAAACCAAACCAAACCAAACCGAACCAAACAAATGAAAACAATTGCACAATGCAGACGTAGAAGAGACAAGAAAGAGGAAATGAACGAAAGGAAAAACCAAATAACAAACGTGGACAAGAAGACAATAGTACGTATACGTATGTTGTTAGATTAAAATAAGAGTATAGTAGAACAGAGATAAAAAATACACAGTCAGATACAGATAAAGAGTATGACAAACCACGAAAACTCCGTGTTGAATGTTTGTATGAGCATGTGTGAGTGTACGTATTATATATTTATATGTTTATGTGTGTATATGTGTATATGTGAAAAGGATAACAGACATTCATTGAGAAAAAAGAAAACGAAAAAAAAGAAACGCAAACGCTCCAAACGAGATTGGATTCGAAAGTTTGCCATGAAACGAAAAGGATATGTTAATCTAGAATAATTCCAATCAAAGCATGCGTGCATATAAGCTATACGCTATGTATGTATCTATGTATGCGTGTATATGTTTGTGCGAGGGACTATAAATATGGAGAATATATGCGTTTGTATAATTGAGGGGTTTTGGTATAAATCTAACAAAACATGCTGCATATTTCAAATCTGAAGTGATTTACGAATTAACCTCATCTCTGTGCATCAAAGCGAGATGCGCATTTCTTGCAAAGAATTGTTTTATTTTTAAATTCATATGAATCAATGATGTCGCTACGTAGATATAGTTTAAAGACGTATTTCAAATCTTTATCAATACCTTCGTAATACAACCCTTCGAAATCTCGGGTCCAACTTTATTGCTCATCGGGAAGGATACACGTTTGAGTGACTAGTAGAGGGAAAGATTCTAGAAAAAACTTGAAACCAAAAATGCTAATACTCGTACGCTGATCACGGTATATTTTATTTACCGCACGCACTTAAAGTTTTGCAGCAATATTTCTATTTATGAATTGAATAAAATAAAAAATAAAAACCCACAGACGAAAATGGCCGAATTTATGATAACTAACACCACTGTGCTACATTAAAGACTCATTGCTTCTGTACGGAGTTTATGAAAGATCCTATTCAAAATGTAACTTCTAGAGATATAGGACCTTATATTTGAAGGCATCTTTCTAAGGCGGGGGGGATGCTATATAAAATCAAGAACCTATATGATTTCATTTAACAAGGCTTGTTCGTAGGTCATCCATCACGCCCTTTACTTAATTTATGGTAGATAGAATTTAAAATGTGGATTGTAAATTTTTAATATAGATATCACATATAGATCAGAGGTCTATTTTGTGGGATGTTCAAACCTCTGCTGGTAGGTTATAGATATTTTGGAACTCACTGTACAATGCTTAAGAAGGATGTGATGTTAAAAAGAAAAAAAGCTGAAAAAATCGGAAGCATTATTTGTATGGGTTACTGTAATTGATTACTGGGCACATGGAAACATGTCAAGCGTTGTGCCTCTTACCGAAGATGCCGAAATAACGAATTGTTTAATTGATGGAATTCCTGTTAAATACTACTGTCGGTGAGATCAGATCAGCCGCCAACAATAATAAAGGTGAGACCAAAACATGAATGAAAACGAGATTTGTGGCCACCCTCTTACACACACTGCACCTCAGCCAACTGTTGAGTTTTAATCTTACGGCCTTGGTCCTCGTAAGGAATTACAAGGTGTATCAAAATTTGAATACGTTCGACGTTACCAGACCACATAGGAAATGTTTTTCCCATAAAAATTCGGTTTTTATAACCTCTAGATGAGGATCATCTGGTGGATCCGACTAAGGACGTTAAATTCTGTTCACTCCTATTACCTATCTCTAGGATTGACAAATAGAGGTTGATACACCTTATCATATCATTTACAGCCGACAATAATAGAAATGAGCGAATTGGAGCTGGTACAGTTTAAGCTGCATTCGTCTATATACTTCCGATATTCCAAAGGAGATATTCAAAATCTTGCGAGTCATTACCGAGTAAAAATGACCGTAATTGATCTGTGTTCCAAGTAGATATCAAGGGGTACAATTCTGTACTGGAAAGGGGCGGAAATGCACACCAAACCGGATATGGGGCTGATATAAACCACATAGGTAAGTCGTTACCAAATTACTGATATGATTGTTTGTAATAAATGTAATATGTTTACCTACATTTCCAAACCGAATAATGAAACATGATATTTTAGTATCAAATACTGACTCAGCGTTTTTCGCGGACTACGATATGATTATATACAACTGACAAAAAAATAAATCAAACCTTATCTTATCGAAATCTAAGGAATACCAAGGGGACTAAATTATTATTTTTTTTTAAATCTATTCTACCACTATAAGGTGGCTCGGCTGGTATGGTATGTTATGGGAAACTAAGCGAATGTTCTGACAAAACACCTTTCTAATCATGTCTTAGATTCTCGAATGCTAATCTTCTTTAGTAGTCAAAAAAACTATGATGAGCCCTCAATAATGCAAACCGTTTTAAAAACTACAGAAAATTATATCATGGAGGGTAACGAAAACAAAATTTAACAAAATCGGCAGGTCCAAACTGCACTTCCCCAGAGCTTCTTCAAGAGCAGAACAGTCGACTCCGCTTAAGTGAAAATGCGAAAATTCAGCTACTTTGTTTATCTGTAGTTTTCACCTAAGGGTAGTTCGGATAAGTGAAACACGATTCAGTTATCCGATCAAAGGTCAGTAGAAACAACAAATTTGATGTAATATGTCTATGTCCTTTTACTAAAATAGTCTCTAATTTATGTTTGGGACACTTTGTTTCAAACTGATTGATTTTAGCGAGCCTTAGACTTGTCCATATACTTATAGCAATCATTCTATGCACGAATGGACGTAAGAGCGTCTTTGGCAGTAGGCTTATTGAAAGAGGCTGCCGTGGATCACCCTCAATTTGTTATATTCATCAATATCGGAAGCGCTGCTAAGTTGTTGAAGAATCTTGTTGTCTGTTTAATTTCCTCACCAATAGCTCATGAAAGCATAACCTCTTCTTTAACAGAATCGCTTTGTTAGCCAGTAATGAACCCAGCTTTTTTGAAGCAGTTAGGAATGGTTTATCAAGTCATTTTTGACCATGCTAATTTAACCATTTGTAAGCTGTTAATGCAAAAATATTCTCCTTTACAAATTAGATTCAGTCCGTAAGAGTTACCATCGACTGATTTAACTTGTAACTACAATTTTTTTCGCCATCTACAACTTTACACTAACAATGTGCAAGAATTTATGAAGAAAACTCAGATCATCTCAACGAATGATCCATGTTTTTCTCAGCTACACGTAGTACATTTCATTTTTAGTTAAGTTGAAATTGTTGTTTCACTTATGCGATATTTTCACTTAAGCGGAGTGAATTGTTTGGATGAGCTTAAAAACAATTTCTGTGAATCTTATATTTTAGATAACCGATATTTTTCAGTTAAGCGTATTTCAGTTACCCGGAGTCGACAGTATATTAAGAAATAATGCTATGGCTGTGAAAATACATTTTACTTAGTCTTGCCTGATCTTACATACCGATAATATTTGTGCCCATTGTGTTCTTTATCTCAAAGATAGGAAATCTTAAATCGCCAAAAGCAAATTTGTAAGCCTGTCAGCCTATTACCTTTTTCTTTGTAAATTTTTAAAAAAAATAACGATAGTTCAGTAGGGATTTATGAAGCATGCCTGAAGCGCCAATCTTCATCGCAGAATCCACGCTTTTTTGCCTTTCTATTCGTAAATAAGGCTTTTATAGATACCCTCAATAGAGATACCCTATAGAGATACCCTCAATACTCTTGTCTCTCGAAAACACATTAGTAGATTCAAGAATAACAGAGCAGACTAATTAATTTATACTTGACGACAAAGCTATAAGGAAGGATGTTACGGGAAGAACTCAACAATGATGTGTCATATTACCCGTTCGCTGGAACGCAGTAATAAATCCATTCCTGATATATCTCAATGAAACCAAAAGGGACCATATGTTAAGAGGCAAATGCCTTTATGAGATAACGGAGCCCTCGAAATGGGCACTGTATTTAATTCAAGAAAACAAATAAAATACCGGCTATCATACTTTCAAAATTTAATGGATCGACTTTGCAGCAACCAAAGGAAACAAAATTACTGGGCGGTGGTCCAAGTTGCCTAAAAAAATCCCCGGAGGCTGGATCAAATATGACAGCCAAAGGCAAACAGCTGGTTATAGTCGATGTTTAAATAAAAATAATTACTTATAGCTTTTATTATAAGGGAAAATAACACAATTTATATGTGTACTAGACAACAATTTGTTATTACAGAACAAGTTATATTTCGTCAATGGACGGGACCGCATTTTTAATAGTTACACTTATTTGGTCTACAGTCGCCTTGGAATTTGAGCTAGATTGGATTTTATGTGTTGCTATATTTGGCCGTTCATAGTATGAGCCATTTCAAAACTTTTAAAGCTGATATGTGACATCTACAGTTGCAGGAGGAACTTCTGAATTATATCTAAACACGGACCGATATTTACCAATTTAGGTAGGCAGTAGGGTTCACCCTTGTTCGAAATATGCTCGGCGGACATCACTCAATCGAATTAAATAGGGATTCTGTATCGATCGGCTTAATAAAAGCCTCACTTCCTTGTCGAAACAAACATTAGCACCCTGTACCAGACTGATGTGCAGGAAATACAAAATAGGAATTTTTAACAACATGGGCTAGATGCTTATAATAAATCATATGGCTTTTCCAACTTTAAGTTAAACCAGCCAGAAATTTATTTACTAATGGCCAATATTACTATTCTTTGTCGTATAAAAAGTAGTGTCACTGATAAAGTAGGCGGCAAAGTTTAAGCCTTGACAGCCCTTGCCTTCAGCGATGGCTCAAACAAGAATAAAATACCGGCTCTGACGGCTCCGAGCCGGCTTTTAGTCGCACGACTTGGACTTCTGTACCTGGGCATTGTTGTTAACTCTAAACATGTTGACTCTAAACCTAAACTGCTGAAGAAGAAAAGTGGAATACCCTGTACGCCTTCTGTACTCGGAGTTTTAAAAATGTGACCTACTACCATGAATGAATACGATATAAGATGAACATGGCAATAATCTGCATTACACAGTAAACAAAAAGTCAAACCTTTCCAATCTAATATAAGTCAAAGAATTACTGTATTCAGATTCTCAAGCAGGTCTGAAAATCTACCAAACCTCAAGTCTTTAGACGTCCATCTTTACAATTGAGCAGCTAAAGTTGCTGAACAATGATGATTTCGAAGCACAATTAAACACCCTCGAGGATTTAAATTTGCAAAGGCTGTCTTGCGGCCCTTAAACCATAACAAAATACTGGATACAAAAGCACAAAATCTCACTAACCTGATTGCCGGATCATACTAACATAACGTATCACATTTCCGACCGATTAGGCAGAAAGGGCTCAGATTCGAAAGGTAAACCAGAAATACTATTGCCTTGTTGACAAAAGGTCGACAAAAGGAGGCAAGGTAGAATTGTGAAATGAGGAGAGAAAGCAGTAACTCGGGAGTAGTTTTCTTGAAGTCTTTAAATTGGCTGCTAGAGTCATACTGATTTCTTCAATTGCCGATAGAATTAAAGGAATTCACAAGGTTGATTCAATAAGTTGCCGATCTCAAAGTTTCTCACCCGCCTTAGAGCCAATTAATAGTGTGATTATTTTCAGGTCTACTAAGAATATCCTCCGAACAAATCAAAGTTCGTATAACTGATTCCATGCCGTGGTATTTGAGAATGTGACTTGGCCGTTGTGCATAGTTTTCGTGTTGCGCGTGAAGCGATCTTCTAAACTTTAATAGTTTTATACCAATTCTGTTTCGAATGTAAGTTAGTCTTAATCGAAAACCTCAATCGCAAATGGATACGTACACGTACGATAGTCTTTGTGCATAAGTATAAATTAAACATGTGAAACACTGTAGGACGGACAAATCAAAACGTTCCTTAATGTGACTTTTCCTTCATTGGAAAAAATAAACAAAAAAGAATTTATATTTTTTTGTAGTCACTGACAGTTTGCTTATTCAATATATTCTAATATCAAGAACGTCTTAATGACCAGCAAATGAAACGCAGCCATTTCTTCTGGTTTGGTGAGTATGCAGTGTAGCCTCTAGAGACATTTCTGCTAAAGTAGATCTAAAAATTTGCAGTATCACTCGCAATGGCGGTATATCCGGTGGCATGTGTAGAGGTAGCTTCATTTCACAACGAGGAAGACGACATCGATTTCGAACCTGAACCTGATTATGAAATTTCTTTACATCCTAACGAAATGCCAGAAAAGTTCAGCTTAATGGCTTTGCCACGTTCTCCTAAAATAAGCTTTAACGATGAGGAGATGCAGGGTCCTACAACTGAATGTGGTTAATCTTTGAAAGATATCCATAACTTAATTAAGATTCATGGTATTTTTTTTATTTCAGTTACTCCTTTACCAAATGACGAGCCCACACAAACGGAAGATGAATTCTCAATGGCCACATCAACAGAGCAGCAATCACCACCATCCCCTCAAGCCACCCCATCATCAACAGAGACTGCAGCCAACACCATCAGTAGCGCAGAGCAAGAAAGTAAAGCCAAAGAATTGCGAAATCTTGTGCAGCACTTGTATATTGCACAGGCACGGGTGCAGCTGGAGGCAACGGAGATTAAAAAGGCTCAGGCTGTAGCAAATTCAGCCCAACAAGCTCTCGAAGACGCCGCCAATCATGTTCGAGCCATAACAGCTTCTCTACAGAATTCACAGCAAGAGGTAGCCTCCGCCGCGATACGTGCTCAAACGGCTCAGTTGCAATTGGCTGCCCACGACCAGCTGCTGTTTGCCGCTCGTCAGGATGTTGATGCCCTGTCATCGCAAATGGTGGGCTTGCAAGCGCAGGAGGGTATTTCACAACCCAAGATTACGGTTGATGTGTTGGATTTGTTGGAAAAACTGAAAAAACCTCTGGAGGAGTCAGAGAAACCCACAAGTGTACCACAGCTGGTGCCACTATCCACTCGGCCCGCATCGAAAGTCAACTTTTCAAAGAGCCACCATCAACAGTCCCATGTTTGGCCAAGATTCCGTGATATATATTTGGAATAATGTAGAAAACATATGGTTCGTAATTTTTGTATACCTTATGTACGCTTTATATAGATTTTAGTTTGATGTCTCGTTCGTTTATCGAAATAAACATATTCAATCGGATTGAAACCTTCTCACGTTTGTTCGATATAAAATCCAACAGTAAACAAAAGATGTAAGATGTTTTACAGAAAATATCGGGTTTAGGCAGTGTTACTTTCGCGTAGGCATGAAACAACTAATTTAGTCCAAAAATACTGCACTGTTATTAAGTCGAAGGCAATTGCTTGACACAGTCAAATGAGTTCTGGTGTTTCAACATGTGCTCGAAATTGAAATATTTTATTTTGGTATTCGATGTCAAACCAATCCGAACTGCTTAGAAACCCTCTGAGATTATTATTTTCTGTACTCTGAATATCAGAGGGGTTCAGAGAAGAAGTATATGGCTAAGACTTCAGTTTTCTCAGTTATAGAGCCGGCCAGGAATATCTGAGGTGTTCGGCACTTTTTTAAATTTGCTACAATAAACATCAGAGAGGTTTAGAGAAGAAGTATATGCTTAGGACTCTAACTTCTCAGATATGGAGCCGGCAACTTCGACAATAGTCGTCGACAGCTCAACAGTCCACATCAGATGATTCTCTTAGTTTGGCTGCATAGTTGCCCATCAAGCTGTGTCAATTGATAGCGGCAACTTACATGGAGATATCGACGGAAGATATTCGAACAATTTTGACCAAGGCTAGATTTGACTATTGTTCCGGCATATCCTGGCCCTAGCCCATTTTTCTTTTGCTTTCTTTTCCCATTTTTTTCAGAGCTTCTAATCTTGTATTGAGTTGGGACATAGAGGGGCTAGCATGTACCATGTTTGGTCTGCACTTTCGCCCCATATATTACAGGGGATGTTAGGTGGATATCGAACATGATCATATCCTTTCGAGACAATTGTTGGTCGTTCCTGAATTCAGGAATATAGATTGCAGCCTGAATATCTTGATATCGACAGATGTTATGACGTTTCTTCCTAGCCACAACTTCTCAGATTGCCACGTTTTCCACCTGCAATACGCTACTAGTGAATAGAGATGATTCTCTTGAGATGATTCAAAAACCCATACTGCCGGCTATTTTGACCCATCTTTGGAGAAGCCATCTACTTTTATTTACCTAAAATGCGTCCTGCCGGTCCTGCTTGTCAGGTATACTTGTTGGAAAGTTACTTTAAAGACAAGCAATTTATAAAATGTCGTCTACTTCCAGTGTAGAATGCTGTAGGGTCGCTAAACTAGTTCCATGGTCAAAGGAGCTAAGAACCCAGTGTGAAGTTTGTCCGAAGCAGACGTTAACGCTATTTGCCTACCCAGTTTATCTAGTGGTATCAGGAGGAGTTCGCGCTGGGGTGGTGCGTAAAGTCTATATGATGCCTACCGCTGCTTTTTCCTGGATTTCGGTCAGAAGTGCCCGAAAGGTGGATTTTTCTAACATCGACCATCATGCAACGATGCCGCTTATATAGCGGCTTCAGACTGACAACAGCAACGCTTTCTAGTAGCTTATTGACTTACAGTATTCATTGACATTGCCAGTGAAACACCTTCCGAGGATGCTACATTGCAAGCTTGCTGCATTATTGACCACACAACAGGGTTAAATCGTAGAACAAGGCTGACCGTGATCTCTACTAACTGTACACTCTATTGGAAGGCCTTTTATAAGGCAAAATGACTGATTTATTTTCATTCACTTATGGATTTAAGTTGCTTGCAATTTTACCGGCAATTGTATCTGGTCAAATTTACCAAACTCCGTCTAAAACTCCGGCTCAATAGATACACCTTCAAACAAAATTTCCATATTTGACCAAATGAGCAATCCGGAGAAATTCTCAAGCTATCATAATACTCAATACAAAGTTCGGGATACATGGTGGGCTGGTGGAATCATCAGTCCGTAGCAGTTTAAAATATGCTCGAGCTGAATATTACCACCAAAGACGAGCGCTTTCGCACCAATTGTAACCGGTGTGTTTTTTCTTTTTTTATTTGCATATTTACTTTAGCTTACGTATTTTCTTACGTACTTAAAATTGTAACCTGTGATGGCTTTGGCAATATACTCGTAGAGTCATGGTACTCACAGAACGCGCTACAATGGCTTTATAAAATCAACGTTTGCGTTTAGGGAACTTCTTTTTCGATAAGCCCGCTACGATTTAGGACTTAGAAACCTACATATATACTTATACACATATATACTGATACCGCATTACTCGCACAAGTAAGTCATAGGACACTGGTGATAATGCTGGAAAAACTTATGGAAAAATCGACCGGACAAATAAATCACATACGGCGTAGACGCGGCTTAGATTAAAGATGTTTTCTTTAATAATATCCCAGTACCACAGTAAGGGCAGGATATCAAATGTAAATGCAAGAGGGTTTCGTTCTGGTCATACGATAGGTACTGACGTCATATTCTTTCTATATATTCTAACAAACTTTCGGAAGATTTAAAATTAAAATCTTCTTTGTAAAAATGCACTTTAAACCTATTGTAAGTTTTTATAAATATGGGTTTAAACGATGTTTTTAAAAATAAGAAAAACAAATTAAATTTCCGAATGGAATTAAGTTCAATGAATACTAGTCTTAAACGAAAAATTAGTTTCTTATCAGATAACAATTCTTCCCCATTTTATAGAAAATAGCTAGATCTCTGTTTCTTAAGTCTTGCTGATCTCCACAATAGTTGTTTCCATGTAATGTAAATTTACCCTGAGCGACTATATTAATTGGATTTGCCAATCTGATAAAAGGTGACGCGTTATGGTGGTTGGGTAGATATAATGATGTTTCCGTCCAGGAAACATTTGCCTCGAACAATTCATAGTAACCCCGCTGTGGCACCATCCTGTTGGAACCATGTATACTCTAATTGCATTGCCTCTACGGCACGACGGTTATCCTGGAAAAAGTAAGCGCCAATTATGCCTACTCGTGGTATGGAGCACCACACAGTGACGCGGTCCGAATGCAAAGGTCTCTGATGAAGTTCTCTGGGGTTTGTTTCACTCCAGTACCGCATATTTTGTTTGTTTACACACCCACTGAGGTAAAAATGTGCCTCATCAGAAAATCACGCTGCAAAGCACGGTGCCATGCAACGATTGAGTGTGCATTTGAAAAATGCGCTTCAACTCAAAATGACCTCTCCTCACGTGTCCACTAAAAGGCAGACGAATACAAATCTTCCGTCAGCCACTATAAGCCACACACTCTCCCGACTCTCTTCGACAAACAGTGCCGCCACAACCTGCAGTGCAAAAAATGAAATTACCGCGCTCCACCCTGTACAACTCCGCCTTTTTTGCTTCTCTTTGATCTATAGGACAATGTGTACCATGCTTCGCTTTAAGGTTGCCGGAATTAATTTTTCCCATGATTTTCAGTGGATTCTTTACTGCTTCAATCGTGAGCTTTGCTTGGTCCATTGTCGAAGGATGATAGGAAGCCGTCAGCTTGTAGAACTTAGCGGATGTAAAATTTGATCCGTTATCGGACACAACAGTAACCGGAGCTGTTATTGTTGTGTCCGATCCGCAGTAATACTGCTCTTCACCTTTACTTCAATTTATTAACTAAATGCATCTGTAACGACTGACAGCATGGTTCCAAAGATATAACCGGCGTATTCGATATGTATGCTTTCCAAGGCTCATTAGGACATTCCCGATGATGATCTCTTAATCTGGGGCGTGTTTAGCTCACTCGTTACAACTATTGGAGATAATCTCGATATCAGCATCCACACCCGGCCAATATACAAACAATATTGCCAGCCCCTTCATTTGTACTACTGCAAGTCTTGTAAAAACTCTACTTCTTAGCGATTGTGGACTGACAGCTCGATGTACAAATATCAGGCAACCGCCATTCAGTGTGTAATTGATCTATGGCGCCATACAACCAAGCTTCTTCAAATACTAACTGCTTCCAGGTATTTGATGATTCATCGCAGGTTGGCTCCCATTTGCAATCATCTGTGATTTTAATGGCAGTTGTTGAATTTTCTGAACATATTAAGTGATCGAAACCACTTAATATTTCAGACGAGCTATGGCATCTGGTTAAACCATTCTTAAACATGAATTAGAAATAAGATTTTCTTTCTTCGTTTTAAAAATAACGTCGAATGGAAATTTCCAAATTAATAGGCGTGATTGGCCATTCGACTAATGCATAGCACGAAAAACGATTTGTGGGGTGCAATATTTGTTTAGGCTTATAAGTGAAGAAGTGAAAGTTCTGGACGGCCCAGATTATAGATATTTATTTGAGCATACTTTATGTCCGTTAGTGTCAACTTACGGCTTGTGTAAGCGATATGCCGTTGCGTAAGAACTGCCCCTAAACCGATTGAACTGGCATTCGTAGCCAAAAGTAATGGTAGTTTTGGAGCGTATGGAATTAACTCACCATGAGAAATGAACGCTCGCTTTATGTCGTGCTAAGCTTTTTCCGCTTCCTTTGTCCACTGGCTCACTTCTTGTCGAGAGGTTTGTTATAAATGAGCTGTAATAAGACGCCTTTTCCAAAAAACAAACTCTAGTTCATTGATTTCCGTCAGCAATGGCGAATCCCGTAATGCTTTATTTTTGTCTATCGGACTTATGCATTTCATTTGTATCGATTTTGCAACCTAAAAACTTGACTGTAGGACCTACAAACTAACATTTCTTTTTGTTGAGACGAAGTCCTAGCTGTTGTAATGCAGTTTATATGATTATTTGTCGCACCATACACTGCACGGGGTTGTCGTACTAATCCATGAGTTGAAGTTTTCAATATAAGAGCATTTGCAAATTCTTCATCCACCGGTAGATGTGAACAGACATCCGTAATATCGAAATGACAGAACATATTCGCACTCTTCATTCAATTGAAAATCATTTCCGTTTTTGGAATCGGATGCTTGGATTAGGTGTAAGTTTATAAATGCCCATGATCTGCATTTTCCGTTTATTTTGTCACTACATGAGTGGTCGAAGCCCATTCATTCCACTTTCTCAAAAATGCCTGACATTTTTTTTGCTATGAATTTCTTACGGAATTTCTCGCGCCCTAGAAAAAACTGGTGTTATCACCGGTTCGAATGCATTTTAGCAAGTGAACCCTTAGGCTTTCCCGCTGAAAATTCAATCATTCCTCTGCAGTACTTGCTTGAGAATCGAAATTCCCGTCCATTATGTTATGGTTCATTCTCCTTGTTGTGACTCAAACTTTAAAGTCAACTGAAGCACGTCCAATACATTGTAATAGATGTCTAGTATAGCTAGTACATTTTCTGTTAGTTGGCTGAAGCTTGTCCATCGTGTAAATCTTTCAAGCGCTTTCTTACTAACTATACCACATGGAGAAGCTATATCGAGTTCCATGACTATCTTAAATTTTTCTTTTATTTAGTCAATTAAATTTATAAAATTTATATCATGGCGATAATGAACAGGGTCGAACTTGTCCTTTGATTGTTTTGCTACTATTTAAGAAGTGGCGGATTTGCAATCTTTTGCTATATGTCCTGACTAACCGAAAGTGAACAACTTTGCATTACGGGAATTGCATTCGCTACGAAGATGTCTTCAACCACACCCATAGCAAAACTATTAACTTTCTGTCTTATCCTCCTTACCCACATTAGCTCCATGCTTTTCTTTGAACGTAGTCCAGTTTATTTGCTGGTTGAACAGCAAGCTTATTAGACGAATTCTTTATTTCCGCTGTAGCCTGGCCAGTTGCTTTTAGAGAATGTGCGATTTCGTATGCATCTTTAGAGTTATTTGATCCTTTGCGGTTATTTCATCGCTTGACTTCATGCCAGCTATTACTCGTCATTCTATTACTTAACTCACTCTTGTTATGTGCCGCTGCTTTTCCTAGCCGTAGTGCAAAATTAAATACCGGCCCACATCCGTCTAGCAAAATTCTTCTAAACCTAAGACGCAGGAAAATTTTTGGTCAAGAAGAAAAAAAAAACTTATGGACAAGTGAATATACTCGTATATGATGTTCAGCGGCTGGTAAAGGGTGTTTTTTTAGCGTGTGGTTTTCAAGAAGAAATAAAACGCATATAATTTAATGATATGGCCAACAATTTAGCTTTATAATAAAGACAAGGGTTTGCCATTATGTCTTAAAAATTATTTCGGGCGAGTGGCAGCCGCGGCTGGCTCCAGTAAAGTCGTCCACTTTTTGCAGCATTTGAGCAATAATGGGCCAAATATTCTCTTCTTAGGCGTCAATCGTATCGGGCTTACCTGCGTATACAAGCGACTTCACATAACCCTACAAATAATAGTCCAGCGGTGTTAAATCGCACGATCTTGGAGGCCTCGCCACGTGCCCACGACGCGAGATAATGCGCCACCAAGAGAGATCACTTCAATAATTTGATTGTTTCGTTAGCTGTACGGTATGTAGTTGGAACCAAAGGTTTTTCACATCAACATCCTGCAATTCAGGCACGAAAAAGTCATTAATTATGGCTTTATAGCGTTCCCCATTGACTATAACATTGCGGCTTCATGTTTGAAGAAATATGTCCATAAAACACACCAAACAGTTACTTTTTGAGGGTGAACGGCGTCTCGACAATGGCTAGTGGATTTTCATAACTCCAAATGCGACAATTTTGGTTACTCGTACTAAAGAACCCATTCAACTAAAAGTGAGCTTCGTTGCCACAAAATTTTCTTGTAAAAATCAGGATTGGTGGCCATCTCGTTTCGGGCCCATTCACCGAACGTGCGAAGCGGCTTCAAATCTTGCACGAATTAGATTTTGTAAGCCCGGACGGCGGATGGACTCATTCCAGTCTTCTTCCACTCTCTGCTCCATAGCAGCAAAAGCGCCTGCGGTGCGCACTGTGCCTTCTCTGAGGATGCGAATTATCCACTAGAGTAAACGTGGTGTGAAACAGATCCATGGTTGCTTGAATTACCGACTCTGCTGCGATTATGTCGACCGAATATTGGACGCAGCGTGCGATACCTCAGTCAAACCGAACCATTATACGAGTATTGGTATGTAATTTTCACGATTTGGAAACGTTGTCCCGAAAAAAGTCTATTCATTAGGAAATGGCAAACCAAACAGAGCATAAAGCTTAAATCAAGTGTCAGCTGTCAAAAAACAACTCCGAAAAAAGTGTGGCCGGATTGAAAACCATACGTCTAAAAATATATCAGTTACTTTGCTTAGGACAAGAGCGAGATGGAATCGGTGAAAATAATCTTTTACCTATGCGGTACCTGAGGATACAAATATAGATATTACAAACGGCGGTGCTTCAGAAGACGAATTTGCAGCTGAATGTTCAGGATGCATACAGACAAAGAAAAAACTAGTTGGAAATCGGCTGGAACTACAATGATTGGGTTACAAAAGCGAAATATCGGTTGCAATCACCAAATGTGTATAATCGTAATGGATATTCGGTTCGAAATACAAGATAATAATTGTGATCATCGTTCTGTACCCACAACTTATTAAACGGTCGTTCCAATGAAGGTATTTAATTGTCGCAACTGGTGGATGTGGCAACCAATAGTTTTGCAAATATTTTGTTGTTGGAACCAATTCCGCCGTGTTATGCCAATTGATTCATCACATTTTTTCCAGTAAAAATCATCCATCATATTTTTTTTACATTTTCTTCATGACTCTCCCTATGAGCACCTAAAGTAATTCGGTTGTGTAGGCAAACATTTTTTGCTTCTGACTGAAATTTTAATTTCTTTGGTTAGTTCAAATATTCTCTTCTGACTGTTCGGATTCTTGGTATGCTGCAACGAAAGCTACAACAGTTTCAATACCTAAAAATAACTGAGCACCAACTAACATTAGGCTGTAGTGATGGAATACTCGAGGAGCGTGTGACAACAATTATTTTGTCAGCAAAAAAATTTTGCCAGTCTCAAGATATTCGTTAGCACATTTGACAATTGTTGGGTTCTTCTTGATCCAGATCGAACACCATAGTTCACAACTTTTGTCACCAAAGTATTAAGTTTTGTAACTCTGTTTCCGAATGAAATAATATCTTGATTTTAACAAAATGCGATGAACGTTTTCTGGTAAAGAAAATAATTAACAGCAAAAGGCAGTATTCTCAAATAATAAAAATTTTACAAAAAGTTCAAGGAATACAAGTTTGAAACGAAAAATACATAACAACAACTCTGTATTGAAAAATCGGTCTCCTTGTTTGGCCTGGTTATTTTTTTATTAATGTTGGCCAGTTTATCGAAGTGCCTTGCACATGAATTAAATCTGTGATGGAGAAACCCAATTTTTTTTAATAAAATCGACTTAACCCCATTATGTTTTAGATGTTATTTTCTGCAGACTCTTCGAGAATCTCCAACACCTGCCCAAAGAAGCAGTTTTACATACGATTCATAGATTTTTAGCTGATGAGGGGTAATGGAAAAACAAACAATAAGAGGTTTAAGCCAAAAACGAAAGGGTGTTGTTTATGCAGTTGGTGGTGATTCACTTTCAAAATTAAAAGAACTCGGAGCAATCAGTATTAATGTAGACAATATCAAAAAAGAAAATAAAAATGTATTGTTATTAAACTGGAGGTTGGTATTTCGTAATAATGTATCTGATCTGATTGTAAGTAAAATCAAAGCAAATTTCTTTATCAAATCAAAAAATGTTCATTCCAAATAACTTCAAAATGGTCAAACTGATGTCCAATTTATTTTTTGTTTCTCTTGAGCATAGCCGGTGCCAATTGTAAATATGTTTTTGTTTTGTTTTGGTTTTGAAGTAAATTAAAAATGTATTTCCTGGTAGCTTTTTTTAAAGAACAGCCTCTAATTATAGATCATGACATTATACAAAATTAAATGAATGAAAATAAATTGGAATTGAATTAAGGAAAATACATAATTTGTATTTCAAAAAGTATTATTAAGTAATTGTAAGGTATTTTATTATACCTCCTTACTCCGTCCCCGTAGAATCTATAATTTAAAAGGGTGTGTGTTTAAATTTGACAACAAATTCGTTATACAAGAGTTGGTAAGTTGATAAGTAATTAAATAGTATTTGGTAGTAGTGGTGGTGGTAGTAGAAGAAGAAGGTAAATACATTGATATGAATTACAAATCAAATCGATAATGAAGTACAGAAATCATCATGGGATACATTAAATAAAAGCTGTATACTGGGCGTCCTACATGAGGGGTTTAATGATCGAATACCAACATATGAAAACGAACAGAAACGGAAACAGAAACGGAAACGGATAAACACAAAACGAATACTTTCACTGGAGAGGGGTTTTTGTTTGTTTCTCATGGATATTTTCGGTAACAAAACTTTAAAAAAATCACAACGATTATGTGTACAATTAAAATGTGAAATAAACAACACAAAAACAATATCGACTTGAGTTTAAATAACATATTGGCTTTTGTTTAAAATATCTAAATGTTTGTTGATCTGTATGTGTTTTGTGTTAAATAACAGGGATTATCGAGTGCAACACCACTGTGCATAGACCAAATCGTTGCAGTCTAATCTGAAATGTAATTCTTTTGTTTGGAGTTCCACTTTTTAAAGTGTTGACGCAATATCTCTACGCAAAATGTATTATCAGTCAATTATAAAATAAAACTTCTCTTTGCAGCAGCTTTCAGGCCGAGCAGCTTTCATGTCGTCCTACACGCTCACTCCAGAAGTGAAACGTACGACGCACAGTGGGAAAATTACGAAAAAAATTGGAAATAATTCGGCCATTTCGTTTGTAATGGTCCGATTTAAATGAAAATTTACATTGACCTTCTTGAAGTGTTACTGAGCTTAAGTTTTCATGCATCTGTGTTTAACAGGTGCTGCACAGTGGGCCCTCAAAGTTGGTCACCTCGAGTTAAAATTTTCTTTTTCAAGCCGCCAAAAGCGTATTTGTGGTCCGATCGTAATAATTTTTTCTTTAGTGAAATCTGCTGGACAAACCCAACCAAAAATGTTATTACAAATTTTTTCATATCTCGTACAATAAAAAAGACTTAAAGGGAAAAAGGGACTTAAAGTTTTTTTTTCGAAAAATTTGCTTTGGATTTTCTGGGATTATTTTATTTTTGGGAATCAGTTTTAGGTGAATCGGGGAAAATTTAATCCTGGTTTAAAGAAAACACTTTGGTTAATGTTTTAAAAAAAGAATTGTAGCAAAATCACCAATAATATGAAAATGCCAGCTGTTCAAAGTCAACTATTGCGAAAAAAGTGGGATTTTGAGTGTTTTACGGCGAAAAGGTACCTTTACTCTTATGTCAATAACTTTAATGTTTCTTAAGTAACATACAAAAAATTTGCATTTATTTCAAAGAAAACTTTATGCTTAATACAAATAATAAGCAATTGTGACCCTAGTCGGTACTTTTCTTGCTCCAGGCGTCTCCAAATATGGGCATTTTTTTCAAAAAAAAATTGAGTTTGAGCTCAAATAAAAAAAATCGCCACACTGCTGGCCCAATTTGGTGCTATAAGTCAGTTAACTACATATGTTTTCTAAAATCCCAAGCAAAGAAATTTTGCGGGAGGCCATTTCTAGGACAAAAAAAATGAGTTTTTGTTAAAAAATCCCATTTCTGGGATTTTGTTTTCCCCTGTGTCAAATTTTAGAAAAGTGGCAACTCCAATTTTTTTTTGAATAAGTTTTTCATTTTGTCACAAAAATATTGATACTACGTAAAAAAAATCAGGTTTATATCTCCAACCAGCAAAATTTTACAGTGGTCTGAAATATTGACTTTTTTTGCTACCTTCACAAAAAAAAATTTTTTTCTCGTTTTTATCAATTATTATTCAACATATTGAGTTAATTGCATTCTTTTTTATAATCTGTTAAAACTAGAGGTAATTACCTTTCCATTGGTATATAAAAAGTATATCCTTTTACCTACACTTATAACAGCACGTGCGCTGGAATAAGACCCCTTTGAGTAAAGTATGAATTTTATAGGTAAGAATACCAATTTTAAAAATTCTCGTACCTATCCATAAATAGCAAAAATATATATTTTTACCATTATTGTTTACCTATTGTGTAAAAACGGAAAATGGGTAGTATTGTATAGTATGGATCTAGGTACCTAAACATTCATTCTTATATGTTTTGGGGGAATACCTGTCCCCTATGTCCGGAATATTGTGCAACATTTTAGGCGAATGTACCTGGGTACATAAAAATTCATTGTTATAAATGTATTTTTGGGGAATACCTGGTATTCTAGTCAAGTATTAATTGCGGATATTATTGTGATTACCTGTAAGTATTACTCATTGATATAAGAACCGCCGATTTTGTATGGGTTTATCATAACAAATTAATCCGCCATGACGATAACACTCCTTGTTCAAGAACTTGTTGAATTTTTAAAAAAACACCAAACTTCGGAAAATGGAGAACAGAGTAGCATATTTAATAGAGTGCATAGAGTCAACATATAGCGAGATAACACAATCTAACGAAAGCAGCAAAGTATTAAATTTTTTGAAAAAATTTGACCGGCTCATGGAGAAGTATCACAGGAATTATTCAAGATTACCAACTGAGTGGCTCGACAGTATAATTGAATTTAAAACTGTCCCTGCTTTAGTGGGTGCTCCTACTAAGGAATACGACGATCTATGTCCAAAGGCAAAGAAACAACGGTTGTCGGCTGAGATGGCAAATCATTCACCTTCAAAGATTTGTGATACATTCAAGGAATTACTGACGGTGGAAAATCGGCCATCTAGCGCAAAAAGAATTGCAGACGTGTTAACGGAAGCATCACCAAGGCGGCTCCAACGCATTGAAAGAAGTATTGCAACACCATGTCCTGGTTTTAGCGAGGAAGAAGCATTAGCTTTAATCATCGAATTGGGATTGAGTAAGAACAAGTACACTCATTTAAGAAGAATGCTGCTTGATAAAGGATGTGACATGTTTCCCGCATACAACCGAATAAAGGAACGAAAAATGGAAATTTTGCCAAACCCAGTGATAATTACAGAAAAGGCCGGCAGCGTTAGTTTGGAACTACTTCTCCAAAATACTGCCAGTAGGATAATAACAACATTGAATGAGGAACAACTAAAAAAAAATCAACAACAGCCATCTTCAATTAATATGCAAGTGGGGATGTGATGGTTTGTCAGCACTTTCGGAATACAAACAATGCTCTGATAGCCAATCTACCCGATCGAATTCAAGAGCGTATTCATGGCATCTTTGGTTCCTCTGAGGTTAAATTTAGACTCTACCTTACCTTCAACTTCGCGCAGAAAATCAAACCCTACTGAAGCAATATGGCGTAATCCAACACCTGGCTCCAAAATTTATTGCAGACCAATCTCCTTCGTATATCATAAAGAAACGAGTGATTTAACTAAAGCCATCACAGACAAATTAAAAGATGATATTTCGAGATTAGAAGATTTTGCATTTAAATTCGACAGGTATTCTATTACAATATCTTTTAAAATGTTCCTGACAATGGTAGATGGAAAAGCCGCAAACGATATTACAGGAAACAAATCTAGCTGGAAGTGTTTCATTTGCAATAAAAGCAAAGTTAATTTTTCAAACGCTTCGAATAATTCAGTAGTCAATGAAGATACCCTTGAGTTTGGAATAGCACCGTTACATGCTCGAATCAGGTTTCTAGAACACTTTCTAAACCTTGCTTATGACATTAAGTATAAATCTATACCAGGAAATGAAAGGAAAAACATTCGAGCTAACAAAGAAATGCATGAAATGAGAGCAAGTGAAAAAAAATGAATTCAAGATGCATTTAAACAACAAACTGGCCTAAATATTTCTAAACCACGCTCGAACTTTGGGAATACAAATGATGGAAACACTGCCAGAAGATTCTTCGCAGACTATAATACAGCTGCAGAAATAACTGGAATCAATAAGGAGTTGATTCGAATGGTTAATATATTGCTTTTAGCTCTGAATTCCAAACAAAAGATTAATTCCGATAAATTTGGAGTTTACGCCGAACGAATTTTAAAAATGCTTGCTGATCTCTATCCCTGGAAAGATCTAACGCCAACTATACACAGAGTCCTGTTCCATGGGAAACAAATAATCGAGTCTCACCTTCTCCCTATAGGCGAGTTAACTGAAGAACCACAAGAAGCTAGAAATCGAGACTTCAGATATGTTCAACAATTTTCCACAAGAAAATGCTCAAGAATAGCACAAAACGAAGACTTACTTAATAGTTTATTATTATCTTCAGATCCTTTTTTTTCCTCCATGAGAAGTAAGTTGACTTCGTACCACGAAATGACGCATGGAGACGAAGAAGAATTTTCTGATTTATTAGATATGCTGGACGTGGAATAAAATCATTTAAGTTTAATGTTTTTTAATTATAAGATTTATTTAAATGTTAATTTATTTAAAAAAAAGTTTTTCACAAAAAATGAAGTCAATAGCATCTTTTTATTCAAATTTTCTATCTGCAACAATTAAATTACTTTTTTGCGATTGGAAATGTGTAAATTTGATTTTTTTAAATGCAACAACATTGATCTCTCACAAAATGAAATTGCTATTTACCAAAAAAATTAATATTTTACTCAAAGGGGTCTTATTCCACGTGCTGTTATAAGTGTAGGTAAAAGGATATACTCTTTATATACCAATGGAAAGGTAATTACCTCTAGTTTTAACAGATTATAAAAAAGAATGCAATTAACTCAATATGTTGAATAATAATTGATAAAAACGAGAAAAAAATTTTTTTTTGTGAAGGTAGCAAAAAAAGTCAATATTTCAGACCACTGTAAAATTTTGCTGGTTGGAGATATAAACCTGATTTTTTTACGTAGTATCAATATTTTTGTGACAAAATGAAAAACTTATTCAAAAAAAAATTGGAGTTGCCACTTTTCTATAATTTGACACAGGGGAAAACAAAATCCCAGAAATGGGATTTTTTAACAAAAACTCATTTTTTTTGTCCTAGAAATGGCCTCCCGCAAAATTTCTTTGCTTGGGATTTTAGAAAACATATGTAGTTAACTGACTTATAGCACCAAATTGGGCCAGCAGTGTGGCGATTTTTTTTATTTGAGCTCAAACTCAATTTTTTTTGAAAAAAATGCCCATATTTGGAGACGCCTGGAGCAAGAAAACTACCGACTAGGGTCACAATTGCTTATTATTTGTATTAAGCATAAAGTTTTCTTTGAAATAAATGCAAATTTTTTGTATGTTACTTAAGAAACATTAAAGTTATTGACATAAGAGTAAAGGTACCTTTTCGCCGTAAAACACTCAAAATCCCACTTTTTTCGCAATAGTTGACTTTGAACAGCTGGCATTTTCATATTATTGGTGATTTTGCTACAATTCTTTTTTTAAAACATTAACCAAAGTGTTTTCTTTAAACCAGGATTAAATTTTCCCCGATTCACCTAAAACTGATTCCCAAAAATAAAATAATCCCAGAAAATCCAAAGCAAATTTTTCGAAAAAAAAACTTTAAGTCCCGATATCTTTTTTATTGTACGAGATATGAAAAAATTTGTAATAACATTTTTGGTTGGGTTTGTCTAGCAGATTTCACTAAAGAAAAAATTATTACGATCGGACCACAAATACGCTTTTGGCGGCTTGAAAAAGAAAATTTTAACTCGAGGTGACCAACTTTGAGGGCCCACTGTGCAGCACCTGTTAAACACAGATGCATGAAAACTTAAGCTCAGTAACACTTCAAGAAGGTCAATGTAAATTTTCATTTAAATCGGACCATTACAAACGAAATGGCCGAATTATTTCCAATTTTTTTCGTAATTTTCCCACTGTGCGACGTACGAGATGGCACAACTCCATCCTCCTAGAGTAAATAAATGGCTTTGGTCTAATTTTTTCTGACAAAGCTGATGATAAAAACAAATCTTCGATCTATCAACTAAGCAGGGCAAATGATTCGGCTTGCTGATTCTTATATGGCACTGCGCTTTCTGGTTATCTTTTCGGCGGAAATAACATTCTGCGGATGTTTCAAGTGTTTGTACAACATGTGTATTTTGAGAAGCTCATCTGTATCGGATTTCGGATTAAAGTTTATAAGTGCTCACTTAGAAAATAAATTTGATCTCCTACGAATAAACTAAGCCTTAGTCAGGGTTTGTTGTAACCGTCCATACTCTTAGACTCACAAGGACTTTATAGTCTACTGCGATACCACGTAAACAAGTAAAACTATTCCTAGTCCCTTCAGAAGTTAGAATCTACTATTGATCACCAGCTGTTGGCCAAAGATGGACATTAGAAGGATCTTTTTTAGGCTTTTCTTCCTACCCGCTTTTATCATAAGGGGCGCAAAGCAATCAACGGCCGATATGAGAGGTTGCATATTCAACATCTGATATTTCAACAGATGATATTTCCTGCAGAGGGTTATTTTAGGTGCAATCATTACGCTTAGGCTTTTAAATTGTCTAGAAGTCGGTAAGTCGATTTGCTAACATTTTTGCTACCTGATATTTGGCTTTGATCCAATACTCAAGATAGACGAATTTCTAACTGCTTAAATCCCAGAAGTTGGTACAGAGATTTTATGGCCGACCCGAAATCGAGGAAATTACCTCCCTAATATGTTCAACAGAGCGCAAGACTCACTTGATTGTTTTATTCTGAGCCATCAGTGTGGAACTCAACAATCACCCTCTCACGTGAAATTCGAAAGTTCTTTTTATACGTAGTAGAAACTTCTGTAAAACGTGATTAAGTTCGGCCGGTCGCAAGCTTATACACCCTACCGATTACGGTCCAATACGGCATGGCAGTATTTGAGTCTCTGATTGTGAGCTAAAATTTCAGTCAAATCACGAAAGTAAATGTCCATTTGGATGTAGTACAGGCTTTTTATGGTAATAGGGTTTTCCTTTTTCAGATGCATGAGAACTATCGATAACTAGGGTCTGAAAGCTGGTAATGTCAAACTGTGTTGACATGTTTGGCAAGTCATCATGAATCGTTTAACGCCAGAACAACGCTTCCATTGTAGTAATTTACATTGAAAGAGACAATAAATCTTTTCGCGATGTCCATTGAGCATTCGCTCATTTTTAGGTCAACATAATCGCCTATTGAGCAAGCAATTCGTGCAGTTATTGATCGTTTTCGCACTATTTTTACTCTTCTCGATTCAAACCATCAACAAAACAAAGAAATGTGAGTACCGAAGGGAATATTGCTGCTGTATCGCGACTTATTGAAGAAGACGCCAAAATATTGGTTTGCCGTCGTTCTCAACTTGCTGACCTTCGACTACGAAGAAATTTCTACGTAAGGATCTTGGCTTACGTACTTACGTGTATACAGTTCGTGCGAAAATTGCATAAATAAACGACCTTCGTTTACATAGCATATTTGCTGATTGAACTGGCCATAGATGAGCATTTTCATCAAAGATGCGTCTATAGTGATAAACTCATTTCTGGTTCAATGACTACATTAAAGGTAAAATTGCCGTATTTGAAGCGAAGACAATTCCCAAGACGTTAACGAATCACCATTGCATCCATTGAAACTGAATGCTTGGTGCTGCTTACAGCCTGGCGGCATCGTCGGTCCTTATTTCTTTTGATATAGGGAAGGAGCTCTATCGAACATGACTAAATTTTTGTTTCCAAAAATGTATCAGCTAAACGTCCACGACATTTGGTTTCCAACAAGTCGGCAAAGCTTGCCATACATCGCGCTTAACAATAGATTTATTGCAAAATCAATAGGGTGACATCCCTTTTTCCGGGGTGATTAAGTTCACAGGCCGCCTCGTTCAAGCGATTTAACGCCTCTAGACTACTTTTTGTAGTCCCATAAGTCTTCGGTTTATGCCGACAAGCCAGCTACTCTCGAAACATTGAATTACAACATTCAAGCCACCATTGACGCCATATGGGGACATTTATTGGAAACAGTAGTCCGCAATTTGACTGATCGAATGGGCCATGTAACTCGTAGCGGACAAATGCCAGAAAATATTTAAAAAATTGATTGTTATACAAAATGTTATTCCTACAATAGTTCTGTCTTGTATTATCATCTTAGGTTCTTATGCTTTAAAAACCACTCATCATTTTCCATAACTTATAAGGTAAAGGCCCAATTAGTCTTGACGGTTGACGGTAGGCAATCAGCTATTTCAGTTAGGGGTTGCATTTTGCATGTGTTAGAGGGAGATAACTACAGTTAGACGGTTGACGACGGTAGACTTCTGCAGGTTGCAGAATCAACTGTCCACCGTCAAACGTCAAGAGTAATTGGGCCTTAACTGTCAATCATCAGTCTCTTCAGAAAAAAGTAAGAAAGGCTTATATCCATTAAAGTCGTTGGATTTTGTGTATAAAAGTTTTCCAGGTTTGGGAAAAAAGTAGGTCCAAGTGCAAAAGTATACAATTAACCGGGTCGTCGCCCATCTGACTACGACTACTTTGCATCTTCTTCGAGAACTACAAAAACAGTGGTTCTGTTTTCCAAACTTCACAGCAATCTATATCTAGTTCTCACCCTCAAACTTTTCTACGGTTAGAAGTATTGTCTGCTCACTAAAGCCATTATGACCGACCTCTTAAAGAAATTCAAAGAGAATAGTTGCGACTGAACCGAAAATTTCATAAATTTAAAAATGCTTACAAAAAAAGTTTTCCCGACTTTTTCAATAATTTTTGGTTTCTAATTAAATGCTCAGCCGAAACGTGGTTTCAAATCTGACTGTAAACTTAGTTACATTTTTTATAATTTCCACATGTACGCCTAGCGGCTGCTTTTGGTAGTTTTTACAGCTTCTGAAAATTAATAATTGAAAAAAATTATATGTCCCACCCACTCTTACGAAAAGGTCCATCTCGAACATCACTTGCCATTCATTGATGTCACTGCAGTGCGGATCGAAATTATGATCAACATTTGTCCATATTTCATGAATTTTTTGTTATATTGTCCACTTGAAAACTGCCCTTGGAGCGCGTAACTCTTAACATTTAAGTTAGTTAAGTTCCTTTTTTTTAAATTTGGCCAGATCTAAATCAGCTTATAGCTTGGCATGCACATTAAATAGATCCCTGAAAGTAAAAGACAATGACCGAAAAAATCGCTTAATTTTTGCAGTTAAATTAAACTTTTGCTGGAACCACACAGTAAGTTTATAACTGATTGATTGTTTCTTATGTAAATGTCGGTTAAAAACTAATTTAGTTTAGATTTTCCATAACGTTTCGTTCGCATTATTCCAACTTCCTTAGGAGTGCAATAAAAAAATTAATAATAAACATTTGAAATTAAAAGGCTTATAATAAAATTGGGAAACCGTAGTTTCTCTTGGTACATCGTTGGCTGGCAGACGCAGCTTAAGGGGTGAAAAAGGAGCAGCTTAATGGCTTTTAAACCGAATAGTCTTTCAGCTATTTAAGTTTGACAATGGATGCATCCACAACTATATTTTTCAAACCTGGAAAACCTCCTACACGAAATCTAACGACTTTATGATTATAAGGCGTTTTTCTTTTATCTGAATAGACTTAAAATAATAATGAGCATTTGCCAAAGGCTTATTCGTTCAGCAGCTATGTCTTCAATGAAAATTGCCGTTATTGAAACTAACACTAATCACGGGACTCAAAGATTGGCTGTTTGGCCCTATAATAGCCTTATTTTTTCGAAATTGTAAAAGGCCATGCCGTTGATGCCAACGGTCTTGGCATAGAGAGATGTTAGCCGACTTTCTGCAGTCAAAGTTCGAAAACATCTAAATATCTGAGCTGCAACTTGCCTTATAAGCGACGTAACGTACGAACGTGTAAATTATTTATCTTTCGTTGTACCTGTGTGATTTACAACTTGGCACTCCTCGATTATTTTCTCTAGGACTACGTCAACCCTAACTCCGTAGGTCATCTGGTACTGAAGTTCACTTTAGCTAGATACTTACGTTAATATCCACACACTCGCAATTTTCTAATTCACACAAAGAATTCCGAAGGAATTTATCAATCGATTTCCATGCTGGAACAAATTCGGCCAGAAATTTTAATATTTCTAATCGCACAACGCTGTGAGATCCACAGGTGGTGTCTATGCACAGTGGGTGTTGCTGTCGATAAATTTGGAATTTTTGTTGCTGCCGATTCCCAATCAATTCTGTTGTTTAAAGACTTTAATTATCATATATATATATATATGTGTGTATGTGTGTGTGTATATGTTTTACTACAATTTACAACATAGAAATTATATAGAATCGAAAGATATAAACATAAATATCGAAAGAATGAAATCTGATGTGAACAGAACGAACGTTTGTTTGGTCATTTGTACCATTACGACAGTTCAAGGCTACACATGATACTTACCCCTGGCTTTATCATCATTTGGACGGGCAGTGCCGAGGGCGGGCCATTCTCATCGCCACCGGCCGCCTCTGAGTTTGGCGGAGCGGCGGCATCTTCACCGCCGGCGGCCTGCTGCTGGGCACCGGCACTCGCTGCCATTGTCGTAACGGCGTTTGATGTTAGGACCAGGGCCGAGGACATTGGTTGGCCCTGCTGTTCCAGTAGTTGTTGTTGCTGCTGCTGCTGTTGTAAGGCTTGCTGTTCGCGCCGATAGCTTTCCATGGCCATCATGGACGTTTGCCGTGCATTGGGATTGTCGAACGAATAGGGCGGCACAGCATCCTGTTGATCCGGCCCCGTTGACGACTGCTGCTGTTGGCAAACAAACAAACGGACAAATCAGTAAAGAGCGGAAACAGGCAATTCGTGCGTGAACATTTAGTTAGTCTCCCAAGTATCCACGAAATTTCGACAACGTTTGCGAGCGTGTATGAAATATGTGTTGTTCGAAATTTCGTGGAGGTGAATACAAAGAACACAACAATCGAAACATTAACAAAGTAAAAATTTACCTAAATTCATAAAAACATGATCATTAGTATTGTATAATTATCATTAACATGGAATGGTTAACATTTGTATCGCAGTGGGTGTGGGGGCCTCTGGCCCCAACGAGAAGGAAATTCATACTCACATGTGGTGCGTTCGAGTTTCTTAGATTAGAGACATGATCATAGTTCTTATAGCAACCGATGCCCGTCGTCGCCGGATTGCGTCCGCTGGTCGAGTCGCCCTCCGTGCTATTCCCATCCGTCTGCGAGAGATTGTGCCCTGTGGGTAACGATCGTCGTAGGGCTTTTGTTAAACGTTGCCAATTTTTTATGGATCTAGTGCGACTTTCGCGCTTTTCTAATGTAGGCGTGTTGGAATGTGTGTGTATGTGTGAGTGAGTGAGAGGGAGTGTTCATATGTAAAATGATGATTTGTTTTGAATGTATGTGTGTATTTTTGGTGTGACGATTATGGAGTTGATGATCGAGATCAGATGGCATTGTTAGTAGGAGGAGATGACAGTTGAAAGAGATGCATTTGTGTATAGCGATGTTGGTTGGTTTTATGGAATAGTTGTAGTGGTAGTAGGAGAGATAGAACGTTAAAGAGATATGATCGTGCACATGGGCGGGTAGTTTTTTTTATTTTTGCGGTCGTTGTCAGCAATTTGCATATTGATCATTACAAATGATTGCCCAGCATTAATCGTTATGATGATCGTCATGATTTCAATCAGGCCACATATAATTGTAGGTGGGTGTTTGTGTGTGTGTGTGTGAGTAATTGATCGTTTAGTAAACGGGCAATGGAGGCAAAGAATACGCATGTTTCAAAATGTTGTTGTGATTGTTGTTTTCGTTGTTGAGTATCGGTTTCGGTTTGCAATGGAATTTCAATTTTTGACCCGTTCATTGGATTGAGTTTTCGTTTGGTTTTGTTTTTTGTTTTATTATCAGAGTCGGCCAGGAAGGAGCGCACAATCAATAAACGAAACGCAAAAAAGTTTACGAAAAAAGAAAAGGAAATTTTGTATGAATTCCGTCAGGGGTTTGATAACATCGTTGGGTATATTTTACACGCAGAACACAACAAACTTACAACATTTATGTACGTCTATATAGTAGATATTGACTGATTGAAAGGTTTAGAATACGAATGTAATAGGTTTACAGACACTTAGTTATTAGCCAGCAATAGCGGTAGTAAGTACACAGTTGGTTAGTTAGGGGTGTTGTTGGGGTAAGGGGGTTATGGTGTTTGTAAGTTGTAAGTACACATACATAATTGGGACGTTATCATAAACGTCCGGGTGGATTATGAAGGTTGTTAGAAAACATTTACAATTATAGGGGAAAGGTAATAAATATTATTTAGCAATTACTGATTTAAATGGTAGAAAACATATTTATGTTAGATATTGTTTTGGTGATTGTGTCATTTTGTAATTCACCAAATATGCGGTGACACATTCTCAAAAATCAATGGTTTTACATGATAGACTAGACTAAACTAATGTGGATAAACATTTAGAAGGTTAGGAAAAATAACGACAATTTAAAGAGTTGTTATTATAAGAGAAATCATGGATGAACTTTATATGATCGCATGTACTGAGGACTTCGAAACGTTCAATATATAGTTTGCTAGGTATACTTATATGTGACACTCTCTGCGAAATGTATCATATAAATCAAAAATAATACCTGTTCGATTTGATTAAACTGGAAAAATATTTTACCCAGTTTCGTAGATACGCAGTAGATTTGAAAACTCACGTGAGTACAAAATGCATAGCGGGACAGGTAGGCGAGTATGCTATTTAATAACAACGCGGGACGGAAGTTTTGGTAAACTAATAATAGAGACCAACTTATTTTGGATTAGCCTGATATGTAAATAAAGCAGGTTCTATGAGCTTGGAATCTTAATGTTATTTTTGGATAGCTAACACTTTCCGATCATTCTTAACTGGAAGAAAGGCTGATTTGGTACTAAGCAGAACCAAATTTTGAAACTTAAACACATTTAGTTACTATCTTTAAGTATACATTAAGTTAGTGTTATGTATTCACAAATTTACTTGGAAGTCCCCAGATCATAAAACCCGCTAACAATTTGATCATTTTATACTAGACATTCATCCGATCTGAGCCGCCAACAATGATTTTTATAATTTTCCAGTTGTGGCGAAGATACGCTTAATAAAGAGCTGAGGAAATACATGCAGCTTAGATTGCGCACCCTCCCGCCCCATTACATTAGAGCTTAGACCTTTTTCAAACTCAATGTCGACAGCAGCCTAAATAATTGTAGGCTAGCGAGTACCACTGCCACGGACGACGTCCTTAAAAAGAAGCGAAGATTGCTGTCCATAACGCAACGCTGCAGGGTCATACAACAAAAACTGTATGCTGAGAGATATTAGACGATTAGAAAAGAAGGAGACCAGCCTATTCCGAAAAAGTCAAACAACAGACAGTGGGCCTATGTAATGATCTGAACTCTTTAAGAGAGAGAAATAATTTGCATTTCATGGATATGGCTTTAGAGTACATTATTCAAGGAGATTTTCCTGAACAATAAATATGTCAAAGAAGATTGCCAACTATCCAGCCTTTACCTACCTGCACAATTTAGGTTAAAGCAATCATGTCTGGTGCTTGGAGGCTCACAGAACTGTGTCCTCAAATGGGCGCGCTTGGCCACTGCTAAAGTTTGTGATTGCTTAGGTCAATAACATTATTGGCCCGTATGGATTTAGATTCTTACTTGTTAATGCATGACAAACCTACAATCAATCAAACCTTTACATTGCACCATACACTAAACCTCTTGAACAACAAATACCATTATGGTGATATTAAATCAATACTGATCTTTTCTATATCTAACATTATTTTCGCCTAAAGTCTAGAACAGCCAAGAAGATTGGTGCTAACTGAAAAAATGACCGTGTCCTATTGGCAACTCGTTGCACAAGAATATACATTTTTTTTACTGAAAAGCATAAATAATTGGCCTAAAATCCAGGTTGTTTAAAATAATTAAAATTTTAGGAAAAAAAATTAATGAGAAAACCCTTAAACGAGCTCGGTTGTTACCCGCTTATAGTTTTTATTTTCAAATTACTAATTTTTAAGATGCATAGAGCCAGTCAGTTCTTGTTTACAAAGAAATATCAAGAATTTCTCGTAAACTTTAGAAGTTATCGCCTTAGCAACCACTACTTAAGTCGTTAAAAAAATGGAACATGCCTAATATCTATCCAAATATTTGCCTTAAAGCGAGGGCTCAGTCAGGGTGGAAATTTTTTGTGGTAGACAATAATTAAAAAATACAAAAAACGAGACTTTGTGAAACAAACGGTCTTTATTACAAGCATCTCAGAGAAAGGCCCTTTCGCCCTTTTTCTTCACGCTATTTTGTTCTTAGCTAAACTTGTCAAACAATCCAATAAATCTGGGCAAAAAAAAAAAATTTAACAAATTATTCATTTTGCAGAGAATCCCAATCTAAGTCCAATAAAATCCACAATCGAAAATAACTTATTTAAGCAGTATTTGAAAATGTGTACAAGCTTTTAATATTAAATCGTCTACCACTGGATTTATTTATACGCATCGGAGAAACATCATTTGAAATGAAAAGATCGGCATGTAGTTGTTGAGATTAAGAGAATTTAAAAGTTATTCGACTTCTCTAGGGGCATACCTAATGTTAAGCGGTGCGCTAGCATTCGTTTAAATTTATAGTTAAAATTAATTTTTCCAGTTTAGATCATGAAGATTGTTAAAATCTTTGTTTCTTATTACTACACTAAACCTAGAGGAGTACCAACTCGCCGCTCAGGCTAAGTTTGTGGCATGCTAAGTAACAAGAGCTGGGTTTGAGCGATTCTAACAACTAACGAGCAAATACGACAACGTGAGGAGATTAATGTTTATCAGAAGATAAAATATACTAACAAGTATTTCATCAAATCAGTCTGCACAGTCTTATTTAAATGCAACAAGTAAACTTATTATGGTATGCTTGTGGAATGAATCAGAATCTTTCATCTCGAAAGTCTTCAAAGGACAATTATCACTGAATCAATATTCTGAGGAGACTAAGAGTATGACGAAAGATCAGGAGAGAGAATATATACATATAGCTTATATTTGGAACTGAAGAAGCTTGCAAAAAAACGTGGCTCAGGTCAACCTTCATGATATTGCGCAATGCCAGAAAAGGGTTGTAAAGAACATTTAAAGAATAAAGTACGGAAATAAACTCGCAGTCTTGTAAAATATTAAAGCATCTGAGGCAAGGGCCATCTTATATTTTAGCTTCTAGTTTGAGGAAATGACACTCGGTCGTTTGTAGCAAACGATGTAATTAAACTGGATATGACAGAACCTTTTCTGCAAAAACGGAAAAGTATACAAATACTTTACATCAGAGCTATGCCCACCATATGTACATAACTGCTATGTCAACAAAATATTTGCCATTAAAACCAAATTTAAATAATTGAAGTCTTCGATAAAATATGGTGGTTTCTTTAATTGAACAATTTCTGACGTCTCAGGATTACACTACGTATCAGTTTTAATGGAATGGGCTATATGGGCTTTGTTGAATGTCAAAACACTAAACTCATATTTGAAAAAATGTATTTAAAACACCTGACAAAACATTTATCTTGATTAGGTACAAGTACTTTTGCCTCCTAGAGATATCTTTCATCAATATCGCTGTACTTATAGAAGGACATCTTTGACATAATAAGGGTGCAGTACCATAGGTATTACAACTGCTTTTGTTTCAATATCCATTCTATGACCACCTGCATCAGCTGTAATTGTCAAAAGTAAGACCTAAGTCTTTAAGACAAAATTCATATCAAATCGAAGGAGTACTACTTTTGTTAATCTCACTTATTCAGTTATTTTCAAACAATTACCCAAAAAATAGAACGTACTTTTCTTCATCTGTACTGAATTTATAGCATATTATTACAATTTTAACTGAAGCTCCACCTTTGGAGCCATCTGTACCGGTTTGAAAAAAAAGATCTCTTTGATGCAAATATTATTTTTTAATTGTTTTTGAAGAAATGCATTTTTTTATAAATCTTTCTTTAAAAAAAAGCTTAAAAAGACATATTTTTGCATCATAATATCTACGCTACGCCACACTTTATGAAATTGTAAAAGAAATTGACTCATTCTACGCCTGCTTTACCGAAACAAGCAGTGTAGTTCAATCTATAGTTTTTACAAAAGCAAGCTATTAAACGGGGTCAATAAAATTATATACTTGCATGCTATTATTTTTATATTCATTTACCGTGAGCCGATGTTAAATTCCTGTTTAACTCCGGCTCCTAACATGGCTTAGAGATAAATCTCTTACTCGAAAAATCGCCAGCCGTAGTGCTAAAAAGATATATCCTGAACGACCTACATGCGCAGTAAAAACATACCTGCGTTCTACTTCGAGCAGCTGTTACCCTTAAAAACATAGTTTTTCCTTACGCTGCGAATTAAATTTGAGTGTCGCACGCATCGGTGCGTATGCGTTATATCTTGTCTCATATTAATGTTGCTCATACGCATGGATGTCATATTGGTCATCTGCTTCGGTACGTACTTACACACATTCATACACACTTTTGAAGGAAAACGTAGTGCAAATGTATCATTTGTACATGGTGCAAATGTACAGAGCAAAAACTATGACTCAGGAATCAGCCGAAGCAGTTAGGATTTCAGAACAAGCTTACTTCGGAATCATACAATTAGCCTTGCTCATTATGGACATATCACATTTTTCAGGAGAACTTTTTAAGGGATTTGGTTTATACCGGTCCTAAAAATACCGTAAAAAGGTTGATATATAGAGTTAAGTGACTGTAAATACGATTAAGCTAAGGTATTTAGAGCAAGTCTTTCGTCCACGACTATTTTTTTGTTTTTTTGGCTCCATTATGTCAATAGATTTTTTCGGGAACAGATTTTGCATCACACATACGGTGAAGGCTTAATTTAGATCAACCTAGCGTTTAGTATTCAAGAGACACAACTACTCGTAGGTAAATTTTAAAAACGAATTTGGTAGGGAATAAACTAAAAATGAACAGGTGGGCAATTTCCTTTCCAGTCTTTATACAAAAAATATATGACTCAGATGGGTTTGGGACATAAATTAAAATGCGAATACTCTATAATAAAAATAAGTCACAACGAAGTTTTTGTAAGCGGGTCTAGTCCACAACGGTCAATTGTTCTGTATAGGTGGGGATGGAATGTGGGTGAAATGTTTGTATGCACATTGCGAAAGTGAAATGATGCCAAAGATGCGAATTGGCACGAGTATTTGAGTGTGAGTGGCTTGTAAAGTGAACGGACTGTGGTGGTGGTTGTGGCTGTAGTGGCAGTGGTGGTGGATATTGATGATCGTTATCATTTTACACGATTCATTTGACCACTCTGATCAACAGATTTGTTAGTTACTAGCTATACTCTGCGGTATACAAAAGTACTTATTTTTATATTGTTTTTTGTAATAGATTAGATTTGAAAAATATATGTAAGTAAGTTTAGGTGGTACATTTAGACAGAGACATGTACGCATAAGTAGGTTAATTAAGCTGCACACAAACAGTCAAACTATCGTAAGTAAGGACACATATGAGAGATATAAATAAGGGTAGTCACAATATCTTTCTATTTTTATTAATCTATTGAAAAGGAAAACGTACAATAAAAAACGTAAAATAAGGAAAATGGAGAATGGCCAGAAAGGGCATAAAAAGGAACACATGATAATTTTACAATTGAGCTGAATGAAGTGGAAAGCGAAAGTACGCGGACATTTCTGCAGTTTTAGTAGACAAAGAAAACCCGGAACTATCATACACAGAGCAGTGTCAAGTTTCATACACAACATACAGAATACATATACATATATATATTTATATATGTTTATTATATATATATTGAATGTATGCATGTACGATTATGTAGTATGTATTGTACTTGGTGCATGCTTAGATTATAGATTAATTAATTAAGTAAAATTGTTAGTAGAGGTTTAGTAAGTTTGCGCTTTAATAAAACAGGGATAAAATTGTTATGAAAAGGTTTTTTTGCCTGTTGTCCACAGACAACAGCAATCAAAAAAAGAATAGAATAGAAAGAGTAATGCTTATTATTATAGATAATTATTATTTGTATTTTTTGTTATTGAAGAATTTCGAGTTCGTTTATGATTTCATGTTCATTTAGATCCAGGTCAAAAACTACAAAAGTCATTCAAAAATATACAATAGAAATGGTTGGTATTCTCCAGGGTCAAAATCAGTTTCATGATAGAAATTCAATTCAAAAACGCACACAAATGATAAACGGGTTAAATACAGAAAAAAAGTGAAAGAAGAAGAAGAAAGGAAGAAGTCAAACACTTGATTCGTTTTCAATATGTCTCAGTATATTTTCATATATTTTTATTGTTTCTGTTGATTTTTTTTTCTGTTGTGGTTCTATATACTTATAATACACATTCACACATTGTTCTTGTCGGTTTTTGGACATACAAAGCATTTTGGGGTTCTGTTTATGGATCTGTGTTTGTGGACTGGCTTTGGCTATGTGAGCAATTCCACTTCAAGACGGTCGCATTTTTAGATCAAACTCTCGACTCTGACTGAAAAAACAACATTTCCAGAAGAAGAAAAAAAAAATGCAAAATATATAGTCTTGCTTTAAAAATTAAGTCTAGAAAATTTGTTTAAAGAAACCAAACATTTTTTTACTATAATTTTCTCAGGCCACTTTTGTTATAGTTTCTTTAATTTTAATAACCACACGGGAAGCGTGCTTCATTAACCCACATGTACGAATATAAGCCATAGGATGTTGTCCGCATTTTCAGAGATCATCGTAAGTCTGTGGAAGACCCTGCGTTGTATCGTTCATTTTTTTTTCCTTTTATGAATGCTTTATTTAGTATTATGGGCTCTGCTCCAGAGGAGCCTAACAATAATTATACGAATCTTAAAGTAAAATTCAATACGGAATCCTGGCATGGATTTCTGTGTTATGTGGATCTCTGTGTCTTTTTGGCAGGATTTGTATCGTTCATTGAAATCCATTCAAGAAGTGTGTAGATGCACCCTGTATACAAGTATGAGGCCAAAAAGAACCGATGTCTCTCAGAGAGAATAGCATTCCCAATTTAGTCTTAGCTACTTTGTGAAGATAAGGCATACTCTGTTGGTATGTATACAAGTTCCATAAAACTTTTACTGAGGTACGTTCAATGGTTGAAAAGTACCTCGAAAAAAGTACACTTTTGGGAGTATTATGGGTTGTATCTATGATTCGGCCTGGCCGAGCTTATCGACGGTGATTCTTGTTATTTAAGTCGCATTTATTAAGTACAATTTAAATATTACGAGTAACAACATTTTTAGTGCAATTGAGTGACATTTAATTTAAGCACACGCAAGTTTTTTTTAATTAAAAATCATTTAAATGTTGAAAAATTCTATGACTTTACGGGGGGAATTGCTAGCCGACTTAAAGGGGAATTGCTCGCATATTTGCTTGTCTACATGTAGTGGTAATCACCATGTGTAGTGGTATGTACGTCTCCTAGCCTGACATTGTACATAAGTATTTTATTGTTGGTTGCTGTTGTTGCAATGTCTGTTGAGTGTGTGTGTGTGTTTGGCTAAACATAACATATTCATGTGTTTTTTGTTGTTGTTTCTGCACCGAACATAAATATAAATTATTAAAATATACTATTGTTGTTGTAGGTGACAGATGTGGTAGTGTTGGGGTGTTGATGGTAGCGTGGCATGTACGCGCTTGTATGTGTATTTATGGAGCAGGAAAACATTTAATTTCGCTTTGTTTTGTTTTTTTGCATTTGTATTTTTTGTTCTTCTGGCATTTGATAACATTTGCTGGTAAGAATCTTATAATAACAATACTTAGTAATCAGGATGATAATAATTATTATAATAAAGGACTATGGCAAATTGGTTGTGGTTGTTGCTGTTGCTGCTGCTGCCCTTCATTTTGTTTTCATTTAAAAATGACATTTAAAAATCGACAAATGTCATTTGATGTCGTTTTTGTTTGTTTGCTTTGGTTTTCATATTTTGATTTAGTTAAACTAACGATTAATGATCAAATAACTAAGATTTGCTAAATAAGGCATTGTCTTTTTCTCATCGTCGTCATTGTCGTCATTTGTAAATGCAGTTGCTAGAAATTTGGATTTCGGTTTGCTTCCAATAACATTTAGGAACAAATTTGATTTTGCACAATGTGGAAACGTTTTTTTTTAACCAATTCGTTACGTAATTCGAAACTATCACACGTGATGATGCTAAACGATAATATAAGCGACCCAAACCATTTCCAATAAAAATCGAATCTGATTAACCGCTAACGGTAAGAGACATTGAAACAAATCGGGAATAGGACAATATTCAGACGGTCTGTTGCCATAAGAACTTAGCTTAGTGCAATGCAGAAGCCTTAAGTTTGAAAACAAAAACTTTTGGTTTGAGGTTCTTGACCGCCCTTGGAGGGCTTTATATGGGATGACCGCTAACGGTAAGAGACTTTGAAACAATTCGGAAATACTCGTAGGGCAATATTCACACAGGCTAATGCAAAACGAACTTAGCGTAGTGCAATGCAGAAGGCTTAAATATGAAAACAAGAACTTTTGGTTTGAGGTTCTTAACCGCCCTTAGAGGGCTTAAATGGGATGACAGGTAAACAGTGGTTTTGACATATAACTAGTGACCATTTTTCAACTAGCTTATATTGGAACCGCTTAATGTTTAAATTGAACCCGAATAATTCACTGTCGACCTTATGATAACAAGACCCATAAAATGTTTTACAATTAACGCTTCTAATAGTTTCGGAGCGCATGGAGAAGGCACTATTCTAAATGTTTTGGTCAGCAGGTACCATTTAGGGTATTTGTCCAATTAAATGTGAATAGGACACAAACTCGCACACATGTGACCCCGACACAGTGTATAGGGTGCTTATGTCAAAGCACTCTTAAACATGATCTTTCAGTGTCAGAACGTTAGTTTAAGTCAACGTTTTCATCATGGTAAAGTCTACTTACGACCAACGTTTGGGAATCATTTAAAATTACCAACGAAATTCTGAGTCGGTGGCTCTGGCAAAGTTTCACGAAAATTCAATATTTCACCGAACAACAATTTTCAGCAAAGAAGCTCATTTCTGGCTGATTGGTTTTGTCAATAAACAAAATATGCTTTATTGGAGTGCAGCAAAACCCCATGTGCCTCAAGGGACACAATTGCATCTGCCAAAAATTACTGTGTGGTTTTCATGCCGGAGGTGTGATTTGGCCGTAATTTTTCGTCGGTGAAAACAATCGTCATGTTACCGTCAATGGAGAGCGCTATCGTGTCATGTCAGAAAATTATTTTTGGCCAGAATTCGATGAGCTTGAAATCGCCTATGAGCTTGACATCGACGGTGCTACCAGCCACACAGCATGCGTAACAATCGATTTACTGAAAAACAAATTCGGTGCACGTGTTTTCTTTAGAAATGGTCCGGTCGAATGGCCACCTTGTTCATGCGATTTAACGCCATTGTATATATTTCTAAGGGGCCACATCAAGTCTTTGATCTATGCCAACAAGCTAACAACTTTAGACGAGCTTAGAGACAACATCTAGTACAAAATTACCAACGTTCCGGTCGAAATGTATGAAAAAGTGGTGGAAAATTGGGCTCGTGGTGGACATATGACCGAAATCAAATTTCATTCTTAAATTATAACATTTGCACTATACCTGGAATAAATTTGAACTCTATTTATATTCTGTGTTTTATTAATATATAAAATTGTTAATGGAAAACTCGTTATAATTCTACAATGTGAAATAGTATTGGAGTTTTTAGCGACAATTAGTTCGAAAGATAGTATATTTTCATATAATTGTTGAGTACTACTCAAATTCTTGAAAAGTGTCTCGCAAAATATGTCTATACATAAAAGAGAAGAACGGTTTGAAACATGTCTGTGTTAAAATTCTACACCTTCCGTACATCTCGGTTAAAATATTCTCGGTAAAATAGAAACCGATCTCTTTAAGGCATCAAAGAAACTCTTAGCCTAGAGCTCTCGTTTCAATCGATCAGACCACTGCAGCTAGAAAATGAATGCAAAAATGTGATAACGGTGATCGATATACTAACAAATCTGTCAAGTTACACCATCCGAAGTAGAACTGGGGTCATAATAATATGTTTGCGATGGTTAATTAAAAAAAATCGTTTATTGTGAAAGAACTTTGACAATGGTACAATCAACAAGGTATGGTCATTAGCCCCACAACAACAAAAATAGTTTGCCAGATTGTCAAAGTCACTTGAAAGAAAATGTCAAAAATGCATTTTTGTAAATGTTGGATAAAGAATTTATCCTTTATAAACTTCAACAAACGCCATTGTCAAATTTCAAAATTGACAATTTAAATTACTACGAGAAAAAATTTGAAATAAGCTGTTAGCATAACTCTACATTCTTTATTGTTCCATACTCTTTAGTTAAAGGTAATGTCTGCATGTTTGTATGCGGAAATGACATTTTTTGATGTAATGGATTAAGACATGCAAACAACAGCAAATTATAGTAGCGATGCTTAAGCTATGTACAGACAGTTGTCAGATCTGGCAATATACTGACAATTACAAATTGTTCGCAAAAGGTAAATTGTCAGTCCAAACGACTGCAAGAAAATCCTAAAATTTTATTGCCAGGCAATTGTCAGACAATAAATTTACCTATCAACGAAATTTGTCACACGGTTGTCAGATTGTTGTGTGGCAACAATTGTCGATGAGTTGTTAGACATTGCCAGAAATATCTAAGCATTTGACAGAAAATATCAATTTTGTGTTTCCATTTAATTGGAAAAGTACAAATATTTATTGTCGTGGAAAAGAAAAAGGCAGTTGCATGTATTCTAGCTGCCTATGTATTAGAAAGTTGGAAGGATCAAGCTGAAACAGCAAATTAAACGTCGTAACGTTTAAGTGAAGGATTGGGTGCTTCTCCGCCGCAGAATGAATTTTATCCTAAATTGCTCATCTAACTACGAACTGACATGACGAAGTTGTCTCGCTATTTCTTGCGAATGACTCCGAATAGTTTGACAATCTTTTTAGTTTACTGACTCCACGCTTTCGCGTACTGCGAAAACCAATAGGCCTGAATTCGCAATAAAACATATAAAGGAACACAAAGTATTTCTCGGCCATACTCTGACTATGGCGCCATTGCCAGATGTATAAACATCGCAAATCTGACAGTAAAACGCTTCTGACAATAACATCGTAATGTGTTTACACGGTTGTCAGAATTTGGATTCGAATACATTGTTTTACAATGTATTGTATATGTTTTTCCGACAACGTGGTAAGACACAATATGTAAGTTTACACGGTTGCAAGACATTTTTTGGTCATTTAACTGACAATATTGTAAGATCTTACAACCGTCTGTACACAGCTTCATGCATATGCAATTCAATGCTTCTGTGAGATGCAAAATTATCTAGATGTGGCCACTTATGTTGTCCAAATTTGGTTGCATGCCAATTTTTTTTTTGTAAGAACCTACCCTGGTTTGTTTGAAATCAGAATAGTTAATGGACCGGTCATGGCCGAAGTCAAGGTCATTGAATAGATCAATCAATCAACTGGTAACCTAGCGATTCAATTGGAAATGGTGTGGGCTAAGATTGGAAGAAGCTATTTAAGCATCACTAGCTAGAGACGATTTAAATTAATTTTATTTGGCTTTTGTCGATGTTTTTTTGTTCTTGTTTTCTATCTAAACTTAATTTTGTTTATTTAGAGTTTATGTTAGTTTAAGTTTTTCTTTTTTTTGGGTTCGTTCTCACAAAATTTATTGATTAATTAAAAATCATTATCAAAAAAGCTCGTGTCTGGTTCTAATTAAATTGTATAAACCTAAATCAAATATGTATATGTATATATAGAATATGTATATGTACTTATATATTATTACACATACATACGATGTAATCATAATCTACATATGTAACACATAAAGCGGATTGTTCAACACACACACATATATTTGTAATTTTATAAATTTAGTTCTTTAAGGCATTATTTTTGTGTGACTTTTTTTTACTTTAAAAAGAAAATTATTTTTTGAATGCAAAATTAAAATGAATTTGCCGTGAAACATCTTTGGTGCAAATGGTTTATCACACGTACGTACTTATGGTAGTCCCGCTTAGGACAAAGAGTTTGTTTTTCCTTCTTATGGACGGACATTTTTTTTTGTGTGGAAAATAAAAGCAGCATTAACAACTCTAATCGAAAGTGTTCAAATTGCAAAAGTACATGTCATAAGGAAAGTTGCATAGGGAGCGAGGTCCTGCCAGGTATGGCATTTCGAAATTTGCCCCTTTCCATACAACAAGAAAATCTTGGATATTTCTACTTTTCTGAATCACAGAAAAAACCTGTTAGTTATTCTTGCCAGTTGTTGCGAATGTTTATACTCTGCACCACTCTGTGGAACAGCTAGACTCACTTTTAGGTGCACCGAATCAATAGATGATTTGATTTACTGATGGCTGTCTGTCTGTCTGCCCATCTTAAGCTTGTAAATAAACCCCAGGACGCAATTGTTGTCCGATTTTCATGAAAAGAAATTTTGTTGGATCAGTGACGGAAACTATTGAAATTGAAAAAAATAGGTTCAGATCAAGAACCTTCTGCCACATATATGTTCATCGGATTTCTGCTTTTAGCTCTAGAAGCCACATTTTACATCAAATCTTGATAAAATTTAGCGTTTATATTTATTTTGGGCCAAGGCAGGACATTATTGACATTGATTCATATCGGCTCAGATTTAGATAAAGTCCCATACACATATGTTCATCCGATTTTATGGTTTTAGTTCTAGAAGCCACATATTGCATCCAATCTTAATGAAATTTGGCACAAGAAAATTTTTTATGCAAACGACGGACGCTATTGAAATTGGAAAAATTCAGTTAATATTAAGATACGAGTATACCAATTTTACCAAAAACAATGAAATTTATTCATACACATTCGAGTATGACTTTAATTAAGAAATCTAGGCAAATTTAGATACTGTCAAAGGTTTCAAAATCCTATTTTAAGTTGGCTTCTCTGAACATCCAGAAGTGTACGGTATAGCCCGTCACTCCCGACTTTAGCTTTTTTACTAGTTTAAATTTAGTTTCATAACACTTTCGCAAAATAAATGATTTTTTGTTTGTTCGTGAAACATTAAGTAAATGATTGGAAAGTGGAACTTTTCAGATTGAGAAGTATTTCATTCAATTAATGAAAAAATATAAGTTTTAAATTTACTGGTGTGTATAGGATTTTCCTAGAGAATGCCTTTCCTCCTTGGTTGAAATTAGATGCAGATTCTTATACTAGCTAATTCGCAATTATTTGTTTGAACCATTATTGTGAAGTGTAAAACTCCTATTTAGTTTTTGAAGTCTTCGAAATTTAAATATCTCTTATTTATTTCCTTTTTATTAAAGCCACAGCTGCAGAGAAATTTTTTGAAACTATAGACGAATTAGCAGACTTCTAAAGGAGAAATTGGCAAATATGCCTTACTGTGGAAAGCTCTTATCAGCAAATGAAGATTTACATTAAGAACTACATAGACCTGTATAATTTATTACCTACATCTCCGTAAAATCAAGGACGAAGGTATGGAAATTGGATCTCAATTTTGTGAAGTTATTTAAATTGCACTTGAACGAAATTAATTGCTGGGGGATAAAAGATTATTTGTTTAATCTATAAATAATAGTATATTTGTATTTACCCCGATATACATATTTTTTAATTCTGTGCCAACACTAATATAATTTTAAAAATAAATTTAAAATATTACAAAAGGGCGTTTTTAACTTTGAGTTTTTTCTCCATTTTTCAAATGGAAATATATAGATTGTCTTTACACAGAAAGATCAAATAGTTTAAGAAAGTATTAATGCACTCCAAAGCTCTTTCGATAAAAGAAAAGTAATGATATAAGCACATACTCGTATAACATATTGATCACCTCGTAGATACACTCAGAAATACTCTCAAATGATATCATGTACTAACCCCAATATCAACAATTTGAGAACTGGCTTATTTGAGATTCGGTTTTGCGCAAAATGAGCAACATCTTCAAAGGTTCTAAGTGCACGCAGAAAAAAATAAGGTTGGGGTGACACTATTCGAAGAGCATTAAACTTTAAGTATTGTTGGATATATGGATGTGGCACAACAATTTTATGATCCTTGCAACAATAGTATGATTCACACAGAACCATACTTTGATCCACACAACGATATTATGAATAACACTCTACTACACTATGATCCCCAAAACCATATTATGATCCTCACGACCATAGCATGTTTGACTTACAACCATAGTATAATTCACATGTAATGATCCCTACAACCATAGTATAAGTCGACTCAACCATACCATGAACCCTAACATTAGAATTGGGTTATGTTGGAATTCAACAATAGAGATTTTAATTAAGCAAGTTATTTCAAATAACATTACAATTAGTTAATAGCTAGATTTGAGTGCAGTGCAGCATGCTTTTCGTTTACGATTCGCTGTAAATTGGGTAACTTCATTGAGAACAGCAGGGAATGTGTCACGTAAACAAAGGGGATCTGAGAGAAGGATTACAACGCCACAAAACATCAAGAGAGTTAGAGCAGCAGTACTGCAATCTCCGAAACGCTCTGCTCGGAAGCAATCACTAGATCTTGGCATTTCCTGTATTTTTTTCAGGCGGCTCTTGAGGCATTGCAATTAGAGGATGCATGGTTCCAACAAGATGGTGCCACTGCACACACAGCGAGGGTTAGCATGAATTGTTTGAGGCAAATTTTTCCTGGACGGCTTATCTCTATGAGGGGTGATGTTGATGAACTGGCCATGCTCGCTCACCATACATAGCCCCATGCGATTTTTTTCCTTTGGAGTTACCTGAAGTTGAAGGTGTATATCAACCGTCCCAATACCTTGGAGGACCTAATTAACAATACTGAGGCTGAAATTGGCAGAATACGAGTCGACATGCTTGTTAGATTTCATGAAAACTTCAGAAAATGTATACAGCAGTGTGTGGATAGCGAAGATCGACATTTATCAGATACACTATTTAAAACCATGTAATTCAAAAATTACTTTACTGTTCAACATAATTAAAATAGAAAATAAATTTTTCTAAGGTTCATAATTTTTTTATTTCATTCCCAAATAAGCAAATTACTGCATTCCATTCTGTTCTTAAGTGCAGGCAGATTTAAAATAAACGAGAACCTGTCGGCAGTAGATTATTCCACCGAACAAAGTAAACACAATAAAAATCCCTGAAACTGCATTCCGATTGTTGTTGTTTTAATATGGACATTAACCAGGCACGTGTGTGTGTGTTTTTTTTGGTATACCAAAAACACACATCCATGTATGAACGTTAGTCTATAAAAACTTTTATACTTATGGCAATAAAAATATTGTTAACAATATTAATGCTGCCGCAATCATACTGTTGTTAAAATGAAATTCGAAAAACAATACTATGGTTGCGAAGAACAGGATTTAATTGTAGCGAACATATTACTGTTGCCGTGTCCATGTAGTTTTTCTACGTGTCACGAACAAGTAATGTGGTATTGAACATACTAAAGCAACATACATATCTGGAATTTTTCAAGCATTCCTTTGGAATATTTGTGGAATTACATCAAAACGTTCATTTTGATTGAAAAACATTTTTATAAAGAAAATTTGAATTTTAAAACTTCCGCAAAGTTTTGATGAATATGGCCCTAAGTTGACAAATTGTGTTTATGGTACTGCGAGGTCTTGAATCCAATTGAGAAAATTAACAAAAATATATTAATGAAAACAGTTTTGAAAACAATTTTTGTTATCTTTGGTCATAAGCTCATCAACAGCCTGCGATAACTTCTTTGTGTGAGGATATGATTTGTTGATAAGAACAGAAGGTACAAAAAATAATTTGCTGCCGTCTTGTGAAAAAATTAAAATATGCTATTATGTGTTATATTATTATACTGGGCAACAACATTTGAAAAAAATATGGGGCAGAAGGTTTGATAGACACTTACAGTTGACTTGTAGCTGCTGATTGCGAATCTGGCCTCTGATTTCACAGATTCGCTATAGTTTAGAAGATATTTACATAAACCGTTATTTCCGTTTTTTTTTTAAATAAAAGGGCCCCTAACGATATTCGAAAGCTAAAGCTCATTGTTTAGTAGAGAAATAGACTTTTTTTTTATCGATATGCATCGCTTTTATTTTAATTAAAAATTGTTTAAGATATAGGCAAAATTCTATTGATTGAAATATTGAATTTTCGTTACAAAAAATTATTTTAAGCTGCCTAAATTTTTGGATTCTTTCCCATTGTTGTATTTTCATAATTATTGAATTATAGCGTATTTTTTCAACAGGCTATAAATCTTTGTTATGTCAATTTCTGGAAATCGTATGACAAATAAATAGTGTCCCTTTTATTAAAAAAAGACAGAAAATAACGGTTTGTGTGAATATCTCCTAAACTAGAGTGAATTGGAGGCCAGATTCGTGATCAGCAGTCTCGAATCAACTGATGTTGACAATTAAACCTTCTGCCGCAAATTTAGTGTTGACCAGTGTTATTAATTACAAATAGATGTTATCAAAAACTTTTGAAAGGTTTTTTTTTTTATTAAAAAACAGTTTTTGAATCACAACGTTTTTTTTAATTGTTTCAACAGTTTGAGGCCATCCCTTAGGAAGCTTATAACCAAAATTCATAAGGGAAAAATGCTATCAGAGCAAATACGACAAGAACGATTGGATTATTGACCGTTTGAAATTGAAAAGTGGCGATAAACGTTATTTTGTATATGGCAAACTTCGCATTGTATACGTGCCCACTCATTGTGGTATTGGAGAAACGAGAGAGCAAATGCCGTGGCTTTAAGATTCAGGAAATAGCACACAACGTTCTAAGGGCTGCGAAACCTATCTGGGCTACCTACACAAACAATACACAATACACTACAAATGGAATACACTTTAGGACTATGTCAAAAGCACACAGTTATTAAAACAATATCTGAAACCCGTCAATTCGCTTTTTTTAAACCCTGAATTGCCAAAACCTACAGTCGGATTATTTTAAAGCATATAAACCGGCATTAACCGACATTGCGGTTTTAGCCTTCTGCCTAAGAATGTACGATATATATTTGGAATCAGAAGTAAAGTAATTGTGTCCTGGCACTAAATTTAACCAGATATTAAAAATTAGGTCATATTTGAAGTTGTGTGAAAATTTTATTGTCTTTGGTAACAATGTTTAAGTGGGTCAGATTTTTGGACATAGGGTCCAAATTTAGACAAACTGAAAAATGATTATATTTTTAGCTTCGTGAGAAAATTGTATAGTTATTTGAAATCCAGTACGTCCATGGAAAGCCATTTTCGGGCTCCCAGACAATTTGTCCGGGGACTTTATCGAACCTTTATGAATCAAATCGCTTCAAGTATAGTTGTTCGTCAATCGTAATATACAACACCAAATTTGATTGGAATCGGAATCAATGTGAATAGTGTTGAGTGGTTGTATTTTATTTCGTTAGAGGTCTTCACACTGGGGCTACATCGATACGTGACATAAATCAGCTCAGACATAAATGGGTCATGCCGGTTACCCATTTATGTCTGAGCTGAGCTTTTATCTGAGCGTTTAATCAAATCAACTGGTGATTCTGAGTAGAGTGGGTCACGTAGAGAATGGTCTAGCTTAAATGTTTTTGGTAAATAAATATTTTTTGCTTTTCTTTTCATACAATGACCAAAAAAACACAAACCGGGAAACCCGACAACAAATACCGAGTTAACCGACATTTCAGGTTTTAGCTATTTTGCAGAAACCTAGTGTCGTTTCTCTCTTATACGCAACCATATATAAATACTAGCTTAGAACCTTAGGTTGAATAAATTAGCCCCTTCTTTGTAATGTAACATATTTTTACGAGTACTTGTAAGTTCTTAAAGATCTTTTATGAAAAAGATTTAAGAATCATGAAGCGTCGTGAGCTTTGATCTGCTATAGGATGTCCTTTTCGTATTCTGGATTTTGAAATCTTCTTTAATCATGTGCTTAGCGCAATGTTTGTCATTTCACAAAATAGTTTGTTTAATAACCGCGGAATTAAAATTTAAGGATAGAAATCCTTGTTAGTTTGACGTTGATAGCATTGATCTTCTTTAACAATAAGTATACGAATTGGTCTAGTGTTGATACTTTCGAGATAATTATTCAAAATTGGAATTCTTTCTCAAATGTAATTTTTACTCCTCCTGTATTTTAATATATTTGGTATTTTCTTTTTACTAACAAAATCAAACGTGTAAGTCTGTTTTATATACTGACAAATCATCTTATATTTTAAACAAAAAACAACCGGCAACACTGCATATACATAGTGGTGCAAGAGTTGTCAAATATTCCGAATTCTAAAATTTTATACCATTAATAAACATTTTTAATTTAGAGTGCCAGGAAAATGTTAGAAATACAGAACGCATAAAGCATTGCCATTGCATGCACCACTGCGCTGCCAAGATTTCTTGCTTGAAACACCGGCTTACTAAAGCGTTCAAAATGTCATACTGGAAATATTATGACGGTGATTGGTTAACAATTGGCCTTACTGATCGATATGACACTGCAGAAAGAACATGTTGCGTTAAAACCGTTTGCCTTGAATATTTAAAATCAAAGATCTTTCAAGAAAATACTCAGCGTTTTTATTTTTAAAAACTGAAAATTTTTAAAACGAACGAGTTCTGATATATGAAATTATTCAGTTTTTGTATATAAAGAAACTTCTTGAGTTTACTTAATGACCTCGTACTCTCCTAAAAATCGCCTTTTATAACTTGCATGGCAAATACTTAGAAACAGTGAAAAACTTTTAGCAAGCACCCTTCTCTTTGCTTACAAACGTATGTAAAGTATGTATCGAACATATGTTGACCGATAAGTATATCCAGCGTGGGGTTTTAAGTTTGTCGCCTTGGAGTAACAATTACTGTTCAAGACAATCACACAAGTGGTTAAAGTTTAAGGCTGGGTTAGAAAATCTATTTTTGTCACTGATAGTTTCCTAAGGTTGAGCTGTGTTATATTCCCGGAACGAAATCAACCATTCTTCGTGATCTTAAACGTATCTAGTTCCATGCCCAAGATTTTTTCAAACTCGTGGAGTTAAAATGATTCTTGCAAATCTCGATTTTCGTAAGTTCCGGGCCCGGATGGTATCTCCAAGGCTTGGTTAACCACCATCTTGTAAGGTATCTGGAGTCCAAAGACCTGCTTAGCGGTCGACAGTATGGCTTCCATAGAAATCGCTCTACGTGAGACCATATGGCTTTCTTATCGGAGCGTTGGAGCCGGTCTATCCACCAGTTTAGTGAGAGTAAGGTCGTTGCTCTAGATATCTCCAAGTCATTTTATAGACTCTGGCACGGTGCTCTTTTATCAAAGCTTATCGCGTTTGATGTCGGTAATACATTTGCTCGATTTATATCGAGCTTTCTCAGAGATCTCACTATACGAGTTATTGTAGACGGGTTCTCATCTTATAAACATAGGTGTGCCGCAAGGCTCTGTCCTTTCTCCCGCTTTATTTATTATTTTCATTGACGATCTTTTTGGTCAGACCGTGAATACAATCTACTCTTTTGCAGATGACAGCAACCTCTGTCATTCATATTCATTCGAACTTAGGCCAAGTCTTAACGATATTAAAGACAAAAGGCGAATTATATATGAGACACTTGGTCGGGATTTACTGGCCATTTCCGAATGGGGTCGAGTATATTGAGTAGATTTTAATGCGCGTAAGACACAGTGCTGCTTGTTGTCTTACAAGCGGTTCACTGACCCAACAGTATAGTCATTATCTATCGATGGTATGGATGTTGAACAATCAGATGCTCTTGATGTTCAGGGCATGAAAATACAATGTGACGCTCGTTGGGCAAGGCATGTATTCGAAGTGTCGAAAGAAGCACCCAAGTGTATAGGCTTCCTGAAGCGGTGCAAGAAATATTTTACTCCTTCCGATCTTTTCGATATCTATACAGCCTATATCAGGCCAAAGATGGAATACAACTCCCATATATGGGCAGGTTCTCCAAAATCATCCTTGGAGCTTCTGGACCGTGTTCAAAGGAGAGCGATGATGCTGATTGGTGACAGTAGGGTAACCAACTCTATTGTTTCCCTCGAGCAACGTCGGAATGTGGGTTGTGTGTCGCTGTTCTATCGCTACTTCCATGGTGTGTGTTCTTCAGACATTCGTGGTCTTATTCTCAAGGTGAGGATATTCGGCAGTGATACACGACTTTCCTGGAATTCACACCCATTTGTTATCGAATGGCCGGTTGGCCGCACTATACACTACATATCGAATTCGCTTTTCGCCCGTACTGTCCGTATGTGGAATCAACTTCCGGCAAATGTATTTCCCACTAATTACGATATCCAGAAATTCAAGACGAATGTCAAGAAACATTACTCGCTCTTTCCACCGACCAACGCAATGCATTGGATGCATAGGGGTAAATTATTAATAAAAGAATATCCCCAGGTATTTGTTTAAAATTTAAAAACAGGAAGTTATTAAATTTGTCTCCTTGTTGTCCTGTTACAGTTGCACCAACTGCAAGGATATAACAAACTAAAGTTTGTGCTCAATTCTTAGCCTCTCTATTAACATACTAAGCTAACTGAACAGGGATTTTAGTTAATAGAAAAAGTGAAAAAAATGTATTCTCAAGGATCAATATTTTAATTTTGAGTAATCCATTTAAAAGACTAAAGGCCTATGTCGCTGTTTAGATTTCAAGTGCTGATTATTGTTTTGTATTGTTTTTATTTGAGAATTTTTATGTACTTTTGCAAAAACCGTCTTTTTCGATTCTTCATCAGTAGTTGCAACTGAGACAAACATAAACTGTAAAGGCAAATGAATAAAACTTAATGTCCTCAAATAAGATGATTATGCCATAGATGAAAAAAAATAAAATCATAAAGAAATTAAATTTAAATTTCAATTCAGCGAATTAAGCACCAACGATGTTGAATGGCAGGCATGTACCTCGCAAGGGGTATCGTAGATCATCCGATAATGAACATTGCTGGATTGACTTGGGGGAGGGGCGATCAAAGAGTAGTGTTGGGTCGCATGATCTTAATTTCTTTGGTTGTTTTGTCTAGACTAGTTGTATTTGTAGTTGTTGTCTCGTTTACATATTACAGGAATCACAATCGCAATTACAAACAATTACGTTTAGTTCAATAATATTTAAAATTTTTGTTTTGTTGTTTTGTTGTTGGTTTCTTGTTGTTTCTTCTATATTCTATTACAACTAAGTATTCTATGGAGATACAATAACATTTTATGTGATTTTGTTAACTTGTCTTTCATGTGGTTGTTGCTGTTGTTTGTTCGTCTTTTGTGTTTATGGAATCATGTTTGACATGGACATACAATTACATACAAATGTGTCTGTGTGGGGTGTGCGTGTGTGTGAGTGTATGTGTGGAGTGGCGATGCATCCTTTTTCTTATCCTATTGCGATTTCAGATCTATATCTATACAAACCTAACATTAACTAATGGATAGACTTTTGTAGAAGGGTTTCGTGTGGTGCCACCCACCACTAGTGTTCGATCGATGACCAATAATAATTAGTTAGAATTAAGGATTTGAGCAAATGTTAGATTATTATAGAATCCTGGCACTTTAAATGTGGGTTGATTTTATCCGTAACCTTAAGATTTGGAGAGGTCTAATTAATCAGACATTGGAAAGGTACTATCCATGCCGTTTTTTGGATGTCATTGAAATTATGGGTTATCCTTCATGATCATATTTGGTAAGTTAATGATATTATGTGAGTCAGTCAGAAGTTAATATACCCTTGTTATCTTGTAGGATTGATTTGCTTTATTAGATTAAATAAAATAAAAGCTATCGCATTTACTTTTATATGATATTAACACAAACAAGTTAGGAATGGAAAGTGTTTGTCCTTAACGTAAAAAATGGGAGAGGGCTTTTAAATTTCTGGCTTTTGTCTGGTAGCGAAAAGTATCAAACAAAAAGCCTGGATGAAGAAGACAGAATAATATTTCACAAATACATTTAAAGAAATTGTTAATGGCTAATAAATGAAAAACTTCAGACAGCCAAACTTCGATTGCGAAAATAGTTGCAGCAAACGAGATTCTGTTTCATCTAAAATCGTTGTTCTTCTGTTTACGGCAAACGGTTATTTCGACACACTGTAAAATAAAGTTCAAATCATGAAAGCGTAGTTACGATATCATCAATCACAGTCTAGCCGCGACTACCGACCTCTCTTACACGAGAGTGAATTTCAAAAGTTACTTCAACTTCAAGAAACTTTGTTTGTAAGGTACCTTGGAAGTAAAATGAGTGCTGGAGCACTACGACACAGAGGCCAGTCAAAAGGTTGACGAACGAATAAGCAGACGCTCGAACAATAAAAATAAGCAAATTATGTCCTCATCACGTTATAGCACCAATCAGAAGTGAACAAACAAACACAATTTTATGGGGCTACCCCGCTATAAAGATAAAAACTGATGGGACTAAACAAGCTAGATCAACACTGGAAGAACGCCTATTTCAGTCGAATGAAATAGACGTGCACAGCATTTAAAAAAGGCATCGCAACAAGTTAACATATTACGGTGTTCCCAGCAGAAGGCCTATGTGTTTTTCCGATACTTTCCTATACAGGAGAGCCAAAATTCGCCGAATTTCCGAATATAAGTAATTACAGTCGAGTCGTATATATAAGTAGATTTGCCAGGTCACATAGGCCCTTTTTACAATTGCCTTCATCGGCCCTATTAGAACAGCATTTTCTGTATTAAAATTAAATAAAATTGATAATTTTCACATAGGCCTTTTTATATCCTCCACCATGGGATGGGGGTGTATCAAATATGGCCTTTCGTTTGGTACACCTCTAAATATTGAAATGATACCCTATAAAGTCTATATATTTTTGATTAGCGTACAATTGTAAGACGTCTGTTGAAAGCACAATAGCGGCAACATTAATCAATCTTGAAAGTTCAAAGTTTGCCGAAAAATGTATTGTTGTGTGGGATTTCCCGCAGGGGATGAGTGGGGTCACCTGGATTTCCTTGGGTGAACCCAAGAGCTCCCCTGCTAGATTAAAATACATCTCGAATTTAATCTTATTCATTCTCTATGTTTGATGGTGGCATAGAGCGAATTCTTGGTGTAGACATTGAAGCCACCTGCCAGAGTGTGCTGAGATCAAACTGGAAGTAGACGTGTGCTACGAGGTCGGACCAGAGACTCAAATCTGGTGCCGTGGGTGATCAGAAGAACCTTGTTCTAGCTTGATCTGCTGGGAACGGCCCTTAAAGGGAGTTTCGCGGTGGCTGTGGTTTATACTTAAGTCGCAGGTAAAGTGTATACGTAGCGTGGAGTTGCGTAACAACCGGGTGCTACGACCCACAGAGTAGCAGAGGTGTTAAGTAGACATCAACCCCTCACCAAGAGCAAGGTGAAGCCCTCACAGCTAATCCTTGAATTGGCGTTTGTAGTCGCATTACAGCTTACCCCAGTGCTATGGAGCACCGTGGTTCAGACCATTTAAGGGGATAACTCACGTAAAATCTGACATTAATCTGTTGTTTGGGATTTATCATGGACCGAATCCATTCAAAAGAAAAAACAACCTCTGTAAAATTCACCCTGTTTTGGTTATTTATAGTCTGATCTCGACGAAATTTGACACGAAGTAGTTTTATGGCATGGAAATAAACTGCTCATAATTTAGACCATATCGGTCCATGATTTTATACAGACCTCATACAAAGGTCCTTTCCCATTTTAGGTCCTGGCGCTCTGGAAGCCACATTTATTGTCTGATCTGGACGAAATTTAGTACCAAGTAGTGCTATCGAATGGCAATTAACTGTGAAAGATCAAGACCATATTGGACCATATTTTAATTGAGCTCACATACAAAAATATGTGAGCCTTCTACAATAATTTGATGATTACTTCTATAGGCCTTTTTCTATATCCTAAACCAATACAGATATCGAAATGCGATAATAAAAAAAAATTCAAAAATCTACACATAGGCCTTCTGTTGGGAACTACGACGATATTCTATCCCATTGTCGAGCTTGACATTATTTTTGGAGCAATACTCATAGGATGTCCCTTAGCACATGGAGTATATTGTGGCGGTTATTTTAAGCTAGGTAGGCTAGGTAAGGTAAGGTAATAATATTTTGTGGAAATTTGATATAAATCTGATCATATTGTCTAGGGGCAGAAACAACTCTGCATTAAGACTCTGAGGCTGCCTCAAAATCTCCGTTTACAAGGCCAACATCGAATGCATGAGAACGAGGTACATGCATGCTATATCAACCAACAAAAGTTTTGTCCAGAAAGCAAACACAAATAAAGTACCTACCTACACAATTAGTTTACCCAATTAAAAATCCGCCGATGAGCGGGAAAACAACGATATCAGCATCAACCCCCATTAATCGATCGCTGCTGTTGGCATTGCTCTAGCTTGGACACATCGGTTGAATGGAAACAAACGCTCTAAAGTGAAAGGCGTTTGGGGTTAACTACCACTGACAGAAGACACGGTGGAAACACCAAGTGGAAGATGGTGAGAGAGTTCTTGGTATTATTTATCATTTATTGAGCAGGCCAGAACCACATTGAAGATGTCGAGCCAGCTGAAGTGTCATTAAAATCTACCAGGTAAAGAAACTATTTTACCAGATTACATACAAAATTCTAGACCGATGAGATGGCAGAGGGATTTATACACACAGAGAACATATTTGTTACCACAACCGAATTTTGGCCTATCGAATGTTGGAGGTTGCACGTTCTATCCATGTATTCCATCGTTACAACCGAATGTTGATTGGGTACACAACAATTTTCAGTAGAGGGAACTGACACTTTCGGTTAAAGAAAACAAGTATCGCTTATCCAAACAGATTATGATGATTATTGGATTGAATTTGTACATGTATTAGTTGTTGTTATAGATTGTTGGTCATGAGTACTTTTCGAAAAAATAAATTATATTTTACCGGCTAACTGATCAGTAAAATAAATACATCTTTGGATAGAAGTTTTGATAAACATTGAAATGATTACCCAATCTAAAAATAATTTATTAAGGTTTATAAAAACATTAATTGTAAAGCTTTAGGCCGAAACTCGGGAAAAATTGGTCTCTATCAAACAAATTGGTTGTTGTTTTGAATAATAAGGAGGTCTATCTAAAGCAAAAATTCTGATCAAGTCTTAGTAATTTCGCTGAATTACAGTAAGGCCTGGTTCTATATTCTAGAATTTTTTTGTAGATAGTTCATTTATTTATATTCGTATAGCAAACTTCAACTGCCTGACTATTTTTTTCAAATAAGTCGTAAACAAATATTTTGTTGTGACTAGGACCGATAAAATATTATAGGGTTTATATTTTTATGTTGAAACTAAACTAAATAGGCTTTGGTCACTTTAAAGCACTAATCTGTTGTAACCACCAATTATTGGTACCAAAGTAACATGTACATCACAATTGGTTAGTTGCCACAACCGCCCGTTGTCGCAACCACTAACTAAACTAAATTTGGTTGGTATAACTGTGTTATTGGCTGTGAATACCGTGATGTGTTTGTAGAAACCATAATATGATACCTCGAACCATTTTACTATCAGTACTTTGTAATCTTGGTTATTGCAACAGAAAGTAGGTTTATCCAACCGAATTTTTGTAGTTCGCACCAATTTTCAACTGATTTTTTGTCTGCGTGTATTGATCCATGCTTAATATTCAACTTTTGTTGAAACACAAAACTGATGGCACCAACCACAGACTTAGCATAAGTTTAAGTGTAAGAAAACCCATACCATGACGGGTAATGCAGATGCATCGATTTTAAGTGATGTGCTTTATAGAGTTATTCTGATGCAAATAATAAATATTGCAGTGTATAGATACACTTGCAAAAAAAAACAATTCAGCGGCAATCGAAATCACAAATGTGGGATAATGTATCCAACTTGTCCTTTATCTATTGCCTATTGATAAAAATATTTCGGGGGTCCACATACAAATGATCGGTCGTATACGAAAAAATGAATATGTCATCTAAAGAAAATATAGTTTTTTATACGATATTATTAGAACGTGAAGATTTTCATGCGCTTTCAAATGCATGAACTACCTCAAAGTACAGTGTGCCGCTAAAAAACATCCTTAACGGCGTTTCCGAGATTTGAGAGGGATGCTTTTCCCGATATATGAAACAGATTAAAGTTAAGTGAGTTTAAGAAAATCACCCGTTTACCGAGTTGGAATATTTCAAAATAACTATCGGGTTAGAGATAAATTCATGTACGTATTTCATTTTCTATGCGAAAGAAAGGACAAAAGAGCATAGGATTCGAGTAGAGTAGTCGTGGCCAAACAATTATTTGCATCGATCAAACACTAATGATCCTCTATTGGAGGGGGCATTTATGGTAGCATTTGGAAGTGTTGGAATGACATTAACACGGGCATTGTGTGAACTTAAGACTAGTTGCTTATATTAGGTTTTTATCCGCTGTCATCGGCATCGCTGTAACTGCTTAGATTTTGGCCATCTCGCTCCTCCAGTAGGCTGCGGTTCAGTTCTTGTATGCGGGCGGAAAGGGCTCGGCGGCGTGGGGTACCGAACGATGGAATCGGTGGCGGCTCAATCAATGTATTCTTCTCGCCTAAACTCGCAACACAATCAGTGATGGACAAAATTGGGTTGGTGGAAAAGGATGGCAGATCAAAAGTGGTTTCATAGATCGACAGAGTATAAAAATGTTTAGGCCGATTCGTAGTTGGATGGTAGAGATGACATTTCGATGGTGTGATGATCGTGTTGTACACAGATTTTTGGGTGGTGTGAAAGCGATAGAGCCGTTTTTGCATAGCAGCAAAAGTGGCGGTGAGTGATCATGTGGCAGTGTTTGGTTCGGGTGATGTGTGGTGAGAGTTTCGGGGGTGACAAGTGGCGTTTTGTGGTGGTGGTGTGTGATTTTAGCGTTTAGAGCAACGTTTTTTTTTTGTTGGAAATTGAAGAAAGAAACGAGAAGAAAAATTGAATTGAATACAGCTGTAAAATAATACTTATCAGACAGATTTCTAGTTGTTGTTTTTTTTCTTTTTAATTGTAGCTGGCTGGATTGATTGATTGTTTGGCTGTTTGGTAAGAATACTAGGCAAAGAATATTTGATATACATATGTATTTGCTAAAACTTTCAACTATGAATAAAAGGTCTAAATAGTATATATGTTTGTATGTAGGTGTTTGTACAATTTAAATAAATTTAACAAATGTATGAAAACAAAACAAAACAAAAATTAGGCTAAAAAGCTGAAACCAAACAGTTTTCTTTTCGATTTCTAACGGAAGGCAAAGGACAATACGACCTCTCGAATCGTCTCGCCTTGATGTGTCTCCGGCAAGATGTGGACCTCGGCCGTATTGTCCTTTCGGTGTACATACAACCAAAGGATGCTAAGTTCAAACTAAATTTCATGCAATTTCTTCTCAGTCTAGTTTTCTAGTTTTCGTTAAGAATTTTTTCTTTTGTTTTGCTCAAATTTGCTTTCATTTACAAAAACAATTATTATTACTGTCGTTGTAGTAGAGGTTGACTTGTTGTTTTGTGTTTTTTTTTTGGAATTACATACATATTTTATAATCAGCACTTGAACCAAATGTACTTTCAAAGAGGAGTAAGAAGAAGAAAGAACGAAATACAACTTAATTGAACAAAAAGAAAATCTTCAAATAGTAGTAGTTAAGATACTAATACAGGATAGAGCTAAGCTAGTACAAACTTTTTTTCAAATATGTATAATCATATTCAAGGTGTGACTTTGGGTGACTGCATCAAAAAATATACAAAGAAAGATAACTCATTGTCGGAAATGTGATATTCGGTGATGCGGCTCGGTTAATTGACCTGAAAACTACAAACTCTATTTTCGCCCATTGTGCAGAAAAGACCCACACACAGAATTGACAAAAGACGCTCGTTAAATGTTATCTGAAAGAGAACTTTTTATATATAAAGTATGTACGAGTATAAACGTTTATGTAGGTAAATATGTATATATCTACTAGAATTGATTATGTACAGAAAAATCCCTAATAGGAACCACAATAGCTCTTTAAAGTGACTGTAGGTAAACGTAAAAGGAGAACCTTGCAAGTATGCAAAAATTCTAGTTCAAAATCCTAGCTCAAAGACCATGACTGGAACTCTAGCTGACTGCGTTATGAATCCGATTACTGTCATATCTCAACCTAGTTGCAAACGAATGACAAAAATACTGTGTATGCAGAGTAAATGTGAATGAGATGTTTTACCTATACTTAAACAAAACACAGGCGGCAGATATTAAAAGATTGTCCAAGATCCAAACTACGAAGGTGCGATGTGGGTCACTACCAATAACGACATGGATAATTGTTTAGAATCATCCTACACACGTAGAATAGATTCACTGTCCCGAACCTAATTAGTTTGTCTTTCGAATTTCTGTGGTTTTATATAATTTGGACATCTCGTAAAGGAATTTAGTTGTCGTGTCTCGAATTAAACATTAGTTTGTGTATATTTTTTCTTTGGCAAACTGAGTCATGGAGCGACACACAGTTGAACAACGCATAGGAGTGATGATGATAATAACGATGCTTCGGCCCTCACCGCGCCTCATTTGTATGAGCACAGAATTTCGTGTTTTGCTGCCTGTGATATGAGAAATCAAAAGACTTCGTCGAAACGCTAGCTACGATTTAGGCCAATTTGGAAGGCAATGTCGAAAAAGTGTTTAAAAGTTTATATCAATGTTTGCTCTTACGGGCCATATTTAAGTTTCCGACATACAAATCTATGTTTGAAATGAATCATACTTAACTACAATCTTCTAGATAGGGCGAAAGTTGCATATTTCAGTATCCAATTCCAATAAGTCTCAAAAACAAAAAAAAAGAGTCCCGTGTATACCGGAAAATCGATTTTAATCCTTTTGATTTCGAATTGAGTTTTCAACCGACTTTATTTGAATAAGACCCAAAAAAACTGAACCTTTTTTACACATTCATATTGATTTATAGCATAAGATTTATAGCATCAATTCAAATCCAACATATTGCAATTCATTCAAAATTTAAATACCAAATCAAACTCGTTTTCAATTGATCGATGTTTTTGATAATCTTGAAACCGCCGTAAACTGTAAAGCCATATATAGAAACAAAATATTGTCCACTTACTGACGAATTTTATGAGATACGCAAGTGAAGCAGTTAATGAAACAAAGAGTTTTTCTATTTCACTTTACATGTTCTTGTGAAACGTCTCACGCGTGTGTTTTAAGGTGCTTGATTGCCGCACGCCTGCGATGAAAAAGCATTTAGATCCCATACTGGCAAAATATTTTTCGTAAACTTTGGCCCAATATATTTCTTGAACTTTGTCGGAGGAAAGGTCCAAATATTTTTCGGATTGGAGTATTAGCGATTCGAACAAACTGCGAGTGTAGGGCGCATAACTAAATGCCACATCTCACTTTGTAACTCGAAAGTTACGAATCTTCCTGTGAGATTGACCAACATTTCCATGTTTGCCCTAATAAAAACTCTATCGTTGCGGTCGGTCTTCGTCCAGGCTTCAAAGCTTTTAGCTATGGACAGGCCTTGTACGAGGGTTGCTATATATATTTCTGGCTTAGTGTTGCCTGGCGACATCTGACATTTTCATTGGAAAGTTTGACATTTTTTTAGCATAAAAGTACTCAGAACGTTTTGAGGTACGACCAGCATTTGTGTAGTGACAGTGACTTGAAAAAATCAATTTGGCATAAAAATGGAATTAACTCGTGAACATGTTCGTGCGATCATTTTTTACAACTTTCGAAGTGAACTATCACGACAAGAGTGCATCGATGAACCTAAATCTTTGTATGGTGATGTAGGACCGTCCTATAGCACTGTGAAAAACAGGTTTAATGAATTCAATCGTGGAAGATGCTCGCTGAAAGACAAAGGTCGTTCAAAAACGGCCGTTGTGCCAGAGAACATTGATGCTGTGCGTGAACTGAAAATGCAAGATCGTCATGTGACATACCGTAAGATAGAGGCATCCTTGAGCATTTCTTCCACCAGCATACATTTGATATTGCAAGAACAAATGGCAGTAAAAAATGCTTGTTCTCGTTTGACAATCGTTAAAAAAGGCTCCTGACGATTGGTGCAAAGAAATTTTTAAAAAATACGATCGCGGTGCTAAAAGTCGTTTTTAAGATCGTCACAGTTGACGAATCATGGATCTAAGCGTATGAGCCCGAAACAAAACAGCAATCGACCGTGTGGATCTTTGAAGACGCCAAATCCAACGAAAGTTGTTCGTGGAAGAAGCACTTCGAAGCAAACGGTCGCCTGTTTTTTTCGGCAAAACAAGTCATGTAGGAGGTCAATTCTGAGTAGCACACCACAATTTGTTTGCCTGAAGCCTTCGAAGAAATTCGAAAACGAACAAGATAAGACGAATCATTGTGCTCTATGACCATGCGAGCTCTAATACATCGGCTCAAACCAGCGCCTTTTTGACCGGCCAAAACGTCGAATTGGTGGGTCATCCGCCGTACAGCCCTGACTTGGCTCCCAATGACTTCTTTTTATATCCGCACATCTAGAAAAAAATGCGTTGTCAACGATTTGCGTCGCCTTAAGATGCTGTTGAAGCGTTCAAAAACCATGTTTTGGAGGTGTCTCGGAGTGGAAAAAGTGCTTCGACATTTGGTTTGAGCGCATGCAAAAGTGTATAAATCATGCTGGAGAATACTTTGAAAAACAATAAAACCGTATTTGATGATAAATATTAGCATTTTCATAATTAGGTCAAAAATATATATTGCAGCCCTCGCTGAATAATTTGGTTAGTTAGTATGACTTCTGCTTTGATTCTAAATAAAGCTTCTGAGCAAACGAGTATTTTCCATCTCTGCTCAACTGTGCTTTGCAAACAGAACACAAACGCCATTCAGAAATTAAAACCAATTTGAGCCGCATGCATCGGAGATGGCGTAGCACCTCGAAAAAATGGTTTGCGACGACTCAGCTTGGAGTCTCGAGATCGAGACTGCACAATAAATGCGTAGTACGAGGGTTGCTATTTATATTTCAGGTCCTGGCAATACTAGTGTTTCCACTTAGAACTTAGAACGTTTTGTCGTTTGAAGGCGAATTGTTTTGTTGAAAAATTCATCTCAGTCAAAAAATGGAATTATCCCATGAACATTTTCGTGCTTTGATTTTTTACGATTTTCTTCGTAAGTTATCGAAACAAGAGTGTTTAAAACAACTTGTTTCGAATTTTGGCGATGAAGCACCATCAAGAACCACTGATAATTGCAGGTACCAAGAGTTCAGTCTCGGACGCCGTTCGCTCCAGAATGAATTTCGTGATGGACGTCCAACTTCGGTCACTTTGCCGAAACCATGGATGCTGTTCGTGAACTGTGACATACAGTGAGATTGAGGCATCCTTGGGCATTAGTATGACAAGCATCAAGATAATATTGCATGTTCATTTGGCTGTGAAAAAGATTTGTTCTCGTAGGATCCCACATAATCTGATGAATGCTCAAAAAAAGGCTCGTATGAATTGGTGCAAAGGGATTATGAAAAAGTACAACTCCGGTGGCTTAAAGGCAGTGTATAACATTGTCACAGGTGACGAATCATGGATCTATGCATATGAACCCGAAACAAAACAGCAATCGACCGTATGGGTCTTTCAAGCTGAGCTAAATCCAACAAAAGTTTTTCGTGGGAGATGTACATCGAAGCAAATGATTGCGTTTTTTTCGGTATAACCGGCCATGTCACCACAGTGCCTTTAAAGGAACGTAGGGAGGTCAATTCTGAGTGGTATACAAACATCTGTTTGTCAACAGTGTTCGAAGAAATAAGGAAAGATAATAAGAGAAGACGGATCATTTGCATCATGGCAATGCGAGCTCTGACACATCAGCTAAAACGATAAGCTATTTGACCTCTCAAGATGTCGAATTGTTGGGCCATCATCGTACATCGCTGATTTGGCACCCAATGACTTCTTCTTATTGCCTAGCATCAAGAAAAAATTCATGGTCAACGATTTTCATCGCCCGAAGCTGCTGTTAAAGCGTGTAAAAATCATGTTTTGGAGGTGTCTCAAACGGAGTGGAAAAAGTGCTTCGAAAATTGGTTTGTGCGCATGCAAAAGTGTATTGATCTTAAAGGTGAATATTTTGGAAAACAATAAAACAATTTCAATGATAAATTATTGTGTTTTTATTGCCGGATCCGAAATATAAATAACAACCCTCGTATTAGTAGAATTTAGAAGTGAAACATTCCTAATGCTGTCGATTTTGTCAGCCGGAGGTAAGAAATTATTCTGGACGCTGAGTAGGGAATCCAGTTGACAACCCTTTGCGCTTGCAATTGTACTGGAAATGGCCATAATTTTTACGGCAACAATTTCAGATATACCCGAAATAACACTACGTTTGTATTTTAATTTAGTTATAGGTCGCTATATCGGCGATATTCAAAAGCCCCTTTGAGTAAAGAGTCCGACATTTGAGGAAAACACGTATAAGAGCTTTTGAATAGAAAAGCATTTGAGCAATAGACGCATACTGATTTGTTTAAATAAGTAATTCTTCGGGAAACATATCTTCCGAAATGTCGAGAACAAAAAAAATCGGTCTTTTTTTCCCCCGAGATTCCGGCACCCAGGCTAGATATCTTCATTAGGTTGAACGTACTAAATTTTTCATTAACCGCTGGTTGGGGGCGCTACGCTGGCATCGATTTCCTGTTCACATCTCTCTTCTGTTGTGCGGGGTGACGTGTCTGGGGTGTATGTGAGTTTCGTGGGTGGATATGCGTGACAAATCAAGGATAAATCATGTGATGAGCCGTGTCATTTAGGTGGGTGAATCTACATAAATACAGACGGCATACGTGTACACACATATGTCCGTCTGCAGGTTATTTGGCATGTGGGCGTGTACTGTACATGTGTATGTAGTGGGTTTTTATGTAAAGTATAGTATATGCGGGATATTTGGAGAACTGTATGTACAGGTGATGTCTACACTCTATTCGAAAGCCATTGATTGCTTTGGTAATTGATGTAATTAAATACTTTCGTACAAGAGAATGAATAGGGAAACCAAGAGAAAAGAAAACAAAAAAAAACAATTCAACAAGAAATGGAATTCGTATTCACCTGACAGCTTGGAACTTAGGGGCTGTTTTCCTACATTTGTCGCTGTCGGTCTGGCTTTACCTTTCGGGTGTACGACGTTCGTTTGCTTGCTCCCTAGAAGAATACACATACACAGATATTCACAGGTGATGACTCTGGTGGTAAGAATGGCTAGACACATTGGCTTATAACTCATGTTCAACGCAATTTAATTTTACTACTTTTTGTCTTGTACATATGTGTGGGTGTGTGTGTGAGAGAGTGTTTAGGTATATATAAGTATATATGTGTGTGTGTGTAATTGTAGAGCAACTCAAATGAGGAGTAGTTGAGTGTTGGCTTAAATTGATTGCATTTTACGATAATTCTCTAAACTTTTGCCAAACTTAAAATAAAGCAATTTGTTTGATTGTTTCCTCTCTGCGAGTGTGCGTGTGTTTGTGTGAATGTCGACTGTGTCCAGGTCCGTGGACGTGTACGAGTCGGAGTCGGTGTTCATGTCCGCTTCCGTTCCATACGGTGTCAGCGTGTTAGTGTACAGGCATGGCTGGCCGGCTGGCTGCGTAATCAGATCAACAACAGCTTAATGCTGTTATCTACTTAACTATGAGCGTTTTACTAAATGTATCAATGTGTAAGCAATGTTGTTTTCGTATCTATTTTATTATTTACATTTGAACAAATTGAATGGATTAGTTAAAAGAAACAAGGCAAGGTTATGTCTAAAAACACACAGGTATCCAAAGGCTTACGTCCCTCTCTACGTCTAAGTTGATTTAATACCATGTAAGTCGTTTAATTACCTACAGATTCTAAATGACGGCGAACAAAGTTGGCAGCTTTAAAAAAAACATAGGATCTGGGGGATATTAAGTGACACCGGAAATAAAATCTTGACTACACTCACTTCCATAAAAAATGAAGTGCTACAATATGAGAAGTGCTTTGATTAACTTTGTTAAACCCAAAATCCGACTATTAGCGATGATTTCAACCAAAACGAACGGATGATTTGATTTTATCTAACCGAACTTCTGCCAGTAACAACCGACATTACTCTATTGGACAGGGTATAATGTGAAAGACCCAATAAGACATAAATCGATTGACTATAAATCAAACCGTCCACATGCATCTCGAAATACTTTGAACTAAAGAATAACCGTGGTAATATTGAAAGATATCGGTTGTTGTCCATTCAAACAACCTTTTATGAGATACTGTCGCTTTCTTAGAAACCATTTAATCAAACTTGGTTCTGTATACTATAGAAAGAGTTGTCGAACATGTTAAAATAAATTCAGATTGGGCTTTGTTTTAGTATAATCAATTCACAGAAGCGCCCCCAAACCATGTGGCGAATTATGGTATGATTGATGTTGCCAAAAATAAAATTCATCGTGGACAAACTCAGTGAACAGTAAGACGAAGTACTCAACATAGGCTATGGAATATTAATATAAGCCAAAGCTTCGAAAAGAGTACCACAAACCCGTCCTTCTCAACCTAAAGCTTATCAATGCTAGCTGGTAATTCTTTTTAGGTAATACTTAAATAACGGGTGATCAATAGGGTTTTTTGTGTTTAACTTTATTTTTTTTATTTTCTGTATTGTTTGGCATTTCATCATGAAAAGACTTACACCGCAACAACGGCTCCAAATTGTGCAACTGTATTTTGGAAATGAGAAGATCCACTGTTTTCGACCAAAATTTTGTTCAGTGACTAGGCCCATCCCTGGCTCAACGGCAACGTCAATAAACAATATAATCGCATTTGGTCTGAAAAGCAACCAGAAGAGGTTCCAGAGTTAACATTATACCCAGCGAAACCCACGGTTTGGTGCGGTTTACGGGCTGGTGGAATCATCGCTCCATATTTTTCAAAAATGATGATTGCCGGATCGTAACCGTGAATGGTGCTCGCTATCGCGCCATCATATCGTACTTTTTGCTGCCTGAAATTGAAGCCCATATTCTTGACGACATTTGGTTTCAACAGGACGGTTGAACTTGCCATACAGCTACTGAAACAATGGATCTATTGAGAGGTAATAGTTTTGATTCTTTTGGCCTCCTAGATTGTGTGATATGACACCTAAATAATTTTTTTTGGGGCTAAGTAAATTATATGCCAAGTAAAGTCCAAATTGTTTAATGCCATACCGGCCGAAATGCTCGAACGAGTCAACTAAAATTGGACCCTCAGAATGGGCAATCTGAGGCGTAGTTGCGGTCAGCATTTGAAGGAAATTTTATTCAAAAAAAATATGGCATAAAATTTCCTTTCGAATGAACAATAAAGATTCCACACTTGATTTCAATTTTTGCATTTTTCACCCTATTCATCCCTATATAAAAAAAATTTTTGATCAATTTGTTTATATAACAAACTGAGACAGGAAATAACTGGTACTAAACTATTGTTCTGAAATCCTTATCGTCCTGTCGTCAATGGAGCGGATGTGTTAATGAAAATAATCAGGGATACCATTGAATGGAATGAAGGGATGTTATATATCGTGCCTCAGAAGGTAAAAAAACGAATTAAAAAATAGAAACTACGCAATTTAGTTTCCTATCCTTTATGAGAACTGCAACTAATGTTGTCACGTATGGAGAGCAAGAAAGGCCTGGTCATTGACAAACGAAAATGACAAGTTGCAATACAAAAGTCAACTGCCAAGCCATCAATCAGACCGGAGTCTAAAATATTGAAAAGGTGCTTCTACCTTAAGGGACACTGTGCTTCTGCTTGGTAATTAGAAACACTAAGAACTGTTGTTTCAGCCTGGTCAACTGGGAATGTCCCAGTTGCAAAACGGCCGAGCTCAATGATCCATAGAGAATGAAATCAAGATAGTCCTTACCTAATGGCAGGAATATGCCCACTCGGCATACTAAGAGTTGGTAACCAACAAGACAAATGCTCCACTGTGCATACAATCACGTTAATACATAGGGGTACTTGCGATATTTTCCGGAATGTACCTGGATATGTATAAGTATGTAGTGGATATTATTCTTAGAGGCAAAATACAGGGTGAAGCGCTTAATTTTGCTGTTTTGCACTGCAGTGCCGCCACTGTTGGTCGAAGAGAGTGGAGAGTGCGCGTGGCTTATAGCGGCTGACGGGAGATTTTTATTCGTCAGTCTTTCTCTGCCACGTGAGGAGAGATCATTTTGTGTAGAAGCGTATTTTTCAAATGCGCACTCGATCATTGCAGTGCAGCGTGCTTTTCGTTTACTATTCGCTGTTCCCCCTCGCGGACGTGTTCCTGGACGGCAATCAATTGTAAATTGGGTATCTTCATTGAGAACAGCAGGGAATGTGTCATGTCATGGGTCATCATGGGACCTAAGAGAAGAATTACAACACACAAAACATCGAGAGAGTCCAGGATAACCGTCTTGTCGTAACTGTGAACTCCGAATAGTACTTGACTATGATACAAGATTTTTTCCAGCCGGCTCTTGAGGCAATGCAATTTGAGGATACGTGGTTCCAAAAGGATGGTGGCACTGCCCAGATAGCGAGGGCTACCATGAATTGTTTGAGGCAAATGTTTCATGGGCGGCTTATATCCTTGAGAGGTGATGTGAACTGTCCGGCACGCTTACTAGACTTAGCCCCATGCGATTTTTTCCTTTGGGGTTATCAACCGTCCCAATAGACCTAATTAACAATATTGAGGCTAAAACTGGCATGAAAACTTCAGAAAACGTATACAGCAGTGTGTGGATAGTAAAGATCGACATTTGCCAGATACACTTTTAAAAACCATGTAATTTAAAAATTCACTTACTGTTCAATATAATTAAGATATAAAATAAATTGTTCTTAGGTTCATAATTTTTTATTTCATTCCCAAATAAGCAAATTAATGCGCTCCACCCTGTATATTCAACTAAGTTGTGTAGTTAATTGCAGTGTGACCATAGAAGAAGCACAACTAATTAATACAACCCTGAAAAGAACATACAGAAATTGGGCGTGATCCCCGGCATATAACCATATACTCGTTTGTATCGTAGTGATTTTTGCTTTTAACTTTGAGCAGTGGGCATTTCTAAATAACGAGTCTGACATAAAGAAAAGTCAAAATAAGCAAATGATGGCAAATATATTCTTCTCTAAGCAGAGCCTATCCTTGACGAACCTAAGCTTTCAAAGGGGTATTTGTTCAAAGTTGAACATGTTTTAAATTGTGTTCTGGGTATTGTTGCATTCTTAAGTGTAGCCCATAAAATTGTTAGCTGTATACATTAGATAATACTTGTACGCTCGCTCATGATCGTACTTTTCCACATGGTGATAATGGCCAGTGGTAGGAGCAGCCCGCACACACAAGAAATGTGTCACTTTTCGAGTACTTAGGATAAATATCAGCCTAAGGAATGTACATTAGGGCTACAACCAAATTTTTGGCATAGCACCACGTGATGCGCAAATTTTTTTTATTAATGAAAATGGTTATCTCCGGCCAATTGGTAAAAAAATGATACGCACCAAATGCATTTTCTAAAACCCTCCAGGATTTTTTTTAAATAAATTATTTTTATTTTTTTTTATACGAGTATGAATACATTTTTATGTACCTTTGTAATAATATGTTTCACTCATTTTTGGTCCATTCGAACATTAAAAAAAACGAAGAGTTTTCCCCTACCCAAGGTAAGAGACTCTAAGTTAAAAAAAATCGGATCTTTAGCGCCAGAGCTAAAGAAATCTATTTTACCGCCTGAGATAAAATTTAAAAACAAACGAGTTTTCCCCCATCAGTGGTAGGAGACTCGGAGTAATAAATACTCACCAGAAGAAGACCTTACAACTCTTCTCCAAATTGAGTCAGAATAAATCTACTCAACAGAACATTTATGTAAAAAAACACTTTGTTTCATTTTACAGTATTTGCGAAATCAAATAACTAATGCGAGCTTGGAGTCTTAGTTACGTTTATAAGGACAACTACGACAGATGCTGTCTTACTCCTTGAGCTAAAAATATTCGTAAGAAATGCAAGGGAATTGAGTTCAAAAGTTTATGTTGCCAAAATGAAACAAATATCCTTGTGTTTAGTTTTTTTTTAAGCCACCGTGGTGTGATAGTTTTTGTGCACCACTATCGTAGGAGCAAACACAAGTTCAAATCCGGAAGAGAACATATAAAAAAATCAGAGGCGGCTTGCCACCTTTAAAATGGCGGAACAAGTTCAACGTTTAGTTATATTGATGTAAATCTCCTCTAAGTAAGGATTCAATGGCATTTAACATTTTTAATGCTTAATGGGTCTCAGCCCCTGGTTGCAATGCAACTTAATATTTTTTTAGTTAGTTGGTCTAGCAGTTAGTTGGTCTGGGTTAGTAAGTTGGTCTGGCAGTAGTTTTTTTTTATCGCAAATGTGGCAAGATTGTCAGTAGCGTACAATAAACCCCTCTAGAAAAATCGTTTGCCATTTGAAGCCGGCTTGAGGCTGTAGGTTCCGCCAAACGATTTAAACATACCAAAGTATACGAGTTACATCGTGCTATGCATAATTATTTTGGGAAAGTCGTTCCTATCTTCTTTAGTAAAAAGATAAGAAAAACTCGTTAAAAGCGTTACTATTGATTGCAAGTGGCCTTTGAATATGTTTCAATATTTTTTGTCGGTTTGGGATTTGAATGTTATAGACAGGCATCCTAATTACACCTCACGGATACCCATAAGTAGATGAGTTAAATCAGCATTTTAAGAGGTATGTTCATTTTAAATATTCGTTTTCGGTCTTATATAGTCAAAGTATACCAGTGTGCTACATTAAAGTGAATTTGGTGTTCCAAGGAAATGGAAAAGGATCTCGAAGGGACATGTCAAAGCAAATGTTTACATGTTTGCCGTCGATGATTGCATTTTTTATCAGTCATTTTTTAAAGCAGTCGGTTCCTCCTCTTGTCTCTTGTCTGACAGGCGGATATGGCCCTGATAACTCGAGCAGTCATGGGAATGATTTAATCAGAAAAAACGAAGTCATCCCTGATTCTATCATTAAAACTACTTGGCCTATGTCCCTTGATGGAATCTAATCTTTAAAGTTAATAAAATTTTCAAAATGTAATTAAATGTTACAGAGTCTAGAGAGAAATCCTCTCTTATTGTTATATTGCTAATAGTACAAAAAGTGACACATACCTAAACTTAAACCTTGGATATCTGTGACCTATCCTACCGAAATGGTTAGTTAACATTTCAATTTAATAATACCTAGGACTTTGTTTTGCGGTGCCCTCTAGTAAAACTGTAAAATAATAAATTTGAAAATTATGTTAGAATTCTAGTAATAGAAGAAAATTAACCGAATGCGCTAAAATAAATTCAAAAAAGATTGAAATTAAAAGACAGAATTGAAGATGGGAATTTCTATCATTAACTGATTTGTTTTTTTTTTTTGCTATATCGAATACTAAAAAATAAAAATGCAAAAATAAATTGTTTAAGACAATATGCATTTCATTTCAATCGCTCAGTAGGTGAAGCTCGAAAAAAGGAGAAGAACGAACAGAAATCGACATACAATCGAACTACGGATGTGGTGAGAAATCGAGTGGGATGAGTTCGGAAGCCATGCCTTTTCGACAGCGCACTCTTGCTGCATGAGATGGACGATGAACGATGAACGAACGGTGTGGCAGACTGTCAAGGCGATGATAATAAATAAGCAAAAATCGTTTCAATTTCTTAAGACTACAACAAGGGACGAGGAGGGTGTTGGTGCTGGGGAAAATGAACACAGTCAGAAGGGGGGTGGTGGTGGTGGGTGGTGTAAACAGAGAAGCAAATAAAAGCGTAACGGATGTGATGATAGAAATACACATTTACACATTTCAATTATCGGTTATTAGGGTTATTTGATCGAATGGAAAATGTGGGTGTTTTTCTTTTCTCAAGTATTGGTGTGAATAAAGGTATTTAGATATGGTAATAGATACAAATATTTAATAAAGTATATAATATAAATATATATATGTGGTAATTGATATAGATTGGATAAGTTGAGACTTACCTGTGTCGACGATGACATCGATGAGATCCATGGATTTGGCAAAGGCATCTTTCAGATTGATATGATGGAAAGAGACAATGCTACCCTCTCGTTTGGCACGATCGAGCGCCTCGCGGCGTTTGAGCGCCTTCTCGCGTCTCATCTGATTCTTATAAAATTCAGCGAAATTGTTAACTATGATGGGAATAGGCAAAGCGATTACCAGAACACCGCATATGCAACACACAGTACCAATAACCTTTCCCAGTGCAGTAGTGGGATAGATGTCCCCGTAGCCAACAGTTGTCATTGTAATACCCGCCCACCAAAATGTTTCCGGTATTGAAACGAATTTTGTATCCTTTTCATCCTTTTCGGCAAAATATGCCAGCGAAGAAAATATGAGAACGCCCATAGCCAGGAACAGCATTAGTAGACCGAGTTCCTTATATGAATTGCGTAGCGTAAAGCCTAACGACTGCAGGCCCGTTGAGTGACGGGCCAGCTTAAGGATTCGCAGGATGCGCATGATGCGGAATACTTGCACCACCCGGCGCACATCCTGGAACTGGTCCGTTGCATTCTTGTTTGTCTCCAAGAGGAACAGTGAAACAAAATAGGGGAGTATTGCCAATAGATCGATTATATTTAGGCCGCCTTTGAAAAATTTCCACTTGTCGGGCGACGCACTAAACCTAAGTATATACTCTAGTGTAAACCACGATATACAAACGGCCTCAACCATAGCCAATTGTGGATTATCAGTTGGTGTACCCGTATCAACGTCATAATGTTGTAATTGTGGTAGGGTGTTCAACGTCAGGGCTATGGTAGACAGGACTATAAACAATATGGATATCACAGCGATAACCTGCATAGATCAATACAGAGAGAGAGAGAGATACAGACATATTTAATACAATTTGTTACAACACAAGCGATACAAGACACCATAAATCTTAAGTATATCTACAAATACCCTACACATACTACATCTATATATCTATATCTAGTTCGCTTTAGGGACTGCTCTCGAGCGGCTACACTTAGACTACCCTACGACGTGTCCTAAACCTCACGCAAGGGACAGACTTGTTCTTGTATTTTCTACTCGCATATACACACACACCTATCCCCCTTTTTATTGGTAATTACAGATCACGTCTTTATTTTATTTTTCTTTAATAATTCGTTAATTCGTTTAAATTCATTGCATTGTTTCATTTTTATTTATGTTTCAAGTCAAAGGCGCTGCAGATTGTTGTTGGATACTTTGTTGCAAAGATGCATCTTAACATGTTAACATATGTCCAAAATATGATTATTTTGTAAGTACTTTAATCGGCGGAAACGGGTAGACAGGGGGTTGGGTTTTAAGGGGGGCAAACATAAATCAGGGGGAGGGGCGGGGGAATTTCGAGTGAAAAAATCTAAGAATATCTTCAATTGAACTCAAAATATAAAACAAGTTTTCAATATCGTTGTTCTTTGTATTTTTCTTTTTTTTATTATTTTTTACGTATATGTGTGCGAGGGTTGACTTTGGAATTTGAACTGAATTTTTGGTCCTGATCGTGGATTTTGGATTATTTCGTTTCTTTTATAAATATACACATGTAGCTCTCCTAGCCGAATGAAAACATGACGAAATGTAAGTAAATGAGAAAAATAAACGTTTAAAGAGAAGAAAATAAAAAAAAAACAAAGAATAAATAAATAATTAAAGAAAGATTAAAAAAAACGTCCTTAAGAAATGGGATATATTTATTAAGTTTCAATTTAATTGAAATATTTTCCACACTGTTTACAGTGTAGTCACAAAACTCGCTCCTTATTCATATTTAAAATCCAATTGATTTTCACACAAAAACAATGTATTATTTATCATATATTAATTTGCACTTAAGCAATTAATTTGAACTTAGGCAATGACATTCTAATACACTGTAAATCTGACTGAAATACAGAGCATCATCGGTCTTAAAATTAAAATCTCGAGAAATCTTTTGTGCAATTTCGTTTTTGATTGTGAGAACAAACTTATTGAATTAGATTGAATTATAATCTATGTTTGCAAAGAAATGCAATTAGCAATATTAGATGGGCCAAGGAATGCTTTTTCAAATATTGTGTAAAAAATTCAAAACACGCATCCTGGCATTAAAATAAGTATTTTTTTTTCTTATTTTGTGTGTTAGGCTTTTTTAGTCTGTTTATAATTTTTTTATTTTTGTCTGAAGATTCGTTGGCCTTTTTCTATTTCCTCGGGGATATTTTATTTTTATAATTGAGTATAAAATTTTTGACTAAAAAAGTTGTATATCGAACATCTTACGTAACAAAATTGAAGCCATTACTTCCATACATTCCATAATTCCATAACATACTTTGCGAATTTCTATACGGGACTGCTGGGCAGTCTATGCATTTTTTTAGTTACTCCAATACCCACGGCATGTCCCGTGCATTGGCCAAGGTACGGGAACATAGGCTAGGCAGATAAGGAAAGAGGATGTAATATTTATGCTTATTTGAATAAAATCTATTCACATGCTGAAGAACGAATTTTTCCTGTAAAGCGTTATTAGTAGGCCATAGGGAATACGGATAGGAAATCAGATTTGATTTACTCTACCTAGACCTCTTTACGGAGAGTTGTGTACTTTTTGTCTAAAATCACGTTACAATTAAGTACTAAATACGAGGGTTGCTATATCTATTTCTGGCCTATGCAACACAAAGTATTGCCTGGCGCCATCAGACATTTCCATTTGAAAGTTTGAAAGTTTGTTTTTAGCAGAAACGTACTCTGAATGTTTTGACGCACGACCATCATTTGTGTTGTTTACAGTGACTTGACAAAATCAATCTGGCAAAAAAATTAAATTAACTCGTGAACGTTTTCGTGCGATCATTTTTCACACCTTTCGACGATGAAGTACATCCTATATCACTGTGAAAACTGGTTTAATGAATTCAATCGTGGCCTACGCTCGCTCAAAGACGTAGGTCGTGAAGGTCGTCCAAAAACGGCCGTTGTGCCAGAAAACATTGATGCCGTGCGTGAACTGATTATGCAAGATCATCATGTGACATACCGTGAGATGGCGGCATCCTTGGGCATTTTGTCGCTTCGCATTTTCATTATTGGGCCAGAAATATATAAAGCAGCCCACGTAATAAGCTGAACCGAGCTGTGATGTGACGGAAGTGTGCACGACTTGGCTGCCATAGCCAAGAGTCTTTATAAGTACGACATGGACTGGCTATCGATTCTATCAACTCTTTTGCGAATTTTGCAAGGACTTCGCCTTATGCACTAATAAGGTCCTATTTGGCAGTGCCTCTTCAGGGAGTAACAGTTTGGTGCGAATTTTGAAGTGGTCGCATCATTGAGCATTTTGGAGAGCGCTAAAAAGGCTTATTAAGTTATGTTTTGTAACCACCATACGGGAAATGCAGAGTCAATTACCCAGAATGTATCGAATCGAGAATGGGTGAAGACATAACCTGCCACAAAACTGGTTCGGTATGGAAATAATGGTGTCAGTTACATAAATTTTTAAAGTCGTTAAATTTTCGGTAGAACTTCGCACAAAAAACCGATTTTACTTATCCACGGATTTCAGCTATCTTTTCAACATAATCCGCTTTGTGTGGATTTAGTTTAGAAATCTAATCAAATTTGGCGCTATCGATAGATTTGTGCGCCAAGTCAATGGGACACCTTGGAACTGCCTTTTATGCGGTTAGACTTTTTTGTTGGATATCAGGATAAACTTACATTCTATACTCTGTAAACGATTCAGGATGACTTAGTAATTTTAATTGTTTTTGCAGCATGCATTTTTTTTTTGTTAATTTGAGTTTAAACCGAAGTTTCATGTCTTACTACAATTGACTCGGGCCACTATCGAACTCAGGAAGATCCCATTCGTAGCTCTTTATATACAAACTAAGTCCCATCATGGTTTTCGGGCCCATATCATGTAATACTAAAACTACACTGAAAAAATTATGTTCGTTAAAATCACAAAATGTTTTATATAAATTTTGAAATTTGTCTTATTTTTCAGCCAAAGAAACTTTTCATAAACATTTTAAAAAAAATCTTAAAAATTAAGAAATCGTTTTGATGACAAAATCTCGTGCTTTTTAAGAACACAATAAAAGATTTTCTTATTTATAAATTTTATAAAAAAATTTTTCAGAGGTTATATAAAATAGTTTCATATTTTATAAGACATGTTACTTATTTTTCATGAAATTGTTTCACATTTTTCATGGCACTTCTTGATAATTTTTATGACAAGGTTTTACAAAAAAACATTCAATTCTTTTATAAAAATTATAAAATTTGTTCATAATTTTTATGAAATTTTTTTTACGAAATATTTTAAACTATTTTATGAAATATTTCTTTTTTCTTTTGTCTTTTATCATTATTACGAATTGAACAGTATTCTGGTTCGAGACTTTTGTTGTTTCTTTTCAGAATCAATGTAATTCAAATTAGTAAAATGTGTTGGCCAAGGTTTTTCGTTAGCAGTGTTTAGCAACGATTACTTCGGCCCCTTTAGAATTACCCTTTTACATATGCACAACATTATGTTTTTAATAATGACGAATTAGTTTCTTATGAAGACATTTCATAAGTAAAGAAACTATTCGTAAATTAGATGTGGAAAAACTAACATAATTTTTAAGAAGCCGATTTGTAAAATCGTAAAAAGATGTTCACAAAATACACGAAATGTACGAATAACTTCGTCAAAAATATGAAGAATGTGCGAAGCACCGGATAAGAACAATGTTTCGTAAATAATACGAACATTACGAACCTCAACCGCAAAAAAACGTAAGCGCCAAAAAGAAAAATTTTCAGGAGTGGGGGTTTTTGTCTAAATCATCTAGAGAATTCCGATACAACTGAATTTGCTAACCCTTTGTAAATTTTTATATTTAAGCTTCAGAGCGTAGTACTGTTTTCTTTCGTATTTCTCAAAAAAGCGAGTGGCGCTTACATCGCGGTAAAGGTACAATAACTTCTTAAGTGTAGTTTGTTTGTTTAATGAACGATTTCAAATCAGATGTACAATGCCTGCCTTCAGTTAAGATTTCTGTTTTTAAAACCGACGAGCTCTTTTTGGTATTTTTGTTTTTACAGACTTCGACGACCAGATTTCAATCAATATGAAAAAATAATATTTTTGCAAAACTTCATTTTATATATCCGATTTCTTAACGAATTTTCAAAATGTATGTCATCCGTGTATTGAAAAGAACATTTGTGGTATTCGCAGAACGAATTTTCTTGAGGTCAACGGTCCACAGTGATAGAGGTGGTAGGTAACGTGGTGTAAAAAACGTATGACTTTTCATCCTTGTTAGGGGGAAAACTCCGTTTGTGTGTGTGAGATCGTTTAAGTGGTGTGTGTGTAATGTGGGAGCGTCTTGTGGAATGGCGTGGTGTAAGTGGGTGGAAAGAGTAGTACAAAAATGCTTTGGATTTTTGGTCAGAACGTATGGATGACAATTAAATTTGTGTTCTTACAACAACAAATAAAATAAATGTTCGGTAAATAAATAATAAACTTAAAATAAAATTGAAGTCGGTATACTCGTACTTAAAAATAAAAGACTTTGCAAACAATAGATTGAGGTGTGGTGAGGACACCGTCACAGTACTGGATACAATGGACAAAAGAGGTGAAAACGATTAGACTTATGCAAATACAAAGACAATTTGGACAAGTTCGTACATGACGAGGACGGGCAGAAAGAAAGATAGAACAGAAGGGTAGAATGGAAAATATATGTGTAAGGGAAAACCAATCGTTAGACTGAAAGACAGAATGTTGTAGCAGTCAGGAGCGCTTGAGCTTGGATGCGAGCGCAATGGAGTAATTCCGGTTACGAACCAAAACAAAAAATAAAACTACATTGCAATTGGTACTAAAAGTTCTTTCGTTCGGTTTGTTGAAGGATATGTAAGAGTTGCTGTTGTTATTTGTTGTGTTAATTTTTTTTTTGTTTTTTCTTCGAGGCGTTCTATGGTACACACATCAAACGAAATTAAAGAAACGAAAAAAAGGTATAACGAAATGATATAAAAGAAGACGTAGAAATATACAGAGGAGGAGCAGGAGCAAGAAGAAACTAGTTATTCTTCTAAATTGTTGTACTAAAGAAGGGCGAAATGATAAACTATACACAAAAAACATTGTGGGCTCCCCATCCGCATGTATGTTTGTTGGGCCACATTTCCGGGCGAGTTCATTCGCCTATTCCCCCCTATTTCTTGGTAGGGGGTGATTAAGAGTCGTGCTTTCTGTTTTGGTTTTTTTCTTTTTTGTTGGGCTTGGTGGGGAGCACACAATTTTTTTTGGGTGTCGTCGGTTGGAAAAAAAGAACTACTACGAGCATCTACAAATCCGGGTCTGCAGTCGATTTGATAATGATTTTAACAATGATTGCCATTGATTTGGTTGTTTGATTAATATTTAGCATTGTTTTATTGTTCTTGATTGATATCAATATTATTTTGCTTTTGTTTTTGTTGTTTTGTTAAAAAACAATAATGTTTTGCTTGATTGGAAAAAGAGTGTTGTTCGGGTTTTGGTGATACTAATGTTCTGTTGTGGTTACATTGTTTTAGTTTTTTATTGTTTTTTTACGGAAAAAAGAAAACGCAAAAATCGTAAGAAAGGAAGGGAAAGTACGAGAACTTTCTAAAGAAATTCAACCAAGAAACTTTCAACTTAAAATCGAAACGTTTAATAGAGGGAAACAATTCCATAAACCAAAAACAAAAACCGAAAAGAAAACACAAAAGAGAAGACGGTATTATACAAAGTGGTAAGAACTTGGTAGAACTGAAAAGAACGGCATAAGGAAAAGAAGAAGAGGTTTCAACACACTTTATAGCCACATTCTAATAATGGAGGAAACGAACGAGTGGAACCGAAAATAGGAAACCATAAAACTTAGAAGACATGTATTTTTAACTAAGAGATATGATATCAATTTATGTAGGTATTATTAATAATAATAATAATTATGTTTTATAACACACAGCTCATTTAACAACATTGACAAAACTCGTTTAAAAAGAAAAAAAAATCAAAATAGGTTAATGGATAATGATTGCTTTTCGCAATCACATCATCATCATCATTTTGAAACCAGTGTGAATCTAATAAATCGAAAATGTATCAAACTTAAAATTTACATAAAATAAGAAACGAAACAAGAAAAACTAAACCGTTTAATACTACTACAGATAAATAAAAGGGAAATGAAGGAGATAGACTAGATATGCCATAATACAGATTAACATAGTTGCCGATAATTTGATTGAACTTTAACTTCTGGTGGAAATTATAAATCGCCTACATTGTCCATGTATGTTGCCCATTTGTTTATTGCACTAAATTCGAACATTTTCTCTAAATTTCCTATGAACAGAATTTTAATGACTCAGGCTGTATTTCTATACAGCCTGGGCCTATCTATTTCGTCCTTTTTCAATCCCAAATAGCTTATGACTATAAGCCAACGTACTTTTAACAGATTCAAGGACGGGCGGATATGAAACAATTTTTGTCGAGTTGTCGCATTTAGTTAATCCTAGTTCTCTCGAAAGCGCACTCTTTGGTCTAGCTAATAAGCTTACATCCTATACATCCTATATACTTTATATTTCTTGAAAGCGTTTCTTCCAGTCTTGCCTGTGTGGTATATATGTGGCGAAGCTCTTTTTAAATCTTGCAGTTGGTTCTATGTGACCAACTTCTAGTGTAAATTGTTCTAGTCACCCCAAAATAATACCATGATCAATAGAGCTAAGAAACTAGTGTGAAGATTGTTTGTGTGCAGTGATGGAAGCCCCAGCGATTCATACTGCTTCGAATGTAGTTTAATCCAACAATATAGCAGGTACAATCCCCAATAAGAACACTGGCTGAAGAATAACGAAAGGAGTATAAAACGGCGCGAATGTCTCGGTCGGAGGTCGCAAGAGAACTTACTAAGAAGAATAACGACGAAAAGTTGGCAAGTTCATTTAGAGGGATGTCGACAATGAAGATGGAAATTCAGGCCAATCTTTCAAAAATCCAAATGGGTAAAAAGAGAACATTTCGAGGTAAACTACCACCTTACACAGTTCCTAAGTGGCCTAAAGGATACAGAAGTTCCCTCCATGAAAATGTACTGGAGTGTCTTAACTGCCACGGTGCAGTAAAAGACGTGTCGCAAGCCATATCTACTTATACTACCTCAGATTTGAGACAATTGTTCTTCTTTATATTTCTAATAATATTTCCACTTTATTTATTGGATAGTTTAGATTTTACACAAATATCAGGCGAAATTTGATTACGATCATCGTTATATTTGTTAATGATTTTTAACTATTTTTTAAAAACCCAAAACCCTAGCGATGCCGCCGAAATATTCTAGGCAAATGTGGAACATGATGGTTATCATCAGCTATTACATCTCTGAATATTGAATATTGGAGTTGTTTTCAGTCTAAGACGTTTGGCTGGAGTGAGAATTTAAGACTTACAGCGACCAAAGAGTAAAATGCACACAGTTTAAAATAGAGTGCGTGTCGGAAAACCCAGGTAAAAATAGGACGGGGCTTGCTAAATGTGGTACTCTTCTACAATTTGTCCACTGGTTTACCCAACCTTAAACTAAGTATGACAGATATATTGGAAAACTATTTTCATCGATATTCGATAATATTTAGATATGCCCATCTATTCGGCAACTTTAACTTCACTTTTGTTTAACACTTTTCGAATTAGATGAAATTGTACAAGATTTCGTTCCGGAACCGCTTCGAAAATCCTTCATGTTTTACAAATGTAACTCCTGATTTGGAGACTAACCGATCTATGTACTGCAACAGATTTTCACAATTGCGATGTTTCTGGGTTGTTAGGGGATACTTAATGAAAAATATATTGCATATCTTCAAGAAGAGGTTTCCCTATAGTAAAAGCTTTGAAGGAAAATATCGTGTCAATTTGCAAAACTGCAAAGCCAATCTGCAAAACTGCACTTGAGAATACTCACTAGACCCTCGTAAAGCTAGTAATTTTTGTTTCTTCTTTATCCCAACATTTAGAGCAATAAGATTACCACATTCTGGTATAATCTGAGGGTTTCTCTCCTTCGGAAGGTATTCCAGATACTTCAGATACAAGATGCCAACATATCATACTATTCATGGCCTTTTCAAGCTTCACGCTATATGGGATCGGTGATGTGTTTGAAATCTTTAAACGCGAAAGCACGACTCCCAATAGCCAATCAGGTTTAAAAAAAAACACTTATGCACTCAATAACTTTGCTACTTGGTGGTAGTTGGCTGAATAAACCAATTACAGACGGACAAATTCATCACAAGACTAAGCGATTTCCTTAACAATTGGTGATTATTTACTTTCAGCCATATCATATTTACACAATGGAGGACTTCTTTCCAATAAGTGAGCTGATCAAGCTAGAAATCTAGTTCTCACTGACCTGGACCTGTTGTAACAGCTGGTTTCAAACGAATTACGGGGTTACTAGATCACGATTACGGTTCAATTAGTGTTGTCGGTAGAAGATTGATTTTATACTCAATATTGTGCGATTAGTTATGAGGTAGAGGACGGTAAGACAAAACAAAAACAGCTGATCGAAGAGCATTTGTACAAAATATAGAGGCTGTCTTCGTTCATAAGTTTATTATTCATAATTTCAACCTTTAAAATTTAATTTACAAGAAACAATAAGCGGCTGATCGGTCTTGACGGCTGACGGTTGATTCTGCTACCTGCAGAAGTCTACCGTCGTCAACCGTCAAACTGTAGTTATCTCTCTCTAACACATGCAAAATGCAACCCCGTCAACCGTCAAGACTAATTGGACCTTTACGTACAAGGTGAACGACTGCTGAAGAATGTCAAACATTTTTACTGGGGTTTTAAACCTGCGACGTGATTGGGATATTCGTCCACACTAGGTGCAACGCCATGGCCGAACTCAAAGTTCAAAGCAACTTCATATTTGGATTTGTTAGGACATTTCTAATAATTTAAATTTCCTTATGTTTGCTAATATATTTCTAGACGCCTGTCTGCTAGTCTGTTGTTTAATAAGAAGCACGTTTCGCAAACATAAACGCGCACATGGTTTGGACCACGTCCGAAACGTACTGTAATTTGTAAACATCGGCCCAATCTATTTCGCAGCTACTCTTCACGAGGCATTACATATAAATATCTCTGCGAAACTAAAGAGATAAGTTTTAAGCCCTTATTCTAGTAATACTAGTATATGGTACAATCTTGCACATTTCAACATTATATGATCAGCCAAACCCCCCGGCAAGATTACACCATTCTGGTAATTTTTTTTTTAAAACCCATACAATTCTCCCTCTGGATTTGAGGCCCGGAAAATTGGAACATTTTGAACAGTTTATTCTAGGGGACCAATAAATAATGTTGTCCCAATAGGACAAATATAGGCAATGTTTTTATTTAGCTCCAAAAAAAATCCCTCGGTATAAACGCTACATATTTAAAAAGATCTAAAGACTAGACGGATTTTCTGTATACCAGAGTGATGTATAGTAACTAAGTAACGATAATTAAAAATGAATAAGGAACCGATTAAATTATTAATTGGACCTTTAAAAGTGCTTATCGTCTTTCTAGTTCCCTTAAGTAATAAACGGTTGACTAGATTTAATTATTCCTTTGACAACTACGTTAAGCGATTTTTTCTTTCCACATTAATTTAGCTGGAACTTAATCTGTTTTATGGACTTCGGAAGCCAAACACAAAAAGATAGAGAAAAGACAACAAAACATTATTGAATTTCTTTCTAACTAATCGGAGGAAAGTATTTTGAAAGTTATGTAAGTTGGTATGTCGGGTAGTTATGTTATCGTAATGTAAATGGTATTCTATGCACAATTCGACATTCCTCTGTTGATTGTCTTTCGGTGCAGAACACAATTTTCTCCTAGACGAAAAATGATAAAAACAAAAAAAAATAAACAAAATAATGTTGGTAGGTGTAAATTAGAATTCCTAACATTTCCAAAAGAAAGTGAGAAAAGTCAGCAAGTAAAGATGGATTAGGGGCATCCCTGCCATACAAATCTCATAGTTATAGGGCTTAATCGGGCTGTCAGGGGCGGGTGGAATCGTTTACAATCTCAACATACTCGTAAATATGTTAATATTTTTTCATTTCTGTGTCCACATCTACCATGGAGACCACTGTACGCAACCACGCAGTAATTTTGTTTTTGGTTTTTTTTTGAGTTTAAATTTGATGTTAGTTCGAAAAAAATAAGATTTCAATATTTGATCGTAATGTTTTTTGTATCTGGCGTAAGTAAGTATTTAATTTAACCATTTTTGTTTGTACTCAAGTAAATTAGTTCAGAATGATTTGACAGATATCGTATATGTGTTTTTCTTTTTTTATTTTTGTATGGATACTGTTTTGTAGAGTAGGGGTTTTCAAAGGGGCGGGGAATGTATGAAATTTGCATACAATAGTAGTAGTAGTATAAGAGTAGTAGTAGTAAACATGCTTTCGTATTATTATGTATTTGGAAATGTTAAAGGAATGTATTTTATTTGTTTTTTTTTTAAGTAAAAGTTTCAAAGATTCTTGATATTGTTTCGAAACAAAATCGACTAACTTTCGCTGGAACCAAAAAATGGAACGATTTATTTCGTGTGGCTGTAGGTATTATCATTGTTTTTGTTTTCTCAAAAGAAGAAGGAATATAAGAGTATCTGCTAAAAGTTGAAAACTGAACAAAAAATAGTCAAAAAATTGTTAATAGAAATGGATGGACACAAGTGTCTCACAAGAATTCGCCTAGAGGTTAGGAAAGAAAGACATAAAATGAATAGTACCAAATGAAATCAGATAAATAAAAAACGAAAACGAAAGGAAATTAACAATGTAGTGCTGCTTCTACGTAAGCATTCAAGCCTCTAGAAAAGATCAAACAGTCCAAAACAAAATCAAAAATCATTCAAATCGGACTTGTATCGTTTTTGCAATTAAAACCATCATGTGGCAATGCCACTCGAGCCCAACGGCTAGAGTTGGTAGTACCTTAAAATATAAAGAAGACATTACAAAATTGAAATCAAAACAAATTAAAACCCAAATAAATACTAGGATTTAAAATTAAAGAAAATCGTAATTATGGCATTCCATTCCATGCAGTTCTGCTGGGTCATTGATCGGTTTATGTTTTCAGTTTGCTCAGGATGGGGAAGTGGGGTTAAGGGAAAAGGAGGTGGGGGTGAATCCTTTGTCAAGGATTCATACGTGCAACATTTAAAACTTCAAAGTTATCACCAAATTCATCATCATACACATGTCACCGACAAAAGAAAAAACATTAACTTATACATACATACATGTGAGTGTGTGTTTGTGTGTGATAGAAGAAGAGAGAGAGAGTGTGTATTTATTGTATGTGTGTGTGTGAATTATTTCTTATCTTCTTTAGGGGTGGAGTGGTTTGGTTTGCAACAAATATCGAAAAATTAAGAATTGAGCATAAATTACAAAAACAATTCATAAATATTGAATATACAGTAAGAGAAATTTGAATAAGGGCACTTTATTGTTTGGATTGTTTGGCTGATAGAATGTGAGGTTATGAGAGTTTCTGTAACAACAACAAAAATACGATAAATAAATAAATCACTTTCAAACATAAATTTGTACTTATTTTATTACTTAATGGTTTACATATTGACATACATATGTGTGTGTACTATGTATATAGAATCGCTTTCATTGATCTTCAATGAGATTGTATAGGTTTACGAGTGTTATTTTGCAATTTTTTGTTATTCCCTTTTGTAATATCATCCTTAATACGCTGTCATTGTCGAATTGTCCTCTACGATGAGCACCCTCCCCCAGTACGTGTAAAATTGTTGAAGATTCAACAAACAGTTCTTAGAGGCATGTAACGACACTAATGTTCGTTTCGTTTATTTGGCACTTTAAACAATTAGCTCTCATTTATTTAAAGTTTCGTCGCTAGTGATTTTTGAGGTCTTCAACGTAAATATTGCTAAATTGTCCAACATCAGCACTTAATGAAACTCTTTCATGTCTTAAAAAAAAACAACAAGTTATTAGCATCATGGAAAATGTTAGCATACGAACAATTTAGTACTTATATCACATTTACCATTTAGCTGTGATTTAGTAGTTGCTACATCTACTTTAAAATTATAAGGATTTAATTTCGATTCACAACCATTTTCCATTAACTGTAAAAAACTGAAATATTATGGACCATGCGGGGGACTTCTTGCAAATCAGCCAGCTGTTTTGTAAGCCCTCTTCGGCTATTGGGGATATGCTTCTATATCCAGGTGATGGAAACGATCCATTTGAACTAAATACGTTCAAACAGACCTGGGTTAATTAGGTGGTCATAGCCGGGCAATTGAAAAGGTGCTGCACGCCATGTGGTCCCTGCTGGCGGGCGGAACAAACGTCTAGAACGTTGCTCACAATTTGCGCCCAATACGAATTGACACGGCTGCACCATCCAGATCTCAGATGAGCTAGAAACACTCGCGAGTGTTAAGGAAGCGTATTTTCCTTTGGTGAAATCTCCGGGGTATGTATGACTTCATCAGCGTGAATATCGTTCAGATCTGCCTGATAGTTTCGATGATCTAGAGGCTATCTCTTGTATCATTGGACCTCAAGCTCTAGATCATGAAGATCATACCGTCTGGACGGAGGCATCCTGTGTATGAGATGGTGGTTGTGAGGAACACAGCGAACACACCCAAACAGGCACTGCATAGACAACAAGAATTCTGCTCACGATGAGGGATTTCGTCTTCTCATGTAGATGGTCCTCAGAAGATATAATGAGAAATCCTGCTGATGTTCTTAGGATGACATTCTGGTAAGTCTGAATTTTGTTCCACTCACATTCGACGACCACACCGGCGCTGCGTGAGTTCACTACAGACCGATCTGTCGCTTTGTAGAAGGTCAACAAGGTTTCTTTCTCGCAGAGGATCAAAAAGTGTGACCCGAGGATTTTGGGGGAGTTAGGATGTTGACGTCATCGACTTTCACAACGGTACCTCTGCGGTCCATGCTGTGAACAGAGTGGCTGATAAAGTAATCGTAATTTTAATTTATTGAGCTGATTCCGGGTCAGGAACAACCCTCTTGATGGTGGGCCAAATAGGCCAATGTTTCGATTTAGCCTAATAGAAGGTTACTCCTTTTTATGCCGCGCAGAAGTAACATATGCATGAGCTCTGCAAAGTTTTCAACGATTGTTTTTATCGCCAATGACATTTAGTAACTTTATTGATAGTCTATTTCTCGATAGCAGGTTATTTTTTAAAAACCAAAATACTCTGCTATCGTATTGTCAGCTCTTACATGTGTATTTGACCATTGCTTAGTTATGCACATTTATTAAATATTTAAGTAATGGAACAAAAGAGAAATAACAAAGAAATCTCGGGTTAGATATACAGGGTGGAGTCTGTTAGTTTGCATTTTTGCAATTCAAGCTGTGGCGGAACGGTTGGTCGAAGAGAGTGGGGAGTGAGCGTGGCGTAAAGTGACTAACGGAAGATTTGTATTCGTGTGCCTTTCAGTTGCCATCATGCATTGGGCACGTGAGGAGAGGTCATTTTGTGTTCAAGCGTATTTTTCAAATGCGCACTCGATCATTACAGTGCAGCGTGCTTTTCGTTTACGATTCGCAGTTTCCCCACGTGGACGTGTTCCTGGACGACAATCAACTGAAATTTCATCCGTACTATTACGCGACGGACCCCTTGTAAAGACATTCATGCAACTATATCCCGTGACGCTATTGTGTTCTTTTCTAATGTAGCACATTTTTACCTCAGAGGGTATGTAGACAAGCAAAATATGCGGTACTGGAGTGAAACAAACCCCACAGAACTTCACCAGAGACCATTCGGACCGCGTCACTGTGTGGTGCGCCGTATCACGAGTAGGCATCATTGGCCCTTACTTTTTCCGTCTTGCCGTAACTGTGAACTCCGAACAGTATTTGACAATGAAACTGGATTTTTTTTCAGCAGGCGCTTGAGGCAATGCAATCAAAGGATGCATGGTTCCAACAGGATGGTGCAAATGCACACACAGCGAGGGTTACCATGAATTGTTTGAGCAATACCGCGACTGCCGGTTCTATGTACCGGATTGACCCGGGCAGTCACCTCATCAATATATCGCTCACCAGACTTAGCTCTATGTAATTTTGAAGTTACCTGAATTCGAAGATGTATATCGGCCGTCAAAATACCTTGGAAGACCCAATTAATAATATTGAGTCTGAAATTGGCAGAAGTAATGCCCGCACTGTAAATGTATCTTACATTAAAATTATATGGGGAAACTATTTAGGCCAAAGAGAGTGGTCTTGTTGTAATATTCTACGCCCCTCTGAAGAACAAGGTTTTTCCCAACTTGTGCTGATGTTTGTAACAACTGGAGTCCAATGTGATAGACCTCTTTAAAATTATACCGTTAGATCCTGAGCTACGACGGTCGCCCTTGAAATTGGTACAACTCAGTCCATGGTCTGATATAGCGGGTCAAAAGTCTGGACATTAGAATTCCTTTTGAAAGGTATGGTTCCTCGAGCAAAGTTTCTTATTCTAATCCCTAGTATATGATTTTCATTGTCTCTACAAATCGACGCGCCCTGGTGAGCATTGTAAAGTGAGGGTATCATATATTCCCCTTCGTCGGACTTCAGGCTTTTCTACTTTCTACTGTTTTAGTTTTTTTACAGCAGTAAAAAAAACTAAAACAGTAGAGAAAATTTTTGAAGGATTTTACGTCATTAAGTGTCATTTATTACTTAAAAAAATTAAAATTAGTGTGATATGAACAGGAAAATAATTCAGTCAGAGAAAATGAACCACTTATAATCATAGAAAAAAGCTTACAGTGTCATTTCCTCAGTCTCATCTGTTATTTTTAGAATATATTCGTCTTTGGGAATAGCAAAAAATTGCATTTTCATTTATTCATGTTATAAGTATTCGGGGAAATTTATATTTGAAACTTTACGCACACATACAATAACACTTTATGGATTTTCTACTTTATTTTTTATTTTGTATTTTTTTCTGCTTTGATTTTTTAAGTTAGAAAAAAAACGCTGATTTCGAAATGCATTTATACAAATCTCTCCCACTGTACAAAACATTAAGACATTGATTTTTTTGTTGTAATATTAAGTATTATTATTATTATTGCATTATTGTTATTAGTGTCATATGACAATGATCATATGATGGGAGGATGACATTAAATCACAAACACTTGTAACACAAAAACAAACAACTAAAAAGAACATAATTAAAGACACAAACCAACGAACGGAAACATAAAACAATTACACAATTACATACAAATGACAACGAATACATTTGTACGACAGGAAGTTGGAACATAAACTCTACGAAATTATAGGAAAACGAAAATAGAGCGACATATACGAATAATATTTATAGGTACTTTAACACATAGAAAGAGAAATATATATAGAGAAAGAGAGATAGGAGAGAACATAAAATATTTAAGATTTAAGAACATCAAAATTACGAAAGAAACTGAAGAAGTTGAACTAAATTAGGGAAATTTCGAATTTGACAAGGGCACTCCTTCGTACATACGGACTACATACGGAAACGGAAATGAAACGGAAACGGAAGAGATGAAAAATGAAACAGAAACAAAAAAACAAAACGTCTACTGCAATTATGTGTTTGAATTGATTGGTTTTGTTTTGTTTTTATATGGGTTCACATACTTTTTTCGACCTTACTAAAAAACAAACAAAATTCGAGACAAACGGAATTGAATTTCAGTTTCAATTTTTTAGCAAACTTAAAAATATAAGTTTGAGCACAGTTTGTATCATCATGTATAGTCTACAGGTATGACCATAGCCAATCTTAAATACGATAATTTGGTGGGAGATTATTATTTTTTCTTTTTGTTTTGTTTTGTTATGCTTTGTTCTCAGCGTTTGTCACTATTTATTTATCACGCGCTACTTCTTCATATTATGTTTAATTTTTGTTCTATATGTTATTTTTTTATTATTTGTTTTCAACGCAAAACGAAAAGAAAATTTAAAAGAAAACAAAACCAAAAACAACTTAAGTTAAAAGTGTGTTTAAAAAAAACGAAAAAGAATATTTGAAATCGATATCGATGCTCAGAATAGGCAATCAGTTATGTAAGTAGGTGTATATATAGAAAGAGAGAGATATCTGGAGATATATATGTTCATATATATACATACATACATACATCGGTAGAAAGACAGATTATTATTTATATAGAGTACACAATACGTATGCACATGACACAGTTAAATGATGGCTTTTTTACATTACCACAATCTAAAAAGAAGTTCTATTGAAAAAAAAACCGAAAAGGAAAGAAAACAAACGGAACAAAACAAAACCAAAGAGAAAAAAAGAAGTAGAGAAATCAATACGATCACTATCGGCATTATTAATGGGCTAAAACGAAAGAAAACGCTGATGTTTTTGATCTCTTCGCAGAGAAGTTGTTGTCTTTCAGAGATGTTGGATGTTGTTTCATTGAAATCAAATAAAACGCAAAATCGAAATGTAATCGAAACAAAAAATTAAAACGCAAAAAGTCATTAACTTGTTTCGAACTGAGGCAAAAAGATCATGTTTATTTTGTGGTAGTAGTAAGTAAGTAAGTAGAAATTGAGTATATTCACATATTCACATTCATATGCTTGGTGGTCTTTTGTAGGAGTTTTGTTTCATATTTTTTTTGTATTTTTTTTGTTACTTTCGAACGAAAACGACGAAACGAAAACGAAACGAAATACTGCCAAAACGCAAAGAGAAATCAAATAAACATAATGTTTTGTATACATACAATATTATTGTTAAACAATTTGTATTGTTTTTTTGTTTTGTTTTATTTTTTTATATATTGTTATAATTTAAATGGTTCTCATATTATTCTTATTCTCAAAAAGGATGTGTTTAGGCGGTATATTAATTTTAAACATAATAAAAATTAAACGAAAAATTTAAGAAACGAGAATAACAAACAAACGAATTGAATTTTGTTTGAATTCGTATCTTGTGGAATTTTGCAAAATCATAAACAACTGAAAATTTCAGTTCTATTCAAGTGGAACGAGAAGAAAAACGTTTTTTGTTTGTTGTTAAAAAAACTAAAAAATCGCATAAAAAGGTACAACTGGCAAAGAACTCTGGAAATTTTTCACTTCCCTTATAATGAAACTTAATAGTTGGGGGATTGGGATGGAACATAAGATATTTAAAAAATGTCCGTGGTAATAAACGTTCATAGAAAAGTGTATTTTGTAGTAAAACATATTGCATTGGCTTTCATATTTTCGCTAAAAAAAATTTCACCATTGGCAGGAAGAAATATAATTAAATAATGAATGAAATCGTGAAGAAGTATTTTATTGATTTGATTATAACTCTTGGTTTGCAGTCATAATTCGTGATGTTGTTTTTAACAATAAATAAGTTATTGAAGTCAATATTCTACTGGATACGCCAATTATTTCATTTCGAAATTTAGATTTCTGTCATATTCTTAAACTGAATTATTTTTAATTGCTTAAAGTTATTTGCTAACCTGAATATTTGGAGTAGACAGCTTTATTTTTAAGCAAAAATATATATTCTCATTCTTATTGAATTCAAAATAATTCAGCTTTTGTAAAAAAAACATTAGAAATTGATAGATTTTGACTTAAAGGTATTTTGTTATTTAACCAAATATGTCGTAATGGCAAGACAAAAAAACATTGAATTGATTACGATTAATTGTTTACATTCAGAAGTGAGAGATTTTTGTTTAAATAATTAAGTATTTCTATACAGTTTAAGTAATACATCATAAACTTTAAATCGACTTTGACTACTAAGTTCATTTTATTGTCAATCAACTATGTATTTTAATATAACATTTGAGATAAAAGATCAATTACTTTGACTAAGAATAAATACGACTACTCGCAACCAAAATGATTATCAAAATGTTGACTGGGGAATATTGGAGACAAATTGGTCAAAAAGAAATCTCTTAATTGATTTTGCCTTGAAGGATAATAAGAATTAAGGCCAATATGAAATTGTATTGATTTAAAATAAAGAATATTTCCTTTGGACAAGGAACTCAATTAATTTAATTAACATGTTTGCTGTAATTTATAGCTGGTTGTGTCGTTAAGGGTTAGTTAATTTCTAGTGGGAAATATTTTTGAAGCATTTTACACAGCGTTCAACATCTTTTGATAACTAGCGTCAGAAAAAGGGGACACCTAGGTCAGGCTGAACAGTGGCAGCATTATTCGATCCGTGCCAAACACTTTTGCGAACCCTTAACCCAACATATCGAGCTATTGTTCTAAAGTGTCTCATCGTTCGACTAAAGTTCGATTTGAAGGATAGTGCATCAATATTGAATACAAAGTATGTTACCGCTGATAGAACTTAGCTGTCACTTGTTTAGTTTTAAATTGATTTTGTTTTTTAATTAAAATGACTTGAACAGTTTTTATTCTGGTAGTTTTATCAACTTTAATGATCATGATCGATTATAGTGGAAAAGTACATCTTATAGAACAGGGACTTTAAATACGACTCTATTTCAGAAGTTGTTATTTTCGTTTATCTCGTTTTTTTATTTCGGTCTTTTTTTTTCTTTTACACATTGAGCAGGGATTAACCGACTCAAGACCTCTTTGATCTTTATTTAAATAGAAGACAAGTTTTTAACAAAATGACAAAGTGACATTATTAATTAAAACTTTTGCCAATACTCATATTTAAAGTTTAGCAACGCCATCTACATCTTAAAATGAATTTTAATTATATTTTTAAAGGTTTTTGGCAAACAATATATAATTTTTTTCCACAGAAACACAGACCTATAAAACATGGGAATGGATACTGATGTCCAAAACCCAATGAAATTATGATGATATATTTGGTGTGGATACTTTGTTAAAATCATTTCTTTGACGACTCTTTTTCAAAAGGTGTCATTTTTTAATACGAGCACCCATTTTTACGTAAAGCGTTACGTCAAAGTTGACATGGCCTATTTTCTATAACTTCACTATATAAATTAAATCTCTTCTATATTGACTGGCATTCTTCTGAATAGAAATAATCAAGAAACAAGTTCCATTTAAATATATAATTAATTTTTAACTGAGTGCCAACAACAATTTTAATTAAAATAAAACATACAAAATATTTTATGTCATTTAATTATTATTTTTATGTAGTTGTATTTTTTTACGTTCAATAAAATAATTTTAAAACTTTTTCAAATTCGCATCAACGCATAATCATGCGAAGCTTTTATTTTCGCCTTGCCGATGACAAAATTTTCCCCTGTCTAATCAGGGTAGGGAGGAGTCCTCGCAATATGTTTTACTATAAACGAGTAACTGATTCTGATTAGTTTTTGATTTTGTTTTTATTTTTTTAATTGCATATTTTCAGTGTGTTCACAATGAAAATTATTACAGAACAAACGTAAAATAAAATTGAAAAACTGAAAAGAGAAAAGGAAAAATTATTGGAGATGTCCCCAAATGTGTTGTAATTATTTCCATTTCCGGGGTCCAGGGGGTTAAATAAGCTCTCTTAAGGGTGTTAAACTCAAACTAAATATGGCTTTAAAAGAAAACGGATTGCAGAGGTAGAATCAGAGTCAGAGACAGAGAGAGTGAGACAGAGTGAAATTGATACGTTATGGAGACCAACGATTCATTTGCTTGTGCTTATTTTGACTATAAAGCGTTTTATTTACAGACAAGCAGAAGCTTTAAGCGGTGGTTGTTAATGTTTGCCGGGGTCAAGGGGGTGGGGCCATGGTTCAGAATTGTTACATTGGCAAATCGCTGTTTTTCTTTTTCGTGTAATAGGATTGCACAATTGTACGTAATTCTGTGGCGGGGGTCCAAGGGTCCAGGCGACGAATATTCGAATGGAATGGAAATGTATTACAACACGAATTTGGCCACTTCTCCCCAGAGGTCTTTTTTCTACAATTATTTCGAGGATTTCTACAGCACACCTGCCGCCTGGTCATATCGCTTATTGCCCATTCCCAAACATTGTTGATGTTGCTTGCTACTGTTGCTGCCCGTTGTCTCCGCTCGCTTTGGCTAGCAACAGAGACCGTCGAGTCGCATTAACATACTAACAACATTTTTTTTTATTTTTCAAGTTAAGTTAAGTTTGGTTTCATTTTGTTATACTGTGTGCGGTGATTATTGTTAATATGTTCACATAAAAACTCTTATTATTGTTCTTGTTGTTATTGGTTGGAAAAAGTTAATATTTGTTTGCATTAAAAAATATTGAGTTGTATATATATATATATAGAGATATGTATTGTTATTAGGAGATATCAGTTGGGTAAATATGGCAAATGAATTAAAAGTCTTTCAACAAATACTTATTAGGCTAAAGATATTGCAATGGTTTCGTTCTATTTTCAATTATTTTCACTACTGAGAACAAAAAACATACGTTAAAATTGTTAAAATGGGAAACGATAACTCAATCAAACTGATATTCGAACTCAAAAGTTGTCAAGAAAACAAACAATTATTAACAAAAAGAAATATTTAACAAAAAACAACAAAAATACTGGCTTAAATATGAAAGTAAACGATAAACGGAATTGAAAGGTCGTTCAAATGCATAATTCGTGAATGAGTTGTCATTCATACCTCCACACGATTTCGTTGAGCGGATTTATCGTTTTGCAATGCAAAGCGAACGTTTCGTTTTTCCTTGTTTTCGGTAAAAAATAAACTAATTTGGAATTTTGAAATCGCGATCGAAAACGAATTTCGTTGCCCTTGTTGTTTATTAGTACGTTAAAAAAGAAAGACGAATAAATCATATTAATAAAAATAAACATCGAAATTGAATGGAAAATTACAACATAAAACATCCAATGATTATGTTGCATACACAAAGGTCCCAAAGGATACCCCTCTACCAGCGGAGTCACCGGCGTCAAGCGTAACTGCCCTGAGGACCCTTTATTCTTATTTAAGTTGACATGAAAAGTACTTGGTGATATTTGGCTTTTAACTTTAGTTTCCTTTCACACTATTTTAAAACGTTTGCAAAGACTTTGTTTTTGCAATTAATAACAGTTTATCAAGTTATTGGGGCATCAATGATTGCGAAAACTACAAAAGTTCAAACTAATGTTGAAGTTGAAGAAGTATGAGGTTCCCCAGTTGATTCAAATCTGAGATTTTTGAATCCAAAAGAGAAAAGTTGTTTAAAACTATCAGCTGTTCCAAAAATTAAACCCACAATATCCCATTAAGGAACAACGGGAACTTCTCTCGAATCAGTAACCTGTGCAAGATATAACGCTTATAATCACTGACCGTGACCTACTGTTTAACGCCGGCTCAGAACGACTAATGCATTTTATAGAGAAGTGTTAACACGACTAAGAGATACAACTCTTACTTGTAAAGTCGCCGGCATTTAGGAGGTGGAAACCCGCCGGTGGAAAAATTCTTCCGACGAAGAGCTTCTCTCAAATATGTAGGCTTTACACAAATGCATTTGCCGTCTTGGAAAGACAAATGCATTTTTTGAAAATTGTTTACGAATGACTTTTGAAGCTGAAGTGCAGTATAAAACAAATTTGTTGTTCTTGCAGACACAATGGCAGTGAACATTAGAAAGCAGCTGAAGGTCTTTAAGACTCGATGGACAGAAAAAGATGCAAGTACAAGGTACTGCCTAACAGAAAACAGACCACTACAGACCGGAATTTGCGGTAGTCATGTACTATTACCATCATACCAAGGCTGACGCAGTATGCAGGTTTTCTTCATTCATAGTCTTTCTTGGGAAATATATCAACATACTGGCCGTCCAAACGATGAAAACAGAAGACCATAGACCAGAATTTGCGGCAGTCATGTACCTATCCTCAATATGCAGACTTTCTTTATTCGCAAATATATCAATTGCTAGTCATCAAAGGCCAACACAATGGGCGTCAAATACCAAGCAGTTTAAATAACTAATGGCATCATTGAACCTTCTATCTCGAAAATTTCGTTGGTCAATCAGACAATGTAGTTGGGCACGATAAAGAAGACAACGCGACGTGACCTACAGCCCGACAATAATTCAGCTACTGCATTTGACATTTCGTGTTGTGAACTCTCACGATTTACTGTTCATAGTATTGGTCCCCTTGATCATACCATGGCATTACTTTCTTAAGGTATATTAATAGACGAAGATTTATGCCAACCACCCCACTTCTAACCACGAATTCAAGGAAGGCCACTACAGACGGAAGGCATTGTCAGGTCAAGGTAGGGGCACCAACTCATCTGCTCCGTAAGCTTCAAGATATACTATTTCAAAAACAAAGTCTGCTTACATTTCATGTTTGATATTTTTCGACCGACCATATGGTCAAATGTTGCGAAACGACCATGGTGCTTAATATCACTAAGATCCTTACAGTGCCACACACTTGTCTTCCTGGCGGATCAGTTCGATGTTTACTCTTTGGTCATAAAATATGCAATTTGGGCAGTCTTTAGAGTTTAAGGTTTAATTCGCTCCAAGCCATTTTATCCTCCGGTATATAATACATGGCTATAAAGACTCGTACTCTTGCAGTTGCATGTATTTATAAGTTCTTTTGAACCTGAATGATTATTTTCGAAACTACCAATCAGTCTACTATGAAACACAAAATTATTTCTCCGCTGAATTGCTAGTTGCACGGACTTATTAGCTCTGCGGTCTTATTATAGGGTTCGAATGGACTACGAGCTGCATAGACTACGCTCTGCAATTAGCTGTAGTTGCCATCGGATTTTGAAGGTGCTTAAGGCATGTTCTGCTATATGTGGCACAGAAAGATATGCCTCAACTCATGTTCACTGTATCGAGGACTTTCTGTTTATGGCTGTTATGGCTAGAACGTGTGTAACGATGAACGAGGATCCTAAGACCTGTAAGTCTTCAAAGTGGGATAACAGACCTCCAGACTTTTGCGTGATAAATTTTTATCTATTCAGGGGATATGGAAACTTATAAGTCATAATTATAAAAGTATGTGAGGGTATAGAAACATAGCAGCTATACTTATACTTTTTCCATTCATTCTCTTTCATTAAACGTTTATTCTTGCAGAAATTGTCATATCTTCCACTGTGCTTAAATTTATCTATCGAGGGAAATCAAAGTTGGGTCTTCGAGTGAAGGTGCATTTCTGCGCCATAAAAGGCATAAGGAATGAATATTTCTCTTGCCACAGCCCGGTTCTTGGATTCTTGATATTTAGTGAACCAATCTTCATAATAAAGTGTGCTATTGTGCGATGCTTTTACGACTATCCTGGACATCAACGACGCAGTAGTTTTGTTCGGTATTTTCATTTGAACCGATATTTAAAAACTTAATTTTTAGTATTAGTTGCGATGAACGATGTCCCCAAACTCAATTATATATTATGTCGCTTGATTATACCCCACTTCATAGTACAAACTAGTATGGCTTAATTCTTGAGACAGACATTAAAAACCACTATCGAATTCGACTGCGTGAAGTCCGTCTGACCATGCATATATTGCTATAATCATATAAATTGTTGTAAAAACAAATAATTTTAATGAAACTAAGCATATTGTGCAGGTTTTGCCCATAGCCCAAACACAAAGAAACCGGTCCACATATTTTTTTATAAAGCAAAAGTTCGAAATGATTTAAAATTCCATCTCTCTGAAATTTCATTAAAAGTCCGAACATATGCAACTATGTTTACTCTGGTGTGCGTCATATGCAACTATGTTTACTCTGGTAAAAATTTACCATACCTGTATATATTTGCAAGTAGACTCCATCAAAAAGGTTCCTCCCAAAATTAGGCCCTGCCGGTCTAGAATCCACTTATTCGTGCTAGAGAACAGATTGATTTAGGGTATTATATAGTCGGGATTATACATACGACTCCTACCTCTTAAACTCGCTTAAATGATATAATGATGGTTCGTTTGGTCTATCGTGAAACGTTTTTTTAAGAGGGACTATCCAAAACTGATGTCTTGCAGATATATGCTGTATATAGTAATTGTGTTTGCATGGGTTACCCGTAATAAGAACTGAAATAAACGAATCATTTAGCTTTACTTTTCCTTTACTGCTTATTCGTAGTTATGAAATTTGACTAAAAATCCCATGGCGTTACAATAATCACCGTTAAACTAATTTCGTCACGTATGCCACTTTTTTTGAGACATCCCCAAAAGGATGGCATGCAGATATGCCCTGGATATCACAATTGGGTCACACCTCATAAGAACGCTGCGACTCAGAAGAACGAATCATTTCACTTTTCCTGCACTGGTAATTCGAAGTTAAGAAATGGGACTTGAAACCTCATGGCGTTACAATAATCACCGTTGAACTAATTTTTGTCAAGTATACAAGTTTTTTTGCCTGAACTTGTCCGTCGTAAATATTCAAAATGTAAATTTAGAAGGAACACAGGTAGCATATTTCAAAAACTAGATAGTTCATGGCGGCATATATATTCTCTCGCTTGGTGTTGCGCATGAGCAAAAGCAAATGAAACGGCTAAAGATTTGCATATGTGACAGCGCATAGAGAAAGGGACCTAAACGTCAAAAAATCAATTTTCATTTTTTTTTCTTTTTCAGATGTTGTGAGCATCGAATGAGACCGATCCCATGCCCCAAAAGTGTTTCCTCCCAGAAATATGCGCGTTTTATGAAAGTGAAGTCGACGATTCTAAGCGCAAATAGAAAGGGACCTAATCTTTAAAATGGCTCTCCTGAACAAAACTGGTTTTGAACCTTAGGTCCTATTTTTTTTAGGTTTCTATTTTGCGCGTCACAAATATGAAATAATTGAAAGCGTAAAAGTCGTTTGAGGCACGTGATCTTTATGTTTCATAAATATCAATCGTTGGATATGATCGACTAACATGGAAAATTCCTACAAAGCCACTACCATGGTAATGGCTGTCAGTGCTAAGTCTGTGGACAACATAACAATCCTAGATATTACAAAGTGGAGAGAAATGTCGTCTAAAATCGGTCTGGTGGCAGACTGAAGATAATCCTAAAAAAAAGCTGGCATCTGCCAGAAGGAAAAGCGAGATCGTTTCGGCAGACATTTTTAACGTCGGGTTGTAACTCAAAAACGTCCTAGATCAAAAGTACGATGACATCATGTTGGTGATATTTTAGGGGTCAGTAAACAGATGACTCTCCCAAAAGACGAAGATTACACTTTGCAGTACACTGAAACTACCTGTTCTTTTTTATGGCGCTAAAGCATGGATGCTCTCAAAAGCGGATGAAGTTGTATTGGGACTTTTGAAGAGAATTCCTTCGTAAAATGTATGGACTTCTCTAATCTATGGAATTGTACTCTTCGTGTCTACAAGTGTCGTCTGTGAGTTGTACCTTTGCATGCATGTTCTTAAGCGAATCAAAATTCAACGATTGACGTGGTCGGTCGAATGGAAACAAACACTGGAGCCAGAAAGAATTTCGACTATAGATACCAGGGAAAGCGCAGATAGGAAGAACCAAGACTCCGGTGAAGCGACCAGGTGTAAGAGCCTGCTGATTCAATGATAAAGCGCGGTTCACCAAGAGGTTGTGGAACCGCTTAAGCAAGTATGTTAGTAGGACAGCCCTAACGTTCTTGCAAGATTTGTTAATAAGGACTTGATCATTAGCAGATTGAACGGAATATTGTCAAGTTATACCTTCACACCAAGTACTCGCACATAAAAATAAAAACAATTAATTTTTTGTTTATTATGATTAAAATACAACAAAAATAAATAAAGAATATTTAACATCATCACATATACTTGACCAACTTTATAAAGGAAAATGCTATTTACAGCAGCATTTGACAGCGAATATAAGTATGTGTCGTCTTTTATCGATTCTTTTGAAGATATCGTTTGTAAGCTGTGATAGCGATTTCTTTTGGTAGCTTTTCATTTTTCGCATGATGTTTTGGAAAAATATACACAGATAAGTACAGAGAGATATGGTTAAGTTGGAAGGATCGAGTATACGAGTAAGTAGTTAGTATAGTAGTAGGTTGGTAAGTTGATCTGAATGCGATCGCACAACAAACAACAAAGCATGACAATAGTAACTGAATAACACAATTGACGTCAATAATTCGAAAAGAAAACGGAAAGAAACGAAAATCCGAAAATTGAATTGCCCTTATGTTTTGGGTGGATGGATGGGTGAAGTAAGGCCTTTGTACAGCTTTTCTTGGAAGTACGAATACGAAGAAGAGGAACATGAAAATGAAAAATGAAAATAAAGGAGAAATGAGGAAAAACGAAAGGGTTATGAGCGGGGGGAATGGGGTAATGGGAAAGGGGGAATTACTGCACTTTTTACACTATGCCAGTGAGAGCAAATTAATTATTCTCGAGTGATCAAAAAAGAGAAAAACTAATAATTGTGAGAGAAGAAAGTGTTCTTGCTTTCGCAATGTTTTCCGGAAGTCGTAATTATATAAAGCCGAAATCATTGTGAAGCTCGTTACGAATCGTATTCTCTTTGGGATTATAGTGTAAACGCTCGAGTTACTTCTCGACTAAATGATGGACTATGTTCAATGATATATGGCTAAAATTCAATGAAAACTCAAGATTAATTCGTAAAAAACTCAATGGAATGAAACTAAAGACTTAAGAACTTAAAAACGAAATACTCAACGAAAAGTAGTTATCAAAAGAATAATAATATATAATAACAATAAGAAGAAGAAGAAATAAATTAAAATTTTATACTGAGTAAGAGTTGACATTGAAAACCTATCGAACTTACCCTCGCTGCAAAGCTAGTGTTGGGCTTCTCGAGCAGTTCCCACAAGTACTTTTGGTATTCGGCGCACTTGCCCTCGCCGAACTCCTCTTCGTCCCGTTGCCGCAGGGATTCGGCTTCTTTGCGCATCTCCTCGTGTACGTTCTCCTTGCGCTGATGGTACTTGTGTTGACAGCAGGATTCCAGGTAGAGCTCATCGACGCCCCAGTATTCGAGATCATCGCTGAAGGCCAACACGCACATCTCGTCGACGATGTGCAGTTTGCCGGTACGATAGAAGTTGAGAATGGAACTGAAGCTTTTGGGATGGCGGTCGAAGAAGTACTCGTTGTCGACGAGCGAATAGTCGTCGCAGAGCTCAACGATGGCCTCGTGGGTTGTACAGTCGCGCAAGCGGCCTAGGCGTGTGTGGGGCAGTCGTTCCAGGGTGCGCCAGAGGACTTCGTGTTTGACGCCACCGACGTTGATGGAGACGCGATTGTTCATTTGCTTTGACTGTGCTATCATAAAAGGCTCAGGAGGCGGGATGGAGGACATGGATCTGGAATGTGTCCGTTGGAGAGCGCCGGCATTGATGGGGCCCTGGTGCAACTGGGAAGTAGTGGGATTCGAATGTGTGGGTGAGGTGATAGGGAATGGAGCGTAGCGAACTTCTTTGCCGGTGCCCGAGGTGGCGGTCGTGACGGCGGTGGTTGTAGGAGCATTTGTAGCGTCTGACGCCCAGCCGACCGAAGCGACAGAAGTGCCGCCCGGCATACCGCCAGCAGTGTGCGTAGTTGCGGCGGATGCGCCAGCAATGCTGCTGCCATCAATATAATCCATGTTGCCAGCAATAGGGGGGCCGGTATTGAGGACGGGCCCTCGGGCGTTTGCAGGACTTTGGCCAACGTTATAAACAACACCGCCAGTTGTTGGGAGAGATCCATCGCCGCTAATGTATGCACCAGTTCCACCGGTTCCCATCGCCCGGCTCCAATCGACATTGCCGCTGGTGTCGTAGTAGGGCTGATTATCACAGCCGTCTCCGATATTGGCCGTTGTTGTGGTTGATGTTGCACTGTTGCGTCCAAGGGTTTCGTTTTCGATCCAGTTGTTTGCCTGCTGCTGCTGGTAGTTGAAATCCTGCTGTTGTAGCTGCTTATGCTTTTGCAGAATTTGATGTGGCGGCTGCTGATCACGTTGTATTGGCAATTGCTGCTGCTGCTGTTGTTGTTGTTGGCTTGTAGCCTGTCCACCGTGCAATTGTCCCACCATTTGTAATACTCCATTATTGTATTGGGTCGGTGGTGTTGATGCACCCGTTTCCCAGCGTACCGTTTCACGGTCTCTATCACGTTCGCCGACCATAGATCTGCTGAAAATTCACATGCAAGAAAAGGGAAACGTTTTATAGGCTTGAAATGCTTTGCACTTTGTTAGAAATTAATTTTATGGTTATGGCATGATATAAGTTCCGCCGCCGATACTTTTCCAGTCTCCACCATGAATGGCGTTCTACTATGGCGTTGGTAGTAGTAGTGGGGGTCCATGTTTGAAAGAGCCTCACTTTTGGGGCCCTGTGAACCATGAACCCATGGATCAGCTTACCCAAATCGGTAAGTGAACGTCATATTCGGTAGAAAATTTCATTATTTTACAGTGCCCTCATATCGGCCCATATAACGGCTGTTGAGGAGACCGATCATAGGTCGATGTCACTAAGACCTTAGATCGGAACCGAAATTTAGACAAATCATAAAAGTTAGTGTATATGTAGATAAGTGAGTAAATTCCATTGTTTCTGAGTATACAAAAATCCATGTTCGAAGGGAGCTGATATCGTTCTCGGGATCTTCTACCTATGGGTCATGGCCTTAAATTTATTCGAATCGATGAATACGAGTAAATGTAATATTTGAATTCTTGTTTTTTATACCGATATGGCTTTAGTTTAAGGGGTCGAGGGCCCCATTTGGCCGTTACGGTTTCCAAATACGTCCACATTATTAATACACTTACATTTTTAGGATCGTGAGAAAATATCACTCTTTCTGTATACCCATATGTGCCCGGACGGTTTTAGGGCCCCAGAGCCCGATTACCGCTCCCATAACTCTACCAAATCGTATAATTAAAGTCTAATTTGGATTTGCGAGGAAATTTTATAGATTTTGAGTACCCATGTACCCATTGTTTATTACTACCGATTTTTGGGTCCCCAGAGGCCGGCCCGTGAAAGTGCCTATTCATACAACTAACTTGGCAATTAGACCTATGCGCCAAGACCTCATATTTCGTCGAGTAGTTAATTAACATTATATTCGTAAGCGTTTCGAAATTCTATTGGTTTTTGATACCCACTTGGTCATATAAAAAAGGTTGTCGGGCGGGCTTTAAAAATGTAAAAATGTTAAAAATGTGTATTTGTGTTAGTGAACAAATTTCAGTGATTCTGTATTCCCATATGTACCTAAACATTGGGGTGCGGCATTTGGGCCCTTTGTACTGCCGGGCTTAATGACCACCGTTATTAAGAGAATCTTAAACGAATCTGTGCCTACGTCTTACACCTAAAGCAAATTTCAAAGTAAAATTTATGATTTAAATAGCAAAAAAGATCAACAAAATGACCCTATATTTGTTAGTCTCTTTAAGAAGAACTTTTCACTTCTTTCTGATTTTGTCCGTTTGCAATGCCTACAGATCGTTGAATAACAGATAAGAAGACTCTGACTTTTATAGTCCGAACAGTGGTTTCAACAAATAGAACAACATGGCAAGATCGTCTTAGAATTTCACGACGATCAATAACACATATACTTTGTAGGGTCCCAAATTTATTACACATATATTTCGACATCTTACGAACGGACATTCCATCCATATAGACATTTCATCCTAAGGTTAAACTGTTAATTACCAAAAGTGGTTTTCCGGTCAAAGATTTATATTTGATTTGTCTTCTATTCAAGCAATTTACGTTTTATATTGCCAACATTCGCCAAGGTTCTGAAGTAAGACCGCCAAAATTTTAAATTACCCCCTGTGAACATGGCATGTGAGTACTCAAAATACCTTAAATTGCATTCATTATTTTATTATACCTTTTACCATAGAACGAAGGGTATAATAAAAGATTCAGTCCAATAGCAACACCTAGCAAAAGTAGAAATGAACACGGAGGGTCCAAAACTTCGTTTCCGGGATATTATGGAAATTTTATTTCCCCGGACAAAATACAATTTATATTTGTTCATATTTGGACTAATTTTTCTTAGACAATGTAAAGACTACTACACCCTTAGCAAGTAAATACACTCATCTTTGAGTAGGAATACGGACTACTCTGTTCAGCACTATAGCGGCTCATGTAATTCTTTAAATTTTAACGTCAACTGCCCAATTCAGTTTTAAGCTATTTATAATTAGTTCATCAATATTTGTAAAGGTACCCATTCTATCTTGTATTGACTAATAAGCGATTTCGGCTGAAATTAACGTTCTTCCACTAGGGACTTTAAAAGCGAAAGGTTTAATTTTTTAATTTATGGGATTCCGACAAAAAATTTCTTTGAAATTGGGAAACGTAAATACGAGGTTTGGTATAAGGTATATATTTCTCGCTTAGGCAACACTAAGTGTTGCCAGGCGCCATATGACATTTCCATTGGAAAGTTTGACATTTTCTAGCATAATCGTACTCAGAACGTTTTGACGTGTGACCAACATTTGTGCAGTGACTTGAAAAAATCAATTTGGCAAACAAAATGGAATTAGCTCTATTAGGAGTATAAAATGGGCTTCGACATATGGTTTGAGCGCATGTAAAAGTGTATTAATGATGCTGAAGAATACTTGGAAAAACAATAAAACCATTTTTGATGATAAATATTCGCAATTTTATTAATAGGCCTGAAATATGTATAGCAGCCCTCCTAACTAACATTTCGGGACGGGAATGTCTGAGAAAAGTTACGTCTCCTTATGGTGAAAGATGAACTTTAGAAAAAATGGGTATATGGAAATTTAAAGCCGCTTTCATTACGAACTCCGTTATGGATTTTATTTTTAGATTTGGCTAAGATTAACTCTCACGTTCGTGGACCCTAATACTACATTCGCAAGGCCTAACGAAATTTCGACTGTGAAAGTTTTGTCCTAAAATCTATTACAATTTGTTGGAAATTAACATACAAATTAAGCTAAATTTCATATGACATAAATTTTGCTTAACAGAGAGCTGCAGAGCATAATGAATGGTTTAAACTACTACCTGAAACCTGAAACCTACTACGGAAAACTGGACATTTAGCCACCCACTTCGCCTCCGAGCGATTCAGCCGAGCAATGCTCCGCAGAAGTTTTAACAATGACAGAGTCCTAGTTGGGCGTACTTTTATGTTAGTCGGCACAACCGAAAATAAAATAAAAGAAAATTTAATGCGGAAATTGAAGTTAAACTAAAAGTCGAAGAAGATTTCCGAAAGGCAACAAAGCTTGTGTTTGATGAACTTTTAGTTGCGTTTTGAAAATTTAATATTCAAGGGTATTTTTCATGGTTGATATTTTGCATGAGCGGCAAATTAAGATAAATTGTGTCTACTTACCGCTACATTTCATCTATTGTTTCTTCTTTCTGTTAACACCAGCCAAGCCAATTTTTTGAAATGTTCTTGAGATCTAAACACTTTTATTTTGAATTTATTCTTCTACGTTCGCTGATAAATTTGATTTGGATGAAGCTGACATTGGCAGACGTTTCAGTGGATGTGTCTTTTGTGTGTTGTTTTTTTATTTTTGAGTTATTCGCTTTACTTTACAACTTAAATCACAGTTGCATCTCATAAATCATCCGATACTATGACATTCTCCCGGCAGAGTCTTAAGACAAGACAGAAGACCCCAGCAATGTGTACTATATTACAGTGGATTTGGTTTTGGCAGCTTTCTTTCACTGGCTGGCAGAGTGACCGAGCGGTTGGAGCACGTCCTTCGTCCAAATGGTAATGATGGAATTGGTCTGTAAGTAAAGAAGCGGAGATACAAAATGAGATATCAAATATGAAATATGATGTTACTTATTACGCTTCTACTTTAGATATGTATGTACGTTTATATATATAGAAGTACTTAGTTATAGCACGATTATTGCATTGTCGGGTTTATCTAAAGGCAACTACAAATGAATTTCACTTATTTATGGTGACAGTTGACAATGACAACGACGTTGGTGGCGTTCGGAAAGGAGATGGGGGATGGCGGTGCTTCTGCCGATGGATACAGCGATGACTCGCAAGGTGGTGGCAAATACTATTTGATAGCCGTTTAATCTTTTGATGGGTCAAATGTTTGTTTAGTTTTGACATTATACCAGTTTGTTGAATGTAGTACCCCAAAATCTATCTATTTATCTACAAGTACGCCAAACTCTAGATATGTTATCATTTGTGTGTGTGTGTGTGGATATTAGCCCCATCAAAACGAGTTCTGTCCACACCATCATTCATCACCATTACCAAAAATTTAATTCAGTCATTCACTTGAAGTGGGGTGACTTTCAAGGTTGCATTTTCCCGGAAATTCGCATTGTATTCGCAAGGGAGTGCACACATTTAAAGGTGTTGCCATGTTAACAAACACTAACATTACATTTATATACATAACATTGTATATAAGTATATGTATGCAGTATAAAAGACAACCCTTAAATTAAATCAAAAAAAAAAAAATGGTATGCGAATTTTGTCGCCACTCAACTAAAAATTTCCTAATTAAGCTTAACTTTTATTAGATATTGCAATGATGCACTGTATCGTGTGTGTGTGTTTGTGTTTGGCTTTGTGTTTTTGTACTTATTTATATGCAGTGCGAGGGATTTCTTAGACATAGTTTCAGCCCATTCGTTGCTTGGGGTCTTATGAAGGAAAAGTAGCGCAGACGGAAACTGCAGTCACCCAGCTTGTAACAAAAAGTCTTTTCGGCTGTTTGTTGAAAAAAATGTACAATTTTTTTTTTGAAAATATGTAAATTTTTTTAACGCCTCATAACAAAAATATTTTCATAAGCGGCTTATAACTTTATTGTTAAATATGTGATTTTTTTCATCACTTAATAAAGAAATTATATTCGATAAATGTCATACAATTTTTCTATTGTAAAGATGTCAATTAGTTTATCGTTTTGAATCGGAAATATTTTCGACAAACAACGTTCCAATATTTAAGTTAATATGTGAAATTTTTTATCACAGGATTTATAATTAATTTCTTGTTTAAATTTTTTAATTGAACTGTGTATTTTTTCTGTGTATGTATGTATCTATGCTCATATTCCTTAATGTTTTCAATGATACAGGTGGAGGACAACTGTACAAATGCCAAATGATTGGCGCACTTGACTGGGTTGACCTGGTTTTATTTCAAACAGACTTAAAATAGTACAGTGGACGTATTTAAATCATCGGCCACTTCACTAGCGAGTAGACTTATTGGTGTCAGTACAAAACTATTTCTGTTTACCGTAAATGCCAGACATTGGTTTACTATAATCAGCTTCACCGTAAAAGAATTATTGACTAAAAATCATTTTCACATACTTCGGACTAAAACCGCTATCAAATTGAAATTTTAAATGGAAATTCTAGCACATATTTTGTACGGGAATAGAAAGGACGGGAATCGGCTCGAACTACAAAAATTGTATTGGACAACAACTATTTAAGTTACAATCACCAATGCTTATAGTTTTAGTGGTTATATGGTTTCGAATACCATGAAATGTTGTTAAATGTAGTCATAAGCTACCTTTATCAGACAAACTGCATCAAACAATGCGCTATTAAGATCGCACATAACCATATCGTACTGACAGCCTGGTAATCCGCAATGGTCTGGTCCTAGCCGATCAATCATTTGCTTGTCCGAAAGCTTCTAACAATATATTGAACTTGCACGTAGATAGGAGAGGAGACCCACAAACGAGGGCATATCAATAATTCCGCGACTTTTCATATAAAACACATTTTTTTTTGCAAAAAATATATTTTTCGACATAATCTCCTTTCAGCTCAATAAACTATGTCCAACGTTTCTCCAATTTTTGTATCCCTTCTAAAAAGTAGTATTTTTCGAGGTCCATAAAATAGGCATTTGTTTGATCAATAATTTTATCGTTGGAGCTGAAACTCTTTCCACAGAGACATTTCTTTTGGTTTAGAAATAGGAAATAATCACTGCGGGCTAAATCCAGAGAATATGGTGGATAAGGTACTAATTCGTAACCCAATTCGTTGTGCTATCGAGACTGCACAAGTGTGCACCCGTGAAATATCCTGTAAAAAATAACTTTTTTCTTGTTTTTTTTTTTAAATCCTCGTTAAATCGGTCCAATAAGTTGGCATAATATTCGCGTTTATTGTTTTTCCCTTCTGAAGGTAATCCTTGTGGATTACCCTGGGTGCATCCCAAAAAACTGTTGCCATCACCTTATGGGTCGACAAAGTCACCTTGGCCTTCTTCTGAGCCGGTTCACCCGGTGAAATCCATTATTTAGACTGCTGCTTGGTCTCCGGAGTGTTGTAATGGATCCATGTTTCATCCACAGTTACAAAACGCCACAAAATCACATTCGAATTGCGGTTAAACCACTCCAAACAATTCTTTTAACTTGTCACACGATTACGTTTATGGTCAATTAGGAGCAAACGCGGTAGACATCTTGCAGAGAGTTTTCTTAAACCCAACTGATTATGTAAAATCGAAACCACACTGCCATATGAAATGCGTTTGCATCAAAAATCTTACGCACTTCAACTTCTTGATCGACCAATGCCATATCGTGGATTTTTTCGACATTTTCGGCCGTCCAGAACGTTCAGCGGCATTTGGACTTGTGCGACCACAACGATAGTCAGTAAACCACTTTTTTACCATTGAAATTGATGGTGCAGAGTCTCCATAGTGCATATCTATCAAGCTTTTCTCGAAAGTTTCTTTTTTCCATTTTTAACAAAATCTACGAGGTTGTATGTTTTGAACAGCTGTTAAACACAAACTAAATGGCGGGACTGTCTCAAAATTTGACAGCAGTCTATTAACAGATGATAGCAGTGTTGCATTTCATATAACTACGAGGGAAGTTGGAATTAATGGTATGCCCTCGTATTTAAGATGGTGTTAGGTGTGTTGATCTGCCCTATCTATTACTGGAATCTTGAAGTGTCGCAGCAAATAAGTTAGGTTGATTAACAAGGAGAAGATATTTAAAAATTTAGAACGATTTCCGAGCACATCAGCGCATTTATTTTTATGTTTTTTGCGTATTTTTTAATAAATTTTTGAATGCAAGTAAAATACGGGACAGACGACACTCGTCATATTTGGGGTGAAAGTCTTTGGCACTGAATTTGACATACTGGAAGTATTAAAAAAGGGCAGCGTAGCAAAGCATCTATCGTGTGCCCGCACCATTTGATTGTACATCTTTTGTTCGCTTGTCTTGTCTTGATAGGTCATGGGCTCTTAAGTTTTCTGGAATGTTCCTGTGCCCAGTAAGGTGCACGTAGAAAAAAAGTATGGTTGGGATAACAATATTCCAAGAGCATCATACTATTGTTGGGTATATGGTTGTGGTACAACAATATTATGACCCTCACAACAATAGTATGTTTCAAATACAACCATACTACGATCCTCACAATAATAGTACAATTTCCCAAACACACAACCATTCTTTTATACCCGCACAGATAGTATGATTCACACTCAACCATACTATGATCTCCACAACCACATTATGATTCCCACAACCATAGTATGTTTCACATACAACCGTAGTATGATTCACATGTTACCATAGTAGGATAACACACAATAATTCTATGATCCCCAAAATTATTTATTAGAATTGATTGGGTTAAGTTGTCAACACTAGATTTAAATTATGAAAATTATTTAAAAATACATTAAATTTAAAATACTAGGAGTAATTTTTTTAACAGTAGAAATATCAGTTTTAAAAACGATAGCGTTTTTATTAAAAATATTTTAGTTAAACAAAGCAGTTTGTTTGAAAATTTCCATATATAAAGTTATTTTATTGCATTGTTCTAAAAATTATGTTCAAATGAAGAAAATTGCAATTGCCATAATCATATTATTGGTAACATAAAACCCGAAAAACAATACTATTGTCGCACCAACCACATGTATATTGTTGCTACAACCTTATTTTTAGTTTAAAATTGGCAACAATACTATTGTTACATTTCAGCAGTATTAATAATGCGACAATTATACTATTGTCAAAATTAAATTCAAAAAACAATGCTTAGGTTGCGATGAACATACTATTATTCGAAGAACATATTATTATTGCCGTGACCATATTTTTTCTCTTCGTGTGTACATCTACATTGCCGTTTTGTTACGAAAAGAGCGACAGTAAAGGTCCTTTCCAAAATTCGAGAATGCAACTGCAGAGATGATATTACAGCCTGACTCTTTCGACTAGTTTAGATCCATTTGTATAGAATCCCACGCACTTTATAAGTATATTGCCTGGAAGGTTTTCCTGACATTACTGCCTATCAGCGATATGAGTGGCAATGTGCATCGGGTAATAGATTATCGCATAACGTAACTTATTATACCATAATAATATTGAGAACAGCTACTCTCATGGCAATGTTTTTTTTACCTCAAATTCAGAACTTGGAAAGCAAAAATATTTAAGGCAGTGTGCAAAATAGTTTCACTTTTCTGTAAATTGTTTAACTAAAATTTATTTATCACGTTTTTTGCACAGCTTGAATACTTTTTTACTCATATGATCAATAAGCTTAAATTTCTTTTTAAAACTTCAAATTCACATCACCAGAAACACAGAAACAATCTTAAAAGACCTCAAACGTCCAAGACGCTTGATTACAATTGAACTACTAACGACGACTATGTGAAACCGTCCAACCATTCATACTTTCCTTGCAAGCTTCCTCCTGCAGTTTTAAGACTTTGCTTATTTACTTTTACTCTGCGTCATTAACGAAACAAAAATTATGGCTGCCATTAAATTTAATACTATCACTGCGGTAATGAAGAGTACAAATTTATGATATCTTGCAGCGTGTACTTCAATAGCTGGTCAGTAAACATACAGGGTATATCTTCAAGAACGTCTGTATATGCGTTGCAAGGAGCCAGTTACTTCAGGTTCTACGAGTTTTCATAATTCCAATACTTTGAATGCAAATTACAGAAAAAAAAACATTTTCAAACGCTTTTATGTTGAAACCGCAAGTTCATATTTTTATTATTCCAAAATAAAGGCTATCAGCGATGAGTCCGGCTAGAAGTTTTCTTTGCACTTTCCACCAACTGTGTTGGGCCTTAAAGGTATTCGGAACTTAAAATACGTTCCAATTTAGAATCACTTCGTAAAAGTGCATTTTCCTTATAAACCTGAGTGGCACTTTATATTTTATATTGAATTTGAAGGAAATCCTTTGTGACGCCCTTGCACACACAAAAATGAGAGCAAAAGGACCCCTTTTCCAGTCGAATCTATTGTTGTACAACATTTATGGTGTTCTTTTTTTCAAGTACTTGAATATGCAAAGGTCACATTCGAGCGGCAGTAGCCGCGTATGCAGCCGGATGAGGACACTTGCAAAGCACTTGCGTATGGAAATTTCTGTTCGAGTCCATATGTGTGCGAGTCAAAACAAAAAGAAATTATTCGTCCATTTTATTTGTTAGGCCATAAAGTTATCAAGTGTCAGCACACTTTTACGAATAATATGAGTTTGCATGTACGACAGTATCTGCTACATGCAATGTGGCCTAACTTTGCACACACACAGAGAAAATATATGGTTACTATATGGTCACGGCAACAATAGTATGTTCTCTGCAGTAAAAGTATGGTCGTCGCAACCATAGTATTGTTTTTTGAATTTCATTTTGACAACAGTATGATTGCGGCAATATTAATATTGTTCAAATGGAACAAAAGTATTGTTGCCAAATTTAAAAATGAAAATATGGTTGTAGCAACAATATAAATATGGTTGGTGGGACATAAGAATTGTTTCCATAGGTTTTATGTTAACAATAACATGATTACGACAATCATACTGGCAAAACCTTGATTTTTATTAATTTGACAATGTTATTTTTACGATTCTTACGCAATAAGTAATAAAAATTAAATTTGTTTCAAAAAAAAACTACGGCTTAGTTTAACTAAAATGTTTTTAATAAATGAATTTTTTTACTGTTAAATAAATCAATCCTATTGTTACATAACTTACTTAATAAAATTCTTAATTGTTGAATAACAACGTATTCCAGTCTTTACAAACAATTTTGGGGATCATAGTATGGTTGTGCGTAAGTCAAACTATGGTTGTGAGGATCATACTATGGTTTTACGTTAAACATACTATGGTTATGAGGATGATAATATGGTTGTGGGGATCATAGTATGGTTGAATGTGAATAATAATATGGTTGTGGGGATCTTAGTATGGTTGTGCGTGAATGATTCTATTGCTGTGAGAACCATAATATTGTTATGGGGATCATAGTATGGTTGTGTGTGAACCATACTATTGTTGTGATGATTATAATATTGTTGTGACACAACCATATAACCAACAATAGTATGGTGCTCTTCGCACATTGTTACCCCAACCATACTTTTTTTCTGCGTGCGCAGAAAATACGTTCGCAACAGCCACCGAATTAAGGGCATTTTAAAAATTTTAGAATCCCTTGTACTTTTTCTTTAGTGAATGTATTTTCAATGATTCCTACTAAGAAACTTAAGATAGAGCAACTGACAGTTTTCAAAAGTTGGTTATGATAATTAAGAAATGAAATGGGAACCACTTTAAAATTATCAGCATTTTCTCCATCATCTGCGGAATTTCCTCTCAGGCAATCGATTTGTTACCGCCACTATTGATTATATCACTTGATGTAACGAGAATTCTGACAAGAATAACCAACTGACGTGACATTTATTAAACAGCTGCTTCAACATTTCGTCGTTGCAGGCTTGGTTCACTTATTACATAAAACAAGTTATAAAGACACAAAATCCATTTTCCCATTTAAGAAAATAAATTAAAGATTGACATATAATTTGCTGTGGTCGATTTTCAAAGTTGTTTGTCTTGTACACAGAACAAAATTCAAACAAAATATTAATTAGAAATCCTGTGAAAAAATATTTCACGTAATTACTAAAAAAAATTTTCCGACTTCAGGCGGTAAACAATTCACATCTTCACAAAAAAAGTTGTACCGTTTAACGAAAATGTTTTCGTAAGAGGTGATGAAACACATATTTACAAAAAAATGTGTAAGCCGTATACCGAAAAAATAATTGTCATTATGAGGCGATGAAAAACGTTGTAACAATATTTCAAAAAGCAGTCAGTAAGAGTTTCAGTTACAATCAGGAGTGACTGCAGTTTCGTTGAGAGCCACTTCAACATCAAAAGACACCAAACGACGAATGTGCTGTAACAATTAACGAGAACTGCTGGCAATAAAATTTTCCACGGAACACAATCACCCCCACACACGATACAGTGCATATATTTTTTGTTGTCTCCATTCATTAAATATCATTGCTATATCTGACACATAGTTTAGCTTATTTACCAAATATTAAATTGGGTGGTGATTAAATTCACATTCCAAATCTTTGGTTGACATTTAAGGGTTGTCTTTTTTTTCTGTGTAGTATTCGGTTCATATTTGTCTACTGCATTTTTATTCAAAAATAGATGGATCCATCTAGTTTACCATAGTGACATGTGATGAAGTTACATTTGTGGAATCAAAATTAAATGTTGCTGCTCGTTTTCAGAAAATTTTGCTTATCTATCTGTAGTTTTAGCAAAGTCGGACTTAATATGTGTCTTCGAGAAAGGGTAGGATGTATTTCGTTGCGACAGGACGTGAATTCGGCACAATCGGGTATATTTTGTGACTTCTAAAATAGTGTTCTTCAACTCGGGAAGGACATTTGTGTAGGGCTATATAATTACATGAATATGGGAGTTATTTCTAAACTTCTACCGATATAAGTTTCACTACAGCTAATTATTGGTCGCTCATTACAAACCATACGAACTTTGAGCAGGATCGGATATAATTTGTGGCTTCTAGGGAGACAGGACCGCAAAGTTTGAGGGCCTCAAATCGCGTTAAGGGTTTTTTCAAACCTATGATCGAGTTTAGCTGTGATAACTACTGTTTGCGGCATTGGAAAGCATGCACCGAATATGGTCAGATTCCACCAGTATAATCGCGTACCATTCTATGGGCTAAATTTGTACAAGATCGGATTTAATATTAGACTTTTATAGGGACATGACCTAAAATATGGCCGGAAATTCGTTCGTGGGTCTGCTTAAAAACATGGACCGATACTGTCAAATTTCAATAGAATTTTGTCTTTGGCCCAAACTTGAACAGTGTACTAAGTTTTGTCGATATCGAATCATATTTGCAACCTTTATTTTGGTTACAACGATAGTTGTACAGACCGGTAGAAGGACATCGGTCAATGGAAATTGAGAGAGAGTTTGAATAGATTGGCATAATAAAAATGGGTTTATATTCTTTCTTCTAAGGTGTTAAAACATCAAAACAAAGTGGTAATACCCTATACCACAGTGTGAATGTGTTCTACGTTTACTATACAGTACTACGTTGCAGATGCATAATTCCTTTTTCCTTATTAATGAATAGGTAGAATTTTAAAGAGCTGCGCCATATCATAAAGTTTGTCACTAAGTGGAACACCTTATTTTCAGATTATTCATGAATTTTTCGTATGTGTGCCAAAATTGCCTAGACAAAGTAATACTAGTACTTTCATAAATTTTTGTTAGATCGGTCGACAGTGCACATGTATTATTCTTCACCAGTGTTGCCCAAAAACTGAATTTGTATAACACACGTGCACAAGAAAAAAGTGAATCCTTAAATTCCAACCAATAAATTTTTATGTGAAAATTTGAATTTCGTAAATAAGTTTAACTGTTTAGCAGTTATTGCAGAAAAAAGTTATTGCACTGTATCGAGTTTTTTTGTGTATGCAGTGGGAGGGAATTTGATTTTGTTCTGCGGAAAACTCCACTGCCGGCAGTTCTTGTTAAATGCAAAAATGCCAGCCCTTAAGTGTATAGCCGCTAAACATAGTTATAGCACATTTGTTGCTTGGGGTCTTATGATGGTCATGTTGCGTTCACCAGAAATGCAGACACCACAGCTAAAAGTCTTTCTGACTGCTTTTTAAACAAAGTTTACAACTTTTTGTGTAAATGTGTAAAGTTTTACATCACCTTGTACGGCTTACAACTTTGAAATATGTGAATTGTAATAGGTGAATTTTGTCATCGCCTCAAAACAAAAATATTTTCGAAATTTTTTTTTCGAAAAACTCAAAATTGAGGAAGCAATTTTGAAATCTGATTTTTTAAATAGTAATCTTCAAAAATCGAGTTTTTGAAAAAATTCAAAACTGAGGGAGTAATTAACAAAAAACAAACTTTCACAAAAATCTCAAAATTACAAAAAAATTACAAAAATCACTGCCAATATACACATATATATAGGGAGATCCATCTAGAGGTATTTTTTCAGAACAAAAAAATATAAAAATTCAAATCAAGTGTGGAATTATTATTGGTAATAATAATATTGGTAAATAATAATATATAAAAAACACAATATTTAATGAAGAGGCATAGAAAAGGAGTTGGGGATAAAAAGACCAAAAGAGTAGAGGTATTAAATAAGTGAAGAAACAGTATTATATACTGAATGACACAGAAAATCGAAATGAGCATCAGGTGAATTAAAAGGAGCGATGTAGAAAAAACCGCAAAAACAATATCAAATTACCATGTGTATTGCAATGGGGAGAAAAAGGAAAAAAGAAAATAGCAAAAACGAGAAAACATTATCAAATCATTAGAAATGGACAAATAAGACTAGGACAAAACGGACAAAATATGAGACCAATGCGGAAAAGGAAAAAAGGGTACCAAATTAACTAGGTGGCTAAAATAGAAGTTTTTTGTAAAATGTAACACTCAGTTTCTTATGAGACCCGCACCCTAACCCTTTTAAATGTCAACGCGTATTTGCTAGTGCAGCGTTTAAGTAAAATAGGCTGCATGCAGCATTTTAGCTTTGTATCTGCTTTCTTTCTTTAAGTGGTTGCTTTTCATTTTCAAGTTGACATTTAAATTCAAATTGTAAATGTTCAAACAAATATTTGAAAGTTTTTTCAAATTGGTTAATAAAAATTTCTCTCATTTCCATATACAAGCTTGTAATATACAGAAGTTTGCTGCGATAACTTAAGTTCTTATGTTAAAAGATTTTAATTTATCAAACCTCCCTTATTTATATTCGATCAGACACTAGTAACCTGGTTCATATTATTTCGAGGCTCGCATAAGATCTGCAAATTCGTGAACTACCACAAAGCGGCAACAGATGGTCTGAATACTGACTGATTTAAGCATGTCGCCTATTTCGTAAACAACATACATAAGTCCAAAAATGTTATCCAAAAGAAATAACATTTATATTTAATGCACTCCTTATGAAACTACGACCTATGAAAAACAAAAACGAAGGTAGCGTGGTAACTTAGGGAATATGTGACGCGCAAAATAGAAAGGGACCTAAGGGTAAAAACCAGTCTTGTTCAAGAGAGCTATTTAAAATATTTAAATATGTGTATCTTTGGTGTACCATCACTTTCATAAAACGCGCATATCTCTGGGAGGGAACACTTTTGGGGCATGGGATCGGTCTCAGTCGATGCTTAGATGTTGTCCACATCAAAAAAAAATGAGGTTTTACAGAACTTACTTCGCAACACACCGATTTTGCGTTGCAGTTGTTTTGCACGAAACGAACGATGCACTTGTCGATACGCCATAATAAATGCCGTAGAATCAATCAAAGTGGAGTAAACGAGGTGAGTGCAACAGCGTCAATTTTTTAGCCTTCGTTTCGTAACTTTCGAAAAATAGATTAGATTTTGAAGTATTGTTTGCTACGTTAGTGCTCGTGTTAGTTATCCGGAAGTGACCTAAACTTATTACTTAAACTTTTAGGGCTGTGCAATTTGTATTTACAAATAATAATGAAGCCAACCCCTGGATCGCCTTTCCGGCCAAAGTCATGTGTGAAAGTAAAACTCTCATGTGTTTTTTTGGCACAATTTCCTTGCTCGTCGCCCCATAATCGTTTGTATGCCATTGAAACAAATGCGACTGTGGGCCAATACGATTTAGCATTTGGACTCATGCCCCAGCAAATTGGTTTAACCTTCGCCAGTAGGTTTGTTACTTCAGCAACGCTCGTTTATTTGCAAATAGCTTTGCACCGGTTCGGAGCGGAAGCATTGCCAATAAAATGTTGCACCAGAACAACTTCAATAGAAATGAAACAACAACAACAAGGTTCAAATTAAACAACCCTTAATATAATGCTGTTTTAAGTTTGATATAAACGAGGGTGGTTATCAAAATACCTGGCCATGCTAAAAAGAAGCGCAATCGATTTGCGAAGAGTCTTTATATTCCCTACTCTTACATCGATATAGTTTTTCAATGTCCCTTTCGACATTATGAAAGGGACCTTGAAAAATATTAGCATCTGAAAAACATTTATATTTTCATCAGAATGTGTGGAGATGCCGTGAAGGGAGGATGGGAAAACAGTCTCAAATTAAAAATATTTAGTTTTAGATCATGGTCGTTGCTCCATTATGGATGTATAAGCTGGTGATAAAATTGATGACTAAACAGCAATTAAATTAAACAATAATCAATAATCTTGTGCAGTCCCTTTTTCCACTTTCCACTATATAGAATGTATATATAAGTATGTCATGCTATTTGTTACATCTCGGAATATTTATGTATGACCTTTAAAGTATATAATTGAACACCGTAAAAATATAAGACGATTTATCCATGTCCGTCCTTCTGTTCATTGGAAATATCTAGAGTGTTGTAACACAACAGATATATTCCTTGTACTTGAAATTGAAGATGACCTTAATAGGCTTAAATAGGAAACAATTTCCCATTTAAAAGACTTAGAAATATCCCGATCAAATTATGTTTTAACATTTTTTCTATTTAACTTAAAAAGTTTGCTTTAAAATTACCTTTGCTTGCAAGTGTTAGGCATGCGCATTAGCCAAAAACTGCCCCTTTATAATCAGGGACATTAGTTTATCCGAAAACCTTGAAATTTTCACAATTTTCCAAATATGTATCTGTATTTAAGATTTGAGACAATTCCGAACTAACACTGGCCCATTCGGCCTTCGGCGCCCAGAAATCTGCACCTATAACCAAGGGCATGTAAACATCAGAAATCAATAAAACTTCATCACGAATCCAAATATATTCGTGACGAATTGTTCTACAAATCGACCTAGTTTGAGGACTTGAGCGATGCGCTTAAGGTCTCTAGGGAGCCGAAAAATAGGTCATTCGAACATGGACATACAGGGTGGGCGATTTAAAATTTTACAGGCGATTTAAGTTATAAATGGCCCACCCTATATTAAGGGCACTCAGAAATAGTGGAGTTTTCTTACAAATTCTAGAATGCAATTATTTTTAAGATTTGTCTCTAGTTTGTATCTGGATCTACGGAATCTATAACCAATTTAAAGAAGGGCATGTTAGTACACAAAACAATAAAATTTTCCCACGAAAGCGAAATTCAGATAAGTAAATGAGTTGGAGGCCTTTACCGGTCGGCCAGCGGTCCATAGTTTCCCGAAAACGAGGTCCTGTCAAACAACGTCTTACCATCAATAATACGAATGCATTTAAAAACGTCTCACATTTTGCAGCTGCTCATAAATGCCGACGACTTTTCATGTATAAACTTCTCTACGCTACCCATTCAAAGCCGATTGTTAACAGTAGGTCCTGATCAGACAGTCACATAATTAAGAAAAAATTGCCCGTTTTACTTTGATAGCATTCTGCGGAAAATATGCAATTTTGTACGTTATGTGTCTTTCATTTTCTTAAATTACATCACTTCTACCCCAAACTGATGATCTTGTCCGCAAACGGAATGGTTTGCGTATTCTTGGGAAACTATTAAGCTAGAATTTGCATCCTTTGAAATATCCCACTTCATGTATATAAAACTACATTTCCTATATTTCGCCAAAAGAGTATGGAAAATGATGGTCGATTTTACAGTGGTTATAGAGTCATTTTTATAAAAAAATTGGAAGCAAAAGAATTTTGATTTTGTACCCATTAATGGACCAGAGCGACATAGACATGCCACTAGGCAATTTCTTTGTATTGGCAAAATATGTAAATTTTAAATTTGTATTGCTATAAAAAACAAAACCAAATTTTATAAAATGTTTTAAAATTTGCTATTGTTTTAAATCAAAAACAAATAAAAAATTACTTATTATATTAACCTTGCTGTGGTCATTTAGTTCTAGGACCACCCTCGAACGTGTACTCGGATATGTCAGTGTAAAGTTTTTGTTCCACTTTTGAACAGTTAAAAGATATACCGTTGAGGTCATTTGTTTAACAATGAACAAAACAGTTCACAACTTGTCCGTCTGCACCTTACAATCAGCAAGTTTCAAGGACATCGCCGAGATATTCAAAACTGAAAGGCTTCTGGATTGGTTTTAAGTGTGCAGACCTTTGAATAATGGCATGACAGTGTCAATACGTTGTCAGAATATTTTGTATTCTGTTCAGAGCCATGTCAAAATTGAAGTCTACGAAATGGTAAATTTGTAATGTATAGATATTTTCGTTCGATACAAAAGCCATTATAGACCATAAGATATTAGAAGGGAAATAAAAAATACATTTCCATACCTGAAATGAATCAGAGAAGAATAAATTATGGTAAATTATGGTAAAGTCTATACTAATATTCGTTTGTAGGGAAGTCGTACGAATATTTTTTTTACAATGCTGTAAGTATCGAAACTGTTCGTAGTGCAGTGTCTGATAAACGGTGTGTTTTTTAAAGAGTTGTAGTTTTCAAGAAGAAATAAAACTCATCTAATTTAATGTTATGGCCAAGAACTCAGCATAATTATAAAGATAAGTTCTTGCCATTGTGTTTAAAAAATGATTTCGTGCTGGCTCGAATAAATTCCCGCCGAATGGCCCAATTTTCGACCACTTTTTGCAGCATTTCGGGCGTATTTCAATAATGGCTCTCTAGCGTTCCCCATTGACTGTAACATTATGGCCGGCTTCATTTTTAAAGAAATATTGACCAATGAATTCCTTTGCCCATAGAGCGCACCAAACAGTGACTTTTGATCATATGCGAGGGTTGCTATATATATTTCTGGCGCCCTCTGATATTTCCATTGAAAAGTTTGACATTTTTTAACAAAAACGTACTCAGAACATTTTGACGTAAAGGGTGTTTTTTATTAAGGTATAGAACTTCGAATTGAAATAAAACACAAGAAAATCGTTTTAATGTCCATCAATTTGGCTTTATTGGAAGGATAATTTTACGCCATTGATGTTTAAATATGATTTCGGGCATGTGGCCGCCGCGGCTGGATAAAGCCGAATAAAGCCAATTCTACAGGTCCAATTTTCAACCACTTTTTCGAGCATATGGGGCCGTATGTTGGCAATAACGCCACGAATGTTGGCTTCCAAGTCCCCTAACGTTTCTGGTTTGTTGGCGTAGACGAGCGACTTCACATATCCCCAAAGAAAATAATCCAATGGTGTCAAATCACACGATCTTGGTGGCCAATTGACAGGTCCATTCCGCGAAATTATGCGCTCATCGAATGTTTCCTTCAATAATTCTATTGTGACGTGCGCTGTGTGGCATGTAGCGCCGTCTTGTTGGAACCACAACTCATCCACATTCATGCCATCCAATTCGGGAATAAAATAGTCGGTCTCCATTAACGGTAACTGACTCTCCAGCATTATTTCGGAAGAAGTATGGCCCAATGACTCCACCAGCCCATAGAGCACACCAAACAGCCAGTTTTTGTGGATGTAATGGCGTCTCAAGGGTCTCATGTGGATTCTCTTCACTCCAAATGCGGCAATTTTGCTTGTTGACGTAGCCATTCAACCAAAAATGAGCCTCATCACTGAACAAAATTTTGTGATGAAAATCAGCATCGAGATGAATCTCATTTTCAGCCCATTTTGCAAGCGTCGTTCTTTTGTCAACCTGTTCATGATGAAATGGCAAACCAAACTAAATATTAATCACTTGGCAGCTGACAAAATGGCCGCCAGTTATAAAAGTGATGCCAACTTAAAGTTCTATACCCCAATAAAAAACACCCTTTACGACCATCATTTGTGCTGTTTACAGTGACTTGAGAAAATCAATTTGTCAAAAAATGGAATTAACTCGTGAACATTTTCGTGCGATCATTTTTCATAATTTTTGACGTGGATTATCCCGACAAGAGTGCATCGATGAACTTAAATCTTTGTATGGCGATAAAGCACTATCCTATAGCACTGTAAAAAACTGGTTAAATGAATTCAGTCGTGGCCGACGCTCGCTCAAAGACGCAGGTCGTGAAGGTCGTCCAAAAACGGCCGTTGTGCCAGAGAACATTGATGCCGTGTGTGAACTTATAATGCAAGATCGTCATATGATATACCCTGAGATAGAGGCATCCTTGGGCATTTCTTCTACCAGCATACATTCGATATTGCATGAACAGCTGGCCGTAAAAAAGGTTTGTTCTTATTGGATCCCGCACAATTAGACAATCGCTCAAAAAATGGCTCGTGTCGATTGGTGAAAAGAAATTTTGAAAAAATACGATCGCGGTGTTTAAAAAGACGTTTATAAGATCGTTCCAGGTGAGGAATCATGGTTCTATGCGTATGAGCTCGAAACAAAACAGCAATCGACCGTGTGGGTCTTCGAAGACGAGCCGAAGCCAACGAAAGTTGTCCGTGGAAGAAGCACTTCGAAGCAAATGGTCGCCTGTTTCTTCGGCAAAACTTTTGCCACATACTGTTCCGCTTAAGCAACGTAGGACGGTCAACTCTGAGTGGTACACTACAATTTATTTGCCTGAAGTCTTCGGAGAAATTCGTTAAACAAACAAGAGAAGACGAATCATTGTGCATCAAGATAATGCGAGTTCCCACACATCGGCTCAAACCAGCTCCTTTTTGACAGCCAAAACGTCGAATTGATGAGCCATCCACCGTACAGCCCTGACATGGCACCCAATGACTTCTTTTTATTTCCGCACGTCAAGAAAAAATTGCAACGATTTTTGTTGCCAGAAGATACTGATGAAGCGTTCATAAACTATGTTTGGATGTGTCTCAATCGGAGTGGAAAAAATCGACATTTGGTTTGAGCGCAAGCTAAAGTGAAGTAAATCATGTTGGAGAATACTTTGAGAGACAATAAATCCATTTTTGATGATAAATATTCACATTTTCATTATTAGGCCAAAAATATATATAGCAGCGCTCGTATAATGATTTATGAAATATAATACAAAAAGCAAAAAAGATATGCCTTGTTTGTGTGCCAGACGATTATCAGGTTTAGAGAACGAAATTTTCCTTTTAAATTAAAATTATTAACAGCTTGTTAGTATTTTAATTCATCATTTTACTATTAAAGATTTAATATCAGCGACAGGAAGTTCAATGTCCTAAAATTCATAAAATAAGTCATTGACCCAAGGAACACTAGTCTGATTTCCAAACTCGATATGATAAATACCATGCTTGAGGTGTGTCGCAAATGACACAGGCGAGACACTTGCCAAACCCAAATTATAGTTCTTTTTTAAATTCTTAATTGTGCATTGAGAGTTTTTGAATTGTTCTGAGGTCATTATGACAATATTTCGTGTAAGCTTACAGCCTGTCTGCCAGACAGATAATTATCAATAAATGCCATCGTGTGACTTTCCGTTCTGCACTTCAAACAAAGAAATATTTCACGAATTTTCCATAGTCTCAAGCAAGCCAAGGAGTAGGACTCATACCGCAACAAAGGCTGTCTATTTTAGAAGATTTCCCTTTGAAATAAGTTATTCAATATTTGTCTTGAATTTACATGTAGTGAAATTTCAGTTATATTTCTTTTTGTTCAGCTGAATAAATATTTATATTTTTTCCCTCATTCAGAGTTAGAATTTGCATAAAAGAAGTGAGTCATACGAAATGGCTTCTCTACTCGTAGCATAAGAAAGTAAAGTAACTGAAGGTTAAACAATATATTGTGTAATGTCGACGTAACGCCTAAATTCGGTCGATGGAATAGATTTTTTATGCAAAACAAACCAACAAACACACGTACACTCTCACTTTCACCTACTCGAAAATTGGTCAATGAAAATGTAATGACCACGTCCAATGCGGCCGGAAAATATCAGAGTGGAAGAGGTTCTTACACGAATATTGTATACGATAGAAATATTTTAAGTTCATAAACACAAGCCCACCCTTAATTTGCAGCTAAAAGGAACGAAAATAACGTCTTAAATGGTTAAGTTAAAATTATAGTAACGGCAGCAATGGCAACAACAACAGTTTAAGACGAAGGTCCTAAATCCTGACCAAGGCCAATAGGCAAAAACAAAACCAAAAATAATAGTTCGCATGCAAAACTATAATAAGTTTTCAAAAATGTTAGCAGTTACATGAACGGGTTTCGGTCATGTTTCTAAGGCGGCACGTGCTAAAAATTTCCGAAACCCAATACAGTGTAAGTTAGGGCACACACGCGCCTATTAAGGCATCCCGCGAGTGTAAGGACCCAGCAAAAATTGTAGAGTTTATTTAATGTAAATATACAGTTGGAAACTTGAAGATGATTTGAAAATCTCGGCTGGAACATGAAGTTTAAGATCCACAAAATCCTATCGCAGCCTTTGGAAGTACATCAGAAGCGATTCCATGGAAGTACTTCCAATTTGTTATGACTGTGTTTATATTAGTGCTTGGCACCACTTCACTCTGGAAAAAGTTCCTGTCACTGTCTAAAAAAATTACGTTTTATGACGATCACATTTTAGGGAATATAAGATGTATAAGTTCGATAGTTTTGGACTAAGCCTGGTAAGTGGCTCATACCTATAACAAACACTGATGTATGACGTTATGGACCTATCAATGGGCTATGTCATAAAACCTCTTAACAGCACACGCCAATGCAAAACGAATAATCGTTGTGATTGCATTAAGTATAGTAAGTGCAACAGCCAGCGATCCCTTGCTACATCCCCACACAGTCCCGTCTGTGGACTTTATTTCTTCTTTTTGTAGAAAGTCGAGCCTTTTGTAATACCTTTGCAGATCTAAGGGCAAGATTGTAAGGGATCTAGGTTGCGGTTGAATTCTGCAGAACCTGTTCCCACGATTCGAGTTTGCACCACAGTAGCCACAATACCTCTCTTTGAATGAACCTGTTACGCTTTCGGGGGCCCCGACTTTGTAGCCGAAAGCTACTTCAAATTATGATTCCATAAAAACGAAATTCTCATCACCATAAATACTGGCACAAGACATGCAGCTAGTCATAATAGCATTCAGGCTCTCCTATATAACAAATTTGTAAAGGTCCCCTGTAAGGGTCACCAAGAAATTTCCTTAAGGCCGAAGCCCTAATTCGCATTACTATAAGTCAATTCGACCATTCCCGCTGGACTTGCTTCGGGACTGTTTTCTAGGGGAGACAAACTCGTACAAGCATGCCTGATTGCTCATGTACTCGACTTGCTCCTTTATCTAATCATCAGGTATCATGACAATCCCCCTCTTTGTTCTTAAAGTAATATCACACATTACTTTCTTATATATCGATATCACATATTTTCTGCTCGTATTTTTCTCACGTTCTATAATTACAATAAATATATATCATGAATAAAATTAAAATGTATTTTGAATTTTAGAAGTCTAAAATATTGTGAAAATGTTAAGTTTTATTTGAATCGGCTGTAAAAAAAAATTACTGATAATTTTCTCAATTTTTTCATTTTATTTGAAAAGTTGAACTTTGTCATTTACTCGTAATAACACTAGCTTACAAATTATGATATTTTTCTGGTCCAGAGTTCTTAATATGTTTTCTTAAAGATTTTAGCCACCTAAACACCGTAAAAAATATGCGCCCATTCGTAAAACCTGTCAGTAAAATATTGAAAAATACGTAGTATAAAAAAGTTTTTATTGATCGATTTGTGTCATTCGACAAGTGCCGATGAACTTGAAGAGTGCAAGTAGTTTAGTTTTTTAAAAGGTAATAGTGAATTATAATTAAGGCCTTTAATAACGGCAAGGCCTTTTTTTAAGTTGTTGATTAGAATGCAACATGTCGTTCAAGAAGAGCTCTTCAAACACGGAGAATATCAATTAAACCTGGACAAAGAACCTAGCTCAGTTTCAAGATGGCAATTGTTGAAGCACCATTGAGTGAACGGAGTCGCATGCCCCTGAAAAACCACGTCATTGGACGCTTCAATTTTTTTTGGAGCAAAACATTGAACATTCCGCATATTTCTGATAAAGCAATTTGTGCAAAACTAACAAAACTTCTGAAAGACAACGAGCGCTGCAGAAAAAACAAAACTTTGATTCATTAAAGGAACTGCTAAATATGACCAAGGTAAAAGGCGAATGGATGTGCAAAGCGGATGAGAACCTCTACAAACTGCAAATTGAAAACAAACGCCGCGTTGGTTATTCCAGCGGCAAACCTGGTGGTGCCAATACCATACACCCATTCAAGCGAAAGAGGGCAATGGAAGCGACAGTGTCCACACTAACCAGCTCAGCGCTACCTGATTGTTCCGAAAGTAACACGCACTCTCTCGACATCATTACAAATAGTCCTTGGGAGGATGACAATGCAGCATCCTTTGCTTAGTTTTCAAGAGAGATTTTTTATGAGATGTCTTAGCTTCTTGGACCATAACTTCCAAACGCTATTACCGATTTGATCTAAAATAGTCTCATATGAAAGAAATAAACTTTTCTAAAACTCTTTCATACAAAATTTAAAAATTCGGTTTTTTTGTGCAAATTCAATATTCTAAATTGAAAAAATGAATATAAAAACAATAAAAAATATAAAAAAGTCAACTACTGGCTCGACCTCATCCGATCATCAGTACGCTTTCGATGGTTTCGGGTCGAATCTCTTCAATCGCAACTTCGATTTCATGTTTCAACGCTTCAAATGACTCTGGACGCTTTGTTGTGGGCCGTCTTCCTATTCTAATAAATGCTGGTGCAGTCACCAGTCCAACAATTCAATTAATGTATCCACGTCACCAGTAGGCTTTGCAATATCTCAATAAAGATTCGCTGATGCCACCCGAATTTTCTGCACTCACATGTCACAGTTCTGGCTTTAGTAGATTTGGGTGGATGGACATCACAAATGATTTCCTAACTACAGCTTTAATCTAACAAAAATCACTTCTTTTAAACCGAGGCCGGACTGAACAGCGGCGTGCGCTAAGGCAACAATTATAATGGAATTCTTGTCGCCTGAAATAGAAGCTCATAGTATCCGGTACAAACACCGTAAGTTAGCTTTATTGAGAACTCATTTTAGTGAGCACTCAATTTTGGTTCCGACCTTTAAACTGACCTTCTAGATGGTGTGATATCACAGCTTCGGATTTTCTTTTTAAGGGTTGTGTAAAGTCGTTGCGATTTATAACTTGGGAGCCACTATTACTCCTGCGCCAGTGGCAATGCTTGAAAAAGTTATCAAAAGTTGGAACTTCGAAAAAGACCAACTATGGCATAGTACTGGCCACAATTTTAATAAAATTGCCTTTAAAACGTCAGAGATGGTTCTGTTTCTGGTCATAATTAAGCATCCGCTATACAAATTTATTTTTACTTATTCTTAATGAATTATACTTTATTAACTATACTTCTATACACTTTCCTTTGCTGAAAGGTAAATCGAAAGTTTCGCTGGGAAGGCATGCCAACAAAACGAAAAAATACTTTACACCTTCCGTAACGTATATTCATGCAGATTGCTTTGCTAAATGCAAGAGCAGGTGTGGAGATTAAGTGCCTACTATTCCATTTTTGGCCAAAATGTCAGACAGCCGGTTGAGGTAAGTAACCAAAGCAAAGTGTGGTTATGACCCTGTCTACCCACACTACGCTTCAAGTAATAAGGCCTTTGGTGCACCAGGTCAACTCGATGAAAACGAGTAAATAGAACATTTTTCAAAGGCAGTCTTTGCACTGGTGCGTTCCTACAAACGTGCACGTTTCACCACCATGCTGGAGGCGTTATTTGGCGTTGTGCAATGCCCGGGCAGTTTTACGTTTGTAAGCAAAAACGAAGAAATGCTTCAACAGTTTCTTGTTACACAAAAGATTACATTTAACGTTGTAATGACGACAAATGCTCAGATGTGCCCCTTCTCTAACACCCCCACACACATGCAAAGATTTATATTTGCCAACTCTGACGCACGCAAATATGCCGTAGAAAAACTATGGCTCACACACACACACACACACACATCTGTAGTCTTTTAGCCAAGTACGAGTATAATAATGTAAATTATATAAGTAAGGCCTAAAAATTAAGACGGCTTAAGTATCTAATTTCACTACATTTTTACACACACACTCACTCACATATTCAAATGCATGAGGGTTTCTATTTGCCTCATGTTATGCAACGCCTCATTGCGGATGCCTTCTGATTGGACTCGTCCAAGTATCAGTGGCTGTGTGCGTGTGTATTGGTACGTCGGCTATACTTTGTATGAGCATTCAGTAGCATTTCGCAAAACACGTGAAATTCTTTGCCACTGGTCCGGTCGGATTGTATAACAACAGATGACGAAGACGACGACAACTGCGACCACAGCCACTAGAAGACCACCGAGATTATTCTTGAGCCGTTGAATGGTCAAAGCACAATGTCTAATACTTTAGAAATAAATCCGCAATTTTTTAACGGCTTATCCGAAGTAAATGAAATTTTACAAACAAAAGTACAGGGGTGTTGTTGAGCTTAGCATCCTAATCTTAGATATATTTGCTGTAGGAGTAATTGAGCACTGTGTCTGTGCAATGGTTTTACAAAGGCCATCCTCGGTTATCCAATTTCTTTGATAACGACGTAATTGTGGAGCGATACTGATGTGGACTCTAGAGAATTAAGGGTAGATGATGTTCCGTACATTCATTAGTGCTTGATGGAGACTTCTGAGATTAATCTTTGATTAGGACGACCGAATTACAAACGATATAAATCAAGTACTCCTAAAGACATGCTCACACTATGTGATAGTGCTCTCATATAAGGGGACGGCAAATACCTTCATAAAGCTGGGTCAATGGTGGATCCTACTTTCGTTAACGATCTGTCAGGCCTGTCTGACAGACATTAGCTCTGAGGTAATCGGAGAAACCGTAAACAACTTCTGTTGACCAATTAAAGAAACACACAGAGATAAATAAGTCTTTGCTGTGTGTGTCCCAACAACGAGATACAGTGAAAAGGATCTATTTTTGACCTTTTATCTGTATATCGGAATCAACCTGTGTGAGGGCGAACGCAGCTATGCGTTCAAAACCATCGAAGTTATTGATTGTTTGATTTCCGTTCCGTTTCCATATGTGCAGTGCATAGGAGACGCGGTGTTCGTAAATACAATAACAATTTCAAAGTGAGCGCTGCGCTTGCATGAGATGAAGAGACTACCCCTGACTCAATAGAAATCAGGCTGATGCGGTCGTACTGGAACTAAATTGACAGCAAACACGTATCTTGCATGCCAGCTAGGATCACATTACAGCTCGTAAAATGCCCAGCTAAGCCCACTCAGCTGGCTCCAAGGTCCCCTAGATCAAATCTGCTTCAAGTTCCCACCTTTCTGAATATGGAAACCAGTTAGGCAGAGCCATCAGTAAAAGTTCGATAGAACAGACACACATATCCACGCAGTATGCCACTACAAAAACAACAAAATACATTTAAAAACTGCTCTTGACTCATCTATGAGAAAAACAAATAAGTGCCAATATGAAAATTCCTGGTGGAATGAAAATATTGCGGCAAAGATGTTGTACTAATAAGGCAAAACCAGACCAGTTATTCCGACAAGAAGGGCGGCTAGCAACAGACGAAGTATGGCCTGCACAAGACAATAAACCGGAGAATATCTGACTTTATTTAAAGAACTATAAGTAAAAATGAGGCAGACTCGAATCCTTGTAAAAGAGCTTCTGACATTAATTTAAGGAAAGAAATTGACAAAGATCGAATTTCCGATTTCGTAAGTTCAGCCGGACCAAAGTTTTTATACTCTCCACCATGAATTCAGTTGTAGTTTCGCATTGACAGTATAAGGGGACAGGGTTCTTGGCGGAGTTAAAGTATGGAATTGGCATGGCTGTTGGTCCGTTTTTAAAAGAACTTCATTTTTGAGGCCATTACAAAATTTTATTGATTGAAGAACCATAAATGCATCATTGAAATACGCCGAACGGAGCATTAAGATTCGGGACTTAAATTAAGACAAAACTTAAAATGTTATGCTTATTGAGATTATTGATAAAAGTCCACTGTTTCTGAGTAAGAATGCTATGTTGTTCGGAAGGATCTCATTTTCGGAGCTCTAGGGACCTTTAAAGTATGGACCAAGGCCTCAAATACAGTCGAATTGTATAATTTATGTCATTTTCGGATTCGTGACAAAAATGTATTGTTTTTTGAATGCCATAAGTTTATTGTAATAGGAGTCTAATTTTTGAGCCCCTGGGGCCCATAGGGGTCGAAACGAGTCGCAAATTTACCCAAATCTAAATTATAGGTACATGTTTGTGGAAAAAAAATCTTACTGTTTCTGGATACCCATAAATCTCCGATTTGTGACGTTTTCATCACAGACCGCTACAACTTCCAAGCGGAGGTATTTGTAGTTTAATTATTAATGTTATATAACGAAAAGGTCCCAATAAACAAATTGGTCAGATTAACCCACAAAATTTTTCCTATTACTACTGCTTTGGTTCATTTTCATTGCCAACCGATCTGAAACTAAACTACATTTATCTAGTAATTTATTAGCCTCTATCTCTTTTTGTTTGGAATGAATCGTGTAACAGACTGTCGGACGGACATGGCTATAAAACATGTACTTTGCAGATGAGTATTTCCAGATGTAAAAAACGGAAAGAATAACTTTATACTCTCCAATCCTATGGTGGACGTTTATAAGATCGTCACAGGAGAAGAATCATGGATCTATGCGTATGAACCCGAAACAAAGCAGCAATCGACCGTGTGGGTCTTCGAAGACGAGCCGAATCCAACGAAAGTTGTTCGAGGAAGAAGCACTTCAAAGCAAATGGTCGCCAGTTTTTTTTGGCAAAACTAGTCATGTGGCGACTTTCCCGCTTGAGCAACTTAGGACGGTCAATTCTAAGTGGTACACCACAATTTGTTTGCCTGAAGTCTTCGGAGAAATTCGAAAAACGAACAATAGAAGACGAATCATGGTGCACCATGACAGTGCGAGCTCTCACACATCGGCTCAAACCAGCGCCTTTTTGACCAGCCAAAACGTCGAATTGGCACCCAATGACTTCTTTTTATTTCCGCACATGCGTAGTCAACGATTGTCGTCACCAGAAGATGCTGTTGAAGCGTCCAAAAACCATGTTTTGGAGTTGTCTCAATCGGAGTGGAAAAAGTGGTCAATTGGTTTGAGCGCATGCAAAAGTCTATAAATCATGCTGGAGAATACTTTGAAAAACAATAAAACCATTTTTGATGATACGAGAAAATATTCTTATTTTCTTTATTTTATTATTCTTTATTATATATTCTTATTTTATATATCAGCCCTCGTACCATAGTTATTTCTGCTGGATACAACAGGCAAATGTGTAAAGTGGTAAAAGTAACATCAGCTGCAGGCTATGGTAGAAAAGGTTGATGGAATCTCTTTACATCGATAGAGATTTTGAATCGCTAATTGCAATGACTGTTATTTTAGGCAAAGAAGCGCCATGAACATGCTGTGCTATCATAAACGTGGGAAAGTAGACGGATTCACATACTGGCGTATCTGTGGAGGCAAATATTTTCAAAATACATCACATGACTGCCCAAGGACAATTTCTCACATCAAACGCTGTGGTTTGCAACAAACAGCGGACGGAAAATATTTAAGGTGGTAGCAGAGGTTCTAATCTGAATAGGGACTCCTTAAAAGTATCGACACTTTTACGTATGATTTTTCTCAATTCTTCACTATGAGATACTTTGCAGTACTCAGCAGCACAAACTAATTATCCATAACTAAAAAAATTAATAAGAATATCTTAATTTCTTTAACAATTGTGCCCAATTTTCGAGATGCTGTTCAAACATAGGCATGGGTTTGTGCCCAAGGGCAAATTCAAATTTCTAATCTGTCGATAAATCTTGCCAAATAAGGTTTTAAAATGGGTTCCACCTGCTGTCTATTAGACCCCGATGCGTTTAGTTTCTGGTATTTTAGTTTCGATACTAATAAGGTATCGCTACATTTCATCTTAGTATATTAAATAACTTTGTTGATACTTTTCATACCATACCGAAACCTGTGTTCATAGGACCTATTGCGGGACATTATGTATGATGGCCTTTAACATCATATGAAAAATGCATCCAAATTTCACAAAACTCTTAACCCATTAGAAGTCACTGTACTCAACTGAGTACATCTGCGTTCTTAACAGTTGCCAAGCAAACGCAAACAATTTGCACTCAATGTACCGTTATTTAGTTTCACAACAACAATATCTAATGCTTCTGACAACATATTTGTGTTTGGTTTTTATTTCGCGTGCAAAATTATCAGTTTGATTTGTGTCGCGAACGGAGTGTGTAGGTAAGTTAACTATTGTGTTAATATTTATAACAAAGTTGCACTATTTTTGGGTAATTTCACCTAGTTATTGTAAAAAATGTATAAACATAACACACAGATATAAACAAAATTACTTATAGTAAAAAATAATAAAAGTAGAAAAGTATAAAGTTTACTGTACTCGTTTGAGTACAATGACCACATGCATAAATGTAAAATATTTTTTTTTGTAGATTTTAACTACGAATGGTAAACGTTTTACGTCACGACAGTGCTTTCGGGGGCTTCAAGAAGCTGTTGATGCCATTTTGTGTGATAGTGATGACGAAGAATTTGAAATGACAATCATTCCACCTGATCCAAGCGCACTGACTGATGAAGAAGAAGGTGTTGAGGAAGATATGACGCTATCCACCCTACCAAAAGATATAGCTCGTACTATATAAGTTTTCGATAACCGAGAAATCATTGACAACGAAAGCAGTGATGATAGTTACGATGAACCCTTGGCATCAAAGAAATCTCGGCAAGACTTTGCAAATCAAAGAAACCCTATCTGGCGCAAATGCTTTCCATCGCCGAGCTCAACCTCTCAGCAGAACTCTGAAGTTTCTGAAAGATTAAATCGGACATGGGTGGTGTTGATGAGCTCGACCAGTCAATCTCATTATATAGGGTTGCTGTTCATGGTAAAAAGTGGCGGTGGGTATTATTTACGTATATGCTGGATCTGTCTATTGCTAACGCCTGGCGGTTGCATGTGATAAGCAGTGAAAACCCGATGGATCAACTAATGTTTCGCCGTCATATTGCACGTTATTATCTACGCCAAGGTGGACAAAAAAAAACGCGACAGTCTGCGTCAACGGTTGAAGGTTTGTCTCAAGATGGAGCTGGACACTATCCCGCTAAAATACAAAACCAGCTACGTTGTGTTGTTTGTCATTCAAGAGTGCGATGGCAGTGTAAGAAATGCTTAAAAACACTTTGCGTTGAAAAAAATGTTTCGAAAATTATCATACATGAGAGGTCAGTGTACTCATTTGAGTACACCCTAAAAAAACCGTTAAGAGAAAAAAAATTTTGAATTTTTTTTTTCATTTTATGTTTTTTATAGTTACTTTAATCAATAAATACAAATGAATTTAAAAAATTATGGCCAGTTTTCATTTGACCTCTAATGGGTTAATATCCCGAACATAAATAAATAAACAATATTTTAATGCAAAGTCCAATTACTAGTAGCACCGTTCTAATGTATTCGGTCACTTTTTTGATCAAAAGCATAAAATTGAAAATATTATGGATGAAAAAACCTGCTTATAAAACTGGTCCAGCTCATTTGCCAAATATTTTGGCAAATGTTCTAAAGCATATTACTTTTTTCTTAATTTTCTGTCCGTAACTTATTGTTTTCTGAGTCCCTCTACTGAACAACAACTTGACAGCTCATATACGAGTATGTTAGGAACTTTTGCCGGGTCTATTTCATAATATTTGGCTCGTCACATTTTAGCCGTGACATGAAGTAATTGCTCAGAGAACTAGTTTTCGGCCGACATCAACCTGCTTGCAGCTACTGAAGAGTACTTAAGAGAACATCTCACGTACGAGTATGCATGGAAGTCTCCTGCACTTTAATATTAAATTGAAACGTAAGTAAAAAATTATTTTTTTTAAATGTTCATGTCCGCTTGCAATTTTATCCACCAATTTTAACCTCACTTTTGTTACAAAATTTGCTTAATTGTTTAAACCACAACCGAAATACAATTAGCGAAACAATTTCCTACTCATTCATACACACATATTTTGTTGCCTGTTAATTTTTATATTTTTTTCCTTGTTTCGTGTTTGGCAGGGAACTTTATCGCGTGCAAAATAATCAGAATGAATGAAAGTCAAAAAAGTCAACATTCAAAAGCAGCACGTCCAATTAATTTCGTTAATAAACGAAAAGAACGTGTAAATGATTTTGTCATTATATTAATTTATAATGAAAAAAATTAGAACAACAGCAACAAGAAACGCGATATCGTGCTGATATTAACGGCAGCATGAAAGTCCTTTTCGCCCACATCACATCAAACTTGGCGGACTGTTGCTTTCCTCTATGAAGTTTCGTTGAAAATTTAAAAATATAGCGATAAACAAAGACGTCCTAGTATTTGGAATTTAGAATTTTTATTTGATTGAAAGCTTCTGGTTGCTTTAAATGGTATGTAAAAAATCGTTAAAAGGGTTATTTTGTGTTTTGAAAATCTCATTTTAAAATTCTAATTTTAAAAGTCAGAATTTAGCTGAATATGAAGCTGACCCTCAGGCTCCGGACTTTTGTAGCATTTTCAGGCCGAAACATGGATACAGAAAATGTTAGGCGACAAGTTCAGTATTATGGGATATTATGCAAGGATACCTTGCTATTAACTGACAGCAAGGCGACCATTAGGTCCTTGGAGAAAGTGAAAATTCCATTTTAACATGGTCGAATATGGCCATAAGAAATGTTGGACGGCAATCTATATTAGCGGGTATCGTGCAAGGATATCTTCATATTACTGATAGTACCGCGGCCATTAGATCCCTGGAGAAGAGGATAGCAATGCATTCGTCGGTAACCCTGGAAATATGGACATTGCTGGTAATTGTACAGCTGTCGCTTGACTCATGCGCATTTCAAATGGGTGCTGTAGTGATATTAGGCATTTCTCTTGCGAGGAGTTCTCTAAGGGGTAAACACAATCTCACCATGGAAAGGTGGGGAAAGGAATCCTCCTAAATAGAGAACAGAAAGATCTGGTCTTGAATGGAGGAACAGGAACGGGGACCGTGATTTGTCTACTAAGCATCCATCTGAGAGACCTCATTGCAGTCATTACTGGCCTTTAGGCGTACATGCAAGGATACTTCATTCTACCCGGCTTTTGTGGACGTATATCGGAAACTGTGTAGTTTACAGGTAGTGACTGACAAAATCTGTGAGTCCGATGTTGATTTGGCAGGATCCATGGTTTTTCGATGGCAACAGGCTGACTGTAGGATAGACCGTATAAAAAAAGGACCTACTCGTGGACTTATGTTATGTAAGCTTCGGATAGCGGCCAAGTAAAACTAAGCTATTCTGCTACCTGGACATCATCTCAATATCTAGTGCCAATAAAAGGTTTCTTTAATCAATATATGCAATTACTTAGAGCATGCCAAATGAGATATGGTCCAACACTAACCACAAACGAAACAAAGGAGTTCGAGCGATTTAGGTTGTATTTAGGCCTAATTTGCCTGGCAAGTTCCGGTCCTAGTCTATCTATATTTTTTGTTTTCTCAGAGCTTCTGATCTGACACTGGTGGTATGTTTCATTCGTTATGTTTCATTAAAGTGGCTGTCATTTGCTTGACACATTTAGTTCATTGATGTCGGGACTACTGTGCTGCAACCCGTTCTGCTCAGACAACTTTAAAGATTATTCCCTTTTATGCTGTAAATAGTGCTCCAAGGACATTGAGTTGCTCACGAACATAAGAGGTTATGTTTATGATGTTCATCTCATCCATAGTATTGTTGTGAATTTCATTTTGACTATAGTATGATTGCGGAAATAGAAATATTGTTGAAATGTAACAATAGTATTATTTCCAAATAAAATCATGATTGTAGCAACAATATAAATATGGTTGGTGCGACAAAAGAATTGTTTTGGGTTTTTTGTTAACAATAACATGAATATGGCAATCATACCGTATGATTGATATTTTTATAAATTTGAATATCGTTTAAAGAACAATCTTATTGTTACGAATCATAAGCAATAATAGTACAGGGTGGCCGCCGGGAAGGTATACTACAGGGTGTCCGTCGGAAAGGTATACTACTTTGTTTGTTTATAATTTTTGATTAAAAGAAAGAGAATGGGTTTTATATTGATAAATGTTTTATTAATGTCGGCAATAATGTATGGAATACAACATCAGATAAATGTCCGCCTCCGTTAGAAGAGGTTGATGGATTGTTTTGAACACTTTCTTGAGCAATGTTTTCAGCCGATCTTGCAGTCCTTTTTATAAATTAAAAACTACTCAGGATCGTATAGCTTAAAATAAATTATTATGAATTTAAGAGAATTTAAAAAAAATACTTAACAAAAGCATGTTGTTGAATGACAACATTACCGAATCCTTATATGTGAAAGGGACCTAAGGGTAAAAACCAGTTTTGTTCAGGAGAGCCATTTTAAAGATTTAAATCCGTGTATCTTTGGTGTACCATCACTTTCATAAAACGCGCATATCTCTGGGAGGGAACACTTTTGGGGCATGGGATCGGTCTCATTCGATGCTCAGATGTTGTCCACATCAAAAAAAAGTGAAAATTGATTTTTTTACCCATAGGTCCCTTTCTCTATGCGCTGTCACATGGCATTGTGGTTAGTGGACCTAGAGGACTCTTCGCAATACCTCATATGTTGACAACATTATTGATTTATGTTTTAATTTTTGTTTATTAAACCAACAGCCGCATATTTACTCGTATTGGAAGACTGGAAGAGAAAAGGAGAATAGGAACATTCAATATGGTATTGATTGTATGTGAAAGGAAAGGTATCTGCCAGAAAGGCATTCTTCATTCGAACAGTCTGGCTAAAGTACGAATTACCTTAGCAGAAATGCGGGATGTGTATTACAAGTCTGGCGATAATAAACAGCCACCCTGGAGTATCTTTCGAAAAACAAGAATAAAATAGATTAGAGTCTGTAGCAAAAACCATATACGTGGTTCTGCACTACTCGAACGGAAGTTTAGGGAAACGGAGGGGCTGTGTTCCGCCTCGGTTTTATGGTTAGTGTGTACTTATAAGTAAGACCTGATTCAGCTCCAGGTGAGTACATCCAACAATTTTTCAGCAGCAGGTTTTCCACCACGTAAATGCCTGCGACTTAAGTAAGAGGTTTATCTCTCAGCCATGTAAGAAGTTCAGAGCCGGCGTTAAACATTAGGTCCCTGTCAGTGAATAAGAATTGTGGGAATTATGAGTGTAAGGAAAAGGGGGACTCCATCTGAACATTGGTACGAGTGCGATGTTTCGGACTTCTGGTAGATATCTAATTGTGCTTACATTAAAAGAGGAACGACCCATTTATTAATCGTCTAAAGAAAACGGCTGATTTCCGGCAAAAATAATTAGAAGCTAATATTCAGTCAAAGATCCGTCAAGTGCAAACAAATATTCACAATTTGTTTGCACTCACTTATTATGGGATTGACCAATTGTTCTTATTTTTCACAGGTGCAGAAAGAACCTTGGTAAATAAATCTTTTGTTTCCACTCTTGCACTTGCTTGTGTAGCTAAGAGAAAATGATGGAGTCCACGTAAAGAGGAAATCATGCAGACCGAGTGGCAAGGCTTTAACATGAACCAATCGTAGGAAACATATGTAGTATTTGACGGGATCTGCTGTATAATGAGTTCTTTGTTTAAGCCAAACAAAACCTTTGGGAAGACGACTGTCAGTGAATTGACTAATACGCCTTGTACTTATTTCGAAGAAATGAATATTTTTAATCACTAGTAAATGTTTCAATTTGATTTTTTAGAAATGTTTGCGCAATAACATATATTCATCGCAGAGGAATGCAAATATTGCTAGCACCATTATGTTGACATTTCGTTACACGAACTCGGTTCCTGTTTTTCAACAATTATACGCATTCATTGTCAACAATTATACGCCATCATCGTCTTGTATGTATTTTGACAGTTATTAGCCCGAAAATGAGGACTACTCAGTACTTAAGCGATCAATCTCTTCAGCAATGAAAATTTTTCAGCTTAAAGTAAAGCTTCTCTTTTAGAACCAAAACCATGCTGAGTGTCCTGACAGGACATTGTAATGTAAGAGAGATGACTAGAAAATCGCAGGTGCGAGTTGTCGTATACTGCCAGCTGTGTGAGGATGCGAATGAGATTAAGACAGTGCAACACCTAAGTTTTCTACACGGGTTGTCGTGGCTCAGGGGCAGCTTCCTTCAGAACTTAAAGTGCAATTAATCATAGGCAAAGGTCAACTTTTCACGCTTAACACCGGTACTAGCCCTTCCAATCAAACCTAACCTCTCTTTCAGTGAAGAATACATCACATCATAGCAGTTTTTTTTTGGCTGTAAAGTGTTTTTAATAGTTTCAAGCGGTTGAAGAGCACCACCACTTGAAATGTTTTCAAAGTGTTGAAGGTGAGTATACATAGGTCGGCACACACCCACTACCATATATCCCGACATGTATACAAACATATGCGTTTGTATGTATGTACATACATTTATGCACTAGTTAGTCATAGCTTTTGCCTAGAATTTCTTCAACATTTCGCTTTGGGCATTGGGTAAAAAGTTTTGTGTTAACAACAATTTATTAACAATGTTAAGTGCTTAACAAAGGCAAAATGTTTCTTTTGTTCGTTTCTTTTGCGGTGTTTAAGTATAAAAAAGTGGTTCTTTGGTCTCTATTGTGCCAACCGCCAAAAACCAATTGTCGTCGTACAATGCCTTCACACTAAACTAAAGAATGCACATTTTTATATGTTCACTGAATTTTGAACCAGACGCTTTTTAGTAATCTCCAGAATTTAATTATGTTTTAGTCTTTTGTTTAAAATACCAGTGACACATTTGTTATGACATTCGATATTAACCTGGCTTTATTCCAGGTGGCATTTCAAACCAAATAAAGCACACAAAGTTAACTGCGATGTGAAAAAGAGCCGGATGATATGTATACGGAGAAGGTGTAGAAAAACTTATCCGATTTGTTAAACAGTTATTCGATATGCTTAACAGCTGAGCATTTCGAAACCAGCCCGTCCTTTTAAGTTTTAGAGTGCTTCACTAGAACGACCAGATCTTCAAAGTATTTACAGAGTTAGGCGACTAAAGTGTTGCCTACGATGTTTCAGTGAAATTATTTTTTAATGATTATAAAGACAAAATGTGTAATAATTAATAATTTACGAGTATATATCAGAATTCATTTACTGTTGTGGCTCGACGTGGGCACCCTGTGCATTGACTATAGCCTTCAAACGGTTAAAAATGAGTTGCATGCTGTACAAATATGATCTTGCGTTATTTTGGCCTATTCCCGTACTGTGGCTTACAGGCATATTTTTTTTAAAGGCCGCTGTGTGGACGATATGAAGTGGGGGCAAGTTTTCTTTAACCATCCTTGGTTTACTTGAGCTTTATAAGACGGTGTTGAGTTTTTTTTGGTATGGTCTACGACCGAAATGATTGCGTGCCCACGGCTTCATAGCAGATTCCAATACATTTTCCCGATAATAAGCTGAATTGACTGCTCTTGGCACCAGGCTCGATGAAAACGATTGGACGCCATCGTGACCACAGCTGTTTACTTGAGAGAGAAAAAAAACTTTCGGTGGCTGTGAGAAGGAAGTAAATGCGTTCTGTTAAGTAAAAACTATCATTTTGAGAGTTTATAAACCGTATGGCTTTACCTTTAGCTTATTGTGGAATATGCGTCGGAAGCTTCAATGGAATATTTCAGTTTTTTGGCCATTTGGTTAATAATATACCGTGGATTTTATTGAAGTCGAGTCTTCACTTTCCGCTCCATTTCATGCAATGCTGCCAACGACGCAAAACTGAAAAAACCTTGATAATTAATTCGGGATATCTTATAAATGATAAGTGGCCTATTTAGTTCATAAACTCTTAGTTGAAAACATATCCCCACTTGTTGCAATTAATCGCTATATCCAACATAGTAAAATTACTATTGCAACTATATTTCGAGTGCCAATTGCGAACCGTAGCCGACTAACCAGAAATATTTTCGCAATACTGTTCGACATTGAAAATGCTTTATTCATTTTAATTGTTCTTCAATTTTAGCTGGTCAACCATTTTATACATTTTTCGGAAAAAAACTGCAAAACTTCGAGCTTTCTTCTAATGATATTAGGACCTATTCAAACCGAATCGATGCTGGTTTATTCTATATAAGAGATTATAATTCGCCTATTGGTCTGATTGGAAACAAATTCAAGTTTTCGTCGGTCTAAATAGGTTTTGACACTCAGCTGTCCGCCGGCATAATTAGTTTTTTTATATCATTACCGCAAGAGTGGTGGAAAATTTAAATTTTGAGTAAATTTGCGATTTTTTTAACCCTTCGTCATACACGTGTTTCACACATTCACATTCGTAACACAAAACTTTTTGCCACACCCACTCTAAATATCTGACCTTGTATCACTCTTTCGTCCCGTATTGTTCATACTTTCTAGTCTACTTAAACAATTAATGTATTTAAATTACAATTAAAATCGAAAAAGGTTTTGTCAGACCCACGTGTAGGTCCAAAGGCTAACTTCAGATTGAATTGAATGTCCAATATGAAAGTATCTACTTATAAATATTTTGAAAGTATTATGTCATTAAACTTGTTATAAAAACCATACTGGCTACTTGGGACAAAATCCCAATTAAGCGTTGAGATTAAGCTGGTACTATACAAGTCAATATTAAAATCAATTTGGGCATATGGCATTAACCTTTGGGGTACGACAAACCCTTCCAATGTTAAAATTATTCAGCGCTTTCAGTCAAAAGCTCGGAGGCTGATCCTAAACTCTCTATGGTATGTCGGCAATGACATTATCCACTCAGACCTACAAATTCCACACGTCGTAGATGAAAAAAAACATTTTTCCAAAAAATATCTACTACGATTGAGCCATCATCCGAATTTACTGGCGATTTGCCTATTAGACGACAGTAATAAAACAAGGAGTTTAAAGAGCCATCACTTACTAGACCTTCCTTTCTGATTGTGGGCAGAAACTAAATGACACCCTTTCACTATTAAAATATACAAGCTCAACATGATTTACAAAACTTGTAGTTTTTGAAAAAAAGTAGTGCTGCCAACCACTTTTGATTTTGTATGGGAAAGCGCCCTGAGAAACCTGAAACTGGTGGCTTTATGCCACAAATACATACACCAATGCCAGTATAGCAGCTTCGTGTTCGTTCTAAATAAGTGTAGGTCTGATAGTGATCAATTGTTTTGGATGGTCTGTCTTATTACGAAGTTTTTGAGGTCCTCCCACGTAGTATCAGCCAAACAACCCAATTGTGGTAAAAAGGTGCGTCGTTTTCACAGAAGCAAACACGAGGCAGTGATGTAGGTAACGCCCCAGGGTCAAGGGTTCGCACAGGTTCCGGGATGCCCTGCTGATGCGAAAGAGATAGGAGGTATTAGGAGAGAAACCAATCACTATTCCCTTTGAAGTGCCCAGTTGTAATATTGTTCAACTCAATGAGCTTACTAGCCCTTACTTCGTTGGGAGCTGCCCACACGATTTCCGGTTAACTCTTGATTTATCCATTAAGTGGCCATGTCAAATCCCAAGAGCAGTATAATGATACTGAACAAAAATTTGCTACTTGTCATAATTGTATATTTTGCACGAGTATCAAACACGTGTGTGTCTTTCCCTCTCGTTTCACCCTCTGCTGAAGGTGCGTATGTAATACTCACTGTGGGCGAATGAAACCAAATGAAAAAAACAGCAATAATTTTGCCTGAGAAACGTCAGTAATTCTTATTGGCACTGGATGTTTGAGTGACTTTTTGATTGTAGTGAGGTGCGTCAGACAGATTTATGGGATGGTGATTGTGTTCAAGTGCATTCGTTTCAAAAGAATTCAAAAGACATTATCGATCATTGGATTTAAGCGAAATCTTAGTGACCTGACATTTCAAATTCAAATTTTATAAGAACAGTAATTAAGTAAATGGTAAAGGATATTTTTGCGGTATACTCACTGCGTTGTTGTCGGTGGCAGCAATATTTGGAACTGACAAAATCTGCTTGTTTATAAATCTTTTTGTCAATAAGTTCGATGTTTCCAAAGAAAATGTGTTAAACTCTGTTTAAAAACTTTTACGTGAACTCGCCACTGAAAACCTGTGAAAAGGTAGTACTGAGTTCTACGTCGTTTAAATTTAAAAAATTGTTTCTGGCAACATTGTCTGGCATAAGCCGCTATCCAGAATTAGTACTACAAAGGCCACTTAAAATTATATTTCTAATTATTTTTCAAGAAACGAGTACAGCCGTGCTTAAGCATTACGGTTTTACTACCCAGTCTTATTTAACGAGGATTAACCTATATACGTCATAAAGGTTGACAAACGGTCATAATTTTAATAAAAAAAAAATTCAGAAACAAAGAAGAAAACAAACAATAAAATGAATATAAAAAACGACCCTTTTTAAAAATCGGTGCAAATCTCATAACTATGGGCGGATTGTCTTGAAATAAACACTGTATGCCTTTTTTGGGGCAAACAATTTTCAAAGAGTATACACAATTTTGCAAAGTATTTAAGAAATATACAGGGTGATTCATTCACGACTGGACAAATTTTATCAGCTTTACTTTGGCTCATTTCTTTAAAGTATGTCCATCTACGACCATGCCCGAAAATATGAGGGGACGAAATGGCAGCGGTTTGAAAATTTTCGGATTAGTGGTCGGAGGGTACTAGGGTAAAATCTGCTTTCTAAATGAGAAAATTTAGGTTATGCGCACCTTCTTATGTTTTTTTCCTAATTTTTTTTTGAAAAGCTCCGTATCTCGGCGATTTTATTTTTTTAATAACTTAATTTAATTTGATTTTACTTTTTTAATTTTAATTTCAGAACTTAGCAATTTTACCTAGTAGCTTAAAACCGCTGCGATTTCGCCCCCTTGCATTTTCGGACATAGTCATAGATGGCTTTTTCGAATAAATGACTTTTTCGAATTGTATTTCATACATTTTAAGGGCTATTGCATTATATTTTTTTAAATATCAAGTGTGGTTTCTTATCTTTAATATAGCGTTAAAATTTAGACTTTGAAAAGTTTTTAAAATGCTCTTACTGTAGGATATTGCTAAAAACAGAAAGCTACCCACTCTAGTGTACATGTATGCGAATATGTATATCAGTGTAGACGCTCGTAAAATAACAAATAATCGATATTTATGACAATGTTTAGGAAAGTGTATGATTGGTTGGCTCTAGACGGACGGACGCGTGATGGCATATATGGTGCCCCACAGTTATTCGGGCAATTAAGAGATATGTTAGCTTCGTGACATGTTACGATCATCCCTAATTTCGACTGTCGTCACTAAAGGTAAACAAAATTTGCGTTTGGGGGAAAGTTTACCTCCCCTAAAATGAAACCCAGAGTAAACTTTCAAACGCCTATGCACGTGTCTTTTGTTTTTTGTCTCCTCTATCAAAATTTATAGGACGGACCTTGTAATTTTGAAAAAAAGTTATTTTGTTTTACAGTGTAATACATTGCGAGGTGCATCTGTGCTTTACAAAAATCTATGAAGAAATGTGTTTCTTGGTTTGTTCTGCATAGAATCCCTTATATGTGAAAGCCGTACTTAGAATAATAGTTGATTTAATATCGAAGAAACCTAAGTACTGACATAATTTTCTTGCTCAGTTTCCTCGGTTTTATTAATTTTGGCCAATTTGTTTCGTATATCTATAAAGCGATTAATCTCTGAGAAATCAATAAACTTCTCTAGAAAATGAAGTACTTAGCCGTTCAGCTAAGTACTTGTATTTAGCGATCAACAGCGATTCGAGAGAAGTTTCCCGTTTATACCTTAACAGATTATTGAGGGAAATAAATAAATGCGTAAAGTTAAACAATTACTTGAAATTGCCGCATTTCCCTGAACCCACAATTTCCATTAAGATTAGGTTGGTAATCGGTTGTGACAACAAATCTGTTTTCTGTCTATTCAATAGACATAATTTCCGTTATCTCTAGAAGGGAAGTTATCACATCCCTGCCCCAGCATTTAATGGTGTAGGGTATTCAGCCAATTCGAAATTGTTTATTTTTGCTAAGAAACTTACAAGCATTAACGAACGTTTGTATTTCTCAGCGAACAAACGTTTAATTCTAATGCTGATGCCTTGGTAATGACGTCATTGCAATGCCAAAACGACTACGGGCATTGTGAGTTTTGTTGATTTCATTGTTATTGTTGTTTTTTGATTTTCTGGCCTTTTTCCTTTTGCCGGGTTGTGTCTTGTTTTTCATTTCAGCGCCGACGACGACGATAATGATGATGTTACTTGGCACTGCTCCACAAACTGCTGCAAAGATTTTTATTTGGGCATAATACAAACATCTTCGAACGTGTGTTTCTGAATGTGTGTGTGTGATTTTTTGAAGAAGAAACTTTTTTATTTCTTTTTAAATATCTCTCCTTTTTAATACATATACGAGCAGTATTTGGGGGATGTACAAAACGCTAAGATAGACAAAAAAGTACCGGTATCCAGTTTGCACTGAGATACTTTGCTGGTTTTTGATAACAATAAAATATAAATTTCAATTAATTTATGGAATAGTAATAATTTTATGATACTATGATGTGGAAATCATAAATTCCATGCTATGGAAAAGCATGAAGTTCATGTCTTGGGAAGCATAAATTTAAAATGTATTTATGGATAACATGTTTCTGCGTATAAACATCAAAAGATTTGATTTCATTAAATCGTCAATGGATTTCCATGAAGAAGGAAACACTTGGAAATGTTTAATAAATAATTGGAAAATTATTATATAATCATTTTATTACAAACAATTTCATTAATTTTCTCTGACTCAGGTATAGTATTATCATTTTGGATTTGTTTCTTTTGTGTTTGTTGCAACGAATCTTCTGGTGACGAAATCCATTCCTAAAGAATATAAATTTATTATTGGAAGCCTGGAAGAAGTTGAGGCACTTTAGTTGGATGTGACCACAAATAAATAGGTCGGTAAATGATCGGACGATTCTATAAATGTGGCGTGTCATGAGGGTTTTGTAGGCAGGAAGGGCATTGGTTTAGAGCAGAGCTGGGCAATAAGGATTACGATTACCACACGATTACGATTGCAGTAATCCCAAAACAAAAAAAATCCGATTAAGATTAAAGTAATCCTTCATCGAAGGCATTAAGATTACGATTGCAGCAATCGTAATTCTGAAAAAGTCGAAATTGCAATTACAGTAATCGATATCCTAATGTCTTCGATGTAGGATTACTGTAATTGTAATCACGTGTTTTTTTTTATAAGGAATAAGTAATCCTAAGGCATGGATTACTTTTTTATTTTATTTAAAAAAAAAACCTTTTGCTTACTACATAAAGTGTTTTTTATGTAGAAAGAACTATACACTTACATAATAACAAAATTAAGATACATAAATGACAAAAAACAAAAAAAAAACAAATTCCAAATGTAATGAAAATAACAAAATAAAATTACGTAAGTGACAAAAAATATTAGCAATGTTGGCTGTTGGCTTTTAAAAGCACTAATTTTTCATGTTCCAAATCACGGAAATATTCATGGTTGAAAAGTGTCTTTGTTTCAAACAACTTTGATTTCTTCACAAACGTACAACTTTCCCCATCAGATTTTCGTTTCTTGCTCTGGGAGCTTTGCACAAAATCGGGATCGGCTATGTCATCATCTCCGGAAAAGTCGGACTCTTCGGTTGAAAGTAGATTTGTAGAACTCATGTTTGTATGTAGTTTGAAACTATGATACATACATAGGAAAAAAATTTGTGAACTTCTCTTCTTCTTACTGTAATATATAAAAATACTTACATACGTTCGCACTGCTTTTTCTGGAACAACACTTACTATTGCACTCAATGCACTGACTCCGGTAGCAATAGACTCACCATATACAAAAATAGTATTGGTTTATTCAATTATAAAAAAAAAGTTGTGCTATAAATAAACACAATGGAAAAACATGTGCTTTGCCTTAGGTCAGGTCTCAGTACTCTTAGCCAGAGCTGGGCGCTAAGAATTACATGTGTAATAGATTGCGGTTTGAATTACGGTTAACACGTACCATTTGAATTCACCTCTAGATTAGCTTTCGCTAACTTCTTTAAATAACTAAGATTAAGATTACTCAAAAAATCGTTATTTAAAAAAAATTAAATTAGGATTATTGTAATCCTTCATCGAAGACATTAGGATTACGATTACTGTAATTGTAATTTCAAATTTTTCGAAATTACGATTACTGCAATCGTAATCATAATGACTCCGATGAAGGATTACAATAATCCTAATTTTAAAAAATGTTAAATTGCAATTAAAATAATCGTAATTCAAACCGCAATCCATTACACATGTAATTCTTAGCGCCCAGCTCTGGTTTAGAGTACCTGGAACAATACGTTCTCAATATAAATTTATATAGAATGGAACTTTAATAAAGCCGGCTATCAGTAGTGTCAGGATTAAACTTTATTGCTTCTGTAGCCGTTTATGGTTTCTTTTTAAATCGTAGCTTATGTTGACACTGGCAGCTGCTTCTCTCTCGTAATCTTGACAGAAAGTCAGTATCATACCTCCACAGAACGAAATGAGTCGCTCTAGGCTTCAACAACGTTGGGAGATATGAAATCTTAGAAGAGTTTAAATTGGACAACAATTTTGTGTGAAAAATCATCTTTTCGAAATTACAGGAGGATGTTATGTTATGACTTTATTACTTCCATAGCCGTATATGGCTTTTTTTTATCTCAAAGGTTATGTCGACACTGGCAGTTGTTTTTCTCTCGTAATCTTTACAGAATGGCAGTATCCCAACTCCGCAAAACTTACAGCTTAACGCTTCAACAACGTTGGGAAATATGAAGACTGTAAAGAGCTTGAATTGGACAAAGATTTTGGGCGAAAAATCATCTATTCTGACTAAGCGCGTTTTGATCTCTGCGGCTACATTAAGAAAATAAAATTATATCTGGGGCTTGGAAAATCTACACGTTATTGTCAAGAGGCCAATTCATTCACAGAAAATGGGTCGGACTGTGGACTGGTGGCATCATTGGACCATTCTTCTTCAAAAATAAGGCGAGAAAGAATGTTTTGTGACTTTATTTTTGTGGGGAACCGTGAAGGGCCGACGTTTTGCCTACAATCTACAAACAATTAAAGAACTAAAGGTCAAAATCAACCAAGAAATCTGTGACCTACAGCCCGAAACCACCAACAAGATCTTGGAAAATTGTGGTGACTGGATGCGTCCCAACTAATTTAACATAATTTTCCAACTATCCGTCTAAAAAAATTATAAATTGTTAAGTAAATACTCAAAAAAGTACTTTTAACGACAATGCCTTTAGTCCCTTTAAGGGAAACTTTTTTCCCCTAGGCCGATTTGGCTCATTTACAAGCTGAAACTTCATTCAACCATAAGCCATCAGAATCCTTGAAGGATTTGTTTGACCGCTCTCGTGCTTTTAACATGGCTTGATCGTCCTAGAATTTTACGACGTATATTCTTGAACGCCTTTATAGGGTCCCAAATCAATATTTCGTGGTTTTGCAAACGGAATATCAAATTGAATATACCATCCACCCGTCGGTGGAGCTTTTGAGACCTGCTTTATGCAAAACCAAGTGATCCTTTTGTAAAATGATCTCCTAGATCCGAAATGAGTTACCGTTTGAACTTGAAAATTTCAATATAAATTGGGAAATGCATCCTTCTTATAAATCATATTCTATACAAATCGAATACAAATTGTTGAAGTTACAGTGCAAAAAAAGTCTACATTTAATTTTAGTTGTTAAAAAATTTTGTTTTAAACTGTCAATTGTAACAAAGTACTAGAGCCTTTTCACTAGTTTTTTTTTACAAAATCGTAAAGAACATATCGAAATCTTTCCAGCGCGTTATACTTTTTGATAATCCAACGAAAATTACCAGAGTTATAGCAGAAGTAGTTTTACCACAGTACGCAATTGGAGCATGTTAAGACATAAAATGGAAATTGTACTTAGTAGCGACATAAATACTGTTACAACATTGAACACACCCAGTTCAATAGTAGAACTGAAATGCCCCGTTAATGTCATATGGGTTTGAAAGCTTACCTCAATAGCGTTAGTCTGTAACGGGATTCTAAAATTGTTTCAACTTTCATCATGGAGTGGTCAGATAATGAGAACCGTATCGCTGTAACAGCGCTTTTCAAGTGTGAAATGAAAAAAACGATATTTTCAAAACGCTCCGGCCACTAGGGATTAGCTGCATGTTCGTCTACCGATGCATAAAACCGTTTGAGGAGAGTGGAGATGTAAAAGACCGCCATCGGTCGGGCCGCACAGGCTCGGTTCGAACACCGCATGTCATCAAAACCGTTAAATCAAGAATTCACAGAAATCCGCTCCGAAAACAGAAAATCATGTCCCGTGAGATGAATATCACGCAAAAGTCCATGAGTCGAATCATTAAAATAGACTTGGGGCTTTCAAACGATGTACCGGACATTTATTGACTGCAGCTTTAAAAAATAGGATTGAAAAATTCAAACGTCTTTTGGTGAAGCACGCTGATAACTTGCACAGAAAAATTTTGTTCACCGATGAAAAAATTGTTACCGTTCAGGAAAATTTAACAAGCAAAATGATAGAGTGTATGCACGGCCATCTAAGGAAGGATCTGAACTGATCCGAAGGTTGGAAAATGGTCATCACCCAGCTTCAGTCATGCTTTGGTGGGGTGTCTTTACGATAGTGGGGTGTCTTTACGATGGTGGGGTGTCTCTTACCTGCATTTCTGCGAACAAGGATTCAAAACATCGGCCAAAGTTTACCAAGAAACCGTTTTAGAAGCTGTTGTGAAACCTCTTAACAATTCCCTGTTCCAAAACCAGCCATGGAGTTTCCAGCAGGATTCTGCGCCGGCCCATGAGGCTAAAACGTCCGAGGTTCATGCAGCTATTGACGATTGGCCAGTGCGACTTAAGTAGATTCTTTTTGGATAAGTAGATTATTTTTGGATACAATAAACATCAATAAATATATTAAAAATTATTTGGTCCAAAAACATTCAGTACTTTTTATTTGACAGCATAAAACGTGTATAAGAGTATTTATGTTCCTACTAAGTACAATGGCAGGATCGTAAATGATGAAGGACCTTTCTAAGGCAGCTGTGTAAAAGTCTACACCGATATAGTCAAACTGCATTAGAGGGGGTCCATTTTTGCTCATAAAATCCTTTATGAAATTTAACAAGTCGACAAATTAAGATCTGCCGTGTCGCAGCTTATATACCCACTATCGTGGATTTTGGTCCACTATGAAAATTTTGTCAAAAGGGCGTGGCACCGGCCTCTTTTCTATCTGGGTGTATTTCTAGTATGTAGTACCAAAACCATCTATACGAACTACTACTGTCACTGCAGTAGGAGTTTACGCACTATAGCCTTTTTTAGTTCAGTGTTGAGTGGCTGGAGAAACGCTAATTTAATTTTGTTAAAATTGTAGAACCATAATCGTATTTTTTTTTGCGATTTTCGATGCTTTCTTTGGTGCGGTTTATGGGCTAGCGGCATCATCATGCCGTATTTTCTCCAAAATGAGACTGGTCAGGCAGTTACTGTGAATGGTGTTCGCTATCGTGAGATGATAACGAACTTTTTATGGCCTGCATTGGAAGATATGGATGTGGACGATATGAGGTTTCAACAGGACGGTGCCACTTGCGATACAGCTAACGAAACAATTGCTCTTCTGCGCGACAAATTCAATGGCCGTGTTATCTCACGTCGTGTCGAAGTTAATTGGCCGCCAAGATCTTGTGATTTGACACCGTTAGACTTCTTTCTTTGGGGTTGTTTAAATGCCTCAGCGTCATCGAAATTTTGCTGTCGTGCCGCCGAGGTCGCGGTGGCCAGTTGGTCGATATTTTATTCCACGCATAATTGAACCATACCAATATTATCATAATAAAAAGAAATGACAATAATTTTCTAAATAATTTGTATTTTTTTCAAAATCAACATCGGCCCTTGAAATTTAACCACCTTTTAGTAAGGAAGCAAAACAGATCGTTGTAATGGCTTAAATGGATGTTCATGTCTTTGGACATTGGTTGTAGAGAACTACCATATTTTCTTAACTTTACTTGCTTCAATACTGAAAAAGATTCTTTTGACATGACTAAAGTCTAGAACAAAAAATATTCCTCATTAGTTAAACACATGGTTGATCTCCATACAGAAAGAATTTCCAAATAACATCTACATCTGTAAAACAATAAACATATTGTGTCCTTTCTCTCAAAATATCGAATATCGAAATTCAAATTTTCGTATCAAAATATCTGCATAACACACTCAGTGGCGGAGCTTGCTCTAAGTTTGGCTATGGACCACTAATATATTGTAGTAATATCGAGAAGTGATGATTATAAAGTAACTTCGAGGAAATCCCAAAAAGGCCACTACGCATAAATGCTCCTACGAGATGCTTTTGATACATACTTGAAGTTGACCGCATTTTCCTGAGGCTTCAAACTATTGTTAAATCAACTGAACGGTCCCAAATAGAGGGAAACGATATTCCCTCATTTTAAAATTGAATTCTAAGATTGTAAGACGCAAATACCGAACGCAATATGAAATTGAATCTACAACAATTCGATTGCTTTGTTTAAAAATTTCCATCCATATTCAATTTGCCTTTACCAAATCGCATGTCCTCTGTCATTTTTAAAGTTGCTCGAGTGTGACAAAGACATTTTTATGTGAGGTTTGTGGCAAATATCCTGTCCTCTTATATTGCGCACCACATGCTTTGCTGTGTTAATTTTTTTTTTTTGCCCGTGAAGATGTTGAAAAACAATATCATTTTCGAAGACAGCAGCCATTCGGAACACATGCTGCGAAAATTGAAGCACATACCGCAGAAGGACTAAAACGATGCAGCACAAGGACACTGCCGAAGCAACCAAAACACAAACACAACAAAAAACCCTACTCCGAACATGTCTAACGATGCGAAGCCAGCCAACAAGTTACCAGCTTCGACAGCGACAGCGAATATGGAAAAACTGATGCAATATTTCGACCAAGACACACATTAGCGGGGAAGAAGCAAACAACCGCTTAAATCTCTTTATTTCCGTTGGTTGTCTTAACAGTTCTTTTTATTTCGTTGGACTGAAACACAAGTTTTGATGCCAAATTGTCATTACACTTTCTAGAGAAGTGGGGTTTTTCACGATTTACTTTCAACCACAACATAAAAAGGAATAGCACAACTGCAAAGACAAACAGTGCAATTTCCACTCTGCTAACACTTTCGACGGCCAGAAGAAACATCAGACACATCCCCAAAAAAAAGACAAAAAACACATTAAAGTCTCATCGTAAAGTTTACCGAGCCAGAGGAGGGAGTGGAGCAGAGCTACGAACATAATGGAATGGGAAACTTGTTGTTTAATTAAAAAACTTTTTAGTTAACGCACTGTAATTTCAATTATCTCTTCCTTTGCAGCGGGCCAGCCAAAAAACGAATCAACAATCAAATAAAAGTACTTTCTTTGCACTTTAAATTCGGCAGTTGAAATTTAATACATTTCACTCGGAGGATATTTCTTTGGGCAGACATGAAACATCTCACATGCTCATCAAACACTTTAAAGCCGAGTTAACGCGAGTGTTTGCAAAATCCCCAACACTTTGCTCGTTTACTTTCACACAAAACACGGCCGTGTGCTAACTTCAGATATTGATTTCCACAGGAAATTGGAAAATATTCACGAACAATTTTTAGATTTCACAAACTTACACAGGCCTTGTCATAGACAGAATTACCTATACCGAAACCTAATATAAAAACCCAGAGACGGGCGAAAGGATTTAAAAGCCCCGCGGACAGGCCTTCTGGGGATGCTATACTAACAGCATTGCAAATTATAATATGACACTTAGGAAGCCTGATTCGTAAATTCTCTCTAGGAACTTGTGTAAGGCATTCAAGGAATGCGTGAAGGCAGGTCTAGTGGATATACGATTTCCCCAATCTTTTGCCGCCAGATCAGTCTGGTAGAGAAGATGGCATAGCGCCAATAGTTGATTAGATGCGTTCGAAGACAATTACGATGCCAGCCCAGAAGAAGTCACGTCTACCATCGTGGACCTTGAATTATTACTTAGCTGAACTTCCGATGGTCTACAGGCGGAGCTGTTCAAGGCTGAACAATAGCCGTATTTTATTTGACAAGCTGTACACCCCGTTAAAATGATAATTTTAAGTCGTTAAAAAATGACTTTTTATGTACGAGTATTGCAAATTTGTTGGACATACACGCCAAGTTGCAAGTTTCGTCGAAAATTATCTTCTCCACATTCAACCATGTTAGTGTTTTGCGCAGTATAATCCAATGGACGATTCACATGCTAAAAGCTGAGCTGTGCACTGGTCCTTGAGTGATGCTGCGGTCAGGAATCGGGTAACGAGGGCCAAGTTCCGAAACGTAGTATTAAACGAAATTGTGATGGACTTCAGCAGAGGAGTCTCGGAAGTAGTTGCTTACGCAGACGACGTTCTGCCTCTGGTTCGGGGCAAATTCTGGTTAACGATTAGGGAAATTATGACACAAACACTAAAAAACTTCTTGAGGTGGACGAAAAGGAAAGGATTAGGGGCTAACCCGAGGAAAATACAAATTGTTCTGTTAATCAAAAATGAATTTCAAAGTCAAATATCTGGTTATAATTCTTGACTACAAACTTTTCCGGAAACAGAACAATGAGAAAAGAGGAAAAATTCAGGCTGTATCTACTTTGGTGAGATGATGGATAGAGATGGGGAATCTAAACCAAGATTATCTTCTAGTTTGATGGACGGCTGAGGTAAAGAGGAACTACCTTTGCAGTATTGCACAATTTTAGTAACTGGTCTAAATAGGCATCACAGGAGCGATCAGGCCGGCATCTGAAGCAGAAAAAGAACCAATGCTGGATAAACATTAAACGTAGGTCTTTTGCCAAGTTATGCGCTGTTAAAGTTTATTTTAGTTTAAGAGATACCTTAATACTGAAATTTTTTTTACAATAGCCGTGTTCTTTTCAGGTAACTAGCTTAGTTACCAAGTAAGTTAGCAATATGTTATTCTGGCAACATTCAATAACATTCTGAATCATATGGCAGCATAACCACAACAAAAGTTTGTTTACAAACATAAAAAATGCAAAGCAAATTGTGGAAAACTAATTTTGTTATTTCGTATAGATTCTTGCTTTGTTAACATTTTATTGACAAATCATGTCTTCTAAAACATGTTGGTAGTCATTTAGTTTTCGCCGGGCATATTCAAATTCATCCTTTCTGGCTTAGTAGCAAACCAACAGCATTAACGTCTCGTTTTTGGTCCAAAATTTTCGTTTAGTCACTCTTAAAATAATATAGCTACCTCGATATTTCCCTAAATCTTAACAATAAACACTTACCACACTTACCGTTTTTGCATCATTGTAATTTATGGAAATATCGCGATCTTTCTATTTTCTTTTTCTTTCATTATTTTCATTTTCATTCTGTATTAATAACAAAAAACATATGTTTTTGATTTTGCTGTACAAGCCGGGTCATAATATTTTTTTTTGTTAAAAAATAAAGTCTGGTAACTTTAACTTGTTTCGTTACCGAGTATCAGCTAACTCGCTTGCTTACCGAGTAACTTCCATACAAATGCTTGTTTAGAAACCTGAAAAGAACACGACTAATGTACGGAATTGAAAAAGCAGTAAATACACAAGTATCTCTTGAGTAAGTCTCGGACTACATGACGCTGCGGCAGAATCGAGTGCCCATTTTTTTTGGTCACAATACGCACCAGAGAAGAATAGGCAGCAAGCAAATTTCGTGAAATGTACCCACGAGTTCAACTGCCTTTCAGTTGGAAATCTATGACCATTTTGAATTCAAGGCTATGTAGATAGCGTGGCAGCATTTAAGGCCTTGAATTAAAGAAGCATAAAGTCTCTTTGCGTTTCTTACAGCCCAAATTCCATTTCCCAAATCAAAGCTCACGACTTCACTCTTACGTTGGTGGCACAACAACATTTCTGGCAAGGAGCTGGAGGACGAGTGTGCTAGTAAAGGTTCCGAAAAAGAGGACACGGCCGTTCTATTGAGCTATATGGACATGTACGAAAGCAGGATCAAGCTGGAAACCGATTCACGGTTATAAAACTACGCGAAATGGGTCACGTGGACCAAAAGTGGACTTGTAAGTCTTACCGGCACTGTGCTGTAGATTTCAAGACCGAGCGTATTCTCAACTGAAGAGAGACTATAGCAGGAGCTGCCTGGACAAAGACGAAGTAAAAGAGCACTTTCTATATATCTGACGAAGGTGTCAAGAATATGAACTATCCAATTTTCGTAACTTTTTTTCGGTGACTTTTCAGACATTAAAAAAGTTTCCATTTGGGGAACTTTTTTTCGATGACTTTTGAGACATTAAAAATGTACCTCGAAGAAACTGTCCAAATTTCTGGAGTAGACAGACTAGTTTCTTTAAGAATGCACCAACACTTAATATTCAACTCACATTTATATCTATCATTTCTTCAGAAACTCTGACTATACGAGTATCTTTCAAATCATTCTCTTACCTCTAAACCTCAGTCATATGGTATCACAATGGACCAACAGGTTTTCGAATAAAATCGCAGGCAATCTTTGAAACTAATCTAAACTTCAGGTCAAAAATAGTTTGTTTTAAAAATGTTTAACTTAAGAAATTGGTCATCGTTAAACAATTTCTTCAACTTTAAATTTTTGAAAATATTTTTTTTTAAAAAAAAAACTGTTTAAACAGGGTTTAACCGGCTCAAAACATCTTGTATCTATATTTAAATAACGCACACACACGTTGTAAAATAAGTCAATTGATGGCTCTAAATGTGGAGTCTCTGTAGAGGTGCTAAGAATGAATTGTATTTTCGTGGCAATTGTGTGAAGAAAACTTGAAAAGTGAGGTTTACAACAGTAATTCTCATTCGTTTGGTTAGAGCCTGGTCTTAATCAGTTCGGCTTTTCTTTCAACAATTGCTGCGAACCTTTATTATGATGATCGTCAAAGACCTGAAATCGGGATAAAAGCGATGTGCAGCCAGGAAGATCAATGTCACTTTGCCATTGTGTTAAAAACGTGTCTTCTATTAAAATATAGATACAAGAGGTCTTGAGCCGTTTAATCCCTGTTTAATGTGTAAAAGCAAAAGAACGAAACAAATCAAACGAGTTAAAAATAAACTATTTTTCAATCTTTTGCAATTCCATTGAACTCCTAAATTGTCACTGACTTCAGAGCTTAAACAATTTTTTTAAAAATACAACTTTATTTGAACTAGGGAAGGATATCTTTCAACTATTCGATAGGAGAATACACCTCAGACAATGTGAATATCTCTGGTAAAATTTGTACAATACGACGAAGGAAAGAATAAAAAACTAAATACAGGATTACCTAAGAAATACTGCTATAATTGGCTATGATCTAAGCGCATTGAATAGGCAATAGTACTGATAGAGCGTCTTGAGATTCGAAAGGATATTAAAACAAACCAGGTAATGAAGTGCACATTTGAACTCTAACTTGAAGGAAATCTAGTGAAAAGGCTGACACAACGAACAAGCAGATACAAATTGTTAAATGTCTGAACAGGCTGACACAACGAACAATCAGATACAAATCGTTAAATAGTATACTCGAGCATATACTTATACATAATGAAGTAAGAGATCAATATTTCAAAGCCTTACGGGCAGAATGAACAATTTCGTATACATTCCATCCCATAGAAAATGGTACAAAACTACAGTTGTGCTGTAATTACAATCCCCGAATGTGGTTCCTGTTGCAGAATTCCTATTTCAGTGGAGTCAATACACAATTCCCCCCACTCGCCAGCCAAGAATTTAAAATTCTCAAAACTTGTCCCTAAGACGATTACAATATTAAGACCTTCGGATATGGATGGGTCTGAAAGGACAAAAATAATATGGACGGAAAGGCTGATAAATTCGGTGAATGTAATGGTAAAAGACTCCTCACATCACATCTCTTTAAGAGAGCACCTTGGATTGTTTATTGAATCTCAAAAAGGCCCATTAAAAGAAAGCCTAAGGGACTCCACAATGTGAGTTTGTACATGTATTTGTGTTAGACTATCGTACCCGTTGTACATTAAAGGAAAGCCTACTGGTTACTTTTGTATAATTCTGCACTTTATTCGAACTCATATACACCCACAATCACACAAAAAAATTGTGTTATTGAAAACAATATCATAATGGAATGAGGCGGATGTGTTTGTGGGTTTTTTTAATATCCTGTCGTATGCTATCATTCAAATATAGTCGGGATATATTCACTGCGGATACGGTTTCCCATTTTTTTCTCTAACTTTGCAAAAGGGATGTAACTGGAAATGGTTTTGGCAGAATTCAATTGATTGCAAAGAAAGGACTTACCCTCGATAAATATCATTTTAAAATTTTTACAGATTACAAATGTTTGCTGTAATGATAATATTGCAGCTAAATTTAAGTACGCTTCAGAAGGAATATCTTCTGACGAGTATACCAACTTAAGTCCCACAATATCCCATTGAGGAACAAGGAGGAACTTCTACCTCAAATCAGTGAGCTATGTAAGGTTTAATACTAATACTCACAGACCGTGTCATACTGTTTAACGGCGGATCCGAATGGCTAAAGCATTTTATATAGAAGATTTTACATTTAGAGATATATCACGGGATGAAACCCTCCATTATTGTTAGATGCTTTATGTTCGTACCCGGGGTTGAACCTGGGTTAACTAGCCTGATAGTGGTGCACTCTTCCATCACACCATGGCGGTGCACTTGGACGAATATACACTTCAATTTTTTAGTTGAGCTCATTGTATTTAATAAATAGTTTATTATATATAATATACATATATTTGCCATACTTTAAAATATTGCTAGAGAATCCTACCAGAGTATATATATTCCTAATAAGATCGATAAGACAATTTAACCTAATATGGAACTATTAGAAGATAAGCAATAAAAACTTGTAAACCCAAAAAAAGGATAGGTATTTGAAAAAACATTAAGATAAAGTCACCCAAATCGAAAGCCAAATGGTCATTAATTTGTAAACTGTGTATAAATGTATATGAGTAATGTTCAGAAGTGATAGTGAAAGATAGTGAACACTAATATTTAGCAACGAATCCAGTTATGTATTTATTTTTTAGATTTTTTTGAAAGTAGCACTGGAGCTTATTGTGCCTAGAGACTCGAGATGGTCATAACAAAAGAACAATAGACAGCATGGGTACACGTAACACTTACGATCGAAATTAGCTCCCAAACGTAAAGAGGGACATACAAAATAAAGAAATTTTCAAACAAATACAATTTTGCATTCATTCATAATAACAATATGAACTTGGATCCCATAAGCGGGAACCTATGGCCCCAGAAACGAAACTTAATGCTCCCATAAATGACATGCATGGTCCACAATGTAATAATGAAGAGAATAAGCATGATGTCAAAACAAAGGACCAATACTAAAAAATAAGGCCAAAACCTCGGTGGGACAACCTAATGCTGTTCTATTGAGAGGACACCACACCACTATCCGGAATTTGAGCAAGGTTGGAATTGCAGTGTGACTAAGAATGTCACCTTAGAGTGGGCAATGTCGAAAGATGAACCAATATAATTGTGTTTCGATATGATTGGTTATAAGTCGGGCACAAGGCAATATGCTTAATGTAAACAAGATCAAATTAAATGTGCTTAACCTAAACATTTTGCAAATAAAAATCCTTATCGGTACATATTTGTGACATGTACTTTTATTAAAATATCAGATAAGCAGACACCACTAGATGGTATCGGAAAATGCTTTTGAATCGTTCAGTTTATTACACATAAGGTCAATCCTCTTTTTTTTCGGTGTAACAAATATTATTACTAATCAGAAAACCTTAAACCACAAGGTGTTGTATGGTATACAGATTGTATATAACTCAAGTTCTAAATTATTGGCCCCTCCGAACATTGATAAGGAGCCAAGGCACATCGTTTGGATGTACCTTCTGACTCGACACTTTCCTGCCCACCCTAATAAACACATCATATGTGTAGCTACAATTTTGCGAAAAGTAACCCAATTTTGGAATGGCATTTATTTTGTTTTCTAAGGACCTAACGAGTGTTTGATATCAAAAGTCCTAAATATGCTTCGTTAAAGAGCACCATAAAACTCACAAGAAGGCTCCAATCGAAAACCGAGCATGAATAATTTTGGCCGAAATGTATCAGAAATTTACATTCTGTCTAAACACTTAAGCGGGTCATGGAGAATGGATAAACATAACAAATCTCCATTTATCTCATGACAACAATAACAACAGCAGCAGCAACAACACCCTTAGCAGTACCAAAAGCAACAACAACAAAAGTCCCAAAACATGAAATTTTAATACAAAAGCATGCCCTCGTAGACGAGTAAATTCGCATACATCAAGATATACGAATGTGTGTAAATATGTTAACAGGCATACACCCATACACACACACACACACACATAAAACCATTGTTAAGGCCAAAACATAAAAGGAGATGGAGAAGGAGGAGAAGAAGAAGAAAAACAAATGATGTACGCACTGTGGTACCACAGGAAACAAGAACCAACCGCCGCCGACATTGGGCGCGGCGGTAAGCTGTTTTCCACTCTCCGAAACGGAAAGGACAAAAAAACAAAAAAGAGAAGGACACACAACAGAACGAATAGTTAGCGGCAAGCAGGCATGGATGGAGCCTTGGAAGCAAAAGGAAACAAAACAAAAACAAACAGATAAAATACCAAAAGCGAAATAAATAACAATTACGCTTGAAAGCCTAAAACAAATTATACCAACCAGCACACGGACACACATACATACACACGTGAATACCCAGACTTGCATAGCGAAACTATCTCAAATATGAACGCCCAGCAAACATTTTTAATTGCGGATGAAACATCGGCAAATCATCTGGACGCTGAATTGGGGAATAATATACATATCTCCTTTCGTGTGTGGCTGTGCAGTGCAAAGCGATTCCCCTAAATAAATTGCATGGAAATCTTCGCGATGAATTCATCTATGCGAATTACTAACGAATTTATGCGATTAATTTAGGAGAATCGATTTGCACCGGAAAGCCGCATACGAGAGAGATTCGCTGGAAAACTCGGTGGAGAATTGCACGGGGAAGTAAGACACTTGCCTGGGGATTTGCATATTATTCGAAAATGACGATCGCCACAGTTATATTAATCCTCCAGATGATTCGCCTATAGTTTTTCTAATTCAGATGAAGGAGTCGACAAAGAATTGCAGAAACAAATTAAATACGATTTGCGTTATCATTAATAAGGTCGAGAAATAAGTTCATGCACGAAGAGAAAAAATATGGCTACTATATGATCACGGCAATAATAATATGTTCTCCACAATTAAAGTATGTTCGTCGCAACCAAAGTATTGCTTATTGAATTTAATTTTGACAAAAGTATGATTAGCGCAATATTAATATTGTTGAAATATTATTGCCAGGTTTAAAAATGAAAATATGGTTGTAGCAACAATATAAATATGGTTGGTGCGACGAAAGTATTGTTATTTGAGTTTAATGATAACTATAATATGATTACGGCAATCATAGTTGTAATTTTTTTTTCATTTAAATATGCTTTTTAGAACAATATGAAAATTTGAATTTTTCAAACAAACTGCTTTGGCTGTGTTTAATAAAAATATTTTAATAAAAACGCTTACGTTCTTTAAACTGATTTTTTCTACTGTTAAATAAATCACTCCTATTATTTTGAATTTAATGTATTTTAAAATAATTTCCATAATTCAATTCTGTTATTGACAACTTAACGCAATTCTAATAAATAATTTTGAGCGTGAATCATACTATGGCTGTAGTGATCATAATATGGTTATGTGTGAGTCATACTTGTATTTGAACTATACTATTGTTGTAAGGATCATAATATTGTTGTGTCACAACCATATACCCAACCATAGTATGGTCCTCTTCGAATATTGTCCACGACCACATTTTAATGTAGAATAGCAGGAACATTTTGTAAACCTTAGTCTAATCTTTAAAAAGCGTAGATATTAATGAAAACATAAACGGCTCTCTCCATTATATGTTTGTAGTCAATTTATAAATCAGCATTATTACAAAACGTTTGGTGGAAAACACCTGTTAGAAAGAGTGTAAATTGAATTATAAAATAATAGTGCAGAATTTTATTGCAAATACCGAGGACAATAAAAAAGTGATCTTCCAATTTCGCAGTTCTTCTTGTACTACTATTTCCTATTGGTATATTTGAGATTTCTTTTGGTAATTATCAAATACCTTGCCATTACAAAAGATATCAACCGCCTTCTACAACTTCAAAAACAAAACTGAATCCATACTGCTTCTTCTTGCGGTTGTTAGTTTCTTTTCTGCTTCAAAATAATCCCGCGTTCATCTGCCCATGCGACCACAATAAATACTTGTTGCAATACTGATAATAAGTTCCATAACGAAAAATTTGGTTTTCTTTGATCTCTATGTTCGTCCTGGACCTAACGCGATTGCACGAATTCTTCTACCCACCCGATCACAATGTAATGATCATCCGGGACATACTGCGAAATATTCTACCGACGCGATGTTGCCACCAATTTCTGGACCAATCACGAATGCATCGCGGATTTTTCCGCCCAAGCAATGTTCATAGGTCCATAAAATTTACAAAGCTGTAGATGAGGTATATACGAGGTAATAGAATATTTCTTTACCTCTAGTTCAAATATGTGTTGTGTTGTGTGTGTGTTGTGACGAGATGGCGCAAAAAATTTGACTGCTGTGTAAAAATTGGACATACGACAGACACCACAGTAACCAGAGATTTATCATTACATGACGTTTTAATTTTCTTGTTTTTTTCTATTTATTGAATATTATTGCAAGGGCTGACAAAAGTTTTGCTTATTTACGAAAATTGTAATTGAATGGTGATATTTTTACAAGGTTCTTCATAAATTTGGCCATATTTCATTACGCTTTCATTACGAATTTCCTAAGTATTGATGTGAATGAAATATTAAGTTGGTTGCCCCTTCTGGAATCTCATTTACGAAAGACATTCTCTGCCCATTTTACATTTGCTTAAAAGTTGCAAGACACATAATACAATCTTAGTAAACATCAGTAGGAATCCCTTTCGTATATCAGAATCTAGAACATTTTGCCAACACAAACCAGGACGTTCAGTCAAGCCGCTTTTGGTAGCAGCCAATCACATGGACCATCCTTTGCTCGAGTTCCGCATTTAGGAACAATATTAACCTATTGGTACACGTATTTCTTGCGCAGCCTGGATGAACATTACAATTATATCTGCATTATTTTATTTTCAAAAGATAACTGTTTTACGACTCTATCGTGAAAAAGTGATTGTATCTTATAGGGTGGGCCGCCATGGTGTGATGGAAGTGTGGACGACTATCATGCCAGTTTACCCAGGTTCAAAAAACAATTTTTCGCCGCGTAAAAGCTTCTCTTTATAATGCATTAGCCGTTCGTAGAGAAGCGTTTAGCAGTAGGTTCCGGCCAGTGGATAGAAAAATTGAATCATGGACAGCTCACTGATTTGAAAGAAGTTGCCGCTGGTTCCGAAATGGGATGTTATGGGACTTAAGTAAGCATGATTGTGATACTTATAAAAACAGTTTCTGTCTACTGTCAAACATAAATTTATTTCACATTCACTGCAATGCATTTTGGTTTGTTCGAACATCCGGGAAATACGCATCGTCCTTTTTTATTCCAGTCCAGTGTTGAGTTCCATACGACTTCACGTGGACTTCACGTCTTTCGGAGGTGGAGTTTGTATATTCTGATTATGGCGTTTTTCTTGAATTAGGGATAAGAGTTTCAGACGTCCATATACAGGAGTTTGTTTTTAAGTTTGACAATTCTAAAGATGAAAAAATATTCGATAGGACGACTTTCTTTTCTTTATTTTGGTCTATGGACAGGGGACCATTTAAGTTGCGTTTTATTTTCTGTCAAATCTCGTTACTCAAGGGTTCTGATTCGCTTTCAGCTAAGGTCAACACAGACTTTGTATTGACATAAGTTGAAACCAAGTTTACAACTCGAGTGTCTTTGCAACATACGGCGGTTACGCCAATGCCCCTGTGATCGAAGGTATACATGCAAGAGTTTTAAATCTCGGACTAGACAATAACCCCCTGAATCAGCAATATAAAAGGATATGACGATAAATGTGCGTAAGTATGAAACATTGAATGAAAACTGTTCCTAGACTGCAGCATTTTGAAGAGTTTCTTCAACAATAAGCACTTCTAAGTAACTCCAAACTTCCTTAGGTGTCACCAATCAATTAATTTTCCGGGAAGTTTACTATATCCTCTTAATTTAACTTGTTAATTGATTAGTTGCATATTACAGCTCTTCAAATCATTTTATGATTTTCCGAAGACTGAACACTGACGCGAAGATGTTGAAATTCCAAGGAATATATATCAGACTTTCTAAAACTGAATATTGGGGTATTGGAAGTTATAGGGGTTGGTAAGTAGTGACTAAATTGTCTTTGTTCATAAAAATATTCATGGATTGACACATTTATGTCACAACTAGTTTCTGCTTCCTCTCAAGGGTCATTTCTAAATATATATATATATATATATATATATAGCGCTGTTAAATTAAGAAATGGAGTAGTGCGTCTCTCTGGAATGACATTTTCAACGTCGCTGTCTTCATCCTACTGTCATAAAGAAAGATCTTCGCCGTTGCAAAGTACGATATTTTGCTTATTTCACCATTAGTCATTTTAGTCCTACAACAACAAATGGGCTCTTCTATTATTACTGCTTCTACTTTTAACAGATTAAAATGTATCAAAAATTTCCGAGGCTGGTGAGTGAACGCTCTCATTTCACAAACAAACAATAAAGAATTGCGATTAACCTGTCAACAGTTTGTTCAGTAGTAATTATACGTCTCCATCAAACTACTGTGAGGGGCCAAAGTATCTTATAAGATAAAACCACTTAACACGTTTTAACCGCTAAAGCGGCTTGGACTACAGATACCAACACAGAGAAAAATATTGTTGGAAATCGGTTTAAATTACAACGATTCGGTTTCAAAATAAGAATTTCGGTCGCAATCAGCAAATGTTCATAATAGTAATAGATATTCGGTTGAAGATACCGAATTATGATAAATATGATCAACACTCAACGTACTGTACTCACAACTTATTGATCGGTCATACCGATGAAACGCGAAAAAGTTATTCAGTTGTCACAACTGGCGGCAACCAATAGTTCGGCAAACATTTTGCAGTAACCAATTACTCGTGATGACAACTAAAACTTCATCAAAACCAAAAACGGGTTTGTTATTGGTATTTTTTTTAAATCAAATAAGTCGATTATTACTGACTGACTGAGCCAATCGATTAACTAAATTTTCTCATCCGTTATCTTTTCTACTTTTTCTTTGTCATCGCCCTCCCTTTAACTACTACAATGATGTAAGCAAACAGTTTTTTGACTTTTTATTTTTTGCTTAAAACATTTGTGGTATGTGGAATTTTAAATTCAAAAATTTTAATCTGAAGGTTCGGGTAGTTGGTATATTGCACCGATAATACTGTTCCAATAACTGAAAATTACAGACCAACCAACTAACATTCGATTTTACTGATCGAATGTTCGAGGTACATGAATACACAATCATTCGGTTGGCAAAAAATTCGGTTATGGCAACGAGTCTGTTCTCTGTGTGTGTGTTTAAAAGAAATTTGAATTTTGTCGGTTAATTTAATAAATCTCGAAAATAAAACAAAATTTAAATGTTTCTTTTTTAAAAAAAAAATGCGACATTACAATATCAATCTTTAGTCCTTCAATACCCACTAAATTCATTTCCTCGACAAGGTACCCATTTCCTATTATGGATTTTCTGAACAGTTACATATGGTTTATGTCTTTTTTTATAAAGAATTAAGAAAGTATTGAGTTTCTATGGGTCGCATCCTATAGGATACACCGAACATTACGAGTTACAATAAAAACGACCAAATATAAAAATATTCACCTGAATTAAAAAATAGCCAAAATAACAAAAATTATCGAAATTGGCCACATCGACAGGCACACACATACAAGCTCTAAATCAGCCAAAAAAAAGGCTGTTAAAGGAAATGCTCAATTATTTCCTTAAATTAAAATCCTTCAAACGTGCCATGGAAAAGTCTCATTTTTTCCAATTGGAATACTCGTTTTCACTCTCTGGCACTGACGGCGCAAATGCTGATGGCATTGCTGAGCACCTCTCACTGCTTGCGAGCGAATTCTATTGAAAGTCAGGAAACCAGTTGAAATGCAACTGAACACCGACTAAAAATCTCCCACAGCAGATTATTTAGGTTTTTCCTCAGTGCCACATGGCACAGTTCTCTCTTCTTCCTTAAGGACTAATTAGTGAAACACCAGAGAAAGCCGCTCTTAGTTGCTGCGAGGCAAACTATTGTAAAAGTATGGAAGTTGTGAGGTGTGAGGAAGTACAGCCGTGCACAACATAAGGTCCAACCAATGACGTCATTGATTCTATGCGATGTGAAAAATACTACAAAAAGCAGACACACACACACACATTCGTACGCACACTATCACAACAACAAGGACGACCTAGATTCACACATACTCGTCTAATCACATAAAGGAGGAAAAAGTAAATAAAATAAAATAAAATAAAATAAAACGAAAAAGAGGAGGAAAAGTTGCACACGACGACAACGTACTCAAACAAATGGAATTAATGGGAGTGAAGCTAGGAACACAAAGCCAAGTGTCTCAAGCGTACAAAGACCGTAGGAACTGAACCGTTTTAAATGTACAGACACAGACACTGAGACAGGGACACGGACAGAGTACGAGCATTTGTATTTCTGGATAAAAATACACAGTGAAACATTTGACCTTGTGTGCGAACAGAAGACAACCCCAGATGACATTTCAACATTTATTCCAAAGTGTCGAATGTATTCCTTTTTCCTCAAATGTAGAACAAGGGTTACGTGCAATACAATTGACTAGCAAACGTAATACCCTGTTTACCCCCTTTAATGGGGATGAGGAGCATTCTGGTGCAAGTGTAAGAACCGACACGGCATTCTTTCATTACAATAATTTCAACGTCTGCTTGTATACTAAGCTTTTAGTCCAAATACGGAATTCTTAAGTCTCAGGGAATGTCTACTTGAGGTAATTCGAAAATTTAATTGAAATCTATCAAAAGATTTAATATTAAGATTATTTATTTATGAGTTAAACATTTTGTATTCTGTTTCGCGACCTTTTTGTTGTTTATTTTTCAGAATCAACTAAAAAATTGGTGAAATGTATTGGCTACGGTTGCCAGGCAGACTGTAGAGCTGTTTCTAAGCCCGACAAGGGTTTTCTTCAGCAGTCTTTGGCAACGATTACTTCGGCTACAAATCAAATGACTTATACGGAAGATTATTTTCCGTATACGAGTTCACTAACTAAAAATTACAGAGCACTAACTTACATTCGGTTGTTCTGATGGCATACTCGAGGTGCATGCAACCTCAATCTTTATTGATTTATAAAAAATAAAATTAAGTAACAAAAAAATTAGTTAGTATCAAATCAAATGACATATTGGGTTAAAATCGGTTTTTAAAATTTCTCCAGCCCATACCGTTTTGGAGACTTTAAGCTTGCGAGTTATTTTGACATTAGTCATAGCCTGTAACGAATTTATAACACTGCACGGCCTCTACTGGATGAGTTAAATTAAAGAATAATACCCCATTATGCAATCCAATTGAATTTAGAGGGACTTTCTTCTGTGTTAATAATGTTTTAAAATAAACATATTTCTCGTAAGTCATATTGAATAGTGAACTATGCCATTCAGCAGAAATGTCATAGTTTGATACTCAAAATGGACACAGTGAATTTTTTCTTATTCAATATTCGTATTCATCGATTTATATTCTCCCAAAGTGATGAAACTTCAAACTATAAGAAAATGTATGCAGTTGCAAGAGTTAATATTTTTGCAATTTATTTTAACAGCTTAAAAAAATTGTAAGGATCGAAAATTTTCAGAGATATTAATGGTACAGAAAATAGCAGTCCATGTACCCTTTTTAATACTTTAATGTGTATTTTCTTGGGTAGGGTAGGATACCCAATGATTTTTTACTTTTTTTCTAATAACAATTTTAAAATGTTTTCGAATTTAAAGTTATAAAAGCTAAAGTCTGGCGGCATCTCGTAGATACCCTTCACTAATCTGTCATTAGAAAGGTTATGCTCCCTTGTCTGAATTTTTAGCAATTATGGGCGCAATATGTGACTTCTGTAGAAAGACGGACATGTTTTGCTGGTTCTATATGAGCACGTGGAATCATATCATAAAATGTCAATTTATTTACTGGCCTCGTACAATGCACTGTGCTAAATTTGTAAAATATCGAACATATTACGAGTATGTGTCTTCTAAAGCGGCAGCGCCTCAGATTGGTAAGCACATTTCATTACATATTTTTATAATACGTGGCTGCTAGACCTGCAGGTTGTGGCATCGCGAAATGCCCGTGTAAGCTGTCAAAACTTGGACCGATATAGATCGTTTCATAGTTGCAACCTGTCTTTCAGACACACCCATAGCTGTGACTGCTTCCTTTGTTAGTATAGTAAAGTAGTCGTAGAAGTTGGAATTTACTCTGAACAAGGACGAAACGTGGTACTTATGAAGCAGGGTAAGGCATTTTCGAGAAGAATAATCTTTGTAGAATTTTTTGACCGCTACGATGTACTGAAGAATATCGACTGCGATTTAAAAATAAGCTGTACGTAAGACGCATCTAGCTAAAGTGTGGTCCAACCATAATGCACGTTGTTAATTGTGAATCACACCTTAACGTCTATTTTTTTCCTAACTTAATTTGACATTTCTTTATTTCAGTGTTTGACAAATTCAGCCATGTAGAGGTTCAAAATGGTTGAAGTCTTTTACGATAATGGTATTTAAATCAAAATGCATTGCAGACACTTGGTGATTGTTTTGGTTAGCATAATCGACCAAATTTGTCCACAATCGGAAGAACCTTACGCACACCGGATCTGTAGGATGCATGAAAACACCTGTGCATGCTTGCCCAGTTCGTTTTGGCATTGTTCTGTCATCGAGGCGTACTTCTTTGAAAGTGTAGAGTTTTTGCTATCGTGAGATGATTACGGACTTCTTGTGGGCAGAAATTGAGGATAAGGACCTGGAGTATATGTATCCAACAGGATAGTATCACTTGCCACACAGCCAACGAAACAATGGCTCTTTTGCGCGAGAAATTCATTGGCCTAGCGATGTTAACTGGCAACAACGATTGTGTGATTTTACACCGTTGGACTTTTTTCGGGATGAGAAAGAATGGTAAAAATATTGACAATCGGATAAAAGGAATGCCACTGAAGCCGTGGCGACCATTTGGCCAATATTGTGTTTTACACATAATTGTCATAGATCCTTCCAACATAATAAAATATGAAGATAGTTCTCTGAAAACTTTGTTTTATTAACAAATGCTTTGTTGGACCACCCGTTACAACGTAAAACGATTGCGTTGGATAGGTAGTGCGCATGAATGACAATTCTCCGGCACTGCAAATCATTGACTGCGAGTTCGAGGGTGCACACAAGGGTCCGACGCCGGCGGAAAAACCAATTCTAATAAGAGCTAAAGAATCTTATGACCTCGAACTAGTATTATCGTGGCTTAATGTGTAAACAGCCCTATAACTTGGTTATCATTGCCCGTTTAGATATCTTAACTAAATATGTAAAAAATTGCAGTATCTAAATAGTATAAATTAATAGTTACCAAAGGGCGCTCGTTCTTGATTTTCAGAACTTACCTGAAAAATGCAAAGAAAAGAATATTAATTATTTTTACATATAATTTGATTTAAGATTTATCAATATTTATTTTATTTAAAAGTCAATATTTAGAAGAACGATTAAGACCACTAAAACAATGCATTAGGCATATTTTACGAAGCTGATTTTAAAATTTTTCCACACAAAATTCAGAAAATTTTCGAATTTGTAAAATGAAAATTTTCAAATGCATATTTGAAATGACAAAAAAAATATTTAAATAATACAAGCTGCAGTAACTTCACTTAATTGTAAATAAAAGCAGAACGCGTTAATCGATTTCTATGATCTATGTCGCATTTTGTTTATAGGTTATGTGACTTTACGTGAAAGTTATAAGACTCTACACGTTTTTCCGTTTGGGATTTATATGTTTTAAAAAAAAAAAAAAATTTTTTTTGGCAAAATTTTCTTCATAAATTTATTTCTAATTGCAAAAATGTTGATTTGGTAGAGAAACAGTATATTAATGGATTAAAGAAAATGTAAGTATTAATTTTTCTCAATTTATTTCAGCAAAATCGAACTAGTCGTTCTCGAGTTATGTCAAACTACGTTTTTGCCAACATTTTACAACTAAGCGAAAAAACATCAAGATAAGGAAAAAATGTAAAAGGTCATAAAAACTGGCACATACGAACGCAAAACCCTTTGAGAGTTTTAATAAACTGACCTAGTACCATCACCCTGACTTGGAATTTCTCACCCCACAGATTGGTTGTTGTACTGTGTAATGGGCGTAATGTACATTTTGCTCTCAAGCTTTTTACTTAATGCATGGATTCGTACACTAAGGCTTACAAGAAGTTCCTTGACAGCAATTTTTAAGTGTTTTTATTCAGAAGAGAATTATATTGCTGAGCTGGCCTCATCCTAGGTTAGTATTGATTAAGTTTTTTCATAAAAATTAAAAATCTTCACAAACGTTTTTTTTTTTGAAAATTTTCTCCTCTATATAAAGGGTGGTTATATTTTAATGACCGATGTTGATTTTGAATAAAACACAAATTATTTAGTAAATTATTGTCATGTCTTTTTATTACGATAATATTGGTATGGTTCAATTAAGTATGGATCAAAATATCGGCCAAATGGCAGCCGTGACCTCCATCCGATGGTCCAAATTTAGATGACGCTGAGGCATAATTGAGGTTCTATGCCGTTAATGTGCCGAATTGTCTCATCCTTAAGCTCTTGAATTCTTGCTGGCTTATCGACGTACACCTATTCTTTCAAATAACCCCAAAAGAAAGAAGTCCTATGGTATCAAAACACATGATCTTGGCGGCCAAATAGCATCGCCATGACGTGAGATAACACGGCCATTGAATTTGTCGCACAAAAGAGCCATTGTGTCGTTAGCTGTGTGGCAAGTGGCACCGTCCTGTAGAAATCACATGTTGTCTACATCCATATCATCAAATTCGGGCATTAAAAAGTTCGTTATCATCTCACGATAGCGAACACTATTCACAGTAACTGCCTGATGAGGCCGCCAGCCCATAAACCGCACCAAACAGTCACTCTCTGTGGGTGCATTGTTTTTTCGACAATCACTCTTGTATTATCATTCGCCCAAATGCTGCAATTCTGCTTATTGACGAGTCCACTGAGGTGAAAATGACGAAAATTGCCATTTCTTGCCACCATTCTGACCATTGATGATGGCCATGGTTCAAATTGAGTTAGTGTGAAATTGAGAAACATTAAATGCAGAAAAAAGCTGGGCGTTTATGTGTGGTTTACATTCAACATCGGCCCTTAAAAAGTAACCACCCTTTATTAAATTGCAAATAATTACATTAAAAAATTAAATATTAAAGCAGAAAAAGGACACATTTTTAAACTCTTTTTATGTAAAGACAATAAAATGAATTGTAAACTAAAATTGTGAAGGTTTCTTATGAAACTGATGGAACAAAGATCGCATCATAAACACTCTGATAGAGAATATTGTCCTCGTCATAGAGAATTGTTTAATTCATTTAAAAGGGTTGTAAATCATATTCCTAGCGGCCAAATCTCGCGTATACAGTTTATTTAAATTCATAGAGGTCAATGTCTTTTGTATATAAGTATACCTGCCATTTTATCATCGTAAATTTGGAAAAATTAAACGGAAAATTATTATTGTTGAAATGCTTTAAATGAAACATGTTAACATCTTTAAAAGCCCTTTGGCTTTTTTGAAATAAAACAGAAACAGGATAAATACGTTTTAATTGCCCTTTATTCGTTTGTTATCTAGAATTTCGCTTTATTTTCCAACACAAAAGTGCTTCAAGAGATGGCTAGAATGTCGGTCATGTTGAGTTTGAGCATCCACAGCCATTGTTTTTTTTCTTCATTTGAATTCATTTTAATTGTGCCCCTTTGTCCACCGCCACATGCTCATGGCGTCGCCACACAGCCAGAGACGCACTCAGGGTGGAACACATGCACATGGGCCACACGAGCAATACGCTTTACATCATTAGCATAAACAAACGATAATCACCTTAATCTGAAATGCGTTAAGACCACAAAATTTATGACAACAACATTTGGCGTATCCCCACTCGCTTCTGACCCTTTCCCATGACACTCGTACACGTTGCCAAAGCCTGCTTCATATATTGGAATTGTTGAGCTTATTATCCTTGAGGACATAGTCACAATGCATTTTATCTGAAACTCGGAACGTAGATAGTGTTTAGTATCGCTAAGAGAACTGAGAAAGCTCAACTCCTGCATATGCGAAAAGTTATACCGAATCTTGTGTGAAAATTTACATATTTATATTGGCATGTTTGTGTCTGAGTGCGTAGACATAAAGGATATTTCCAGGAATTTCTGGGTAAAAGTAAAAATTCTTTGAAAGTTACCAACATACGCCAAAATGTCACAGATTAAAAGTTTAACGCGCTCGTATTTAATTTTACGCATGTGGAAAAATTTGCATTTTAATAGAAATTCCTGATAAAGGATATTTTCACATGCCGCAGCGAGTTCACGGTATGCACGTACAGCGAGCAATTTTCTTAAGATACTCACTCGAAACTTTTATAACATATCGCACGAAAAATGTTGTTATAATTTTCGTTCAACTCCTCTTAAAGTTGGCCGTAATGTTGCCTTGAACGGAAGGGTTATGTGCAAAGGATATTGTCCTTTACAAAATTTTGTCCCGTAGTTGGGAAGACCAAGACCAAGTGGAAAGAGCAAACACAAAGTGCTGAGAACACTTTTCTTATGACCACCTACGCTGCTTAAATACTTAAGAAAGTTGTGCAATGCCAGTAGTGACAGTAGGTTTATCGCTAAACCGGGTAAAGAACTTATTTACGTTATATTCTCTGGTTGTTCGTCTTGCCCTCATTGAGATATTTTCTTCAACAACTTTGGCATACACTTCTAAGTTCGTAATACCAAGAATCTTCCAATCATTGATAATCCTTTCAAAATGGAAATGAACTAATAAATGATAAATAATTTGTTCTTGAATTACAATGAAACAAAAAAAAATGGAAAATGTCGAGCTTGGCCGACTTTGAGATCCGCTTTACCACTCTGCTATTTAAAATAGTCCTTGGCTTTGCCTGGAGTTGGAGCTAGGTAGCATACACTTATAGAGCGGAAAGGACACATATCTTGGGGCTATATGAAACACAGATGGGCCCAATTTTACCTGGGTTAAGTATAGGTCGCACATAACGCATTATGACTCATTTGAGCAAGATTGGATTAGCAATGTGGCCTTTAAAGTGGGAAAAACGCGAACCGAATAGGACTTTAGCAAAGAGCATTCGCCGGTATGGTCCAGTTCCACCTGGGGAAGGTCTTGGTCGCACATAACGCTCTATTCGAAGTCGGATGTAATATGTGGATTCTAGAGCTACAGACTCTGAAATCGGAAACTGTATGATATCAATATGTGGATTGGTATTTTAAAAGGTTTCATCCCTGAGCGAAACCTAAAGAATGTACACTTTTTTCATAATTGTCAGTTGTACTTTAATAACTGAGAGAGATGGACAGACTGCCAATATTGAAAGGAGCGTCTCTGTAGCTCTAAAGCAACATAATTGGTTCCCATTCGAGACTTTAAACTTTCACGGACACGGAATAATAAGGATAGAAGCCGCAAAAATACTTTTAAGGGATATGGGTTATGTAACCTAGAAAAGATACGAGGGCTTTTCAAAAGAAAAGGTGAAATTTAATAGTTCTCAAAAAATATTTATTTATTCTTTAATTTCTATGTTGTCCCCCTCAACGTATTCACCCTCAGATACGATTATAATAGACTTTATAATCCTCGAAGCAGTAATAATATGTACTTTTTGGTACAGTGACCTCTTTTAGCGACTCGGCTTTAATCTTCTCAGTCGTCGCAAAACACCGGCCTTTCAATTTTAGGAACAGGATAAAGTTGCAGGGACCCAATTCTGCTGGAAGCGGTGACTAAGGTATAATTAGGATATTCCTTTCGGCCATAAAATTACGAACAAACAATGACTAGCGGATTAATAAGGTTTTTTTGATTAAAATTCAGCGATTTTCAAATAAACTTTGCTGTCAATCGCTTCAGGGCCGTAATATCCGAAGTGCCGACAGCCTCTACAACTTCTCTAATAGTGATTCTCTATAACAATAATATTCACATTCTTAAAATTTCCATCAGATTTTGATGTGACGGATCTTCCAGGACGAGCGTCGTCAATCACATCTTCTCGACCTTCTTTTAATAGCTTGTACCAATTGTAAACGTTTTTTTGATTAAGAATAGTATCACCATTTGCCATTCTTAACATTTCAAGTGCTTTTGGTCACATAATTCCAGTTTTGATACAAAATTTGATGCAAATTGTTTGATGCTTTTTTTCCACAGCAGAAAATCGCCGACGAACAAAACAAGCCTAACTGGTGTGCCTATCACAAACATACTGAACTTAACACGAAAAACTCTACTAAGAATATATGCTCGAGACAAGTGTGCCAACATAACAAATATAATCGAATGTTCGTAGATCGAAACATTTAAGAATTCACCTTTTCTATTAAACGGACCTAGTTCATTAAAAGTAAATGGTAACCATCAGCCCCACTCTATCATACGGTGCGACAGAAGTTGAACTACAGTCCAAAGTCTTATTATCGCTCTCGCACATCACCCAGAAGATTGTATGTAAATCGATCCTGAAGTCCCAATTAAACAGTATTAAGACCACTATTACAAGTAGTAGACTCCTAGAAATTGTGAAGAAATCAAAAATTGTGCATCTTAGTTAGTTTTCTTCAGGGGTTAGGGAGGGAGGTAAACTTAATCCAACGACCAATTTCTTGCTACCAAAAATATTTGAAAGAAAACTTTTAATATCCGCCATATCGATAGGAGAAGAGGGGGCCAATAACACAGTTTTTAAAGAATATAAAAGTTTAATTTGACTGCAGGAGCGAAGAATCACAAATTTAGATGCTACATCATTGTGCGTATACAGTGATGACTACTCACCTTTCGCTGAGTCCCATGGATCTAAAAAGCAGTTACGAAATTGCAAACTGATTGTTCGGATGCCTGATTACTGCAAAGTGATAAAGAATGGATATGTGCTTTCGGCTGCCGGTTATCTGTATAATCTTACAACGAGAAAAACACGCTTTAAAACTGCCCATTGAACAGACTCAGTTTCAAGATTACTCAAAAAGACATATGCATCTTTAGTGACAGCCAGGCGGCAATTTTATCCCTTAGAGGGGTTTTCCGCACATCCGAAAGTGTTCGAGAATTGCTGGCTTCTTTGAACAAAAGGGTATGAGAACATAAACCTGATGTGGGAAACTGTAAAGCAGATGATCTGGCAATACATAAATCGGGAGCAGGAACTAGAGGAGAGAAAAATGCCGTGGTTGTCTTCACCCGCATGACATGCAAGATGATCGTCGAATCTGACGCTTTCGAAATCTCAAATCTATCACTCACCCTTCGCCTGCCTCTAATATAATATGATGAGGATGAAAGGGCTTTATTCTCTATTAAGAAATGGACCTAAAGAGATAATATTAGAATCTTTCCAGTCACAATAAACTGGCCAACTATGCAAAGTGCAAAGACCCGGACCTAACTGATTGCTGAATAAGTTGCCATGACAAAGAAGAAATATAAACGGAGGTTATCGACTTTCTTTAAACATCTTTTCGGAGTTTTAGATGGGCTTTTCATTTAATTAAGTCTCATATCTTAACAGTCTTTGACTGCGGACTGTTAAAAAGAAGTCTTGAAAATTAGTGCATGCAATCCCTAATCAAGTAAGACTATGGAACTGACGGTACTTAGCAAGCCTAAGCTAAGGAAAGTTAAGGAAGGCTTAACTAATTACACAATACTGAAGGACCATCTATTTCGAATTCACACTAAAAACGACACCCGCAGAATTAAGCAAACCTCATGGGTAGTAAAGTTCCTATGTTAAAATATCTTACAGGGATTGGTTGCAGACGAATAAAGAAACTTAGGCCGAATTCAACATAAGGCACGTAGATTTAGTAATTCCAAAATTTAGGGAACCTTCAATAAGTGAACATCTGGCTTAGGTGTATGCATTTGGTTTGGCCTACATTCAGCGAAGCTGATATCAGTCAATGGTTGTGTTCATTATAAAGTAAAGTAAAGACCAAAGTCAATAATAGATATAAATGTAAATCAAAATGCAGTTTTTGGTTTAGGTGATTTTCTAAAGGAAACTTGCATGTTCCCTCGACACATCATTAAAGAACAGGCGGGAAAGAATATATCTAGCTACAGGGTTTTCCTATAAGGACATAACAATTTTACATATCAATAAAACATAGAATATTTAAGATGTAGAGTTCCAATTTAACCCAGTAGTGCAAATGTTACATTTGAAGATTGAAATTCGATTTCGGTCATATTACCGCCACGAGCTCGTGTACAGCAACCTATTCTTTTGGACCCAATTTCCCATTACTTTTTCACACATTTCAACCGGAACGTTGGCGATTCCGCGTTCAGTGTTGTCCCTGAGCTCGTCCAAAGTTGTTGGCTTGGTGGCATAGACCAATGACTTGATGTGGTCCCATAAAAAAATCCAATAGAGTTAAATCGCATGAACCAGGTGGCTATTCAACAGAAACATTTTTCGAGAAAACACTTTCAGCAAATTTGCCTTTCTGTAAATCGATTGTAACGCGTGCTGTGTGGCTATTGGCACCGTCTTGTTGAAACCACATATCGGCGATGTCAAGTTCATCCAATTCTGTCCATAAATAGTTTTCTAGCATGGCACGATAGCGCTCTCCATTGACGGTAACATGACGATTCGACAAAAATCGACAAAAAGTACGGTCCAATCACACCTTTGCAACACACAGAAATCTGTTGAGGATGCAATTATGTCTGTTGAAGCTCAGGTGTTTTTGTTGTTGTTCAATAACGCATATTTTGTTTGTTAACAAAACCACTCAGCTAGAAATGAGCTTCATCGCTAAAGATGATGAAAAATGAAGTAAGTGGTCCTAAAGTTGCGACCACCGACTCCGAATTTCGTTAGTAATTTTTAAGGATTTTCAAACATTGCTCGTAAGTGAACTTAACCAAAAACAAATTTGACTTTGACTAACGTTTGAACACTGAAAGATCATTACAAATGTTTGAGGGATAAGGATATGAAATTGTTATGTCCTTATTGGAAAACCAATTAATAAACTTTAACTTTATAATAGATTTTCTGACTTAGCGGAGCACTCAGTTTAAGGGCCAATGCATTTCATATGGTTATGGTAATATGGTTTTTTTTGAAATGTTACGTTACTTTATGTTACGTAAACTGATTCTTTTTTGTATAGATAAATCACTTTTTTCAGATTTTTTGCAGGCAATATGAGTTGTGCTCACTATTTTGAAAGGATGTGCTCTTTTTAATTAATTCACCTCATTGCCCAGGCCAAAGTGATAGCTTGTAGCTTCTGCTGACCTAAATATAGTTATTCATTTACATGTTTATTGAGCTACTAATCTTACGAATTATGAGAAACAGTCTTACCAAAGAGGTTTTACCTGATACGTATGGAATGAACCGATGAAAAAGTAATGCCCAAAAACATTACTTCTATTCTGCTACTTTACCTAACATGTCTTCTATTTTTTGGCGCAGGACATTTAACTAACGTTTGCTAACCTAACAAAACAAGGCGGGAAAATATTAGATGTTCTTACCCCAGCACAGTTCTTTCTACGAGGGCTACCGCAAAACTAACTGACCTGGCACATTTTTTGTTTTACTAACAACTTTTTTTTTGATTTTTAAAAGCAATCTTTTATAAGCCATCTGTCAAAATTTCCGAAATATTTAATGATTATTATCTTTGGTGATTGAAGTAAACAAGTTTTATAATTTTTGAAAAACGGAAAATAAAGAGTTTCGTGCGGTAATTAAACTCTTTAAATGAAAGGTTATACGCCACAATTAATCAAAGATGAATTGGATTCTGTTCATGGTGATAATGCACCATCATAATCCACCGTGAAATCCTGGGTTCAAGAATTTAAAATGGGTCGTTCAAGTACGGAAAATGAACAACGCTCTGGAAGACCGAAAACTGCTACTACTATTGAAAACATTAGAAAAATATTTAATGAAGTGACTAAAGATAGACGAATAAAGCTCAGAGAACTTGCTGATATTGTTAAAACACACGAAAAACAAGTTTGGAGTATTTTACATGATGAACTCCATATGAAAAAGCCATCCGCAAGAACGCTGCCGCGTTTATTGACTTTGCCCCAAAAAATCGTCCGTTGGACCAATTCCGAGGAGCTTTTAGCGATTTATCAGCGTAATCCAATAGAGTTCTTGCGCCGATTCATAACTGTTGATGAAACATGGATCCATCACTACATCCCAGAATGCAAAGAGCAGTCGAAACAATGGATAAAAGCTGGTAAAAGTGGTCCCAAGAAGGCGAAAACTGTTAAGTCTGCAGGAAAAGTAATGGCCACAGTATTTTAGAATGCAAGGGGAATAATATCTATTGATTATCTTAAGAAAGGAAAAACTATAAATAGTCAATAATATTGTGCATTATTGGATCGGTTGAGTAAAGGAATTAAGATAAAACGACCGCATTTAGAAAAAAAAGTTCTTTTTGATCAAGATGATGCTCCCTCATACACTGCAGTTTTAACTCAACAAAAACTGGCCGAATTACGATTTGAAATTTCTCAGCATCCACCATATAGTCCAGATTTAGCTCCTTCTGATTATTTCTTGTTTCCAAATTTAAAAAAAATTCTCGGTGGCAAAATGCTTTCGTCCATTAGCGAGGTTATTGCTAAAAGTGAGGCATACTTTGAAGGTCTTGAAAAATCTTATTTTTCGGATGGAATTAAAAAACTTGAAAAATGTTTGATGAAGTGTATTGTGTTGGAAGGAGATTATGTTGAAAAATTTTTTTTTTTTTTTTTTTTTTTTTTTGAAAACATTTATTTACAATCTGTCCAGTTGTGGACAATAAGCAAATTTTATATCTAATTTAATAATCACATAGCTTGCTGAGCTCCAACGAGAACAACAATACAAAAATATCTTAATTTATGTCTAACTTATTTACATGCTATTTAACGATTTTGAAAATATTTTAATATAAGAATTTAATAATTAACATCTATGTACGAAATGGAAGATCAAGGATGTGGTAACGCTTTAGTCTTCTGGTTTCGGCTGTATCATCCAGCAATGATATAGCCAGTGGGTTGCAATGATTGCTTAATCTCTGAAGATAATTTTCACTAAATCGTTGAATTTCATTCTTTACTAGTGGAATATTTAAATCATTATGGATAGTGTTGTTTGAAACGAACCAAGGGGCATTGATAATTGACCTTAATGTTTTAGACTGAAATCGTTGTAGGATTTCGAGGTTCGAATTGCTTGCCGTTCCCCATAACTGAATGCCATATGTCCATATAGGTTTGAGTATGGTTTTGTATATAAAAACTTTGTTTTGTACACTCAGCTGCGATCTGCTACCTACCAACCAATACAACCGCTTAAATTTTATGTCCAAATGTTGGCGCTTTTGTTTTATGTGTGTTTTCCAAGTCAATCTTCTGTCAATATGGATACCCAAATATTTAACGCACGATTCGTGTGGTATGTCACTATTGTTAATTACTAGCCCTGGGCAATCTCCGACTCTCGTGGAAAATGTGACATGAGTTGACTTTGCAGCATTTATTTTAATTTTCCACTTGCTCATCCAAGATTGAATTTTATTAAGTTCGTTTTGAACAAGGAGCGAAGCTTCTACTCGGCATTGACTAGAGGCCAGTATTGCAGTGTCATCGGCATATGTCGCTACTAAAACTTCTTTAGTTGTGGGCATGTCTGAAGTAAAAATTGTGTAGAGCACTGGCCCTAATACACTGCCTTGTGGAACTCCAGCCTTTACTTCGTAGATATCGGAAAAGTCTCTATTTACTTTGACGTAAAAGTATCGCTCTGTCAGATAGGATTTTAGTACTAGATACAAGTGGGTTGGGAGTATCTTTTTAAGTTTGTAACATAGGCCATAATGCCAAACCTTGTCGAATGCTTGCTGAACATCTAAAAAGGCACCAGAACAATATTTTTTGTTTTCCAATGAATCTCGTATAAAGGCGATAATACGATGGCATTGTTCAGGAGTACCATGTTTCTGCCTGAAACCAAATTGGTGTTCAGGTACAATGTTGTATTCTTCTAATACTGGTAATAATCTTCTAAGTAATATTCTCTCAAATATTTTAGAGAAAGTTGCCAGTAAACTAATCGGTCTATAGGATGACACTTCATTCTCGGGCTTGTTTGGTTTGGGCAGCATTATAATTTCTGCACATTTCCACTGCGGTGGGAAATGATTTAAACGAAGAATTGAGTTGTAAATTAATGTTAAAAATTTTATCGCTTTTTTTGGTAGGTTTTTAATGACTTTTCCATCAATTTGGTCATAACCAGGCGATTTCCTACAATTAATTTTATCAATTTCTTCTTTAACTTCATGTGGGGAAATATGCTGCATGGGCCAATCAACTGGGCAAGGGCTGTCTAGAAATTCGAATACATGTTGGTCTTCACTATTATTTGTTGATGTATGAGGCTGAAATGTATTCTGCAGATGAACCGCAAATGATTCCGCTTTGCTTTTATCAGTCTTGCACCAAATTCCACCTGAATTTTTAATAGGAATATTTCTTTTTGTTGATCGTTTTAAGTATTTAGTTGCTCTCCATAAGCAATGCTCGTCACTTCGTGATACATCAAGACTTTTTAAAAAATTGTGAAGTTGGTAATTCTTTTCTAGAAGAAGCTTTGTTTTTAGTTCTTTTGTGGCTCTGTTATAAACTTGTTTGTCGTATGGGTTTCTGGTATTTTGCCACTGTTTCCTTAGTCGTCTTTTAATCCTTATCATCTCTGCAATTTCGAAATTAACTATTTTTTGTTGTGTTTGTTTCATGTTAACAGTAGGTGTTGATAAAAGACCAGCTTCATGGATCAAGTTGTTAAAAGATTCCACAACATCCTCTAGTTCAGAAGCAGATTTTATTGATACGTTGAGATTGAGATTTTGGCCAATCCAATGGGAAAAATATTTTAGGTCGGTATTAGAGCTTATAACTTTATAGTTCTTTGCCAATGTATGAATGAATGTGTTAAAGCTGATAAGTATTGGGGTGTGATCTGAGCTAAGTTCAACACTATCAGATATTTGAAAAAATTGGCGAGGTATACCATTAAAAACTGCGAAATCCAGCAGGTCAGGAATTCTTCTGGGATCCGTTGGCCAATATGTAGGCTTTCCCGTTGATAGTACAGAGTAGCTATTATTGGATATACATTTGTACAGCTCTTTGCCCTTAGGATTATTTAGCCTTGAACCCCACCACTGATGCTTGGCATTAAAATCGCCTCCAACAATAAAGCGAGTTCCGAGTTTCCTAAAAAAGTCTTGGTACTGGTCACATTTAACAGAATATCGTGGAGGGAAATAGATTGCGCAGAAATGTACATCCGCGTTGTCGCATTTTACTTTTATGGAGGCTGCTTGCAAGAATGGTTTCCTTATTTCATCTGATACTTCATATTTTATAGACGATTTTACAAGGATAGCTGCTCCACCGTGTGCCTTTTCGTCGGGATGATTCGCTATTATCAAATCGTAGCCCTTAATTCTGAAAAATGTTCTCTTTGTAAAATGGGTTTCTGATACAAGAACGATGTCCAATAGATGTGAATGCAGAAACAATTCTAGTTCCTGTGTGTGGTTGGAAAGCCCATTAGCATTCCATACTGCAATTTTTAAATTTAATTGCATAGCTTCGTTATTAGAACTGACATCATACTTAGAAGTGTATTAGTAAGCTCAATTTGTTTCTGTAACAGAGTCTCAATTTTATTAAAGGAAGTAGATTCTCTAGATTTTAAAGCTTCGGAATATGTGAACTTTCTGTTTTGATTTGTGTTATGGAATGTTTCATTGCTTAAATTGGGAAATTCCCCATCATCACATGAAAAGCTTGTATTTCTTTGGCGGTAACGGTAGCTACTGTTTTGAAGCTTCCTTTTGATAATTTTTTGGTAAACGGCGCAACCTTTATAATTAGCTGGATGGTTTTGCAAACAGTTTATACAACGTGCTGGTGCATCTCTACTTTTAGTACACTCTGTTGTAAGATGACCTAGTCCACATTTAACACAGTTAACAGATTTTTTGCAGTAGGTTCTTGTATGTCCAAACTCCTGGCAGCGATGACACTGAACGAGATCATCGGATTTTCTTGGCGGCTCTACCCTTACTATGGCATTGTTTATGTGCCTAAGGTCGTATATTTCTTTGTTATTTTTGTTTGGCTCAATATCAACAAAGAACATTGGTAATGGTTCCTTAGTGACTCGTTTACGTATATTAGAAATATTTCGCACTTTATGACCATTTTCCTCTAAAAATGCTTTGATTTCTTCAGTAGGTGTTGAGTGGTGCAAGTTTTTAACTACAACTCTATACGCTCGTTCTTCTCTCAACTGGTATGTATGGAAGTTTATCTTTTTGTCATCAAGATACCTAACTAGTACTCTGTAGGATTGAACTGTTTTTGCCATAACTCGTATTTGGCCATCATTCATAGATTTGTAGTTAAATTCAACAGAAGGAATTACTGTAGCAAAGTTCTTTACCATAGCACTAACGTTTGCCACATTTGGTATAACTATTTGCGGAGGTTTAGGGTTCAGATTTTCAGTATGAGCTTCTTCGTCGTCACTTACATCAATGTCATTGTCGTTATTTGCAAGGGCAGAAAACCGGTTGTTAGATGATGGTGTTTTATTGTTGGATGCAATTGCATGCTGCGAGTGATTATTGATGCGCATTGTTGCTAGCTTAGACACACTGGCAATATTGTTGTTACTTTTTGAATTACTGGTGTCGTTCATGTTGTTGGAAATGTTAACACGTTTATTCATACACATTTTTGGCGATTCACTGCGATCTCTTTTTTTTGCAGGCACCACCTGCCAGTTCACATCGTTTTCATCGCTTTCGTCCATAGTTGGACAACTCATTCACTAACCGATGAACAAATCGTTTTTTTTTAATCTCTTAGGCAGTATTATTATTGTAATAAGATGATTTCTGTTTGTTTTTATAATGTTTTGTTTAAAGAACACAATATACTGTACGTGCGTACGCAGTCACAGTCAAATGCAGACTGATGTTGAAAAATAAATAATAATTCCAAAAAAAAATGTTCTTTTTATGTTAGGCCAGTTACTTTTGCGGTCGCCCTCGTATACTACAACCGGCAAACCAAGGAAATACATTTTAATCTCACTGAACGAAAGCTATTGTTACATGTCGATTCTAAATGGCTTGTAAATTTCTTAGGGAAGCTTTAACATGGCTTACAGATCAATTCCTTACTCAAATATTTCGGAGATATAAGTGATGAAAACCGCCAACAAACTAGCCTCCGTTTCATTATTAAAAATTTTTATTTATTTATGACTATTATAAAGTTCACTAATTTATCACTTCAACCTGTCCTAAATGACAACCCATTCTGCATTTCGTGTTCAAGGGGAAAGATTGGTAACTTTTGAGTATTTGTTAATTGTCCAAACAGTACTCGTTTTCCAGTGCCGAGTCACGCGATCTGAACAGACATATATTAAAGTGATATCTTTATTAGTTTGTATGGAAATCTGTTGCAAGTAATTATTAAAAACGGATACCTGTTCAGTCTGGTATTTAAATTGGGAAGTTGGCTAATAATAAAATTTTTGCTATGAGAAAAAGTATGCGGTTTTTTATAATTTTTTCAACGATATAAGCCAATGTCTACCAAATAACATGTTTGTATAGATGTTGAATGCATCTTACTGTTAAAAAATGTATTCTTTTAATGTAAACACAAAGAAAATGTTTTTTCATGTAAACGTGGTGACGCAAATCACATGGCTAGATTTGACGGCGTCAGACCACTGCCTTGATTTATCAACTGCTAACAGCTATCTCTATTATTTCTTTTACCAAAAAGTCTACATATCCGCCATGGGCCGGGCAAAGAAATTATGATACAAAAAGTCATATCAATCGCTATGCTATGTAAGAGTACATCTGGATGTTGTAAATAATTGTTTCATTCATTAGTTCTCCCTTTAAGGTTCACTTCTAAGCAACATTTCAACAAATCATCTCAATATTTCTGTAACTAACATCCATTTGTAAATGTTTCTTCGCACATTTAATGTTCATGCGTAATTGTTCGCCACTTGATGGATGGACACAATTTATCGATTACAAATAAATATATATCTGCCTCAAATGAGATCATTATCCGTTACTGTGCCGCGGAACGCTTCTCGTTTCTCGTTCAACTGAAATCATGACTCATAATCATCATAAGGCGAGCAAGTGCTAGTCGCTCTGAAATTTTGGCAAAAATGATTGATTTTCTTTGACAGTTTTTGCCACAGCAGAAATCACCAAAGTGAAAATCCTTATGAAAACATGTCAAAACTAAAATCGCATGTAGCGTCTAAGATGTGGCTACACTAAATTGCTACTCGTACAATTATAAAAATTGAAGAATGAATGCCACCACCTCACATCAATTTGAAAAGTGACTGCTGCTATTTATTTATTTAGCAACGTATGCGCACGTTGCGAATGGACATGAAAATCGAAAATGATTTTATGCTCAAGAAAATGAAGAAAAGCCCAAATGAATAGCTGTGCTAGGTGTGGTGGTGGTTATTCGGACAAACATTTTTATTTATTGAAAACTTACGAAGAAAGCGAATGGCGGACGAGAAAAACCTCAATCAAATGCAATCTATTTATACAAATAGGGATCATTATCAGAAGTGAGCGTTAAATGATTTGCCAAAATTATTCGATCGTTTTTCATTTCATTTGAATTGGGGAAATTGAATAATTTATGGGATTGAATAAAATACATTTGGCAGGAATGAAATTGCAATATGAGCACGTATCCAAGAACTTAAACACATTTCGACAAAACTGTTGGAAACTCAAAATAAACATATTCAAATTCTTCAAACTTTATTAGAATATCACATATGTGACGCGAAAAATAGAAAGGGCCTAAGGTTAAAAACCAGTTTTGTTCAGGAGAGCCATTTTAAAGATTAGGTGTCCCTTTCTATTTGCGTTTAGAATCGTCGACTTTACTTTCATAAAACGCGCATATCTCTGGGAGGGAACACTTCTGGGGCATGGGATCGGTCTCAATCGATGCTCAGATGTTGTCCACATCAAACAAAAAGTGAAAAGTTGATGAAAAGTTTTGTTCAGGAGAGCCATTTTAAAGATTAGGTCCCTTTCTATTTGCGCTTAGAATCGTCGATTTCACTTTCATTAAACGCGAATATCTCTGGGAGGGAACACTTTTGGGGCATGGGATCGGTCTCATCCGATGCTCAGATGTTGTCCACATCAAAAAAAAGAAGAAATATGAAAATTTATTTTTGTACCCTTAGGTCCCTTCTCTATGCGCTGTCACATATACTTATAATGTAATAATAGATCTTTATAAGTGGTATGACGTTTTTGCACCCTCACCAGCTAAAAAAGATTTTCGATTGGCTTCATCTTACACATTCATTCGAATCGAAAAAATACAAGAAACTGCTAAAAGGTAAGGCTCCTGTTAAGTAACAAGGTTTTAAGCTTATTGTCGGAGTAACTGCTAAGCCTTAATATTAAATGGTAAGGTTAAATGTTATGTATTATATTCTTAGGCGTTTAATGTCTCCATATTATTTTCGTGGTTAATAAGAACAAACCCAAAACTTTCGATACCTTCGCAGAAAGTATTGTACGAATTCCATCTGAAATGTTGCCGTACTATTTGAAAAAGTGGTCAAAAGTTGATCATCCAAAATTGAGATGTACGTAGTTCAGATTATATCATAATAAGCTACACATTATCATTCTGAGGGTCACCCATGCGCTTTATATTTCCTCCCTGGTTCAGCGATAATATGAAATAAAGTATTTGGTGCAACGCCTTTTAGGACCATATCTGAATCTTTTCCATAAGTATAAATTTGGTGCACGATCTCTTCAGGATTTTCTTTTTGTGCAATAATGACTACATCCGACTCCTTTGTTTTTAATTGAGCGTTTGTTATTGTCGCTTCGACTATATTCGGAGCGTTCTCATCCGATGATCCTTTAGAGAAAATTTCTCCGTCAGTCGAATCAGAGACATAGTCATTAAACCATAGAGATGATCGGCTTTGCTTTTATGTATAACATCATTTTTTTTTTAATATCGTACCCAAAAGACCAAAACAAGTAATTTTTTTTAAATTATTTTTCAGTGAAATTTTAGGCATGCATTTACTTTTCTTTAAAATAGCTTCCTGCAAATGTTGGCCGCAAAGGGTCTCCATTCTGGGGATCCAATTTTGAATGACTCTTTTGAGCATTTCAACCGATATGGCGTTAATGACACGCAGAATGTTGGCCTCCTAAATCTGAATCGAAGCTGGTTTGTCAGCATAGACTTTGGACTTTACGTAGTCCCAAAGATAAAAGTTTAAAGGTCACACGATATCACACGATCTAGGCGGCCAACTCACCAGTCCAAAACTTGAAATTAGCTGCTCTTCTTAATGACCTCTCAATGTAGATCCATTGTTTGAGCAGCAGTATGGCAAGTGAACCCGTCCTGTTGAAACCAAATGTCATCAAGATTACGGGCTTTTATTTCAGATATCAAAAGGTCCGATGACGTGGCGCGATAGCGAGCACAATTCACAGTTACGTTCTGGCCATAATCATTTTTGAAACTCTATGGAACGATGATTCCACTAGCCCATAATCCGCACCAAACCGTTGTTTTCTCTAAGTATAATGGCACCTCTTGTACGTCTTCTGGTTGCTTTTCAACCCAAATGCGGCAATTTTGTTTATTGACGTTCCCGTTGGGCAAGAAGAGGGCCTCATAACTCAGCAAAATTTTAGTAGAAAAACATTTCTCACCGAACGCCCATTTCCATAATACAGTTACACAATTTGGAGACGTTGTTGCGATGTTAGTCTTTTCATGAAGAATTGGCAAACAACACTGAACAAAAATGTGGACAACTTACGAGTAATCTGTGAAAAAAAATCCTATGGAGAAAAATACCTCTAGATTGATCACCCGGTACGAAGATTAATATATTACTTCTCTCAACATTCTATTAAGAAATAAATGTAGAGCTTCTTTCAACTAAGGAAGGTTTGCGCCAGATCATTTTCACATTCGCATACCGGGACCTTCTGTTTAGGGCCGGCTCTGCACGTCTTATGCATTTTACATAAAAGCTCTTACATGGCATTTACGAGTTGAAAGTCTGTCGATGTTCTGACTCGGGTTTACTTGTGTGATAGTCTTGCAAACAAAACACCAAACCACGGCGGCCAACAGCTGCTGCTTCTTCTACTTTATTCCCACAACATCCCATTGAGGAACAGGGAAAACCTTCTTCCAAATTATCATCAATTAAATCACACACTGCTGCATACGTGTTCTGAAGTTTTCGTGAACTCTAACAAGCATGTCGACTGGTATACTGCCAATTTTAGCCTCAATATTGTTAATTAGGTCTACCAAGGTATTGGGACGGTTGATGTACACCTTCGACTTCTTGTCTAATAAGCGTGCCGGCCAGTTCACATCACCTCTCAGAGAGATAAGCTGTCCAGGCAATATTTTTGGCTCAAACAATTCATGGTAACGCTCGCTATGTGTGAAGTTGCACCATCCTTTTGCATTACCTCAAAAGCAGCTGAAAAAATCATGTATCATAGTCAAGTTCCGTTCGGAGTTCACAGTTCGGAATTCACGGATTGCAGTATTGCTGCTCTTATTCTCTCGATTTGTTGTGGTGTTGTAATCCTTCTCTCAGGTCTCCTTCGTACACATTTCCTGCTGTTCTTAATGAAGTTAACCAATTAACAGTTGATTGCCGTCCAGAAACACGTCCGCTTGGGGGAACAACGAATCCTAACCGAAAAGCATGCTCCACTGCAATGATCGACTGCGCATTTAAAAATTATGCTTCAACACAAAATTACATTTCCCCAAGTGTCCAATGCATGATGGCAACTGAAAGACGAATACAAATCTTCCGTCAGCCACTGTAAGCCACGCACACTCTCCACTCTCTTCGACCAACAGTGCCGCCACAGCCTGCAGTGCAAAAAAGCAAAATTCCACGCTCCACCCAGTACTTACTGACCGGGACATACTGTCAGATGCCGGATCTGAACATGGCTTAGAGATAAATCTCGTACTCGTAAAGTTGCCTGCATTTACAAGGTGGACATATATTGCTGCGGGCTCTAGGATTTGAAAAATATGCTGCGGACTTCCACTCTTAACAAAATTAAATATTTTGCTTACAACTAAACCCTGTAGATTAAAGGTTCATAGCTAAGCCTTTGTTACTATAGCTTCGAACGTGCAATAACCTATTAGGGATACACTTTATATTACCAAGCTACGTAAATTGTCTGCTATTTTTGTAAATTGTGTAGTATTTTTATTGTGGCGTCAATAGACGAACACTACGTAACCAAGTACTTTGCAATTGAAACATCCTGCTTTTTGCGTCCTTCTACTGCTGGATCTTAGGTTGTACTAACATGGCTATGAGCATTACAAATTATTGCCACTTTGCACTAAGGAGCAATTAGTTAATTATGAAAATACCTTTTGCAAAGTGTTAGAAAACGTTTTAGAATTACGTTACGTGTTCTGTGGCGCTACTGTCAAAAATGTATATCCTATAAATTTTGCAAAGCCGGTCAACCGACCAACTGACTATGGGGGTGTAGTCAGTGTAGTTTGTACAATTTATTATCATTAAATATTTAGAGTCAATTTTGGAAATGAGTTTGCATCAAGTCAAATTGTTCTTCTACTGCTTATTGTGGATTTGTGTCATTCCGACTCGTCCATTTGAGTTGCAATTGATTATTCCAGAGATTTCGAGATAATAGATTAAAAAAATGAGACAAACTCAAAAAACAGCAACAACAATCATAAATCTTGTTTAGTAAGTCGTATATACGATACTGTATATTCGTTTATATACTTTACTTATATTGCCTATGTTGCAGGTATATCGCTGGTGGCGCATGATTTATATTTATTTAAAATCAAATAAATATCAATTATACGCTCCCCAGCACCACGAATGGTTTGTCAGAGAGCTCAGTACGCTTGAATCACTGTGGCTCACAAGTTTATTTTTGGATCCTAGTGGATGATTGATGATTTTTTTTAAACAGGCCTAAGTGATAAATAGTGTGTGAAACAATTTGAACTTTTTGTGAGAAAAAAAATCAATTACCGATTGAAGATTGTAGCTTTTGATTTCATTTTAAGGCTATTTAAACTCCAATCAGTACAGAAATTTCAATTTACTTGATAGTGGATACCGAGCTATAGCCACTGCCTCATATTAATAAAAATGTTTTCTAAACACAAGCTGATTCGAGTAAACGATGTCTTTGCGTTTGTTGATCCGTCAGTCTGGTTCATCTTGATACGTATAACGCTCACACACATATGTTCATCCGATTTTATGTTTTTAGCTCTAGGACCTATACATTGCATCCAACCTTGGCGAAGTTTGGCAGAAGTAAGTTTTTGGACCGAGGAAGGACGTTTTAAAAATTAAAAAAAATAGGTTCAGCCTTAGATTTAGCTCCTTTAAATGTAAATGCTCAACCGATTGAATGTCTGTAGCTCCAGAGCCACATAAAATATCCAATCGTGTTGAAATTTGTTACAATCGATCAATGCTATTTTTTCAAAAAATAGAAATATGTATAACAATAGTCAAAAAATCTGGGTAAATTTGGAGCCCTTCCAAGAGGGTATCCTTATGAGCATCCTTATGTGCAGGATATAGTATTGTCGGCTACGCCCGACTTTAACTGTTTGACCAGTTTATTCATAAGCTATTTAGAAAGCAATTATGCTGAAAACAAGAGTTGAGAAGTAACTAATCTTAATAATTATTTAGTAACTTTGGCAACAACATAAACCAAAAAAAGAAATATATTTTTTAAACTAACTCTTGCCTTTTAAGAAGCAGTGGACCTTGAAAATAAAAACTGTTTAATCAACCAGAAAAGACGACTATGAAGATGCAAAGCTGTCGTTTTATGATTTTAAAATTTAATATTGGAATTTGGTACAGGTGTCCAGCGTCAATGCCTAAATTCGAGAGACAAGCAGCATGAATTGATTCTTGTTTAGGCAAGATTCAACAAAAAAAAGACTAGACCATCTTAAATATACTGGGAATTAATTTTATAATGTATTTTCGGTTGTTGAAAGCATGTTAACAGCTAAAAAAATAAGGTAAAACCCTGAAATTTTGCACAACGATAGGTCATAGTCATAGACAAATGCAATGTATGTTGTTTATGAATCTGCCATGGCGCATGGACTACATTTTTACTTAAAACCCGCCAAAAATGCACCCAGCTGAAATCACGCCAAAATAGGGTTGATAATAATTTAATTATATCATTTTACTTTAATTTTGTTTATTATTGTTGTATAAGTTGAGATATGATGGGTAAGTATAAAAAGGGGGTTCTTGAGGTTAATATCTTTTAAAACAAAAAAGTTTCTCTCTTCAAGACAAAAACATATATGCAAGAACATCATAAAAAGATAACCCCTATATTCGGCAAAATAGGCAAAAATATTTGTAATTAATTGTTTTGCTGGTATTATTGACATTCTTTCTTAGCAAGAGTATAATTATTTTGTGCGAGCTTTAATTTTCTGATATACGTTTGGTACATTAGGGTAGTATCAACTGAGGTATAATGCGTAAGTACCAGAAGGGGATACTTGAGCAACTTCAAGAACAGAATAATTGGTCTCATTGAGACAAAAACATCGATTCATCACACTTTAAAATCCGACTGTAAATGCAGAAGATAGCGCGGCATAAAAACAAAAAAAAAATAGAAACTATCTTGCAATAATGCATTACATTCGAAGGTGTACGGCAATTTTATTTTTTTTACCTTTTTAAGGGAAATATCGATATGTTTGACTTTATAACGAGAACGCTGTTTCAAAAGACATCTCACACACAGTGGATCATTTTCAAGTAGCTTAGGTATGGAAGAAATTCCATAAATGTCACCGTTTATCGTGGATACATTTTCATAGGAAGATGGCCATAACATTTTTACTGTGCAGGCACAATGACTTTTGCCACCGATGAATTTGCTCGGCCCAGCCTAATATGGTTTATACATATACATTTACTCGTACATTTTGCATGTATTTAAGTTTTTGTTTGCAGTAGCAGTCACCAGCTGGAAAAAGGATCCAACGGAAACAAATGGCAAAGTATTGTCATGCAAGCGCATGTTTAACAAGGGGTCAAAGCATGTTTTTGCATGAATACTAAATGTAATTCCTAAAAAAAAATTATAGTCCAATGCAACATGAAATTTCCATGAGAAAAACCACCCGCAGTAAAAGAGTATGCGGGGGAAGATTAATAAGTTTCAGCAGCAGAGAATCAGAGCAGGTATGAGAGGATGCGTGCAACCAAATTGAGTACTGCAGTCCCAGTCCTTTCAATGACTCCGACAAAAAAGGAAAATAACTAACTATTACATTAAAAACATTTATTAGAGGAATCTTATAAAATCGGTGAAACCTCATCCCTTACTCTCTGCCTTGGTGTGATAATATTAGCTGATACTTTATTAAATATCGATGTTAATTTAACCCATGAAGATTAAAACCATAAGTTCTCGGATGAAAGTTTCGGTATAGCAACGAAACGCCATAATCCTAATGCAGATTATAACCCGAGAAAATACCAAACAGACTACAATAATAATTTAACCCTAGTATGAAATCAAGTAAATTTCCATGCAATTTTATACAACTTGCGTAAATTTAGTTTTCCTTTTAAATAGGCGAATGTCCTGAAGAAAATGTTCTCGATAGAAAATCTCTATACAATTAACGGCTGGCGAAAAAATGTTTTCTACTTCGTTATGTTTAACGCATAGAAGATTCAGTGTTCGAGCGCTCTTATAAATGTTTTCCGCCAAAACGAAGGAAAGTCCCTCTTGTCGGGCTTAAAGATTATCTTCTCTAGGTCATGCCCAACGCCGGTAAGGCATTTGTAAACGCTCTTTGGCCTGGATTCCAAACATTCATCTCTAAGTTGGATATTCCCATGAGAATGATGACTTTAAGCGGAACAGAAGAAGAAAAGGAAAAGTCTTGGGAAGAATGTTTTTGAGGTAGATACCACCATTCAGAAAATACGTACTAGTTTCCCGTGGAAGTCAAACAGGGCATTGAACAACTTAGACTTTATTAGTCGAACTACAACTTTAACGGACAACTTTAACTTTTTTATAAGAATTTGAAGAAATATCTGGTATTGGCTAATGATGTGTTGGACACATGGCTTTAACCGTTAACGCACAAGGGGACGTTGTGCTTAATTTAGGGTAAATTCAAAATAAATTTGGAGCAAAACAAGCGATCCATTCTTAATTCATCTGGAATGTATTCCTTAACCAAACTGTTTAGATAAGTTGACACATACTCTAAACCTTTCAGCCTTGATCAGATCATCCATTAGACCATCAACAGCCTGTATCCTTATAATTTTTAAGGTTTGAAGTCTTGACTTAAACCAAGCATTGTAATTGACTATCTGCGTCGCCGCAGATACCGGGATCTGTGATTAGTTAGTTATCAAAAAGTTGGCAAAGTGTTTTTCCCATTTACTGATTACACTTGTCGTGTTCTACAGCAGGTATTTATTTCTATCCCTGCATGAGTTCACACCACTGTATTCATCCAGTGAGCATACCCAATTATAAGACGTTCAAATCGTCCATGAACACGACTTCTTAGAAAAAGGAATTTTCTCAAAAAATATAAAGTTCAAATAGAAAGATGTCAGAGAAAGTAAAATTTCTTCAGCGGCGACGGTCATACATCGCCTGTATCCACGTTGTGTGAGGGTTTTGAAAATATGTGTGGATTAGAGATACCAGGGAGTTTGATATTTGTTGGTACTTATTGAGCTGAACCTACAATTTAGAGGCAACTTTGTACAACTAATGCATTAGTAGAAGGATAGACCAATTATATTTGTTCTGTGCACTGAAAATCCAAGTATCTCCCATAAAGTTAACATTGACGACGTTATCTGGCCTCATTTCTACCGAAAATTCCAAAAAAAACCCCACTTAAAAATGTTTCTCCTTCTACAGATCCATGCTCAATAACTTTCTCCTTCTTCAATTGTATAAATTGGAACTGGAGATAATGGGGACCCAACAGAACAAAACAACGGCGGGCCTTAAATTTATATTTCCTTCTGCCTTATGTCTTGTTTTGGACATTTCCACTGGCTGGCAAAATCATCCGATTTAGCCTTCAGAGACATACTTGTGGGTTTTTTCAAATAAATATTTCTATGTCAAGCTTTTTATTTTTATTAAAAACAATTAAATCGTTTAACAACTCAAGAACTATTATTATCCTATGAATCTAAAGATGCCATCATTAATCTACGATGAGGAGTTATTGACCATAAGGATCAAAAATTCGTCGAAGACTTTTCCATACGAATGCAAGGTTTTACGTTGTTTTCAGAGTTTGCTTTATTTACAGCTCTTATTCAAAAGGTCTCAAGGCCAAATAATCAGTTTCTTAAAACGCTTTCAGATACTCAGAAGCAATTCACAAAAATTGGGCAATAGCTTTCAACAATTTATGCAAGGCTTTCTGATAAAGGTCGTTACGAACCCGAAATCTCGATGAAAGCCTTGTGCAGCCATGTAAATCAAGGCCACTTTAATATTTTGCAAAGAACTTGTCTTCTATTGAAATGAAGATACAAGGGTCTCGAGCCGGTTAATCCCTATTCAAAGTGTTAAAGCCAAAGACCAAAAAACAAACAAAAGAGCTAAAAATAAACAGCTAAATTAAGCCTGAATACTCAAAATAAGGGAAATGTCTTTAAGAATTCAACGGCGAAATTATATATTGGCTCGACTTTCAAAACACTTTCTAGCTAGTTAGGGTACATGTTTTTAAAACAAAAACAGAAACTAGCGCCTTATTTAAACCTGTCTAAACTAACCCACATTTTGACTTGCCAATTTTAAAAAATTCGAAAATCGAAAGGGCTAAAATCACAGTTTCGAAGCTGCCAATTAACATCACAAGTTCGGTCAAATTGTGATATGTTCGATAAAATATCTATCGTTGCGTTGGCTGTGTGACAAGTGGCCCCATCTTGTTGAAACCAAAAGTCGTCCATGGCATTCTCTTGAATTTTTGAAAACAAAAAATAGTTGAGTTGGAGCGGTAACGCTCACCGTTGACGGTAACGGCGGCTCCTTGCTCATTTTCGAAGAAAAATGGCCCGGCTTCAAATCCACACCAAACAGTGACTCCTTGTGGATGCAATGGTCTCTCAATAGTCGCGATTCTTCGAACCCCATATGCGGCAATTTTTCTTATTGACATAGCCACCGAGATGATGAGCTTAATTTTCCGGTAAAACTTTTTATCTCCTGCCAAACAATCTTCAGCCCATTGGTCGAAGTCGAAACGCATGTGATGGTATTTCTTTTCAATAAAACCAAAAATGTTGTAAGTGAATAGTTGACCTTTAGTGTTGTTATTTTATAAAATTATTTTTCGGCTTGAGGTCATTTATTTAAACTCGTTGTTCTATGTGTTGTTTAATTTTTATTTATCCCAATATTTCGATTGACTTCGTCAATCATCTTAAGGGGTTGTCACTAACAAAATACAAAACATGATTACATTTAATAAACAAAACATTAACACAATATTTGAAAAATAATTACATTAACAAAACAATGTCGTCAGTCTGATTATCGATGTCAACTGATTTTTGTGTTACTCTTCAGCTTGCGTCTGTGCTTATGCACCAAACAACACATAGAACAACGAGTTTAAATAAATGACCTCAAGCCGAAAAATAATTTTATAAAATAAAACCAAAAATTTAAAAAAAAAAAATGTGTATTTTTTTAAGCCGATTCAGATTTAATTTTTAAATGACCGACCCCACATGATAAAATTTACTCTAAATGAATAATTCGACCATATGGCAACAAGCATAGTAGGTAGTTGCCAAAACATGGAGGTTTCTTTGCTATGATAGGTACAGGACAAAATATGTACTTCTATTCGCAATGATTCGACTATCCTCGTTTATAGTTGCACTAGTTCTTACTAAATGCACATACATATGTATGCACATACATAGAATGTATGCATGTACGTACATACCAACACAGTTTCATGTGCATACGTCCATGGACAGCGTATGTAAATTAGTGTTACGTACTTCGCATGTCCACCGACATTTTGCTAGTGGTGTTGAGTATCGCCGCAGAGGACAAATATTTGTCAAACATTTATTAATTACACGCTTGATTTTATCTGACAATTTGTTTGGTCGCACATTGTGAAACCTCTCCCACTTTTTACTTTTTGACACGCGTGCGAGGGATGTACGCAAAGTTTGCGGAGCTAAACTTTTAGGCGTAATTTTCTTTGTTAGCAAGACGTGAGATGGTGTTTGCTTAAAAATAATGGGTGCTCTATTGGTGGTATCTTAAAAAATAATATTTTCATTTTAAAATAACAGCTCCCTGTTGATCAAAATCTTTAAAGAAAGTTTATAAAATAAGATAAGTGTATCAAATAAAGTGACTCTATTGACTATTAACAGAGTTAGGCAAAAACACTTACGTTTTTTCAAAAACAGTGCTGAACAGCCCAAACAGTGCGTTTATTAAAAAAAGTTTAGGCCGTTCCTGCTGTACGCAAGATTTGAACCAACTATCTTGCTGTCTCCTAGTTTGTTAATCAAGCTATCAGCCATATCGGCGATATCAATTGGCCACCTTGGAGCTGCGATTTGATACCGTTTGACTTAATTTAATGGTGTTTTGTTAATAAGCTAAGTTAGCGAATTGCGAGCAAGTCGTTTGTACCCTACACTACACTGTAATACAGGGTTTTATGACGCAGTACTGATGTTTGCAACACCTCAAAGGAATGGAGATATACCCTAAGTTAACTACACCAATCGATTCAGAACCACTACCTGATTCCATTGAGAAAAGAACGCCCATTCTGCCATCCATCGATTTTGTAATCAAAGTACAATTTACATTTATGAACCGATCCCGATGAAACTTTTTACATTCTTTAAGTTTGGGCCAAGGTCGAACTATATTGTAATTAGTTAGATCCTATAGCTCAAAAATTCACATTTTACATCCGCTTTAGAATTTCAAATATCACACAGAGAATTGCGAGTAACCAACATCTATGGTGCATCAGGAGCGGGCATAAACTTTTATGTAGTAAAACTGGATACATAGGTCCATCTTTTTGTATAGCCCCCATACAAATTTCCTTACTGCTATCAGAATCTGCTGCTTTAGAAGCCACATTTTACATGCGATTCTTTTTCCAGGGACCATAGACTAAGCTTGTGGGTCTGGGCCTGCAATTCAGCCGAATCGTAAAATTGATGTCATGCTGAGATAATTCGGAAAATTTGAGTGCTTCTATATACCCTATGGCAATTATCGAAAAGGCCTATTTTTCTGCTCCCATGATTCAAGATCGTACATTTCTTTGAATCAGCAAATCAATATGATTTGGGCATTAGATATGGTCATTTGAATTCCAGAGTTGAATAGAAATGCCACACCTTTTATCCAATTTTTACATAAAATAGTCTATAAAATAGATAAATAAATAAATAAAATTGTCTAATCATTAATTTCACTTCGTTTAATTTTGCAAAAGTTTGTCTATAAATGTTGTCATTTTAAACGGGGCTTGGCACCTCCTACTTTTTCCACCAGGGATGTTTCAATTATTATTATTAATTTCAATTTTTACAACGGTCCCAACACAAGAAGGTTATATAGACCCTGAATTATTAACATGGAAATACAAAATCAAATCTATGTACTATAAACTTATTTCTATTAATACAATATATTGATTATTTCTATACACTATGTATGTGTGTATGTATGTATGTTCATAGGTTTTACATTCTAAAGTTAAATCGAATTATATAAATTTATTTCAGTAAGGAATTTTTTGACAGTATCGAATTTATTTTCGTTTAATAAGATTTTAATATCTCTGATTTTATATTTATTTCTACTTTCTTGAGAATTGTTGCATTCGTTAAATATATGGTATACGGTTAATGTTTGACCACAGTTGCATTGGGGTGGAGGTGATTTTTCAATCAGATGTCTATGTGTAAGTAGACAGTGTCCAATTTTCAGTCTGTTTAGTTTAACTTGGTCTGATCTAGGTAAGGTAGGTTGGTTGTATCTAGGTTGGACACAGTCCTGAATGTGAAATAGTTTTGTCTGGTTATCTGTCCTCCATATCTCGTTCCAGAGTCCAAATATATATTTCTTGATAGGTCCTTTATAGTCAGAAAGTTGGATCCCAATTTCAGGATCGATGTCTAATGTGAGGGCCCTTTTTTCCAATTGGTCTACTTTCTCATTCCCAACAATATATAGATGGCTTGGTATCCACATAAAAGTCACCTGATTATTAGGCATTTTAGACAGGGTTGATCTCAGTCGCTGAATAAGAATGTTTCTACTGAAGGGGTCACTTAAACCCTTCAAGGCGCTTTTACTTTCTGATAAAATGAGGATCTTCTGGCATTGATAATTATTCTTAGCGTGCTCAATGCTCGTTCTGATCGCTAATAATTCAGATGTGTAAATTGATGCATAGTCATAAATACGTTTCTGTGTCATGTGGTTTTCGCCTAAGAGGGATGTTTCATATCTAAAAATTCTTGAGATATGATATATATTAGTTTAGGGTCGTGTGGGTATTGCGACCACGCCTTGTCCCTACAAATGTTTTCTGGTCTAACGCAACATAATGGAAAATGTCCTAAAAATCGTTTTTTTTTTTGATATGTTGTCATTTACGAGTATGTCGTTTTGATCTCGATGCATAAATTTTTACCTCTTAAAAATCTTTTTAAAGAATCAGCTTTCTGGCGTACTTAGATCGTCTTAGATTTTTACGACGATTCCTATTATACGTACACTTTATGGGTTCTTCGATCAGTATTTCGAGGTGTTGTAAACAGAATGACACAATTCTATCATTAATGTTTTTCCACCAAAAATCAATGTAAACCCATTGATTATCCAATTAGTGAATTAGCGTCGACGAATATTAGCGCATACGACAGTAGCTCCAAACATTTAAATACATTTGACTCAAAATAGAAAAATTTTAAAATTTTACGAATGCAATATGCCTTTGGAATGTTAACTGCGAAACAGTTAATGAAGCATACAAAATTGTACAATTCTAAAATTGAACCAACTCGTAAATGTCTTGTGCCACTACAATTTTCGCAGTTTGTTTGAATGATATGAGAATGATACGGCTCATTGGCTGTACTGGTATTTGATAAACAGAATTATTGTAAATTATGAACGGTAGGGCGTAATTTGGAAAACTCCCATACAAATAAATTCTTGTGTTTATCTATAACTTTTCATATTTATTGAATATAATTGTAATTCAAGTCTAATGAAGATACAAGAAATCCAACGCAGCCCAACCCATAGGCAATAATTTAATGGGATTTTAATTTAACACTCAGTATTCGATGGATGAATTTATTAATATCACTTTAATGCTCGACGAAATTAAAATAAACAATACCTTCATTCACATTGAAGGTGAAATGGTGAGATTAAAATACCAACAAAAACAACAACATGACCCCAGAGATAAAAACAAAAACAGCTTCAAGGTCGTTCATTGTTGGTTCACAATTAATTTCATTTGTTTCACAACAAATAAAAAGCAATCACCTCTCAGGGTTGTAAATAAACAAAAGGAGGATCGGCCAGCGAAAACAATTGTTTTCAATTCGTAGACCTAATGAAGTGTCGGGAATGCTACCGAGTCTTTTAATTTTTTCGAGTACTCGAAAGCAATAGCAGTTTGATTTTCGTAATCATGTTATTGTTAATATAAAACTGAAATAATAACACATTTTTCTCACCAACCATATTTATATAGTACCATATTTCTATAGTTTCTACAACCATATTTTCAGTTCTAAATGTAAATGTTACGTGTACACAAAATTAATATGGCCGCATACTATTGCCAAAATGAAATCTCAAAAAAATACTATGGTTGCGACAAACATACCTTTATTGCAGAGAATATAGTACTGTTGCCTTGACCATATAGTAACCATATCTTTATTCACGTTTCTATAATTTTAAATATGGTTTCCATATTTAAATTCAGTTTAAAATAAATTACGAATACTTGTAGTTTTTTCTTTTTGTTTGCATTTATTCTGTATTTTATCATTACTCGTGTATGACTTGAACAGTTTTTATTCTGTTTCGAGGCCATTTTGTTGTTTCTTTTTCAGAAACGACTAACAAATTGTGCCAGGCAGACTGTACAGCTGTTTCTAAGCCCGCCAAAGTTTTTCTTCAGCACTCTTTGGCAACGATTACTTCGGAAACTAATCAAATGATTTATACGATAGACTTATTTAAGTTACTGAGAATTGCCCTTTACGTATAGTCTTAATTACCAATGTAATGTTTGGTCTAGCTCGCATTGCCGAAAGTTTTGTCGAGCTGGATTTTATATCCTTATATTATCATGTAAGTTTACCTAACGGTAAATAGCAAAAAGTCGAGCTGATAGAAAAAACAAGTGCAGATTTGGACTCACCGTCCTAAATAACCTCAAAGTCAACAATCAGCTCTTAATAAACAAATTCCTTGTTATCTTGTGTTATGATCATTCTCTCACCCAAGACCTCTTCATTTACTTTCTCATATACAATATGTGACGCGCATAATAGAAAGTGGCCTAAGGTTAAAAGCCAGTTTTGTTCAGGAGAGCCATTTTAAAGATTAGGTCCCTTTCTATTTGTGCTTAGAATCGTCGACTTCACTTTCATAAAACGCGCATATCTCTGGGAGGGAACACTTTTGAGGCATGGGATCGGTCTCATTCGATGCTCAGATGTTGTCCACATCAAAAAACAAAAAAAAGTGAAAAGTTGATGAAAGGTTTTGTTCAGGAGAGCCATTTTAAAGATTGGGTCCCTTTCTATTTGCGCTTAGAATCGTCGACTTTACTTTCATAAAACGCGCATATCTCTGAAAGGGAACACTTTTGGGGCATGGGGATCGGTCTCATTCGATGCTCAGATGTTGTCCACATCAAAAAAAGAAAAAAATGAAAATTGATTTTTTTACCCTTAGATACCTTTCTCTATGCGCTGTCACATATTCATGTAGAACTTTTGCTGTAGTGGGCGTAGTGTATAATGTCGCTGTCATTTGCAACCAAAAATTATATTCTACGCTTTTTACTTTAACCATTTTCTAGCAACATACAGCATTTAATTATACTTTAGAAGATCCGAGGTACATACTCGTAAATGTGACCACTATTTCTAGAATGTCACTAAGTGGCAACAAATTCTACCAGATATTGAGACTGCGATCCGATTTACAATTCTACGCAAAAACTGTCAAGTAATTGACGTTAAAGGGGACATTAGAATGGATGAACCATACAAGGGAAAATTCATCTCTACACACAGAGAACAAATCAGTTGGAAATCGGACCGAACTTTAAAAATTTGGTTGGATAAACCGACTTTCTGTTGCAATAACCAACATTCCATAGTATTAATGGTAACTTGTTTCGAGAAATCATATGATGGTTGCTGCAACCATAGAACGCACATCCACAGCCAACAGTTATAATAACCGACTTCAGTTTAACTGTTAGCTGTAACAACAGGCGGTTATGGCATCCTACCAATTGAGATGTACATGTTACTTTGGAACCAACTATTGGTGGTGACAACATATAAGTTCTTTGTAGTTACTAAACCCTGTTCAGTTAGCTGTTGTAACATAATAATGATTATTCAAAAGTCAACATATAAATCCTTTCATATTTTATCGGTTCTAGACACAACAAAATCTTTGTTAACGACGAAAACATATTTCGAAATCCCCAAAAAATGTAAACAAAAAAAGTTTCTTGGGTTAGATGGTTAATGCTTCCAAACTATACTGCCATGTAAAAAAAAGAACTATAAATAAAAAAATCTAGGATATAGGGACATGCTTAACTTTACTTTAGGGACTTTACTTAGATTTGATCAGAATTTTCGCCATAGATAGACCTCCTTATTATTAAAAACAATAACCAATTTATTTTGGAGGCGACCCATTTTCACGGATTAATTCTTTTTAGATTGGGGCATTATTGCAATGCTTATCAAAACATCTACCCAAAGAAGTAAGCATTTAATTGATCAGTTAACCCAATGAAAGGCGGTAAACATTACATATTTTCAAAAAGTACTTATAAACAACAATATATAACAACAACCTATACATATACGAATTCAGTTCCAATAATCATCTTATTCTGTTAGGATTACCGAAAGTTCTTAAACCGAAAGTGTCAGTTCCATCTACTGAAAATTGCTGTGTACTCAATCAACATTCGGTTGTAGGTAAGGAATACATGGTTAAAACGTGCAACCACCAACAATCGGTTGCCAAAAAATTCGGTTGTGGCAACAAATATATTTTCTGTGTGTACACAAAAGCTCAGTCTTAAATAAAAGATAGGCTTGTTCCACACACTTCGGGTCACTAGGCAAATTTGGCATAGGTACAATCTGAAACGCTTGACATCATTAATATTCTTAAGGCTCGATATCTTTATGCTAGCAGCCGCCATTACGGAGCACTGCTTAATACGAAGCTAAGTACCTGGTTGAGAGTTTCAACTGATAAGAATGAAATGCACGTTAATGGTTTCCTCGAACCGCGATATTTTCAGCCGGCAGTTGCAGTAAAAGTATGTTCTCTGCAATAAAAGTATGTTCGATCCAACCACACCATTACATTTTATATTTCATTTTGACAAAAGTATGATCGCGACAATATTAAAGTTGTTCAAATATAGGATGATCCATCTAGAGGTATTTTTTTCAGAACAAAAAAAATATAAAAATTGGAATCTTTATTGGCAATTCGAAAGGATATTTTATGGCATTTATTTTTGAAAATAATTTCCTTCAAGTGTTGGCAACTGTATTACGAAAATGAGCGTGTGAGCTCAACCTAATGTTGAATGTTGACTTCGGACGTTTAATGCATTGTATAGAAAAGCTTTAGCAAGGCTAATGATTTGAACCTGGGTTTACTTATGTGGTTGTCGTACCATAGCAGCACTGTGGTCCACTAGATTTCTTTCAGTGTATTTAAGTATCTTAACCCACTTAAATCGATCATTATAATATTCTTTCAATCATACGTTTTTACAATGAATCTTTCAACCGTGATAGTCACACAGCAACGAGTAACCACATTAGAAAAGAAATCATAATGCATTAACCACATACACGGGTACAAATGCATCTGTGTGTGTTCATGTTAAGGCTTTGTGTTTTTTATTATTGTTAACGCCTCGCTATTGTTAGATTGTTGTTTTTGTTGATTGTGTTCTGTTTTTAATATAACTTGTGTTGTTTTTATTGTTTCTATTTATCTCCCCCTCTGGTCTATGCAGATTCTGTGACCGAGATTGTGGCTGCTGTTGTTCTTGATGGTGCTCGTATTGTTGCTCATGTTGTTGTTAATCTTTTGTTGCGGTTATCGTCTCACTCTTGTGGATGTGAGCATTTTTAGCCACCCTTCAGTTGTTCATTAACTTGGCATCCAAAATGCACATATCAGTCGGCGGTGATGTCGGCGGTGTTGGTGGCAGCTACTTTTCTTAAGGCACTGTGCCCGAGATGTGAGACTATTTTGATTTTCGGGCGATTTGTTTACATACATTTTGACTAAAGTAAATATAGTTCAAGTGTACGACGAGCTGTCTAATCGCTTGTTTGTCCCACAGCATCTGTATCGGGTCACCAAATGTTTTACATCAATTTGTCTTAGCTTGGAACCATAAATAAATTCATTTTTGGGGGTTTTCTCAAGGTGGAGGTCAATGTGTTGTCAATTTTGTTTAATGCACTCGTTGAGAGACATAACACCATTGGGAACAGTGTGTCAAAATTAGTGCTACAAAAAGGGGTTTAAAATAGACTATGAGAGGTATTAAATGGAACATCCTGTTTAGACGATGCACATTGCTACAACGGCTAAATTTGAGCAATGGCCTATATTTTCTTGAGTTTGAAGACATCAGTTGATTGCGTCTTATTATTTGAGATCTGCGACTGCAGCTAACCGCTCATGCTAATAGTCCATCCAGACAATTTATGTGTGATACGTAGTCCAACCTGCGTCCATATCATTAACCTTGGTTCATAACAAATTGGTAGTCGGTGGTCTGTCGCATTTGCCGATATAAGTGATGGTTTAGCTAACGTCGCACAGTGGTTGGACAAAAAAATGGATTGCGTACAACAACTCTTAAACGTTATGGAAACCTCTAATTTGTGCTATGTTTGTCGTAGATCTATGAAATTTTATAAGTACACAGCTATAGGCAAGGTAGGTACGAGATATATAAAATATATCTAAGTTTATCTAAAATTCTTAACAAAGGTTCTAATAAGTATAATGCTGGATGCATTGGACGTGTGCACAGATGGTTAAAACACCAATAGAGAAGTGGACCCGGAAGTTTTCTCAGAAGCTCTGCAAATACCAAATTCAAGATGACTACCAAACATTTTAAGTGCCTTACACGTAGATATATTCGTAATTTCAGAGCCTTGAAAGTCTTGCTGACTATCAAACTCATAAAAATAAAGGGTGGACCAACTTAAACGCACGATGTAAATTGTAAATTAAACAAAATGTATTCGGAAAATAAGCTTATTCTTTTAGATTAATATTCTGTGATAGAAGGGTCTATGGCAATTATGTGTGAGACAGTGCTCGTCACAGCTATGATGACATACCTCTATCCTATGGTCTATATTTTCAATGACTTGGGACCTAATGACGGTTCAATATTATTAATGAGCCGAATTATCATCTCATACTTTAGCTTTTGAGTTGTTCTTGGCTAATTGACGTACTCTTTTTCTTTTAAATATTCCAAAAAAAAAGAAGTCCAACGGTGTCAAATCACATGATCGTGGTGGTCAACTAACATCGTCATGGCGTAAAATAACACGGCCATTGAATTTTTCGAGCAAAAGATCCTTTGTTTTATTGCTTAAGTGGCAATTTGCACCATCCTGTTGAAACCACATATCGTCTAAGTCCATATCTTTAATTTCTTGTCACAAGAAGTCCGACCATAATATTGAGCTACTGCCGTACAAACAGTCACACTTTGTGGATGCATCCGCTTTTCAACAATCACTCGTGCATTCTCATTTGCCAAAACGTGACAATTCCGCTTATTAACGAATCCACTGTGGACATATTTGGTCGATTATGCTGAGTACACGAAATGCATTTGACTTTTACAATCTTTACGCTCTGCTCAATTGTGTACCTCTTCATGGTTGAATTTGTCAAACACTGGAACAAAGTAAAGTCAAAGTTGTGCAAAAAAACGTAACGTTAAGGTGTAACCCACAATTAACATCGTGCATTATAGTTGGGCCATCCTTTATAACAACAACCTAATGGGATTTTAATGCGCCAAATTTGTTAGCCAAATAATCGGAATTACGAACCTTTTGCGCAATAACTCACTGTAAAAGGGCAAATAAGTAAAGAAGACTAAATTGTGACGTTATTGTAAACAATCATTAGCCATTTCGAAATAAATAAGTCTCGATAATGCCGTCATGTCCTAAACCGTGGTCAATCTTTGCAGATCCAGTGGTGCTAAGAAGAAAACTTGTGTGTTTTGTGTTCTCTTACCTCAAATTTACTTGTTGACAGAGTCGCTAAGCTAAGAACGGGAAATGTCCGAGAAGATGTTTTCTAGAGACTAATTAGTAGGGATGGGAATTCTATGTCAATGCAAATTTGTTGTCGTTAGTCTTAAACTAACGTTGACTAAATAAATTCGTACATCAACAGTTTTTCAATAAATTACCATAAATGTATTATGCATATTTTGTTAGAAAATTCATATTTTTGCTTAGTTTGCTAAAGTTTCATATTTTACGCATATTTTTCCAGAAATTCGCATTTTAAAATACGTCAGTAAACGTAAAATCAAGAAGTCCCCACCCTAAATCATAGCAATTTTTATACAAGGAGCATTTTGATAATCTGAGCCTCCATGCTGTTTTAAAAACAATTCTGGATTTCAGAATATTAAGCGAAGAACAGGTTTGCAGAATATGGAATCTACTTAGACTGCAATGGTGTTTTCATTAACCTAACTGTACGAGTAGTTCTCAGCGTATTTAATTTTGAACCAAATATACTCGTATTACGACTGAGTTTTAAAAGTAAAAACTTAAAACTAACTTTAAAGTTTTTCGATAACGTATTTGATTTACATTTTCGATTTTTTGGGCGCATTTTTTTCATTACTGCATCTTCTGAAGCAGCCGGTTCTGAAATTAATAAAAACTTTGTATGGGGGCTATAATAAAATATGGACCTATTTGGTTCAGTTTAACCAGTATTAAGTATTGTCAGCTTATAACGTACAACGAACATATTTGAGCACAATCTTGTTGTTTCTAGTAGTTTCTAGTGCTGCAGGACCTCAAATCAAGAGGGGTCTTTTTGTGTAGGCCATGCGAAACATGCACCGATATGGTCCAAAGATGGGTGATGGCGGATGTAATCTGTGGTTTCTAGTGCTGAAGGTTCTGAAATCGGAAAACATGGACCTAGTTTAACCCTAACAATGCAAAGAGTTTCATAGAAATCGGTTCATAATTGCTACCAATACTTTGATTACAACAATAGACAGGCGAAATGGGATATCTCAATCGAATCTAATAACAATTCTCAGTCGATCGGTATAACAAATCCTTTATGGTCTTACAAACATCCGCAGTAAGCTATAATACCCAGTACAACAGTTTTTGTGGGCTATTAATAACTACAGGGTGGCGCAAAACTACCATTGTGGTTTGAATGTTTCATATCTTTTTAATTTTTTTATATTTTTTTATTTTTATTTCAGAATTTTGTGAAGCAAACTTGGGGAATTTGAAATGGAACACTACACAACAGAACAACGATCAGCAATTGTTGAATTTTATTTTAAAAATCAAGTCAATTATTTTGACGCAGCGTGCTTATCGTCGCCTTTTTAATGTGCGTACTGGACCTTCAGAACCAACAATAAACAGCTTGGTTGGAAATTTTCGACAACACGGTTCAGTAAGACACCTTTCACGTACCGGAAGACCACATACGGGCCACACGGACGAAAATATCCAACGTGTTGTGGACAGTGTGTAGGACAGTCCAGTAGCATCAAAAAGAAGACGTTCGTCACAACTGGGGCTATCACGGAAAGAGTTCGAAAGTGTGCAGCCGAAAATACCCACCACTTGCAGGATATAATTTTTCATACTTAAGTAAAAAATATTCCACATTAATATACTATATAACAAAAAATAATAATAATAAGTAGCCAATAAATAAAAAAGTTATTAAACATTCTTACCACAACTGTAGTTTTGCGCCACCCTGTATATGTGTGTATAAATAAGAGGTATGGTTGACTTTCTCGCGGTGCCCAGTTGAGGTGATGTTTTACTCATTTGGCACCCAGCTCTATCTGATTTGCGGCTTAAAGTCCAAAAGTGGTAACATACGCACATGGTGCGAAGAATTGAGTACGCATTGAAGTAAAGAGTAAGATCGTCTTTAGCTAAGCCTGAATAACTGTAGTTTAATTAATTCCATACGTTCGATAGGAGAGGGATACATGACTGAATGGAAAATACTGCTGAAAATTTTTAATGGTGGATGACTTTAACTTAATTCAGCCTTTAGAGGTGATTAAAAGATTTTTCTATAAAGCGTCAGGTGTAATGATGGACTGGGCAACGTTGCTTCGTTTCGCCGTTCTTGATGCTCATTGGGTTTCCGGTAAAAGATGGGTGTAGTCTCAGTTATAAACACAGCCTGATGCAGTGAGTGCGCTCGCTTCGTGTTCGGCGAAAACATCATCTAGTATTCCTCTTTTTAATCGAATTGAGTAGTTTTGGAAACAAATATCCACCTGAGGGGCTGGATTGTCTATGAATATTTAAATACTTTATCACAGTCTCTACTCTCTATTTATCCATCGTTAGTCCTCCCACTTGAGAAATAGTTGACAATAGGTTGACAGTACAAATATGTAAACGCTTTTATTCAACTACAACAAATAAAGTGGTCGACATGGCATAATCGAGGTCAAAACTTGAAGCGTCGTGTGAAATTCTATGAAACATAATAATTAAAGTTATTTTTAGCCAAGTTTCATAACATCTGCTTGATTCCATTATTTATTTATAAAACCACCGACTACGTGCCCCATAACAATTTGATTAGAAGATCTTCTAAAGAGAATAGCAAAGCAGATGAAACCCCGCAAGACAACACGCATAGTGTGCCGGCACCAGCAGCAGCTCCGACACCCACATGCGTGTTACACTTCATCGCCATGGCAGCCAACCGCAAAATATTCACACAGACAGACAGACGGACATGAGCTACACTTGTCGGACATACATAATGCATAGTCAATGTACCGATTCCTGATGCCACAATATATGCAGAAATATTCAAAAGATGATCGGGCCGGAAAAACGAAGTGCCTGAGTGTAAGATTTGCTTTAAAAATAGATGCATCACTTATTCTCCACTCTCCCGCCATGTACTGGCAAAGTCCGGAACTGGCCAGCGGAATCAAAATTAGACGCGTATTTTTGTATCATAAAAGCAGCACGCAAACAAATAATGCTGCTACTGCCTGTCGGTTTGTTTGTTTTTGCCTAAACGTGAAAACAAAACTGCACAGAATGCAGCAGCGACCACCACTCGCTCGCTGGCCCGAACGCCCACACACTTGGAAGCGATGCTGGCATTTGCGGCAAAACGTGCATTTGCCAGCCAAAAATACTCGTATGTTCATGTGTTTTTTCCTCTATTTATCGAATATAAAACCAAATGCAATGACCTTCTTCTACTGAATCCAACGCATGCATCTATGCAATGACTGCATCGTTATTTTTCGCTTTGGCCAGCGGAACAAACCGAGAGAAACCTTGTGCACACACACACGACTAGCGTTGAGATGCATGCATCATTGGGGGACGGACTCGATGAGCCAAAATAACGTCATTGTGAGTTTGTTCATGTGTGACTTGCCACCATCACCGCCGCCAAAGCCATCATAGCCACTACGGCCATGATGGTCGAATGAAGTCATATCTCATGTACATATAGATCTTTGTGTAATAGAGTGGGTCGCATATGAAGCGCATGGAAAAATTACCTTAAATGAGAGAATAATTTAAGCAATGTATGCTTGAAGAAGACTCAGTATCTTAAGCAGTGTTACCGTTGGGCAAATTTTTTACAGACAAAAAGGGACCGACCAAATCATTAAAAAGTCATTGGCTTATTGATAATAGTGGTGTTTAATATTAAGCCTCGGCAAATAAGACTGATTTACAAAACCGCAAGAGATAAGTCATTTAATAACAAAAAGTGTGAATGCTGTTCGGAACAGGAATCTAAGGAATCTTAAAAAAAGATAAAAAAGTAGTAAAACTATTTTTTTGTAGCCATTTTAGAAATCAACCTGGATAACTATCGAGCATAGGCCTCTATCCATGCTAACTACTAAAAAGGCGCTAACAAATTATTTTTCTACAATGCTTTTTCCAGAATAGAGACATGCTGAAAATGGGCACTTTTTGCTAACAAATGACTTAACTGTTGAGGTTTCACTTTTTATTTATTCTACTTTTTTGTTTGTTGACTTCATCGGTCCTATTTATCGAGGCCAATTTCCAAGATCCAACATCGAACCAAACTATAATTTTTTTCCAGCTGAATCTATGTTAAAAGCTCACTTAAAAAGTTCAAGATCCATGGTTCGTCTAGTAACAATGGATCAAATACTCAAAAAGTGAACTTTAACCAGAGGTTATTTTAGACCCATAAACGAGAATTGTTTCCTTTTGGCAGATTTACAATCTTAAACAATTTATGGCTTCATACTTTATATCTTATTTCCCTCAAAACTTCTTCAAACGAGAAAATTCTTTCAAAATAACGAACTGTGCACGGCTTTCTTAATGACCAGCGAATGTTATAACCGAAATGCTTTGAGGTCCAATCGTCACGATCAGACGCAAGTGACAAGATACAAAATAAGGATCGAAAGGAATACCAGAGATTTGTTCGAATCTCGGTGGATGTTTTATGTATACATAATGCGTGATCCAAGTAGAGATACTTTTTTCAATAAACTTTTTTGACAGATCACGCGTCTGTCGTGCCATGCTGTCATGTTATTTCTGTTTAGTATTGTTTGGCATTTTACCATGGAAAGACTTACGCTTGAACAACGTTTACAAATCGTTTAACTTTGTTACGAAAATTCACCCTCTGTGAGGAATGTCTTTCTTGCACTTCGTTCAACTTACGGCCAACATAATCGGCCTACTGAGCGAACCATCACCCATCTTGAGACCCAGCATTCATTATTAGATAATATTCGACCGAATAGACAACGTCCAGCACGCAGTGAAAAAAATGTAGCGGCCGTAGCTGAGAGTGTTCACCAAGACCGTGGAGAGTCGATTCGGCGCCGTTCGCAGCAACTCGGACTAATGTATGGAACGACTTGGAGCATTTTACGTCGAGATCTTAAATTGAAAGCGTACAATATACAGCTTGTGCAAGAACTGAAGCCGCCCGACGTTCCCAAGCGACATCGCTTCGGTCTATGAGCTCTTGAAAAGTAACTAGAATATCCGACGTTTTCGAGCCAAATTGTGTTCAGCGATGAGGCCCATTTCTGGCTCAATGGGTATGTAAACAAGCAAAATTGCCACATTTGGGACGAAGAGCAACCAGAAGAGGTTCAAGAGCTGCCACTTCAGAAAAAACAACGGTTTGGTGTGGTCTGTGGGCCGGTGGAATCATCGGTCCGTATTTATTCAAAAATGATGCCGGTGAGAACGCAACTGTCAATGGCGACCGTTATCGCGACATTTGGTTTCAACAAGACGGTGCCACTTCCCACACATCGCATCAATCAATGGATTTATTGAGAGAACACTTCGGTGAGCAGATAATTTCACGTTTTGGGCCGGTCGATTGGCCACCCAGATCGTGTGATATCACACCGTTAGACTTTTTCCTGTGGGGATATGTAAAGTCTAAAGTTTATGCGGACAAACCCGCTTCGATTCAGGCCTTGGAGCAAAACATCACGCATGTCATTCGCCAGTTACCAGTCGAAACGCTAAAACGAGTCATCGAAAATTGGACTCAACGGATGGACCAAAGACATAATCTTCAAATAATAAATGCCAAAGAATGTTCTTTCAAAAGATAATAAACATTCCCCGTTCAATTTGATTTTTCTGTGTTTTTTTTTTCTTTAAAAAAGTAGGGAACCTCGAAGTGGATCACGCGTTATATAAATGAAATGTGATTTGTTACACCGCTTAAAACTTGAAAACGACCGTTGCAAACTGGCACTTCCTTCTGCAGGTTTGTTCACAATTTATACGCAAAGGTTTAGGAAACATTTTGGACTGTGGCCGAAGGAGGCGTAACAAAACTGTTTTTTGAGCTAGAATTGGTACAAAATGTAAGGGCACGTTGGGGATGGTCTGTAGTTGGTTTATGTGTAGTTTGCATAAAATTGGTCCAGCGGGCGTGGTACCTCCCATACAAATCACAAATTAAAAATACATTATTTCTGGTGAATTGTATTTGGTGTATGTATTTGGTGTACATATTCTAAGTTTTACTGGAAATGTGGGCGGGATTGGACAAAGGCGCGTGGTACCTCCCATGCAAAGCACATATTAAAAACCCATTATTTCTGCTCGTGTTTACGGTATTTGAACAAAAATTGGTATGTCGGTTCAGTGCACCTATCATTATTCTTCTAAATATCAATCTACTACTAGTTTCCAACGTAACCAGACTTTCGGTGAAAATAAAATATGAAGGCAAAACAACGTCTGCCAGGTAAGCTAGTTTTTTGTATACTTGAGATGGTCGCTGCAATTAATTGATTCTGAGATTCATAAATGAGATCACGGAAACTACGCTGGGAATCTCTCTTTGAGTTGGAGTTGTGAATCATTAATCGGACTTATATTGCAGCATAAAGCATCCTTATAATATTTTTATTTAGATTTGAATTTTTTTTAGGAAAACAAAGTCTATTTCGCTAATTACATATAATTGAATATTGAGACATAGTGTTAATGTTTGTAATACCTAAAAGTAAAGGAAATATGATCCATTTTTTTTGTACCGATCGAACCACTATCAGATGCCATTAAGCAATATTTGTCCTTTCCTACGGGTGGGTGTAATAAACTGCCCCGTGATTTGATTCATAGAAATGTTTTCCCTACTCCAGAAGCAGCAGCTCTAAAAGTCTCACATTATATACGGTTGGGGTAAATTTCGTATAGAACATTCTTGAGACAACCTCGGAATTCCCTCCCGATTTGAGGTTTTGCTGTTCTAAGCACCACAATTAGAGATAATCGTGCTCAAATTGTTCATCATACGTTTTAAGCTACCATTGAGTAATCGTAATGAAATTGCACCATAAAAGTATGGGGTGATCAATCTTGAGGTATTTTTTCAAAAGTGTTTTTTTTTTTCATAGATTACGCATGAGTTGTGTTAAACTTAATTTTTGTTTCATTTCAGTATTGCTTTGTGTGGTTTATGAGCTGGTGGAATCATCGGTAAATATTTTTTCAAACTTGCCAAGGGTGATCAATCTAGAGGTATTATATTTAATAAGGTTTTTTTTTGCAGATTACGCGTGAGTTGTGGTAAACTTTTTTTCAGTAATCAATTGTGTGAAGAAAACTTGAAAAGTAAGGTTTACAACAGTAGTTCTCATTCGTTTGGGGAGAGCCTGGCCTTATAGAGTTCGGGTTTACTTTCAACAATTGCAGCAAGGCTTTCTGAAAGTGTTGTCAAGGACCCGAAATCATGATAAAAGTAGTGTGCAGCCACGAGAATCAATGTCACTTTGACATTTTGTTAAAAACTTGTCTTCAATTTCAATATAGAAGCAAGAGGTCTTGAGCCGTATTAATCCCTGTTCAATGTGTCAAAGCAACAGATGGAAATAAAACAAACCTGCTAAACATATTGTTTGCCATTTCAGCATGGAAAGACTAACACGGCAAAAACCACGGGTTTCGAAATGCTCGCATCAATCATCCAAAATTGGTCCCTCAGAATGGACACCCTGAGGCGTAGTAGCGGCCAACAGTTGAAGGAAATTACATTAGAAAAATAAATGGCATAAAGTAATCTTTCGAATGAACAATAAAGATTCCACACTTGATTTGAATTTTTTATTTTGAAAAAATACCCCTAGATTGATTACCCTATATTTATATAGCCTCTATGCAAATGTACTTCCTCACTTAAGTCTATTACGCTATCAGCAACATGACTTTTTATAGATTTTTGCGACACCAGAAGTTCGGGCTTTTCTTATTATAATTTTGTTCTACAAAGCCGACCCATTCGAATATACATATTCGCCTATTTGCTTTTTCTTTTGTATATATGATTATGTTTATTTAAGAAAAGCATCTTAACAAACCGAGAATATTTGTGGTGTGTGTGAAGGCATGTACGATATGAATATAAGTTTGTCGAGATGTTTGATCAGAAATGTGTGTCGGTATATTTAAATATTGTTGGTTTTGCAAATAGATTTATGACGCAATAGTGCTTACCTACCACAATGATATCTGATGATTTTCCACACGATGCATTCATAAAATCTGTAAAAAAAAAAAACAAAATGAAAGAGAAATTGTACTAAATTACATGGGAACTGTAAGATATAAGTCAACATTAACAAGAACAAAACAAAAAAGTGTGAATAATCATTTTCACCGTGTGATGACAAAAGGAAAAACAACACTCGTACATGCGCAATGTTCTGAAATAGTGATTGAAAAAGTTTTGTTTGATTAAAAAGATAAAGTTTATCACCACTTTAGAGACCGCGGAGCTGTCAAAACATTGGATTAGAATTTGCTTAGGCTTATGTAGAGGAAAATGCATGCATTCCTCAATGTAATCTGCTGATTTGGAATTACATAAGCAGATTACATTGAAGAAAATATTTTTTGAATCCGTTTCTAATTTAAAAATGGGTAGTTAAAGTCGGGCACTGTCGACTATATGCTACCCTTACAGACACCACTACCTTTTTATAAGGTGGCGCAAAAGTAATGACATAATGTTAATTGCCTACCATATTGTTAGAAATGAGTAAAATAAGTTTTGTTTTCATAAAAGGTGTATTTGAAGATAATTTATTATTGAGATGACAAATTGTAGCGGGAGCACTGCCTGTCAATCATATGCAGTAAACATTAATGCAGGAAACATTAATATGTTTGTAGCAATGTTCACAAACATTAATATGTTTGCAGCAATGTTCCCATACATTCATATGCTTGTGTATAAACATTTATTTGTGTGTAGCATATTTCAAATAAATAAACAAATTTTGTCCGCTAGGACGTTAACGAATTATTTAGTAAGACAAAATCGTAGGTGGACAGTGAAGAAAAGTCCAATTTAGTTTATAAGAATAAATGTGATGGTGACAAGTCCAACGTATGCCAAAAGGCACAAAACTAAAGACTAGACTTTCTTCTCACAAATCTGACCTAAAAGCTGTTGGTAGACCAATCGAGCAGAAGACTTCCCTTGCGATCCACTGTACTTTGACTGGACACAATCCAAACTTTAACGACGTAGAAATTTTAGCACAAGAGAGGAATTATAAGAGAAGATACACTTAAGAGATGCTTTACATCAACGACGTTCCTACATCTAAGAGAATGAACTTTAAAACTGACACGGATAGATGTGCACATACATCTGCGACGGAAAGACATACATTAGTTGAATATTAGAAGTACAACAGGACAGAAGTAAAACAATTATTTAAATGTAATTATTAATGAAAATTATGTTATTCGTGATAGAAAATTATGTATTGTTGTAAAATTATGTTCTCGGTTTTGTTTTAGTGATTACCCCTGATGATGAACGACGAAGTCAGTTCAAAATATTGGGCTATTTAAAATTAAATAAATTATAAAAACACCAACATTTGTTTTATGCTTATGACCTCAAGCCTAACAATACCTGAAAAAAGTCCGCTAAAACATTCAAAATTACATTACAACAACTTTAAAGTTGAATTTAAAAAGTTCAGTTCGTTTACAAAAGCTCAGTTGGACGATAATGATAATACTGCACACTGTCATTTATAGTTTTGAAATTTTGCTACCTTACAATAATGATAATAATTTTGACCATAAAATTGACTTTGTATTTTAATTAATATTAATTTTCTCTTTCGGCAAAAAATTAAGTCAACGTTGATCCTCTTCTGTTATCCCTTACAATTGGAACAACCGAACATCAGATAAACTTGAAAACTGGTCCTTATTATGGGTTTAATAAATGAGTGGCGGCGACTTTATACTGTTACTCGCATTTAATACCATGCAACTAGCATAAGCCGAAAATTGTAACATCAATAAATTATTCTGCGAACGATTAATCGATTTTGCCTTCGTTTTGATATTTTGTTGATTTATAATTAACGACATGGACTGCGTTATGCTAGCTATTTCACACAGTGCATGTTCCTTGATCGGATTCCACAATAAATTATTGAACTTCCCAAAACAGGGAAAATTTGTATAAAACATTCTGTGCCGACCTAAAATTCCATTTGAAAACATACCCCATACATTTGATTTGAATGCCTAGAGCAAATATACTTTCGAGCATTCTACCACAAATGTGACAAATGGAAAACGTTTTCATCATTAATAACACCAACAACTACAACAACGCTGGTGTCACATCCCCACACCCAAAACACTGCGACTACATTAGGTTTAGAACAAATCCACATCTTTTGTAAATCATTTGTGTACTTTGTCTCTATGAAAATAGAGCACAAACACACAAAATGTAAATACTTCCCAAAGAGAACAAAAAACACCGACTAGAAATAGGTGCAACTTTAAAATAGAGCAAATGAAATTCTTTAATATCTAAATTTGGATGAAACGCTGGTATTATTAGACAAGACCGACCGACCGACCACCTGATGGAACTCACCATGCAAGGCGGAGCAGTGCATAATAAATGCTTTGCACGAGTATCCATGCGATGAAATGATGTAAGCCAAGCAAAAGTGCAACGAGCAGAACAACAACTTGTTTCACTTCATGACGCTGCTGATAGCTACACATACATACACTCACACACAAATACTTGCCCAGAGGGAAAATTGGCAAGGCCTTCTCCTGAGAGAAACTTCTAGAAGGCCTCATTTTAGAACCAGTATACATTGGTAGATGCTTATGAATATTGGGCATTTCTGAAGGCCTTCTTTGCAAATAAAAAATGTTTCCACACATTCTCATGTCGCTTCCCTAAGAAGGCCTGCTGGAATGATAAAAAAAATTGTAATTCTCTACTCATTTGTTGGTGCACTCGTTGAGGAAGTCTTCAAGGATGCCTTTATATTTTTAATGAGAGAGTTCGGTAAACACTTCTTGTCATAGGCATGCTACTCGTACCATGCCTGCTGAGTAAAGGCAGCACGGATGGACAGTATCACAGCCTTCTCGCAGATGCTATAGTTACCGACTACAGCTTTGACCTGCTTCTGGTTGAGGATGGTCTTGATCCAGCGGTTGACGTTGGCGTGTGGCTTGCGGGTTTGGCATCCAAACCGTATAGACATGCAACAAGCTGCTGAACACAACAATATCGGCCAATGTGATGCGTTCGCCAACCAAGTAAGTGGATTCTAGGAACTTTTTGTTCAACAAATTCAAGACAATTTCAACGTCCTGTTTGGCAGTGCTGCCCTTTTGTTGGGGCATAATGCCCAACAAGGGGAGAACAAGGCACAGGAGTCTGGTACGATTTAATTGTCGGCGAAAGACAACCACAGTTGAACCTGGACCTGGGCGAAGGGACATTTGCCACCCTTCAGCTGATCACTGGCCAAGAAGTAGGCGATGGCATTTGATTCGCTTAGGAATTTGCCGTTCGATGTTTCGAAAGCAGGAACCTTACTTTGGGAAACTTCTTCAAGAAATCAGCTGTCTTTTTTGGGTCGCCGAAAACAAAATTGTTAGCAACTTTAACTTGGCCGCCTGAGTATTCTGCAGCAATCAATGTCTTGTAGGCACGGACGTTTTCTGGGTATGTGTATAGAGTTCCTGTCGCCATCGTTGATTTTGCCAGAGACACCCAATTTGGTTCGGTAGGCCAGTACTTAGCATATCAGAAGGTCATAGCATCGAATTCCAGTGGAGGAAATTAAAAAAAAAATTAAGGTAAAGTCATTAATCAATTTCTCAATAGCACAGTTTTGTTTAAATATTTTGTATATGCATTCTGGAAGATCATTTTCTACAGACCTTCTGGAAGGCCTTCCAACAGAAAGGAGCGTAAAAGTCCTTGCTCTTTAATCTTACCCTGTGTTAATTTGAAATGAGAGAAGAATGCAGCAAGCATGCCTGCTATCATCCTAAGAAGGGCGCTAAGAAGGCCTTGCTGGACCCTTCCTTCTCCCGCTGAGTGTATGTGTACTTACAATTGCATAGACACGCATGCATAAATCTCCTCATCCATTCACTTATTCAATGTGTGTTCCGAATATGGATGAACTTGCACACGCTAGCGGTGGCACATCGGGGAAACATAAAGATTGTGCAATGGCTTTGACTTGCAATTTTCCACATTTCTCACGAGAGTGATGCGCATTTTCAACGGAAAAGTGCCACTCCCGAAGCATTCCTGGCCAGTGGCTTTTTCTGCTTGAAAGCCGAGTTTTTTTTTTTTTTTTTTGATAGGCAGAGTAAATTGGTGTTGGAAGAAGAGCGAACTGTCATTGTTGGAAATTTTAGAGTGATTTACAGTATTGGTTGGAAAGTATTTCCTCCTAGTTTCAAGTTGAATAATTCCTTACACTTACAATGCAGAACTGAGCAGTCAAATGAAGCATAAAGCCGCACTTGGCCAGAAATCATTTCCATCATTTTGGTAAAAGAATTTTGCCAGTTTTTCTTTCATTTGATAACAAGTTGCCATTTGGGAAAATAAATACTGGCATTCGTCTAAAGATCGTTGACCAGCCGCTAAAACCCTGTGCATTGCCAGTGTTTTTTCTGCATTTATCATCGGCTCCAAGTGCTTTATCTAGAAAGCATGCGCAATGTCTCATCGGCTAGCTAAGCACATTCCTATTTAGGAATTGCGTTGACAAGAACTTCTCATGACTGTGTCGCTAGAAAGGCGTTAATCGACAGCTACCACTAATGAAACAGACGGTGAAGATTACGTGGAAGGATTACGTACTAGCAGGCAGGAAAATCCTTGGTGTTTTATTTTCCAATACGAACAACAGATCGAAGAGCCTTATACTATATTTTGTATTTTCTAAAACCTTCCAACCAGAGACAAGATGATTACTTAGTGTACACCAAAGATTTGGTATTATTTCTCTAATAAAATTTAACCGAATCGGTGCATGTGTTCAAATAGTCCCCACACAAAGGTTCATACCGATTTAAGGTCACACAGCTTAAGTTTTGCGTGGGATGTAATGAGAGACAAATAATAAACTCTGCTGAAAATCGACCATATAGAACTAGCTTTTCATATCGCTCAGAAGAAATACTCGTTTATCGCTGCCGCTCAAGAAGTCACAATAAAGTCTGATCCACACAGTGATGCGGAATCTTCTGATTTACAGAGTATTGTAGGTTATATCAAAGTAGTCCCCGCCTTTATCATTTTTTCACTTGTTTTGAATAAGTGGCGATAATTTCCAATTGTGTTCAGATATTTAAATAAAATCTGAAATTTCGGTTAGGTCTTCTATAAGTCTTTGCCCTTAAATAAATGTCAAATATATTTTAAGCATGATACAAGATGACCGGAACAATGTGTACTTATAATGAGGTGTGTAATATTCAGTGGAAGACTCTACACAGAGATAAAAACAGTTTTTACAGTGGAAGACTGTACACAGAGAAAAAGTCAGTTTGCATTTGGTTCAGACTAAAAAATAATCAGCTGTTTCAATCACCAAACATTTACATTAAAAACACTACCATAAGATAAAAGCTTTGGTTATATTATGGTAAAGAAATACAACTTTTTTGTTGTACTAATGAAATAAAGTGAACGTGAACAATTGGTTGTCAGAACTGCCTGTTGTAGGAACTAAAACTTTTGCTTAGACTTGGTCGTTGGTACTAACAATTGGTTATACCCCCAAATATTTTCGTTCTTCAACCAGCTTTTAAAAGGTTTTTATTTGTTCAATGGTTTCTATTCTTACTACCGAATTCGCAGGTCACATGTACTGAAAATTCTAGTGCACATACTAACATTCGGTTATACTGAAATACTTGGACAGTGAATCTCTCTCTGTATGCATAACTTTAGTTATAGTACCAGGTGGTCCATCTAGTGTTTGCCTTTTTTAAATCATATGCTATTTTGATACAGAGATCTATTTAGCTTAACGTTGGAAAATAATGAAGACTTTCTCAATTCAATGTTTCGATTTTTTTTAAAAAAAATGTATGCCGAAATGTGTTGCCCACTGCGCCTGCCGCACCCAGTTCAATGTCCCCATTGCCATACGGTACGTACTAACGAAAATATGGCTGCCGTAGCCAAATTTGTGCCACTCATCTGCATCGACGCGCCATCGATATCAACAAGTCAACATATTAAGAACGATGCTGATGTTAATTTTGCCGAAAGTTCCCGTATTCGAGAGGCGTCTGCTCATCGCTTAGGTGTAAGGAAATTGGGTTGACTGTAGGCGGTACTGCAATGTCACCTAAACAAATTTTGTTTCTGCTTGTTTTTGGAACAAAAATAATTTCAATTAATTTATTTTGCTTTTATAAAAAAATGTTTATCTATTATAAACCAACTGAAAACGGGTTTATAAACCGTTTTCTGTTGCCCGAAAGATGTAATATCCAATATATGAACTTGATACTTTAAAAGAAAACTAAAGTGATTAGTGTGACCCAAGGTAATTAAAAACTGTATCATGAGACAGGGACATAAAATCCAAAAAAATTAAATGTCCTCATATGACTCTATATATGCACTTATTATTAAGGTTTTGCATAATCTAAGATTCGATCCGGCTACATAAATATGTTTAAAAAAAAACAAAAAACTTTCACCTGGATTTATGGCATTTTTTATGATTTGACTGAGGAGGCATAGGTGACAGAAAAGTAGTCTCGAAAAACATGGATGCATAAGCTCCCAAAAACAAAGAAATTTCATTACGAATCCAGTTTTGCAACTGTTCTTAAGATCTGGTTAAATTTGGATCCCGGATACGCAGTCTTTTTATATCCAAAACAATGTATTTTTGTTAAGGATTTTAATATGCACTTGTTACCAAAATTCGAATCATTATACCGGTCACAAGGTCTCTAGAAAACAAAACCCCGTTCTCAAATGCAATGAAATCACGAAATATGACAATAATTTTACTACTTTTCTATATTTGCAGCCTTGAACCACGGTCAGTGAGAATGAGATTTGTATCGTGCAAAGCTGAATAATGTAAGCAAATAAAAACCATGGACTCGTCCTTTAAATTAAACACACTCAATTATTCATCTATTATGAATATTTGGTTACCTATTAGACCCAGATTTAAGATCGCTATGGATTAAACGCAGGCTCATCTAACATAAACAGAGGATTCATTTTTATTACGAATGCAAATATGCGCGTATATGAAAATTTTCATAAAGTTTAGTTCCCCCTGTACTACTAATGTCACATTAAGCTCAAGTAGAGGTTTAGCTATGTCCTATTAAAATTAATCTATGTATCTGTCTAAGCCAATGTCAAATTGGAATGCAATATATGTGGCCCGACCAACTTATCACACCGCCCACTTGCTCTCACATTGGAAGTTTCAACTGAATGTAGTTTTAATGGCCCTCCATCCATTTATTTCTTGTATACCACTTCGTACATCGATTTCGTCATTTCGTTGTTGTCGTGAAATTAATAGACGCACTGTAAACACCTTTACGTTCTCCATCGGGACAAAGAAAAAGGATATTTTAATCAAAATTCATCCTCCTTCCTTCGCCGATGTTAAATTATAATGAAACTTATACTGGTTGTCTGTCACAATGATGTACTTCGTATCCGCACTATAAGCCCTCCAGTTCACTCCACTGTTTGTGTGAGTGTGTGTGTGTATGTGTTGATATCGATGTCGTTGTGTATGTAAATTTCTCAAGGGTACTCTTGTTAACCGGAACAATGCCCGCAGACAATCATTTCATTTGACGTGTTACGACGCCAGTTGTTGCTGCCGTTGTTTATGTTGTTGTGTTGTAGTTTATGAGACATTTGTTGAGTTGCGTCTTCCTCCATATCACCTGGTATCGGTTGTCCCGCACACATCGATGGCACGCCACGAAAGGGACACACAAACGACGCCGAACCAATTTGAAACGTGTTGGCCATTGTCATTTCGTGTGACAGAGCGGCCGTTGTTTATTCAGAGAACGTCGGACGAACAAACGAACAATGGCGCTGCTGCCTGAGAGTGTTTCTGCATATCGCGTGAGTTAAATGAATAAAGACAAAACAAAAGCGTTTAATATGTACATACGAGTAGATCAGAAGTGGAAGACATATCTAGGGTACGGTATCGGAAGAGAGCATTAAGGACCCAATGGTGGTAAAAATAAATGCGACCAGCGCTCCTCAAAAAATTCGACCTTGCAATTTGGTTGCATTTCTCGAGGACCAAATTGTAAGGTTGCATTTCTCGAGGATCACTGGTTGCATTTATTTTTACCACCATTGGGTCCTTAATGCTCTCTGCCGATACCGTACCTTAGATATGTCTTCCACTTCTGATCTACTCGTATGTACATATTAAACGCTTTTGTTTTGTCTTTATTCATTTAACTCACGCGATATGCAGAAACACTCTCCGGCAGCAGCGCCATTGTTCGTTTGTTCGTCCGACGTTCTCTGAATAAACAACGGCCGCTCTGTCACACGAAATGACAATGGCCAACACGTTTCATTATTTTTACCACCATAGGGTCCTTAAGACAAAATTGAAAAAAAGGCTTTGTTTGATTGGTCATGCCTTACGGAATACAAAATTAGAAGCCTTACATGGGAACCCGCAGGGCAGCAGACAACGGAGGAAGCCTAGACAAACATGGGGATCGGGATGCAATTTCAACTACGTAAAATTCATCGCGCGAGTTAGGGCGGATGACGAAATTATGTTGAGTCCTAGGTTACAGTGGAAGCGAAAGGAACTTAGAAGAATTTAAACTGAGTTGTTTTTGTGTACGTTATTGTAAAGATTTTTTAAAAGAAGTGATCAACCTGAGGAGCGAAAATTTTACATATTAATAACCTATTACGAAAAAAAAACACTAAATTATTTGGAATTATTTCGGTTTTCTTAATTTAATTTAATTAAAAATAAACAAAAGTAATAAAACCAACTGAAAAATTCTCCAACCGAAAGACGTTTGTTTCAAAAGAATTTTTTAAGATATTGTCTAAAAAAATTACGAAGGAGTAGAAAAAATATTTTTGTTGAGGTTATTTTTAATTTTTTTTTAATAAATTGTCAGACACTTTTCGCTTTAATTTTTACCAATGGTTTGATAACTCCTCGACTATCTCACGAAATAACCCATTATTATTTAACGAAGTTTGTGGTCATTTTTAAAATGTTATTATAAAATTAAAACTGTAATAGATTACGATCATTGCTGACCGGTTTTTTTATTTTGGATGGGTAAAGTCTAGAGAAAGAGACATGTGTTTTTTAAAATATCTGATTTTAAACCAGATTCCCAATGGTTATATCGCAAACGATAGCGTTAAATACATTTCAAGGTGGTGTGGAAGCATTGCAAGTTTATAAATGGCTTTAAGCCGCTATATTTTTTACCGGATTCGGAGTAAAAGACTGGCATCGGTGTCTGGAGTTAGCGATCAGAGTCCAGAAATGAAGTCTGAAGCCAGTATCATTCCAAGTACAGGATGGATTGAAGCTGAGTCATCCCATTTTTTTTATCGTCTAGCTAAACAATCAATATTATTTTTAACCAGGCAATTTGCAGCTTCCGAAAAATATATTTAACAGGTTTTTCAATAGGGACATAACAATTTGGTATCTTTATGTCCCTCAAACATTTTTAATGATTTTTCAGAGTCAAAACGTTATTCGAAGTCAAAATTGTCATCATGGTAAAGTACCAGTTCGAGGATTGCTATATATATTTCTGGCCTAGGCAACACTAAGTGTTGTCTGGCGCCATTTGACATTTCCATTGGAAAGTTTGACATTTTTTAGCATAAACGTACTCAGAACGTTTTGACGTACGACCATCATTTGTGTTGTTTACAGTGACTTGAAAAAATCATTGACTCGTGAACATTTTCGTGCGATAATTTTTCACAAGACAAAAGTGCATCGAAGAAGTTAAATCTTTGTATGGCGAAACAACACTGTGAAAAGCTGGCTTAATGAATTCAATCGTGACCGACGATCGCTCAAAGACGAAGGTCGCGAAGGTCGTCCAAAAAGGGCCGTTGTGCCAGAGAACATTGATGCCGTGCGTGAACTTGGGCATATCTCGCACCAGCATACATTCGATATTGCATTAGCACCTGGCCGTAAAATAGGTTTGTTCTCGTTGGATCCATCACAACTTGTCAATCACTCAAAAAAAGCGCGTGTCGAGGTGCAAAGAAAGGCTTGTGTCGTAAGGCAAAGAAATTTTGAAAAAACCGATTGCGGTGCTTTAGAAGACGTTTATAAGATCGTCACAGGTGACGAATCAGGGAGCCCGAAACAAAGCAGCAAGCGGATCTTCGAAGATGACCCAAATCCAACGAAAGTTGTTCGTGGAAGAAGCACATGGTCACCTGTTTCTACGGCAAAACTGGTCATGTGGTAACTGTTCCACTTGAGCAACGTAGGATGGTCAATTCTGAGTGGTACACCCCAATTTGTTTGCCTCAAGTCTTCGGAAAAATTTCGAAAAACGATCAAGAGAAGACGAATCATTGTGAACCATGACAATGCAAGCCTTCACACATCGGCTCAAACCGGCGCCTTGTTGACCGGCCAAAACGTCGAATTGATGGGTTATCCTCCGTACAGCCCTGACTAGGCACCCAATGACTTCTTTTTATTTCCGTTTGGAAATAATTGAAAATTACTATAGAAATTCTGAGTCGGTGGCTCTGGCAAGGTATCACGAAAATCCAGAATTTTATCAAAAAATTATCTTCAACAATGTAGCTTATTTGTCAATTTACTCGTACATGTGCTTCAAGAGACACAATTGCATTCTCAGCAGATTTCTGTGTGGTGTGGTTTTCATGTCGGAGGTTTGATTGGGCAGTATTTTTTCGTCGATGAAAACAATCGTCATGTTACCGTCAATGGAGAGAGCTATCGTGCCATGTTAGAACATTATTTTTGTCTAGAATTGGATGAGCTTGACATCGCCGATATGTGGTTTCAAGAAGACGGTGCCACTAGTCACACAGCACACGTTACAATCGATTTTTTGAAAGACAAATGCGGTAAACGTGTTATCTCGAGAAATGGCCCTGTCGAATTTCCACCTCGTTAATACGATTAAACGCCATTGGATTTCTTTTTATGGGGCCACATCATGTCATTGGTCTACAACAAGCCAACAACTTAAGACAAGCTCAGAGACAACATCCAACGCGAAATTGCCATAATTCCGTTCGAAATGTGTGCAATAGTATTGGAAAATAAGGTGGTCACGTGACCGAAATCGAATTTCATTTCTAAAATGTAACATTTGCACTACGCCTGTATTTTATTAATATATAAAATTTGTACGTCCTTAATGGAAAACCCTGTACATATATACACATTATCCAATTGGCAAATATCCAACTAGCCAGAGTATTTTAAAGTCTTTTATTGAGTATTCATTCTTATCAAAATCTGATGAGTAGAAAGATTAGAAATATTATTGTGCATAGTGTTTTTGCATAGAAGATACCCGAATGGGGTGTGTCTCGTACAAATCCATAAGGAAAATATTATGAAGATCAAAATTTAAGCGAATTTAATATGTAAGGTGTAGGTACGAATCCAATTTTCTGTCACCTGGTTTGTCTAATAAATCTGTTTTTAAGTATTCTGTTTTAATCATTGATTGCGTATATGTGACAGAACATAGAGAAAGGGACCTAAGGGTAAAAAAAATCAATTTTCACTTTTTTTGATGTGGGCAACATCTGAGCATCGAATGAGACCGATCCCATGCTCTCCTGAACAAAATTGGTTTTTACCCTTAGGTCCCTTTCTATGTTGCGCGTCACATATTGTATTCAAGATATGTCATAAACTCTCAAATGAGGAAAATGATAGATTTTGTAGGTAGTCACAAAGTAAATTTTAAATCGCATAGTCAGATTTAGGAATATGTTGCGACATGCAGAGTAAAACGATTGGTAACTCTTTTAAAAAAGTTCTCGCGTGAACCAACCTTATAGACGCAATTGGCTTAAATGACTTAAAGTTACATAATATAATTTGGTATAAACATACGTATATGTTAAGGATAATAAAGCAAAACTTAACTTAAAAATAGGTTGGGGTGAAGTCCAATTTATAACAGACACAAACAACATACAAATGCAGTCCTCTTCTGAAATAATCTAAGTAGCACGAAATACAACGTCAATAACGGGAATGAAGCTTGTTAGGAGCAAACTATGCAACTATTTTGCAGATCGAGACAATGAAAACCAATATTTACGTACCTATTTGGGAGGAATATTAACATTTTTTGTCTCGATATAAAAAGTTTCTTTTAATGTACAGGTGAAGCGAGTCACTGGTGACTGGGCTGGGCCTTTCATAGCAAAATTTTTTTAAGCGGATGGAAGGACGGTTACACTTGTTACAATATGTGACCCGGGCTATGAAAAGGTGGCTTTTGACTCAAAAAAAAAATTCCACTTTTTTTTGGTTTCGATAGTTTTTGAGACGCTCTTTCATGTGGTGAAAACTAGAAAGTCCTAACTTGCTTAGAAGTGCACTAAAAATGTAGAGAAAGAAGAGCACAAATGAAAGAAAAACAGAATTTTATTGAAAATCCACAATCAAGATAATAAATGAAATTGAAAAATTTTAAACAGGATTGAACGCTGCCACCTTTTCATAGGCCGGGTCACATATAATGCTTACACTGACTGGCCGAAACAGTGCTTAATGGCGGCTTCGAATGTTCCCTTTTTAAATGTTCTTGGTCGTATTTTAAGCTAGGCTTTCTTAAATTAAAGTCGTGCACACTAACCGTCATACCACGTCGGCCGTTCCACAAAACTATGTCCACCAGTATGTTCATTTCTCTGATCTCAAAAATATTTGCAACTGATTAGTAGGGCGGTTTTTTGGTATTACATCCCAATTAATTATGTTACTTTTCGTATTTGCTGTATTATTCCTAAGAGAATTGCATTTATTTCTAGTCAAGGGAGTCCACCATATATGTGTATACGTTTTGACGTAAGTTTATATAAGTACTCAGCATTTGATCTTAAACTCTGTATTTCAGACCATCCATTAAATCAGTGCCCCGATTGCCACAATCAAGAAGTCTGCTGCCAAACTGATATTTCTCTGTGGAAACACTGTCTATAATGTATTGACCAGATACTGTAGCTAGACTAACATGTCCATGTACACGTCCTCGTGTCTCGTGTGTATGCACGACAGGCACACAACAAACACATTTCTATTCAAAGAACTGTCGCCACAATTGATGACGAGTTTGGGCTTCTCCTCTCTATCTGTTTCATCTGTCTGTCGGTTGGCATAAGTATCGGGTGGAGTAAGAAAACCGATTAATAATCGTCTCTATTAACTGTGTGTGCTTGTGTGTATGCGAGAGTGTTCGCGCCATGCCTGCTTAATGGACGAGTGTGTTCCATTACCAGAACCCGTTATGAATTGACTTAATCATTGGCGAAGGAGGGTGTGCGGCGCACTCTATTTCGTTTCATTCATCGCCAGCAAACGGGAGTGCGTATGTAAGTGTGTCTCGAAGGCTGAGTCGTGTGAGAGCGAGTGTGTTTTGTATAACCATGTGGGGAATTAGTTAATTACAATAATTTATCAAATATGTATTTTGTTTTCGTTGCGATAGTGCAGTTTAGTTCTTCTCCCTCTCACTCTCTCCTTTGTTTAATTTGTAGGATTACCGCAAATTGTTGTTGTGCACAAATAAGTGCGAGTATTTGTTGTGGTTGCTGTGGCCATTCCCGATGTTGTTCGTTCGGCTTTAATTTTGTAGCTGGTGTTGTTTGGTGCATATTAGGATCAGTCCAAATACCTGACACACGCACACATACATTTATACGAGTGCGTTGTTTTTTGTTTTGATTTTCGGGCCGCTAAATTCTTTTCTATCAAATACAGTTATAAATGAAAATATCTCTTGAAGCACTGCTTTTTTACAAATTTTACAAATTTCCTATTAGAGTTTAGCTGGAGAATTTCGCTGAATACCAGTTTCAGGTATTTTTATACATCCGCCGTCATATGGAAGAGGATTTTATAAACATGGCTTTTTAAAGAACCATTTTAACATTTTACGTTATTTCTAATTTAATATGCAATGTGAATGAAGAAATTCAAAAAAAAAACTTTTTAATTTCATTAAAGATACCGAGAGTGCTGTATACTCGTTTATTCTTTACTATCGTCAAGTACCACGATTAACAGTTTTGAAAAACTTAATACTCTAAGCTGTTACACAACCTGTTAGCGTATAAAAGAGAAAATTCTGTTTCAAGTATCAATCCGGCTGTCTGAAATAAAAACACAACAACCACCTAATAACCAGTAGAATATAAATAATATCAAGTGAGGATATTATAGTATGTATTTGTGCCTAACTAAATATTTATTCAAGTCTTTTCCCTCTGTTATAGAGACGGGAGCGGGGCTGAGACGGCGTATCAGTTTTGTTTTCCATACCCTTATATTTATGGGCAACAATAGATATCGCAGCGTGTAATAAATTCCAAATGAAAGGCAAATAGTTATGTATTCCTCGCAGCCGCACTCCTCATATGCGCAAAACCATTTGAATTGAATATAACTTTGGGGTCGGTTCACGGTTCGGTGGAATTGAGGCATGTGGTATTTTGTTTATTTTTCGCTTATGATAATGAGAAATTATTTTCATATCATCACATTCCCATTCCATTGATTTGCAATTATAAATTAATAAATCGTTTATTTGAACGTTTTTGGTTTGCACCAATTATTGGCATTCGATATGAATGGACACATTCATGATTTAAATTTTATATTCAAACAGAATCTTCTTTTTACGTACTTATGATAATAGGAAGGGTCAGTCAAATGTAATAGCATTAGTGCCGATAAACAAAAAATGAGTTTTAGTTTATATGTTCATCTTTATTTAATAATATTTGCTGTGCAGATGTAAACTGTCTTAAGTACTAAGCGGTTAGATAGTTTATATCTATTCTGCTTAATTATATATTTATCATTTTTTAAAATTAGTTTCGAAGCATAAAATTTACTTTTAAAAGAAAATTTAAAAAACAAAAACCTTTGTTAAGAGTTTATTTAATGAAAATTACAACTTTTTCAAAACGTTTTTTTAAAAACTCATAACTTTTGTTCTAGTTACGATATTTGAGAATTTTTTTTTAAAGTATTATTGTGGAGACCTTTGTACATTTTAATTTATAACTTAAAAATTAAAGCGTGACTACAAAAAACTTTTATTGTGTCATAAGCCAACATAATACCCGTTTACCAAAAAAAATCCAAGGTACGTCAAAATCAAGAAATTTTATTTTTAAAAATAAAAAATTTTGAAAGATTTTTTTTAAAATAATAGCTATGCCTTTTATATCGTTAGGACCAATGCAAACTTTACAACGTATCCCTCTCTTGTTGAGGGTTAGTCGGTTTACCTTACTACAAATTTTTTGTTCTTTGAATGCTTATTTACGGCTCTTTGTAGCTTTTTTGTAATGGAAAAAATAATTCCTTATACATGACAAATAGAAAATAATATGGAGACCGACATACATTTTAATTTTTACTAGAAAAGTAGAAGCGTGGCCGGCCAAAACTTTTTTGTGCCATTAGCCAACATAATAACGATTTACCAATTTTTTTTTAAAAAATCAAAATTGCGAAAAAATGTTTTCCAAAATATAAGTATAAAAACGGAAAATTTCTTTTTAAAAATTTATTTTGTAAACCTGAATAAAATTCGCAAATATCATAACTAGCATAAAAATTATAAATTTTTTAAAAATCTTATTAAAAATGTTGCCACTGCTGTAATTTTCAGAATTCTGATTTTTTTTAATAAAAAAACCAAACTGTATTTTTTTAGAACACCAAAGTAAACCATTGTACAAAATTTCGTCAAAATCGAAGGCCTACTTGTAAAAAGTGAATGATTTCACATGGAATTGACGACCAGTAGCTCGTTTCTGTAACTCGCACCGATCGCAGTTACTGACTGAAATTACCGATTTGACGTCACTCTGACGTCATTCTCACCTTCACTGTTTCTGTAAAAAAATTGCCGATTCCTATTCCATTCAGTCGTTCCAAATCGGTAATATGACATTGTTCCTATTCTACTCTAATAGAAATCGCTTAAAAAAGTATTCTGTAATCAAATCGACTCATTTTGAAATCGGTATCTTTCTCACTTAATTTACGACAAGTGAGAACTCTGCCGATTGCTACAGTGTTGTTGCAATTATGATAAAGCAAGTAACCAAATATAACTTTTTACACCAATTACATTTTTATTGATGTTATATTATACAAATAAATATTTTATTAAAAAAATATGTTTGAATTGTGTTACCGCGGTTTAATTTTGTTTGAAAATATGTAGCAAAACATAAACATTTAAGATGGCAGTGTGTTTAAATTTACCACAATTTGTGAACCGGTTTCAACGAAATCGGAATGCAAATGTTTGTTTACTTGCAATGTACATCACCAACTGTCAGCTTATTTAATTCCTCTTTTTTATTTGTTTGCATATTTTTAACAAAATGAGTGAGAAAGTCAGTAATAGTTATGTCGTTTAAATATATTAGTTATATTAATATTTGTACATGAAAACAAATGCAAAAAAACTGCTTGTCATCTGTTCCAGTTCTTACCGTTTCTTTCCGATTTCCGTTTCTTTCCATCACAGATCGAATTTTTACCGATTTAAACGTACAGAAACAGCAGTTATTTAGAAATCGGTAATTTTCAATCTAGTCGGTGTGATGTCACATAAATCAGTAACTTACCGATTTATTCACAGAAACGAGCTACAGTTCTCTTCGACATTAAATCAATATTCGAACAAAGAGAGATAGTTGATAGTCAACCAGCTTATTACTTATATACTCACAAAATAGACAGTGGTTCTGAAAATAATAGCTTGAGGATAATGTTCACTACAAAATCGACAGTTTTATTCATTTAATGAGCCATTCAACAGAAAAGTCAGCTTGCAAAATCGCTGGCACCATGAACAGTGTTGCACGTTTAAAGTAAAATAGCGCAAGTGATTTGAAAATAAGGCAAATATATAATTCTTCGAATAGCATGTGGTACAGTAATGAACTTCACATTTTTAATGTCATTTATCACTCATACGCTCGGTAGAACCATTACGTTGTAAAACGACCAACTCTAAGGCTTAGACTCTGGTTTATCGCGTCTAACTTGATTGTGATTAATTGATTTTTTTCTCTAATCATTTAAAGTTACTTTACTGATTTATAATTGGCTTAGTTCTGAGTTATCAAATAAGAGTGGACCGAAAATTTGCTTATTTTAATTTCAGTAGATATCAGAATATTTTGCTATAACCGTGTTTATGACGAATACGGTGTGGAATATTTTTGTATTCAGAAGTAGTGCACTTTATATGTAAAGTCCTTCAAACCCCGTGTTTGCTTTATTTTTCGCACTGTTCTTGGACGTGCATTTGTATCACTTGCACGCTCAGTTTGGCTATTTGTTCGTCGTCCCAACACAAGCGTATCTGTCCGGCTAATGCGTTTTTAAGCAGACAAATTAGTTTGTTTATCGTCCTCCAGCATCAAGTGTGTGTGCTGCATCTCTGTTATGGTGGCATTTGTAATCCAAGTGAAAAGGAGCAAAATATTTGCATTTTCCATTTTCGTTTTAGCATTATTTAAATTCCTCACTCGAGAACGATGAATCAAAGATGCTTAAGTAAACACAATCTCTCTATGAAAATGTAAATGTTCTTAATGTGCACATTATATGCACATACTAATGGGTAACGGGGTTTGGTTTGGTGAGGTTGAATTGTATTTACCCTACACCTGGTTGTACATATATAAATGAATTTCTTAAACTTCAAGCTTGAAGACAGCGGACAAAATTCTACAACTAAACGAATTAAATATTTTTTTTTAAATTTGCTGAGTAAACTCTATTACTGTGTCACAAATATGTATGCTCTTATACACGGCAGACCCTCTTATCTAGAGGGACCTTTTAAACAAAAGCTATAATATTATTGGGATACATTAAAATGGTCTACGCTTAGTTCGGATATCAAATAAGGGTGATTCACTCACTATAGGACAAATTTCACCAGCGTATTCCTTAGTTTTTTTATGAAAATATGTCCATCTACGTTCATGCCAGAAAAAGCAAGGGGGCGAAATGGCAGAGGTTTGAAAATTTTCGGATTGGTGGTCGGAGGGCAGGGTAATAAACATTCCTATGTTATGATTATTTGGTATGGATTAATAAAAACTAATAAATGTGTGCTGTTATTTCGCATACAAAAAAAATCATTTCAATCCAATAGTCATAACATTGGAACGGTATGGGCTTCGTTTAGGTAATTGCCAATTTCAATCAGAGTAGGACTAACAAACTGGTTTGAAGGGCGTCAGGAGTCCAAAACCGATGAGTCCTTAGCATGTGGCGTATGGTCCAATTTTATAATGGTATGCACGTAACATTTGTTATTTGTGACTTCTAGAGCAGCCGAACCTTAAATCAGGAAGAACATTCGTATGGGACCGATATAAAAACATGAACCGCTGACATGAACTAAATAACAACTAAAGCTCCTCAACATGCTTACATAGGATAGCAAAATTATGTTTCGAAGAAATGATAGTTGGCTTTTAATATTTTATTTGTTTAGATTGAAACATTAAAATCGTGCTGTGCGTTTAACATTTTTGTATGCAACCTCAGGTGACCTGCTGCATCGATACATTAATTATGTGGTATCCCATTTAACAAACTGTATTTCTGGAGAATGTGTGACGTTTTCTTAAGAATTTTTAACTTAATTTATTAGATTTTTTATTGTAGCCTATTTTAACTAAATGTTTATTAACAATATGTTTGCTTGCAGCTAGCACGCTCTTCCCTACTAGCGACACGGTTGTTCCCTTTGGCATTATAATAACATGTGAACATGTCGTGCACGATGGTCCGTGCGAACATGTGAGAAGGCACCATCTGCCTTACCACAATCGAGACAAAGACCGTCTTTCGGCGGGCTGCATAAATCAAAATGATTATTCTCGAAACTATGGGAAAAATGAATTAAAATTTAACCAAGAGTGAGAAGTAACCAAACTTAGCATAGACTAGGAGCACTTTTCCTTAATGAAAATCTCATAATTTATATGCAAACAAATATTTTCATCTTTGCCATACTCCAGCGGACGACCTCAAAAACAAATTCACGTGTAACAAAATTGCCATTTGCTTTAAGACACCATAAATTATAAGAAACTACAAGATAAAATAATGTCTTATATCCCCACCCTCCTCTTGTCATGTTGCCTTCGTTCCCCCGATCAGCAACTTCCCCCTTCGCAATCACTATCTGTGAGTTTTGTTCTGCGAAGCTGAATTTACGTAAAAGATTTTCAATGAATTATTATCACACAAATGGAAGTGATACACAAGCGACAGCGACAACGGCGAAAACGAAGGAAGGCAAACATGAAACGAATGAGAAGAATGGGTGGGAACCCTTCTGCACAACAACACACGTACGCGAATGTACGAACGGATACGGAAGTAAGATCAATATTGAAGGAATATGTACCCAGTGAGAAATTGGGGACATGTTCCCAGAAGTTGGTGATGGTGAGACAAATAAGAAACCTATTGGAATTGCTAAAGTCAATTAAGAACGACTACATGATTTCTTGCACTACATTGGATTAATATGATTTTACCTTGTTCGGCTTGGGGGAAAATCAGATTACGTTTGGCCGACATGAAGACAATTTTGTATGGCGGCTACTATATAAAGGGCTAGTCTACTGATACTGCGCTGCACTTGTTGGTTGGCCATGTAGACATTGACAGTATTAGACCGTCGTCGGTAATCACCTCAATGGGTTAGTTAAAAATATATTACGCTCTTTCTTCATTCGTAGAAATCTCATGAAATATAGCCACATTGAGCCACTATAGATGCCTCTAATTAATACTTCTAAGTTGGAGGTACCGGTAACACTGCAAAGAGGTAAACTCTCCCCACTGCTGTGGAATCTAAATATTTATACTGCTTTAAACCATGGAGAAACGTGGATGATGTGGCATTGGCATCCGCGGGCAAGGATACAAAGATGCTCTCGGCAGCAATGGAGTTATTACAAAAATGGTGTCGGGGATGTGGGCTGGCTGTAAAACAGCTAAAACGGAACTGGTACGGAACACGATAGGCTATATAAGATGCCTAAATTTTTTAATCCCACCATCGGTGGGGCAACACTGGTATTGGATATTAAACTAAACTGGAACTTGAACACACAGAAAAGGTTTTTAAGTTTTTAACTGATTGTTTTTGTTTTACGGGGCTGCTGAAGTATAGGGACTAAGGTTATGATATTGGGATATCATTGGGGTATATTTGGGAAATTTGGCATATTTTCATATTTGCTGACAATAAAATCCCTTGAGATTGTGTACACCAGATGTCTCTGAAGAAGATCGCGAGACATCCGTCGGTAACTATTATATGGGTTCCTGGTTATATAAACATTGATATTAATTAATAATAGATGGTACAGCTGACATAGTTGCGAAAGCTGGCATCACTCAGAATTTAAATGAGTGTAGTGGTGATATTTGCATTTATATTGCTAGGCGTAATCAGCTTATATCACGGAAACTCTTCGTGATTGCCAAGAAAATGTGGGAAAGTGAACCCACTTACATAGAGGTCAGAGAGATCTGGCCTTGTGGTAATGATCAGAGAGCATGGACCGCGATTAATCTGCCAAGGTTGGGGATGACAGCAATGAGTCACCAACCACTAGCGTTTGGGCGTACATGCTAGGACTCGGCAACCCTATACAACGACATCAGTAAAAGTTGAAACAATAAAGAGAAGGAGAGAACTAAACGTCTTTTCCGCCAAAGCCTGGCTTTTTTGGACTGAAGACGGAAACTGTTTAGTCTACTAATTCTCACAGACAAAACATGTCTCTCTGATAGTGAGTTAAGCGTGTTTTAATAGTGCCAATTAAACCTTTCCTATGCCATTTTAATGTCAATGCCTATGCTATGGTAATGCCAATACTTATCATTTCTATTTTTCTGACTGGGTACCCACAAAGAATACAAAAATACACATAAGTAAAGAATACCCGGGTAGGATAAGGATGTATGAATGAATATATATATTGCAAACTAACTGAATATAAATTCAGTGTTTTATTTGACAAGCTGGTTCTTGAAAATGCCTTTTGGAAATTTCTCCATTCACATATTGGAAAGGAGCCCTCCTTTTTGGAGTGTTGCGTTTTTTGCAAAGACATTTAAGAGGTCTTGTCGGAAAGGTGCCAGTATTCTCTTAAAAGTTCATGGCTCAAATGACTTAAAAAGTTATGAAACGGATTTAGCCAACATATATAAGGGGTCTTAAAATCGTTTAACGATGCGTTACACTTTCTCTACGTACCAAATGACTCCCTAGAGTGAGGGTATACAAATCATAATCAAATTTCTGAAAATAACATTCATACAGTATGATTGCCGTTATCATATTATTGTTCACGTAAAACCCAAAAACAATAATCTTGTCGCACCAACCATTGTTGGTGCATAGGGTTGCTACAACCATGTTTTTATTTTGGTAATAATTCTATTGTTACATTTCAACAATTATAATATTGCCGCAATTGTACTATTGTCAAAATGAAATCTAAGAAACAATACTATGGTAGCGACGAACATACCTTTATTGCAAAGAACATATTATTATTGCCGTAACTATGTAGTAACTATAACTTTTCTCTGCGAGTATACTTCTAATCTCCTCATAAATGTAATGCATGTCCCGATGACCTGACGATGAAAGCTTGGACGTTTTTTTGTCTCGGTATCTATTAGAGTCCGACTAGAAGTTTCCCTAAAGCACACCTACCTAAAATTGGACACTGTTGTAGATTATCAGATTCAAACAATCCGTTTTTAACGTGCCTTAAGACAAAGATTCTTGCATATAGTTGCTGAGCGCCACTTCAAATGAAAAATTGGTTTCCTTAACCATGCAGGGTTTTTCCCCTGTACACTCTTTACGCATACGTTTGATATTCAGTAACATGAAACTGGGGCTCGAATCACGATTAGGTTATCAAGGCTTTGCTCAACAAATTTTATTGCGGCTATTACGGTTTACTGGCCTTTGGGAGAACTCGCTACATACCTGCGGCTACCATTTAACGATTTCTGTAGAAGTTTCAACAATAAGGAGAAAATAAAATTGTGTGTCTAGGGGCAACTTAGCTTCTCAATAGGTTATCGATATCCCGAAATTAAAATAGCTAACTGCCTACTATGTTTAAATCAGAAGTGTACACGACTATCATGCCAACAAACCCAGGTTCAACCCCGGCTGGTTTCCATCTCGTAAACGCCAGCGACTTTCCGAGTAAGAGATTTATCTCTAAGCCATGTTTAAACTTCTTCATGAAATTCATTAGCCGTTCGGAGACCGCGTTAAACAGAAGGGTCCTGGTCAGTAAGTTAAAGAATTAAATAGTGCACAGCTCACTAATTTAGATAAGTTGCCCCTGGTTCCTTAAAGGGATGTTGTGTGACTTAAGTAGCTTACTGCCTGCTTTGTAATGTGAGTAGTATTCCCATTTATGCAGTACACTCGGTCGCTCTATAATTCTTCATTGCCTAAGATCAGCCGCTCCACAGAAAACGAAATGTCTAATTATATTAAAAACGGAATTGCAATTTAAATGCTAAAATCGATTTCCATCACATACCGAACGATTATACAATGATCCACGCACCACATACGCCACGGGTGTGACGAGACTATCGCACATCAGTGCCACGTTTTAGCCGACTTAAGCCTAAGCTTTGTTTATTATCTCACTAAATTGTCGAGACTATTTGCTTGACAAAGAAAACATGCTTATTATCAAGTATTTCGAGAGTGCGACTAAAATTAAATTTTGTTAGCTTTCGCCAAGAATGCAAAGAAAATGAACGAAAGTGCGAGAGGAAAGACGTCACTGAAATAACACTTGTGACATTTGCAAGTCTTCTTAAAGGCTTAAAGTCGCCACTATGCGGGCGAACTGTCGTTTGTGTGGCCTACAAGTGGCAACATTTGATAGCATCATCCGTACAAGTGGCATGAGTAGCCGCACGAAACAAAAAATGCCAACTCGTGTGGCTGTGCTTTGTGGAACACTTTGAAGTGACATTACGAGTGCGAGTGTTTCCCTTTCCGCCAGCCAAGATGAATGCGAGCGTGTGTGGCTTGAGCCACTTACGAATACAGCCATACAAACGTACATATACTTAATGGGAATATTAACACTTTGCGAGGTATATTGTCGTAATGACCGCGGAATTGTTGTCTCTGCTCATTTTTTGAATGCCACGAAGGTACGAAGGGTGACAAAGGCATACCGCGAAGTAGTGACAAGAGTCTGTATCATATTTTCCACTTTATCTCACCACCTAATGCCACTCAACCAGACATCCATCCGTCCGTATTTGCGAACGTCGATTGCCGTGGAAAATCGAGGTGTTTGCAAAACGTACGTTCTTCGACACACACAGCGTTGGCTGAGTGCTTGCAAGTGAGCCATTATTTGCTAACAGTGATTGGAAATGTGCTCACAGTTATCTTGACAGCTTCCTCAGATGTTAGCACTGTTTCCCTTGAGAATATTTTATAATAATTGAACAGATGACGCAGGTTTATTTCAAAGAGTTGATCAACTGCCGTGGGATAAATACTTGTAGTTTCTAATTTTTCTTTTGTAATGATGACTTGGTCGAAATCCGTTATAAAATAAATGTAGACATTTTTACTGTCGAATACATGGTGGAGCGTTAATTTTGCTTTTTTGCACTACAAGCTGAAGCGGCACTTTTAGTCGAAGATAGTGGAGAGTATGCGTGGCATATAGCGGCTGATAGGAGATTTGTATTCGTCTGCCTTTCAGTTTTCATCATGCATTGGACACGCTAGGATAGGTCATTTTGTGTTGAAGTTTATTTTTCAAATGCGCTCTCTATTATTGCAGTGCAGCGTGCTTTTCGTTTACGATTCGCTGTTCCCCCACACGGACGTGTTCCTGGACGGCAATCAATTGTAAATTTGGTATCTTCATTGGAAATAGCAGGAAAATTGTCATGTGTATGAAGGGTGCCTTAGAGAAGGATAACAACACCACAAAACATCGCGAGAGTTAGAGCAGCAGTACTGCAATCTCCAAAACGCTCTGCTCGGAAGCAATCACTTGCTCTTGGCATTTCCAGACGTTCTCTCCAACGGCTCTTGAGGCAATGCAATTAGAGGATGCAACAGGATGGTGCCACTGCACACACAGCGAGGGTTATCATGAATTATTTGAGGCAATTGCTTCCTGGACGGCTTATCTCTTTAAGGGATGATGTAAACTGGCCGGCACGTTCACCAGACTTAGCCCATACGATTGTTTTCCTTTGGGATCTTCCAAGGTGTTGATACGGTACCTTGGAAGACCCAGTTAACAATATTGAGGCTGAAATTGGCATACCATGCTTGTTAGAGTTCATGAAAGCTTCAGAAAACGTATGCAACAGTGTGGATAGCGAAGGTCAACATTTGCCAGATACTCTATTTAAAACCATGTAATTAAATAATTCTCTTACTGTTCAATATAATTTAAATATAAAATATTTTTTTCAAATTTCACATATTTTTTTATTTTATTCCCAAATAAGCAAATTTCCGCGCTCCACCATGTATAACTTAAACTCATTGGCTAGAATTAGGTCATCTAGCAAATATTTCTATCCGACTTTGAATATAGGATAAGCCGTGCAATTCAAACTTTTAACATTAAAGGTATTTCATTCCTGTTTTGGTAAACCGCTGCGTGGTTACGACTCCGCAGCCCTTATAAACTTTTAAAAGCGTTCGCTCGCAAGACGCTACACTCATTCAGCAATCGATAAAATCTCATTATGTGGCCTTATAAGTGTACGCACCTTCTTCTATGTCTACCTCTGTTGTAGAACCCTGTGCAGACTATACACCTGCCCGTGAGTACCTGACCGGAATATCCAGTTCCTGAACTATTCCTTTAAATGAAATTCTTAGAGCAAACCAGTTTTGCATCAGTTTCAGCAATTATAAGCCATTGAGTCTGAAAATATTCCTGTCTGGTTGACCTATTATCTCCGTACCGAAATCTGGTGGTAGTTTTAAAGTCCCGCTTTAGCAGTTCTTTCAGGAGCTAGGGGGAACTTCTTCCAATTCAGTTAGCTGTGCACGAAATAATTCGAACTCACTGTCCGGGACCTACTGTTTACATTTACATGGCTTGGAGATTATTCTCTTACTCGTAAAGTCCCCGGCTTTTACGAGGTGAAAACCCGCTGCTAAAAATCTTGTTCTTTCTCGGATTGAATGTGTATTGTCTTGTATTACTGTCGTGCACACACACCACGGTAGGCCATGAAGTAAGTATAAGTAATACATATTTTGACGTAAAGGGTGGTCCCCCAAAAACTGGGGCTGTTAATTGCAAAAAAAAGTTTTCAGAGAAAAATTTTAATATTTTCTATTATGATAGAAGGATCTATGACAATTAAATGTGAAACAAAATATCGGCGAAATGCTCGCCACGGCTTCGGTGACATCCCTGTATCCGATAGTCCATATTTTCAATGAATCTAAGACATAATGGAGATTCAATGTCGTAAACGTGCCCAACAATCTCATACTTAAGCTTTTGCATTGTTCTTGGCTTATCGACGTATAATTTTTCTTTTAAACATACCCAAAGAAAAAAGTCCTTCCGTGTCCATCTATCCAATTTCTGACCACAATAAGTCCGTTAATATCTTACGATAGCGAACATCTCTTATCGCTTAGCCGACCTCATTTTTGAAAGAGTACGGCGCGACGACGCCGCCAGCCCGAAGAATCATTTTTGTGGACGCAGTGGCTTTTCAACAATCACTCGTGGATTCTCATTTGCCAAAATGCTGTAATTCTGATTGTTAAAGAATCCCTTGTCGACACATTTGGTCGATAATGCTGACCAAAAAAAAGCACGAAGTGCAATTTGATTTGAACGCCTATTTTCGTAAAAGGCTTTAACAATCTTAACTCGCTACTTAATTCTGTACATCTTCATGGTTGAATAAGGTTCAGTGTTTTAACAAGGAAATTAAGTTGGAAAAAAATTGATGTAAAACTCTCGTGCATTATGATTGGACCATGCTTTTTAATAATAGTCCTTAGAAGCCAGTAAAATGCATGCTCATACGAGTATTCGTCAAAAACAACGTCAAATGTAAAAGAAAATATAAAATATATTAGAAAACTCTCATTAGATGGAGTTGAGTCGTGACTCTCAACAGAGGCTAAAATCATCGACGTTGTTCAGGGTCAAATATTGTACTAGATGAGAAACACTAAGGAAAGCTGTAAGATGGGTCTAACGACGTGCGAACAATCTGTCTGGGGTCTCCAACCAAATGTAGTGAACTGCATTTATAGAACTAAAGTTAGATCAATCCAAACGAATGGCTATATAGTCTAGCGGGACTCTATGAGTAAGAGTAACTTTAGAAAAAAAACATGCAAAAGTTCAGAATTAAAAGCGCATCATAGGCAGCCCGAGACATAATCTTGCATTTCGAACCAACTGCGGATTTTGCAAAGAGGGGTGACAGCAAAATGGGCACTGAAACACAGAACGTATTAACAGGACACCCTAGGTTACATGGAGTGATAGGATTAGGTTATCTAAAGGATCAGATAACCTTATAACAAAGCTTTTACTTACAAAAACGCAAAAGAAACGTAGGGGGTACCATTTCAATGCATCTCAGGCTACACCGAAAAGTCAACGATGGATGTAGGAACTCGAAATGTTTTCATATGAAATGCGCGGGTCAGTACAATTTCTTTGGCAGACTATTCTGCCGAATAACAAAGATATTTACTTCTATGTAGAAGTCATGGAGCTTTGAGGGTTGTACAGTTACCCCTAATGAAATCGTGACTGGTGGAAAAAAAACCTTTACGAACCGGACTGTTAGACTGTATGTCTCCAGAAACCCTAATATCGAAAGAAACCAAGTTATAGAAGAGCCGGCTTCTGCAAGGATGCTGGTAACTCACCAAAAGCCCCTATGTAAATATGAAAAAGTGATTTCTGGTGTCAATAGTGACTTCTAGTGTCAAGTAGTTTCAAGTGTAAGTAGCAGTAGAAAACTCAAAGTTGTCTTGGGAAGTACTTTTTTTAAGACTTGGGAAATATATCCTTCTCCTTCAGTTTTGTACAGAACTCAGATGGCGTAATTTCGTTGCAATATTCACCGAAATTTAAATAGCAACGCTTTAGATACTCGTACAATTTAAATTATGCTGTTACAAAAAACGAAACTTCTATGGCTTAATGGCGCCTGACAATGCCGGCAAGATAAGGTCAACTGCAAAAACACCTTTGGCAAAACTATCAGTTTCACTGGAAACAGTGTTCTCTAGGAGTCCCATTGCCAACACGATGATATGACAATGGTGACAATGACTGATAATAGATTAAATGATATAAAACGCTACGGAGGAAGAGATGCTGTTCGCCGGACGGGTGGTTTGTGCCGGATAAAGTGGCTTAAACATTCTCGTTTGATGTTTGTTTGCCAACTTTGGTATGTTATCGATTAAAGCCAAACTGTGAGAAGGTTCCAGCGTCTGTCTGCCCGTTTGTTGGTTCGTTGAGATGAAGAACTCTGGCATGTCGTTAAGGCATGTACAGTGACAACGGTCGTCATCATAGCCATCAGTGTCGTCACAGCAATATGGTGACAACGGTTATGGTAGATGTAGTGGTGGTGCTGTGCTAGTGGTGGCAAGGAGAGCAGGCCACATGTACCCGCAATATGGCCTGGCACTGATGGCAGATGGTGGGTGTACACCAGTACGTCCTCCACTGCTAATTGCTTTGAGTGCGCCGGAATGGTGGCATTGCCATTTAGAGTGTTTAGATAATTGTGCTCTGTTGTTGTCCTTTTGTCTTCCATCATTTGGCGATGGTTTCTTTGTTCTCGGTTCGCTTGACTCAGAGCCGGAGCGGTGCCGTTGGTGGAGCCATCGACACCCCACTTGTATTAAGTATGAACCCACTCATCAATTTTTTTTTTTTGATTGGCCTGGGCGTATTCCTGGCCAATTATGTAAGTAGTTCTTGTTAAGTTATGTATTATGACTATGCAGTCTGAGCTTACATGTCATTTGTACACTGGAAAGGGGTTCTAAATTGATGTAAAAAACAAAAGTGATAATTAAATTTTACAGTCTTATCCTTGGCAGCCATCACATCACTTTGAAACCTGAACTTGCGTTTTGTGTTGATGATGACGCAGACGGCGACAACGAAGAAGAGGTGAATGTAACTCCCAGAATATTTGCATAAATCCATAATTCGAGCGCCTCGAAATCACTCTTGTCAAATACAAAGGATTCAATTTTGAATGATGTTCTTTCGTGCCATATTCCATCTCTTTTTGTGGTTGTCATTTGAAGTGTGTGCTCGAAAAGCCTCAACGCCTTTATCGCAAAAACAACAAAAGAGATCCTTGTAGCCAAAGATAGACCCCAAAATGTCAATACTCGTATACAGCATGCGGTAGTGGAAACGTTGTATTAAATTTCACTTTCCATTGTTGCTAGACTTTCTGGCCCTTTATTGCTTTCTGTTTTTCTTTGTTGATACTGCCTTTGTTCCTGTTGTTTTGCTTTTTACTGATTCATCTAGGAAGGAAATAAAACAATATTTTGTTTTTGTTCTCCGGTTATTACTTTTTTGCCATTTGGGTTACGACAAAATCCTAGATTTATAGGAATACTTTTTTTTTAAAGCAACACTAGTTAACACCTTTCTTTCGCTCCCTTTGGGGTATATCTGTTTAATGACTTTTTACATTTTTGAACTAGGACGAATGTGAGTTCAAATACCAGGAAACAAAATATTTTTTTTATAACTTTTTCTGACGGTACCGCGATAATGATCTTATCTCAAAATTACAATCCTCGTATATGTCTTTGAATCTAGTTGCTCATCGGAGACGAGTGGAATCAAAGCTATCTGTTTAAAGGATAAAAGTCAACGAGGCTTAATGTTCACACTAAATTTCATTACACGCCGACTTTAATATTAAACTATATTGCACTATATAAATCCGATAATGCGGCATATTTGGGAATTCATCAGTATCGACGCCTAACTTAGAGAAGTAGCCCGAAGAAATCGATTAAAAGTTAAACTCCTCTGGCTCCATAAATCGAAGGCAAAACTAAGCCTTAAATGCAATGTTTTGCTATACGATAGTGCAATCAAACATATCTGATTTACAGTAGCTCGAACGACCAAATAATTATCAATAGATTTGATGGTGAAACTGCAGCATTTCACAGGTTGTGTAACATGTCCTGCACCTCGCATAAAGGACCACGATTTACGGATATTTACATGGACTTGACGAACACTTCTGAGCCCAGGTGCCTCTATCCAACTGGCGGATATCCTTCAAAAATACAGGTCGTACATAACGGCCATCCAGGCAGTGAAATTTGCGATGCATGTAAAAGCTGCTAATGTGGACTTGTTGTAAATAGGGGAATGCGTCATCATGTCGCCAGCTTTACCCGAAGCAACCCTCTTTTACATTAGCCGAATTTGGTCACATGCACCGAAGGAAGACAAAGTCGATGAGTCGAACTATTCTTTTTATAAATGCCTGAACAACGCTGCCCAAGTCATAACATTAAAATCGTTTTAATGGATTTTAGTGCCAAAGTTGCCTCGACCGTCGGAAAGTCGAACGATTTCACCGCTTCAAGCAAACATTGTAGCAAGTATCACCAGATTCAAGCATCGCTATAGCCACAAGGCTGTGTGGCTTTTACCTGATGGAAAGACGAAAATCCATACCAATCATTTTGCGATTGATTAATGGAAGCCTACTCCACGAAGCTATCTCAAATTCTTCTTACAAAACCTCTCTTTCCGATAACATCAGCGCTAAACACATACTAAACTCGATGACATAAGCTACCAAGTTATCGAAATCAGAATTAATGGTACGACGAGGAGTGGTAAATGCAAAATACATTGCCCACAAGACAACGCTGCACCTATGGCTACTCGAGCAGTCTTGGAGCGATATCGGGAGTTAAGTAGGGAGGAAAATCGTTTTTCGGAGCTGTGCAACGCCAAAGTTTCATCAGAAAACGACTTTAGAGAATGTTATCAACAAATCAAACACAGAAGAAAGACTCCACTACTGGCATAGGTTCGTGTAGAGATGACAAATGGAATCTGGTAACTGATACGTCGAGTGTCCTGAAGGTTGGTTAAGATATTTTCTTGATGTGTGTGAATAAAAAAATTCATTGGGTGCCAAGTCAGAGCTGTACGGCGGCTGACCCACCAATTCGACGTTTTGGCCGGTCAAAAAGGCGCTGGTTCGAGCCGATGTGCGAGAGCTCGAATTTTCATGGTGAACAATGATTCGTCTTCTTTTGTTCGTTTTTCGAATTTCTCCGAAAACTTTAGGCAAAAAAAGAATTGACCGTCCTACGTTGCTCATGCGGAATAGTCGCCAATTGACCAGTTTTGCCGAAGAAACAGACGGCCTTTTGCTTCCAAGTGCTTCTTCTACGAAGAACTTTCGTTGGATTTGGCTCGTCTTTCAAGACCCACATGGTCGATTGCTGTGTTGTTTCGGGCTCATATGGTTAGATCCATGATTCGTCACCTATGACGATCTTATAAAGGTCTTTTGAAGCACCGCGATCGTATTTTTTCAAAATTTCTTTGCACCAATCAACACGAGACTTTTTTTGATCGATTGTCAAATTGTGCGGGATCCAACGAAAACAAACCTTTTTTACAGCCAGGTAGTCATGCAATATCGAATGTATGCCGGTGGAAGAAATGCCCAAGGATGCCTCTATGTTATCAGTTCACGCACGACATTAATGTTCGCTGGCACAACGGCCGTTTTTGTACGACCTTCAAGACCTTCGTCTTTGAGCGAGCGTCGGCCACGATTGAATTCAGTAAACCAGATTTTCGCAGTGCTATAGCATGGTGCTGCATCGCCATGGAAAGATTTAAGTTCGTCGATGCGCTCTTGTTGTGAAATTCCACGTGGAAAGTTGTGAAAAATGATCGCACGAAAATGTTCACGAGGTCAATCCTTTTTTTGCCAAATTGATTTTTTCAAGTCACTGTAAACAACACAAATGATGGTCGTACGTCAAAATATATGAAACGAACTCTGTTCAATTCCCATTGTTTCCACATATAACCTCAAAATCACTGCGCCACTCACACCTCCTTTTGGTGGCTTTGGTCTCTCGGATTGATGGTCATCGCCAATAAATAGAACATTTCCCGTCTTCCGTCTATTTTGTACTATTGGGTAAATAATTAATAAGAAGTACAAACCCCTACACTGTAAGCCGCAACCACGCCATGGTCACCATTATCCTTTGCCATCACTACCAAGAATTTAATTATTAATGATTGTTTCGAGACTTGTAACTTTGACAAATTACAACCATTTCCAATAGTCAGTCCCACATCGACTCGATTATGGTTGTGCCGGATAATTATCTCTGCCAGCCAAAAAAGAAATAAATAAAGAACAAAAGTCAGGGGGTTTGTCCGAAATGAAGACGAAGAGCAACAATGCGATAAGCTGGCCGTCTGACTAACTAACGACAAACTAATGAGTGTTGTAGTGCAATTATCTTCTACAACAACAACTAGGTGAAATTATGGGTCCTTAGGAACACTTCATCGTAACGATGTCTAGATAAATGTGACATAAATATAGTTAAGTACTTTATACTCATGCCGAAGAAGACGCCATCTCGTCACAGTTGTAGTTTGTGGAAAAATAGGCAACAGCAGTCTTCACCCGATTGACTCGTAGACATACCGGGGCTACTGAATTACAACCAATAGTTGGGTTTTAGATAATACCAGGATGCAAAACATTCGCACAAGATTTTTAACAGGACATAGGATATTCGAGTACAAGATCATACACCGTATCCGATTTCATAGACAATATAATTTTTATTAAAATAACTTTAGAAATAACTTTCAAGGGTCATTTTTTGTTAATGCTAATGTAGCTATCTACATTTTGAAGACTGAAATAGCTGGATCAAGAAACCGACCAAGAGCTATCCAAATTGATTACCTTTTTTGTAATCTTAGCCTGCGGCCCAATCTCAATTCTGTTGGCATTTCAACAGAACTTGGTATCTACTTATTAGATCTGATGTTAGAATTATCTTTCAAATGATATGATGGGATAGCAAAGACGATGCGATGTTCAGTTGTCAGACATCAAAACGTATCTGTAAAGAAGATACTCCGTTCACCTTATGTTAGTTGAATTTTTGTAGGTTAGGAAATTTTTACACTTTCTGGAGACGAAATTAAAAAGACCAAATCTCATTAACTTTTACATACAAATGAATATAACAAATAATGTCGGCCGGAAAAAAACAAAGGATGGTAAAACACCACGACAGCCTGTTTACCCTAAGCAGTAATTCTAGTTAAAATTTTTTAACAAATTTATTTTTTTTTTCTTTTAAGTATTCAATTATTTAATTCTCACAAAATAATATTTACAATTCAAACAATTTTTGCCCCAGCGCCACTTTAACATTTGGGAGTTCGCTGGCATCGATTACAGTAGTTACGAGTAAAAGCTACTGTTGTTAACAAATACTGTGCACCTAAAAACTAAATAAAATAACAATAAAAGCAATTCAATATTGCCCAATAAATATGTTTCATCATGTTGATTTGGAAATTGAGATTTGAAATAGAGTCTTCAAACTGATCAGATATATGTTTTTTAGTCGGCTTGTATTGAAAATGGGCCAAATAGGGTAAAAGGTGGCCGAAACATGTTATTTTTTTTTGGACTCTTCCACTATAAAATTCTAATTAGTCCCTATAGGCCCAAAAACCGATCTTTTTTACTATCGAAATACGGGTATTAGACACAATAAACTTTCCAACTTTAACATTAAATCTGCAATTTTACCTAATTTAAGACCTTTTTAATTTATTGTAATTACGACTGAGGATATAACTCATCTAGCAATATTTTCTTATTAATTAATAACACTAGTTAACAAAAGTTTTGGAGAATGTACCTCAAAAGCTACGCTTTCAGAAATATCTTATCTAGCTAAGTCCATTGGTAATGTTCTGTGTAATCGCCTAGGTGCGTTTCGATTTTGAATATTTGACAAAGTTCTTGGGTTTCATATGTGTGTAAGTTTCTTGAATGTTTTTAAGCTTGTTTCCGTATTTCTTCACCCATTGTGTTTATTTTAAAATCCCTGTGTAAATTATTACTAGGAATATACCAGGAAGCGTTCACGGTTGTTCGAAGTATTTTGTTCTGCAAGTTTTGGATTAAATTTCTATATTTCGTCTTTGTACAGCCCCATAGCTGAGCACCATACGTCCGTGTTGGTTTAATAATTTGGTTGTAAATTAGAATTTTATTTGTTATTATTAACTTGCGAACTGGGAGCAAGCAGTCAGAACATTTATTTAAACTAAAATTTAATATCCTAAACTTTATTTTTCACATGATCCTTCCTCCTTAGTTTTATGGCCGTGTATAAAGACAGACAAGGGTGGCTGCCTCCTGTTGGTGAAGTTTAAATGTATAGATTTTATTTCATTTAACTGCAATCTCTATTACTTCATCCACATATTTGTCGATGTGATAGCTTTTTGGAGTTTTCTTGTTAATTCTTCAACAGTTTTTGCATTGTCTAATATGGATGAGTCGTCAGCAAAAGTTGCCAAAGTAACTGTAGGAGGTAGAGCTATATCATTTGTATAAAGCAGGTATAGAACTAGCCCTAGGACACTTCCCTGTGGCACATCTGCTTCTGCTTTCCTTAGATACGAATATTCGTTGTCGCTGTTGACCCTTAATAGTCTTTTGGTGTGGCACGATTTTAGTATTTCATTGAAATGTCTCGGTAAATCTCTATGTAGTTTATATAAGAGATCATTATGCCAAACACAGTCAAACGCTTGGCTAACATACAGAAATATTGCTGAGCAAGTTTGTTTGCTTTAGCTAGGATGCCGTGAAATATGTCCTCTCTAGCATGAAGATATTGGTTCTCACATCACTTTAATTTTCCGATTCGTATATATTTAAGGTCCTGGCCCATTTGTAAAGATCCCTTGGGTGCCGAAAAATAGTTCTTTACAAACCTGGGCATATGGGTACTAAAAAGCAGTGAAATGTTCGGAAAATCTGAATATGACATGAGTTTATCCATTAGAGTAAATTGGAAACCTCGACCTAGGGGTGTGCTCCATTGGTCCTTGGACTCAAACGTTCGGAGACACAAGGGTATCTGAAACACTGAAATTTTCGTACAAATGCTAATATGTTTCTATATATGTTAACTTTGGGCCATAGGGAAATTTAAAAATAATTAAATTTCACCACGGATCCAAACATCAAATGATTTTTATTTCAGCTGATATAAAAATATTTTTTTAAACAATTTGAATTTTGCGATTTGACTGAATAAGAGGCCTTAACCTTTGGGTGCTGTTGCCAAAAAGTCGTTCCGTAATGTTCGGGGAGATATGTTTTGCACTCTACTGTAGTGAAGTCCTGATCTCATGGGTGTGTTCTATGGACCCTAGGGCCTAAAACTACAGCACAATCCATGGTAGAGAGCCTTACCGAACTTAACGAAATTTTTACTTGTTTTAAGTAATTAAATGATAAATGGTATTTTTTCAATAAAAGAAACACAATTTTCTTTTAATTTCTTAATCACCTCTTTTTTAATAAAAAAAAAGTCAATGGAATAGCATCTCGGCAACCCTTTTGCAGGCAACAAGAAAATCTCCGTAGCACATCGTAATCAGTCGGTATTCACAGACCCGTGGCTGTATGTTTGCTTAGGACTGCATACGTGGTTGCAACTGACATTTACCACCACCACCACATTCTAATGTAATAATTGTGGCTAAAGATGTCATAATGTCAGATGAAGTACTAGAAATGAATGCAAAACTACAAACATATCTGTGTACATACACACCACATATTTTCTTATATGCGGGTTGTTGTGTATCTACCAGTGGGACTTAGTACATATATGAAAGTAAATATACAGGGTGATTCATTCACGACTGGACAAATTTCACCTTCATATTCTTTTCACAAGAAATGTGCACCGTATAACTTAAGATAATCTATAAGTATATTAAAATTATAGTCAAGCACATATCTCTGTGTCGAATTACCTAAACATCTGTAATACTGACTTCCATGGGCTTACATATTCCTGAAAAGTAAAGCAATGACAGCTTTCTCCGTCTTTACACCATAAGCTAAATATATGGACTATTTAACTTTTTATTTGGTTTTGTACCACTGTATGTCGCTCTTTATACGTATTCGAGCACTCACTCAACACTGGGAAAAAATCTTAGTGCCAAATAAGAGTTAAATTTAATAAGAGTAAAAAATTAAAAATCAAAATAACGAAATTTTAAAGATTTATTTGATTCCCACAAAATATTAATTAATGAAAATCGGACTCAGTTCACAATATTGTCATCGAATTTATGCTAGTTTGAAAGCGCATATCAATTCGTAATAGGTGTAATAATTAATTTCAAAGAAGAAACATATATCATCATTGATAACATTATCGTTTTTAAGTTGATAAAAAAAATCAAGTGCGTCCAATAAAACAAATTGTCATTTATCAAGAATATTTATTTGTAGCATTGTAGCATATAACAACTAAAGAAGAGTATATTCAAAAAAAGACGGTACTTTAATAGCGTACACCGAAATTTAACCAAGATCGGATTTAGTTTTTGCTTTTCTTTAGGTCCGCAAATCTGGGAACCTTAAAAGTAGGGGTTAGTGAAAAAAAGAATTTGCTTATTAAATTTGACCCGGATCAATTTTAATATGTGACTCTAATCGGACGAAAGCTATTTGCCAGGGTTGGTTACAAAGAACTCTTAATGCTTAATGCTAAATTTGGGCATTATCGGATATCAAATGTGTTAGTGCACATGAATCCTGGAATGATCGGTGTAGGGATGCTATTGTATTATAATAAGTGAATACATATGGTCGAAAATCACCAGGGCTTGTTTTAAATAGAGGGGTTGAGAAAGGACCCATACCCTAAGCCAGTATATGGCTTGTTGACCGCTCTCTTTTCATGATTTCTCATTTTCTTTTATTATATAGACGTTCACCAAAAAGCATGATCGGAATATATTAAGGAGTTTAGAGCAGCAGACCCTTGTGTGGGGACTATTTTAATTTATAGATCGATAAAATGTAATTTCGATAGCGTTCGTTACTAGTATTGTAACTTCCCATGCAAAAACTCAGCCGAATAGTATTCTTAAGCTGCAGAGTCTTACATCGGAAGGCATATACTTATATCATTACCATTACATTTTGACCCATATTAATTGGGTTCGTACTTGGCCCAAACTTTTCTAATGAGCAAAAAACAAGTTATGTATATATAAGTATTTGCAAGCTGCTCTTTTATTACAATGACTGATGTACAGATGGACGGACAACGATCAATGTGATCAGATAGTCATTCTGAATCAATAATGTCATTTTATGTATTACTTATATTAGCTCAAAGGGTTGTCTAGTATCTTTTTAAAATTTTTATAAAAATCGAGAACACCATGTTCTTGTGTTATTATTGGAAGAGCAAACATTCCATTTAATTTTGAAAAACTAGTACTTTATGTGGCTATCTCCGCTGGCTATGCAGAAGCGTATTCTGGGCTTAGTTTTCCAAGACCTTGATGAAAGTTTAAGGCACTATCTCACAACGGGCTTGTTCACTACTCGCTTTAAAAGCTTGTCTCTTTAATGATAGTTCGCATAACATCGGTCCTGCACGATATCATACAAATTTCACGACGTCAAATCTTAGCTCCAAGGTGGCCAACAGACCACGCCGATTTGCATCAGGCTGGTGCGTACAATATTGAGCTATTGAGAAAGATAGCTAGTTAATATGCCTGAACTGAGAAGCACACTCTCGGCTATGGTAACCACGTTCTCTTCAGTGCGCCCCTTACGACGACACACACCCTAAACTCATATTTTTGCACAACTTGAACTTGAATACAGCAGGTCACATTTCGAACAAAACTTTATTAATAAAACTACTGCTTACACAGTATTGAATTTCGAAATACGTTTGTAGTTTTTCAACATTGTTCAGGCGTAATGCAATTCTTCTGTTTCTTAGAGATGTAATACTGACTTCCTGACAAGATTTTGAGCATGAAGGAGATTTCGCTGCTTAAACAATACATGATTTAAAAATAAACTAGTAAATGATCCACCCGTTCAGTTATAATACCATGTTCCACAGTTTAATGAAGGGTACAAAAAAATGCGCCGAGCTGGCTTTTAATATTAAGCCGCATTTGGTAAGTACAGGGTGGGCCAAAAGTTACCATGGGTTTAAAAATTCAATAAGTTTTTCGTTTATATGTTTTTTTTATATTTTTTCAGATCATATAAACAACACTTGGAGAATAAATAATGGAGAGATTTAAAACTGAACAAAGAACCAGAATAACAAAATTTTATTATTTAAATCAGCGATTTTAACTCAAAGTGATGAGTCGCATTTTTATTTGAATGGCTTTGTTAATAAGCAAACTGTAGACTCTGGGGTTCTGAAGATCAAAGAGCCCTTCATCAACGCCAATTTCAATCTGCTAGGTGTACAGTATAGTGTGGGATAACATCTGCAAATATCATTGGGCCTTACTTCTTCGAGAAAGAAAATGGAAGTGCTGTAACCGTAAATAGAGAGCGGTATCGGTTTATGATAGACAATTTTTTACGTCCTGCTCTTGAAAACAGACCACACGCAAAGAAAAAACATGGTTACTACATGGTCACGGCAGTAATAATATGTTCTCTGCAATTAAAGTATGTTCGTCGCAACCATAGCATTGTTAACTGAATTTATTTTTGACAATAGTATAATTGCTGCAATATTAATATTGTTGAAATGTAACAATAGTATTATTGCCAAATCTAAAAATGAAAGAATGGTTATAACAACAATATAAATATTGTTGGTGCGACAAAAGTATTGTGTTTTGCGTTTTATGTTAACAATTATATGATTACGACAATCATACTGTATGATTGTAATTTTTCTTCATTAAAATATGCTTTTAAGAACAAATGTTATTGGTACGGATTTAATGCAATAATAGTACTTTTTTATCGAAATTAAAATTTTTAAACAAGCTGCTTTGGCTTTGTTTAACTGAAATATTTAAAAAAAAAACGCTTACGTTTATTTTAACTTATTTTTTCTACTGTAAAATAAATTATTTTCAATTTAATATATTTTTCAATAATTTTCATAATTCAAATCTATTGTCGACAACTTAAACAAATTCTAATAAATTTTATTGGGGATCAAAGAACAATTGTGTGTGATCATACTATGGTTGTAGAGATCATAACATGGTTGTGTGTGAATCATATTATGGTTGTGAGGCTCATACTATGGTTGTATGTGAAACATACTATGGTTGGGAGGATCATACTATGGTTGTGGAGATCATATTATGGTTGAGTGTGAATCATACTATGGTTGTGGGGATCATAGTATGGTTATGTGTGAATCATATTATTGTTGTGAGGATCATAGTATGTTTGTATTTGAATCATACTACTGTTGTGAGGATCATAATATTGTTGTACCACAACCATATACCCAACAATAGTATTATCCTCTTCGAATATTGTCACCACAACCATACTTTTTTTCTGCGTGCAGAGATGTGGTTGTGTCTCGGGCAGGACCCTTTGCCCACACTGCCCGAGACACAATTCGGAAATTATTTGCCCAGCGCGAGCGCCAGATTTGTCAGCAACCGGCTATTTTATTTGGGGTTATTTGAAGGAGCGAATATATATAAACATACCCAAGACAATCCTGCAACTTAAGGCCAACATTGTTGCAGAAATTTTGAAAGATGTAATTGAAAATGCTTTAAAACGAGGCCATCATTGCGAAGCTGAAAACGGGGATCATTCAAGTGACAATATTTTTCATACTTAGTGTAAAAAAATTCCTTCCTATACCAAATATAATCTGAGGAAAAAAATAATAAACGAAAAAGTTATTAAAGTTTTTAACTCCATGGTAGCTTTTAGCCCACCAGGTATAAGAATAATATCTTCCATAGAATTACATCTTCCCAGGCAGCTATTTAGCTGATGACATATTTCATAAATAATGGCATAAGTGATGATTTAAAATAAGGCCAAAATTAATTGCATATCCTTCACCATTGATGTGTAATTTAAATTGTTTTTCATATTATTCTTATCAGGGCGCCAAGTACAAATGAACCGAGGTGACTTTCAACATTAGACAACATGCAAAAAGTGCCAGAATTTAACCTACCATAGCTGACTGATTGTTGTTTGTTCTTTTATTGGATGTTAAGGGAGAAATACTTAATAATTCTCGCGTTATCAGTCCATCCAAAGTAAAATCACTTCAGATCACTTTTTCGCAAATGCTGAGTGCATTTTTAGAAATCGTTGTTATTTTCTGTCAGTGTATTGTACGCATTTTGCAGTCGTTGTTTGGTCTAGATACTATTCAAAATATGAACATAATCTTGCGAACGGATGTCAGCATTGTAACATGTTCAACTGACACGCTGCCCCGGTTTGTATTTCAGCTCTATCAGACTACGGACGACGTTCTTGTTGGTTCTGCATGCCTTTAAATCGGTATTTACCCACATATGAATGTGTGCTTTAGGCACTGCACTGCCCAACCCAAACTAATATTTTCCGCTTAACTTGTTGTAGAACATTTTTGAAAACTCATACGTACACACATCTCCATACAGACTGCCACGAATGGCGACTTAAGTTAATTGTCTGTGAAACATATTTCCATTGACCTACAAATGCAGAGGCATGTATAACTTTCACAAATTCTTTGCAAGACTTTGCGCATTGACTTGGATGTGATTTGTTGCGAACCTTAATTTCCCTTTTTGTTTTACAAGTACTTAAGTTAGGTTCCTCAAAAATGTACGAATCTTCACTGAAACACACATTCATGTTAGAAGTGCTGCCAATAAAGCCGGCTTCTTTTTTTACACAAAAGAAAGAAAAAAAGATGGGGAAAACGAAGAGATTCGTTGACTTGTTGTGGCTTTTAGTGGAAATGGCATCGCGTATGTGGCCAAAATTCAGGCCCTGCATTTAGGAATCGATGTCGGTGCTTGAGTGTGTACTCGAAGTTGTTGTCCTACAATCATACATCCTGATGACGTTATGTCATGTGTGCACAAGAGCAGAAGCTGAAACTAAATTAATTTGGCTAGGACAGAATGTTTCCATTGACATTAACCACTTAAGTGTAAAACGTACGAAAAGATACATTCATGTAAACGTATGTGTACATGTACATTAGGGTGGCTCTACTTTTTTTTCCGAATTTCGAAAAATTGATCACATTTATTTTTAAAAATCGAACCATAATTGTAGGAGCTTTTTCTACAATCTATCGCCACCACCGTGGCGTTTGACAGACAGCTGTACCTGTACCGCAGCTCTATTTTTAATGGCTCGTAGATATTGCCCGTGTTCTATTGGCAACTCGCTTAGGAGGTCGCTAACGCCTAAAGACAATCAGTTCTTGTATACAATGAAATTTCAAAAAATCTCTTAAAGCTTTAATGTTATCGTCTTAGCGAACACTTGCTCATTTAATAAGGGAGTACTCGTACCAATAGAACACGACTATTATTACATACATCACTGTACAAATTGAGACAAACGTATGAGTAGCCTTGTAATGTTATAACTTGCTCTGCTCACTTTTATGTTGGGCGAGGTGGGATAAATAAAATCCCTACCCTCGATTCAGCTACGGCACACCCTTATGTGCATCCAATGTTTAGGTATTCATACTCGTATACATATGTACATATTTACTCACATTGTACATACATGAATATGGATATGTGAAATAAAGCGTTTTGTTTGGATCAATATTTGGCAAAAATCCGAGTAGAATTTTTTGTCGTTGTTGCGACTTAAAAATAACTAAAAATAAATAGAAATTTTGCGGAAAAGGGAAACAAAAAGCATTCTACATTGTTGTTGTTATTGTCGAACACATTGTATACGTGTATAAGTGCCCAGCAGCGGAATGCAGGTATAGAAGCCCAGGATTTCAGAAGGCATTTGCAATCGATTGTCAGCTACACATACAAGCTAATGATCTTCTAAAGCGGCTACGTTAGTACTACCTCTGTGGAGTCTGCTAAGACCAAACCTGTCACATGAAGGATTTTCGGTATGATCCATTAGCAAATAGGAAATTTCACATACGTTTGTCTTAGAATATACTTAGAATACCCTTTTTGGTCTTTAAAAATATTCCTATGCAAAAATTAAAAATTACCTTCAAGTATTTCAGATTTTGGTGACCTGGAAGCTGCTGTGCGACTTCAGTGAAATATTTTCATTCCGCGTGACTGTCTAGTGAATTTTACCAGCCTATTCCTGATGGGTTCAGAACATATCCATTACATTTCCTCAAAATGCACTTACTCTTAAACATAATCTGCGTCTTTTTCAGAATATGAATGTGGTTCATTGAGAAATGGATTGGTAATAGGACAAGTTTGCAAATACTGTTAGTGATACCCTACATCACTCTGCTATTTAGAAGATTTCGCGTCTTTGTCTCAAGCTTGAACTAAGTCTGACATAATATGTTACTTGTAGAGCAAAAGAAACATATTTTGTGGGGTAATGAATTAGACAGACCGACCTCATTTCACAAGGGATAATTATACGTCGCGGTTAACGCCTATGCTTCATTTGAGCCCGATTGGAGGGACATTAGTGTGGGAATGCATGTTCTGAAATCTGAATATGTGACGCTCAAAATATAAAGGGACCTAAGGGTAAAAACCAGTTTTGTTCAGGAGAGCCATTTTAAAGATTTAAATAAGTGTATCTTGGGTGTACCATCACTTTCATAAAACGCGCATATCTCTGGGAGGGAACACTTTTGGGGCATGGTATCGGTCTCATTCGATGCTCAGATGTTGTCCACATCAAAAAAAAAGAAGTGAAAATTGATTTTTTTTACCCATAGGTCCCTTTCTCTCTGCGCTGTCACATATATGAAAATATGGACCTACATTGTCTAGTTTTATCAAAATTAATAATTGGTAGCTCATGCAAAATTTGGCAACGATTAAATTTATTAAGCGATATTTAGGACCTCAAATTGGGAGGGACATTTGTTTATTGATAAGGTCCAATTTCACCAGCGATTGTTGTTGGTTGCTTGTATACTCTGTACGAAATTTAAATCGGGTGTAATATGTGGTTTTAAGAGCTGTAGGCTGCAAAATCCAGAAAACCGTATAAGTCGACGAAAGCTTGAAGAATTTACTGAGTTTAATCAAAATCGGTTCATTATTGCGACCTTTACCTTAATAACAACTATAGATGGACAGACGGAAGGACGGATATAGCTCAATGAATTCTAATTCTGAATCGATAAGCAGAATATCCTGTACCACAGTGTGGTGTAGGGTATAGAAAGTGGCTCTTTTCGAACACTGCTAAATGGGCATGAACAAATGTGATACCCAAAGGCAAGGTAATATTTTAATTTTTGCATAGGAATGTTTTAAAAACTTCCAGAAATATGTAAGATCTAAAATATGATGCCGAAAACCCGTCTTCTTACGTATGAATATGCTATTTTAGATGTTTTTCGAAAACTTTTCTGTAATGTGAATTGTTTAAAAACATCGAGAAGGTAGCAAAATGTTATTAATTAAACCACATATTGTTGCTTTTAGTAAAGCAAAGATATGTTTTCCTAAGTTAAATAAAAAATCTTCAAAATATAAATGACAGAAATAATAAAAAATTCCTAACTTGAGGTCGGCCGCTCTAGAAGCCATAATCAAATCCGATCTGGATCGTAGGAAATCTGGTGGACTTCGTCCATATTGGTCTATGTTTTCATATGGTCGCAATACCAAGGTCCATCTATTTAAGGCCATGCCGTTCGCAAATCCCCACCTTGAAACCGATCTTGCTTATTAGATTTATTTATTTGCAGTGATAAACTAAACATGAGACATCTTTACAAAACGCCAATTTACCCCAATTGAAAATATTTGCCGAGCAGCTGCAGCATAAAAATTCCAAATTTGACTTTTATCTATAGACTGCAAAATTTAAATCTAAGAAAGAAAGCATGAATTTCTTGTAGTTTAAAAAGGATTCTTAAGAGTTTGTGCAACTTGATAGTTGGTGTTTTCAAAAAAAAATGGTTATTGAAAAAAGGCGCTTACGTTTTCTGTGAAAATCCCGGTGACGCGTCGTAACGCCCGTGGACATAATGCCCACGGGAGCTATGTCGCACCTAAAATGGACATAATGCCCACGGGCTTTATGTCCATTTTAATTGGACATAAAGCCCATGACTGGCGCGACATTAAGCCCACGGGCTTTATGTCCATTTTAGGTGCGACATAACGCCCACGACATTCGACATGCCAACATATGTTTCAAATTATTGACACCAACATTTTCAAATTCCAACCATCCGTATTTCATAGCGATTATGAAACAGCCTTACGGAAAGCTTTACTATTAATATTCCCGAATGTGTCCTTAAAAGGTTGCTGGTTTCATTACTGTCAGGCCTTACGACGAAACTCCGTAAAAATTAAAAATTTCGGCAAAATAATGAAAAGCAACGAAGAGTTCAATAAGTGGTACCGCACATTTTGAGTCTGCCGTTAGTGAAGCCCGAACAGATTGAGGAGATGTTTCTGGTTTTGAAAAACAGTACCATCATGTCCTTAACAAAGCACCGAGAATGCCTTAATTATTTTGTGAAATACTTTGAGAAACAGTGGATGACAAAGGTACATTTTATAGTAGAAGTTAAATAAAAGTTAGGAAGTTTATTTTTGATGTGTGTAACTGAAATAGAGACAAATAGAAAAGGTGAATTAAGAAAAAAGTCGGCGCCGATTATATTCTTACTTCACCTTTTTCCTTCTGTACATGGAACCGCTTATGTTCTATTTGTATCTATTTCATTTGCACAAAAAAGGTGGGGTTCCACGTACAGAAGGCAAGAGGTGAAGTTAGAAAAAAAATCGGCGCCACTTTAAGTTTTCCATTATGATTTTTCAGATCACACCTTCCGGATTTTCGGTACACCTGCAGAAAGTGCGAACTACTAGCTCTTTGGAAGGATTCAACTCCAAGCTCTCTAGAAAACTAGAGAAGCATGGTCGTTTTATTGAATTTTTGGAAATTATCCGCAATGAAGACTTCGCGCAGTCTGTATCTCTGGCCCAATCATCTGCTGGTCTTTTGAATGTGCTACCACAGAAGCGAAAACGGCATAATGTGCAGGACAATAAAATCCACCAGGCGACACAACAACTGGACAAAGGCCACATGTCCCTGTCAGATTTCTTCAACGTCATAATAAATAGAGATAAAAAAATTCTAAACAATTGTGACGTTGAAGAAACAAATGGCGAAGAAGAAATATCGGAAGAAGAGGACACTGAGGGCAATTTACACTACAGCCAGACGACGGAAGTTTTGAAATGCATTATATGTACACTGGATGCCAGGACTATTCTTTTGCAACCATGCAATCATTTTAAAATATGTTGCGGCTGTTATGACAAATTGGAAACAAATGCAAACAAAAATAATTCACCTTTACTTTGTCCATATTGTCGTCAAATTGTTGAATCTAAATTAAAAATTTTTCAATAAGTGTTATGCTCCTTCGGAATGGGTATGTTAGGTGAATAAAATTGCAAAACTTGAAAATTCAAATTTTCTTTTCCTATGGACCATGGGCGTTATGTCCCACTTAAAATGGACATAAAGCCCACAACAGATGCGACATAAAGTCCACGGGCTTTATGTCCATTTTAAGTGGGAAATAACGCCCACGGGCTTTATGTCCATTTTAGGTGCGACATAGCGCCCGTGGGCGTTATGTCCACGGGCGGTATGACGCGTCACCAAAATCCCACTCAGAAGGAAAACATAAGTTAAACTCCGTTGTCATTACATTGCAAAAGTATAGACCGCAGTTAAAAACATACCATTCACACGATAGAAACTCATTATAATAGCAAACTCTGCGAAAATCGCACGCCTTCGTGCAAGCTTAGCATTCTCTTCAGCGTCAGACTCATAAAAATGTCCGCTGTCTGAAATGATTCGAAATACTTATGTGACGCGCAAAATAGAAAGGGACCTAAGGTTAAAAACCAGTTTTGTTCAGGAGAGCCATTTTAAAGAGTAGGTCCCTTTCTTTTTGCGCTTAGAATCGTCGACTTCACTTTCATAAAACGCGCATATCTCTGGGAGGGAACACTTTTGGGGCATGGAATTGGTCTCATTCGATGCTCAGATGTTGTCCACATCAACAAAAGAAAAAAAAATGAAAATTGATTTTTTTTTTACCCTTTTCCCTATGCGCTGTCCCTTTTTCTATGCGCTGTCACATATGAATATGGGTTCTGTAAAAAAATCAGATTTAAAATCACTTCAGAAACACGTCATAAGGAGTCACAACAATAATTGATCGACCCTCTCTATGGTATATACCCACCCTCCGGTAAGGGTTGTTACAACTACAGTTCATATACAAGCCATTCAGTGTAGCTTCGAAGATCGCCAATTCCTTCCCTGCTGTAAGAAATGTCCTGTAAAGTAGTTTGCCGTAAAAGAGGGACTAAAAGAGTGAAAGGTTTGTTAGGCGGCCCTCAAGGTACGGCCTTTTAAATTTCGCCCTGGTGTTGTGTACGTGTTGTCTGCAATGTTTATGTATGTGTGTGATTATGATGTGAAGTGAGCTTTTGGCAAAAGAGGTTAAAGACATAAAAAAACTGAATGTTCACACAATGGGGTTTCTAAATTGAAACTTTAGACCATTCGTAACGTTCAAAATCGAATTGAGAGAGGGAGCATACGAGTATTAAGCTACATTTACACGATTGAAATGTTCTTCAATATTGCTCTTCAAAAGGCTTCAAACCCGTGTAAACAGCAAAATTTCTTCAAAATTTATTGATCAAAATTTATTGAACAAAACTTTTGAAGATTTTATTGACGCCGTGTAAACAAGCATCAAAATCGTATCTGGCAATATTGATAACTACAAATAATTTGACAGCATGTTCATTATTTTGATTCAAAACATTTCATGTGTTTTTGAATTAGAAATTCGTAAAAATTAGAACAATTAGAAATTCTTAAATTAGAAGTTCTTCGAGATTCTTAAATAAAATTAGAATAAAATAATAAATTAATATGAGCTGGTAAGTATTACATATCTAATAACTATGTACATATATTATTATTCGAATTATCAATATTTTCAAAGTGATAACGTAAACGATAATCGTAACAATCGCAAGCAGCAGAAAAAGTGGATAGGAGATGAAATGATAAGTTTCATCGAAATGGTGGAAGTGCGCGAGCCTGTATGGAATTTTAAAGTGGATGGGTACCGAAACCGAAACGAAAAGGAGAAGTGCTGGTCAGAAATTGCTGCTGCAACAAATCATTGTATAGCCGACTGCAAAGCACAATTTAACGCTGTGCGATCACGCTATAATGTAAATTGTTATTTTTTTATGTTTTGTTCACATTTACAAGTTTTATTATATATTGGAGGCGGAGCACAAAAAAATAAATACCTCCAAAAGTGGACAAGGTGGCGCTACTTATGTATCCAAATATGAATACTTTGCAGCTCTACACTTTTTAGATACGGTGAGAAATCGTGGATCAGGAGGTACAGAGTCTAACTTCGAGACATTAATTAATGCTGCTTTTGAGGATGGGAATGACTTTGAAGAGCAGTTGCAGATTTCGGATTCTCAATGTTCTCTTACAAGCTCCACTCCTGCAAAGCGTAGAAGAGTGGAAGAAAGTAATTCAATCGACTGTCAGCGTTCAAAAGTTTATGAAAAACTTGGCCAATTCCTATCGCAGAAAGTGTCGCAAGGTAAAGAAGACATAAATTGGCAAAAGGCCTATGGAGAGTATGTTGGGCAGCAGCTTTCTGCATATTCAGAGTCAGATGGTCGCAGGTGAGTTTGAAATGCATAGTACTCAAATAATATTAAATACGAACTTATATTTTCAGACTGAGAAGCCTAATTAATAACGTCATCGACTCATTTGAACCACAGGAAAACCAATAACTTTGTTTTAAATTTTATTATTTTATATTTAAAAAAAATGTCCTTTTTATATAGAAACAAAATGTGATTTTAAGTTGCCAAATAAATGAATTGAACTTTTTATTTCGATTAATTGGGTTTTTAATTAATTTTTATTAAATATGCTTGTATTGCCATGGAACTTCTCCTTCATTTAAAAAATATTCCGTGAATTCTTGTCGAATGAGCTTGGCTGTTTCGCTTTGACGACCTTGATTGCATAATGGTTCAATCGAAGACAAAATATTCTCAGTCCGCACTTCTTCACGCCATCGTCCATCCGTTAAAGATCCATCTGCATTCACTTGGTCGTAGTCTCTTGTTTGTGCATAGGTACCGCACTTGCGTTTGTTCAAAAAATTGTGTAATGCGCATACTGCGAGAACAACTTTGACAGCATTTGGTGGGGATAGCTCCATTTTTTTTCTGACAACGCGAAATCGGGCTGATATTAATCCAAACACGTTTTCCGAAACACGCCTAAATCTGGACAACCTGTAGTTGAAAATTCTTTCCTTCGTGTTTTGATTCCGAAAACTATATGGTTTCATAACATTGGAATTTAAGGGAAACGCATCATCTGCAACAATTACATATGGAATAGGTTTTTGTCTACCGGACAATGGTTTCGGTTGCGGCAAATTCAACATGTTATTATATAACCCGTTCGATAGCGAACATCTGCTGAATACTCCGCCATCGGACTCTCTGCCCTTTGCACCAATGTCGATGTAAACAAAATTGTAGTTCGCGTCCACAAGCGCCATCAAAACAATGCTGTTGTTCTTTTTATAATTGAAATATGCACTTCCACAGTGTGCTGGTGCTATAATATCGATGTGTTTTCCATCTAATGCACCGATTGAATTAGGAAAATTCCACTTTTCATTTATACTTTGGGAAATACTCTCCCATTCCTCCTCTGTTGCTGGCATCTGTATCAATAGATATTGTTTTTGATTTGTTTTTTGATAATCAATTAAAATAATAATTACCTTTAAAAATTCATCTTTTAATACTTTATATAACGCATTGCAGACTTCAGGCACAATATTGCATATCGATGATCTTGATCTTTTAAACAAGAACATCCGACTTGCATAACTGTCCCCAGTCGCTAAAAATCTCAAAGTAATTGCCAAGCGTTCTCCGGGGCATATAGATTCCCGCATATTAGTATTGGCCTTTTCTATTAATGGGGTGACGAGATTTAGCAAAAAATCAAAATCATCTGGTGACATTCGCACAAAGTTTTTGTACAGGTCAGGATCATTCCTTTTCAATTGCTCCCTAAAAGACACATACACACCATTGCCTTCCAAAAGAAAAGGTCGCACCCAATGCGTCTTTTGTTTTCTTCTTTTTTTTTGCATTATCATCAGCTACTTCTTCTTCCAATATTAAAAATGTAGATGCTATGATAATTGCGTCGTCGTCCATACTTATTACTAATATATTTATTTATTTATAAAATATTCATATGCGTCTGTTGATGTTTATATACTGATAACTATTAAATTATTTCACAAATAAGCAAAACAGTTGATCAAAGTCAATGTTGTCAATATAACAACTATCAATAGTGTAAATTAGCTTCAAAAAATTTTGATCAAAATTTCATCAAAATATTTTGAAAGATATTGAAAAAATATTTTGATCAAAATTTTTAAACGTGTAAATAGCACATCAAAATAAATTTTCAATATTTTGATAAGACTTCAAAATGCCTTCAATCGTGTAAATGTAGCTTTAGTATCTTACGTGCTTTTTCAATCGTCGGAAACCTTATGCCTTTACAAAGTGAACGTTTAAATTTTGGTAGAAACTGAATATGATACGAATGACATGCATTACATCACAACATCATGGGCCGTTTCAATGTGGCTTTAGGCTCTGTAAATCTACAACTAAACTTTATATTGCGCCAAATCCTCAAAAGTCACAGAAAAAACGATTTGACACATACCATCTATTTATCGATTATAACGCCGCATTCGATAGCTCAATAAGATCGAAACTGTTAGAAACCATGTCTGACTCATGCATTCCCTCAAAACCAGAACGTCTATGCAAAATGACGTTGGCAAACACAATATCTGTAGTTAAAATAGGAAAGGACCTCACCTAACCATTCGATATAAAGAAGGCAGAAGAATAATCTGTCGTGCAACATACAAAACGACAGCAAAAATCGACACGGAGCCAACCATTGGGAGAACAATAATCCTGCTTCGAGCATGCTCTAAGAGTACACAAATGGGGAGAACTTTACGATCAATGACTGCTCCTTTTGTTAGTAAATAGAAGAAATTCACAAAGTTTGGATTGGTCAAACTTAACCTGCTGTTGCATCTATTAAAACGATGTCTGTCCCATATCCTCCGGGTAGACTAAATACAGGTAGTTGAAAATACAAGATGGTCGAACAGTTCGTTGAATCAAACTACATAGATTGCGCTGGCTAGGACATGTGCGGATAGATGAATATAATCCAGCACTGAAGCTTTTTGACGACGAGTTGGAAGGCACAACCGAGGCTTCGCTCGAAAGACCAATGGGATCTTGGTATATCCTACTACAAGTTCACATGACCGAAGCGGCTGGTATACATACCTGAATGAAAATTAAAGTACGATAGTGTACACAACTATTATACAAGTTAACCAAGGTTCAACCCCGGCTTAGAGCGGCCTAGACAACCCTACGAGTAAGAGACTAACTCTAACCACTGCAAATATTCTCAATAAAGAGCATAAGACGTTTGAAGCCGGCATTAAATAATATTCCTCGAACAATGAATATAAAAAAGAAATATTTTCTGCACAGTTAAGAAATTTGTATAAATTTTCCCATTTTGTTCGAAATAATACGTTGTGGGAATTAACTAAGTACAGGGGTTTCCAATAGGGACATAACAATTTCGTATCTTTATGTCAACGCACCCTCAAACATTTTTTTTGATCTTTCAGTGTCAAAACGTCTAGTCAAAGTCAAAATTTTCCACATGATAAAGTTCACTTACTGGCAACGTTTGGAAATCATTAATAGTTATTAACGAAATTCTGAGTCGGTGGAAATTCTGAAAGAACGCCGTACCGCTCTAAGCGACGTAATATCGTAATATCGTAATCGTAAGTGTATTCGTTCAACATGAGCCAAATCAGTCGATTCCACGTCGTTCTTAGGAATAAGGCATCTCTCAAACTACACTGTGGCGTATTTTGCGAAAAGATCTTGGTCGTCATCCTTATTAAACTGACTCAAGAACTAAGGCCACTTGATCATTTAAAATGCCGAAACTTCTCTAACTGGGCTCTGGAAAAGTTTCACGAAAATAAAGAATTTCATCGAAAATCATCTTCAGCAATGAAGCTCATTTCTGGCTCAGTAGTTTTGTCAATAAAGAATATATGCGTTATTGGAAAGCTACAAATCCACTTGTGCTTCAAGAGACACAATTCCATCCTCCACAGATTTCTGTGTGGTGTGATTTTCATGCCGGAGTTGTGATTGCGCCGTATTTTTTCGTCGATGAAAACAATCGTCATGTTACCGTCAATATAGAGCGATATCGTGCCAAGTTAGAAATTTTTTTTTGGCCAGAATTAGATGAGCTTGACATCGCCGATAAGTGTTTTCAAGCAGACGGTGCCACTGGCCCCGCAGCACGGGTTACAATCGTTTTAGTGAAAGCCAAATCCAGGTGAAAGTGTTATCTCGAGAATCGGTCCGGTCGAATGGCCACCCCGTTCATGAGATTTAACGCCATTGGATTTCTTTTGATGGGACCACATCAAGTCATTGGTCTTTGCCAACAACTTTAGACGAGCTCAAAAACAACATCCATCGCAAACGTTCCGGTCGAAATGTGTGCAAGAGTGGTGAAAAATTGGGTCCAAGAAAAAGATCGCTGTACACGGGCTCTAGGTGGTCATAGGACCCAAATCGAATTTCACTCTTACAATGTATCATTTGCACTTCACCTGGAATAAATTTGAACTCTACTTATATCTTAAATATTCTGTGTTTTATTAAAAAATAAAATTGTTATGTTCTTAATGAACAACCCTGTATTATTTTATCTGAAAAGTTTGCTTGGTTTTGGATTATCCACAGATTATCAAAGTGCTCAGGAAATCCTTCTGCTAGGGCGCTTAAGAACTTTTTTGCTTACGGTATTCTATGACTCCGTGGCTATGAGAAATTCCATGACTCCTAAAACTATTTCGTGTGGCAATATTTAACGGACAGCCAGTTTTTAAAGTTCGCTTAAATATTACAAAAACAACATTTGTATGCATGTTAGTGTTTGAGGGTGTGTTTATTAACATGTCACTCGAGTATAAATTGAAGTCACCATTTTCATTTTCTTTTCGATTTTTTGAGTTTACTGTCAAATCCATTACGGCAGATGGTGTGCATCCATCTATCGGGCTTGACAAAAACAATTTCCATCGAATCAATGACAACAAAAGCCCATTTTCGAAGCACCGAATTCCAAGAGACCCAGTTTCTGGCACAAGGCACCGACAGACTTTCTCCTAACAAAAGAGTAACAAAAAAAATCAACGTGAAATGGGACAAATAACAATAAATAAAACTATTAACTTTTGACATGAATTGCAGCGACTGTATCCGTTGCACAGCAGTGAGCGGCCATAGAAACATTTGTCGGTCCGTCTGTCTGTCAGTAAGCCAGACTTGTGCGAGCACCAGTATCAGCGCCAGAAAGCGACCAACGTCTTTAGCCAAATTGTAGGCGTATTGAATAGAGAGTTTCATTCGGTTGCAAAATGAATGACGTCTACCAACCACCCTAAAGTGGCAGTTTTTCATTACGTTTCGCACACGCGGATAAACCGACAGACAGACAGCAGACTTGGATTTGGAGAATATCCTTTTCACCCTACCTCTCCTTCCGTCTTCTGCGTCATAGTCGTGGCACTGTTTGCACAGATTTTTCGATTAAGGCAATTACGTCACATAAGAGCCTTCTTTCATCCATGTTATTCGGGCAAAAGTACAAATACTATTTATTAGTTGTTATTGTTATTCGATTTCTTCTAGATGTTGTTGTTTTTATTTTTGTTCTAGCCACCGTCTTGCGAAGAGTTATTGTTAGTAAGCGTGGAGCCAACTGTCTACGGGTAGTATACATACATTTAGATTCTGGGTCAGAAGCATAATATCCGACCCACCCCGCCCTTTGCTCGGGGCTTTGTTTGATGTTATGAAGACTTGAAATGGAAACTGAAAATATGTGGTAGTCAGTCGACTGACTTTTTACTTGTGAGTGGGGCAAAGATTGACACTAAATTTCTGCCAGCCCATGCTGCTGCTGACAAAATTCTTTTGATGCTTGTTTTTCATTCGAGGAGGCTTTGCAAAATAAAATAATAAAAATTTCCATTTCATTCCGGAGATGTGGTACATTGACGTCGGTGGTATTTCGGTGTGTTTGACAGAGAAAGTGAGTGACGGGCTGTAATTTCCATAAATAAAAGTATAAAACTTTCATACGGGTTGGCTTAAGTGATTGACAGAAGAAGTCTTTTATTAAGTTTGATTCTTTCTAATGGCGGACAATGTCCTACAATGTGAAATGACATGCTAGGTGGAAATAGAGGAAGATCTTTTAAGTGCTATTAAATGGAGATTAAAAGTCAATAGTTTAAACTTAAAAACTTAAGGTAATTGTAAAGAGAAACTTCATAGGGCTCTCTGTGGACCATAATACAGTAGACGCTCTCAAATTAAAACCACTTTGTTTTTTGGGTGGTTGTAATTTCCGAAAAGTTCTAATTTCTGGACGTTTTTTTTATTTTTACAAAAATAAGGCGAATACTCTACTTATATTTTTATACAATTTTGAGAATTTTATTAAAAAAAAAACGAAATAAAACAAACGAGTTAAACCTATGTACATGCGCGGCACGGTACGCCACACAAGTTGACTTAGATCCTTTTACAACGCACACACGCTGTAAAAGAAGTCTATTGATGGCTCTCGACGTGGAGTCTCTTTAGAGGTGGCAAGAGTTGTATTTTCGTGGGCAATTGTGTGAAGAAAACTTGAAAAAGTGAGGTTTACAACAGTAATTCCCATACGTTTGGGGAGAGCCTGGCCTTATAGAGCTCGGTTTTACTTTCAACATTTTTTTTATTTTTATTTATTTGTTCTCTACAATTTAATGCTTAAATATTATATTACATAAATTATATATTATATAAAAAAATATAATATTTGAAAAATAATATTTGTAATAGCATTCTACATAATTGATATTGAAGCCTCAGCGTCTTATAGACATTACAGAGGCAAGTTGGCATTAATTTTTCTTAAATATTTAGCTACACTTTACTTTCTTTCGAAAAATTCGGCACAAACATTTTAAATTATTGAGATTGGATCATTTAATATATATATATAAATTCGTCAACATGTTGCAACAAATAAGTTTTTAAATGACTCTTAAATGTGGAAATTCTGTTCATAGTCTTCAAATCATTTGGTAATTTATTAAATTCATTACAGCCCATATATTCAATTCTCTGTTTTGTAAGCTCAAGCCTACACCAGACTACCCTCAAGTTTGGGTTATTTCTGGTATTAAATGAACTTTGGTTTATGGCAAAAGAAATTGTATGATGTCCAATGACGTGAATACATCAAAATACATACAATAAAACCTGCATTTTATAGATTCCATAAAGAGGTAACACCAATGGAAATACATTCTTGTATAAAGACATAGTAGAATATGTTAACGGAAGATTCGCAACAGTTTTTAACGCTCTAATTTGGAACCTGAACAGAGATTTGAACTCAACACTTTGTTGCAAAACTTTCTGAAGAGGGTTGTCACGGACCCCAAATCATGATAAAAGCAGTGTGCAGCCACGAAAATCATTTAACAAATTGTCTTCTAGTATAGATGCAAGAGGTTGAACCGGTTAATCCCTGTTCAAAAATAACATTTTAGTCGAATTATATCACATAAATGTTTCACACTTAAAATAATTCATTGAAGTAAAAGAAAATGTTATTATCCAACTTCTGGAATGCGGTGGCAGTGTTCCTTATCATAATTAGTTTTTGCGTAACATGTAATTAGAACTTTTGGTTCTTTTTTCCGAATTGTCAATGCATCAGAATGCTGCTTCTAATTTCTGGAAGTTCTAACTTCTGAGAGTTCTAATTTGTGAGCACGCGAAAGTTTTTTTCTACTCAGCTTTTTCTTACTTCCGACAGTCTAAAATCTATTGAAAAAGTTCCAAAACGTACAAAAAATGTATGGCAGAAGTTTTCTATGACTGCATGGAAATATCATTAACTTTTTTAATTCCTTTGGTCTTAAGACCACCAAACGTTTAAAAACGCAGCTCAAGAAAATGGGTTCACATCGTAGAACCTAGTATTTGCTCAAAATCTCACACAACAACATGTGCGTGTTATTTTCCCACTCGAGCAATCGATCGTGTTATTTTCCCACATTTTCGAAATGTTATGGTTAGATTGCGCGACTTTCAAGAAAAATGTTTAGGTTTTGAGGTGGGTATATTGGCCTTCTTAGATTGACTAAAATAGAAGTTTACGTACTTTTACCTTTAAAAATTAAGAGTTGCCAATAATGTGTAGAATTTGTATGGAAAACGATCTAAAAACATTACTAGTTTTTTTGTCAGTCTGAAAAGGCTTTTTATCCGCACAGGCTATCCTCCACTTAAATACCGGCGACCTTTCAATAAAGAGATAAGCTCTAACCTCTGCAAAAGCCTCTCTGTAACATTAATTTGCCCCTCGGAAACGGAGATTTTAATAGAACATCTCGATTGGATGTAAAAGATGTAATATCAAAAATTAAAAATTTAGAAGAAACTTTATCGGCAAATCCGTAAAAAACAGTCAAAAACAAATTATAAATTGTAGTAAAAAATAAATTAATTGACACAATTTCGGCTAACGTTTGCGTTGGAAAAATGAGTAACATGTCTTTGAGCTCTCAACTTGAGTTAATTTGTATAAGAACCCGAGAAGAATTCGCCGACAGGGTCTCTTTAGGTTTGACCCATTTCATACACTTTATCACAAGAGGGAGATGCAACACATCGAAATACCGGTCGGCGAGCCAAAAATTTATATACTTAGTAGGGACATAAATACTGTTACAACATTGAACACACCCATTTTAATAGTAGAACTGAACATACCCCGTTAATGTCATATGAGTTTTAAAAGCTAACCTCAATAGCGTTAGTCTGTAACGGGATTTTAAAATTGTTTTAAGTTTCATCATGGAGTGGTCCAATAAAGAGAACCGTAACGCTGTAATAGCGCTTTTCAAGTGTGGAATGAAAAAAAGCGATATTTTCAAAACGCTCCGGATACGCATGTTCGTCTACCGATGCATAAAACTGTTTGAGGAGACTGGAGATATAGAGATATATACTAGAGATATAAAAGACCGCCACCGGTCGGACCACCCACGCTCTGTTCGAACACCGCATGTCGTTAAATCAAGAATTCACAGAAATCCGCTCCGAAAACAGAAAATCATGGCCCGTGAGATGAATATCACGCAAAAGTCCATGAGTCGAATCATTAAATAAGACTTGTGACTTGGGGCTTTCAAACGACGTACCGAATATTTATTTACTGCAGCTTTTAAACAAAATAGGATTGAAAGATGCAAACGTCTTTTGGTGAAGCACGCTGATAACTTGGACAAATAAATTTTGTTCACCAATGAAAAAATTGTTACCGTTCAGGAAAAATTTAAGAAGCAAAATAATGGAGTGTATACGCGGTCATCTAAGGAAGCATCTGAACCGATCCCAAGGGTGGAAAAGGATCATCACCCAGCTTCAGTCATGGGTTGATGGGGTGTCTCTTACGATGGGGTCACTGACCTGCATTTCTGCGAACAGGGAGTCAAAACATCGGCCAAAGTTTACCAAGAAACCGTTTTGGAAGCTGCTGTGAAGCTTCTTAACAATTCCCTGTTCAAAAACCAGCCATGGAATTTCCAGCAGGAATCTGTGCCGGCCCATAAGCTAAAACGTCCCAGGCCTGGCTTCGAAACAATTTGCCAGCGTTCATTTCCTCTGAAGAATGGCCCTCAGGCAGTCCAGATTTGAACCCATTGGATTACAAATGGTGGATATTGCATCAGAATCCTTTATCGAAGGTAATTACGCTTTAACCCCGCCAATCTTCATTAGTCTAAAGTAAGAGTAGGGTAGGGTAGTAAGGGTAACAAAAACAGGATGGGGTTTGTCATGTAAGACTGTTTTAATAAAAAATACGCCTGGCAACTCGTACTCGTTTCTTTAGCGACGTGAAGCCAACTCGCTTCCTAACCAAGTATCTTCCATACAAATGTTAGTAACCTTAATCGAACATAGTTAGTTTTTTACACTTGGCCGATAGCCTTCGATGCTAATGCCTTTTAACTTAGTTTTTATAATTTTAATTGTAATAAATATGTAAATAAATAAAATATTATTTTACAGTAGTTAAGCAATCGGACGTCGTCCAGTTTAAGTGAGCGGTGGAATAGTTGGGCACATGTAGGCTTATTAAACAAAATATCGTAGAGTGGAATCACAGTGGCGCATAAAATTTGTCAATGAAAAAAAACACTTTACATGTTTAACCCATTGCTGAATAGCAAATTAGAAAATATGGTGAACATACAAATCTTGCTCTGAACTTTTTGTCAAAAGGACATCACAACACAAACCTTAGAATAGCCTTGCCTCATAATCTTGCGCAATGTTAAATGGAAATTAAGTCGGAAAGGGGCTGGCAAGATCCTGGCATCAGGCCTTCCTCCGCTGATAAAATCGCAGAAACTTTTGCCAATTGGACACATTTAAGCCGTGTATGTTTGCTTTTAGCTCAAGATATTTGTTACACCAACTGCTAGTCTTACCCTTGCTACATATATGCTCCTGCTAAATAAAAAAACACATAACAATCTAAATAAATTAACTATTATAGTCTACAATAGGACAGAGTGGACTATATTGCGCCCTGCAGTACCCTAGAACACATACAATTCTTCGCCTCTGTGTAAACTTTTACCAAGATCTCATTTAAAATTAAATACATAGGTTTGATTACAGATCACTAATTACGTACTTTGCTAAATTTGTTCAATTTGGTCGCTAGGGAACAATAAGGTCTTTCTTAGAAAAATTGGAGCAGCGCATGGTTTAATTGGACTTCAAGAGCAGCAAAAACTAAATGAACAATCAGCCCAAACTTTTGAACGATGGTGGATCATAGTCATAAAAAGCATTGAAATAAAAAGGGGTGATCTGGCAAAAGGGAAAGATTGAACCCATAATAGAACTAAAAGTACCTCTAAAAAAAGTACATAAATTATGTATAAGTATGTGGTCAAAATATATCTTTTTTTTTTAAATAAAATAAACCCCAAGTTATATGATCATTAGTGCAGACACATCTAACACATCCGTAGTGCGGATAGACCTTGAGCTTAAGTGGCTTAAAACGGATCCCTGGTTCTAATAAATATGTGCCAAGAAACATGGACATATGGAGACTCCAAGATTATCAAACTTCTTTTCTTATGTTGTATATTAACCTGAGACTGTGTTCGGTTTCTTTCGTTCCTTCTGTATTTTTGTTTTTTCTAATGGACGCTAGGGCCACCAAAATAACAAAAGTAATTGTCAAACCAAGAGACTACTTAAAAATGTGCATCAATATTTAATCAAATTGGAATAATTTTTATTATAAAAAATAGATTTCTTTTTAAGACTTCACCAAGAGACTCGTTAAAATAAAGGTTGGTTAAATTTTAAGGGCCGATGTTGAATGTGAACCACACCTAAACGCCATATTTTTTCTGTATTTCGTTTGATATTTCTGAATTTCGGGCTAACTCAATTTTAACCATGGAAAGATATGAAAGCGTTAAAATAAGGCAAAAGTGGATGATCATTTTTCGCAGAAAATGATCTTCAGTAATGAGGCACATTTTCACATCAGTGGATTCGTCAATAAGCACGAAGCAATGATAATCCAAGAGTGATTGTCGAAAAAACAATGCACCCACAATAACAGTTTGGTGCGGTTTATGGGCTGGCGGCATCATCGGGCCGTATTTTTTCAACAAATAAGGCTGGTCAGGCAGTTACTGTGAATGGTGTTCGCTGTCGTAACTTTTTATGGTCCGAATTGGAAGCTGTGGGTGTGGACGATGTGTGGTTTAAACAGGACGGTGCCACTTGCCACACAGCTAACGAAACAATGGCTCTTTTGCGACAAATCAACATCGGCCCTTAAAATTGAACCACCTTATTTCCTCCATTTTAAAAACTTATCCATTGTGAATTGATTTAAAGATCCAGTAGTAATAGTAATTGCTACCTGTTCTTAGATTACAACGGTAGATGGGCAGAAACAGCTGTTCTTGGTAAATCAGTACAATAACCCAATCTCTTTCTGTTTTAGCCATTATAAATATCAGCACTTATTGTGTTATACCCTCCTGTACCACATTGTAGTGTAGGGTAGACAACTGGCACAAAGATGAATGCCTTTGATTAAATAACAAATTTAAATCTCCAACAAATATGTGCCACTCAATCTACGTTTCCTCTTCCACCTCCCTACGAATTCACTGGTGGATTGATAACCACCCGAGACGGAACTAATACATTTTCCACTTTCATTCGACTATCGGGTCAAATAAATCGAGTCCTTTTTTGGTTGTCGTTAAAGCCCAAACACGAAATGACATTAAAATGTCTTTCGGTAATGCAAACATGTGCCCTCTTCGGCACATCTCCACCAGTCAGCCTAGAAAATGCGGCTTTCACTTCAACTGACAAATGGAAGGAGTGCTTACCATCGACAGGGGGTGATGTTTTAAAGGGAAAGGTTAAAGGATACATAAGCCCCTTTTGTTGTGAATAGTCAGTGATTCCACGAATGATACACAAATGTTCTAGTGACCTGAAACAGTTTTCTCACATAAGGAGCCTCCAAAAAGAAAATGTAAACTTAAATGTTGGCTGTTGTGCTAAAGGGCTTTAAACGAAACTTTCACCTGCTTAAAGTTAGGCCAGTATTTGAAAAATGTATAGCTTGAGGTGGAAGTGGGTGTTCATGCCGTCATACTGTTGGCATTCTCTCTATAGACATATTTGTATGTACAGTGACTAATACTAGGATGGAATTGTATGCGTTTGGAGGAAAAACAAACAAGTTTTCTTCCTTCCATTATAAAAGCCCGGAGCTTATCTGGTGGTGGTGGTGTGTGTGTGTAGTCGTTTGTTTTTGATACGGTGCTTAATAGGTTTTGTTATTTACCAGTTTTCTGTGGTACAGTAGTTCAAACTCAAGTTTAAGTCAATAGTTTTCTCCAAGAGATGCGGCGATTGTGAATGCAATAGGCCTAGGGGATATTTTTGGCATATATGTTTTGTGTTCTCCGAAGAAAATTTTAGTTTTACTCGTAAATGGAACCGAATTGATCCACAACTTACATATTTACCTCAACATTTCATTAAGGAACAAACGAAGAGTTTCTCTCCAGTCATTGAGCTGTGCACTGTACGATTTGTGTACTCTCAGCCCAGGGCCTACTGTTTAACGCCGTATTCGAGAAGGTTTTACAAGGCTTAGAAGGCCCTTTCTTAATGGAATGTGTTGAGAAATATATAATACGAATTTGTAAATATGTATTTAAGATACAAAGTGCGTGTACTTACCTTAGGTTGGTGTTAACTGTAATAAAAAAAATAATAAAAAAAATTGGGTTATAAGAATTAACTTAAATTTCTATACTACGGGAACTAATTAACTTAAATTTATATACTTGTACGTATATTAATTGTACGTATATTAATTTTGCCATTCGGTTGGCAACACCACGACATATTGATCGGAGATCCTATATTTTATTGACAATCGTAAAATTCGAAGATGATCCAGCCATGTCCATCCGCCCATGTGTCTATTGAAAGCTCAATAGCGGTCTAACGAATCTACCTAGAATCCTGATTTTTGCATGGCGATGACAGAAGGTCATACGCTGTTTGTAAATGCGCGAAATCGGTGGAAACAGATCCCTTTTAAAGGACCGAAGATACCTCGCTAAAAAGTATTTTTTTAAGTATTTGCTTACAAATCATAAGGTTCTGTGGACTGATAATGGTTACAATGTGTACCCATTTACAATTCCATATATTCGTACTCGTAGCTTATGGCCATAAGGCATTATCATGAACATTTTTAGGAACTTAGATTGATTTGTATTACAGCTATCGTGCTCTTAACCGACACGAACGGACATGGCTAGATCGTCTTGGAAGATCAATAAAATATATACTTTAAGGGATGCCCAATCAATATTTCGTATCAAAATTTGTCTGTCTATTCGAAAGAACTTGTCGCGCAAAAGTTCAATTGTAATATATCCCATGGTACGCTATTCAGCTGAAACCAAAAACCGCTTAAGTCTATCTCCCTTATTCATAAAAACTTACAATAGGTTTAAAGAACATTTTTATTAAGAAAATTTGAATTTTAAACCTTTTGTAAATTTTTATGAATATGGCCCTATGAATTTAGCTATAGCTGCAGAGGTTACCATTAATTGAATACGAGTTTCTAGCGAAAATTCAAAGAAAAACTAGGCTGATCATACTGCTGCAATATTCGCTTATTGACAATCACGTGGGCGTTTCCGATCAGCAGATGCGATGGTTTTACTTGTTTACATATCCGCCGAGGTGAAAATGATTTTTTGAGCCAAATCGTTGTCCATTTCAGGCTGCACTAAGTCCGTAGCTGAGAAACGATAACAAAGTGGTTGGTCGTCGGCTGCAATTACAGGGCCAATTTGACCACGTTAGCAAAAGGTAAATATAAGTACAAGTTATTTATTTAAAATGCCCATCAGGTTGATGCAGGTAATGTTGATGAGTGTTTTTCACTCGCATGCCTGTCCTACGGTGAGTGCTTCATTTTGGAAAAATATTATAAAAATAAATGAACTAAGCCAAGTAGCAGTGACTTAGGAAATAAGTTCGCAATGACAGATACGGGAACGAGCTGTCACTGTTAAAACAAACGTAAAATGCGAAAAGAAACTACTCTGACCGAAAGGCAGTCAGACTTCTTTAAATAGATTAGTTGAGTTGACAGGTGTACTTGAATGTGTATTTGCAGAAGTAAAACAATTGTGCTGAAACAAATGAATAAATAAAATTATATTCCTGTTCCAAAGAGTGGTAAACGGCATAAAAATAAAGCGCAGCATTGCCACACTGGAAATAAAACAGTGTCTGCGAATTTTAATCTATGTACAAATACCCTTGTAACACAAGCCAGGTCAGCTGTTTCATAAATTCAAAAATGTTAAGAGTTTTTGTTGCCGTCAGTCCCACTGTTTGTTGGTGCTTCGTCTGGACGGTTGGAATTTTGTGGATGTTGCGAAAGACAAACAAAACAAACGGCTCATAACAATAATTTTCGTAAAGTTCCTGCTTACGAAACACAATTTTGCAAAATCGTTCTCATTCTGTGGGTTCATGGGTCTGTGTATCCATCTTCCATAACGTGAAATATTCGCAGAAAAGCGAATATTCCCTAAAGTAAAATTTGTCCTGTTGTTTTTTGTATCGTTCTCTGTGTGTCCTTTGTGGGCATAAGTTTGTGCTTGTGTGTGAAAAAGACATGCTATCACATGTATATGTGCGTGACCATGTGTGTGTGTGTCAGTTTCGTTTGTCGGTATTCTAAAAGTATTTCCATTTCATTTTTGTTTCCTGTTTCGATATAATTTCTCAATGTGTGTGTGTGTTCATGTATGTCGTTAAGGATACACGTTAACTATGGCGTGTGTGCACCACCCCTACACACACAAACACACAGACATGTGCCTGTGAGAATGTCTACAGTAGAGTTCAGATAACTAAGAGGATAAGGCGTAGCCATTTGTTATGCCGAATGAAGCGTATGATTGTGTATGTCCTTGTTATATTTCGCTCAATTATATGTGGACAGCGACATCACGTCAAGATGTAATGTGGACCATGGCGAATATTGGTTTAGACACGCTTTTTGCGAACATTTATGGCATATCTTAGACATTTCAATCAATTTCTGTGAAAATTCATACAAGGAATGACAATAAAGTGTTTTAGAGACAGTACAAGTAATGACGTTTAAGGTTGGTGTGGTTTTCCACACATCGCATCTAATTTGAAAAAAAGTGGAATCCTTATAATCATATGAAAACGAGACAAATTACACAATTCAACAAAATATCGGACTTTCTCCGGAGTGTGTGAGTATTCTTATAGAAATTCCTAACAGAACATGATCTAGAATGGTCCCAGTTATGTATTGCGAGCAAAGGAAGTTTTTATTTTGCGGTTCAATACCGTGTGAGATTTCTTCATTTGATCGATTTTTAGTAATGATATATCTATTATGAAATCGTATGGAGATAATTTTCGTAGAACATTTTAGTATCATATCTCTAAATTTAGCTTGTCGTTTTCGTTCATATTTTTCGAAAAGTGGAAAGGACGTATTAAAGGGAGTTTTGATCATTTCTTTGCTCTAAAATATTGTCCATTTAATGTTTATTAGGCGACTTCTACAAAAATTTGATGTCTCTTATTTCAGCATGTATTTTTGGCCATTATTTTAAAGAAATTAAACTAATATTGGTAAAAAAAAGTGTTTTTAGCAGGGAAATACGAGTCCTCTTCGATATTTTCAAAAAGTTTAAGATTTTTCTATAACGTTTCGGAGACGACAAATTTTGTGTTTGTTTTTTTTTTGTTCTGAGCTAAGGGATAGGATATTGAAATGTTCATCAAAATAAAACTCCATACGATTTTATACGATTAAGAATAAGTATATACTATACATAATTTATTGCATGCGGAATTGGTAAGCGAAATAAAAACATCCAATTATCATCTCCGTACTACACGGAGAATAAAATGTTAGAAATATGTATATGTTTGGAAGATTCTACAAACATTCTAATGCTTATATTTCATGTCTTCACAAACAATAACATAATATTCTGTGCTAAAAATGGTAGAACATTTTAAACACCCCTATTTTTTTAGTTGCTTGTTATCTTTCAAGTGATGAGACACAGTGGAAGCAGAACGCTTTTAGAAAAAAAGTATATTGTTTAGTATTAGTGGAAGTGTTTCAGTGCATAAAATGGAATTTGTATTGACTTGTAAAGATTGTTAAAAAATCAATGTTTGAAAAAAGTATGTGTTCTGTATCACACAGTTGTCCGTAGAAATAATTGTTGTGTGTTTGTTAAATATTGGATTAAAGCCCGTTATGTGAACATTGGATTAATGCCCGTAATTTCCACAAGTAACGAGTTATTTATGCCTGTTTTGATTTCTGCAAACATATTAATATTTGTGTGCAAACATATAAATGTTTCAACACAAGCATATAAATGTTTCAACACAAGCGTATGAATATTTTGAATAGTACTGCTATTGTATAAATGTTTGGGTTCTATATATGTGACAGCGCATAGAGAAAGGGACCTAAGGGTAAAAAAATCAATTTTCATTTTTTTTCTTTTTTTGATGTGGACAACATCTGAGCATCAAATGAGACCGATCCCATGCCCCAAAAGTGTTCCCTCCCAGAGATATTTGCGTTTTATAAAAGTGATGGTACACCAAAGATACACGTATTTAAATCTTTAAAATGGCTATCCTGAACAAAACTGGTTTTTACCCTTAGGTCCCTTTCTATTTTGCGCGTCACATAAGTTTGCTCATAAGCATATGGATGTTTGGGAACATTTCAAAAAACCTATTTATGTTTGCTGTGACCGAAACATTATTTTTTTTCTCGGTGTTGATGTCCAGATTTCCGAAAAATTTTATTTTGATTTTTTTAACACAAATGGGTTTAAGAGTTAAGGTTAAATTCGTTAAAACATATAATTTATACTAACCAATAATAGCAAGTACTCTGCTTTTTCATGCAAATTTCATCACTTTTTATATCTAAAGTAAAACTGTTAATGACCCTGTGGTTAAAGATCAACTGTCCGATCTTCAGCGACCCCGAAGTTTCAATCGAATGGGGTAATACTAAAGTCAAATTCCAATGACGTTTAACCTGTATATTTTACTATCGCCAAGTACCGAATTTTAATAAAATTTGGTTAAACATCACGCTTTTAAGTTTGTTAGACTCGGAATATTTTTTAACGGGGCTGTTTGTAAATAATGAACCGATCAGTTCGGTTTGCCACGATGTTTGTCCTGTGTGTAAACTAAGGCCACAATGCAAATTTAATGGAAATCTCATACAAATAGAATAATTAATTTGGGATTTCGTATAGTTCCAATATGGATCGTCCGGATATTAGACAATGTGAAATATTTTATCAAGATCGGCAGCACTTTGATTACAAGAATATATGAACAGACAGATTATTCTGGGTCGAGCTGTTTAGCTTATACAGGGTGGGCGATTTAAAATTGTACATTTGATTCGGCTGTAAAGAAAAGGAACTTATAATTTTTTCAAATTTCTGATTTTATTGTATACTTTTTCATTTAATAATAGAAGAAAATATCATTAATAATGACAACCACAACTGGCACGGCAGTAACTCATCAACCGAACTCAACTCGATCAACCGAATTTTTCAGTAAATTGTTAATTGTTTCGGGTCAAATCTCTTCAATGGCAACTTCGATTTGCTGCTTCAATTGTCTTATATACTTAGTGGCTTCCACAGAAAATAATCTAAAGTGCTCAGATCAAAACTCCGAAGCGCCCGCTCACCGCAAAAGGAAACGGCGGATCCTTGCTTATTTCCGAAGAAAAATGGCCCAATCATTCCACCAGCCCAAAATCCACACCAAACAGTGATTCGTTGTGCATGTGTTGGCTTATCAAAAGTCGCGTGAGGGTTCGTTGAATCCCATATGCGAAATTTTGATAATTGGCATAGCCATCGAGATGAAAATGAGCTTCATCTGAAAACACGGTAAAATTCTTCATCTCCTGCCAAACAACCTTCAACCTATTGGACGAAGCAAAAACACATCGTAAAGGATTTCATCATTACTATACGACAAGGTTCAACCTTTCCCATAAAACCAGAAATTTGAAAAAATTATCTGTACTTTTTTTTTACAGCCGATTCAAATTTAAAATGTTAAATACCCACCCGGCAGAAAAAGCTTCCCTTTAAGTGACTTAAAGTAGCTCGGAAAAAAGTACACTTTTTGGACTATTTGCTTTACAAATCAGTATTTTTTTAGACGAACAATGAAGGAAATGGGGCACTTTATACCTCAAAAAAGTCGTAGTTTCTGGACGTTTCGGCTCATGTGACCTAAAAATATGGCCAAAACAAACGATCAGTAGTTAATATGGGCATATAACTACTCAAACTAAGCCATACTTTGATACGCATTCCAATACGGATTTATTTGAAGATTAAGCTGAGATTGAGGTTGGACTTATGGTCCCAAAGAAACGGACTACTTCAACTAACGGTGGTGGAATTTAACGTTATTTTTGCTTCTTTTTATTTCATTTTTTTTAACCAACCATATTTTAAATTATTTTGATTAAATAATCAATGTAGTTAATGAAAAACTTCATTAAAATAATGAATAATATTTTCGATATAAGAATGAATATTTTCGAATCATTATATTGGGGCTTCCCCGAACTCTGAAGACTGAGGTAAAATGTAAGTATACCTACTTCTGATATAGCGCCCTCAATTCCACATACTGGGGTATTTACTGGTATTTGGATATAGGCTTACTTTCCGTAATGATTGTTGCTGTATTTATTTTCTTTGCTCCTTCCCTCTTGCAACCCCTCATGTTGTCATGTAACTTTTACGAGTTTCTAGCATGACTCAATGTTTACAACATCACATAAAAACACACACTCGCAGGCGGGGACATACCTCTACATTCGTAGATGCCTACACTTACCAATGGCATTTTTCACCCACCCATATCTACTTCCCCTATCACAATGTGATGTATTAGTCGTGTTCTTTAGAAGAAACTAGCGAAGTAATCTAGTTAGTTTACAATATGCTGACCTAGCAACAATGAAATAAACTGAGAGAAGTGAACAACAATAGGGTTCCTCAGCTAATTCATCAAAAGTAGGTAATAGAAATCTAAATTTGTGTATTAAAATATTTAATGAAATATAATAGATCAATTAATTGCTACACTTTTTTTTGAATAAATGTTTGAAATTTCAGTTTTAGTTGTTTTTTAGTTACACTTATCCCATCTCGTGCAGATGTACCGAATACGAATTTGCCGACGAGATCTCTTCTTGTTTGATTATCTTTATGTGTTTTTTTATAAAGCGGGTTTGTCAAGTGCGATTTTGTGTTGGAAAAAAGTATGTAAACTTGAACGCTTGCAAAACGTGTTACTTTCATACAAATGCTTGTTAAGTAAACTTAAAAGAACACAGCTATTGTGTAGGTAGGCAAGTAACCAACGAGCAGTCAGTCATACATGTTGAGGCATTTTCGCATATTCCCATCGTGGCACTTTTCGTTACGCTTTCGGCACGGTTGATGTCGCCGTACGTTTTAAAGACAGCTAACAATTGTTGTAAAAATAGATAGCGAATGTCGTATACGCGTACTTTTTATTTGCAAACTCCTTCAATACTTTGTTTGCCAAGAACATAAATCATAAATTCTATTTTTTTGTTTTTGGTTTTTTCAATTAATAACACAACAACAAAAACAACGAAGGAATCGACAATAAAAATGACAGCCGACAGCAAGCCAGCCAGCCTGAGTTGCAAAAGTTGTTTGTTTTATAATAATTTATAATTTGCTATAGTTGGGCGAGTAGAGTGTGCGTGGTGTATGATATGTCGCACAGTGGGCAGATTGACCCTTAAAATGGAGGTTAATTTGAAATGAAAATTGAAATTTAGAGTTTATATTTGGTACTCCTTTTAAATGTCCACCAAATCTTATGGTACAAATAAATAATATCAATATTGCATATTGTTGTTGTCTGTGTTCTCTCATAATTCGAAAATTTCTTCGGGGTTTTTTACACCCTAGCAAAAACAGTAGTATTTTAAATTCGGAAATACTTTGAAATGAGTATATATTTGCCTAGGCAACTCTATGTGTTGCCTGGCGCCATCTGACATTTCAAGTGTGACATTTTGTAGCATAAACGCACTCAAAACGTTTTGACGTACTACCATCATTTGTGTTGTTTATACAGTGACTTGAAAAAATCAATTCGGAAAAAAAGGAATTAACTCGTGAACATTTTCGTGCGATCAGTTTTCACAACTTTCGACGTGGATTATCAGTGCATCGACGAACTTAAACCTTTTATGGCGATGAAGCACCATCCTATAGCACTGTGAAAAACTGGTTTAATGATTTCAATCGTGGCCGACGCTCGCTCAAAGACAAAGGTCGTGAAGGTAGTCTAAAAACGGCCGTTGTGCCAGAGAACATTGATGCCGTGCGTGAACTGACAATGCAAGATCGTCATGTGACATACCGTGAGTTAGTGGCATCTTTGGGCATTCGATATTGCTGAACACCTGGCCGTAAAAAAGGTTTGTTCTCGTTGGATCCCGCACAATTTGACAATCGCTCAAAAAAGGCTCGTGGCGATTGGTGCAAAGAAATTGTGGAAAAATATGATCGCGGTGCTTCAAAGGACGTTTATAAGATCGTTACAGGTGACGAATCAAGGATCTATGCGTATGAGCCCGAAACAAAATAGCAATCGACTGTGTGGGTCTTCAAAGGCGAGCCAAATCCAACGAAAGTTGTTCGTGGAAAAAAACCTTTAAAGCAAATGGTGGCCTGTTTCTTCGACAAAAAAGTCGCCAACTACTGTTCTGCTTAAGCAACGTAGGACGGTCAATTCGGAGTGATACACCACAATTTGTTTGCCTGAAGTCTTCGGAGAAATTCGAAAAACGATCAAGAGAAGACGAATCATTGAGTAGCATGACAATGCGAGCTCTCACACATCGGCTCAAATCAGCGCCTTTTTGAAAGGCTCAAATCAGTGCCTTTTTGACAGGCCAAAACATCAAATTGATGGGTCATCCGCCGTACAGCCCTGACTTGGCACCCAATGACTTCGTTTTATTCCCGCACATCAAGAAAAAAATGCGTGGTCGTCGCCAGAAAATGCTGTTGAAGCGGAAGTGTCTTAATCGTAGTGAAAAAAGTGCTTCGACAATTGGTTTGAGCGCATGCAAAAGTGTATAAATCATGCTGGAGAATACTTTGAAAAACAATTAAACCATTCTTCATGATAAATATTCGCATTTCCATTATTAGGACAGAAATATTTATAGCAGCCCCCGTATACATCAGCACTTGTTTTTATCTCTATTGACTTAAGGTTCCATATTTTTATAATATCTCGTTTCGAACCAGCAGCCAGACACCTAACGGACATAGCTTAAATGACTTAAAAAGTCATAAAACGGATTTGTCCAAAACAAATGTAGGGTCTAAAATGCTAACATAACTTTACAAAAAAAAGATAATCATATACTCGAACTTCCGAACTTTAAGCTCTCTCCCATATAAGCTACTCCAACAAAACAAGCGTCATAGAAAGTGAATAAAAATAACTTTCGCATAATGAAATTAAGTGTGACTTTCGGTTGTCATAAAATCCAACAGCCTCCTAGTAGATAAAAAGCAGTTTCTTAGAAGGTACACCCATTTTTTTCCTTGGCCTCTAATTTGAAAAACAAAGGCTAAGAAGTGCAAGAATTTTAGAGATAGTACTTCTCTATTAGTTTCGAGTTGCGCAGCTCATATAAATCTTAAAGCTTTTGGTCAAACTGATGAAGCTAAAATAGTTCATGAGGTAACGAAATACTCTAGGACATACTTTATTCACAGTTTTTGCCTCGTGGGTTAGCTCAAAAAAGCGCTTCCGGCATTTAAGTATTACAAAATAATTACGAGCCTATTTTAAAAAAAAAATTAAGTTCGACAATTATAAATTCGATTGTTCGACAGTTGAAAATACGATTTTTTTCATTATCATTGTTTATAAAAAATCAAAAAAATGACTTGACTAAATTAACATCCATTTTTGGGTGTGCAGCAACCCACTGTGCAACGTGGTATTGTCATGTTGGGGGAGGACCTATTGTCTATATTGCTTTCAGCAACAACACCAACAATACCACGGGGAAGGGGGAAAACGTAGGCATATTTTACAAGTACACGGAACAGTCATAAATACTGAACAAGGCAAATAACAATATTCGGGTTGGGAAATGTACAAAAAACATACATGTTTACGCCAAATGTACACAGTAAATACGCATTCATACATTTCAGTTCAAATATATGCGGATTTTACGTGTTCACCATGAAAATAAATGAAACGACGTTTAAGAGTTTAGTCGCCGCGTGGTGTACAGTGCCTACAATGACCATCGGGTTCCACTTGAATCGTTTACGGAACAGTATTATGGATCCTATTCTCTTATAAAGGCGTTGCCAATTTTGGCAGGTCAATATGGATTGTCTGTCACAGATTGGTGGCGCTACCATTTGGCGGTGTTCCTTAAATCTGTTGTTAAATATTAAGTCAATGATGGTATCATATCAAGTTGTACGGTAACAAAGTTTAGTATATTGTGGCAAAAATGCTTGCTTTTTTGTAGCCTGTCAAATCTTACGAGATGCAGGGGAAATGCTGCAGCAAAATATTACTGATCGGTGAACTATGGCATTCACGCACTTGCCGCTATATTCCAGTAGTCTACCGAAATTCGTTCAGGTTACATACCAGAAGCAAACATGATCTTGATACATGTGAACCGCACGAGTATCGTAACAAAGTCCACATCCACCCCGTTAATTTCTCCAACTTTACGAGTTAAAGATAAGTCTCTAAGCCAAGTAAAAACTTCTGTATTAATTGCATTACGCGTCAGTGTTTAACAGTAGGTCCCATTCAGTAAATACTATAAGAATTATATAGCACACAGCTCAATCATTAAGGGAAGTTCATTGTGTAAATGAAGCATGATCCTTTCAAATGCATAAAGATTGTCATTAATAACTCACCAACATCCTAAATTTTTTCAATTTCATGGTAAGCTGGACCATATATAAAAACGTAAATCATATGAATGACACTAGGACACTATATTTCTTTTGGACATATACTTCAAAAATGCGTTGTTTTAATATTTCCAATGGAAAGTTTGACATAATATTTTAAGTTTTACCTACGAATATTTTAGGTTTTACCTACGAATTATATAAGTTTTACCTACGAATTGCCAATCGAGCGGGCTTTATACAACTTCATCTAATCTAAGATAAGATATGCATTTGAATGATAGTTATCATAATCCGATATTAACAATAAAATTATAGTTCCTAAGTAGCAAAGCGTGCAAATCATTTATAAAGATCCATACAATAAATAATGGGTGCTTCTCTCTTTCAAGGTACAGGGTGGCTGATGAATACTGCTACATAAAGAAACTTAAAAAACTTTCCCTCTCAACCGTAACGGTGTGACCGATTTCTTTGAAGAGGTAGGGCCCCACAATACAGCGTCCTAAAACTGCACACCACACTGTAACACGAAATGGATGCAATTCCTTCTTATGGAGTATCTGTGGGTTGGAAGCACTCCATTTCGGCAATTTTGCTTGTTTATGTTGCTGTTTAAATCGAAATGGGCCTCGTCAGGCCTGAAAAAACAGTTCAAGATGTTGCCGATCTCTTTCACCATTTGAAGCATCTTCTGGCAAAATTTCAAGCGAATCGGAAAGTCTGCTGCGTTCACTTTGTTGGTCATTTGAGTTTAATATGGAAATAAGTCTAAATCTTTGTATATAATTGCAGATAAGCTTTTTGTCGAGCTTTTGCATTGTTTTGTACGGCAGCAGCTACAGCGGCGATTGTTTCCCCCACCCGTAATCGTATTTTTTTTCAAAATTTCTTTGCACTAATCGACACGATCCTTTTTTGAGCGATTGTCAAATTGTGCGGGATCCAACGAGAACAAACATTTTTTACGGCCAGGTGTTCATGCAATATTGAATGTATGCTGGTGGAAGAAATGCCTAAGGATGCCTCTATCTCACTGTATGTCACATGACGATCTCGCATTATCAGTTCACGCACGGCATCAATGTTTTCTGGCACAATGGCCGTTTCTGGACGACCTTCGACTTTGAGCGAGCGTCGGCCACGATTGAATTCATTTAACCAGTTTTTCACAGTGCTATAGAATGGTGCTTCATCGCTATACAAAGATTTAAGTTCATCGATGCACTCTTGTCGTGATAATCCACTTCGAAAGTTGTAAAAAATTATCGCACGAAAATGTTCACGAGTTAGTTCCATTTTTTTGTCAAATTGATTTTTTCAAGTCACTGTAAGCAGCACAAATGATGGTCGTACGTCAAAACGTTCTGAGTACCATTATGTTAAAAAAAATGTCAAACTTTCCAATGGAAATATCAGAAATATATATATATAGCAACCCTCGTATTGTTACGTATCGTCTGAAATAATAGTATTTCAAACAAATTATTTTAGATTTGTATAAATGAAATATTTTATTAAATGTAAATAAAATAATAGTATTTCAAACAAATTATTTTAGATTTGTATAAATGAAATATTCGTCTTTACTGATTTTTGTACTATTAAATAAAAATTTCTTTTGAAATATTTTTCACTTACGTTTTTTAACCAGGTTTTTCTACTCAACTCTTGTATAATAAATTCATCTAATGCTGACAACATAGCTCAATCGTAATAAATACTTTTGGGGATCATAGTATGGTGAAGTGGGATCATACTATAGTTGTAGAGATTATAACATGGAGCGTGTGAAACCTACTATGGTTTTTAGTGAAACATACTTTGGTTGTAAGGATCATTTAATAGTTGTGAGGATCATAGAATGGTTTTGTATGAATCATACTGTTGTGAATATAATAATATGGTTGTGGGGATCATAGTATGGATGTACGTGAATCTTACTATTGTTGTGAGTATCATAATATTGTTGTGCCATAACCATATAACCAAAAATAGTAAGATGCTTTTCGAATATTCCCCATACTCCCCACCATATTTTTTTCTTCGTGTAAGCATAAGTTAGGCTTAGGAATACCACATTAGAATTACACTTAAAGTCTAAGAAATCGTTAAGAATTTTAAATTTGCTTTATCTCAATTCAATTTCACAATTTTTTCAACATTTTTTAAAATATCGAAAACTTTTATTTTATCTAGTACTGTTAATTAAAAATATGTATACCGGGGATGTAGAATTGATATCTCAACATTGTACTAACGGGCTTATGAAGTTTAGTTTAGTTAACGCAAGCTTAAGTACCAAGTTTTGTCTGGTTTTTGTAAAATCTAAAATTTTTCATCTCGCTTAAGAGTTAATCTAGAAAAATTATTAGTTTCGTTGGAACCAAAGTAGTCGATTTAGTTTAAGCAAAAGGGTGCTCCGCGTGTCACTTAGAAAAATTTCAATTCAAGCACAGTGTAATTGTTGTCTGCCATAATTAACATTATCTTTAATGTCCTTCCTCTGATGCCAAAAGGAACGGCCACTATCACAATGACATGAATATGGAATGAGATATACAGGTCATCCGACTCGACATACAAAGTTACAGCAGAATTACCTGTATGGTGTAATTTGATGTAGCAGGGTACATTTGTCCTGAAAATACCAGAAGAGGCAACAATTGTGGGCTTCGTAGACTACGAGGTATTAGTAAAAGCGAGACACATAAAAGAAGTTCAAATGTAAAACCATATGGATCCGGCTGGAATCAGTTAACCTTAGTCTGTCAGAACAGTGGATAGAGGCGGTGCTTATCAGCGGTAAAAGAAAGATAGAAGAAATACAGCGATGAGTACTGACCCCCTGCGAAGTAATACCAGATGAAAGTTACGCGGCGAGAAGCTGTTTAATTTTTGGAGTAATTTAGTATTTAGGCGAATCGTACATAGCTTCAGTAAGGTTTGCAGACATCTTTCTAAGATTCCACACGTTCTGCTCATTTAACGATGTTATCCGTTTCGAGAAGAATGCCTGATATCTGGCCTATTAGATAAATCTTCTCTCAAGTCGGTGAGCTCCCCACGCTATAATTCTTACGCAAGTTGACCCGGACAAACTGTTGAGACCAATAAAGGTGTTCATAAAGAACTTATTGTTAGGAAGTAGAAAAGATTTAGGAATGTTAAAAGAAATTTTGTAAAATATTGATTTTCAACTTATTACGAGGATGGCCATATGCTTATATATTTCTCGTCCAGTCAATACTGGTGTTGTCTGATGTCGTCTGGAACTTTCATTGGAATTTTTTTATTTTTCTAGCTTAGCTAAACTCGGAACCTTTTGTCATTTGAGATCGAACTATTTTTATTATAATGAAATTAACCCATACAAATTTTCGTGGGATGACTTTTTACGATTTTTGGCATGGATTATGAAGACAAGAGTGTCTTAATTAACTTGTTTTGAATTTTGGTGATAAAGCACCATCTAAATCCACTAAAAATCACTGGACGCCGTTTGCTCTAGGATGAATTTGAAAAGTTAGTCATAAATTTTGTGCGTGAACTGATAAAGCAAGACCGACAAGTAACCCAAAGGCATAAAGGCTATAATATTATAATATATTTGTTCCTGGTTATTCATAATTAATACATCCAGTAGTTCGTATCATTTGGGGGTATGCGATTCATTGACACATCAGTGCCTTTTCCGGCAAAACTTACCACAAGTGGAGGAACAATTAATCTTTTTCTAGCGTCCGAATGTCTTTTCCGTTTTGTTTGTATTTTTATATATTTTCAACGAATTTCATTTTTATTGTACTTTTTTCTCAGTTCACTATTTTATCTATTGTTATAATTTGCTTGGATATTTAAATTCAGCTAAAATTCACAATAGAAAAACAACAATTTATTATTGCACATTTAAAAAATTATTCCTGCTGTTTTTCTTTCGTTTTTTTTAAACCACTTTTGTTTGATAATTTCAAAATAATGCCTTCCCATTCGTATTCAAAGGGGAGAGCGCCACTGCAAGAGAAAGCCAAAATAAAACATAATTTGTATTCAAGTTTATACAATATCTTTCGAAGAACGCTTGTGTGTTTTCGTCGGTTCGTTTTTTTTTTTTTGAATGGATAAACAGAATTTATTCAGTCGAAAGAAAGAACAAACGAATAAAACGACAAAGAAGAAAAAACTACTACGGAAAAGCTAATTATACACCCAAAGGAAAGAAAGGAAAAATAACTATGATATTTTTCGGTAGCTGCTTAAAGCGGGAAGGAGAGGACGGTGGCAAAGAAAAGTTGCCATTAAACAAACTTGACAATGAAACCGAGAGGCGACAGGAATTAAACCACACAAAAACAAACCAAATAGAACGGCATAAATAAAATAAACTAAAAAGAGGAAAAAAAAAATAAAGGAAGCATGAAACAAAGTGTAAAAAGAATTGCCAGTTCAGTTCCGACACGTACTTTTTCATTCTGGTTTGCGAGTGCTTAAATTTTGCTTGAAAAGGAAGTCCCATAATTCAATTGCGATAGTCCAGCCATCCATCCGCCGATCCGACCACTATGAATGAAGCGGCATAAATTATTCCGCCACTACGGCAAGGAAAATATTAAAGGACTGTCGTTTGTAATGGTGTATTACAACGAATACGCTGCCGGATTGCTCCGTGGAGTATCGCTTGATGTTGGACAATTTAAATATTGCCATAAATCGTAAAGCGCAAAAATATTTGTTTCACTCAAAGTTCGGCAATCAACATGAGCTCTTATACCTGCAAAATGCTTAAGGGAATATTTCAATATTATATTATTCTAAAGGGTGGTCCAACTTAAACACACGATGTTAATAGTAAATAAACAAAACGTTTTTAGAGAAGAATCAAATAGAAGGATCTATGACAATTATGTGTGAAACAAAATATTGGTCATATGATCGATGGCATACCTCTATCCGATGGTCCATATATGCAAAGACTCTGAGACATAATGGATGTTTAAAGTATTTAATTTTCCGAATTATATCACCCCTTAGCTCATAAATTGTTTTGGATTTTTCTTTAAAATATCCCAACGAATCAAGTCCCACGGTGTTAAATAAAATGATCGTAGCGGCCAATTAACATCGCCACGAAGTTAGATAACACGGCCATTGAATATCTCCCGTAAAAGAGCCATTGTTCCGTAGGCTTCCGTGGTAAGTGGACAGTTCGCGGACGCTTGCAAAAGGGGTCATCAAGGACTCCGCGGAAAGACCAAGGACAAAAAGAGCTAAGGAATCTGGGTCTAACCCAGTTTGAGTTTGTGAATAGCCCCATAAGTACGTACTTAGTACTGTTACACACGTTTTTTGCTGCAAAATAAAAAGTACTGAATGTTTTTGGACCAAATATTTTTTAATATATTTATAGATGTATATTGTATCAAAAAGAATCTACTTATTTGAAATGCCCGCCTTTTGCCTTTACACACGCCTTAAGTCGCACTGGCCAATCGTCAATAGCTGCACGAACCTCGTCCATAGGAAAATTGGCCACAGCTCGAACCAAAGCAGCCTTAAGAGATCCAATGTTGGGGTATCTTTTGTGACAAACCTTGTCCTCTAAAACCTTCCAAAATTTGTAATCCAATGGGTTCAAATCTGGACCGCCTGAGGGTCATTCTTCAGAGGAAATGAACGCTGGCAAATTGTTTCGAAGCCAGGCCTGGAACGTTTTAGCCTTATGGGCCGGGGCAGAATCTTGCTGGAAAGTCCATGGCTGGTTTTGGAACAGGGAATCGTTAAGAGGCTTCACAACAGCTTCCAAAACGGTTTCTTGGTAAACTTTGGCCGATGTTTTGATTCCTTGTTCGCAGGCCAGTGACCCCATCGTAAGAAACACCCCACCGAACCATGACTGAAGCTGGGTGATGACCCCTTTCCACCATTGGGATCAGTTCAGATGCTTTCTTAGATGACCGAGCTTACACTTTTTCATTTTGCTTGTTAAATTTTTCCTGAACGGTAAACATTTTTTCATCGGTGAACAAAATTTTTCTGTGCAAGTTATCAGCGTGCTTCACCAAAAGACGTTTGCATTTTTCAACCCTATTTTTTTAAAGCTGCAGTCAATAAATTTCCGGTACGTCGTTTGAAAGCCCTAAGTCCCAAGTCTTTTTTAATGATTTGACTCATGGACTTTTGCGTGATATTTATCTCACCGGTGCACAGTGGGAAAATTACGAAAAAAATTGGAAATAATTCGGCCATTTCGTTTGTAATGGTCCGATTTAAATGAAAATTTACATTGACCTTTTTGAAGTGTTACTGAGCTTAAGTTTTGAATTTCATGGATCTGTGTTTAACAGGTGCTGCACAGTGGGCCCTCAAAGTTGGTCACCTCGAGTTAAAATTTTCTTTTTCAAGCCGCCAAAAGCGTATTTGTGGTCCGATCGTAATCATTTTTTCTTTAGTGAAATCTGCTAGACAAACCCAACCAAAAATGTTATTACAAATTTTTTCATATCTCGTACAATAAAAAAGATATCGGGACTTAAAGTTTTTTTTTCGAAAAATTTGCTTTGGATTTTCTGGGATTATTTTATTTTTGGGAATCAGTTTTAGGTGAATCGGGGAAAATTTAATCCTGGTTTAAAGAAAACACTTTGGTTAATGTTTTAAAAAAAGAATTGTAGCAAAATCACCAATAATATGAAAATGCCAGCTGTTCAAAGTCAACTATTGCGAAAAAAGTGGGATTTTGAGTGTTTTACGACGAAAAGGTACCTTTACTCTTATGTCAATAACTTTAATGTTTCTTAAGTAACATACAAAAAATTTGCATTTATTTCAAAGAAAACTTTATGCTTAATACAAATAATAAGCAATTGTGACCCTAGTCGGTACTTTTCTTGCTCCAGGCGTCTCCAAATATGGGCATTTTTTTCAAAAAAAATTGAGTTTGAGCTCAAATAAAAAAAATCGCCACACTGCTGGCCCAATTTGGTGCTATAAGTCAGTGAACTACATATGTTTTCTAAAATCCCAAGCAAAGAAATTTTGCGGGAGGCCATTTCTAGGACAAAAAAATGAGTTTTTGTTAAAAAATCCCATTTCTGGGATTTTGTTTTCCCCTGTGTCAAATTTTAGAAAAGTGGCAACTCCAATTTTTTTTTTGAATAAGTTTTTCATTTTGTCACAAAAATATTGATACTACGTAAAAAAATCAGGTTTATATCTCCAACCAGCAAAATTTTACAGTGGTCTGAAATATTGACTTTTTTTGCTACCTTCACAAAAAAAAATTTTTTTCTCGTTTTTATCAATTATTATTCAACATATTGAGTTAATTGCATTCTTTTTTATAATCTGTTAAAACTAGAGGTAATTACCTTTCCATTGGTATATAAAAAGTATATCCTTTTACCTACACTTATAACAGCACGTGCGCTGGAATAAGACCCCTTTGAGTAAAATATTAATTTTTTTTGGTAAATAGCAATTTCATTTTGTGAGCGATCAATGTTGTTGCATTTAAAAAAATCAAATTTACACATTTCCAATCGCAAAAAAGTAATTTAATTGTTGCAGATAGAAAATTTGAATAAAAAGATGCTATTGACTTCATTTTTTGTGAAAAACTTTTTTTTAAATAAATTAACATTTAAATAAATCTTATAATTAAAAAACATTAAACTTAAATGATTTTATTCCACGTCCAGCATATCTAATAAATCAGAAAATTCTTCTTCGTCTCCATGCGTCATTTCGTGGTACGAAGTCAACTTACTTCTCATGGAGGATAAAAAAGGATCTGAAGATAATAATAAACTATTAAGTAAGTCTTCGTTTTGTGCTATTCTTGACCATTTTCTTGTGGAAAATTGTTGAACATATCTGAAGTCTCGATTTCTAGCTTCTTGTGGTTCTTCAGTTAACTCGCCTATAGGGAGAAGGTGAGACTCGATTATTTGTTTCCCATGGAACAGGACTCTGTGTATAGTTGGCGTTAGATCTTTCCAGGGATAGAGATCAGCAAGCATTTTTAAAATTCGTTCGGCGTAAACTCCAAATTTATCGGCATTAATCTTTTGTTTGGAATTCAGAGCTAAAAGCAATATATTAACCATTCGAATCAACTCCTTATTGATTCCAGTTATTTCTGCAGCTGTATTATAGTCTGCGAAGAATCTTCTGGCAGTGTTTCCATCATTTGTATTCCCAAAGTTCGAGCGTGGTTAGAAATATTTAGGCCAGTTTGTTGTTTAAATGCATCTTGAATTCTTTTTTTTTCACTTGCTCTCATTTCATGCATTTCTTTGTTAGCTCGAATGTTTTTCCTTTCATTTCCTGGTATAGATTTATACTTAATGTCATAAGCAAGGTTTAGAAAGTGTTCTAGAAACCTGATTCGAGCATGTAACGGTGCTATTCCAAACTCAAGGGTATCTTCATTGACTACTGAATTATTCGAAGCGTTTGAAAAATTAACTTTGCTTTTATTGCAAATGAAACACTTCCAGCTAGATTTGTTTCCTGTAATATCGTTTGCGGCTTTTCCATCTACCATTGTCAGGAACATTTTAAAAGATATTGTAATAGAATACCTGTCGAATTTAAATGCAAAATCTTCTAATCTCGAAATATCATCTTTTAATTTGTCTGTGATGGCTTTAGTTAAATCACTCGTTTCTTTATGATATACGAAGGAGATTGGTCTGCAATAAATTTTGGAGCCAGGTGTTGGATTACGCCATATTGCTTCAGTAGGGTTTGATTTTCTGCGCGAAGTTGAAGGTAAGGTAGAGTCTAAATTTAACCTCAGAGGAACCAAAGATGCCATGAATACGCTCTTGAATTCGATCTGGGTAGATTGGCTATCAGAGCATTGTTTGTATTCCGAAAGTGCTGACAAACCATCACATCCCCACTTGCATATTAATTGAAGATGGCTGTTGTTGATTTTTTTTAGTTGTTCCTCATTCAATGTTGTTATTATCCTACTGGCAGTATTTTGGAGAAGTAGTTCCAAACTAACGCTGCCGGCCTTTTCTGTAATTATCACTGGGTTTGGCAAAATTTCCATTTTTCGTTCCTTTATTCGGTTGTATGCGGGAAACATGTCACATCCTTTATCAAGCAGCATTCTTCTTAAATGAGTGTACTTGTTCTTACTCAATCCCAATTCGATGATTAAAGCTAATGCTTCTTCCTCGCTAAAACCAGGACATGGTGTTGCAATACTTCTTTCAATGCGTTGGAGCCGCCTTGGTGATGCTTCCGTTAACACGTCTGCAATTCTTTTTGCGCTAGATGGCCGATTTTCCACCGTCAGTAATTCCTTGAATGTATCACAAATCTTTGAAGGTGAATGATTTGCCATCTCAGCCGACAACCGTTGTTTCTTTGCCTTTGGACATAGATCGTCGTATTCCTTAGTAGGAGCACCCACTAAAGCAGGGACAGTTTTAAATTCAATTATACTGTCGAGCCACTCAGTTGGTAATCTTGAATAATTCCTGTGATACTTCTCCATGAGCCGGTCAAATTTTTTCAAAAATTTAATACTTTGCTGCTTTCGTTAGATTGTGTTATCTCGCTATATGTTGACTCTATGCACTCTATTAAATATGCTACTCTGTTCTCCATTTTCCGAAGTTTGGTGTTTTTTAAAAATTCAACAAGTTCTTGAACAAGGAGTGTTATCGTCATGGCGGATTAATTTGTTATGATAAACCCATACAAAATCGGCGGTTCTTATATCAATGAGTAATACTTACAGGTAATCACAATAATATCCGCAATTAATACTTGACTAAAATACCAGGTATTCCCCAAAAATACATTTATAACAATGAATTTTTATGTACCCAGGTACATTGCCTAAAATGTTGCACAATATTCCGGACATAGGGGACAGGTATTCCCCCAAAACATATAAGAATGAATGTTTAGGTACCTAGATCCATACTATACAATACTACCCATTTTCCGTTTTTACACAATAGGTAAACAATAATGGTAAAAATATATATTTTTGCTATTTATGGATAGGTACGAGAATTTTTAAAATTGGTATTCTTACCTATAAAATTCATACTTTACTCAAAGGGGTCTTATTCCAGCGCACGTGCTGTTATAAGTGTAGGTAAAAGGATATACTTTTTATATACCAATGGAAAGGTAATTACCTCTAGTTTTAACAGATTATAAAAAAGAATGCAATTAACTCAATATGTTGAATAATAATTGATAAAAACGAGAAAAAAAAATTTTTTGTGAAGGTAGCAAAAAAAGTCAATATTTCAGACCACTGTAAAATTTTGCTGGTTGGAGATATAAACCTGATTTTTTTACGTAGTATCAATATTTTTGTGACAAAATGAAAAACTTATTCAAAAAAAAAAATTGGAGTTGCCACTTTTCTAAAATTTGACACAGGGGAAAACAAAATCCCAGAAATGGGATTTTTTAACAAAAACTCATTTTTTTTGTCCTAGAAATGGCCTCCCGCAAAATTTCTTTGCTTGGGATTTTAGAAAACATATGTAGTTAACTGACTTATAGCACCAAATTGGGCCAGCAGTGTGGCGATTTTTTTTATTTGAGCTCAAACTCAATTTTTTTTGAAAAAAATGCCCATATTTGGAGACGCCTGGAGCAAGAAAAGTACCGACTAGGGTCACAATTGCTTATTATTTGTATTAAGCATAAAGTTTTCTTTGAAATAAATGCAAATTTTTTGTATGTTACTTAAGAAACATTAAAGTTATTGACATAAGAGTAAAGGTACCTTTTCGCCGTAAAACACTCAAAATCCCACTTTTTTCGCAATAGTTGACTTTGAACAGCTGGCATTTTCATATTATTGGTGATTTTGCTACAATTCTTTTTTTAAAACATTAACCAAAGTGTTTTCTTTAAACCAGGATTAAATTTTCCCCGATTCACCTAAAACTGATTCCCAAAAATAAAATAATCCCAGAAAATCCAAAGCAAATTTTTCGAAAAAAAAACTTTAAGTCCCGATATCTTTTTTATTGTACGAGATATGAAAAAATTTGTAATAACATTTTTGGTTGGGTTTGTCCAGCAGATTTCACTAAAGAAAAAATTATTACGATCGGACCACAAATACGCTTTTGGCGGCTTGAAAAAGAAAATTTTAACTCGAGGTGACCAACTTTGAGGGCCCACTGTGCAGCACCTGTTAAACACAGATGCATGAAATTCAAAACTTAAGCTCAGTAACACTTCAAGAAGGTCAATGTAAATTTTCATTTAAATCGGACCATTACAAACGAAATGGCCGAATTATTTCCAATTTTTTTCGTAATTTTCCCACTGTGCGGTGTCGGTCTTTTACATCTCCAGTCTCCTCAAACAATTTTTTGCATCGGTAGACGAACATGCGGCTAATCCCTAGTGGCCGGAGCGTTTTGAAAATATCGTTTTTTTTTTCATTTCACACTTGAAAAGCGCTATTACAGCGATACGGTTCTCATTATCTGACCACTCTATGATGAAAGTTGAAACAATTTTAAAATCTCGTTACAGAATAACGCTATTGAGGTTAGCTTTCAAAACCCCTATGACATTAACGGGGTATGTTCAGTTCCATTATTAAAGTGGGTGTGTTCAATGTTGTAACAGTATTTATGTCCCTACTAAGTAATTAATATTCTCCATTTGAATTTCGATAGTATTGCATTGATTTAGCATTTAAATTGCAAGTTGCATTGATTTTCATTTGTATTGTATTTACGCAGTGAAAACTAAAAGATAGTGATTCTGAATCGATGGGTGTAATAAACATGGGGTCTATCTGCACCCCTTTTATGTGTTACAAACAGCAGCCCTAGTGTGTATAACCCTGTATCACGGAGTGGTGTAGCATATAAATACGATAATTACGATTGGTGTTCAGTCTGAAAGGTCAGGTTTGGAAAAATGGTGAAATCTGGCTCCATAAGTCGGAGTCCCATTGTAGTTCCTTTCGATAAATACAAATAAGAAGAAATAGTTAGCAGTTGAGCAATAGCAATCAGTTGCAAATACAGAAAAATAAATGGAAGGTTTCATTTTGTTTGGTATGGACAAAATGGGTTCGCATCAGTATTTTATTTTATTCTTATTTAAGAACCTATATATGTTTTGACCAACTCCTTTTTAAGACATTTGAGCGTCTATCTTCCGAAAGTTGTTACCAATCGCTTTTAAATTTTACATGTCGTAATATTTTCCTAAAGGGATTAAAAAACTCCATATAGTCACACTTATTTTTGCATCTTTCACAGAAATGTATGATTTCGCCCACTTCTGGCATTCCAGTATTTTTTATAAATCCGCCACTACTGGTACCTCTCAAATGACTCTGTTCCAGTGCAGATTAGACTCTACATAACTTACATGAAACTCGTTTATAAGTGGCTATGAATATAAAGATAAATTAATTTAAAGTCGAAAAATTTAAGATCCATCTTTGGTTGAATTTTTATGTAATTGGGATCAACCGACTGAAACGTGAGTGCATTTTCCCATCTTTCTACACTTACCTCGTTCACAAAACGAATCTTAGCGACATTTAAGTACGCTTTAGGTAATGATAGTTAAAGTTAGTGCTTCAAAGTATTAATAAAAGTTTAAATATACGACGAAAACCTTAAAATCTAACCAAGCCACCACTTTCAACCTGATAAGTTTGAAAACCGTGTATGGGTGTGGGTATATCGTCGTAGTTCCCAGCAAAAGATCTACGTGTAAATATCTGATTTTTTTATTGTCGCTTTTAGTAGTCCTATTGGTCGTACATGTAAACACTAAACCGATTTTCGATATTTTTTTTTGGTTCAGGATGTAGAAAAAGGCCTTTGTGCATTTCATTATAGAAATTATCATAAAATTATTGTAGAACACCCATGTGTTTTTCTTCACATAGGCCTTTTTCAATTTTCGAATCCGTTATTCTGGTTTGCCTTTTATGTCTTGTCCATATAAATGACAGAAACGAAAGTTACATTCAGTATAAAAGGCGCTAAGTTCATACGGACCGAATCTTATATACCCTCTACCATGGACTATGTGCAAAGCACGAATCATAATAATTAGTTGTCTTTGTATGTCCGCTAAATTAAATCATAGGCCAATTTGGTCCTTAATAGTTAATTACTATTCCATAGAACTTCTTTGTACTCATTTTGTCCAGATCAGACAATAGATGTGGCTTTCAGAGAGTCATGACTAAAAATCGGGAAGGGAATTTGTATGTGGGTTGTATAAAATCATAGAGCGATATGGTCTTAATTATAAGCAGTTAATTTCCATGCCATGAAACTACTTCGTGTCAAATTCCGTCGAGATCAGACTATAAATGCAATTTCTAAAGTATGAGGGCTATATCAAAGCATTTACCCATTTGGCCCATCTTCAATCCTAAATAGGCCTTGTCCAAAAGACGGTTTTCTAACTTGTCTCAGCAGCCTAGGCTAATCCCATGGTAGCGATTAGCCCAAAAAGTGTGATTTTTAAAGATGTTTTTTGAGTCCTTGAATGCTCTTCGAATATTGTCACCATACTTTTTTCTGCGTGTGGGTGTCATTATTTGCTTCTGTAGTTTTTTCACTTAAAGTCGTACCATAAGTTCCAAGCTCGACTCCTTACCCAATCCTTGACTTCCGCCGTATTTTAGTGGAAATATAATTTTACTGTGTATTCATATCAACATAAGGGGGGGGGGGGGGTACTTTTGTGTGTAATTAAAAATAATTGACTTCCTAGTGGCTGCTGATATAGTTATAATAAAACTGTAACTATTTTATACCCATCTTGAACCACTTTCAAATACTTTCGTTAAACAGTGTCTGTACTTCTAGCTGCCATATATCGCAGGGCACATTTTATAAATTCCCCCAATGGAGAAACAATGGAAATTGGCCCATACAGGCTCAGCTTTTGATATCATACAAAAACTATTTAAATACACATAAAACATTCGATTTTCACCACATTTTGTATAGAAGCCACCAGTTACCAACTCCGGTAAAATTGGTCCGTATCGATCGAAGTTTTTGAATAGTCCCCATACAAAGGATCCAAACACCTAAAAGTCCAGTCACTCTAAAAGCAACAAATTAAAACCGAAAGAGCTTAAATATTGCTTGGTGTGTTACGAAAAGCCCATAACCAACCCCGTAATTAGAGTTTATAAGTCCATGATTTCTCCCATGTAATGGGCCCTCCCAAGTAGAAATTCTGTAACACGAGCCTTCCTTCACTCCAGCGTCAAATTAAGTATAGGATATTAAACAATAATTCAAATGATACTGGACAATATCGATGTACGTTTTCATATAGCAACACAATTTAACACTGCGCTTTATAACTCTGGTAAATTTGAACCAACATTGACAAATGTATTAAATACAATCTGACCAAACTACGCTTACTACGTTACCAGAAGCCATCCACTGTGCAACATAACCACATTGATTGATGTTTTCCTTTAGCCCCTTGCAAAGGAACACTCCCGCCCATATAGTGCCCACACAAAAGTCTCTTCTAAATTGAATTCATGAATCCAATTTACTCATTCGCGGATAAAAGCAACTTCTGTTATTACTTAGTAGGGACATAAATACTGTTACAACATTGAACACACCCATTTCAATAGTAGAACTGAACATACCCCGTTAATGTCATATGGGCTTTGAAAGCTATCCTCAATAGCGTTAGTCTGTAACAAGTTTTTAAAATTGTTTCAACTTTCATCATGGAGTGGTCAGATAATGAGAACCGTATCGCTGTAATAGCGCTTTTCGAGTGTGAAATGAAAAAAGCGATATTTTCAAAACGCTCCGGCCACTAGGGATTAGCCGCATGTTCGTCTACCGATAGATAAAACTGACTGGAGATGTAAAAAACCGCCACCGGTCGGGCCGCCCACGTTCTGTTCGAACACAGCATGTCATCAAAGCCGTTAAATCAAGAACTCACAGAAATCCTCTCCGAAATCAGAAAATCGTGGCCCGTGAGATGAATATCACGCAAACGTCCATGAGTCGAATCATTAAAAAAGACTTGGAACTTGGGGCTTTTTAAAATAAAATAGGATTGAAAAATGCAAACGTCTTTTGGTGAAGCACGCTGATAACTTGCACAGAAAAATTTTGTTCATCGATGAAACAATTTATACAGTTCAGGAAAAATTTAACAAGCAAAATGATAGAGTGTATGCGAGGTCATCTAAGGAAGCATCTGAACTGATCCCAAGGGTGGAAAAGGGTCATCGCCCAGCTTCAGTCATGGTTTGGTGGGGTGTCTCTTACGATGGGGTCACTGACCTGCATTTAAGCGAACAAGGAGTCAAAACATCGGATAAAGTTTACCAAGAAACCGTTTTCGAAGTTGTTGCGAAACCTCTTAACAATTATCTGTTCCAAAAGTAGTCAAGGACTTTCCAGAAGGATTCTGCGCCGGTCCATAAGGCTAAAACGTCCCAGGCCTGGCTTCGAAACAATTTGCCAGCGTTGATTTTCTCTGAAGAATGGCCCTCAGGCAGTCCAGATTTGAACCAGATTTGTGGACGGTTTTAGAGGACAAGGTTTGTCATAAAAAATACCCCAACATTTGATCTCTTAGACTGCTTTGGTTCGAGCTGTGGCCAATTTTCCAATGGACGAGGTTCGTGCAGCTATTGACGATTGGTCAGTGTGACTAAAGGCGTGTGTAAAGGCAAAAGGCGGAGATTTTGAATAAATAGATTCTTTTTGGATACAATATACATCAATAAATATATCAAAAAATATTTGGTCAAAAAACATTTAGTACTTTTTATTTTACAGCATAAAACGTGTTGAACAGTATTTATGTCCCTACTAAGTAATATGCATTCGTCTCTAGGCCGAGTCTTTTAAGATATTAAAGACAAATAAAGAATTATGGATAAGAGGGCTTTGAATGAAAAGAGAAGATTTTATTGCACGTAGAACACTGTGCTGGGCGTTGTCTTACAAGCGGTACACTAACGAACTATGCCGTTAATTTCTATCTATCTATTTCTATGATATGGATATAAAGGGTGTTTTTTAGACGTCTGGTTTTCAATCTAAGCAAACTTTTTTCAGAGTTGGTCTTTTTGACAGCTGTTACTTGATTTATGCTCTGTTTGGTTTGACATTTCATAATGAATAGACTTGCTCGGCAACAACGTTTGCAAATCGTGGTGAATGGGCCCAAAAACGAGATGGTCACCGATCCAGATTTTTACAAGAAAATTCTGTTTAAAAATGAAGCTCACTCTTAGTTAATGGGTATGTTAACAAACAATATTGTCTCAAAAAGTCACTGTTGGGTCAGAAGTAATCATTAGTCCATATTTCTTCAAAAAGGAAGCCGACCATAGTGCTACAGCTGCATGCTGCAAAAAGTGGTCGAAAAGTGGGCCTCTTGCTCTCGAATTGATTCGAGCCAGCCACTACGGCCACATGCCCTAAATCATTTTTAGAACATAATGGGAAACCCTTATCTTTATAATAAAGCTAAATTCATGGCCATAAAATTAAATTATGTTTTTTTTATTTCTTCTTGAAAACCACACGATAAAAACAACACCCTTTTGTATGACACTTAACTTTCCAGGAATTTATACCCATTTGTTAACGAACTTATACGTCCTACTCGTACTACAAATCTAATTGTTATCAATTGACCGCACTGTTGACCGCACTGTTCACCACAGATCAAATTAGTTTTTCGTCCAAAGTTGCCTCCCTAATTAAGGCCCTGCTTTTAAAATACGATCATGCATTAAATTTAGCGTATAACCAACTCTGGCAAAATTTAAAGATATCATTAAACGGTATAATGAAGCTTTGTGCAAAGTTCCCTAAAGATGTCAGTTTCTGCCACTTTTATATATACTTATCTAATTCGATTTTTCTAAAATTTTACAGACAGGGTGTCCGCCGGGAAGGTATACTACTTTTTTTTGTCGCCATTTTGAAAAACATTTGTCTTGACAGTTTATATTTGGCAGTCGTGAAGTAGAAACGTGGCAAATTTATTATGGAAAAATATTCGATAAACCAACGTGTTTTAATTCTTAAAACACGTTATCAAAATCAACCATCGCTTACTGTGACGATGAGAAAGTTACGTGAAATTTTTGGGAGAAACAACGTGCCAACAAAACGCACTATTTTTCGTGAAGTGAATGATTTCGAAGAAAGAGAGTATGTAGCTGATAGGCCCAAGCATGGACCACAACGTACTGCAAGATCGGCTGACAACATTACTGCTGCGCAAGAGAGTGTTCAAAACAATCCACCAGCCACAATTCGAGGCCGTGCTGAAGAGCTTGGTCTTCAAAGAACAACTTTGGCCACAGTTCCGCTTAAGGATTTGCATTTGTTTCCATTTACGATTCAGGTGACACAAGAGCTTCTCCCACAAGACCATTAACGCCACCGTACATATGCCAATAGGATGTTACACCTCGTACATGACAACCCCGATTATCATGAAAAAATCATAATGAGTGATCGCATACAGACAGGATTACAATGAAATTGCTGCGAGACCTCTTTCCACAACAAGTTATTTCAAGATATGGTGATGTTGATTGGCCTCCACGGTCGATTGATTTGACTGCTGCGGACTTTTTTTGGTGGGAATATTTGAAAAGCAAGGTTTATGCAAACAAATCAGAAACGCTTGAGCAACCCAAACAAAATATTCGAGATGAGGTAATTAAAATACCGAATGAAATGTGTGAGAATGTAATTATAAATGTGCTCAAAAGGGCTCGTGGGGCTAACAGAGGCAGACATTTATCTGATATTGTATTCCATACATAATTATTCCATACATATGCCGACATTAAATAAAACATTTATCGATAAGATCCCTTCTTTTTCATTTAATCAAAAATTATAAACAAAAGAAGTAGTATATTTTTCCGACGGACACCCTGTATAACCATCCCTAGCAAAGCTAGAAAATATTGGCCCGTTCAATATCCTTTCCGATTTGAGGCCCTCCCGCTTTCCAGACCACATTTTATACTCGTTTCAGCTCAAATAAAGTGAGTTAAGTACTGTCCATAACTAAAACACTGCTTAAATTAGACCAAATCTGGCTTAGTTTGCATATAGTGTCCACGAAAAATATCCCTCGCTTTAGAAACCACATATTAAGAACAAACTTTTGTCAGCTCCGAACATAAGAGCGGATCCCTTTGAAAAGCAGAGTGGTGTGTAGGGTACCTCATAGTCGGCCCACGTGACAAAAGCTATAACTTTTCGGGCATGTCTCAAACAATAGCCAACAGTTTACACCAACGACTAGGCCTGCGACATTTTGGATATTTTAATTTATTTTTTTTGTGGAGCCAATATGATTTTGACAGTGGACAATACCCATCTCTGTCATAAACGAATAAACTTAAATATTTAGTCCTTAAATTGTTCTAAAAACAAATCAGATCTATGACAAGCCAATACATGTGTGATTGTTTTAAAGGTTTATGGGTATTCATACCCCCTTAGTCCTGTTTAAGTGAAGCCGTTTTTCTTTTTGTTTTTAAAATCCTTATAATATAACTAGGCTTTTGAAGATATTCACAGATTTGTCTGTTCATCTCGAAACAAAACAAAAAAAACTCAAAAAAATGCAAAAAAAGAAATAATTGGCACATCTCTAAAGTTCAAGGACGTCAACGGCTCAGCAGAGATGGGGAGGTGAGAATGAAGTTGGAAATTAGAGCGACACAAGACCAAGTGGCAGAAACAAAAAAACGAAACATCAAACAGAAGTGATTTAAAGAAGACACCAGCTAACTCTTCACGTTATCCAATATTCATTATGTGTAATGGCTTCTTTATGCCCTGTCACTGTAAACGCCAACAAAAAAGAGACCAACAACGTCGCTGATGATAGCTTTGTTAAGTTTTGGTATTCTTTTGACACGCTTGCACCACCATTCACTCATTCTTTTCAAATTGAATTTGAAATAAATCATACGCCACCCGACGATATCAGACAACCAGAGACCACAGAATTGCCTCTGAAATTTGTTGTCCACCGCAGTATGTGTTTTAATTAAACGTTTATCGTTCGTTACGATGTATACATACTATTATTAAAAAACACACATACACACACTCACACAAGAACACTCTTTGCTATTAATTATATTTGGTTTTTGTGCTGCTTTAACGATTTTGTTTTGTTCATTATTTTTCCACCCTCGGGATTTTGTCATTAATCATACGCCACCATGGATAACAGAACATGTAGAGTGTGGCTGCATTACAGTTGATTCACACCGACAACACGACCGTCCGACCAAACGACCGCCTTGACTTTTTAAGTAGAGACTTGGTCCTTTTCTTAACGCCCGTTGTAAAGTGAACATGTATCGGGTAGTCTATTGCCCGAACAATTTTCATAATTTATTCATTTGGGAACATTTCTATTAAATATTAATCAAACGACACGGTTCATTACACTCGGAAAGCCGAAGAAACCCATTTTTTGTGGGCCGGAAGGGAATTGTTCTTTTCTTTCTTTTTCTTCTACTTTTTTGGTGTTTGGTTTTTCTAATAATTTTCTTTTACTTTTTCTAATGTGTGATTCTGGTTTTTTTCTTTCTTTCTGTTTATTATTTTTTTTGAAAAGCACAATTTTCTTGGTATTTCCTATCTGACGTGTTCTTTGGAACTGTGGCTACAATGTCTAACAGCTCCTGATGTCAAGACCGTAAAAGTGCAAAGCGCAAAATCACAACACGCAGCATTTTTTGGAATATGTTCTCTGCTCTCATTAGCTCTCTGTTTTTCTCTCTCTCTCAGTGCTTTGCTCTAACTCTCAATATAATTGGTCTCTTTGTCTAGCTATGCTCTGCATTTTGCAGTGCCTATGAACTTCCGAAGAGCAGTGAATGTCCTGTAAACAGAGTTTAGGTTGCTGAGCTCTTCAGTGGTTTTCTATTCCTTCCTTTTTGTGCTATTCATGCTCATGTTGTTGTAGTGGCCTGCCTGCCAGCTAGCCAACTATAACTGCACCGGGAGAGGGAAGGTCGAGCAGCGGAATATGCAGTGCGATTGTATTATCGCATGTCCACATTTTCCTGTTAAGTCTTTATTTCGTGCCGTCTCTTCTGGCCACGCTTGTGTTTGTGTTGGAGTGCAACGTAATCAACTTCAGCTCCACTTTTTCTGTGTGGCCGATTTCCTGAACCCATTCCTTTAACACTGACCTACATTGGATGCTCTTGCCAGCAGCACCACCAGCAGCACTAAAAGAAGTAAAGGCCTGCTTAAAAAGCAATTACGCTTGTGATAAATACTTTCAAGAACCTTGATTTCATTGCGCTTCGTGACAAAGTTATATGAAAGCCGAGGCACTCACAAAAGAATTCGCTCAGCCATACCAATGGAGACCACGTTGACAACAATGACGGCTATAGCCCCCAGTCAAGCCTTTAACGTTTTCTTTTCTTAGCCACAATTTATTTAATTAAAGCTATGCGCCCTACCACACTCGGTTTACAACACTTGTACATAAAAGCGAGCGAACAATTTCATATCAATTTGCATTGAAACGATTTTAATAAAATAATGAAATTACAAGTTGGCACGATAAGTAATCGAAAAATATACGAGTACACAAAACCAACATCCACCAAACAGTGCGCACCAATAGAACAAGGTCATGCAGCTTAAGAAATTATCGACAAAGTTGACCAAAGCTTGAAAGGGTTTAGCTATTAGTAAGCAAACGATGTTAGGGGATCCATTGTTCAACATATCAAATAAGTGAAATGTATTTCTCCTAAAAATGTTTTGACTGGACTGGATACAGACCTCCGTTAGTTCTTAAGTGGGTAGCTGTTACACTTACGACAATTCACCTATCTTTGAAGCTGCATCCTTGGCGCCCTTCAAGTAGGCTGATGATATGCCGCAGACTTCTTTGACGAGATTTTAAGATTGTTTGTTCCTAAAGATTAATTGTTCCTAAACTGCTTAAACACACACTCATCCTTCTCTATTTGTTTTCTTTTTTTTAAACTCTGTTATCTTCTTTAATGAAATTCTTAATGAACCTATTCATAATCTCCAAATGATGCCGCTTCCCAAGACATCCTATTCTTAATAGCCTAACCTAAAGATTATGTCCCGCCCAGCGAGTATAAGGACTGCTGTGTGCACTACTGAGTGGTTTGAGAGAAGTTATTGCTTAGTTCCTTAAAGAGGTTATGTCCGTAACCAATAGATTGTGGACAAAATAAGGGCATTTCTTAATATATGTGACGCGCAAAATAGAAAGGGGCCTAAGGTTAAAAACCAGTTTTGTTCAGGAGAGCCATTTTAAGATTAGGTCCCTGTCTATTTGCGCTTAGAATCGTCGACTTCACTTTCATAAAAGGCGCATATCTCTGGGAGGGAACACTTTTGGGACATGGGATCGGTCTCATTCGACGCTCAGATGTTGTCCACATCAAAAAAAGAAAAAACGAAAATTGATTTTTTTACCCTTAGGTCCCTTTCTCTATGCGCTGTCACATATATAGATTCAGCCCTAAGTGGCCGTGGTAAAACCTACCGCTTAACTGCAGGTATTTACACCATCTGTAAATAGACTACTGTCATTTTTAAAGAGTTCCGTCATTTAGTTTGTGTTTAACAGCTGTTCAAAATATACAACCTCGAAAATTTTGTTAAAAATGGCAAAAAGTGAATTGCGAGCTCATTAAACACTATTTTTTGCTAAAAAAAACCGTCAATCATACCAAGGAAAAGTAAAAACTATGCAGACTCTGCACCATCGATTTCAAAGGTAATAAAGTGATTTACTGACTTTCGTTGAGGCCAATAACCCGAAAATGCCGAAAAAAATCCACGATATGGTGTTGGCCGATCAAAGAGTAAAAGTGCGTGAGAATGTTGAAGCCATACGCATTTTATATGCCAGTGTGGTTCCGATTTGACATATTCAGTTGGATTTAAGGAAGCTGTCTGCCGCGTTTGCTTTCAATTTACCATAATGGTAAACGTGTGACAACTTCAAACGATTATTTTGGGTTGTTTAACCGCAATTCGAAATAGTTTTTACGGCGTTTTGTAACTGTGGATGAAACATGCATCCATTACAACACTTACACAGCAGCAGTCATCGTAAGTTCTCGGCACCTCGCCATGGTTCCATGGCCTTCTACCCCAAGAAGCGTGCCGCACGCCATCGTGGTAAGGTTAAGGCTTTCCCTAAGGATGATGCCAGCAAACCCGTGCATTTGACTTGCTTTATTGGCTTCTCCGCGTGAACCGGCTCCGAAGAAGCCCAAGGTGACTCGCCCAATAAGGTGATTGCAACAGCATTCACGCGGGATAATCAACATCGATTACCTTCAAAAGGAAAAAAACAATAAACGACGAATATTGTGTCAACCAACTTGTTAGATCAAATTACGAGCATTTAAAAAAACGACCCTTTAAAACCCCAACCCGACCCCTAAAAAAGTTATTCTTCATTAAGATAAAGCACGGGTGCACACGTGTGCAGTTTCAATGGCAAAATTGCATGAATTAGGTTACGAATTGTTACCTTATCCGCCATATTCTTCGGACTTAGTCCCCAGTGATTGTTTCCTATTTCCAAAAATTAAAAAAAATTCTCGGTGGAAAGAGATTCTGCTCCAACGATGAAATTATTGATCAAACAAATGTACCTCGAAAAATCCTATTTTTTTGGATGGGATACAAAAATTGGAGAAACGGGTGGCTAAGTATTGAGCCAAAAGGAGATTATGTTGCAAAATAATATTTTTTGTGCAAAAAAAATGTGTTTTATTCCAAAAGTCACGGAATTATTGATATGCCCTTGTATGAAACAAGATAGTAGTTTCGCTAGTTTAGAGACAAATAAAACGCATTTGCTGTTTTTAATTTGGCTCAACTTTATTAGCATATCTGACAATTTGCTTTTTATACACAAGGCAATTAATAGCCACTTTCTTTATGTCGAAGAAAAGCATTGTGTCGCTTCATAAGCAAAAAAAACACTGATTGGAGCGTAAGCGTAAACGCCTTTATATAAAATTCGGTTTCTCTTGTTCGAACACTGCGAAAACAAAGGCCAAATTCAATCACGAAATTAGACAAACTTAAGTGCAGACGTTCGAGATAGAGAAACCTAAATTTAATAGAATTCGAGTGACTATCGTTCACTCAGGTTATTTTCGGCATCAAAAAAAAATAATGCTTAATATATATTCATATAAAATTGCAAAAATGAACGTTAAAAATACTGAGCTTAACTCCAAATAGCTTCTTCTCCATAAGGCGATATAGAATAAAATGAGAATTCAACTTTCTGAAAGTCATAAATGAAAGTCACGAACATGATTTCAATTATCATATGAGCTGGACAAACAATTTTGCTGAAAATATACCTTTTTCCTCTATTTTTATTCATATGATCTATTGTAATAGGCTTCTTCTTCATTGTTTTTTGCTCTATGCCTAAAAACAATGGAAGCCCAGCAAACATCAGAAATCGATAAAAAAAAAATAATTTGGAAGCACTATACACTAACATTTACAAAAACTTTACGCTTTCCAACAACGTACAGCTCTTAGCGCCAAAAATAAGTGGTGATTGAACATACCGCTCAACTAACCTGGAACGAAGAATAATCCTTTACAAAAAATTGGCAGATTTGTAAGTTTGTCAAATAAAATACGGCTTTTATGTTCGACGGAGGTTCGAGGACCAACTACTCTACCGCCCAAGGAAGAACGTGGTTTGACTAAGAAGGCTTGGGTCTAGCAGCAAACGTACTCTAAAATAATATGGCGTTATGTTCAAAAAAAGGCGTCTGAAATTCAATACCCGCTTAGGATGCGACCAAATGTTATCGGTCCAGAGATGGAGAATATTATGAAGCTAGATAACATTTTCTCATCTCCAATATGGGCCGTTACTATAACGCCTATGGCGACCAGAGAGGTGTTAGCTTCCATTTATCGACAGTTTCCTTGCATGAACTGGTTCTGAAATATATTAAATGAAACAGCATTTATAGTAGGATAAGAATCCAGAGTTATGTATCGAATGGTTTTCATGGTCTCCGTCAAAACACCAACTGCGTACAAACCGAAGCCAACTCTTTGAAAGAAATGCTTATGTGAATTATAAAAGCAATTTACTTCTATATGAGTACATGCATGTCAAATTAAATTGTTCTCCATATGGGTCATAAAAATGTAAGCCATTTTTTTTAATTAAATAAATGTTTGAATGAAAAAACTAATTAACCAAGAGTAAGCATAATGCTGTAATTCGGTTGCAATCCCATGAAAGTTCTATAGGAAGCTGTCATGAAGATATGTTTGACAAACCGTCTACCAATCCGATCTACCATCATACAGGAGGAAAACTTCTGCAGATCTACAAATCTGCAAATAAATAACTCTCTATAATGGAAATTAATAATATTTAGTTTTTTGGTTTAAATTCAAATGCAGCAGATTTTAGTGGCCTGAAAATAATCCGGCCTATGCAAATGCCTTTTTAGATAATTGCAACCCCGAACCCCACGCAGTATCTATAATTACTACTATGCCTAATCAATCAAGCTGAAGATAAAATCTTATTTTGTGTATAAGTACGAGTATAAGGCTGTTTTGCTACCCTATCCGCTTCGTAACCCTTTTTAACCAAGAGCTTAACATTCAAGCTATTGCTACCCTATCCACATGAGTTGCGTTAATTAATTCCCCAATTGCTTAAAATAAAAAAAAAAAACAAAAATTCTAATTCTTGACCAAGAGTGTTGGTTTGGAAATTCTATGTAAATTGAGATTGAACAAAATGTTTATTGAATGGCATAGTGTAGGATTCCATGCAGCTATGAGTTGATGTTTGTTAATTTCCCCGTAGGTTTTATTGGCCATTGCCGACGAATTTCCCCCTTTATTTCTGCAAATTTAACTTTTTCCTAAATTTCATCAAAACAAAACAAAAACGGAAAACTCCCGTATAAATCAAGAGACGGCCATTTTTATTTGCACAAATTGAAGCCACATCGACACATTCGTACCAAGTTCAGATGGCAACACCAACAACGTACAACAGCAACAACAACACAAATACCGTGGCATGAATGAAGATGCTAAAAATAGAGACCAAAAGTTGATGCTCACACGAGTATATCGGATTATCGCTGTATATCTTGTTTTGGACTGACCTTAGACAAAATAAAAAAAAAACAAACAACTTTAGAAACATAATACACAACCAACAAATTAGGGTGGCCCTTAGTAAGTGGCAATTTGCCGAATGTTTATACTATATTTCATCATTCCCCATATCTTACATCACTTAACATAGAAATAAGACAGCACAGTATGGAAGTGGTCTCTAGACATCTTAGTAACGTAACACGCTACATTTGTACAGGGTGCCGCAAAGATAATGACATAATAAATTTTACAACTTCAGGTTTACTTTTCGTGAAAATAGAAAATGATGTTTTGAAATTTCTTGCAATTCACAGTATGACATTACTCTTGTGGCACCCTGTATATTTTACTAATGTAAATTATTTGTAATATATGTATTCGAAAATTGCGACGAAGCTTACAAGAAAATAACCTGAACAGCAATTATTAAAAAATAGGATAGGTATTGATTTCTTTTTAAGATAGCCGACATATTTATGGTTAAGTATAAGATGGCTTCACGTTAACTTGACTTAATTGAAGAAGTGACTTAATAGATAAGTCATTTGTTACAAAAAATTGTAAATTTTGTACTCATGCATATAAGTAGCTTCTTTCACTTTCACCAGAGTTAATAAGTGGTCGCTTATACGTATATCGTGCCATTCGGCAAGATCAGGATTAATTTGTGATTTGCAGGCTCTCTAATCGGGAAGGACCTTTGTTTGTGAGCTTTTCAAAATTATGAATATAACTATATATGAGTTCAATTTCGCCTACAACAATTTATTTTGGATACCCTAAACCACTAACTCAAAAAACAATGTACCCCAGCATTGTTTTTTGAGTTAATGTTGATTAACATTTCAGGAATGGAGATTGATTCCAGTTAAGTATACAGATCGATTCAGAACCCATATCTAGTTCTATTAAGCCATGAACCTCCGCCCGCCCGTCAATCTGTCGTATCTTTTTCGATGAATCTTGGTACATTGTTTAAGCTTAGGCGAATAACGACCGATGTTTGACGTTAAGCGTCACGTTCGACCATAACACACATCTTACATAAGCCGTTGCACAAGGACCTTTCCGGGTTAGAGTCCTTTCGCTCTAGAAACAATGAACTTTATCCTATTTTGGTGAAAGTTCGCATGGTATGTTTAGAATTTAACCTAGTGAATCGGGGCGAAATAGGTCTATATTTCCAGATAGCCTTCAATCAAAGGCGCTTCCCGATTTAAGGCCCTGCCGTTCATATATATACCCACATTTAATCCGACTATGCTAACATTCATCATTGTGTGTTAAGAGAAACTTAACGAAACTTTTCTTTAGAAGCTCGACTATTTTATCTAGGCACAGAGCGTTAAGTGCAATCGATAACTACGAGTATTCCTGCCGAAATTGGATCACACCATTATACAATGATTTCATATAGTGCCAACGACATTTGTCCCTCCCGCTCATTTTTCAGAAATTAAGCCCGCCGTTGCTAAATCAATTACCACAGCTCAATCCAAAGTGCATATTCCCTTTGACCCACAATCCGTAGAGCCATTAAAATCGTATTACAGCATAGGGTTCTCCTGGCGCACTTAAGTATTTATTTAGCCTTAATCAGTAATTTATTTAGCCTTAATGATTAATAAAGCTTGAACCGATAACTAATATTTAATTTCTGCCAGCGATGCAGTAACCCGAAAACCTCAGAGAAATTAATATATAAGTAGATTTGTATAAGATTTTTAAACTTATTTTTATGCTCACAATGATCAGATTCAAAAAATGATTAATAATCCATTTATAAAACTAGTAACAAAAGCTAAATTCGGACGTGCCGACTATATTACGAGTATAACCTGCATTTTTGGATGTTGGAAGAATCTAATTGAAAACCGTTTTTTGGACCCCCTAAGACGGGCTCAGCATTTATCCAGATGTCATATTTGTATTTGGAGAAAATCCAATAATTTTTTGGTACTCGATTTTTTCAGCCCTAGGGTCAGGCACCCACATTTAGGCAAATTTTAAACATAATTTTATTTTTCCCTTCATGATAAAATTGTATATTTATTTGTAACGCAGATGTGCATGTTTTATGAAATCTGTTTTAAAGCCCAAACCATTTGTATAGAGGCTATATCAAAAATTGAGCCAATATGGTCCAAGATTAGTTGTTTGTCCAATGAAAATGGATCTTCTGCACCATTACGACGTGTAATTTAGAAAATATTAATTGGCATTAAAAAATATCTATTGAGATTTAGAAATTGCAATTGAAATTCAGAGCACATTGAATGAAATTCTGAAATTACATTTGAAATTCATGATACATCAATTGAACGTTTTTTTAACAAATTAGTTGTCGGAAGAGCCATTGTAATATCACGGTAAAAAATACTCCAAACTCCATTTTGAAAGCCATAAAAATTTTTTTATATGTATAAGTATAAGGATGCACGCAAAACATGCTCCCCTTTGCGCGGATTAAATCAAAGTTAGACATTAAGGTCATAACCACCATCTTAAAGAGATGTTGGGGCCTGTCTTATACTTCTGCTCTATGATCTATCAGTCTCAGCAACCGGTTGAAGTGAAACTTCAGACTAGGACGAAACTCTAGCCGTGATATGAAGTTTATCTACATGCTCCACGATACTTCCCGAAGGGGCGTACCTACTACGCAGGCTAAAACTAGATCTGAAGCTCCCTGTACCACACCCAAAACACCGGTAAAACCTCGTATCCAAGGACTACTACCATTCTTTGTTCCGTATTATTCACTCCGAAGTTAGAACATAAAGCAACTTTGTACGCGATACTTCATTTGTTTTGCCTTTCATAATTGAAGTTACAAATCGACTAGGGATGCAATATTTTTTGTTGATTTTGCTGATTAAGAAAACATTCTACTTTCCTTTTTATTCTCATTTTAGAAGAATTTGAAGATCTTTGGCTCTTTGTTGATTTTGCTGATTAAGAAAACATTCTGCTGTCCTTTTTGTTCTCATTTTAGAAGAATTTGAAGATCTTTGGCTCTATGGGCTTTTGTATCAAATTACACAACTTCCATCGATAAATGCACTCCAGACATGTATAGGACATTAAATAATGTATTTAGCTACACCATATTAGTCTACTTCAAGGTAGTATATTGGGACCCATATTGTGTCCCACACTTCGACAGTTGCAATCGCGGCCAGCTTAACGAGCAGTCGTAACATAACATCATTTGCATCCAAAGAAACAACTGCTGTCCCACATCTTTATGTAGGAAACCTGGATAGATAATGGCCAATGTCCACATGGAACTTTCACCCTGAAAAGGTAGCTATGTTGCTATAAGCATAGCTGACATTCCCTTGTTGTTAGATTCAATCGATGAAATAATGTGAGGCCACTCCCTGTATTTCCATGTTTACGCATTGAGCAAGAAAAAATCATCGCGACGGTAACATGGGTGTGCATGATTTTTTGCACGCTGTCATCGACGTCAGACGGACGTACTAATCCACGTTAGTATAGATTTTAAGACCTCGGCATTGCATATGCACCCGTTCGCGTACACGTAACACCTGCTACACATGGCAAGGTGCGCCTGAGGGATTTTGTCGTTGTTTTTGTTGCAAACGCTAAGCTAATTTGTTGTTCGTAGCGTAAACGCCATCCATCCAAAACCGACCTTGTAATAAAATCATTTCATTTCTGACTTAAGACTGTGCAACAGGGTAAGGCAGAAAATATGTACGTTCTTTCGATATGTAAATTGCATTCTTATTTCTGTGGCATAATCTTCAGTTGCAGCTCAAGGTAATGTTATTTAAAGATTTAAAGATCGAAGAAAGATCTGATGAAATTATCCATGGACGCGATAAAAGCAGAGTGCTGCGAAGAAAACTTAAGTCACTTTCTTATTTTAAAAAATAATTGTCTTTTATTAATATATTGAGCCAGGAGGTCTCGAGCCGGTTAATCCCTGTTTTATGTGTCCTTATTGTCTAAAATATAAAAAAACCGACAAACTAACATATGAAAAGCTACATAACCGCCATGACCAGGCTAAAAATTTAGACGTTATATTCAATAAAGGGCTGACCTTGCGCCACTACATTATTTCTGCTGTTAGCAAAACGTTTGCTGACAAATCTTGACGTAAGTCAGCTGTTCAACCCTGCCCGCATAAGATTATTGTTGGCAATAACGTTTTAAGTCCCGAAATTTGTATACTCCTGTAAGTTATTTTCTTGATGTAGTAGTGAAATGTTAAATAAACTAAACATTAGGTTTAATAATATCGCAAGACATTAATATGGGTTGCGTGGTCGTGAACTCGGTTCAGTGCCAGCAAAATCAATTTACATTATTTTTTAGCCATATTTTAAGTATCCACGCTCTAGAAAGTCTTCATAGACTAATCTACTGAGAAATTGTCCAATACTTTTTCGAACAGATTTGCCAGATCACCTAGGAATGTCAGTGAATGTATATTTCTCAGAAAACTTCATTAACATTAAAGTACGCTTTTGGTTTCAGCTCCCATTTGGAAATTCAAACTCTAAATAACGATATGCAATTTAATGCAAACATTTTTAATTTTTACCAACAGATATAACATTATATAACTATTTTAAAACATTATATTAGTTATTCAAATTTGTCCAATTTTTTTCCTCTTTGTTAAACAATTTAATTTTTTTATATCTATTTTATAAATCTACTTACTAATTTTTTTTAAAACTACCTACTGTATTGTATTATTACATAAAATACTATCAAACAGTAAATAACCTATGCTTTATATAAGAAATTATGTTTTCTTCTGCAAATGCTAAACAATAGAATTCATAAATACAATTTTTTTAGGAAGATTCAGTCTATTGGGAGGATATAAACACAGAACTTATGTACTTATATATTTGTCAGGTAAGACGGGGTTATGCAAAAATACAGAAAAAATGGGAAAATTTTAGCTAATATTTGGCAATTTTATTAAAGATTTTATTGTTGTTGTTTGTACCAACACCCCTCTTTTAGCCGACCATTCTATACTATTAAAAAAAATGTTGTTTTTTCAGTCCAAATATATAAGTAGTGTCACTTCGGATATTCTATCCTCATTACTCGTACTTAATAGGAGTGTCCCGCATAAAACCTAGTAAGTCGCCAGGTTCAATCTATCCAAACAATAATTCTTTTCTTAAAATACTCCTGTCATATGGAATAACTTTATTTTCAAATGCAGTATTAAACATAGAAAAACGTCCATTCATTCCAGGTTTTAAAACCTCTGAAGATCGTTTCCGTACTGAAAGATGCAAAAAAATACACTACACACACTCTCTAAATGGCGGCATTACATAACTCTCAAATAGATAATCATTCATTTCTGCTTACACGATGTACATTAGTGTGGGAGAGAAACAATGCCACCATAGAAAATCCGACTTAAGATGTGCCTAAAGTTAGAACGTAACTAACGTAACACAAGCCAAAATACCCGCCCAATTTTGCTCGTTTTGTAGTCATGGCCTTGGAAGGGGGGGGGGATACACTAAATATTACTCGTATATCACATGGTAGGGTATCATATCATATTTAACCATCTCAGAGTTCATAAATTACACAAATTTATGCAGAAAGTAATCGTCGTTGCCATTTAAGAGTAATTAAAATTTATTTTGTGTTTAAATAAATTTAACAATAAGTGAGAGCGGCCTTCCTCATCCCAGCGTGCAGGAAGTTCACATGTCTTCATCATTGTTATCGTGTGTAAGTGTATTTACGTGTAAAATACATCCTGGCGTTTGTCTACACTTACACACATAGATGTACATTCACATACTCGTACATATGTATGTAACTGCAGCTCATTTGTGATAAGACCACCATAACTCAAAAACACGGGTTCAAAATTTCTCTTTGTAATTTCTTCAATTTAAAATAGCTTTTAAGTCGTAAACAAACGCCCCTTACATGAATTTAAATCCAACCCAGGATTAATTCCAATATTTAAGACATAAAATTGGATTATTACATTCGGTGTAATTCTCCCCATTATTTCTTAGATGATGGCGCAAAAATACAGAAAAAGAGAAAATATTCCTCCTCTACATATTTTTTGTGTACCGATTCAAGGTTTCAAGTACTGGGGACCCCTTTTAATTATGATAGAAATAAAAAAGTTGCTACGTTGTTGTTACGAGTATTATATCAAATTGTCAGTTTCATTTGTGATGAATTTTGAGTTGTGGCCATCTTCTGACAAATGAACGATAAGCAGGCTTGAATGCACATGTAAAAGAGGCAAAAAAATAAAACGTTTTTAAGAAAAGGGTGCATATTAAAGTGGGTCACTCGAAGATGTTGTAATAACAACCTACCCCAAGTTGAGAGTGAAAATGTCTTATAAATTAAAAACAAGTAAAAAATGTTAAGTTTGGCTGTGCCGAACTTTGGATACCCTCCACCAGATTCCCAAATAAAACCAAATTTGGTGCGGAAGTGAAATCTTTATGTGCAAAATTTCATTTCGATAGGTCAAGCTTGTGCTGAGTTATCGTCATATTATTTCTCAAAGCCCATGAGACCGTTTGTGTGGGAGGTACCAGTAGGACTTTTCAGATCTCAACAGAATTTGGCGCAGAGGTGTGTTCTTTACAAAAATCCATAATGTCGTTTGTATGGGAGGTACAAGAAATGGTGGCCCAATCTAAACCATTTTTACATAGATGATTGCGCCTATATTGAGATTATTATTTGCAAAATTTTAGTGATTTTGCTCAAGAAACTGGACGGATATTTCCAAATAAAAAACTAATTTTTATGAGATAGTGTCGGTTGAGAGTCTCCAACACCAGCTTCCCGTAGAGCTATATGGCCCATTTAGCCCATGGTAGGTTAACTACACATGTTTGTGCCAAATTTCAGCTCCCTAGCTGTTTTCATGCAGACTCTATCTTGTTTTCAACAAACGGACAGCCGGACAACATGGTTAGATCGTCTTAGAATTTTACGAGGATCAAGAATATATATACTTTGTTGGGTCTCCGATGATTATTTCAAGGTGTTACAGGCAGAATGACAAAACTAATATACTCTCCATTGTATGGTGGAGGGTATAAAAAAGTGGATATATGTGGGTCAACACATTCATCTGAAATTACCTTTAACTGGCTAGAGTTATTTTAAAGGGAAATCAATGATTATTTCCTGAGCTCTCGTATGTTTCTATGTACACAGACTCACTTAGAAATAATTGAAGAGCTCTTTTTTTTAGTATATCTTTAAAATTTTGGTACGTTTTAAGGCACGCGAAACATCAGTTGCTGCTTGTTTTAATGCTCGTAATGCATGCTAGCTTTCGAAAGTTACATATCTAATTTCAAAAAAGAAATATGTAGATTTAGCCGATGCATTTAATTGACTGAAACAGACTTGTGGACAGGCTGATAGATCCAGATATGAATTGTTCAGGTACTGATGCTTTTCAAGAAACGCTGATTTTGCTATATAAGCAGCCAACGATTACAGGCTAGGGTTGATTATTAATTTACTCCACTTGGACGCCTTTAACCTCTTAGTTTTTTATGGAGAACAGCTAACACATCTGGACGGATGCTCCAAGGTCTGCTGTAGAGAGAACCCGGATGTAGGAGAACATCTGGACCTACGTTAGTGATAGCTGGCTAGTCAACTCCATTTTTTTTCTTCTGATATCATTATTTTATAGACACTTTAATAATAACTTGATCAAAAGTTCTTATCCATTCGTTGTTGTTTGGTATACATATAGCATGTTATTTAACAGAGAGAAAGCAGTCAGACTCCCCGGAAAGGTGTGTTATGTCACGTAATATATGTATAAGCAAATGAAATGTCCAGAAACGTCAATGCCAATTTGCACTCCTTCCCAACCTGCATGCGTATTCATCGTAACATATCTTTAAAAATAACCAAAAGAAATTCTTTAAAATCAGTGAGATGTGCACTATGCAGTTTTAAACTCGGCAAATTTTCTATAGACCAGTACATATGGGCACCAAATAAAACTTCTTGCGATGTTAAATATATTAATATCTCCAAAATCTAGTTCTATTTAAAGCCAGGCCCATGGGTCCCAGGGGTCCAAAAACTGGTTCCCTGTACACATGAACATATGGGTACAAAATAACAACGAAAAATAACTCTAATTTAAATATGGTATTTTTTTTATGATGGAGCCCATGGACCCTAGTTCCCCACACCCTTATTCTCTCACACTTTACTATGGGAACAAAAACAAATAATTTTTCAAAAATACAAAATTGACAGCAAAAAATTGTTTGGTGTAATAGCGAATATAAAACGTTTACGTTTTTGCTCGATTTGTGACCCAATCTAATGTACGTAAATGTGTTGGTATGAACATAGGCATGTAACTATTTACGATCATGTCAGTTCCCACTTTTCTGTAATTTTAACACATTTGTAATAAAAAAAAACTGAAAAAGGGGACTAGCTCGAAAGTTCTGTTTAGACATAAGTAATAGAACCCAGTAAACCAAATTTGCCGACAATGTCTGATATCAGAAAATTATGAACAATATCTGAACTCTATCGAGAATTCTTATCGAAATCGTTACGAACTCTGTTCGATTTGTCTGAGGGTTTTTTTTCAGAGAAGTAGTTCAGAATTTTTGTCAACCCTCTCATATGTTTATCGTTACGAACTCAGTGAGAAATCGGAACATTTTGCCGATTGCGTACAGAATTCTGACCGAACTCTGAAGGTTTGGTTTGCAGCGAAGGCACAACTCACTGCACACATACATATTGTAAATTAGTCAGTATTTGGGCACTTATCGAATAGGGTATGAATCTATAATGACATAAATAAGTTTCCTGAATTCATATTTCTTCAAACGAGCTCCCGAAATATCGGGTGATCAATATGTGACGCACAAAATAGAAAGGGACCTAAGGGTAAAAACCAGTTTTGTTCAGGAGAGCCATTTTAAAGATTTAAATACGTGTATCTTTGGTGTACCATCACTTCCATAAGACGCGCATATCTCTGGGAGGGAACACTTTTGGGGCATGGGATCGGTCTCATTCGATGCTCAGATGTTGTCCACATCAAAAAAAGCGAAAATTGATTTTTTTTTACCCTTAGGCCCCTTTCTCTATGCGTTGTCACATATAGAGGTATTTATTCAAAATAAAAAAATACAAATATTCAAATCAAGTGTGGCATTTTTATTTTGATTATAATTGCCTTTACATGCTGGTAACTGTATTATAGAAATGAGCGTTCGGTGAGAAACGGGAAGATCCGCTGTTTTCAGCCAAAATTTCATTCAGCGACGAGGCCCATTTTTGGCGCAACTGCAACGTCAACAAAATTGCCGCATTTGGACTGAAGAGCAACAAGAAGAGGTTCAAGAGGGCCATTATACCCAGAGAAACCATGGTTTGTTGCGGCTTATAGGCTGGAATTACCGGTCCATATTTTTTTCAAAACTTATGATGGCCGGAACGTTACCGTGAATGGTTCTCGCTATCGCGCCATAATATCGAACTTTTTGCTACCTGATATTAAAACCGTGATCTTGACGACATTTTGTTCCAACAAGACGCCGCTTCTATCATACAGCCAACGAAACAATCAATTTATTGAAGGAAACTTTTGCTGAGCTCATTACTTAGCGTCGTAGGCCTGTGGCGTGGTATCCAAGATCGTGCGAATTAACACCGCTGGACTATTTGTGGGGTTATGTGAAGACGTTTGTCTATGCAGATAAGCCCGACATGATTGACGTCTTGGAAGAGAATATTTCTCGCGTTATTGCTGACAATGCTGCAAAAAGGAGTAGAAAATTAGGCCTCTCGGCAAGAATTTATTAAGCCAACCATGGTGGCCAATTGCCCGAAATCATTTTTAAAACATAATGGTAAACCCTAATTTTTAAACTAAAGCTAAATTCTTAGCCATAAAATTAAATTATAAGCGTTTTATTTTTTCTTCAAAACCACACGTCTAAAAAAACACCCTTTATAAGAACTATATCCCAAAATACCTAAATCTTAAAAATAATGTCATATTTGTATTCTTCAAATATTTTTGCTATATATACATAATTCTCTCAAGATTCCTTTAAGGAAGAACATGGGAACTTTTTTGAAATCAGTGAGCTGCACTGATCTAATGTTTAACGACGGCTCCGAACAGCCTATGCAAAGTTTTACAAAATTTAAAGATTAATATCTTACTCGTGGAAACCACTCGACTTAAAAATGTTAATGTTAGACAATCATTAGGTCGGTAAACTGACAACAAATCTATTCTAAGTGTGCGGAAAGGTGTAATTGATCGATTGGTATTGCGAATTGGCAAATATCGTGGAACCGAACACTTTAAAATTTAGCAAGGGGATGTCGCTTTCTTCCTTTTATTCGATATAACTTATTTGCATGATCTGGTCACCCAGTGTCTCTGCACGCCACTGCTCATAAGCATATTTAAAAATTCTTAGTAAGTTGCAAACAATGTAGGTTCTTAAGAGTGTGCTAAAATTATGTTCATATCAAAACGAATACTATTATTTTAGAAAAGTCATCGTAAAATTAAAATATAATTTAAAAAAAGCATTCCCAGAATAGGAAAGTGGTTTTATAGGAAAGTGTTTATCTTAGATAGCCCCCGATTCCAAAGACATTTGATTCATGGTCCTTCATAGAACTACATACAGAAAACCTTTAAAAAGTATAAAATCGGTTATGACATAGCCTATACCACTCTGCTATTGAGAAAATTCACGACTCAGCCTGGAGCTCGAGCAACATTGGACTTAATATGTTACTTCTAGAGCGAAAGGTCAAATATCGTCGGGCAAAATAAAACACAGACCGACCCAAATACACAAATTATAGTATTAGGTCCCACATAACGCTCTATGCTTCGTTCGAGCTAGTTTGGATTTTCAATGTAGCCCTAAGAGCAGCAGGACCTCAGATCGGCTGGGAGCTTTGTGGGAAGGAGGAGGCCATTCGAAAACAACAGAATCGCGAAAATCCTATGCATAGTAATATTAGAACAAGGACCTAGGTGGACTCATTTTAAAGGGTTCTTCCATGGCCCAAAGCTTTAGAATGTTGTAAGTTTCGTCGAAATCCATTCATAATTGTGAGAGATGGGCAGACGGACGAACATCGCTCAATGGAATCAGATAGAAATTCTCACTTGACAAAACTTATAGTCTGTTATCATTACACAGTATGGAGTTGAGTATAAAATAGGACTGCACTACAAAAATCTTGTTCTTAATAAATGATTTATCCCCATTACATGTTAATAAACTTTATGAAAATACTTTTCGACTTATCTTAAGACCATAGCTATAAAATAAAACTCTAATGATACAAAAGATCGGAGCCACTTGCAAATTTGCCATTATTATATTCGTCATATTAAAAGTATGCCACACACTAGGCGTTTCGAAGTTGTATGCTCCTTGCCCAGTCTAATGTCACCGATTATGTGAAATGTGTCAAAGCAACCTACTGGGGAATCTGGCATATCCGCCCCAAGAACATCCTCGTAATAGTCGTACGGCTGAGTGCTTCCTTTCGGGTTGCCTACACCCATTGTTACTGTCACCATAAAAATAAGTGGCCACATTATGCCTACAACCTTTTTAGCCTGGCTAAGTGTGTCTAATTTACTCTGCAGCGAGAGACGACAAAAAAACGACACAGCACAACTAAAACTTGTCGCGCAATAGATAAAAAAACAACATAAAAACGTGGTTTTCCTCGTTGGGTTGCAAGGAAGGATGGCCGGATACACACTCACATGCACACTCACATATGAATTGGCCACAAGACGAACAACCGCCCACCACCACCACCACCCTTCTCTCGTTGGTACTCGTATCTAAGCAATTGCCTCAACCTTCTGCCTTCCCGGCCCCACCATTTATGGACGTTGTGTTTCGTGCAGCCTAACCCCCGGATGGATTGTGTGGTTTCATTTAAATGTTGAGCAGCAGGAACAGGGAAATTTTGGGAAAATGTCCTGTGTGAGCATGTGTTTTCATTCACCACGAACAACGCACACCACGACGGCGATGTCGTTTTCACTTCCCTAGCGTTTTTGTTTGTTTTATTCATGTTTGTTGTTGTTGTTGCAGAGAGCTCTGAACGTTCTCACTTCCTTTTGCGGGGCTTCGTTGAGCATGTTCACTCACTTTCATGCTGGCTGCCACAGAAACGAAGTTTTTTCGAGTTACACTTTTTCGCTTTTCCTTTTTTCCGAATACTCCGATGCCACTTTGCTCACGGCTGACTGGTGGTGCTGTGCTCTGAAGCACATGGAATGGGACACGACGCCTTGGAAAATTGTGGCCAAGAAATGACTTGAGGGTGGATTTTCTTTAGTTCTTTGTTTCAGTTGCTGCTGCTGCCACTGCTGCTGCTGCCACTGCTGCTGTTGTTGTCGTTGTAATTTTCAGTTGTTTTCCTTTCAATACCTTCTGGTGTTTGTCATTTTGCGTTTTAGAGTATGTGAGTGTTTTTTGTTGTTTTTGTAAAAGGGGTTGTGGGGTGGAAGGGGAAGAGATAAATAACATTGTGAGATTGAATATTGGAAAATGGAGTAGACTGAAGAAGCATATTTGTTATTATTTTCCATCCCAATAATATTGATTGATTTCTGTTTACCATTTAAGTTGTTTGTGAGAAAATTTCTAACTCTGTCGTTAGCATATTCGTTGAGTACACTAAAATAATTAAATAAATGCGAATATATATTCAAATTTGAATTTTACGATATTTACTTTTCCAAAGCTCCTTGTCGTTAATTGTTGTTGCCGTTCTGTGGAGGAGAAATTGTTTTAAACACCTTCTTTCGATTCCGTTCGAAATGTTGCATTACACTCTTTTTTTCTTCTTTCTTATTGGCCTTTTGTATACATACTATACGATTTACACCATATTCACTTTCGCATGTTGGTATGTATGTATGTATATTTTTTATATATATTATTTTTTTTTATAATTTTTTTTGCCTTTTTTCAAAACTTTATGTATTTTTCAGAACATTAAAACACACTCACAAAATCACTTGTACTGGGGGGATAGAGGAGGGGTCATATAGATATAATCACTAAAATACCGTTGGTTTTCTTTGTAACAGATTTTTTTTTTCTTGTATGGTTAAATTTTGGTATTTATTTTCTTTTGGATATTTCAGAGATGCTTTTGCTGATGCACCGAAATTTACATCCGATTTCGCAAGAAAGAAAGTAGAAGAATTGTATGAATTCTTGCTTTTTGCCTTTTTTTCTTTGCCACTTAGTATATATTTTCACCCAGTTTCAAGGTAATGCCAAAAAATAAACTACAATTTATTTTGGGCGCATTGAACGCGCACGCACTTGTGTTTCGAGTCAATACGTCCGTTTTCAGCCGTGGCCGTTACTCCACTGAAAAGTGAAAAGTTTTTCCAACGAAAACTTTGGCGTTTTTCACTTTCGCTCTTTCTCTCCCCCGTTCGCTCACTCGTGGTGTGGCTCTCCGCCACTCACGGAGTACGAATGATGTGCGGTACATGTGCGCATCAACTTGCGACGGCTAATGAGCTCTGCATTTTTGTCAGTGTTGCCATTTCGCTGATGGAAAGCGTCGTGGTTGACGCTTTTATTGCTTTGAAGGGCGCTTATGGGTGGTAGTCGCAGAAATTAAAACAAGTTCGGACAGCCTAATCTTGTGAGAATATACGAAAAACAAACTTTCTTGGTTTTTTGCGTTTGAAATTAAGTGGCACGAACGTTATTTCGTGTAATTTCAGTTATCTTTTGGGAAATTTAAATATCCAGATACGAATGGTCAGGGGAAGTTTAGTTACTGAAACAACTAAATGCTTAATCATAACATTCTCAGCAGCGTTACCGTTGTGCGACTAAAGAGGCAATTTGAGCCTTTTTTAATGCAGTGTGACTTTTACTGCCCCCTTAGAGTTCGAATTTAGTCATACTCGTATAATTCGTAAACCTGAGATAGATAGATACTTTTTTAATAATAATTTTAATGAGTGTTATGGAAAGAGTACTGAAATATCAAAGTAAAAATATATACACATGTATGTAGATATCATCGTAGTTTTCAGAAGAAGGCCTATGTGCAAATTTTTCGTTATCTTTTTTGGTTCAGGATTTGGCTACAAAAAATAACATAAAATTATTGTTGAAGGCCTATGTGTTTTTCTTCACATAGACATTTTCAATTTCCAAATCCATAATTCTAGTTGGCTATTTATACATTGCCCATATAAACGACAGAAACGAAAGTAACATTCAGTAAAGAATGCGCTAAGTTCGGTCGGACAAAGTCTTATATAACCCCTAAAAATGATTATGTTTGAAGCATGAATCATAATAATTTAGCGTCCTTGTATGTCAGCTTAATTAAATCATGGGCCAATATGATCCTTAACAGTTAATGGTCATTCCATAGAACTACTAAATGTTGTCCAAAGAAAACAGTAAAAGTGGCTTCCAAAGAGACAGGACCTAAAATCAAGAGGGACCTTTGTATGAGAGCTGAATAAAATCATGGACTGATATGGCCTTAATTATAAACAGTTAATTTCCATGCTATGAAACTACTTCATGTAAAATTCCATTGAGTTTCTAGAGCCTAAACTTGGTAAGGTACTTTGTATAAGGGCTATACTCGTATCAAAGCATTTACCGAATTGGCCTATATTCAATCCTAAAAGACAGTTTCAAAACCTCGTTTCAGCAGCCTAGGTCAATCCCATGGTACCGACTTTTTGCAAAATACCCCCAAAAAGTTCGATATTTGCAGATGTTTTTTAAGTCCTTGTAATGGAGAACCCTTTTCTCTCTGAATGGATTTGTCCATTATAAATTCCAAACAACTTGCAACAACAATAATTTTTATCTGCAAAGTTTGGACTTTCTAGGTTGATTATTGTGACCTCTATTGTGCTTTCAACGGACACACTGACAGAAGGAGGTCGAACATCGCTTGAGAATTGGACGCTGATCAAAAACATATTTTCTTTAAAGGGTATCAGATAAATATAGTTAGGTGTACCAAACGAAATGCCAAATTGGTATACCCCCATCCTATGCTGTAGGATATAAAAGTCCTATGTGGAAATTATCAATTTTTTTATTCTTATACAGAAAAGGCAGTACTAAAAGGGACTATGTGACATTTTTGTATATATTGTTTTGTCACAAGAAATGGCTCCTTTAACGCGATTTTTTTTAGTAAAACCGTGTCAAATCTATATACGATATAACTGCAATTACTGATTTTCGAAAATTCCGCGGAATGAATAAATGAAAAAGTTTTTTGGCTCGGAGAAGTATCGTAAAAGCACATAGGCCTTCTGCTTGGAACACCGACGATATGTATGTGTCTCCTTATGAATTGTTGTTTACTTTTATGTGTATTTTGACAAACATTTTTTTATGACCTGTTTTTTCGTTATTTTTAAAAAAAAATAATTTTGAAAAATTTGCGACTTTTCTTAAAAAAAACACCTTTCTGTGCACCTTTTTTTTAAAAAATCCCCTGATTCTCAGTGAGGTTTTTGGTAGTAAAATAAAAAGCGAAAACCACATAGTGCATTAAGCCCCCCATTGATATAACATAAGTTGTTACATATATATACACATTTTTCTCTTAGTAGATAGACATTTCTTTCACATGTTCAGCATTTGTTCAGCTAAAGGGTATTAACTTAATATTTCGTAACTTTTCGTACTCTTTAATCGTCTGTCCGTTCTTTGATTAAAAAAATCATGAAAGTAGTACAATTGTGTATGCAAACAGATTTCTGCCTCTGCTGAACATTTCAAAATTTTGATTTACTACCCGTTTGTTGTGCTTTCCAATGCGTTGTACTCATTTTTAGAGTGCCGTCAGTATTTTGACTATTCTAAAAGTTGGCAACACTGTTGTCTTCACAGCCAAAAGTTCCTTCCGCTCTGTTTGGATTTACTTTTGGGCACTCTTTGCGATTTCCTCTTGTCATGTTTTTACTGATTTTCCTCTCTGTTGTTGTTTTTGCTGTCGTAGTCGTTGTGCTAGCCGTCCGTATGATAAACATTTTGTTGGAAAGCTCTGTTGGACGGACGGACGTGTAAACGTTGTCGTCGCATTGTTTTGGTTTTTCTGTTCATGCTCTTTCACTGGCTTTCTATGTTTTTTCCTGCACTATTTTGTTACTTTTTGGTTCATTTGTTTTCGTTTTGTTTGATTGTGTGCAAAAAAACAATTACAAAAATCTAATTTTTCCGACACACAATATTCCAAGAACTCTTGCACGCCAGAAGCGGACACAATTATAGGGGGGGGCGGGGTTGGAACTGCATTCTTGAACAAATTTAAATATTTGCGTTCAAGACATGTTGAAACTGTGATCCTAACTTATTATCTTATTTAGGCTTCAAAATTCCGTATTTTAAAATTGTGTTTCATTAATTGATGGATTCTGATGGTGAATTCGTTTCTCAGTAAAAAAAGTGTAACCTTCTATTCTACCAAATTTAAAAAAAGACCAAACAGCAAGCTACCATCCGAAGTAATAGGAGAAACAATTATGTATTTTGTTGCGCTTGTTGTTAATAAAGTCTCATGAACTATTACAGATATGGTGAACATATGATGTTGGCTTAGATCGAAACACATCCTGGTGTAAAACCTTTGTAGCCTTAAATTCACGTAGTGCGGCTGGCCACGTTTCGCATCCATAATCTAGACTTGACTTTTTAATTGTATGAGTGACGCGCAAAATAGAAAGGGACCTAAGGGTAAAAACCAGTTTTGTTCAGGAGAGCCATTTTAAAGATTTAAATACGTGTAACTTTGGTGTAGAATCGTCGACTTCACTTTCATAAAACGCGCATATCTCTGAGAGGGAACACTTTTGGGGCATGGGATCGGTCTCATTCGATGCTCAGATCAGATCAAGAAATAAAATGAAAATTGATTTTTTTACCCTTAGGTCCCTTTCTCTATGCGCTTTCACATATACTGACGTTCGCTTTGCAGACATTTTGCGATTTTCTATGTCCATTGAGAAGCCAGCTGATGGCAATATAACTCTACCTTTCCTTAAAAAAATATCGTAATTTAAGAAAAGTCAACTAAAATTTTGAAAATTCGGCTCTTGTATGGCGCCCTGTATCTCGTTTCTTCATTTTAGTTGTATGTTTTCGAAGAAATGTGTTTTGTATTTTGTCTGGGAATAAGTACAAATGTGTTGTTTTAAGTAAAATATTATATGACTGCATACTCAAATTTGGTAATTTTTTCATCTAATGTAGTTAACTTAACTTAAAATAAGTACAAATGGTATTGTTTTTAGTACAATATTATAGGACAGCATACTCAAATTGAGTTAACTTACCATCAAACATAATAAATTTGTAATGTATAAGTATGTAAGTATGTTATTGAAAGAAATTATTAGTTTAAAAAACTGAAAGCGAGAAAAATCGGATACAAATTTGAAGTCGAGTACGATAACCTAAAAACAAGTTTGAACTTACTTATTTAAACTAAAGAGTGGTTTAATTTTAAGGGCCGAGTTTTCAAGTTTTTTTTCTGCATTTCATTTGATATTTCTAAATTTCAGACTAAGTCAGTTTGAACAATGGAAAGATGCACAAGCAAGCAACGCGTTAAATTTATTCAAGTTTATTATGAAAACAAAAAATCAGTTTTCGAAGAAAATCATCTTCAGTGATGAGGCACATTTTCACCCCAATAAGCAGAGTCGCTGCATTTTGGCGAATGATAATCGAAGAGTGATTGTCGAAAAAGCAATGCACCCACAAAGAGTGACTGTTAGATGCGGTTTATGGGCTGGCGGCATCATCGGGCCGTATTTTTTCCAAAATGAGGCCGGTCAGATGATAACGATCTTTTTATGGCCCGAATTAGAAGATATGGATGTAGACGATATGTGGTTTCAACAGGGCGGTGCCACTTGCCACACAGCTTACAAAACAATGGCTTTTTTGCGCGACAAATTCAATGGCGATGTTAATTGGCCGCCAAGATCATTTGACACCGCTGGACTTCTTTCTTTGGGGTTATTTGAAAGAAAAGGTGTATGTCGATAAGCCAGCAATAATGCAAACGGTTAAAGGATGAGATAATTAAGCACATTAACGGCATAGAACCTCAATTATGCCTCAGCGTCATCGAAATTTTGGACCATCGGATGGAGGTGTGCCGCCGAGATCGCGGCGGTCACTCGGCCGATATTTTTTTTCATACAAAATTGAACCATATTAAAATTATCATACTAAAAAGAAATGAAGATAATTTCTTTTAAATAATCTTTTAAATAATATGTGTTTTATTCAAAATCAACACCGGCCCTTAAAATTTAACCACCCTTTATTTTGAATTTAATATGGCTAGAAGATATGCGAGAATCATTGCAAAACTTATGTATACTTATAAATAAAGAAGGCATCGAAATTTTTTCATATTAATTTGTTAACCCCAATTTATTAACGTTGAGTGTATGAATCGTGTTCGTTTCATTAGGGTGGGCCATTTAAAATTTTAAATTTGAATCGGCTGTAAAAAAAATCTGATAATTATTTTTATTTTTTTGTTTTTTTATTGGAATGGTTGACTATGTCATTGTTTAAAGAAACTGTTACACGAGATGAAGAATTTTACCGAAAATTCGTGTTTTCAGATGAAGCTTATTTTCATCCCGGTGGAAAAAATTGAGATAATTGGGGCTCAGAGAACCCACACGTGACTATTGAGAAGGCAATGCATCCACAATGTTTGTTGTGGATTTTGTGTTGGTTGCATCATTGTTCCATTTTCCTATGAAAATGATCAAATGAGCAGCCGCCGTTGTTGTTGTTGTTGTTGTAACAACAATATAATTATTTTGAAGTCTTGTTCGTCTATGGGGGATCTGCTGCAATATATCAGCCGCCGGTGTCGCCAACGGTGAACGTTACCGCGTCATTCTCAGCGAATTTTTGTTTCCAAAAATTCAAGAGAAAGACAAGGACGACATTTGGCTTCAACAGGACAGGGCCACATGTCACACAAGTGATATTTTACGACGATATCGATATTTTACTCACTTTTTTTGAAAATCGGATAATCAGCCGAAATTGTGATTTGTGATTTATTCCATTTGGATTATTTTCTGTGGGAAGCCATTAAGGATTAATGTTAGGCAAAGCATCCAGATACAATTAAAGCGTTGAAACATGAATCAAAGTTGCCATTGAAAAGATTCGACCCGAAACATTCTAAAATGTTCTGAAACATTGGGTTGATACTCGTAGGATTAGGTTCTGCCGAGGCAGTTGTGGTAGTCATATGAATGATATTATGATCCATTATTAAATGACAAAGTTCCACCTTTCAAAAAAAAACATAAACTCCCAATATCTATATGTAAAAAATCGTCAGTAATTTTTTTTACACCCACTTAAGTTAAAAGTTTTGAATCGCCCACCCTTAACTAATAGTTAAGTACAGGGTGCAGCGCGGTTAGTTGCTCTTTTGCACTACAGGCTGTGGCGGCGCTGTTGGTCGAAGAGAGTGGAGAGTATGCGTGGCTTATAGTGGCGGGAGATTTGTACTCGCCTGTCTTTTAGTTGTTATCAGGCATTAGACACGTGGGGAGAGGTCATTTTGTGTAGAAGCGTATTTTTTAAATGCGTACTCGATCATTGCAGTACAGCGTGCTTTTCGGTTACGATTCGCTGTAACTTGATAACTTCATTCGCGTCACTGTGTGGTGCGCCATATCACGAGTAGGCATCATTGGCCCTTACTTTTTCCAGGATAACCGTCTTGTCGTAACTACGAGTATGAACTGCGAACGGTACTTGACTATGATACAGGATTTTTTCAGCCGGCTCTTGAGGCAATGCAATTAGAGGATACATGGTTCCAACATGGTTCATACAGCGAGAGTTACCATGACTTGTTTGAGGCAAATGTTTCCTGGCGTATCTCTTTGAGGGGTGATGTGCACTGGTCGGCTCGCTCAATAGACTTAACTCCATGCGACTTTTTCCTTTGGGGTTACCTGAAGTCGAAGGTGTATTTCAATCGTCCCAACACCTTGCAAGTCCTTATTACCAATATTGAGGATGAAATTGGCAGACTACCAGTCGGCGTAAAACTACTAAGCCGAGGTGCCACTTGAAGTGATTCTTAGACCACTATCATGCTTCAACCAGACACACGAAATGATGGACGGACGGACTTGGCAAGATCGTCTTAGAATTTTGCGACGATCAACTAGATATATACTTTATATACACTCCGACTGATATTTAATATACTGAACCATTATCCACTGGCTGACTTATTAGCAGACTCAAAAATGATTTTCACGAAAGTATTTAGAAAAATCAAATGTTAGGGTAGGCAGACACCTAGACCAACACATCGATGGACGCAATTACACATACAACTCACACCATCACTATTTAAATACTTAGTTTATTATACTTACCGTAGATTTACTTATACTCTTGAATGATGGAGCTCTGACCACGCCAAATATCTGCAAATATTGCATTTATAAATATAATTATATCTACTATACTTATGTATATAAATTTTACCATGACTTAGATTTACTCCGGCACCGATGGATCCCTGGCCATACTCTTCCAAGCCCAATATCTGCAAATTTTACGAATTAAACGTTTTGTAAATTTTTCATTCAAAGGCACTTTAAATAAATAACATAAATTTGTTTACACTCACCAAGGATTTACTCTTGAATCATTTCCGGTATCCCTTACCATGCTGCTACATGCCATATACCTGAAAATATTATAGTTTTCAGCGATTTTCTTAACAATATTTTATTTTTTACTTACGGCTTTGTAGTTTAACCAGAATTGTTTGACAAATGATTTTTTGTTTTTTTTTTTAAATTTTTAAAGCAAACTGAAATTTTACGAGTAGTATGCCCCATATCAATCCTACTAAGGTTGTTCTTGAAACCATTCCGTCTTTATTTCATTTCTTGTCCTTGTCTTTGTCCTTCCAACCCTACTGACCCAAGAAATATGGACCTTAACTTTGAGATCAGTAATTGGTCAACGAATAGAAGAAACGGATAGATCACGTAAAGCAGTGCAACTTCTTGTTGTACTGCTTTACGTGCAGTTCCTGAACTGCATAATTGTGGACAACGAACAAATCGCTCCCAAACCTTAAAAGAAAGGATAATTGGACAGACGTCACGTTCGGCGAAAGAACAGTGACAGCGGTGGGCGAGTTATTTTAACGGAGAGTGATAAGGCGAGAGTGATAAGGCGAAGCGCAGAGTATTGCGTTGTACCCGTGCTTTTCGACTCGCAGAGGCACCGCCACAATTTACCTTTGAAGAAGTTGCCCATGTCGTTCACAGCGCAATTTCATAACACAGTACAACAGCCAATCTGGGGGGTGAGAAATTCTAAGTCAGGGTGATGGTACTAGGTCAGTATATTAAAACCCTCAAAGGGTTTTGCGTTCGTATGTGCCAGTTTTTTGAAGCACTTAAATACCCCGGAAGTAGAGTACATGACCAAAGTTATCAATCTGTCGTTAGCCACTCACTTAGTTCATGATGCCTGGAAAATGGACAGAGGGGAAACCTCTACTGAAGCCAGGCAAAGACGTAAGCAAAGGAGAATCATACAGGTCGATCTCCTTGCTTTCACCAATAGCAAAAATGCTTGAAGCACTGATCGAACATTTTTCATGTGCTGATCATCAACATGGTTTCCGCAAGCAGCACAGCACAACAATTGCTTTACACGCCATCACCAGTATAAGTCGCGGCTTTAACTAAATCAATACTTATGACAGGGAGTGGTTCTCGACCTTACCAAGGCCTTCGACATGGTCATTCATGCCACTCTGTTCGAGGACATTGCAGAAACATATCTTCCGCCTAGTTTGGAACATCTTAAACTATATGCGTGGGCGCCAGTCATATGTAGAATTTGGAGGCAGGAAGTCGGAGCTCTGTAAAGTTAAACACACGCAGGAAAAAAGTATGGTTGGGGTGATAATATTTGAAGGGATCATACTATTATTGGGTATATGGCTGTGGCACAACAATATTATGATCCTCACAACAGTAGTATGATTCACACTCAATCATACTATGATATCCACAACAATAGTATGATTCACACTCAACCATACTATGATCTTCACAACAATAGCATGATTCTCACTTAACTATACTATTATCTCCACAACCATATTATGATCCTCACAACCATAGTATTTTTCTCATACAACCATAGTATGATCCTCACAACCATAGTATGATTCAATCAACCATGCTATGATACCCAAAATTATTTATTAGGATTGGGTGTTGTTATTCACAAATAGAAATTTTTATCAAGCAAGTTTTTTTAAATTGCATTACAATTAGTTCATAGCCAGATTTGAGGCCATGTTTTTATTGAACATTTCATTCAAGAAACAAAAATATATACGAATATTCCAACGGCAGTCGATGAATGATACTTCAGTATCATTCCGTAGACACCAAGTAACGAATGTGATTAAACCATGATCAATGGCTATATACTTAAGTGCAGACAGATTTTAGATAAACGAGAATCAGTCGGTATTAGAGTATCTCACCGAACAAAGTAAACACAATGAAAATACCTCGAACTACCTTTCAATTGTTGTTGTTTTTAATAATGGATAACAACCATGCACAGTAACGTGTATGTTTTTTTTTTGGTATGGTATATAATATATATATTTAATTTTCATCATGAAGGGGTCAGATAATGAGAACCGTATCGCTGTAATAGCGCTTTTCAAGTGTGAAATGAAAAAGCGATATTTTCCAAACGCTCCGGCCACTAGAGATTAGCCGCATGTTCGTCTACCGATGCATAAAACTGTTTGAGGAGACTGGAGATGTAAAAGACCGCCACCGGTCGGGCCGCCCACTCTCTGTTCGAACACCGCATGCCATCAAAGCCGTTAAATCATGAATTCACAGAAATCCGCTCCGAAAACAGAAAATCATGGCCCGTGAGATGAATATCACGCAAAAGTCCATGAGACGAATCATTAAAAAAGACTTGGAACTTGGGGCTTTCAAATGACGAACTGGACATTTATTGACTGCAGCTTTTAAAAAAAAATAGGATTGAAAAATGCAAACGTCTTTTGGTGAAGCACGCTGATAACTTGCACAGAAAAATTTTGTTCACCGATGAAAAAATTTTTACCGTTCAGGAAAAATTTAACAAGCAAAATGATAGAGTGTATACACGACCATCTAAGGAAGCATCTGGACTGATCCCAAGGGTGGAAAGGGTCATCACCCAGCTTCAGTCATGGTTTGGTGGGGTGTTTCTTACGATGGGGCCACTGACCTGCATTTCTGCGAACAAGGAGTCAAAACATCGGCCAAAGAAACCGCTTTGGAAACTGTTGTGAAGCCTCTTAACAATTCCCTGTTCCAAAACCAGCCATGGACTTTCCAGCAGGATTCTGCACCGGCACATAAGGCTACAACGTCGCAGGCCTGGCTTCGAAACAATTTGCCAGCGTTCAGTTCCTCTGCCCTTAGGCAGTCCAGATTTGAACCCATTGGATTACAAATTGTGCATGGTTTTAGAGGACAAGGTTTGTCACAAAAGATACCCCCAACATTGGATCTCTAAAGACTACTTTGGTTCGAGCTGTGGCCAATTTTCCAATGGACGAGGTTCGTGCAGCTATTGACGATTGGCCAGTGCGACTTAAGGCGTGTGTAAAGGCAAAAGGCGGACATTTCGAATAGGCAGATTTTTTTGGATACAATATACATCAATAAATATATTAAAAAATATTTGGTGCAAAAACAGTCAGTACTTTTTATTTTACAGCATGAAACGTGTGTACCAGTATTTATGTCCCTACTAAGTAGTAACCATACTTTTGATCTGCGTGCAGGTCCTGCAATACCAGAAGGCGTTGAAATAGTGTCGTATGCTGCTGACTGCAAAATCCTGAAGTCAGGACCTAAAGTGGATGACATATGCGAGAAAATCCACTGTACCTTACTCACTTAGCACGCTTCTTCACTGCGAGGAATATGAAAATATCCGACTCCAAATCATAAACCACATCGTTTACCGACTTTCACTTAATGTGGAAGTCGATGACATCAACATCCCAACTACCAACAAAATTGCTTGGGGTCACATTGGACATTTTTTTCGATCCTCTGCACATGCTACAGCTATCTGCGACAAGCTTAAAAGTAGTCAATCGCCGGCAGTACTTGGGGAGCCTACGAAGAAACCTCGATGACCTCTTACAAAGCGATTGGTCGGTCTGCAGCGAAATACGCACCAACGGTGTGGTCAGCGAATGTGAGTACGACACAGTCTCACGACAGCCAGTTCTATGCACTGGATTGACCCGAAGCAGCAATCTTCGGTCAAGGGCTGTCACCCGGGCACTACGTGCCGCTACAACAACAACGACAAAGTGGATGAAAATTCAGACTTGCCACAATGCCGCCATGAGAACATCAACAGGGTGTCTCCTTTCAAAACCTAGACACTATTAATAAATTTACCACCGATTAAAACGTCTTAAGTGTAGCCTCTGCAAGTACGGAACTTTTCTGCAATCCATGAAATACTATAAACAACATCACATCTCCGTATACTTCTTTCCAACCCGAACTTTTTAGGAAGTTCTAACCTGGATTCGTAACTCCCGTTACCAGTGCTTGCAACTAAAAGTCTTTTCGACTGCCTTTTAAATAACTTTTGGGTTTCTCTTTGAACAGCATGTTTAAAAGAAGCTTGGTATGCCTATGAACTAAGAATAAATTTAAATAACGTACAAAGTGATTCAATTGTAACGCTGATCTTTGACAGAAATTGTGATAAGTTTTTCTGTCAATTGGTACTACAGTCATGGCATAGTCAGTCATGAGGCGAAACTTGGTTTTTGGGAATTTTCTGTTAATACTCGTACTTTAACCTCCGACACATTTAATTTCTACTTTAAATTCTGCACTAGCGTTGAAAAAAAGGAAACAATATAATCAACAATCTTTTCGAAAACACTCAAATTGGCTGGAAAATTGACATTTTTCGTCTAGGCCAAAGATCCTATTAGCTAAGGATTTTTTAGTTCGTTATCGATAAATGAGAATAGCGACAACCAAAATACCGAATCGAAACAGACAAAGAGAATAGGGTGTTTGTGTTTCATACATTAATGTCATTGACTTAAAAAGATGGTGATAATAATTTCAATTATTATTTCACCAAATTTTTATGTTTTTTCAGATGTTTTTTAATGACCAATTTTTTGTTTATTTCTTTCGTTATATTATATATATATATATCGTCGGCTGATAATTTAATTGTCGTATGTGGATTCCGATAGTTTCGAGTAAATTGAGTTTGAAGTTTGAACTCTTATAAATTTTTTTTCAGCAAAGCGATTTTCTTTAAATTTTAGGAGGGGAAACTACTAATATTTGACTAGTTAATTTAAAAGTTTGATGCCTACAACTCATTTGGGGTAGAAGATATTTTGATTTTTGTTCAGAATTAAATTGTCGTATGTGGTAAAATGGAAAATTTTTGTCATTTAAATAGCTACATACGACATTTTGCTTCCGAAATGTTTACATACGACATTTAAACACTAAATGTATTTGAAAAGTATTAAGACATTATATAAGTAAGGAAATTATGTATAATAGTTACGTATCGAATTTTTTTAGTTACCCATTAAAACATACCCTAGGTTGGGTGGCATTTTATCGAGGACATTAATAAAACTCTTAACTTTATAATGGAACACATTTTATTTCAGTCTTTTAAAAAAAAAAAAATTAAATACAGAAAACAATAATTCGTCTTCATCGACAAAATTTTAAAATTAGAAAATAAATTAATAAAATTATGAGTATCAATTCAATTAAAACGAATAATAAAAACAAAAACTTATCTACTCTTCATAACAAACTTAAACTTAAATAATTCATTGTTTTGTATTTTGACACTGCGTTAAAAAATTAAAAAGGGACACATAGTACATATTGTTGTTTTAGTCAAGTAAAATAATTGCATACTAGGAATTTTCAATACCCTGAAATCGTCATTTTAACTCCAAATGTTTGGGTTGTTTGAAAATTCCTAGTATATGTATAATTCTTTTACTTGACTAAATACACAATTTGTAGTATGTGCCGCGAAAAGTACATTTTTAGTGTAACGTTGTGTTATTTTCAACGATTAACATTATTTTAAAACCGCATTAAAAAAAGCTATGTCGTCGGGTTTCAAAAAAGGGATCATGCTTTTCAAATCTTTTGATTTTTCAGAAGTTATTGCCTTTGAAGAAGCAACTGCTAATTTGGACTTTAAGATATCTTTGATATCCTTTTTGAAACGTACATTTTTATTTAAATTAGCATTCTTATAATTAATTTCTGTTCCAGAATCCTTATAAAAAATTTCGTATTTATGTGGTTGATATTTAATAAATTTGCACTTTGAAAATGGGAGCTGTTGAAAACAAAGTTGACTTGATAACTGAGAATATATTTTAAAATCGGAAGGCACCATCTGATTAATTTTTATTTAACATTCTACATTCAAAAATCGTTTAATTGTCTAATCAAAGAGACCGGGCTTCCAATTTCCATATGTCTGAGATGTTTTTCGATTGTACTATGCACACAATCAACTTCCTGCACTAAGGAATGACCGGGTTCCGAGAACTTTTGCGTTATATCCTCAATATCTGAATTTAAGTGCAAAAAATGATAAAGTGCCGTTGCCATTATTTGGTTCCTGTTCTGTGGGACACACGAATCGCTCCACAGTATAATCCGCCTAATTTTCGGGTTATAAGCTACGACTCGAGTTAATATTTTGATTAGCCCACTCGCTAGGTCGTTTCCAGACCTACCATTCATAGTTTCGTTCCATATAGCGCAATACGTTAAGTTAGGAGTGTTTGGTAATATTAAAGTGGCAGTTAAATTAAAGGTAGCTAATTTCCTTTTATAGAAAAAGTTTGAACAGTAGGCTATCGGTAAATTAAAAACATTTTGCAAATCGAAACATATAATTGCATTTGATTCGTCAATGTTTTGGCGATCAACGTCTCTTTCAGCCTTCATAAACAATTTTTCGTCCTTATGCTTCTTGTAGGCGTCTAAATTTTTCGGATCTAAATGATCTTTGTTGTTTTTGTACATATAGCATTTATCACACAGATCCTTCTTTGGACGGTGAAAGGAAAGGTTGAAAGAGTAATTAAAAACATGCCTGTAAACATTGACGGACACTGGCTGGCTAGTTTGTTCTTTGTATAAAGCATACATTCTCGCTACACTTAGATGACTTTCCAAATATTTTTTTTGGGATGATGCTCTACAGTAATGTGAGTCTAAAACAGGGAAACTGTTAATATGGCTTTTGACTTCCGCTATTTTCCCTTTATCAGTAGCTTTTCTACCACGATTTTTTAATTTAGATGGTTTTGGTGCTCCACTATCTTCATCTATATTACTAAAATAGTGATAAACTTTTCTCTCGCTTATTTCCAATGTATTAAGGAAGAATAACTTGCACGTCTGGATACATTTACTACGAACTTGCAGATTGTAGTGGTATGTAAATTTTTTCTTGTTGGCTTCAAATTCTTCCGTTTTTCCGTCTTTTTATGCATTGAATTTTCTTTACAAAGGTTCCAAAAAACGCCTTCTTTTCTTGCTCCTCGAAATCCCAAAATTGCCTTTTCACTTCAAGTCTGTCAGCTTCGGAAAAGTTTTTGTTGCATTGATAAAAACATCTATCAGAGCATGCAGGTGATAATAGCGGTGGTGGCGAAGACATGACTTCCTTCGTCTGATGCCGTGTGCGAACTGACTTTTTAATGGGCATAATACGTTTTCCTTTGGTACATACGACACTTATTTTTAAAACAAAAATTATTTAAAAATCGTATGTGCCATGCAAAATCCACATACGACATTTAAATAATAAATCAATTTTTTGGCCGTTTTATATGGAAATTTGTCGTATGTGGCGTTTGGCAGTTACATACGACATTTAATTATCAACCGACGATATATATATATATATATATATATATATATATATATATATATATATATATATATATATATATATATATATATATATATATATATATATATATATATATATATATATATATATATATATATATATATATATATATATATATATATATATATATATATATATATATATATATATATATATATATATATATATATATATATATATATATATATATGTGTTTTTTTATTTTTAGTAAGAAATTCCGATCCAACATCCTATCTTATTAGTGCCTTGTAAACATAAATTGAAATCACAGACACCATTAGACATTAAGTTCAGCCAGAACGAGCTAAGTACAATTAACCAATGACTGGACAATTAACCAAGGACTGGACAATTAACCAAGGTTTAGGTTGAAATAATATTTTTTTTCGCATAGAATAATCACGAAGGTTTTCGCAAAGCTTCGAGCACTAATATTAGGCAAGAATGGTTGATAGAGATTCTTTGGGAATTTCGCAATATTATATGTATTTTCAAAGCTCCTATTACTGAGGAAAATTAGAAAAAAAAGTCCTGATTTTAAGAAATGTCCCTCAATAGATCAACTCATTTATTCTAGCGCTCTGATTAGAAGTATGCTTTAAGTATTTATTACGTTTCTTCCGAAAGACGTAGGAAAGTTATAAAAATTTATTTGTTGAAGAAATTTACATTCAGAAAAGTGGAAATTGGTTAAGTACAAATAAAATTCAGTTGAACAAGAAAAATGATCACTGTTTAGCTCGTTTGTTTTATTTCGGTCTGTTGTTTGTACACATTGAACAGGGATTAAACAGGCTCAAGACCTCTTTCTTCTATATTTAAATAGAAAACAAGTTTTTAACAAAATGGCAAAGTGACATTGATTTTCGTGGCTGCACACTACTTTTATCATGATTTCGGGTCCGTGACAACCCTCTTCAGAAAGCCTTGCTGCAATTGTTGAAAGTAAAAGAAAAAAATGTCACTTTGCCATTTTGTTAAAAACTTGTTTTCTATTTAAATATAGAAGAAAGAGGTCTTGAGCCTGTTTAATCCCTGTTCAATGTGAAAAATTACCACTGTCATCAGGACTATTTTGTAATAGTGATGGATATGCGGTTCCACATTCCCAGATAGTACGAGTACAATAACCAAAATTCGGTAATATTGCTAGATTAAAATATAGTTAATCTGTGATATATACAGGGTTTTCCATTAGGGACATATCAATTTTGTATCCTTATGTCAACGCACACTCAAACATTTTAAATAATCTATCAGTGTCAAAACGTTTTACTGAAAGGTAAATTCGGCGAACGTGCTATCTCGAGGAATGATCCGGTCGAATGGCCACTTCTTTCATGCGATTTAAAGCCATTGAATTTTTTTTTATAGGATCACATCATGTCATTATTCTATGCCAACAAGCTAACAACTTTAGACAAGCTCAGAGACAACATCTAACGTGAAATTGCCAACGTTCCTGTTAAAGTGTGTGCAAGAGTAGTAGAAAATTGGGCCTAAAGAATATATCGCTACACAGGCTCGTGGTGGTCATTGACCTAACTCGAATATCATTCATAAAATGTAACATTTGCACTACACTTGGAATAATTTGAACTCTATATCCTAAATATTCTGTATTTTGTTAATATTTAAAATTTTTTGTGCCCTCAATGGAAATCTCTGCATAAATTCCGGTGAAGTTTCAGCATCGCCTATGGCTTCGAATCATCCAGGGACTATGACTCATGGATTATCAGTGGTTTAAGATGACGCACAACCCCATACAGTGATAAAGAAATACAACTACATACATACCTGGTGATGCTCCGGTCAGCCCGTTATTATGTCATCCAATGATATGGAAAACCCTTGGTCAAAGCCGCTACGATATGCTCCATGCCGCTAACATTTTGTTTTGTTGTACAGAAGCCTACGACTGGCCTATTAGAGTAAGCTCTATATATACAGTGATGGCCATAGCAAATGCAACTACCAAGAGTATTTTTAAAAAGCCTGTTCAAAGCAAGTTTAAAAGGAAAAAAAGGAGTATTTTGTGGCAAATCCAAAAATATCAATGACGTCCTAACATCGGCAAGCCACCCACTTAAGCTTTCAAAAAGTCAATAGAAATTTCAGGAATTGCATTCCAGGCATCTTTCAATCTTCAAAACAAAATATCAGAACTCGTTAATTTTGCTTGATGGGATTTAGATCCAGTGTTGTATTGGCCATTTTATTATCGAAACTCTTTTTGTACTAATTACGCTTTACAAATTTTTAAAACAGTGCTTGGGTTCGCAAGCACCGCAAGGGCATCTTATTGTTTGCACGTGAAATCATTACTCGTTTCAAAATGTCTATACACATAACTCTATAGATTATATCATGGACTCTATGCAATGAACCAACTACAGCAGCAGAAAATCAGTCCCTTCTTCTGTATATCAGCTTGGGAAATTGTCGTGACAATGGTGGCTATGCACCATCTTGCTGAAACCACACAGGGTTGTAAGAAATGCTCATTCGGCGTAATTCTGGATAGAAAAACTCTCTCACCATGCTCAAGTAACGGTAACGTTAACGTAACGTTGTGACCGTTTTATTCGAAGAAGTCCGACAATGTAGCGTGATGAAACTTCACACCACACTGTCACACGAAGTGGATGCAATTCCGTCTCATGGAGTATCTGTAGGTTGGAAGCACTCCATATTGGACAATTTTGTTGTTTATATTGCCGTTTAAATCGAAATGGGCCTCGTCAGACATGAGAAGACAGTTCAACGTGTTTCCGTCCTCTTCCACCATTTAAAGCATCTTTTGGCAAAATGCCAAGCCAGTTTGTTGGCTAATTGAATGTTATATGGGAATAACTCCAAACCTTTGTGCATAATTAATTGACTGTAATGACTGTCTGTCTGTCTGTCTGTCTGTCTGTCTGTCTGTCTGTCTGTCTGTCTGTCTGTCTGTCTGTCTGTCTGTCTGTCTGTCTGTCTGTCTGTCTGTCTGTCTGTCTGTCTGTCTGTCTGTCTGTCTGTCTGTCTGTCTGTCTGTCTGTCTGTCTGTCTGTCTGTCTGTCTGTCTGTCTGTCTGTCTGTCTGTCTGTCTGTCTGTCTGTCTGTCTGTCTGTCTGTCTGTCTGTCTGTCTGTCTGTCTGTCTGTCTGTCTGTCTGTCTGTCTGTCTGTCTGTCTGTCTGTCTGTCTGTCTGTCTGTCTGTCTGTCTGTCTGTCTGTCTGTCTGTCTGTCTGTCTGTCTGTCTGTCTGTCTGTCTGTCTGTCTGTCTGTCTGTCTGTCTGTCTGTCTGTCTGTCTGTCTGTCTGTCTGTCTGTCTGTCTGTCTGTCTGTCTGTCTGTCTGTCTGTCTGTCTGTCTGTCTGTCTGTCTGTCTGTCTGTCTGTCTGTCTGTCTGTCTGTCTGTCTGTCTGTCTGTCTGTCTGTCTGTCTGTCTGTCTGTCTGTCTGTCTGTCTGTCTGTCTGTCTGTCTGTCTGTCTGTCTGTCTGTCTGTCTGTCTGTCTGTCTGTCTGTCTGTCTGTCTGTCTGTCTGTCTGTCTGTCTGTCTGTCTGTCTGTCTGTCTGTCTGTCTGTCTGTCTGTCTGTCTGTCTGTCTGTCTGTCTGTCTGTCTGTCTGTCTGTCTGTCTGTCTGTCTGTCTGTCTGTCTGTCTGTCTGTCTGTCTGTCTGTCTGTCTGTCTGTCTGTCTGTCTGTCTGTCTGTCTGTCTGTCTGTCTGTCTGTCTGTCTGTCTGTCTGTCTGTCTGTCTGTCTGTCTGTCTGTCTGTCTGTCTGTCTGTCTGTCTGTCTGTCTGTCTGTCTGTCTGTCTGTCTGTCTGTCTGTCTGTCTGTCTGTCTGTCTGTCTGTCTGTCTGTCTGTCTGTCTGTCTGTCTGTCTGTCTGTCTGTCTGTCTGTCTGTCTGTCTGTCTGTCTGTCTGTCTGTCTGTCTGTCTGTCTGTCTGTCTGTCTGTCTGTCTGTCTGTCTGTCTGTCTGTCTGTCTGTCTGTCTGTCTGTCTGTCTGTCTGTCTGTCTGTCTGTCTGTCTGTCTGTCTGTCTGTCTGTCTGTCTGTCTGTCTGTCTGTCTGTCTGTCTGTCTGTCTGTCTGTCTGTCTGTCTGTCTGTCTGTCTGTCTGTCTGTCTGTCTGTCTGTCTGTCTGTCTGTCTGTCTGTCTGTCTGTCTGTCTGTCTGTCTGTCTGTCTGTCTGTCTGTCTGTCTGTCTGTCTGTCTGTCTGTCTGTCTGTCTGTCTGTCTGTCTGTCTGTCTGTCTGTCTGTCTGTCTGTCTGTCTGTCTGTCTGTCTGTCTGTCTGTCTGTCTGTCTGTCTGTCTGTCTGTCTGTCTGTCTGTCTGTCTGTCTGTCTGTCTGTCTGTCTGTCTGTCTGTCTGTCTGTCTGTCTGTCTGTCTGTCTGTCTGTCTGTCTGTCTGTCTGTCTGTCTGTCTGTCTGTCTGTCTGTCTGTCTGTCTGTCTGTCTGTCTGTCTGTCTGTCTGTCTGTCTGTCTGTCTGTCTGTCTGTCTGTCTGTCTGTCTGTCTGTCTGTCTGTCTGTCTGTCTGTCTGTCTGTCTGTCTGTCTGTCTGTCTGTCTGTCTGTCTGTCTGTCTGTCTGTCTGTCTGTCTGTCTGTCTGTCTGTCTGTCTGTCTGTCTGTCTGTCTGTCTGTCTGTCTGTCTGTCTGTCTGTCTGTCTGTCTGTCTGTCTGTCTGTCTGTCTGTCTGTCTGTCTGTCTGTCTGTCTGTCTGTCTGTCTGTCTGTCTGTCTGTCTGTCTGTCTGTCTGTCTGTCTGTCTGTCTGTCTGTCTGTCTGTCTGTCTGTCTGTCTGTCTGTCTGTCTGTCTGTCTGTCTGTCTGTCTGTCTGTCTGTCTGTCTGTCTGTCTGTCTGTCTGTCTGTCTGTCTGTCTGTCTGTCTGTCTGTCTGTCTGTCTGTCTGTCTGTCTGTCTGTCTGTCTGTCTGTCTGTCTGTCTGTCTGTCTGTCTGTCTGTCTGTCTGTCTGTCTGTCTGTCTGTCTGTCTGTCTGTCTGTCTGTCTGTCTGTCTGTCTGTCTGTCTGTCTGTCTGTCTGTCTGTCTGTCTGTCTGTCTGTCTGTCTGTCTGTCTGTCTGTCTGTCTGTCTGTCTGTCTGTCTGTCTGTCTGTCTGTCTGTCTGTCTGTCTGTCTGTCTGTCTGTCTGTCTGTCTGTCTGTCTGTCTGTCTGTCTGTCTGTCTGTCTGTCTGTCTGTCTGTCTGTCTGTCTGTCTGTCTGTCTGTCTGTCTGTCTGTCTGTCTGTCTGTCTGTCTGTCTGTCTGTCTGTCTGTCTGTCTGTCTGTCTGTCTGTCTGTCTGTCTGTCTGTCTGTCTGTCTGTCTGTCTGTCTGTCTGTCTGTCTGTCTGTCTGTCTGTCTGTCTGTCTGTCTGTCTGTCTGTCTGTCTGTCTGTCTGTCTGTCTGTCTGTCTGTCTGTCTGTCTGTCTGTCTGTCTGTCTGTCTGTCTGTCTGTCTGTCTGTCTGTCTGTCTGTCTGTCTGTCTGTCTGTCTGTCTGTCTGTCTGTCTGTCTGTCTGTCTGTCTGTCTGTCTGTCTGTCTGTCTGTCTGTCTGTCTGTCTGTCTGTCTGTCTGTCTGTCTGTCTGTCTGTCTGTCTGTCTGTCTGTCTGTCTGTCTGTCTGTCTGTCTGTCTGTCTGTCTGTCTGTCTGTCTGTCTGTCTGTCTGTCTGTCTGTCTGTCTGTCTGTCTGTCTGTCTGTCTGTCTGTCTGTCTGTCTGTCTGTCTGTCTGTCTGTCTGTCTGTCTGTCTGTCTGTCTGTCTGTCTGTCTGTCTGTCTGTCTGTCTGTCTGTCTGTCTGTCTGTCTGTCTGTCTGTCTGTCTGTCTGTCTGTCTGTCTGTCTGTCTGTCTGTCTGTCTGTCTGTCTGTCTGTCTGTCTGTCTGTCTGTCTGTCTGTCTGTCTGTCTGTCTGTCTGTCTGTCTGTCTGTCTGTCTGTCTGTCTGTCTGTCTGTCTGTCTGTCTGTCTGTCTGTCTGTCTGTCTGTCTGTCTGTCTGTCTGTCTGTCTGTCTGTCTGTCTGTCTGTCTGTCTGTCTGTCTGTCTGTCTGTCTGTCTGTCTGTCTGTCTGTCTGTCTGTCTGTCTGTCTGTCTGTCTGTCTGTCTGTCTGTCTGTCTGTCTGTCTGTCTGTCTGTCTGTCTGTCTGTCTGTCTGTCTGTCTGTCTGTCTGTCTGTCTGTCTGTCTGTCTGTCTGTCTGTCTGTCTGTCTGTCTGTCTGTCTGTCTGTCTGTCTGTCTGTCTGTCTGTCTGTCTGTCTGTCTGTCTGTCTGTCTGTCTGTCTGTCTGTCTGTCTGTCTGTCTGTCTGTCTGTCTGTCTGTCTGTCTGTCTGTCTGTCTGTCTGTCTGTCTGTCTGTCTGTCTGTCTGTCTGTCTGTCTGTCTGTCTGTCTGTCTGTCTGTCTGTCTGTCTGTCTGTCTGTCTGTCTGTCTGTCTGTCTGTCTGTCTGTCTGTCTGTCTGTCTGTCTGTCTGTCTGTCTGTCTGTCTGTCTGTCTGTCTGTCTGTCTGTCTGTCTGTCTGTCTGTCTGTCTGTCTGTCTGTCTGTCTGTCTGTCTGTCTGTCTGTCTGTCTGTCTGTCTGTCTGTCTGTCTGTCTGTCTGTCTGTCTGTCTGTCTGTCTGTCTGTCTGTCTGTCTGTCTGTCTGTCTGTCTGTCTGTCTGTCTGTCTGTCTGTCTGTCTGTCTGTCTGTCTGTCTGTCTGTCTGTCTGTCTGTCTGTCTGTCTGTCTGTCTGTCTGTCTGTCTGTCTGTCTGTCTGTCTGTCTGTCTGTCTGTCTGTCTGTCTGTCTGTCTGTCTGTCTGTCTGTCTGTCTGTCTGTCTGTCTGTCTGTCTGTCTGTCTGTCTGTCTGTCTGTCTGTCTGTCTGTCTGTCTGTCTGTCTGTCTGTCTGTCTGTCTGTCTGTCTGTCTGTCTGTCTGTCTGTCTGTCTGTCTGTCTGTCTGTCTGTCTGTCTGTCTGTCTGTCTGTCTGTCTGTCTGTCTGTCTGTCTGTCTGTCTGTCTGTCTGTCTGTCTGTCTGTCTGTCTGTCTGTCTGTCTGTCTGTCTGTCTGTCTGTCTGTCTGTCTGGTTGTACCCATTTGAGCAGATAGGCTTGTCGAGCTGTTGAATTGTTTTGTACGGCAGCAGCTACAGCAGCGATTGTTTCCCCCGTCCGAACAGAGAGGTTTCGATGGTAAGGTCTTCCGTTGACTGGCCCATGCTCGGCAAAATTGTTAACAAGTCTGTTCGGAGGTCGTCTATCTGCTCGGAGGATTGCCGCAAACGTGCGCTCTTTGGGTGCTCTCAAAGGAATGTCGACCACTGTGTTAACTCACCACAGCCTAAAAGCATACTAGGGAATATGTTGAGTAATATTCAAGACCACAACCACAGGGTGCTTCATAGAAATAACAGAGAGAGTGGTAGACATAAAAAATTAATACAAGCAAATTTAGTTTGCTTACAACTAAAAGGCACGATGTTTGTTTGTTAATTACACAGTGTAACAAAAAAGAATGAAGTCAAAATACCTGGGAAGTGATATCATTCTTCTTGTAGATCTTGCTGAGTACAACAAGAAACCGGTTTTGAAATTTCCCAAACACCTCCAAAATCTGAAATTACAGGTAAAAAACCCGTTTTTCGGACCTTACGTACTTATATGCCAGTAGCATGGTTGAATATCAATCATGGAAAGAGGAAACTGCGGCCTTTCGAATAGTGTATACACTTTAAAAATCTGTGTATTTTTATTGTAAACTCATTTTTTTAAATTTGTTAACTTTGGATGCGTTTTTACACAAAATTTGTTAAAAGGAACCGAACAATTTTTAAACTGAATAATAAAAAAAGTATTCTTACGAATACAATTCGGTGTCATTCATTAGACACTGATTGAGTTATTCAACTTTTATTAAAACAACATTTTTTAAAAAAAATACAATTATTGGCAATACTACTTAGAAATGTTTGTTTGAACGTTTTCTTTTTAATTGAACATCATCAGTATCCCGTTTAAGTGACCAGCAGTATTCGTTTTTATTTTATTTTTTTCTTCAAAACGTTTATCCATTTTAATTATTTCTCGATGAAAGTGTTCGCCTTGTTCATCACTGAACTGACCCAGGTTTTCTGGGAAGAAGTCTAGATGGAATGGAGGAAATGAATTTTAATTGACATGTTGCAGCTTGATGATAAAATTCTCATCTCTCGTAACTTTGCGAATTTGAGGTCCAATGAATATACCTGAAATTCAACAGAACTGATAAATGTGATAACAAATATTAGATCTGTAAAGAAATGAATACCTTATTTCTGCTTTAACTAATGGGGCGTTTAAAAAGTTTTTTGTGCCTAATAGATATGTGTCACGAGATGGCCATACCTTGCGATCGTAGCGTTTTGGTGCACGACTATCCCACTCACAAAGTTAACAGGGATATTTTGTGTAACCACCTTGAAAAATTGTCAAAACCTTTAAATCAGCGACGACTTTCCATTTATGCAAGTCATAGTTGACAAACCGCAGTATTTGGATGGTACATAACTTCATACGTTTTTTTTGTACTAGTCGAATATGCGATTGGAACTGATGGTAACAGATTTTTGTTATGCAGTATAACAGCCTTCAAGCCTTTTTCTATGCTTGAAAGCTATAAAAAATTAAGATCTATTAAAAATCAATATGTTTGTTGAATTCGTACTTTTACATGAACCGTTAATAAAAAGTCGCAATTCGTCTACCTTATAATTGTGACCGAATGCCGAAAATAGTTTGGCATGAAGTCAGCGCAATATATGAAATTACTGTCATTTGCACTAGTCTTAAAACTTTCTTCAAATAACAATGTCTGGTCACTTCTTCTACAGAAAGTTTCACGAAAATCGTCTTCTACCAAATTCCACTGCCTTAATCGCGACCCAAGGATTTCAGCCTGTCGTTTTGACAAACTTAAATCGCGAAAGAGATCGCAGAAATCTGAATTTGAAACAAAATGTCGCTCCGTTGTAGATTTGGATGGAAGGTACTCTTCTTCCACCAAATATATTTCAGCTTCAAAACAACATATGCTCGCTGTCGGAACTTTGTCATTACCAGATATCGGCTTTGTAACACTTACAACATTTGCGTACTTTACATTTTTGCGGGTTTTAAAAGTGTGCCCTGAAATATTTGTTTCACAAAAGTGGCAATCATCAGGCTTATGCCAGAGCTGATGATGCCAAGTCATAGGCGTACAAAAGGGCAATGATATTGAAGGTTGAACTTTGTATTTTTTTAATGTTGCACAGCAATTTTCACATACAAATTCTGGCTCATACCAGCGACTGAATTTGTAAGAACGATTGAAGACTTTGCTGTATAATTCCACCACAGAATTATTTTTTTTTAAATCACGCCTATGACGGATATCCGTAAATAGGCCACAAATGTAACAAAAGTTATTCCGTTTATCACACATTTTTTTGGTTAATTACACTCGATTGTTATCAAATTGCTAACTTTTTTATTAAAACAGTTTCAAAGCGAACAATAAGTGATAATTCAAACAAAACAAATGAACAAAAACTAAAACAATATGTGACGCGCAAAATAGAAAGGCCCCTAAGGGTAAAAACCAGTTTTGTTCAGGAGAGCCGTTTTAAAGATTTAAATACGTGTATCTTTGGTGTACCATCACTGGGAGGGAACACTTTTGGGGCATGGGATCAGTCTCATTCGATGCTCAAATGTTGTCCACATCAAAAAAAAAAGTGAAAATTGATTTTTTTTACCCTCAGGTCCCTTTCTCTATGCGCTGTCACATATGTTTCATGACAAACGGGATACTGAAATATTCAATAAAAAAAATGGTCAAACAAATATTTCTGAAAATATTTGTTTGACAGTACTTCAAAAATTGTATTTTTTCAAAAAAAATTGTTTTAATAAAAGTTGAATAACTCAATTAGCTTCAAACGGATTTTTAAAAATGATTATTATAAAAAATTAAAAAATTTAAAAAAAATGAGTACAGCAAAAATGCACATATTTTTCAGTGTGATTTTTAAAGTGTATACACCATTCGAAAGACCGCAGTTTCTTCATTCCAAATCAGCAACATAATATCGGTTGATATTCAACCAAGTTACTGGCATGTAAGTGCGTAAGATCTGAAAAACCGGTTTTTACCCGTAACTCCAGATTTTGGAGGTGTTTGGGAAAAAATCAAACCCGGTTTCTTGTTGTACTTAGAAAGATCTACAAGAAAAATAATATCGTTTCCCAGGTATTTTTTCTCTGTCACACTGTGTAATAGATCTGCATAAAGCAGTGCCTATGTTGCGATTAAAACACCATTAATATTTGTAAAGAAGCGTCGATTACTAAGACTGTTGTTCTTGCCAAACCTGGTTAGAATGGGCCTTCGCGGAGTTTCGCAGAGGCTGTGAATGCGTGGTGTGGAGCTGCATAACAATCGCTGCTCGATCGAGTAGCGAAGGCATTTGATAATCCCTAAACTATCACAACAAAGAAGATGATGCACGCACAGCTGATCCACTAATTGGAAACCTTCAGTACATCTGAGGTAGTAGTAGTCGAATTTTATTCCAGCATAAGTAACCCAGTTCTTAGAAGCACCGTGGCCAAGGACAAAAGGTAAGAATCCCAATAAATCAGACATTGTTGTGTTCATTGTATGCACTTAATATTGGCTTATCTGTGGCACTCTACAGAGTTCTTGTTTGAGTCTCACACACTTTAACACACACTTTGGCAAAAATCATAATGTCAATGTGCCAAAGATTCACTCAGTGCTTACATCTACACACAGAGGACTAATAGGATTATCTGAGACTATTTTCATCTAGCAGACCTAATTTTATTGAAATCTAATAAAATGTATCAAAACAGTGTCAGAAATAATATAATGTACATTGTTTTATCGACATTGGCTCAAAGTGACAACCAGGACTTATATTACACTAACAGATGGACTGAAGGGCATATCTTAATCGATTGAAAAAGTAATTCCAGTCGAACTGTATAACCATATCTGGAAAACAATAGGTCTATCTCACTTTTTGAGTGTTACATCATACATCACAAAACCTTAAAAATGCCGAACCAACAAAATAATTTTAGAGTTTTAATGGTCATACGACCAAATAAAATATTCTAAAACTGAGATGGAATGGAAACGCGAGTTACCATTATAGGAATTGTGGTATTTGTTTTATGAAAATATATAAAAAGGACCCTGACATGAATAAAATGTCTATGGAAATATACGAAACACATTTCTTTTGTTTAATATTGAATTTATTTTTATATATGCGGTTTTGATCTGATATACTTTACTACAGCTTTAGTTTTTTGTAGCCTATTAGAACTGCCAGAATTAGCTTTTAAAATATTTTTAAATCCTTCACTGTGCGGCCGTTAGACATACATAAACATTAAAGTCCATATACCCTATGTCATGAATAGCCCCAGCATGTACGTATGAACAATCAATTATAACGATGTCGGCTGTTGTTTACACTGTTCCCACTGTGAACAGGTAATACAATTATGATGACATCATGACCTGAAATTATCTAATACCTTCCGTATCCCCAAAACAATGTGTACGTATGGAGGTACGGACGTAGATACGTGTACGTAAGAGCATCCATTCCAGTCCGTCCATTCGAACAAAGCGTGCGAGTATTCATTAATTTTGCAGCACAAAAGCCCAACAATGCCTGCAGCATCATTTAACTGTCAATAGGGGCAACCACAACAAGCAATTTGCCATGGTCTGGAAATATAACGCAACATGCTTTAACCGTCCTAATGTTGATCTTTCCATTTGAGCTGTTGATAGTTCGGTGGGTCTTCTTCTGACGAAGTGATAAATGAGGGCTTAATTTTCTGTTAAATCTTACTTTGAGTTTCCCATGCTGGTTGTGAGATTTGTTGGTTTCCCCCTTCGGCTTCTAAGCCGGTTTCGATGGGTGCTATTGATTTAACGTGATTTTTTGTTTTCTTTGGGTTATTAAGCTAAGGGTCAGCAAATCTGGTTCGAAGTTACCTTTAACGACAATACATAGAAATATATTAGCAGGCGGGTTTTCCAAAATCGCCCTATTTGAAGACGTATGAGTGTATGTTCCTTGTGATTAAGTGAAAGCATTAATAAATACATCTACCACGTTTCCAAGGTGTTCAGATCACCATTATAACCTTGCCTTGAATAATAGTTTTTCTACCAACAGATGCCCTGGGTTTAAGAACTAAATAAGAAGTGCAATAGTTCAGACAAAATGTGGTAATGGGGTTACAGTTTGGCCAACGATATTGTTGGAGGCAATTATCACATAGGTGTATCGTCACATGTACTTGTTTGACATTAACTATTTTTACTTTTTACTGAGTGACCCAAATGTTTTTTGTTAAAAAATTTCTTTTTTTCTTTTGCAGGTTATATAGTTTTTAATAGAGATATATGATGGCTACTTATGATGTACAGCAACTCGTCACAATTGTTGAATTTTATTATTCTTCTGGCTAGCCTATTATCTCAACTCAACAAAATTAGCGTCGATATTTTAATGTTAAAACAGCAACTAGTAACAACTAAGCAATTAAGTCTCCCGTTTTGAGAAACAAGGATCAGTACCAGAATACAAGTGCATTACATCAGCGTTAATTACATCCCTCCCGATGCACTGTTTAGAGCGGTTTCAAGGTGGATAAAGTTATCAGTCCATATTTTTGGAAAATAGAATTGGGAGCTACCAATTGGTTTTAAATTTTGTTTTATAATATTTTTCCAAAATGCCTATGACATTGAAAATAGCCCTTATCGCACCCCTTCTGGTATCTCCCACACAAATGTATCATCCAGTCAATACTTAATAATGATATTAAAAAGCGAACGTGGTGGCATAAAATTGGACTACGAGCCACGCCCTTTTTGGTACATCCCAAGCAAAGGCCCCTGCTCAAGTACAGGTAAGAAGCACCATATGTTTGTCGGCCCTCAATGCGAAAAACTGGAATACATTTTTAACATCGGCTTTGTACTCGCATATGAAATAACTGGTTGACATGCCCTATTCTAGTACCTCCCATACAAATGCACAGTTCCGCCCATTTTTGTTATTTTTGGGAATCTTTAATGTTTTTCATACGATTTAGCTTAAATCTAAACTTAAGAACAGAGTTATAAGGTGGCAAACAGTTTGATTTCTGGCAACGCCCCCTCTGGTACCTCCCCCACAAATGACCCTGTTTCGGTGCAAATGAGAAATCATAAAACTGCTCTCCTATTGCATGAAATTCGCTTAAATTGGGAACTAAATAATATTTTTACAATAGCGTACAAAAGGAGTGGCTACCACGCTCCAATATGGTATCTTCAAATGCACCATATCGCTCACTTATGGTATTCGCATGGGGCATTCCCTATCCGTTTTAGTCCTTCCACATATACGACATTGAACGAAATTGCAAAAAAAAAGCCGGTACGTTTCAGGCAGTAAAGAACGGAACGACGGAAAATTTAAAATCCATATATGGGTGAGGGTTTAGGTAAGTGTCGGATCAACTATTGAAACTTCCTTTATTGTTACAAAGGCCTCTTATTCTGTTTGCAACAACTTTAAAGTATCAAGCTAATACTGGCACTACTTAAATTTAACACTCTGATAGCAATCCAATGACCATTCAGGGATGAAAAATGCTTTTTTCAATTTTGTACTATTTGCTTATGTAAAATATATCGTACTTTTCCGAATCCCATGGTGATTAATACATACTTGGTTTACAAATAAAATTTAGTTAAACTTAGCGAAGGCAATTGCAAGATAGTCCTGTTCTTTTCTATGGACATATTTTACGTATAGATAATATCATTAACTATCGTCATCACTATTAAGTGCCGAAAATTTAAATGAACAAAACAATGTTGTACCTTTTTACTGTTTCAGAAAATAATAGAGAAAAAATATATGATTTTTATAAAAAAAAAGTATTCCTAGAAATGAAAAATAGCTATAACTTCACTTTTTAAAACTTTATAGTACAGCCTAACATGTAAAAAAAAGAGTTAGATCTTGTAATTTGCTACGAAAAAATGGTAACTACGAAATGGGTTTGGGTAACCGTTGATTTTCTGTATCGTTTCAATATATTCAAGAAACTGCAAAGTGTTCCACAAAAAGAAAGATGGGGTTTAGTATATGAACCTTAACAAATAGTTGAATAACATTTTGCACGTTTATTAAATGCAAAAGTGTAGCAAAAAATTAATTTACTATATTTCAGTGACTACTTTGATGCAATTTATAAAATTTTTGTCTGATTTTGACGAAAACTCTTATCTTTAACCCATGAGCTTGAATTCGCCGACAAACCTTTTTTGCTTCCTGCTACATTTGACAAACAACAACAATACTCGTCTAATTAGCCTTTGGAGTAATTTAATCTATCAACATAATAGTTTTTTTTTAATCAAAAAACATTTATTGCACTTTTTAAATTTTTGTAGTGCTGACAGGTTTTTCTCATAATACAATATAATATTTTGCGAATCATCGAGTTTTTAAGTAATAGTTTTCATTTTATTAACACTGAAATTAATCGAGTTTTTAAGTAATAGTTTTTATTTTATTAATATTGAAATTAAATACTAAACAACTGTTGCACATATAACTTTTTGTTTTAACTTGTATATCTCGTTTGATCCACATTAAAGAACCGCCATAGGTAAAAATGTTTCATTCACATTTAAAGTATTTTGAAAATAGAGGATTCTCACTTAGAACCATTAGATCAGGTCTGGTTTGCTACATATATTTTTTAAAAATTAGCTTATCGATTGAAAATGAAAATAAATACTTTTCCACCTTGTACTACAGTACTTTTGAATCTTAAATTAAACTAAAAAAAGTAAAATTGCATCAACTTTTGGATCCCTGCATTCAGTACTGCAAAATAATTCCATTAAAACGACGGAATTAATAGACGTGTTTTTTTGTTACTCGGCTATCAAGCGAGTAAGAGGAAGCTTTAATATCACATCGTTGTACAGGGTGGGCCAACATTTACCATGGGGTTAAAAACTTTAATAACTTTTTTTTTTATTTTTTTTTTCTCAGAAAAAATTTTTTTACACTAGGTATTTAAAATAATGACATTTAGACCTCCGTTTTCCGCTTCGCAAAGATGAGCTTGGTTTAGAGCATTTTCCATAAAGTCTTTCAAAGTTTGTGGCTGTAGCGTTCTGCTTATTAACAAAGCAATTCAAATGAAAATTAGTTTCATCACTCATCATCTTGCATTAAAATAATTGATTTAAATATTAAAATTCTATTATTCTGGTTCTTTGTTCAGTTGTGAATATATATTTTCTGGAAAAAAAGAAACAAAATGTTTAAACGAAAAAGATATTACAATTTTAAACCCCATGGTAACTTTTGGCCCACCCTGTAGAGATCATATCTTTTCTTTGCGGGTAAATGAGTAAGTGGTCGCTAAGGCGATAACTTCAAAACATTAAAAGAACTTTTTAAATTTCTTTGTATGCGAGTACTGATTGCATCATAAACAGTTATAATTGAAAATTTGTAATTTGTACAAAAAAAGTTATTCAAGAAATACTATACGCGAGCTCGCTTAAACTATCTAGAAACTATTCTTAAATACTTTCTTTCCAACATTTTTAATTATTTCAAACAAACTGTTTTCAACGCAAATTGTCGCAAAAAGTCGAAATAAAAACTAATACTAAATACACATAGGATATGAACCATCGAAACAAGTGGAACATTTCTGTTATTTAGTAGTAGTATAAGGAATACAGGGTCCTAAACCGCTAATATTTACTTCGCGCTGAACAAAAATTGTATTGGTAAGAGAGAAGTAACAAAGGGCACCAAACCAAAGCGGTATTTAGCCACATATGTACCCACACTCATATATGGAACTGAATCACGAACCCATACAACGAAGGATCAGAGCAGAATTCAAGCTTCAGAAATAAAATTTCTTAGCCGGGTAGCAGGAAAAACTTGGCGAAACAGACTACGTAACGAGACTTTAAAATAAAATCAAGCTCCAGAAATTCCTTATATTAAGATCCAAGCGAATCGAGATAAGATGTCTTGGACTTATTGCTAGAATGGCAGCTTGCCTAACGAGTATTAGAAATGAGCCCTACTGCCACAAGAAGAACAAAATGCTGGCTAGATACAATTAACAAAATACGCACAGAACCAGGAGTCGTAGCCAAAACAGTGGTACAAGATAGAACACAATGGAGAAGTCTTTGCAAAATTCTCTACACTGCAAGGTGGAAAAAGGTTCAGAATATATATGTATGGTATCATCACTTGCTAATAACACCAAATAATTGTGTGCTAATTGTTCGTACATCTCATGTTTATCTTCAACATTTTTATTTTAAGGCTCGGGCACACTAAATATTTTTTTCCTAAGCTGCGTAGCTTTTATCTACAGCTGCTTTGTTTTCGCAAGGGTTCTGGGTTCAAGTCGCATAAGAAGCAAAATTAGATTTTATTTTCGTTTTGTCCCGCATATAAATTAACATACATGTTACGTAAGGAACAAGTAGGTGGTTGGAATTAAACACTTTGCATCACATGTTTCGATAATCAAAAACTCTTTGAGGAATTTTGAATATTTCATAAAATACATATGCCATCAAACGACATCCATATCTGTGGCCTAGTGGATAGAATATTCGCTTGGAAAGTTCAAGGTTCTAAGTTCAAACCTCGGGAGAAGCAAACAATTTTTTAAAGTTTTGGAGGCGGTTATGTACCATTTGCCCTTGCAGTCCAACAACTTTTATGGCAAATACAAAATTTGAATTTAAAATTTAGTGTTAAATGTAAGACTTGAATATCAGTCATAATACGTATATATTTTAAATTTGTAACTACGTTAATTAAACGGCGAAAGAGTTTGGTGTTAGTGGCACCACGGAACGAGTTTGTCTTAAAAAGCTTAAAAAATAAAAAAAGGAAAATAATTAAACTTTTTAAGGTTCGAAATCGCGACCTTACAACCGTGAATCGGATGTTCCAGCTACTGGACTAGGGGCATAAGGTTACGCTCTTTGGAAAATGTAATATATAAAATTTAAATTTGATGTCAAATGACAAACTTTTATTTCAGTAATAAAATATTTAAAATTAAAGAACCATTAGGCGTGTTCTAGTGGCACTTGCTTATTAAACAAGAAAGTGGTCGCTAAGACGATAGCTTCAAAACTGTACAAACAATTTTTGAAATTTCTTTGTATTGCAAGAACTAATTGGATTTATATGCATCATTAACCGTTTGATACTAAAAATTTTTATTGTAGAAACAAAATTATACGGGCTAAACTATAAGCAAGTAGTAACCTTTAAACTCGCAAACGTTAATTCTTCAATAACTTTTTTCCCAAAAATTCAATTATTTAAAAAAAACGGGCTTTAACACGAATTGACTAAAGTTTTCTGTAAACAAAATAATTTTTATCGTTTTGTACAATCCTGTAAAGTTATCGCTTTAACGACCTCCAAAGCGAGTTACCATTAGAACAAGGTCATTATTATATAAGTTAACATCAACGACAAACGAGCTGGGTGTTAACGCTTTCGTTAAGAATTTGTATGGGATAGAGTGTATACTCGTCCCGGACGAAAGGAAAGCAGATTTGCTGTATTTGAAAAACCATTCAAATAAGTGTCAAAAGCATACAATCGATGTATGGCAGGACTTTTTTAATGCCGACACTGCAATATCATAAATTTTCGGGCCTTAATTTATTATTTTTTAGACTACCTATAGTTATGCAAAAAGCTGCCTAAGCAAATAAGATTTCAGTGTGCCCGGACTTTAATAAGACTACGACGCTTATTTGAGGCTTAAGCAAAGTCAGCGTTTGTTTACTGAAAATGCAAGAGCAATAACTAACATTCGGTTGTACTGATGGAGTACTTGAAAGCAAGCAAACACTGTCGGTTAGCAAAATACTTCGGTTGCAACAACAAATCTTTTTTTCTATGCATGTAAAAAATGGCTAACGTAGATATTTTCATGGCGTAACTCGACGGGTTTCCACCTATGTATGTTAAAACGTCTTTATAGAAAACAGTAGCTATTCGATGCAGTCATTAAGCAATTGGTTCCGGTTAGTGAGTCAAAAAACGTGCACGGCTCACTGATTAAAGCGTCCCGATTGTTGGTGAGGGAGTTAAGTAAGTAAATACTTACCATTGGACCAAAAACACAGTCGTAGACTCCTAGCTCAACATTCTAATGTTGACAAGGTCAATGTAATTTGTGCTATCTCTTCTCTTCAGAGTTATCAAAACTTCCCTTCGCGTGGGAACTGGCAAAAAAAGAATGACAAACAGATAAGGAAAGGATTGTGATGCTAACTCTCAGCAGTAATTGAAAAAAAAAAACGCAGGCCCTTTTGAAATTATTAAATGCTAAAGATATACTAAAACTTAATAATGTTAACAGGGCTTCGTTTGTTAAAAGAATTAGGGAAGATACACAGACATAAAGAATCGTTTTGACTCGTCAAAACTCTGTAACTTTTGAAACGATAGATATATTTTAGTAATATGTTCAACGGATAACTCTTTAAATAAAATAATAAATTTGAAAAAATGATATAAAAAATTTTCGCCAATTGTTGACTTTCTCATTTTTTTAATAAACATACTTTGCACAGCGATTTTTTTAATGTTTAATTTTTTTTATTAAAATAACATTAGGGGAAAAAATTATTTTATACATATAACAAAAGCAGTAAATTATAATTTATTTTCGTTCGGTTGAAAAATTTCCTGAAAATATTCTATAGTTAGTTCCGTATTACTTCTGTCCTTTAGCAGCCCTTTTGTTCTTCATTTAAGTCCCGATATTCTACTTTCCATTGATTTCGAATGCTAGAGATGAAGTTGCCAACAAAATATGAAAAAAATCTTCGTTTGTACAATTTTGTGATATTTTTGTGGTATTGTGCTCTTTATTAAATCTATAATTCTTTTTTCCTGACCTCCTCTGATAGATCTCCGATTTAAACTTAGTGATGCTTACCATTTTACATAAGGATCAGTTGGTTTCATCGAAAGGAGTACTAAAAGAATTGTGTTAATGATTTGAAATGAGATTTAAATCAACAAAAGTTATTTCAGAGGAAAACCCGTCTTGACGAATTCCCATCATTCGTATTGCCTGATCCTTGTTTTGGTGGGTCTGTTACAAGGGATGCTCTATATATCAAAAATGGTTTTAATGTTTTTCAAAGTATTCTCCAGAATGATTTATACACTTTTGCATGCACTCAAACCAATCAAACCAACTGTCGAAGCACTTTTTCCACTCCGATTGCGACACCTCCAAAACATGGTTTTTGAATGCTTCAACAGCATATTCTGGCGACGAAAATTGTTGACCACGCATTTTTTTCTTGATGTGCGGGAATAAAAAGAAGTCATTGGGTGCCAAGTCAGGGCTGTACGGCGGATGACCCATTAATTCGACGTTTTGGCCGGTGAAAAAGGCGCTGGTTTAAGACGATGCGTGAGAGCTCACATTGTCATGGTACACAATGATTCGTCTTCTCTTGTTTGTATTTCTAATTTCCACTAAGAGTTGACCGTCCTTCGTTGCTCAAGCGGAACAGTCGCCACCTGACCAGTTTTGCCGAAGAAACAGGCGACCATTTGCTTCGAAGTGCTTCTTCCACGAACAACTTGGATTTGGCTCGTCTTCGAAGACCCTCACGGTCGGTTGTTGTTTTATTTTGGGCTCATACGCATATATCCATGATTCGTCACCTATGACGATCTTATAAACGTCTTTAGAAGCACCGCGATCGTATTTTTTCAAAATTTCTTTGCACAAATCGACACGAGCCTTTTTTGAGCGATTGTCAGATTGTACGGGATCCAACGAGAACAAACCTTTTCTACGGCCAGGTGTTCATGCAATATCGAATATATGCCGGTAGAAGAAATGCCCAAGGATGCCACTACCTCAAGGTATGCCACATGATGACCTTGCATTATCAGTTCACGCACGGCATCAATGTTCTCTGGCACAACGGCCGTTTTTAGATGAACTTCGTCTTTGAGCGAGCGTCGGCCACGATTGAATTCATAAAACCAGTTTTTTCCAGTGCTATAGGATGGTGCTTCATCGCCATACAAAAATTTAAGTTCATCGATGCGCTGTTGTCGTGATAATCCACGTGGAAAGTTGTGAATGATCGCACGAAAATGTTCACGAGTTAATTCCATTATTTGCCAAATTGATTTTTCAAGTCACTGTCAACAACACAAATGATGGTCGTGCGTCAAAACGTTCTGAGTACGTTTATGCTAAAAAATGTCAAACTTTCCAATGGAAATGTAAGATGGAGCCAGGCAACACTTAGTATTGCCTAGGCCAAAAATATATATAGTAACTCGTATCAACTCACATTTGAGAAATTCATCCTGAACAAGTTTCTTTTTCAAGTTTAGTTATCCTTTTTACGCGAATAATGTCAAACTATGTTCATAGGTAGCATAAACGTAGGTAAAATAAAATAAAAAATAAAAGGGCTTAAATAAAGTACAAATTTTAGAAATATTGGTAACTATTGGTTTGGTGTACACAGTTTTATGAATAGGTACTCGTAAAATAAAAAAGAGAAAAGCACCCAAGTACTTTCATTCAAATTAAAAAAAGTGTTATACAGACGGGTCAAGATAGGTAAAAAAGTATAAATTGACTTAAAGGGGATACTTTCACCTTTCTGCTGGTAGAAAATCTCTTTAATCCCGTAAAAATAGTAAAGTATCTACCTATTTAAAAAGGTAACCCGCTATAGATAATAATATTTTGCGAGAAATTACAACTTCCTTCTACACAAATTTACATAAATTACGTTTTTTAAAATAACGTAAATTATTTGTTTTTAAGCAGCACATTCCGGCCCAAATTATAATTTTTTTATCTTATTTTTTGGTTGCCTATGTTTTAATATGTTTGCTATGGAAAGGCATTAAAATTTAAAAAAAAGGTGATGATGAAAAATTGGATTTTTTGCCAGTAAACTTAAATTCTTAAACACCGTGCCTTGTTTTTACTTGTTTTTCAAGATAAGTTTTATTAAAATATGAACTTAACATTTATTTCGTAGAAATATAAAAGAAGAGAAATATATGAAAATAGAAAATACAGAATTAAAACGAAACAGTTCATTATTACAAAAAACTTAAATACGATACTATCGATAGTATTGAAAGTTTTTTAGAAACTCACGAAAATATCGAATGGAACGACTATCGAAAGTTTTGCAGCTTTAATTGTGTGCTTAATTATTACCAGGTTTTTTTTGATGCATTTACCACAATAAACCCTAAGCATTCATTTATAGTATGTTAAAAATAATTTCGATCAAATGTAAAAAAACAGATGAAATTTTTGTAATTTGGGCCGATTTTCATCTGATCACAAAATTTTTGTGGAATTGCCCATACAAATACATTGTTTCTAGTTTTTGCAATATGGATTCAAGTTAATTTATTATGTCATTCGCTAAATGAAACACTTAATCAAAAAAAAAAATAATGTCATTAGGGGCAAAACTTTTAACTTAAAAAAAGACAAAGAAGTTGGAAAGAAACGAAGCATTAGGAAAACATGGCATAAATTAGTTTTACTTATTTCCTGAAAGAAAGCTGGCCAATTAGCCTAGTCAAGAATGACAGAAGAAAACAAAAATACACACTTGGTCAACGTAGAACATTAACATTTTTTCTTATTTAGAACACTTTGTAAGCCCTTTCGAATACTGAACCAGAACTGAGCCCCGATTCAGTTCGAAAATTCCTCTCTTTGGAAACAATGAGACAGTGTTTTTGCGCCTTAATTTTCCCTTCCATATCACCACTGAAGTGAAACTTTGCAAATAACGTAATAAATGCCAAAACCAAAGCAAACACGAAGATAAAGCACAACAGTGAGCCATCGTGTTTTGTTTGTGCCGTTTATGGCCAACAAAAATCAGGTAACAAATCAACCAGCAGCAGCGACAAACAACTAAGCCAGGTCTGGGGCTCAGATAAAACAAACAAAATCCCAACAACAATGCGACCCAAAGCGCGCTGGCTGGCTGGCGACCTTCGCTGGCAGATACAAACAGCCGAGACGGGCTATAATTGTCAGATCTAACAAAAACATGCCAATAAAATATATGCGTTTTATTACAATCCGAATACTGGCGCAGAGACAATGTTAATAAAAGCAACAATAGGACGATCGATAAACGAATAATGCCCTTATGACAACAACTCCATATCGAACTCGACTTCTTTGTCGCTCAACTTCCGGTCTTTTTGTTATGACCCCACCGCCCCGTCGCTCGAACAATAACCGTAGATGGCGAAGACGTCATTGTCGCCATGTCACCCACAATTGAAACCAGTTTTCATGCTTTGGCAACATAAATTGTAATAGATTTTTTTATTTGTAGCTTCTTTATCTCAGCCCACACCGCTGAAGACCTTTTTTGGTTTAATGTTTACAGAGTTACAAATCTGTTTACTAGAGTACATTAGAATTGAGTCGTTCCTTACACTTTTATTTGTATTTATCGGAGATTCCATAGTAGTTGTAGACTGTTAGGGTTAAAAATTAAACGGAAAATGGAGGTTAACATTTACCTTTGCTTTTTTGCGTACATATTTTCGGCCACTTAATGATAATCATACATACCATTAATATTTTTAAAAACCTCAGTTTCGATTGATTTGTTACAGCAGCGTATAGTGGTCATTATAGAATTAACAATTTAAAGCAGCTCTAGAATAGGTCGGGCGGAATCTTATAAACCCTCCACACGGATTTGCTATAGAAAAACTAACAGCAATTGTCATGTTTATGGTCAAGGTATCCGAAACGTAGTCTTAGCCAAAGTTTTAGAACCAACGCAAACAATTTTATTTGTAGCGCAACTTATTTAAATTGGGGTACCCATCCGCAGAGCGTGGCTTTTATATCTCCACCATGAACTGCGTCGTACTACACCATTGACAGTATTGGGGATGTGATTGTCGGTGGTGGGTTCATGTTTGACCAAACTAAATTTTTGGGGTCCTACGATTTAGTGAATTTCACTGCTTTGGAGAACACATATGTCGGGCCTTAAATTAAAACAAATCTTAAAATTTAAAGCATACTAGTATTTTAGGCATATTAAGATTGCCAACTAACCATATGCCTTATCGAATGGAACTCATTTTCAGCGGTCTAGGGACCTTTAACCTATGCGCCAAGGCCTAAATTATTGTCAATTACGAGGGTTTCTATATATATTTCTGGCCTAGGCAACGCTAAGTATTACCTGGCACCATCTGACATTTCCATTGGAAAGTTTGACATTATTAGCATTAACATTTTCACTTTTTGACGTACGACCATCATTTGTGTTGTTTACAGTGACTTGAAAACTCAATTTGGCAAAAAAAAATAGAATTAACTCGTGAACATTTTCGTGCGATAATTTTTCACAACTTTCGACGTGGATTTTCACGACAAGAGTGCATCGATGAACTTAATATTTTTATGGCGATGAAGCACCATTCTATAGCACTGTGAAAAACAGGTTAAATGAATAAATCGTGGCCGACGCTCGCTCAAAGACGAAGGTCGTCCAAAAACGGCCGTTGTGCCAGAGAACATTGATGCCATGCGTTAACTGATAATGCAAAAACTTCATGTGACATACCGTGAGATAGAGGCATCGTTGGGCATTTCTTTCACCAGCATACATTCGATATTGCATGAACACCTGGCCGTTAAAAAAAGGTTTGTTCTCGTTGGACCCTGCACAATTTGACAATCGCTCAAAAAAGGCTCGTGTCGATTGGTGCAAAGAAATTTTGAAAAATACGATCGCGGTGCTTAAAAAGACGTTTATAAGATCGTCACAGGTGACGAATCATGGATCTATGCGTATGAGTCCGAAACAAAACAGCAATCGACCTTGTGGGTCTTAGAAGATGAGCCATTTGAGAGATTAATCACATAAAGCTTCTCTGGATGACAAAACTGACGCTAATTGGAAAATATTTTTTGGAACAAGAAATAAAGCCAAGTCCGTAATAAGAATGGTTAAGAGGGCAGCTCATATCTCTATATTTATCGGGTGTTTTAAGTTTAAGGCGTTATAAAAGAGACTGAGACATAACGGATTGCTTGACAACCTCACATCACCATAAGATTTAGACGTTGATGTGAATGACTTGATTGCACAATTTATTAATAACCCATTGACTTTCTCGCCTCGCAATAGCTTGCAGAAGTCGCCTTTTGAAAATGGAGGCTTTTCTTATCAAAATGTCCCAATAGATTAGTTACTGCTTGCTCTATAAGTATTGTCAATCAAGTCTAATGCTACTGCGAGCGATGGTTATTTTCTCAAATTTCTTAGCGTAGTATTCCTTTATTTTGGGAAGCGCATTTTCACCTTAACACTAAAGTTATGACCTCCAACTTTCCGACTAATTGGAAGATAACTAAAGTATTTTCAATAAGTAAAAAGCCTTGTCTGCCCTCTGACGACAATCTAAGACCAATCTTCTTGCTTCATTTTTATCCAAAGTGGTTCGAAACTTATTAAAGAGTCAGTTATTAGACCATCTTGAAAGCGAATCACTTCTTGATGATTGCCAATGTACGTTCTGCAACTGAACAAGTAGATACTACTTATTAGCGAGGCTCACCGACTCTATAAGAAGGAATGCGCTTGGCCAACATCTATAGATTTAGGGAAAGCTTCTGATCGCGTGGATAAAGTCTGCTGGACGATAAATTGCATATAAACTTGGCATTTGAAAGAGTTTAGTGTAGCTGAGTATCATCCTATTTGTGTAGCCGGCAACAATTTGTCGTAGTGTCAAAGGTGTTAAATCATCAGTTCAGACTGTAAGCAGTTGTGTACCCCAGGGTTCTGGCCTTGGACCAATTCTGTTTGTGTTGTTCTTTAATCCCCTCTTCAGTAGTTTGGGCTACGGGTGTGTACCATTTCTGTTTGTACTTAGTAGGGACATAAATACTGTTACAACATTGAGCACACCCATTTCAATAGTAGAACTGAACATACCCCGTTAATGTCATGTGGGTTTTGAAAGTTAACCTCAATAGCATTAGTCTGTAACGGGATCATAAAATTGAATTCAACTTTCATCTGGATTGGTCAGATAATGAGAACCGTATCGCTGAAATAGCGCTTGTCAAGTGTGAAATGAAAAAAAGCGATATTTTCAAAACGCTCCGGCCACTAGGGATTAGCTGCATGTTCGTCTACCGATGCATAAAACTGTTCAAACTACCCCAAAGAAAAAAGTCTGGTGCTGACAAATCTGGCGATCGCGCTGGCCGAATACTTATAATATTCGAATTTCTGGAAATTATTCGCTCTCCAAAAATTTGACTTAAAAGTGCCATTGTGTCTCGAGCAGTGTGGGCAGTGGCTTCGTCCTGCTGAAACCACGTCTCAGGTCTGTTTCAAGAGCAGAACGTAAAAAAATGTACGAGTGTATCATAAACCGACTCGCCATTTACGGTTACAGCACTTCGATCTTTATTCACGAAGAAGTAAGGCCCAATGATATTTGCAGATGTGATCCCACGCCATACTGTACACCTAATGGGGTGCAATTGGCATTGATGAATAGTTCTTTGATTTTCACAACCCCAGAATCTACAGTTCTGCTTATTAACAAAGCCATTCAAATAAAAATAAGCTACATCACTCATGCGTTTGCGTTAAAATAATTGATCGCTTATTTAAATAATAAAAATCTATTATTCTGGTTATTTGTTCAATTGTAAAGCTTTCCATTATTTATTCTCAAAGTGTTATTTGTATAAACGAAAGTTATTAAATTTTTAAACCCCATGGCAAGTACTTATGATACCCTGCACCACTCTTTGGCAAATGTTTGCAACTAAAAATATACATACGAAAACATTTGAACTAGACCCACCTTTAACCGATCGACTTAGAATCTCCAACTGATTTGATTTAACGATGTCTGTCGGTCCATCCGCCCGTCCATCTGAAGCTTGTAATCAAACTACAGTTCGCAACTTTTTTCCGATCTCCACTAAATTTAGCAGATGCCAGATTTTTGGACAATCGAGGGACGCTATTAAAATTGAAAAAACTATTCAGTGTAAAATATAGAATACTAACTTATGTTGATCCGATTTCATGTTTTTTAGCTCTAGCTGAATCATATTACATTCAATATAAATTCAATTTGGCACACTTAAGTTCTTTGAATGAAAAAAAAGCTATCAAATTTGAAAAAACTTGGTTTTGGATAAGAAATAGATCCTAAATACTTTTTACCCGATTTTTATGTTTTTAGCTCCAGGAGCCACATGTTATTTCTGAGCAAGGACGTTAATAACATTGATGAAAATCGTTTTAGATATATCTTCCACACATATGTTTATCGGATTTTATAATTTTTAGCTCGTGCTGCCACATATTACATGTAACCTTAATGAACACGTTAGTATTTTGGCCAACAGAAGAACGTTTATAAAATTGAACAACTCAAACTTTAATTCATGTGAGCGACGGCGCATTTAACATGACATTAAATCATTAACCGATTTCATGAATAGCATCTGTTCTTATTCCAAAAAACGCACTTTTGCCAAAACCCGAAATTCCCTCAATTTAAATGCATAAAAGTGCTTTCCTAAAATGATTTTTGTGTTTTTCGCATTTTTGTAAAAGCTCATTTTGCCCATCTCATACAGTTTAACGTCTTTGATTTGTAGTAACGGGCTGTCAGTTCGTAATGGCTGTATAACAATCGATAATAGTGTGTATTTAAAAATTCATGGTCTTATATACAGACTTTTGAGGACCGATTTACGTGATATTATTCAGTAAAATTATCTTTCGAAATAAGCAAAATATATTTAAGACATGATGATGTTGCTGAAAAAACAGATTTTCCACTGTGCTTTGAAATCTAGGCGGATTAAAACTTTCTATACACTACAGTGGTTGAATTGTCCTTACATACATTTTAACTTACATACTAATATCTTTAATGGAATAGTGAACACGTTTCAATTTTCAATGCCAACACATGCAGCGCAAAAGTTTTCCCACAAAACTTCAATAGCGAAAAATACCCATCAATCGAAATGAAACAATTTTCCAATCATCCGATTAGCTCGCCTTTCTAAACTAAGATAACGACTATCCGATTAGTTGCGCTGTTCATATTTTCCATACCGATCGATTTTTCATGAATAATTTAAATTAGTTTCAGAAGCAAAATATTTAAATTAAAATAAAACCAAACACTATAGACTAAATCACATGAAATAATTTTCATTTATTTTTTTCTCTTTGACATTGAAATTAAAAGAAACTAATGAAAAATTAGCAGTTTCATTTACAAAATTTCGAAATATCACTTTGAGATCAAAAAAATTCCATCTGTCATTTAAATACCAAAATGATGACGATCGCAACTGCGGCCCTCCTGTTAATCGAGTTTTGGACCTATTCTTCACCTCTGCTAAATGAGTGTTTTAAGAACAATGTAGTGCACAGTGGGGTATTTCGAAAAATTCGCATATAATAAAGCGACTTCTTATTACATATCGACCGCAAAATTGCACTTTACAGTGATTTATAAAAATGAGCGGAAATATATTGAAACTATAATATATAAAATTATTATAGCAATGAAAAGTATTGGAACTTAATGAGATTTTTTGCCCGTCTGCTGTTCTTACTTACTTACAGCCGTATTCATAAAAATTTAAAACGGCTTTACAAACGATTGTTAAGCTTAATGTATGAAAACTGTATTCATAAACGATTATTAGCTTAATAATCGTTTTGTAAACCATTATTAAATGTGTGCATTTTAATATTCTTTCGACCCTACTTTAACAGTGTTTTAAAGTGACGTTTGTGTTTGTTTGTCTACTTTTACACACATATTTTTGGAATTTTTCGAATACAACGAAGAAAAAAATATTTTTAAAATATACGATTAGAATGGATACGTTAATTTTTTTTTTGCGTTTGCAATCGTCATTTTTTCCGTTTTCATTTATAAAAACTTCTTTATGGAAAAACACAACACAAAAAAAGGGATAATTGTAAAAAGTTCACTAGTGATGTGTAAACAATCAAAATAAGAATAATATTATTCGTTATTCGAATACCTTTTTTTTATCAGTAATACATAATTGATCTCAATTTGTCTTTTATTTAAACACGATTTTGTTTTTATTATTTTATAAGTAAGCATATATACATATTTTTGTTTATTAAATCAGTTCTTTGTAAAATAAACAATACAAAAAATATATAGAGTCGACTACTCACATAATTGATAATCGTATAACTGCATCATTAAGATTGAAATGACAAGTCAAAACGACAGTGTTGCCAGCATTGAATTGACAAATTGATTTAATTGTATATTAGTTAAAGTAGTGTTTATGAATACGTTTTCTTAACAATCATTTGTTAGGCAAAATGTGTTTGTTAACTAATATGTACTTTAAATCCCAATTAAGATTTATTATGAATATGGCTGTTATACTTTAATGTCACATTTAAAAAAAAACGTCAAACTGCCGTGTAGAAGCTTCTACTTATACTGGTGGTACAAGTGAAAACGCATTTACACAGCTCGTAGTTTTAACAGTTGGCCAACAGATCAGGACCTACCTAATGCTCTGCCGGTATTTATTTGCCAAATGAACACCAGTTCATCAAATAAAAGAAAAAAACAAAAAAACAGTTTTAGAAAAAGGAATTTCCGGGCTAAGTGTGAATTGATGTTATATTCATCCACCATATTCCTAACATTTCTGAAGCTCTCTGAAATACAAACGGTCAAGCCTCTTTATAGATTATCATTTTGTGTTTTGCTTTTCTAACTCGTACTTTTTTGTCTGGGTGAGCACGATATATGTAGTTCTAGCACTTATTAACCAAAACCTTTTACTTGACTTCTGATCCAAGTGAATAATGTATTGTTTACCCTCCATATGGTAAACTAAATTTGTCATTCCGTTTGAAACACTACGAAATATTTGGGCGGAGACCATATAAAGTATTACATTATTCATCGTCGTAAAATTCTAAGACGATCTAGCCATGTCCGCCCCTGTGTCCGTTCAAAGCATGACAGCGTTCCAACGAATCAAGGTCTGTAAACATTTACATGATAAAAGCTTATGGTCATAAGCTGTTTGGGATTGTAAATCCGAGAAATAAGCCTTAGGGAAATACAGTTTCCCTTTAAGAAATTAAATGTACCTTGGTGAGAAGAGTATTTTTTGAGTATTAGCTTAAAAACCCATAATGTTTTGTGGATAGACAATGGTTAAAATGTGTAATGTAAGGGCGTTTATAAAAGAGCATAGTTGCTGGACGTTTTGGTTCATGTGGCCAAAAAAAAAAACGTCCCGCATGGGCAAAACGAGCTATTAAAAGTCGATATGGACACATGGGTACCCAAATTAAAGCAAATAGAGGAAATATTCACTCTTAAAAAGTAAGTTCGTTAATTCAAAGAAATTCATAAAAAATATAAAAACTAATTTTTAAATTTCGAAATGGGCAAAATGTGCTATTTATAGTCAATATAGTACTCAATTATGTTTATTTGGGTACTCAAATTAAAACAAAGTTTGCTACAAAGAGTAATAGAGTAATTATCTATTAACACTGAAAAAATTATGTTGGTGTAGATCTCGAAATATTTCACATAACGAAATTTGTTTTATTTTTTCAGCCAAAGAAATTTTTCGAAAAAAATATGAAAACAAGTCTTTAAATTTCGAAATCGGTTTGATAAACAAATTCGTTATTTTTGAAAAATTAATTCAAGACTTTCTTTTATATTTTTTAAAAATATGTTACTACTTTTTTACTTATTTTTCATGAAAATGTTATATATTTTTCATGACACTTCTTCATAATTTTTATGACAATGCTTCACAATAAACATCAAATTCTCCCATTTAAATTATACATTTTAATCAAAACTTTTTATGAAAAACTTTTAGGAAAAATATAATTTTTTTTATTTTGTTTAAATCGGTCTTTTACAACTATCATGACTGAAACCTTTAACTTTAAAGTAAAAATAGTGAAATGTATTGGTTAAGGTATTTTTTAAGCAGTCTCGGCCACAAATCAAATAACTTATGCAGTTGTCTCATTCAAATCAATGCAAATTATGCTTTTACGTATGCATAAAATTATGATCTACAATGTGAAAAAATCATTTTCTTAAAAGGGCCTTCTTGTAAAAAATATAAAGCAAAACTTGCTAAATTTCTAGGAAAAATTTATACGAAATAAACCACAAATAAAATTTTTATGCTGACTTGTTTTTACAAATATGATAGTTATCACAAAAATATGAAGGGGATACTACGAAACTTTAGAGACGATTTTTTAGGAAGACAGTTTTTAAATTCTTTAAAACTTTTTTAACAAAAGGCACGAAATGTACAAAAAACTTTGTAAATAATATAATGAATTTACGAAAAACATAATGAGAAGAATGTTTTGTAAATAGTACGAGCATAATTTGTTCAGTGTAGAGTAGTTTTGGCTAAAATAAGAGGGCCAGCGAAAAGACACAAAAAAAGCAATTTTTTGTTTTTTTCTTGCTCTTTAGTATCGTATGGACGGTATATATGGTTCGGCCTGGCCAAACTTAATGACGTTTTTTCTTGTTAGACATTGCCTGTTCCGGGGTTTATGGAATATTTTTTTGTTTACAAAGTGAAAACACAGACGCTGATAAACTTATATATTCTCAATTTGAATTTGAGCCTGGGTTAGTTGAGAAAGTCGCGTCATACCACAGCTGTTCAAAAGCTATAGGCCGAAACTCCTTTCTACTCTTACTGAAATTAACAAACAAAATTTCTTTACAGCAGATAATAACATCAGTTAAGGTTGGGATATATTTCCTATAGAGTTTGATTTTCGGTGTTGCCGAACAAGAAGCTTCATCAGTATATTTTGCTCAACCAAAAATTAAACCGCGAAGAACCAGCAAACAAAATCTTTTAGGATTTTTCGCTTGTTAAATGAAATATATGGAATATAAAATTATAGCATATATGTGACGCGCAAAATAGAAAGGGACCTAAGGGTAAAAACCAGTTTTGTTCAGGAGACCCATTTAAAAGATTTAAATACGTGTATCTTTGGTGTACTTTCATAAAACGCGAATATCTCTGGGAGGGAACACTTTTGGGGCATGGGATCGGTCTCATTCGATGCTCAGATGTTGTCCACATCAAAAAAACGAAAATTATTTTTTCCCCTTAGGTCCCTTCCTCTATGCGCTGTCACATATATATAATTAAACTTAGTTTGAGTTACGTATAAAGGAACTTTATTTAAGTACAGTAGTCCAAGCAGAAATGTACATTTCAATTTAAGGTCTAACTGGCACAAATGCTAAAAATATCAGCGTATTTTAAGAATATTTGGTAAAGGCTCTAATTATCTCAAATCAGAGATGTTAAAATGTATCCCAATAGAAACCATCAGTATGATTTGGACAGTCTTATAAACAAGTTTACGAATTTTTTTTTATAACGCATAATTTATAATAACATCTTAGTTTATTGAAAACAAGCGTTTTATTACACCGAAAAGTTGTGCTGGGTATTAAAAGTTGGAAATTGATGCTGTGATTATAATACCGATCGTCTCAGAATTATTATCGTATTTTAAAGGCGATGTTTTGTCTATATGTTGATCTATCATTGCATACGTAGCGAGTCCGAAACCTATTGACACTTTTAAGGTTGAAACTTTAAGGTTTGGATCAAAGGCGAATCCCATTTGAATAGGTCGAAATATGCACATATATTTTTATACGATAACGGTGGGTCTTGATTTTAGAACTGTAGCTCTTGCAGCCAAATTAAAAATCAGATCTTGATCAGATTTCGCTAATAAATCTGACAAATCAGCTGAAGCTTGACCATATTGGTCCATGGTTTCGTATAGACCTCATACAAAATTCACTTCCTGTTTGAGCTACCACCGCTATGTAAGCAACTGCTTCTTAAGTGACATATAACTAATCCTGTAAAATTGGACCATACTTGTTTAAACTCGTATTCATACAACATGTTCCTACTGGTCTAAGACACTTCTCTTTTAGTTCTCTTAAATTTGCTCTTGCTTTAATTTATTTTTGAACAACTTTCTGCTAACACTGCCAAAGCTCGTTTATATACTCGTAGGACTATCATTTGATGTAGCCTAATACAAATGTCCCTCCCGATTAGAAGCTAAGCCTCTCTAAAAGTCACATACTGGCCAATGTCTTTGTATATATATCACCTACACAAAGGTCCCTCCCGATTTTTTGCTCCGTCAGTCCATATTGTAAAGTCGATATTGCGCCAGATGAGTTTGTAAAGTGCGTCCCATAATAACCCAGGTAAATTTAACCATATAGGTTCATATTATCATTTAGCGGTTATTAAAAAGATAAGATAATTTAAGATTATTTTTTTCAGACGTCTAGTTTTCTCGTTTTAGGCCTATTCACCACGATTTGTAAACGTTGTTCCAGAGTATATCTATTCATTAGAAAATTCCAAACCAAACTGAGCATAAATCAAGTGACAGCTGCCAAAAGACCAACTCAGAAAAGTGTTACTTGATTGAAAACCACAAGTCTAAATATAAAAACCCTTTATTTGTAGTACAAGTTGGGTGCAAACAATTTGCTACCACACCTCTTCTGATTAAATTGAAGATTCCCGGCAGAAGCTAAAGTTCTTTTCAAATATATTTTTTGAATTTCGCTTGAATCGAAAAACGTTAAATATTTGATCACAAATCGCCCACTGTGAGTAGTTTAAAATCAAAGGGGATGGCATGAGTGTTGCTGTTTTTTGTTAACAATAATCAAACAGCTGACTTGTTGTTAACAACAATAACTACAAAGAAAAAACAAAAACAAATGAAAACCGGCATTTATGCTTAAGCTACTCGCAACGAATCAACGAACAATTAAACCCAGTGTGAACACTAAACAATAAACAAGTGGTGTGGAGTGTTAGACGCTTAGAGATATGTGTACTCGTGTGTAGGTACATTAGAGTGGATCACGATTTCTGTAGTGCTTATTGCACTAACCTTTTACTTGGGCTCGTATATGGTGCAGTCAAAAATCGTTCATCTCTGATGTGAACGTTACGCTAAATAGTTTTAATTCGAGTGCCTGTAGTATGCTTATGACTTTATATATAACCAGGCTAAAACCATGAACGTTGGTGTTTTCAACAAAGAAGGAAATTGAGAATCTGAAGCATTTCCTCAATCCGCTCAACATGTCGTAGACATCGCAATCTTTGTAGTTTGATGCACATACAGCTTATAGAGCGCATTGTTCATTTGCCGTTGCAGCAGAGGTATCCATATATTTTTTCGAAGATCCTCTCTCTTGACAAAACTCCCAACATCGCTTCATCAGCTTGCGAGAATACCCATCTTTCAGTGCCTTAGAAAAGCACGGCTTGTACAAGCGTATTGTAGTCTTGCGTAGGTTCGTCGAGAGGGGGCTTCATGTTTTACTGCTTGTAAAGCCCATAATATTACTTGTTAGATAGAACTTTATATTCGTTCACTTATTTTTTCGAGGCTGAAGTCAATTTCCTTGTTGGTGGTCGATCCGAGATAGCCAAACTTCTTGGGCTGCCAAAGTCGGCTTTAAAAACGATAAATGGATAGTACGTGTCAATTTGCACAGCTGGGAATTTTCCAAGCCCAAAGCTGAAATGATACGAGCCAATGATGTTGATGTGAGACTTCACTCGTTCTCACAATACGCTCGAGAGACCTTGTAGGCAATTTGTAAAGGGTGGGCGATTTACCATTTAAAACACAGGCAAAAAGGAATAAGTATTGCCATTATATTTTAAAAATTACTTCGGGCAGTTGGCCGCCACGGCTGGCTCGAATAAATTCCAACTGCAATAACGCGCCGCATATTCTCTTTCAAGGCGCCAATCGTGTCGGGTTTATCTGCATTGACAAGCGACTTCACATTACCCCCCAAAAAGTATTCCACGGGGTTAAATCGCATGATCTTGGAGGGCGTGCCGCAGGCCCACGACGTGAGAAATTGCGCTCAACAAAAGTTTCCTTTAACAATTTGATTGTTTCAGGCACGAAAAAGTCATTAAGCATGACTCTAAAGCGTTCCCCATTTTTCTAAGCAAATAGTGCAGATGAGGTGGTGCATGCACGAACAGCTTAGGTGGTAAACCATCGGCACCTGCAGCTTTATAATTTTTAGGGAGGTTTTTAGCTATCTTGACTTTTTCTAGGCTGGATAATTAGAATTCCACGCTGTCAGAAATAATTGATTCTGGGTCGTCCTCTCCTATCTTCAGAACTACTACTCGTACTTCTACTCAAAACACTTGTCGTATCCGTCACCAGATTTTTATTTCTATATCTATAGGAGTTCATACCATTAGTAGGGCTTTCAGGCTGATGTTTGGTAGAATTTTCGGCCATTACCTATATTTATAATCCAGCAAATCTCAATCTCCCCATTCCACGTTATTCCATTTCTCGTTTCTTTTGTCGCAATGGCGTTTCTCCTCTCTTCTAACCGTCCGATATGTTGACCATGAAAGCATTGTTGCTACACCCTGCAGCGTTATGGGCAGCATTCTTTGCTTCTGAAGCTCGTCACCGTACGATGGGTTCCATGACAGAGGTGTTCGAAACCCCACTTTTTCTTTGTCTGCTGTCGACAATGAGTTTGAAATTTTTTTTTTACTGCGCAGTAATCATTCGAAAGAGTGCCTTTTCGTAGAAATTTGATAGTCTCAATGAAGAATAGGGAAAAAGTCATAAAAGTTAGGCGTTTTGGGTATTAGCTTCTGAATCTGCTCATTGATTTTATGCATGACTGATGGAAATTGGACTTTGGGAACAATCAGAAATGCACAGTTATTACAAGGCAACATTTTACGTTTTCGGAGGAGGCTTGTTTTTTTCTTAAACCAAAATAGGAAGTTTCACATCCAATTTAGATAATGTAAAACAAATCAAAAATAAACTATTGGATGAAATTAATGAGATTTGATTGAATTAAGAATGTATCAAGAACATCGTTATATCTCTAATAGTTTAAGAGATATTCTATTTTCAAGTTCAGGGTTATTGGTATTTCCAGATACCAATAGGGGTGAGTTTTAACTCTTGGCAAATCTGGCCCATTTTCAATACCATTTGTTTCAGTTATTACACATGTTTTTGACAGACAGATATGGCTACATTATCTAACAATTTTACGACGATTTAGAATATATATACTAGTATTTCGCGGTGTTGCAAACGGAATGGCAAAGTGAATAACCCTCTACCATCGATTGCGTTGTAGTATACGAGTATCACTGAAAGTATTGGGGGACAGGTTATTGGTGGTGCGTCCATGCTTGACAGAACTACATTTTGGAAATCACTGATACAAATACATAAGTGTCGAAAGTGCGTAGTCAAATATTTTGACGCAAGGTTCTAAATTATTTTAAATATTTCTCAAATATTCGGTTAAAATTTCCAGCAAAATTTGTTTTGCTATAAGTTTTAATATAAGTTAAATAACTTTGGCTATTTCAAATATAAATACCACGTATCATGTTCAATAACCGCTCCATCTAACACTTATAAACCTGTATTCCCTAGTTCATGGGCTGGCGAATTTGAGCCAAATATCGTTTGTGCTGCATTGTCATCAAAGTTCGATGTTCGAAATCGAAAATTATACGAGGAGAAATTACAGGAACCTGGTCTTAAACTGCAAAAATATTTATGAAATTCTAAAATACTTTACACAAATAGTATCATATTCCATTTTTGAAGGGATGGAGAAGCTGTTCAAGAAATAAATGAAAGGTACAATCGTTCGAAACTTGTGTTCTGATGTTAACACCTATGCTGTCTTCGAAACTAAGCTAAAAACTATTTTACAGATCACGTTTCTTATATATCCAATAAGATCAACATATTAATTAGAATGTTATACCCCTTTATAAATAGAAAATATATGTTGTCTGTTGCAAATAAGATGATTATATTTAAGGCTATTGCGAATAAGATGATTATATTTAAGGCGATATTTCAGGCAGTTATCTTCTATGCGGCCCCTGTTTGGTCTAGTAGTGTAAATTGCTATATAAAGAAAATCCAAGTTTTACAAAATAAACTACTTAAGCTTATTTACAATTTACCATGGTTCTATTCAACAATTTATCTCCACTCCCTTGCTAATGTGGAACTAGTTACTGACAGGCTAAGCAGACTTACTTCATCGTTTCATGACAGGTGCTTGTCCTCTGTCTTCTCTCATATAAACGAGCTTACTTAGAGCTTAATTAGATTAGGTTAGTTATATTTTAGTATAAAAAGTTTAAATAGGTTTTTGACATTTTTGCCTCCATTACAATTTTGTATATATATACTTCAAATAACACATTAACTATTATTAATATTTAAGTAGAAAAAGAACTATTCTTGAACTCTTTATTTTTTAGACTATAAGAACTCTTTTGTACTACCATTTATATAAATTAAATTGAATTGAATTGAAAGCTAAAAACTACAAACTTATGCAATAATTAGACTAAGTTTAAAATAGGAAATATCGATAAAAAAAAGAATGCGACTGGATTATTTTTACCTGTACGAGGTAAGTCACAAATTGCCACAAATTGGTCTTCGAAAGTTACTGGACGTGTTTTGTGCCCCTGTGGCCATAGACAAAGCTCAGTATTATTAGTATTAAAGTGATTTTCTGACTAAAACGTCAAAAATTAAAATATTAAGAATAATTTTTGTACTCCCTTAAACGGAAACTTTTTTCACTTGGTCCATTTTAATACCATCAATACCAACCGATAGCAGACTCTTAGACATATATTTGAAAGTTTGAGGATTCTAACACCTTCCGTACTCGTGCTCTCTACAGACGGACATAGATCTTAATAAAATTGTATGACGATCAATAACATACATACTTTACTTATTTGGTTGCAGATAAGTATATCGAACATTAAAATGTTTGCGGCAATGTTCCCAAACATTCATATGTTTGTGTAAACCGGCTTTGCTAAAATACAAACATTTACATGTTTGTAGCATGTTTTAACAATATAAATGTTTGAATGCAAACAGATTTTTAATATATTGTTTCCTCCGTAAAGTCTTACAGCCGTATTTATAAAAATTAAAACAGCTTTACAAATGATTGTTAAGCTTAATGCATGAAAACTGTATTCATTAACGATTATTAGCTTAATAATCTTTTTTTAAAACATTATTAAATGTGTGCATTTTAATATACTTTCGACCCTACTTTAATAGTGTTTTAAAGTGACGTTTGTGTTTGTTTGTTTACATTTGCACACATTTTTTGAATTTTTCGAATACAACGAAAAAAAAATATTTTTAAAATATACGAGCAAAATGGATACGTTAAATTTTTTTTGCGTTTGCAATCGTCTTTATTCCATTTTCATTTAGCTGAAACAAATTTAGAAAAATTAAGAATTACAATTCCTCTAATCTATTCTTAAACCGTTTTCCTACTTAAGCAACAGTTTCGCAATTATAAATAAATGTATGAAAAAAAAAATTATTTTTGCCTAAAAATTAAAATTTTTTTTTTTTTAATTCATAATCAAAATAATATATGAACAGATTAAGGGAATTGTAATTCTTGGTTTTTTAAAATTTATTTCAGCTAAATCGGACGAGTGGTTCTCAAGTTATGTCAAACAAAAGAGCCAAAAACGTGACAAATTCCCCTATACGATACTTACTAACTTCAAATCGATATATTTCGATTCCTAGATGAGACCCAACGAAACGCTGGGACACGTATGACCTTTTTTTGACCGATATAACTTTCCCCGGTGGTTTCATCCCAAACCGATTGTGGCTGTCGCACAGTGTTATTAAGGCACTACTATATTTTACAACTCTGTCTATACAAGTTTGAAGTACCTAAATTATAAGAACATCAATTTCTTACTTTCGCTTGAATAAGGAAAAACTGGCCGCTTGGAGCCGGTGATATATAAATATAAAATTTGCCCAAACTGGGTCTGTTAGTGATGTAAAGACAACAACGCGCCATCGACCAGGTCGATCGACCGAAAATGTCGCAGCTGTACGTGATGATGTCGCTCAAACTCCATCCACCTCAATTCGACACCGAGCTCAGCAAATTGGTGTCTCCAAATCCACTTTGCAGCGAATTTTGACGAAAGATTTGCATCTTCATGCATACAAAATTCAATTGACTCAGGAACTGAAGCCAGCTGACCATGGACAGCGAAGGGAGTTCGTTAATTGGGTATTGGAGAGACATCATGAAAATGCTGATTTTGCCGATAAAATCATCTTCAGTGACGAGGCCCATTTTCATCTTGATGGCTTCGTCAATAGGCAGAATTGTCGCATTTGGGGTGCGGAAAATCCTCGAGTGATTCACGAGAAGCAAATGCATCCTCAACGTGTCACTGTGTGGTGTGGTTTTTGGGCTGGAGGAATCATTGGACCTTTTTTTTATGAAAATGAGGCAGGTCAAGCGCAAACAGTCAATGGTGTTTGGTATCGTGAAATGATAACCAGTTTTTTCTTGCCTAGAATTGAAGAAATGAATGTGGAGGGCACGAGGTTCCAACAAGACGGCGCCACATGTCATACAGCCAGAGAAACAATTCAATTGCTGCATCAGTCATTTCCCGGTCGTGTTATTTCGCGTTTTGGAGATCAGAATTGGCCGCCTAGATCGTGCGATTCAACACCATTAGATTTTTTTCTCTGGGGTTTTTTGAAGTCGATGGTTTACGCGAATAAGCCGACGACGACTCAAGCCTTAAAAGACGAAATTGGACGCTGCATTAATGAAATACCGCAGCATTCATGCAAAACGGTCATTGAAAATTTCATTAAAAGATCGCGTGCATGCCAGCAAAGCCGCGGCGGCCATCTGCACGATATATTGTTCCATACATAACCTCATTCTGTCTACTTTACGATATAATAAAGTTTCACGATTTTTTCTTAAATATCTGTGTTTTTTCGTTTTTTGTTATTTATTTAAAATTTAAAAATTGCGCTCTTCTTAGGACACCCTTTATATGTGACGCACAAAATAGAAAGGGACCTAAGGTTAAAAAACAGTTTTGTTCAGGAGAGCCATTTTAAAGATTAGGTCCCTTTCTATTTGCGCTAAGAATCGTCGAATTCACTTTCATAAAACGCGCATATCTCTGGGAGTGAACACTTGGGGCATGGGTTCGGTCTCATTCGATGCTCAGATGTTGTCCACACAAAAAAAAGTGAAAAGTTGATGAAAAGTTTTGTTCAGGAGAGCCATTTTAAAGATTAGGTACCTCTCTATTTGCGCTTAGAATCTTCGACTTCACTTTCATAAAACGCGCATATCTCTAGGAGGGAACACTTTTGGGGCATGGGATCGGTCTCATTCGATGCTCAGATGTCGTCCACATCAAAAAAAGAAAAAAAAAATGAAAATTACTTTTTTACCCTTAGGTCCCTTTCTCTATGCGCTGTCACATATGAATCGAGCTTTCAAAAGAATATAATTTTACACGCCTTCTAACTATATTGGCGCACTTCTTTACAATATCGTATTGTACCCTGGACCACACTATGAATTGGTGCAAATAGTTGTAACACCTTACATGAAAAGAGTTGCCGTTGTGCCACTAAAGTTGATACTTTTATGCCTCTTTTTTTATTGTGATAGTGTTTGTGCAACTTTTTGTAATTTTGTGCTACTTTGTTATTGTAGCACTTTTTGAGTCTTCCATATACGAGTATTCCTTATGTAGTCAAAATTTTGAATACCACCACAAAGAATGCATTATTCGCTGTGACTCTGATGGCAGAGTGCTCGCTCAAAGCCGAGCGGAGACGAGCCGAGCTGATAGCTGATTGAAATTCTTAAAACTGTGCATACAAATTAGTACAAATCGGTGTTGAAATAATTCTCTCTGTTTTGTTTGACAAATTTTTCGAATATTGAACAAAATTATTTAAATTTGATCAATCATATTTATAATAAACTGATTATTCATAGTTCAGATTAATCAGAAATTTCCATTATTAGATTAATTTTGACTAACAAAAAGATGAACTACATAATAACATTCTTAAATAAATAAATATAAAAAAAACACAAAACATACAGCAAAAACAGTGCAGATTCAGCGTTTCACTCTGCCATTCCCAAATTCCATATAAGCATGAAATAAGTTCGGCTCGGCTTTGAGCGAGCCGAAATGCAAATGAAACAAGTAAGTAAGTGCTATAGTCGGGCGTGGCCGACTCTATGATACCCGCACCACTATAAATGTGATTAAGTCTCCTGTTAATCGAAAGCACTCGTCGCTATTTCTATCTGTATCTATCACGCAAGCACTAAGCCTTTATACCCCATACCACTATGTGGTGAGGGTATAACAATTATAGTTGGTCCACATTTTCATACCTTGTTTTCGGACCCTGTGCCCTCCCACGGACGAGATAAATCATTTGGCTTGACATATTTAAAGTCCTGAGGCAATTCCCAGCCATTTGAGGGGTCACACTAAAATCCGGGTAAACCGAAACTTTTGGACCCTCCTAATGGACCCTGGGGCCCAAACAGGTCGAATTTTTTTCTGTATTTAAAATTGTAAGATAATTTCCTTTCATTTAAGGGGTCACACTTATATTTAAAATCATGGGTCCATTTTTTGGGTTCTGAAGGCCCCGTAGGTCCGAGAGGCGGGTCCAACTATTTTTTTACATTTTGTGGTCAGTTCTACATCGAATGTCATATTTTTTTAATTTGTTGACCAATACACGCGACATCAACTGGATTTGGACCAAATCCGGGAGTTCCTTTGTATGGGGGGTCTATCAGAAAGTGCGCCGATTTGGACCAAATTCAATAGCGTCCGTCCTTGTCCCAATATATTACCACTTGCCAATCAAGATCGGTGCATAAATGCGACCTGTACTTTGATTACAAGAATAGATGGACATCAGCCAGCCGGCCAGCCAGCCAGCCAGCCAGCCGGCCAGCCAGCCAGCCGGCCAGCCAGCCAGCCAGCCGGCCAGCCAGCCAGCCAGCCAGCCAGCCGGCCAGCCAGCCAGCCAGCCAGCCAGCCGCCCAGCCAGCCAGACAGACATGGCTAGATCGACTCAAAATGTAATTCTGAGCAACTTTCTCTCTGGTCCCGGTATTCTAACTCGATTCCTTCGATGTGTTACAAACGCAAGCACTAAGCCATTGCGGGTATAAAAATGAAATGGTAAAGCACGCTGATAACTTGCACAGAAAATTTTGTTCACCGATGAAAAAATTTTTACCGTTCAGGAAAAATTTAACAATCCAAATGATAGAGTGTATGCCCGGTCATCTAAGGAAGCATCTGAACTGTTTCCAAGAATGGAAAAGGGTTATCACCCAGCGTCATATTTTGGTGGGGTGTCTCTTACTATGGGGTCACTGACCTGCATTTTTGCGAACAAAGAGTAAAAACATCGGCCAAAGTTTACCAAGAAACCGGTTTGGAAGCTGTTGTGAAGCCTCTTAACAATTCCCTGTCCCAAAACCAGCCATGGACTTTCCAGCAGGATTATGCGCCGGCCCATAAAGCTTAAACGTCCCAGGCCTGGCTTCGAAACAATTTTCCAGCGTTCATTTCCTCTGAAGAATGGCCCTCAGTCAGTCCAGATTTGAGCCCATTGTATTACAAATTGTGGACGGTTTTAGAGGACAAGGTTTGTCCAAAAGATACCCCAACATTGGATTTACACTAGAGCCCCGACTTGCGTCGTTAATGGGGACCGGAGGAACGCGACGCAACTCGAAACGACGCAAATCGAATCACCTTTTTACTGAAATTTAATTTATTCGGGAAAATGTTCAAAACAAAGCAAACAATTTTATTTTTTTGATAAAAAACAAGTATGAATACATTTTTACTTATTTCATTTACTTCAACCAATGTTTATAATTATTATAAAGAAATAACAAAACAATAAATTAAGAAAAAACAAAACAAAAATTAAATTCATTTACACATGTACATACATATTCGAAAAAAGTAGATGCATTAAAAATTGTAATTTATTTAGCTTACATTGAGCTGTCTTCAGATGATAAATCTAAATCAACAACACTTGTATCCATTTGATTGGACGGTCTTACTGTTTTTTTAACAAAAATGTCTAAAGTTTGTTGAATTTTTAACGATTTTTTTTGTTGATATATTTCTTTGTAACAACCAATGGCTTGATCAACAGATGCTGCTACGCCCGTGCTACGGTTTTCGTCAGGATCGTTTTCAGAAAATATATCCATTGCATGGGAAATTAATTGCATAGCTTTGGAAATATTGGCGATTGTTAATTTTTTTTCTACTATTGTATCATCACTTATTATGACATCTTCTTCTGAAACATGCTGAATATCAATGGCTAATAAATTTTCATTATCAAGCTCCTCATCGTGAGACAGCAAAAATTCATTAATGTCACCTTCCTCCATTCCTTCAAATTCGGCTTCTCTAGCTAAATTAGCCAACTCATTACTAACGTTTGGAACATCATCGACATTATCTTCGTCTCCATCAATAAGTTCTGGCCATAATTGCCGCCAACTCCCTTTCATGGAGGATGCCTTAACTTCTTCCCAAGATAAATGTATATTTCCAATAGCTTTCACTATGTTGTAGTTTTTCCAGAAGTCTTTCATAGAGAGTCTATCATTTTGGTCTGTTGAATCAAGAAGTTGCCGGAAAGTTCGGCGTAAATAGTACATTTTGAAGTTTGAAATTACACCCTGGTCCATAGGTTGAATAAGTGATGTTGTGTTGGGCGGCATAAAAACAACTTTTACATGCTCCGATAAGTCATCTGAAAAAGTTGGATGTCCTGGTGCGTTATCGACTAACAAAAGCATTTTGAACTCAATTTGTTGAGAGGAGCAATAGCGTTTAAACTCAGGAACGGCACAATTTTCTAACCAATCTTTAAACAGGGTTGCGGTCATCCAAGCCTTTTTATTAGAGCGCCAGTGTACCGGGAGGTCTCTTTTGTTTATACTTTTCATTGCCCTTGGATTTTCTGATTGGTATATTAAAAAAGGTTTAAATTTAAAATCGCCTTCTGCGTTTCCGCCCAAAAGAAGTGTTAGCCGATCCTTCGCGGCTTTATATCCAGGGCATGCTTTCTCATTTTTTGACAAGTAAGTTCTTGATGGTAACCGTTTCCAAAAGAGACCTGTTTCGTCGGCATTCAAAATCTGCTTAGCAGAATACCCTCCTTTTTCAATTATGGCTTTCAGCTCAAGCTTAAACGTTTCTGAAGCTGCGGAATCTGCACTGGCTGACTCTCCTTTTAATGCCACATTATGTAAATTTGCCCGTGTTTTAAAGCGGTTAAACCAACCATTGCTGGCTTCGAAAGTATCAGAGTTTCTGTTACTACTAGATGCAGTATTTTTTTTAAGGTCGGAGTAAATAGAAAGAGCTTTATTTTTTATTACGTCCTTGCTCAGTGGCATTCTTCGCTTGTTTTGGTCATGTATCCAAATTGAAAGAAGGGACTCCATCTTAACCAATAAGGGATTTCTTGCTATAGTATCTTGTTTAGATTGGAGTGGTGTAACAATTTCAGCTAATTGATTTATTTTATCATTGTCTCTGTTGCAAATTGTTCTTACTGTTGTAGGTGCTAGTCCAAGAGCTCTTCCTATATTAACAGCCTTTTCTCCCGATTTAAAACGTTTTATTACGTCCAGTTTTAATTCCAAACTTATTACTTTTCTTTTATTTTGACTCATTTTGACGTCCTTAATGTACTCTGGCGAATCACACACTAAATTCTTACCACAACCAGACAGGTGTTCTTAGCTCCACTTATACATATAACAAAGAAAAGGGAATTCCCCTTATTTCACGCAATTTGAAAACTTTTTAACGTACAGCATAGAGAGATAACAACAAGATGGAATTTCCTAGCTTCACACATTATACAAGAGATGTCGTATGCAGCTAAAAGTACCAAAGACCTAAAATTCATAAAGACTAAGCATGACACGAATGAAACTAAAACATAGATGGCCAAAATATCTGATACATATTTGAATTTTCAAAGGGAAATATTCCAAAATTTCCAATAATGCTGTAATGACACCTATTGCAAACGTTTTTATTTTCCCATATGCTCAGTCTTATTGACTTTAAGTCTTTGAAAGTACGGATGGATCTACTCAAAGTACATATCGTTTCACTCAATCAATAATTCTCTTTTGCTTATAACATTGAAAGTTACACAAAAAACGAATAAAAAATGGTCAGTTCAGATAGAGTATTCAATTCTTCATGAAATACCACACAATTTTAACTATTTTTGTATTTAATTTAGATTTAGGAAAGAATAAGAGAAACAAGGGAATTTTTTTCTGTCATGACACCCAGAGCCCTCTGGAAAAAATACAATTTTTAAAGAGAGCAAAGTCTCATCTTGTTGTTATAATTCTATGCGTACTGGTGACGATCAGTGTTGTCAGAAGTTGTAAAAATGCTAAAAGACAGAAAAGATGCTAAATCAGGCACTGCTAATGCAAAAAATGGTAATCTACAATGCAGCTCGGACCGACGCAACTTAAAATTGCAACGACGCAAATCGAATTTTTCCAGTTTTGAAAAAGCGACGCAACTTGAAACGACGCAAATCGGGACGACGCAAGTCGGGGCTCTAGTGTATTAAGACTGCTTTGGTTCGAGCTGTTGCCAATTTTCCAATGGACGAGGTTCGTGCAGCTATTGACGATTGGCCAGCGCGACTAAAGGCGTGTGTAAAGGCAAAAAGTGAACATTTCGAATAAGTAGATTCTTTTTGGATACATATACATCAATAAATATATTAAAAAATATTTGGTCCAAAAACATTCAGTACTTTTTATTTTACAGCATAAAACGTGTGTAACAGTATTTGTGTCCCAACTAAGTATTGGAGGAAAATGATTATCTGTAACAGTTTCAATGTGAAACTACACCATATCATTTCATAACACCACCTTCTAGGATTGGCATGATCTAAATTCGGTGGAGACGTTTGTGTGGAAGCTATTCAAAAACATAGACCGATACGGACTTATTTCAATACTTACCATTCTTGGGCCTGTCCTTTAATAACAACGGTAAACAGACAATGCTCAATTGAAACAGATAGTTCAGAGTAGCCGATTGAAGCGTTACCAATTCCACGTTGACAATAATGGCAAACCGATAATATCAGCTATGTAAAATTCATAACAATGACAGCTGTTTATATAGTTTGCAAGCTGCTACAAGCATCTTAGTTTTATAGAACAAAAGTGTTGGAAAATGACGTTATGGTTGGCTGGGTCGGGACGACAAAAACTAGCAACAACACACGAAATGGTTAGAAAATTGAAGGCTTGTTTCAACAAAATCCACGTGGTAGTTACATGGCCAAAGAATTAAAACATCCTACATACGAGTATATCCCAAAATGAGCTCAAGGTACATTTTACGAAGAGTACAAAGAGCAAAGAAGATGCCCGCTTGCACAAAAATTGCGAATTTCAAGCTATTGTCTTCTCTGATAAAAAAAATTGGCCTTATTAGGCGTTTATAAGTTCATATACTCTTATAATGAGCGACTTCGCTTGACTGAACACACTGACGAAAATTTGAGCCTAAGAGGGGCCATCAGAAATAATTTTCAATTCCAAGTAATGTTTTGGCCAACCGTGATCGTCAGTGGAACCTGTCCAAATGTTTTCATCGAGCCTGCACGCAGAAAAAAGTATGGTTGGGGAGACAATATTCGAATAGCTTCATACTATTTTATGTTGTTATTAAACAATCGAGATTTGTATTAAGCAAATTATTTAAAATTGCATCACAATAAGTTTATAGTCTGATTTGAGACCAAATTTCTATTGAAAATTTTAATTAAAAAACAAGAATCTATTCAAAAGGCAGTCAGAAAGACTTTTAGTTGCATGCAGATACCGTAGACACCAAGCAACGAATGTGATAAAAACATAATCAATGGCTATATACCTAAGTGCAGGCAGATTTTAAATAAACTAGAACTAGTCGGCAGTTGAGTATTCCACCAAACAAAGTAAACAGAATAAAAATCCCTCGAACTGCCGTCCGATTGTTGTTCTTTTTTATATAGACAACAACCATGCACTGTATCATGTGTGTGTATATTTTATTTGGAATACCAAAAAGTACACACATACTCGTACATGAATGAACGATGGTCTATAAAACCTGTTTTGCTTATTTCATAGTCACAACCATAGATTATGATTGACGTAATCATATTATTTTTAACATAAATCTTAAACAACAATACGTTTGTCTCACCAACCATATTTATATGGTGACTACAACCATACTTTTAATTATAAATTTGGCAATAATACTATTGCTAAATTTCACCAATATTTAAATTGCGACATTCAGAAAAACAATACAATGGCTGCACCGAACCTGCTTTTATTGTAGAAAACATATTATTGTTGACGTGACCATATAGTAACCATATCTATTCTCTGCTTGTGAGCTTGTACTACCGAATGTTTTCAAAGAACTATTTCGACCAAGTAAAGGGCCTGATGTGAAGTTATTAAAGAGCTTTCAAAAGAAATGGAGTTGGAGAGAGTTGCAGTTGGAGACACAAAAAATGAATTGCACGAACACTATGCAGACACCATTAAAATACAACAGCCAAAAGACGGTTACCTCGAGCTCATGATGCTTTGTCGTTACTTCTTGGCAGGTGAAAACAATAACCACATAGAGTTTAAATTCTGTGCACCAAGCGTATGCCGTCACGCCTTTGTATCTCTAAGGCAATATCCTTAGATCTTCCTGAAACAGAACTTAAATCAATTACCGAGTTCTTTTTATGTATAATTCTTGTATATGGTCGATATTGGAATTAAGCTCCAATATTCATTAGAGCTTAACTAAATGATGCCCAACATTTTGAACAACTTGAATACTATCCCAATCGGCAAATTGGACTTGATGTTTTTGATACGCTCCTAACTTATGAAAATATGGTAAAAAAAATCTATAGCTACCGCCAAAAGTTAATACCGTAAAGAGATGTGACCCTAAAGGATTTAGGCATCAAAACCTTGAACATTTTGTTACCAAACACGAACATAAATTTAATAATTTGTTTGTTGACGATGGCAACGAAAAGTCCATTTCATTCCTTACTAAGGACCCAACCAAATGGAAACAGTATGAAGTATAATTAGAAATTGAAGATTGAGTGCGATTTGTTTAGGTTGTGAACGATTGTGCAGAATGTGAGATTGCTTTGGTTGTATTTGCTCGTCTTGTTGATCTCCACAGAAAGAAGCACCCCAAGCCTCAAAAAGTAATATTGCAAAGATTGTAATGTATTCAATTATAAACGATTAAGTATGAACTTATAAGTATAATTAGAGAGTATGTATGTATATGTGACAGCGCATAGAGAAAGGGACCTAAGGGTAAAAAAAAATCAATTTTCACTTTTTTTTTGATGTGGACAACATCTGAGCATCGAAGGAGACCGATCCCATGCCCCAAAAGTGTTCTCTCTCCCAGAGATATGCGCGTTTTATGAAAGTGATTTAAATCTTTAAAATGGCTCTCCTGAACAAAACTGGTTTTTATCCTTAGGTCCTTTTCTATTTTGCGCGTCACATATAGTTATATTTAATTCTCTTGTATGTAAACAAAATATATCTACATAAAAGTTAAAGTTATGTTAATTTGTACCTTATGTTATTTGTACCTTCAAATATCTGCAATGTGGAGCAAATGAATTTTACGGTTCGGATTTTTCGACTCTCTCCCACACAAATGTACAATTTCGTCCACTTTTGCTATTCTTGTAAGGGTTGCTATTTATATTTCGGGTCCTGACTATACTTTTACTAGTGTTCCCAGATGCAAATTGGAAACTTTGACATTTGTAAGCATAACTTCACTCAGAACGTTTTGTCATTTGAGGGCGAATTGATTTGTTTACAGTGTTCATCTCAGTCAAAAAATGGAATTATTCCGTGAACATTTTCGTGCGATGATTTTTTACTTGTTTTGACTTTTGGCAATGAAGCACCATCAAAAATCGCTGGTATACAAGAGTTCAGTCTCGGATGTCGTTGTATGTTACTCCTGGATGAATTTCGTTTTATAACCACGTTTTATAAGTGGATATAACATATTTCTTGCAATGCAAAATTGCTGAATTTGTCGTGCAATATGCAAATCAAAAAGTAATTTTTTATCCAGATAGACTCCCAGATATTTAATATTATCGCTCCATTCTATACCTTTCCCATTTATTGTCAACTAATTCGATGGTGAAAAACAAGGATGGCGTTTTCGACTAAAAAACACAGCTTGTGTTTTGTCCTCATTTATTTTTATCTTCCATTTGTGGAAGTAATCTAATATAGAGTCTAAAGCGCGTTGAAGTTTAGTCACTATATTGTGTCCTTATTCATGCGAGAAAAATAATGAGGTATCATCCGCATATGTTGCACATTCACATCCAAACAAAGTATAAAGTTGGACCCAAAACAGAGCCCTGGGGAACTCCTGCTGGAATTCCGAACAAATCGGAGTAACTGTCATTGAGACAAACACAAAAAATCCTGCTTCTCAAAAAAGCATCGATAATTTTTAGGAGATAAAGGGGAAAATTGAACTGAATCATTTTATATATTAAACCAATGTGCCATACCGAGTCAAACGCCTTTTCAATAAAAAAAAACAATAAAACCATTTTCAATGATAAATTATTGTGTTTTTATTGCCGGACCCTAAATAAAAATAGCAAAATCTTAATAACGTTAATTCTACGAGTATTCACAAGATCGAACCAAAAATCAATGCATAAGAATCTAGTTAAAAGATAAACTTAGTGACAAAAAGTAAAATGGCCCTGTCCGAGCGTAGATTGAAAGCCAGATAACCTTTTCCATAATACATGAATTTATCTTGAATTTTCTAATCTGCAACATGATCATTTTACAAGATTTCATTAAAATTTGAACGCTTCAGGCAATATTAGATATACTCAGCGATTGTGAATATAAAAATAGATTAACCAAATGACGAAACATCTGACCGTTTCGGTCAGATAATTTTAATAATGAACCAATCTTTGGGTAAGACGTAAAGACTGAAACTGAAGTATGCTAGATTTTATTAATTATTAGCCTAACCCGTTGCGCTTCGCTACCCCTTTTAGAGATATAAATTTGAGCCGTTGTTATTCTAAGTATTAATTTATCAGTTCCCTTTTAGTTCAAAATTATTATTGTAGCTTAAAAGCTATTATGTGATACTTTTATTTTATCGCTGGCCGAATGGTCATGATTTCATAAGGTGTGGTTCCACGTACTTTTCTGAAGTAAATCTTAGTTACTACGTAAATTGGTTACAAGTATGATGATTAAATATTTTTTAGTGTTTGGGCGGCACCACACCCTTTGTGAAATAACGAGCACTCCTTACATTTACATAGTGTAACAAAGTCTGAAGACGATTTGTCCTGATTGTTGTTGGACAGTTGAAGAAAAACAACTTATTTTGTTACATGTGAAGCCGACGTTAAAAAATTGTTCCAGTTCAGTGAATTTAAGAATTATATACTTTCAGTGCACAGCTCACTGCTTTGAGAAAAGTTTCTTGTTCCCTAATAAGATCTTGTGTGAATTTAGTAAGTTACATTCGTCAACAGCTGAATAAAAAGCAGCGCAAATTGCTTTTGTACAAAAAAAATCGATAAAAATCGTATCGAGTCTTAGCAGAAAACACCACTAGTACCTACGAGTATCTAGGGAATTTGAGGAAGATCAATTTAAAACATGTACAATTCTTACATTATTCAAATGGGTGCCTAGGCTTCACTGGCAGTGCTTCTCTTGGTTCATCCAATAGTTAATGGCTCAGTCAGATTATATATGAAGCAATGGTGCATCGAATATGGTCTAGAGCTCGTCCAATGATCAATTGATGAACGCCTGACTAATTCTATAATTTTTTTACACCTTCAAGCAGTGCTTCACTTGTATGGGATGGTAAGATAGTAAGGACAATTTTTTTAACTGTTATAGATATTTTAGCATAAATCTCTCTATAAAATAGGCCTTCATCATGCACAGGCATTTCGTTGCACAGTTCAAAACTTTGCGTTGAGTAATATGTACTGGACCTAAAGAGACAGATGCAAGTAAAAAATAGCTAGACGACGTAGTACCCAGTATAGAGGAAACTTTAGCAATTTCAATTCGACGCCGGCTTATTTCGTGGTTAGACAGTACTGAGGCAAGAATTGAAGCCTGGCGACAGAGACAACGTCATCAGTTTGCTTATTGGCCGAAGATTCGAAAAACTATAAACTTTTTAGACGTGAGAAGACCCTACCTTAGTAACGGTTGAAGATATTTAAACGCATTTTTTAGCAATTTATTTATTATTAGATTTTTAAACACTGAAAAAGACTTTGCTGTGTTTAAAATAAGTATTTAGAAGTATTTGTTCACACAAAAATTTCAAATTTGATATTAATAAAAACTTGGCAGTGACAGAAGCAGTGACGTATTGTTTAAGAGTTTTCGTATATATCTTGCGATTCGATTTTCATGACAAATCTAAAAGTCAATTTCTTTATGACAACTTCAAACAGTTTGCCAGTGACCCCGTCTAATGTACATATGTATCGGTGTATATTTGCAGGTACTTCGTAGATATACACGGGCTCATAGTGCTGCACATGTGCTGCGGCCGGGGCTTCTCCAAACCTGTATGAGCGCCACTCTGTGTGAGATTTTTCAAGTAGCGTCTGTCTCTGGCTCGGTCTTCTCTATGCCGCTGTAGTGGTAGTAGTGGGGTTTGATGGAGAAAAACGTTTGAGCCGTGGCTCAAACACTCGCCCAACAAACGCTGACGCATTCAGTTTTATTTGAAGATCGCTACGGTACGGTACGACTCCGCGGCAAATACTTACCCGAGTGTTTTGTGTGTATTTTCACATTTACCAAATTTTGTATACGAAACACTACGAATTTGCATTTTCTTGTGGTTATTTTTGTTTTATCGCCTTTTTCGGTGTTTATACCCATTTCCTTTTGTTTTATTTTTATTCGGTGATTTCTGGCTTGGGCTGCTAGGGGTGTAGAGTGCCAGCATTGTTTGCTAGTGTGTGCATGCGTACGTACGTACGTTCGTATGCCATTGTCTGTGTCCGTTGTCGATGTTACGGTTTTCGGTTTTCGAAAGTTAACGTGTCCGGACTTTAAAATCGCGCGCCGTTTTATCACTTGCCAATGATTAATTTAGATTTTACCACCTCTTTTTTTGTTTTCTTTAATCGTTTCAATTTAGAAAAATATACAGAGAAATAGAAAAGAAAAAACCCACACAAAACAAAAGATTGTTCAAAATTGTAATTGAGATCAAGCAAAAAAGTTCGTAAAATCCCAAATAAATATACGCCAAGCGACAAAAAGTTACAATTGCTTCAAGGGGAAACAAATCTATAAAAACGTGCTTAATTTATATCAACAGCAACAACAAAAGCCTTTGCCTCCCTCATTAGCATTCAATGAATTAAGATTTACTGCTTCTTTTGCTAACAGACAAGGTGAGTACGTACGCGATTCACTTCTATCCCTCGATATAAGCCATTACCAAAATGCTGATATTGGCCCAGATGTACATGCATCTGTTTGCACTTGAGCAGGCTATTATTGTCCCCTTGGGTTGTTATCGTTCAACTTCGGTGTCATCTGCAGGTGGGCTGGCGGCGGGTGGGCGGTCGGACGGACGAATGAACTGCGAGTTGTTTTGTTGAGAATTGTGCCATTCAGTTTCAGGAAATGGCCAAATGATGTGTGCAGCAACATTTATTCTTATCTGGCGTATGGCAACAAAAGAAAACGGAGAGAAGATTAATTAACCAGTTTTAAAGCGAGCGATTAATTGTGAGTCAAACGCTTGCTTGCTGCCCTTGTTGTTGCTTACGCTAGATAATATCTCAAATTCGGACGAGTTCTTAAGCTTGGCACCCTAGGGGGCTATCTTTAGTTCATCGTTCTATTTGTAGTATTTGAATGTTTGTGGCAGCAAAACTGTTACCAGACCGAGCAGCAGATCGATAACAAGAGAATTTTGATAAACATGGAATGTCATCACCTACAAGTAGACTAGTGCATTCCGATAGCGAAATCTGCTAAAAGTTATGCTGGACAGAGTCCAATTTATCTAAATTCATCATCAGGTAGTTTCGACCTGTCGATATTGTAGGAATTATAACTATTTAATCTTGTCACTTTTAAACCGCATATGTTTATTAATATTATCTACGACGACTCAATAGTTTAGACTGGATAGAAAAAATCCAATAGATAAATCGTGTGTTTTTTTGGTCGCATATATGGATAACGTCCAGTAGTTGTGACTCTCCAAAACCAACTTAAAGAAACTATTTGTTTAATAATTAAATTTTTATCGTTGAAAGGGACTATGTTGTCGAGGGTGGGTACCAAAGCGGTTACAGTTAATTATATTTTTGAAACATTTTTGACAGTCAAGTTCTACTGGACTGTTCCCATAGATATGGATTAAATTGGAAGACTTTGGTAGAAAAAGATCTAAACTAAATGGAATTAATGAATGTGATTTCTCCTCTTTAGGGACATTTATATCAACTTTATTTCTTATTCATTCAATCATATTACGGATATTACATATCGTGTGTTTTATTCTACTTTTACGTTAAACTTCGCTTTAAAAATTATTTTTCGAACGATAAATAAGAACTGTTAGTAGCTGTGAATTAAATCGTCTTTAAGTTTAACCAGGCCAGGCCAAACACTTTTTAACCTCCACCATTCCTACGCTCATAAAGCGGAAAAAATATGACATATTTTTGGGCCCTTTCGACCCAAGCATCCCTTGTTTTAGTCAAAGTCGTAAAATTACAACGTATGTATTTGGATAAGTAACAAAATTTGCTTTAATTTGAGTAAACATATGTCCTTATTTGACCATGCGGGACGTTTTTTGGGCCACAGGAACCAAAACTTCCAGTAACTATGCCCTTTTTTGCTATATTTAGTGCGTCGCAGCTGACTGTAAAAATTATAATTTGCTAAGCTTATACTTAAAAAGAGTACTTTTTAGCGAGGTATCTTTATTTCGTCCATTTACAATCCCAAACAGCTTACCACCATAAGCCATAATCATGCACAATTTCAGGGTCCTGGGTTGATTCGTTCGACCGCTATCGTGCTTTCAACAGACACTCGGACAGACGAATGTACGTACGGACATGGCTAGATGATAATACTTTGGTTCGTGGTAAACGGAATGACAAATTTAATATACTATCCACCCTTCCGTAAAGGGTATAACAAGGACAAACGGTATTATGAACGCTCAGGCCAATTCTTAAAAAACCCATCACCATCCGCAATTGAAAATGGTTAAATGAGTTTAATCATTTTTACGAATATTTCGTTGCCAACATATTTAATAAACGGGTTTGGCTAACCTCTTCAAGGTATATAGACTAATATTTCTCAAATTTCGCTCGCTAGAGTAAAACTGTGTCACCAATGTTTTGCTGAAATTGTTAGAAATAAAATTGAAATTGTCAGAAAATAAAAAATACAAACAGAACCGAACTATCTCCAAACCCATTTCATTAGAAATGGAATTTTGAAGCAAGACTTGGACGTACATATGTATGTGGGTGATTAAGCACGCAGTATAGATTTAGACAATAAAACGATAGCGACATAAGTCGTCTTAAGATGTTTAAATGTGCTGACCTATATTATCAACGTTTTGGCCATTTGAATGATATTTTACTAAGATTCAAATTTCATTAATTTAAATACAGTATTGAACATCTTGCAATAAAGCCTACTTTACGTATTTACGAGGTGGTAACCCACAGCTGACAAATTTGTTAGATGAGCTTAGCCAGATTTAAACCTGGTATCTATATCTATCTGATATCTATCCACCGAAGCGTGGTTGGTACACTAAATTTCTCCTTCCATAAGCAGCAGTTTAAAATATGGATTGACAGCCTTTAAAGTATGTATATTATTGATGTCGTAAGACGATTTACCTATTTCCATCCGTTAAAAGCACGTTTGTGGTCAAATAAAATACATGATAATGTCATATTATCTGCTTGAGATTGTAATTGGGAAAAATCGGCCCTTGGGAAAAGAATTTCCCTTTAAGAGACTATAGGTACCTTCGAAATAGTATACTTTTATAATATTTTCTTTACAGATCATAATTGCTTATGGTCGAACAATAGTGGAAATTGGCACTGTTAGTTGGGACACCCTTAATACCTCAAAAGAGGCTTAGTCGCTGGACTTTTGGCTAATGTAGACCAAACACGCCCTGCATGGTCAGCACAGTCGATCAACAATCAATATGGACATATGGGTACTAAAATAAAAGCACATTTTGTTGTGAATTCAAATATAGGTTTGGCTAAAATGTGGGTTGAGCGCAGTAACGGACTAGCCCTGTATAAGAGTATACCCTTTAACCGATAATGCCAGTTATGCCAAATTCAAACCAGTGACAGTTGATTATATTGTTTACAAGCTATCGCAAGCATTTCATCTAAGTTTTGTAAAACAAAAGTTATTTGAATCTGAATTCAAATGTACCAGGATCCAACGAATATTCCAAAATCAGTTCAATATTAAGCCATACAAATTCCAAAAGGCACACGATCGTACACCAAAACAGAAATGTTAATATCGAAAAAGCAAAGATTACGATTGCAAGAATTTTGAAACATTGTGTTCTCTGATCAAAAAGATTTTCTTATTGAGCCGTTCATACCTTCTAACAATGATCGTGATACTGAAATTTGAGCCAACCAGCGGTCACCCAAAATAATTTTCAATGCCAAGTAGTGGTGTGGGCAGCTGTGCCAGCCGATAAACTCTGTCCAAGCGTTGTTATCAAGTCTGGTGTAAAATTCAATGCGACTTATTATCCGAAATATCTTGTAGAAGCTGCTTTCGAGTAGTGAACATGCAAACATTTCGGTCGTAGCCCATGGACGTTCCAACAAACTTGGCACGGTTTCGTAGGATAAAAAACCACTCAGTGGCTTTTGAATTCGTCATATGTAAATCCATCGGGGCTATTTTGGAGAGCAAGATAAGCACTAAACATGTGGAAAATTTGAAAGTTCGGCCGGGCCGAAACTCTTACGAGTATACTATCCACTATTGCGTTGTTGCATGACATTGACAGTATTGAAGAATAAGGTGCTTGATACTGGGTCCATGTTTGACAGAACTACACTTTATGGACACCATGAACCGTTACCTTGTTCAGATTCGAGAATTTTATTGATTTGTAGAATCAATGTTTCCATTGCCCTAGGAAGCCCGTAGATTTAGGCCTACAATTAAAACAAATCATTAATATTAAAGCTTATTGAGATTAGTGAGGAAATGCCATACTTTCGCTACTCTAGAGACCTTTGACCTATAGATAAACCTCAAACATAGTCCAATCCTATAATAAATGTTATTTGGGATTCGTGACGAGAATTTGTGTGTAACTACATTTCCATAGTTGAAAAACCTCTATGAGCAAGCAACCCCGCCAAGTGCAAAACTGACCCAAATCTTTAAGCTTTGTACATATTTTGATTTAGTGAATTAGGGACTGTTTCTGTATGCCGATATATCTCTCAGACCACATAGACCACGCCCATAGAACAAATTATAAAAAAACTGTCATATTTAGATTCTCATAAAATGATACTGCTTCTGGATAGCCATATTTCCATGTTCGATAGGACCATTTCTTTGGCAACCTAGGGGCCTTGGGTCAAGTACTTAAAACTAATCCAATCGTAAGATTATATTATTTTAAATATTTGGATCCATGACGAAGTTTTATGGTTTTTAATTCCCATACGTCTATAGTTCAGTTTGGGCTCCTTTGGTCCACTCCGGGTTCCAAACTGGCACAAATCTTTATTATAGGTACATATTTTGATTTGTTAGAAAATGTCTCTGTTTCTAGACACAAGGGCCAATAGTCTAAGTGGTCCAATTCAGCCGAATCATAAAATAATTATCACATTCAGATTCTTCATATAATTCCACTGTTGTCCGTATACGATTGGACCAATTTTTCGGCAACCTAGGGACCTTATACCAATGGGTCAACGACTTAAAACTAATCGAATTCCAAAATTAATATGACATTAGGATCCGTGACAATACGTCTTTAGTTAAAGGAAGCCGATTTTTGCACCCGTAGAGACCATATGTCCGGTTCGAATTCTAAATTGGCCCAAATCTTAACTATAGGTACATATTAGGATATGTTGGACAATTTCCCCTTTTCCGGATTCCCATAATATGGGACAGCGCATAGAGAAAGGGACCTAAGGGTAAAAAAGTCAATTTTCACCTTTTTGATGTGGACAACATCTGAGCATCGAATGAGACCGATCCCAAGCCCCAAAAGTGTTCCCTCCCAGCGATATGCGCGTTTTATGAATGTGAAGTCGACGATTCTACACCAAAGATACACGTATTTAAATCTTTAAAATGGCTCTCCTGAAAAAACTGGTTTTTACGCTTAGGTCCCCTTCTATTTTTCGCGTCACATATGCCCATCAACATTAGGGGACGGCTAAAATAATGTACGCAGATTAGTTGACATCGATTTATATTTTTGAGTCCGATTTATAATTTGATTAATAAAATACCAAAATACTTTGAACAAACAAACTTTGGTAGCTCGTTTGTTTGTTCAATCGTTTTGTGTATGAAAAATACGAAATGCACCTGGTTACTTCTACAATAAACTTATACGTAGATTATTTGCAACTCTGGAAGCGTGAGGTCTCTATCAGCAGTGGAGTTTCCTATTGTACAAATCGTTGTTGCCATAAATACAAAATGGTATCACTGATATTGTTTTCATGTTGTATCATATATAATTCTCCTTGCCCCGGGTTTTTCTATGTTTGATTGGATTTAAATATTTATAACATTAAAGAGAAAGAGATGTTAAGTTTTTGAACTTCAAAAACTGCGAGTTTAGCCGCAAACACTGTGTGTTGGAATGTTAATGAAGTATTCGAACTTGAATATGCTGGTACTGCGATGCAAATTCGGAAGTAGACCGGTAAAGACTTTCTAAGAACCTGTTATCTACGCTCCGATGAAAGGCATTCAAGTTGAAAAACTACAAAATCATACAAAGCACATCAACTTTTGTGAACCATAACATAATCGCATGTGCATATACATTCTTACCATAGATTTGTTTTAAATTAGGGCGCCTTAGCGGCAATAAGAACTCGATTTTTTAAATACTCAAAAATCTTTTGACATCGAGGACAATTTGGCGACTTCTAACAATGATACCAAAGTGAAATAGAAAATAAGCCCAATAATTTTAACCTAAGCTGCGATATTTGCTTTTCGCTAGTGAATTTCTGTAGGTTTGGATTTTATATCGCCCTAAAATAAGTAAGTCATACTTCAATTTAGAGCATTTATTATTTATTTTCAAAGTATCAACAAATTTATTTTTTGCCATGTTACAGTAAATTATAATAGGATTTAATAAAAATACTTTGTATAAGTTATTTATCTTTAAATTTAAAAGGGGGAAACTTGGAATTGCGGGCAATACATGATAGAATGAAATAATAAAAGCATGATATTTAAAATATCATCATTATATTGTATTAAACAAATATTTTTCTAAACAATGTCATTGGAAATCTTCAAGAACATCCTAAGATCAAAATTTCAAAGGAAATTTTTCGCATCTTTTCGTCCTGATAAATAAAAACAAGAACTTTTATCACACAGCAGAGATTCTTCTCTTTTATTTGATACCACACACACCTACATCATTTTTACAACATCCCATTGAGGAACAGGTGGAAACTTCTCTTAAATCACTTAGCTGTGCAATATACGTGACGCGCAAAATAGAAAGGAACCTAAGGGTAAAAACCAGTTTTGTTCAGGAGAGCTATTTTAATGATTTAAATACGTGTATCTTTGGCGTACCATCACTTTCATAAAACGCGCATATATCTATGAGGGAACACTTTTGGAGAAGTTTCCACATCAAAAAAAGGAAAAATTGATTTTTTTTACCCTTAGGTGCCTACCTCTATGCGCTGTTACATATATATTTTTTTACTCATTGACCAGGACCTACTGTTTTACGCCGGTTCCGATCGGCTAATGCACTTATAGGTTAGTTTTTACATTGCTTAGAGATAAATCACTTACTCGTAAAGTCGCCGGCATTTATAAGGTGGAAGCTCGCCGCTGAAAAAATGTTTAGATGTTCTTATCCGAAATTGAACCTGGGTTTAATGACATGATAGTCGTCCACAATACCAACACATCACGGTGGCTTCAATGTGATGTACTTGCAAAATTTCGAATATTAATTGCTCAAGCTGCTATATCCTTAGATGTTCTTAAAAATGACACAAAATCACGAAATGAAAAGCTAAATATCGTATGCAGTTCTACAACGTATGGCCCATAGTATCACTTGTATAATGTTTAGTTCATGGTTTCAAAGTTATTTTTTTTTATTACGGATTACACCTCATAGGTCCTTATATGAAACCTCTAAAAGATGTGAATTCAATTGGACCTGAAATGTACTTCATTCCAGGTCTTATTGGCCGATATCCTCAAAAAATAAAAGGCCGCCATCCAGAAGTTGAGGGGGGGACATGGCACAAAGAAAATTAGTAACTGCGATACATATTACAGCTGTTATGCAAGCACCAACTTGGACGATGATTGGCTATACGTCATCTAGTAGCCGGTTTTACTACAGTACGCAAACGGCTGTAGGTTACAAAGCTTAATTGTTCTCTTGAGATGAAATCTAAGGAAGCAAAGGCCCACATTTTATGAATGCCCAAAACAAAATTTTAATACATGGCAAAAAATGATCCAGTGTTTAGTAAGGACATGACGAACGTCATGCCAGCAACCGCTGGAAAGGCCAAGCAACGAAAGAAATGCGAGAGTTTCTGCCGGAAGTTCCATCGTCAAGTTAGTAAAGGAATTTGTGTGAAATAAGCGAAGGGTCGTATTAGGAAAGAGGTGCTATTTAGGACTCGGTAAACAGATATAGAACAGAACCTTCTTTCGCAAGACGAAGAATTTACTTATACTACCCGTTCTCCTATATGGCGCCGGAGCATGGGTGCTATCAAGGGCGTGTAAGGTTGTAATGGGTATTATCGAAACGAAAATACTCCGTACAATTTTCGGCTCCAGCTGAATAGGCGGCGCTTGAGAACGAACCTAGAGTTTTAAAAGCTGTATCCAGACAAAACTTGAAAATGATTGTAAATTTGGAATGAAGCAAAATTTGCTCTAATTTGTGTACCCATAGGCCATTGTGACTATTGATCGCCCGTTTTGATCATGCGGGACGTTTTTTGGGCCACATGAGCCAAAACTTTTTGAGGCATTTAGTGCGTCCTAACTAACAATATACATATAATTTTGTGTAAATGACAATGGCTACATTTACACAAAATTATGAATAGATTGATTCTTTAGACCGCTATCGCGCATTAATCAGCTGGCTAAATTGCCTTAGAATTTTACGACGATCAATATTATATATAAGTACTGAATAGGGTCTTCGATCAATATTTCGTGTTGCTGAAAACGGAATGACAAATTAAGGAGGATATAAAAACATCAGGTTGTGTTATTGCAAGGTTCGGGTTGCCGTGATCTGATAGGCAGTGTGCGCGGCTATCACACAAATCCTGGGTTTAAAGCTGGGTAAAAACCTCCGACCTTATTTTCAGCAGCGGTATTTAAGTTTAACATTTATTAAGAATGCATATCATCTCTTTCGTAAGGCACCTTACGTTACGCACGTATAAGAATATATGTATGTATTTATTATATATATGTAGACATAGAGTGTAGTTGTCCATATACTTGAATTCCCAGTTGAACCAATCGACACAGACGACACTGTCTGTGATGATTCCTTCTTGACATTTGGAATTTGTCACACCCATAGACTTGGCCAACTGGGTTTATGCACCAGTATGCGTGAAATAAATATTTTTCTTTCTTATAAAAGTCTCGCAGAATCTGAATCCATTTAATTTTTGAAATTCCAGAAATGGTCGCAATAAATAAGAATGAATAAATAATAAAGAATATACTGCAGCTGGGAATGGTGTTAATAAACGTCTTTCAGAAAACAGGTTGCTAATGTCTTCGAAACTTAAATCTTCAAAAACCCCGGTCGATCTTTATTCCCCGCACAACATTGTTGCATATCTGTTCAGGCTATTTGCTTTCCAGAAAGTGGTATAAAGCTGTGGAAAGAAAATGACAACGGTCAACATTTAGTTTCTGCATATATTAGGTTATGTTCGACCGACGGTACAAGTATTCGTATGTCTATCAAACCGACCGGGGATTCTTAGGACTGGAGTACATGTTAAAATAAAGTTGCCGAATTTGGCGAAGCTTGTTAGAAAGTAATATGTTTAAAGCAAAATCATGCTCAGAAAGATGTTCGGAATATTGATAGAGTAAAAATGTTACCAAAAACCTACGTATATCAAAGACTTATATGAAAAAGGATGGAACGAGGTGAATTTTACAGTCAGATCGAAACTCATTCGTTACAGATGACGACTGGAAAATGTCCATTCTCTCTTTTAATTTTTATGGCGATTGACACTTACAATAATAATAGAAATGTCAACAACCATTCTCTTCGTGTAAACTAAGAAAACAATTCTTTCTCAATTGAAGCAGAAGCTTTTTATTTTACACAGTTCGCGATATATGAATTTCGAAAGCCTTAATTTGAATATTGGTGTTAATGAGGGTGACTTTGACCCTACACCAATCTGCTACTTTACGTCTCTGTTTGGAGCTTGAGTAGGATTAAGCTTAATAAAGTATATTACATCTTGTAAGGGAAGGACATATTTCGTGCTGCTATATAAAACTGACCGCAACAATTTTACCAGCGATAATAATAGGACCTACATAACAATCTCTAGACAGTCGGTTCAATGGAACGGATTACATCGAAGAAGAATTTATTTACCCAAGGGCCATTCACCCCGGCAAACAAGAACATAGGTCCTATATATTCTTCATTTGAACTAGATAGGATTTAATTCTAGAGCGGCAGGACCTCAAATCGGAAGGGAATTTTGTGTGGGAGCTATTCAGAATCATAAACTGATTTGGATTTCAATAGGGCTCAGCATTGTGAAATGTTTCCTCAAATTTTCATTACAACAATAGATCGACAGACGGGCTCAATGCAATCAGATAGGGAATAAATCGGCATACTTAACATGGGGTCTATCTGCATTCCTTTAATGAATTACAAACATCTACACAACGAAAACCTATGTGGAGTAGACTATAAAAAATAAAATTCATTTGAGATATGAAAAATCCGCTGCTAAACCAAAATTATAACTTTTTATTTATTTTTTTTTTTATGTAGAAAATCTTTTAATCTACAATAAATGAAAAATAAACAAACTAATGTCAAACTTTTTTTGTACTTCAAATGTACGTTGCCATGACAATTTTTTAGGTCAGGTTTTTCAAATCAAATGTGATTTTTTGTAATTGTTACGTTCTACGAGGGTTGCTATATATATTTCAGGCCTTAGTGTTTACTGGCGTTTGACGTACGACCACCATTTGTGTTGTTTACAGTGACTTGAAAAAGTCAATTTGGCAAAAAAATTGCATTAACTCGTGAGCATATTCGTGCGATAATTTTTCGCAACTTTCGACGTGGATTACCACGACAAGAGTGCAGCAATAATCTTAAATTTTTGTATGGCGAAGAAGCACCATCCTATAGCACTGTGAAAAATGGTTTAATGAATTCAATCGTGGCCGACACTCGCTCAAAGACGAAGGTCGTGAAGGTCGTCCAAAAATGGACGTTGTACCAGTGAACATTGATGCCGTGCATGAACTGATAACGCAAGATCGTCATGTGAAATACCATAGGTTAGAGGCATCCTTGGGAACTTTTTCCACCAGCATACATTCGATATTGCATGAACACCTGGCCGAAAAAAAGGTTTGTTCTCGGTGGATCCTGCCGATTGCTTAAAAAAGGCTCGTATCGATTAATGCAAAGAAATTTTGAAAAAATACGATCGCGGTGCTTCAAGAGACTTTTATAAGATCGGCACAGGTGACGAATCAAGGTTCTATGCGTAAGAACCCGAAACAAAATAGCAATCGACCGTGTGGGTCTTCGAAGAGGAGCCAAATCCAACGAAAGTTGTTCATGGAAGAAGCACTTCAAAGCAAATGGTCGCTTGTTTTTTCGGCAAAACTGGTCATGTGGCGACTGTTCCGCTTCAGCAACGTAGGACGGTCAATTCTGAGTGGTACACCACAATTTGTTTGCCTGAAGTCTTAGGAGAAATTCGAAAAACGAACAAGAGAAGACGAGTAATTGTGCACCATGACAATGCGAACTCTCATACATCTGCTCAAACCAGCGCCTTTTTGACGGGCCAAAACGTCGAATTGATGGGTCATCCGCTTTACAGCCCTGACTTGGCATCCAATGGTTTCTTTTTATTCTCGCACATCAGGAAAAGAATGCGTGGTCAACGATTTTTGTCGCCAGAAGATGCTGTGCAAGCGTTCAAATCCCATTTTTTTGGAGGTGTCTCAATCGGAGTGGAAAAAGTGCTTCGACAATAGGATTGAGCGCATGCAAAAGTGTATAAATCATGCTCGAGAATACTTTGAAAAACAATAAAACCATTTTTAAATATTCTCATTTTCATTATTAGGCCAGAACTATATTAGCAGCCCTCGTATTGCTCTAGTTTATTGAATTACAGGACTTTGACATAAAAAAGCGTATTTTAAAAATTCGATTCATTGACAAGAATTTCAAAACTTTTTGGTTCAAATGTCATTAGAATTTAGTAGAATTAAAGATTTCAAATCAGGAGGAATCTGGGCCTCATGACAGCTTGGAGCCGGTCTTACGTTGGTTCGACTACAAAACGGAGGTTCATTTGTATTGAGGCCATGCGAAAACATGGACCGATCTCGGGGATTTTAATTAAAGCTTTTCCTGTGTGCAGTTCAACAATACGAACTAAACTTCGTTAAAATCTGTTACAAATTTGCTGCTGTCATTTCGGCTAGACCCCATAACGGGAGGTAGACTGATGTTGAAGTTTTATCAAGATCATTTCCTATTTGCTACCTATGCTTTAATTACTAAAAGGATAAAGTACAAACATTTCTATATGAACATAACTCTTAGTCGATCAGTATAATTTTTAATAAGTCTATCGCACTTTTTTATTTAAATTCGTAGGCATGTCCCTTGACACCAGCAAACTCATTTTGCGGGAGGGAATCTATAGGGAACCAATTATAGCTGGGTTTCAATCCAGACAAATGTGACCCAGACTTTGTATGATACCTTCTCGCACACTGCTAGCGTTATCAAGACCTGCTCGTATCCGTCATGAAAAGACCCTGTCAGACTGGACGGCATTCAGTGAGACTGAAAGTCGCGACCAACGAGTACTACAGAAACTGTCGGTGTTAGGTTGAACCATTAACACTTTTTCTGTACGTGCCCTGCTTTGGCGATCGGACGGTGATCTTGATAAGGTTCGTACTTCTTTAGGAATCTTTCTGAGCTGGCTGATATCGGCATTGGCCAACTCAAGAGCTTTTTAATGATTTTTCCCGCCAGTTTTCGTGGCATTACAATGAACCTTTGGGTATAACTTCTGCCTAACCTACACATGAGGAACAAGCATAGATTGGGGGTAAGTTCAAAAAGTTTTGCTGATCCATATTTTCCGCGAGCTAATCCGAATGTACTTTTTATAGTTTGGTAAATATCGGTTGACACTTGCGATCATTTGTTTGATGACAAGAGTATACGAATAAAAGTTATGAGTTTGGGCCGCATTTATAATACTGGTTTTGGAAGGTATAAAATGTTTTCCTCTAAAACTTTTGAAATACACAATTTTGACGCTGACAAGTTGTTGCCGTATTGTAATGGGTAGTGAGCGCGGTTTACATCTGGGTAAGATCAATGCCATATTCCAGCGCCAGTTCGTCAAACTCGTATGTGCCGGTAACTTTACGAGTAAAAAAATTAATCTCTAGCCAAAAATCTCTCAAAAAAAACGTTAACCGTTTTTCCAAAAAAGATTGATTTTTCTTGTAACCTCATATATATGAATACACCGATGTATTTACAATAATAGCCCAGATTGTGTACCAACTGTCGTTTAACTTTGCTTCACTTTAAATGGTTAGATTGACATTTTTTACCGGAAACCCATAAAGAAACAGTGCAAACAGATTTCATATGAAATATCACAATAGAATGTCATTATGGATGACCCCACATAGATAACGTATATGCGTAGCAAAATAATCATTTAAAGATGTTTGGGTAGATTTTAAGCGAATCCCAGCGAATATTGTAAGTACAAAGGTTCTTTAAGAGTGTCGTGAACGACATCCAGCACGGGTTTCTTCCCTTTAATATGCCCCTTTTTACGTGGGATTTTCCTCAAAACAGGAATCAGTATGACACCGTTTTTATAATCCTTTAGTTGTCTAATCTTATGTTAGTTATCAACATTACAAGTTTCTTATGCAATTATCCAAATATACTCGTAATTCATAAATGGCTTATTTAATTCAAAACGCGCAAATAAAATTGAATTTTTTTCATCAAGAAAAAGTCAGCAACACATATTTTTGGAACATTTAGTTTAAAAAGGTACATAAATTAAATGAAAGTGAAATCAATCAGTTTATTGACTACACGTTTTAAAATTATTCGATTTTAAGCACCCAGACAACTGTACGCTGGGATGTTTAAAGTGATTTATCATTGATTTAAGATCCGTATATGCAAGATTTTTCAAGTGACGTAGTCGCTGATGATTAACCACCAAAGAAACTGATCCAAAAGAAACCGATGATTTCAAAATTATGTGTGTGTTCATTTGAATTTATGATAAAGTAATGACACAACAATAAGCAACTTTAAGTTTCCAAAAATTTCAATGAAATCATAATATTTTAATTTTTATGTTCGCATCAAATGAGGTTTTTTTAATGAGCTGTTGGTTTTGGGCAATTATTCACATCGAACTCAATTAAGCTAATAAAATCATCTAGTCGGTTCTTATATTTGCCCTCACCAACACGTGACAACCCAATTCATGTTGTGGTAAAGTAAAAAATTAATAGTAATGCACCTCCTTTTTACGGTTGGTAAATGGATCGTGAAAGAAGGGTTTGCCAGTAGTTATTTTTTCAAACGATCGTCTTTTCATAACAAATGAAAAACCCTGATACCAATAGTAATTTCCCGACCTAGAGTCGATTGTTTTTTTATTGTTTTTGACGGCAGGCAAGTACATATTTCCAACACTCTGAAATAAAACTGATCAATTGTATATTGAAAATAACATTACGGAATCTTTGCCAGCATTTTATTTTTAAAAATCGGACCTTGCGTCACCATGTATAAGTATTTACGTTGCAGTGTCAACGGTCTGCCGTTTGAATTTCTCTGCCCGGGAAGTTACTTATAAACGATTGGTTTGTTCATGTTTTGGTAAAACAACAGCAACACAAATGTATCTCCAGAATATTGGTCCTGCCCCAGTTTCGAAAAATTAGGGTCTTTTTAGACCGAAAAATCCAGTGAAATAAAATAAATTTTAATTTTCACAAAATTTACGTTTTTCGGGAAACTGAAAAAGTTATGAATTGAGTGAAGTGCCTAAGTATCACCATTCTTTTTTTTATTGACCAAGACTCAGGGGATTTCCCCTATTATGCAGTGCATTGCGTTGGTGAGTGGGAAGTCAGGGATCAGAGGGGGGAATAGGGGGTAATGTTTATTGACATTTGTCTTGAATTTCTGGATGCCGTAATTGGTGGGAAATACCTTTTTCGGAAGTCGATTCCACATACAAACAGTACCTGCAAAAACGAATTCGATCTGTAGTGTATAGTGCGTTCAAGTAGCCAATCGATAACAAACGAATGTGAATTCCTGGAAAGTCGATGGATGTCAGCTGAATACACACTATAGAAGTAACGATAGAACAGCGATACACATCCCACATTCTGACGATGGTAAAGGGAGACAATTGAGTTGGGGACCCCACTGTCACCTATCAGCACCATCGCTCTCCTTTGAACACAGTCCAAGGATGCTTTTGGAGCACCTGCCGAATCGCTTGTGAGACAACAAGCAGCACTGCGTCTTGCTCGCATTAAAATCCGCTCTATTCAATTGAACCCAGTCGGAAATGGCCTGTAAATCTCGGCCAAGTGTTTCATCCATAAATATCAGCTTTGATAAGAGTGCACCGTGTCAGACTCTATCAATGGCCTTGGAGATATCCAGAGCCACAACCTTACTCTCACCAAACTGGTGGATAGACCGACTCCAGCGCTCCGACAAGAAAGCCATCAGGTCTCCCGTAGAGCGATTTCTACGGAAGCTATACTGTCGATCACTAAGCAGATCGTTTGACTCTAGATACCTCACAAGATTGTGGTTAACCATGCTCTCCATTACAGTGCAGAGTCAATCGCGATTGGCCGATAATTTGCAGGATTATTGGCTTCACCTTTTTATCCATGGTGTGAATCAATATGGATCAGAAACGCACAAATTTTAAAAATATATATAATAAAGCTCTCTCTACGCACACATCTCACAGTGGTCGTTTCCATAGGACAACAATTAAAAAAATTTAAAGTCCAAAAATAAATCAAAATGTATCAGCACATCCTGCTATCCAAAAAATGGAATTACTTTCGACGTAGATTACCACAACACGGGTGCATCGACAAACTTAAATCTTTGTATGGCGATGAGACACTATCCACTGTGAAAAACTGGTTTAATGAATTCAATCGTGACCGACGCTCGCTCAAAGACGAAGGTCGTGAAATGGTCTCTGGCACAATGGCATTGATGCCGTGCGGGAACTGATAATGCAAGATCGTCATGTGACATACCATGAGATAGATGCCTCCTTGGGCATTTTTTCCACCAGCATACATTCGATATTGCATGAACACCCGGCCGTAAAAAAGGTTTGTTCTCGTTGGATCCCGAAGAATTTGACAATCGCTCAAAAAAAGGCTCGTGCGATTGGTGCAAAGAAATTTTGAAAAAATACGACCGCGGTGCTTTAAAAGACGTTTATAAGATCGTCACAGGTGACGAATTATGGATCTATGCGTATGACCCCGAAACAAAACAGCAATCGACCGTGTGGGTCTTCGAAGACGAGCCAAATACAACGAAAGTTGTTCGTGGAAGAAGCACTTCGAAGCAAATGGTCGCCTGTTTCTTCGGCAAAACTGGTCATGTGGCGACTGTTCTGCTTAAGCAACGTAGGACGGTCAATTCTGAGTGGTACACCATAATTTGTTTGCCTGAAGTCTTCGGAGAAATTCGAAAAACGAACAAGAGAAGACGAGTCATTGTGCACCATGACAATGCAAGCTCTCAAACACCGGCTCAAACCAGCGCTTTTTGACCGGCCAAGTCGAATTGAGGGTTCATTCGCTTTAAAGCCCTGACTTGGCACCCAATGACTTCTTTTTATGCCCGCACATGAAGAAAAAATGCTGGGTCAACGATTTTCGTCGCCAGAAGATGCTGTTGAAGCGCTCAACAACCATGTTTTGGACGTGTCTCAATCGGAGTGGGTAAAATGCTTCGACAATTGGTTTGAGCGCATGCAAAAGTGTATAAATCATGCTGGAGTGTATAAATCATGCATACTTTGAAAAACAATTAAACCATTTTTGATTATATATATTCGCATTCTCATTATTAGGCCTGAAATATATATAGCAGCCCACGAACTCAAATTGAATATTGAAAATAAAGGTGTTATCTTAATTTCTGAGCAATTTGAGTGTTCTTGTTGTGTTCTTTGTATAAAATGAATGTTTTCTGAATAACATTTTTAGTTTTATTTCGCCCACGTATTTCAACTTCAGAAAAAGTTTTATTTTTGTTCCCCCCTGATTCCTCCAATGGGTTTTGTTCGAAAATAACAGTCAAAGTACTAAGATTGAAATCTGATTATAGCTAGCTGCTGAGAAGTGCCCACCTTTGTGTTGTTTTCCCCTGTTCAAAGCGTCCTTCAGCTTTTGCATATGTAATTGTCGTTTGTCTGTCTGCTGCAATTACGGGGCTCGATCTAAATTAAATTGGGAGATTTGCACAAGCTTTGCCTTCAGGATACACAATTAATAGGGAGAAATTGGGGTCATATGCGCTGGATACTGCTAAAGAGCTGACAATGCAGTATTAATGGTACTACTCGTACCTCCCACCTTCAGTTCACAAACTTTTAATTCACGGTACTGACGTTATAGAAAATGCACTGGTATCGATTAGGGGCTCTCTAAAGAAGTTGCAGAGCAGAGTCTAGAAACAAAGATACTCGTATAAAACAATTCCGAGTCCAGCATACGCGTAAAACTTAACGAGTTTCAACAACCCGTATTTGTTAAATTTTTTGCTTCTAAGCTTAGACCCTTATATACCGGGGCAGCGAAAATTACCTCCCAAGAACAAATCGATTTTATTAAAATCTGTTTTTGATTAGCTGGATTTAGTTTGAAATCCTTGTTATATTTCTTATTTTTTTAAACAGTCAAAATAAGTTTGAACTATTTATTATCTATTTATTTATTTTTGTTTCCGACTACAACTCTTGAAATATTCGATAGATTAAATAAGGTTTGATTACTTTTCGTAAGTACAGGTTGGCTGATGAATATTGCTGCATTAAGAAACTCAAATAGCTTGTTTTAATTTTTATTTCATTAAATATAGCTTAATTAGTTTTAAAAATAATGGAACTTTAATGTCAATCTGCTCGGAGGATTGCCTCCACACGTGTGCCTATACTGTGTTTAATCCGAAACTACGGACTCCTGTGCGTGACAGCGTCGGACAATCCAAATTCTTGTTTCAGTGTCCCAGCTATCCGTTTTTGTTTAATCTACAAATCAATCTGCAAAATAAAAAAAAGATATCCAGATTCAATAAATAAAAATAAATTATAATTTTTTTTTTGGTAGCTGCTTTTATCAGCCACCCTGTATTAGGCGGAAGACCGAATTGTATTTCATACATTTAAACTATGGTGGAGATATAAGATTTGGCCCAGCCGAACTTAACGCCGTTTTTTCTTGTTTTTTATTATTTCACACATTTTTAAAGCCGCGCCAAATGTTTGACGATATAATTTCTGCTGGAAGTATTTATGGCCGCTGTCTCCATACAAGTGCGACCACTGTTTCGTGACAAACTGTTTGCCGATCGCAAGCTGTTTCTTGATCTACTGTAGGCGTTTTTCTTCAGGCAAAACAATACTCATAGGAAATTTCATGGAATTCGAAATGGGAGCGTTTAAGAATATTATTTTCTGTTGTTAACTGAATATGGAACAACTCGTTAGCATATCCATGGGATACCTACGCCAATGTTCTATTCCGTACAGTGATTATTTAAGACCAGAATTCCAACCAGTTCAGCTGTCAATCAAACGAAAAATTGTTGTAACAAAAAAGAAATAAATTGCGAAACACATGACCATTATTGTTGTCATTAAAATCAGAGCACAGTCGCAGTCAATATGCCTGATTGATTGATTAATTAATAAACATTTACTACATACATACGAGTACGAGTATCAGGCAGCCGAGACCGCCGACCTGTTGTTGACGCTGTCATTATGTCGAATGCGGAATGGTAACGTTTAGGGCGTTATTTCACTCATTTGATCCCGGATCAAGAACAACCACTCGCTACAGCGCTTTCGAATTGAAACATTTCCGTACATTTACCGCCCGCCAAAGTGGCCAGCCATTAACAAGCGATCATTAATGTTTATGAACCGAACATTTTAATCTCTGTTCTGTTCCAAACATGTCGTTCTTGAACATGACTTTTTATTTTTGCGTTAGCCATATGTTTCAGCGTGAAGTTGGAACCTGTGTGTAACTGAGAAATCGCGACAATATTTATGGCATCTACTGGATCACATTCGATTTGCAATGAAACATTTAAAAGTTGTTTTCATAAATGGCCGACAGAGGCAAGTGTTATAAAGTATTTGGTGTGATATTGTGATCGAATGCCACTTCGCTGCTACCGACCGACCTACCAATTCAGACTGAATATGTCTTATTTCTACAGACTCACATACAAATACAAATTCACAATTAACATTCCCATTGAAATCGTATCATTAAGGAACGTTTTGTGTTACAGTTTCACATGATAGTCGATCGTTCTGTGCATCCGGTTGCAGGTAGATTATGGTCATGTTACGATTTGTGCTGGGTAATTAAATTTGCATGCTTAGCATTCGTTACGAATATTTTAATTGCATGTCCATTTCAATTTTATCTTTTATTTGTTGCAGCTGACATGCCACTCTAAGCGGTAGGCAACGGTGTAGGTGCATCAAAAATATGATAACACTCAAAATAACTGGTATTAGGCCTTAGTAACACATCTTTCGGTTACACAACATTTTTCGTGGTCACGATATACTCTCAGGTCAGCTTATAAGTATATATAGACTGATTTAAAATAATGCAATTTTTGATTTTTAGAAATTTTCTTTTTATCTTTAAAATCTCGCAATGAGTTTTCATTATAGGTTATTATAACAAAATTTCGGTCTATCCAGGGTACAAATGAAGCAGATACAACTCTGTGTAATTGTGCCATTTTGGTTGTTAGCCTTAGATGACATTTATGTGGTTCTAAGTTCTAAGAAAAAAAGAAATCGGGGTACAAGGCACAAAATTTAATCAGATAATAGCCGTGTTCTTTTGAGGTAACTAGCTTATTTACCTATTGAGTTTGCAATATGGTAATCTGGCAACATTGAACAAAATTAAGATTAATATGGCAACTTTGTCTACACGAAAGATAAGTGAACAGCAAGAGGGTTCATCAGAGAATTCGACGCAGAGAACAAAGAAATATAAATTCCAAAAAATAATCAACGAAATATAAAAAATGTGTTGACAGTGTGACAGTTTTAGTTTAGTGACAATTTCACTATCTCTAATTGTACACACGTCGAATTCGACGTGTGTACGTCGAATTCGTCGGTAAACAAAACAAAAAACATATGTTTTACAAAACAGGGTGACATGTTTGATATATCCTTGAAAAAACAAGTGTGGCAACTCTAACTCTGTTCATTAGCGACCTGGGGCCAACTCGCTTGCTAACCGAGTAACTTGCATACAAATGCTTGTTAAGTAACCTGAAAAGAACACAGCTAATGAAAAGCAACAGTGGCCAATTCAGATATATATTTAATTTACTTCAGTTCGTTCGTATAACTTCACGTTACAAAATTGTATAATGCGAATATCCACAAAGGGCCTATGCTATAAATTGTCCTAAATAATTCTCGAGAGTTTGATACAGCCAACAGAGCATGGAAAAAAGCTTGTCATAACTTGAAAACGTTTAAAATAGTTGAGCTTACCCTCAGAAGTAAGCGGGTGTACGATATTTCAACATCTATACTGACAGCTTAAGCTAAACAATGCTTGGCTTTGGCTAGAAGGCTAACTGATTACGTAGTGTCTACTAATCTTAATCTTAGCCAATAAGAAAGTCGCCAAATGGCTGAAAAATAATGTTCTTACCACAGTGGAGATAAATATAAATTCTCCGACAGTCAGCCTGTAATTTAATCTCCGGATTTCGTCTTCCTGTACTTTACCTCATGGACGAGTTCAGCCCTTTACTGTCGCACATAACTTAAAGAGTTGGCTTAGCAGTCCAATATTCATCTTATCTTCATGACGGTATGTCCCCGTGGGAACTGTGGAGCAGAACAGCCAACAATTCTTGATATTACTTTACGGACTTCACGGGATATGTGGCCCCGCTAAATATAAGTATATGATCGTATACAGTTGTCCTTACGTAGCCTGTCATTTCACAGGCATGCAGTCAAACTAAACGACTAATGCATCAGCTGTGAGGATGGGGGAGTCCATTCGACACCTTCGCTGTAGGTGCCCCTGGTCTGGCAATCTTTTTTAGGGAAATACCCAAACTGGTTCATACCGGTATTGGCCAATTCAAGAGCATTTAAGGCGATAACAATGGTTTCCGTGGTATCACAATGATATACATTGTCGACCTGCTTGAAGAGATTGCCATTTTCCCCTATCCCCTAAACGGTTTATTTTAAAAACTTCTTAGGAAAATCGCTAGAATTATGCTATTTACGTGGAAGGTTCAGAAACGGACATGGATGAGCTTAAATAACTGATAATAAAATCTCATATAGCGTCGTTTGTGTGAAATAAAGAGAAGCCAGATTTTGGAAATCAAAAAGAGAACATTCCGTAAAAGCATTTTTCTTAAAAGTCAAAAGTGCAAAAGTGGAATAAGCAAAAAAGAGCGCTATTCGGATTAGCCCAGTAACAGAGTAAACTACTATTTTAAAAATCGACTAAGAGACCTATTGCTTCACAAAAAAGGTGTATTTCTCGTACCGGGGGTTGGACTTGTCTAAGTAGAAGATATAATTAAAGACTGTCTAACTGCCTTTCAACATTAAATAATGGAACAAACAGGAAACTTCTCTCAAATCAGAGAGCCGTGTACGATATAACTCTCCGAATGAATACCACATTTTATAAAGAAGAAATGATTAATCTCTTACCAGCAGAGTCGCCGTCATAAACGAGATGAAGAGCACGCCGCTGTTAGATGTTCTTACCCGGATAGGAACCTGAGTTTATTTGTATGATAGTTGCGCACACTAACCGTCATATCTCGCCGGACCACCAACTTCACTAGATCCTATTATGAATTTTTTTTAAGATGTGGTTGAAAAATGGAAATTTAGTTCCCAATTAAAAGTGAAGCAATTGTCCGTCACCCAAATTTAAACAAAATGCAACAATAATTTTATTTTGGACGTGGAACTGTATGACCCATTTTTATCGAAGCTGATTACTGACTATCAGAATGAACTGAGCCAATCTACATCAAGATTTGATGTATTTGTGGCTTCAGGAGCTACAGACATAAAATCGGTTAAACGTATGCTATATCCTCATTTCGACCGATTAGCCATGATGCAGAAGAAGAGGAGTCAGCGGAGCACATGAAATGCACATACAGAGGTGTTTAAAAATGTAAACTTGTCGCCAAAGCAGTAGATTCGTTGATGACCTGGACCAATTAACGGATGCATCGATTTAAGCACTCTTAAAAAGTGTTTGAAAACGTCGGGCTGCTACCGAATTGCTTGAACTATCTGAGAAACCATAACAAACAACGGCCTAGCAAATCGAAGAGCAGCTTATTTATGTATATACCTTGACTCTATCTTATAACTTTTTACTCTCTCTCCTGCTCTCCCTTTTCATTAGGGTTTCACAATGTCACTTTAAGGCCTCAAGCGAACTATCCACTTCTTCCTGTTGAGCCTGCTTAACCATTTTTCTTAAAAGTCATAAACCCGTGCACTTTGTCCAAAAACTTACTTCCGCCATTTTTTGTGAAAATAGGACAACGATTGCGAACTGAAGTTTCAAAAAAAGCCTTCGATAGACAGGAGACGGACGGACAGAAGGTGGGTCTAGCTCAAATATTTTTGATAGTAAAATTATGAATTTTCGTTTGTGTTTGGTTTTACCCACTTTTTCGGTAATACGTTTGCTCGATTTATATCGAGCTTTCTTAGAGATCGCACTATTAGAGATTTTGTAGATGGGTTCTTATCTAACACACATAGGCTGACTGCAGGTGTACCACGGGGATCTGTCCTTTTCCCTTTTTATTTCTTATTTTCATTGACGATCTATTGGGTCAGACCGTAAATTTAATCTAATCTTTCGCAGATGACAGTAACCTTTGCCATTAATATTCATTCGACCGTAGGCCAAGATACCGAAGACAAAAGGCGAATTATGGATGAGACACTTGGCCGGGATCTACTGGCCATTTCCGAATGGGGTCGAGTGAATAGAGTAGATTTTAATGCGCGTAAGACACAGTGCTGCTTGTTGTCTCACGAGCGATTCGCTCCCACCAACAATATCGTCAATTTCTATCGATGGTACGGATATTAAACAATCAGAAGCCCTCGTTGTTCTGGGCATGACAATACAATGTGACTCTCGTTGCGCGAGACATGTATTCGAAGTGTCGAAAGAAGCACTCAAGTGCATATGTGACGTGCAAAATAGAAAGGGACCTAAGGGTAAAAACCAGTTTTGTTCAGGAGAGCCATTTTAAAGATTTAAATACGCGTATCTTTGGTGTACTATCACTTTCATAAAACGCGCATATCTGAGCGGTCTCATTCGACGCTCAGATGTTGTCCACATCAAAAAAAAAAAGTGAAAATTGATTTTTTTTACCCTTAGGTCCCTTTCTCTATGCGCTGTCACATATGCTTTTAAAAGCGGTGCAAGAAATATTTCACTCCTTCTGATCTTTTTAATATCTATACAACTTACATCAGGCCATATATGGGCAGGTGCTCCAAAATCATCCTTGGAGCTACTTGACCGTGTTCAAAGGAGAGTGATAGTGCTGATAGGTCACAGTAGGGTACCCAACTCTATGTTTTTCTTGAGCATCGTAGGAATGTGGGTTGAGTGACGCTGTTCTATCGTTACTTTCATAGTGTGTGTTAATCAGATATCCGTCGCCATATTCCTGACGTGAGGATGTTCGGCAGGGGTACGCGACTTTCTAGGAATTTACACCCGTTTGTTATCGATTGACCAGTTGACCGCACTATGCACTACAGGTCAAATTGGTTTTTCGCTCGTGCAGTCCGTATGTGGAATCGACTTCCGGCAGATGTATTTTCCACTAATTGCGACATCCAGATGTTCAAGGCAAGCGTCAATAATCATAACACCCTCTTTCTCCCCTCCGATTCGTTACTTTCCACTCGCCAACGCAATGCACCGTATGTATAGAGGGCATCCCCTGAGTGTTGGCTATTAAAAAAAGTGTGAAATCTTTATTGTTCATTCGCTAAAACAGTTAATGCCATTTGTTTTTTAAGTATAATTTCCTTGAAATGTTGGCCGCAACTACACCTCAGGGTATCCATTCTGAGGGTCCAATTTTGGATGATTCGTGCGAGCATTTCGACCGGTATGTCATTAAAGACCCGGGTAATGGTGGCCTCCAAAACCTAAATCGTAGCTGGTTTGTCAGCATAGACTTTCGACTTTACGTAGTCCCAACGAAAAAAGTCTTAAGGTGTAGCTAATTTCACGGTCTAAAATGTGAAATTAGCTACTCTCCGAAATGATCTCTCAGATCCATTGTGTGATTCCGTTCTTTGTGCAGCTGTATGGCAAGTGGCACAGTCCTGTTAAAACCATGTGTCGTCAAAACTGCGGGCTTCAATTTTAGATAGCAAAAAGCCCTATATCATGGCGCGATAGCGAGCACCATTCACGGTTACGTTCCGGCCATCATCATTTTTGAAAAAATATGCACCGATTCCCCAGCTTATAAACCGCACCAAAACGTGGTTTTCTCTGGGTATAATGACACCTCTTAAACCTCTTCTTGTTGCTCTTCAGCCCAAATGCGGCAATTTTGTTTATTGATTTTCCGTTTAAGCAAGAAATGGGCCCCATCACTAAACAAAATTTTGGTCAAAAAGCGGATCTCACCGAACGCTAATTTCCATAATACTGTTGCCAACATTTGAAGGTAACTATTTTCAAAAAATAAATACCATAAAATGTCCTTTCAAATTACCAATAAAGAATCCACACTTGATTTGAATTTTTATATTTTTTTGTTCTGAAAAAATCTAGATGGATTAATCTATATATGATAATTGTTATTTCTCCCACTTGTATGGCAAACCCACAGTGGTTTATAACCACTCAATATATCGATTCTAAGACTTTTATTAAGTAGAAAACAATTTTTCGGTACAATTACAAAATTCAAACGTACAAATAATTAGAAATCCTATGATAAAAAAATTACATAAAAGCTCAAATATTCATACGTTGTTTAAGGAACATTTTTGATTTCATCCGATAAACGGATTCACATATTTAAAAAAAATATTTGTGTGCCGCATTCACATATTTAAAGAGAAAAGTTTTAAGCCGTTTATCGAAAATATTTTCAGTTTACAATTAAGGCAGATTCGCATTTAACGAGAACTGCAAAGTAAACACCATAAAAAAACTAATACTACATACATTCATTTAATTTATAACAATAGCTGCAACTTTGCTTAAGACACTATAGCAATAATAATAAATCGATAGAAAACTATCAGTTGAAATTGTAAGATGTTACTAGCCCAAATTTCAAACAAAACGTCATTCGGCCCCCACATTGGGCTACTGAGTAAGAGAAATGTTAATCCTTAAAAAGGCGAGCAAGGACTAGGATATACAGAACTGTTTTTCTTATACATAAGGTTCGCTGAATTTGAGTATTCTACAATATTTTTTCTGCCTCTTAATATTCATATACTTATAGAATACAAGTGATTATTCTTGTGCCTTTCATTCAATTGACCTTTTACAGCAGCTTATTTTAACTTCGTTAGATCTTCCTTTTATTCTACGCTCTGAGTTCTTCCAAATTTTCTCGCCTGCTTTGTAATTAAATGGAAATGTCTTCTTGGTTTGACAAGACGTCACACTGTGCACTTGTCATACGCGTATGCTTACAAACAATACAAAATGATTCATAAATTAACATGTAATCTTTAACGTAATCACCCAACTTTGCTTGCTGATTAGACTTGTCCCCCACTGTTCATCGTTTTGTGAGATCTCAATTCGAAATTGGACAAAACACATGCGATAAGCTGACATTTTCATGACAGGCGCTTTAGCGTTTTGACAAAATATATTCAACTACGTCAGTCATTATGTAGTTTCTGAACACTGTATGTGCGCCGGGGCAACAACAAACACTTCTAATCTCTTTTCAAAAGTTTCATAATTCGCTTGATTAAGTGACAAGATGCCATGAATACACAGCTCGAACTCATCTCCTCATTCTTATCTTGAACTGAAAATCTATTTTTAACTGAATTTCGCTGTCAGATGCGGACGGCCGCCGCAGCTGTGATTCATGGGAAAAAGTGCAAACTTGTTTAATGTAAACCGTTTCGTCACACAATGCAAAATAAAGGTTCCCACCGACAACAACAACAACAACAAAAAGCACTGTAGCAACGAAACAAAAAACTAGGAAGTTCCCAATGGCGCTGACGGCAAAAAAATCGAAAAAACCAAAATCACCAACTACGGCAGCAACAACAATGCCACCAACAACAAAAGATCATGAGCAATTCACCGAACAAACAAGTTTCACTTAAAGATACCGAAAATAATCATAAAAAATTAATAAAAATAAAGTTCAATGCACCAAAGACAGCCAACCAATTGACAGGCGGACGGAGGTACGGACGGACGGACAGACCATCGTCGTCAGTCCTCAACAGCTACAATCAAAACAAAAAGAATCTGCAAGTAACAACTCACGAACGGCCACAATGACAGAATCGATTAATAACGGCGAACCGTTAACGGCAAGCGTTACAATAACACCGACGTTAGTACGTGTCAAGTAACAACGTCTGATGCCAAATACAATTTTTGCACCTTGCCGACTTTGGGCCCCATTGCCGCACTACAGTATCCGGTCAAGCAATTGGGAGCAATTATATTTTACTCCGGACTTCATTTGACTTTGTGATTTAAAGTGTCTCCTATGTTTTAGATTTTTGGGGCTTAAAGCTTATATTTCCGCATTCGAATACTTTCTTAATTCCCACAACATCCCATTAAGAATCAAAAGAAAACTTCCAGGTCACTCAAATCTGTGCCAATAAAGTTAAAACCCCTACGTTAATATCTTAAATAAATTACAAGCTAGTGCAAGTGATGATTGTGGAATTTAGCTTCGATAACACTTAAGTAATGTCAAGTAAACAGTTTTTGTAGGGGATTCCAGTTACCGTGTGGTCCATTTAAAAATTTCTTACTTCAGTAGCCCGATTGAACTTCCTTTACCTACAGTATTTTAGCGGTGGGTTTTTCAACTCATTGCCAATTTTTAAAAGTCAGAGTTTAATATCTTTGTCATGTAAACCTATAAAATGCTTCGGCCGTCCAAAGCTGACTTTTAATACGAGGGTTGCTATTTATATTTCGGATCCGGCAATAAAAACACAATAATTTACCATTGGAAATGGTGTTATTGTTTTTCAAAATATTAAGATAAATACACTATTGTATGCGCACAAACCAATTTTCGAAGCTCTTTTTCCACTCCGATTGATACACCTCCAAAACATGATTTTTGAACGCTTCAACAGCTGCTTCGGGCGATGAAAACGTTGACCTCGCATTTGTTTCATGATGCTAGGGAATAAGAAAAAGTCATTGGGTGTCACATCAGGACTGTACGGTGGATGGCCCATCAATTCGACATCTTGAGTGCTCAAATAGCTAATCAGAATTGACCGTTGCTCTAAAGGCACTGTAGCAACATGATTGCGAAAAAAACGCAATCATTTGCTTTGAAGTACTTCTTTCACAAACAACTTTTTTTAGATTTAGCTGGTCTTAAAAGACCCATATGGTCGATTGCTGTTTTCTTTCGGGTTCATATGCATAGATCCATGATTCGTCACCTATGACAATGTTATACACTGCCTTTGAGCTACCGCACTTATAATTTTTCAAAATCTCTTTGCACCAATCCATACGAGCCTTTTTTGAGCATTCGTCAAATTATGTGGGATCCAACGAGAACAAATTTTTTTCACGGCCAAATTAACATGCAATATCTTATTGATGCTTGTCTTGCAAATGCCCAAGGATGCCTCAATCTCACGGTATGTCACATGTTGGTCTTGCTTAATCAGTTCACGCACAGCATCGATGGTTTCGGGCAAAGTGACCGAAGTTGGACGTCCTTCACGAAATTTATTCTGGAGCGATCGGCGTCCGAGACTGAACTCTTGGTACCTGCGATTATCAGTGGTTTTTGATGGTGCTTCATCGCCAAGACACTCTTGTCTCGATAACTCACGTCGAATATCGTAAAAAATCATTGCACGAAAATGTTCACGGGATAATTCCATTTTTTGACTGAGATGAATTTTTCAACACACTGTAAACAAAACAATTCGCCTTAAATGACAAAACGTTCTGAGTGAAGTTATGGTAAAAAGTGTTTAAGTTTCCAATGGAAGTTCCAGTTTGCATCTGGGAACACTAGTAGTGTCAGGACCTAAAATAGAAATAGCAACCTTCGTAGTATTCCAAGCTAGGAAAGGACAGTGCGTATAAAAATTGTATAATATTCCTTGAAGTTGTATTTTTGAGGAAAGTGGAAGTAAAAGCTTCATTTAGAGTTGGAGATCGTTAGCCGATTAGGTTTTACAACCAAAATAAAATCTACGGGGATAGTTTCGCTGACACCAAGACCCTATAATTACAATAAAATCTAGATAAATAATCTATAATCTAGTGTGTATTAAATTAATTACCTAATTTCTAAAATAAAAACTGGACCATAGCGACATATTGGGAAACGAGATGGCGTGCCAGGAAAGCTAAGATGGGATTCAAGTTTAACCTGCAAGATAACAACAAGTGTTACCTGTAGTTTGAAAACAAGCTTTAGCTAGACAGCAGACGGACAGAAAGATATCGTTTAATCAAACCAACTGGTGACTCTGAGTTGCTTTTACATTTAATAACTAAAAGCACGTTTACCCGACAAGAACCGACTGTCGGGTTTGGACATAAATGAATGTCGGTTTCGCGGTTTCGGCTTAGGACACTTTAGTTGTGGCTCGGATAAGCAGACTATACACACAGAGAAAATACTAGTTGAAAATCGGTTGCAAAACAGCAATGATTCGGTTGCAAAACAGGAATTTTGTATGCAATCACCAAATATTTATAATCGTAATGGATACTCGGTTCGAAATACCACAAAATGATAAATATGACCATCGTATTGTAGACGCAAGTAATTGATCGGTCGTACCAATGACATGCATAAAATGTATTTAGTTGCCATAACTGTTGGTTGTGGCAACCAATAGTTTTGGCAACATTTTGATGTTTACTTTCATAATAACTAAAAGAGAAAATAATCCTTTATTACTGCTTAAAACAAATCAAAATCTTCCATCATCTATTCCTCCTTTTCCTCGACATTACCCTCACTATGTTTATAAGAACTTCAAGTATATGTGACAGCGCATAGAGAAAGGGACCAAAGGGTAAAAAAATCATTTTTCATTTTTTTTCTTTTTTTAATGTGGACAACACCTGAGCGTAGAATGAGACTGATCCTATGCCCCAAAAGTGTTCCCTCCCAGAGATATGAGCGTTTAATGAAAGTGAAGTCGACGATTCTACACCAAAGATACACGTATTTAAATCTTTAAAATGACTCTCCTGAACAAAACTGGTTTTTACCCTTAGGTCCCTTTCTATTTTGCGCGTCACATATAAGGAAACAGTTGTTTGCCTGTATTGAAAATTTAAAAATTTGTAGTTAAACAAGTATAACATACGGACTTTTGTATCTAAAAATCTTTTCTGGAGTTTTCTGGAGTTTCGTACTGATGGCATACTAGAGGTACATGCAACCTCAATCATTCGGTTGGCAAATAAATTCGGTCATGGCAACGAATCTGTTCTCTGTATGAAAGGCTTGTAATATTTGGCCCGGTCAAAGTCAATCTTTTGGATGTATTTGGGGTGAAAAACCATTCCATATATTAATAATTCTAAGTCTTTTAATAAGTAGAAAACAAATTCAATTGACTAACTAATTCTAGGCAAATATTTTAATAAAACTGATATTTGATACTAGCTTAACCTGCGAGCTAACTAACTCCTTATGGTCAGAAGTAAACCTTAAATATCTATCGTACATTACTGCTAGTTTTCAGCAAAAAGAGACGGTCGTTGTAGATTCTACAGAATGACTACTGTAGAATCTACAACGACTGTAGTAAATCAAATGGGTTTAAAACTCTCCGAGTACTCTCTACTTTCTGTCATTTCATTCACTCTCAAAATGCGATATATATCCGTAAAATTTCTGGAGCTTGTACTCGTCATACGTACAGGTAACTTCTCTTGGCCAATCTCAATAAAACTTGAAAGGACCGAATTGTGGAAAATCAATTAAATTTGGATTTGAGATTTTGTATAATAATGGCATGAGAATCTACCACTCTAGAAACAAGCAACTTATTAACTCTGAGCAGATATAACATTTGAGTAACCTGTAGACAATCTGCACAAAGTGAATCATAACAGTCCATATTTTTTGTTCGTATTTAAACATATTTTGTTTTCGATTTTCGGTCCAGAAGTTCCACACATACAGTGCACACCACGGATTCGCTCTATGTCACCATCTATATACAGATGATAGATAGGACAAACTAAGATAGGTTTCAATCTGCCTTCTTTCGCTAAAGCTTTTGTCTGTAAGAAATCTAGGGATCCCATTTATCTACTTAGTAGGGACATAAATACTGTTACAATATTGAACACACCCATTTTAATAGTAGAACTGAACATACCCCGTTAATGTCAAATGGGTTTCTGTTCAAGAAAAATTTCACAAGCAAAACGAACTGATCCCAAGGGTGAAAAAGGGTCATGGCCCAGCTTCAGTCATGGTTTGGTGGGGTGTCTCTTACGATGGGGTCACTGAAATGCATTTCTGCGAACACGGAGTCAAAACATCGGCCAAAGATTACCAAGAACCCGTTTTGGAAGCTGTTGTGAAGCCTCTTAACAATTCCCTGTTACAAAACCAGCCATGGACTTTCCAGCAGGATTCTGCGGCGGGCCATAAGGCTAAAACGTCCCAGGCCTGGCTTCGAAACAATTTGCCAGCGTTCATTTCCTCTGAAGAATGTCCCTCAGGCAGTCCGGATTTGAAACCATTAGATTAGAAATTGCGGACGGTTTATGAGGACAAGGTTTGTCGCAAAAGATACCCCAACATTGGATCTCTTAAGACTGTTTTGGTTCGAGCTGTGGCAAATTTTCCAATGGACGAGGTTCGTGCAGCTATTGACGATTGGCCAGTGCGACTTAAGGCGTGTGTAAAGGCAAAAGGCGGACATTTCGAAAAAGTAGATTCTTTTTGGATACAATATACATCAATAAATATATTAAAAAATATTTGGTCCCAAAAACATTCAGTACTTTTTTATTTTACAGCATAAAACGTGTGTAACAGTATTTGTGTCCCTTCTAAGTACATCCAGTTCTGATAGAACTGGCTAAGAATACATACCATGTCGGTACATTTTTTTATATACCCGAGGCAGAGATCCGTCACGACTTAATGCCTAAACGCTTAAAATGTACCTCATTTTTACATATTGCGTTTGAAAATATGTTGGTCCAAGTTTTCGGACGCGGCAAGGTATAATTTTGTATACCCTCGACCGAATGTTTGATTGTACTGCATTTGTCCTTTCGTTTGCAACACTTTGAAATATGGGACAGAGACCTAAACAGGTGTGTATCTAATCCTGTTTTTTCACTATTTAGAAATAACATATTACATCCAACTAGCCCCAAAAAACGGCTTTGGACCCGCAAACGGCTTTCAGTATTCATGGGCCCCGAAGCCAAATTGAAATTATGTATGTTATTTAGCCATATTTGGGTAAAGGATCTCAGGGCCAAAAATCCGGCCCATTTAAACTGGAGCATGTACTGAGCCGAAAATACAATGATTTTTATAACCATGTGTCTGGTTAAATTTTTTATGGTAAATGTTTGATAACGAAGACAAAATAACGTGATATAAAGTCAAATATGCATACAAAATAGTTGAGTTAACATTATATAAGATTAGTTTTTTCAAGAGAGAGGCAGAATATTGTGCGACATAAATAAAAATGTAAAGATCATTCGGCTCTGTTGTATCGAAGTTTTTGATCCGCTTTGTGTTATATGAGTACGAAGTTTAGAATTAAGTTACACGAAGTTTTCTTTTTTCTTTGTCCCACTGTTCTGAACGTTTGTAATTGTGCGAAAGATCATAAGACAATTTATCTAGCACTTTTAAAAAACCACCACCAAATGCAAATGCTAGCTGTACAATCTTCATCGCGCTATGATATTGCTTTTCGCACAGTTCGAAGACTAAACGCAAAAGGCAATTCTCGTTAATCATAATGGGACTCCCGTATAAATCATTTGATTTGTAGCCGAAGTAGTCGTTGCCAAAGACTGCTGGAGAAAAACCTTGGCGGGTTTATAAACAGTTGTACAGTCTGCCTGGCAACCGTAGCCAATACATTTCACCAATTTTTTAGTTGATTCTGAAAGAGAAACAACAAAAAGGTCTCGAACCAGAGAAAAACGGTTCAAGTCATAATAATGAAAAATAACGAATAAATGTAAACAAAACCAATTTTTAATTTAATATTAAAAAATGTAACAGTAACTATATTTCTGGGTCAAAGAGGTAACCAATAATTAGTTAACTTAACAATAAAATGATTTCTATGAAAATCTTCATAGTTAATAACATTAACAATTTCATTGTTAAATTGAACACGTATTGTTTTAATATTAACAATTTTCATGGTTTAAATAATACATTGTTAAAGCAACAATAATTATTTTAATAATAACAATTTTGATGGTTAAAACACCAACAATGCATTGTTAAACGAACAATAATTATTTTTAAATTAACAATTTTCATCGTTAAAAAATTGAACCACAGACAAGTTAAATTAACTATTATTATTGTTAAATACCAGTCAACAACAAAATGTTCAAATTTACCTTATATAACGTAGACTCCAATCATATTAATTTATGGGTGAATTAACCTTATATAAGGTTATTTTTCCTCCCAGTGTGTAGGTACTCAAAACTGCCTAGTTTATAGTTACATTTGAGATCATACTTCTTTTTGACCATTTAATCAAATAGAAAATCAAAAAGTTATTCAAAAGGCAGTCGAATAGTCTTTTAGTTGGAAGCAGGGGTGACTGCAGTTTCGGTGAACGCTACTTCACCATCCTCACCCCACAAACTGAATAACTTTTCGGTTTTCTGCTTGTCTGCATAGTCTGCTTGACTATGAAGTTATCATAGCAGTTTTTATAGACCAACAATGCATGCCAAGAAACGTACCAAAATCGAATGAAATGTTTTCACAAATTGTCGTAAAATTCCAAGACGAACTACAGCGACAGCAATCTTACGAATTAAGTTGGCTGATATTTTCAAATGGGCGCACGTCCGAAGGCGGAAAAAGTTTCCCTTTTGGGTAAATACGTTTCCCTTTGGAACATCGGGAAAAAGTTCACTTTTGAGAGTATTTGCTTTACCGTGAAGGGTATTAAGATTTGGCCAGCCTGATTTTTTCCTTGTATTCGTTTACTCTCTACGCTGCACCCAACCATTGCATGTATATTTTCCACAAATATTTGCACCTGAGATACATTCACATATCCATGCTGTTCGTTAATATTTGCTGCATTTATTTCCGTTGCATTTTGTGTGTCCGATTGTTTGTCGTGACCATTTTTTTCGTCATCGTTATGAGGCTCACATTCCATTGTTTGCTTTGGAATTTCACATCAAATGCATCTGCATCCACAAATCAATACGTCCAGCCGAACGTCAGTCAACGTTCGTTAAAGCTCAGTACAATCAATAATAATTAATTACAGTTTAACTGCATTAATGCCACTTAATTTATTCTGCATCATTCCGACAGAGACAGAGAGTGGGGCAGAGAATTGTACCAAGTCTGTTTCTCGATATTGGCTGCTGAATGGTAGACAGACTGACTTTGAAACTGATTGACTGATGGGCTTGCTGACTTAAATCGGAGATAAACAATAGAAAAGCGTGCTAAGTACGGCAATAATTTATAGGCAACCCCAGCAGACATGGGGCTGTTGTTGAAAACGTACAATTAAATTGAATGATAGTTCTCGCTCGATCAATATTAATTATCGCCTGTTTGCAATAAACACATTTATGAAAGTAATAATTTAATCTCCATTAAATCTATTTTAATTATAGACATTATTATATGATTAGTTGAGCCAACTTTCTTGTACGCAACTTTGTTTATGGGTGGCTGATGAATTAATGAATGTTTAGATACTCAACAATAAAAATTAATTCATATAAATTATTTACTTTTGTTCGTTTGAAAACTACTGCCCTAATACTCGTAGTATAAGTTGTGATAAATCGGTTCGACAATGTCTCAAAAGGTTATTTAAATCTGCCTAGAAAGTTGAAACAGAAATTCCCGTGTCGATCGAATGCATTGCTTTAAATTATCCAAATGGTTTTGGAAACTTCCTCTTTGCAATAGCCTCACAAGAACAAACCAGGTGCAATACGGTCAAAAGACCTTTGGGCCAACAAAAGGCGGTGTTTCTTGTGTGACATGCAACATCTTTTTGAAAACTCACAGTATTGAAAGGGATTCCGTTTCGATGCAGTGCATTAAAGAATAACGTTTTCAACATCAATAAGTTATAGTCTCCATTGGCCGTAGCAGTACAACCGTAGCTGCCTTCGTCATAAGGCCAACTATGACTAATTGATTAATCGACTTTTGGGTATAAATAAGTCAAAGTTGGTAAGACTTTTTGATTTTACAGAGATCTAAAAGTCGACTTTTTTTAACTTTTCGACATTTTTATATAAACTTCAAATATTTTTTATTGATATCTAAACTATGCGTATTGCTAAAAATTATTGTACGCTTTCATTTTTTTCCGCCGATTGAGAAATGGATAAAAGTTTTATATTACTCGTAATGTACTTATAAGTAAAGTGGCAACGTATGCCGAGGTCAAAACCAATCCCTTCAAAAATGGTCTACATTCATCCAGAGAATTAATCAAATCGATAAGTTACTAACACTGACATTTTGTTCGGCTGTATAACAACTTTATTTTTATTATTTTTTAAGGCGAACTGATATACAACGTAATCTCGTAAATTCTAGATTAACTATAGATGCCTTTTTACCCAATGAGATGTGGGCATCTCTTCGGTGGGTTCCGAGGCCAACGAAGAAGACAGCATATGACAAACGTGTAAGCACTAGCAAAGAACATAATAATGGCAATGGTGTCCTATACAATTGAAGCGCTATCTGAAGGCACCGCCCGTTTGTCGTAAAACAAAATTAATCCAATATTTATATGGGGAACAATGGAAAGCGATTACCCAATTATGGCAAAAGTTGCGAAAGAAAACGTAGTCAATCGTTGTCACTTCTATCCCGTGTGAGCGATTATTTTCGCATGCAGTTCTTATTTTGCTGCTCAAATTCGGAGTTAAATTTCTCTAAAAGATTTAAATATGATTATCTTTTTGAGATCAATTGATGCCGACATTTATATTTATTTATATTCACTGACTGATTTAAAAAAAAAACTTTGTTTTTAAAAACTTAAATATGAATAACGTCCAAAGTACTTAAATTCCTAATGTTTATTAGTTTATTATCATTCATACTCTTTTAAATAAAAGATGTTTATACAAAGAAAATTGTTTTTTTTATTTTAAAGTATTGCATTTTCATTTCCCTAAAATTCGAAAAGTGGACTTTAATCGACTTTTTTATACTAGAAAGTCGAAAAGTCTAAAATTCGACATTTGATTTTTTTGTAAAAGTCGAAAAGTCGACTTTAAGCCTTAAGTATATAACACCAAGTGTTGCCTGGCGCCATCTGACATTTCCATCAGAACATTTTGACGTACGGCCATCATTTGTGCTGTTTACAGTGCCTTGAAAAAATGAATTTGGCGCACAAATCAAATTAACTCGTAAACACTTTAGTGCGTGGTTTAATGAATTCAATCGTGGTCGTGGAAAAAGTGCTTCGACAATTGGTTTGATCGCATGCAAAAGTGTATAAATCATGCTGGCGAATACTTTGAAAAACATTAAATCCATTTTTGATGATAAATATTCGCATTTTCATTATTAGGCCACGAATAGATATACTCGTAAAACCTTAGCAAGGTGTTTAGAGTGTGGATTTGATGACTTAGTGCAGATGTTTGTACCACCTTAAAGGTAGGGAGGTAGACCTAATGGTAATGATACCGAATCCCCTTTGATCTTAGGAAGTTACAAGTTTGTAGAAAAAGAAACAAGCGGCCACTTATCAATTCTGGTGAAAATGAACGAAATTGGAACATGTTTTTAAGTAGTCCTCGCTAAAAGGACCTTCCTGATTTGAGTTCCTCCCAGCCACAAATTAAATCCGTTCTTTATCAAAATGCTAATAGTACTCTATGAGCCAGCAATAATATGCTATTGTAAAATTGATCCCTGCCGATTTTAGGTTCTGGCAATCCACAAGCTACGTTGTGTGTGTCTGGCCCCGGTGCTTCCGTTTAAACACGAGAGACGTATTGTGGTCCTATTCGCTCATGAGTCTTATTCTTATTTTAACTAAAACTTCAAAACAACTCCATATTTGTATTCGTAGCTATATTTGCTTTAATTTGAGTACCTTTAAATCCATATTGACTATTGATCTCCAGTTTTGACCATACGCGGTCATCTTTGAACCGAAACGTCAAGAAACAAACAGTACCCATTTTAACTATTGTTCGTCTAGAAAATATTGTAATTTGTTAAAAACTACTAAAACAGGTGTAATTTTTTCCCGGGTATGTTTTGTCCCTCAAAGAGGAAACATTTTTCCCCAGAACAGATTTCGCCTATTTAAAGTTTATGACCATGCAGAGAATGCGACATTTTCGCAGGCATTGCATGCAACACTTTGACAAACGAAATTCGTATTTTTTAGCGATCGAACATTTACATGCGGCAAAAATATAACATTTTTTTTTGTACAAACGAAAACACCATAAGCTTATTTCGTTGGACCGCTACCGTGCGTTCAACAGGCGCACGGAGGAACAAATATAACTTAATTTGTCTCTGATCAACAGTTCAAGGTGCTGCAAACGGTATGACAAATTGAACATACACTCCACACTTCGGTGAAGGGTGATTAAGTGAGTGATCTTCGTACGTATTTACCAAATAGTCACATTTAAATCAGATCTTTATAAAATTCCCTTCAAAAGCGATGATACTTTTGTGTGATACCTTGGGTATGAAATGGTCGTACGAGAACGCCTATATTTTCTCCTTTTTTCTTACCTCCCCTTTTCTTTCTCATGCAGCTATTGTTAGTACGCATATTAGTGGTGTGTTATGGGTAGCATTCTTTGCTTCTGTATCTTTGTTACACGCTCGTCGTGTTATTACGTTCCATGTGTTGCGTTGGTTCTATTTTGTGTGTAGAAAATGCAGATGGGTTAGAAAGGTGATACTGTTTTGTAAATAAAACAACTAAGCTAGTTTTAGTTGCTTAATCCGGCTCATATATAAATAACCCCACCTATAAATGTCTTCTATTGCCTAAAGCGTATGGGCGTGGTATTTATTTTTTTTTTGCCCACACACTTGTACTATCGGGTTTCGGTTTAACCGAAATATTACAATTTTTAAGAAATCCGTTTTCATTTTTGATTTTCTTAAGAAAATGGTTAAATCGGTGTTGCTAGACTAATATACAAAATAAAGGGTGATCCATCTAGAGGTATTTTTTCAGAACAAAAAAAAGAAAAAATTCAAATCAAGTGTGGAATCTTTATTGGTAATTTAAAAGGAAATTTTATTGCATTTATTTTTTAAAAATAATTACCTTCAAATATTGGCAACTATATTATGGAAATGAGCGTTCGGTGAGAAACGGGAATACCCGCATTTTTCGACCAAAATTTTGTTCATTTATGAGGCCATTTTTGGCTCAACAGCAAAGTCAATGAACAAAATTGCCGCATTTGGGCTGAAGAGCAACAAAAATAGGTGCCATTATACCCAGAGAAAACAACGGTTTGATGGGATTTATAGGCTGGTAAAATCATCGGTTCATATTTTTCCAAAAATGATGAAGGCCGGCACGTAACCGTGAATGGTGCTCCATGACATCGGACTTTATGCTACCTGAAATTGAAGCCCGTAATCTTGACGACTGTTGGTTTCAACAGGACCGTGCCACTTGTCATACAGCTGCTCAAACAATGAATCTATTGAGAGGTCATTTCGAAAAGCAGCTAATTTCACGTTTTGGACAGGTGGGTTGGCTGCCTAGATCGAGTGATACCACACCTTAAGACATTTTACTTTGAGGTTACGGAAGGTCCAACGTCTATGCTGACAAACCAGCTTCGATTTAGGTTTTGGAAGCCAAAATTACGCGTTTCATTAAAGCCATAATGGTCGAAATGCTCGAACGAGTCATCCAAGACTGGACCCTCAGAATGGAAACCCTGAGGCGTAGTTGTGACCAACATTTGAAAGGAATTATATTTTAAAAATAAATGCCATAAAATGTCCTTTCAAATTACTAATAAAGATTCCACACTTGATTTGAATTTTTATATTTTTTTTTTGTTCTGGAAAAATACCACTAGATGGATCAGCCTATATAATGAGTTTATATTGTAAACACATTGCAAACATGTGAAGTTGATCATAAGAAAAATATACATATTAATCGTTTTTGCAAACGATTGCAAAGTGCTTTGCTTTAGAGTATTTTAGAGTTTTAGAATCTGGTTATTCGACACAATTTGAATTTTTTTTAAGAAACTGACGGTTTTTCGGTATTAATTAACCAAACCAGCGTCTTTTAAAAACCGAGCTGTTCACCCTGGTGTACCCATTACGAAATACAAAATAGGATAAAAATTATTATGCGAACACCAAGAGTGGGCGGAATGGTGCATTTACACCAGAATGGGCGTTTCAACCATTTTTTTCAAAGCCGTTGTCAAAAAATACGTTTTTTACAATTGATGCGAATTAGATTGTGAAATGACTTAAAAAGTTTTCCTGATGCTTTCCGTCCTCACCTCTTACACAGTAGGGTGGGGGTATGAAAAAGCAAAACCTGTTACATACCTTCGTTGCCACTAGCACCCACTCATTCATCTCATATGCTGGAAGCGTGATGCCCGCCTCTGATTTGGGAAGAAAAAAATGTATGATTAACACCCTGAACCACGAAGTCAAACGTCAGCGTTTTCTTGTAATCTTTGCGACAGACAGCTGGCTTTCGACCCAAATACAGGCATTTCGAACTCACTCGCAGATGATAGCTAGTCTAGTCGCTTAGACTTTGGTTTAAGATCGTGAGTCTGACAGTAGATATTGCAATCTGGTTATGTCACTGCAATTTTAAGTGCTTTGATGAAATCAATGAACCACATTCAATTTTGTGAGTTACTTTCGTGTACGAAAAGATATGGATATAATAACACTCTGCGACAAATGGTAAGGGTCAGTGATCGGTTTGGAATGAAACCACCGGGGAAAGTTATATTGGTAAAAAAAAGTCATACGTGTTCCAGCGTTTCGCTGGGTCTCATCTAGGAATCGAGATATATCGATTTGAAGTTAGTAAGTATCGTATAGGGGAATTTGTCACGTTTTTGGCTCTTTTGTTTGACATAACTTGAGAACCACTCGTCCGATTGGACACGTATGACCTTTTTTTGACCGATATAACTTTCCCCGGTGGTTTCATCCCAAACCGATTGTGGCTGTCGCACAGTGTAATCAACGACAACACTCCAAACTGTTGTTTTTTAATTTTATTTTGACAATAGTATGATTGCGGCAATTTAATATTGTTGAAATATAACAATAGCTTAAAAAAAATATGGGTATAGCAACAATATTAATATGGTTGGTGAGACGAATAGTATTGTTATTTGGGTATTATAAAACTTACAATAATATGACTACGGTATGATGTAGTATTGTAGTTTTTATAAATTTGTTGTGAGGACAAAGCTATTTTTAATATTCGGACTCAAATGAAACTTTCAGCTTCTCAAACATGTATTTTATAATTTTAGTGAGTAAGTTCGTTATGCATTTACTGTAAATTAAACTTTTTCAAAAAAAACTGCTTTGGATTTGTTCAAATTAATGATTTATGTTTTTATTTTATTTACATTTATTCATTATTATGACTTGAACAGTTTGTATTCTGGTTCCAGACCTTTTGTTGTTCCTTTTTCAGAATCAACTAAAAAATTGGTGAAATGTATTGGGTATAATTGCCAGGCAGACTGTACAGCTGTTTTTAAACCCGCCAATGTTTTTCTTTGGCAATGATTACATCGGCTACAAATCAAATGACTTATACGGGAGCCTAATTTGAATTACTGAGAATTACCCCTTGTGTAAAATCTTCTAATTGTGCGTAGAGCAATCTTCATAGCGCAATATCATTTCCTCCAATTTCGTTTCTCATGGGCTTTCGTTGAAAACCACAGATGCAGAAGCACAGAGTGTGCGTTTTTTTGTGCGTACATGTATTCATACATGCGTTGCACATTAGGGCTTACCGATCTATATCAAATTTATTGTTGTTTTGCTTACATTTTTAATTTTTAAAAATGTAATACTTACATAGTTTTATAAAAATACGTTATTTCATCTAGATTATTTGTAATATGTGGCTTCTAGAGCTAAGAACATAAAATCTAATTCTGAACCAATTGTCTTTAATTTTCATAACTTCGGTGCTTGGTCACAAAAACTACGTCGATAGGTATACTTAAACGTGGGGCTAGCTTAAATAATTTTGGCAGATTCAAACATTTGCCATGAAACTAACACCACTCCGTGAAACAGAAACTAACATCGTCTTACGAAGACGATATTAGCTAAATGTGCTAGTGATAAAGTCTTTTCGAATAAATACCGCATACAACGTATTAGGGTCTTAACAGTATTTCGTATTTGTAGAATTAACCCATAAATGTTCACTAGACGCAGTTAACTTTTGTAATGGCGTGAAATAAAAGTTTACCAAACAAAGCGAGCCATGTGAAATTTAGCTTTGTTCTGCTTGCCATAAAATGACTCATATGCCTCTGTTCGATTGTAAAGAGTTAAATCGCATCACATTAATATGTATTTGGTTCGAATGTTTTATTTATTACTTGCCCGTTTCGCGCTCTTTCTCGCTGTATTCGGATTTAGTAACGATACCAAATCCCGCAGTGACACAATGGACCATAAAAAATTAAACTGAAAATAACAAAAGATCATAAAGTATTCACTAAAACTAAAAGTGCCAAATTTGTGTTCGGTTTGTTGGTGTTTTCCTCTCGAAACGACAACAGTTCAAGAGCCATGGTTTTTATTGTCTCGAACAAATTAACACCTTATTTTGTCAGTGTTTCAGCTTTACAAGTTGCCGTGGGTATTGTTGGTTTTACCGGGCAATTGATTGATTTTGATTTTTTGTTTACAGATCTCGAATATCCATCAAACTTTATGGGACACGTCAATCGATCATTTCATGGGAAATTGATATTGTGCCATTGCAGAAATCACTCTTATTTGCATGTAAATCCATACTAGTCTCGTAAAACTGAATGATTAACATTTGATTTAATTTTAATATTCGATTTCTATTTGTGTTTTTTTTTGAATTTCAGGTGCTTAGGCGCGAAACAAATACAAATGCAGATACAACGACACATGTGTGAACAATGAAGAGTATTATTTGTCATCTTTCTAGTTATAATGGATTTACATTAAATTATGTGGTAAGTAGAAGGAGTTTATAGCCTTGAACGTATGTATGTTGGTTGTGCTTAAACATTGACACTTTTATTCGGTAATTGGATTTTATGTACTTTATAACACCTACGCATCTTAAAGCAGAGTCGAACTGTTCAGGATCTTCAACTTGACAGGTTTATCATAATCTAGGAAATATTTTGTCGGACGGGGCCGATTATTTTAAACCTTGCTTGAATCTGGATGTACCGATAATCCCCCTGCAAAATAGTTCAGTGATTCAACATCTTTGTAACATCTTAAAATGCAGACCTTTCTTAATTTGATTTATCTTCAAAAATATCTAAAGTTATCTTTCAGTTAGAAGCACAATAAAGCCTTAACGGAAAGAACTAGCATCTGTCAACTTACTAGCAGTCAAATATTTACTATGGCTGCTATATATATTTCTGGCCTAATAATGAAAATGCGAATATTTATGGTTTTACGAGAGTTGCTATATATATTTCTATACTAAATGTTGCCTGGCGCCGTCTGACATTTCCATTGGAAAGTTTGACATTTTTTAGCATAAACGTACTCAGAACATTTTGACGTACGACCATCATTTATGTTTTTTACAGTGACTTGAAGAAATCAATTTGGAAAACATGGAATTAACTCGTGAATATTTTCGTGCTATCATTTTTCACAACTTTCGACAAGAGTGCATCGATGATCTTAAATCTTTGTATGACGATAAAGCACATTCCTAAGCACATTCCTATAAGGTTATTGCTAGAATTTGTTCAAAGAAAACTATGGTTCCCACCATCCTCACAGTCATATTACCTATATTGGATCGACATCAAGGTGACAAATGGAATATTATTCAGACATTAGTTAAAATGTTTTTAAATTAAAACCAAAAAATAAGTAGAAAAAATAGGTTCGGCCGCACCGAATATTATATAGCCTCTTTTGTCAAATACTAACTTAATATAGTCTAAAAAGTCATTGATTTATTGTGATGCAATTTTTTTACGATCGATCTGTTACTTTGGCAATTAATACGATTGTTTAAAAGGGATATATTTCCATCTGGGTATGTTTCTTTGTGTGCTAATATCATACGTTCCAAATATCATCGTCATATCATGAGTTAGGAATTTGAGTTCTGTGCCACTCCCCCTGTCTAATCACATTTTTACCGATCTGGTTCATTTTCAATACCAACCGTTTCAGAGCATCAACGGATAGCTTTAATAGTCCGACCAGTAGTTTTCTTTCTACGAACAGAAAAACGTGCATGGCTAAATTTTCATGAAGATTCAAAATATTTACACTTTTTATGGTCTTTATATTTCAAGGTGTTGCAAACAAAATTACAAATTGAATATAAATAAAGAGTATAATAACTTAGTTTTTGATATAAAATTAGTTTTTTTAGATACTTTAGGCATTATGAAACTAGTTCGATTGCTGTGTTTTTCAGGTTACTAATGTATCATTTATATAGAAGTTACTCGGTTAGCAAGCGAGTTGGCCTCAAGTAGCTAAGCAAATGAGTAAGAGTTGCCGCACTTAATTTTCCAACAAAAAATTAAACATGACACACCCAGCATTAAAAAACATATGTTTCTTGTTATGTAAGCAAACAAATTATCTAGCAAGAAATGTTGTTATCGGCGAAATCGTATTACACAGTACAACATTTTTCAGGTGATTGATTCGGGACTCAATTCTGATAATTGTTTGTGAAAGTAGCCCCAAAAAGAAGAACTTCTGCATCATTCGTTTGGTTAAGTTACATCAAATAATAATTTAATAATTAATTTAAAGTTAGTAAGTATCGTATAGGGGAATTTGTCACGTTTTAGGCTCTTTTGCTTGTCATAACTCAAGAACAACTAGTCCGCTGAGTGTAAGCTGACACAAATTTAAAAAAATTGTTTCAGCTTCAAATTCAATAGCAAAAAAATAAGTATATTTCATTGATCTTATTTAACAAACTCGCCGACGAGCCCTATTGCAGTTCAATTTTCTTTGGTGACAGCATATTAATTTTCTTCAACGTTGCCAGGTCACCATATTGAAAACAAACTGAGCAACTATATTAGTGATCTCAACAAAACACGGCTAATTTATATTTCTTATTTTGGTTATCAATTAACGAGAGATAACAAGAGTTCTTTCAACCTCAGATGATTAAGGTTTCATGTATGGGATTCTAAAGTAAGCCCTTTGAACTCCAGGCGATGCTTCATTTCATTACATACATACAGATATGTATAAATCCCAAATCACAGCTTTGTAAAACCAAATTTAATAAATTTAACTGTATCTACTTAGTAGGGACATAAATACTGTTACACACGTTTTATGCTGCAAAATAAAAAGGACTGAATGTTTTTGGACCAAATATTTTTAATATATTTATTGGTGTATCCAAAAAGAGTCTACTTATTCGAAATGTCCGCCTTTTGCCTTTACACACGACTTAAGTCGCACTGGTCAATCGTCAATAGCTGCACGAACCTCGTCCATTGAAAAATTGGCCACCAAAGCAGTCTTAAGAGATCCAATGTTGGGGTATCTTTTGTGACAAACCTTGTCATCTAAAACCGTCCACAGTTTGTAATCCAATGGGTTCAAATCTGGACTGCCTGAGGGCCCTTCTTCAGAGAAAATGAATGCTGCCAAATTGTTTCGAAGCCAGGCCTGGGACGTTTTAGCCTTATGGGAAGGTGCTGAATCCTGTTGGAAAGTCCATGGCTGGTTTTGGAACAGCGAATTGTTCAGAGGCTTCACAGCGGCATCCAAAATGGTTTCTTGGTAAACTTTGGCCGATGTTTTGACTCCTTGTTCGCAGAAATGCAGGTCAGTGACCCCATCGTAAGAGACACCCCACCAAACCATGACTGAAGCTGGGTGCTGACCCTTTTCCACCCTTGGGATCAGTTCAGATGCTTCCTAAAATGACCGCGCATACACTCTATCATTTTGCTTGTTAAATTTTTCCTGAACGGTAAAAATGTTTACGTCAGTGAACAAAATTTTTCTGTGCAAGTTATCAGCGTGCTTCAACAAAAGACGTTTGCATTTTTCAATCCAATTTTTTTTAAAGCTGCAGTCAATAAATGTCCGGTACGTCGTTTGAAAGCCCCAAGTCCCAAGTGTTTTTTAATGATTCGACTCTTGGACTTTTGCGTGATATTCATCCTACGGGCCATGGTTTTCTGTTTTCGGAGCGGATTTCTGTGAATTCCTGATTTAACGGCTTTGATGACATGTTGTGTTCGAACAGAGCGTGGGCGGCCCGACCGATGGCGGTCTTGTACATCTCCAGTCTCCTCAAACAGTTTTATGCATCGGTAGACGAACATGCGGCTAATCCCTAGTGGCCGCAGCGTTTTTAAAATATCGCTTTTTTCATTTCACACTTGAAAAGCTCTACTACAGCGATACGGTTCTCATTATCTGACCACTCCATGATGAAAGTTGAAACAATTTTAAAATCCCGTTACAGAGTAACGCTAACGAGGTTAGCTTTTAACACCCATATGACATTAACGGGGTATGTTCAGTTCTAATATTGAAATGGGTGTGTTCAATGTTGTAACAGTATTTATGTCCCTACCAAGTACTTTATAAAAAAGCGCAGATTCTTTCAGAGCCATTGGCAAAATAATAAAGCCCAGTCTGATGTGCTGCGCTTCTTTGAAATTATCTATTGAGTACATCTTTTACGAAATCAGACAATGACATCTAAATCGAAAGACAATACAACATACACTGTTTAACTCGGATCGGACCTAACTTATCTTTTTTGCAGCACATAATTTATCATTAAACATCCCACAACATTCTTGACAACTTACAAACGAAGTTTTGCAATATTTTGCTAAAGAAAAAATTAACCTTATTCAGACGGTCTAAAAAGATATTGTACCTAGTTGGAAGGTTTGTTTCGCCATCCTCTCATTTTTAGAATGAGAAGTTATAGACAGTAAATATAAGATATATATTTATTTATTATTTTTCTCATTTCGTTCTTATAAATATCAGCACTAAGTTATAATACCCTGTATCGTAGTGGGACTTCAGATCGATTTAGTTAAAACTTTTGTTCATAGTCCGTTGTTATATGGATTATTTCAGATTCCCTAAAACTTCTAGACGTCTAAACTAACAATTATTTCTTTCTGTTTCGTTTTTTTCTTTCAGATATTAGTTTGTACAACATTTATAATTTGCTCAGCACATTCAACACCACCCTGTGGATTGTACGGTGCACCACCATGTCGCTTTTTACCGGCACCACCCGGCCAGACGCCAAGCTGTGCTCGACCAGGTAAAACATACTGTGAGCACGTGGAAAACTACCCAACGTAAGTTCAAGCAGCAAAATAATTAACATTACAAGTTCAGCTGTCCGGCGGACAAACCCGCTTGAAACTGTTTTGTAATCAACGTTTGACAATGAGGCTCGGAAATATCTAAAAATAGATCTTACACCAAATCAGTGCAGTCCGTCCTCAATCGGATAACAATAAATTCAACTGTTTGTTAAACACATGTAAATCTCTAGTTCCTACACGATTGGAGGTCGGTCGTTGCCGTCACATTGTAACAAAGACTGATGCCACTCTCAGGCATTTCCCATTTGACACTAGCCTTAGGTCCAACTCCATATGCCTATTGTTGTTGTCGTCTTTGTAAAGAAGACATTAAGATGATGTGATAAATGACCTGACCAACAACAACACCAAACAAGTTATTGAGACATTTTAGGGGGGAAATTTCGACATCGATCGATCGTTCGACTGGCCGTATAAGAAAATCCATAAAAAAACGTTAGATGCTAACGTAATTTGCATACTTGGCTGATGTTTCACATGCGTATTAGCATGGGGTTCTTCTCTCACACCGCAATTATTTAGGCGTCGCACTGTGGTACCGAGCACTTTAAATTCACCGTAGTTCAAGAATATGAGAATCGATGTGTTGTCAGAAGTCATAAATCCTATAATTGGCTGTTATGCTAATGATTGTAACACCTAAAATGATGGGCAAAAAGCAAATGTTATTAAACCGAAAGATTCAAAATCATCCGATCATTCATCTAATTATTCGCATTTAAAAAACAATCTCGACGATGCTTTGAGGAATTCCTGGACGGCATCTAAAAACTCTGTCAAATAGCATTATATGTGACAGCGCATAGAGAAAGGGACCTAAGGGTAAAAAAAATCAATTTTCATTTTTTTTCTTTTTTTGATGTGGACAACATCTGAGCATCGAATGAGACCGATCCCATGCCCCAAAAGTTTTCCCTTCCAGAGACATGCGCGTTTTATGAAAGTGAAGTCGACGATTCTAAGCGCAAATAGAAAGGGACCTAATCATTAAAATGGCTCTATTGAACAAAACTGGTTTTTAACCTTAGGTCACTTTCTATTTTGCGCGTCACATATACCTTCCGTCTGTCCACGTATTGTATTCATTTAAGTACAGGTCCCAACAGTGATCCGAAACAGGTTCACAGACGAACTTTTGAAAAATTCGGCAGCATTGCTACATGTTCTAATAAAGCCACGAAATATCAGATCCATCCGGATTTGATACCCAAAGGCATCATTTATAACTTTTTTAATGTTGGCCCTTTCATGGAACCATTCTAATTAAAGTTGCATTCCTATTTCCAACAATCAATATTTTTTTGGGATAATTTTGGGATACAACAATCAATAAAACCTTTGCGTATTAATCCTGAAAAACTTAATTATCCTCCGATGGGTATTAAAAGTCCAATTTTAACGAGTCACAATAGGCGTGTTCTGTTGTTATTCGGTTATTAAACGAGTAAGTGGTCGCTAAGGCGATAACTTTAAAACTTTACTGGCATTTTTTTAAATTTCTTAATAGACAGGAACTGATTGGCTTTGAGCACCATAAACCGTTTAATTTGAAAATTTTGAAATTGTAAAATAAAAGTTATCCACGAAATACTTTAAGCGAGTAATACCCGAGCTCGCTTACAGACTTTAAAGATTATTCTTGAATCACTTTCTTTCCAAAAATTTTAATTATCAAATACAAAAGGGGTTGAAAGTAAATTGCCTATCGTTTTCTGTAATCAAAAACATTCCTCTCTTTTGTGTACAATTATGTGAATTTATTGCGTACGCGACCAATATCAAATATAAATTACAATTCATTTAATGTTCTTCCGCCACAAATTTTTAAAATATCGGTTTTGTAGGATTTTAAAAAAATTCCCAGGATCCCGGCATTAAATTCCCAGTAAAGCGGGAAACGAAAATAAGTGAAATTTCCAGGAAATCACGGGAAAACGTCTACCGAAGTTTATTAGGGAAGTGCTTTTGCTTTAGTAGATGTGTTCTGCGGAGTTGTCCTAGAATAACCGACTGTTTCTTCGATCGTACCGGAGTGGCCGTGAAGCGTGTTTTTTCCGAGTTCTTCTTCCGAGCTCGGCTTTTTGTTGGTCTTCTGCACTGCATGTCTATGGTTGGCATGACTTTCACGACAGTAGTAAACAGCAGATCTTCATATTTCAATTCGATTGTGACGGCAGTGACGTAGTTTTAGACATTTTTCAAAATTGCAACGAGAGCTTTTAGAAAAATCTGTAAGTCTGGTGTCGCTTCAAACACCAGCGATCTTGGAATTAAACTCATGATGCCTATAACTGACCGGTTGGAATACCATTTGGAGGACATATCAACCATTACGTGCAAGTGAGTCACAACTCAAAATAGGTGTGTTTTTAACTGAGTACTATGGGCAAAAAAAAAACAGATCCTTAAAATGTTTCTATGTACGTATCCCATTATTTTTGTCAGTAAAGAATTTCTAAACCCTTCTCCGAAGGATAGAGTGCAGACTAAATTTGTCGTTTCGTTTGAACACCTCGAAATTTTAATCTGAAAGCCTATAAAGTTCTAAAACGATCCAGCCATACCCGTCCGTTCGTCTGTGAATATGTTACAAGCGGTTCAACGAATTTCCTAGTATCCTGAAATTTTGCACAATGTTAGCTTATGGTGATATGGTGTTTGGGCTTGTAAATAGCTGATCCCGAAGAACCAAGAGAAAATAGTTTTTCTTTAAGGGATTAACGGTCGCTCGGTAAAAGTACACTTTTTCGAGTACGAATACTTACTAAATCGTTTGTACAAAAAATGTTAAATTTTGTTTGTCAAAGTGTTGCATGCAGTGCGGACGTCAATGCCACATTTTCTGCACTCACTCCAGGTATCGGTATAGAATGTAACACCATAAAACAGCTGCTGCCTACAGTGTTGTATTTTAACCAAATTAAACGCATTCATTCAAAACAGGAGCAACAACGACCATGCAGTTGTTAAGGTTGGAACTTTGTTTACAAATAAAATTTATTTATTTTCTACTTAAAGTGTTGCACTTAAATATAATCGATTGTTGGCAGTAAAAGTGTGACATATTGACAGGGTGGAGGCAAAATTTTTAAAAAAAGTTACACCTGTAGAAGTTAATATTATTTTTGAGAAACGAAATCATTGTACACAAATTATTATTTTTTGTGGAAACACACTGGTTAAAATGGGCTCTGTTAGTTGAGACACACTTATATGGACCAAAAAACAACCAGTATAGACTTCAAATCAAAGTAACAATTTATTTTGAAGCTGAGATTTGGTTCAGACGCAAGGGCCGGAGCAGTTCAGATAACGACCCATATGTTTAAAAGAAGGGACCACTTGTGAAGAAAGGCCTATGGGTACTTAAATCAATTCACATTTCGTAACTAATCCAAAAACGAATATACGAGGGCTGCTGTATATATTCTGGCCTAATATTGAATATGTATTTTCCAGCATGATTTATACACTTTTGCATGCGTTCAAACCAATTGTCGAAGCACTTTTTCCACTCTGATCGAGACACCTCCACAACATGGTTTTTAACTCTTCAACAGATTCTTCTGGCGACGAAAATCGTTGACCACGCATTTTTTGATGTGCGGAAACAAAAAGAAGTCATTGGGTGCCAAGTCAGGACTGTACGGCGGATGACCCACCAATTCGACGTTTTGGCTGGTCAAAAAGGCGCTGAGCCGATGTGTGAGAGTTCGCATTGTCATGGTGCACAATGATTCGTCTCATCATGTTCGTTTTTCGAATTTCTCCAAAGACTCCAGGCAAACAAATTGTGGTGTACCACTCAGAATTGACCGTCCTACATTGCTCAAGCGGAACAGTCGCCACATGACCTGTTTTGCCGAAGAAATAGGCGAAGTGCTTCTTCCACCAACAACTTTCGTTGGATTTGGCTCGTCTTCGAAGACCCACACGGTCGATTGCAGTTTTTCCGGGTTCATAGGCATATATCCATGATTCGTCACCTGTGACGATCTATAAAACGTCGTTTGAAGCACCGCGATCGTATTTTTGCAAAAATTCTTTGCACCAATCGACACGAGCCTTTTTTGAGCGATTGTCAAATTGTGCGGGATCCAACGAGTACAAACCTTTATTACGGCCAGGTGTTAATGCAATATCGAATGTATGCTGGTGGAAGAAATGCCCAAGGATGCCTCTATCTCACGGTATGTCACATGACGATCTTGCTTTATCAGTTCACGCACGTCATCAATTTTCTCTGGCATAACGGCCGTTTTTGGACGACCTTCATGAGCGAGCGTCGGCCACGATTGAATTCGTTAAACCAGTTTTTCACAGTGCTCCTATGGTGCTTCATCGCCATACAAAGATTTAATTTGTTCAAGCCACTGTAAACAACACAAATGAGGTCGTACATCAAAACGATCTGAGTACGTTTATGCTGAAAAAAGTCAAACTTTCCAATGGAAATGTCAGATGGCGCCAGAAATATATGTTTTTAGCAACCCTCGTATTTGGCTGATGACATGGTCGGAATCTTAGAACCATGTAGTCCAAACACGAGCCACTTTTCCTTTTTTTTACTTTAATAGCCAAGTCACGCTGGAGAGTATAGAAAATTCGGCCTAGCCGAACTTATCGACTTTTTTAAGTGTTAGTTCTCAGTTCTACTTTGAAGGTCATACAAACTGAAGACGTTAGTCATTTTACAAAAAAAAACTTTATGGTGTGGAGTGTGGCTTTCTGGAACGCAATAAGCGTTTGTGCCAAGGCCTAAAAGATCACCTCTGGTGTCTTCCTTCATTATCATATCTGCTTGAACAAAAGATATTGCATCCTTGTCGATAGCGAAGTCCGGCAAAGTTGCACAAAGTGAATTTCCATCCTTGGACTGGGTACCACTTGCAAAGTTTATTGAACTATTTTCCGTCATCTCTCAACTCTCAAATGATGCTGGCTTTAAGTAAGAGAATAGTTTACCTTCATTGCCAAAAGTTCCGATGTGTGACTACAAAAAGCATAAATACCATAAACTGAATGTTTTAAAAGTTCATAGCTGAAGCATACCCGTTTAGTTATCGCTCGAAGCCACTGTGCGCTGAAGTTGGCGAAGCTCAAACTTCCTTGACCCACTAAACTTGACTTGACAGCTCCGAGAGATCTTGAATTATAGCATTTGTGTTTGTTGTTTTTCAAATTTATTATAGGTGCTGGGTTTTTTCTTTCTACCTGCAGCTAGTACTAGTACATTTTTACCTAAAAAGCAACTCTAGTCTTTTTCCTCCACATGGCAGTGTTAATAGTTTTGGTTAATGCCCGAAACCAGTTTCCGTTTCAGTTTCATTTTCAACCTCTGCTTCATAAACAACGCCAGCATACACGAAAGTGGTAAAATATTCTATGTCAGGCGGTCGTATGGATTGGTTATTACTTAATATAAGCGTTTAGATATGTTTTTGATAGCCGGGAATGGCCAATGAATCACACACACTGAGCGCTACGCTCCTTGCCTGACGTGGTTTGAAACATTCTTCTCCGATCAGTATTTATTTGAAATGATTTTGAACATGACATATTTACGATTTGTTTTTGTTGGTTGCTTTTGTTGTGATCTGCATAAAATGCCAATGGAATTTCGGACTTGTATTGTGGCCGTATGTGTGGGTACAGGTCTCCGAGCTATGTCTATGTATGTCTGTAAAGCCGCTATACCCAAAAATAAAGAAACAAATTTATTGATCAATCTATGTTCGGACGGCTTTGAAGAAGCCCAAGTGGGAATGCAGCAAAAGTGTGCGTTTATCTTACCAAAAGCGTTCAAGCTTTAGATGCATTTATTTAATTGGCCATTAGAGAGACAACTGGAAATGATACGGCCGAGGAGTTTCGAACTACGCACTTCTGGAAGGGCATAATTACATGTAAAGCAGGCGGGGGATCTAACAATTTGTTTATTTATGTATAACCATGGAGTGGTTGACATTGACAACATGATATTGAATTGTGGTGTTAAGTATGATTCTGGGTATTTCAAATATTTGTGGTGAATATGTATGGTGAATGTCACGTATTTATCCAAGATACATTATATTTGAACTAAAAAAATGAGTTTTATGTTTGTTAAAATAGCTTAAGATTCCTGCAGATACTTTAAATGTCCTACTGAATATTAATTTAATTGCTGGTTGTAATAGGTATTATAATATGATTATGTGGTACATAACATGAGTATGAGGAACAAAATATTATTGTACTAGTTAACCCTCTGCAACTGACGTGTCTCGTTGCCTTTTCTATTCATGCTGCTACGTCGCTCTGTGTTAAAAGTTTACCAAGGAACCGTTTTGGAAGCTGTTGTGAAGCCTCTTTACAATTCCCTGTTCCAAAACCAGCCATTGATTTTTCAGTAGGATTCTGCGCCGGCCCATAAGGCTAAAACGACCCAGGCATGGCTTCGAAACAATTTGCCAGCGTTCATTTCCTCTGAAGAATGGCCCTCAGGCAGTCTAGATTTGAACCCATTGATTACAAATTGTGGACGGTTTTAGAGGACAAGGTTTGTCACAAAAGATACCCCAAAATTGGATCTCTTAAGACTGTTTTGGTTCGAGCTGTGGCCAATTTTAGAATGGACGATTGGCCAGTGCGACTAAGGCGTTGGTAAGGCAAAAGGTGGACACTTTTTATAAGTAGATTCTGTTTGGATACAGTATACATCAATAAATATATTAAAAAATATTTGGTCTAAAAACATTTAGTACTTTTTATTTTACGGCATAAAACGTGTGTAACAGTATTTATGTCCCTACTAAGTACTTAAATTTGTGTACGTAAAATGGTTAATATGGTTGCTGTTAGTTGGGACGTACTTAATACCTCGAAAAAAAAGGGCCAAACGGAGGACGTTTGGGTTATAAAAATCGACCAGCAAGGTCAGAACGGCCGGTAAATAGCCAATATGGACAAAAGGTTGCCAAAAATAAAGCAACTTTTCAAAACGAAGCAACGAATCAAAATATAAATTAATTTTTAAGTTATGGCCGAGAGGGTCTGACGCACGGTCCGGAAGTGCCCCTTGGTCGAATTCACTTATTTACAATCCCAGACAGCTTTTGACCATTAGCCATCACCATGCAAAATCTCAGGATCCAAGGTTGATTCATTTGACCGTTTTCGTGCTTTAACAGGCACACGGACGGAGAGCCCACCGACGGACATGGATAGATCGTCTAAGATCGACTTTATAGTATAGTCATTCCTCGGTGGAGGGAACGACGACAATACACTCCGTTGTTTAAAAAAAAAAACAATTAAAAACCTCGTTATGCCCGGCCAGGCCGAAGCTTTTATACTCTCCACCATGGATTGCGTTCTAATACGGCATTGACAGGATTTTAGTATTTTGTTAATGGGGGTCGGACCAGAAATAATGCACCTTTTGCCTTAAAATCACAAAACTGACCATTTGTTCACCTTTTTTAATCAATAACTTGGCTCAACGTCCCTAATATGTTTTTTAAACATTATTTCCAATCAAACAAATGTTTTTTTCATTTTATAGATATCAAACGTGTTTTTGTGATGAGACAATCAATACGAGTAATAATTTAAAGTGAAAAATATTTTAGAAAACAGAAAAGCATTAAAAAACGTTATAGCAATATTCCGGTCGGTTTACCGAGATATCGCCGTCTCTGGTCGGTAAAACGTATTATGCCAAAAAACAAGTTTTTTGGATGTTCTTTTAGCCGTCATTGAAAAAACTTAAGCCCGAGACGATGACCCCAAAAATATTGCTCCGTATTATTGGACTTAAACTTAGGAAAATGTATTCGCTTTTAGTGAATTTTCTTTAGTTTTCTTTAGTGCTAAGCCAAATTTTACTATTGTTATTTCTCAAATTAAAAACGCGTTGTTTATAACGATAATTTAAAGTAGACTGATGTTAATATTTTGAAAATTATCCTACATTTAAGTAATCTGTTGACTTGTTTCCAATGTTAAGTGTTGGTAGGTTAAGTGTAAGTGAGCTTAGGAAATCGAGGAGAGTAAGCGTCGCATCCATTAAAATTGCTTTTCTTTATGTTTCGCTTCTCTTACCAATTGAAGCAGTTCCGATGTTGATGGTAGTGCTGGAGAGTCTGACGGAAGATAAACTGGTCACTGTCTCGTTGTGGCGTCCACTAATGACAACTGTGGGGAGAAGAGATATCATAAGGTTTTTTGACCAGGTTGCAGGTTCTTGGTCGGGATCCTGTACTAACATAAAAAAGTTGGAAACTTAAGTTGGATTGGCTGGAAATCTTCTAAATCAGAACAATATGTTTCTTTAATTAGCTCCATCAACGCTGTTGTCGCTGTGGAGTTTTATCTGAACTATGAAAATCAGAATATGTTCAGCAGTTGGTCTTCTTGGGAGCAAGTGATTAATATCGGTTCTCGCTCCATATTTGGCGTAGACTTTGCTGGCTTTGGTAACTGTTCTTTAATATAAGCGGCCTTTGTAGCCTTGTCTCAGCCGATAACCAAAAGTTGTTTCGCTACAACGCAGCTCTCAGGAAAGACCTACTGACAAAAAATAATTATAATGGCTTTATGCATTGGAAATATTTTGTTTTCTCTGTTGACAAAATCAACCACAGCTGTTTCTTTTTCTGCACGCTTATTTCTCCGCATAGAGACATAAACAAAATTCCGAAACCGAAATTCTATTTGATATGTTTACCGGGCTTTACCAGAAAAATAATTGCTTCGAAAGAACCGGTTCCAAAAGCTTAGACTCGATTGTATTCACATGAGAAAGTTCAAAATAATCTTATTTGATTTAAGTGATTTAAATTTAGTTTTTTTTTCATACAAATTAAGGCAAAAAATATAAAAAATAAAATTAAGATAAAATGTGAATTTAATGCTATGAAATTAACCAAAAGAGCAGTTTTGCATTTCCCGTATTCGCGAGAATATTGACTAATATTTTTCCCGGGAATTCCCGAAGCCAACATATTAAATCGGCATACATTAAATAAGCAAACATTCCACTGGTGTGGGAACACAGAGAATAGCAATCCCCAAATCATGTTTGTGTTGATACCAAAACTTGCAGTGTAGACGATTTGTCCCTTTTGTGTACTTTTGGTAAGGTCAAGTCAGACGAATCATCAATTATTTCACCCTATACCAATCTAAGGAAATAGAACATTGTAATAAGCTATATCGAGCCATAAGCGCTAACCTATCGTAAGTGAAAAAATGCAAATTTTACAGGAGACGGTTTTTATTATTTTGTTTCAAACAACTTTATTAAAAATGCAAATGTTTTAATGCAAAAATTTAAGATTTCTACCTACTCATATAACTGTATCAAAAAACAAAAAAAAAAATCTGAACACATTTGCGATTGCTGCAGCAATTTGATGTGTGACTTACGATAAAATTGCTACACAATAAAATTTAAACAATCATTTACGATAAAATGCAAAAGCTTTTTTTTTGATGTTTTACTAACAATTTTGTCATTTTAAAAATACAAAACGATGAGGCTTGTCCTAACGATTATTTTTCAGCAATAAAATTTTTTTTCCAAAAATTTGACTTACGATAGGTTAGCGCTTATGGCTCGATATAGTTCGTGTAGGTAATACTCGTACATACTAAGAATCAAGAAAACTTTGTTCTCTAATCTCAAGCTGTCACCAGTTCAGTGCTAGCGTAACCGCGTCTTGGGAACAGTGGAAATCAAAGTGAGATGTCATGTTTAAATCGGTATGGCAAGTGTTATTGTATTCCTCGCCTGTTAGGTATTAACCTAGATTAAAGAAGTAGCGGTTCAAATGGATTATCCACTTAAAGATGTTTGAGGTCAGTGTTTTTCCATATCGTCTTCGGAGAAAGTGCTTGTCTTCGTTTTTTTTTTTATTTTTTTCGCATATCTGTTGATTCCCAAGTTGATCGGTTATGTCTATTCACAACTTTCTCTGAGGCTGCGTCTGTGGAAGATTGATAGCATTTTCTACTTGGCTGTGTTTATTTGCGCTCTTCCCCCTTAACTGGTGATGCATAAAGTAGGGTTGAATACGTCATCTATGCGAGGAAAACCTTCTACTTTGTTGGGGCCCTGTTGCAGTTTGCTTGCCAAAGCATTTGTGATACTAGTTTTCGTCTGTCCATCTATTGCGTCAAAAAGGCAGTTGACTTTTTCAAAAAAGTCTTAATGAAGCAAACTGGTTTAGTTTTGTAGGCCATGATGCTCCAGAAAGTACTTAAGTATAAAGATCGAAATAGATGTACAACTACGAAAACGGTTCAAATATAAGTACTTGCAATAGTGTTGCATCCTGATCACCTCTGCTATTCGCCATGTCGATTGTAGCCAAAACTCATGCATTATTTTATGCTATTGTAGTCTATTGGATACTTCTGTTTGATTGTTTACTATAGTGTCGATATCGCTAAGGTTCGATTTCTTCGTGACAATATTTTAATGTATCGATATTTTTCAGTCGAAATTGAAACCCTAAGCTTCCTGCACATGGAAGAACGTATATGCGGCGGACGACATAAATGCAGTTAAGCGTTTCAAAATACATGTCGATCGAATGGAACGTTCCGATCCCAAAGCCCATAGACTTAAAATACGTTGGAAATCGCATAGACTGAAACTCTGGAGCAAATCTGGGGGAAGAATGTGCAAGGCCGAAATGCTAACCAAAAACGGATTGTGGAATCAGCTTCAGAATGTATTTTCATTTCGATTTGTGCCTCTTTCTCTCTAGAAGTAACCTATTTAATCTGTTTCACATTTTAATTATTGGTATAACACAATTGTCCGCCCCGGTTAATGCCATAATTCATAGTTAATGCATTTGAAGCAAATCGCCTTTGTTTCGTTTGACAATGGCTTTTTTATACCCTTCGCCAATGAGTGGATGATATACTAAATTATTCATTCCATTCGTAACATCACGAAATAATGATAGGGGACCCCATAAAATATATAAAATGTGTCTATTGAAAGCACGATAACGATTAGAATCTAGAATCCTTAAATTATGTTTAACGACGGCTTATGGTCATAAGTTGTTTGTGATTTGAAATGGTCGAAATCGACGCGGGAACTAAAGGTACCTCGGTCTTTGCTTAGCAAACCATAATTTTTGTGAACTGAGAATGGTTCTGCGTTTATCTCTGACTCACTAAAATTTAGTTGGGACTCACTAAATATTTCAAAAAACGACAAGGTTGCTGGACCTTTTATCTCATGTGTACAGAAAAAAGTACCTCATGACCAAAACGGCCTATTTAAATTCTATATGGACATATGGGTCTGGCCTGGCTAAACTAAGCTACTTTTTTACTTGTTATTTATTCCTGTCGGTCCATCCTCCAGCCAGCTCTATTTCCGTCTACGTATTTTGGAGCGCAATTATGTTTGTTTAGTTGCACTTCACAGATTGGTATTTTTAAAACTATTTGGACAGAAAATATGCATTATTCAGCTGGTACAAAGGTTTACAAACACAGTACAACATTTTTCAGGTGATTGATTCAGGACTCAATTCTGATAATTGTTTGTGAAAGTAGCCCCAAAAAGAAGAACTTCTGCATCATTCGTTAGGTCAAGGTACATCAGGTGTCATCTCGGTGTACACGGTTCTTTCCCAAAACGCCTTCGATGACTTGTTTCAATGCTTCCCATGCAAATTTTTGAAATTCATACCTTACTTAATTGTGCATAAAAGCGAAACGCGTAATTCGAATTTCATGATTTATGTCTCATTTTGTTCATAGGTTATGTGACTTTACGTGAAACTAATAGGACCTTTTACCGTTTTGTATTTTTTTATGAATTAAAAAAAAAACTTTAATTTTTTAGGCAAAAAATATTCATTTTTTTCATACATTTATTTATAACTGCGAAACTGTTGCTTATGTAACGAAACGTTGTATAAACAGATGAAGAAATTGTAGTTTTTAATTTTTTTAAATCTGTTTCAGCTTATTCGGACTAGTGGTTCTCGAGGTATGACAAACAAAAAAGCCCAAAACGTGACAAATTCCCCTATACGATACTTACTTACTTTAAATTAATTATTAATGTTATTATTAATCAATATTATTTGAGGTACCTTGACCAAACGAATGATGCAGAAGTTCTTTTTTTTTGGGGCTACTTTCAAAAACAATTATCAGAATTGAGTCCCGAAATCATGTGTTGAGCTGTGAAATACTTGCATGTTGTTTCTTCACTTGCAGCCGAATTTCAAGTCGCATATCCATTTAGGAAGGTAGACTTCACGTTATAGTTAAAAGGTATTTAAATTTTGGTATTTATGGATATGTTAGACAATTCCCACACTGGGTTCAAAAGACCAAATGGTCGTCGGGCGCAACGGATTCGGTTTTTATATCTGCACTTGGCCCTCCTCCACTGCCAATGTAGTGGAAACTTTTTTTGTTGTCAAGGGCAGCGCCGTTCATTTGTAGGGTCTCATTGCTGTTTGTGTTAATGCGCATCTATTTCGCATTAGTCAGATTAACTTTTTGTCCCACTGCCCTTGAAGCCGCCTGCAGCTGTCGTAAATTCATGTGGAACATAGGGCAAATATCATCGGCGTAATGTAGGTCCCCTAGTCATTGATATAGGTCTCATTGAATTCCGCCAGAGTCTGTCGTTTTAATGACAAGTCAGCCAGAAAAATAGTGAACCGTAAAGGAGACAGGATACACTAAATATAGCGGCGATCCCCTTCCACAGATTTCTTTACGTTATTGCTGAGTGTGTTTACCTGTTCTACGCATTATTTTCCAGATCGAAACCAGCTTGATGAGGACGGAGTTCGGGCTCCAAATCAGATGTTAGTCTGCTTGCAATAAAGTGGGCCAACATTTTGGTGAGCTTACTTTAAAGCGTCTTTCCCCCACTAGTTAGTACATTCTGATAGATTGCCCGTTTCTGGAATTATCTCAATAATACCCTAAGGGTAGCAATGGGTTAGGGTATTCAATTGGCAGCCCTGCTTTAAGCTTCTCTTCTTGTTTTGTTTCTTATGAACCGAAAATTCTTATATCTCTATTTTTTTGTCACTAAGACACAGTATGGGCATGGACAATTATGGTTACTTAACAACGTTTGGCGCCAACAGACATAACAACGGCAGCAATGACTACCAACTAAGACTACCTATCAATGATCGATCGATGATACGTACCCGTGCCATAAATTGCCCAACTGACAGACACATGCCCAACTGACGTACTTACCAACACATGCCTGTACTAGCTCTCAGCACGGGTTTGTTTGACTATGTGTGGATAAACAAATTAAAAAAAAGCAAAACAAGTTTTTTTAATGAAACAATTTAACTGCCGGTCAAATGCGCGACGGACGGACGGACAGACACACGCAAACTTTCTCATGTCCACGACCATCCCCACGTGGCACGTGACTTGAATGGTCTTTTGTGGCAGACTGCTGTGGTGCGCGATTTGCTCTGGCCAAATGTCAATTGACCTGTAGGTGGTTTCTCCCCAAGAGTGTCGCTTGAGTATTTCCCTCTATTTTACGATCACTGAACATATTCGAATGTGGCGGAGTGCAACTTCCACTCAACGCTCATGAAGGTGGCCAGCCAGAAGCGATTGCTTGCCTGGCCATTACAAATTTAATAGCCTTGGCCGAGTATGTGAGGAAACTGAAATCAGCAACTAATGAAAGGTAAACTTCCTACTTTCAGATATGTAATTAAACACCTCGTGCACAAATGGGGTTACGAGGCGAAAAACCTACTGGTCGACGAGACGTGGGACGATTTTGCGGCTGTGGCGTGGCACGATACGCCCGTGTTTTACGACCCGGCTTACATATTTCCCCAACACAACAATGGCAAAGACTTCAATGGGTACAACTATGAGACGCCGCCATATGAGACTGGGAGTGGCGCTGGCAGTGGCGCCTCACACAACTACAACGATGATGCTTATCAGTTATCCAAGTCGTCGACCACAGAGGGCCCCACGTGAGTGACGATATTGAAGAAGATGGTTTTGGGCAATAAACATTTCTGTTGCTTGTATCCCATTGCAGGTATCTACTGTATACGTCGGCGGGCCAGCGCTTGAACTTCAACAAAAATCAAATGTCTTCGTTTGCCAGCAGCAACTCGAAGACCACTCCCAACAACCCCACGCTGTGGCTAAAGCGGATCGTACGTGACTTGAGCAGGAAAGCCGCCACGGCGAACGAAACTGAGAAACCGCTGATCATTGATACCGTTGATGGCGCTGATGCCTCTTCACATCGAGAATCGACGCGCGATGTCTCTTTAAACATGGATCTCTTAGATATTGTGGGATTGGACAAAGGCGAAAAGTCGCGCGTACGACGACAGACTCCTGGACGCAGCTCGCTTTGTCAGACCACATCTCAATTTATCACCCCACAAGCAGCTTTAAATAGTAAAGGTAAGTGCATGCCGTATCCCTTCTCGAAAGCATTTAAAAACGTTCCTTCTCCACAGGTAACTGGATGTTTGTGGTAAATGAAGCCAGTACAGCACGCCAAATGGTCAAGGCAGAATTGTGCGCGTAAGTACCAACAGGTTGACGGACAGCTTATGTCCATTGCTCATGAAGTGATCTGAAAAAGAATTGAAAATCGAAAACGGTTAAAAATCAATATATGTGGCAGCGCATAGAAAAAGTGACCTAAGGGTAAAAAAATCAATTTTCATTTTTTGATGTGGACAACATCTGAGCATCGAATGAGACCGATCCCATGCCCCAAAAGTGTTCCCTTCCAGAGATATGCTCGTTTTATGAAAGTGAAAGTGGCTCTCCTTAACAAAGCTGGTTTTTAACCTTAGGTCCCTTTCTATTTTGCGCGTCACATATTGTAAAAATATCTGTAGATACTCGTATAGTTCCGATTCTCTCAGGTTGATGACTTGATATATGCTGTGAACTAGACAGTATAAAGGTCAAACATATTATTGGGCGGGCAACTAAACTTTGTGAATGACCAACTAAAAAGTTTGTCATATACAAAAAAATGCTAAAAATAGTACTTTAGCGAAATATTTGAAAAAAAGTCCACCGTTAACATGCCCTTATTTTACTTATACTTACCAGATAAAAATAATGTGGGACATATTTTCAAAAACTGAATGATTTGACGCTCTTAGCTTTATATTTAAAGAAAGACTTGCTTTCGATGTATTGAGTGTTGCACGCAAGTTCCATTTGATTTGCGGGTTTCCTTTGAAATCGCCGACGACGTGCGAATAAGTCATTCATCTACAAGTTTTTAAATGTACCGATTTTCAAAACTGTTGGTCTTCTTTTACATTAAAAGTATACATTCACATGCTGAGTTTGCACATTTTTTTTGCAAAAAAATAGTTTTCAACATAATCTCCTTTTTAATTAGTCAAAAGTCCAAAGTTTTTCCAATTTTTGTATCCCTTCCGAAAAATATGATTTTTCGAGGTCCTTAAAATAGGCTTCTTTTTGATCATTAGTTTCATCGTTGGAGCTGAACCTCTTTCCACCGAGCCATTTCTTTAGGTTTGGAAATAGGAAATAGTCACTTAGGGCTAACTCCGGAGAATATGGCGGATGAGGCACCAGTTCGTAACCCAATTCATAAAATTTTTCCACTCAGGCTGCACAAGTTTGCACCCGTACATTATCTTGATGTAAAATAACATTTGTTTTGACCTTATGGGGTCGTTATTAGCGTTTATGGTTTTTCCCTTTTGAAGGTAATTTATATAGATTAAGTCGCGTGCATCCCAAAAACTGTTTTAAAAAAACTGTCTTATTGACTTACAAAGTCACATTCTTCGGAGCCGGTTAACCCGAAGAAACCCATTGTTTAGACTGCAGCTTGGTCTCCGGAATGTTGTAATGGATCCATGTTTCATCCACAGTTACAAAATGCCACAAAAACTCATTCGCGGATAAACAACTCCAAACAATTCCTTGAAGTTGTCACACGATTACGTTTATGGTCAACTGAGAGCAAACGCGGCAGACATCTTGGAGGCAGCTTTCTTAAACCCATCTGATCATGTAAAACCGAAACCACACTGCCATATGAAATGTATGGATTTTTTTTCTCGAAATTTTTGGGTGTATTGACCTCAATTGGCCGTCCAGAACGTTCACCGTCAATTGTACTTGTGCGACCACAACGAAAGTCAGTAAACCTCTAATTTACCATTGTAATAGAAAGTCCCCATAGTATTTATGATGCTTTTCCTTGGTTTGATTGGTTTTTTCCGAAAAAAATAATGTTTAATGAGCACTCGTAATTCACTTTTTACCATTTTTAACAAAATCCACGAGGTTGTATGTTTTGAACAGCTGTTAAACACAAACTAAATGACGGAACTCTCTCAAAACTTGACAGTAGGCTACTAACAGATGATACTTGATGGGAGCAGTATTTTATTTCATATAACTACGAGGGAAGTTGGAAAAGTCACAGAATTATTGATATAGTCTTGTATTTAAGCCAAGTCAACCTTAGCCAATATATGCAAGAGCGTAAATCTGGCATGTAATTCATAAGCAGGCATTTTAAATCCGCATCCAATATTTACCGCTACCGCAAATGTATCCCTTATTTTGAAAAAGAAGAATTATTGTCTGGAATACTTTTAACACTAAATTCGACATGCCCTAGTACCAACGTCTCAATGCTATAGAAAGGAATCGCCCTCTGCTTAAGCTTAAGCGTATTGCAAAATATAGTTTTATACCCTCACCACACAGTGAGGCATGGTTATTACAACTTCTGGAACTAACCGACATTATGTCATCAGGTTGCAATAAAAATTTGGTTGGTGCTATTTCTGATTTGTTTCGGTCTTGTACCTACATAACCATAAAGTAGCCTTAGTAGGGACATAAATACTGTTACACACGTTTTATGCTGTAAAATAAAAAGTACTGAATGTTTTTGGACCAAATATTTTTTAATATATTTATTGATGTATATTGTATCCAAAAGAATCTACTTTTTCGAAATGTCCGCCTTTTGCCTTTACACACGCCTTAAGTCGCACTGGCCAATCGCCAATAGCTGCACGAACATCGTCCATTGGAAAATTGTCCACAGCTCGAACCAAAGCACTCTTAAATGATCCAATGTTGGGGTATCTTTTGTGACAAAACTTGTCCTCTAAAACCGTCCACAATTTGTAATCCAATGGTTTCAAATTTGGACTGCCTGAAGGCCATTCTTCAAAGAAAATGAACGCTGGCAAATTGTTTCGAAGCCAGGCCTGGGACGTTTTAGCCTTTTGGGCCGGCGCAGAATCCTGCTGGAAAGTCCATGGCTGGTTTTGGAACAGAGAATTGTTAAGAGGCTTCACAACAGCTTCCAAAACGGTTTCTTGGTAAACTTTGGCCGATGTTTTGACTCCTTGTTCCCAGAAATGCAGGTTAGTGACCCCATCGTAAGAGACACCCCACCAAACCATGACTGTAGCTGGGTGATGACCCTTTTCCACCCTTGGGATCAGTTCAGATGCCTACTTAGATGACCGCGCATACACTCTATCATTTTGCTTGTTAAATTTGTCCTGAACGGTAAAAAATTTTTCATCGGTGAACAAAATTATTCTGTGCAAGTTATCAGCGTGCTTCACCAAAAGACGTTTGCATTTTTCAATCCATTTTTTTTAAAGCTGCAGTCAATAAATATCCGGTACGTCATTTAAAAGCCCTAAGTCCCAAGACTTTTTTTAGTGATTGGACTTTTGCGTGATATTCATCTCGCGGGCCATGATTTTCTGTTTTTGGAGCGGATTTCTGTGAATTCTTGATTTAACGGCTTTGATGACTTGCGGTGTTCGAACAGAGCATGGGCGGCCCGACCGGTGGCGGTCTTTTACATCCCCAGTCCTCTCAAATAGTTTTATGCCGGTAGACGAACATGCGGCTAATCCCTAGTGGCCGGAGCGTTTTGAAAATATCGCTTTTTTCATTTCACACTTGAAAAGCGCAACAACAGCGATACGATTCTTATTATCTGACCACTCCATTATGAAAGTTGAAACAATTTAAAAATCCCGTTACAGACTAACGCTAATGAGGGTAGCTTTCAAAACCCATATGATATTAACATGGTATGTTCAGTTCTACTATTGAAATAGGTGTGTTCAATATTGTAACAGAATTTATGACCTGTTCAAATTTAGATATAGCTCCTCACATATGTGCTCATCCTTTTTTAAGGTTTTAGTTCTAGGCCCCTTTTATTGCATATAATCTAGAAGAAATTTTGAACAGGTATGTTTTTTTGTCCAAGGGCAAACCCTATTGAAATTGAAAAAAAATCGGTTGAGATTTAGATATACTTATAGAGTGCGCGCACGATATACGCAACACCCAATTATCGCAACTCAGAGATTTGCGCAACCGGCTATTTTTTTTTTAAATTGTGGTCTTTATAAGTGCGACTATTTTTGAAAAAGGTCTCAGTAAGTGCAACAATCCTACGAATATGATGAAATATGTTTTCTTTTACTGTCGTTTCATTACCATAAGCGAACAACTCTTTAATATGTGACGATTGTCAATATAGTTACGCTATTTTAAAAACTACTCCATATATCTACGCCTCTGACAATGTAAACGAATACAAACAAATCTTTAATTTTTGATTCTTGTCATGGTACAATAAACAAGGTGTAGTCATTAGCCCAACAACAACAAAAAGAGTTCGTTAGATTGTCAAAGTCACTTTTAATAGAATGCCAAAAATGCATTTTTGTGAGTGTTGGATGATAATTGTGAATGTTGGATACAGAATTTTTCCTTTACAAACTTCAACAAACGTGAAAAAGTTTCAAAAAGATAAAGTAAAATTTTTTTTTTTTTAATTCTTAAGTTTTTTTATGCCTATAAGTATATGTTATTTATGAAATGAATGATTGCATTCATTTTTATTAAATGTTCTTGAAAATTGTTAGTTTCTCTAATACAGTAAACTAATAGTTTTAAAATATAACTTTGGATTCAAACTTAATTACTACGGCGTTACATTTCTTGCATAGGTAGTGTGGTGGGAATCCAGAAACTCTAAAAACTACAAATTAAACCCTATTGCCCACAAATTTTGCATGGCACGTTTTAAGCGTATGTTTCAGCTGTAATTATCCAGAACAACAAATACATATTAACAACCAGCAACCGTTTCCGACAAAATTTTGTGTAATGCATTACACACATGCAGTATCCAAGCACAGATAATTTTAATTTTATCGGGTTAAATTTTTAAAAAGCTCCTTGTTAATCTAGAACACATTAATTAAATCCAATTGTAGTCAAATTTAACAAAATTCCTTATGCGTGACTTAAAGTCATTATATGCGAAATTGAAGTCAATTCAATTCAAAGTTCTCTCGCTATACATATAGAGCCTTAAGTGCGATCTATAAATACCCCTAGATCCAAGGTAGAAGAACTACCTCGAACCTGCAACGGTCCTCGTCTTCTGTGCCTAATGTATGTGGCTAGGAAGTCGTTTAAAGATACAAACAGCAATGGTAGTTTGTCTAGTTTACTTCATGATGTAAAGATTTACGCTGAGACAAAAACCTGCAAACATGATTGATATGCCGCTCTTTAGGTAAAATACGAGTCTTTAACAATCTAGTAAGGGTGCCTTGTTGATTATTGTTAGAAGGAGGTAGTGATAATAGAATGGTAGAATTGTTAAATCATGTTAAGGCTCGGAAAGATATCATTTATAAATTGCAAAGCACTTGCAGCAGGTGGTACAAGTAAAACGAGTAGGAGAAATAATAAGTTAGGCGAAGCCGACTACCTGATACCCTCACCACACATGTTAGACACTATAGTCTCAATCCTATTAATCCAAAGAATAATCCTAAATTGTTAGTTTCCCCTTTGTATGAGAGATATGCTCATTTAGTCAAATGTAGTTTACCTCTGGTGAAAGTTCCCTTCAATGACTGATCTGATCTAATCTTAGCGCTTTCTGCTTCTGCGGAATTGTCCGGTCTTAGGTAGGATGAACCACTGAGGTATATTTGTCTTTAGGTCTATATCAAATAGTGGGCCGATTTCTTCTAATAATAAGAGCGACCCTTATTATTCGGAAACCAAGTAAGGTTTAGTATTTCCTGTGTGCAAAACAGCTAATCTGACGAAATTTACTGCAGTTAAATGCAAAATCAGGAGTTGGACCAATCTGATCTATTTCAGCAATGTTTATCCAGTGTGCAAAATAATTTCGTTTAAATCTGCTTCAGTTTACCGCAGTAATGGGAGATGCGTTTGTATAAGGGCTATCAGAACTTTAACCAATTTCTCCCCATTCAAAACAAACGGCATTAGCCATAAACAGTATAATATGGAATGTTTCCTTGAGGTCGGCTTATATTTGCGATTTACAATTGAATTACAAGAATCGAAATAAGTGTTTCAAAAGCAGAAAATCGACTTTCGAACAACCGATAAACTCAAAGACGATAAACTATAGAATATGCACAAAATGCTTCTTCTTTGCAATATAGTACAAAAACAGCCCTTCAGGTAGGTTACCGAACACCGCTGTCTAGAGTCAAATTGTAAGACAACAAGTGTAAAACAGCTGCTGAAGATAAGAATACTGCTCTGTACATGACACGGCAGGTTATAGCCACACGAGCTTTTAGAAGACAAAAGAAAACGAAAAATGCAATTGAACGAATGCAAATATAAACAACAAATAATGATATGAACTTCTGCAGAAAGTTAATCTAGTGACAGAAAGTAAATAATTATACATGTTTCGTCTTAAAACGTAGAGTTAAAGAAAACACACATCCAACTTTAACTTCAATGAAACTCTAATTTAATTCCTAGCTGTGTCCCGGCGCTCATCGCTGCACAATTTATGTATGCTTTTAGAGAGAGAAAAACAGAAGGAACAGACGAATGTTCTGAATGAATTATTTTAATATACTTTATATTTAATTGGATCTTTCTGTAGAACTCTTGAAAAAAGAGTATTTCGAGTTTAACCATCTGGCGCAAAGGCATATAAATTTGGTGAAATAAGTAAGACAATACTGAAATATTGTTGAAATAAAATATATTTTTTATATTCTGGAAAGGTTCACTTCATTTATTTTTTATGATTTCCGACATCTGTCCGTCACGGCTACCACTTACATGGTCCATTCGATCAGTCCGATTTTTAACAACTTTTCCAGTAAATCTGGCCGTATGGCGTCAATGGTGGTTTGAATATTGGCTTGCAATGCTTCAAGAGTTACTGGTTGTCGACAGCAATGACTCAACATAGGCCAATAAAAGGTAATCCAGAAGCGTTAACTTAAATTAAAGCAAATTTTATTACCAATCCATATGTATGAAAAAAACTTTTTTATCTACACAGACAATTGTGTCAATAATAAAGGTTGGTTAAATTTTAAGGGCCGATGTTGATTTTGAAAGATACAATATTATGACAATATTGGTATGGACAATTATGTATGGAACAAAATATCGGCCAAATGGCCGCCGCGACCTCGGCGGCACACCTCCATCCGATGGTCCAAATTTTCAATGACGCTGAGGCATAATTGAAGTTCTATGCCGTTAATATGCCGAATTATCTCATCCTTTAGCTCTTGAATTGTTGTGGGCTTATCGATCGACGTGCACCTTTTCTTTCAAATAACTCCAAAGAAGGAAGTCCAACGGTGTGATGATGTTGGCGGCCAATTAACATCGCCACGACGTAAGATAACACGTCCCTTGAATTTGTCGTACAAAAGAGCCATTGTTTCGTTAGCTGTGTCGCAAGTGGCACCGTCCTGTTGAAACCACATATCGTCCACATCCATATCTTCCAATTCGGGTAATAAAAAGTTCGTTATTATCTCGCGATAGTAACTGCCTGACCGGCCTTATTTTGGAAAAAATACGGCCCGATGATGCCGCCGGTCCATAAACCGCACCAAACAGTCACTCTTTGTGCGTGCATTGTTTTTTCGACAAACCCTTCGCCCAAATGCGGCAATTCTGCTTATTGACGAATCCACTGAGGTGAAAGTGTGCCTTATCACAGACGATGATTTTCTTCGAAAATTGATTTTCATTTTCATAAAGCGCATGAATAACTTTAACGCGTTGCTCGCTTGTGTATCTTTCCATGGTTTAAATTGAGTTAGTCTGAAATTGAGAAAACTCAAATGAAGTGCAGAAAAAAGCTTGACGTTTAGGTGTGGTTCACATTCAACATCGGCGCAAAAATTTTGCCATCAGAAGTGAAAAGTCGAATGTTATATTCCTTTTGAATCTTTTAAAAGTCCGTTTTTGCAAAAACAAATGAAATATCAGATTGGACTCATTGCCAGATAACCTGGCTCAATTCTTTGAAGAAGTGGCTGCAATTCCAAAGAGATTTGAAGCAAAAAAGATTAAATACAAATATTTTGGAATATTACTGGAACTTACAACTGAAGATGCTGAATTAACAAAAAAATTATTTTTTGAAAACTTTGGTTTAAATTTGGGTTACGAATTCGTATTCAAAAATTGAAGAAACGAAGGAATAAGTGTATTGAGCTAAAAGGATATCATTTTTTTTTTCAAAAAAAACTGTTTTATTCGAAAAGTCACGGAATTGCTGATATGCCTTCGTATCAAGCGGATGGGAGTTTTTGGAAGTAATTTTTAATGGAATAACTTATTTTTAGCTGTCATTAACATTATGGCTAACTTCGCTGCAACAAAATAACGATTCGATGTTTAGGCTGCACTGAGCGCATGATCATGTAATATACTAGATGAGGTCCTTGCTTCGACCAGCCTAGTATGTATACTAGGCTGGTTCGATTAAGCAATATATCGACGATTTGTGCCATCGATTTTAAGATAGGTTTTGGCATGAGGAAAATAAAATTTCACTATGACATATCAAACAAATCATTTTTGAGGAGCCCAAAATTCAATGTTTTGACCTTTACGAGTACTTTTAAAGTTTTTTTTACTAGGTAATTAATTTTTTTTTTTAAATATTACCTATACAAGGTGACATACAATACATATGTATATATATTGCCTCATAAAATACAAAATAACATATAAGCGCTTGAGAATACCTATAGAATCGTGGAGAATTGAAGCAGTCGTTTTTCTCACGCGCTCATACATACGAGTATGTGGCACAATATCGACAAATTTTTGTCCTTGAAAATCGGCCCACCCTAGTTTATACATATATGTAAGTAAAAAAATCGGGTTTTTCTACAATAAACAAAGGATCTTAACGTTTGCGTTTCATTCTCGCATATCTGTTACTACGGTTTTCGGCTCGTTCCCTTTTTTGTTAGCTATAATATCGAGTTTTCGGCGCGAAGCAGAGCTAACTTAATTTGTGTAAATCGGCAAAAACTTAAGGTTTCGATGGTTCGACGATATTTAAATAGTATTCCTATATTATTATATGAATTATTTTTTCTTTCATATGAATAAAGTCTTAAATTGTTAAATATTTTATAGGTAAACATTTGTTTGCTATAACTATTTTAATAGAATTTTACATCCAGACCAATAAATGTCTTAAAACGTTGACAGATATTTTCAGATCACTTCACAACTGTCATGCACTTCACCTATAATTAATGTTTTATCTTCTTTTGCAGTTCGAATACCTGTAGCAATCTTTGCCAACTGCCGAATGGTTACAACTCCCGCTGCGAGCAAAAATACGTACAAAAGCGCCTGATTGCCCTGCAGGGCAATGGTGAAAATCTCTATGCGGACTCTTTTTGGTTTCCCAGTTGTTGTGTCTGCACAATAGCCGCCAATTAGTACCAAACTACTTAAGAATAAATAACGTGCATTTTTATTATTATTATTTTTATTTTCATTTTCCCATTGCATTATTTTCGAAACAAAAACAAAAGAGACGAAGACAATCTTGAAACAATTCGATTTTTACTCTCACTAAACGTACAACTAATACGATACAATTATGTATACAAATTTTCATTTCAATTTTAAATAAAATCTCATATCATTTTCTACGAAATTATTTGTAGTGCCTTTTAAGAAATGTTGTCAATCTATTGAGCCTTCCTTGCGGCGCTACACCAACCTCAGATCATCATTTTGGTAACACGCTGCGTTAAGCACTTTGAAGTAAAACTGAAATAAAACATGGAATGTTACGTATAGGGTAGGTTTGATAAAATCTACAGTAAGTATTTCGAAATAATTGTTTGTATAAGTCCAAAATTATTCAAATAATTGTTGGGCGGTGGCGGTGGGGCATTCAAACAGAAAGCCGAGGTTAATTTAGTACAGGGTGGAGCGCGGTAATTTGCTTATTTGGGAATGAAATAAAAAATTATTTTATATTTTAATTATATTGCACAGTAAGGGAATTTTTAAAATACATGGTTTTAAATAGTGTATCTTGCTATCCAACTACTCCTGCATACGTTTTCTGAGGTTTTCATGAACTCTAACAAGCATTCTTCCAAATTCAGCCTCAATATTGCTATTTAAGTCTTCCAAGATGTTGGGACGGTTGATATACACCTTCGACTTCAAGTAACCCCAAAGGAAAAAAATCGCATAGGGCTAAGTCTGCTGAGAGTGCCGGCCAGTTAACATCACCCCTCAAAGAGAACCTCCAGGAAACATTTGCCTCAAACAATTCATGATAATTGTGTGTGCAGTGAAACCATGTATCCTCTAATTGCATTGCCTCAAGAGCCGGCTGAAAAAACTGTATCATAGTCTGGAAATACCAAGAGCAAGTGATTGCTTCCGAGCGGTGCGTTTCGGAGATTGCAGTACTGCTGCTCTAACTCTCTCGATGTTTTGTGGTGTTGTAATCCTTCTCTCAGGTCCTCTTTGTACACATGACACATTCCCTGCTCTTTCAATGAAGTTACGCAATTTATAATTGATTGCCGTCCGCATGGGGATCAGAGAATCGTAAACGAAAAGCACGCTGCACTGCATGATGACAACTGAAAGGCAGGCGACTACAAATCTCCCGTTAGCCACTATAAGCCACGCATACTCTATTCTACTGCAACCACGGCCTGCAGTGTCAAAAAGCAATTTACCGCGCTCCACCCTGTACCAGTCCAAAATCATTTGAATAATTATTGGGCGGCAGTGGTGAGGCATGCAAACATCGAGCCGAAGTCGATTAAGTACATCGGATGTATTTGGAGGATGTTTTACCTTGAAATACAGTCGGCATTTGAGAATTGATAGAATCCTACAAAGATAATAGGGGAATTCGCTTAAGCAGACTTACGCTCGGTTAAGCCCACTTAAATTCAAACCAAGCTTAAGCTTTTAAAGCGCTATTAGCACTATTTTTTAATAACTTTTGTTCCCAAAGGGTAAATGGTATATTAAATTTGTCATTCTATTTGCAAAACCACGAAATATTTATCGTAGTAAAAATTCTAAGACCATCTAGTCATGACCGTCTGTCCGTCCGTGTGTCTGTTGAATGCACGAAAGCGGTCAAACAAATCAACCTAAAATTCTGATATTTTGCATGATGATGGCTTATAATCATAAACTGTTTGAGGTTGTAAATGGCCCAGGAAAAAAACATTGCCCTATAAAGGACCAAAGGCTCCTCTGTGAGTAGTTGCTAAGCAAATTGTAATTTTTTGGGGACGGGCGATGGTTAAATGAGTGCTCTTACTTGTTACCGTAAAAAACGTACAGCATCGTTAAAAAGGAAAACTAATAGTCAATATGGACCTATGGTAGAGTACCCATAACTATTGATTTTCCTATTTAACGATGCTGTACGTTTTTTACGGTAACAAGCAAAGAAGGTTTTGCTTTATAATTTTGGCCCAAAAAACGTACCGCATCATTAAAAAGGGCAATTAATAGTCAATATGGACCTATGGGTACTCTAATTAAAGCAAGTTTTGCTTTGTAATTTTGGAGTTTATAATTGAAAATTATATAATTAAAATAAATTACAGTTGTTGTCAAAAACCTACCGCATGACCAAAACGTGCAATTAATAGTCAATATGGACCTCTAGGTACCCTTATTAAAAGTTTTGCTACGAATCCGAATAAAAAGTAATTTTTAAGTTTTGGCCGAGATAAGGGACGGACGCATGAGCCAAAATATACCATTTTGTATTTTTTTTTGTGCTTTAGTAGCGTTAAAACTTAACGCTTAATGAAGTTTTTACTTGATTTTTAATATACTTAAAGTTTTAAATCAAAAATATACCTTGCCATGAAAGACTTGTTTTAAATGCTTCATCGAGACTTTGCCCAAGAAAATTACCCAGTTCGAAGTGAGACATTGGCAGGGGAAGTACTTAAAGTCGCATGCCTAGGTTACTAAATTGTAGTAATATAGCAGGACTATTGGAAATCATAGAACCATAGCATAGTTAAATTAACCATAGAATAGTTAAATTAACTATTATTATTGTTAAATACCAGTCAACAACAAAATGTTCAAATTAACCTTATATAACGTAGACTCCACATCAGGTTTATTTATGGTTATGTTAACCTTATATAAGTTTATTTTTCTTCTCTGTGTATACACAAATTTTGAAAAAATGTCGCATACAGACAATATAAGAATCGCCTTTGGTAAGGAAGGTGCCAGAAATGGTGCGACAGTCAAGTTAAACTGACACGAAGCCAATAAGTATAGAGAAATAACGAAAAATGTAATGCTTCCAAGAAGAAGTAACATGGGTACTCGTAAGAATCTCGAAATGGGTCATATGGTTAAATGGTATCATAACAAGGCGTGGTAGCGATCCAACCAACACAGTTTTTATTTTAAGCGAACGGCTTTGGTTTAATTTAAAAACACGGGGCACGCACTGATTGATCAAAGATTCATGACCGAATTCTTTAACTTAAATAGACCAAATTTCGCACTCACACTGAACGTAATTTTTGGAATCTAACCTTTTGTCGGTTCTTGCACCATCAAGTATGATAATTGGCCGCTCTGCTAGTGTAGCTTGATAACAGGTACCAGCAGATGATGCTCGGAGTTACACGTGTTCATCCCTTGGCTGCGTCCGAAATGATTGCGTGCCCACTACCCTAAATCACTTTCCAAATCATTATCCCGATAATAAGTCACATTGCCTTTGACAACAGGTTCGTTGTCCATCAGAGGTCACAGCTGTCAATACCATTTCTCAAGAAATTACTTCGGAAGGCCGTTGGTAGGCTCTTATTTTCTTGAGCGCGTTAATGTAAGTAAACACCATAATTTTGAGAGTTTATCAACTGTTGTGTTGGAAACTTTTTTCTTCAGAGAACACAATGTTTAGAAATTCGGCACTTTCGTGCAGGCATAACAAATATTTTGCTCTGTCGAGTCAAATTTTGTTTCCTTTGGTATAAAATCGTGTGTATTTTGGACCATGTCAGGTGTACCTGGAAATGGAAAATGTGTCGGATGTTTCGCTGGGATACTTTCAGTTCTATGGCCTTTCGATTACCACTTCCACGTGGATTTCATTGAAGTCGAGACTTCACTTTTCGTACCAATTCATGTGATGTTGCATTATAACGATTTATGGTGCAATACACAAACACTTGATTCACTTTAGGGCGGCAATCACTCAATTACGTTTGAATTCCTTTTGAAATAACTACTATTTTATAAAACTAAGATGAAAATGCTGGAGGAAGCTGTATAAAATATAATCAGCTGTCTTTGGTGTGAATTTAACATAGTTGGCATTATCGGTTTGCCCGTATGGCCAAGGTTAATGTTAATATTAATTCTCAACCAACTCTTCATAATTGGAATCGTTTTTTTGATTTCATTTCAGTACCCATATGTCCTTTTTCAGTTCGTTAAATCCGTAGTTTTTTATAGCCATAATAAAAAACAATAAAGGCTTATTTATAATAATCAAAATATATATACAGAGATAAAAACTTTCGCCGTATTTTTATTTATATAGGGTGATCCATCTAAATAAAAAAATAAATACTTAAATTCAAATCAATTTATTGTCCATACGAAAGGGCATTTTATGCCATTTATTTTTTGAATATTATTTCCTTCAAATGTTGGCAAATGTGATATGGGAATAAGCGTTCGGCGAAAAACAAAAAGATCCGCTGTTTTCGACTAAAATTGTGTTCAGTAATGAGACCCATTTTGGGACAACGTCAATAAACAAAATTGCCACGTTTGGGCTGAAGAGCAACAAGACGAGGTTCAAGAGGTGTCATTATACCCAGAGAAAACCACAATTTGGTGCGGATTATAAGCTGGTGGATTCATCGGTGCATATTTCTTCAAAAATGATGATGGCCGGAACGTTACCGTGAATGGTACAAAAATGATGATGGTCGAAACTTAACTTTCAATGGTGCTCGCTTTTGCTCTATCATATCGGACTTTTTACTACCTGAGATTGAAACCCGCGATCTTTGTTTCAACTGGATGGTGCCATTTGCCCTGCAGCTGGTCAAAAAATGGATATAGTAAGAGGTAATTTCGAAGATCAGCTAATTTCACATTTTGGACCTGTGAATTGGCCGCCTACATCGTGTGATATCACACCATTAGACTTTTTTCTTTGGAGCCACGGAAAGCCCAAAGTCTATGCTGACAAGCCAGCTATGATTCAGGTTTTGGAAGCCAACATTACGCGTGTCATTCACGCCATATCGGTCGAATTTCTCGAATGAGTCATCCAAAATTGCTCCCTCAGAATGGACACCCTGAGGTGTAGTTGCGGCCAACATTTGAAGGGAATTATATTCAAAAAATAAATGGCATACAATTTCCGTCGAATGGACAATAAAGATATGGGTCGGCAAAGTCGCCAAACTGCCAAAAAAAACGAGATTTTCAAAACTTTAAGGTGCCACTGGTTAACATCTTCCAATTGTGCTCAAAATTTGGCAATCTTAAAATCTAACAAAATGAAACAAAACAAAATCCGACATCGATTTTTTAAAACCAAAAGGGTGGTTATATAAGTATATATGGTGGTATTATACTTTATATAAGTAATTTAATATAATTCAAATACATTAAACTAGCTCTGCCGGAGTAGCACATTATTAAAATAAATCAGTCACTTTTGTTTGAACCCTTTCTTTATTATCATTTTCTTTTCAAAAAACAGTTTCTACATTAAGTTTCTACATTCGCCAAAATCTGCGAATGTTCTTCAATCTCTCTTAAACTGTTTCATTAGTAGGAATTTCACGTTCGTCCCCTTCTTCACATTCATCGTCGTTTTCTGAATCATTATCGTTCTCAATATTCTTTGGATTTTTCACCACTTCAACGATTTCAGCATCAGTTAGGAGCTCGTATGTCAACAACATGAACATGACGAGTAACACCATCTGGCAAATCGTTAAATATACCAGCATCATCAGTATTCTCTTCTATTTCGATAGGGGATGAAGTATCTTCAGTCGTTTTAAACCCGCAATGCTGAAAACAATACTCAATAGTAAAGGCGGAAACTTTACCCCAGACATATTTCAAAGAATACATTGAATGCAAAAGTCTAATTACTGAAAGCATTTCATTCGTTTTAATAGATGCCTAATATTTTTTCAAAACAATTTACGGTATTGATGCTTTTGGCATAATCCTTAATCGCAGGGTTGTAACAAACTAGTAAATTTGATGCTTTGGCTTCGTTTGAATCGCTCAAGCCATCCTCTGTTTGGGAAAACTAAAATCTCAAGTTGTCTGCTAAGATTTGGCTTTCTCCATTACCAAAGCTCCAGATATCGGAAAATGTTGAGCTCGGCACTGCTTAAACCAAATAAGTAGGGCTTTTTCTAGGTTTTTCTGTTTGGCAAAAGGCACTTTTTATTTTAATTGTTAATGTTGCCTGTGTGGAGAGCGCCTTAAGTTTTAATATTGTTTTTGTTGAATGTACTTTAGGTAATGTGAATTTTGGTACCTTAAAATGTTCACAAATTTCAGTTTTCTTTTTTTCGATTTCAATAATAATTTGCACTTAAGTTGATATCGAAAGAGAATTCGTTTTATCTGAAAGTTTTACTTTTTTCCTTTACTTTTTTTACATGCACATATTAATGTATTGTTATGTAATTTTCAAATAAAGGTAAATTTTTTGTTTGTTATAAACGAGTCTTTTCAATGACAATTTTTTAGAGGGGTTAAAAATACTATTCGCTATAACCGATAATTAGTTAAACTTATAAACTCGTTAAACTTATAAATTAATTAATTAATAGGTATGAAAAGTGTAGGAATATTCGTTGGGACCTAAAAAACTGTTCGTTACAACCGGTTGTTCCTTGTAACATGTGTTCATTTGTTCGACTGTACTTGCTTTGCAATACGGCTTGTTATTCCACCACGTACTTTTTGAGATCGATTAGAAAGTACACTCTCAGATTAGGCAGATTATTATAGGAAACTCCTCATAGAGGTCTTACACAAACAATGCCGCGGGTCCTAATTCTATGGGTCAAAGAACTATTGCCTCCACCCTGTACTTTCTACCACCATTGCTTGGCTGTGTTGTCTTTCCCGAACAAGATTAAGCTACGATTGGGCGGGATTTATTCTTTGTTTGGGTTGTACCACAAAAACCCGAATGGGCCAGAGATGGCACCTGCATTATCTTAGATGAATCCAAGGATTCCCTTCAAGATAAATATTTCACATAAGGTAAATCCCATTCGTCTCGATGGCGTCAAAGAGTTAGTTCTTGGCGAGCGCGTGGAGCACGAACTGGTCAGAGACCATGGAGCTGGTATTTAACGCCTCATGAATCGGGCGATACGACCCAAGGAGTGTCAGAGCTGTGTGACAGTCCTCAGAAGCCTTGCTAAAAAGTAAGTGATGCCCACACATCTGATTCTGAAATTTGAACCCTCTAGTATATCTGGGGACTAGAAGTAGTTTTTGCCAAGCAAAGAGTCCGACTTTATATCTTCCTGCCCATTTACTGTTCGATCAAGAAATGAGACATGGTAACACATATGAAACTAAGGTCTAATATTTTATTTCTCACAACAATATTTCATTCGAGTTTATGGTTACTAGCAAGCCTTCAATGCCATTGGCAACATCCGTATAGCATCGGTAGTATGGGGATCGTTCAAATGTGCTAGGGCATCTCTCTTTCGAAAAAGTACTCCCCATGTCATTAGGTGAAGTGATATTTCATTACCGCCATTCTCGTTTAATAGTTTGACTACTTCTTTGGCTTCTTCCGGAGCATCTTCATTTTCATATCGCAACTGCAATTTGTTGATGTGATTGATAACTCTCAACGTTTTTTCCATACAGAGACCTCGTTGGGTATTGTACTTCTCTACGTCTTCAAGAAATTCTTCCAAATCCGTTTTGTACGTGCTAAAATCCTCTGTTTCTGGCAGCGCCTTCACAGTAGATCTAACCATCTCTTCCGTGTCGGGAATGATTGATTTTAGAACGGCATACAAGTCTTCCACATCTCTTTGGAATTCATCGAAATTTTTATGTACTTCGTCGGCACGGGATACCTTAAAGAACGGCAGCATGGGTAAAGGTTATGCCAATAATGTAAAAACACTAAACTTACCTGGATCATCAGAGCGATGGGTAAAATCACAAGGAGTAGTTTCATGTTGATCTTTAGCTATAACGTTTGTCACTGCTGGGTGATTAGAAAAAGTCTCTAAATTTATTCAGCGTCTTACGGCGAATTCATATTTAAAAAAATCTGCAGTAATTGATTTGATTAACCACAATTTATAAATTCCAAAACTCTCTGGAGGCATTATCATGAAATGCGCAGCTTAATGCTGACCTTCTGAGCGCTATGAACATTTCATCGAACGATAAGAAAGAATATGAATCGAACTATAGAGCAAACTTGTGAATTTTTTATTGAGAAGCTTCTACAAGAGCAAAGCAAATGCCATTTCTTTAGTTATACTATCTCTGAAAGAAAAATAGTAAAAAAATCTAAAGTCGGGCGTGGTCGACTACATTATACCCTGAACTTCTGGATGTTTAAAAAAGCCAACTGGTTTTTAAACCAGATTTTAAAACGAATGTCATAATTTAAAGTCGGTTAAACATATAAGTGGGAGATGTTACTTAATCTGAGGTAGGACGCAGTAGTGCAATGCAAGTGGGTTCGACTACCATGCCAGAAACCAAAGTTTTAACCCCGAACAATTAATAAATAACAATATTTCAGCGGCGAGGTTTCACCTCGTAAATGCCGGCGACTTTACGAGTAAGAGATTTATCTTTAACTCATGTAAAAACGTCATTATATGCAATAGACTTTCGGAGCCGGCGTTAAACACTAGGTAAATGCGATTGAGTCTAAAAATTGAATCGTGCATAGCTCACTGATTTGAAAGAAGTTCCCCCTTATCCTTATCTTAAGCAAATCTTTATAATAACAACAGCGCCCGTCCTTGACACGAGCAACTTACTTGTGCCAAACTTAATCATGATTAGATATAATATATGGCTTCTATAGCTTAAACCATAAAATCGGATGAACATATGTTTCAGAACTCTATCCAAATATCAACCGATTTGCTTCAACTTCAATTGCGTTCTTCTGGCCCAAAAAAATTATTCGTGCTAAATTTTATCAAGATCTTACAAAATGTGGTATTTAGAGCTAAAAACAGAAAATGCGGATGAACATATATGTGGGAACTATACCTAAATCTCAACCGATTTCCTTCAATTTAAATAGCGTCCGCCCTTGGTCCAAAAACATACTTCTTCCAAATAACTTGGAAATCGGAAAACAATTGCGACTACAGTGTCTAAAACCCACATTCCGGTTGTTGTGTCCAAATCTGGTTTCTCAAAAATAGCAAAAACCCAACATGTCGGTTTCCCCGTTTTTTTTGTCGGGTTATTTAGTGTTTTGTTTGTTATTTTATATAAAGCCAAGTATATTAGTTGTGTTTTTGGTTCACACTCGATACAAATTTGTATACAAATCTAAGCCTTTATGGCTTAACTTAACACTGGGGATTATTATTTAGTCCCATTGAAGTGGCTAAATCCAAGATGTGTTACCAAACTATTTTTTTTGAAATTGGATGCAAGCAAGTTGATATTTATTAAGTTGTCGATACACCTAGTTATAAATATAGGTGGAAACCCCCTTTTACAAAATTGTGACATCTAGGCTTTAGAAAAAGAAAAATAAAACTGAATAGGCTAAAAATTGTAAATTTATTTTATGCTATACAACCATGTAAATATTTAACACTTTTCATATAAAATTGGGAACCAATAACTCTTTTCGCTGTCGTGTTTGTTTAGTGTTGTAAAAAAAAGGGAAAATAAAATAAACTTTTTACGCATTGAACAGGGATTAACCGGCTCAAGACCTCTTGCATCTATATTTAAATAGAAGACAAGTTTTTAACAAAATGGTAAAGTGACATTGATTTTCGTGGCTGCTTTTATCATGATTTCGGGTCCGTTACAACCCTCTTCAGAAAGCTTCGCAGCAATTGTTGAAAGTAAAACCGAACTTAAAAACTTGGTTCTATTTAAATAAAGATGCAAGAGGTCTTAAGCCGGTTATTCCCTGTTCACTGTGTAAAAGCAACAGACCGAAATAAAATAAACGAGCTAAACAAAAACTTTTTATACAAAATAATTACCAAAATGGATTAAATATTAATTATAATTGCTGTAGTAAAAGTTTTCTTAGAACAGAAATCAACTGCAGAATTCAACTATGCATTGATTTAATGGAGGAGAAGCCGAAGTTAGCCAGAGGAGCTGCTGTGTTTGCTGGCAGCAAATTGCAGACGGAAGAAAAATGGAATACCCAGAAATTGAACACAATGACACCTCCCATTCGAACTACCATGGAGTAGAAAAGGGTAAGGGTTGAAATTTTACATTTTTTTGTGGTATATTTGTTTAAACTGTTTCTATTTCAGACATGGCCAGACTTGAAATCCCGGACGAAGAAAAAAAGTGTCAGGTCCATGAACGCAACTAACGGAGGGATACACCAAGTGCACCACCTAACAAAGTTGGAGCAGTCGATCGATAGGACATTGTTTATGACGAAAGTGGCAGCACCCTACTACTAAAACAACTTCGCAAACTAAATATAAGCGACTTCTTTCAATCTCTTGTGGATTCACCGCTCAGGGGTGAAAAAGCCGTTGCTGTTGTAACAAACAGGGAGGAGCAGCCACCCAACATTCAGCCGGCACACATTATTCAGCAAACACTCATAAACACACAGCCATACAACATTCAATTGTCACACTTAAGTCAGAAAATAAGCATTCAACAGCCCTACAACACTCAACTTTCTTCTCACACAACAACAGATATTCACAAAACATTCAAAAGACCAACCATACAATCAAACACACAACAGACACACACCAATGCGCAGCCAACAATAACCGAAGTCCATCAAAAACGCCAACTTACCTTAGCTGAAGAAGATCTGCCAAGCTGTTCATCGACTAAGAAAAAGAAGCTGACGGATGAACAGATTCTGCTAATACGTCGTCAGTTGCGAGTAGCGGAGGAAGCGACCGACATAGCCAAAAGGAAGCAGGACAACTACGAATGTTGTAGAGCTTCTATTGGAAACTGCAACAAGAAGCGCGGTTGCAGTAGAAGCCCAGAATGACATTTTGGGGGTCAACTTGGCAGAAAATTTAAAAAATGAAATATTTATTGCAATGTTTTGTTGCCCTTAATTCTTCTTCTTCAACAACATTGACATCATTTTCCATATTCCCTCAGGTTCAGCTGTTGGATCAATTATACCGTCGTTGCACTTTAAATGTATGCACATACGAGGTTTGCTATTTATATCTCGGGTCCTGACAATACGAGTGTTCCTAGATGCAAACTTGAAGTTCCATTGGAAACTTTGACATTTTTTAGCATAACTTCGCTCAGAACGTTTTGCATTTTAGGGCGAACTGTTTTGTTTACAGCGTGTTGACAAATTCATCTCAGTCAAAAAATAAAAATAATCCCGTGAACATTTTCGTGCGATGATTTTTATCGATTTTCGGCGTGGGTTATCGAGTCAAGAGTGTTTAAATCAACTTGTTTTGACTTTTGGCGATGAAGCACCATCAAAAACCACTGTTAATCGCTGGTACCAAGACTTCAGTCTCCGACGCCGTTCGCTCCAGGATGAATTTCGTGAAGGACGTCCAACTTCGGTCAGTTTGCCAGAAACCGTTGTTGCTGTGCGTGAACTGATTAAGCAAGACCAACATGTGACACATCGTGAGATTGAGGCATCCTTGGGCATTTGTATGACAAGCATCTATAAGATATTCTATGTTGTTTTGACCGTGAAAAAAAATTGTTCTCGTTGGTTCCCACATAATTTGAAGAATGCTCAAAAAATGGCACGTATGGTTTGGTGCAAAGATATGTTGAGTAAGTATTACTACGGCAGCTCAAAGACAGTGTTTAACATTGTGACGAATAGTGGGTCTATGCATATGAACCCAAAACAAAACAGTAATCGACCGTGTGGGTCTTTCAAGACGAGCCAAATCCAACAAAAGTTGTTCGTGGAAGAAGGACATCGAAGCAAAAGATTGCGCTTTTTTCAGTATAACCGGTCATGTTGCCACTGTGCTTTAAGTGGAGCGTAGGACGGTCAATTCTGAGTGATATACAACCATCTGTTTGCTAACAGTGTTTAAAGAAATAAGGAAAGATAATAAGAGAAGACGGATAATTTTGCATCACGACAATGCGAGCTCTTACACATCAGCTGAAACGATGAGCTTCTTCACCACTCAAGATGTCGAATTGAACAGCCCTGACTTGGCACCCAATGATATATTCTTATTCCCTAGCATCAAGCAAAAAATGCGTAGTCAACGTTTTCATCACCCGAAGCAGCTGTTGAAGCGTTCAAAAATCATGTTTTGGAGGTGTCTCAATCGGAGTGGAAAAAGTGCTTCGAAAATTGGTTTGTGCGCATGCAAAAGTATATTGATCTTAAAGAAGAATATTTTGAAAAACAATAAAACCGTTTCCAATGATAAATTATAGTGTTTTTATTACCGGACCAGAAGTATAAATAGATAGAACTTGGAGCTATTGTAGATTCTGAATATAACTTTGAAACAACATGTGAAGTGCTTCTCTTTCTAGCCTTGTAAGAACTCACACTCGCCGCTACCATTAACTCTTCGTTCGGTGTTTCATTGGCAATTGATCCAAATTTTATTATTAGAGTCTTCCTTGTACACTCTGGAAAAGGTTTTTCATTAGGTTGGTCAAAGGCGGGATTGGAGAAAATAATGTCTTCATCCAACCACATGCATACGAAATAGGGGGTTTTGGTGCAGAGTCCGCAGATATAAGCATTTTTAGAGCTATTGTAGGTTCTGAACATAACTTTGCAAGAACGTGTGAAGCGCTTCTTTTTCCAGCATTGTAAAGACTCACGCTCGCCGCCTCCATTACCATTCATTGGCAATTAATAAATTTTTTTTGAGTCTTCCTTGTTCACTCTGCAAAAGGTTTTTCATTACGCTGGGCAACGGTGGCATTGGTGAAAATAATGTCTTCATCCAACCACATCTTATTTTTCTTTTCGAACGCTGCCAAAACTCTATAACTGTCTTTCCATTTTCTTAATTGTTTTTGAATTTTTTTAAACAAACTACGCAAACAGTGAAACCAATTGGGTCTAATCCACCATACTTTTATTCCAAACATAATTGGAATTCATATCCACAACACTTTTACAAAGGACATTTTCTTTTGTCAACTGATAAGCACTAAAACATACAATCACAGATCACAAACCAAATTATTTTTTTTTAATAAATAATTAATAATTAAAATAGATTTAAAAAATCTTATTAAAAAATTAAATTTTTAATTTGTTCGTGTTGACAAAGTTGCTCTTGAAACAAACTCAAAAACAGATGTGGAATTTTCTGAAACATGTTTTAATTTTGAAAGCTCCCAGCTGTGCGAATATTAGGAATAAAACAAAAAAAAAACAGAAAAATCCGTTCGAGTTTTCGAATTTTCAAAAGGAAAAAAAGGTTTGCCAAATTCAAATTTTAAAAATTTCGCTAAAACGCCGCTGGACTGGATATTTCGGCCACTGTGTGATGTATAAATCGAAATGATTGCAAATTGTCCAAAAATTCTAAATTTATTCTTTTTCGTTTGTGGCAGAAGGGCTCTTTCAACAAATACTGGATCACTGATCACTGAGTGGAGCGCGCTTTTAAACTTTATTTCGATTCGAAAATCATTTACGGCGTGTAGTGGCCTCCAAATACAATTTTTAAAAAGTGCAACAATGCTCTTAGCATGTCAATCCAAAGGAAACGTAGTTCCCTTTCCTTTGATGTAACAATGATTTAATATAATTCAGAAAAGCGCAATTCCCAAACTGTTGTGAGTGTGCAAACCAAATTATTGGATAAAATCGTAAAAACCTAAAACAAAAAGTCTGTTAAAAGTGCTCAAATACCTCTTTCGAATTCGATTTAAATACCACCGCTTCCAAGTTTCCAAGAACGTTATTTTTTTCTTGTAACAATGGATCAAACGGATTTCACCTATGAACCATAACCAAAGGACGGCCCATGAAACAAAATAATTCCAATTTCAAAGGTAAAGATGGACAAGATTGTTTGAGAACTAAAATTTTCCCATCATGAAGATTGTTAAAAAATATTTGTTTTGAATGTGCTCACGAAATCAAAGGCAATTAAAAATGCTTTATAGCCTTTTCACATTTACTGTCATACAATGATATAAACTCTAATATTGTACAAATTAAATTCATTTTTTGATATTATTTTATCTTTGTTTGTTTGTTTTGTTTACACTCAGTACAGAAAACACAAAAGAGAAATGAGAAATGTCACATGAAACCACAGTAGTTTAAAAAAGCATAATGTGAACACCATGGTTTCAAACGATTTCAAGAGAGCGAAACGCCGGCGTTTCAGCTGAAACACAGTAAATGTGAAAAGGCTATTAGATAGATAACTGCAAACAATTCCTAAAAACACTTCGCTGAACACAACTTTTCGATATTTGGACATTTAGATTATCAAAATACATATAATAGGCACAAAAATTACCATTTCCAGTATGAGATTCTTACCAACTTCAAATCGATATATATCGATTCTTAGACCAGACACAGCGAAAGGTCGGGACAAATACATAGATCCATTGTTTGAGCTGCTGTATGGCAAGTGGCACCGTCCTGTTGAAACCAAATATCGTCAGGATAACGGTCTTCAATTTTAGGTAGCAAAAAGTTCGATATCAATGCGCGATAGCGAGCACTATTCACAGTTACGTTCCGGCCATAATCATTTTTGAAAAAATATGTACCGATGATTCCTCCAGCCCATAAAGCGTACCAAACCGTGGCTTTCTCTGGGTGTAGGGCACCACTTGAACCTCTTCTGTTTGCTCTTCAGCCCAAATGTGGAACTTTTGTTCATTTACGTTGCCGTGGAGCAAGAAATGGGCCTCATCACTGATTAACATTTTGGTCGAAAACAGCGCATCTTTCGTTTCTTACCGAACGCTCATTTCCATAATACTGTTGCACAATTTGGAGACGTTGTTGCGGTGTTAGTATTTTCATGATGAAATGGCAAACAAAACAATAATTGTATTTTTTAATTAATTTTAAAGTGTTTATGGGAACAATGTTCTTACAGAATAATAGTACAGGGTGCCGGGAAGGAATACTACTTTGTTTTGCCGCCATTTTAGTAAACATTAGTCTTGACAGTTCATATTCAAATTTATTATGGAAAATATTCGATAAACCAACGTGTTTTAATTGTAAAAATATTTTATCAAAATCAATCATCGCTTACTGTGACGATGAGAAAGTTACGTGAAATTTTTGGGAGAAACAAGTGCCAACAAAATGCACTATTTGTCGTGTAGTGAATGATTTCGAAGAAGATGGTCTGTAGCTGATAGGCCCAAGCATAGACCACAACGTACTGCAAGATCGACTGACAACATTACTGCTGTTCAAGAGAGTGTTCCAAACAGTCCACCAACCTCAATTCGGCGCCGTGCTCAGGAGTTTGGTCTTCAAAGAACAACTTTGACCACAATTTTGCACAAGGATTTGCATTTGTTTCCATTCAAGATTCAGTTGACCCAAGAGCTTCTTCCACAAGACCATATGCGAATAGGATGTTACAGACCCGATTTTCATGACAACCCCAATTTTCATGAAAAAATGATAATGAGTGACGAAGCACACTTTCATTCGAATGGATAAATGAATAAACAGAATTGTAATGGATAGCAATGGAAAACCCTCGAGTTATTCATCAGTCACCTATGCATCCATTAAAAGTGACAGTCTGGTGTGCAATTTGGTCGGGAGGAATCATTGGACCTTACTTCTACGAAAATGAAAACGGCGTAACGGTAGCTGTCATTGGGGAGCGATATCGTGATATGATTGAAAACCTTTTAAAGCCAGAACTGTATGCTTTGGGCTTGATTAACATGTGGTATCAACAAGACGGTGCCACATCGCATAAAGCCAGGATTACAATGGAATTACTGCAAGACCTCTTTCCACAACAGGTTATTTTAAGAAATGGTGATGTTTATTGGCCTCCTTGGTCGCCTGATTTGACTGCTCCGGACTTCTTTTTGTGGGGATATCTATTTAAAAAGCAAGGTTTATGCAAACAAACCAGAAACGCTTGGACAACTCAAACAAAATGTTCGTGATGAAATTAATGAAATACCGCGTGAAATGTGTAAAAATGTAATGAAAAATGTGCTCAAAAATGCACGCATTTGTGATGCTGACAGAAGCGGACACTTATCTGATATTGTATTCCATACATAATTGCCGACATTAAATAAAACAATTATCAATATAAGATCCATTCTCCATTCTCATTAAATCAAAAATTTTAAACAACCAACGTAGTATTACTTCCCGAAGGACACCCTATACTGTGTATCTGTAAATTATTTTTTTTCTATTGTTGAATACTCGTAACCTTATATTTAAAAGTAATTTTTGGGATTATAGTATGCTTGCAAGTGAATCATACTATGGCTGTAAGGATCATACTACGGCTGTATATGAAACATACTATTGTTGTGAAAATCATAATACAGTTGTGGGATGATACAATGGAGGATAAAGTGAATCATAAAATGGTTGTGGGGATCATAGTATGGTTGAGGTTCGTATTCATACTATAGTTGTAATAGTACTATTGTTGTGAGGATCACAATGTTGTTTTGCCCAACAACTGTATGATTAATTTTACCGTTTGATAAAATTTCGATTCGGAGTCTGGAAATTTTTTTTTGACTCTTACTCCGACTCCGGGCAAATTCGAAATCCTGGCAGTAACCCCCTCTTAAAAAAGATTCGAAGTCTTGTCATTAACCCCTATGTAAAGGCACACGTCGTATCTTTGTTGTTGTCTGGAGCAATATTCAGGAGAAGCCTTTGAGATAACCAGTAAATGAGTGGTAATTGTTGTTATTGTAACAACGATATATTTTGCGCCATTTAAGCTGGATGCGTCTAAAGAAACGTGGCGATGAGCTAAGTGGGCTTGGCTGGACAATTAAAGAGGTGCAGCACGGCATTTAGCCCCTGATGGCAGGCGGGACAAACGGCTGAAACGTTGCCATCAGTTCTCGGCAAATATGAATTGAGGCGGCTGTATTATCCAGATCTCAGCTGAGCCACAACCACGAGCGTCTGCCGAGGTAGCGTCTTCTCCTCTGATGAAATCTCCGGGGGATGTTCCGCTAGCACTACATTCACGCTGTAGCTGAATACTGCTGCAGCGACTTATTCTGCGTGAATGTCGTGAAGACAAGCCTAATAGTTTCGGTGATCTAAAGGCTCCCTCTTGTACCGCTGGACCTCACTTCTTCTCAGCTACCCGAGTATTCGAGGGAATAGGTAGGCTATTAAAGTTGCGGCTTTTCTAAAGACATCCCAATCAGCCGTATTAAGATCTCAGCTGAGCCAGAACGCGCCTCTGCCGAGGTAGCGTCTTCTCCTCTGGTGAACATTTCGTTCTCCTCGTTTTAGAGCATTTTCCATAACATCTTTCAAAATTTGTGGCTGTAGCGTTCGAATTTCTGCATCAATGTTAGGCTTGAGTTGAAGTATTGTCTCGGGCTTGTTCACATATACTCGCTCCTTCAAAACCCCCTAAAGAAAAACGTCGGGTGCTGACAAATCTGGTGATCGCGCTAGCCAAAAAATTTCGGAATTTATAGAAAGTATTCGCTCTTCTCGGGTAGTGTGGGCAGTGGCTCCGTCCTGCTGAAACCACATTTCAGGTCTGTGTTCATTAGCAGGACGTACACAATTTTCTACCATAAACCGATACCACTCTCCATTTACTGTTACAGCATCTTCATTCTCGAAGAAGTAAGGCCCAATGATATTTGCAGATGTGATCCCACACCATACCATATGGGGTGCAATTGGCGTTGCTGATGGCTCTTGGATTTTCAAAACTCCAGAACCAGTTCTGCTTATTAACAAAGCCAATGAAATAAAAATGAGCTTCATAACTTTGCGTTAAACTAATTGAACGCTGATTTATATAGTAAAATTCTATTATTTTGGTTCTTTGTCCAGTTGTAACTCTCCATTATTTATTGTTGAAGTGTTATTTATACAGGCTGGAGCGCAACAATTTGCTTTTTTGCACTGCAGGCTGTGTCGCCACTGTTAGTCGAATAAAGTGGAGACTGTGCGTGCTTATAGTGGCTGACGGGAGATTTGTATTCGTCTGCCTTTCAGTTGCAATAATATGTTGGACACGTGAGAAGAGGTCATTTTGTTTTGAAGCGTATTTTTCAAATGCGCACTCGATCCTTGCAGTGCAGCGTGCGGTGTTCCCCACACGGACATGTTCCTCGACGGCAATCAATTGTAAATTGGGTAAGTTCATTGAGAGCAGAAGGGAATGTGTCATGTGTTCGAAGGGGACTTGAGAGAATCCACCACAAAACATCGAGAGAGTTAGAGCAGCATAACTGCAATCTCCCAAACGCTCTGCTCGGAAACAATCACTTGCCCTTGGCATTTCCAGATATAATAATGTTTTCTAAGGTTCAAAATTTTTTTATTTCATTCCCAAATAAACAAATTTTGCGCTCCACCCTGTATAATCTGAAAAAAATATGTAAATAATATATAAACGAAAAATTTATTAAATATTTAAACCCCATGGTAACTTTTGGCCCACACGTATAACGGGTTTGCCAATAGGGACATAACAATTTCGTCTCTTTATATCAACGCACCCTCAAACATTTTTTATGATGTTTCAGTGTCAAAACGTTGGTCGAAGTCAATATTTTTATCATGGCAACGAGCAACGTCAGGAAATTATTAAACGTTACTACCGAAATTCTGAGTCGGTAGAACTGGCAAAGTTTAACGAAAATCCAGAATTTCATCGAAAAATCATCTTCAGCGATGAAGCTAATTTCTGGCTGAGCGGTTTTGTCAATAATCAAAATATGCGTTATTGGACAGCAACAACGCCACATGTAATTCAAGAGACACAATTACACCCGCAAAAAATTGCTGTGTGGTGTGATTTTCATGCCAGAGGTGTGATCTGGCTGTATTTTCGTCATGTTACCGTCAATGGAGAGCGCTAAATTATTTTTGGCCAGAATTGGATGAGCTTGACATCGCAGATATGTGGTTTCAACAAGACGGTGTCACTAGCCACACACCACGCTTTACAATCGATTTACTGAAATACAAATTCGGTGAACGTGTTTTCTCGAGAAATAGTCCGGTCGAATGGCCACCTCGTTCATGTGATTTAACGCAATATCAAGTCATTAGTCTATGCCAACAAGCCAACAACTTTCGACGAGCTCAGAGACAACATCCAACGCGAAATTGCCAACTTTCCTGTCGAAATGTGTGCAAGAGTGGTGGAATATTGAGTCCAAAGAATAGATCGCTGAACACGGGCTCGTGGTGGTCATATGGCCGATAACAAATTTCATTATTAAAACGTAACATTTGCACTAAACCTGAAATAATTTTAGCTCTATATTTTAAACAAAAGTAGCATGTACTTCATTAATATATAAAATTGTTATGTCCCTAAGGGAAACCCCTTTACATGTATGTATAAGTATAAGTACTTTATCTATGATCTACTGAATTTGCATATTTCAATCGTTGGGTGATGTATAAGCTCTGAGACACTTATGAATTTGTCCTTTTATTTCTTATCTAATCCACTGTTTTGCAATTTTATACCATTGCAAAACAATCCACACCAGATCAATTTTTCACTTATTTATTCATATCGGTTCATGGTAGGTCACAACCGATCACAATTCAGATGATAACTGATGGAATATGGAAAATTAAAAAAACAGTTACGAGGGCTGCTATATATCTTTCAGGCCTAATAATGAAAATGCGAATATTTATCATCAAAAATAGCTTTATTGTTTTTCAAAGTATTCTCCAGCATGATTTATGCACTTTTGCAAGCGCTCAAACCAATTGTTGAAGCAAATTTTCCACTCCAATTTTGAACGCTTCAACAGCATCTTCTGGCGACGAAAATCGTTGACTACGCATTTTTTTCTTCATGTGCGGGAATAAAAAGAAGTCATTCGGTGCCAAGTCAGGGCTATACGGCGAATGAACCATCAATTTGACATTTTGGCCGGTCATAAAGCACTGGTTTGAGCCGATGTGTAAGAGCTCGCATTGTCATGGTGCATGTACAATGATTGGTCTGCTCTTGTTCGTTTTTTCGAATTCCTCCGAAGACTTCAGGCAAACAAATTGTGGTGTACCACTCAGAATTAACTGCCCTACGTTGATCAAGCGGAACAGTCGCCACATGATCAGTTTTGCCGCAGAAACAGGCGTCCATTTGCTTCGAAGTGCTTCTTCCACGAGCAACTTTCGTTGGATTTGGCTCGTCTTCGAAGACCCACACGGTCGATTGCTGTTTTGTTTCGGGCTCATACGCATAGATCCATTATTCGTCAGCTGTTATGATCTTATAAACGTCTGTTGAAGCACCGCGATATTATTTTCTCAAAATTTCTTTGCACCAATCGACACGAGCCTTTTTTTGAGCGATTTTCAAAATGTGCGGGATCCAACGAGAACAAACCTTTTCTGCGGTGGTTGTTTTAGGTTTTCCTGCAATATCGAATGTATGCTGTTAAAAGAAATGCCCAAGGATGCCTCTATCTCATGGTCTTGCATTAGCAGTTCACTCACGACATCATTGTTCTCTGGCACAACGGCCGTTTTTGAGCGAGCGTCGGTTAAATAAATTGAATTCATTAAACCAGTTTTTCACAGTGCTATAGGATGGTGCTTCATCGCCATACATAAATTTAAGTTCATCAATGCACTCTTGTCGTGATAATCCACGTCGAAAGTTGTGAAAAATGATCGCACGAAAATCTTCTCGAGTTAATACCATTTTTTGCCAAATTGATTTTTTCAAGTCACTGTAAACAACACAAATGATGGTCGTACGTTCGTTTATGCTAAAAAATGTCAAACTTTCTAATGGAAGTGTCAGATGGAAGAGTCAGAGGCCAGAAATACATATATCAAACCTCGTAGTGCGGATGGGCCAACATTTTTTTTAAAAAAAAATTGCCCATGTGTTATTGGCAACCTAGACTGAACATTTAATCTTCTGTTCGTTTTCTGTGCTAAATATAAACGTTGCACAACAAATTATACTGGGCTCTTGTTTACCGCGTACTTTTTTTGCAGTGCAAGCTAGGTCAGCGTCAAATCACATTTCCGATTAAATTTTTTGGGTAATCTTATATACAAGTAAAAATAGCTACAGTCGTACCGGGCCGGCTATATGATCACCTACACCACTGCATAATTAAAACATTCAAGGGCGGCCTTCTATAAAGATAGTAATTCTTGGCTTTATGAAAACTTGGACTTGTTGTCCAGCACTTACACAACCACTTGTTTGCGGGGGCTGCTCAATAAATGATGAATACTTATAAATACTTCAATCTCGTCAGTGTTTCCTGTAGTTAATATTATAACACCGTTCGAAGTCAATTTGACACATAAACCAAACTGCATAAGTTCTAAAGAATGCGCCAATTAAGATAAAAATAAGTCCACAGTGTCCTTTTTACAGGAACTTAGAGTTTGAAATTATGTTTTTTTTTAATTATATATAAAATTCGTAAGTTATCCCACGAACTTTAACATCAAATTAAAGATGAGAATTAAGGCAATAAAATGCCTAATTTTATTTTATATCGCGGAAAAAAATTACATGGAAATATCCTTTTAAAAAATAAATTTCTTAAAGTGCACCGAACAATTATTCTTCCAAAATATGTTAAAGCCCTTAACAGGAAGTAACTCATGGCAAAATTTCTTTTTTCTATCGATATTATTAATGGAGAAAAAATTGGGGTTTCAGCCTTACATCGAACAATTTTTAATTAACCATAAGAGCTAACGCAGAATGGGTATTACCCTGATGTTGACGACTTGTAAAGGGGGGAAACCTTTACTAGCCGCCACCAATGGTCATGTGTGTCCCAGTTTGCAAATGGACGTATTTCTTAGCCGCTCCTCTTTATTATAAACGACATAAAAATGTCCTTCAAAAATGTATCTTTCGATATCCTTCAAGTGTATCGCAAAACTATTCTTCAACAAAAACTAAGTCCTAAATGAGGACACAAAACAAAATGTCAACTCTATACTGGTATTAGTTAGTTTTTGAAGGATATTTTTGCTATACATTTGAAGGAAATTGATATCAAATTCAACTTCGTGCGATAAATTGGGAATTTTATATATATTTTTTAATAAAAACCTAATTTCAAATTAAAAGGTCCTGTAAAAATGACACTGGGTTACGAAAGAAGAAGCTGTAAATGCAGTTTACTACAAATGGTACTTCAAACGTACTCGTATATGATTTGGTTCATGTGTCACGACATTTTTTTCAAATAGTTCAACGGTGTAAAAGTAATATGTATAGGAATTCTCGCATCCTACTCCACTTGCTTCCTCCATCGAAGTGTTGGCCATACCTGTCTGCACCTACTGTGGTAGTTTTCGTCTAACGCATTTGTGGCTGAAGCAGAGAACCGACCAAACCAATAATTGTCTGCGGCGAAGCGATAAATATTTGTTCAGGGATAGGTGGCCGAGCAGAGCATAATTTTATTGGGTGGTTGAGTCCGCCAAAAAGCGTTGTTTTTTAAACTACGCTTGGTATTAAGTTTGTTTACGTAAAAATGACTCGTAAACGAGATTTTGCCATGATTTTTGTATAAAATATAATATATGCACACTATTGCCCAGGGAATTCAATAAAGTTTAAACAATTTGTGCAGAGTGGTAGGTATTGATCAAATACAATTTTCACATCAATTTAATAATTACTCCTTTGTATGGAGTTCGACACATTTTAACTTGAATCAGGGATTGCAGCACTTGTTTTTTATTACCATTTTGTGCGTTTTTCAAAAATTATTATCAAAACAGTTTGTTTTGACATGCTGGACTGTGAAATGGACAAATGAACATGTCCCTCCTTTTGTGACTTGGACATACGCTGAGGTTCCGGGATAGTACAAAGTTTCAATTTCATCCAAATCAAATGGAGTGAGGTTCAACATGTGTTTTTTTTTACTTTTTTGTACTTACACAGAAAAAACGTATACATTTCTTCATGTAAGGTAATGAGCTGAAAATGGCACTGCCCTCTGAATTATTTTGAACCATGAAGTAATGACTTACTCATAATGTATTTAATAAGAATTAATCGTAAGTAAGTTCTTTAGTCAAAGACGATTTTGCCAAAAACAATAAAATTTGCTCACAATTGCAAATATGACATTAGTTTTGATAATCTCTGTACATTTTAAGCTCGCCCAAGGAGGACCAAAATCCAATTTTTAGTTGGTTCTTCTGAACATCCAGAAGTGCAGGGAATATAGTCTGCCTTGACCTACTTTAACTTTTAAGTAGTTTTTTAATGTTTTGACTTGCGAATCTGGATAAGAAAATCAGTGTATAAGACTTGCAATGGACTAATAAATCGATCTTGGATATGTTTGAATATTAGAATATATTTTGAGCAGATAAGGACCCACTTACTTTTGAACATTTTGCAAGAGTTCTTTCCTTTAAAGTCTTCACCATGCGAATGTCGTTCGAAGTAGATCCGAATACTATGAGAAGACTTCTGGGTTTGGCTCACTCGCATCGTTCATATACGTCAACTTTAAATAGGACAATAGGTTTTATTTAACAAATTTCGAGAGTGAATACTTAAAATCTACTAAATTGTCACTTTAAGGGCACACAAAAAGGAAATCTCTGAAAAAAATGCAATGGCAGGTATATTTTGATAATTACATAATCCGTTCTAAAATTCGAAATGGGCTATTTCACCCTTCACCGCACTGTGGTACAAGGTATTATTACTTACAGCAGATGTTGCAATACTTTAAAGGAAAGGGGCTCGATCCCATGTTTATTGTATTGATCGATATACTTTATAACCACTATATGCTTCCATTGAGTCAGTCTGTCCATCTATCGTTTAAATCAGAAGACAGCTCAGCTTTAAGCCAAGGACGAACTCTATTGAAATTGGTCAATATCGACCCATTTTTTTGATAATAGTACTGGAGAAACTAGACCGAGTCGATCCATATTGTGGTATGATCCCCATACAAAGGTTCTATTAATCTGCTCCTTTAGAAGTCACAAATTAGATCCCAGCATGCTTTATTTTTATATTAGCGTCAAATAATCAGTATCATTTTCATAAATCACCCATACAATGGTTACTAGAAGGCACAAAAAATTGGCATACCGTTTCGTACGAGGCCCATAAGTACAACGGGTAAATGACACACTTCCGGTCCATATTTTCGAATTACGGCAATACAAAGCTTATTTTCGATTGAAGAACATGTCGCACTTGAGGTCACGTATTAAATCCGATCTTGTTATGCGTCTTGAACAATCAAATTGGACCGTATCGACCTATGTTTTCGAATAACCCCGACAGAAAGATTCCTCCCGATTTAAGGTCGTGTCGCTCTTGAAGCCACAAAACAATTCCCATTAAACTCTCTAATATCGCATTGTTCATTATGATCGACTAATAACTTACTCTGGTAAAACTGTACAATATCGATTTATGTTTTTGAATATCCCCCATCTCCATGTTATATCTAAACACAAAAGTCCATCCCGAGTTAAGTTTTAGCTGTACTAGAAGTCAGAAACTTAATCCAATAGTACTTTAATTTTACAAAGTGCGTTTTGAGCGTCTTATAGTCATACTTATTTAAGCTCGATCATGTTGGTGCTTTTTTATATAGGAGTAGGTCCCATACAAATAAGGTTTCCGATTTGTGGTGAAATAGAATATATGGGTCAATATTTTAATATCGCCCTTACGAAACTGTCCCTTCCGCTTATGTTCCACATAGAGACGGGGAATCTAAGCAACAACAGAATGGCGCGTCCGACAGTAGGTTTTTTACGAAATCATGCAAACAATAAACTAGATTCTCGGTTCTACCGATTAGTTAACATCAGCGCACTGAGGGTCAGTACCTGGTCTTATTTCCGAGGTATCTTATCATCAAACTAAGACATAAACAACCATTGCACTTGTGACAAAACGCTAGTGCTTGCGTTTATTTATAGAAGCGACAACATGAAATGAATTTGCCTGAGATTTCCTATAAATTGAAAGCAGAATCTTCGGAGTAGCATCAGTATCTACAGTACTAGCATCCGAAAGACATCTTCGAAGAGCATCATGAAAGTTTTTTTGATTCTTGCAGCCGTCGCTATGATGAGCCAGGTAAGCATTTGATGAGTTTTCCCCGACTGACTCTTAATAAGTCGTATTTCCTTTAAGGTCTCCAGGGCTGGCGTTGTCGGACGCACCAAACGTGACGCCGTTGTAGAGAGCTTTGCAAGCAATTTGAAACTTATGCAGGCTATTGCCGAAGCAACTGGACCAGTTGTGACCAAAACAATCGAGAAGCTTCCACAAACCGAAGCTTACGCCAAGTACAAAAAAGAATTGGAGGAATTTCTTGAAGATTACAATGAATACAAAACCAAGAAGGGCATTTGCGCAGAGAAAACCTCAAAGCTTATTAAGAAATTTAGCTACATTGCCAAAGAATATGAAAAGGAGGATGCACCCGAAGAAGCCAAAAAAATAGACGAACTTCTTGAAAGCTTTGGTAGTGAAGCTTTAGAAGGTGAAATTGAGCAATATTTGGAAAAAATGGAAAAAATCTCTGAGCAACATAAAGCAGAAAAGGTCGATGAAGCTGTCGAAGGTCTGAAACTTTTGGCCATAATGTTAAAAGTTTGTTAAACGCATCAATAGAAAAGAAATAAATTAACACAACCTACAAGTGCTGATGCAAAAACACGCAAAACCTATTTTCGGAATTTATACATTTGACCATATTAGGGATATACCAAATCATGAATCGAGGGTTGGATAGCTCTAACTTGATAAGAATTTTCTGAATTTTAACAAGACCGGACGGCGATTTGATGCATAAATTCTACTGCTAGTAAAGTCTATTTCCTTTTTCACATAAATGCAAATAAATATAAGTAGATCCTTGAGAGATATGCAATTCAACGCTACAGGCAAAAGTCTTATTTGCTTTACCATAACTGGGAAGAGCGAATTCCGCTGCAGGATTAGGAAGTATTAAAAAAAAGGAAAAAAAACTCGGACATGGTCGACAATGAGATAGCCTACACCACTCTTCAATTCACTTCTGGCTGGAACTAGAGATAGTTCGTACTCAATATGTTACAGTTAATTATTTGTCGAGGGATCTGGTATAAATTGTGCCTTATACAGCTGCAGGTGTTAGTCGGTCGCAACGCTTCATGCGAAATGTAGTAGGAATCGGATATAAACGTAACTTCCAAAGTTGCAGATTTTGGTCTGGGGAAGAACTTTTGTACGGGGGCTATACAAAAGTATATGCATATGTAGTCCAGTTTTAGCAGTAATTTGGACTACATCGGTTCTAGTTTGTGGCTTCTAGAGGTTCCTGTGCAATCTATTCAAAACATGGAACATTCCTTAATTTTTACCTTCATTTTATTTTTTAACAATTCCAGTACAACAATGACAGTATTGAGAGCTATCGTTGTTGGTGGTGGGTCCAACCTTTAATTCATTAGTTTTTAAGCGTGATATTTTTTCGTATATGCTTTATTAAAAAATATTGAAATCTTCCCTAAGTTGCATAACATTAAGAATAGGAATCTTAAGTATATTTCATTGCTGAATTCTAGTATGACTTTTTGAGTTATATGGTTCTCTGCATATTGTTAGCAGGATATGCATTAATTTTTGCTAAAGGGTATATACTCGTAACTGCTATAGATCACATGTCTGAGAATTTTAAGCCTGGCTTAAAGCCAGAGGACCTTCAAAGTAATTTGCAGAGTGTTTGCGATATTTTGTTTGTAGAGCCAAGGACTCTAGTTATGTATGTAAAGTATAACGGATAACTCTAGATAAGTAGACTGGACGATTTTAAACGGTTAAGTGAATTTTGTTCGTAGGCGCGTTATTGTACGTTCGTGTTTACATAATTTGAAATTTTTAGCCAAGTTAAGGTCCAACCTCGTAGAATAGCCAGACAATTTAGGTATTGTACAGTAGGGTGGAGTGAAATTCAAAAAAAAAAAGTTAACCTCGGAAAGAGATGTAGTCTGGGGTCCTAATGAGGGGAAAAATAAAGAAAAAAATTTAAAAAAATTTTTAGGGGTCGCGCCACTCCCTAGAAATTTGGAAATTTGATTTTAGAAAAATCCTAAAAAGTTTTATGTCAATAAATGTTTGCAATAGCGTAAACAATGAAATAAGGGCATGAAAAAATTTTAAAAAATTTTTCTCATTGTTCAAAAATTTCAAAAAGTAAAATAAGTCAAATCGTCCCTTCTTCAGAAAATTGACTGAACAATGAAATCGCCACCAAAGCTACAAATATTAGTCGATTATCCTCATATTTGCCTCAAATACTTTTGTTTGGGCACTGAACAAGCTCAAACTTTTAAATTTCGAATAAGTTAAGTCGTTAATTTTTAGGATTTTTCTAAAATCAACGCCAAAATAGCGATAATTTCCAAATTTCTAGAGAGTGGCGCGACCCCTAAAATTTTTTTTAAATTTTTTTCTTTATTTTTCCCCTCTTTAGGACCCCAGACTACATCTCTTTCCGAGGTTAACTTTTTCAAATTATAAAAAAAGCATGTTTTCACTCCACCCTATTGTACAGGGTGGAGTGCGTTAAGTTGTTTTTTGCACTGCAGGCTGTGGCGGCACTGTTGGTCGAAGAGCGTGGAGAGTAGGCGGGCTTATAGTGGGTAAAGGGAGATTTGTACTCGTCTGCCTTTCAGTTCCCATTAAGCATGGGACACGTAAGAAGAGGTCATTTTATGTTGAGGCATATTTTTTAAATGTGCACTCTATCATTGCAGTGCAGCGTTCTTTTCGTTAAAGATACGCTGTCCCCACGAGCTAGTGGACGGCAATCAATTGTAATTTGGGTAACTTCATTGAGAGCAATAGGAAATGTGTCATGCGTTCGAAGGAACTTGAGAGAAGGATTACAACACCACAAAACATCGACCGTAGAGCAGCACCATACCATAGAGCAGCAGTACTGCAATCACCGAAACGCTCTACTCGGAAGCACTTACTGGCTATTGGCATTTCCAGACTATGATTCAGGATTTTTTTTCAGTCGGCTCTTGAGGCAATGCAACTAGAGGATACATGGTTCCAACAGCATCGTGCCACTGCACACACAGCGAGGTTTACCACGAATTGTTTGAGGCAAATGTTTCCTGGACGGTTAATCTCTTTGAGGCGTGATGTGAACTGGCCGCCACGCTCACCAGACTTAGCCCTATGCGATTTTTTTCCTTTGGAGTTACCTAAAGTCAAAGGTGTATATCAACCGTCCCAACACCTTGGAAGACGGCCTAATTAACAATACTATGGCTCAAATTAGCAGAATACCAGTCGACATGCTTGTTAGACTTCATGCAAACTTCAGAAAACGTATGCAGCAGTGTGTGGATAGCGAAGGTCGACATTTGCCAGATACACTATTTAAAACTATGTGATTTAAAAATTCGCTTACTGTTCAATATAATTAAAATATAAAATGAATTTTTCTAAACTTCATAATTTTTTATTTCATTCCGAAATAATCAAATTTCCGCGCTCCACCCTGTAGTTTTTTGTATTGACTCTTTTAAGCAACACGTATTGGGAATTTAAACCATGCTTGGTTTAAACCTCATGGCAAAGAATAACGAATTCTACACAGTCTTACGGGCGCCTGTGTTGGCGATTTAAGGAAATTGATGTAGATCAGAAAACCTGGCATTTATTTTTCTAAAGTCTTGAAGCGCTTGAACTGTTTAATAAATATCTAACTAGTATGTTATTGTCCGTTCTAGCTTTTCTATCTAGATGTCCTGAATTGCCTCTTTTCTGATAGGTATATTTAAGTCTGGGTAAATGTTTTTGTTCCTCATATATAAGGGCACCGGTAATCAGTAGCAATGTCTTCGATTGGACTCTTTAGATTTTGACAAGATTGCTTAAGCTTGCTTTGCCCCATAGCTGAGCGCCGTATTACCAGATAGGCTTGATTGCTTTGTTGTTTAGCAGGACGCTTAGGTGAAGTTGACGGACCTTAAGTTTCTGCTGAGTCATCTTCGCTTCGATGAGACTTTTCCAGGTGAGTCGTTGATTAAGGTGGATCCTCAGGTATTAAATATTAGCCGTGTTCTTTTCAGGTAACTAGCTTAGTTACCTATTTAGTTAGTAATGTGGTATTCTGGCAACTTTCAGCAACATTTTGAATCAGATGGCAGCATAAGCTCAACAAAAGTTTGTTTACAAACAAAATAAAGGCAAAGCAAATTGTGGAAAACGAATTTTGTTATTTCGTATAGTTTCTTGTTTTGTTAACATTTTATTGACAAATTTAATTTCGTTGGTAGGCATTTATTTTTCGCCGGGGACATTCAAATTCGTTCTTTCCGGCTTTGTATCCAACAGCATCAACGTCTCGTTCCTGGTCCACAATTTTGGTTTTGTCACTCAAAAAAGAATAAAGCTACCTCGAATTTCTCTAAATCTTAACAATAAAAATTTTCACTTACCGTTTTTGCATCATTGTAATTTATGGAAATGGTACTATCCCGCTTTTTCTATTTTCTTTTTCTTTCATTCTATTCATTTTCTTTCTGTATTAATAACTGGAAACATATGTTTTTGATTGTGCTATACAAGCCGGGTGTGTTATAATATTTTTTTTTTTGTTAAAAAATAAGTAAAGTAAAATAAATAACTCTAACTCGTTTTGTTACCGAGTAACATCCAACTCGCTTGATTACCGAGTAACTTCCATACAACTGCTTGTTTAGTAACCTGAAAAGAACATGTCTATTATCAGATTGAGAATAAGCGATATTGTTTAGTTTCAATTCCGGACATGTTCTAAAATTCAGTGTGAAAGTTACCAGTGTGTATTCAGCCTAGCCAAGATTCTACTAGTCTGAGATGAACACCTACATTCATAGATGCAATATCCTGTGAGGCTATTATAGCGGTATCGTCGGCAAAAGTGGATGTTTGTACGTTTAGGACTCTACCCTGGGGGACAAAAGCTAGTATTGAGCGGGCATCGGTGACGTATTGCCCACATTTCACTCGGAATTTGCTAAGTAAGTAAGACACAAAAAGTCGATGTGTATTTGCCGGTAAGTATTTGCAAATTTTGTTGGCCAAGCCAAAGTGCCAGACTTTGTCAAATGCTTGAGCAACATCCAACATTTTGCAATTGCTTGGCTAAGGCGGTTTACTTGTTCGATGGTGCTGTGACCGTCCCAGCAATATAAGGAAGTTCCAAGATCATTTTAGACGTGGCAGGATCGTATTTAGGTGCTTAACGGATACACGGTTCTTTAATGACAGTAGAACTTCATTTGAGTTTGTTAATAATGAAATTACGGCAAAAAACTTTATCGTCATGTGGATGGAAGTCGCCACTTGCAGGATTTGGGCGAAATTGGCATTTTCCTCGTCTGATATCGCCCACTGGCCATTTGCGTCGCGTATTGGAAATTGCTTGTCTGAGGGCATTGTAGTAATTCGTAATGTTTTCCATAATAAACATTTGTTTAAAGCTGCCGGAGTTAAACTTACTTACATTGAAATTAGCATGCTGTCATCTTTCTTTATTTTTAAGTGCGCTTTGCAACCGACAAGTAGCTTCGGCCAGTCTTAGCTATTCGCCCTCAATATTCCCGTTAAAATAGGTACTCAAATTATTTGTAGCGTTCTTTTGACTGTGTTAAGCGTGAATGGCTGCCTGTCCAGAATCACGTTCAGTTTGGATACGCTGTTATCGATCTCTTTCACGCAAGAAGTTACATAATTCGAATCTAAATGAAACTAAAGTCATGCGTAACCGACTATATCAGAGACGAGACATATGTGTAGATACGAAAATTCGTGAGGAAAATTCATTGCTTTTACTCGTATACAACTCTTTCTGATCATAAAATAAAAAAAAAATATATAGTGACATATTTGAAATCAAGGGAAAAATTCAACTGTGCATATTTCCCAATTCACAGGGATCGATTTAAGGTCCGTAGGTTCATATCTAAATTTTTGGGAGAAATGTTAAAAAATGTATGCATGTTGATGATTATAAGTCCTGTACTCTTATTACAAGATCATATCTTGTTGTAAGGGACTGAACAATACATGAAATAAATTTGAAGTTGTCGATTCTTATTCTTATATTTTTAAAAACGATGAAATAAAATGGTTCTTTAGAAAATTTACCCATGGGTTATCTAATCAGATTCATGAGAACTTTTGTTTATGTTCTTATTCTACACAAAGGGGAGACATTGTGGAAAATCAACAAGATCGGTCTATTAAATAGCCCCCCACACGTCCTCACGTTCTGGGCATGAAAATACAATGTGACGCTCGTTGGACAAGACATGTCTTCAAAGTGTCGAAAGAAGCACTCAAGTGCATGGGTTTTTTAAAGTGGTGCAAGAAATATTTCACTCCTTCTGATCTTTTCAATATCTATATAACTTACATCAGGCCGAAGATGGAATGCACCTCTCATATATGGGCAGGTGGTTCAAAATCAGCCTTGGAGCTACTTAAGAGTATTCAAAGGAAAGCGATGGTGCTGATAGGTGACAGTGGGGTATCCAACTTTATTGTTTCCCTTGAACATTGTCGGAACGTGGGTTGCGTGACGCTGTTTTATTGTTTCTTTCATAGTGTGTGTTCATTAGACATCCGTCGCCTTATTCCTGACGTGAGACTGTTCGGCAGGGATACGCGACTTTCTAGGAACTCACACCCTTTTGTTCTCGATTGGAGAGTTGACGTCTCGTACAGTCCTATGTGGAACTGACTTTCGGCAAATGTATTTCCCACTAATTGTGCCATCCAGAAGTTCAAGGCAAATGATAATGAACATTACCAATATGTCCTTTAGAGTACCTGCCACACAATTTACACAATCCGGGCATACATTAAAACTCAAAAAAGCGTTTCCCTAATGTTTGAATTTTGCTTATATTATGTATTTTACAATATGTTCGTTTCTTCTTCGTACATCCATAAAGCTAAGTTGGCTGCCAGGCCCATTCTAGTAAGCCTCATACAAATGACCCTTTGTAAGATTTCAATTAAATCAATACGCTTCAGATACGTAATTGTAACGAAAATGAGTGGTTATGAATAAGATTAATTAATCAGCAGAAAGCTTAAATTAATGGTTGCCTCGTTTGTTAATTTCGGTCTTTTATTTTAACACATTGAACAGTGACTAACCGGCTGGAGACCTCTTGCATCTACATTTTTATAGAATACAAGTTTTTACAAAATGCCAAAATGACTTTGATACCCATGGTTGCACACATTTTTTTATTGCGATTTCAGAGATGTGACGAACATCATCAGAAACCTTCGCAGCAATTGTTGAAGAGAAAACTGAAATCATTAAGACCAGGTTCTCACAAAACGAATGAGAACTACTTTTTTAAATCGCACTTTTCAAGATATCTTCAAACAATTGCCGACGAATATACAATTCACCTTAACCACCTTTGCAGAGACTCCATATCCAGAGTCATCTCTAGACTATCTTTTATAACGTGTGATGTCGAAAAAGTTTAGTTGGCTTTGCGACTGTTTTGACTTGCCATGCATGAAGGATCACAAAAGCGTGAACAGGGCCAAGTAGAAAAAGATTCGAGAAACCTTTGCATTGGTTTAGGATATTAAATAGTACGTACCTAATATATTATCAGCTCGAAAAGCTTATAAATCGCTTCTTAATAATCGTATAAACAGCTTATATCATTATTTATTAGGGTGTTGAAAAATTTAATATGGCCAAAAAATATATTTTTGGACTTAATGTCTAACTGTTCTAGAATAAATTTCCCGATTTGTAAAAAATTAAAGTCATATGAAAAAGAACACTACAATCTATATTTTAAAGTCAAATCTTAATAAACATACATTGTTTTTTTAAAGTTTTTTTTTGTGTTAAAAGTTTACATTTTTTATAGGAGTAACTTTGTAGTCTTTGACTTTTTTTTTAATTTTACCAAATTTACGCGGAAGTGTTATAAATCCAAAACATTTATTAGATAATGTGACAGCCATAATTGTAGAACTTAGGAGAAAAACGCTGGAGTAAATCGGACTTTTTTTTAAAAAACTTTAATATATTTTTTTTTAATTTTTATTTTAAAAATTGCTACATCTTGAAGAATTTTTTTAACAAACTGAAATTTTTAAATAAAAGCTTTTAAACTTGACATTTCAAAAAATGTTAGGTTTGTAAAAATATATACGGGTGATTCTGAGATTATGGTCCAATTTCAACATCATCTTTGGCAATCGATTTTTTTGCAGAATTTAACATTTAATTCAGGTAGATGATGTCTTACTTTTAAGAATGACTAGTCATTTTTAAAAGGCACACATCAAAACTTTAATTTTTAATTTAAAAAAACCGGGGAATGAAAAACTTAAGTGTGAACGTTCGTAAAGATTGACAAAACACGACTTACTTAATTTTAATAAGACATTTGACGAAAAAACTATTAGATGTGCACCCACTTCATGTAATGCTCAATCATACGAGACCGCAAAAGTAACTGGCTTTACATAAAAAGAACCGTTTTTTTGGAATTATTATTATTTATTTTTCAACATAATCTCCTTCCAACTCAATACACTTCATCAAACGTTTTTCAAGTTTTTTAATTCCATCCGAAAAATAAGATTTTTCAAGACCTTCAAAATATGCCTCAGTTTCAGCAATAACCTCGCTATTGGACGAACATTTTATGCCACCGAGAATTTTTTTTAAATTTGGAAACAAGAAATAATCAGAAGGAGCTTAATCTGGACTATATCGAGCCATAAGCGCTAACCTATCGTAAGTCAAATTTTTGGAAAAAAAATTTTATTGCTGAAAAATAATCGTTAGGACAAGCCTCATCGTTTTGTATTTTTAAAATGACAAAATTGTTAGTAAAACATCAAAAAAAAAGCTTTTGCATTTTATCGTAAATGATTGTTTAAATTTTATTGTGGAGCAATTTTATCGTAAGTCACACATCAAATTGCTGCAGCAATCGCAAATGTGTTCAGATTTTTTTTTTTGTTTTTTGATTCAGTTATATGAGTAGGTAGAAATCTTAAATTTTTGCATTAAAATATTTGCATTTTTAATAAAGTTGTTTGAAATAAATAATAAAAACCGTCTCCTGTAAAATTTGCATTTTTTCACTTACGATAGGTTAGCGCTTATGGCTCGATATGGTGGATGCGGAGCAATTTCAAATCGTAATTCGGCCAGTTTTTGTTGAGTTAAAAATGCAGTGTGTGAAGGAGCATTATCTTGATGAAAAAGAACTTTTTTTTCTAAATGCGGTCGTTTTATCTTGATTTCTTCACTCAACCGATCCAATAATACACAATAATATTCACTATTTATAGTTTTTCCTTTCTCAAGATAATCAATAAATATTAAACCCCTTGCATCCCAAAATACTGTGGCCATTACTTTTCCTGCTGACTTAACAGTTTTCGCCTTCCACTTTTACCAGCTTTTATCCATTGTTTTGGCATTCTGGGATGTAGTGATGGATCCATGTTTCATCAATAGTTGTGAATCGGCGCAAGAACTCTATTGGATTTCGCTGATAAATCGCTAAAAGCTCCTCGGAATTGGTCTAACGGACGATTTTTTGGGGTAAAGTCAACAAACGCGGCACATATCTTGCGGATAGCTTTTTCATGTGGAGTTCATCATGTAAAATAGTCCAATCTTGTTTTTCGTGTATTTTAACAATATCAGCAAGTTCTCTGAGCTTTATTCGTCTATCTTTAGTCACTTCATTAAATACGAGTATTTTTCTAATGTTTTCAATAGTAGTAGGTAGCAGTTTTCGGTCTTCCAGAGCTTTGTTCATCTTCCGTACTTGAACGACCCATTTTAAATTGTTGAACCCAGGATTTCACGGTGGAGTATGATGGTGCATTATCACCATGAACAGAATCCAATTCATCTTTGATTGTGACGTATAACCTTTCATATAAAAGTGTTTAATTACCGCACGAAACTCTTTATTTTCCATTTTTCAAAAATTATAAAACTTGTTTACTTCAATCACCTGTAACAAAGAAAATAATCATTAAATATTTCGGAAATTTTGACAGATGGCTTATAAAAGATTGCTTTAAAAAAACAAAAAAAAAACAAAAAGTTGCTAGTAAAACAGAAAATGTGCCAGGCCAGTTAGTTTTGCGGTCGCCCTCGTATTTGAGTTGCTTAAAATCAAGATTGGTTTGGAAATTTGAATTTTAGCGAATATTACATTTTACAAGGGAATAATGTGTATTTTCAGGGATAGAAAAAAAACATCCATAAAAATATAAATTGAATAAAAAATTATAATCATTAATAGCAACGAAATTAGTTGAATATTACTTTTTACTATGGGCTGGTTTTATTAAAAAAATAATTTATATTTAAGTAAAAAATTGGGAAAATTTCAATTGAAAGTAGTGTTAGGGACAACCAGGGTAATGCTATTTGAACACTTTGGTAGAAAATTTTTTGAAGAACAAATAAATTTTTTAAAAAACAATTTTAAAGACTTTAAAGGTCCTATAAAGATTAATTGTATAGTAAATAATAAGTATAATACTTTTTCTCCCGCTTGAAACAACCAAGGACAGCAAAGTGGCCCATAATCGCAGAATCAAGCATATACTATTTTTGAAAAACAATTTTATAAAATAAAATTTGACTTCAAAATATTGATTGTAGTGTTTTCTTTCATATGACTCCAAATGATCAATCCGTTTCAGAACAGCAAGATTTTTAGTAATGCTCCAAAGTGCATTTATTAATAATTTAAAATTTTTTCAAACACCAAAATCTACAAGTAAAAAAGTTAAAGTCGGGCGTGGACGACTATGACTACTCCACCCTGCTATTGAAAGGATTAAGCACGTCTGCCTGAAACTTAAACAAGGTCGGAATCAATCTGTTAGAGTTAATTAGATGTCGCTCATAACGTACCATAAAAAATTTGTGGCTTCTAATGATTCAGGACCTCAAATTGAAAAATATGGCATCTAAGGCCGCAGATTCTAATAGCTGGAAGAACCATTGTTTGGGGGCTATGGAACTATGTGGTCCAATTTCACCACACTTAACTAATGGGCTCCAGGACCTCAAATCGGGAGGGACCTTTGTGTGTAACCTATTAGAAAACTTCGACAGATATGGACATTTAACCAGGTGGGTGTTGGTCACTTGAAATCAAATTTAATATGTGGCTTTTAAAGCTGTAAGTTATAAAATCTTATGTAAAAACATAGACCGTTGCGGACCAATTTCAATAGGGTTCGTCCTTGGCCTAAACTAGAAGAACGTAAAAAGTGTCATCGAAATCGGTTCATAATTTAGACCTGCACTTGAATAAATATATGGACAGACAGAAGAACATACGGAGGGATGGGCGGACGGACATCGCTCAATGCAATCAGCTAGTGATTCTGATTTGATCAATGTACTTAACATAAGATCTATCTCCATTCCTTTAAAGAGTTGCATACATCAGCACTAAGCCATAATATCCTGTATCACAGTGTGATGGAGGGTACACCAAATAAGAGTTGTATAAACTATTGGACCAAAAAAAATGTTAAGGTACGTACGAGGGCTGCTATAGATATTTCTGGCCTAATAATGAAAATGCGATTTTCATCATCAAAAATGGTTTTATTGTTTTTCAAAGTATTCTCCAGCATGATTTATACGCTTTTTCATGCGCTCAAACTAATTGTCAAAGCACTTTTTCCACTCCAATTGAGACACCTCCAAAACATGGTTTATGAACGTTTCAACAGCATCTTCTGGCGACGAAAATCGTTGACCACGCATTTTTTCTTGATGTCCGAGAATAAAAAGAAGTCATTGTTTTGTTTCGGGCTCATACGCATAGATCCATGATTCGTCACCTGTGACTATCTTTTAAACGTCTTTTAAAGCACCGCGATGGTATTTTTTCAAAAGTTCTTTGCACCAATCGACACGAGCCTTTTTTTGAGCGATTGCCAAATTGTGCGGGATCCAACGAGAACAAACCGTTTTGATGGCCAGATGTTCATGCAATATCGAATGTATGCTGGTGGAAGAAATGCCCAAGAATACCTCTATCTCACGGTTTGTCACATGATGCTCGTGCATTATCAGTTCACACACGGCATCTATGTGCTCTGGCCGTTTTTGCACGACCTTCGTCTTTGAGCGAGCGTCGGCCACGATTGAATTCATACAAAGATTTCATCGATGCACTCTTGTCGTGAAAGTCCACGTCGAAATTGGTAAAAAATGATCGCACGAACATATTTACGAGTTAACTCCATTTTTTTTGCCAAATTGATTTTTTCAAGTCACTGAAACGTTCTGAGTACGTGTATGCTAAAATATGTCAAATTTTTCTATGGAAATATCAGATGGTGCCAGGCAACACTTATATCACCAGAAATATATATAACAACCTTCGTATAGAATATTTTTAACCATTACAAATAGGAGACAAAGCGAACAATACCGAAATATGTAATTGAATATTATTTCTTAAGCACGTCAAGACCAAAAAAAGGTTATAAAGTGCTTCAGAATTATATACAGTCGAATGCGGAAAATCGCACGCCTTTTAATTTTGAAAGTTGCTTAACTGAAAACAAATATTTCACTAAAGCGAAAATCCGCTTTATTGAAAAATCGTTTATGTGAAACCAACGATACAATCTTATATGGTACGAACACCGCTTATGTAATAAATGATAAATGTAAAAATGTTGTGCCGTCTCATTTCAAACCTACTTCTGGATAGCAACCATTAGAATCCATACATACTTATACAGTTTTGTATAATAAAAACCTAATTTCGAAATTTATTTGCTTGTTACGTTATGGAATTCAATATGAAAAATTTCATAAGAGGTACATTTTATGTAAATTCATTGAAATATTTCATACCTTGCTCCTGTTTTGTTCAGAGATTGGAAACAATCATACCTCCTTTACCATTCTGAACAAATTTACCATTTGACTAAAACTGAAATCTGAGCTTCCTTGAAATAAAATTTGCAATCAATTCAACTGTAGAGTATCAGTCACAAGAATTACAAAAAATACGGACGCTCTTACTAATATCGCACAACGAAACAAAAATTTCTTAAAAAGTGAATGAGCCCATAAAGAAGTTGAAAACGTCCTGTTAGTATGGTTCTGAGAAATTAGGTCGAAACAGGCGGAAAAGGCAAGATTTTGTACCAAAGCCAAGTTAACTTATACAGTGAAATCAAATAGAAAGCATCCATTTTAAAATTTTCCACTGAGAAAAGATAATAAACTGTATTTTTTCAAATTAAACTGAATTTAAATTAAAAACTTCTTTCTTTGTTTCATAAGACGATTTCAAAAGTACTCAGTTCGTTCAAACTAAGAAAGTTTTACTCAGCCGAAGTCCTTTTAATAACAAATCCTGCATAAGCGAATAAGAAAAAAATCATAATTTTAATTATTTCCGCTTAATCTAATTCGACTGTACAAGTATACGAATGATTAATCAATATAACCTCTGTAAAATCACACATCAATAAATGGATTAATGGATTCAAAAAGAAGTCTTACATTAATACAGTGTAATTTGTTTCTTAATTTTAATCACACTATTTTTCAAGCAAATACTAAGAACTTGGACTGAATATGGCTAAGTGTATCATATTGGCCCGTCAGCCCAACGTTCGCGTCTGCTTACTTAAATTCAATTGCAATTTATGTAAAATTCAACAAAAATCAAATAAAACAGAGTGTGCGATATATTCGATACAGTTTTACTTTAATAATGTTTATCATTCAACCAGCTCTAGCTAACAGACCTCCGTCATTACTGATGACATCGTTAGAGCATCTTTGGCATCGACGTGTTTCATTTCTTCTTCGAAATCGGTTTCTTTGAATTTTGCCTCCCATTCATCCAAATTATTTTCCAAGTCAACATCACTGTACTCCTTGAGCAATTCGGACACTCTTTTGGCTTCAGCTGGCGCAGCTTCATTGTCGTATTTCTCTATAATGTCTATGAAGTGTTGAAATAGTTCAAAAGTTTTATCCAGACAAGGGCCAGGCTTTGTTTTATATTGTTGATAGTCTTCAAGATATCCCTCCAACTCGTTGCTGTAACGATAGTAAGCGGCAGTTTTAGGAATTTTCCTGAGTGCGTCCCTTACGGCAGGTTCGGTTGCCTTCAAGACATCTCTTGAGAGATGATACAAGTCTTTCAAACCCTTTACGGTTTGATCGTTACGCTTAAACCGCTTTAGTGGCCCTCCAAGGGATACCTTAGGGTAGACAAGTAAAATGCCCATGAAAATCACTCTAAATATTTGAATAAACCTCTTACTTGGACCATCATTGCGATGAAAAATATTCCGATTAAATTATGTTTCATGTTGCTCTCTAAAGTTGTTACTTGTAATGCTGCTGTGCAGGCACTGACTAATATCTCTTAATTAAAAGCATTTCTGACGACGAACTTACACAAAACGCGTAGTGAGCCTTATCGCAAAAATTATTTGGGCACACAAAAAATTAAAAGCGAATTGAGAGTTCAAATATTTCGGCTGGACTAACAAAGTGATACCCTACGCCACTCTGGTATTCAGAAGCCTCTGCCCAAAACTCAAGAAAGATCTGGCCCTAAAAAGTTTCTTCTGGAGCTGGCGTGTCTTAGAACCTTCGCAACTCACTATACTAAATGACACTCATGTCGACAGTAACCTATTCACGGGGAGTGTTGTCAAAACGGCACTTTTGACGCTTTCTGACACCTTTTTTTGACCTTGGTAATTTTTTTTACAAAAAGGTGCCAGGTGCTTACTGGCACTTTTTGGCTTAAAAACACTTTTTTCTGGCCCCTTTTCACAGTACATAATATGGGGTATAAATTATACATAATTTGTATGTGCCCTAAAATCTCTTCCAGTGTTTTTGAGTGTTTATTCTGTACTGAATTTCGTTTTTGTACAACTGTGCTTAAAACGTTTAAACTATGCGGACAACGAAAAGAAAGCGAACTTGCAAATTTAAGGTTATTTCAAGTTGGATTATCGCGTCGTATATCAGCAAATTTTTGTTTATTTCATCATTAAATAAAATTCGTACGCAGTAACGAATTTTTAAATGTGTCAATACAAAGTTTAACTGTTTCTGTTTACAGAATTAACAAAGTTTAACCAAAAATAGCAGGTCAGCTAAGACAAAAAAAGTTTGGAACATTAAAAAAATCCTTCTTATAATACTCGAACCCATACATTTTTATTTACATTCCAGGCTGAACACTATAGCTGTAATAAGTAAATATGTATGTATTTAAAATATTTCATATTTAGCGAATGTAAAAGAAAATACAATTGCAAAGACTATATAAGTATATTTCAAATGTTGGCACCTTTTTTATTCAGCTCCTTTTTTTTGCCAAAAAATATATTAAAAATTCCAAAAGTACAAAAAAAATATAAAGAAATAATTTTTTTAAGATTAGCTTTTTTTCATTTTGCGCTTTTTTCACTATTTGTCGGTTTATGGCAACATTGTTTATGGGGGTCTGGAAACTTTAGCCTGGTTCAATTTTACCGTGCAGAGCAGAATCGGATTTAATTTATTACTTCTAGAGTGTTAGAATCTCAAACCGGGAGCTATATTGTGTGGTACAATTTCACTAAAATCAGTTTGATTCGCTATTTAACTGGTATAAATACAGATTTTTATATTTATAGTAAAATTCATAAAGTTAATCCAAAACGCAGTGAGAAAAAATATGAATGAAGCTGAAATTTCTGGAAATAATATTATTTTTACTATTATTTCATTTGTTTGTTTTGTTGGGCTAATTGTGATCAGTTTTTGCTTGATGTGAATAAAAGTAATTTATTTCATGTTAGTTTCTCGACATTTCTCCCGCTTTTTTCAGCATCTTTAGGAGAAAAGTATTTATTGAAAAGCCCGTTGACACAAATTAAAAATTAGTTTTACAAGTTAATCGTAGTTCTTATGCTCTAGTATTACATTTCACCTTACGATTACTTTAAGATCTTATAATTATTTATACTATTTTAAAACACTGGAATTCACAATACATTTTATTATTAATACAAATTATCACAGAATAAAATATCACAGTCGGAACTTAATATTAACGGATTTTCAAATAGGGACATAATAATTTCGTATCTTTATGTCAACGCACCCTCAATTTTTAATAATCTTTCAGTGTCAAAACCGAAGTCGATGTCAACATTTTTATCATGGTAAAGTTCACTTTCGTGCAACGTTTGGAAATCATTAAAAATTATTCTCGAAATTCTGGGTCGGTGGTCGACACTTTAAGAGCGCTTACTCCAATTTGCATCATCTTCAGCGAGGAAGCTCATTTCTGGATGGCTGGCTTTGTCAATAAACAAAATATGCAAAAAAGCCACAATTGCATTACTGTGTGGTGTGGTTATCATGCCGGAGGTGTGATTGCGCCGAATTTTTTCGTCAATGAAAACAATCTTCATGTTATTGTCAATGGAGAGCGCTAACGTGCCTAGAAATTTTTTTTTGGACAGAATTGGATGAGCTTTACATTGCCGATATGTAGTTTCAACAAGACAGCCATACAGCACGCGTTACAATCGATTTACTGAAAGGCAAATTTGGTGATCGTGTTATCTCCAGAAATGGTCCGGTCGAATGGTAGCCTCGTTCATGCGATTTAACGCTATTGGAATTCTTTTTATGGAGCCTCATCAAGTCATTGGTCTATGCCAATTACCCAACAACTTTAGACAAGCTCAAGGACAACACCAACGCGAAATGGCCAACGTTCCGGTTAAAATTTGTGCAAGAGTGATGGAAAATTGGGTCCCAAGAATAGATCGCTGTACTCGGGCTCGTTGTAATCATATGACCCAAATCGAATTTCAATAAAATGTAACATTTGCACTACACTTGGATTTAATTTGAACTCTATATCTTAAATATTCTGTGTTTCATTATTATATAAAATTATTATATCCTTAATGGAAACCCAGTAGTATTAAAAAGAACTTTTCTTGTCAAAGTATTGCGACGGAGTATGTATGTAGCTTTGTATAAGTATTGTCTTTTGTATTTATTAAGTTCTGAATTTTTTGTGGTATTCTCAGACCCTCTCAAAAGTGTATCGTTTGTTCTCTGTATTTTTTCTGTCGAGTATTTTTGTACATACATTGAAAGATGGCTCCGTGTCCACTCGCTCTTATGTGTTGAGCGGAGCTGTCGATTTCTTTCCATTTCGTAAGCCATTTTCTGGAACTCTAACTCCAAGCATTCTTTTATTGTACCTACGTCTACGGGCTGCTATTTATAGTTCCGACCTAAGAATGAAAATGCTAATATTTATCATCAAACATGGTTTTATAGTTTTTTAAAGTATTCTCCAGCATGATTTATACACTTTTTCATGCGCTCCAACCAATTGTCGAAGCACTTTTTCCACTCCGATTGAGACACCTCCAAAACATGGGTTTTGAACGCTTCAACAGCATCTTCTGGCGACGAAAATAGTTTACCTCCCATTTTTTTCTTGATGTGCGGGAATAAGAAGAAGTCATTGGGTGCCAAGTAAGGGCTGTACGGCGGATCACCCATCAATTCGACGTTTTGGCAGGTCAAAAAGACGCTGGTTTCAGCCGATGTGTCAGAGCTTGCATTGTCATGGTGCACAATGTTTCGTCTTCTCTTGTTGGTTTTTCGAATTTCCCCGAAGACTTCAGGCTAACAAATTGGGGTGAACCATTCAGAATTGGCCGTTCTACGTTGCTCAAGCGGAACAGTCGCCACATGACCAGACTTGCCGAAGAAACAGGCGACCATTTGCTTCGAAGTGCTTCTTCCACGAACAACTGTCATTGGATTTGGCGCATCTTCGGATACCCACATGGTTGATTGCTGTTTTGTTTCGGGCTCATACGCATAGATCCATGATTAGTCACCTGTGGCAATCTTATAAACGTCTTTTGAAAAAAAATTCTTTGCACCAATCGACAGTAGCCTTTTCCAGCGATTGTCAAATTGTGCGGGATCCAGCAAGAACAAACCTTTTTTACGGCCAGGTGTTCATGCAAAATCGAAGGTATGCTGGTGGAAGAAATGCCCAAGGATGCCTCTATCTCACGGTATATCACATGACGATCTTGCATTATCAGTTCACGCACGTCATCAATGTTCTCTGGCACAACTGCCATTTTTGGACGACCTTCGTTTTTGAGCGAATTCATTAAACCAGTTTTTCGCAGTGCCATACAAAGATCTAAGTTTAACGATGCACTCTAATCGTGATAATCCACGTCGAAAGTTGTGAAAAATGGTCGCACGAAAATTTTCACGAGCTAATTCCCTTATTTTGTCAAATAGATTTTTTCAAGTCACTGTAAACAACACAAATAATGGTCGTACTTCAAAACGTGAGAATTTTTATGCTAAAAATGTCAAACTTTCCAATGGAAATGTCTGATGGCGCCAGGCTACACATAATGTTGACTAGGCCAGAAACATATATAGCAACTCTTACTTTGTTACATTTTTCTTTCTCCTTCCATTGCAAGTAATTTCGTATACAACATTGCTTACTCTGAGCTTCTTACTTTTTTTCCTTTTGTGAAATTTCCAAAAACACCTCTAAAATTCGAATGTAAAACTATGGCTGTAATTCTGCACTGCTTTTAAAGCTTGCATACATAAAGCAATTTCAAAAAAGAATGCAATTCGCGACGCTTTTTGTCATGTTAAAGCAGTCTTTCCAAAACTAAGTAAATCAAAATGGGGGCAATAACGAGTAATTTTTTTGATTCTCTATTTAGTCCTTTTTGTTGTTTTTAGCAGTTTTGACGAATACTAAGTGTTTTTCTTTTGAGTTTTTGGGTAGTTGTTATTACTCGTATTTTTGGAAGAGAGAATTACTCCACAAGCTAATAAGATCAGGTTTGTTGTTGTAAGATCAGGAGAAGTAAGTCAACTTTACTGACTTTATTTTCTTCTTCAATCTATGAAAAACAAAAAACCTGATTTTATTAGGTGTTTTCATTGAACCTCAGCTCCGAAAAATGATGAGCTACTTGCTTTATAAGCTATCTAAGTTGTATGGAACAACGTGCACGAAATAGTTTGGTAGCGGTATGACACAATTTTCTTGTTGTTAAATAATTTTTAAGAGCTTAAAGTGTAATGTGCTGCAACGTGTCGAGAAAAAAATCGTTTCATACATTAGGATTTGGACTTATATCCAGATAATCTGTTACAATTCAGGGAAAAGTTACCTTAATTGAAAAGCGCAGGTTAGTCACTTAAAAGAGAAATTGAGATTGCTGACTTAAAAAAGTTAAAATAACGCCCTAAAACTATAGGGTGATCCATCTAGATGTATTTTTCAGAACTAAAAATAAAATATAAAAATTCAAATCTAGTGTGGAATCTTTATTGGTAATTAGAAAGAACATTTTATGGCATTTGTTTTCGAATATAATTTCCTTTAAATGTTGGCCGCAATGTACGCCTCAGGGTTTTCATTCTGTGGGTCCAATTTCGGATGACTCGTTCGAGCATTTTAACCGGTCTGGCTTTAATGACACGCGCAATGTTGGCTTCCAAAACCAGAATCGTAGCTGGTTTGTCAGCATATACTTTGAACTTAAGGTAACCCCAAAGAAAAATGTCAAAAGGTGTGATCTCACTCTAGGAGGCCAACTCACCTTTCCAAAACGTGAAGTTAGCTGCTTTTCGAAATTATCTCTCAATAGATCCATTGTTTGAGCAGCTGTATGACAAGTGGCACCATCCTGTTAAAACCAAGTGTCGTCAAGATTACGGGCTTCAATATCAGGTAGCATAAAGATCGATATCATGGCGCGATAGTGAGCACCATTTACGGTTACGTTCCGGCCATCATCATTTTTCAAAAAATATGCACCGATGATTCCAGCAGCTTATAAATCGCACCAAACCGTGCTTTTCTCTGGGTATAATGGCACCTCATGAACCTCTTCTTGTTGCTCTTCAGCCCAAAAGCGTCAATTTTGTTTATTGACTTTGCCGTTGAGCCAGAAATAGGCCTCATCACTGAACAAATTTTTGGTCGAAAACAGCGGAAGGTAATTATTTTCAAAAAATAAATGCCATAAAATGTCTTTCAAATTACCAATAAAGATTCCACACTTGATTTGAGTTTTTATATTTTTTTGTTCTGAAAAAATACCTCTAGATGGAGAACCCTATATTATTGAGTTGAAATCCCAAAACTTGTATTGTTGCACCAAAATCCTAAATAACTTAGTCAATTACTAAAGGATTTGAAAAAACAAGTTGAATTGTATTTTTTTCTAAATTAGCCTTTTTAAAAAATTTGCTTAATGTTGAAAAACGTGAAAAAAATTTAAAAAATCGAGTGCTTGACCGAAAATGCTTACAACATTTTCTAACTTTTTTGTAAAAGTACAAACTTTTCGAAAGGTCTACGGCGGCGTTTTTTCAAATCCATTGAAAAAATTGTATTCGGTTGATAATCAACTAAGTTGTAGTCAAAAGTAGTGCGCAAAAGTAGTCAAAAACGTTTTTAACCCGGATTTTCTTTTTGAGGGGTGTTTGGCAAATTTCACAGAACAACTATTGCTGTACTCACCAGGCCATACAAGAAAAATAGTATGAGATCTCAGAAATTTTGAACTGTCGCACAATGTACTTGTTTTAATTCGAAGTGATATTTGTTTTAATTTGGATGCACAAAAAGGCAAGACCAGAAGAGCGTTTTTTGCACCAATAGAATTGTATGTCCTTTATCCATCTCAGCTAAATACGCGATATAATTTCATATGTTCTTGCAATCGGTGTGAAAGATATTTTAATTTGAGTACCCCTATGTCCATATTTACTAGTGGTTGCTTCTTTTGACCAAGGACTGCTTTTTGAGCATCTTAATTGCACAAGCCTGAGTTGAAAATAAGTCAAATTTTGAAAACACAAGCATGTATTGACTTGCAATGAAACTCGATTAGATTTGAATGACCATTCGGCCAGGATTATAAGTACTTCGGATCACAAGAGCTGAAAGATCCATCAACCATTCCCCCTTTTGATACCTTCCACCCAAGAGTGGATGAACATTCCTTTTGCAATACCACGAAATATGAATCCTAAAATTTTTCATGACGATGGCTTATGGTCATCAGCAGTTTGAGATTGTAAAAGGATGAAATCGGAGACGCGGCAAAAAGTTTGCCTTTATGAGACTATAGTTAAATCAGTACAAATACACTCTTTTGAGTTTTTTTTAACAAATCACAGTCGCCGATGTGGATATATGCGTACTCAAATAAAAGCCAACTTTGCTAATAATCCAAATATAGAGCAATTTTGAAAGTTCTGTTTTTTTAAAAATTTCAATTTTCATTTCATCAATTGCAGCCAACCTTTTTGATGAAAGTCGTCACGGTCCCGAAATCGTGATAAAATCATTAGGAAGCCACGTCACTGTGCCATTTGGTAAAAAACCTGTATTCTCTTAAAATTTCTGAAGCCGGTAAATACTTGATGAATTTGTTAATCTGAATACTTTTTTAAGATCACCACGAACTCCATTTACAGAAAAAAATATTTCCTAATCGTCTGCAAAAATGTGGTGCATGTACATATGCCATTAAACTAGTAAAAAATTAAAATATTCTGATTTTTGTTCCTACTACATTCAAAAAACAGCAATTTAGACCTTTTGATTTTTTTAAGAGATTTCTCCGTAGCTAAACTTATCTGGAAAACACCTTTTACCAAATCTTATTTACCAAGATTGCCGGAATTTTAACAAGATTAAATTCAAATTGTCGTATCGGCAGGGCATCAAAAGGGAGGGAACATTACATGGCGGCTATAGGAAAACACAAGGATAATTGAACTTTCGCAAGGATAACTTACAACAACATACTCTGTTAAATTGTTTCTAGATCTAAATTAATATGTAGCTTTCAGATGTTGTCCAATGGTTTGATTTGCATATGCCATATAGTGCTAAACTTAAGCAAGGTCGGGTGTCAAATTTGACTTGTAATGGGTAGAGATACTTTTTTCAACAGCCGTTATTAACAGATCACGTGTGAGTTGTGTCATGCTGTCATGTTATTTTTGTTTAGTATTGTTTGGCATTTCATCAGGGAAAGACTTACGCCGGAACAACGTTTACAACTCGTTCAACTTTATTACGAAAATTCACGTTCTGTGTGTTTCGTGCACTTCGTTCAACTTATAGTCAACATAATCGGCCTACTGAGCGTACTATTCGCAACACCATCACCCATCTTGAGACCCAGCAGTCATTATTGGATAATATTCGACCGAATAGACTACGTCCAGCACGCAGTGAAGAAAATGTCGTGGCCGTAGCTGAGAGGATACACCAAGAACGTGGAGAGTCGATTCGGAGCCGTTCGCAGCAAATCAGACTGACGTATGGAACGACTTGGCGCATTTTAAGTCGAGATCTTAAATGTGGGACGAAGAGCAACCGGTGTGGGCCGGTGGAATCATCAGTCCAGATTTCTTCAAAAATGATACCGGTGAGAACGTAACCGTCAATGGCGACCGTTATCGTGCGATGATAACCGACTAGTTGATGACTGAAATTGAAGCTCGTGATCGCGGCGACATTTGGTTTCAACAAGTCGGCACCACTTCCCACAAATCGCATCAATCAATGGATTTATTGAGAGAGCACTTCGGTGAGCAGATAATTTCACGTTTTGTCCGGTCGATTGGCCACCAAGATCGTGTGATATCACACCGTTAGACTTTTTCCTGTGGGAATATGTAAAGTCGATTCAGGCCTTGGAGCAAAACATCACGCGTGTCATTCGCCAGTTACCAGTCGAAATGCTCGAACGAGTCATCGAAAATTGGACTCAACGGATGGACCATCTGCATCTTGCAGTAGTTGCATCTTAACAGTACGAGTTCAACTTTACCAGCGTTAATTATGGAGCAATATCGGACTTAGGTTGTGGCTTTCATTGGTGTCACACTGTGTTATATAAGTATAGTATAATGATTTAGTGCTGACATGTGTAATACCTAACTTGAGGTATATGTGCATAAGACCGACTCATAGTCACTATCAAATTGAATAAAGCTATGTGTGCTCTTCCTTTTTTCCCTCTTCATGACCATGTTTTGAAATGTCCCAAATCTCGATAAACAGCATATAAATGGTGTTTTTTTAGACGTGTGGTTTTTAATCTGGCCACACTTTTTTCGGAGTTGGTCTTTTGACAGCTGTCACTTGATTTATGCTCAGTTTGGTTTGCCATTTTATAATAAATAAATATATGTACTCTAGAACAACGTTTACAAATCGTGGGGAATGGGCCCAAAACAAAATGGCCACCGATCCTGATTTTTACACAAATTTTGTTCAGCGATAAAGTTCACTTTTGGAATAATGTAAATCTACAACCCATTGTTGAGACGCCTTTACATACTCAAAAAGTTACTGTTTAGTGTGCTCTATGGGCAGAGGGAATCACTGGTCCATATTTCTTCAAAAACAACGCCGGCCATAATGGTACAGTCAATGAGGAACGCCATAGAGCCATTTAATGACTTTTTCGGTCCTAAATTGAAGGATGTTTATGTGGGCGACCTTTGGTTCTAACCAGACGCCGCTACATGCCATACAGCCAATGAAACATTCAATTTATTGAAGGAAACTTTTGTTGAGTGCATTATCTCGCGTCATGGGCCTTTGACGTGGCCTCCAAGACCGTGCGATTAAACAGCGTTAGATTTGTCTACGCAGCTAAGCAGGACACGATTGACGCCCAAAGAGAGAATATTCGGTGCGTTATTGCCGTGGTCGAAAATTGTGCCCCTCGGCTGAAATTTATTCGAGCCAGCCGCGGCGGCCACTTGCCCAAAACAATTTTGAAGCATAATGGCAAACCCTTATCTTTATAATAAAGCTAATTTTTGGCCTTAGCATTAAATTATATGCGTTTTATTTCTTCTTGAAAATCACACGTCTGAAAAAATACCTTTTAAATAGAATCACAAAAAAATATAATTAAATTTACCCTTAGAATCCAAAAATTCTTGTGTTTCCAGGCATATTTGGTCGTCATCATTAGTTAATTTTCCCTTTTATCCCCCACGTAATTCAAGATCTTTTAAACGTTTTGTTGACAAAAATCCTTCTTAAATTCGAGCTTTTCGGGTATCCTTGACCGCTGTCTCACTAATTCTTTTGCGACACTAAAAAGTACAACGCATCCTTGTTCACATACTAGTGGTAATAACAATAATAACATACTGCAGTGGTAATAACAACAACCTAAATTTTAATATTTTATTCAACATTTACACATATATTTTTCGTGTTTTCGTTATTTTCGTTTCACCAAGTCTTATCAAATGTAGTCTGACCTCATTTTTGCTCCAGATATTTTTCTGGCACTCATTTGCCAAAAATATTTTTTAAAAACATCTGAAATTATGTCATCGTACATACATATAAAATTATATATAAACACTCATAACTGACACAATTTTCATTATATACCCTCCACCGAGGGTGGATGGTATATTTCATCTGTCATTCCATTTGCAACACCATGCACAGGGTGGAGCGCGAAGTTTTGCTTATTTGGGAATAAAATAAAAAAATTTGGAACATTAGAAAAATTTATTTTATTTTGATTATATTGAACAGTGGAGGAATTTTTAAATTAAATGGTTTTTAATAGTGTATCTGACAAATGTCGACCTTACAGTGTGTGGCACTGTTGCACACGTTTTCTGAAGTTTTCATGAACTCTAACGACTGGTATTCTGCCAATTTCAGCCTCAATATTGTTTTTAAGGTCTTCCAAGTTGTTCGGACGGTTGATAAACATCTTCGACTTTAGGTAACCCCAAAGGACAAAATCGCATGGGGCTAAGTCTGGTGAGTGTGCTGACCAGTTCACATCGCCCCTTAAAGAGATAAGCCGTCCAGGAAACATTTGCATCAAACAATTCATGGTAACCCTCATTGTGTGTGCAGTGGTACCATCCTGTTGGAGCCATGTATTCTCTATTTGCATTGCCTCAAGAGCCGGCTGAAAAAAATCATGTATCATAGTCAAGTACCGTTCGGAGTTCACAGTTACGGCCGAACAGAGCGTTTCGGAGATTGCAGTACTGCTGCTCTAAGAGTAGAAACACAACATTGCGGCTGCGGTAACGGTTGTCAAATATTTATGAAAAATTGAGAGGCAAAACCGCACTGAATTAAATCTATTTCTGTTTTCTCTGCGGTTTATCTTGCGCTTTCAATTTTTGCTACTGCCTCTCTCTATGTGTTGCCATATTTTCATGTTTTTTGTAAACAAAAACCGTATGGGCTAATAGTTGTTGTGCATATTTGCAGTAAGAAGAAGAAATCATAATTTTAAAAGTTAATAAAATGGACCAATATAAGAAAATTCTTATAAAATAAAAATTATTTTGATTGTTCATGCAATTTACAATTGAAAGTATCAAAATAATACTTGTTTAGTTTGCAAATAAATTTATTGTATTTTTTTCAAAATCACTCAAGGCCAAATAATAAATAAAAACCGCTGAAAATGACAACAAAAACCGTCGCCGCACCCGTCGTCATTTAATTTACATTTTCTTGCCGCACCGCTTTCCGTCGCCGCAGCCGCAGTGTTCTGTATCTACTCTAACTCTCTCGATGTTTTGTGGTGTTGTTTGTAATCCTTCTCTCAGGTCCCCTTCATACACATTCCCTTCTGTTCTCAATGAAGGTAACCAATTTACAATTGATTGCCGTCTAGAAACACGTCCGCGTGGGGGAACAGCGAATCGTAAACGAAAAGCACGCTGCACTGCAATATTCGAGTGCTCATTTGGAAAATACGCTTCAACACAAAATGACCTCTCGTCCCGTGTCCAATGCATGATGGCAACTAAAATCCACGCACACCCTCCACTCTCTTCGACCATAAGTGCCACCACAGCCTGCAGTGCAAAAGAGCAAATTACCACGCTCAACACTGTATAAGCACCGTACAGTACCCAATTTTTACCATTATTTAAAAAATTGTACTTTTTACCGATATACCTATAGTTCCATAAGGCCAAACAGCTTGTGATCATAAGCCATCATCGTGCAAACTTTAAGGTTCCTAGGCTGTTTCGTTTCATCGGGCTTGCAACAGACACATGGTCTTAAGGACGGACTAGGCTAGATCGTCCTAGAATGTTAAGACTATAAATAATATACTTATATAGTTAATAGGGTCTCAGATCAACACTTCATGGTGTTGCAAGCTGAATGATAAATGTAAATGTAATGAAAATGTGTATACTAATGTAATGACATGGTTTGTGGACCTTTCAGCTCTTGTGATCTGAAGTACTAATAATGCTAGTCGATAGCTCATTAAAAGTTAACCGAATTTCTTTTCAAGTCGAAGCCGTGGCGAGCATTAGGCCGATATTTTGTTTCACACATAATCGTCGTAGATTCTTCTATTATAATAAAAAAAATTGAGATAATTCTTTGAAAACGAATTGTTTCATTTAAAATTAACGTCGTGTTGGATCATCTTTACATGCATGTATTTTCAAAATTTGCCATAAATTTTAACTCGGACATGTGAATCCAAAATGTTCAAATAAACGGTGCTTGGTCAAAAGAAGTGACCACTTGTAGATATGAACATATGTATACTCAACTTAAAATAACTTTAACACTAACTCCAAATATGGATTTATTTCGCCTATTTATCTCAGATTGAATATGACATAAGGCTCTAGGGGTGCAAAACCCGCACTTCTGGTCTAGTCCTTCTGGTCATCCAAATTAAAGCAAATAACACTACGAATCCAATTACACTGTGCGACAGTAAATAATTTGTAGGATGACCTACAACTTTACTTGTAGGGCTTGGCGAGTACAACAACACTTATTATGTAAAATTTGCCAAACACCCTTAAAATCAGGAAATTCGGTTTGCGCACTGCAACTTAGTTGATTACCGACTGAATTGTAGTTTCTCAAAGCTTAGTTTTCAAACGGGCTATTAATAGCTAATATTGACATATGGTTATTCTTAGCAAATTTTGCTACGAATCCAAATATAGAGCAAATTTATAGTTATTTTGAAGAGTTAAAGAAGGGCGCATAGGCCAACAGAACCCAAAAAAGGGACCATTTTTTATTTTGCGCTTAAGTAGTAAGTACTCGTAAGGACGGTGCAGGGTTTATAGTGTTCGGCCTAACCGAACTTAACGACACTTCAACTTGTTTTTTTTGCTCATGATTTCCCAATTTGGTTTGCCGTACTCGTACATGAAAGATTTGTCAACATTTAAGGTTAAAGGTTATCAACACATACCAGCACCACATCACACCATCGGGAGTCATTAGTTCTATTTTTGGAGAACAGAGTCTGCCATTTGATTCTTGATAATCCGAATCTATATTTCAAATTAAACAAACAAACGAAACTTAAACTTGTAGGAATTGCATCGTGTGTTATTTTAAATGCTTTAGAAGGACAAGCCTGTAATTAACACACGACAGAAATAAGTATTGTTGGAATGATAATTTTTATTTCAATCTTTTAGATAATTTGATGGCATAAAGTGTTTACTAATGATTTTCGGCATATGTTCGCCGCACTGTCCATTCTGGCCGTATAGCGTCAATTGTGTCTTTAATATTGCTTCAAGAGTTGCAAATTTGTCAGCATACCCCAAGGACTTAACATAGCACCACAAATAGTAGTCCAGAGTCTTTAGATCGCTTGAACAAGGAGTACAGAACCACTGCTGGAAATATAGTTGTCGCCAAATTGAGTTTGCAATAAATCGATTGTTAAGCGCACTTTATTACAAGTTGCGCCCGTCTTGTTGGAACCAGATGCTGCCTCATGTTAAGCTAATTTGGCGTTTGTCATATTTTGGTGTTTAAGCCTAGTACTCACCTAAAACAAAATTTTCTCTTAGAAGTTTTGCACTTATCTCTTCATGGAAAAATTTTAGTGCAGAGCTGTGCAGAAAAAGCAGCCGTTACTCATTTCCAAATAAATTATTTGAATCATATTCATTTAAATACCCACAAAAATTACTTCACAACATTTCTTATTTCCTTTTTTTTGAAAATGTCCAAAATTCCTTGAGCAAACAATTATCAGAACTTTAATTTTCGTTTGCAGATGGTGAAAATTTCTACACTGTTCTTGTAAACATCCCTGTAATAATTTCGCCAACTCTTCGTTGCAGCTGAGTACCAGCAAACGAAAAAAGCTAAACGGAATTTACCAATAATATATGCATGCATCTTGAATAATTACGTTTTAAGGTCCAATTAGTCTTGACGGTTGACGGTTGATTCTGCAACCTGCAGAAGTCTACCGTCGTCAACCGTCTAACTGTAGTTATCTCCCTCTAACACATGCAAAATGCAATCCTCAACTGAAATAGCTGATTGCCTACCGTCAACTGTCCACCGTCAAGACTAAATGGACCTTTACTTGGTCTACTCCACATAGCAAAAACCTTCCATTACAGCGGCTCAGCGTCCCAGGAAGCCGCCGCTGCCGATCAAATATTATTGGCGCCGCTGCACCGAAGGATTTTTTTTTTGGTTTTGGAAACCGGATGTGTGGAATCTTCATCGATGACAGTGGCCCGTGCCAGTAGTATGCTCGATTTATCATACTGGTGCCCAAACCACACCCCACATACTTCAAAAACTCTCCCCCACAGGACTGCAGCTTTGTATTACGAGTACTTTGTGGCAATCAATCTATCTTCGTGTGTTCTGTAGTGTGTTTACTTCATTCTAAACGTCTGAGCTCCGACATAATTACTGTAATCAGCGAGTTGACGTCTTCCCAGTTCGGCTCTCGTTGCAGCATACACTCCGCGACATACTGAGAGTCCGTTACCGGTAGAGCCCATGCCCCAAATCATGGACAGTGAAATGGCTCGATATAAGCTCCCGATGGACTTCTTTTTGACCTTTTTGGATATGACATCTGTCATCTGTAGTCCTTTTCCATCTTTTGTGTAGTACCTTCCACTGTTTGAGTGATACTCGTATTATCCTGTTGGTATTTTGTACTTAACTAATCATATTCCTGTTTCGCCGTTGACTTTTCGGTCTGCTTCCGCTTTGGTTCCTCGGCCTAAAGCCAGGGCGATGTCTGGGACGACTTGATGGATCGAATAACCTCCTTCGCCTTCTCGTCATGTGGCATGTGATGGCGTATAGTTCGTAGACAGATGTAATACTTTCTATGGCGTCTCTCATCGGTTGGTGTATGGACCTTCTCTTACCATCCTCTACACAGACAAATATATTTATACAATCTTCCCCAATGAAATATTTAGATTAAATATACAAAAACTTACATAACATAAGTATAAATAAAACTTTTCATGTTTACTATAAACCGTTCATAAAATGAAGGAATTGTTGCAAATATCTAATGAAAATATTTCATGAGGAAAATCTACACAACATTTAATTGATATTACGCAGAATTTTGTTTCAGTGTAGCATGTCCACCAGGATTCTGATATGTGCTAGTCTGCAAAACGCGATTTGGTCAGCTTCTTGCTATACCAAAGTTGTATTGTCTGTAGTCGCCGTGATGTGTGTTTGTACTGATTTTCCTTAAGGTACAATTCCAATGGGTTGTTTAGCTCTAGGTTTCGCCTCTCTTGGCCGGGGACTGTTTATTGGTTATTCGCAGTTAACCTACATATCTGCAGGCCGTTTGGCCCCCGTAGTAGCCTGAGCTCGGCCCTACGAAGAGTATGCAGCGTAGTTTCTTTGTTAAAGACAACAGGTAAAATTGATCAACCCAAAATGTGTCAGTTATAATGATAAAAGCTATTGTCGATTACGAAACGTGGTGAAATGGGAAATCTTGCAGCTTCCAGATAAAGTGTTAATCTTTTACTGAACTTGGCGAAGGAGAAATATCGCAAAAGAACAGAAGATTTTGACAAATCCTCTTACTTCGCCGGTAATCTGGTCTGTTTTCCGATAACACTTGGCGTAAAAGGTTGTTTTAGAGGTAGTTTGCTGTTTCAAGGATTCATTAAAGTTGAGATTTTTCAAAACAGTCCACATTCGATTGCTGATCATTTAAATCATTCTAATATTAAATTATGAATTCATATTGTTCTTTAAAAAATCAATACCTCTTCCAAATCCTCCTTCACAGTGATCGAAACGTGTTTCATTAAAGTCAAATAAGATCAATCAAAACTGTCCGAGTTCTTAACTTCACTTTACGGCTAACTTGAAAGCTGTTTCTTAAAAAACTCTAGTTGGTGATCACAATATAACATACAATATTATTTAACACAATATTAATAACATTTTCTAACAAACTTCATTCAATATTGGCTTCATGGCTTTCACAGCTTCATCTGCAGTCATCTGATCTAATTCTGAATCCTGTTTCTGGTCGCTATACTTCGTTTGCCATTCAGCGAATTCCTTCTCGACATCATCGCCACCATGTTTTCCGAAAAGGTTAAATACGTGCATGGCTTCTTCCGTAACACAAACTCCAGCATTGTTCATATAAAATCGAAATAGTTTAAAGATCACGGCAAAGGTTTTGGCAAAGCAATTGCCAGGTGTGTTATGAAATTCTTCAATATCTTTTAAGATGCCTTGCAAATCTCTTCTATAGGTACTGTAGGCATCTTCGTGAGGCATATCTACCAGAGTATTCTTAATAGCAGCTTCGGCGCCAGCCACCAAGTGTTTGGACATTTTTATAAATCCTTCTACTTCGTTTTGAATTCCATTGTCACGTTTGAAACGAAACGATTTGGCACAGGAGACCTAAAAAAGTGAATGTTTTGTTCAAAAAATTAAAAATTGACAATACCAATTAAAAATATGCAATTTTTTTTTTAAATTGAACGAATGGATGTGAGTTATGAGGACCTACTGTTTACACCCGGTCTCGAACGGATTAGTGCAATATTCTTGAGATACTTTGGCATGAATTAAAAATAAATATTGTACACCAGTTTACTAAAAACGCAGAACGCAAAACTACATTTGGTATACGTTTTTTTTTACTTTTCCTTTCATTTGATTGACAGATGACCATTTGTAAAAATAATTACTGGCAAAGCATTCGACCATTTACAATTGTCCAAGCGTTACAAATCGGTGCACTGTGTGATTTTTTACTTGTACCGCCAGTACCAAGTATTTTACCAGTGTTTTTGTACCCTCCAATACTCTGTAGAACAGGATATTATAAGCCAGTTCCATGGAAATTGCTTGTAACTACCAAAAATATTTGAGATAGACCCACATTTAAGTTTACCAATCTACTCAGAATCATTAGCTGATGAGATTAAACGATGCCCGTCTGTCTCTCAGTCCGCCAATCTAAAGCTTCTAATCAAAGTACCATTCTTACTGTGTTGCAGAAGTAATATCTTAGACCAAGGTAATTGGAATTGAACAATATTGGTTTAGATTTAGATATAGCTTCCCCACATAAATGTTTTTCCGATTTTCAGTCTTTAGCTCTAGAAGCCGCATAATACATTCCTTCCTGATCAAATTTGGCACAATAAGTTCCTTGCGCCAAGGACGGGCGATGTTTAAATTGAAGAAAATCGGCTCAGATTAAAGTATAGCTCCCACATATGTGTTCAACCGATTTTACCTTTTACAATGACAACTTTTTTACAAATTTAAATATTGAATCAGTGTGGCTAAATGTAGAGCCTGTCCAGGGTGGTCCAAAAACCTATTTTCAGAAGGCTATTTGGAACATCCTGAAGTGCAGGATATACTATAGTTGGCCACTAAAGCTTTTTTACTAGTTTTTAAAATTTTCAATAGGTACTGTCAGTGAGCGATGTATTGTCAACGATGCAAGAACAAGTGCTTTTGCCAATACTTTACCGCCCAGTGTGCCAACTGATCATTAAATTTAAGAAAACACTTATCGAATGGCGTAACTCGGATGAGACCCTCAACACGTTTAAGACTTCATATACTTAAAATATGTTTTTTCTTTGTACGAGTAATAAATAATGTCAAAAAGCAAATTTCGTTAAAAAACTGATGAAATTTGCTACTGTAGGTTCGGTTGACCTGAAATCGGAAGTAACATTTGTATGCAGGCTTAAGTAAGATTTGGACCAATCTGGTTCACTTTAAGCAATATTTAACCAGTGTGCAATATAACGCCACAAAACCACATTTTATTGAAATTTGTTAAAATTTGGCGCTGTTATGTTGGTCAGAACTAAAATCGGGAGGAACCGATCTGGTTTATTTTGGGTAATTATTTTTCTGATAGCAAATTAATACCACACACCAAATTTAGTGAAAATCTGATACATTTTACCGCAGATAGGTCGATTAGACTCCAAATCGGGAGTTACATTTGTACTCGTATGGGGGCTTTATCAAGATTTCGAATGCTCAGGTATATTTTAATCAATGGTTTTCCTTTATGCAATATAACGACTCAACCTTAAGTTACATCTTTAATATTAATCGGCCCAGTGTGAATATAAATTATTTTTAAGAACGCTTAGGCTTAGTACCTCGTCGTACTATTCAGCAACTTCTCTAAAATTAATAAAATTTGTGCGATATGTTGTTGGTGTTGTTGTAGCGGTATATAGTGCCGAGGTGACAGCCCTTGGCCGAAGAATCACTCCTTCGGTTCGATCCGGTGCATATAACCGGATGTCGTGTAATCAATTGTACGATTTAATGCTTTGTCTCGCTGACCGTAAAGTCAAAGGAATTTACGAGGTGTAAAAGCAGCTGCTGAAATATGTTACCTGTTCTTAGGAAGACTTGCCCCTGGCTTTTGAAGCATAAAAGCGTGCACACTAACCGTCACGCTATGGAGGCCACCGACCGCACCTGCTTTTAAGAAAACCTACTATTTGTTATTTTTTGTTCCATCGTGTCAGGGGTCGATGTTTTTTATTCCTGACATAGTGCTGATTTAATTAAACAATGTCCGATCTAATCAAAGTACAAGTAACAATTATGACCCATCGAAACTTTTATACTTTTTATGTTTAGGACAAGGACGAACCCTACTAAAATTGGTCCATCAACCATGTTTTTATATCATACATATGTTTTCCCGATTTCAGATTCTTCAGCTTCAAACGCCACATACTACATCCGATTCTAACCAAAAAAACGTATTTAGTCCGGTCTTGCACAACCTCCAGATACAGTCGCTGAATCATCTGAATAACAGATTTGGGTTATCTTACAGTCGGCCCCGAACGACATTAGGCTTTTTACTTGCTTTCTGTTTGGGCTTATAAAATAAGCGACCTTTTTTTTGGAGAAGAGTTACATCGCTTTTTAGAACTGGATCTAATTTGAAATCGAGATTCTAAACTCTTTTTAAAAATTTTCAATCTCAAAAAACGTACAGCGAATAATTATATGGACAATCAGGAGGGTGTGTCTATATTTCACAAACCCAATTTCGGGGTTCCATATCAATGTTTCGAGGTGTTGCAAACAGATTTCCATATGTAATTCTACTCTGTTCAATGATTGATAGTATTGTGAACAAAAAAAAAAACATACCTGTATCATCACAACGATGGCAAGGACAACGAATATAAATTTCATTTTGCGGCACAATATTTTAATGGAGACTGATAATGATTCATGGTTTAACATTCCTATTTATTGGAATTCCTTAGTCAGATCTGACGCACCTTATCACTGCCAGTTTGTTGTGTAGTCAAGGTTACGTGATTTTTCTCAGAGTGCGAAAGCATATATAAGTAAACATGTATAATTGTATACGTAAAAATACGAGTATTGTAATAGGTCCTTATCGCCACACCAAATATATCGATACTTAAACAATTTTTGTTAAAAAAAATTTCAGCGAAAAAAATGGCAAGTCAATTTTATTACCATTCAATTAAAAAGATCGTAAATAAGCTTAATTATTAATCAAATATTGCAATTATATGACTTGAACAGTTTTTATTCTGTTTCGAGACCTTTTTGTTGTTTCTTTTTCAGAAACAACTAAAAAATTGGTGAAATGTATTGGCTACAGTTGCCTGGCAGACTGTACAGCTGTTTCTAAACCCGCCAAGATTTTTCTTCAGCAGTCTTTGGCAACGATTACTTCGGCTACAAATCAAATGACTTATACTCGAGCCTCATTTGTATTACTGAGAATTACCCTTTGCGTATTGTCTTCGAACTGTGCATAGAGCAATCTTCAACATAAGTTATTTCAAATACTGTATGCATTAAAAGTTTAATTTCTTTTTTAATTTATAGATGCTGTTATTTCTATTATATTGAACGAGTATAATTTTGTCCACAATAAAAAATTCTTCTTTCAATTTGCCTAAACAAGACAAGAGAGCAAAAAAAATATCAAAAAAAACAAAAATGTATTTCTTAACCTGTAAGCATTAATAAAATAATAAATAAAACCTAAATATTTAAAAATAGTTGAAAATTAGCCTAAAATCCTAATTTATAACAGCTGGCGTATGCTAACTTTCGCCATCCGTTTTAAACAAGGATATTTTTTCTTTAATTGTATTCATAAGCTTGAAAAACACTTACAAAAATAAGCTTGTTATAAGCATGATTAGAAAAAGTTGTTCTACAAGTACATTTCTAAGCTTCTTGTATACTGCAGACTAGAAAACTTATCACAAGGGATCGTTTTTGTTGATTATGCAATATATAACAAGCCTTTTACAATAGTTGTCACAGCACTTTTCTTAGCTTAAGGCTTATGAGAGTAAGTTTGTTACAAACTGTTTCTAAAGCCTTTTGGTTTGTTGGGTTGACATGTAAATATTTAAATTTGCTTATCTCGAAATCGAAAATATTTGCCATACACAACGTACGAATATATAAGTTAATATGCGAAATTTTTTATCACAGGATACCTTAATAGTTTTTAGTTTGAATTTTTTTATTTAAAAACTACCAAGACTTATCGTTTTTGGAGCAGTTGAGCTCAAATAGGGTGTTCGTTGAGTACTCACTCTTTGTTTTCCTAATTTTATTTTGCCAAAACTCCCTTTTTTCTCCCCCCACCCCCCGTATTATTCCTACAAGCGATGACACAATGAGCTTTCTAATGGACTTTAAAGCAATGCCCGCTCATCTAATCTAAAGATTGTTCATAACGCACTATGCCGCTTAAGGACTTTCAGTAAAGGACGTGCCAAATCTACTTACTTCGGACACACAGTGACAATCGGGCGAGTTGACATGAAATGACAGTCGGTCGAAATGAATTGTTAAGAGTTATGCCCTTGCATCATCCCCAAAATGATATTACAAACGGGACTAGACCGTTAGACTATAATCCATATGATCAATTTTCTATAGAACGATATTAGGAAGCCTTCAACAATCCACACTGAAACTAAACTACATGGTACGAGGGCAGATCAATAATTCCGTGAATTTTCGTATAAAACATTATTTTTTATTTTTCAACATAATCTCCTTTTATCTCAATGCACTTAGTCCAATGTTTATCCAATTTTTTTAATCCTCCAAAAAAAATAGAATTTTTCAAGGCTTTTGTTTGATCAATAATTTCATCGTTGGAGCTGAATCTCTTTCCACCGAGCCATTTCTTTAGGTTTGGAAATAATCACTGGGGGTAACCCGAAGAATATGGCGGATGAGGTACCAATTCGTAACCACCAATTCGTAAATGCACGGGTGCACACGTGTGCACCCGTGCATTATCTTGATGAGAAAGATCTATTTTCTTGGGGTCATATTTTTTAATCCTCGTTAAATCGGTCCAATAAGTTGGCATTCATTGTTTTTCCCTTTTGAAGGTAATCAATGTGGATTATCCCGCGAACATCCCAATAAACAGTTGCCATTACCTTATTGGCCGACAAAGTTATCTTGGCTTTCTTAGGAGCCGGTTAAACCGGAGAAACCCATTGTTTAGACTGCTGCTAGGTCTCCTTAGTGTTGTAATGGATCCATGTTTCAGCCACAGTTACAAAATGCCGAAAAAACTCATTCTAATTGAGGTTAAACAAATCCGAACAATCCTTTGAAGTTGTCACACGATTGCGTTTATGGTCAATTAAGAGCAAACGCGGCACCCATCTTGCAGACAGCTTTCTTTAACCCAACTGATCATGTAAAATCGAAACCACACCGCCATATGAAATATGTATGGCATCATCAAACTCACGTACTTTTACTCTTTGATCGGCCAACACCACATCGTGGATTTTTTGGACATTTTCAGGTGAACTCATATTGACCTCAATTGGCGCCCAGAACGTTCAGCGTCATTTGAACTTGTGCGACCACTGCGAAAGTCAGTAAACCAATCTTTTACCATTGAAATTGATGATGCAGAGTAGGGCTGCGACATCGATGTTTTACAAACATCGATACTTTTAACATCGATGTTTTAGTGCCGATGTTTTACCGACATCGATGTTTCTATCAATGTTTTTTCTGTCTGACTGTGATTGTGACCAGTGTTGTAAAAATAGTTCTATCTTGTATTTTTGTCTTTTGGTTTGCTCCTAAGAAAAAAACGAGACAAAAATACTGAGTAGTACTGAAAGAAATGAAGAATCTTCTTCAGAATCTGATGGGCATTCATCTTATACAAATAGCCCAGGAAAAGCAGCTCATTCAAGTAAAAACTTAACAATATATAAAAAAGGACTGTAAAAATACATTACATTATTTCAGTCTTCAACTTTTTGGATGAGCATCTCAAACTGGTGCAAGAGAATTGGAAGGCCAAAAAGAGATCCAGGGTTATTGATCAAATGGATACTACTCAAACGCCGACATAATTGGCTGCATATTTGAAAAGTCCTGTATGACTACATGAAAATCCCCTGGAGGCATGGCAAGACGGATATAAAAAATTTATTTTTACAAACTGTCAACTCAAAGTTTTGGAAACTTGAACAATAATCTTTTAAATAGTTTTGTTTTAGCAATATAAGTACATAAATAAATTAACTCTAGTATTAATCAAGTTTTCGCCTTTATATCATCGAATAGGGTAACTTATTTGTTGATAACATCAACAAAAACCAACATGCGTAAAAACATCGATGTTTTCGAAAAAAAAAATCTTCAACAAAATTGTATTTATTTTGTTTCAACAGTATAAATTAAAATAACTTCTGTATTTATAATTTTTTGCATTTTAGGCCTTAATATAATCAAATAGGGTGATTTATTTGTTGATAACACATATTTAAAAAAATATCAGCAAAAGCAAAATTTCCGATGTTTTCGAACATCGATGTTTTTTACCGATGTTTTATCGACATCGATGCCTTTAGTTAATACATCGATGTTGTAAAACATCGATTTTTTACGGTCGATGTCGCAGCACTGATGCAGAGTCCCTATAGTATAAGTATTTATTAAGCTTTTCCTTGGTTTGATTGAAGATTTTTTCCGCGAAAAATAATGTTTAATGAGCACTCGCAATTTACTTTTTTCCATTTTTTACAAAATCCACGAGGTTGCATTTTTTAAACAGCTGTTAAACACAAACCAAATGACGGAACTCTCTCAAAACTTAACAGTAATCTATTGACAGATGGTTCTTGATGGGACCAGTGTTGCACTTCATATAACTATGAGGGAAGTTGGATTATTGATCTGCTCTCGTACCATGTTTTGAAATTTACACACTTTTTCAAAGCAAATATATTGCAATTTATTAATTTATTATTTTCCATTAAATTTTATATTAAAATTAATATCTAAATTAATATCTTTTAAAATAATTTTTTGGTTTGATCTCATGTATGTTAACTCGATGTTGTGTTTTTTGTTTAATTTTGATTGTCTTCAGTATTTCGATTACTTCGTCAATCATCTTCCGGGGTTAACATCGATTATATGGACCAAAGGAGAACTATAATTATTTCTTAAAACTATATTTCCAGCAAAACTTATTCTGTCTATATTTAATAAGATTCCATATAGGACATTAGAACATTATATTTCTACTACACAATCCATCCAGTTATGACGCTACAAACAAACGTGAAATGTGTCGATAAACTACAAAATCTAAAAATAATTCGCAACTAAATTTTTTAAAAAAAAATAACTGTACACACAGAAAAAAATCAGTCAGAAATCGGCCCGAAAAATTCGACCTTTTGTTGCAATAATCAAACATCCGGTTAGTATTAATGGTTAGATGGTTCGATTGATGATGGAATGATGATTGCTACAACCATATCACGACATTAACAGCCAATAACACAGTTACGCCAACCGAAATAAGTTTAATTATTGGCTGAAACAACTGGCGGTTATGGCGACCAACCAATTGTAATGTACATGTTGCTTTGGTACCAATAACTGGCGGTGACAACAGATTAGTTCCTGGTAGTGACCAAACCCTGTTTAGTTCGCTGTTGTAACATAATATTGGTTATACCCACATCAACATATACCCACATCTTTCATAAACGTATTACATACAAGCAAAATTCCAAAAAGATCTCGTGAACACAGTGAAGAGGACCCCATGTCTTCTTCAAAATTAAAAAAAGTTGGGTCCAGGAGAAACTTCTGGACCCCTTTACAAATTCTTGATGATGATGATATTGAGAATGAATCTGATATGGACAGTAACAGAAAAGAACAAAGCAAAAGTGAAAAAATCTCTCCAATCAAAGTGCTAACACAAAACAGAGAATCTGTTTTAAATTTAATTAACAGCAAAGGTATTGCTAACTACCTCAACAAAAAAATGTCCATTGGTGTGAAAATAATTTGTGAATCAATAGACGTTTATAATAAAATTATTACTTTGTTGTGTGAACACAAGTACCAGTTTTTCAATCATGAACACCAGAACAATAAACCATTCAAAGTGGTTCTTCGAGGTCTGGATTATAAGACAGACATTGAAGTGAAAAATGAACTCAACTCAATCGGTTTAAAGTGCGTTGATGTAAAAACTGTTAAAAAGACAATTGGAAACTACGTTGACACCATCTACATTGTGTGTTTTGAAAACGGTTCCATAAAACTTAATGATTTGCGAAAACAAGTAAGATCTCTCTTTCGCACTATCATTACATGGGAATACCAACGAAAAATTAAAAACAAACCCGTTCAATGTCGTAGGTGTCAAATGTTCGGTCATGGAGAGCGGGGGTGCAACGTCATCGAGAGGTGTGCAAATTGTTCTGAGAAACATAAGACAGTTGATTGTAAATCAGCGACAAAAATTCAATGTGCCAACTGTGGTGCCAATCATAAATCAACTGATCCCAACTGTCCAGCTCGCTCTGCATATATTGAAATGAGAGAGAAACTCTCCAAAAGATCAGATCGCTCTCAGCGACAAAGATATTCTACTGTGCCCAACGACGAAAGTAACTTCCCCAACATCAACAACAAACAACCACCTTTACCAGCTACTCAACAGAGTTATCATTGGAGACCAACGAACCATTCACTCGCACATAACAGTGCTACTGCAAATAATTCTTGGAGAACTCTCTCAAATACTTACAACAACAACTCCAACAGCATACAGAATAGTATTAACAACAGCAACAACAACTCTCCACTTTTCTCTGAGAAAGAATTCATGGAACTCACTGTTGAAATGATTTCAAAACTAAGTTCTTGTAAAACAAGAGAAGATCAGTTTAGTGCTATCACTCAATTAGCATTTAAATTTGTATATTGTAACGTTAAGTAATGTCTTTAGCTAACATGAAAATAGTATTCTGGAACTGCAGAAGTATCCGTAATAAAATTTATGAATTTAATAACTTCTTAAGCGCCAAATATATTGATGTTTGTCTCCTCTCCGAGACGTGGCTTAATGAGTCAAATACATTTTATCATCCACAATATACGTGTATAAGAAGAGATCGCGTAGGTCAAAACGGAGGCGGTGTTGCCATTCTTATCAAGAAAACAATACGTTTTAATGTGATTCCCTGTATCCGCACGGATGTTATAGAGAATATAGGAATAGAGATTCAATTTAGGCAAAATGTCAGTCTAAAGATTTATAGTGTTTACTTCCCAGGTGGACAAAACAACAGCGTTCTTCGGAACAAATTTAAGAGCGATTTAAGAAGAATGTTAAATACGGACTCTAAATATCTCATTTGTGGAGATTTGAATGCCAGACATAGATACTGGAACTGCCTGCGTGCGAATCAATGGGGAAATATTCTTCATGATTCCATGTCTTCGTACCCGGTGACGATTTCTTTCCCCAATACACCTACTTATATTCCTGCGGCGGCCAGAATAAATCCATCCACTCTCGATCTTATTTTGTCAAACATTCCGGAATTTCTGTCCAATCCAACCACCACAAATGATCTTAGTTCGGATCATTTACCGGTTGCTTTCGACCTTTCCACCTCAATCCCATTAACGGAAAACTTGTATTTTAACTTCCATAGGGCCGACTGGGAGAAATACAGGAGGGTTGCACGGGACTCATTAGAAAGTAAAGATATTGATAATATTAACATCAATTCGGTTGAGGAAATAGACGGTCAGGTGAATTATTTTACCAGCTTAATGTTAGAAGCCACTAGAAAATCTGTACCCAAATGTCACCCTAGAACAGACTATGTAAAACTCCCAGACTATATCCTTCGACTAATCAAAATAAGAAATCGATATTCTAGGGAATGGTCTAGATATAGGCAAAACTCAGACTATTCAATAATGACTAGGTACTCTACCCTGATTCGTTCTGAGATCCAATTGTTTCGAAATCGGCAATGGAACGCAAGATTGAAAACTATGGATAAGGGATCAAAGCCTTTTTGGATCCCAAAAACCAGACGAAAAGAAAGTTTTTATTGTGTTCACTTCACTGTTTGGTCTGCCCGTATAGTTACTGACCATAACGTTTACCGAAACTGTGCAGTCATCCCAGATTGCAGCTCAAAAAAACACATGCAGGTTTCTTTAGAATGAATCTTCAATAAAAACATTGTCTCAAAACTGATTATGGATTTTATGTTTAGCTTCGATAACTAAGACTGGGTACCAAGCCGGAATAGTTCAAATAGTTATTTATACACAAAAAGTGTACGTTTTTGTCTTTAAAATCTATATTCTATTCTTAAAAAACTTTAGAAAAAAGTAGTGGTGGGTAAAGGGTGGTCCAACCATAATGCATGATGTTAATTGTGAGACACACATAAAGGTCAAATTTTTCGCCCAACTTAATTAAACATTTTTTTGTTTCAGTGTTTGACAAATTTAACCATGGAGAGGTACATCATTGAGCAGTGCGTTCAAATCAAAATATATTTCGTACACTTCGTGATTTTTTTAGTCAGCATAATCGGCCACATGTGCCCACAATCAGGAGAATTGTGCGACAATTTCTGCAAACCGGGTATGCAGTAATGTGAAAACACCTGTGCATGCTCATTCAGTTTGTTCTGCGGAAAAAGTTGATGTTGTTCGCGATAGTGCGGTAAAAAACCGCCAACCTCGACTCGTGAACGGACTTCTTGTGGCCAGAAGTGGAGGATATGGACCTGGACGATATGTGGATGCAACAGGATGGTGCCACTTGCCGCACAGCCAACGAAACAATGGCTCCTTTTTCAAAGGCCGTGTTATCTCACGTCCTGACGATGTTAATTGGCCGCCACGATCATGTGATTTGACGCCGACAAACTTCTTTCGCTAGGTATATTTAAAAGAAACAGTGTACGTCAATAAGCCAAGAATAATTCAAGAGCATAATGATGAGAAAACTCGGCACATTGAACCTCCATTATGGTTCAGTGTCAATAAATATGGACTATCGGACCGTGGCGAGCACTTTACTGATAGTTTGCCTTACACATAATTCTTAAAGATCCTTATATCATAACAAAACATATTAAGATAATTCTTAAAAAACTTTTTGTTTTATTTACAGGTATTGTGCGTTTTAGTTAGACCACCCTTTAGTTAGTCTAAATTGTGGATAATTCTTGATAGTTATCCATTGTAAATATATATTTCGAATATTGATTTATGAAATACATGTGGTAATTTAGCACTTAAATTGAGAGAATAAACTTAAGTCCCACTGATGTTTTTTATACTTTACGTTGTTTTTCGTGGCGACGGTGAAACCTAAAAGCGCCAGGATATCAAAATCCAGATTAGTAATCCAAATGAATATGTTATATATTTAGACATACAATGCTGATAAATACATCATAATAAAATTTATCAGCATAAGTCCTTCTTAAACAAATCCTAATCCAGTATGTACATTAGTATAATAATTATCAGCCAAGCCACATCCAGTGATCTGTTCCAAAATATGACTGTAAGGCCCAGAAAGTATGTAAAAAGCATCGAAAAGACAAGACAAATGAGAATACAAGAGTGTCGTAGGGTTGTATTTAAAAGTCGATTAATCGACTTTTGGGTATAAAAAAGTCAAAGTCAGTAAGTCGACTTATTGTTTTAAAAGAGTCGACTTTTTCATGTCAAATTTTTTATCTTAACTACATTTGTTTTATTCATCCAGAGCAATTAATCAAGTCGCTAAGTATACCACTGTGTGTAATTTTTTAAGTCATGGAATTATAACCATATGTGACAGCTCATAGAGAAAGGGACCTAAGGGTAAAAAAATCATTTTTTTTTTGATGTGGACAACATCTGAGCATCGAATGAGACCGATCCCATGCCCCAAAAAGTGTTCCCTCTCAGAGATATGCGCGTTTTATGAAAGTGAAGTCGACGATTCTACACCAAAGATACACGTATTTAAATCTTTTAAATGGCTCTCCTGAACAAAACAGGTTTTTACCCTTAGGTCCCTTTCTATTTTGCGCGTCACATATACTTAAACAGGCACCATTACGTGATAAAAGACCAAACTGTTCGGAGTTTTGATTTACTCTCTGAGGCAGTTGTAGCTCCTCGTAAATGCCGACATGCTTAAAATATGTCTATCGTAGGTAGCTAGCAAGCCAGCTCCATAAAACATGAAACACGAATTTGAACGATAAAATAAACAATTCAATCATAATTTAGGATTTCCTATTTACATATTCACCCTTCATTTTTGCAAATTCTTAGGAAAGATCGGTTAGACTGTTATACAGTTCTAAATTATTCACGATGCATTTCAATTAATTTTTTTACGTAACATTTGTAAAAATTGCAGTTTACTTCGATAGAAATAGCAGGAAACCTGAGTACTAAACAATAGCCGAATTTTTTGAAATATATTTGCATACGACAGCTGATTGGCTTTATGCATCATAAACCGCTTGAATTGAAACTTTGTAATTTTTAGAAAAAAGTGTTTTTGGAAATCTCATAAGCGAGTAATAGCCGAGCTTGTTTAACGGTTAGTTCTTGAATAAATTTCTTCCGAAAACTTTCAATTACTTAAAACAAACTGGTTTTAGCGAAAGTTGTCTATAGTATTCTGTAAATAAAATAATTTTTATATTTTTGTACGATGGTATGCACTCGTATAAAGTTATCGCGTTACTCGCAGAGGAAAAATATGGTTACTATATCGTCACGGCAACAATAGAATGTTATCTGCAATAAAAGTATGATCGTCGCAACCATAGTATTGTTTTTTGAATTTCATTTTGACAATAGTGTGATTGCCGCAATATTAATATTGTTGACAATAGTCTTGTTGCCAAATTTAAAAATAAAAATATGGTTGTAGCAACAATATAAATATGGTTGGTGCTTCAAAAGTATTGTTTTTTGAGTTTTATGTTAACAATTATATGATAACGGTAATCATACCAGCAAAATCGTATTTTTTTATTTGGCAATGTTATTGTGACGAGTCTTACGCAATAATAGCATATTTTATATGTAAATTATTTTGTTTCAAAACAAACAACTTTGGATTAGTAAGGGTATAACTGATATATTTTTAATAAGTAAATTTTTCTACTGTTAAATAAGTTACTCCTATTATTTAGTTTAATGTATTTTTACATAATTTACTTAATAAAAAATCTCTATTGTTGAATAGTAACTTAACATAATCCTTACAAAGAATTTTGGGGATCATAGTATGATTGTGTGTGAGTCATATTATGGTTGTGAGGATCATATTATGGTTGTATGTAAAACAAACTATAATTATGAGAATCATAATATTGTTGTGGGGATCATAATATGGTTGAGTGTGAATAATAATATGGTTGTGGGGACCATAGTATGGTTATGTGTGAATAATATTATTGTTGAGAGGACCATAGTGTTATTTTTTTTTTTTTTTTTTTTTTTTTTTTTAAATAACCAACACTCAGGGGATGCCCCCTATACATGCGGTGCATTGCGTTGGCGAGTGGAAAGTAAAGGATCGGAGGGGGGAAAGAGGGAGTAATGTTTATTGACACTTGTCTTGAACTTCTGGATGTCGCAATTAGTGGGAAACACATTTGCCGGAAGTCGATTCCACATACGGACTGTACGAGCGAAAAACGAATTTGATCTGTAGTGTATAGTGCGGTCAACTGGCCAATCGATAACAAACGGGTGTGAATTCCTAGAAAGTCGCGTATCCCTGCCGAACATCCTCACGTCAGGAATAAGGCGACGGATGTCTGATGAACACACACCATGAAAGTAACGATAGAACAGCGTCACGCAACCCACATTCCGACGATGATCAAGGGAAACAATAGAGTTGGATACCCTACTGTCACCTATCAGCACCATCGCTCTCCTTTGAACACGGTCAAGTAGCTCTAAGGATGATTTTGGAGCACCTGCCCATATATGGGAATTGTATTCCATCTTCGGCCTGATGTAAGTTGTATAGATATTGTAAAGATCAGAAGGAGTGAGATATTTCTTGCACCGCTTTAAGAAGTCTATGCACTTGAGTGCTTCTTTCGACACTTCGAATACATGTCTCGCCCAACGAGCGTCACATTGTATTTTCATGCCCAGAACATCAAGAGCTTCTGATTGTTCAATATCCGTACCATCGATAGAAATTGACGATATTGTTGGGTCAGCGAATCGCTTGTGAGATGTTAGTATGGTTAGTGGGGGTGGGGATGTTAGTATGGTTGTGTGTAAACCATACTATTGTTGTGATGATCATTACATTGTTGTGCCACAACCATATACCCAACAATAGTATGATCCTCTTCGAATATTGATACCCCAACCATACTTTTTTTCAGCGTGTAGAAACCTACTAAGCGAGTTGCCAATAGAACACGACAAATACTTGGAAAATACTAAATGTCTTTCCCACTTTCACATGCAAGATCTTAAGGAACGTTACGTTTTATGGATTTTATCTATTATGAAAAATCTAGGATACTATTTTTTCGAATTATATGAATTTTCGCCTGTCGTAAATACCCGTAAAGATAATGGCCACATTTATTAACTCCTGGTCCGCCAGTGATTTGAAAAATAGTCTAAGCATACAATTAAAATTATAAAGAACAACTCGTTTTTACGTAAATAAAACTTATCTGCGCATTATTATGGATCAGCGGGTCCATTAGTGCTAACTTAGAGTAGATCTCAGCGTAGAGTGCACCAAAATGCAGCAAGTGCACTTAACGGTCGAATGAAAAATTCATTAGACGACAATTAATATCACGGATATAGCCACTTAATAGCGGTAAAGATCCAGCAACTGGAGGAAACCAATCACTGATGATGGGGTTAAGTGTCCACCTCGAACCAAATAAATACCCAGTGAGGAATTGAACAGGCTTCAAAAAGGACTCTGACAGAGCACTACGTTAAAGTGGTTCAAGAACTGAGCCTTTCTTGAACGACGAAAATTACACTTCACTTGACACAAATCCAAGCTTTACTTCTATGTGGCGTACTTAACTTCTATCGTGAGTACTTGCGAAAGCGTACGCAGTAATGAACGTATTCAGGTGATAATCTCCTCGAAAAATGTACTAGGCGATAGATAGTAAAGTGATAACGAGTATTAGCAAGAAACAAGCGGAGACCATGACCATCAAATACACGCAGAGAAAAGATATGGTTACACTATGGTCACCGCAACAATAATATGTTCTCTCCAATAAAAGCATGTTCGTCGCAACCATAGTATTGTTTTTTGAATTTCATTTTGACAATAGTATGATTGCGACAATATTGCTATTGTTGAAATGTAACAATAGTATTATTGCCAAATTTAGAAATGAAAATATGGTTGTAGCAACCATATAAACATGGTTGGTGCAACAAAAATATTGTTGTTTAAAATTTACGTTAACAAAAATATGATTACGGCAATCATACAGTATGGTTGTGACTATGAACATAACAAAACAGGTTTTGTAGAGCACACATGTATGTGCGTGCGTATGTTTTTTTGATATACAAAAAAAAACACATACACACGATACAGTGAATGGTTGCTGTCCATTAAAAAAGACAACAACAATCGGAAGGTAGTTCGAGGGATTTTTATTGTGTTTACTTTGTTCGGTGAAATACTCTAATAACGACTGGTTCTCGTTTATTTAAAATCTGCCTGCACTTAAGTATATAGCCATTGATCATGGTTTAATCACATTCGTTACTTGGTGTCTACGGATGGTGAAGTAGCATTCACCCCTGCTGGCAACTAAAAGTATTTTTAACTACCGTTGGAATATACATTTTTGTTTCTTGAATGAAATGTTTAATAAAAACATGGCTTCAATTCTGGCTTTGAACTACTGGTAATGCAATTTAATTTAATAAAAACAATTTAATAAAAACCTCTATTTTTGAATAACAACAATAACCTAATAAATAAATAATTTTGGGGATCAAAGTATGGTTGAGTGTGAATCATACTATGGTTGTGGGGATCATAGTATGGTTGAGTGTGAATCATACTATGGTTGTGAGGATCATATTATGGTTGTATGAGAAACATACTATGGTTGTGAGGATCATACTATGGTTGTGGGGATCATAGTATGGTTATGTGTGAATCATACTATGGTTGTGGGGATAATAGTATGGTTATGTGTGAATCATACTATTGTTGTGAGGATCATAATATTGTTGTGTCACAACCATATACCCAACAATAGTATGATCCTCTTCGAATATTGTCACCCCAACCATACTATTTTTCTGCGTGTATGGGAAAAGGTTCATGTAAAATAAGATGAAATAATCCTTGGTATTTGAAGGATTATGCAGAGCACATTAGATCGAAGTGACTACAAATTACTTGTTGAGCAGACAGACCCATCAAGAGGTAGCGGATTTGTAGAGCTAACCTCGCCAACACAGTGCTGGAGTCTGCGACTTGAGAAAGCAAAATAGCGCTACTGAACTTGTTTATAGGATTCATCATTTATTATCTGATAACAACATCAAAAATATAAAAGAACGGCTGGGTTGTATCCTCCTTTTTGTTAGGATATGGTTATTATGACTTCTGGCGAAATATTGAAAGGGCCCATAACCGAAGTCTGCTCACTCGAAATCGAGTTTTAATCGAACATGTATCGAATCGTAGATATTGAATTCAAAGCATTCATGCAGAGAAAGTTTTGTAGAACTAGGTGTCTTGAATTTACTATTAACATTAGAGTTGGCTTTAGACAAAAAGAATCAGTTAGCAGTGCACGAACTAATTCTTTTACTCAGGAACCAATTGTGCAATGCCGGCTCCGAACAGCTTACATATCCTCTATGTAAATAATTTAATGTTAAAAAAAACGGAATAAATGTAAACAAAACGAAAAAACCCACACTTTGCGCTTTTGCATCTGTGGTTGTCAACGAAAGCCCTTGCGAAACAGTTCGAAAATTATGCGCAAAGGGTAATTCTCAGTTATTCAAATGAAGCTCCCGTATAAGTCATTTGACTTGTAGCCGAAGTATTCGTTGCCAAAGACTGCTGAAGCAAAACATTCGCTGGTTTAGAAACAGCTGTACAGTCTACCAGGCAACCAAGCCAATATATTTCACCAATTTTTTAAGATGAAGTCTTGAACCAGAATAAAAACCCAAGTTATAATAATAATAAAAGACCGAATATGTGTAAACAGAACAATAAAACATATTCTTTGTGAAAATTTGTACATGGCTTCGGAGATTGATATCTTACTCGTTAAGATGCCGCCGTTGACTAGGTGGAAATATCAGATGTCGGACCAAAGGAAAACAACCCACAAGGAACTTAAAGGTCCTATTGCAAAAGTACACTTGTTAATTGTTTTCTCATCATATTTGTATAATTTGTAAATGATGCATAACTTATTTGGGATCTATATTGTAGGAGCGCCTTACACATGATGGGAAAGTTTTTAAATATATCACATCTAATGGCCCAAAAAGGTCTTAAAAATCCTAAAAATAGTAGTGATCCAAAGATAATATAATTCCAGTGTTACGAGAATTGCTATATATTTCTGGACTAGGCAACACTAAGTATTGCCTGGCGCCATCTGACATATCCATTGGAAAGTTTGACATTATTTAGCATAAACGCATTTGTGCTGTTTACAGTGACATGAAAAATCAATTTGGCAAAAAATGGAATTAACTCGTGAACACTTTCGTGCGGTCATTTTTCGACATGGATTATCACGACAAAAGTGCATCGATGAACTTAAATCTTTGTATGGCGTTGAAGCACCATCCTATAGCACTGTTAAAAACTGGTTAAATGAATTCAATCATGACAGACGCTCGCTCAAAGACAAAGGTCGTACTGGTCGTTAAAAAGGGCCGTTGTGCCAGAGAACATTTACGCCGTGCGTGAACTGATAATGCAAATACAAGATCGTCATGTGACACACCGTGAGATAGAAGCATCCTTGGGCATTTCGTCCACCAGCATACATTCGATATTGCATGAAGACCTGGCCGTAAAAAAGGTTTGTTCTCGTTGGATCCCGAACAATTTGACAATCGCTCAAAAAAGGTGCAAAGGTGCAAAAAAATATAATAATACGATCGCGGTGCATCCAAAAATGTTTATAAGATTATGGTTCTATGCGTAAGAGCACGAAACAAAACAGCAATCGACCGTTAGGGTCTTCTAAGACGAGCCAAATCCAACAAAGGTTGTTTGTGGAAGAAACACTTCGAAGCAAATGGTCGCCTGTTTCTCCGTCAAAACTGGTCATGTGGCGACTGTTTCGCTTGAGCAACGTAGGAGCGCAATTTTGAGTGGTACACCACAGTTTGTTTGTCTGAAGTCTTCGGAGGAATTCAAAAAACGAACAAGAGAAAGACGAATCATTGTGCACCATGACAATGCGAGCTCTCACACATCGGCTTAAACCAGCGCCTTTTTGACAGGCCAAAACGTAGAATTGATGGGTTATCCGCCGCACATGGTCAACGATTTTCGTTGCCAGCAGATGCTGTTGAAGTCTTCAAAAACCATGTTTTGGAGGTGTCTCAATCGGAGTGGAAAATGTGTTCGACAATTAGTTTGAGCGGATGCAAAAGTGAGAATACTTTGAAAAACAATAAAACCATTTTTGATGATAAATATTCCCATTTTCATTATTAGGCCAGAAATATATAAAGCAGCCCTCGTAAAGGTTGTCACTTTTCACTCTATCACTCTTTATACTACTAATGACTGAGCAAACAACGTTGACCTCAACAGAACATTTAAAATTTTTGAGATAATACTTTTTAGAACTGTGCCTGTGCCCGTAAAAGGTACCCATAATCTTTCAAACTTTATTGCAAGCAAAATGCTCTTGGTACAATTTGCAGGAAGCTATTTAGCAGAGTGAGCCGAATATTCTTATTTCTGTTCTGTAGCATTTGATAGAATTTTTTTGTGGTTTGGATTCCAAATCGGAAGCTAGGCGAAATAAATCATATCATTTTAATTTGCAATTTATTGGCGTAATTGCACTCAAATACAGCTCAGTAATATTGGAAAATTAAAAACAAAATGTTGCGATGCTTGTTTCGAAAAAATTGCTTTGATAAATTCTGTAAAGTAAATAAGAATTGTTATATTTATATGGATTTATGTGAAATACATATTAAATTCTGCTAAAAAAAACGTCGTTTTTCCCGAGACTGATAAATGAATAATTGGTTTAATTTTGTACTCAAATCTATGGTCTTATGAATGCCGGAATGGATTTTTGAGTTCTAACCCTGTCGGTGCTAAACTGGAGATAATTCGGGGTAAAATCCTTTTAACATTGTCTATTGTTTTATAGAAATTACAATTAGTGTTTTGTTGCAAAATGGTATACGTCAGTCCTATATAAAGGATTTACTATTTACATCTGTCAGAGAAATGCTTTTTCTGTCTATTGGGCATAATATTTACATTTATTAATACTCGTAATATTATTGACAAAAAATAAATCCAAAAAAAATAAAAAAGTGGAAAAACAATTAAAGCTAAATGTGAAATCTTTTCGCCTTATTGGCAATGCTGGTGGTTATATAAGAGTCGTGCTGGACAAATTTAATAAAGTTGTCTCTTGTCAATACCTATAAATATCATAGTGCGAAGGTTATCAGTATCGTACATGTTCTCTAGATCACTCAAAAGTAGTTGTGTGTTCCAAGAATAAGCAAACATCTAATCTAGACCTCGGTATTTAGATGCAATCATCGAATGCTTATATTTGCTAATTTAATTATCAACATAGGCATCTCATGCGAAAAATATGGACAGCAAAATACCCTCTTATCTATTGACCCCAAGGGCTTCCGTGAAAGCTTAACCAAATTATTTGCAGCAATGCAGAGTAAAATATATGTGATAAGGTGGATTCGGTTTCACCTAACCAATCCCTATAAATAGGAATGTCAAACTATGGCATAGTATCAGTATCCGTTGGAAAATTGAGCTGCAACATGAAATTCTTAATCGCTATTCTTGCAATCGCCATGATGATCCAGGTAAGTTGAATCCGATGGAGACTGAACCCTTTGAAATAACTTAGTCTTACTGTCTTTCTAAAGGTTTCTATGGCCGGAACTCTGCGATTGAAACGCGATGATGAAGTTAAAGAGGCTGTTCATGAATTCATAACCATTTCTAAGCACATGGTGGTTGCCATGGAAAATTCTATTAAGGGCACACTTGAAGAAATGCCCAAAACTGATGCCTACGCTTCATACAAAACGGATTTGGAAGAAATGCTGCATGATATTGAAGAATTCCATGACACTCCCGCCAATTGTTTCTTCAAAACATTCGCTTTAGCCTTTGAGTTCATTGGTTTCTTAATGAAACACGGCGCGGATGGTTCTACGGAAGAAGGCACACTCATCTTCAACCTGTTGGAAAAACATGGTGGCGATGATGTCGATAAGGAATTCGAAGCATGGCAGGAGAAATACAGCGACAAAAAGATGGATCCCAAAATTGAAAAAATGTCCGCAGAAGAAGCTTTGAAATCAATGGAACCACTGTTCACCGAAGTTTGCTAGAAGTACTGTATTCATTGTTAATAGAAATATAAAAAATTTCCATTTTCAAAAATATATTTACTATCAAAAACACGTTTACAAAAAACACCACATATTTGATTTTAGATTATGTTCTACTTACTTACTTCCTCTAGCATCCTATTAAGGAACAAGGGGAAACTCCTCTCAAAACAGTGAAATATGAACGATATAATTCTTATACTCAATGACCGGTAACTTCCGTTAAACGCCGACTCCGAACCGCTGCTGCATTATATAGAGACGTTTTTAAATGGCTTAGAGATAAATCTCTTACTCGTTAAGTAGCCGGCATTTACGAGGTAGAAACCAGCCGCAGAAACAATGTTAGATGTTGAGCTAAGTTAGAATCAGAAGTTGTTTCAATTTAAGAATGTCTGACTGAACGTCTGCTGTCCATCTGAAGCTTGTACGAGTAGTAAACTACAGGTCACAATTGTCGCCCGATCTAAAGCTTATTGGCACAAGTACTTTTTTAGACCAAGTGCGAACACTTTTGAAGTTTGCTAAAATTATGATATAGCTCTCACGCAGATTTCCCCCTGCATTATGTCTCACCGTTTTTTTAAAGAAGCCTCAGGATATACCCTTTTTATTTTATTTTATTAAAGTTCTTTAGGTATGTTTTAGAAAAAACAACTCAGTTGAAATATTCTCATATTAATCCATGGTTTTATATAATTCTCTGACCTTTTGTAAAAACGCTCTCGACGATATAAAGGGTGTTTTTTTAGACGTGTGGTTTCAAGAAGAAATAAAAAGCATATAATTTAATGTTATGATTTGTAATGATTTCGGACAAGTGGCCGCCGTTGATGGCTTGAATAAATTCCAGCAAAGAGAACCAATTTTTTTGCAGCATTTGGGGCCGTTTGTCAGCAATAACGAGCCGAACATTCTCTTCTAAGGCGTCAATCGTGTCGGGCTTGTCTGCGTAGACAAGCGATTTCCCATAACCTCACGAAAAATAGTCCAGCGGTGCTAAAATGCATTATCTTAGAGACCATGACGCGAGATAACGCGCTCACCAAAAGTTTCCTTCAATAAATTGATTGTTTCGTTGGGTGTATGGCATGTAGCGCCGTCTTGTTGGAACCAAAGGTCGTCCACATCAACACCCTCCAATTCTGGCACGAAAAAGTCATTAATAATAGCTCTATAGCGTTCCCCATTGACTGTAATATTATGGCTGGCTTTATTTTTGAAGAAATATGGATCAGTGATTCCCTCTGCCCATTGAGCACAGCAAACAGTGACTTTTTGAGGATGAACCGGCGTCTCACCAATGGCTTGTGCATTTTCATTACTCCAAATGCGACAATTTTCGTAATTAACGTACCCATTCAACCAAAAGTGAGCTTTATTGCTGAACAAAATTTTCCTATAAAAATCAGGATCGGTGGCCATCTTCTTTTGGGCCCATTCACCGCGATTTGAAAACATTGTGCCGGAGTAATTCTACTCATTATGAAACTGCAAACCAAACTGAGCATAAATCATGCTGTCAAAAAGACCAACTCAGAAAAAGTCTGGCAAGATTGAAAACCACAAAAAAACTCCCTTTATATAAACTCCGATATTAATTAACTTTTGATACTGTCAACACATATATATATATATATATATATATATATATATATATATATATATATATATATATATATATATATATATATATATATATATATATATATATATATATATATATATATATATATATATATATATATATATATATATATATATATATATATATATATATATATATATATATATATATATATATATATATATATATATATATATATATATATATATATATATATATATGGTCATTTGATCGAAATAAGGAAATCATATCCAAACATGGCACTGACATTTCGTCACGACTTCAAATATGAAGAAGTGAAAAAGTTAAAGTCGGTCAATGCCGACCCTACGGCACTCTGCAATTCACAGGATTAAGCATCTCTGTCTGGAACTTGAGCTAGGTCGGACTTAATATGTTAGAGTTAATTAATTGCCGCTTATAACGTACCTGCAGGACCTCGAATCGGAAGGGACCTTTGTGTGGGGCCATTCGAAAACATGGACCGATTTGGTCTACTGTTGAAAGAATGTTCCAGAATTGCTGGAGCTCAAATCGGGAGTCACCCTTGTGTGGGGCCTTTCCGAAAACATGGACCGATTTGGTCCAGTTTCAGCAGAGATATGTGTTGGTTACTCGTAATGCTCTGTGCCAAATTTGGTCGAAGTCGTGTGTAATATGTGGTTTTAGAGATTTGTAAAATTTGGTTGTGATCGGTGTAATTTGAGGCTTCCAGAGCTACATGACCTTAAATCGGTAGTTACCCTTTTGTGGAAGCATTTCGAAAACTTTAACTGATATGGACCTATTTTACTAGAGATATGTGGTGGCCACTCGTAATGCTCTATATTAAAAAAAAACCTATGTATGATATCGAAATATAGATCGATATGGACCAATTTCAACAGGGTTCGTAGTTGGTCTAAACTTGAAGAATTTTTTTCGTCAAAATCGGTTCATTATGGTGACTTGTACTTTGATTATAACGATGGGCGGAGTAACAGAAAGACGGACGGACAGATGTAACAGATGCAAACATCAAAACTACGAGTAAGTCAACATACCCTGTACCACAGAGTGGTGTACAGTAGTGTCGGTCGAAAAAATTGTTGTACTAGTCACCCCCTAGATTTAAAGATTATAAAGAGACGATTTTAGGAACACAAACGTTTTTTTTCTGTGCATCCTACATACCGCCCTTTTAGTTTTTGTATCCTGCGGTGTCCTGCATTGTCATTTGAAGTACGATCGCAACGAGATGCATACCGTTGTACAAGTTTCGGCAAGGGCTATTTTTTGTCCATGTGCCATTTTTGACGCTTCACTTTTCCTACCCCCCTGCTTAGGGCTTTGAAACGGCAATAAAAGTTATTAAACTTTTGCCTTTGAAGTACTCATTTTTATTAACAAAACAAAAAAGTTACATAGGGTTCAACATTTTAAAATATGTAAGTACACTAAGGTCAAATTCGACTAGTTTCTTTTGACGTCGTTTTCTGTCGCACTCTCACCCACATACATGAAAAAACACTTCCAGAAACGCACACCCACCAGGGCGGCCCAGTAAGAAGAAATCAAATTTTGTAGCTTTCTGAGGAAGAATTTTGAAGTAAATTCACGTAGTTTTCCCATGCACCCTTCATTTGACCAACATAGCATTTTTGCCCCTGCTTCCTCATTTATTATCCGATCTTAACGTATGATATGCTGTTGATCATTAATTAAAATTTTAAAAATCGAGGTTAATTTTTACCAGTGACTTCAGTTACCCAATTTTCTAGGATGCACAAAAAAAACAAATTGGAACTTTTTTTTAAAAGACCGCTTAGTTCGGATAGGCCGAACCTAATACAACCTCCACATTTCGATATTGACTCTTTTTGGGCCACATAAATTGTAAAATGCCCTTTTGATACCCTACACCGCAGGGTGGATGGTATATTAAATTTGTTATTCAGTTTGCAACACCACGAAATATTGATCCCGGACCCTATTAAGTATATATATTCTTGATCGTCGTAAAATTCTAAGAAGATCTAGTCCGTCCGTCCGTGCGTCTGTTACAAGCACAATTGCGGTCAAACGAATCAACCTAGGATCCTGATGGTGGCTTATGGTCATAAGCTGTTTGGAATTGAAAATGGGCGAAATCGGCCTAGCGGGGAAAAAATTCCCTTAAAAGGGCTAAAGGCAACTACCAAAAATATTTAAGGTTGACCCATCTTAAAGTATACCGACGTCTTATTACTGATTTAATTTAACGATGTCTGTCTATCTGCTAAAGCTAGGAATCAATCTACAGGTTGAATTGTTGTCCGATTTTCAGAAAATATGGCAGAAGTAAGCTTTTTGGACCAAGAACGGACGCTATTGAAATTGAAGAAAATCGGTTCAGATTTAGACATAGCTTCCATCTATATGTTTCTCCGATTTGTATGTTTTTAGCTCTAGCAGCCATATTTGACAACCAATCTTGATGAAACTTAGTACGAGTAAGTTTTCTGAAAATCAGGTCAGACTTAGATGTAGCTACCAAACAAATATGCTCATTCGATTTTATATAGTTAGTTCCAGAATCCACATATTACGTCCAATCTTTCTGAAATTTGACACAAGTTCCTTGTGTCAGGGACGAGAGCTGTTCAAATTAAAGAAAATCGTTCTTAGATTAAGATATAGCTCCCACATATGTCTTCAGCCGTTTTAACCAAAAACAATGGCATATTTTCCCAAATTATAAAATGGCATAAGCTTTGAAGCCTGGGTAAGATGAGAGCCCGTCCCAGGGGTTCCAAAACATATATCCAGAAGTCTGCCACGCCCGACTGAAGCTTTTTTTTAACTAGTTTGAGTATTTGTTATACATTGTTTAACATGGTTACCGTTAGTTGGGACATACACTATAAAGGGCATAGTTGACGGATTTTTTGCTTATGTTAGGGTCGGACAAATAGACCGACCGAAAGGGTACAAAAAATTACCATTTTCTTCTTTTGTAGCGTAGGGACACACAATGGGAATTATTTGAAAAGTTAAAATCTGGGGTTTTTTTTTAAAGGAGTTTATTATTCGATTAAGGAATAGAAATCCTACATTCTTAGGGAAAATGCATACGCTGTTTTCTTTGCCAGCTGCATTGCTCTTAAGTCTAGAAAGTTTTGTTTTTTTCACGAACTGTTGTGAACATTTTATAATGGCATACTTAAATGCAAAATATTACATTTCGAAAAAAGCGGATTTTGTAAACCCGGAGTTCTTTCCTTTTTTGTTTTGTCTTTGTTTTCGTTGTTACGATTATTGTTGGTACATCGCTGACCTGTACCCTACATAAGGCATTATCAAATGATTTGCTATGAGGTTGTTAAGATTTAAAATACATTTTAAGTACATTCATTTAAATACAAGTCGAAATGATATCGCCGTGTAATTTAATACTAGCCTGGTCTATAATGGAATCGACTCCCGTACTTCTAACAGCTTTACGTTTCAAAATGTGTAAGGTGCGAAGAAACCGGTCAGATGGAATATTCGAAATTGAGCGTTACAATAACAGCAGTAACACAATTCAGCAGTGGTATTGATTTGTTATTTGTTGTGAGTGTGCAAAATGTCAAATATACGAGTATCAAAATTGTTGTAAACGTTTATAATTGTGTAACAATACAAGAATTTTGAACCTATCTATTTTTGTATATTCCCATCTAAATATTTGACATCCTCCGGAACTGTATTTTCCTTGTGGAGGCTATACGATATTATTCAAAATGCAGACTCTTCGCATTAAAATGAGAAATATAAAATTTTGTAAGACGAAATAAATAGAAAATGCGATATTAAAGATGTTTAAACAAAATTCATCTTCAAAAAACATCTTTGATTTTAAGAGCCGATGGCCCAAATCCAATTTTTATAATGACTGTTTGTTAGTGTTTGTTGCAAAAACCTAAATTGGTAAAATGCTTCATTTGTTAATTACTTGACAAATAAAAGAGGTCGATAGAAATGACAAAAATGAATGTTCCATTAAACGGAATTTATTAACAAAACTGGGCATGTTATACACCAACCAAAACCGTTTTCGCTAATTTCGATGGCAACACAGCCAGAAGATTTTTTGAAAACGCTAATATATCAGCAGATATTACGAAAGTAGATTTAGAACTGAATTCAAACATGCACGCATTATTAATTTTTGTATCCTCTAGTAATGACATCCATAAGGCTTGACTTTTTTAACCAAAAATATCTATAGTTTTACAACCTACTACGTTGCATAAGTGTTTAATACATAGCCCAGAAATCATTTTCCATGCTCTATATTGTTCGATCGGGCAACTGTCAGAGGTAGCCCAAGAGGATCGAATCTACATTTTTCTTGCAAATGTATAAGTAGTAGAGAGAATTCCAATCACAATATATTAAATAAGCTCATAATAAAATCAGACCTAGTAATGTCGAGTAAAACCAAATTATATAAAAAAAACACATCTCCATTGAACAGGGATTAAACCGGCTCAAGACCTCTTGCTTCTATATTTAAATAGAAGACAAGTTTTTAACAAAAATGGCAAAGTGACATTGATTTTCGTGGCTGCACACTACTTTTATCATGATTTCGGGTCCGTGTCAACCCTCTTCCTTCCAAAGTCTGCACTAGATCTATTAATTTCATCTTTTGTTTTGGCGTGTCACCATTTAGAATAACTCATTATAAACTTATAGATATATGTGTCGGCTGTCTGGATTTCAATTTGAGTCCCGCATTTAGCTTTACCGTAGAAAATGTTTCCTTTCAGCTCAAAATATTTAACATAAAATTTAATACTTTGTAAAATTATCATAAACTTATTTTCTACAAAAACGTTATTTCATTTCACTAATTATGGTTTAAATGTTGAAAAGCAATAAACATTTCGCTACCCAAAGACTTGCCCGAATTTAACTTTGGTTTTGTAAATATATTTTTCTGCATATTTTCGACGCGGCAACAAGTTACTTGGTTCCTAGGCTAATTTTTGACTCCTTTTGCAAGAAATCTTGAAATATAGTATAATAAGTGGTGGCTGGAGTTTTGGCATCCAATGCTTGCAGAGTTGCTGGTTTGTCGGCATATATGAATCACTTAACATAGCCCTATTAATCCAGAGTCGTTCAATCGCACAAACGAGGAGACCTTTAAACAGGACCACTTCTGGCAATACTAGTATGCGTCCTTGGTCAAAATAAAAATACCTTGGTCATAAAGAGGGGCCCAAACATAATGCACGATGTAAATTGTAAGTAACACCTTAAAATCAAATTTGCCCAATTTGATTTGGCATTTCTTTGTTTCAGTTTTCGACAAATTCAAACATGGAGAGGTACACAATTAATCAGCACGTTAAGATTGCTGACGCCTGTTACGAAAATGGACGTTCAAATTAAAATACATTTCGTGTACTTTGTGAATTTTTTGGTCAGCATAATGTGTCCACAATCGGGAGAATTGTGAGCAAATTTCAAACCGGGCCTGTAGGAAATGTGACAACACCTGCGCATGAACTGAGCCTTTGGCATCGGGCCGCACTTTTTCGAAAATGAGGTCGGCCAAGCAGTAACCGTGAATGGTGAGACGATAGCAGACTTCTTGTGGCCATCAATTGAGGATATGAACCTGGACGATATGTGGTTCCAACAGGATGGTGCCACTTGCCACACAGCCAACGAAACAATGGCTGTTTTGTGCGAGAAATTCAAAGGCCGTGTTATCTCACTTCGTAGCGATGTTAATTGGCCGCCTCGATCATGTGATTTGACACCATTGCACTTTATTCTTTGGGGAAATTTAAAAGAAAAAGTGCCATCAACAAGCCAGGAACATACCAAGAGCTAAAGGGTGAGATAATTCGGCACATTGAACCTCCATTACTTTATGTCTAAGAGTCATTGAAAATATGGAGCATCGGATAGAGGTGCGCCACCGAAGCAGTGACGAGCGTTTGGCCGATATTTTGTTTCACACATAATTGCCATACTTCTATCTATCAAATCAAAAAGAATTAAGGTTATTCTCTCGTTTGGTTTTATTTACAATTGATATCGTGCATTTAATTTAGACCTCCCATTAAAAATATTAAATTTACGTCTGATGTTTATAGGAGCCTTAAAAGATGAAACAATTTTCTTGAAATTGTCACAAAATGTAGCTGTGTGACCAGCAGTTTGACTCAGAGCTTAAAATTGACAGTAGACATACTTTTATAATTGGAATCGGTTAGTGATTAAACTACGATCAGTGCCTTTAACGGTTGCTATAATTTGCCATGAAACTAACTTGTATTTCCTATTCCACAGAGTGGTGCAGGGTATAAACAGAACATTAAAATAAATTAAAAAGTAATTCAAACATGAAACTACGTATGTTAATCTCCCACTGCCAAACTTAGCATTTGTTTATGCAATTGGTCTGTTTTGCCTTCGATCCCCTTTTCCGAATCATCGCCACGTACAACAAGAGATTCGAACTAAGAAACCTCTAGAACACGTTTAGGAAAATGACATTTTTAAATAAAAGTTTTTCTGTCTGGTCACCGGTGGAAAACAAGCGTCTTGTCGCAGGCTATTTGTTTTGTAGTCAAAACTTAAGAATTATTTTAATATTTCCAATGCATTTGAATTTTATCTGCGTGAAAATTCTTGTCAACAACTATAGTTCACTTCAAACAAAACATCAAGAAGATTGACGTAATATTGGCCTCTCACTATAGACCTCTTGGTCGATTGATAAGGAAGATATTTTACGGATGTGAAAAAACAGTGCAGTAGCATTAAAGATTACTTGAACTGGTCAATGCAATCTGTAGAGCCAGTATTAGATTTTTAGAAATCTGACCGTTTGGGAGCGCTTGCACCAACAGGTATTGTGCTGGGCCAAAGGTTTGCTGTTTATATATTTCTGACAACACTTACAGCCCCGTTGACATACAGTACACATTGGTGTCCGACTTAGTCGTCAAACATGGACTTGCCTTCGACCTGTACAACTTGACATTTCACACAGCAGCCCTGTGCAAAGTTTGTACAAAACCTTTGCATTATTCGCATGTTAAGGCACATAGACTTCCGCTTCGTGAATGTTTTTTCGTTTGGGTCTTAGAGAAGTTCAAAGTGGACACAGATTTTTTAGAAATCCTATATTTTCTGACAAGTCCCATTTTCATCTTTGTGTCAATGCTTACTAGCAAAACTACCGCATAGAGGGATCGGGCAGCCAGCTCTCGTTTGTTGAGAAGCATCCTCAGAGAGTTCAACGTCTGGTGAACATATTAAAGCGGGTGCATCATTGGTTTTAAACGTCATTTCGGTTAACGTATCAGAGGCATGATAACCCCTTTTTTACTGGAAGGAGATTGAACACATGGACTTGGCTAATGGTTTGGATTCAGCAGGATGGCGCGCCGTATCATACAGCCTTCGCTAAGTGGCCACCTTGTAACTCCGAGTTGATGCCGATAGATTTTCTCTGTGGGGTACCGTGAATAACCAAGCGCGTTTTTTTAGACGAAGTTTGTCTTTTTAACAGCTGTCACTTGACTTATGCTTAGTTTGGTTTCCATTTCATAATGAATTGTCTAACTCCGGAACAACGTTTGCAAATCGTGGTGAATGGGCCCAACACGAGATGACCACCGATCCTGATTTTTACAAAAAAAATTTGTTTACCGATGAACAAAATGGGTTGAATGGGTAGTCGTACGTTAATAACCAAAATTGTCGCATTTGGAGTTTGGAATGAAAATCCACATGCCATTGTCTAGACGCCGTTACATCCTCATAAAGTCACTGTTTGGAGTGCTCTATTAGCATAGGGAATCATTGGTCTATATTTCTTCAAAAATGAAGCCGACCTTTTTGTAGCAGTCAATGGGAAACGCTATAGCGCAATGATTAAAGACGTTTTCGTGCCTGATTTGGAGGATGTTGATGTGTACGACCTTTGGTTCTAACAAGACAACGCTACGTGCCATACAACCAACGAAACAATCAATTTTGTGAAGGAAACTTTTGGTAAACATATTATCTCGTGTCGTAGGCCTGCTGCCTGCGATTTGAAACCGCTGACTATTCTTTGTGGGGTTATGTAAAGTCACTTGTACACGCATATATGCCCGACACGATTTACGCCTTGGAAGAGAATTTTCGGCGCGTTATTGCTGACATACGGCCCCAAATGCTGCAAAAGTGGTAAAAATCGGGCCTGTCGGCTAGAATATATTCGAGTCGTCCGTGGCGGCCACTTGCCCAAAAACATTTTTAAAATATAATGGCAAACCCTTATCTTTACAATGAAGCCATAACATTAAATGATGTTCGTTTTATTTCTTCTTAAAAACCACTCGTCTGAAAACAACACCCTTTACAATAATTCATTAACTATCAGGCTCTTAAGATAATAAAGCAAGCCGATCGTAAGATCGAAACAGTAATCGACCGACAAGGAATTTTCCAATGGAAAACTATAATTATTTGTTAAAACAATATTTCCAGCAAAACTTGTTCTGTCTACATTCAAGTAGGTTCCATAATAGGGTATTTAAACATGATATTTCTTCTACGCAACGCAACCTGATGGGACGATATAATATTTTAAATAAACGTCAAATGTGTCGAAAACGAAACTACAAATTTTGCAAAAAGCAGACAAAAGAAAGTACGAAGGTATTTTTATTGTTAGCATTATCGGCCACATGCGGGTTTGTAGGAAATGTGAAAACACCTCTGCATGCTCGCACAGTTTGTTCCGCGGAAAACATTTATGTTGTTCCCGATAGTGCGGTAAAAGAGGCGCCAACCTCGCCACCCGTGAACGGACTCCTTGTCGCCAGAATTGGAGGATATGGACCTGGACGATATGTGGTTCCAACAGGATGGTGCCACTTGCCTCACAGCCAACGAAACAATGACTCTTTTGCGCGAGAAATTCAACGGCGGAGTTATCTCACGTCGTGTCGATGTTAATTGGCCGCCACGCACATGTAATATGATACCGGCAAACGACTTTTTTGCGGATAACTAAAAGAAAAAGTGTATAAGCCAAAAATATTTTAAGAGCTAAAGGATGAGATAATTCGGCACATAAACGACATTGAAACTCTATTATAGTTCAGAGTCAATAATTATGGACTATCGGACGGTGAGGAGCACTTTATCGATATTTTGCCTTACACATAATTCTCATAGATCCTCATGTCATAACAACAAATATTAGGATAATTTTGAGAAAACTTTTTGTTTTATTTACAATTAACATTGTGCGTTTTAGTTGGACCACTCTTCACTTAGTCTAAATTGTGGATAATTCTTGATAGTAATCCATTGTAAATATATATTTCGAATATTGATTTATGAAATACATATGGTGCTTAATTACACTTAAATTGAGAGAATAAACTTAAGCACTAAAGTGTTCCACTGATGGAGAATTAAACTCTAATTCTAACAAAATACAATATCTAATATAATTTGTTTTTTGTATGTTTTTTTCGTGGCGACATTTAAAACAGGATATCAAAATCCAGATTAGTAATCCAAATTAATATGTTTCATATTTAGACATTTAATGCTTATAAATATAAGTACATCATAAAAAAAAATTTCAGCAATTGATCACGGCAAATACTTAAAAAAATAAGTATTTCCAACGGCAAGATCGAAAGGATAATACATTGTATTGATTTTATCTATTATGAAAAAGGTATATGAGACATATCTAGGTCTTCTTTGCTACTGAGACGTATATTTACTACCAATCGAGGACACTGTAGTTTTTCGAATTTCTGCGAGAAATTGAACAGGCTTCAAAAAGGACTCTGTCAGAGCACTAGGTTTAAGTAGTACAAAAACTGAGCCTTTCTCGAATGACAAAAATTACGCAAGGGCATATCAATTATTCCGTGACCCTCGTAGTTATATGAAGTGCACTGCTTTCATCAAGTACCATCTCTTAATAGACTACTGTCAAATTTTGAGAGAGTTCCGTCATCTAGTTTGCGTTTAATAGCTGTTTAAAACACACAACCTTGTGAATTTTTTTAAAAATGTAAAAGAGTGAACTTCGAGTGCTCATTGAACATTTTAAGTTCAAGAAAGATGTGTTCAAGATGGGTACCACTATTGACCATAAACGTAATAGTGTGACAACTTCAAAGGATTGTTTGGAGTTGTATAATAGCAATTCGAATCAGTGTTTCTGGCGTTTTGAAACTGTGACTGAAACATGGTTCCATTTCAACACTTCGGAGACGAAACAGCAGTCTAAACAATGGGTTTCTCCGGGTCCGAAGAAGGCCAAGGTGACTTTGTAGGCCAATAAGGTGGGATGCACGGGGGATAATCCACATCGATGAAATTCAAAAGGGGAATACAATAAACGGCGAATAGTATGCCAACTTATTGATATGACTGATAAAACGAGAATTTAAAAAAAAAACGAACCCATATGGCCAAGAAAAAAGTTTTCATCCAGATAATGTACGGGAGCACACGTGTGCAGACTCAATGGCAAAATTGCATGAATTGTGTACCTTATCCGCTATATTCTCGGGGTTTAGAAATGGCTCGATGGAAAGCTTTTCTTATGGACTATTGGAGAAACATGTTTTTGTTTTGTTTACATTTATTCGGTCTTCTGTCATTATTATGACTTGAACAGTTTGTATTCTGGTTCGAGATGTTTTTGTTGTTTCTTTTCCAGAATCAACTAAAAAAATGGTAAATGTTTTGGCTACGGTTGTCAAGGTTTTTCTTCAGCAGTCTTTGGCAACAATTACTTCGGCTACAAATCAAATGATCTATACGGGAGTCTCGCTATGATTAATGAGAATTACCCTTTGCGCATATACTCGTACAACACACATACTCTGTGCTTTTGCATCAGTGGTTTTTAACGAATGCCCATGCGAAACGAAATTGGTAGAAATGAGATCGTGCTATGAAGAATGCTCTTCGCACAGTACGAAGACTAAACGCAAAGGACATTTCTCATCGATCCTGATGAGACCGTCGTATAAGTCATTTGATTTGTAGCCTCAGTAATCGTTACCAAAGACTGCTGAAGAAAAACCTTGGCGGGTTGAAAAACAGCTGTATGACACATGCGTTGAACATTAGGGCGTACCAATTGGTGGTATGCCATTAGACCCCACGAAAACACATCCCAAAAATGAAAATAAAATTAGGCCCCAAAAAAATATATAGAAAACAGCAACACGAAATATTATGGTTTATGGGGCCCAATTTCATATTTTTATTAGGGTATATTTTCATAATGCAATAAGACCCCAAATGTCTATATGATAATAGACCCAAACAAATTTTGAGGCATAATTTCATAAAAATTTTGGGATCCAATTTCGTTTTGTTATATTAAAGGGCCACACTTAATGTTTTTGGGGTCTAATTTCCTTCCTCAAAGAAAAGAAAGCTTTGGTTTTTTATTGAAAATTATATAGTTTATTACCTCTGAACTTAATTATGAACTTGTATAATATCTTGCACGGAGGCACGACAGCAAGGACATTTACATCTTTCTTATGAAATAAAGCCCCAAAAATAAGGTCCCAAACTGAAAATAAAATAAAGCCCCACAAATGGGGCCTTATTTCGTTATACAACTTAGCCCCAATTCCTACATTGAAATAAAACCCTAAAAAGATGAAAAGAGAACCCAAACCTAAAATGAAACAACATCCATTTAATTTTTTTTATAATGAACTAAGCCCCATTTTTTGAAAAGAAATATAGTTTTATAGTTTCTTGTTTGAAAAAATGATCAAATATTAAACAAACACCTTCATTGTATCTTCAATAATTTGTTTATAGTTCTCTCATCCCTTGGAAATCGCATCTGCCTGCAATTTTGAATTTGATTTGACTTCAGCAAAAGCAAACCTAAGTGAACCTGACGGCAACAACGGAAGTGCCATTATTTTATGATAAGCCACAGAGGCTGTCTTCGAAGCTTTAATATAGTCAAACAATAATTGTCGGCAACACATATTTCGCCTTATAGCTTGGCAATAATGAAACCTACAAAAATAATTTGTTTTGAAAATCAATTTACGCTTTCGTTAAACTGAATATAATTGGAATTTTAAACAGAAACTTTTTTCGGGCACAGGCACAGTTAAAAAAAGCATTGCCTTAAAAGTTTTAAAGGTTCTGTGAAGCAAACGTTGTTTGCTCAGTCATCATAAGTAGTAGGTTGTCTTTGTTATGATAGAGTGAAAAGTAAAAACGTTTAAATGTTGCTTTCCTACAATGATACATTAGTCATTGTGGGATTTCCAAATATATTTTTTGTAAAGTTAAATTGTAGTTTTGAAATAGTACGGACTAATTCAATATTTAAAAAATGACGAAAATCAATGTCACTTTGCCATTTTGTTAAAAACTTGTCTTCTATTTAAATATAGAAGCAAGAGGTCTTGAGCCAGTTTAATCCCTGTTCAATGTGTAAAAGCAACAGAACGAAATAAAACAAACGAGCTAAACGAAATCTTTAACCTTACATTTTGATTTAAATGTGCAATTTTCTAGTCATATTTTATTTATTTTTTCCTGTTTTTTGTTTTTTTTTAACGTTTTTTTAAAGAAATGAAGATCTTTTTTCGTCCCATCGTTATGGATTCGGTTTAGAGAGCAAAAGTTGCATATTTATGGCTCTTGTGGCTATAACGGGCAATATGAACGACGATGTCACAGTTTAGCCTTAAAAACGAAGTCAAATCTATTTGTTTTGAAATTCTTATCGGGTATCATATGCTCATATTAACAATTGGCCGATTGTTTTTACTAAAACGGGACCCAAGGGTACCTGATTCCGATCTCCAATCGCAGTTAAATCATAAAATAACTTCACATTCGAATGCGTAGTGAAATTTTAAGTAAATTAAGCAGCCTTATGTCTATCTGTAAAAGCCAGTTTGGATCCCATCCCTATATCCAAACAAAAATTAACTTTGCTTAAATATTTCGTATAATATTGAAATTATATTACCTTTGGATCACCACGATTTTTTAATTTTAAGACCGGTTTTGGGCCATTACATGTGTAAGGTGCTCCTACAATGAAGATCCCAAATAAGGTATGCTTCGTTTACAAATTATACAGATATGATAAGAAAATAATTAACAAACGAACTATTGCAATGGGATCTTTTATTCCCTTGTGGGGTTTTTTCGTTTGGTCCGACATCTGATATTTCCACCTAGTAAACGAAGGCGTCTTAACGAGTAAGATTTAAATCTACACGCAAAGAAAAGATATGGTTACTACATGGTCACCGCAACAATAGTATGTTCTCTGCAATAAAAGTATGGTCGTCGTAACCACAGTATTGTTTTATAAATTTTATTTTGACAATAGTATGATTGCGGCAATACTATTATTGTTAAAATGTAACAATAGTATTGTTGCCAAATCTAAAAATGATAATATGGTTTTAGCAACAATTTAAATATGGTTGGTGCGACAAAAGTATTGTTTTTATTGAAATTCTTGTTAACAATAATATGATTACGGCAATAATACCAGCAAAATCGTATTTTTTTAATGTGACTATGTTATTGTTACGAATCTTACGCAAGAATAGTTCTTTTATATGTAAATTATTTTTTTTTCAAATAAACTATTTTGGGTTAGTACTCGTATAACTGATATATATTTAATAAGTAAATTTGATCGACTGTTAAATAAGTTACTCCTATTATTAAGAGTTTAAAGTAGTTTTACATAATTTATCCTTACAAAAAATTTGGCGATCATAGTATGGTTGTGAGGATCATACTATGGTTAACTGTTAAACATGTTATGGTTATGAGAGTCATAATATTGTTTTGTGGATCAAAGTTTGGTTGTGTCGGAACCAACCATACTTTTTTTCTGCGTGTACAAAGCCATGTAAAAACTTTTACAGAGAATATGTTTTTTTGTTTAATTTTATTCGGTCTTTTATCATTTTTATGACTTGAGCAGTTTTTTCGGGTTCAAGACATTTTTGTTGTTTCTTTTTCAGAATCAACTATAAAATTGGAGAAACGTTGGAGTGTATTGAGCTAAAAGGAGATTATGTTGAAAAATATTTTTTTTTTTAAAAACTGTGTTTTATTCAAAAAGTCATGGAGTGGAAATTGATATGCCCTCTATAACACCAATTCTAGCTTAACTTCTATGTGGCGCCGAATCATGGGTACTTGCAAAAGCGTCCGGAATAGTGAACGTATAAAGAAGTTATAAGCAACGCATAAGCGAAGACCAAGACCATCAAATATGTGGTAACTACCACGGAAAGAGCAGAGGAAAAGACCGATACTCCGGAAAAAGGTTCATGTAGAACTGGTATTGGAAGGATTGTGCAGCACACATAAGACCGAAGTGACTACAGATTACTTGTTGAGCAGGCCAGCAAGGTAGCGGATTGTAGAGCTAACCTCACTAACACAGTGCTGGAGTCTGCGATTTTTGAAAGTAAAATAACGCTATTGAACTTGTTAAGCGAACTCATCATTTATTTTGCAGATTGCGTTCATCAAAAATACAAAAAGGCGACAGAGTCGTAACGAAATATGAAACTATTTCTCCTTTTTGTTAGGATATGTTTATCATGACTTCTGGCGAAACATTAAAAAGGCACATTACCAAAATCTTCTTACTCGAAATCGAATTATGTACGAATATGTAGATATTGAATTCAAAGCATTCACGCAGAGGAGGTTTTTAGAACTAGTTCTCTTGAATTTTCTATTAACATTAGAGTCCATTTTAGACAAAAAGAATTAAATGGGAAAACTGTTCACGAATCAGTTAGCTGTGCACGAAATAATTCTTTTACTCAGAAACCAATTGTGTAATGCTGGTTTCGAACAGCTTATATATCTTCTCTGTAAATAAAATAATGATAAAAGACAGAATAAATGTAAACAAAACAAAAAACGTACACTTTGCGCTTTTGCATCTGTGGTTTTCAACGAAAGCCCTTGCGAAACAAGTCGAAGACTATACGCAAAGGGTAATTCTCAGTAATTCAACAGAGACTCCCATATAAGTTATTTGTACCCGAAGTAATCGCTGTCAATGACTGTTGAAGAAAAACCTTGGCGGGTTTAGAAACAGCTGTACAGTCTGCCCGGTAACCTAGTTAATTCATTTCACCAATTTTTACGTTGATTCTGAAAAAGAAACAACAGAGGGTCTCCAACCAAAATAAAAACTGTTCAAATCATAATAATGATAAAAGACCGAATAAATGTAAACAAAACCAGAAAAAAACATATTCTCTGTAAAAGTTTTTACATGGCTTTGGAGATTTAAATCTTACTCGTTAAGACGCCTTCGTTTACTAGGTGGAAATATCAGATGTCGGACCAAAGGAAAAAACCCCACAAGGGACTAACAGATCCCATTGCAATAGTTCGTTTGTTAATTATTTTTTTATCATATCTGTATAATTTGTAAACGAAGCATACCTTATTTGGGATCTTCATTGTAGGAGCACCTTACACATGTAATGGCCCAAAAACGGTCTTAAAATTAAAAAATCGTGGTGATCCAAAAGTAATATAATTTCAATATTATACGAAATATTTAAGCAAAGTTAATTTTTGTTTGGATATAGGAATCCAAACTGGCTTTTACAGATAGACATAAGGCTACTTAATTTACTGATAATTTCACTACACATTCGAATGTGAAGTTATACCCTTGGGTCTCGTTTTAGTAAAAACATTCGGCCAATTGTTAATATGAACATATGATACCTAAAAAGAACTTCAAAACAAATAGATTTGACTTCGTTTTTAAGGCTAAACTGGAACTGGGTCGTTCATATGGCCCGTTATAACCACAAGAGCCATAAATAGCAATTTTTGCTCTATTAACCGAATCCATGGCGATGGGTACCAGTATTGCCAGAAATTGGTAACGAAAAAAGGGCTTCATTTCTTAAAAACAATAAAAAATAACCAAAATAAGAGAAAAAAATAATAAAATATCACAAGAAAAATGCATATTTAAACCAATATGTAAGGTTAAATCATTTTTCAAATATTGGATTGGTCCGTACGATTTCAAAACTACAATTCAACTTTACAAAAAACTATTTGGAAATCCCCAAAGGACTAATGTTTCAATGCACGAAAGCAACATTTAAAGGATGTCTCTTTTCACTCTATCATAACAAAGACCACCTACTAATGGCTGAGCAAACAACTTTTGCCTCAACAGAACCTTTAAAATTTTTAAGTTATACTTTTTTTAACTGTGCCTGTGCCCGTAAAAGGTACCCATAATCTTTCAAACTTTATTGCAAGTAAAATGCTCTTGGTACAATTTGGAGGAAGCTATTTAGCAGAGTGAGCCGAATATTCTTATTTCTGTTCTGTAGCATTTGATAGAATTTTTTTGTGGTTTGGATTCCAAATCGAAAGCTAGGCGAATTAAATCATATCATTTTAATTTGCAATTTATTGGCGTAATTGCACTCAAATACAGCTCAGTAATATTGGAAAATTAAAAACAAAATGTTGCGATGCTTGTTACGAAAAAATTGCTTTGATAAATTCTGTAAAGTAAATAAGAATTGTTATATTTATATGGATTTATGTGAAATACATATTAAATTCTGCTAAAAAAAAACGTCGTTTTTCCCGAGACTGATAAATGAATAATTGGTTTAATTTTGTACTCAAATCTATGGCCTTATGAATGCCGCAATGGATTTTTGAGTTCTAACCCTGTCGGTGCTAAACTGGAGATAATTCGGGGTAAAATCCTTTTAACATTGTCTATTGTTTTATAGAAATTACAATTAGTGTTTTGTTGCAAAATGGTATACGTCAGTCCTATATAAAGGATTTAATATTTACATCTGTCAGAGAAATGCTTTTTCTGTCTATTGGGCATAATATTTACATTTATTAATACTCGTAATATTATTGACAAAAAATAAATCCAAAAAAAATAAAAAAGTGGAAAAACAATTAAAGCTAAATGTGAAATCTTTTCGCCTAATTGGCAATGCTGGTGGTTATATAAGATTCGTGCTGGACAAATTTAATAAAGTTGTCTCTTGTCAATACCTATAAATATCATAGTGCGAAGGTTATCAGTATCGTACATGTTCTCTAGATCACTCAAAAGTAGTTGCGTGGTCCAAGAATAAGCAAACATCTAATCTAGACCTCGGTATTTAGATGCAATCATCGAATGCTTATATTTGCTAATTTAATTATCAACATAGGCATCTCATGCGAAAAATATGGACAGCAAAATACCCTCTTATCTATTGACCCCAAGGGCTTCCGTGAAAGCTTAACCAAATTATTTGCAGCAATGCAGAGTAAAATATATGTGATAAGGTGGATTCGGTTTCAACTAACCAATCCCTATAAATAGGAATGTCAAACTATGGCATAGTATCAGTATCCGTTGGAAAATTGAGCTGCAACATGAAATTCTTATTCGCTATTCTTGCCATCGCCATGATGATCCAGGTAAGTTGAATCCGATGGATACTGAACCCTTTGAAATAACTTAGTCTTATTGTCTTTCTAAAGGTTTCTATGGCCGGAACTCTGCGATTGAAACGCGATGATGAAGTTAAAGAGGCTGTTCATGAATTCATAACCATTTCTAAGCACATGGTGGTTGCCATGGAGAATTCTATTAAGGGCACACTTGAAGAAATGCCCAAAACTGATGCCTACGCTTCATACAAAACGGATTTGGAAGAAATGCTGCATGATATTGAAGAATTCCATGACACTCCCGCCAATTGTTTCTTCAAAACATTCGCTTTAGCCTTTGAGTTCATTGGTTTCTTAATGAAACACGGCGCGGATGGTTCTACGGAAGAAGGCACACTCATCTTCAACCTGTTGGAAAAACATGGTGGCGATGATGTCGATAAGGAATTCGAAGCATGGCAGGAGAAATACAGCGACAAAAAGATGGATCCCAAAATTGAAAAAATGTCCGCAGAAGAAGCTTTGAAATCAATGGAACCACTGTTCACCGAAGTTTGCTAGAAGTACTGTATTCATTGTTAATAGAAATATAAAAAATTTCCATTTTCAAAAATATATTTACTATCAAAAACACGTTTACAAAAAACACCACATATTTGATTTTAGATTATGTTCTACTTACTTACTTCCTCTAGCATCCTATTAAGGAACAAGGGGAAACTCCTCTCAAAACAGTGAAATATGAACGATATAATTCTTATACTCAATGACCGGTAACTTCCGTTAAACGCCGACTCCGAACCGCTGCTGCATTATATAGAGACGTTTTTAAATGGCTTAGAGATAAATCTCTTACTCGTTAAGTAGCCGGCATTAACGAGGTAGAAACCAGCCGCAGAAACAATGTTAGATGTTGAGCTAACTTAGAATCCGAAGTTGTTTCAATTTAAGAATGCCCGACTGTACGTCTGCTGTCCATCTGAAGCTTGTACGAGTAGTAAACTACAGGTCACAATTGTCGTCCGATCTAAAGCTTATTGACACAAGTACTTTTTTAGACCAAGTGCGAACACTTTTGAAGTTTGCTAAAATTATGATATAGCTCTCACGCAGATTTCCCCCTGCTTTATGTCTCACCGTTTTTTTAAAGAAGCCTCAGGATATACCCTTTTTATTTTATTTTATTAAAGTTCTTTAGGTATGTTTTAGAAAAAACAACTCAGTTGAAATATTCTCATATTAATCCATGGTTTTATTTAATTCTCTGACCTTTTGTAAAAACGCTCTAGACGATATAAAGGGTGTTTTTTTAGACGTGTGGTTTCAAGAAGAAATAAAAAGCATATAATTTAATGTTATGATTTGTAATGATTTCGGACAAGTGGCCGCCGTTGCACAGTGGGAAAATTACGAAAAAAATTGTAAATAATTCGGCCATTTCGTTTGTAATGGTCCGATTTAAATGAAAATTTACATTGACCTTCTTGAAGTGTTACTGAGCTTAAGTTTTGAATTTCATGCATCTGTGTTTAACAGGTGCTGCACAGTGGGCCCTCAAAGTTGGTCACCTCGAGTTAAAATTTTCTTTTTCAAGCCGCCAAAAGCGTATTTGTGGTCCGATCGTAATAATTTTTTCTTTACTGAAATCTGCTGGACAAACCCAACCAAAAATGTTATTACAATTTTTTTCATATCTCGTACAATAAAAAAGTTATCGGGACTTAAAGTTTTTTTTTCGAAAAATTTGCTTTGGATTTTCTGGGATTATTTTATTTTTGGGAATCAGTTTTAGGTGAATCGGGGAAAATTTAATCCTGGTTTAAAGAAAACACTTTGGTTAATGTTTTAAAAAAAGAATTGTAGCAAAATCACCAATAATATGAAAATGCCAGCTGTTCAAAGTCAACTATTGCGAAAAAAGTGGGATTTTGAGTGTTTTACGGCGAAAAGGTACCTTTACTCTTATGTCAATAACTTTAATGTTTCTTAAGTAACATACAAAAAATTTGCATTTATTTCAAAGAAAACTTTATGCTTAATACAAATAATAAGCAATTGTGACCCTAGTCGGTACTTTTCTTGCTCCAGGCGTCTCCAAATATGGGCATTTTTTTCAAAAAAAATTGAGTTTGAGCTCAAATAAAAAAAATCGCCACACTGCTGGCCCAATTTGGTGCTATAAGTCAGTTAACTACATATGTTTTCTAAAATCCCAAGCAAAGAAATTTTGCGGGAGGCCATTTCTAGGACAAAAAAAATGAGTTTTTGTTAAAAAATCCCATTTCTGGGATTTTGTTTTCCCCTGTGTCAAATTTTAGAAAAGTGGCAACTCCAATTTTTTTTTTGAATAAGTTTTTCATTTTGTCACAAAAATATTGATACTACGTAAAAAAATCAGGTTTATATCTCCAACCAGCAAAATTTTACAGTGGTCTGAAATATTGACTTTTTTTGCTACCTTCACAATTTTTTTTCTCGTTTTTATCAATTATTATTCAACATATTGAGTTAATTGCATTCTTTTTTATAATCTGTTAAAACTAGAGGTAATTACCTTTCCATTGGTATATAAAAAGTATATCCTTTTACCTACACTTATAACAGCACGTGCGCTGGAATAAGACCCCTTTGAGTAAAATATTAATTTTTTTGGTAAATAGCAATTTCATTTTGTGAGAGATCAATGTTGTTGCATTTAAAAAAATCAAATTTACACATTTCCAATCGCAAAAAAGTAATTTAATTGTTGCAGATAGAAAATTTGAATAAAAAGATGCTATTGACTTCATTTTTTGTGAAAAACTTTTTTTTAAATAAATTAACATTTAAATAAATCTTATAATTAAAAAACATTAAACTTAAATGATTTTATTCCACGTCCAGCATATCTAATAAATCAGAAAATTCTTCTTCGTCTCCATGCGTCATTTCGTGGTACGAAGTCAACTTACTTCTCATGGAGGATAAAAAAGGATCTGAAGATAATAATAAACTATTAAGTAAGTCTTCGTTTTGTGCTATTCTTGAGCATTTTCTTGTGGAAAATTGTTGAACATATCTGAAGTCTCGATTTCTAGCTTCTTGTGGTTCTTCAGTTAACTCGCCTATAGGGAGAAGGTGAGACTCGATTATTTGTTTCCCATGGAACAGGACTCTGTGTATAGTTGGCGTTAGATCTTTCCAGGGATAGAGATCAGCAAGCATTTTTAAAATTCGTTCGGCGTAAACTCCAAATTTATCGGAATTAATCTTTTGTTTGGAATTCAGAGCTAAAAGCAATATATTAACCATTCGAATCAACTCCTTATTGATTCCAGTTATTTCTGCAGCTGTATTATAGTCTGCGAAGAATCTTCTGGCAGTGTTTCCATCATTTGTATTCCCAAAGTTCGAGCGTGGTTTAGAAATATTTAGGCCAGTTTGTTGTTTAAATGCATCTTGAATTCTTTTTTTTTCACTTGCTCTCATTTCATGCATTTCTTTGTTAGCTCGAATGTTTTTCCTTTCATTTCCTGGTATAGATTTATACTTAATGTCATAAGCAAGGTTTAGAAAGTGTTCTAGAAACCTGATTCGAGCATGTAACGGTGCTATTCCAAACTCAAGGGTATCTTCATTGACTACTGAATTATTCGAAGCGTTTGAAAAATTAACTTTGCTTTTATTGCAAATGAAACACTTCCAGCTAGATTTGTTTCCTGTAATATCGTTTGCGGCTTTTCCATCTACCATTGTCAGGAACATTTTAAAAGATATTGTAATAGAATACCTGTCGAATTTAAATGCAAAATCTTCTAATCTCGAAATATCATCTTTTAATTTGTCTGTGATGGCTTTAGTTAAATCACTCGTTTCTTTATGATATACGAAGGAGATTGGTCTGCAATAAATTTTGGAGCCAGGTGTTGGATTACGCCATATTGCTTCAGTAGGGTTTGATTTTCTGCGCGAAGTTGAAGGTAAGGTAGAGTCTAAATTTAACCTCAGAGGAACCAAAGATGCCATGAATACGCTCTTGAATTCGATCTGGGTAGATTGGCTATCAGAGCATTGTTTGTATTCCGAAAGTGCTGACAAACCATCACATCCCCACTTGCATATTAATTGAAGATGGCTGTTGTTGATTTTTTTTAGTTGTTCCTCATTCAATGTTGTTATTATCCTACTGGCAGTATTTTGGAGAAGTAGTTCCAAACTAACGCTGCCGGCCTTTTCTGTAATTATCACTGGGTTTGGCAAAATTTCCATTTTTCGTTCCTTTATTCGGTTGTATGCGGGAAACATGTCACATCCTTTATCAAGCAGCATTCTTCTTAAATGAGTGTACTTGTTCTTACTCAATCGCAATTCGATGATTAAAGCTAATGCTTCTTCCTCGCTAAAACCAGGACATGGTGTTGCAATACTTCTTTCAATGCGTTGGAGCCGCCTTGGTGATGCTTCCGTTAACACGTCTGCAATTCTTTTTGCGCTAGATGGCCGATTTTCCACCGTCAGTAATTCCTTGAATGTATCACAAATCTTTGAAGGTGAATGATTTGCCATCTCAGCCGACAACCGTTGTTTCTTTGCCTTTGGACATAGATCGTCGTATTCCTTAGTAGGAGCACCCACTAAAGCAGGGACAGTTTTAAATTCAATTATACTGTCGAGCCACTCAGTTGGTAATCTTGAATAATTCCTGTGATACTTCTCCATGAGCCGGTCAAATTTTTTCAAAAAATTTAATACTTTGCTGATTTCGTTAGATTGTGTTATCTCGCTATATGTTGACTCTATGCACTCTATTAAATATGCTACTCTGTTCTCCATTTTCCGAAGTTTGGTGTTTTTTAAAAATTCAACAAGTTCTTGAACAAGGAGTGTTATCGTCATGGCGGATTAATTTGTTATGATAAACCCATACAAAATCGGCGGTTCTTATATCAATGAGTAATACTTACAGGTAATCACAATAATATCCGCAATTAATACTTGACTAAAATACCAGGTATTCCCCAAAAATACATTTATAACAATGAATTTTTATGTACCCAGGTACATTCGCCTAAAATGTTGCACAATATTCCGGACATAGGGGACAGGTATTCCCCCAAAACATATAAGAATGAATGTTTAGGTACCTAGATCCATACTATACAATACTACCCATTTTCCGTTTTTACACAATAGGTAAACAATAATGGTAAAAATATATATTTTTGCTATTTATGGATAGGTACGAGAATTTTTAAAATTGGTATTCTTACCTATAAAATTCATACTTTACTCAAAGGGGTCTTATTCCAGCGCACGTGCTGTTATAAGTGTAGGTAAAAGGATATACTTTTTATATACCAATGGAAAGGTTATTACCTCTAGTTTTAACAGATTATAAAAAAGAATGCAATTAACTCAATATGTTGAATAATAATTGATAAAAACGAGAAAAAATTTTTTTTTTGTGAAGGTAGCAAAAAAAGTCATTATTTCAGACCAGTGTAAAATTTTGCTGGTTGGAGATATAAACCTGATTTTTTTACGTAGTATCAATATTTTTGTGACAAAATGAAAAACTTATTCAAAAAAAAAAATTGGAGTTGCCACTTTTCTAAAATTTGACACAGGGGAAAACAAAATCCCAGAAATGGGATTTTTTAACAAAAACTCATTTTTTTTGTCCTAGAAATGGCCTCCCGCAAAATTTCTTTGCTTGGGATTTTAGAAAACATATGTAGTTAACTGACTTATAGCACCAAATTGGGCCAGCAGTGTGGCGATTTTTTTTATTTGAGCTCAAACTCAATTTTTTTTGAAAAAAATGCCCATATTTGGAGACGCCTGGAGCAAGAAAAGTACCGACTAGGGTCACAATTGCTTATTATTTGTATTAAGCATAAAGTTTTCTTTGAAATAAATGCAAATTTTTTGTATGTTACTTAAGAAACATTAAAGTTATTGACATAAGAGTAAAGGTACCTTTTCGCCGTAAAACACTCAAAATCCCACTTTTTTCGCAATAGTTGACTTTGAACAGCTGGCATTTTCATATTATTGGTGATTTTGCTACAATTCTTTTTTTAAAACATTAACCAAAGTGTTTTCTTTAAACCAGGATTAAATTTTCCCCGATTCACCTAAAACTGATTCCCAAAAATAAAATAATCCCAGAAAATCCAAAGCAAATTTTTCGAAAAAAAAACTTTAAGTCCCGATATCTTTTTTATTGTACGAGATATGAAAAAATTTGTGATAACATTTTTGGTTGGGTTTGTCCAGCAGATTTCACTTATTACGATCGGACCACAAATACGCTTTTGGCGGCTTGAAAAAGAAAATTTTAACTCGAGGTGACCAACTTTGAGGGCCCACTGTGCAGCACCTGTTAAACACAGATGCATGAAATTCAAAACTTAAGCTCAGTAACACTTCAAGAAGGTCAATGTAAATTTTCATTTAAATCGGACCATTACAAACGAAATGGCCGAATTATTTCCAATTTTTTTCGTAATTTTCCCACTGTGCGTTGATGGCTTGAATAAATTCCAGCAAAGAGAACCAATTTTTGACCACTTTTTGCAGCATTTGGGGCCGTTTGTCAGCAATAACGAGCCGAACATTCTCTTCTAAGGCGTCAATCGTGTCCAGCTTGTCTGCGTAGACAAGCGATTTCCCATAACCTCACATAAAATAGTCCAGCGGTGCTAAAACGCATTAGCTTAGAGACCATGACGCGAGATAACGCGCTCACCAAAAGTTTCCTTCAATAAATTGATTGTTTCGTTGGGTGTATGGCATGTAGCGCCGTCTTGTTGGAACCAAAGGTCGTCCACATCAACACCCTCCAATTCTGGCACGAAAAAGTCATTAATAATAGCTCTATAGCGTTCCCCATTGACTGTAATATTATGGCTGGCTTTATTTTTGAAGAAATATGGATCAGTGATTCCCTCTGCCCATTGAGCACAGCAAACAGTGACTTTTTGAGGATGAACCGGCGTCTCACCAATGGCTTGTGCATTTTCATTACTCCAAATGCGACAATTTTCGTAATTAACGTACCCATTCAACCAAAAGTGAGCTTTATCGCTGAACAAAATTTTCTTATAAAAATCAGGATCGGTGGCCATCTTCTTTTGGGCCCATTCACCGCGATTTGAAAACATTGTGCCGGAGTAATTCTACTCATTATGAAACTGCAAACCAAACTGAGCATAAATCAAGCTGTCAAAAAGACCACCTCAGAAAAAGTCTGGCAAGATTGAAAACCACACGTCTAAAAAAACTCCCTTTATATAAACTCCGATATTAATTAACTGTTGATACTGTCAACATATATATATATACTTTAATACTCGTATAAATTAGTGACCCAGGAGTCCAAAACCCGGATTCAAACACGCATGGTCATTTGATCGAAATAAGGAACTCATTTCCAAACATGGCACTGACATTTCGTCACGACTTCAAATATGAAGAAGTAAAAAAGTTAAAGTCGGTCATGGCCGACCCTACACCACTCTGCAATTCACAGAATTAAGCATCTCTGTCTGGAACTTGAGCTAGGCCGGACTCAATATGTTAGAGTTAATTAATTGTCGCTTATGACTTACCTGCAGGACCTCGAATCGGAAGGGACCTTTGTGTGGGGCCATTCGAAAACATGGACCGATGTGGTCTACTGTTGAAAGAATGTTCCAGAATTGCTGGAGCTCAAATCGGAAGTCACCCTTGTGTGGGACCTTTCCGAAAACATGGACCGATTTGGTCCAGTTTCAGCAGAGATATGCGTTGGTTACTCGTAATGCTCTGTGCCAAATTTGTTCAAAGTCGGGTGTAATATGTGGTTTTAAAGAATTGCAAAATTTAGTTGTGATCGGTGTAATTTGAGGCGTCTAGAGCTACAGGACCTCAAATCGGTGGTTACCCTTTTGTGGAAGCTATTCAAAAACTTTAACTGATATGGGCCTATTTTACTAGAGATATGTGTTGGCCACTCGTAATGCTCTATATAAAGAAAAACCTAAGTATGATATCGAAATATAGATCGATATGGACCAATTTCAACAGGGTTCGTAGTTGGTCTAAACTTAAAGAATTTGTTTCGTCAAAATCGGTTCATTATGGTGACTTGTACTTTGATTATAACGATGGGCGGAGTAACAGAAAGGCGGACGGACAGATGTAACAGATGCAAACATCAAAACTACGAGTAAGTCAACATACCCTGTACCACAGAGTGGTGTACAGTAGTGTCGGTCGAAAAAATTGTTGTACTAGTCACCCCCTAGATTTAAAGATTATAAAGAGACGATTTTAGGAACACAAACGTTTTTTTTCTGTGCATCCTACATACCGCCCTTTTAGTTTTTGTATCCTGCGGTGTCCTGCATTGTCATTTGAAGTACGATCGCAACGAGATGCATACCGTTGTTCAAGTTTCGGCAAGGGCTATTTTTTGTCCATGTGCCATTTTTGACGCTTCACTTTTCCTACCCCCCTGCTTAGGGCTTTGAAACGGCAATAAAAGTTATTAAACTTTTGCCTTTGAAGTACTCATTTTTATTAACAAAACAAAAAAGTTACATAGGGTTCAACATTTTAAAATATGTAAGTACACTAAGGTCAAATTCGACTAGTTTCTTTTGACGTCGTTTTCTGTCGCACTCTCACCCACATACATGAAAAAACACTTCCAGAAACGCACACCCACCAGGGCGGCCCAGTAAGAAGAAATCAAATTTTGTAGCTTTCTGAGGAAGAATTTTGAAGTAAATTCACGTAGTTTTCCCATGCACCCTTCATTTGACCAACATAGCATTTTTGCCCCTGCTTCCTCATTTATTATCCGATCTTAACGTATGATATGCTGTTGATCATTAATTAAAATTTTAAAAATCGAGGTTAATTTTTACCAGTGACTTCAGTTACCCAATTTTCTAGGATGCACAAAAAAAACAAATTGGAACTTTTTTTTAAAAGACCGCTTAGTTCGGATAGGCCGAACCTAATACAACCTCCACATTTCGATATTGACTCTTTTTGGGCCACATAAATTGTAAAATGCCCTTTTGATACCCTACACCGCAGGGTGGATGGTATATTAAATTTGTTATTCAGTTTGCAACACCACGAAATATTGATCCCGGACCCTATTAAGTATATATATTCTTGATCGTCGTAAAATTCTAAGAAGATCTAGTCCGTCCGTCCGTGCGTCTGTTACAAGCACAATTGCGGTCAAACGAATCAACCTAGGATCCTGATGGTGGCTTATGGTCATAAGCTGTTTGGAATTGAAAATGGGCGAAATCGGCCTAGCGGGGAAAAAATTCCCTTAAAAGGGCTAAAGGCAACTACCAAAAATATTTAAGGTTGACCCATCTTAAAGTATACCGACGTCTTATTACTGATTTAATTTAACGATGTCTGTCTATCTGCTAAAGCTAGGAATCAATCTACAGGTTGAATTGTTGTCCGATTTTCAGAAAATATGGCAGAAGTAAGCTTTTGGACCAAGAACGGACGCTATTGAAATTGAAGAAAATCGGTTCAGATTTAGACATAGCTTCCATCTATATGTTTCTCCGATTTGTATGTTTTTAGCTCTAGCAGCCATATTTGACAACCAATCTTGATGAAACTTAGTACGAGTAAGTTTTCTGAAAATCAGGTCAGACTTAGATGTAGCTACCAAACAAATATGCTCATTCGATTTTATATAGTTAGTTCCAGAATCCACATATTACGTCCAATCTTTCTGAAATTTGACACAAGTTCCTTGTGTCAGGGACGAGAGCTGTTCAAATTAAAGAAAATCGTTCTTAGATTAAGATATAGCTCCCACATATGTCTTCAGCCGTTTTTACCAAAAACAATGGCATTTTCTCCAAAATTATAAAATGGCATAAGCTTTGAAGCCTGGGTAAGATGAGAGCCCGTCCCAGGGGTTCCAAAACATACATCCAGAAGTTTGCCACGCCCGACTGAAGCTTTTTTAACTAGTTTGAGTATTTGTTATACATTGTTTAACATGGTTACCGTTAGTTGGGACACACACAATAAAGGGCATAGTTGACGGACTTTTTGCTTATGTTAGGGTCGGACAAATAGACCGACCGAAAGGGCACAACAAATTACCATTTTCTTCTTTTGTAGCGTAGGGACACACAATGGGAATTATTTGAAAAATTAAAATCTGGGTTTTTTTTAAAAGGAATTTATTATTCGATTAAGGAATAGAAATCCTAAATACTTAGGGAAAATGCATACGCTGTTTACTTTGCCAGCTGCATTGCCCTTAAGTCTAGAAAGTTTTGTTTTTTTCACGAACTGTTGTGAACATTTTATAATGGCATACTTAAATGCAAAATATTACATTTCGAAAAAAGCGGATTTTGTAAACCCGGAGTTCTTTCCTTTTTTGTTTTGTCTTTGTTTTCGTTGTTACGATTATTGTTGGTACATCGCTGACCTGTACCCTACATAAGGCATTATCAAATGATTTGCTATGAGGTTGTTAAGATTTAAAATACATTTTAAGTACATTCATTTAAATACAAGTCGAAATGATATCGCCGTGTAATTTAATACTAGCCTGGTCTATAATGGAATCGACTCCCGTACTTCTAACAGCTTTACGTTTCAAAATGTGTAAGGTGCGAAGAAACCGGTCAGATGGAATATTCGAAATTGAGCGTTACAATAACAGCAGTAACACAATTCAGCAGTGGTATTGATTTGTTATTTGTTGTGAGTGTGCAAAATGTCAAATATACGAGTATCAAAATTGTTGTAAACGTTTATAATTGTGTAACAATACAAGTATTTTGAACCTATCTATTCTTGTATATTCCCATCTAAATATTTTAGGGACATCCTCCGGAACTGTATTTTCCTTGTGGAGGCTATACGATATTATTCAAAATGCAGACTCTTCGCATTAAAATGAGAAATATAAAATTTTGTAAGACGAAATAAATAGAAAATGCGATATTAAAGATGTTTAAACAAAATTCATCTTCAAAAAACATCTTTGATTTTAAGAGCCGATGGCCCAAATCCAATTTTTATAATGACTGTTTGTTAGTGTTTGTTGCAAAAACCTAAATTGGTAAAATGCTTCATTTGTTAATTACTTGACAAATAAAAGAGGTCGATAGAAATGACAAAAATGAATGTTCCATTAAACGGAATTTATTAACAAAACTGGGCATGTTATACACCAACCAAAACCGTTTTCGCTAATTTCGATGGCAACACAGCCAGAAGATTTTTTGAAAACGCTAATATATCAGCAGATATTACGAAAGTAGATTTAGAACTGAATTCAAACATGCACGCATTATTAATTTTTGTATCCTCTAGTAATGACATCCATAAGGCTTGACTTTTTTAACCAAAAATATCTATAGTTTTACAACCTACTACGTTGCATAAGTGTTTAATACATAGCCCAGAAATCATTTTCCATGCTCTATATTGTTCGATCGGGCAACTGTCAGAGGTAGCCCAAGAGGATCGAATCTACATTTTTCTTGCAAATGTATAAGTAGTAGAGAGAATTCCAATCACAATATATTAAATAAGCTCATAATAAAATCAGACCTAGTAATGTCGAGTAAAACCAAATTATATAAAAAAAACACATCTCCATTGAACAGGGATTAAACCGGCTCAAGACCTCTTGCTTCTATATTTAAATAGAAGACAAGTTTTTAACAAAAATGGCAAAGTGACATTGATTTTCGTGGCTGCACACTACTTTTATCATGATTTCGGGTCCGTGTCAACCCTCTTCCTTCCAAAGTCTGCACTAGATCTATTAATTTCATCTTTTGTTTTGGCGTGTCACCATTTAGAATAACTCATTATAAACTTATAGATATATGTGTCGGCTGTCTGGATTTCAATTTGAGTCCCGCATTTAGCTTTACCGTAGAAAATGTTTCCTTTCAGCTCAAAATATTTAACATAAAATTTAATACTTTGTAAAATTATCATAAACTTATTTTCTACAAAAACGTTATTTCATTTCACTAATTATGGTTTAAATGTTGAAAAGCAATAAACATTTCGCTACCCAAAGACTTGCCCGAATTTAACTTTGGTTTTGTAAATATATTTTTCTGCATATTTGGTTCCTAGGCTAATTTTTGACTCCTTTTGCAAGAAATCTTGAAATATAGTAAAATAAGTGGTGGCTGGAATTTTGGCATCCAATGCTTGCAGAGTTGCTGGTTTGTCGGCATAAATGAATCACTTAACATAGCCCTATTAATCCAGAGTCGTTCAATCGCACAAACGAGGAGACCTTTAAACAGGACAACTTCTGGCAATACTAGTATGCGTCCTTGGTCAAAATAAAAATACCTTGGTCATAGAGAGTGGTCCAAACATAATGCACGATGTAAATTGTAAGTAACACCTTAAAGTCAAATTTGCCCAATTTTATTTGGCATTTCTTTGTTTCAGTTTTCGACAAATTCAAACATGGAGAGGTACACAATGAATCAGCACGTTAAGATTGTTGACGCCTGTTACGAAAATGGACATTCAAATTAAAATACATTTCGTGTACTTTGTGAATTTTTTGGTCAGCATAATGTGTCCACAATCGGGAGAATTGTGAGCAAATTTCAAACCGGGTCTGTAGGAAATGTGACAACACCTGCGTATGAACTGAGCCTTTGGCATCGGGCCGTACTTTTTCGAAAATGAGGTTGGCCAAGCAGTAACCGCTATCGCGAGATGATAACGAACTTCTTGTAGCCATCAATTGAGGATATGGACCTGGACGTTACGTGGTTCCAACAGGTTAATTGGCCGCCTCGAACATGAGATTTTACACTGGTGGACTTCATTCTTTGGGGATATTTAAAAGAAAAAGTGTACGTCAGTAAACCAAAAACAATCCAAGAGCTAAAAGATGGGATAATTCGGCTCATTGAACTTTCATTATGGCTAAGAGTCATTGAAAATATGGACCATCAGATAGAGGCATACCACCAGAGCCGTGGCGAGCCTTTGGCCGATATTTTGTTTCACACATAATACAGTGTAACAAAAAAGAATGAAGTCATAATACCTGGGCAATGCTATTAGTTTTCTTGTAGATCTTGCTGAGTACAACAAGAAAGAGGTTTTGAAATTTCCCAAACAGCTACAAAATCTGGAGTTAAGGGTAAAAAACCGGGTTTTCGAATCTAACGCACTTCTATGCCAGTAACTTGGTTGAATATCAACCGATTTTAAGTTTTTTGAGTTTAAGTGATGAACAAGGCGAACACTTTCATCAGGAAATACTTACAATGGGAAAACGTTTTAAAGGAAAAGATAAAATAAAAATGATTTCCGAATATTGCTGGTCACTTAAACGGGATACTGATGATGTTCAATCAAAAAGAAAACGGTTAAACAAACATTTCTAAGTAGTATTGACAATAATTGTATTTTTTCAAAAAAAAGTTGTTTTAATAAAAGTTTAATAACTCAATCAGTTTCTAACGGATTTTTAAAAAAAATGTATTCGGAAACACACTCTCTTTATTATTCAGTTCAAAAATTGTTCGGTTCCTTTTAAAAAATTCTGTTCTAAAGTTAAAAAATTACAAAAAATTTAAAAAAAAATGAGTTTATAGGAAAAATACACAGATTTTTTTCAGTGTGATTTAAAAGTAGCCGCATTTTCTTCTTTCCAAATCAGCAACTTAAAATCGGCTGATACTCAACCAAGTTACTGGCAAATAAGTGCGTAAGATCCGAAAAGCCGGTTTTTTTACACTTAACTCCAGATTTTGGAGGTGTATGGGAAATTTAAAAACCGGTTTCTTGTTGCACTCAGCAAGATCTACAAGAAAACTAATATCATTTCCCGGGTATTTTTTCTCTGTCACAAAAAGTATTAAGGTTATTTTCTTGTTTTGTTTTATTTACAATTAACATCATGCATTTAAGTAAGACCTTCCATTAAAAATATTAAATTTAGGTCTGATGTTTATAGGAGCCTTAAATAATGAAAGAATTTTCTTGAAATTTTCACAAAATGTAGCTGCATGACCTGCAGTTTGACTCAGAGCTTCAGATGGACAGTATACAGACGGATAGACAGACATGGATAATTGGAATCGGTTAGTGATTATACGTCGATCGGTACCTTAACGGTTGCTATCATTTGCCATGAAACACCACAGAGTGGCGCAGGGTATAAACAGGACATAAATTAAACACATAAAAACATTAAAAAGTAATTCAAACAAAAAACTTCGTATGTGTACTCGTATCTCCCACTGCTAAACTTAGCATTTGTTTATGCAAATGGTTTGGCTTTAATCCCCTTTTCCGAATCATCGCCACGTACAACAAGAGATTCGAACTAAGAAACCTCTAGAACACGTTTTAGATAATGACATTTTTAAATAAAATTCTCTTGTCTGGTCATAGGTGGAAAACAAGCGTCTTATCGCAGGCTATTTGTTTTGTAGTCGAAACTAAAGAATTATTTATATATTTCAAATGCATTTGAATTTTATCTGCGCAGTTGCAAATTCTTTTCAACAACTACAGTTCACTTTAAACAAAACATCAAGAAGATTGACGTGACATTGGCCTCTCACTGTAGACCTCTTGGTCGATTGATAAGGAAGTTATTTTACGGATGTGAAAAAACAGTGCAGTAGCATTCACGTCAAAGAATAAAACTTTAATGAGGTTCTGACTCGAATGGTAGACCAAACCTGTCGATAAGAATGTTAATGTTTTTCAAAATTTTCTCCGAAAAACAATCTAATTAAGCTAGTGTTGTTTTTATTAATATTGCATAATCTAATGAGTTTATGCAAAAAGCTTTGGAGCAAACGTTTGTAGATTGTAAAATTAGCGCATTATACTTTATAAAGTACAGCCACGACAAAAAATCTTGGTTGCATCTAACTCATTTTCTCACACTTTGTCTATGGAACTTGAATCTGTTAACGGATTCAATATAATATCAATTTACATAAGGGCTTCGTCTTTACATATGTCCTTGTTTCCCTTATCAGTAAACTGTCAAAGATATATGTAGAGTAAAGATTACTTAAACTGGTCAATGCAATCTATAGAGCCAGTATTACATTTTCAGAAATCTGAGTAATTGCACTAACATACTCGTATATAGTCTGATCAACGATTTGCATTTTATATATATATCTGTCAACATACAGCCCCGTCGCCATACAGTCAGTACACATTGGCGAGAGTGTGCGACTTAGCCGTCAAACATGGACTTGCCTTCGATCTGTACAACTCGCCATTTCACACAGCAGCCTTGTGCAAATTTTGTACAAAACCTTTACATTAATCGCATGTTCAGGCACATACGGGCGGTTCGGAAACTTCTTAGCCTAGCACAAAAAGCGCGGTATAAACAGAAAAAAGTTAAGTGTTTTAGAAACTTCCATCTCTGCTATGAACACATGTTAAATTTTGTTTCGATCTGGCAACTCCTTCATATAGAAACAGGTGTTCACAAAAGACGCATCCGCGATTTTTTTAGAATGGAAAAATTAAAAATGCGTGTTGTCATTAAATATTTACATAAAAAAGGTTTATCGGAACAAGAAATTCATAATGATATGATGAATGTGTTAGGTGAAAGTGCTCCTTCATATGCAGCAGTACAAAATTGGGTTGCTGAATTGAAACGTGGTCGTACAAGCATTGAAGATGGACCACGTAGTGGACGTCCAAAAACAGCAACAACAACAGAAATTGTAGCCAAAGTGCATGATATGGTATTAAATGATCGACGAATAAAAGTGCGTGAAATAGCTAATATCATGGGCATCTCAAATGATCGAGTCCATTTAATTTTGCATGAAGAACTACAGATGAAAAAGCTTTCTGCAAGATGGGTGCCGGACTTGTTAACAGTCGACCAAAAACGCACAAGAATGAACATTTCTCAAGCTTGTTTGGATCGTTTTCAGCGAAATAAAATGGATTTTAAGCGTCGTTTCATAACTGTTGATGAGACATGGATCCACCACTATACTCCAGAGACAATAGAACAATCCAAACAATGGACTGAAGCTGGAGGAAGTGCCCCAAAGAAGGCAAAAACAATTCAATCGGCTGGTAAGGTTATGGCAACGGTTTTTGGGACTTCAAAGGTATTTTATTGATTGACTATCTGCAAAAGGGTAAAACAATAAATTCAGAGTACTATTGCAACCTTTTAGATCAATTAAATGTACAAATTCGAGAAAAACGTTCTGGCAAGAGTGTTTTAACAATGGCTAAAATCAACGAATTAAAGTACGAGTTGCTTGACCACCCACCTTATTCTCCTGATTTAGCTCCCAGTGACTTTTACCTGTTCCCAAACCTAAAAAAAATCCTTGCTGGCAAGCGTTTTACCTCAAATGAAGATGCAGTTACAGTTGTAAACCACTATTTTGAAGACCTTGAGGAAAACTATTTTAATCAAGTGATAGAATTGCTAGATAAGCGTTGGACTAAGTGTATTGAAGTTTCAGGAGATTATATTGAAAAATAAAAATATTTTTGAAAAACTAACTATTCCCTTTCATTGATAGGCAAAGAACTTTCCGAATTGCCCTCGTAGATATCCGCTTCGTAAATGCTTTTCAGTTTGGATCTTAGAGCAGCTTTTAGTACATCTTTTCTGAAGAGACACATTTTCATTTCGGTGGCAAAGCTACCACATAGAGCAATCAAAAAGCCCTCACTCGATTGTCGAGAATCATCCTCAGAGAGTCCGACTGTCAACCAAGAAATGTAATAATGAATACAGCGCAAAATCTGGTAAGAAGAATATTCAACATCAGTGATAAACAATTTTACAAAACAAACATGGTTAGAATTAAAGACATATTCGTTTAAAAATGGAGCACATTCCTTATAAATATTATTAATAACCTAATCACAACAAATAAAAAACACAAATACATAACACTGGATGCAAAATACTTACAAATCTATACCAGACGTGCCTAAAATCACAGAAAGAATTACATATTCTGGAATATACGACACAGAAAAATATAGGATAGCACTGAAGACACATAACACACTAAAGCAGTTTTTGAATACGAAAACCCAAGATTGACAAAATGGAGAAATCAAATGTTATATACAGAATTCATTGCTCAGGCAACAACAACAATTCATGTGGCAAAGTTTGTGTGGGCATGACCAAAAACATGCTCAAAACTCGAATATCGGGCCACAGATCGGTCATTAGGTGTAGAAATAAAGTAGAACGGACACACACCAAGCTTCGATCACATTAACATATCACAGATGGAAGAGCATTACAACAAAAGATTTACATTAGAAATGTTACACATCATAAATACGCCAAAAGAAAAAATAGAGAATTTCAAAACGAATACAGAAAACATTAGTATTATAAGCAAACAGAGAAATTGGAATTAGTACAATATTAGATGTTAATTTGTTGTAACGTTTGGTTCTTTTATTAACAATTTGGCCCTCAAAGTGAATTTGATATTCACCAAGCAAGCCATTCATTCATGAGATCAAAGCAGTTTCGACCAACAAGAAACTTTCTCCGCGGATTCCAGCTTATCCTTTTTTCACAACTGAAGTAGAAGGCATTTTAACAGCCTCGCCCAATAAAATAATGGGCTATTTGGAGTCCCTAGCAGGTAGAATATGTTGGCTATTACTGTCAGATGGTCGAGTTTTTGAAACTATGAGCCACGCATAGAGCGCGTACTCAAGTATGTCTGTCGGTATTAATCATTATGCCGATTTCCGGCAGTTGTGGTCTATCCGCGTACATACGGGAAAAAAATTAGTTGGAAATCGGTCCGAACTACAAAATTTGGTTGGATAACACACACTTACTGTGTGAATCAACAACTTTCCATTTTATTGGCGGTTACATGGTTCGACATACCAAGATGGAAGCTACAGTTAAAATATGGTACTCACAGCTATTAAAACGGTTATGCTAACCGAACTGTACATGTTACTTTGGTTACAATAATTGGTAGTGACAACAGATTCGTTTTTAGTAGTAATCACCTCAGCTTAGTTCACTGTTGTTACATATTATGGGTTCCCCTAACATCAGAATATAATCCCTATAATGACTCATTGGTTCTGCTCCTTAGTTAAAGACGAAAACGCATTTAGTAACCCAAAAAAATCGAATAGAAGTATTAAGTCATTATTTAAAATGTTTTAGAATTTAAATATTTTTTTTTCCAAATTGGATTTTCAAGTTTCTGAAATAAGAAATTTTCTTTTGAATTATGGCCTAATTGTATCGAAACTTATAGATTGCCGTCTTTTTATGTGAGCTTAATTTAAGCTTGGGCCGATTTGGTACAGATCCTTAACTTTAATTTTCATTCCATAGAACTACTTTGTACTGAATTTTGTCCTGATCAGACAATAAATGTGGCTTTCAGAGCGTAAGGAGTTCGAATCGGAAGGGTATTATGGCTGTATAAAAGCATGGACCGATATGGTCTAATTTACAGGGTTTCCATTAAGGACATAACAATTTAATATAATAATAAAACACAGAGTATTTAAGATATCGAGTTAAAATTAAATCCAGGTGTAGTACAAATGTTACATTATATTGAAATATAATTTAACACACAACGTACCCGTATACAGCGATCTATTCTCTGGACCCCATTTTCCACCAATGGACCCCATTTTCCACCAATGGCAATTTCGCATTGAATTTGTCTCTGAGTTCATCTAAAGTTGTTGGGTTGTTGGCATAAACCAACGACCCGTAAAAAGAACTCCAATGGCGTTAAATCGCATGAACGCGGTGGCCATTCGACCGGACCATTTCTTGAGATAACACGTTCACCAAAATTTGTCTTTCAGTAAATCGATTGTAACAGTAAATCGATTGGATAGTGGCACCGCCTTGTTGAAACCACATGTCGGCGATGTCAAGCGTATCCAATTCTGGCCAAAAATTATTTTCTAACGTGGCACGATAGTGCTCTCCATTGACGGTAACATGACTATTGTTTTCATCGACGAAAAAACACGGTCCAAACACACCTTCGGCATGAAAACCACACCCCCACAGTAATTTTCTGCGGATGCAATTGTGGCTCTTTCAGCACGTGTGGGTTTGCTGTCCAATAACGCATATTTTGGTTTATTGACTATTGCACGCACAGCCTGTCGGATGGGCGCTCTTAAAGTTGCGACCACCGACTCAGAATTTCGGTAGTATTTTTTAATGATTTCCAAATGTTGCTCGTAAGTGAATTGAACTAACTGAGCCGATAATCCAAGTCGATGGCTTATGTTTAGTATTACTTTCATAGCCCTAGTAGTTGTGCAGATTGCTCTGCTGATACCTAGACAGCGTGTTTTTATGTTACTCTTCTTGGTCATTAAATTCCACCAAACTATAGGCCTATCTCCCCATTTATATCGGATTTCTCTTCTGTGCTTTGACCAGCCTCTATGACATTTTCTGCACTTCTTTCTATGTGGTCTTTCTATAAGAGTTTTTGATCAAGAAATACCTTAAGGTACTTAACCATATTAGTCGGCGTGATGACTCTTGCTTGGATGGTTAGGAGGTTCTTTAAATGGTGGAATCTTTGCTTCCTCCTAAAGAGGCATATTAATCTTTTCTCTGAGTTTGCGTTTAAGCCCCTAGGTTTAGCCCAGTTAAGCGACAGGTATAATGCATCACAGGTCATTCTGCATAGTGGGTTTCTGCACTTTTTATGTATTGCGACGACGTCTGCATAGCAAACACGTTTGAATCTTTTATCAGTTAAGATACTTTAGTAGACTGTTTACTTATAAAAAAAATCAATTTTCATTTTTTTTCTTTTTTTGATGTGGATAACATCTGAGCATCGAATGAGACCGATCCCATGCCCCAAAAGTGTTCCCTCCCAGAGATATGCGCGTTTTATGAAAGTGTAGTCGACTAGTCTAAGCGCACATAGAAAGGGGCCTAATCTTTAAAATGACTCTCCTGAACACAACTGGTTTTTAACCTTAGGTCCCTTTCTATTTTGCGCGTCACATATGGTTTTAACGTCATTGCAAAATTTCAATTCGTGCTTAGCAGTGTTCATGGTACTCTTGAACAGTCTTATTGTTTAATGAATGTTATAAGTGATACTCGTACATTCAAAAACAAGAAATGCAATTCGAATGTATTTCTTGCCGTCTGTCAGGCTTTCAATAAAGAATGTCATCCAGGGCTTCTGTCTAAATTGAAATCACTGCTTCCACCATATCATCTGGTCTTAAAATCGTATTAAAAGAACAGAAGTTTTTATGTAAATGTAAACACAATAAACACTGTTTGATTCCCCTCCACGAGTTATTGCTGAAAAGCCGATGCACCCACAAAAAGAAAAAATCAGATATTTCAAATGCCGGAAATAGTTTTTACTCGTAAGCAATAGTATTGTCTCAAGGAACCGAACTGCCGGATTTTGAAAGCCGAACTAATTACCCTCTACCTATGCCAGTAATCGGCACTTTATGCGCTCTAGAGAATAATTTAGGAAAGCTGTAATGTTTACTCTGAGTTGAGTCATAACCTTGGATCAACCCGTGACCTAATGTCAGTGGCAAAGCTAGTGTTCTAATGTATCGTCGTCCTATCCACATGCCCTGTAGACGCCTGTAAGGACAACCTGGATCTTACTTATCTTCATTTTGCTCACTATATTCGCGTCCTGTTCTCATCTGGTTCGCCACTTCAGGACCTTCGTTGTCTGACGCTGAAGGTTCTGAAATCGGTTAGGAATTTGTTTGGGGCCTGCATTAAAATATGGACCTTAACAGCCTGGTTTCTCCAGAGTTAAGTATATGTCGCTTATAACGTGCCATGCAGAGATCTGCAGGACTTCAAATTGGGATGCACCTTTGTGTAAGGGCTATTTGAAATCAAGGACCAATCACCAAATACTGGTTTGTATGTATTCATGGAAAAAATCCAGTACCCGACAATACCTATTTTCTTGCGATACTGGAACTTGAAACGCTGTTGTCTTGTTATTTACGCTATTCCTAACAAGGAGCTATAGCCGAAGCATATTTAGGTAATGGTGTTTGAAGAATTCTTAATTAACAATGTTAGTCTCTTTCAAGTCGAAATACTTTAGGAGCAAATTAACTACACTTCAGCCACTTAGATAGGGAGAATTATATACAGACCCACGTTGACAAACATGTGGGCTAAAGATAAATAAACATGTAAGTGTAGCTCCGAAAGTTATTATCGCTATAGAGTCCAACTTTCGGCGCCTATAGACAGCTGAAAAATCCGTAAACATAAGTCATAACGCCATATTTCAATCCTGGAAACTGCTTACAAACATAAAAAAATCGATGTCACGGCACCGATTACAATGTTTTAGAAAACGTTGAAAGTATCTGCGCCGTGTCCGTCTTCTCGGACTGTTTATAGATGGAGCAGGAGCTTTCCCAGAAGCAAAGAAAAGCTCAATACTCGTACAGACAACAAACGTTTTTAAGTGTGTTTACGGCAAAGGTATTTGCAATAGACATGTCGAATTAGCTGATCTGCAAGCAGAATTTGACACAAAATCTAGGTAGAAAGTCTTGCGATGCTCAAACATAATAAACTCTTTACCAGAATACAACAGGATCACAAGTACGAAGGTTGCTATTTATATATCCTAACATCACTAATGACATTTTTCTAGCATAACTTCACTTGGAATGTTTTGGAATTTAACCGTAAAAATGTTCTTGTGCTGATTTTTTACGACTTTGACGTGGATAATTAAGACTAGTGTGTCTTAAGCTTGTCAAAAACCATCAAAAACCACTGTAAATCGCTAATACCAAATGTTCAGTCCAGAACGCCGTTCGCTCCACAATAGTTTCGTGAAGGTCGTCCAACTTCGGTCTTTTGCCGGAAACTATCAATCTGCGCGTGAACTGATAAACAAGACCATCACAAGATATTTGACATACCGTGGGATTAGGACATCCTTCAGCATTATCACGGCAAGCAGCAATAAGATATTCCATGTTCATTTAGCCGTAAAAATGATTTGTTCTCGTTGGATCCCACATAATTTCACGAATGCTCAAAAAGAGGGTCGTGTCGATTGGAGAAGTATTGAAAAATTACAACATCAGTAGCTCAAATGCGGTGCTTAATATCGTCACAGGTAGCGAATCATGAACCTATTCATCTAATCCCCAAACAAATAAGCAATTGACCGTATTGGGGTTTCAAGAAGTGCCAAATCCAACAAAATTGCTTGTTGAAAAAGCACATCGAAGCAAATGATTTCGTTTTTTCATTATAAACGCTCATGTCGCCACGATGCCCTTAGTCACAAACATCTAAGCAACCAACAACCATCTTCCTGCTAAACAGCCATCTTATTGCAAACAGTGTTAGAAGAAATAAGGAAACCAATGGGCTATTTGAGCACTCAAGATAGAAAATGGATGCGCCGTACAGCCCTTATTTGGCACCCAAAACTGCCCTCATATCAAGAAAAAACTGCGTGGTCAACGTTTTTCGATGACCGAATCAGCTGCTAAAAAAACATCAAGTTTGGGAGGTGTCTCAGCGGGGTGAAAAAAATTGCTTCGAAAATTGGCTTGAGCACATGCAAAAGTGTATTGATCTTCACGGAGAATATTTTTAAAACAATACAAACAAATTTCTATAATAAATGACAATAATTTATTTCTGGACCTGAAATAAAAAAGCAATCCTTGTACCTGGTGACAGCAACACGGCATAGATAAAATATCAGACGTATGTGTCAGGGAAGACCCAGAATCGGCGTGAGAACCAAAAGTCGCAGCCATACAAATTACTGAATTACTTAATTGTAGAGACAAAACGGCACATATATTGATTAGACAACAAATCTAGTGGGTTTTGGCAAAAGGGAACTAAGTCGCCATTTACACGAGGCAACTTTACTTGCGTCAATTTTTACGATTCCGTTTTGAACCTGACTCTTGTGTTTTCACAAGGCAATTCGTTTCTATTTTTATTTTCGCCTTATCTGACATTCTGTAATTTATTTATTCTGACTTTTCTGTGAAAAAGTACTAAAATAATCTGCAGCCAACTTCACACTACAAAAAACAGAAAAGGAATTGACACTAAGCGCAAGTTTTTTTCTTCTTCATTCTCCTGACCTCTCCCTCCTACAGACTGAGAGTTGCGGCAAGTAAAGTTGCCTCGTGTAAATGGCGACTAAGCATTCCGAAGAGAAAGATCCAGCAAAGTATTTATTTGCTGAACAAATGTCCACAACTTTAGTGCAGCTAATTTACCAATTTTATTACTTCCACAACCAAACATTGTAGGAAGATCACAACTGGCATAATTTCACATCCGTGCAATGCTGCTGAGAGAATAATTTCTAATCGATTGACCCCGAGGTCTTCTGCACAATCATTTGAAACTATGGACGTGCAACTGATTTTTTTTTTAAATAATTTAAATAAAGATTAATTTAGTGACAAGGTGTATCTGTTTTGACTGCTAAATCCCTATAAATAGGAATGTTAAGCTTTAGCAAAGTATCAGTATCCATCGGAGAATTGAGCTGCAACATGAAATTCTTATTCGCTATTCTTGCCATAGCCATGATGATCCAGGTAAGTTGAATCCGATGGTGTCTAAACACTTTGAAATAACTTATTCTTATTGTCCTTTTTAAGGTTTCCATGGCCGGATCAATGCGACTGAAACGCGATGATGAAGTTAAAGAGGCTGTACATGAGTTCATAACCCTTTCCAAACATTTGGTGGATGCCGTTGAAAAGTCTATTAAGGGCACACTCAAAGAAATGCCTCAAACTGAAGCCTACGCTCCATTCAGAAAAGATTTGGAAGAAGTGCTGCAAGATGTTGAAAAATTCCCAACTTTTTCTGCCAACTGCTTCACCAAAACATTCGCTATACTCTTTGAGTTCCTTGGTACCTTAATGATGCATAAAGATGATGATGCTTCCGAAGAAGCCGCGAACGTATTTAAAATGTTGGATAAATATGGTGGTGATGAAGTCGAAAAGGAATTCGCAGCATGGCAAGAGAAGTACAGCGACAAAAAGATGGATCCCAAAATAGAAAAAATGACCGCAGAAGAAGCTTTGGAATCAATGAAACCACTGTTCCTCGAAGTTTGCTAGAATGTATTGTTAATACAAATTTCAAGAATTTAAATTTTTAAAAATATATTTTCAAGAGAACTAAACGAACTGCCTTCTGTTGTTAAATTACTTTCTTGGAAGAGGGAGAGGGAGAGAGACGGACCTATGAAAAAATAGAACTTGTTCTTAAAGACTTGATATCTGTTGATATCCAATGGCAATTATTATATCGTCATCAATCATTATTTTAAAACGGCTAAGGATTTCTTTGTAACAAACATTTAGGGTAATTTCGACCCCTTAATTTAAATAAAAAAGAGTGGTACTGAATTGGTCTTGCCTCAACAATGTGCAGAAATATATTTGTATTTAAATTTGTGCACTATATAAACCAATTTTAAATAAAAGTTAACTATACAAAACTGAGGAATTGTTACAATTCCTCAGTCATTGTAACTATTGCTTTTTTCTGTGAATTACATGAAGATATGGAGAGTGAGTGAATTGTTGAGAGAAAGTATTAACCCAATAAACATTATAAACTTACTATAAATTGATTATAAACTTACATTAGTAAACGTAAGCTTGGAAATTCTTTATGGTAATCATTGTAACATGTTGATTTCCAATTATCGGATAAACAAAAAGGGTCCCTTATTCTACAATTGTATCCATGCTTGGAAAACAATTGGAAATCAATTTGAAAAAACAATATTTAATAAATCGTTTGGAAAGTTTGTTGTAAATGTGTATATTTGTTTGTTTCAAAATTGGATGTAAATACTTTTCCAAAGTAAAACAAATTTAAATTTACGAGAGATACAGAGATACGATCCGATCCATTGTAATCGGTGGCGGCGGCAGAGTATTTTTAAGTCAGCGACCACAAAATTAATAAAAAAAAAACAAGAATAATTAGAATTACAATTTCCGACTTCATTACATATTTTTCATATTGATTTTATCAGGGATTTGATATTTAGAATCTCTTTAAAATTAAAAAACCGCGTATTAAAAACCGTATCATTGGTGTCGGCGGCGACGATTGTAATTCAAGCAGGCCAGTATACTTACGAAAGTATTGTAAATGTCTATTTTAGTACATCTTTTACAAATCTATTAAAAAAACATTACAATAAATTTGTGAATTTTAATTTTCGTAAACTAGTTTGGAAATAGTGTTTGGAAAACAATTGTTAATAAACTAGTTTACGTCAATGTTTATTGGGAATATAGACGCTTGGATAAACATTGATGTTTGTGTAAGTAACAACAGTATATTTTTTAGTTTATATCCAACTCGTGGTTTTAAGGTCAAATATAGGTTGGGCCATTTAAAATTTTTGTTCCTTTCCTTTAAAACCAGAAATTTTGAAAAATTATCAGCACCTATTTCCTTACAGCTGATTCAAATTAAAAATGTTAAATCGCCCAAATTATTTATAATTATTTATTTTATTGTCCTCATCCGACGCACAGTGGGTTGAGCGGTAGGCAAAGTGGCGATTAATTCAGGAAAGCCGTAATTTTAAAATATTGTTATTTTTTATTGATGGATATTCATAAATACATAAAAAAGCATAATTAGAAAAATAAAAAATTAAAAAAATTGTTGTTTTAATCTTTTATAGCCTTTTTTGTATTTTGGAAAAAGTGGTCTTATATCACAATTTTCGCTGTAACTTTTCAAAGAAAAACGATAAATTAGGAAATGCAATTGAAAATTAGAGCATACTTAATGTGCTTTTAGAAAAAAAATTGTTCTTAAAAAATAAAAATTAATAAATATTTAATCTGTATTTATATACCCAAAATTTTAAATTAAAATCCGATTTTTTTCTTCAAATTCCATAATTCCACATATTTAAAAAAAGTTACATTAGAAAATATTATTATATCTTATTGATCAATATTCATAAACAAAAACCATAGTATAAAAATAAAACAAACAACCATTACAGGAAAAAAATAATTAAAAAAAAATATAATTGTACGGTTTTTTTATTTACTTCATTTCATTAATTTTAAAAGTATTATTAACTTCATAATCATCATTTACTTCACAACCATTATAAAATTAATTTACTTAATAATAATCTTTTACTCCTTAATCATCATACAATTCGTTAAAATAATCTTCATCTTCATTATCTTCATCATCTTCGTCACCATTATCATTTTCATTTTCATTTTGGGTAAGAATAAGTAACTCCAATGCAGTCTGAGGCATGTGCTGTATTTTCTTTTTACAACTCTTCCTCTTGCTCGAAATAAATGGATCTGAACTTAAAAGAAATCTATTAAAGATGTCTTCTATTGTATTTTCCCGACTGAATTTACGGGAAAAGTGCTCCCTATAGCTTTTGAAGTCCTTATTTCTGGCTTCCTGAGATTCTTCAGTTAGCTGACCAATAGGCAATGGTGCAAGCGCTATAATTTCTGGCCCGTGAATGAAGTATTTATGTAGAGTAGGAGGCATATAATACCATGGATAATTTTTAACAAATAGCCTTGCAGTGTCTTTAGCGAAATTTGAAAATTTTTCAATATTGACCTCAATACCACTAGAAACAGCTATTAATATTGTGTGCATATTTTGTATCAATTGTAAATCAATTTTTGTAATTTCTGCAGATACTTCAGCATTCTTAAAAAAACGCCTTGCCGAATTACCATCGTTTGAGTTTCCAGAGCCTGGTTTTGGTTGGTCAACAACCAATTCAATTTTCTCTCGGAATTCCCTTTGAATGCGTTTTTTTGTTTCAGCAATAATTTTTTTTTCATCATCACATCTAGTTTGCCATTTTTTAATCGGAAGTTTATATGACACGTGAATAAGACAGTCATAAAATCGTATCCAGCCATGAAGGACAGATAAACCAAACTGCATGTTATCTATATTTACAACTTTTGCAATCATTTCATCAATATTGTTAAACTCTTTGCTTGTAGCGCCACATATATAACACTTTTTTGTGGACTTTGTGTCTGTTATAGCATTACAGACCTTACCGTCAATCATCACGAGAATTAGTTCGTGATTAATTTTCACTAATCTCTCTCCAACTAGTATTACGGAATCGACAAGAGCCTTTATTTCAGTCTCCACTCTTTCTTTTTCGAGTTTAATACTGTTGAACGTTTCTTTCATAAATTCAATTTTCAAGGGCCTACAAAATCGAGTGGAAGACGGACGAGGATTTTGCCAAATTGTTTTATTTCCACAAACTAATTTCAATGGTACAAGCGATGTTATAAATACTGAAGAATCTGAGGCGTTAATGTCATGAAAGGCTTGTTTATATGCACTGTGTCCTGAACTTCCATCAAAGCCCCACTTAGTGTATAAAGTCATCTCAGACAGTTCTTCATTGTCTAACAAATTAAAATCCAAATTTTTTATCGAAAAAATACGCTCAGTGGTATGGTCTAATAGTGCTTGTAGATTGACTTGCGCTGACGTTTCAGTAATTTTTGATTCGTCTCGTTCTGGATAACATTTTTTTTAGCTGCTTGGACTATTGTAAACGATGGAAATTTCTCCGGCGCGGCTTTTCTAATTACATTATATTGGTGTCGAGTTAGCTTCGCTTCTACCAAGACGGAAAGAGCTTCCTCCGCACTTAATTGCTGTGGTGATACCTGTTTTAAACTTTTTCTGTATTTTTTCGCTCTTGTTGGAGATGATATTATTTCCTTAACTATTTTTGATTCATCTGTTTTTCCAGCAGCTCTTAAGCTCATTTGTGTAGCGTGTGCCAAAACAGACATTTCTTTCCTTTAGTTTTTTCGGTACACTCATCAAATTGGAGATCATGCCGACCTCTTTTTTGTGTTTGTGCTGGTGGGGCATTAAAGGAAATTGAAGCATCAAGCCAATTCTTGTTATTTTGTAAAAAAAAACTTGATCCGTTCTATGACATTTTTGCCACCGAATCTTATATTGTGTGCAAAAATTATTAAATCTTTTGGTAAAATCTACCATATCTGAAGGGTCAACGCGTGTGATTACTTCCCACCTCAGAAGATTAAATCGATCTTGAAGTGATTTTTGTTCTGAATTCTTCATAAAGTTATGTAACTCATGGCGAGAAATAAAAATTGTTTTGGGACTTGTTCCTGAAATTAGTCAAATTTTCAATCGTTTAAAATTTGCAAAATACTATTCGTTTTCCCTTGTACCGAATAATTTACAAACACACAACACTTTCAATAAATAACATCACATTAAACAAAACATTGACAGTCAATAAAAAAAATAAATAAACGTGGCTGTACCGAATATTAAATACCCTACGTATTAAATTCTTACCAATTAATTATCAATACATTGGTAAATGGAACATCATCAGCTTAAACCAAGATGACAACAGTACTCGTATGTTCGCATGTATGTACATGACCAACATTTATCATGTAGGGTTCAAATGAAAAACTAAACTAAATAGAGATGGAAGCGTGATCAAATTTATTTTTCAAAACAGTGTACGTGTGTAAAATATAATTTTCTCATATTATTCAGATTTTCAAACGAAGCTTTGTAAGTAATTTGGAATTAATTAATTAATTTTTTCGTGAGTGCGCGTGATTTAAAATTACTCACGCACCCATCTCTAATAAACTGCACACTCAGTAGCTACAAAAACAAATACTAAACGGAATATAAAGACAAAAGATAATAAGGTTAAAGTGATTTTTTGTTTGTTTTATTTTTTCACATATATTTTTAGCGACTGGAGTTATTTTACAAATTCTTTAATAAGTCAAAAAATGCAGCAAAAAGGCAAAAAGATGTTCTGGAATTTATAAGCTGAAACTTCATATTTTAAGAAAATATAAGCAGTTTTACCAAGTTTCACCGATGATTCAGTTGAAATCCAATACAAACATCAAAAATACCTCATTTTTGGAGCAATTTCCTTATTTTTTTTTTCAATATTTCCAAAACATTTATCTAAACAAACAAATATTTATCATATGCTCAAATACCTGAAGTAGACGGCTCCATAATAAAATTTTCACTTTTAGAAGTCTTAATTAAAAAAATTATCACTGGAAAAATGCAAATTTTCACTTTTAACCAATGCGCGCAAAAATAATAATAATTACTGAACTTTGAAGACATACTGCAAATAAAGTATACAACTAAGAACTTTTATTTTGGCAATTAGTGATGTAGAATTTTATCTTCTTTCACCCGGTACCAAATACGGTTATTAAAGTTAAAGTTCATCTTTTGAATTAATCGCCACTTTTGATGGATTTCAACCCTCTGTGCGACGGTTTGCTGGGATTTTTCCAGCATCTTTAGGGATGAAATTTATTGAACTGGCAACGACATGTTACAAAAATAATACTTATGTTTACCAAGTTATAACAATATTTTTTGTACATTGAACAGGAATTCACCGGCTCAAGACCTCTTGCTTCTTTATTTAAATAGAAGACAAGTTTTTAACAAAATGGCAAAGTAACATTGATTTTCGTGGCTACACACTGCTTTAATCATGATTTTGAAAGTCCTGCACGTCTATTGGGGAACTGTTTCGATATCCAGGTAAAGGACACGCGCCATTTGAATTTGATGCGTCCAATGAGACCTGGGGGTCAGCTGAGTGGTCTTGGCAGGACAATGGAAGAGGTGCAACACGTCATATGGTCCATGATGACAGGCGGGACAAACGTCCGGAACGTTGCAATCAATTGGCGCCCAATACGAACTGATCTCCGGGGGATGTTGCCCTATCAATACTTTCACGCTATAGCTGAATATTTCTGCTGCGAATTCATCATGAATGTCGTTCTGACCTTCCTAATAGTTTTGATGATCTATCGCTTCTACCGCTAGAACTCTCTCTCTCTTTAGATCATGAAAATCGTATCTGATCTGCCTGGGCTGAGGTATCCAGTCCATGAGATGATATTTTCTAGGGCTGCAGTCTGGCGTGTCTTAATTTTTTTCCACACCGGCGCTGCGTAGTTCGCTACTCCTATAGACCTATCGTATTAAAATAGGTCAGCAATGTCTTTGTCAGCTTTGCCAGTACAGCCGGCTAGTAACCTGTGGGCTTGTTCCTACTATAAAGCTCATCGCGGATAGCTGCAGCATGTCCAGAAGATCAAAGAGGCTGTCTAATGTAACCCCAAGCATTTTGGGTTAGTTACTATTCTGGATGCTGACGTCGTCGACTTCCACATTAGGTCTCAACTGCACCTCTGCGGTATATATATGAATATATGGCTGATGATTTGGAGGCGGATATTTTCATATTCCTCGCATGAATCGTACTACGAGTAGGTCAGTGAGGTAACTGTTAATTTTAATTTTTTTTTACTGACGCCGGATTTGTGCAATCATTAGCGAACGACACAATTTTAACGCCGCTTGGTGCAGGAATTTTAGAAAGGTAGAGATTAAAGTGTCTGAGATATCACCCCACCCGGGGAAACTCTCTCTAAAACTCTACCGGGCTTTGACTTTCTGTCTCTAACTTCTACATATGACTGGCGTCCACACAATACATTTCAAACTTGGCGAAGGAACGTATCTGCGATGTCATCGAACAGAGAGGCATGATTGACCTATTGGTGACGTTAGTAAGGGCAAGAGCCATTGCCAACATTGTCAACGGTAAATTGTGGTGGACAGCACGGATGCGGCGTAATACTCTTCTTTTCGCCTTATCGATCTGAGAGTTCAGAATAAACATCCGGTTAAAATAACATGCGTACTGCTTCGGATCTGACACTGTTCAGTGGCGGATCGTAATGTCAAATGTCATCACGCTCATCAGCTATTTCCGCGGCCTCTGCTGGGAAATTTCGACCAGAAGAAATATGTTTTTTTTGTGTGTTTTGTTAATTTATAAAAACAAACAAATGCGCGCAGTTATTTCGCTTACAAAAAATCCTTTTCAGTCAAATAGTCATAACTTTGGAATGGTACGACCTCTGGGCTTCTTTCAGGTAATTTTGAAAAAGTAAGAGGTACGGGCATTTTTTAAGAGAAGAAAATCCAACCACTGGTTCAGAACTTATCACTTTTACCATAGTACCCTCCGACCACCAATCCGATAATTTTCAAAACGCTGGCATTTTGCCCCTTGCATTTTGGGGAGTGGCATTTTCAAGGAATACGCTAGTGAAATTTGTCCAGTAGTGAATAAATCACCTTGTATAAGTATAATATTAGTTTTGGATTATACAATTTAAGTATTTAATATAAAATCGTCCACGTCACTATAATACATACGAGTAAGTAATTTACTTAACATCCTATTTTAGAACAAGTACTAACGTCTTTAAATTTGCCCGGGCCGAACGCTTCTAAATCACAAAAATGTTCTTTTTTGGTCGTTTAGGTTCATGCATTTGGTGCCAATATCAGCCAAAACCTTAATTTAGATTTATAGTAAAATTTTCTTTAATTTCAGTATCCACATGTCCATATTGACTATTATTCACCCGTTTTGGGCCACATGAACCAATACGTCCAGCAACTATGCTCTTTATTGGTATATTAAGTGCATTCCAAATGACTGTACCAATTTTAACGATAAATAAAATACCTACAAAAGTATACTTTTTATCGGGATATCTTTGGGAAACTTTTTTCCCATGCGCCGATATTGCCAATTTACAATCTCAAACAGCTTAGACTAAGCCATCATCTTGAAAAATTGCAGGATATTAGGTTTATTCCTTTGATCGCTACGTGCTTTCAGCAGCATAGGGATGGACGGAAGGTGTGAACCTGGGTTGACTTGTAACGAAGGGTGGTGCACCATTTGTGCTACAATAAGAAATTCAAATTATTTTTTTTAATTAATGTATTTACATTTTTTTTATTGTATAGAAAATTAAATTTTATACGACTTATTGTGTTTGAACTCGACACCTGATTAGAACATTTTTCATTGCGGCCCTCAGGCCCAAAACTACACTTCAGGTTACAGTAAGCTGAGATAAAATTGAATCAAGTCACGTAATTTATGATTTTTTTAATAACAAATTATTTTATAGACCTCTGGGCTTCGTTTAGGTAATTTTGTAAAGGTAAGAGGTACGGTTATTTTTTAAGAGAAGAAAATCCGACCACCGGTTCAGAACTTATCAATTTTACCATTGTACCCTCCGACCACGAATCCGATAATTTTCAAACCGCTGCCATTTCGCCCCCTAATAATTATTTTATAACCTAATGTTATAAAATAATTTGTTGTGTTAATAACAAAAAATATAGGGTGTTCTTTCTTAAAATTTGTATTTTCAATAAATCCAATTTCTTCTCCAAACATTTCTCCTAATTTTCTTCACTCATTCATCGGGAAATGGCATTGTTCGTACTCATATTATAGTATACGTGATGTAAGGGTGGTTAAATTTCAAGGACCGATGTGAAATGTGAACCACACCTAAACGTCTAGTGTTTTTATGCATTTCATTTGATATTTTTCAATTTCAGACTAACTTAATTTCAACCATTGAAAGATACACAAGCGAACAACGCGTTAATGTTAGGCAACTGTGGATGACCAATTTTCGAAGAAAATCATCTTCAGTGATAAGGAACATTTTCACCTCAGTGGCGGCATTTTCGGGCCGTATTTTTTCCAAAATGAGGACGGCCAAGCAGTTACTGTGAATGGTGTTCGCTATCGTCAGATGATAACTAACTTTTTAAGATCCGAATTGGAAGATATGGATGTGGACGATATGTGGTTTCAACAGGACGGTGCCACTTGACACACAGCTAACGAAACAATGGTTCTTTTGCGCGTCAAATCAACACCGGTCCTTAACATTTAACCACCCTTAATGCGAGTATAAATTACTCGTACAAATGCAATGTACTCGTATAGATATTTATATGGAGAAAAAAAAATTGGAAAATTTTATACTTTGGCATTATTCAGTTGTACTGATGGAAACTACATTCGCTTAGCAAACAAATTTGGTAGTGGCAATAATCTGTTTTCAGTATGTTTGAATAGAGCTACCAGATAATTACGTGAATGTCGGCGGCTTTGCGAGTAAGGGATTTATTTGTAAGCCATATAAAAGCTACTCTATAAAACGTTATTAGCCAATCGAAGCCGGCATCTTTTCGTTCAGTGGTTATACGAATTATACCGTGCGCAGCTCACTAGTATGATAGACGTTCCCCGCTTGTTCCTAGCTGGGATGTTGAGGGAACTAAGTAAGTATGTGGGTAAACACAAGTAAATTTTGTCTTTAGGAAACTTCGATAACTTGCTGGCAATAGAAGAGTCCGTTGGTAACTATGGAGCTGTTTTTGTAAGATGGCAACAAATATTAGCTATTAGATGCCAAGGCTACCGAACAACCACAATTTTAAAAATAATGCTAAAGTCCCTCTTCTAACTCTGCGCATCTGTCAGGAATTTAAGCAGTTTGGTCGTCTTATTTGACATCTACAACGGTGAGACCTCAAATCGGAGAAAAACCTTCTCATAAAGACTAAATGAAAAACACATTTCGTGAAAAACTAGAAATGAAAAAATGTCACGAGAATAAGTTTCATGAATGTCGCACAAAACGCACTACAGTTTGTTTGATCAAACTTCAAATGTGTTTTGTGCAACGGCATTACTATATCGAATAATGGACCAATATGGTGAAGCTTCAAAGGGCTGGTTAAAGTCGCTCATAATTTCTTATGCTAAATTTAAGCGAGAGCGGTTTTAACATTAAACTTCTTAAGCCTTTGTATGGATGCTATAGAAAATCGTAAGCCGATATGGTCTATTATAACTAGTATCAATAACTGATGTCCCATAATGCAGTGTACCAAATTTAACCAAGATCGAATATTAAATGTGGCTTGTTTAATGGTGGCCTCTACTATCCAAAGCAATTGCAACAGGTCAATTACTGACCTAGGAGTTTGTCCTTGCAAATGAGGCGATTTAAATTTGCCTCATCTTTTTCAAAACTAACTAACTCATGAAAGATTCAAAAAAGAAAGTAAAGCGTTGCTAAAAAAAACCAAACCCCTCTAGTCGATGAGTGTTATCTTAAACGCAAATCCAAATTGAAGCCTTCAATCACGGATTTCTGAGAATTTTTCAAGGCTTTATTATTTTGCTACTGACGTTCTAAATTTTCTAAAGTATCTTTCCAAAGACAGTACTTATATTTGTTTGAATTTCACACTCGTTAATTAAGTAGTACGTGCGATTTTCTTATCGACTTCCTTAAAGGTCTGCCGCAAAAGTTCAACGCGAGTGTCTGCAACTGTGCAGAGTCAACAGAAAATCACCTAGAAAATGTTAAAAATAAATTTAGCCAGTGATTAGGTGCGCCTGCTTCGGCTAAGAACTTCCTATAAATAGAAATGTGAAACTATGCCCAAGTATCAGTATCCATCGGAACATCGAGCTGCAACATGAAATTCTTATTCGCTATTCTTGCCATCGCCATGATGATCCAGGTGAGTTATATACTCGTATGATGTTTTCTAAACACTTTAAAAACAAATCCGCTGAAGGTTTCCATGGCCGGATCTATGCGTTTGAAACGTGACAATGAGGTTCAAGAGGGATTACATGAATTCTTAACCTTTTCCAAACATTTGGTGGCTTCTTGTGAAAAATCTGTAAAGGGCGCCCTTGAGGAAATGCCAAAAACTGAAGCCTACGCTCCACTAAGAAAAGATTTGGAAGAATTGCTAGAAGATATCGAAAAATTCCCCACCTTTTCTTATAATTGCTTCGTCAAAACATTCAGTATAATCTTCGAGTTCGTTGGATTTGGACTGAAATATGCAGGTGATGATGCTACGGATGAAGCCAAGATCGTCTTTGATCTGATGGAAAAACATAGTGGTGATGATATCGATAAGGAATTCTTCGCATGGGTAGAGAAATACAGCGACAAAAAAATGGATCCCATATTCGAAAAGATGACCAAAGAAGAAGCTTTGGAGTCATTGAAACCACTGTTCGTCGAGGTTTGCTAGAACTATTGTATTTAATGTAAAACGAAACATCACAAATTTAAATTTTCAAAAATATATTAGCCACCGAAACTACGTTCACCCAAAACACGATTTGGTTTTAAATTTATTTTCTTTGAGCTATTAGAAGGTCTCTGTGCCACATTCGGTGGGTCGCGATAAACATAAACCTAAAAGTAATCGATTTTTCGCTACTTCCAAAAATCTGTTGCTAAGTATCCGTTTTTAAAATAACCCATTATATAAGGCAACCAAAACCTACAAATTTCTTTCGTTTGATATCAGTTTTAGGCTTCAGGAAGGTGTATTATAAGCTTGGCCCTATGTTAAAAAACCTAGAACACTTGATGTTTTGATTTAGCTAAGTCCGCCTATCCGCATTGGCTTTTAATTTATACCTTGTACACAAATTTAATTATATAGGTGCCTATCCAGTCCAAAAATAAAAAAACGTCCACCGTTACCCGGTGCGATTTCAAAAAAGTAAGTAAAGGCAAAACTTCCTTAATGGTTCGTCGTTGTATTACAGAGTAATTGGGTACATTTGGAAAAAGAGCTTTGCCAGCTTTGCCAGCGTTTGCCAACAAAACTGGTTTTTAACCTTTCTATTTTGCGCGTCACATATTGAGAGAACTTTCACAACCAAGAACCTCATAAATGTCTGCATTTTAACGCAAATAAATTAGGTATATGTTTTAATCCAACTGTAGCCAATTCAATAAGTTATGAAGTACATATTTAAAATTAGATTGCAGTTAGTTCATAATCAGATTTGAGACCATGCTTATCATACTTCTATTGAACATTGAACATTTGAAACGCGTGATCCATTCGTCGGTGCACGCTACTCCACCATCCTCAGACCCCAAGCATCCCTACTAACACTACCTATTTTTAACCGAGATACCTTTAATCCTTAAAAGGGAAGCTTTTTCCCCCTGAGCCGATTTCGCTGTTCACAATACATTTGTTATACTCACGGATAGAAACCTACAGTTTAAAGCCGGTTTAAATAAAGCCTTTTATTAAAAAAATCGCACTTGACATTAACAAATAATCTTCTTCTCGTAACATCGTCTACCGGAGCCGTATGTCGCGACCAGTAAGAGTAAAAATATTATTGTGCATAACAAACTGAGAGAAATTTACCATTTTTCCGATTGTTTCGTAGTGAGGTGCTAAGGGAAGATCTGTGTTGTCCACGCATTTCCTAAGATTTCTCCAACCAATTCCATTAAGATGATGTAACTTCATTAATGTATAAGTATATGTTCGGTTAGCGTTGTCTACTTGGTGATCACTCAAATGAATTCCTGGTTTACATGGGTAAGAGTTGGCCTGCATTCTTTTCTCGTTTAATTACAAATATTTTAATGAAACGAAAAAAGAAATATTACAAATATATTAAATGAGATTTTACAACAACACTACGTTTAAATTGATTCTTTTAATATATCACATGATCGCCTAAGCTTTAGCCTAAAAGTCTCAGATATTCGAAAATCCGATCTTGCCTCTACGGAACAAATCGTTTCCTTAGTCGCTCCTGTTAACCTATTTCAAGCAAGCTAAACCCTTTTGCAGATGCCAACAGAATTTACCCGGTGACCGCAACCTCTTATCGAGGGTCAGCTATAGGAAGATTTGCAGAAGTTCCTTTGTCGTTAATCTACAGACACTGGAAGATACTGGATGACAAATTGAAATATATATACGTTCTCGCCGGTATCATTTTTGAAGAAATATGGCTTGTTTACCTTTACATAACCAATGGGCCTCATCGCTGAACAAAATTTGGCTCGAAAACGTCGGATATTTTTGGAACTTTTCAAGAGCCCATAGAGCGAAGCGATGTCGCTTGGGAACGTCGGGCGGCTTCAGTTCTTTCACAAGCTGTATTTTGTACGCTTTCAATTTAAGATCTCGACGTAAAATGCGCCAAGTCGTTCCATACGTCTGTCCGAGTTGCTGCGAACGGCGCCGAATCGACTCTCCACGGTCTTGGTGTACACTCTCAGCTACGGCCGCTACATTTCCTTCACTACGTGCTGGACGTGGTCTATTCGGTCAAATATTATCCAATAATGAATGCTGGGTCTCAAGATGGGTGATGGTATTGCGAATAGTACGCTCAGTAGGCCGATTATGTTTACCATAAGTTGAACAAAGTTGAACGATTTGTAAATGTTGTTCAGGCGCAAGTCCTTTCATGATGAAATGCCAAACAATACTAAACAAAAATAACATGACAGCATGACACGACTCACACGTGATCTGCCAAAAAAGGCTATTGAAAAATGTATCTCTACTTTAATCGCCCATTATAACCTCCATCATAGGATATTCACTTTGTCATTCCGTTTGCAACACCACGAAATACTGATCTGCGACCCATAGAGAATATATATTGTAAATCGTCGTTAAATTCTAAGCTGATCTAGTCATTTCCGCCTGTTTTTCAAAGGCAAACTACAGGACGCACTATTGAATATCGGCGACTGAAATGTGGCAGAATCATGTGTGGTATTGAAAATGGTCCATATCGGTTATGATGAAAAAATTTCCCCTCACAAGGACAGCGCCAACCTCTGGAAATATCAACAGTCCTAAACTTAAAAATAATAATAACAACAGCTCATGAACTATAAGAGATATAAGGCTGATATTTGGAACAAATAATGTGGATCAAAACGCACCGCGTAAGAAAAGTGTGTGCATCGTTGCCACGCCCCCTTTAAAAAAGTCCATTTAAGGCCAAACTAATGGACCGATCGATTTTAAAGGGGCGTCCATTTAAGGCCAATCTTATGGACCGATCGATTTTAAAGGGACACCGCCCACTTTTTTTTCATTTTCAAATTCCAACCTTTCTAATCCAGCAACACATAATTCTGCAAAATGCCACCACCACCTAGCTTCAGTAGTGAGTGCCACCTATAGTTTGCTTTCCACAGACTTACGGACATGGCTAAATCATCATAGAGTTTTACGACGATTCAAAATATTTACACTTTATAGGGTCTCCGACAAGGATTTCTGTATCTTCCTATTTAGAAATACCTATCCATAAAGAAAAAAACCAAGACTACACAAACTGCCATCAATATTAAAGAACATAGGTGAGTGGAATTTCGTTTTGATGCTTTATTTGAGTACATTTTAGAGTTTTAGCAAACTTCAACCATCATGGATAACAGCTCCAGAGTCTCAACTACCTCATCGGTTGCTTCAGGTTCATTCTTGTATTTTTCAAACTCTTCCAATTGTTTTTGAGTTTTTTTTCCCAAGTCGGTAGAACCGTAAGTGGCAAAAAGTTCATTGATCTTTTTGATTTCAGCGGGAGCATCCTCAATAGAGTATTTTTCTATTATTGGACCGAACTTTTCGAGTATTGCCGTAGTCTTAGCGAAGCAATTGCCTGGCTTGGTTTTATATTCATTGTAATCTTTAACATAATCTTCCAATTCGGCCCTGTACTCGGCATAAGCGGGGGTTTGGGGAATATCCTCGAGAGCTTTAGCGAAGATTTGTCCACTGGCTTTAACCATAATCTTTAACAATTTCCATTGAGTTTCCAAGTCAACATTTTCCAGGTCGATATCACGTTTCGAACGTCCTACTACTCCAGCCGTAGATGCCTTAAATTAACGAATAAATGTCTGGGTAATTCTGATAAGTTCTCAGACACTTACCTGGATCACCACAGCGATGGTTAAAACTACTAGTGCAAGTTTCATTATTCTCTCGGAAGATGTATGGTATTTATAGGCAAATCACGTCGAAATCTATCGCTGTTTTGTGGCAACACGTGTTTTCGCTTAAACTATCTATATTTTGGCATGTTTACCAATTCATTCGAGCTTGATAAGCTATCAACGGGAAAGTCATTTGACAGTGACCTTTCATGCACTGCCATGAGGTGTTCGAGAAGTAGGAATTATCTGCATGGAATTATTTAGCTGCATTTATAAATAATTAATGAAAATGAACTGAATTAGATCAACCAGTCAGAGTGGAGTCTGATTGTGATAAGCGGGACCTCATTTGGCACAAGTCTTAGTCAACCCAAAAAATGTCTTTCGGGCCAATCGGTGGACAAAATGGGACAAACCGGGCGAAAGATTAAAATGACATTACAATACGAGTAGAGCTTCTTGCAGGTTTTTTCATTTTTGGAATAGAACAAAAAAAGGAAAAATGAGCTGACATGAAAAAAAGTTATACAATATCAAATTATCATTAAAATAAGGGACAATAGGACAGAGTTAAAAACCTTATTAAATCCATAGAATGAGTAGATACAAAATTATGAAATAGCAACAACGTAAAGGACACAAAACCTTAAACGGACTTAACCGTGAATCAAGTTTTATATGTGTGTAAATTATTACATTTACTATAAATTGATGCAGAAAGTTATAGGATGTCAATACACGGTTATGTTGTAATTACGAAGTTTTTGCTAATTGTTGTTTTTGTAGCAGCTACAATGTTTAATTACGATAATCTTCCTCGGAATCCGTTACTTCTGCTGCATCGTCTAGGTCCATGTGCAAGAACCGGGCCACCTCGACAGGGTGGGTCCAAAGTGACATGGGAATTAGAGACGTGGGATTTTCAGGATATGTGATTAGGTGTATCATGTGACCCTTGACCACATGCCGGGCAGATTTTCTGCGTGGTTGTCTTATTTCCTGCCCAATATGAATTGGAACGGCTGCACCATCCTAAACTCAGCGGTCATCTCTAATAACGCTGGATTTCTCAAACTAAAGAAACTGTTTGGAAAACATCATGTTGTGTTAGAGTATTTTTATCTCCTCATGAAGGTGATATAATTATGCAATGAGGAGGCAGCTCGAGCCTGTCCTTAAGTCGACGTATTGACAGCTCTGCAACTTCCTCCATTGCGGTCACTGGCGTTCATTGACCAGAATAATTTCATACAGACCGAGCAAGATTTCCTTATCGGCGCTCCAAGTATTGCTGGCTAGCGACTCGAGGACGTTGTCCCGACTCTGCATTTTGTTGCAGGTAGCGGTATCGTGCGTGAAGGAGGAAAGGAGACTGCCTTATACGGCACCGTAGAGTAACACATTTTTACTGAGTCGCTTGTCCACTTTGTGAATAGTGCGACCGCTGACTTCGTGGCGGATATCTCTATATACTACGCCTTGAATAAGTTGAAGAGATCAATGAGACAGTCGTTTATCCCATCGCCAAGATCGTGCTATCGTCACAAGATCTTTAAGCACACGGTTGGTTGTATAAATAAAGAAGGATCGGCGAGAGTTCCACGACCTGTGGGATTGTTTAATTCTACAGGACTTTTTATCCCTAAATTCCACACACGACTGGCGACCACACATGTGGTGCACGACCCAACATGACGGAAGATTCCGGAGAGGCAATGAAGTCGCTGGATCTAGAAATGGTTACGATTATGGAAAGGAAGTCTGATCCCATAGAAATGACAGAGCTCCGAAAGTGCCATTTATCAGTTTTGCGCTCACAATAGTGTTGTCTGACGAACTCGAGCATTCGCCCACAATCCTGATGGCGCCCTTTTCATTCGCTATACTGAAGGTGGTGTTCTCGGTTTGTTCTCCTAGATTTGTCTCCTAGAACCAAGCGATTTTCGCCCTGAAGAAGGGTTTTGATGTCGAGGCGATATCGTCTGGGACAGCTTGGAACTGACGGAATGTATACGTTATATATTTCCACCTCGACAGCCCACAGACCTGACTGTTTACCCCATACATTCAATGTACGTATACTTGGGTCAAGTCCAAAAGAGATATATCTTTATTGCACAGAGCTGGGCAGAATAAGGACAATTTCACCACCACCGTTCCTAGAACGTTTCAACTGGAGCTGCTTGTATCCATTACAACCTTGAAGCCTGATGTTGTTTTTAAGTTTTGTTTCCTGGATCGCGGCTACCTTGATGTTGCGTACACCCTGAACCCGTTGGACTGGTAATGATGCCTGTTGTCACCAGCGGTGCAAACACTGCTTGGTCAAAGAAGAGATTTTTTTAAAAAAAATTACTTCTGTTTCGTTAACATTAATTCTTATACGAATTTTTGGGGATGTTGCATGTCATCCTGTTAGGTTTTAAAAAAGTGTAATGCATTTGTGAACATTCAATTGCATATGAATTTCAAAAATCTCTACACATTTGTTGCATTTTTTGAATTTTTTACAAAATATAACGATCTTGCCATGTCCGTCCATGTGTCTGTGGAAGACACGATAGCGCTAAAACAAATCGATCTGGGATCCTGAAATTTTTAATGATTATGGAAATTGATCATAAACCGTTTGTTTAAAAAAAGGAGTATGTCCTAAAGCCGTTATAAAAATACAATGACGTTTACAATTTAAGCAAATATCACGCACAAATTAAGCGAAGTTCACGCACTGGGTGTGGGTGCTAACCTGCACTGAAACAGAGCCATTTCTTTGGGAGGTACCAAAAGGAAAGTGGCTAGGAATTCAATAAGTTGTCACCAAGTGAAGATTATAACTCTGTTCCTTAGTCTTGATTTTGGTTTAGATGGTATGAGTAGCATTACAAATATTGCAGGAATAAACAAGTGGGCGGAATGGTGCATTTGCATGAGAGGTACCAGAACGGTGCGAGTCACCTACTTTGTTATAATATATAACTACCAACGCGGATTTAACATTTTAATATATTTCTACGCACTAGGTGAGAAGTTATGTTGGTTCCAATCTGCACTAAAACAAGGCATTCGTGTCATATATTTTTTCGCCCAGTCTGCCTCAGAACTTCATTGTTCAAATAGTATTTACGATATTACAAGAATACCAAAAGTGGGCGTAAGGGTATATTTGCGTGGGAGGCACCAGAAAGGTTTGGGCAATATAACCCATTTTCAATCACAAAGGAAGTTTTGGAAATATATCATGACATTCAAAATTAAGATTCGAAGGGTCAAAAATCATCTTCGAGTCCGCAAATGGATAAATCAATCTCGAAAATGATTTTAGACTTGACTAGGTATACTACTTCGTTTTGCCGCCGTTTTGATAAACATTAGTTTTGACAGTTCATATATGGTAGTCGTGAAATAGAGACGTGGCAAATTTATTATGGAAAAATATTCGATAAATCTTTAAACATTTTATCAAAATCAATCATCGATAACTGTGACGATGAGAAAGTTAATTGAAATTTTTGGGGGAAACAACGTGTCAACAAAACGCACTATTTACCGTGTAGTGAATGATTTCGAAGAAAGAGGGTCCACGGCTGAAAACATTACTGCTGCTCAAGAAAGTGTTCAAAACAAAAACAATCCATCAACCTCAATTCTACGCTGTGCTGAATGTAAAGAAAAATGTGCTCAAAAGGGCTCGCATTTGTTACAGAGGCGGACATTTATCTGATATTGTATTCCATACATTATTGCCAACATTAAATAAATCATTTATCAATATAAGATCCATTCTTTTTCATTTAATCAAAAAAACAAAGAAAGTAGTATACCTTACCGACGGACACCCTGCACTTTGAAATATACAAAACAAATTATGAAATGTTGTTTCTATCTTTTCTGGTGAAAACGCCTTCAAAACATATTGAAACACATGGGCACTTGAACTTGGGATCGCTTTGACAAAATTGGGAGTTTAATATCTAAAGGAATAGCTTATAATACAACATATTTTCAATATTTCTTACAAAAATTTTATTATTATTTTTAATCATCGCGAATTTTTCATAAATCCAATTTTTTCCAAATTATCTTTCTACCGCTCTTCTTTTTTGAGATTTCCGAGAATGAATGTATTAGACATCTGCTAAATAAATGTAAAGCTTGACGATTCGCGTAATATTATTGATAATCCTTCATATATTTATAATTGCTGTAAGACGGTAATTCGTATTAGCCCATTGAGTTAGCTGCGGGGAAGATAACACACGGTTCATGTAAACAATTCGTTGCAACTGCCTTCACTACTTTTCTCAATGAGCTAAAGTTGCAAAAGTAACTGACAAATATAGGACAGCATCAAACTGCCCCATAACGGGATTTGACTGTCTCAGTGTATTACGCCGCAGGGTTCGATCGTAGAGTACATGATGCCATGTATTTAGGCTATGTCTGAATACTCGTATTTTAAAATAATGCAAGTGTTCAAGAAATTATTCAGTTTGAATAGATTTCAAGAATTTAGAAAATTGAAAAGAAAATGTTTTAGTTATTTATTTCACTGTGGTTTCACAATTTATTTATTTTTATCACAGCTGTAATAAAAGGTTACAATGTTAGATATTAAGGATACTTATGGTGTTTCCTGCTTGACAGTCCAAAAAAGAGAGATCGAATTAAGTTTGAATTTAAGCAAGCAAACCGAAGTTTAGCTTAAAATTGTGCAAATAAATAATGTACATAGTGTAATACATTTATACATAAGTTCGCTTCGGCTGCAAGTAATCGAACATGTTCGATGTCACTGACCACCTAAACGACAAACATCAGCATCGATCAAACATGACTTAGATGTGCAGGTGGTCAAACGTACGCATGTTCGAACGATTGTGCGTGCACTTATCTGCTTTCTTCCCATTCTCTGCTCCCACATTTGGTTCGATCAGTTTTACATAGTGTTGAACGTATGGTAAAGAGGGAAGTGGGGGACGCACAAGTGCATCGATGTAACGCATGAAGCTTATGCAGCAGAGAGGAGGGTAGGGACGCACAAGTGCGTCGATGTAACAAAGCGAAGCAAATAAGTACACGCACAAATATATGCGTTGTAAACTTACAGTACTCGGACTTACATTAAAAGCACTTAAATTTAACAATATGAAAGACTTAAAATTATAATAATTATGTGAATAATTTAGATGAGTAAATATGTGGTTGACGACTTAGATATTTTCGTCAACATTCTCCCCCCAAAAGGACGAATGTTCTTGAGTGTGGATATCAGTTGAGGACGGCCTATCGTTGGAAGAATTTTAGTCGAGGGTGTACCTCCGCTATGCTTCGACTCACAGCGTGTTCAGTAGGCTCCATCCGGAATATGCATTCACTAGTAGCGTCGTCTTCATACATCCTTTTGGTGGAACGAATTAGTAGTTCATAATTTGGTTGATTAGGGAAGATTTATTTATGCCAGTCTGAGGTGAGTTTTCTGGAAGAAATGATATTTAAGTAATATGCCTTTTTATTATTTTGTTTAAGTTAGAACAATACCACCTTTTTCGTCTGTTAGGCCCTGTATTAATGTCTTGAATACGACCCAATATCCATTTTCCTGGGCCACATCGCTCGTCTTCGGTAAGAACCAACTCTCCAATGGTTGCATCAGGTCTGCCTTTAAGCCATTTGGGATGGGCTTGAAGACGGTTCAGGAGGTAATCGCCGTGCCATCTCTTCCAAAAATGTTGCTTACGTTTCTCTACATTTTTCCAGCGGGTGAGACCATTAATATTCACATCAAGCAGTGATTCCTCCTGTATGCATGTGGTTGGTTTAAATGGTAAATTAGCCATACGTTGATCTGATTCTGTTGTTTGTGTGGTTGGTTTGAAGTAGTCTTCACAAATCTGCTTTTCCATAGAAAACTTTTGGTTTGTTACTTTCTCTTCTGGTTCGCAATGTGATCTGAGAATTGCATTATTAATATAAACTCTGCTTGCAGGAATGGAATTAGCAGGTCCTGAAAATACCCATCCAAAGTATGTATTTTGGAAGAACAAGTCGTTATGAATAAACGACTCTGATGGGATTTTTATTTTTGAACATACATCCGATCCAAGAATTATATCTATGGAATCGGATTTGTAGTAGAAAGGATCAGCCAAACTATCGGTTTCAATATTTGGCATTGTAATGTGTTTAGATGAAGGGTTTGGTGTGTAGGAAGAAAGACTCGAAAGAACAAGAGCTGTACATGACAGTACTCGCTCATTTTTTCGAGAGCATAAGTCAAGGTTGACAGTATAATTGGATATATTTTCGCAACTGTTTCCAATGCCAATCACTTTACAATGAGACCTTATCTTCTCGAGCCCTAACAGTTGTACAGTTGATTCTGAAATCAAACTGCCCTGAGATCCAGGGTCTAATAGAGCCCGCAAAGGAAATTTGCCACGATTTGTAATGATGTTAAGCCTTATCGTGTAGAGTAAAACTGAATCAAAAGATTGAGCACTGAGAGAAGTGATTTGGTTGGATTGGTCACAATTAGATTTGGTTGATAAACCAGCTGGATTTGGAATCAGACTTTCTGGTTCATCTGAGTGAAGAATAGTGTGATGAGGTTTTTTGCACGTAATGCATAGAAAGGGAGAGTTGCAATTGTTGTAATCATGTCCGATTAACAGACAATTGCGACAGACATTTTTGTCAGATAAAACTTTATATTTTGCAGACAATGGCAAGGCCAGAAATTGAAAGCATTTTAAAAGTGTATGATTTTTTCCACAAAATGCACAAAAAATGCTTTGTTTAGAAAAGTTTCCAGAATTACAAGTAGCTTTTCTGGTTTGTAAAAAAACATCATTATTTTCTAAGAATTTTGTTTTAGAAGTAGTAGGTGTTTCACCACTCAAGGACTCTAGCGCTCTAAAGGTTCTTTCTAGAAATGAAAATAGCTCAGAAATGAGAGGAAGTTCAGTTGAAGATTTTAAAGACTGCTCCCAATCTCTACGGGATTGAATATCTAGTTTTTGGACAAGCAGGTGTACAAGTATTGGATCCCAAGTATCGGTGCTAATATCCAAATTTTGTAAAGAAAAAATACATTCTTGAGCTGTGTCAAGTAATGTTTTAATGGATTGAAAATCACCGTCAGATTTCTGAATATTAAACAGTTTGGAAATCAAACTACCAACAAGCATTCGCTTGTTATGGTACCTTGATTCCAAGACCTTCCACGCTGAGTCATAATTAGCTTCTGTAGCTGAAATATTTCTTATTAAATTGGCAGCTTCGCCAGTAAGCGTACCTTTTAAATAATAAAATTTTTGAATTTTATTGAGGGAATCATTTTGGTGTACAAGAGAGAAATATATGTCGCGGAAAGAAATCCACTCCATATATTCTCCAGAGAACTGTGGTAAAGAAATTTTCGGAAGTTTAGAGTCTGATACAATAGTTGTGTCTGCACGATTATTGTGTGCCACAAAAGTGCTAGTAATTGGAGATTGTGCTACTGAGTGATCTGGAAAACAGTCGATTAGTTTGCCTTTGAACGTTAAATATATTTCAGAGAATTCAAAATACACTTCTTCGTTCATATACGGCACATCATTGACATTGAGGGAAATATCATTTATCAAACGCACGATCGTATCATTTTGTGTCTCAAAACGGTTGAAAATGTCATCAACCCTTTGGGCTAATGCATTAACATAACCGTGAGTTTTTTCACTATCATTTTTTGCTTCAAATCGGCGTTGATATTTTGTTAATAATTCGAACAAATCACGTTGTTCCTTAATTAAATTGTCCAGATCACTCATGTTTAGTTTGCACACACTTTCACTTTCACAACTATTGCACTATATTTTCGTTTAACACGAAATTTAAAAATTATAAGAAAAGAGGAATTTAATTAAAAGGAAATTATTTGATAGAATTCCCTGGTTTCGGCACCAACAAAATGTTCAAGAAATTATTCAGTTTGAATAGATTTCAAGAATTTAGAAAATTGAAAAGAAAATGTTTTAGTTATTTATTTCACTGTGGTTTCACAATTTATTTATTTTTATCACAGCTGTAATAAAAGGTTACAATGTTAGATATTAAGGATACTTATGGTGTTTCCTGCTTGACAGTCCAAAAAAGAGAGATCGAATTAAGTTTGAATTTAAGCAAGCAAACCGAAGTTTAGCTTAAAATTGTGCAAATAAATAATGTACATAGTGTAATACATTTATACATAAGTTCGCTTCGGCTGCAAGTAATCGAACATGTTCGATGTCACTGACCACCTAAACGACAAACATCAGCATCGATCAAACATGACTTAGATGTGCAGGTGGTCAAACGTACGCATGTTCGAACGATTGTGCGTGCACTTATCTGCTTTCTTCCCATTCTCTGCTCCCACATTTGGTTCGATCAGTTTTACATAGTGTTGAACGTATGGTAAAGAGGGAAGTGGGGGACGCACAAGTGCATCGATGTAACGCATGAAGCTTATGCAGCAGAGAGGAGGGTAGGGACGCACAAGTGCGTCGATGTAACAAAGCGAAGCAAATAAGTACACGCACAAATATATGCGTTGTAAACTTACAGTACTCGGACTTACATTAAAAGCACTTAAATTTAACAATATGAAAGACTTAAAATTATAATAATTATGTGAATAATTTAGATGAGTAAATATGTGGTTGACGACTTAGATATTTTCGTCAACAGCAAGTCTCATATAAAAATGTTATATTCGCATCAAAAATTATCGCCTTTGCTATTTGTGTTGTAGAATTATGTGTTAGAAAATTAATATTTTTTTATTTTAAAAAATTGATTTTAAACACTAACACTTGGTTTTGGTACCGCCGTAGACGAAAAAGAAAATTTTCAAAGAGCGGAAACAACAAAATGAAATAGAAAACTTTTAACATCTCCGGTAAGGTTTGAAATTTCACTAAGAAGAGACTATCACAAGAACAACATATCAAATATATGTGGATACCCAGGGTATAGACTTAAATGTTAATAAGCGCAACATGCTTTTTATAAGTCTACACGCAGAGAAAAAACATGGTTGACACATGGTCACGGCAATAATAATATGTTCTCCACAATAAAAGTATGTTCTTCGCAACCATAGCATTGTTAGCTGAATTTATTTTTGATAATAGTATAATTGCTGCAATATAATTATTGTTGAAATGTAACAACAATTGCCAAATTTAAAAACGAAAATATGGTTATAGCAACAATATAAACATGGTAGGTGCGACAAAAGTATTGTGTTTTGCAATTTATGTTAACAATAATATGATTACGGCTATCATACAGCATGATTGTTATTTTCTTCATTTAAATGTGATTTTAAGAACAAATGTTATTGGTACGGATCTAATGCAATAATAGTACTTTTTTATCAAAATTAATTTGTTTTTAAAAAGCTGCTTTGGCTTTGTTTAACTGAAGTATTTTTAATAAAAACGTTCACGTTTATTCTTCTACTGCGAAATGAATCACTCCTAATATTTTGAATTCAATGTATTTTTGAATAATTTTTATTATTCAAATCTATTGTTGTCAACTTTAACCAATTCCAATAAATAATATTGGGGATCATAGTATAATTGTGGTTGTGGAGATCATAGTATGGTTGAGTGTGAATCATACTATGGTTGTGGGGATCAAAGTATGGTATTGTGCGAATCATACTATTGTTGTGAGGATCATTTCGAATATTGTCACCACAGCCATACTTTTTTTCTGCGTGTACTTAACCACCCAACCGAGCGACTACTTTTGTATACCACCACTCCTCCTTTTTGGCCGATTGACTTCCAGAATGCGCCCCTACACATGTATGACATTAAAAGGGTGTTTTTAGATCATTACATTTTAGACGGTTTAGTACGGGTTAACTATAAATTAAAATATAATAATGGCTTTACATAATACGAGTATGTAACTAGACAAAATTAAGGCTAGATGGTATCCTAAAGCCTTATACTCTTAAAACAAATCATTACATTCTCACTTATTAGTAAAGTAAAGTAACATTTAAGATAAAAAATAAATATTTGAAATATCGTCAAGTACAAAACATATCATTTACTGTATGAAACACATAAACTTTATAGCTTAAGCACCATACAGGGTTCAATTTTCTTATGGTTTAGTTCGTTCATTCTAATTTTGAGGTTCATTCATTTTTGATTGTATAAGTACTATCGTCATATCGGTATTAGTTACGAGATACAGCCTTTTAAATTCAAGGTTGTATTGGCGGGGTTACGCTCTTACATTAAAATATGATAGTCATTGATGTCATTCTATCAAAATTTTAATGGGATCGGTGCACCGTCCACTTTTCCTCCAGGATGTGTTTCGATCCTTGCCAACATCATATGTTCCAAATATCACCGTCATGTCTCTAACAGTTAGTGAGATATAATATTTTTAAGTTCCGGATAGAACCATATAAGAAACCATATAACAAAGGTCACTAATCGAATTTGACCTTGGAGTCAAAAATTACCTATGGACGAAATAATCTTTGCCAAAACTTGAACAACAGTATGCATCTCCTTACGATCGGTCTTCAAATGACGACGCAGGATAAAACTGATAGGGCGGTATGTAGGATGTACAAAAAAATTGTATGTTCCCGCAATCGTCTCTAGATAATAAATAAATTTATTGGGTGACTGATGCAACTTTTTTCGACCCACACTAATACACATCCTCATTGCATTCCGCTGATAGTGATATTTCATCTGTCAATCTACTCTGATTTCTATTTAAGCAGTTTGGTGTAGGGTTGCAACAGCTTCAAATATTGACTGTAGACATTACATAGTATGATATAGCATTGATTGTCGTAATTTTCAGACATGGCTAAACATGTCCGTCCGGGCTTGTGTCTGTTGAAAGCAAGATCAAACGAATTAACCTAGGAATTCGAAAATTTTGCATGATAATGACTGTTTGGGATTGTAGATAGGCGAAATCGGGAAAGTTTCATTTTTTGGGACTAAAGGTCCCATGGAGTAAAAATACACTTTATGATTAATTGCTCAATAAATTAAAAACTTCTTTGTTAATACCTCAAAGAAGGGCATAGTCGCTGTACGTTTCGGCCCTTGTGACCCAAAAAATTGGCCCAAACGCATACCAAGTGTTGCTGCGATTCGGTTTATTTTGAAGTTTCGGCTGAGATGATGTTCAGGCACATGGCCGAAGCGGTCACAAAACGGCCAACTGTTGCACTTTAGTGTCGAATTAATGGTAGTGGAATATTAGGTTCAGCCTTGCTGAAGTTTTCGATGTTTTCAATTGTCTTGTTAAAATTTCTCAACTAAAACTACGAGTAGTAAAAAAAAAACGTGAGGCGTGGCCGAATATATGATACCATGCACTTTTGGATTACTGAAAATGGGTTTAGAACCCCTTGGACGGGTTCTTAATTTATCCATATATAAAATGTCATATTTCAATATGTGAGAACATGTCATTGTTTTTAATAAAATCGGTTAAACATATATGTGGGAGGTACAGTACGCGCTGAATTTAAGCAACCGATAGGAAACCAGGCCTGCTTAAATCATAATAAAGACGTCCTGAAGACTTTTTCAGTACAAATGACATAAAATAACATTTATTAAACAAAATAATATAACAAAAAAAGTTCAGCATACAAATTCATTTGAAAAATAGCGTTCAGGTATAAAAATTCTTTTTTCAATACACAAGACAATTTTAAAGATCATTTATTAAAAAAGAATATGTATAAAACAATGCAATCATTCATTTCATTAATAACAAATACGAGTACTTATAGGCATAAAAAACTTAAGAATTAAAAAAATAAAAATTTTTGTTTGTACTTAATCTTTTTGAAACTTTTTCACGTTTCACGAAGTTTGTAAAGGAAAAGTTCTGTATCCAACATTCACAATTATCATCAAACACTCACAAAAATGCATTTTTGGCATTCTCTTTCAAGTGACTTTAACAATCTAATGAACTATTTTTGTTGTTGTTGGGCTAGTGACTATACCTAGACATAGGTATATGGAGTAGTTTAAAAATAGTGTAACTATATTGACAATCGTCACATATTGAAGAGTTGTTCGCTTATGGTAATGAAACGACAGTAAAAGAAAACATATTTCATCATATTCGTAAGATTGTTGCACTTACCGAGACCTTTTTCAAAAATAGTTTCACTTATAAAGGCCATAAAATCAAAAAAGCCAGTTGCGCAAATCGGTGAGTTGCGACAATTGGGTGTTGCGTATATCGTGCGCGCACTGTATATCTAAATCTCAACCTTTTTTTTCAATTTCAATAGGGTTTGCCCTTGGACAGAAAAACATACCTGTTCAAAATTTCTTCTTGATTGGATGCAATATATGGCTCCTAGAACTAAAACCTTAAAAAAGGATGAGCGCATATGTGTGGAGCTATATCTAAATCTGAACAGGTTACAAGCTATAGCTAGATAGCAGACAAACGTACTGATATACTAATCGGCTAGAAACTCTTAGACGATCAGCTAAACTTAAAAGTGGTTCTAGCACATATATTTGCAATGAAACTAAGTAGGACAGAATACAAATTGTAGTTAAGCCGGTAGAAAAAAGTCGATTACTCGATTTAAACCGGACGCAAAAGTCAATAACGACTTTTTCAATTTTGGCAACAAATAGTCGATCAGTCGACAGTTTGATAATCGACTTTTAGAACCCTAGTTTGGTGCAAAAGAGGCGTATTCCAATTAAAGACGATAAATTGTAGAAGACGGGCGATATGCTTTTTCTTTGCAATATGTTACAAAAACACTGCTCAGTAAAGCACAAATTCTCGGCTTATTTGTCCACTTTTGTTTGTATACTTTACAATCACAAAGAACGTCAGATTGTCCAAATTGGAGCACAAAAAACACAGAAAACACTAAACTCGCGCACTTTAAATTCAAGAAATAGCTCTCCCCAAATGATTGTTGTTTCTCAAATTTTCGTAAATGCTCATTTCGTCCATCTTGTACAATTTATCGTATTTGATCAGCACGATAAGATTATTTTTTTGCTCTCAATCGTAAAACATTTGGAATGTTGAAGATATTTGATAATACGTAGGAGATTGACTTGCTTTTAAAATAAACAAATAACATTTCTCCTAGTGCATTTAACTCATACACAGTCGGCATGTATTAGTATTGGTTTGTGCATTTTTGGTTTATCCGTGTTTACCGTGTCAAAGTTTTTACATAATCAACGAAGCACATCCAACTAGTTTTTTTGGGTGGCAATCTCCACTGAAGTCAGCTAGTTGCCTTTATAGCTAACACGCTTTCGCATGCCACATAACTAGCTGCATTGTTACTATTTACCTTACTCACTCCAAGTTAGTACAGAAAAGAAACTATTCGCACTATTCTGTAGATTGGTAGTGCAGTGCAGATCATCAGCGCCGCCTACTATTTCGAAGCACGGGTGAAATGTGCAGAAAACTGCTACAGAACTTAAAGAAGAAGAAACACCAAAACTGCTACGGAACACATCAAAAATATAAAACTTCTTTACCAAAGAAAAACAATTTCCATAAAGAGGTTTTATCTGGGGTTCATACGCACGAGATGATATTGGTGAATTCTTTAACAGACTTAAACGGATAGTTTAAAAACCTTTTACACATTTTTATAATGCAAAAAATTTAGCGAATATTTGCTGCACCAAACTTCATTGGGTTTAATATTATTATTCCGTGTGTTTTGCCTTATTTTGACAATAACGAACGCACGAATGAACTCTTACTCATCAATGCAGTCTAGTAATTATTAAATTGTGCAAAATTGTTTAGCTCGTTTTTTTGGTCTGTTGCTTGTACACATTGAACAGGGATTAAACCGGCTCAAGACCTCTTGCTTCTATATTTAAATAGAAGACAAGTTTTTAACAAAATGGCAAAGTGACATTGATTTTCGTGGCAGCACACTACTTTTATCATGATTTCGGTCCGTGAAATTTTAATCTCTTAAGCCTTGCTTCATCTTTTTATTTTCCAACTTCTCTGGTTAATTTTGAACTGTATCGTCCATTTTTTACTTTTTTAGTCTTTGAGTTTATTGCAACCTTTTCATTTCACTTTAATAAGTTTACCCAAAATGTCTAATTTTTAGAGCCTGATAAGGACATTCAATTGGCTTTGACCCATTTCATCTTCATTATTATTTTTTATGCCCAATTTTAAATACTCGTATATCGCCTGTCGTGATTATTTTAATCCGCATTTCTTTGTTTTTTAATGCCATAGTTTTGATTGAACATACACAGAAAATATCAGTTGAACACCAACATTCCATGGTATTCATGGGGACATGGTTCGTACTATCGTAAGATGGTAGCTGCAATGGTATTACGATTAGCACAACTGATAAGTCGGTTTTACCATCCGAATTCAGTCAATCTATTGGTTGCCACAACTGGTGGTTATGACAACCAACACATTTTGAAGTAATTGTTACTTTATTATTATTAATTGGTGGTGACAACAGATAATATTTTTGAAGTAGCCAAACCTCGCTTAGTTCTCTGTTGTAACATATTACACTACGCAGCAAAATTTCGGACTTTTTAGGGGTGAATGATTTCTTCTAGAATGAAAGACTAGTAAATTTTGAAGAAGTTTCTTTTCATAGGGGCGTGACCTTTTTTAAAAAATATTGCATAAATGTTTCGTTTTCGGATTCAAATGTTCTACTTAATAACTACTACGAGAATCATCATTTTAGTATTTATCGTCTAAAATAAAACCAAAATAATTTCAAAATAAAAAGACCCTTTTCGACTATTTTCAAAAAAAATAAGTGTCTTAAAAGCATTTATTGAATAAGTTATGTTTAGAATGCTCCACCCATTTTTTTATTGACCTACAAAATGTGACCGATATGAAAGTATATGTTTTTTATCATATGGATTCAAGACTTCAAGCATTTGTTTGAGGTATTTTGTGCCACATAAACTTAAGTAGCCGCAAATATTTAGGTTTAAAATTTTGCTTAGCTTCAATTTAATAAAATACGAGTATCACAATCAGCTTTATCTTGAAAAAACCTGCTCAAAATTTAAAGAAAAGAATAAATATTTCCAAATCGTTAAATATAAAATTAAATAAACAAAACAATTCATTTCTTATTATCACACTTATTAGCGTTGTTATATACGTTGTCTCTTCAACGGATACTGTCAGTTCCCACTACTGAAAACTGCCGTGTACCCAATCAACATTCAGTTATAGCGTTGGAATACATGGATAGTACATGCAACCACCCACTTTCGGTTGGCAAAATATTCAGTTGTGGCAACAAATCTGTTCTCGGTGTGTAGTTTTTTCATTCTTTTCCTATTTTATCTAGTTTTGAAGTATGCAGCCAAATTCATATTTGCTTTGCCACCCAGTATATTTCGCCCTCTTTTTCTTCCTTTTTTCCGCTTTGTTCCCTTTTTGGTCTGATGTACGTCCTTTTTTACTATCTCCAAGGATTTGAAAATGTTTTCTTGCTATTTTCTATATTTGGCCTCTTCCTCCCCCATTGCAATTATAAATACACATGGTAATTTGATATTGTTTCACGGCATTTTATCTTTTGCTCATTTTAATTCATCTTATTTCCCATGCCTGTTAATTTAATATTTTTGTGCTACATTTTTATATTTCGCCATTTCTGTTTATTTCTATTTATTTTCCTGTGGATTTAATGCTGTTTCCCACTTTTGTCATTTCGTCCTTTTGCCTCTTTTATCTAATTCAATTCCTAATTCTTTTTTCTATATCATCGGTTGGATTGATATCGATTTTCTGACTTGTTTATCCTGTTAACTTAATATTGTTTAATTTAATTTTAATTTTATACTCTCTTCTCACTTTCTAAAATTTGACCTTTTTTGGCCCTTTTTTATCCCTATTTATATTTTTCAGGCCATCCTGTTTATTTCACATTGTTTTAAGCACTTTTTATAATTCGCTTCTATTGAAAAGATTTTATCTCCTTTTCAATTTTCGATGCCATCCTTTTGATATAATAAGGATTTTCGCACTTTTTAATTTATGGCCCATTTAGGTTTTTGTTTACCCATTTTTATTCAAATTTCTATTTGCTATGTCAGCCTGTTGATTAAACATTGTTTTTCTCACTGAAGGTCTGACATTGAATTTCAAACAAAGTAGACGTTGTTTTTTATTGTCAGAAAAAATATTTTGTTTGGAAAATATTTTTTTTTCTCTTTGATTGCGGAATTATTTGGATTTCGAATATAAGACGCTGTTTTGCAATGGATGTTAATTTGAAGGAGGGAATACAGCCTTCCAAGAATATACCTCCCGACAAATGGGATAATAATTTGAGAGCGAAAGAATCCGTTGGGAATACATTACCGGATGCAGATTTGGCGAACCCCTGTGCAGTTCTATATTCACGTTAAGATTGAAAAACTCTGGGACAAAACCGAAAGAAAAATTCAAGGCTATTGATGATAGAAGATTTGCTGAGAACTAAATGCAAGGGGAAGGATATGTTGAAGGTCCAAATGACTCGAACAGGGAAATTGTTGGTGACACTGTCTCAATGGAAAAACAGGTTAGTGACATGGATTTGGGAATCTCTATTCCGCAAGAAATCTTTTGGGACAAAGGCGGAATAAACGTCCAAGGATTAATGATTCAGCTGCTAGCTGGAAAAAAAATTTAATACACAGAACCGCTTTGCACTGCTAGGAGAGCTCGATATTTTCACTGAGCCTAGCAGCTCCAGGACGCAAAAGCCAGCCATGGGTGATTCAAACAATAAGAATGTATTGAATCCCAATTCAGGGAAGCCAGCCAGGAATAATATGAATGAGAATGGGTTTTGCCCTCCAATATTTCTATTTGACGTAGATGTATCTAGTTTAATACAACAGTTAAATACTAAAAATGTTTGTTTTAAAGTAGTTAAAAAGGGCCAACGATAAAGCAAATTATATTTAAAGGACCCATCAGCTCATTCAGAAATGATGGATATCTGCTCATTCAGAAATGATGGATATCATACACCCCTAAAGAGTTAAGATGTACCAGGTTAGTTTTGAGGGGTCTGCACTATAAAAAAGATTTAAACACTCTTAAGGAGGATCTAGATTTTTTAGTGCCCAATACAGTGGACAATGTTACCAAATTTTCCACCGGTTATTCTAGAAAGGAAAACATTCATACTGGGTTATTTCTGGTTACTCTACTTACAGGTAAGTCTGCTAAAGAACTAAAAGTCGTAAGGTTTGTATGCTCTCAGAAGGTGTCTTGGGAATTGCCAAATTCAAATACAAAGGTTGTACAGTGCTGGCGCTGCCAGCAGTGGGGTCACATGTCCAAGAATTGTAGTAGGACATCCTGGACATCCATCTAATTTCAGGGGCTGTACAGCGTGCAAGAAGTATGTGAAGAAACTTAATGATTTGAAAGAAGTCGCTAGGGAAAGGAAACTTCTGCCTTCACAGAGTGTTTTTAAAACAGTGAATGCTTCTAATTTCGTCGACCCGAGAAGAACATATGCGAGTTTTTTCTCTAACCCTTTACTGTTGAAGAATTTTTAAGAATTGCTCATCGCATTTGCCAACCTGAGACTCCATATCTAGAGGTTAAAATTGAAACATTTATTTGAAGTTACAGATCATTAACGAAGGAAAAGGCCAGGGGCCAGTGCTTAGAACTTTTAGAGGAAATTAAGCGACAATATGGTCCGTAATTTCCTAAATTTCTTGTCTTTTAATGTAAGGTCACTTAAAGAAGTGAGTCGCAGAATCGAATTATTGAACTTAGTGAAGACTAATAGAATTGACTTTGCGTTTATTCAAGAGACGCACTTAAGGGATGTACACAGAATTTTCTTGGAGGATTTCACTTTTTTAAGGGATAATAGCTTACAAGGAGTTGGTATTATTTTGCGAAAGTCTTACGAATTTCACAGGGTTCAGACCGCACACAATTTTATGATGGTCTATCTGCTATATATAGGTGTTCACAGAATTATGACGGAGTTATTTTGGGCGGGGATCTGAATTCTAGGCACACTTCGTGGGGCGATTCAATGAACAATGTAAATGGAAACGTTTTGTTTTTGTAGATGCAGCAATCGTCTATAGATTTTCAAAGGATTACAGATTCGGTACCCTCTTTTCCCAATGTCTCATCATTTTTGGATCATTTTATTGTTAGTTCAAATTTAGTTGATCTTACTTCTCCGAATTTTCAAATTTCTACTCTGCCTACATTTTCCGACCATTTTCCTGTTAGGCTGCAAATACGTCTTCCTGACTTTGATATGTTGATAAACTCTCCGAGACACTATGTCTCCTATCGGAAAACTAATTGGGACAATTATAGGAGTGATGTGGTTGAGGGCCTATTAAGTCATTTTCCCGATTCTACAGTACATTTGCCCAATAATGAAATTGATTATTTCGTGAGCGAACTTACGACAACTTTAAATCGTGTTAATAGTATGCATTCTGAAAATGTTGATTTAAGGAGTAGAAAGTTTGTTGTTTCAGAAAATATAAGAAACCTGTACCGCATTAAGTATGGCTGGCAGAAGGATTTGAAGAGAATATATCATAGGACCTGGAATCGATTGGATTCAGCGTACATCCGACTGTCAAAGCAGGTACAGCTGCTTAGTATAATCATTAAGAGACAAGTAGAGTTGGAACAATCTAAGATTTTCTCTGAAAGACTGCGAACAATGAGACCAGGTCCCAAAGCCCACAGAAAGATTTATTCAATTTTAGGGTACAACAAAAAATCAAGATTGGATAAATTGTCGGTAGGAGGAGTAAGCATAGATGACGAGTCGGATACATTGGAGAGGTTAAGGGAATATTTCGCTAGTATTTACAGTGGCACTGGCTCAAATGAGGATATTTCCAACATGTTAGCTGTTGTTGAAAGAGCTGTGGCTTCTGTTTCTGGTTTATATACTTTCGACACTCAATTTTCTTCCCTGAACTCGCAGGAAGATTCAAGACTTGTAGGATTGAATGAAGTTTTCAATATAGCAAGGGAAATTAACAATAAGAGGTCTTGCGGCTTAGATGGTGTTTCTAACTATTTAATTAGGAAATTTCCGGCAAAGGCCATTGAATATCTTACGATCATCTTTAACAATTGTATAAATAATTCATACTTTCCAGATTCGTGGAAAGTTTCGAAACTCGTGCCTATTCGAAAAAGACAAAATAGTTTCGACATTCATGACTTGAGGCCAATATCAATGCTCTCAAATTTAGGGAAATTACTAGAACGAATAGTTTGGCTGAAAATGGACATTGGTATAAAGGAGGACTATATTCCGGGTTTGCAGTTTGGGTTTAAGAAAGGGCACTCCACACCTGATGCCTTGCTAAAGTTTCATAATGATATCGTATGCAAATTAAGAGAGCTTCAGTGTACCGTGGCAGTGTCACTTGACGTGGAGAAGGCTTTCGACCACGCTTCCCACGTTGGAATTCTATTCAAGATGGTTCATCTGAACTTTGATCCTTGTATTTTAAAACTCTTTCATAGTTTCTTCACAAATAGGCGTTTCTGTGTTCAATTTGGTAATAACTTCTCTACATTTGGGAATAATTTTAGTGGTGTTCCACAGGGATCAATCTTGGCTCCGCACTTGTACAGTATTTTTATGCATGATTTTCCACACATACTTTCGGACTCATGTGTTATTTTATATGCGGATGACTCTCTGCTCTATGCGCACGATGAATCCGCTATTGGTGCATTACGCAAGGTAAGGAGTCACTTAGATCAAGTCAAACGTTTTTACGACAAATGGGGTATTAAAATCAATGCATCAAAGTGTGAGGCAATCTGTCTAAGGAATGCTTCAGGAAAGTGCAAAAGGTTTGTTGTTCCAGAAAGTAAGACTTTGTCGCTGACACTTGATGGGGTGGAAATTTCTTTTAGGAGTACTTTAAAATATTTAGGTATTAATTTCGATAATCTTCTAATGTTTAATAAACACGCCAGATTAGCATTGGAGAAATCACGGATAATATTGGGTTCATTTTCAAAACTACTATTTAATAAAAATCTCTCAGCGAAAACAACAATTTTGTTGTATAAGACAAGCATAAGACCTTCACTCCTGTATGGCTTTCCGATATGGTTTAGCATGTCTTCTGTAGTAATTGGTGAAATGGAAATTTTGGAACGGAAAATATTGCGTCATTGTATTGGAAAATACTATGAATCTGGAACTAAAAGATATTCTAACAGAGTAATATATAGTGAATCTCGAGTTACACCTGTTGGTTTATATATATGCGATATACTCTCCAGATTTGTCGATAGATTAACTAAGCATAATAGATACGAATTTATATCAGACATCTATAACAACCAAAGGTATATCGGCTGGTCTAATATTAATTATTTATCACCAATCGGTTTTGTAAACGAAGTCAGTCCAAATTTTGACATTACTGTTAACATTCGAAATGCATTCTATTACAAGGCATTACCTGGTACACATAGGGGTTAATTCAATTCAAAAAACTTTTAATTTATGTTTCAAATCTTCATTTTCGTTGGTTCTGCTTGTCATTATTAATGAAGTTTTATCATTAATATTATAATTTTTTTATTATTTTTTTCTTAATTTAGAATCAGTATTTAGTTCTAAGCTCAAATGAGATATGCAAACTCTCATGTCATTGTAGTCCCGGGAGCAAGGACGGTCTAGCTTTAATATGTACAAAATTTTAACTGTTACTAATTCATCTTATTTTAAAAGCATGTTGCTGTATAGCCTAGTTAATCTTAAAGTAAATTAAGATATTACATTATAGTCTTAAGTTTGCTGTAACAATACGTATTTAAAAATAACACGATTCATAAAAAGGCTCAATAAATATAAACCTTGAAAACCTTTCTCACTGATAATTTGCCCCCATGGCCTCTTTTTCATACCTTCTTAACTCCAATTCTATAGGGTGATTAATTTTGAGGTTCCCTACTTTTTTATAAAAAAACACAGAAAATTCAAATTGAATAGTGAGTGTTAATTGTCATTTGAAAGAACATTCTTTGGCATTTATTTTTTTAAAGAGTATGTCTTACAAATGTTGGCTGCGGCTTCGTCTCAGATGGTCCATCCGTTGAGTCCAATTTTTGATGACTCATGCGAGCATTACGACTGGTAACTGGCGTATGACGCGCGTGATGTTTTGCTCCAAGGCCTGAATCAAAGGGGGTTTATCCGCATAAACTTAAGACTTAACATATTCAAACAGAAAAAAGTCTAACGGTGTGTTATCACACGATCTTGGTGAACCGGCCCAAAACATGAATCTGCTCGCCGAAGTGTTCTCTCAATAAATTCTGTGATTAATATGATGTGCGGGTAGTGGCGCCGTCTTGTTGAAACCAAATGTCGCCGAGATCACGAGCTTCAATTTCAGGCATCAAATAGTCCGTTATTATGGCACGATAACGGTCGCCATTGACGGTTACGTTCTCACCGGCATCATTTTTGAAGAAATATGGACCGACGATTCCACCGGCCTATAAACCACACCAAACCGTTGTTTCTTCTGTATGAAGTGGCAGCTCTTGAACCTCTTCTGGTTGCTCTTCGTCCCAAATGCGGCAATTTTGCTTGTTTAAATACCCGTTGATTATGTTGACCATAAGACGAACGAAGTGCACGAAACATATTCCTCACAGAACGTAAATTTTCGTAATAAAGTAGAACGATTTGTAAACGTTGTTCAGACGTAAGTCTTTCCATGCTTGCAACACCTCGAAATACTGGTCTGAGACCCCATAGAGACTTTATATTGTAAATCGGTCTAAAATTCGAAGCTGATCTAGCCATTTCCGTCTGTTTGTGAAAGGCAAACTACTTATACAGGTCGCACTATTGAATATCGGCGACTGAAATGTGGCAGAATCATGTGTGGTATTGAAAATGGTCCATATCGGTTATGACGAAAAAATTTCCCCTCACAAGGACTGCGCCAACCTCTGGAAATATCAACAATCCAAAACTTAAAAATAATAATAACATCAGCTCATGAACTATAAGAGATATAAGGCTGATATTTGGAACAAATAATGTGGATCAAAACGCACCGCGTAAGAAAAGTGTGTGCATCGTTGCCACGCCCCCTTTAAAAAAGTCCATTTAAGGCCAAACTAATGGACCGATCGATTTTAAAGGGGCGTCCATTTAAGGCCAATCTTATGGACCGATCGATTTTAAAGGGACACCGCCCACTTTTTTTTCATTTTCAAATTCCAACCTTTCTAATCCAGCAACACATAATTCTGCAAAATGCCACCACCACCTAGCTTCAGTAGTGAGTGCCACCTATAGTTTGCTTTCCACAGACTTACGGACATGGCTAAATCATCATAGAGTTTTACGACGATTCAAAATATTTACACTTTATAGGGTCTCCGACAAGGATTTCTGTATCTTCCTATTTAGAAATACCTATCCATAAAGAAAAAAACCAAGACTACACAAACTGCCATCAATATTAAAGAACATAGGTGAGTGGAATTTCGTTTTGATGCTTTATTTGAGTACATTTTAGAGTTTTAGCAAACTTCAACCATCATGGATAACAGCTCCAGAGTCTCAACTACCTCATCGGTTGCTTCAGGTTCATTCTTGTATTTTTCAAACTCTTCCAATTGTTTTTGAGTTTTTTTTCCCAAGTCGGTAGAACCGTAAGTGGCAAAAAGTTCATTGATCTTTTTGATTTCAGCGGGAGCATCCTCAATAGAGTATTTTTCTATTATTGGACCGAACTTTTCGAGTATTGCCGTAGTCTTAGCGAAGCAATTGCCTGGCTTGGTTTTATATTCATTGTAATCTTTAACATAATCTTCCAATTCGGCCCTGTACTCGGCATAAGCGGGGGTTTGGGGAATATCCTCGAGAGCTTTAGCGAAGATTTGTCCACTGGCTTTAACCATAATCTTTAACAATTTCCATTGAGTTTCCAAGTCAACATTTTCCAGGTCGATATCACGTTTCGAACGTCCTACTACTCCAGCCGTAGATGCCTTAAATTAACGAATAAATGTCTGGGTAATTCTGATAAGTTCTCAGACACTTACCTGGATCACCACAGCGATGGTTAAAACTACTAGTGCAAGTTTCATTATTCTCTCGGAAGATGTACGAGTATCTCTGGTGTACGAGTTTGTGGTACTGCATTGCCTTCGAAGAGGTGCTTGGTATTTATAGGCAAATCACGTCGAAATCTATCGCTGTTTTGTGGCAACACGTGTTTTCGCTTAAACTATCTATATTTTGGCATGTTTACCAATTCATTCGAGCTTGATAAGCTATCAACGGGAAAGTCATTTGACAGTGACCTTTCATGCACTGCCATGAGGTGTTCGAGAAGTAGGAATTATCTGCATGGAATTATTTAGCTGCATTTATAAATAATTAATGAAAATGAACTGAATTAGATCAACCAGTCAGAGTGGAGTCTGATTGTGCTAAGCGGGACCTCGGAATCCGTTAGTTCTGCTGCGTCGTCTAGGTACATGTGCAAGAACCTGGCCACCTCAACAGGGTGGGTCCAAAGTGGCATGGGAATTAGAGACGTGGGATTTTCAGGATATGATTAGGTGTATCATGTGACCCTTGACCACATGCCGGGCAGATTTTCTGCGTGGTTGTCTTATTTCCTGCCCAATATGAATTGGAACGGCTGCACCATCCTAAACTCAGCGGTCATCTCTAATAACGCTGGATTTCTCAAACTAAAGAAACTGTTTGGACAACATCATGTTGTGTTCGAGTATTTTTATCTCCTCATAAAGGTGATATAATTATGTAATGAGGAGGCAGCTCGTGCCTGTCCTTAAGTCGGCGTATTGACAGTTCTGCAACTTTCTCCATTGCGGTCACTGGAGTTCATCGACCAGAATAATTTCATACAGACCGAACAAGATTTCCTTATCGGCGCCCCAAGTGTTGCCGGCTAGCGACTCGAGGACGTTGTCCCGACTCTGCATTTTGTTGCAGGTAGCGGTATCGTGCGTGAAGGAGGAAAGGAGACTGCCTTATACGGCACCGTAGAGTAACACATTTTTACTGAGTCGCTTGTCCACTTTGTGAATAGTGCGACCGCTGACTTCGTGGCGGATATCTCTATATACTACGCCTTGAATAAGTTGAAGAGATCAATGAGACAGTCGTTTATCCCATCGCCAAGATCGTGCTATCGTCACAAGATCTTTAAGCACACGGTTGGTTGTATAAATAAAGAAGGATCGGCGAGAGTTCCACGCCCTGTGGGATTGTTTAATTCTACAGGACTTTTCATCCCTAAATTCCACACACGACTGGCGACCACACATGTGGTGCACGACCCAACATGACGGAAGATTCCGGAGAGGTAATGAAGTCGCTGGATCTAGAAATGGTTACGATTATGGAAAGGAAGTCTGATCCCATAGAAATGACAGAGCTCCGAAAGTGCCATTTATCAGTTTTGCGCTCACAATAGTGTTGTCTGACGAACTCGAGCATTCGCCCACAATCCTGATGGCGCCCTTTTCATTCGCTATACTGAAGGTGGTGTTCTCGGTTTGTTCTCCTAGATTTGTCTCCTAGAACCAAGCGATTTTCGCCCTGAAGAAGGGTTTTGATGTCGAGGCGATATCGTCTGGGACAGCTTGGAACTGACGGAATGTATACGTTATATATTTCCACCTCGACAGCCCACAGACCTGACTGTTTACCCCATACATTCAATGTACGTATACTTGGGTCAAGTCCAAAAGAGATATATCTTTATTGCACAGAGCTGGGCAGAATAAGGACAATTTCACCACCACCGTTCCTGGAACGTTTCAACTGGAGCTGCTTGTATCCATTACAACCTTGAAGCCTGATGTTGTTTTTAAGTTTTGTTTCCTGGATCGCGGCTACCTTGATGTTGCGTACACCCTGAACCCGTTGGACTGGTAATGATGCCTGTTGTCACCAGCGGTGCAAACACTGCTTGGTCAAAGAAGAGATTTTTTTAAAAAAAAATACTTCTGTTTCGTTAACATTAATTCTTATACGAATTTTTGGGGATGTTGCATGTCATCCTGTTAGGTTTTAAAAAAGTGTAATGCATTTGTGAACATTCGATTGCATATGAATTTCAAAAATCTCTACACATTTGTTGCATTTTTTGAATTTTTTACAAAATATAACGATCTTGCCATGTCCGTCCATGTGTCTGTGGAAGACACGATAGCGCTAAAACAAATCGATCTGGGATCCTGAAATTTTTAATGATTATGGAAATTGATCATAAACCGTTTGTTTAAAAAAAGGAGTATGTCCTAAAGCCGTTATAAAAATACAATGACGTTTACAATTTAAGCAAATATCACGCACAAATTAAGCGAAGTTCACGCACTGGGTGTGGGTGCTAACCTGCACTGAAACAGAGCCCTTTATTTGGAAGGTACCAAAAGGAAAGTAAGTGGCTAGGAATTCAATAAGTTGTCACCAAGTGAAGATTATAACTCTATTCCTTAGTCTTGATTTTGGTTTAGATGGTATGAGTAGCATTACAAATATTGCAGGAATAAACAAGTGGGCGGAATGGTCCATTTGCATGAGAGGTACCAGAACGGTGCGAGTCACCTACTTTGTTATAATATATAACTACCAACGCGGATTTAACATTTTAATATATTTCTACGCACTAGGTGAGAAGTTATGTTGGTTCCAATCTGCACTAAAACAAGGCATTCGTGTCATATATTTTTTCGCCCAGTCTGCCTCAGAACTTCATTGTTCAAATAGTATTTACGATATTACAAGAATACCAAAAGTGGACGTAAGGGTATATTTGCGTGGAAGGCACCAGAAAGGTTTGGGCAATATAACTCATTTTCAATCACAAAGGAAGTTTTGGAAATATATCATGACATTCAAAATTAAGATTCGAAGGGTCAAAAATCATCTTCGAGTCCGCAAATGGATAAATCAATCTCGAAAATGATTTTAGACTTGACTAGGTATACTACTTCGTTTTGCCGCCGTTTTGATAAACATTAGTTTTGACAGTTCATATATGGTAGTCGTGAAATAGAGACGTGGCAAATTTATTATGGAAAAATATTCGATAAATCTTTAAACATTTTATCAAAATCAATCATCGATAACTGTGACGATGAGAAAGTTAATTGAAATTTTTGGGGGAAACAACGTGTCAACAAAACGCACTATTTACCGTGTAGTGAATGATTTCGAAGAAAGAGGGTCCACGGCTGAAAACATTACTGCTGCTCAAGAAAGTGTTCAAAACAAAAACAATCCATCAACCTCAATTCTACGCTGTGCTGAATGTAATGAAAAATGTGCTCAAAAGGGCTCGCATTTGTTACAGAGGCGGACATTTATCTGATATTGTATTCCATACATTATTGCCAACATTAAATAAATCATTTATCAATATAAGATCCATTCTCTTTCATTTAATCAAAAAACAAAGAAAGTAGTATACCTTTCCGATGGACACCCTGTACTTTGAAATATACAAAACAAATTGTGATGAAATGTTGTTTCTATCTCTCTCTATTTAAGCATCTCTTATAACCATGCAAGCGAGTGGTGAAAACGCCTTCAAAACATATTGAAACACATGGGCACTTGAACTTGGGATCGCTTTGACAAAATTGGGAGTTTAATATCTAAAGGAATAGCTTATAATACAACATATTTTCAATATTTCTTACAAAAATTTTATTATTATTTTTTATCATCGCGAATTTTTCATAAATCCAAATTTTTCCAAATTATCTTTCTACCGCTCTTCTTTTTTGAGATTTCCGAGAATGAATGTATTAGACATCTGCTAAATAAATGTAAAGCTTGACTATTCGCGTAATATTATTGATAATCCTTCATATATTTATATTTGCTGTAAGACGGTAATTCGTATTAGCCCATTGAGTTAGCTGCGGGAAAGATAACACACGGTTCATGTAAACAATTCGTTGCAACTGCCTTCACTACTTTTCTCAATGAGCTAAAGTTGCAAAAGTAACTGACAAATATAGGACAGCATCAAACTGCCCCATAACGGGATTTGACTATGTCTCAGTGTATTACGCCGCAGGGTTCGATCGTAGAGTACATGATGCCATGTATTTAGGCTATGTCTGAATACTCGTATTTTAAAATAATGCAAGTCTCATATAAAAATGTTATATTCGCATCAAAAATTATCGCCTTTGCTATTTGTGTTGTAGAATTATGTGTTAGAAAATTAATATTTTTTTATTTTAAAAAATTGATTTTAAACACTAACACTTGGTTTTGGTACCGCCGTAGACGAAAAAGAAAATTTTCAAAGAGCGGAAACAACAAAATGAAATAGAAAACTTTTAACATCTCCGGTAAGGTTTGAAATTTCACTAAGAAGAGACTATCACAAGAACAACATATCAAATATATGTGGATACCCAGGGTATAGACTTAAATGTTAATAAGCGCAACATGCTTTTTATAAGTCTACACGCAGAGAAAAAACATGGTTGACACATGGTCACGGCAATAATAATATGTTCTCCACAATAAAAGTATGTTCTTCGCAACCATAGCATTGTTAGCTGAATTTATTTTTGATAATAGTATAATTGCTGCAATATAATTATTGTTGAAATGTAACAACAATTGCCAAATTTAAAAACGAAAATATGGTTATAGCAACAATATAAACATGGTAGGTGCGACAAAAGTATTGTGTTTTGCAATTTATGTTAACAATAATATGATTACGGCTATCATACAGCATGATTGTTATTTTCTTCATTTAAATGTGATTTTAAGAACAAATGTTATTGGTACGGATCTAATGCAATAATAGTACTTTTTTATCAAAATTAATTTGTTTTTAAAAAGCTGCTTTGGCTTTGTTTAACTGAAGTATTTTTAATAAAAACGTTCACGTTTATTCTTCTACTGCGAAATGAATCACTCCTAATATTTTGAATTCAATGTATTTTTGAATAATTTTTATTATTCAAATCTATTGTTGTCAACTTTAACCAATTCCAATAAATAATATTGGGGATCATAGTATAATTGTGGTTGTGGAGAACATAGTATGGTTGAGTGTGAATCATACTATGGTTGTGGGGATCAAAGTATGGTATTGTGCGAATCATACTATTGTTGTGAGGATCATTTCGAATATTGTCACCACAGCCATACTTTTTTTCTGCGTGTACTTAACCACCCAACCGAGCGACTACTTTTGTATACCACCACTCCTCCTTTTTGGCCGATTGACTTCCAGAATGCGCCCCTACACATGTATGACATTAAAAGGGTGTTTTTAGATCATTACATTTTAGACGGTTTAGTACGGGTTAACTATAAATTAAAATATAATAATGGCTTTACATAATACGAGTATGTAACTAGACAAAATTAAGGCTAGATGGTATCCTAAAGCCTTATACTCTTAAAACAAATCATTACATTCTCACTTATTAGTAAAGTAAAGTAACATTTAAGATAAAAAATAAATATTTGAAATATCGTCAAGTACAAAACATATCATTTACTGTATGAAACACATAAACTTTATAGCTTAAGCACCATACAGGGTTCAATTTTCTTATGGTTTAGTTCGTTCATTCTAATTTTGAGGTTCATTCATTTTTGATTGTATAAGTACTATCGTCATATCGGTATTAGTTACGAGATACAGCCTTTTAAATTCAAGGTTGTATTGGCGGGGTTACGCTCTTACATTAAAATATGATAGTCATTGATGTCATTCTATCAAAATTTTAATGGGATCGGTGCACCGTCCACTTTTCCTCCAGGATGTGTTTCGATCCTTGCCAACATCATATGTTCCAAATATCACCGTCATGTCTCTAACAGTTAGTGAGATATAATATTTTTAAGTTCCGGATAGAACCATATAAGAAACCATATAACAAAGGTCACTAATCGAATTTGACCTTGGAGTCAAAAATTACCTATGGACGAAATAATCTTTGCCAAAACTTGAACAACAGTATGCATCTCCTTACGATCGGTCTTCAAATGACGACGCAGGATAAAACTGATAGGGCGGTATGTAGGATGTACAAAAAAATTGTATGTTCCCGCAATCGTCTCTAGATAATAAATAAATTTATTGGGTGACTGATGCAACTTTTTTCGACCCACACTAATACACATCCTCATTGCATTCCGCTGATAGTGATATTTCATCTGTCAATCTACTCTGATTTCTATTTAAGCAGTTTGGTGTAGGGTTGCAACAGCTTCAAATATTGACTGTAGACATTACATAGTATGATATAGCATTGATTGTCGTAATTTTCAGACATGGCTAAACATGTCCGTCCGGGCTTGTGTCTGTTGAAAGCAAGATCAAACGAATTAACCTAGGAATTCGAAAATTTTGCATGATAATGACTGTTTGGGATTGTAGATAGGCGAAATCGGGAAAGTTTCATTTTTTGGGACTAAAGGTCCCATGGAGTAAAAATACACTTTATGATTAATTGCTCAATAAATTAAAAACTTCTTTGTTAATACCTCAAAGAAGGGCATAGTCGCTGTACGTTTCGGCCCTTGTGACCCAAAAAATTGGCCCAAACGCATACCAAGTGTTGCTGCGATTCGGTTTATTTTGAAGTTTCGGCTGAGATGATGTTCAGGCACATGGCCGAAGCGGTCACAAAACGGCCAACTGTTGCACTTTAGTGTCGAATTAATGGTAGTGGAATATTAGGTTCAGCCTTGCTGAAGTTTTCGATGTTTTCAATTGTCTTGTTAAAATTTCTCAACTAAAACTACGAGTAGTAAAAAAAAAACGTGAGGCGTGGCCGAATATATGATACCATGCACTTTTGGATTACTGAAAATGGGTTTAGAACCCCTTGGACGGGTTCTTAATTTATCCATATATAAAATGTCATATTTCAATATGTGAGAACATGTCATTGTTTTTAATAAAATCGGTTAAACATATATGTGGGAGGTACAGTACGCGCTGAATTTAAGCAACCGATAGGAAACCAGGCCTGCTTAAATCATAATAAAGACGTCCTGAAGACTTTTTCAGTACAAATGACATAAAATAACATTTATTAAACAAAATAATATAACAAAAAAAGTTCAGCATACAAATTCATTTGAAAAATAGCGTTCAGGTATAAAAATTCTTTTTTCAATACACAAGACAATTTTAAAGATCATTTATTAAAAAAGAATATGTATAAAACAATGCAATCATTCATTTCATTAATAACAAATACGAGTACTTATAGGCATAAAAAACTTAAGAATTAAAAAAATAAAAATTTTTGTTTGTACTTAATCTTTTTGAAACTTTTTCACGTTTCACGAAGTTTGTAAAGGAAAAGTTCTGTATCCAACATTCACAATTATCATCAAACACTCACAAAAATGCATTTTTGGCATTCTCTTTCAAGTGACTTTAACAATCTAATGAACTATTTTTGTTGTTGTTGGGCTAGTGACTATACCTAGACATAGGTATATGGAGTAGTTTAAAAATAGTGTAACTATATTGGCAATCGTCACATATTAAAGAGTTGTTCGCTTATGGTAATGAAACGACAGTAAAAGAAAACATATTTCATCATATTCGTAAGATTGTTGCACTTACCGAGACCTTTTTCAAAAATAGTTTCACTTATAAAGGCCATAAAATCAAAAAAGCCAGTTGCGCAAATCGGTGAGTTGCGACAATTGGGTGTTGCGTATATCGTGCGCGCACTGTATATCTAAATCTCAACCTTTTTTTTCAATTTCAATAGGGTTTGCCCTTGGACAGAAAAACATACCTGTTCAAAATTTCTTCTTGATTGGATGCAATATATGGCTCCTAGAACTAAAACCTTAAAAAAGGATGAGCGCATATGTGTGGAGCTATATCTAAATCTGAACAGGTTACAAGCTATAGCTAGATAGCAGTACTGATATACTAATCGGCTAGAAACTCTTAGACGATCAGCTAAACTTAAAAGTGGTTCTAGCACATATATTTGCAATGAAACTAAGTAGGACAGAATACAAATTGTAGTTAAGCCGGTAGAAAAAAGTCGATTACTCGATTTAAACCGGACGCAAAAGTCAATAACGACTTTTTCAATTTTGGCAACAAATAGTCGATCAGTCGACAGTTTGATAATCGACTTTTAGAACCCTAGTTTGGTGCAAAAGAGGCGTATTCCAATTAAAGACGATAAATTGTAGAAGACGGGCGATATGCTTTTTCTTTGCAATATGTTACAAAAACACTGCTCAGTAAAGCACAAATTCTCGGCTTATTTGTCCACTTTTGTTTGTATACTTTACAATCACAAAGAACGTCAGATTGTCCAAATTGGAGCACAAAAAACACAGAAAACACTAAACTCGCGCACTTTAAATTCAAGAAATAGCTCTCCCCAAATGATTGTTGTTTCTCAAATTTTCGTAAATGCTCATTTCGTCCATCTTGTACAATTTATCGTATTTGATCAGCACGATAAGATTATTTTTTTGCTCTCAATCGTAAAACATTTGGAATGTTGAAGATATTTGATAATACGTAGGAGATTGACTTGCTTTTAAAATAAACAAATAACATTTCTCCTAGTGCATTTAACTCATACACAGTCGGCATGTATTAGTATTGGTTTGTGCATTTTTGGTTTATCCGTGTTTACCGTGTCAAAGTTTTTACATAATCAACGAAGCACATCCAACTAGTTTTTTTGGGTGGCAATCTCCACTGAAGTCAGCTAGTTGCCTTTATAGCTAACACGCTTTCGCATGCCACATAACTAGCTGCATTGTTACTATTTACCTTACTCACTCCAAGTTAGTACAGAAAAGAAACTATTCGCACTATTCTGTAGATTGGTAGTGCAGTGCAGATCATCAGCGCCGCCTACTATTTCGAAGCACGGGTGAAATGTGCAGAAAACTGCTACAGAACTTAAAGAAGAAGAAACACCAAAACTGCTACGGAACACATCAAAAATATAAAACTTCTTTACCAAAGAAAAACAATTTCCATAAAGAGGTTTTATCTGGGGTTCATACGCACGAGATGATATTGGTGAATTCTTTAACAGACTTAAACGGATAGTTTAAAAACCTTTTACACATTTTTATAATGCAAAAAATTTAGCGAATATTTGCTGCACCAAACTTCATTGGGTTTAATATTATTATTCCGTGTGTTTTGCCTTATTTTGACAATAACGAACGCACGAATGAACTCTTACTCATCAATGCAGTCTAGTAATTATTAAATTGTGCAAAATTGTTTAGCTCGTTTTTTTGGTCTGTTGCTTGTACACATTGAACAGGGATTAAACCGGCTCAAGACCTCTTGCTTCTATATTTAAATAGAAGACAAGTTTTTAACAAAATGGCAAAGTGACATTGATTTTCGTGGCAGCACACTACTTTTATCATGATTTCGGTCCGTGAAATTTTAATCTCTTAAGCCTTGCTTCATCTTTTTATTTTCCAACTTCTCTGGTTAATTTTGAACTGTATCGTCCATTTTTTACTTTTTTAGTCTTTGAGTTTATTGCAACCTTTTCATTTCACTTTAATAAGTTTACCCAAAATGTCTAATTTTTAGAGCCTGATAAGGACATTCAATTGGCTTTGACCCATTTCATCTTCATTATTATTTTTTATGCCCAATTTTAAATACTCGTATATCGCCTGTCGTGATTATTTTAATCCGCATTTCTTTGTTTTTTAATGCCATAGTTTTGATTGAACATACACAGAAAATATCAGTTGAACACCAACATTCCATGGTATTCATGGGGACATGGTTCGTACTATCGTAAGATGGTAGCTGCAATGGTATTACGATTAGCACAACTGATAAGTCGGTTTTACCATCCGAATTCAGTCAATCTATTGGTTGCCACAACTGGTGGTTATGACAACCAACACATTTTGAAGTAATTGTTACTTTATTATTATTAATTGGTGGTGACAACAGATAATATTTTTGAAGTAGCCAAACCTCGCTTAGTTCTCTGTTGTAACATATTACACTACGCAGCAAAATTTCGGACTTTTTAGGGGTGAATGATTTCTTCTAGAATGAAAGACTAGTAAATTTTGAAGAAGTTTCTTTTCATAGGGGCGTGACCTTTTTTAAAAAATATTGCATAAATGTTTCGTTTTCGGATTCAAATGTTCTACTTAATAACTACTACGAGAATCATCATTTTAGTATTTATCGTCTAAAATAAAACCAAAATAATTTCAAAATAAAAAGACCCTTTTCGACTATTTTCAAAAAAAATAAGTGTCTTAAAAGCATTTATTGAATAAGTTATGTTCAGAATGCTCCACCCATTTTTTTTATTAACCTACAAAATATGACCGATATGAAAGTATATATTTTTTATCATATGGATTCAAGACTTCAAGCATTTTTTTGAGGTATTTTGTGCCACATAAACTTAAGTAGCCGCAAATATTTAGGTTTAAAATTTTGCTTAGCTTCAATTTAATAAAATACGAGTATCACAATCAGCTTTATCTTGAAAAAAACCTGCTCAAAATTTAAAGAAAAGAATAAATATTTCCAAATCGTTAAATATAAAATTAAATAAACAAAACAATTCATTTCTTATTATCACACTTATTAGTCGATACGTTGTCTCTTCAACGGATACTGTCAGTTCCCACTACTGAAAACTGCCGTGTACCCAATCAACATTCAGTTATAGCGTTGGAATACATGGATAGTACATGCAACCACCCACTTTCGGTTGGCAAAATATTCAGTTGTGGCAACAAATCTGTTCTCTGTGTGTAGTTTTTTCATTCTTTTCCTATTTCGTCTAGTTTTGAAGTATGCAGCCAAATTCATATTTGCTTTGCCACCCAGTATATTTCGTACTCTTGTTCTTCCTTTTTTCCACTTTGTTCCTTTTTGCTCTGATGTACGTCCTTATTTACTATTTCCAAGGATTTGAAAATGTTTTCTTGCTATTTTCTATATTTGGCCTCTTCCTCCCCCATTGCAATTATAAATACACATGGTAATTTGATATTGGTTCACGGCATTTTATCTTTTGCTCATTTTAATTCATCTTATGCCCATATTTATTTCCCAATCCTGTTAATTTAATATTTTTGTGCTATCACTTTTATATTTCGCCATTTCTATTATTTTTATTTATTTTCCTGTGGATTTAATGCTGTTTTCCCACTTTTGTCATTTCGGTCTTTTGTCCTTTTTATCTAATTCAATTCCTAATTCTTTTTTCTATATCATCGGTTGGATTGATATCGATTTTCTGACTTGTTTATCCTGTTGACTTAATATTGTTTTTGCAACTTCCTGCTGATTCGCCCGTTTTTGGTTCTTTCTCAATCCTCTTTTGTATTTTCTATGTCATCTTCTTGATTCAATATAGTTTTTATGGCTTATTATATTGTACCCCTTTTTGAACCATTTTTTATTCTTTTCTATGTCATCCTGTATAATTTGTACTCTCTTCTCACTTTCTAAAATTTGACATTTTTTGGCCCTTTTTTATTCTTTTCTATGCCATCCTGTTAATTTTATACTCTCTTCTCACTTTCTAAAATTTGACATTTTTTGGCCCTTTTTATCCCTATATATATTTTCCAGGCCATCCTATTTATTTCATATAGATTTCAGCACTTTTATAATTCGCTTCTATTGGAAAGATTTTATTTCATTTTCTCATTATTTCACACTGTTTTAAGCATTTTTTATAATTCGCTTCTATTGGAAAGATTTTATCTCCTTTCCAATTTTCTATGCCATCCTTTTGATATAATAAGGATTTTCGCACTTTTTAATATATGGCCCATTTAGGTTTTTGTTTACCTATTTTTATTCAAATTTCTATTTGCTATGTCAGCCTGTTGATTAAACATTGTTTTTCTCACTGAAGGTCTGACATTGAATTTCAAACAAAGTAGACGTTGTTTTTTATTGTCAGAAAAAATATTTTGTTTGGAAAATATTTTTTTTTCTCTTTGATTGCGGAATTATTTGGATTTCGAATATAAGACGCTGTTTTGCAATGGATGTTAATTTGAAGGAGGGAATACAGCCTTCCAAGAATATACCTCCCGACAAATGGGATAATAATTTGAGAGCGAAAGAATCCGTTGGGAATACGTTACCGGATGCAGATTTGGCGAACCCCTGTGCAGTTGAAGGAGGTTCTATATTCACGTTAAGATTGAAAAACTCTGGGACAAAACCGAAAGAAAAATTCAAGGCTATTGATGATAGTAGATTTGCTGAGAACTAAATGAAAGGGGAAGGATATGTTGAAGGTCCAAATGACTCGAACAGGGAAATTGTTGGTGACACTGTCTCAATGGAAAAACAGGTTAGTGACATGGATTTGGGAATCTCTATTCCGCAAGAAGATCTTTTGGGACAAAGGCGGAATAAACGTCCAAAGATTAATGATTCAGCTGCTAGCTGGAAAACAAATTTTCAAAGGACAACATTTAATACACAGAACCGCTTTGCACTGCTAGGAGAGCTCGATATTTTCACTGAGCCTAGCAGCTCCAGGACGCAAAAGCCAGCCATGGGTGATTCAAACAATAAGAATGTATTGAATCCCAATTCAGGGAAGCCAGCCAGGAATAATATGAATGAGAATGGGTTTTGCCCTCCAATATTTCTATTTGACGTAGATGTATCTAGTTTAATACAACAGTTAAATACTAAAAATGTTTGTTTTAAAGTAGTTAAAAAGGGCCAACGATAAAGCAAATTATATTTAAAGGACCCATCAGCTCATTCAGAAATGATGGATATCTGCTCATTCAGAAATGATGGATATCATACACCCCTAAAGAGTTAAGATGTACCAGGTTAGTTTTGAGGGGTCTGCACTATAAAAAAGATTTAAACACTCTTAAGGAGGATCTAGATTTTTTAGTGCCCAATACAGTGGACAATGTTACCAAATTTTCCACCGGTTATTCTAGAAAGGAAAACATTCATACTGGGTTATTTCTGGTTACTCTACTTACAGGTAAGTCTGCTAAAGAACTAAAAGTCGTAAGGTTTGTATGCTCTCAGAAGGTGTCTTGGGAATTGCCAAATTCAAATACAAAGGTTGTACAGTGCTGGCGCTGCCAGCAGTGGGGTCACATGTCCAAGAATTGTAGTAGGACATCCTGGACATCCATCTAATTTCAGGGGCTGTACAGCGTGCAAGAAGTATGTGAAGAAACTTAATGATTTGAAAGAAGTCGCTAGGGAAAGGAAACTTCTGCCTTCACAGAGTGTTTTTAAAACAGTGAATGCTTCTAATTTCGTCGACCCGAGAAGAACATATGCGAGTTTTTTCTCTAACCCTTTACTGTTGAAGAATTTTTAAGAATTGCTCATCGCATTTGCCAACCTGAGACTCCATATCTAGAGGTTAAAATTGAAACATTTATTTGAAGTTACAGATCATTAACGAAGGAAAAGGCCAGGGGCCAGTGCTTAGAACTTTTAGAGGAAATTAAGCGACAATATGGTCCGTAATTTCCTAAATTTCTTGTCTTTTAATGTAAGGTCACTTAAAGAAGTGAGTCGCAGAATCGAATTATTGAACTTAGTGAAGACTAATAGAATTGACTTTGCGTTTATTCAAGAGACGCACTTAAGGGATGTACACAGAATTTTCTTGGAGGATTTCACTTTTTTAAGGGATAATAGCTTACAAGGAGTTGGTATTATTTTGCGAAAGTCTTACGAATTTCACAGGGTTCAGACCGCACACAATTTTATGATGGTCTATCTGCTATATATAGGTGTTCACAGAATTATGACGGAGTTATTTTGGGCGGGGATCTGAATTCTAGGCACACTTCGTGGGGCGATTCAATGAACAATGTAAATGGAAACGTTTTGTTTTTGTAGATGCAGCAATCGTCTATAGATTTTCAAAGGATTACAGATTCGGTACCCTCTTTTCCCAATGTCTCATCATTTTTGGATCATTTTATTGTTAGTTCAAATTTAGTTGATCTTACTTCTCCGAATTTTCAAATTTCTACTCTGCCTACATTTTCCGACCATTTTCCTGTTAGGCTGCAAATACGTCTTCCTGACTTTGATATGTTGATAAACTCTCCGAGACACTATGTCTCCTATCGGAAAACTAATTGGGACAATTATAGGAGTGATGTGGTTGAGGGCCTATTAAGTCATTTTCCCGATTCTACAGTACATTTGCCCAATAATGAAATTGATTATTTCGTGAGCGAACTTACGACAACTTTAAATCGTGTTAATAGTATGCATTCTGAAAATGTTGATTTAAGGAGTAGAAAGTTTGTTGTTTCAGATAATATAAGAAACCTGTACCGCATTAAGTATGGCTGGCAGAAGGATTTGAAGAGAATATATCATAGGACCTGGAATCGATTGGATTCAGCGTACATCCGACTGTCAAAGCAGGTACAGCTGCTTAGTATAATCATTAAGAGACAAGTAGAGTTGGAACAATCTAAGATTTTCTCTGAAAGACTGCGAACAATGAGACCAGGTCCCAAAGCCCACAGAAAGATTTATTCAATTTTAGGGTACAACAAAAAATCAAGATTGGATAAATTGTCGGTAGGAGGAGTAAGCATAGATGACGAGTCGGATACATTGGAGAGGTTAAGGGAATATTTCGCTAGTATTTACAGTGGCACTGGCTCAAATGAGGATATTTCCAACATGTTAGCTGTTGTTGAAAGAGCTGTGGCTTCTGTTTCTGGTTTATATACTTTCGACACTCAATTTTCTTCCCTGAACTCGCAGGAAGATTCAAGACTTGTAGGATTGAATGAAGTTTTCAATATAGCAAGGGAAATTAACAATAAGAGGTCTTGCGGCTTAGATGGTGTTTCTAACTATTTAATTAGGAAATTTCCGGCAAAGGCCATTGAATATCTTACGATCATCTTTAACAATTGTATAAATAATTCATACTTTCCAGATTCGTGGAAAGTTTCGAAACTCGTGCCTATTCGAAAAAGACAAAATAGTTTCGACATTCATGACTTGAGGCCAATATCAATGCTCTCAAATTTAGGGAAATTACTAGAACGAATAGTTCGGCTGAAAATGGACATTGGTATAAAGGAGGACTATATTCCGGGTTTGCAGTTTGGGTTTAAGAAAGGGCACTCCACACCTGATGCCTTGCTAAAGTTTCATAATGATATCGTATGCAAATTAAGAGAGCTTCAGTGTACCGTGGCAGTGTCACTTGACGTGGAGAAGGCTTTCGACCACGCTTCCCACGTTGGAATTCTATTCAAGATGGTTCATCTGAACTTTGATCCTTGTATTTTAAAACTCTTTCATAGTTTCTTCACAAATAGGCGTTTCTGTGTTCAATTTGGTAATAACTTCTCTACATTTGGGAATAATTTTAGTGGTGTTCCACAGGGATCAATCTTGGCTCCGCACTTGTACAGTATTTTTATGCATGATTTTCCACACATACTTTCGGACTCATGTGTTATTTTATATGCGGATGACTCTCTGCTCTATGCGCACGATGAATCCGCTATTGGTGCATTACGCAAGGTAAGGAGTCACTTAGATCAAGTCAAACGTTTTTACGACAAATGGGGTATTAAAATCAATGCATCAAAGTGTGAGGCAATCTGTCTAAGGAATGCTTCAGGAAAGTGCAAAAGGTTTGTTGTTCCAGAAAGTAAGACTTTGTCGCTGACACTTGATGGGGTGGAAATTTCTTTTAGGAGTACTTTAAAATATTTAGGTATTAATTTCGATAATCTTCTAAAGTTTAATAAACACGCCAGATTAGCATTGGAGAAATCACGGATAATATTGGGTTCATTTTCAAAACTACTATTTAATAAAAATCTCTCAGCGAAAACAACAATTTTGTTGTATAAGACAAGCATAAGACCTTCACTCCTGTATGGCTTTCCGATATGGTTTAGCATGTCTTCTGTAGTAATTGGTGAAATGGAAATTTTGGAACGGAAAATATTGCGTCATTGTATTGGAAAATACTATGAATCTGGAACTAAAAGATATTCTAACAGAGTAATATATAGTGAATCTCGAGTTACACCTGTTGGTTTATATATATGCGATATACTCTCCAGATTTGTCGATAGATTAACTAAGCATAATAGATACGAATTTATATCAGACATCTATAACAACCAAAGGTATATCGGCTGGTCTAATATTAATTATTTATCACCAATCGGTTTTGTAAACGAAGTCAGTCCAAATTTTGACATTACTGTTAACATTCGAAATGCATTCTATTACAAGGCATTACCTGGTACACATAGGGGTTAATTCAATTCAAAAAACTTTTAATTTATGTTTCAAATCTTCATTTTCGTTGGTTCTGCTTGTCATTATTAATGAAGTTTTATCATTAATATTATAATTTTTTTATTATTTTTTTCTTAATTTAGAATCAGTATTTAGTTCTAAGCTCAAATGAGATATGCAAACTCTCATGTCATTGTAGTCCCGGGAGCAAGGACGGTCTAGCTTTAATATGTACAAAATTTTAACTGTTACTAATTCATCTTATTTTAAAAGCATGTTGCTGTATAGCCTAGTTAATCTTAAAGTAAATTAAGATATTACATTATAGTCTTAAGTTTGCTGTAACAATACGTATTTAAAAATAACACGATTCATAAAAAGGCTCAATAAATATAAACCTTGAAAACCTTTCTCACTGATAATTTGCCCCCATGGCCTCTTTTTCATACCTTCTTAACTCCAATTCTATAGGGTGATTAATTTTGAGGTTCCCTACTTTTTTATAAAAAAACACAGAAAATTCAAATTGAATAGTGAGTGTTAATTGTCATTTGAAAGAACATTCTTTGGCATTTATTTTTTTAAAGAGTATGTCTTACAAATGTTGGCTGCGGCTTCGTCTCAGATGGTCCATCCGTTGAGTCCAATTTTTGATGACTCATGCGAGCATTACGACTGGTAACTGGCGTATGACGCGCGTGATGTTTTGCTCCAAGGCCTGAATCAAAGGGGGTTTATCCGCATAAACTTAAGACTTAACATATTCAAACAGAAAAAAGTCTAACGGTGTGTTATCACACGATCTTGGTGAACCGGCCCAAAACATGAATCTGCTCGCCGAAGTGTTCTCTCAATAAATTCTGTGATTAATATGATGTGCGGGTAGTGGCGCCGTCTTGTTGAAACCAAATGTCGCCGAGATCACGAGCTTCAATTTCAGGCATCAAATAGTCCGTTATTATGGCACGATAACGGTCGCCATTGACGGTTACGTTCTCACCGGCATCATTTTTGAAGAAATATGGACCGACGATTCCACCGGCCTATAAACCACACCAAACCGTTGTTTCTTCTGTATGAAGTGGCAGCTCTTGAACCTCTTCTGGTTGCTCTTCGTCCCAAATGCGGCAATTTTGCTTGTTTAAATACCCGTTGATTATGTTGACCATAAGACGAACGAAGTGCACGAAACATATTCCTCACAGAACGTAAATTTTCGTAATAAAGTAGAACGATTTGTAAACGTTGTTCAGACGTAAGTCTTTCCATGCTTGCAACACCTCGAAATACTGGTCTGAGACCCCATAGAGACTTTATATTGTAAATCGGTCTAAAATTCGAAGCTGATCTAGCCATTTCCGTCTGTTTGTGAAAGGCAAACTACTTATACAGGTCGCACTATTGAATATCGGCGACTGAAATGTGGCAGAATCATGTGTGGTATTGAAAATGGTCCATATCGGTTATGACGAAAAAATTTCCCCTCACAAGGACTGCGCCAACCTCTGGAAATATCAACAATCCAAAACTTAAAAATAATAATAACATCAGCTCATGAACTATAAGAGATATAAGGCTGATATTTGGAACAAATAATGTGGATCAAAACGCACCGCGTAAGAAAAGTGTGTGCATCGTTGCCACGCCCCCTTTAAAAAAGTCCATTTAAGGCCAAACTAATGGACCGATCGATTTTAAAGGGGCGTCCATTTAAGGCCAATCTTATGGACCGATCGATTTTAAAGGGACACCGCCCACTTTTTTTTCATTTTCAAATTCCAACCTTTCTAATCCAGCAACACATAATTCTGCAAAATGCCACCACCACCTAGCTTCAGTAGTGAGTGCCACCTATAGTTTGCTTTCCACAGACTTACGGACATGGCTAAATCATCATAGAGTTTTACGACGATTCAAAATATTTACACTTTATAGGGTCTCCGACAAGGATTTCTGTATCTTCCTATTTAGAAATACCTATCCATAAAGAAAAAAACCAAGACTACACAAACTGCCATCAATATTAAAGAACATAGGTGAGTGGAATTTCGTTTTGATGCTTTATTTGAGTACATTTTAGAGTTTTAGCAAACTTCAACCATCATGGATAACAGCTCCAGAGTCTCAACTACCTCATCGGTTGCTTCAGGTTCATTCTTGTATTTTTCAAACTCTTCCAATTGTTTTTGAGTTTTTTTTCCCAAGTCGGTAGAACCGTAAGTGGCAAAAAGTTCATTGATCTTTTTGATTTCAGCGGGAGCATCCTCAATAGAGTATTTTTCTATTATTGGACCGAACTTTTCGAGTATTGCCGTAGTCTTAGCGAAGCAATTGCCTGGCTTGGTTTTATATTCATTGTAATCTTTAACATAATCTTCCAATTCGGCCCTGTACTCGGCATAAGCGGGGGTTTGGGGAATATCCTCGAGAGCTTTAGCGAAGATTTGTCCACTGGCTTTAACCATAATCTTTAACAATTTCCATTGAGTTTCCAAGTCAACATTTTCCAGGTCGATATCACGTTTCGAACGTCCTACTACTCCAGCCGTAGATGCCTTAAATTAACGAATAAATGTCTGGGTAATTCTGATAAGTTCTCAGACACTTACCTGGATCACCACAGCGATGGTTAAAACTACTAGTGCAAGTTTCATTATTCTCTCGGAAGATGTACGAGTATCTCTGGTGTACGAGTTTGTGGTACTGCATTGCCTTCGAAGAGGTGCTTGGTATTTATAGGCAAATCACGTCGAAATCTATCGCTGTTTTGTGGCAACACGTGTTTTCGCTTAAACTATCTATATTTTGGCATGTTTACCAATTCATTCGAGCTTGATAAGCTATCAACGGGAAAGTCATTTGACAGTGACCTTTCATGCACTGCCATGAGGTGTTCGAGAAGTAGGAATTATCTGCATGGAATTATTTAGCTGCATTTATAAATAATTAATGAAAATGAACTGAATTAGATCAACCAGTCAGAGTGGAGTCTGATTGTGCTAAGCGGGACCTCGGAATCCGTTAGTTCTGCTGCGTCGTCTAGGTACATGTGCAAGAACCTGGCCACCTCAACAGGGTGGGTCCAAAGTGGCATGGGAATTAGAGACGTGGGATTTTCAGGATATGATTAGGTGTATCATGTGACCCTTGACCACATGCCGGGCAGATTTTCTGCGTGGTTGTCTTATTTCCTGCCCAATATGAATTGGAACGGCTGCACCATCCTAAACTCAGCGGTCATCTCTAATAACGCTGGATTTCTCAAACTAAAGAAACTGTTTGGACAACATCATGTTGTGTTCGAGTATTTTTATCTCCTCATAAAGGTGATATAATTATGTAATGAGGAGGCAGCTCGTGCCTGTCCTTAAGTCGGCGTATTGACAGTTCTGCAACTTTCTCCATTGCGGTCACTGGAGTTCATCGACCAGAATAATTTCATACAGACCGAACAAGATTTCCTTATCGGCGCCCCAAGTGTTGCCGGCTAGCGACTCGAGGACGTTGTCCCGACTCTGCATTTTGTTGCAGGTAGCGGTATCGTGCGTGAAGGAGGAAAGGAGACTGCCTTATACGGCACCGTAGAGTAACACATTTTTACTGAGTCGCTTGTCCACTTTGTGAATAGTGCGACCGCTGACTTCGTGGCGGATATCTCTATATACTACGCCTTGAATAAGTTGAAGAGATCAATGAGACAGTCGTTTATCCCATCGCCAAGATCGTGCTATCGTCACAAGATCTTTAAGCACACGGTTGGTTGTATAAATAAAGAAGGATCGGCGAGAGTTCCACGCCCTGTGGGATTGTTTAATTCTACAGGACTTTTCATCCCTAAATTCCACACACGACTGGCGACCACACATGTGGTGCACGACCCAACATGACGGAAGATTCCGGAGAGGTAATGAAGTCGCTGGATCTAGAAATGGTTACGATTATGGAAAGGAAGTCTGATCCCATAGAAATGACAGAGCTCCGAAAGTGCCATTTATCAGTTTTGCGCTCACAATAGTGTTGTCTGACGAACTCGAGCATTCGCCCACAATCCTGATGGCGCCCTTTTCATTCGCTATACTGAAGGTGGTGTTCTCGGTTTGTTCTCCTAGATTTGTCTCCTAGAACCAAGCGATTTTCGCCCTGAAGAAGGGTTTTGATGTCGAGGCGATATCGTCTGGGACAGCTTGGAACTGACGGAATGTATACGTTATATATTTCCACCTCGACAGCCCACAGACCTGACTGTTTACCCCATACATTCAATGTACGTATACTTGGGTCAAGTCCAAAAGAGATATATCTTTATTGCACAGAGCTGGGCAGAATAAGGACAATTTCACCACCACCGTTCCTGGAACGTTTCAACTGGAGCTGCTTGTATCCATTACAACCTTGAAGCCTGATGTTGTTTTTAAGTTTTGTTTCCTGGATCGCGGCTACCTTGATGTTGCGTACACCCTGAACCCGTTGGACTGGTAATGATGCCTGTTGTCACCAGCGGTGCAAACACTGCTTGGTCAAAGAAGAGATTTTTTTAAAAAAAAATTACTTCTGTTTCGTTAACATTAATTCTTATAATTCTTATGTGTCTGTGGAAGACACGATAGCGCTAAAACAAATCGATCTGGGATCCTGAAATTTTTAATGATTATGGAAATTGATCATAAACCGTTTGTTTAAAAAAAGGAGTATGTCCTAAAGCCGTTATAAAAATACAATGACGTTTACAATTTAAGCAAATATCACGCACAAATTAAGCGAAGTTCACGCACTGGGTGTGGGTGCTAACCTGCACTGAAACAGAGCCATTTCTTTGGGAGGTACCAAAAGGAAAGTGGCTAGGAATTCAATAAGTTGTCACCAAGTGAAGATTATAACTCTGTTCCTTAGTCTTGATTTTGGTTTAGATGGTATGAGTAGCATTACAAATATTATAGGAATAAACAAGTGGGCGGAATGGTGCATTTGCATGTGAGGTACCAGAACGGTGCGAGTCAACCACTTTGTTATAATATATAACTACCAACGCGGATTTAACATTTAAATATATTTCTACGCACTAGGTGAGAAGTTATGTTGGTTCCAATCTGCACTAAAACAAGGCATTCGTGTCATATATTTTTTCGCCCAGTCTGCCTCAGAACTTCATTTTTCAAATAGTATTTACGATATTACAAGAATACCAAAAGTGGGCATAAGGGTATATTTGTGTGGGAGGCACCAGAAAGGTTTGGGCAATATAACCCATTTTCAATCACAAAGGAAGTTTTGGAAATATATCATGACATTCAAAATTAAGATTCGAAGGGTCAAAAATCATCTTCGAGTCCGCAAATGGATAAATCAATCTCGAAAATGATTTTAGACTTGACTAGGTATACTACTCCGTTTTGCCGCCGTTATGATAAACATTAGTTTTGACAGTTCATATATGGTAGTCGTGAAATAGAGACGTGGCAAATTTATTATGGAAAAATATTCGATAAATCTTTAAACATTTTATCAAAATCAATCATCGATAACTGTGACGATGAGAAAGTTAATTGAAATTTTTGGGGGAAACAACGTGTCAACAAAACGCACTATTTACCGTGTAGTGAATGATTTCGAAGAAACAGGGTCCACGGCTGAAAACATTACTGCTGCTCAAGAAAGTGTTCAAAACAAAAACAATCCATCAACCTCAATTCTACGCTGTGCTGAATGTAATGAAAAATGTGCTCAAAAGGGCTCGCATTTGTTACAGAGGCGGACATTTATCTGATATTGTATTCCATACATTATTGCCAACATTAAATAAATCATTTATCAATATAAGATCCATTCTCTTTCATTTAATCAAAAAACAAAGAAAGTAGTATACCTTTCCGATGGACACCCTGTACTTTGAAATATACAAAACAAATTGTGATGAAATGTTGTTTCTATCTCTCTCTATTTAAGCATCTCTTATAACCATGCAAGCGAGTGGTGAAAACGCCTTCAAAACATATTGAAACACATGGGCACTTGAACTTGGGATCGCTTTGACAAAATTGGGAGTTTAATATCTAAAGGAATAGCTTATAATACAACATATTTTCAATATTTCTTACAAAAATTTTATTATTATTTTTTATCATCGCGAATTTTTCATAAATCCAAATTTTTCCAAATTATCTTTCTACCGCTCTTCTTTTTTGAGATTTCCGAGAATGAATGTATTAGACATCTGCTAAATAAATTTAAAGCTTGACGATTCGCGTAATATTATTGATAATCCTTCATATATTTATAATTGCTGTAAGACGGTAATTCGTATTAGCCCATTGAGTTAGCTGCGGGGAAGATAACACACGGTTCATGGAAACAATTCGTTGCAACTGCCTTCACTACTTTTCTCAATGAGCTAAAGTTGCAAAAGTAACTGACAAATATAGGACAGCATCAAACTGCCCCATAACGGGATTTGACTGTCTCAGTGTATTACGCCGCAGGGTTCGATCCTAGAGTACATCCCAATAAACATTGACGTAAACTAGTTTATTAACAATTGTTTTCCAAACACTATTTCCAAACTAGTTTACGAAAATTAAAATTCACAAATTTATTGTAATGTATTTATAATAGATTTGTAAAAGATGTACTAAAATAGACATTTACAATACTTTCGTAAGTATACTGGCCTGCTTGAATTACAATCGTCGCCGCCGACACCAATGATACGGTTTTTAATACGCGGTTTTTTGATTTTAAAGAGATTCTAAATATCAAATCCCTTATAAAATCAATATGAAAAATATGTAATGAAGTAGGAAATTGTAATTTAATTATTCTTGTTTTTTTTTATTAATTTTGTGGTCGCTGACTTAAAAATACTCTGCCGCCACCACCGATTACAATGGATCGGCTCGTATCTCTGACTTTTGTTTTGTTTTCATTTCGTCAATGCCTTCACTTTTATTTGACACTTGTCGCGTTGTGCTTAAAATTAATTTGTTTAAGTGGAAAGGAGTTTGTGTTGTATTTAATCTATATATATAAAAGAAAGTGTCCGAAGCGATGTAATCCCATAACTCGAGATTGGCCAAACCGATTTTGATGATTTGAACTTTGTTGGAAAGGTATTTTTTCAGCACGGGTTTTTAAAAAAAAAATAAAAAAAAAACTTCAAAATATCAAAATTTGAAAATGTCTGATTTTTACCACCCAGCGTGTTTCGACAGGTTTATTTTTGATTTTTTTCAATTTTCTTTTTTCATTAAGTATATAAAAATGAAATGTGCTTTGCTACACCGCTTAAAACTTGAAAACGACTGGGGAAAACTGGATACTTCATGGCTATCGCGGCATGATATCGATTTTTTTGCTATCTGAAATTGAAACCCTTAATCTTGACGACACTTGGTTTCAACAGGACGGCGCCACTTGCCATACAGTTAACTTAACAATGGATCTATTTGGAGGTCATTTCGAAAAGCAGCTAATTTCATGTTTTGGACAGGTGAGTTGGCCGCTTTGATCGAGTGATATCACACCTTTAGACATTTTTCTTTGGGGTTGCGTAAAGTCCAAAGTCTATGCTGACAAACCAGCTACGATTCAGGTTTTGGAAGCGAACATTACGCGTGTCAATAAATTGAACCCTCAGAATGGAAACCCTGAGGCGTAGTTGCGGCCAACATGTGAAGAAAATTATATTCAAAAAATAAATGCCATAAAATGTCCTTTCAAATTACCAATAAAGATTCTACACTTGATTTGAACTTTTATATTTTTGTTTGTTCTGAAAGATCACCCTATAGATGAAATCGTGAATTGGAACGCGAGCGTTCCTACGACACAATAACTTTGCAACAACAAATACAAAGAAATATCCCATATAAACAACAAATGAGTGCGTATAATACACTGATAAAGGCTGTCGATGATGAAAATGCTGGACTATGTTTCCTTGATGCGCCCGGCGGAACAGTGAAAACGTTCCTGCTATCATTGAAGTTAGCAGCAATACGTGCTCAAAGTGGTATTGCTTTAGCATCTACCGGAATTGCTGCGACACGGTTAGAAAGTGAAAAAACCGCACATGCAGCACTAAAGCTTCATCTAAACCAGCACATCAACGAAAATCCTGTTGGCAACTTTTTAAAGCAATCAGCCATTGCAAAAGGGTTGAAAAATTGTAAATTGATAATATGGAATGAGTGCACGACGGCGAACAAACGATCATTAGAAGCACTCGATCGAATATTGAAAGATTTGCGCAACAATAATAATCGCTTTGGTAGCTTGAGGATACTGTTGGCAGGCGACTTCCGACAAACACTTCCCGTGATTCCGAAATCAGATGAATTAAATGCATGCCTGAAGTCATCCTATTTGTGGCGATACGTGTAAACTATTCCATTGAGAACCGCAGAAGTTTTCTTAAAAGAACTGCTGAGAATCGTAAATGGAGAAATTCCAGTAAATACTTCCAGTGGTTTAATATCGATTGCACCTACCATTTGCCAATTTCTTTCAACCAAAGATGAACTCATCACTAATGTTTATCAGAACATCGTAACTACCATTGGTTGAGCGCACGCTTCATTTTATTAGCGAAAAATACTGATTTCAATGACTTAAATTGGACGATTTGAAATCAAATTCGGGGAGAATAGCTTTCATACAAATCGATCGATCACATTGAAAACGAAGACGATGTCGTCAAATATTCAGTGGAATTCGTAAACTCTTTAGATTTGCCTGGCGGCTTCATCATTTGTTTCTTAAAGTTGGATCTGTCATCATTATGCTACGAAATCTGCACCAAAACTGTGTAATAAAACTCGCCTGATTGTGATAAAGCTAATGAACAATGTGATAGTGAAAGGGCCGTTCAAAGGAGAAGAATGTCTAATTCCGCGAATTCCCTTGACTTCAACTGATTTGCCATTTCAGTTCAAACGAATTCAGTTCCCACTGAAACTTGCATTTGCGATGACCATAACAAGTCATTTCAAGATTTATGCCGCTGGAAGTGTGCGGCATAAATCTGGAAATGTCATGCTTTTCACAGGGCATGTTTTCAAGTTGGGAAACCGTCCTCACTATTTATTTATGCAGAAATCAAAAAATGAAGTGTATCGTGCAGCCTTAAATTGAATACATTTATTGTTCTATTCTTTTTTTAGATTTCAATAAAATGATCAGAATACCTTATTCTATTATTTCGGCTCCAGTAAAAGTTATTTGAATAAAATTTGTATCCCGTGCAACTGTCATTTGCACGGTGCAACTGCATTTCTTCATCAAAATATGAATCCACCACGACTTTGCAACTGAACCAGACTTTCAGTGAAAATAAAATTTGAAGGCAAAACAACGTTGGCCGGTTCAGCTAGTAAATATATAAAAGGTAAATATGCCTTATAAATATAAAAAAAAGTGTAAGAAAAAGGAGTGAACGAATAGTTAAGGCATTAACTATTAATGCAAACGTCGATGATTTGACTATTCATCCACCAAAGGAAATCAACAGTCGCGCAAGCTCTCCAGATTTGGTTTTACTACAAATCAGTTCCAGTGAAGACAATGCTGCAGATTCTTCAGAAGACGATGCTGTTGCAGACTTAGGAACAGATTTGGCAAAATGCTTTATAAAGCATCAAATTTCGACTGCAGTAAAATTTATTTTTAATGTATCACTTATTCATTTATATTCATTCACTTAATCTTAAATCATTAAATATATTAATTAATAAATATGTAAATATATTTAAAAATATAAATTTAAATTTGTTTTACTTTGGAAAAGTATTTACATCCAATTTTGAAACAAACAAATATACACATTTACAACAAACTTTCCACATGATTTATTAAATATTGTTTTTTCAAATTGATTTCCAATTGTTTTCCAAGCATGGATACAATTGTAGAATAAGGGACCCTTTTTGTTTGTCCGATAATTGGAAATCAACATGTTACAATGATTACCATAAAGAATTTCCAAGCTTACGTTTACTAATGTAAGTTTATAATAAATTTATAGTAAGTTTATAATGTTTATTGGGATGTTGCCATGTATTTAGGCTATGTCTGAATACTCGTATTTTAAAATAATGCAAGTCTCATATAAAAATGTTATATTCGCATCAAAAATTATCGCCTTTGCTATTTGTGTTGTAGAATTATGTGTTAGAAAATTAATATTTTTTATTTTAAAAAATTGATTTTAAACACTAAACACTTGGTTTTGGTACCGTCGTAGACGAAAAGAAAATTTTCAAAGAGCGGAAACAACAAAATGAAATAGAAAACTTTTAACATCTCCGGTAAGGTTTGAAATTTCACTAAGAAGAGACTATCGCAGGAACAACTTTTCAAATATATGCAGATACCCAGGGTTCAGACTTATATGTTAATGAGCGCAACATACTTTTTATAAGTCTACACGCAGAGAAAAAACATGGTTACTACATGGTCACGGCAATAATAATATGTTCTCCACAATAAAAGTATGTTCTTCGCAACCATAGCATTGTTAGCTGAATTTATTTTTGATAATAGTATAATTGCTGCAATATAATTATTGTTGAAATGTAACAACAATTGCCAAATTTAAAAACGAAAATATGGTTATAGCAACAATATAAACATGGTAGGTGCGACAAAACAATTGTGTTTTGCAATTTATGTTAACAATAATATGATTACGGCTATCATACAGTATGATTTTTATTTTTCTTCATTTAAATATGATTTTAAGAACAAATGTTATTGGTACGGATCTAATGCAATAATAGTACTTTTTTATCAAAATTATTTTTTTTTTTAAATAGCTGCTTTGGCTTTGTTTAACTGAAGTATTTTTAATAAAAACGTTTACGTTTATTTAAACTTATTTCTTCTACTGCGAAATGAATCACTCCTAATATTTTGAATTCAATGTATTTTTGAATAATTTTTATTATTCAAATCTATTGTTGTCAACTTAAACCAATTCCAATAAATAATATTGGGGATCATAGTATAATTGTGTGTGATCATACTATGGTTGTGGATAACATAGTATGGTTGAGTGTGAATCATACTATGGTTGTGGGGATCAAAGTATGGTTATGTGCGAATCATACTATTGTTGTGAGGATCATTTCGAATATTGTCACCACAACCATACTTTTTTTCTGCGTGTACTTAACCACCCAACCGAGCGACTACTTTTGTATACCACCCCTCCTCCTTTTTGGCCGATTGACTTCCAGAATGCGCCCCTACACATGTATGACATTAAAAGGGTGTTTTTAGATCATTAGATTTTAGACGGTTTAGTACGGGTTAACTATAAATTAAAATATAATAATGGCTTTACATAATACGAGTATGTAACTAGACAAAATTAAGGCTAGATGGTATCCTAAAGCCTTATACTCTTAAAACCAATCATTACATTCTCACTTATTAGTACAGTAAAGTAACATTTTAGATAAAAAATAAATATTTGAACTATCGTCAAGTACAAAACATATCATTTACTGTATGAAACACATAAACTTTATAGCTTAAGCACCATACAGGGTTCACTTTTCTTATGGTTTAGTTCGTTCTTTCTTATTTTGAGGTTCATTTATTTTTGATTGTATAAGCACTATCGTCATATCGGTATTAGTTACGAGATACAGCCTTTTAAATTCAAGGTTGTAGTGGAGGTGTTACGCTCTTACATTAAAATATGATAGTCATTGATGTCATTCTATCAAAATTTTAATGGGATCGGTGCACCGTACACTTTTCCTCCAGGATGTGTTTCGATCCTTGCCAACATCATATGTTCCAAATATCACCGTCATGTCTCTAACAGTTTGTGAGATATAATATTTTTAAGTTCCAGATAGAACCATATAAGAAACCATATAACAAAGGTCACTAATCGAATTTGACCTTGGAGTCAAAAATGACCTATGGACGAAATAATCTTTGCCAAAACTTGAACAACAGTATGCATCTCCTTACGATCGGTCTTCAAATGACGACGCAGGATAAAACTGATAGGGCGGTATGTAGGATGTACAAAAAAATTGTATGTTCCCGCAATCGTCTCTAGATAATAAATAAATTTATTGGGTGACTGATGCAACTTTTTTCGACCCACACTAATACACATCCTCATTGCATTCCGCTGATAGTGATATTTCATCTGTCAATCTACTCTGATTTCTATTTAAGCAGTTTGGTGTAGGGTTGCAACAGCTTCAAATATTGACTGTAGACATTACATAGTATGATATAGCATTGATTGTCGTAATTTTCAGACATGGCTAAACATGTCCGTCCGGGCCTGTGTCTGTTGAAAGCAAGATCAAACGAATTAACCTAGGAATTCGAAAATTTTGCATGATAATGACTGTTTGGGATTGTAGATAGGCGAAATCGGGAAAGTTTCATTTTTTGGGACTAAAGGTCCCATGGAGTAAAAATACACTTTATGATTAATTGCTCAATAAATTAAAAACTTCTTTGTTAATACCTCAAAGAAGGGCATAGTCGCTGTACGTTTCGGCCCTTGTGACACAAAAAATTGGCCCAAACGCATACCAAGTGTTGCTGCGATTCGGTTTATTTTGAAGTTTCGGCTGAGATGATGTTCAGGCACATGGCCGAAGCGGTCACAAAACGGCCAACTGTTGCACTTTAGTGTCGAATTAATGGTAGTGGTATGTTAGGTTCAGCCTTGCTGAAGTTTTCGATGTTTTCAATTGTCTTGTTAAAATTTCTCAACTAAAACTACGAGTAGTAAAAAAAACAACGTGAGGCGTGGCCGAATATATGATACCATGCACTTTTGGATTACTGAAAATGGGTTTAGAACCCCTTGGACGGGTTCTTAATTTATCCATATATAAAATGTCATATTTCAATATGTGAGAACATGTCATTGTTTTTAATAAAATCGGTTAAACATATATGTGGGAGGTACAGTACGCGCTGAATTTAAGCAACCGATAGGAAACCAGGCCTGCTTAAATCATAATAAAGACGTCCTGAAGACTTTTTCAGTACAAATGACATAAAATAACATTTATTAAACAAAATAATATAACAAAAAAAGTTCAGCATACAAATTCATTTGAAAAATAGCGTTCAGGTATAAAAATTCTTTTTTCAATACACAAGACAATTTTAAAGATCATTTATTAAAAAAGAATATGTATAAAACAATGCAATCATTCATTTCATTAATAACAAATACGAGTACTTATAGGCATAAAAAACTTAAGAATTAAAAAAATAAAAATTTTTGTTTGTACTTAATCTTTTTGAAACTTTTTCACGTTTCACGAAGTTTGTAAAGGAAAAGTTCTGTATCCAACATTCACAATTATCATCAAACACTCACAAAAATGCATTTTTGGCATTCTCTTTCAAGTGACTTTAACAATCTAATGAACTATTTTTGTTGTTGTTGGGCTAGTGACTATACCTAGACATAGGTATATGGAGTAGTTTAAAAATAGTGTAACTATATTGGCAATCGTCACATATTAAAGAGTTGTTCGCTTATGGTAATGAAACGACAGTAAAAGAAAACATATTTCATCATATTCGTAAGATTGTTGCACTTACCGAGACCTTTTTCAAAAATAGTTTCACTTATAAAGGCCATAAAATCAAAAAAGCCAGTTGCGCAAATCGGTGAGTTGCGACAATTGGGTGTTGCGTATATCGTGCGCGCACTGTATATCTAAATCTCAACCTTTTTTTTCAATTTCAATAGGGTTTGCCCTTGGACAGAAAAACATACCTGTTCAAAATTTCTTCTTGATTGGATGCAATATATGGCTCCTAGAACTAAAACCTTAAAAAAGGATGAGCGCATATGTGTGGAGCTATATCTAAATCTGAACAGGTTACAAGCTATAGCTAGATAGCAGACAAACGTACTGATATACTAATCGGCTAGAAACTCTTAGACGATCAGCTAAACTTAAAAGTGGTTCTAGCACATATATTTGCAATGAAACTAAGTAGGACAGAATACAAATTGTAGTTAAGCCGGTAGAAAAAAGTCGATTACTCGATTTAAACCGGACGCAAAAGTCAATAACGACTTTTTCCATTTTTGCAACAAATAGTCGATCAGTCGACAGTTTGATAATCGACTTTTAGAACCCTAGTTTGGTGCAAAAGAGGCGTATTCCAATTAAAGACGATAAATTGTAGAAGACGGGCGATATGCTTTTTCTTTGCAATATGTTACAAAAACACTGCTCAGTAAAGCACAAATTCTCGGCTTATTTGTCCACTTTTGTTTGTATACTTTACAATCACAAAGAACGTCAGATTGTCCAAATTGGAGCACAAAAAACACAGAAAACACTAAACTCGCGCACTTTAAATTCAAGAAATAGCTCTCCCCAAATGATTGTTGTTTCTCAAATTTTCGTAAATGCTCATTTCGTCCATCTTGTACAATTTATCGTATTTGATCAGCACGATAAGATTATTTTTTTGCTCTCAATCGTAAAACATTTGGAATGTTGAAGATATTTGATAATACGTAGGAGATTGACTTGCTTTTAAAATAAACAAATAACATTTCTCCTAGTGCATTTAACTCATACACAGTCGGCATGTATTAGTATTGGTTTGTGCATTTTTGGTTTATCCGTGTTTACCGTGTCAAAGTTTTTACATAATCAACGAAGCACATCCAACTAGTTTTTTTGGGTGGCAATCTCCACTGAAGTCAGCTAGTTGCCTTTATAGCTAACACGCTTTCGCATGCCACATAACTAGCTGCATTGTTACTATTTACCTTACTCACTCCAAGTTAGTACAGAAAAGAAACTATTCGCACTATTCTGTAGATTGGTAGTGCAGTGCAGATCATCAGCGCCGCCTACTATTTCGAAGCACGGGTGAAATGTGCAGAAAACTGCTACAGAACTTAAAGAAGAAGAAACACCAAAACTGCTACGGAACACATCAAAAATATAAAACTTCTTTACCAAAGAAAAACAATTTCCATAAAGAGGTTTTATCTGGGGTTCATACGCACGAGATGATATTGGTGAATTCTTTAACAGACTTAAACGGATAGTTTAAAAACCTTTTACACATTTTTATAATGCAAAAAATTTAGCGAATATTTGCTGCACCAAACTTCATTGGGTTTAATATTATTATTCCGTGTGTTTTGCCTTATTTTGACAATAACGAACGCACGAATGAACTCTTACTCATCAATGCAGTCTAGTAATTATTAAATTGTGCAAAATTGTTTAGCTCGTTTTTTTGGTCTGTTGCTTGTACACATTGAACAGGGATTAAACCGGCTCAAGACCTCTTGCTTCTATATTTAAATAGAAGACAAGTTTTTAACAAAATGGCAAAGTGACATTGATTTTCGTGGCAGCACACTACTTTTATCATGATTTCGGTCCGTGAAATTTTAATCTCTTAAGCCTTGCTTCATCTTTTTATTTTCCAACTTCTCTGGTTAATTTTGAACTGTATCGTCCATTTTTTACTTTTTTAGTCTTTGAGTTTATTGCAACCTTTTCATTTCACTTTAATAAGTTTACCCAAAATGTCTAATTTTTAGAGCCTGATAAGGACATTCAATTGGCTTTGACCCATTTCATCTTCATTATTATTTTTTATGCCCAATTTTAAATACTCGTATATCGCCTGTCGTGATTATTTTAATCCGCATTTCTTTGTTTTTTAATGCCATAGTTTTGATTGAACATACACAGAAAATATCAGTTGAACACCAACATTCCATGGTATTCATGGGGACATGGTTCGTACTATCGTAAGATGGTAGCTGCAATGGTATTACGATTAGCACAACTGATAAGTCGGTTTTACCAACCGAATTCAGTCAATCTATTGGTTGCCACAACTGGTGGTTATGACAACCAACACATTTTGAAGTAATTGTTACTTTATTATTATTAATTGGTGGTGACAACAGATAATATTTTTGAAGTAGCCAAACCTCGCTTAGTTCTCTGTTGTAACATATTACACTACGCAGCAAAATTTCGGACTTTTTAGGGGTGAATGATTTCTTCTAGAATGAAAGACTAGTAAATTTTGAAGAAGTTTCTTTTCATAGGGGCGTGACCTTTTTTAAAAAATATTGCATAAATGTTTCGTTTTCGGATTCAAATGTTCTACTTAATAACTACTACGAGAATCATCATTTTAGTATTTATCGTCTAAAATAAAACCAAAATAATTTCAAAATAAAAAGACCCTTTTCGACTATTTTCAAAAAAAATAAGTGTCTTAAAAGCATTTATTGAATAAGTTATGTTCAGAATGCTCCACCCATTTTTTTTATTAACCTACAAAATATGACCGATATGAAAGTATATATTTTTTATCATATGGATTCAAGACTTCAAGCATTTGTTTGAGGTATTTTGTGCCACATAAACTTAAGTAGCTGCAAATATTTAGGTTTAAAATTTTGCTTAGCTTCAATTAAATAAAATACGAGTATCACAATCAGCTTTATCTTGAAAAAACCTGCTCAAAATTTAAAGAAAAGAATAAATATTTCCAAATCGTTAAATATAAAATTAAATAAACAAAACAATTCATTTCTTATTATCACACTTATTAGCGTTGTTATATACGTTGTCTCTTCAACGGATACTGTCAGTTCCCACTACTGAAAACTGCCGTGTACCCAATCAACATTCAGTTATAGCGTTGGAATACATGGATAGTACATGCAACCACCCACTTTCGGTTGGCAAAATATTCAGTTGTGGCAACAAATCTGTTCTCTGTGTGTAGTTTTTTCATTCTTTTCCTATTTCGTCTAGTTTTGAAGTATGCAGCCAAATTCATATTTGCTTTGCCACCCAGTATATTTCGCACTCTTTTTCTTCCTTTTTTCCGCTTTGTTCCCTTTTTGGTCTGATGTACGTCCTTTTTTACTATCTCCAAGGATTTGAAAATGTTTTCTTGCTATTTTCTATATTTGGCCTCTTCCTCCCCCATTGCAATTATAAATACACATGGTAATTTGATATTGTTTCACGGCATTTTATCTTTTGCTCATTTTAATTCATCTTATGCCCATATTTATTTCCCATGCCTGTTAATTTAATATTTTTGTGCTACATTTTTATATTTCGCCATTTATGTTTATTTTTATTTATTTTCCTGTGGATTTAATGCTGTTTTCCCACTTTTGTCATTTCGGCCTTTTGTCCTTTTTATCTAATTCAATTCCTAATTCTTTTTTCTATATCATCGGTTGGATTGATATCGATTTTCTGACTTGTTTATCCTGTTGACTTAATATTGTTTTTGCAACTTCCTGCTGATTCGCCCGTTTTTGGTTCTTTCTCAATCCTCTTTTGTATTTTCTATGTCATCTTCTTGATTCAATATAGTTTTTATGGCTTATTATATTGTACCCCTTTTTGAACCATTTTTTATTCTTTTCTATGTCATCCTGTATAATTTGTACTCTCTTCTCACTTTCTAAAATTTGACATTTTTTGGCCCTTTTTTATTCTTTTCTATGCCATCCTGTTAATTTTATACTCTCTTCTCACTTTCTAAAATTTGACATTTTTTGGCCCTTTTTATCCCTATTTATATTTTCCAGGCCATCCTATTTATTTCATATAGATTTCAGCACTTTTATAATTCGCTTCTATTGGAAAGATTTTATCTCCTTTCCAATTTTCGATGTCATCCTTTTGATATAATAAGGATTTTTGACTTTTAAATTTATGGCCCATTTAGGTTTTTGTTTACCCTTTTTATTCAAAATTCTATTTGCTATGTCAGCCTATTGATTAAACATTGTTTTTCTCACTGACATTTTGCCCTTATGGCCTCTTTTTCATACCATCTTAACCCCAATTCTATAGGGTGATTAATTTTGCGGTTCCCTACTTTTATAAAGAAAAAAACACAGAAAATTCAAATTGAGTAGGGAGTGTTTATTGTCATTTGAAAAAACATTTTTTGTCATTTATTTTTTGAAAAGTATGTCTTACAAATGTTGGCCGCGGCTTCGTCTCAGATGGTTCATCCGTTGAGTCCAATTTTCGATGACTCATTCGAGCATTTCGACTGGTAACTGGCGAATGACGCGCGTGATGTTTTGCTCCAAGGCCTGAATCAAAGGGGGTTTGTCCGCATAAACTTTAGACTTCACATATCACCACAGGAAAAAGTCTAACGGTGTGATATCACACGATCTTGGCGGCCAATCGACCGGCCCAAAACGTGAAATTATCTGCTCACCGAAGTGTTCTCTCAATAAATCCAGTGATTGATATGATGTGTGGGTAATGGCGCCGTCTTGTTGAAACCAAATGTCGCCGAGATCACAAACTTCAATTTCAGGCATCAAATAGTCCGTTATTATGGCACGATAACGGTCGCCATTGACGGTTACGTTCTCACCGGCATCATTTTTGAAGAAATATGGACCGATGATTCCACCGGCCTATAAACCACACCAAACCGTTGTTTCTTCTGTATGAAGTGGCAGCTCTTGAACCTCTTCTGGTTGCTCTTCGTCCCAAATGCGGCAATTTTGCTTGTTTACATACCCATTGATTATGTTGACCATAAGACGAACGAAGTGCACGAAACACATTCCTCACAGAACGTAAATTTTCGTAATAAAGTAGAACGATTTGTAAACGTTGTTCAGACGTAATTCTTTCCATGCTTGCAACACCTCGAAATACTGGTCTGAGACCCCATAGAGACTATATATTGTAAATCGTCGTAAAATTCTAAGCTGCTCAAGCCATTACCGTCTGTTTGTGAAAGGCAAACTACTCATACAGGTCGCACTATTGAATATCGGCGACTGAAATGTGGCAGAAACATGTGTGGTATTGAAAATGGTCCATATCGGTTATGACGATAAAATTTCCTCTCACAAGGACTGCGGTAACCTCTAGAAATATCAAGAATCCGATACTTAAAAATAATAATAACAACAGCTCATGAACTATAAGAGATATAAGGCTGATATTTGGAACAAATGATGTGGATCAAAACGCACCTCGTAAGAAAACTGGGTGCATCGTTGCCACGCCCCCTTAAAAGAATTCCATTTAAGGCCAAACTTATAGAGAGATCGATTTTAAAGGGGTGTGGCACCGCCCACATTTGTTTCATTTTCAAATTCCAACCATTCTAATCCAGTAACACATAACCTATCTTCCGTAGTGAGTGTCACCTATAGTTTGCTTTCCACAGACTTACGGACATGGCTAAATCATCATAAAATTTTACGACGATTCAAAATATTTACACTTTATAGGGTCTCCGACCAGGATTTCTGTATCTTCCTATTTAGAAATACTTAGCAGGGACATAAATACTGTTACACACGTTTTATGCTGTAAAATAAAAAGTACTGAATCTTTTTGGACCATATATTTTTTAATATATTTATTGATGTATATTGTATCCAAAAAGAATCTACTTATTCAAACTGTCCGCCTTTTGCCTTTACACACGCCTTAAATCGCACAGGCCAATCGTCAATAGCTGCACGATTCTCGTCCATTGGAAAATTGGCTACAGCTCGAACCAAAGCAGTCTTAAGAGATCCATGGTTGGGGTATCTTTTGTGACAAACCTTGTCCACTAAATCCGTCCACAATTTGTAATCCAATGGGTTCAAATCTGGACTGCCTGAGGGCCATTCTTCAGAGGAAATGAACGCTGCCATATTGTTTCGAAGCCAGGCCTGGGACGTTTTAGCCTTATGGGCTGGCGCAGAATCCTGCTGGAAAGTCGATGGCTGGTTTTGGAACAGGGAATTGTTAAGAGGCTTTACAACAGCTTCCAAAACGGTTTCTTGGTAAACGTTGGCCTATGTTTTGACTCCCTGTTCGCACTATACAGGTCAGTGACCCCATCCTAAGAGACAACCTACCAGACCATGACTGAAGCTGGGTGATGACCCTTTTCCACCCTTGGGATCAGTTCAGATGCTTCCCTAGATGACCGCGCATACACTCTATCATTTTGCTTGTTAAATTTTTCCTGAACGGTAAAATTTTTTTCATCGGTGAACAAAATTTTGCAGTGCAAGTTATCAGCGTGCTTCACCAAAAGACGTTTGCATTTTTCAATCCTATTTTTTTAACGCTGCAGTCAATAAATGTCCGGTACGTCGTTTGAAAACCCCATATCCCAAGTCTTTTTTAATGATTCGATTCATGGACTTTTGCGTGATATTCATCTCGCGGGCCATGATTTTCTGTTTTCGGAGCGGATTTCTGTGAATTCTTGATTTAACGGCTTTGATGACCGGTGGCGGTCTTTTACATCTCCAGTCTCCTCAAACAGTTTTATGCATCGGTAGACGAACATACGGCTAATCCCTAGTGGCCAGAGCGTTTTGAACATATCGTTTTTTCATTTCATACTTGAAAAACGCTATTGATGAAAGTTGAAACAATTTTAAAATTCCCTTACAGACTAACTCTATTGAGGTTAGCTTTCAAAACCCATATGACATTAACGGGGTATGTTCAGTTCTACTATTAAATTGGGTGTGTTCAATGTTGTAACAGTATTTATGTCCGCACTAAGTACCTATCCATAAAGTAAAAATCAAGACTACACAAACTGTCATCAATATTAAAGAACATAGGCGTGAGTGGAATTTCGTTTTGATGCTTTATTTGATTTAGTACATTTAAGAGTTTCAGCAAACTTCGAGCATCATGTTTAACAGCTCCAGAGTCTCAACTACCTCATCGGTTGCTTCAGGTTCATTCCTGTATTTTTCAAACTCTTCCAATTGTTTTTTAGTTTTTTTTCCCATGTCGGTAGAACCGTAAGTGGCAAAAAGTTCATTGATCTTTTTGATTTCTGCGGGAGCATCCTCAATAGAGTATTTTTCTGTCAATGGACCGAACTTTTCGAGCATTGCCGTAGTCTTGGTGAAGCAATTGCCTGGCTTGGTTTTATATTCATTGTAATCTTTAACATAATCTTCCAATTCGGCCCTGTACTCGGCATAAGCGGGGGTTTGGGGAATATCCTCGAGAGCTTTAGCGAAGATTTGTCCACTGGCTTTAACCATAATCTTTAACAAGTTCCATTGAGTGTCCAAGTCAACATTTTCCAGGTCGACATGACGTTTCGAACGTCCAACTACTCCAGCCGTAGATGCCTTAAATTAACGAATAAATGTCTGGATAATTCTGATAAGTTCTCAGACACTTACCTGGATCACCACAGCGATGGTTAAAACTACTAGTGCAAGTTTCATTATTCTCTCGGAAGATGTACGAGTATCTCTGGTGTACGAGTTTGTGGTACTGCATTGCCTTCGAAGAGGTGCTTGGTATTTATAGGCAAATCACGTCGAAATCTATCGCTGTTTTGTGGCAACACGTGTTTTCGCTTAAACTATCTATATTTTGGCATGTTTACCAATTCATTCGAGCTTGATAAGCTATCAACGGGAAAGTCATTTGACAGTGACCTTTCATGCACTGCCATGAGGTGTTCGAGAAGTAGGAATTATCTGCATGGAATTATTTAGCTGCATTTATAAATAATTAATGAAAATGAACTGAATTAGATCAACCAGTCAGAGTGGAGTCTGATTGTGATAAGCGGGACCTCATTTGGCACAAGTCTTAGTCAACCCAAAAAATGTCTTTCGGGCCAATCGGTGGACAAAATGGGACAAACCGGGCGAAAGATTAAAATGACATTACAATACGAGTAGAGCTTCTTGCAGGTTTTTTCATTTTTGGAATAGAACAAAAAAAGGAAAAATGAGCTGACATGAAAAAAAGTTATACAATATCAAATTATCATTAAAATAAGGGACAATAGGACAGAGTTAAAAACCTTATTAAATCCATAGAATGAGTACATACAAAATTATGAAATAGCTAAAACGTAAAGGTCACAAAACCTTAAACGGACTTAACCGTGAATCAAGTTTTATATGTGTGTAAATTATTACATTTACTATAAATTGATGCAGAAAGTTATAGGATGTCAATACACGGTTATGTTGTAATTACGAAGTTTTTTGCTTGTTGTTTTTGTAGCAGCTACAATGTTTAATTACGATAATCTTCCTCGGAATCCGTTAGTTCTGCTGCGTCGTCTAGGTACATGTGCAAGAACCGGGCCACCTCAACAGGGTGGGTCCAAAGTGGCATGGGAATTAGAGACGTGGGATATTCAGGATATGTTATTATGTGTATCATGTGACCCTTGACCACATGCCGGGCAGATTTTCTGCGTGGTTGTCTTATTTCCTGCCCAATATGAATTGGGACGGCTGCACCATCCTGAACTCAGCGGTTATCTTTAATAACGCTGGATTTCCCTTTGCAAGTATAAGATATCTCTCCGGACCTGCCTTGGTGGAGGGTGCATCTCTGTCAGGTGGAATTTCGGACGAACCCTCCAATGACATCCCAGCAGAAAGTGATTGGACAACAACATGTTGTGTTAGAGTATTTTTATCTCCTCATGAAGGTGATATAATTATGTAATGAGGAGGCAGCTCGTGCCTGTGCTTCAGTCGGCGTATTGACAGCTCTGCAACTTCCTCCATTGCGGTCACTGGCGTTCATTGACCAGAATAATTTCATACGGACCGAGAAAGGTTTCCTTATCGGCGCTCCAAGTGTTGCAGGCTAGCAATTTGAGGACCTTGTTCCTACTCTGCATTTTTTTGCTGGTAGAGGTGGCGTGCCCGAGGGAGAGTTCTACGCCCTGTGGGACTGTTTAATTCTACAAGACTTTTTATCCCTTAATTCCACATAAGACTGGCGACCACACATGTAGTGCACGACCCAATATGCCGGAAGATTCCGGAGAGGTAATGAAGACACTGGATCTAGAAATGGTTACGATTATGGAAAGTTAGTCTGATACCATAGAAATGAGAAAAAGAGTATGCCCTGGGAGAAAGCCGTTATAAAAATATAATGGCGTTTACAATTTAAGCACACTGAAACTGAAACAAACCCCTTTTTTTGGGGGGTACCAAAGGGAAAGTGGCTAGGAATTCAATATGTTGTCACCAATTGAAGATTATAACTCTGTTCCTTAGTCTTGATTTTGGTTTAGATGGTATGAGTAGCATTACAAATATTGCAGGAATGGCGGATGGGCGGAATGGTACATTTGCATGGGAGGTACCAGAATGGGGCGAGTTGACTTCTTTGTTATAATATATAGCTGCCAACGGGGATCTAAAATATTACAGTTTTCACATTTTAATATATTTCCACGCACTAGGTGTGAAGTTCTGTAGGTTCCAATCTGCACCAAAACAGGGTCATTCGTGTCAAATTGAATTGCCCATATATTTTGTGCCCAGTCTGCCTCTGAAATTCTTAGTTTTAATAGTATTACCAATATTTCAAGAATACCAAAAGTGGGCGTAATGGTAATTTTAAGATTTAGCCATGTCCCTCCGGACATGTGTCTGTGGATAGCACGATAACGGTCAAACGAATTAACCTAGGAATTCGGAAATTTTGCATGATAATGACATTTGGGACTAAATTTTTAAAGGAGTAAAAAAAATACACTTTATGATTATTTGTTTAATAAATTAAAAACTTCTCTGTTACTCGTAATACCTCAAAGAAGGGCATAGTCGCTGTACGTTTCGGCTCTTGTGACCCAAAAAATGGCTTGTGTGGTCCAAACGCGTACTCAAATTAATGCAAGCGTGGCTACGATACGGTTTATTTTGAAGTTTCGGCTGAGATAATCGTCGGACGCATGGCCGAAGCGGCCACAAAACGGCCAATTGTTGCACTTTAGTGTCGAAATAATGGCAGTGGTATATTTGGTTTTGCCTTGCCGTGCTTATCGATGTTTTTCAAGTGTCTTGTTTTAATTTCTGAAATAAAACTAGTAAAAAAAAACTAGTCAGGCCTGGCCGAATATATACTATGTACTTTTGGATGACTGAAAATAGGTTTAGAACCCCTTGGAGGGGTTCTTAATTTACCCAGATTTAAAATGTTATATTTCAATTTGTAAGGAACTGTCATTGTTTTTAATAAAATCGCCCAGCAAACCAAGTCTTCAGAATTCGGTCAGAATTCTGTACGACCATCGGCAAAATGTTCCGATTTCGGATCAGAATTCTTAGGGAGTTCGTAACGAAAAACATATGAGAGGGTTGACACGAATTCTGAACTACTTCTCTGAGGGAATTCTGATGTTTTGGCAGACATTTCGAACCGATTTCTGACCGAATTCTGAACTGTAGTCTTGGGAAATTCGAAACGAAATTTCGATTTGTCGTATCGAATGCAGAACTAATTCTGAACGACTTCGGTCAGAATTCTGGCATTAAGTCTTATTAAATTCTGTTATTTTTACCGACATTACGAACCGTATTCTGAACGAATTCTGAGCTTATGCCATGGTAAATTTTGAATCTAAACAATCAAAAGAAAGAAAATATTTTTGTTCTACAAAAAAAAAGTTGTAAAACATTTTTAAAAAGCGTTCGGAAAGACTTTTAGTTACAAGCAGTGGTGTCGCCAGTTTCGCAAGCAATAATTGTACTGTAACTATGTTTAGTGGCTATACACTTAAGGGCAACTTGTTTTGCATTTAACGAGAACTTCCGGCAGTAGAGTTTTCCTCCGAACACAATAAAAATTCCTCGCACTGCAAAGCTAACCAAACGTTCAGAATTTGAATTTGAAAAATAAAAATACCTCAGACAAACAGTTAAGAATTCGTTTAGAATTAGTTCCGACATGTCTGAACACAAGAACAACAACTGTAAAATATGAAGCAAATAACAAAAATTTTAAACGCATAGACTACCTCAGATAAATAGTTCAGAATTCGTTGCGAGTTCGATAAGAGAAGTCTGAACAAAAAATTAATAAAAATCCCACAGCAAGTCCAACAGAATTCGGGCCGAATTTGTTCAGATATTTCTTAACATAATAAATAAAAAATCCTCAGACAAATCGAACAGAATTTGTAACGATTTCGGTAAGAAATCTCGATTGAGTTCAGATATTGTTCAGAATTATCTGATATCAGCCATTGTCGGCAAATTTGGTTTACTGAGCGGTTAAACATATATGTGAGAGCTACAGTACGCGCTGATTTTAAGCAACCGATAGGAAATCAGGCCTGTTGCACTTACCGCAATTGCTGCACTTGCCGAGCCAACATTTTTAAAAGACTTTTTAAGTACAAATGACGTTATAAAATAATATTTATTAAACAAAAGAATATAACAAAAAGGTTCTGCATACAAATTCATTTGAAAAATAACATTCACGTATAGAAATTCTTATATCAAAACACAAGACAATTGTAAATAACATTTATTAAAAAAAGGAGAATATACGAGTATATAAAAAAATGCAATCATTCATTTCATAAATAACATAGAGATATAAAAAAAACACTTAATAAAAAAATATATTTTTTTATTTGTTTTGTTTGTACTGTATCTTTTTGAAACTTTTTCACTTTTTTTTATTTCTTAAATAGCAAGAATCATGGTACAATTTGAATTTTTGATTTTAATTTTTCTCTCGTAGTTATTTAAATTGTAAATTTTGAAATTTGACAATGACGTTTGTTGATGTTTGTAAAGGAAAAATTCTTTATCCAACATTAACAGTTACCATCACACATTAACAAAAATGCATTTTTGGCGTTCTCTTTCAAGTGACTTTGACAATCTAACGAACTATTTTTGTTGTTGTTGAGCTAGTGACTATACCTTGTTTATTGTACCATGGCAAGAATGAAGAATAACAGATTTGTTTATATTCGTTTACATTGTCATAGGCGTAGGTATGTGGAGTAAACTTTAAAAAAGTGTATCTATATTGACAATCGTCACATATTTAAGGGTTGTTCGCTTATGACAATGAAACGACAGTAAAAGAGAACATATTTCATCATATTCGTAAGATCGTTGCACTTACCGAGACCTTTTTCAAAAATAGTTGCACTTATAAAGGCCATAAAATCAAAAAAGCCAAATCTCAACCGATTTTTTCAAATTTCAATAGGGTTTGCCCTTGGTCAAAAAAACATATCTGTTCAAAATTTCATCTTGATTGGATGCAATATATGGATCCTAGAGCTAAAATCATGAAAAGGATGAGCACATATGTGTGGAGCTATAACAGGTCACAAGCTTTAGCTAGACAGCAGACAAACGTACTGACATACTATTCGGCTAGAAACTCTTAGACGATCAGCAAACTTAAAAGTGGGTCTAGCACATATATTTGCAATGAAACTAAGTAGGGCAGAATACAAATTGTAGTTAAGCCGGTAGAAAAAAGTCGATTACTCGATTTAAACCGGACGCAAAAGTCAATAACGACTTTTTCCATTTTGGCAACAAATAGTCGATCAGTCGACAGTTTGATAATCGACTTTTAGAACCCTAGTTTGGTGCAAGAGAGGCGTATTCAAAATAAAGACGATAAATTGTAGAAGACGGGCGATATGATTTTTCTTTGTAATATGTTACAAAAACACTGCTCAGTAAAACACAAATTCTCGGTTTATTTGTCCACTTTCATTTGTATACAATCACAAAGAACGCCAGATTGTCAAAATTGGAGCACATTAAACGTATAAAGCAAGATTAGCTCTCCCAAAATGATTGTTGTGTTTCTGAAATTCTCGTAAATGCTCATTTCGTCCATCTTGTACAATTTACAATTGTCTTTGATCAGCACGACTTTTGTTGGATTTGGCTCGTCTGGAAAGACCCATACGGCCGGGTTCATATACATGGCCGGGTTGTTTCGGGTTCATATACATAGATCCATGATTCGTCACCTGTAACAATGTTATACACTGCCTTTGAGCTACCACAGTTATACTTTTTCAACATCTCTTTGCACCAATCCATACGATCCTTTTTTTGAGCGTTTGTCAAATTATGTGGGAACCAACGAGAAAAACTTTTTCACAGCCAAATAAACATGTAATATCTTATTGATACTTGTCATAATAAAGCCCAAGGATGCCTGAATCTCACGGTATGTCAGTGTCTCGTTTAATTAGTTCACGCACAGCATCGATGGTTTCTGGCAAAGTGACCAAAGTTGGACGTCCTTCACGAAATTCATCCTGAAGCGAACGGCGTCCGAAACTGAAGTCTTGGTACCAGTGATTAACAGTGGTATTTGATGGTGCTTCATCGCTAAAAGTAAAAACAAGTAGAAATAAGCACTTTTGTCTCGATAATCACGCCGAAAATCGTAAAAAATTATCGCACGAAATGTTCATGGGATAATTTCATTTTTTGACTGAGATGAATTTTCCAACACACTGTTAACAAAAGAATTCGCCCTCAAATTACAAAAAGTTCTGAGTGAAGTTATGCTAAAAAATGTCAAAGTTTCCCATGGAAGTTCCAGTTTGCATCTGGGAATACTAGTATTGTCAGGACCCGATATATAAATAGCAACCCGTATTTGATAATTGCTTTTAAAATAAACAAATAACATTTCTCCCAGTGCATTTAACTCATACACAGACGGAGTGTATTAGTATTGGTTTGTACATCTTTGGTTTATCGTGTTGTACCGTGTCAATACTTTTTCATAATCAACGAAGCACATTCAACTAGTTTTTTGGGTGGCAATCTCCACTGAAGTCAGCTAGTTACCTTTATATAAGTACCTAGCATGCTTTCGCATGCCACCTAACTAGCTGCATTTTTAATATTTTCCTTACTTACTCCAATCTAGTGCAGAAAATCAACTATTCGCACTATTCTGTAGATTGGTAGTGCAGTGGCAGGTCATTAGTGTCGCCTACTATTTCGAAGCAAAAATCGCTACCTATGAAATGTGCAAAAAACCGCTACAGAACTTCAAGAAGAAACAGCAAAACATTTGCTATGAAATATATTAAACAGAAAAAAACAGTTGGAAATCGGTCCGTACTACAAATATTCGGTTGGATAGACATTCTTTCTGTTGTAGTCAGCTACATTCCATGGTATTGATGGGGACATGGTTCGTACTATCGTAAGATAGTAGCTGCAATAATATTACTATTAGCACAGCCAATAAGTCGGTTATACCAACCGACCAACAGTAAATCTATTGGTTGCCACAACTAGTGGTTATTACAACCAACCATTTTTGAAGTACATGTTACTTTATTATCAATAATTGATGGTGACAACAGAAAATTTTTTGTAGTAACCAAACCTCATTAAGTTCGCTGTTGTAACATATTATAGTATGCAGCAAAATTTCGGACTTTCTTGGGGATGAATGATTTCTTCTTGAAATGAAAGACTTATTTGATTATAGTAAACTCTTAAGGAGTATATTTTCATAGGGGCGTGACCTTTTTTTTTTAATAATATTGCATAAATGTTACTAAAATAGTTGTTATACCCTCCACCATACAATGGAGGGTATATTAGTTTTGTATAGTATATATATTCTTGAGCCTTGTAAAATTATAAGACGATCTAGCCATGTTGTCCGGCTGTCCGTCTGTTGAATACAAGATAGAGCCTGCATGAAACAGTTAGGGAGCTGAAATCTGGCACAAACATGTGTTGTTAACCTAGCATGGTTATAGCTCTACGGGAAGTTGGTGTTGGAGACCCTCAACCGACACTACCTCATAAAAATTAGTTTTTTATTTGAAAATATCCGTCCAGTTTGTTGAGCAAATCAATTTTGCAAATAATAATCTCTATAAAGGCGCAATCATCTGTGTTAAAATGGCTTAGATTGGGCCACTATTTATTGTACCTCCCGTACAAACGGCCTTATGGGCCTTGAGAAATAATATGACTATAACTCACCAAAAACTTGACCTATCGAAATGAAATTTTACACATCAAGATGTCTATATACAACACACTTCTACGCTGAATTCGGTTGAGATCGGAAAAGTCCTACTGGTACCTCCCACACTAACGGTCTCATGGGCCTTGAAAAATAATATGACAATAACTCACCACACACTTGACCTATCGAAATTAAATTTTGCACATAAAGATTTCTATATAGAACACACTTCCGCACCAAATTTTGTTTTATTTGGGAATCTGGTGGAGGGTATCCAAAGTTCGGCACAGCCAAACTTAACATTTTTTACTTGTTTTTGTATTAAAATGTCCTACTAAATTACTACTACGAGTATTATCATTTTAGTATTTATCGTCTAAAATAAAATCAGAATAATTTCAAAATAAACAGACCCTTTTCATCCTTTTTCAAAAAAAGTTAGTGAATAAGTTATGTTCAGAATGTCCCACCCATTTTTTAACTAACCTACAAAATATGACCGATATGAAAGTACGAGTATATATTTTTTATCACATGGAGTCAAGACTTCAAGCATTTATTTGTGTTATTTTGTGCCACATAAACTTAAGTAGCCGCAAATATTTTTGTTTAAAAATTAGCTTTACTTCCAATTTTTTGACATTTTTTAAAAAAACAACCTGCTCATAGTTTTAATAACAGAATACATATTTTCAAATCGTTAAATATACTGACTGATAACTGCTTTATCGGTACATTTGCTGGTGATACAGTCGTAATGTCGACTGGTCAGAATACCACCGAATCTACAAATAATTTGAAAATTGCACTAAATGGAGTACAGTAATTGACCATGGACTGGGGTCTAAAACTATATAGCAGCAAATCAATATATGTTGACTTTGCGAAAATAGCAACAAACTACACTCCTTTGTATGTATAAGTACATTAATAATAACCAAATACCTACCGCGAGTGCAGCTAAATACCTTGGAATAGAATTAGCCTCAAAACTAAACTGAAATGAACACATAGAAAGGAAGCGCGAAGAACTAGACTTTAAATACCGAAATTGACATTGGCTAATTGGAAGAAACTCAGTACTATCTATAGATAATAAGCTGATGATATACAACCAAGTTCTGAAACATATGGCATTCAGCTATGGGGGGTGCTCAAAAAACGAGTCAATCCAGTTTTTTTAAAATAAGACAGTTAGAAACATAGTAAGTGTACCTTGGTACATTAGAAATAATGTTCTCCATCGAGACCAAAATATAAGTACTGTTCAGCAAGAAATATCAATTAACGCATAAAGATATCACCTACGACTTCAACAGCATACAAACATAGAAACCAAAAAACTATTTCGAACATCTGGTCTGACCAGAAGACTCAATCGATTTAAGCCACACGACCTGTTAACACGTGTTAACTGATCTTAATTTGTATTCTCTTGATAATAGTAATTTAATTCATTTATTTGTTTTAAGATAACTCCATTCATTGTTTTAAGTCTATTTTTTAAATCCTACATGTACTATTAGTTAGTCACTTATTATATTGAGAATAGTTGTAGTATAAGTTAAGCATAGATTATACTTATAATATATAAATGCTTAAATAAAGAAAAAAATATAAAAATGAAATAAAAAAAATAATTCAGTTCTTATTATCACCCTAAGTAGTTACCGATACTTTGTCTCTTCAACCGATACTGTCAGTTCCCACTGCTGAAAACTGCCGTGTACCCAATCAACATTTGGTTGTAGCGATGGAATATATGAATAGTACGTGCAACCACCCACATTCGGTTGGCAAAACATTCGGTTGTGGCCACAAATCTGTTGACACAAGAGCTTCTTCCACAAGACCATTTACGCCGTACATATGCTAATAGGATGTAACAGCTCTTTCCACAACAAGTTATTTCAAAAAATGGTGATGTTGATTGGTCTCCACGGTCGCCTGATTTGACTGCTCCGGACTCCTTTTGTGGGGATATCTGAAAATCAAGGTTTATGAAAACAAACCAGAAACGCTTGAGCAATGTGTGAGAATGTAATGAAAATGTGTTTAAAAGGGCTCGCATTTGTGAGGCTAGTAAAGGCGGACATATATCTGATATTGTATTCCATACATAAATGCCGACATTATATAAAACATTTATTAATATCAGATCCATTCTCTTTCATTTAACTAAAAATAATAAACAAACACTGTATTATGGGGTTTATATGTTGATGTTGAAATGACCAGTATTATACCAGTTTGGTCACTATAAATAACTAATCTGTAGGCACCACCAAATTTTGGTACCAAAGTAACATGTACATCACAATTGGATGGTCGCCATAACCGCCTGTTGTTGCAACCAATAGTTTAACTGAATTCGGATGGTATAACTGTGTTATTGGCTAAAAATACCATCATATGAGTTATCGAACCATGTTACCATTGATACTATGGAATGTCGGTTACTGCAACATAAAGTCGGCTTATACAACCGATTTTTTGTAGGTCGGACCGATTTCCAACTGATTTTTTCTCTGTGTGTGAATTTAATATAATTGTTCTATAATTTTTATGTTTCGCCATTTTTGTTTCTTTTCATATTTACTTCTTTTACTTCTATCTTCCTCTGGATTTAATGCTGTTTTCCCACTTTTGTCATTTCGTCCTTTTGTCCTTTTTATCTAATTCAATTCCTAATTCTTTTTTCTATATCATCGGTTGGATTGATATCGTTTTTTGACTTGTTTATCCTGTTGATTTGCAACTTCCTGCTGATTTGCCCGTTTTTGATTGTCGTGATTAATTTTGAGGTTCCCTAAATTTTTAAAGAAAAAAACACAGAAAATTCGAATTGAATAGGGAATGTTTATTATCATTTGGAAGAACATTAATTGTCATTTATTTTTTGAAGATTATGTCTATCAAATGTTGGCGCGGCAACGTCTGAGATTGAATCCAATTTTCGATGACTCGTTCGAGCATTTCGACTGGTAACTGGCGAATGACACGAAGAAATGTTTTGCTCCAAGGCCTGAATCGAAGCGGGGTTGTCCGCATAAACTTTAGACTTTAAATAAGTCCCACAGGAAAAAGTCTAACGGTGTGATAACACACGACCTTGGTGGCCAATCGAACTACCTAAAACGTGAAATTATCTGCTCACCGAAGTGCTTTCTCAATAAACCCGATGTGTAGGAAGTTGGGCCGTCTTGTTGAAACAAAATGTCGCCGAGATCCCGAGCTTCAATTTCAGGGATCAAATAGTCGGTTATCATGGCACGATAACGGTCGCCATTGAGGTTACGTTCATCGGCATCATTTTTAAAGAAATATGGACCGATGATTCCACCGGCCCACAAACCACACCAAACCGTTGTTTTTTTTGATGAAGTGGTTGCTCTTTGTCCAAAATGCGGCAATTTGGCTTGTTGAATGTTGACCATAAGTTGAACGAAGTGCACGAAACACATTCCTCACAGAACGTGAATTTTCGTAAAAAAGCTGAACGATTTGTAAGCGTTATTCAGGCGCAAGTCTTTCCATGAAGAAATGACAAACAATACTAAATAAAAAATAACATGACAGCCATGACACGACTCACACGTGATCTTTAAAAAAAGGCTATTGAAAAGTATCTCTACTTGAATCACCCTATATTTTCTATGTCATCCTCTCTTGTAAATATTGTTTCCCTTACTTTTTTATGTATCGCACCTTTCAGACCTTTATTTTACTTTACTTTTTAAATAAACATTGCTACCAAAATAAATATTTTTTTTTTTTTAATTTTCGGCCGAGATTAGCCGCGGACGCATGAACCGAAGGGATTCATAGCAAAATGAATTAATTTCCTAATTTGAGCATGCGGTACGCTTTTATGCCACATAAGCCTAAAGTCGAGCAACTATGAAAAAAATACCTTTAAGCAAGGTACCTTTAGTCCCTTAAAGGGTATGACCATAAACTATTATCATGCTAAATTTCAGGATCCTAGGTTGATTCGATTGACCGTATTGTGCTATCGGGATTGTCTTAGATCAAGTTTTCGTAGTGTTGCAAATGACAAATTTCATATACCATCCACTTTCGGCGGAGTGTATAAAGAAAATCATACAGAATTATTAACTAGTAAAACTGTTAAATTTGGGAGTAGCGACTATTAAATGTAAATGTGCAGAATAGCCAAATGAAACAGGTCTTTGGACCCCTTGGACGGATTCTAAATTTAACCAGATTTTAAAAACTATGCCACAGTTGTTTGACCGTTTAAATCGAAATGGGCATCGTCAGACATGAAAAGACAGTTTAACATGTTTTCGTCCTCTTCCACCGCCTGAAGCTTCTTCTGGAAAAACTCCAAGCGAATCAATAAGTCTACTGCGTTTGCTTTGATGGTCATTTGAATTTTATGTGGAAATAAGTCTTTGTGCTTAATTGACAGCAATAACTGTCTGCTTATACCTATTGGAGCAGATAAGCTTCTTGTCGAAACTCTTGGATTGTTTTGTAGCAGCTACAGCAGCGATTGTTATTGTTTCCTCCGTCCGAACTGAAGGGTTTCGATGATAAGATCTTCTGTTGACTGTCTATGCTAGGCAAAATTTGTGTAAAAGTCTCATTATGGTCCATCTGCTCGGAGGATTGTCGTGCGCCTATACTCTCTGTGAACCGAAACTAAGGACTCCAGTGCGTGATAGCGGCGGACAATCCAAATTCTTGTCCCAGTTATCCATTTTTGTTAAATATAAAAATCAATCTGCGAAATAAAAAAATAACCAGATTCATTAAATATAACAAATGGTATTAATTTTTTTTGTGGTAGCGGCTTTCAACAGCCACCCCGTATTTATACACACAGATAGTTTTTCATCGATACCTACATATATTGTCCCATCGGATTTAATATTTTTGTTATATATTGTATATTGCCCCATTGAATTTAATATTGTTGTTATCACAATAAAATGTTTTATCGGTGGTATACATTTCGAGTTGATTCTAGGTAAATAAACTAAATTTAAGTCATAATTTTCATCCGATATACCTGAAAAACATAAATGAATTTTCCTTTACAGTGTATTCAAATTTTTCTATTGATATTAGTTGGGTAAATACCCAACTTTGTTAAATAACAAAGCCGGGAAAGAAAAATCCAAGCAGATAAGACATATGTTAACACAAAGTATGTATTTTGTTCATGTATAAAGGAACGTTTTTCAGTTAAAACCTCATGTGTCAAACTCCAAATTTATTTTTTCACATCAACGAATTTTCGTGCCATTCCAGAGACCTCTATTTTTTAAGTTTTTATTTTTAAATCGCCGGTTGTTTTAATTTAGGTAGTCCTTCATAAGTATGGCAACCCTGAGGTGCATGGCTGTGATTTAGTACAAAGCTATGCTTTAAACCTCTTGACTTGTGGCATTTTCACCATATTTAGCGAAGTCAACAACCCGATTCGTGGTGAACAACCTAATACTAAATAGGCATTTAAACCGAAAGGCTGAACGGGAGGGCGTTCCCAATAATACCCCATACAAGTGATGTCAACTTTATGGCGAGCAAAATCGTTAAAAGTCAAAGAATATGATTGCAATAAATCCGAGCTATAGTTGGAGCCCGGCCAAATATTCGGATTCGGCCATAGGAGTTAAACCGCAACTATACTGCCGAATAGCAAAAGTTAAATTTTTTAAACACTATTTGGTTGAACCTATAATTTTAGTTCAGTAAGCGAATATAGAAATATGCATTTTTAAAACGAAAACCCGAATATTAAAAAATACGGGGGCATACATTAAATACGAAGCGCATTTAATTAGTTTCCGTTTCTATACCCTTATCACTTTGTCTCAGAAATATGTAAATCTAGACATGCCCATCTGTCCAGCTATTCTTGCAGTCAAACAAAGTGTAGTTGCCACCGATCACATGCATTGATTGGCCTATTTTCCCGTGTCAGACACAATACACTGCATATGTGACAGCGCATAGAGAAAGGGACCTATGGGTAAAAATGTGACCGATCCCATGCCCAAAAGTTTTCCCTTCCAGAGATATACGCGTTTTATGAAAGTGAAGTCGACGATTGTAAGCGCAAATAGAAAGGGACCTAATCTTTAAAATGGCTCTCCTGAACAAAACTGGTTTTTAGCCTTAGGTCCCTTTCTATTTTGCGCATCACATATATAGCCGACTGCCCTGAGTGTTTTCTACAACAAAATATAGCCCCCATGCAAATGTACCTACTGATTTTTGGCCTAACCAACACAACGGCGGACAATCATCATCAAAACAACATGTGGCTTCTATAAAAATGAACCTCCGTTTTGCTGTCCAACCAACCGACATAAGACCGGAAAATGTTATTAGATTTTAAAAATATATGCTGTGTGGCATTTGACCGCAGTTAGAACAAATTTAAGTCTAGAAAATTAAATCCGATGAAGAAACTGAATTTAAAATATTATTCTCAAATGAGTTCTTATATGGGGTGATCAATATAGAGCTATTTTTTTCAACATAAAAAAAATACAAATCAAGCGTGGAATCTTTATTGTTCATTCCACAAGACATTTTATGCCATTTATTTCTTGGATATAATTTCTTTCGAATGTTGGCAACTGTATTATGGAAATGAGCGTTCGGTGAGAAACGGGAAGATCAGCTTTGTTCAGTGATGAGACTCATTTCTGGCGCAACGGCAACGTGAATAAACAAAATTGCGTTATTTGGACTAAAGAGCAACCAGTTAAGGTTCAAGAGGTGCCATTATACCCAGAGTAAACCACGGTTTGTTACGGCTTATGGGCTATTGGAATCATCGGTCCATATTTTTTCAAAAGTAATGATGGCCGGTACCTTGAATGGTGCTCGCTATCGCGCCATGATATCGTACGTTTTGCTTTGAAATTGAAGCCCGTAATCTCGACGACATTTGGTTCCAACAAGATGGTACTGCATGCCCTACAGCCAACGAAACAATAAATTTATTGAAGGAAACTTTGGTGAGCGTATTATCTCTCGTAGTAATCCTATTGCGTGGCCTCCAAGATCGTGCGATTTTACACCGCTGGACTATTTTTTCTGATGTTATGTGAAGGCGTTTGACTACGCTGGTAAGCCCGACACGAATGATGCCTTAACAGAGAATATTTTGCGCGTTATTGCTGACATACGGCCCCAAATGCTCTCGGCTGGAATTTATTCGAGCCAGCCTCGTCGGCCACTTGCCCGAAATCATTTTAAAAAGTAATGGCAAACCTTTTGCTTTTAATTATCTTTATAATAAAGCTAAATTCTTAGCCATAACATTAAATTATAGGCGTTTTATTTCTTCTTGAAAACCAAACGTCTAAAAACAAACTCCCTTTACAACCTTCGTATTTTTGCAAGTAATATATAAGTAGAGTGCAAAAGAGGTAGATCAAAAAGAAAAATCTATAGCTGGATGTTATCGTCTTTTGCGAACAACACAATATGTATTTAGTAAATGTATGCCCTAATTCTGAAGTTGTTTCTTATGGCATTCTAACGTTTTTGAATCGTCGTTCAAAACTCTGGCAGAATTCTGAAGTATCGTCTTCTGATGTTTTTACTTACTTGTAGAACGGATACCAGTATTGAGCTTGAAGGAGTTAATATTTAGAAGAAATGCAATACAGTAGACGCTCACAAATTAGAACCACTCTGTTTTTCGGGTGATTCTTATTTTCGAAAAGTTCTAATTTCTGGACGTTTTTTTTATTTTTACAAAAATAAGGCGAATACACTATTTTTATCCAATTTTGAGTATTTTATTAAAAATACGAAAGCTTAAATAACTTTTCAGTCAAATTATATCACATAAATGTTTCAAACTTAAAATAATTAATTGAAGTAAAGAAAAAAAAAACAAAACAAAAACATCAAAATGTTTGTTCTAATATCTGGAAGTTCTAATTTGTGGGCGTCTACTGTATTAATATAAAATAATGATTAATAATAGGTAAAATAAATTATACCTTATCGCTCCTCCGTCCGTTTCCAAGATCGCGAACGGGACACTCGTACGCTTCAAAGATACTATAAAAAAAAGAATAAAAAAAAATTAAGCTCTTGCATTTCAGAAGCTCTATTATTCGAGTGCAGAATGCAGTTGAATAGCTTTCACTTCTCTTACGTGAAAGCTTATCGATCGGGACAGAAAATGGAAGTCATTTTACCAGTTTGTGGAAAAATTTTAAAATAACAAATTTTTTCGAGTTATTTGGGAGTGAAATTTGTTTAATTATAATGAAGTAATAAAGCCTTCTGAATAAAGTTGTCGAACTAAAATACCTTCAATAGTTAGTTTTTAAAAATATTTGAAACTTTCGCAGACGGGACATAAATTCCAGAATGATTTGTTTTAGTTTTTATTTTTTTTAATATAAAACACATCAAAGTCATGTTTTTTGTTGGTGTTTGATATTGTAAGAGCCATAAAATTTAATAAAGTTGGCTGGCACTACAGAAATATCTCTGGAAGTAAAATAAAGAAATGAAAAATAATTATCGTAAGTTGAAGCCGGATTTCTAGTGACAAAAGCACAGATCAGTGTCACGTACACGCAGGAAAAAAAGTATGGTTGGTGTGACAATATTCGAAGAGGATTGTTGGGTATATGGTTGTGGCACAACAATATTATGATCCTTGCAACAATAGCATGATTCACACATAACCATACTATGATCCCAATAACCATAGTATGATTCACACTCAACCATACTGTTATCTTCACAACCATATTATGATCCTCACAACCATAGTATGTTTCTCATACAACCATAGTATGATCCTTACAACTATAGTATGATTCACACGTAACCATACTATGATCCACTCAACCATAGTATGATTCACACTCAACCATAATATTATCTCCATAACCATATTATGATCATCACAACCATAGTATTTTTCTTATACAACCATAGTATGATTCACCTCAACCATACTATTATCTCCACAACCATATTATGATCCTCACAACCATAGTATTTTTCTTATACAACCATAGTATGATTCACACGCAACCATGCTATTATCCCTACAACCATAGTATGATTCACTCAACCATACTATGATCCCCAAAATTATTTATTTAGGATTTTTATCAAGCAAGTTATATTAAATTGCATTACTATAAGTTAAAGCCAGAATTGAGGCCATGTTTTTATTTTACATTTCATTCAAGAAACAATAATATATATTCCAACGGCAGTCGAAAATACTTTAAGTTCCCAGCAGGGGTGAATGCTACTTCAGCATCCGTAGACCCCAACAAACGAATGTGATTAAACCATGATCAATGGCTATATACTTAAGTGCAGGCAGATTTTAAATAAAAGAGAACCAGTCGGTCTTAGAGTATTTCACCGAACAAAGTAAACACAATAAAAATCCCTCGAACTACCTTCCGATTGTTGTTGTTTGCTTTAACTGACAACAACCATTTACTGTACCATTGATATCACTGTATATCAATAAAAAAAAAACATACGCACTTACATACATGTATGCTCTATAAAACTAGTTTATTTTGTTCATAGCCGTAATCATATTATTCTTAGCGTTAATTTTAAACAAAAATACTTTTGTTGCACCAACCATGTTTATATGGTTGCTACAACCATATTTTCGTTTCTAAATTTGGCAATAATACTATTGTTACATTTCAACAATAGTAATATTGTCGTTATCATACTGTTGTTAAAATGTAATTCAAAAAAACAATACTATGCTTGCGACGAACATGCTTTTATTGTAGAGAACATATTATTGTTGCGGTGACCATGGTGTTCCCATATCTTTTCTCTGCGTGTGGTCACCTACTTATGTAAGACCTCACTGTGTTCTTGAGTGGTTACTCGACGAAGCAACGGTCTGCAGAAAATTATATGACATTTGTCAGTTGCAACATACACTTTCCCTCCAATTTCATAGAAGACTTCAATATGAACGATTGTACAAGAATAATAAAATAGTTTGGAAATTTTAATTTTTTATTATTTAAATTAGCTCTCCAAACATTTTTAGGTTTCTTTCGTCGTCCATAGTTAAATGCGTTACGCTTTAGTCACTTCCAGATGATAATTGGAAGATAGTTTAATTTTTACAAGAACAGTCGTCTTTAAATCATCCAGATGACAATTGGAAGATTGTTTGTTGTTAACTTCTGCTAAATTCGTGACCGCAAAGTAAATTAGAATCAAAAGTAACTTCCAAGAAGGCACTAAGAAATGACTCTTTGTAGTTACGCAGAAGTGACTTCTGGAAACTAACTCCGGTTGGTACAACTTCTCTATACGGAAGACACTTAAGCTATGAAAAAATTGTATCGCAGACGATGAGTTTTAACTTCATAGCGTCATCAGCCGTCTTGGCGATGTCACTTGGCCAACGTTTTTGTGGGGAAACGTGAAGGACCGATGTTATGCCAAAAATCGAGAAACGATTTAAGCACTTAAGGCCAATATCATCCAAGTCATCCATGAGCTACAGCCCGAAACTATCAACAAGGTCTTGGAAAAATGGAGAAACAGAATGCGGGTCTGCGAAACCAGCAGAAGCAGCCACCCAAACGAAGTTGTATTCTTAAATGAATGGGAATGTTTGTTCTTTCTAAAAAAAGCCATAATACTTGGAAAAATATTAAATTTTGTTAATTTTATTGCATTTGTACAGGGTGGGCCAAAAGTTACAATGGGGTTAAAAACTTTAATAACTTTTTCGTTTATTAATAATTTTCTCAGATTATGGTGATATGATGATCTAGTTAGAGGTATTTTTTCCAAAATAAAAAAATACAAAAATTGAAATCAAGTGTGGAATCTTTATTGTTCATTTGAAAGGAAATTGTATGCCATTTTATATGAATACAATTTCCTTCAAATGTTGACCGCAACTACTTAGGGTGTCCATTCTGAGGTTCCAATTTTAGATGACTCTTTCGAGCATTTCAACCGGTACGGCGTTAATGACACGCATAATGTTGGCTTCTAAAACTTGTATGGTTTGTCAGCATAGAATTTGGACTTTACTTAGCCCAAAAAGAAAATTCTTTAGGTGTGATATCACACGATCTAGGAGGCTAACTCACCGGTCCAAAACGTAAAATTAGCTGCTCTTCAAAATGACCTCTCAATAGATCCATTGTTGCTGCAGATGCAAGTGCCACCGTCCTGTTGAAACCAAATGTCGTCAAAAATACGGGCTTCAGTTTCAGGCAGGAAAAAGTCCGATATCATAGCACGATAGCGAGCACGATTCATGGTTACGGTCCGGCCATTATGATTTTTGAAAAAATATGGAAGGATGATTCCACCAGAACAGAAACCGCACCAAACCGTGGTTTTCTCTGGGTATAATGTAAACTCTGGAACCGCTTCGGTTGCTTTTCAGCGCAAATGCGATTATTTTGTTTATTGACGTTGAGCTAGAAATGGGCCTAGTCACTGAACAAAATTTTGGCCGAAAACAGTGGATCTTCTCATTCTCATTTCCAACATAAAAATACAATTTGGAGACGTTGTTGCCGTATAAGTCTTTTCATGATGAAATTACAAACAATACTGAAAATAAAAAAATAAAGTTAAACACAGCTCAGGCGTTATCTGTGAAAAAACCCTATAGAAAAAAACAAAACCGTTTTAAACAATAAAGTCACTTAAATGACCCCCGTTTTCAGCTTCGCTATGATGGGCTCTGTTTAGACCATTTTCAGTAACATCTTTCAAAATTTGTTGTTGTAGCGTTCGAATTTCTGCAACAATGTTGGCCTTGAGTTGAAGGCTTGTTTCGGGATTATTTACATATACTCGCTCCTTCAAAAAACCCCAATGAAGATAGTCGGGTGCTGACAAATCTGGAAATTATTTGGCGCTGGCCAAATAATTTCCGAATTTCTGGAAATTATTCGCTCTCCAAAAATTTGACAAAAAAAAAGACCCATTGTGTCTCGGGCAGTGTGGGCAGTGGCTGCGTCCTGCTTAAACCACATCTCAGGTATGTTTTTAAGGACTGGGCGTAGAAAATGTTCTATCATAAACCGATACCGCTCTCTATTTACCGTTACAGGACTTCCATCTTAATTCTCGAAGAAGTAAAGCCCAATGATATTTGCAGATGTGATCCCACACCCTACTTTACACCTAATTGGCGTTAATGAATGGCTCTTGGATTTTCAGAACCCCAGAACCTACAGTTCTGCTTATTAACAAAGCCATCTAAATGAAAATGAGCTTCATCACTTTGCGTTAACATAATTGATCGCTGATTTAAATAATAAAAATCTATTATACTGGTTCCTTGTTCAGTTGTTAATCTCTCCATTATTTATTCTTCAAGCGTTATTTACATAATCTGAAAAAAATACAAAAAAATGTATAAAAGAAAAAGTTGTTAACTTTTTAAACCCCATGGTAACTTTTGGCTCACACGGTATTATATTTCTTAATAATTTCTACAAGTTTGGCAGTTTCACCATTTTACTTAGAAGGGACATAAATACTGTTACACACGTTTTATGCTGTAAAATAAAAAGTATTGAATGTGTTTGGACCAAATATTTTTTAATATATTTATTGATGTATGTTGTATCCAAAAAGAATCTACTTATTCGAAATGTCCGCCTTCTGCCTTTACACACGCCTTAAGTCGCACTGGCCAATCGTCAATAGCTGCACGAATCTCGTCCATTGGAAAATTGGCCATAGCTCGAACCAACGCAGTCTTAAGAGATCCAATGTTGGGGTATCTTTTGTGACAGACCTTGTCCTCTAAAACCGTCCACGATTTGTAATCCAATGGATTCGAATCTCGACTGCCTGAGGGCCATTCTTAAGAGGAAATGAAAGCTGGCAAATTGTTTCGAAGCCAGGCCTGGGACGTTTTAGCCTTATGGGCCGGCGCAGAATCCTGCTGGAATGTTTTGGAACAGGGAATTGGCTTTACAACAGCTTCCAAAACGGTTTCTTGGTAAACTTTGGCCGATTTTTTGACTCCTTGTTCGCAGAAATTCAGGTCAGTGACCCCATCGTAAGAGACACCCCACCAAACCATGACTGAAGCTGGGTGATGACCTTTTTCCACCCTTGGAATCAGTTCAGATGCTTCCTTAGATGACCACGCATACACTCTATCATTTTGCTAGTTAAATTTTTCCTGAACGGTAAAAATTTTTTTATCGGTGAACAAAATTTTTCTGTGCAAGTTATCAGCGTGCTTCACCAAAAGTCGTTTGCATTTTTCAATCCAATTTTTTAATAGCTACAGTCAATAAATTTCCGATACGGCGTTTGAAAGCCCCAAGTCCCAAGTCTTTTTTAATGATTCGACTCATGGACTTTTGCGTGATATACATCTCACGGGCCATGATTTTCTGTTTTAGGAGCGGATTTCTGTGAATTCTTGATTTGACGGCTTTGATGACATGCGGTGTTCGAACAGAGCGTGGGCGGTCTTTTAGATCTCCAGTCTCCTCAAACAGTTTTATGCATCGGTAGACGAAATTGCGGTTAATTCCTAGTGGCCGGAGCATTTTGAAAATATCGCTTTTTTCATTTCACACTTGAAAAGCGCTATTACAGCGACACGGTCCTCATTATCTGAGCACTCCATGATGAAAGTTGAAACAATTTTAAAATCCCCTTACAGACTAACGCTATTGAGGTTAGCTTTCAAAACCCATATGACATTAACGGGGTATGTTCAGTTCTACTATTAAATTGGTTGTGTTCAATGTTGTAACAGTATTTATGTCCCTACTAAGTATTATTTGTTGTTTCTTTTTTCTTCGTTTTGAATTTGTTCACAAATGTCATATGAATCTGATGAGTATGTCATCGGAGTTTGACAGTCGAAAATTGCAGTGTTGCATTTGATTATTTGTTGTTGGGAAATGACTTTATTTTCAATAATAGTACCATGCAATAACAGCGATTTTGCTTGTAGGCATAGCCGCTGGGCTAGTTCGATCGATATAATGAACAAAAGGTATATCTCATGTCCCTTAAGGGATAACAAACATCAGCACTGAGTCAAAATACCCTATACCACAGTGTGGGTATAAAAACCCACTGTTTGGACTGCACAGTATTGACTTTGCAAACACGACTACAATATTTCCCTGCGTTATTTAAACTTATGGCGATATTTTTGTTTCATGGAGATACAAAAAAGAGAGGCTTGTGGTTCCTTAAACTCATCTTTTCCGGATAGAGAAAAAGTGATTGACACATGAAACTTCGAAAGTGACAAAAACTATTGCAAAATATTAAAAGTCAATCAGCACAACTTCCACATTTCATTCCATATTTTAGCCATGGTGGGTGGATATTCCAAATAATTTCTGGATTTTAGTGTTTCATCTACGAGTATTTCATGGCTGGCCTGATAAACGGCAGAAATGAAATAAATTTCCTAACATGAAATTTAATTTTCGTTGTGCTTAAAAACTTTGTTGTGACATTCCTACAATTTTATTTAATTAATTTGTAGTTTTCTTAGTTTCCTCGTAATTTTTGGGAAAGTACAATGGCCTGTGTGAAACGTGAAACTGGATATTGAAGGTGGCAGGGAGACCGACGACTCATTTGAGTTTCCGTTAAAAGTTGAAATATTTAAAATGTCTTTACGTTCGCTTCGGTGAGTGTGTGTGTGTGCGTAAGTATGAGTGTATGCGAAATAAATTTCAAATGTACGAGTACCAGGATAAGTTTGAATTCGTCTGTGAGAAGCTTAGAATTCACCAACTGCAGTGGGAAGTCGCTGAGATGTTGCTTGACTTTTGCAGCCCAGCATAGCGTCCTCCGGCATCACGTTATGCCAAAATGGTATATGGAGCCAGCATTTATCGGTTTACTATACTGCCACTGTGTCTAACTGCGTTCGCGTGTTCGGCGTGTGTGTGCCGGGAAGTGGAAAGGAAGAACTTTGAAAACATCAAGACTTATCCTGGAAATACAAAACGTGCAAACTTTTTATTACGTTTATTTTTGGCGTTCTCCACCATCGACTGCTGTGAGTTCTATTTGCAAAGTACATAGGCAACACTTAAAGAAATACTCTTGAATCTAATAAAGATAAAGAAATAGCAAACAGATGGTCTGTACAAGCACTTCGCTTCGCAATTGCATGCCTTCTTTCACTATCTGCGTAGTCCGAGGTAATTCTCGAATACTCGTAATGCCTTATCTTTTGAATCAAAATGATCCATTCTACCATCATGGCCCAGACACTGCAATTGTTGTATTTTGGCGCTCTCAACTATAGTTAAGCGTGTTTACGAATAACTTTATTTTTGTATGGTTGCAGCTCCCGGTTTGGTCGACACAACTCAATCGCAAAAAAGTGTAATAAAAACTGATCATATATATATTTCGGGTCCTGACAATACTAGTGTTGCCAGGTGCAAACTGGAACTTCCATTGGAAACTTTGACATCTTTTTTTAACATAACTTCACTCAGAACGTTTTGTCATTTGAGGGCGTATTGTTACAGTGTATTGAAAAATTCAACTCAGTCCAAAAATGGAATTATCCTGTCAACATTTTCGTGCAGTGATTTTTTACAATTTTCGGCGTGGGTTATGGAGACAAGAGTGTTTAAATCAACTTGTTTGACTTGTGGCGATGAAGCGTCATCAAAAACCAATGTTAATCGCTGGTACCAAGAGTTCAGTCTCGGACGCCGTTCGCTCCAGGATGAATTTCGTAAAGAACATCGAACTTCGGTCACTTTGCCAGAAACCATCGATGCTGTGCGTAAACTGACTAAGCAAGACCGACATGTGACATACCGTGAGATTGAGGCATTCTTGGGCATAAGTATTACAAGCATCAGTAAGATATTTCATGTTCATTTGGCCGTGGAAAAAATTTGTTCTCGTTGGATTCCTCATATTTTGTTGAATGCCCACAAGAAGGCTCGTATGGATTAGTTCAAAGAGATGTTGGAAAAGTATAAATCCGGTAGCTCAAAGGCAAAGTATAACATTGTCACAGGTAACGAATCATGGATCTATGCAGATGAACCCAAAAGAAAACAGCAATCGACTGTAAGGGTCTTTCAAATTTTATTATGATGGAAGGGTCTATGACAATTTTGTGAAAAATAAAATACCGGTCAAATGGTCGACGCGGCTTCGGCGCCATTCCTCTATTTGCAATGACTCTTAGACATAATGGAGGTTCAACGTCGTTGATGAGTTGAATTATCCCTCCGTTTAGCTCTTGAATTGTGTTTGGCTTATTGAGCAATAGGTTTTCTTTTATATATCCTCAAAAACAAACTTCCAAGGTCCATATCCTCAATATCGGGGCCGCAAGAAGTCCGTTAGCGAACACCATTCACAGTAACTACTTGACCAACCTCATTTTCGAAGAAGTACGGCCCGATGACAGAACGATGGCAGAACGAACTGGGCGAGCATGCACAAGCATTTTCGAATTTCCTACAGACCCGGTTTGTTGAAATTTGCTCACCATTCTCCCTATTGTGGACACATTTGGTCGATTATGCTGACCAACAAAATCACGAAGTGCACGAAATTAATTTTGGTTTGAACGCCCATTACTGTAAAAGTCTTCAACAATCTTCAATTGTGTATCTCTTCATGACTAAATTTGTCAAACACTGAAACAAAGACCGATTTAGACCGATCTAGCTCATTGTCAATAACAGCAGTTTCAAAGCCAGAGCATCCACACAACACTAGTGAGACCAGTAGTTTGTTTTTATCTTTTATAGATACAAAATATGCGGATATAATTCTAATTTTAGAATCCATTTACTTTATCTCGATTTGTTCACCTCTTGCCATGACTATAGCCTTCAAATGGTTAAGGAAGTAAAAAATCTTCTGTCAGATGATGCTCACCCACATATGGATTTTATATTTTCCTTCGTACCGTCCGTCATTGTCTGAATCTTACCGATTTTACTGAAATCTCGTAAAAGGTCGTTTGTGTGGGAGGTACTAGAAAAGGGCGTGGCATCCACTTTTTTCTTATGCACGTACAAAGATGATATAAAGATATTACAGAATACAAAGTTTAAGAGAAATTTATGCATTAGGGAAAAAGTTATGAGGGAGTGTTTGTATGAAAGGTTAAAAAAATGGGCGTGGCAGAGGCTTCATTAATCCACCTAATTGCTCCATTCATCTTCATCTTATAACATAATCTCAGCACAATCGTATAAATAGTATTAAGATTATTATGCAAATACAAAATGTGAACGAATGGTCTTGTGCACTGAAAGAACCAGAATGGGGCGTGTCATTCACACTCCTATTGTACGCGGCTTGTATAAAACCGTCTTCAAAATATTATCAATTTTCAAAATATTATCAATGAAGTTTATCTACTAGGACACAAGATATGTGGGTTATAATTTACACTGAAACAGGGTTATTTGTGTGGTAGGTACCAGAATGGGCGTGGCTGGAAATGCAATTATTTGTCACCACGTTAACATAATTACCCTGTTCTTCAGTATTGATTTTGAGTTAGATCGTATGAAAAACATTCATCATACTAGTCTTACACGAAATCCAAAAGAGGGCGGAAGTGTGCGTTGCATGAGAGGTAACAGAATAAGGCGTGTCAACAGTTTTCTCACATACGAGAACAAATCCGCTATTAAAGAATTACGGTGTTCACAGTTAAGTCGAATTTCATGCACTTGTTGACAAGTTATATGGGCAAAAAGTTCAGAGAAACAGGGTCAATTGTGTAGGAGCTACCAGAAGAGGCGTGGCCGGAAGTCAAATTCTGGACTGTATACAAGCATAGTGGTACCAGAAGGGGTGTGACAATATTGTCCAATATTGACGATATTTAATCCCAAAGACAGTTTTGAAAAGAGCTACGAAATTCTAAATTTAAAATCGATTGGTACCTCCATTCGAGAGTTATCGTGCGAATTAGTCGGGCAGACGGGCATGGCTCAAATGACTTAAAAATTTATGAAACGGTTTTGGTCAGAACATATGTAGGGTCAAAAATGCATTGCACTTTTTGTCCGCACCAAATGATATATACCAACTTAACTAGTAAGATGAGGATATACCTATGAGTTGCATGCTGCACGAATATGATCTTGCGTCATTTTGGCCGATTACGTACAATGGCTTTATTCAGAACATCCATACTGGCAAATAGTTTAGTGCTCACCTTGCTCTCCAAAATGGCCGAGATGGAATAGTCTATCGTATTTACATCTGGCAAATTTGAATGCCATTGTTTGGACAAAGTGAAGTGGGGAACGTGGGTTTTTAACCATTCTCGCTTAACACATGCTTCATGAGACGGGCCGAGTCTTGTTGGAACGTCCATGGTGTACGAGCTACAAAATTGTAAACAATATTAACAACGGTCATTTGTATGAATTTGACATAGCTGGCATCACCGCTTTGCCAATAAGAAGTGGGTAACAGTTCAATCACTTAGCCCTAAGTATACTTTAGGGGGTTTCGGCCAGTATTTCAAGGTGTTGCCAAAGGAATGCCTAAGAAAATATACTCTCCTACCCACGATGAAAGGTTAAAAATAGGTCAATAGTTCAAAGGAGCACAAGTAAATAGATGTCAATGTAAACTGCAGGCTCTATCCTACAAGACCACCACAAACCAAAAATGCTCGTTCGAGTAAAATGACTTTTAAGATTTAATTTGTATGGCCTTCTATAGCAAACTCAGAACAAAACATGCATAAATCGGATATGGTGTTCGAGCTGTGTAGGGTTTGGAAGACCTCGTTCGAATAAGAATATTTTTAAAGATTTTGACTTGTGGCAATCTCTCACGAACTGAGCGCGATGTTAGCATCAATTGAACATAAATTTGAAATTACAAACTACAATCGAAGTTATGAACTCCAAATTAAAATGCAGAGCATGACACATAACCTCAATAACAATCAAGGTTATTATTTTTCACAGTGTACGGAATTATATGTGGCATTTCAGAATGTTGTGCTGCCACAAGGCACAACATGCAGTCGGTCGGTTTATAAACGTTCCATGATTGTTGGCAAGTGTCTACTTTTACGTTAGTGTGTATTTTTAGGGATGCCAATAGCGAGATAATCCAAATGGATTGTAGGTTTTTAAATTACCACCATCTTTTGAATAACGCGATTAATCAAACAATATGGTTAATGAAAGAGATTTTTTAGCCGAATTTTTCGGGAATTTTGTTGGTTTTCTATACCCAAAATCCGAAAACTTAACGGAAAATAAAAACTATCTATAAAGACTAAAGTTCACTGAAGTTTTTTTCTTATGCTGCTCGCTACTGGCAGCCTGAAAACATTTAAACATGTGTACAAAACATACAATCAATGTATACAGTGGTTTTCTATGCTGACTCTGCCAAATTTTTAAGTTTATGCTAATTTTCCACATATCCACAGCGCACGGTGTGCGAAATTGAACATCTATTACGTCAAAAGCCCTCAACTTTTTACCTATATCATCTAGGAATCTAAAATTTGGTATGAGTGTTTTTCCTGAAAAGTCAAACCATCCGTATAAAATGGGCAAAATCGTGCAAGTAAAAGTTCTTTGTTATTAACATTGTACAAGTATATACGAGTAATTGTTGTATCTGTATACTAATAAAAATGGAAATATTATATTTTATTTCATTTGAATTAGTCAATAACTAACATTTATCAAAAAAAAGTACCAAATGTAATAACGTTTTATAAAACTACAAAATATATCTGCACGTTTGGTTTGAGATGGCGTTCGTAACTGCACATCAACGGATCTGATGGATCTTCAAAAATGATGATGATATGCGAAACAAATCAGTATTTGAGTCCACTCTTGATGTTTTCCTTGTGAAATTGTGTCTGTAAGTCCTAGTGTCCTTATTTCGAGCTTCCTGTGCTTCTTCTGATGACTGTTCGATTGGTAATACACAATTCCCAATTATAACTTTTCCGTGGAATAAAATTTCACGTATTTTTCTAAAAAAAATGCTTCGTGGGTCTGTAGCAAAATTTTCAAAGCTGTAGAGTTAATTTCATATCCAGATGACAAGCACTCCAATATTATGTGAAATTGCTTGACAAGGTCTTTGTCAATACCTTTTATTTTTGCACTCTTTTCCGCATTTCGAAAAAAACGTCTGGCTGTATTGCCATCATTTGAATTGTCGGATTTTTGGTTTGGTATATGCACCAATAGTTCCATTTCAGTTGTAAACTTTTTCTGTACGAGTATTTCTGTTTTTCGTTTCAAAACCTTTTCTTTGTTCTCCTTCTCTTTGGCTTGCCATTGTTTTATATTAGATTTGTATGAAATGTGTAATGGACAATGGAGAGATACCCAAGGACAACATGCTTTCGTCGTTTTGGCCTATTTTCAAGTACTGCAGGTTCGTTCATGGAACTTGGTTTAGCACCACATATAAGCATACTCGGAAAGATGAATATTCGGACAAAGCACTACAGACCTTTCCATCAACCACATTCAAAATTTGTATGGATTTCAGGAATTTGAAGGTTTTCTACCCAATCGGCATCGTAGATGGGACAGGATCAATAAGTGATTGCAGTTTGACTTCAGCATACGATTCAGTTACTATAACAAGAATTTTTTGAGTTCTTACTTGGATCATAAGAGGGAAATATTTTCGAATTTCCTGACATTGCATATTTTCTAAGAAATTTATATTGACTTGTCGATAATTTCACGTCCACAATCATTGCAAGAAACTGATCAGGGGAAAGAGCTAATGTCTTCCCTTCGTATTTTCTACTCTTTTTTTATTGTGTAGCATCTTTTCGGCGAAGAAAAAAATAATTATTTAGCAATTGCAGCTGAACCGAAATATCAATAGTATTGTTTGATCCAGTGCTTATATTTATTGCAATGAGGTCAAAAATGTGGCCGCATTCCCTATGTATTTTGACTTGCACCCAAACATCAAAAATTTGCTGATATATCAATCTGGCAACACATGATATTTAGAAATGCATTAAAGTAAAAAGTATACTAATTTTTGTTAACTATAGACATACATCTTTTTAATGCAAAAAGTTTGAACTAATTATATTATATAGAAAGAAAGTTATTGTAACTTAAATTCAAATGATTAATGCCAATGCGTAATTTTCAAAATAAAAAAAAATCGATATAATTATAAATGTTTTTCTGTGTAAGAATAGCTGTAATTTGAATCGGAATGTTTATTTTCATGCAAAATAAAGAATCAATAAAAAAGTCATCAATGACTTTCCAAGAAATTTTGTGCATATCTCGAGCAAATTTTTAAAATTCATACCTTCACTTAATTCAAAAACGCGTAAATCGATTTTCATGATCTATGTCTCATTTTGTTCATAGGTTATGTGACTTTATGTGAATGTTTATTTTTCAGTTATTGTTAGGCTTGAGGTCATAAGCAAAAAACAGATGTTAATGTTTTTATAATTTATTTAATTTTAAATAACCCAATATTTCGAACTGATTTCTTCGTTCATCATCAGGGGTAATCACATAAAACAAAACCGAGAACAAAAAATTACAACAATACACAATTTTCTATCACGAATAACATAATTTTTGTTGATAATTACATTTAAATAATTGTTCTACTTCTGTCCTGTTGTACTTCTAATATTCAACTAATGCTTTAAACACATAGACGACAGCAAGCAGCACGACGACTGACTTCAAATGTCGTTGGCGACATTTGTCGTTGTGCTGTCACCTTTTAAAATATTTTGAGAACGGCAGCAGCAGCTTTTTTTTTAAGTTTTTGTAGTCTGGGTGGCCCAAATCATAAAGATGTGTGCGGCTGCGTACTTCTTCTATAAGTTTTTCATCGACGGCGTCCATATTTCTTATCTAAAATACATTAATACACATAAATAAAACAAATTAAACAATTATAATCAAAAACTTACCAAATTCAGCAAATGACAACCAACACAATAAAAAAATTTTAGTATGCACAGCTGTTTATTGGAGCAATGTATTTTTCAGTGATGCCAATATGACGTTTATGAGGCACACAAACAAACGATTTATGTTCTACATAATAATTTATTGTAATCGTGTGCACCCTTCATAGGAAATAGACCGTACATCAGATTGACAGTTTCGTTGCAAAATACATAGTCTGGTTTTACACGGACAATTATAATTGTCGCCATTGTTCCCCGTTCCATACTTCTTACCTCTCTCTCCAACCAACTCAACAATCGTGACAATTATAATTGTCCGTGTAAAACCAGACATAGCTCACTCACTATGCAGCAATCGGATGTTTCGTGTATTTTCCCCAGTAGTGAAGCCGAAGTATCAGATAAGAAGCACATTGAAAAAAAGATTCCGGAACAGAGTATTTTATATATTATTTATATATTATATGTTTTATTTTCATTATAGTTTGTTTATTAATGAGTGGATTGAATAGATTGCAAAGAGGCAGGAAATATTTAAAAGGCGAAGCCATATTTTGGCATTCCCCCGGACGAAGACCGGCTTCACAAGAAATCTTTATATAGCGAAATTATATTTTAGCATACCAAGAAGATATATAAAAACACCTTGACACCTTGAACATTTAATAAATCCCAAAATGTTTGACGCAAATTTTCAGTTTTTAGTTAAACGCCTTTAATCTCTAAATTATTACAACTACTTTAGTGCATTACCAACACTGTATCTGATATTGTCGCCTTTCAAAATAGAAATTAGTTTATATTGGCGACAACAGCAACGGCTGCTGTGCCGTCGTGCTGCTGTGACGCCGTCAAAGTAATCATTTTCATATAAACGTGTGTGTTTTAATTTTGACAGGTTGTCGCTCGCTGCTTGCTGTCGTCTATGTGTTTAATGCATAATGTATGTCTTTCCGTCGGTACTTATTAGCAATATGTCTGTATGTATGTGTACATCTATCCGTGTCAGTTTTAAAGTTGATTCTCTTAGATGTAGGAACGTCGTTGATGTAAAGCATATCCAAAGTGTATCTCCTCTTGTAATTCCTCTCTTGTGCTAAAATTTCTACGTCGTTAAAGTTTGGCTTGTGTCCAGTCAAAGTACAGTGGTTTGCAAGGGCAGTCTTCTGCTCGATTGGTCTATCAACAGCTTTTTGGTCAGATTTGTGAAAAGAAAGTCTAGTCTTTAGTTTTGTCCCAGTAGTGCCAACATACTCGAAACCTTTTGGCATACGTTGACTTGTCACCATCACATTTAATCTTATAAACTAAATTGGACTTTTCTTCACTGTCCACCTTCGATTTTGTCTTATTAAATAATTTGTTAACTGTCCTAAACGTTTCATTATTATAAACGTCCGATTTGTTGAACCTTTTGGAGAAACCAGGTATGTACGTCATTGCTTTATAAGTTATAAATCTTTTTTCTTTAACTGTTTGGTCATAATTGGTTTTCGTCCGTCTAATTAAGTCCTCTATGGTTTTAATTGGAAAGTCATTTTTCTTTAATACGTTCTTAATCCGTCTTTCATTGTCAATATGGAAACTTTTGTCACTTATATTGAAAACTCTGATAATAAAGTTTGTCGCTGTATTAATTATAATTCGTCGGGAATGTTTGGAGTGAAAGTTTATTAATCGTCCGGCAGATGTTGGTTTTTGATACCAATCCAATTTTAACAAATTGCCTTGTCGGTGAATTATAGAGTCAAGATAAAGAAGTTTTTGGTCACATCTCTCCATTGTGAATTGTATTTGTCTATTGAATGAATCAAGTATTTGAAGAGTGTTGTCAATTTCACTTTTCTTTAAAACCACAAAAAGGTCGTCAACATATTTAGTTATAAGTCTGGGCTTTGTAGTCATTCTTTGTATTGAAACGTTCAGTAATTCTTCCACGATAATGTCGGCTATAACCGGCGATGCCGGTCAACCAAATTCTATCTTCATATTGGAAATATCTAGTGTCCTTTATACAAAAAGTCAGTAATTCAATAAACAAGTCTTTTGGGATTCTGGCGAATTCTTCAATATTAGTCCATTTTTCCTCTGTAGTCTTAATGAAAGTAATAGGACTTGACACTTATTTCCGTTTTGTATTTTTTATGAATTAAAAAAAACTTTAATTTTTTAGGCAAATTTTTTTTTTCTTCATACATTTATTTTTAACTGCGAAACTATTGCTTATGTAGCGAAACGTTGTATGAACAGATTCAAGGAAATGTAATTTTTTTTTAAATATGTTTCAGCTTATTCGGACTAGTGGTTCTCGAGTTATGACCATCAAAATAGCCTAAAACGTGACAAATTTCCCTATACGATACTTACTAACTTTAAATTAATTATTAAATTATTATTTGATGTACCTAGACCAAACGAATGAGGTAGAATTTCTTCTTTTTGGGGATACTTTCACAAACAATTATCAGAATTGAGTCCCGAAATCATGTGTCGTACTATGTTATGTTAAAAGCAAACCAAACAAATTTTGAGGTTTTGACGCTCTAGATTCTTAATTTCGTACACTGTGCAGCCTAGCTTCGGTGTGGACCTTATAATGGGTGTTCGTTTTAGACGTGTGGTTTTCAATCTAGCCACATTTTTTCCAAAATAATGGTTCGGTTCGAGAGACGCATCGCACACTCGAATCGAAATTTTTTTCGGCGATGATGATCTTTTTTGGTTGAATGGGTACGTTAATAACCAAAATTGTCACATTTAAAGTAATGAAAATTCACAAGCCATTGTTGAGACGCCGTTACATCCTCAAAAGTCAATGTTTGTTATGCTCTCTGGGCAGAGGGAATCATTGGTCCATATTTCTTCAAAAATGAAGCCGGCCATAAAGTTACAAGTCAATAATGAACGATGATTAATGACTTTTTCGTTCCTGAATTGGAGAATGTTCAAACAAGACGGCGCTACATGCCACACAGCTAAACAATCAATTTATTGATGGAAACTTTTGGTGCGCGCATTATCTCGCGTCGTGGGCTCCAAGATCGTTCGATTTAACACCGCTGGACTATTTTTTACGAGGTTATGTGAAGTCGCTTGTCTACGCAGATAAGCCCAACACGATTGACGCCTTGCAAGAGAATATTCGACGAGTTATTGCTGACAAAACGCGTCGAAATGCTGCAAAAAGTGTTCGAAAGTTGGGCCTCTCGACTGGAATTTATTCAAGCCTGCCGCGGCTGCCATTGTCCGAAATCATTTCTAAAACAAAACGGCAAATCCTTATCTTTATAATAAAGCTAAATTCTTGACCAGAATAATAAATTTTAACCGTTCTATATCTTCTTGAAAACCACACGTCTAAAAATACACCCTTTTTATATTTATAAACCTGTAAAAAAGCGTAAGTGGGAGGGCAGACTGTAAGACACCCTACACCTCTCTGTTTTTCAGAAGAAAGGTTTTTGGGATTGCATGTAATGTTTCGCTTAAATTGAGGCTGCTATACATTTTAACACAGCTTAATATAAATCGTTTATATCGAGACATTACTCAAGGTATTAAAACGTGTTTAAAGAAATATAAATTAAATAAAGTCTCTAAACTTGCATGTACAATGATTTGAAAGGTATTCGACTTTGCATTAAGATTTATTTTTAATTATTAAGAAAACTCCATACATTTTCTTTGCTATCAAATAGAAAAGGCAAGTATTTTGATATTAAAACAGAAAAATGATCATTAGCTTTAATCGCAACCGATTCCAATTAGTCAATTATTTAGTGCTCAGTTCATGGACTCGTCATTTACCAAAATAAAGGGTCGATATCGAGTCGAAATATTGAAAAAACATCAACTTAAAAAGCTGAATCGAAAAATTTTTTAATTGTTTTAAAATCGGCTTGGGATAATTTAAATTAATCCATAATCGGGTGGCTAACCCATTGCCAGAATAGAGCAAGGAACAGCTGACTAGCCTACTATCTGCTTCACTATTTACTTCACGAACTTTGATCATGGTTTAAATTACTGACTGCACATGTAAAACTTTACTATGTAGAGCATCTATGCTGAAGTTTTCAATGGTTGCTGGTTCGTCCTTTACAGCAGATTGTTCTGCAGACAATACTCGTATGTAGGAAAAGTGTTCTTTCCGAATAAGGTGTGAATTATTAAGAGGACTTTAACACACCACATTGCAATCATCATTTTTTTTTAAATAACCAACACTCAGGGGATGCCCCCTATACATGCGGTGCATTGCGTTGGCGAGTGGAAATTAATGGATCGGAGGGGGGAAAGAGGGAGTAATGTTTGTTGACGCTTGCCTTGAACTTCTGGATGTCGCAATTAGTGGGAAATACATTTGCCGGAAGTCGATTCCACATACGGACTGTACGAGCGAAAAACGAATTTGATCTGTAGTGTATAGTGCGGTCAACTGGCCAATCGATAACAAACGGGTGTGAATTCCTAGAAAGTCGCGTATCCCTGCCGAACATCCTCACGTCAGGAATAGGCGACGGATGTCTGATGAACACACACCATGAAAGTAACGATAGAACAGCGTCACGCAACCCACATTCCGACGATGCTCAAGGGAAACAATAGAGTTGGATACCCTACTGTTTCCTATCAGCACCATCGCTCTCCTTTGAACACGGTCAAGTAGCTCTAAGAATGATTTTGGAGCACCTGCCCATATATGGGAGTTGTATTCCATCTTTGGCCTGATGTAAGTTGTATAGATATTGAAAAGATCAGAAGGAGTGAAATATTTCTTGCACCGCTTTAAAAAGCCTATGCACTTGAGTGCTTCTTTCGACACTTCGAATACATGTCTCGCCCAACGAGCGTCACATTGTATTTTCATGCCCAGAACATCGAGAGCTTCTGATTGTTCAATATCCGTACCATCCAGAGAAATTGACGATATTGTTGGGTCAGCGAATCGCTTGTGAGACAACAAGCAGCACTGTGTCTTACGTGCATTAAAATCTACTCTATTCACTAGACCCCATTCGGAAATGGCCAGTAGATCACGGCCAAGTGTCTCATCCATAATTCGCCTTTTGTCTTCAATATCTTGAAGGCTCGGCCTGCGGTCGAATGAATATGAATGACAGAGGTTACTATCATCTGCGAAAGAGTAGATTGGATTCACGGTCTGACCCAATAGATCGTCAATGAAAATAAGAAATAAAGAGGGAGAAAGGACAGAGCCCTGTGGTACACCTGCGGTCAGCCTATGTGTGTTGGATGAGAACCCATCTACAACAACTCTAATAGTGCGATCTCTAAGAAAGCTCGATATAAACCGAGCAAACGCATTACCGACACCAAAAGCGATCAGCTTTGATATGAGTGCACCGTGCCAGACTCTATCAAAGGCCTTGGAGATATCTAGAGCCACGACCTTACTCTCACCAAACTGGTGGATAGACCGACTCCAACGCTCCGACAAGAACGCCAACAGGTCTCCCGTAGAGCGGTTTCTACGGAAGCCATACTGTCGATCACTTAGCAAGTCCTTGGTCTCTAAATACCTCACAATATGGTGGTTTACCATGCTCTCCATTACCTTGGAGAGCGCAGAGCTAATCGCAATTGGCCGGTAATTCATTTTATTCGGTATTGTTATCAAAAAGTCATATAACAAAACAACACCAATCTCAACAACGTTTCTAAATTATTATGCCCAATGAAATCCAGCACCGATATTTGTCCAGTGACTAGCTACATTTCTGACTTAATGGATACAAAGCGAATATTTATCATCAAAAATGGTTTTATTGTTTTTCAAAGTATTCTCTAGCCTGATTTATACACCTTTGCATGCGCTCAAACCAACTGTCGAAGCACTTTTTTCACTCCGATTGAGAACCTCCAAAACATGGTTTTGAAACGCTTCAACAGCATCTTCTGGGGACGAAAATCGTTGACCACGCATTTTTTTTTGATTTGCGGAAATAAAAAGAAGTCATTGGGTGCCAAGTCAGGGCTGTACGGTGGAAGACCCATCAATTTGACGTTTTGGCCGGTCAAACGGCGCTGGTTTGAGCCGATGTGTGAGAGCTCGCATTGTCATGGTGTTCGTCTTCTCTTGTTCGTTTTTCGAATTTCTCCGAAGATTTCAGGCAAACAAATTGTGGTGTACCACTCAAAATTGACGTCCTACGTTGCTCAAGCAGAACAGTTGCCACATGACAAGTTTTGCCGAAGAACCAGGCGACCATCTGCTTTGAAGTGCTTCTTCCACGAACAACTTTCGTTGAATTTGGCTCGTCTTCGAAGACCCACACGGTTGATTGCTGTTTTGTTTTGGGCTCATACGCATAGATCCATGATTCGTCACCTGTGGCGATCTTATAAATATCTTTTGAAGCACAGCGATGGTATTTTATCAAAATTCCTTTGCACCAATCGATACGAGCCTTTTTTTTTTGAGCGATTGTGCGGGATCCAACATGAACAAACCTTTTTACGTTCTGAGTACGTATATGCTTAAAAATGTCAAACTTTCCAATGGAAATTTCAGATGGCGCCAGCCAACACTTAGTGTTGCCTAGGCCAGAAACATATATAGCAAGCCGTAATCATGTTCTGCCGTTACATCGAAACTGGGAAGAGTTTTTAATGAGCAGTCGGCTTCATAGGTCCGTGTTTTTGAAAAACAAGTGGAAAATTCGTAATTTTTGTCGGGCCGAAGCTTTTATACTCCCCACAATTCCGTTGTATTACTCGTATGCCATTGGAAGTTGTGGGAATATGTTTTTGGGGGTGGGTCCTTGTCTGACAGAACTACATTTGTGCGGCCGTCTGGATCTTTGTCCTGTTCAGTTTTGTGAATTTCATTATTTTTGAGAACCCATATTATTCAGGGACGAAATTTTATAAAATCTTTAAACTTAAAGCATATTGAGCAACACCATTGTTTTTGAGAAACCATTTGCTTATCGGATTCCCGACAGGTACGAATATACTCCGGGTAAAAAAGTATGTGATATTTAATAAAATACAAAAGCATTTAAGAACTTCTCCAGAAAAACATGCCTTATCCTTATCAATATTAGGACCCGACAAATAACTTCACTCGGTTGAGAAATATCCCCGTTTGATGTTGACGGGATGATGTACCTTCTCAACCGGCAACCCTTGTTTATACATACAAAAATGCATTCATATCTGGTAGGAGCATCTATAGTTTTTCCCAACTGATGCCATATTTGCTGGTAGAGCTAGAAGTGTTCCCGAGTACCATACTCGTCCATTTACCCACACACATATACCTATACATACATTCCCAACATGGCAGTTGATAGTGGTTGAATGCAGCAGTCAGCTGCGTGGCATTCGCAAAATTTGATAGTTTTTGTTCATTTTGCGGATGCTGCATGAAGACATTTTCTCGGTTTTGCATTCGTTTGTTCTATTTTTTTGGCTTGCTCGTGTTGTATTTATGAGGTTTTCAGTTAAAGTTTTTCTCGCCAGTCTTTGTTTGTTTGTTAACCTTGTCAAGGACATCGGATTAAAGCTGCAACCACGACCACAAACGCAGTACAACAATATGTGAGTCAGCGCTCGTATATGTGTAGGGGAAAAGTTTGTAACGGTGTTACCGCCAAATGAATAGCATACACGGAAACAAATTTCCATAGAATCTTTCATTTACATGTACACAATTAAATTTATTCCCTGATTACCTAGTAATGCCATTGTGCAACTTCCAGCAATAGTTCTATGCAAAAAGTAATAACTTTTTGAAATAGTCATCTGTAGTTTACATTTTTATTTTTAGTTCCCTCTTAATTAAATTTTTTTTGTATTCTTATTTAAGGTACTTAAAATATTGGACTCTTTTATTTACAATTTGCCTTGAAATTTATTATTATAAAAATTTATACAAATGACGACAAGGTGCTGCCTTCTCCTGCGACGCAGTATTATAGTGTAAGCCTTGTAACTAGCATATCTCAAGTTTAAACATCCGCCAAGGTAATGTCTTCGCGATTTCATTTAAACTTTAGGCGTATTCTATTGGAACTCGCCTATTAAACGAGTAAGATGTCACTTACTTCAAGACTGCATAAGATTTTTTTTATATTTGTATGTAAAACTAATTTATCATAAACCGTGTGATTTGAAAACTTGTAAAAAAAGGTATTTAAGAACTGCTATAAGTTAGTAATAATCAAACTCACTTAAACTCGTTAAAGGTTTAATTATTCAATACAAACTGGTTGTTATTCTCTTTTGAAAGAGTGAATAACTCCACAAGCTAATGAGATCAGGTTTGCTGGCGGTTGTCATAAAGGGATGGAAAAGTACGACAGCGAAATTTTGTATCCCTTCCAAAAAATAGGATTTTTCGAGGTCTATAAAGTAGGCATTTGAATCACAAATTTATCGTTGGAGCTGAATCTCTTTCCACCGAGTCATTTCTTAAGGTTTGGAAATAGGAGTTAATCACTGGGGGCTAAATCCGAAGAATGTGGCGGATGAGGTACCAATTCGTACCCAATTTTGCAATTTTGCCACTGAGACTGCACACGTGTGCACCCGTGCATTATCTTGATGAAAAATAACTTTTTTCTTGGCCATATGGAGTTTTTTTTTTAAACCTCGTTAAATCGGTCCAATAATGTGGCATAATATTCGCCGTTTATTGCTTTCCCCTTTTGAATGTAATCGAAGTGGATTATACCGCTTGGATTATCCCAAAAAAAAATTTCCATTCTCCGACAAAGTTACCTTGGCCTTCTTCAGAGCCGATTCACCTTGAGAAACCCATTGTGTAGACTGCTACTTGGTCTCCGGATTGTTGTAATGGATCCATCCTGCTACTTGGTCTCCGGATTGTTGTAATGGATCCATCCTGCTACTTGGTCTCGGGATTGTTGTAGTGGATCCATGTTTCATCCACAGTCACAAAACGCCACAAAAACCCATTCGAATTGCGGTTACGCAACTCCAAACAATCCTTCGAAATAGTCTCACGATTACGTTTATATAAACTACACCGCCATATGAAATGAGTCTGGCATCAACAATATCATACACTTTTACTTCTCGATTGGCCAACACGATATCGTGGATTTTTTTTCGAAATTTTCGGGTGTTTTGACCTCAATTGGTCGCCCAGAACGGTTAGCGTCATTTGTCCTTGTGCGGCCCCAACGAATGTCAGTAAACCACATATTTACCATTGAAATCGAAGGTGCAAGCATTTGTCAATTATTTCCTTGGATTGATTGACGGGTTTTCCCCGCAAAAAATAATGTTTAATGAGCACACGAAATTCACTTTTTTCTATTTTTAACAAAATCCACGGGGATGTTTTGAACAGCTGTTAAACACAAACTTAATGACGGAACTCTTTCACAATTTGACAGTAGTCTATTACTTGATGGGAGCAGTGTTCTATTTCATATAACTACGAAGGGAAGTTAGAAACGTCACGGAATTATTGCTCTGCTGTCGTATATACTACGAAACATTGCTTGACTTTGCATATGCGAGGTATTAGTGTGAAATAGTGATTGACTAAAACAATTTCTACCATATGGACAGACGTTCTTATATTTTTGTACAATGAAGTGAAGTTTCACTTTATAATTGAAATTCTCTACTTCGTCTTTTTGTCGATGAGTTTTTCCGAACTGCCTACAGAATCTCTCGTAATACACAAACAATTTATTTTTTCAATATTGGCTTTAAAGTCTTTTATTGTAGCTGGCTCATCGGGAAAGATTTTTGAGCTAACTTTACTTTCGAACCAGCCAGGGGATAGATCCGAAACAGAATCTAAGGTTCTCACCAGAATGAATTCAAAATAAAGTCATTCAACCGCGCTGTGTGTGCCATAGCACAGTTTTGCTTAAACCAAGAGTACCCTTCACCAAGGGCTTTAATTCAACAAAAAGTCCGTTATCGTGTGCGATAGCGTGCGCTTTTTAAAGTTATACTCTGTCCGGCACTACATTTAAAGCTGTATATTAATTTCACTAGAGCATAAGCAACACTGAGGATATAACTGAAGTTCGAGAATATATTCCGGCGGCTCAACCGCCACAAAGCCGCATATTCTGTTTAATGAGGTATCCTTTGAGGAAAAATAATTTGACATTGGTAGTTTCAAAAAAAAAATAGACTGAAATCAATGCGTAAATGGTTCAAAAATGCTAGTAAAAATCTGTGAAACACCGAATAAAAAGAAACTCAATCTTTAAAGTAAAAAAACTGACAAAAAATTGATTGTTTAATTGATTGAGAATACAGATGATCTGTTATCAGTCACTGCTGTCGTATGGAAGTAACTCGTATGGAAGTAACAAGCGTGTTGACTTCAAGTCGCTTACGAAACGAGTAAGAGTTACCAGACTTATTTTTCCAGCAAACAGTCTTGCATGACACTAATTGATATTTAGAAACATATGTCGTATCGTGTTCATGTGCACGTGATGGCATTAATGATTATTTAAATAATCAAACTTAAAAGTTTAAAGATATTTTACAAATATTTACAACGGAAATGTGTAGCAATTCATTGAAAATAAAAATAAATTAAGTATATTTAATACTCCATTTATTTTTTTATTACCAAATTCGCAGACAAAACCTAGTGTTGATTGATTATCTTCTGTCTTTTGACACATTATTCTGAATTTTGTTCAATCCTGACAGATTGCCATACTTCAGACTTACTAGCTAATTGAGCTAGTAACGCCAAAAGGACGGCCTAAAACCGTACTACCTTCGATTTCATATGCAAATATTTGGTCGATTGAAAAAAAAACTATATATACAATTTTGTTCCAAGTGAATACATAAGGGGTTGTATTTATATTTTGGGTCCTGACAATACTAGGGTTCCCAGATGGAAACTAGAACTTCCATTGGAAACTTTTAAATTTTGTAGCATATCTTCACTCAGAACGTTTTGTAATTTGAGGATGAATTGTTTTGTTTACAGGGTGTTGAAAAATTCACCTCAGTCAAAAAATGGAATTATCCCGTGAACATTTTCGTGCGATGATTTTTTACAATTGTGCGTGGTTTACGAGACAAGAGTGTTTAAATCAACTTTTTTCGACTTTTGGCGATGAAGCACCATCAAAAACCACTGTTAATTGCTGGTACCAAGATTTCAGTCTCGGACGCCGTTCGCTCCAGGATGAATTTCGCGAAGGACGTCGGTCACTTTGTCGTTCGGTCACTTTGTCGGAAACCATCGATGCTGCGCGTGAACTGATTAAGCAAGACCGACATGTGACATACCGCGAGATTGAGGCATCCTTGGGCATCAGTATGACAAGCATCAATATGCTATTGCATGTTCATTTGGCCGTGGAAAAAATTTGTTCTAGTTAGATCCCACATAATTTGAGGAATGCTCAAAAAAAGGCTCGTATGAATTGGTGCAAAGAGATGTTGAAAAAGTATAGCTGCGGTAGCTCAAAGGCAATGTATTACATTGTCACAGGTGACGAATCATAGATCTATGCATATGAACCCGAAACAAAACAGCAAACGACCGTATGGGTCGTTCAAGGCGAAACAAATCCAACAAAAGTTGTTCGTGGAAAAAGTACATAGAAGCAAATGATTGCGTTTTTTCGCAATCATGTTGCCTTTAGTGGAACGTAGGACGGTCAATTCTGAGTGATATACAACCATCTGTTTGCCAACAATGTTCGAAACAATGAGGAAAGAGAGTAAGAGAAGACGGATCATTTTTCATCACGACAATGAGAGCTCTCACACATCAGCTGAAACGATGAGCTATTTGACCACTCAAGATGTCGAATTGATGGGCCATCCACCGTACAGCCCTGATTTGGCACCCAATGACTTCTATTTATTCCATAGCATCAAGAAAAAAAAGCGTGGTCAACGTTTTTCATCGCGCGAAGCAGCCGTTGAAGCGTTCAAAAATCATATTTTAGAGGTGTCTCAATCGGAGTGGAAAAAGTGCTTCGAAAATTGATTTGTGCGCATGCAAAAGTATATTGATCTTAAAGGAGAATATTTTGAAAAACAATAGAACCCTTTTCCAATCATAAATTATTATGTTTTTTATCGCCGGACCCGATATATAAATAGCAACAGGGCGTATATTTATCTATTACAACCAAATATTTAGCTCATGTTATTTGTTTTACATGGAATTCCAAAGATGGAAAACAATAATTTAAACTACAGGAAAGTAAGGCAGTATAGGAAACTACCAAAGTTGGAGCAACGGAACAGTTGTCTGTGTGTAATACTTAATTTTCTATGTTCAAAAGTGTCCCACCATGCCAAACTCTCTCTCTCTCTCTCTCTCTCTCTCTCTCTCTCTTACATTCTCGTACATATGTGTTGGTAAATGTACCTCAACTGTCACGGCGCTTAAATGCCACTGTGAATGTTAGCATGTACGAGTCCATTTCCATCTTTCTTTAAATGAGTTAATTATCCCTTTAATGAGTGTCCAATGATTGATTAATGTAGGCTCCACTTCAAACTCTCTTGGCGTAGGTCAGTTCAGTTAAGTTCTCCCCCAAACAGGCGACACACACAGTACGAATGTCCTTGTGTGTGTGTGTGTGGCAATTCTTTTACTCTTTCATATGCGTAACCACAAAATTTCAGCCAAACTTACAGTGTACAGGCACGAATGCCAGGACTCGCAGACAAGTAACACTCATTTACATACAGACATACCGATTTATGAACATATGTGTGTGTGAATGTTCGTTTATGTTTTGCTAGACATGCAATGTTTTGCTTCCTTTGTTGCCTTAAATTACACACTTTGAAAACTGTGTGCCCTGCTTGTTGTTGTTGTTGTCGTGGTTGCTGTTGGTCCTTTATTGTTGTCGGTCGTGCTAATAAGATGAGCTACGCTCGCACACAAACATCCACGCATACTTTGTAACGAATGAAAGGCGTCGGCCGACCCGGTGAAAGGGTGGCCGACAACGTTGTAGAGAGCAGTTACGTTTGTGTAAAATAAAAGCTATACGAGTACGGTGAGTAAGTAAGTAACCTGTTGCTTGCAAATTCATGCAAGTGTTTGTCGAACATTTAATGAGATAATTAACCCTTTCTAGGCACAACTGTTTATTGTACGAGGCACACTGGTTGTGGGTATGTCGTATGACTTGTCTTAGCGGACGGGTTAATTTGGCAGGTGCATGTCCAAGTTAAACTTGCTGGCAAGTGTAACAACAAACTAACTTTCCCACAAAAAAATGTTGTCAATAAATTCCTAATTAAACTATTTTATTGACTATTTTATCAAATGTATAGAGAGGGGGAAATGTGATGTAAGACAGCGGCCACAAATGCATCTACTCAACTCATTTACACTTTTTTACATATGTATACCCACAAACAATTTTGACACTTGCAGGTCGACTGGCAAGTACATTTTGTTGCGATATTTTGGCACTTGCTGCAAGTAGGGGGTTAAAGAGTTTTGAAGGTTACTGTATTCGACTCTTTTTATTTATTTGTTGTATTATGTGTTTGTTATAAAAATTATAAAGATTTTTCTTTTAACTACACATAAATAAAGAGATAGAGATCTCCAACGCAATTGTTATAAATAACAATAATTTTACGAGTTTTTTAGAAAAAATATGTTAACTCCTATGCTTTTTCTTCAGAGATGTAATTATTTTCTAATTTTGTCTACTATGAATTGCATGGTAAAATAAAGAAGGTAGAGTTATGCTAACAGCTGATTTTAAATACTTTCTAGTAGCAATTTAAATTGTCAATTTTGAAATTCGACAATGGGGTTTGTTGAAGTTTGTACTTATAAAGGAAAAATTCTTTATCCAACATTCACAATTATCATCAAACATTCACAAAAATGTATTTTTGGCATTCTCTTTCAAGTGACTTTTTAATCGAGAGAACTATTTTTGTTGTTGTTGGGCCAGTGACTTTACCTTGTTTATTGTACCATGATGAATTGCTTTCCAATGAGTTTGACAAATTTGATTTTATTTCATTTTCAAACGAACTTGCACTTGTTTTTTGTGTCGGATTTTCATTCTTTTTTGGCATTTTCAAAGACAATTTCGTATACTCTACATGCAGGCAATTACCTGCACATGTGACCTCAGTGTAAAATCGAACACATTCGGAAAGTCTATCACCATTTTATTTTTATCATTTTTGGCAATGAATGTTTGGATGTATGTATACAAAAAGTTGTCCATTTAGTGGTTGCGTTTTGAATTAAATGTTTTTTTTTTTGCTTTGTTCGAAAATTAATTTAATTTTGCCATTTTGTTTAAAACTTGTCTTCTATTTATATATGTATAGGTACAAGTGGCCTTGAGCCGGTTAATCCCTGTTCAATGTGTAAAATGACATTTTGATGCTGTGTGGTAGAGAACATACGCCTCGTTGACCAGCAAGTTATTTTTTCTTTAATTAAATAAAGTCTTATTATGTTTTTCCGATTTTTAAAACAGAAATGCTTTACCAAAGAACAACGCTTTATAATAGGGTTTAAAAGTAGATTATCGATTATACGACTTATCAACTTTTTGTGGCAAAAAATTAAAAACTCGTGATCTTTTTTTGACTTTAAGCTGCCTGCCTAATAAATATTTATACTTAGCAACACTCTTTGTTAAAGAGTATTATAAGTACAAAGGCAAGACCCACATTTAAGTGTACCGAACGGAGCTGATTCTATGTAAATCTTGCAATTAAACGACAGATCAAAATTGTTGTCCGATCATAATTTAATTTGGCAGAAGTAAATTTTTCGGATTATTGAATTAAAAGGAATTGGTTCAGATTTTGACATAGCTCCCACACGTATGTTTTACCGATTTAATGTCGTTAGCTCCAGAAGCGAATCCTAATAAAATTTGGCACAGTTCTCTACGATCGATCGGTAACTAGCTCAGAGAGGATCATATAGCTTTTGTTATAGCCTTATTGGATATAGTGGTTGTTGTACCATATTGGGTAATTTGTGTAATATATCCCCGTAAAAAAGTTTTGAGGCCAAAAAACATTATCCCTTATATGTTTATCAAATAACAGCAAAACTTTCACACGAAGCCAATCATAAATTCCAAAATATAAAGAAATTTTTTCATAAATCCGAATGTGTCATTTTAAAAATAGGTATAAATTTAAAGGGACCTTTTTTGGTCCACATGAATAAAAAATTCCAGTATCTATGCTTCTTTTAAGGCAGTTCCCATTTTATCCATTGTTCGTCCACAAAAAATTATGATTTGTAACGCAAATATTAAAAAAAAGTGTTTTTTTCGTGCTACCATAATTTCATTAAAGCGAAACATTTTCCCTTGTTCGATTTCGCCCTTTTACAATCGCAAATAGCTAAGATTATAATCCATCATCATGCAAATTTAAAAAACCCTAGAATAATTCGTTTGATCACTATCGTTCTTTTCACAGACACACGGACGGACAAAATTTACGACGATCGTTAATATTATCGTTACCTTAATATAAAAAGGCTAAAGCTGGGTGATGATCCTTATCCACCACGCACATACACTCTATAATTTTGCTTGTTAAATTTTTCCTGAACGGTAAAATTTTTTTCATCGGTGAACAAAATTTGTCTGTGCAAGTTATCAGCGTGCTTCACCAAAAGCCGTTTGCATTTTTCAATCCTATTTTTTTTCTAGACAGCAGTCAATAAATGTCCGGTACGTCGTTTGAAAGCCCCAAGTCCCAAGTCTTTTTTAATGATTCGACTCATGGCCTTTTGCGTGATATTCATCTTCCGGACCATGACTTTCTGTTTTCGGAGCGGATTTCTGTGAATTCTTGATTAGCGGTGTTCGAACAGAGCGTGGGCGGCCAGACCGGTGGCTGTCTTTTAGTTCTCCAGTCTCCTCAAACAGTTTTATGCATCGGTAGACGAACATGCGGTTAATCCCTAGTGGCCGGAGCGTTTTGAAAATATCACTTTTTTCATTTCACGCTTGAAAAGCGCTATGGCTGCGATACGGTTCTCATTACACAGTACAACAGCCAATCTGGGGGGTGAGAAATTCCAAGTCAGGGTGATGGTACTAGGTCAGTATATTAAAACCCTCAAAGGGTTTTGCGTTCGTATGTTTTTTATGACCTTTTACACTTTTTCCTTATCTTGATGTTTTTTCGCTTAGTTGTAAAATGTTGGCAATAACGTAGTTTGACATAACTCGAGAACGACTAGTTCGATTTTGCTGAAATAAATTGAGAAAAATTAATAATTACATTTTCTTTAATCCATTAATATACTGTTTCTCTACCAAATCAACATTTTTGCAATTAGCAATAAAAACCCTTTTAGGGTTTTAATATACTGAACTAGAACCATAACCCTGACTTGGAATTTCTCACCCCCCCCAGACAATAACCCCAAAAATGTTCCACAGTGTTATCTGGCCACTCCATGATGAAAGTTGAAACAATTTTAACATCCCGTTACAGACTAACGCTATTGAGGTTAGCTTTCAAAAACCATATGACATTAACGGGGTATGTTCAGTTCTACTATTGAAATGGGTGTGTTCAATGTTGTAACAGTATTTATGTCCCTACTACGTATAACATATCTTAACTTAGAATTTATGTTAATCCAGCATCATATGATATTTTAGTATGCTAGAATGTTGTTGTAATACTTATTTGTATGTTAGCCTATCATGGACAAATACAAAAATTTAAATGCTTGTTGCATGTTCCAAACGTAAATTTGTTTGCATGCAATTTTTTCTCCGTGTAGAGCAAAACCAAGTCTCTTCGAACATTAACATATGGTTACTCAGAAACTGTGGAATTTCCTCGCTAATCTCATTATGAAAATGACAACGCTTGACAGGGCCCCAAAAATGTAGTTCTGGAAAACGTGGAGCAACAACCACATACCCAATGCTCACAATAGCATTGACCTTACAACGCAATCTATGGTGGAAAGTATAAAAGGATCGACCCGGCCGAACTTTTGAATTGACCACTTTTTCAAAACATGAAACAGCATTTAACATAATTTTTGGCAGTTGAATCCCAAACCACTTTGCGCTGAAACAAAAAAAAACCGTATAAACGCTCTCGGATTTAAATACACCCGAAATTGCCACCCAGCCAAAAGTCCCTCACTTGCAACATGCGACAAGTAGTGAGCAGTGATCTAATTGAATTAAGATGAATCATCATCGCAGTACTCACCATACACCACAACAGTACCGACCAGCAGCATGTTTCAGTTTCACCGCATTCCCACGACTGAAGTTCGTGCGGCGAGTTGCCAACGTTAACGCGTGCCCTTCAGTCTCGAACATGTCCGTTGTGGACGGAATGTTTTGCTGTGTGGCACTCCAGATTGAGGATTGAGATGAGAGCATTCCAGATATCTATCGAATTGGATGGATGTCCACATCGGAGAGCATTCCAGATATCTATCGAATTGGATGGATGTCCACATCGGTGTACCGTGTGTGTATTGGTCTTGTCCTCCGACACGATAACTGTACAGTTTATGCTTTATCCTAAACCGATATTTCACTTAGGCTGAGTGCACTTCCATCGATTGATGTAGGACGACGAGGTGTTATGTACGCACACACTCCTCCATGCAGTGCTAAAGCAGTCACATCAATCGTCATCCAGGGCCATAAGAGTGTTCTAAGGCTGTCGCTTCTCCTCCAACATCCTGAATAGGAAGCATAAGTATGTACATTCAGTAGTTTCAAGCATATGCACGAAAAGCAGAGTATGTATGCGTGCGTAGGGGTATGTGTAAGTGTCCTTCTCCATTGTGGTGACATCATTATTCGGATACTTTCGGTTAAACAAACGACCAGCAACGGAGGAAGGAACATTTGTTCCTTGGAATGTGTGCGACTGTTTGTTTATGCCGACATCTGCATCCAAAGTGGAAGCTGAACATTAGAATAAAACACCCACACATGTGGACATATGTACATGCATCCATACATACATATGTAATCATGTATGCGCAGATTAAGAAGGAAACGTATTTAGAACGAATTCAATATTTCTCTCATCTCGGAGCGTCCATCGCCGGCTGTGCACACAAGTTGAATGTACTTAAAATCAGGATGCAGTCATTATGCTGCAATGTGTGTGAGTGTGTTTCCAGACGAGGGCAGACGTTCACAAGCACATCCTTGATTCCTGCTTAGACGTGTTCTTTCTTATGCTCCAGTTTCCTCCTAAGTACATGTGCATGCAACAGCAACACTGTGATCCGTCGTACGCCAAGTGGGAAGCAGACGCAGCTTCTTTAAGAAGTTGGAGTTTTTTGATTAATCTCTTTAATGTTGAACGACCCAAACGAAAATGACTATGGCGGATTTAAAATAAAATAAAAATTCTGTCAAATTAAAAATGTAAATTGCTTACCGCAATTATCGTAAACACGTAAACGTTATTTTTCTTCTTTGATTGTAGCCCTTGGAACACGTTCGTACTGGTGGGAACTTTAGGGTGGGATGTATAAAACAGAGCTGATGATTTTTTTTTCAAATTTCTTGTTTTATTGGCAAGGTCGAACTTTGTTATTTAATAATGGAACACTATCCGATGCGTTTTCGTTTGGACTGAAAATTGTTTGGCAGGAGATTAAGAACTTGAATTTCGGAGCTGTGATTTGAGCCCTTTGGGTAATTTTCTGTGGGGAGCCATTGGGCATCCACAGACAATTGAAGCGCTTAAATATGAAATCGATGTTTACATTGAAAAGATTCGACCCGAAACAATCAAAAATGTTCTGAAAAACTAAGTTAATCGGGTGAGGTATTGCCGAGCCAGTTGTAATAGTCTTATTGATGATATTGTATTTCATTAAAAAATGTCAAAGTCCAACCTTTCCAATAAAACCAGAAATTTGAAAAAATACAGTACTTTTTTTACTGCCTATTAATATTTAAAATGTTTAATCGCACACCTTGTATTAGTATCAGCGGTGCCAGTTTCGATTTTTCCGCTAAATTTAGTAGTTTTTGAACAGGTTTAGCGGAAATATTTCGCATTTACTTAAAAACTTTAAAAGTTTTTTTTATGAAATAATTTAGTTTTAACTAGCTTTTTTTTTTATCAAAAATAATAACACAGTACAACCGCCAATCTGGGGGGGTGAGAAATTCCAAGTCAGGGTGATGGTACTAGGTCAGTATATTAAAACCCTCAAAGGGTTTTGCGTTCGTATGTGCCAGTTTTTTTTTATGACCTTTTACATTTTTTCCTTATCTTGATGTTTTTTCGCTTAGTTGTAAAATGTTGGCAATAACGTAGTTTGACATAACTCGAGAACGACTTGTTCGATTTTGCTGAAATAAATTGAGAAAAATTAATAATTACATTTTCTTTAATCCATTAATATACTGTTTCTCTACCAAATTAACATTTTTGCAATTAGAAATAAATTTATGAAGAAAATTGAAAGTGATAAACAAGTTGTGAACTTTTTTTTATCTCGCTAATATAAAAAGGCTGATACTGAAGAAATCCTATGTAGCTTTAAATACAGAATTCGACTTCGCAATATTGTAAAATTTTCGAACGTTTACAATTCATAGTTTGCAAATAAGAGAACGCGTTGTTTAAGTGCGGTTACGCCAATAAATTTCAAAATTAAAACGTTACTCGTATTACTACTCCATAACATGCACCAGATGAGAAAAATGATCTTAAAGGTTACAAACCGGAATGACTTATCGATGCACTTATCTATCATGCACTTATCTATCACGGCGCCCAATTTGAATCCAAAAAACTCAAAACATTTATTAAAATCTAGAATATAACCTAAAAGAATCAAGATTTTTTTTGTCTTAACTTCTAACTTTCTAAATACAAATTGTTCGAAATTTAAAAAGTTTTTTTGCAAAGTGCCTTAAGAGGTTTAGTTACAATTAACTTTAATATTAAGTAATATTGACCCTGCGTACTGACTCTTACCCTCAGCCGTAGAGTGGATGGTATACTAATTTTTTCTATTCCGCTAGCAACACCACGCCATATTGATCTGGGACCCTATAAAGTATATATGTCATTGACCTTGTAATATTCTAAGACGATCTAACCATGTTCGTTCGCCTCTACGTCTGTTGAAAGCACTATAGCGGTCAAACCAATCAACCTACGAAATTTAGCATTATGGTCATAAGCTGCTTGGGATTGTAAATGGGTAAATTCGGTAGGGGGAAAAGTTTTTCCCTTTAAGAGACTATAGGTACCTCGGTAAAAAGTACACGTTTTTGAGTATTTGCTTAACAAATCATTAATTTTTTTGACGGGCAATGTTTAAAATCGATGCTGTTAGTTGGGACGCACTAAATGACTCAAAAAAACGTCGTTGGTAGACGTTTTGTCGCATGTGGCTCAAAAAATGTCCTGAATTGTATAATTGATATTCAGGATGTAGTCCATACTCAAACTTTTTTATATTGTTGGGGAAAAATATACAGTGTGTCAGTCGGGAAGGTATACTACTTTGTTTATAATTTTTAATTAAATGAAAGAGAATGGATCTTATATTGATATATGTTTTATTTATCGCCACACAAATGCAAGACCTTTTCAGCACATTTCTAATACATTTCACGCGGTAATTCATTAATTTCATCACGAATATTTTGTTTGAGTTGCTTAAACGTTTCCGATATCCCCACAAAAAAAAAGTCAAATAAGGCGACCGTGAAGGCTAATTTACGTCACCATTTCTTGAAATAACTTGTTGAAATCCTGGCTGTATGCGATGTGGCACCGTCTTGTTGATACCACATCTTAATCAAGCCCAAAACACGCAGTTCTGGCGTTAAAAAGCATTCAATCATACCACGATATCGCTTCCCATGAAGACAGTTACCGTTACGCTGTTTCCATTTTCATATAAGTAAGGTAGGTTTAGCTTCATTAAAAAACGGATCGTATTTCCCTTTAATAAGGGCTTAGTTGTGTCTGCGGCTATATCAATATAGTAATGTTCAGAATAGCTCATCTAGTTGTTTTTCTAAATCATATGTAATTAAGACAGCTGCTTCCAGCAGAAACCTTGACAGAAAGACGGTATCAGACGGATTATCACTTAACGCTTGAATCAGGCTAAAAAATAATGTAAACTTATTTCCAAAGTCATTGCTGTGTAGCCCAAACGGTGAGTTTTTTTTTAAGACCAACACTCAGGGGGTGTCCCCTATATATGCAGTGCATTGCATCGGTCAAGGGAAGATAGGTTAGGGTATTGAAGGACGGAGGGAGTAATGTTCATGGACATTTAATTTGAACCTGTTCATATCGTACGTGGCAGGAAACACCGCTGCGGGAAGTCTGTTCCACATACGGACAACGCGGCTGAAGAACGAATTCTCCCTGTAATGCGTCGTGCGATCAGTAGGCCAATCAGTAACAAATGGATGCGAACTTCTAGACAAGCGGATGTTACGGGCGAAAACTCTGACCTCCGGGATGAGATCACCTATCTCAGAAGAGCACATCCCGTTAAAGTACCTGTAAAAGAGTGATACGCAACCAACACTCCGCCGATACTTGAGTGAAATAACAGAGTTGGCCACCCTGCTATCTCCAACAAGCCTCAGCGCCCTCCCTTGCACCCGGTCGAGAAACTCCAAAGAAGACCTTGAAGCACCCGCCCAGATGTGGGAGTTATACTCCATTTTTGGCCGAATGTATGTGATGTAGGTGTTGAGGAGGTCGGAGGAAGTGAAGTATTTCTTGCACCTCTTTAAAAAACCCAGGCACTTGAATGCTTCTTTCGATACTTCAAAAATGTGTTTGTTCCAGCGAACATCACACTGAATTTTCATGCCCAGAACATCAAGAGCATCCGACGCCTTGACAACAGTCCCATTCATCAGTATTGCCGATGATGTTAAGCCTGTCGATCGTTTATGGCTCAACAGGCAGCATTGGGTTTTGCTAGCATTGAACTCGACCCTATTTGCAAAACCCCACTCTGAGACCCTGACAAGATCTTCGTTGAGTGTGTCAGTCGTATTTTGCCTCATCGCCTCTGTATCTGTGAGGCCCGGTCTACGGTCGAACGAATATGAGTGACAGATGCAAACGAGTAAATAGGGTTTATTGTCAGACTCCGGAGGTCATTGCGAAATATGAGAAACAGAGAGGGAGAGAGAACAGAGCCTTGCGGAACTCCTGCCTTTATAGCATACTCATCGGACGAGACCCCGTCTATAACAACAAGTATAGAGCGATCACTGAGAAAACTCGATATGAATCAAGAAAAATCAGTACCGACTCCAAAATCAGTCAAGAACGTGGGACTGGCGTAGGAAATTGCCATCAATCCAGCATGATGCAAATATTGCACAGACATCTCGCGTTATTGTGAAGGGATTATTCTGAAGCCATAATAACTTCCTCTTCGTGATCGTCCTGAAGTCAATGCACCGAAAAGACTATCAGCCTGGTGCGGATTTTGGATCGGTGTTACCTATTAGCCCATTTAATAAAAAAACTGGGAATGCAATTTCGGCCAACGGTGGCAAGAAAAACCATTTGTTGTAGCCGGAGATTTAAGACATGGACTTGGACGATCTGTGGTTTCTGTAGGATGGCGCGCTTTACCACAGAGCCTTTATTATTGTTATATTTTATCGAGGTGCATGAATCATATCTTAATTCATGTGTATTGATATACTGTTCATTTGATTAATAAGTGTTATTTCGACTATATCAACATTTTTCTGATTTATTTTTATAATCATAGAAAACGTGGACCGATCATGAGTTAAACATTGCTTATTAATTGTGATTCGTCCAAGGAAGGTTCATGCTCTGATATATCTCCCACATATGTACCTCACGACTTAGGGTTTAACCATTCTTATTAAATGGCATAAATGATTAATGAAACATTTTTGAACTGTGCGCTTAAAAATATTTGAACAACGGCTTTGTACTTACAAATAGAAAAAGCGGTCTACACCCCGCATTCTACAGGTAGAGCGCAGTTATTTGCGTATTTGGGAATGAAATAAAAAAATTATGAACCTTAGAAAATTTATTTTATTTTTAAATTAAATTGAACAGTAGAGGAATTTTTAAACTACATGGCTTTAAATAGTGTATAAGTATCTGGCAAATATCGACCTTTGCTATCCACACACTGCTGCATACGTTTTCTGAAGTTTTCATGAACTCTAACAAGCATGTCGACTGGCTATCTGTCAATTTCAGCCTCAATATTGTTTAATAGGTCTTCCAAGGTGTTGGGACAGTTGATATACACCTTCGACGTCGGGTGACCCCTAAGGAAAAAATCGCATGGGTCTAAGTCTGGTGGGCGTGTCGGCCAGTTCACATCACTCCTACAACCATAGTATGGTCACACACAATTATAATATGATTCCCAAGATAATTTATTAGAATTTGTTTAAGTTGTCGACAATAGATTTGAATTATGAAAATTATTCAAAAATACATTAAATTCAAAATAATAGGAGTGATTTATTTCACAGTAGAAAAAATAAGTTTAAATAAACGTCAGCGTTTTTATTAAGAATATTTCAGTTAAACAAAACCAAAGAAGCTAGTTTAAAAAATTTTGATTTCGATAAAAAAGTACTATTATTGCATTAGATCCGTACCAATAACATTTGTTCTTATTTATTATTTAAATGAAGAAAAATTACAATCATACAGTATAATTTCCGTAATCATATTATTGTTAACATAAAACGCACCAACTATATTTTTGTCGCACCAACCATATTAATATTGTTGCTTTAACCATATTTTCATTTTTAAATTTGGCAATAATACTCTTGTTACATTTCAACAATATTAATATTGCAGCAATTATACTATTGTCAAAACTAAATTTAGTTAACAATGCTATGGTTGCGACGAACATACTTTTATTGCGCATAACATTTTATTATTGCCGTGACCATGTAGTAACCATGTTTTTTCTCTGCGTGCATTTTGTACCTCCCATACCGAGCTTAGATTGAAACCCACATAAGTTTTTCACTTATTTCATCTTTGAAACTTTATCACTTAAGACAAAAGTGGTTGCCACGACCCTCTACAATTATGAATATTAATGCAGGATTAACTAACCGACGGAAAATTCGATTAACGAATGTGCCAAAGAATTTTTAAAAATAAACTGCCTATTAAAGGGTTTATGTAAGTCAACCAACTTAAACTTGCTTACACGTTTCATTCTCGTACCGCGCGCACTACCCTTTACAAGTTTTCTATATAACCTTACTACTTACGTATATTTAATGGTAATGAATGTTAACGTAAGATTAACTTAACGACGAAAAATTTTAAATCTAGCCAGGCCCCTTTCAGCTGAAAAGGTTTTCAAAACTAACTGTCTAAGGGTATATGTTGGTCGGATCAACCGAATAAAATTTGCTTACATGCTTTGGGTACGCCGACTCCAGATAACTGAAACACACTTTATTGAAAAAAATCCGTTATCTGAGACATAACGTTTACAGATCTTTGTTTTCATGCCCATTCATTAATTTACACCGCTTTAGTGAAAACCAAACTGACAAATAAATATAGTAAAGTTTTGTTATTAGTTATTGTTATGTTAGTTATTGTCTTACTACAGTTCTCATAGCGGATAAACGTGTTTTATCCGAACAATCTAAAAGTAAAAACTATGGATAAACTATCAACTTGAAACTATTCGTACTCGAATGGACTTAATTTAACGTATGCCAGGATCCACTCGGCGCCCCACTCTCAACTTTGAAAACTTATTATTTTCATTTACTTTTTTGAACTTTAAGTAAGCATACAAAATGGCCATGATTTTTTTAAATATCTGAAAGCGTGACAGAAAAAAATATATAAGTACAACAAAGTATAAATGTTGAGTAGTTATTTTCATTTGTTGGGGCCTATTCGTATTTTATTAACTGTGGGGCTATTCCATTTGTAACCAGTGTTGATATCAGTGATTCCCTCACGCAACTTCCGCTGCTGGCTTTATCATACCATCCTGCACAACAGCTAGTTTGACAATCTTTTCCTCTGTCAAAGTGTCCAGTGCACAGTGGGTTTACAACGTCACATTTGAACTCACAGAGACAGCAAATGCAGCATTCGAAAATATTTTCGCTTTTTTTCTCTTCTCACAAAAATTCGTAACATGAGAACGAACACACGGGAATATCAGCACCAGACACACTGGGAAAAAGTAACAACAGCCGCAACTCGTACTCGTACACACACACGACCACTCGGTGCTCACATTAAATTATTACTTTTTGTTGTTGCTTCCTTTCGAGTTTTCAGTTTTCCGAAATCGTGAAATGAAAGGAGCAGATGTTAAATTTTTGAACACTTTTTCGCTGCCGCTGTTGTCGTGGTCGTTGCCGACGCTGCGTCTCGTTGTTGTTTTTGTTACATTGTGCGCCAATGGTTTTGTGTGTGTATTCCTTTCGGTCGTTCGTCCAAATGAATTTCACTGAATTCATTTTGTTGTTCTGTGCGGCTATTTTGTTCTTGCATTTGGAAACATTCATCCTCTTTTGTTAGGTGCGTGCGTGTGTGCGTCTGTATGTGTGACTGACTTGCAAACAAACACAGCGTCCGTCCATCCGTTTATTGCACCGTCCAGGGTTGTCAGATTTATTTCTACCTCTATCGCCAAATCAAGTGTCAGAAATCGCCAAAAATCGCCAAAAACAAAGATTCTTCGGTTTTTGTTAAAAGTTATAGTTTGTATTTAGCTTTTTTAAAAAATAATATTTAATTCATGTAGTAAAAGCAAAATATTCTTCACTATAAGTAGTAAGGTACACATATATTTAAAATATAATTTAAGTCTTAGTTAATAACTTGATATTATATATCAATATATATTTGAGATCAATTGTTACCTAAAAATTCAAAGTTGTAAACATTTTTAAGGAAAAATATGTTCTTGAATATATGTACCTATTGCCCAAATTTGATTTTCCCATTCTTTTTTGTGACGGCGATCCAATTTCCAATTTGGCCTGTTTCGATGAAGACGCCATAACAAAACACATTTGCAAGTATTCACATCCAATATTTTTTTTTTCACTTAGTTTTGAGTTTTCTTTTGCTGTTCTTCACATATTTCGTTGACAAAGTACTATTGACAATTCATTTGACAATCAAATTGGCATTCACTTTGACATGACAACAAATCAAAAAATATATTATACCATGTTCACATGGATGGATTAGTATATATTGTCTCAAATAAAACAATAAAATACAAAAAAATCGCTAAATTAATAAAAACAGAGGAAGAATCATAATTAGCCAACAAAATCGCCAACTATTTTATAAACCGCCAAAAAATCGCCATGTCGCCAAATCAAAAATAATGTCGCCAGAAGCATTGAAAAATCGCCACGTTTGGCGAGAAATCGCCATATCTGACAACCCTGGCACCGTCCATTTGTTTGCAAAAATAATGACAGAAACGGCAAAAGGTTACAGGCCGCATACATTTGTTGGTTATTGAACCGATCCGAACGAACTCTTGTGAGAGGAATGTTGGTGGTGGTGCTGTTGTTGTTGTTGTGCCATGCGAAAAATGTCTCTTTTGTGGATAGAATTACTCCATCTCCGTCTCTATCACTCTGCTTCTCAAAACTCGTAGTTATGACTGCAATCGATGAGATCCGAGATCCTTTTGTTGTGCATTTAATGATTTCCCTTTACTCTTGTTTTGTTGGACATTGTCTGTTCATTTTTGGTTTCTTTTGTTTGCGTCGAAAGTCAAGTGCAAGTTTTGTGGAATTGGTGTCAATTGCATTGCATAGAACGCATGAGTAAGTACTGCTCGAACGCATAATTGTAGATCTTACAAAGGAACTGGCCTCCAAAGACGTGAAGTTCGAACTGCATGTCTTTTTGTGTCAACCACAGGGCGGCTTTTTCACCTGATATTGAAAATTGACAAAGCAATAATTTTGATGTATGTATATCGTCCACCACTGGTTACTTAGTTGTAGTTTCTGGAAATTGGAAAGTCGTTTAATGAACATGCTAATGTGTTTTTTATAGGAAGAGCTCCAACAAATTCCCAATAATATGGTGACGCCAGATTACAGCCTTTGTAATAGATCGGTCACCACATCAGACAATCAAACACTGAAGAGCACACAAAATATACAATACATATACATACATATAAATTGACTCGTGATATATATATATATATATATATATATATATATATATATATATATATATATATATATATATATATATATATATATATATATATATATATATATATATATATATATATATATATATATATGTGTGTGTGTGTGTGTGTGTGTGTGTGTGTGTGTGTGTGTGTATATAATAGAACAAAAAAAATCAAATCAAGTGTGGATTTTATGGCATTTATTTTTTGAATGTAATTTCCTTCAAATGTTGGCCGCAAATACGCCTCCATTCTGAGGGTCCAAATTTGGATGACTCGTTCAATCATCTCGACCGGTATGGCTTTAATGACACGCGTAATGTTGGCTTCCAAAACCTGAATCGTAGCTGGTTTGTCAGCGTAGACTTTGGACTTTACGTAACCCCAAAGAAAAATGTCTAAAGGTGTGATATCACTCGATCTAGGCGGCCAACTCACCTGTCCAAGACGTGCTGCTTTTCGAAATGACCTCTCAATAGATCCATTTTTTGAGCAGCTGTATAGCAAGTGGCACCGTCCTGTTGAAACCAAGTGTCGTCAAGATTACGGGCTTCAATTTAAGGTACCATAAAGATCGATATCATGGCGCGATAGCGAGCACCATTCACGGTTACGTTCCGGCCGTCATTATTTTTGAAAAAATATGCACCGATGATTCCACCAGCTTATAAACCGCACCAAACCGTTGATTTCTCTGGGTATAATGGCACCTCTTGAACCTGTTCTTGTTGCTCTTCAGCCCAAATGCGGCAATTTTTTTTATTGACTTTGCCGTGAGCCAGAAATGGGCATCAATGAACAAAATTTTGGTCGAAAACAGCGGATCTTCCCGTTTCTTACCAAACACTCATTTCCATAATACAGTTGCCAACATTTGAAGGAAATTATTTTCAAAAAATAAATGCCATAAAATGTCCTTTCAAATTACCAATAAAAATTCCACACTTGATTTGAATTTTTATATTTTTTTTGTTCTGAAAAAATACTTCTAGATGGATCACCCTATATTAATATTTTATTCCTTGTCAAACAGAACAAGAAAAATTTCACATTGCTGAACATCTCATGAAATATTTTCTTTTTTAAAAAGGATTTTAAAGTGTTTACGGAATTAAATCTTTAAAATATTTTCAAAGATATGAGCCTTTAAATTTTTTCGAAACTGTCGAAGCCAGCCTAACAAGTGTACGCTTATGTCTCGGAAGTGGCTCAACCATTATAGAAATACGAGTATACCTTATTTTACAACAATCAGACATTTTTTTCAAAAATGTTCTATTAGAGTTCGGAGCTTTCCTTAGTCACGATGACAAGATATTGAGCCAATAAGATTAGAATCCCTTTACAATTTATATTCTTTAGAGCTTTACTACAATAACAACTAATTATAAAATAAAAGCACATGAGCCCACAAATATCGGTTAACGTTCAAATTTTGATTTGTTTTTAGGGACACAAGCATTTATTGTCATTATCCATACAATGAAGGTCACAAATGAAGTGAAGTTTTGGATTTAAACAAAGATTAATAGGGTCAACTAATAATCGTTATTATAAAAACATTCGTTCCTAAACAAATCCATAATTTTATATTAACCCTAGAACACTAAATCCGGCCTATGAGGCAACTCGAATTTTTGTTTACGCGATATTTTAAGATAGGTTGCAAATATCAACATGTGGTTTCGTGCTAGCTTAGTCAACTGCTGTACTAGCTTTTGAGTAGACGTTCACTACTCTATGTATATTTATTACGGATATATACACAGCCTTCTCGCCAATTTGGTAATGGACTTTGATTCAGATGATAGTATAAATTGTCCGAATTACATTGCATACTTAGAGGACTATATGGAAAATAAAGTCCTTTAAATCAACCTAGATGAGTAACTATTGCGCTAAATGCAATAAATCATACTGTCTAGAACATACTCGTACTCCTAGATCGCCAAATTGTTATGAATGTGATATAGAGAAAATAACCTGATTTCATTTTTATTGTAAAGGTTTATTATATATCATATAATAAAACTATTTTATTTTTATGAAAATTTGTACAAATACGTATAAAAATGCATATGAATGGAGTTAAATTTATTTTTATAAATGATCTCTTTGTAAAATTAAAAGATAAATGTGTTCTTTTTAATGAAAATTTTATTATCAAAACTAAAAAAAATGTAATGAATTCGCTTTTTGTTCTTATTAAATAATTGTTTGCTTTAAGATAATAACGTCGGGTGGGTACCCCACACGTTTTCTACTGACCCGGTTTGCAGAAATTTTCGTACAATTCTCCCGATTGTGGACTAAACTGGTCGATTATGCCACTTTTGCAAAAGACTTTAAAAATCTTAAAGCCCTGTTTAATTATGAACCTCTCCATGGGTGAATTTTTCAAACACTGAAACAAAAATATGTCAAATAAGGTTGGGCAAAAAACTTGACATTAAGGTGTGGCTTACAATTAACATCGTGCATTATTGTTGGATTAGCATTTATTTAACCATTTCCTTATGAACATTTCCTTGTAGAACGTAAAGTATAAGTGCTGATGCGCACACTTTTTAATGTAGGCAGGAAGACTTGCCGTCACGCTCCATCGACAGATGGGCCGTTTGCATGAAATATCGATCGAAGGTCTCAAAAGATTAGTAAATTCTCATAAAGAGGTACTTTCCCCTCAATTAAATTTCACACTTGCAAAAAAAGGGGTATATGTCAATATAAAATAAACTCAAACAGATAAACAAGGATATGTTTCGAACTTTCTAATGTATAAAATTTCGCCCTATTCAACAATGGTCATGAGGGCACTCAAAACAAAGAAATTTCCTCATGAATCTGAATATGACATTAATTTTTGGTCAAGGCAACAATCATACATATGTATATACTCTGCAATAATAGTAAGTTGGTCGCTAACATAGTATAGTTTCTTGAATTTCGTTTCGACAATACTATGATTGTGTCAATATTAATATTGTTGCATTGAGACAATAGTATTTTCGGCAAATTTATAAATGATACGAGTAATATGGTTGTAGCAACAATATCAATATGATTTTTGCGACAATAGTATTGTTTTTTGATTGTATGCTAACAATTATATAATTTCGGCAATCATACCGTATGCTTGGAATTTTTACATGTTTTTAGGACGGTTCATTCTAAATTGTACACCACAATTTATTTGCCCAAAGAAATTCGAAAAACGAACAAGAGAAGACGAATTATTGTGCACCATGACAATGCGAGCTCTCACACATCGGCTCAAACCGTCGAATTGATGGATCATCCGCCGAACAGCCCTGACTTCATTTTATTCCCGCACATCAAGAAAAAAATGCGTGGTCAACAAATTTCCTTCGCCAGAAGATGCTGTTGAAGCGTTCAAAAACCATGTTTTGGAGGTGTCTCAATCGGAATAGAAAAAGAGCTTCGTCAATTTGTTTGAGCGCATGCAAAAGTGTATAAATCATGCTGGAGAAAACTTTAAAAAACAATTAAACCATGTTTGATGATAAATATTCGCATTTTCATTATTAGGCCAGAAATAAATTAAATTTATATTTTCATGAATTTTTTTTAGGATTTGTATAACTGAAATCTTGTTAAATTAAATTTAATATTATTAAGTAGTTATTGTTGTAAGTGTCATATTATACAATAGAATAATGCTCTTCGAATATTGTTACCCCAACTATACTTATGTGTTCGTAAATACCTGTCATACTGAAACGCAATCCATAATGGAGAGTACAACAAAGTCTCCCTGGCCAAAACTACGCACTGCCCCCTTGTTTTTCTAAAATTGACTCATTATTTAGGCAACACTGGTGCCTGCATTTATCTTAATCCCAATATGATGTACCATCAATATCAGTTCTACATTATGTGTTGTGACAACCATTATTTCAATTTCCAAATCATTAGCTTTCTTCCACTGTCCCCAACTAAATTAAAGCAGGCATTAAACCAAATTCATATCGGATTGAAAGTGTTACGAAATAAAGAGATTATGGACATAATCGCACCTTGCTGATGGTACATGGCCAAAATGTGTTATTCCAGGGTTATGCGTTTGATGCAGTAATTCTACCGTTGTCGGGATTAACCCACAAAAAACGAACTAACGCAACATGGACAAAGTCGCAGGACGCATTTGTGTGTGTGCGTGTGCTAATTATGAAATGTGAGTGACAAGATGATGACAAGTGAGTATATGTGTGTGTATCTTGTTTGGACAGGGAACAACGTCAAAGGCCGACAGAGAGAGAAATGTACATTTTGTGTGTGAGTCGAAGAATTCAATGTTGCTCATTTTTTGCCAGTCATGAAAATAGCTCTTGGTGAATACTTTTGGATGGTTGTTTGTGTGTGAGGGGTCTCTAACTTGACCACCCGTCCGTCGCATTAACACACCAAAGAAGAAGATGAAGAACAACAACAACGACCGCGGCAACAGCTAAACACGTTACCACATCATACAGAATTGAGTTTTCTGAAATCTTGAGAGGAGCAGATGTTTCGTTTTTTTCGTCTTCTTCTTCTACAATTTCAACAAAAAAGGTTGTTGTCGTGGTTGTTCCTGTTGCTGTTCTCGTTGTTCGGTGTTGTTGTGTTTTTTAACGATTCTACCTTTAGGCAACAAGTTACGTACATATGTACGTACGAACGTACGTACGAACGTACATACATACACCTTGTAGAGATGGCATGCACTCATCGTGTATGTGATCGCCCCGTAGCCAGTGTTGATACACAGATGGTCTTCGCTCTGCCGATGTGTACTTAAGTACCTAAATTGGTTGGGAACAATCAAGAAATCACAATTCTAATGTATTCAAATAAATATTTCTTACAGATTTCTACTCAATTGGGCATTGACCGATATTTTACTAAAATCGTATGAGCATTTGTTTTTCTCTGGCTGTTCCAGATATGCTTGAAACATTAAAGACATACACCACCACCAACCATGGAGGGAGCAACCATGGCATACATAAGTACGAATATGGGTGTGAAATTGTGTCCATATTTTCATTACTAGATGAAGGAATTGCCATAAGTTCTAACATTTTCCGACAAAAGAGAAAGGAAAACTGCAACAAAAATGTAGAACGGGTGATATCGGCTCTGCCATGCCATTACAAATGTTCTGGTTGCCTTTAGTGCTAAAGTAGGCAGGAAAGCATTTTTAGATGCACCACAGCCTCCACAGAAATAGTTCCATTCTGGTTACATTAATTCCCACAATGTCAGAATATTCAACGAACTCAAGACCCTCATCCAATGTAGACACAAACAGTGTGCAGTACACGATATATTTTGTATTCTCACTGATCAGTGCCCATTGTTTTATTCTGGCTTCGAATTGGTATAAAATCTATGAACTATCCTTTATATTGCTTAGAGTAAACTAAGGGAATCTAGCGATATCCGTTGGTCTGTTGAGAACTTGAAAGTGTCTTAATGGAAGGAGCTAGTAACATTGATAGTAAAAAGGGATTTAATCGAATAAAATAGTTCTTATTTGAAACAACCCATCAAAAATTGCATAACCCAGACAAAGCCCATTTATTACACAGACGGAGTAAAAAGGTTTTCTGGAGGGTAGTTCGTCTGCAAGCTCTAATTGTCAATAACTGCCTTTGCAGTTAAATAAATCATGTCATCGTCCAAGTTTTAATAAAATAACTTTGACGACATAATTCTGCGATCTTCGCACTAAAAGCAATAAATGAAACAATATATTTCATACAATTATCTAAAAAAAGAAAATCCGGCAAGTAATTAACGAACACCTAATCAAACGTAGGTTTTTTCGTAGAAAATCCTAGGTTTTTTATAGAAAAGCCCAGTGCTGACCTCTAGTGCAAATTTATAGCAATTGACGTGGGTTGTCTGCCCTTAAATTAGTTATTGACCCATGTTCTCGTGGTATTTTCTCTAAAAAACTAGATTTAAAAAAAAATATTTTCAGAAACAGCAAAATGCAGGCATATCAACAATTACATGACTTTTAAAATAAAACAGTTTTTTTTTTGCAAAAAAAAATATTTTTCAACGTTTCTCAAATTTTTGAATCCCTTCAAAAAATAGAATTTTTTGAGGTTCATAAAATAGACATTTGTATGATCAATAATACAGCATTCTTAAACCCAACTGATCATGTAAAATCAAATCCACGCTGCAATATGAAATGCATATTTCATCAACAATATCAAACACTTTTACTCTTAAGACCAACATCGTGGATTTTTTCGACATTTTCGGGTGTATTGACCTCAATTGGCCGTCCAGAACGTTCAGTGTCATTTGTACTTGTGCGACCATAACGAAAGTGAGTAAACCACTTACCATTGAAATCGATGGTGCAATGTCCCCATAGTATTTATCAAGCATTTCCTTAGTTGGATTGACGGTTTTTTTCTTTTTTATTCTCACAAATCCAAATAAACACTTTGGTTAATGATTTATCCAAATTGCAAGCTCAGGTTCATTGACTCTAGAAATCGAAAACTATTTTCTTTTTACCTTCAGAAATTATAGTTCCTCACGTAAACCAAATTTTTCTGACGCAATCTCGCATCATTTGAGATAGTTGTAAGAATCGATCTGTAAGGGCTAATCCCATTAGATTGAATAATAGATAAATTTGTGTGCTCTGAGATCCAGAAAGGAGTATAAGCATAGCAAATTAAACTATCTCAGATACTGAGCCTGGAACGAGCAAAACAGTTACCATGTTTTGTTCTACACCACACAGCATCTGCAGAGGTCAACCTCTAATACTGTGAATTTGGTTGCATAGCTGCCTATCAAGCAGTGTCCCGCGTACTCGATTACTAATATGAGCATATCGACCCAAGGGGTGGATATTCGTACGATTAAGATTGAACCTATGCCAGATTTGATTAGAGATCCGTCATATTCTTGCCCAAGTCCGTCCGCAGGTGGTTCGTTTAAGGTTGTACCATATCCACCCTCGAGGGTTCCTGTGCTTCGGTAGTAAAATAAGGTTGGTATCGAACGTCTTCGATACCTCATTAACATACATATGCTCGACATTTGTGAGTGGTTCTTATACGATTTAGGAATACTGTCTGTGTGGGTTATGACATTTTGTCCTAACCGCAAAGCCACTTCTGCCTGAAAAACGCTACAATGATCTGATGTCTAGTGGATAGATCTAGACCTGGTCCTTTCAAGTGGTTGCTAAATCCCAACCTTCCGTTTAGTTTAGACCTATTTATGGAAATGCCTATACACCTTCTCAAAAACAGCATTCAAACATGTTCTTTTTTGACCTTTCCCATATAAGGAAAGGTCCAAGTCAAATTTGACTTGGACTTGCACCCCACTTCACGTAAAGAACCTAAGCTCAAATATTGGCATAATATTGTTATTTCTGTACAATCGATCAACGTTACAATGGACGATGAATGCAACCCATCACTGGCGTACGTACACGCAACATCAACGCAACGCAGGAACGGACACAAAATGTGAGAAAGTTTATGCGAGTGAATACAATTTATGTGGATCATTACATAAATTTGATTTAATCAAATATTTGTATCATCGTTCTTCAAACTGGGACATGAAAGCATTGGTGGTGCATCCTTGCACAGGCTGACGACGTTTTATACTGGAAGTTTTCAGAAATATCATGCCAACATCTTTAAAAGAAAAAGTACATCTACTTTTAAAGTTCATGATTTCCACCTAAAGAAACATTTGGGGTATTCTTGAACGACCGCCTATCGAGGAAAATACCGTCTAATTGTATCAGTTTTATAAACGGCATTTACATCGATACATGTCATTTCATGAATACCCCATTAATCTCTCGTTTTCCTCTTTTTTATTTCAGATAAAAAATCCCAAAATGTGAGTGATAAACATGAAAGTAGTGGACAGCAACGTCATTCTCAGAAAAAATCAATTCCCTATTATCGCGATAAAGAGCGAGAACATGATCGCCTTAGACGCCTTTATAAATGCGATTCCACATCAAGACAGAAATTGCATGGTCAGGAGGAAAGAAAACGTGTATATTCAAAGGATGTTCGTTCTAGCGATAATCGCCAACGTCGTAACCAGAATCACCAAGAGCCTGGCCATGTCGCCAACACTGAACACTGTTGCTGTTGCAGTCGCAACAGTGTTGCTCCTCAGGTTATATACGTACCTATTCCATACTATCGCTGTCCGCCAGTGTATGTTCCACCACAACCCATGAGGATGCCTTATCCAGTCATGAGAAATATTTCGCATCCGCAACAGTTTCCTGGAAGACGGTTCCAGAGTGAAATGTCCTATAATAACAGATATCCATATTAACCGCCAACCATACAAAAATAGGAGAAATATCGAAAATACACGAAAGAGAATTTAAATCGAAAATTATTTAAATATTCAACTGTTAAGTTTACATTATTAAAGGTCTAACTAGTCTTGACGGTTGACGGTAGGCAATCAGCTGTTTGAGTTGGGGTAGCTTTTTGCTTGTGTTAGAGAGAGATAACTACAATTTGACGGTTGACGACGGTAGAATTCTGCAGGTTGCAGAATCAACCGTTAGCCGCCAAGACCGATCAGCTGTTTATTGTTATGCTTCACTTCGACATTTTGTGCGCGATAATTGTTTAGAATATGTTTTCGTTCTTGCAAATTAAATTTTAAAGTTTAAAATTATGAATAATATACTTATGAACGAAGACAGCCTCCATATTTTGTACAAATGCTCTTCGATCAGCTGTTTTTGTCTTACCGTCAAAACTAATCGCACAATATTGAGTATAACGTCAACCGTCTACCGTCTACCGTCAACACTAACTGGACCTTAAGGTTTTATGAAATGAAAATTAAATAAACTTTGAAATTTTGAAGAAATAACCTGTTGTTATTATATGAGGATAATATACAAATGGCTGTGATATATGCCCAGCTTTGGCAAACCTTCTTTTATGTCTAGAAATTGTTGACTAAAAATATAATTAGCCCTTGAGATTGTTTTACTTAAATGTTGGTCGCGATTACGTGATTGGTGGTCGGTTCGGAAGGTCTAACTTTTAAAACTTTTTAGCATTGCCACCATTTATATACGATTTTTTTTAATAATATCTCTTAAATATAGCTTAGACAATATCCATCGGTCAGTCTGTCTGTGTACCATATTAATCAAAGTAAGAGTAGCTTTTATAAACGACTTCTATGAACCTTTAAACATTGTGCAGACTTTGAAAATTGTTCCAGTATATGTGACAGCGCATAGAGAAAGGGACCTAGGGGTAAAAAAATCAATTTTCATTTTTTTTTCTTTTTTTGATATGGACAACATCTGAGCATCGAATGAGACCGATCCCATGCCCCAAAAGTGTTTCCTCCCAGAGATATGCGCGTTTATGAAAGTGAAGTCGACGATTCTAAGCGCAAATAGAAAGGGACCTAATCTTTAAAATAACTTATACTATTTCCAGTAGCAGGAACACAGAATATTAATAAATAGTAGATTCCAGCCCTTAAAATAGGATAACCATTTTTTGCCTAAATGAACACAAACCTTGAGATATGTTTAATATATTTTTATGTATGTACTTGATTTCTACTTGATTCCTTTACAACTTAGTGCCAACTCCAGAAAACTTGATGTAAATCAATAAACCCCGAATCTAACTTAAATTAGACCCTCGCACACCCTACAGCAATGTTATTTTGTAGAGAAACAAGAATATACAACAACTATGAACACTCAAATTTCATTCAACTCTCTATATTCAAATTCTCCACGGAAAACTCTCTAATTGTCATGAGCACACGATGTTCCAACAACATTAACAGTACAACTCACCGAAATCTTTCTCAAGCGCACATACCTTTGTCTTCTTCTTACGCAAAACAACAATAGTTACAACTACTAAGAATTTGTTTTTGAACTATTGTATAATTAAATGTGTAAGTGCAAATCTATAAGACAAGACCTATCCAATAGTACAGGGTGGAGCGCGAAAATTTGCTTTTTTGCACTGCAGGCTGTGGCAGCACTGTTGGTCGAAAAGAGTGGAGACTGTGCGTGGCTTACAGTGGCTGACGGGAAACGTGTATTAGTCTGCCTTTCAGTTTTCATCATGCGTTGTACACGTGAGGATAGGTCATTTTCTGTTATAGCGTATTTTTAAAATGCGCAATCGATCATTGCAGTGCAGCGTGCTTTTCGTTTACCATTCACTGTTCCCCCGCACGGACGTGTTCCTAGACGGCAACCAATTGTAAATTGGGTAACTTCATTGAGAACAGCAGGAAAATTGTCATGTGTACAAAGGGGACCTGAGAGAAGGATTAATACACCACAAAACATCGTGAGTGCTAAAACAGCAGTACTGCACTCTCCGAAACGCTCTGCTCGGAAGCAATCACTTTCTCTTGGTATTTGCAGACTTTTTTCAGCGCGCTCTTGAGGCAATGCTATTAGAAGATACATGGTTCCAACAGGATTGTGCCATTGCACACACAGCGGCGGTTATCAAGAATTGTTTAAGGCAAATGTTTCCTGGACGGCTTATCTCTTTGAGGGGTGATGTGAACTGGCCGGCACGTTCACCAGACTTAGTCCAATGCGATTTTTTCCTTTGGGGTTGCCTGAAGTCGACGGTGTATATCAACCGTCCAACACCTTGGAAGACCTAACTAACAATATTGATGCTGAAATTGGCAGATTAGCAGTCGACATGCTTGTTAAAGTTCAAGAAAACTTCAGAAAACGTATGCAGGAGTGTGTGGATAGCGAAGGTCGACATTTTCCAGATACACTATTTCAAATAATGTAATTTAAAAATTCCTTTACTGTTCAATAAAATTAAAATATAAAATAACTTTTTCTAAGGTTCATAATTTTTTTATGTCATTCACAAATAAGCAAAAAAACGCGCTTCACCCTGTATAATATTTTTCATAAATTTCGCCCATTAAATACCCTAAAATGTGTCACAAATAATTCCTTAGCCGTTTTAATGTAATCATTCCCTCTTTGCCGAGAAATGGGAAAATATCTCAACTAAGGTTTAATAAGCACTAGCAATATAGGGTGATGCTGTTGTGAGTTAGATGTGAAAAAGCAATAAATTCACTATTTAAAATAAGAAAATACTTTCATTCGAGTAGTTTTAAGTCCCCGATCCCTTATTTCAGACAAATTTGTCATTGGATGCATGGTATTGGGTACATTAAAAAATCCTAAAAATAATTAATTACAGTCAAGGAAAAAAGTCTACATACACCCCATAATTAAGTGGTTTAGAGAGTTTGTGAAGAAGATTTAAGAAGATTTTAAAGAAGATTTCTTGAAAAAAGTTAAAATTAATATTAACGGCGTTAAATAATAATTTTATTTTAATTTATTTACGCTAAAAGTTCGGTGAAAACTATTAAAACTTCTAGAATTTTGCCTGTCCACCCTGGGCTTAATTTTAGGATCGCAAAATTTTTAGAAAAATGAGTGTTACGAATAAAAGCGGGTTTTTATGTTACACGGGAAGTAATGTATTACATTTGTACCAATTTTTGAAAACGTCTCATATGTGTTGCTTTACTTTTTAGTCAATAACTCGCCGACCTGATCCAATCGTATCAGTGAGGCAGCAGCAAGTCAACAATCGACTAAATCTTTACACTACGCCGAGTTCTGGAAAAGACACACGAGCAGCAAATATATACAATCCACCTTTTCATCGACAATAAGGTTGATTTCGATACTTCGACAAGTGATAAATAATTTAAAAACCATGTTTGCGTATGGGATACCATCGAAACTTGTACGCATTTATTGAATGACACGGAGTGGCACCAAATTCTCAGTTAAAATTGAAAGTGACCTATCGGAACCATTCAATACGACAAGAGGTCTCCTACGGGGCGACAGCTTATCATTGAACTTCTTCAACATCTTATCGGAGATAATCCTAGAAAATGCAGAAGTTAGAATAAGGGGCACAATTAACACCAAGGATCACATCCTTCTCGCATATGCACGCGACATTGACATAAGGCGTGTTCTACACGCAGAAAAAAAGTATGGTTGTGGTGACAATATTCGAAGTGAATCATACTATTGTTGGGTATAGTATGATTCACACTCAACCATACGTGATATCCACAACAATAGTATGACTCACACTCAACCATACTATGATCTTCACAGCAATAGTATGATAAACACTCAGCCATACTATTATCTCTACAACCATATTATGATCATCACAACCATAGTATTTTTCTTATACAACCATAGTATGATCATCACAACCATAGTATGATTCACATACAACCATACTATGATCCCAACAACCATAGTATGATTCACACTCAACCATACTATGATATCCACAACAATAGTATGATTCACACTGAACCATACTATGATCTTCACAACAATAGTATGATTCATATTGAACATACTATTATTTCCACAACCATATTATGATCCTCAGAACCATAGTATTTTTCTTATAGAACGATAGTATGATCATCACAACCATAGTATGCTTCACACGCTACCATGCTATTATCCGTACAACCATAGTATGATTCAATCAACCTACTTTGCTCCCCAAAATTATTTATTAGGATTGGGTGTTGTTATTCAAAAATAGAGGTTTGAATCAAGCAAGTTATTTTAAATTGCTTTACAATTAGTTCATAGCCAGATTTGAGGCCATGTTTTAATTGAACATTTCATTCAAGAAACAAAAATATATATCCCAACGGCAGTCGAAAATACTTTTAGTTGCCAGCAGGGGTGAATGCTACTTCACCATCCGTAGACTCCAAGTAACGAATGTGATTAAACCATGATCAATGGCTATATACTTAAGTGCATTCAGATTTTAAATAAACGAGAACCAGTCGGTATTCGAGTATTGCACCGAACAAAGTAAACACAATGAAAATCCCTAGAACTACCTTTCAATTGTTGTTGTTTTCATAATGGACAACAACCATGCACTGTAACGTGTGTATGTTTCTTTGGTATATCAAAAAAATCATACGCACACACACACATGTATGCTCTATAAAACCTGTTTTGATATGTTCATAGTCGCAACCATACTGTATGATTGCCGTAATCATGTTATTGTTTAAATTTAAATTTTAAATAACAATACTTTTTTTACATTAACCATGTTTATATGGTTTCTAAAACCATATTTTTATTTCAAAATTTGGCAATAATACTATTGTTACATTTCAACAATATTAATATTGCCGCAGTTATACTGTTGTCAAAATGAAATTCAAAAAACAATACTATGGTTGCGACGAACATGCTTTTATTGTAGAGAACATATTAGTGTTGTCGTGACCATGTAGTAACCATATCTTTTCTCTGCGTGTAGTTAGTTCTAACTTTAAAGCTGCACGAAAAATTTCTGAAATTTCTTTGTATACACGTACACGTTTGACTTGAAAATTTTTAATTTTTTGAAAAATTTATTCGAGATTAAACTTGTTTAGGGTAATTCTTGAATAACATTTTTCCCCAAAATTTTAATTATTTAAAATAAACGGGTTTAACTCAATTTGTCTGTAAACAAAATTAATTTTATATTCTTGTACAATGCGAGTTGCCAATAGAATGCGGCCAATATCGGCAGAGCGAAATGTAACTGAAGCATTATGAGGGATTGAATTAGAGTCGTCTAGGATAGGTCTGTGGTAAATCAGGGTAAGACAAGAAAAAACGAGTTTGTTTCGGCCGGCAGTTTTAATGTCGAAGTAGTAGAGGAGTTTGCATACCTCAGATCCTTCATAAACCAAAATGACGATGTCAGCACTGAGGTAAAACGTAGGATTGTGTTGACGAATAGATGTTATTTTGGGCTCGATAAACAGCTTAAGAACAGAGGCCTCTTTCGAAAAACGATAACTACGGGCCCCGCTGCTTAGGCGGGGAATTATATGCGTATGAGTAGAGAGCCCGACATGAATGTAGTTAGATGCCTCAAAATACAACGATTATGCTGGTTTGGACATGGTGGTCAAATGTAAACAAACTCTCCAGCCAGAAAGGCTATAGATTATAATTTCCAAGTAGAAGATAATGCAAAGATCCTTAGGATAAGAAAATGGAGGAAGCACGCCCAAGATCGAATGGCTTTAAATCACTTATTGGGCAGGCCCGGACCAACAAAAGATTGTGGTCCGGGCCTATTATCCAGAACAATAATATAATTCAACAATTTTGAAGCGTTGCTGTACATCATAATAATACAGCGCATAGAGAAAGGGACCTAAGGGTAAAAAAATCAATTTCACTTTTTTTTGATGTGGACAACATCTGAGCATCGAATGAGACCGATCCCATGCCCCAAAAGTGTTCCCTCCCAGAGATATGCGCATTTTATGAAAGTGATGGTACACCAAAGATACACGTGTTTAAATCTTTAAAATGGTTCTCCTGAACAAAACTGGTTTTTACCCTTAAGTCCCTTTCTATTTTGCGCGTCATATATGTAGCCATCATAAACTAAAACTATACAACTTGCAAAAGAATTATAAACAAAAAAGTAATGAATATTCTGAATCCTTCTGTCTAATTTGGGCCACCCCGTATAATATTCTGTAGATCAAGTGCAATGTTTTTTTAATGTTTTGATCAGCCATCGCCTTTGAAAGGGTTATACCTATTAACAGGTAAATAATCCCGCCTTCAAATAGCCATACGCTTGTCTAAGCGTGCTTTAGCAAGCTCAAGGCAAAGTAAAAACAAGTATATTTCGCGTGCTACTCTGGTTTAAAATTCATTGACAAACAATAAATGTGTTATTATTCGTTGATGAACCATTACATTGGAACACTCCCCGATGTGTTCCGCCCATTTCGGGACACAACGTTAACAATACTTTTAACATTGTCCCCTAATGCTTCCTTAGTCTCTGAAATCATGGATTTTTTCTGTTATATCTTCTGTTATTAAAATTTGTTTAACTTAATCAGTAGCAATGATTTTACATTAATTCAAATTAACAAAGTTAGCTGTTATTTTTGTTTCCTAGTTTTTTGATTTATTTTTTCTCTTAGGAGATGCACGGAGTATGGAGACTTTTGTCCCGCTATTCTGTTTTTCCCCACAATTTCCAGGTTATACTTTTTTATAAATTTGTTCCCCCAATATTCTTTAATATCGCTAACAAATCGGTTTCAGTTGAAATCGATGACTTTTTTCTTGACTTTTGGATTCACGAAAAAATTTCATTGTGCGGGATCCAACGAGAACCGTGTTGTAGCAGGCAGTGTAGAAATGATCACACAGTTTTAAAGAGTGGCTTAGTACATCTCCTTTATTTTGGCTTTTCACCTTTCACGAACATCTTTCGAAGACCCACACGGTCGATTGCGGTTTTGTTTCGGGCTCGCACGCATAGATCCATGATTCGTCACCTGTGACGATCTTATAAACGATCGTATTTTTTCAAAATTTCTTTGCAAAATCGACACGAGACTTTTTTTGAGCGATTGTCAAATTGTGCGGGATCCCACGAGAACAAACCTTTTTTACGGCCTGGTGTTCATGCAATATCGAATGTATGCTGGTGGAAAAAAGCCCAAGGATGCCTCTATCTCACGGTATGTCACATGACGATCTTGTATTATCAGTTCACGCACGGCATCAATGTTCTCTGGCACACCGGCCGTTTTTAGACGACCTTCGTCTTTGAGCTAGCGTCGGTCATGATTGAATTCATTAAACCAGTTTTTCACAGTGCTATAGGATGGTGCTTCATCGCCATACAAAGATTTCAGTTCATCGATGCACTGTTATCGTGATAATCCACGTCGAAAGTTGTGAAAAATGATCGCACGAAAATGTTCACTAGTTATTCCAATTTTTTTGCCAAATTGATTTTTTAAAGTCGCTGTAAACAACACAAATGATGGTTCTAAATACTAAAAAATGTCAAACTTTCCTATGGAAATGTCAGATAACCCTTAGTGTTGCCTAGGCCAGAAATATGTATAGCAAATCTTCTATTGCCGGAGACTACATAACTATTAATTTTAATCTCGCTCAGAGAGTTTAGAAATATTTACTTAATTTTTCCCTACTTCTTGTTCTGTAAGAAATAAAATCGAGTTACTAATTACTTAATCTAAATAGCATAATCAAAAAAAGACCAAGTCGGGACATCACCGTATTAAACGTTCTAAAATTGTCTGTTGGTGACCGGTGCGCGGCCCACTTCGGAGTGATTTCTTACGTGCTGGTCCTTTGTGGTGTTGTTGTTTTTTAGTTTTCATTACCTGACAATCTGTTATTTTATATCTAACATTTCGAAAACTATCGAGTATCGTGTTATCGTCATTACCCAATCAATTACACACATACACACACCATCATTGGAGAACTGCGCTAAATAAGAACGAGAGAGAGAGAGACAAGGGAAACGCGTGAACCTACTCCGATCTTATCTCCGTCGTAACAGCTTAATTATGGCCAACAACAAGAGCGAGCCCGAGCCAGAGAGTGAGTGAGTTGAGTTGCACACGAAAATAGGTTACCCAATGAACTAAAGAATCGCACACTCACTCACTGCCACAATAAAACACTGACCGACGACGACGATGAACCATGCGACGAAGCTGCCATTTAATGAGGATGAGGAGAGTTGTAGTAAATGGGAATAGCAGCTCCTCTTGCTCTGCTCTCTGCTCAGTGGATTCGCTGTAGTGTGTAACACTTGTAAAACAAAACGAAACAAAATAAAAACTGCAAAAAAACGGATAGAACATAATCACAAAAGAAAACAGAACGTCGACCACGACAAGAACAACAGCAGCATGGCGAAATAAAAACATTACAGTGCTTTATTGCACAATTTACCGGAGTGAATCAAGGAAACGAAAACGAAATGAAAATCCGTAGAACGACAACAAAACGAAATAAAAACAACGAAAAAGGAATGCATGTGCATAAAACACACGCCACAATGAAAAGGAAAATTTCGCAAATGCAACACATATTTTTGCATGCCTCTTCTTGCTTCTTATTCGATGAGAAGGAGAGGTACATATATAGATTTAAATAGTGAATATTTCAATTTTAATAAGGATTCCATAATTTTTATAATTCGAAACAGACGCAGTGCATTTTTTCTTGATTTTCACAATTTGATAAATTTCCGAGGATGCGAGAATGTCATTAGTTGTGATGATGCACGACGATGACGAGGAACGCAAAGGAATTAAAACATACACAATGCAATTCATTTCAAACCAATCGCACTCGAACTAGTTGCGTGTGCTGTTCACATCGACGTTAGTTATCTCATTACCATCGTCATAATCAACCACCACCATTAGGGTTGCCGCATTTAGGCGATTTGTCTTAGTTTTGTAGATTTTAAATGCTAACTTTGGTCGACTTTCCTAGTTGGTTGATTACAGCGATGTTTAAGAGCACATTTCGTGAATATCAAAATCAATTCGTGATAGCAACTTGTGATACGGTTATTGAGTAATTGAGCGCAAAACGAGAATTTGTAGACTAGACTTGAAGGAAAGCAGTAGTTTTTTTGTGCAATAAAATTCATTTTTTGTTCATTGAAGGGACTAAAGGTACCACGGTAGAAAGTACACTTTTTGAGCATTTTTTTTAGCAAAAGGTAATTTTTGTGGATTTTCTATAGGTAAAATGGGTACTGAACTTAATGCCTCAAAAAAGAGCATTTGTGCTTGACGTTTTTATTCATGTGGCCCAAAAACGGCCGCATGGTCGAAACTGGCGATCAATAGTCAATAGAGACAAATGGGTACTCAAATTAAAACAAATTTTGCTACGAATAATAAAGTTAAGGCTAAGATTAGGGTCGGACCCAACGGCCGAAAGATCCCACAACAGTGGACGTTTTTCCGCTTTAGTTGCATAGGGACGGTAAATAACGATCGGCTTGGCCAAACTTAACTACGTTTTTACTAGTTTTTTTTTAAAAAATTCTGATTGATGCCTCTTAGAAGTCTTCAAGTATGCCGATAAAGTCAAAATCACTAACAAAGCCTAAAGAACAAATCTCAATGCAACTTGAAAAAGGTTTTTTATAAGTTGTTTTTTATAAGACGCTATTAAAATTATAGAAAATCGGTTTCGAAATTATAGAAAAGAACAAATCTCAATTCAACTTGGAAAAAGTTTTTTATAAGTCTTTTTTTATAAGACGCTATTGAAATTATAGAAAATCGGTTTCGATTTAGAAAAATTGTTTACTTAAATTTAGACATATATACGTTGTTTTATTGTCCGATTATAGATTTATGTTAGAAAATCGGGGAATAAACATATTAGCATATATTTTTAGAATTTTAATTAAAAAGTGAATAATTGTTGATTTGTTGATTTTAAATAGAAAACTCAGAATAAAATTGTGGAGTTCTCCGAAAATTCTCCAAAAATTATTCAAAAATAAAAGCTCCTCCTTATTCTCTTCATTCAGGTAAGAGGTCGTGTTTGGTCCTTCGATAGTATTGAAACCGTTCGCTGGATATTGCGACAGCGTAATCTGTATTCCAGAAGCCGAAGAGAAGTGCAACTTTAAAAAACTCATGCCACTAAAAGATCATGCAAAAGCACATCTTGTGTGAAGAAACATTTAATGGTCAGTTTAATCCAAAAGTGGTATTTTTATTATCCCCAGATCACGTAATAAGATCGCCGTTATACAACAAATCTTGTAATATACGGTGGGTCAAGTGTAAAGTTATGGGCATTGTTTTCATTTTACGAGGGTTGCTATTTATATTTCTGGCCTAGGCAACACTAAGTGTTGTTTGGCGCCATCTAACATTTCCATTGTTACAATCATTCATCAAAGGTGTTATGTACGCAGCCCAATATGTACAAATCCTCCAGAATATTATGTTACGATATGAAATATCCCTAAAATGCATCATTAAATAATCCAAAACTCAGCAGACGACTAGCAAAAAGATGGTTTAAGGACACAACTTTCGAACATAAGGAATGACCACCGCAGTCGTCGGATCTCGATTCAAAAAAGAATTTGAGGATTGATTTAAAAAAACAGCTTGCTAAAGCTAAACAAAAAAATGAAAATAAACTTGATCAGTAATTAAAGAGGCGTAGGCAAAAATAAGGCAGAGAGGTTCGAATTATTAGATAATTCAAAGAAACGGCACTGTGAAACAGTTAAATTATTATCAAATTATTTGTTTAAATGCTTTAACGTATTTTAACATATACTAAAAGAATAATTTATTTACATTTAATTAAAGCCTGCATTTGTAATTATTTTAAGCATTGCAATTTTTGACTGACCGTATCTCTGATATAATCATTATGACTAGATCTCAACATTTTAAATTCTTAGTGTCCATTAAGAGCAAAAACGGAATTGGAAGAAATAGTTATTATTTTTATCGAAAATGTTTACAATCTTTCACTGCTATTTTTGACCGCAGCTGTACATGTTTTCATGTAGCGCAAGGACGAATAAGACATCTATTTAATTTTTCACGTATTAACATCGCTGTTGTTGGCTTTAAGGACATGTGGCTGTATAGACATTTTTAGTCGAGTAAGTGGTCGGAAAGACTATATGTGAACATCAAATAAAAACGTTCTCTACTAAAAAATGCTTATGTTGTCAAGGACGAACCTTATTAACAGACAGTTGTGCAATAGTTGTCTGCCCATTGCGATTCAAAATGCATAGGTCTTCTGTGAAATAAATTAATGTTCTGCAATCTTGGCATCTGACTAACCAATATTAAAATTTCTATATGGAACTGGTTCAATGACTTATGTTTGTGTTTCCTAAATTACATTTATTGTTATTATTAGATAAAAAAACAGCCATAGCGGCATAAAATTATGCCGGTTAATGTACCTTTTTGCATAACTTCCGTAGAAAGTTCCCCATAGTTATTCCCAGTCTACCACTGCAATATGTTTATATTTTTAACCCCCAATAATTGAATCCGATCTTACTCAAATTTCATTCAGATGAAAAAAATTTGTATAATAGACGGTGTAGGGTATCATAAAGTCGGCTCGTTCCAATTTACTTACTTCTGTTTCGTGGAGCAACCTAAAGTAAGTCAAACTTGGAACAAATTAAATAATTTTTACTTTCATTGAATGATTCCATCCAAATTTTAATAAATACCTTGCAAGATAATTATTTACAAACTGCACACTTTTGTAATTCAATATAACATTAACTACTTTTTTAGGAACCGAGTTTTTTGATTATAAGTATTATATATTAACCTTTGTTAAAATCTAAAAATTCACTTTATTTGCGACCGTTAGCGTAGAGATAATGATAATAAATGTTTTTTTTATGATATTAGGCTATGTAAGAATGGCCGATTAACAAATCAAAAATTTTTCCTTACGGTTGCTCTTTTGCATTTATTTTATAACTGGTTGTTGATGTAACAAAGATTTTGCTATAAGAGAAAGATGCTCTCAGAAATAAAACGAAACTGAATCTGAACTTTGTAGACCAACATCTCGGTGACTAAGGAAAGCTTTGAAATCTTTAATAATAATACAAGTATATACAACTTTTGGTTAACTTTTCATTTTTCTGGCACGGTGGACATTTTCTGGAATTGCCCATATTCTAAATATTTAATTTCTTAGTTTGGCACTCATTCTTGGGAAATTGTCAGTCTAAGAATACAAGTAAGAATACACTGCTTGTAAAAAGATTTATTTAATTTAGAGAAACACTTTTTACGATGATTCTGTTCACCTGTTCGAGTTTTAAAACTGACAATTTTTCAATTGCAAGAGAGAAAAATGCCAATTTGAAGATGCGTTATTTGGCAACCCTCACTTACCATAAGGCATGTTGTATCTCACACAGCTGCAAGCACACAAACCCATTTACATTTTTATTGTAATGCAAGCGCTTGTGTGTGCGCAGCCAACACAAACGCTGTCAATTCGAACCAACAACACTCACTCACACACACTACACACTGACGCACACACATCGGACAAAGAAACGAAAACAAAACAAAAGAGCACACAAACAACACAACACAGTCGAACGACGGCGACAACAACAAAGTCGAGCATGCCGTTGTGAACGGTATGAGTGGCATTGAAACGGGGGTTGGTTTTCGTTCGTTCATGCACGGCGCGAACAGTTGTTGTGTATCCTTCGAAGGGTGAAAAGTTTTCGTTTACATGGAACTTTTGCACCGCATTTGTATTTGCCAGCGGCCGAACGTTTTTTAAAAACATTCATTCTATTTTGAATTAATTTCCTCTTTCGCCATTGTGCGCGTGTAAGCGTTTTATTGCTAAAAAAAAAAGCCGCCGTATTAGTTTTTCGTCCCTCTCCACTACATTCTGTACATTTGTTTACATCGTCTACTAAGCAGCATCAAAACAAAACAAAAAAATTAATTAAAACAAAAAATCGAATAAAACAAGCGCAATTGCTTCCCAACACAAAAGAAGGAATAATTACCGAATTTTAAACATTATCAATTGTTTAACGATAAAAGAGAATAGCAAAAATAACGGTTTGAATGGTGTAAATGCAAACGAATGCAGCAAAGACTGCGGCGAAGGTGCATTGTTGACGAGGAGAAACAAAAGCAAGCGCAACCGAGTCGGAGAGAAAAATAGAGAAAAAAGTGCAAGAAAAAATATAAAAAAATTAAATAAATAATTTAAATACATACTACATTTTCTAATACAGAAAAAAATATTCTAATTAAGTTTAAAAATGTGTTAATATTTACGGAAGTGTGTCATTTTTCTCTTATGTTTTTTAAATTTCAAAGTGTTTGCCATTATCATCATCCATAATCCCTCCAACTTCCAATAAACGGTGGCCCTGAATTAAACCTTCTTTTGGATTAAAAACCAATTCTTTTCGAAATTACGTTGGCGCAAAACTATTGGATTAAACACAAATCGACAACGGTTGGTATTTATTTGTCTTTTCTTATTAATCTGTAATTTGAAATTGATATTTTTATATTCTTTATCGATAAAATGTGCTGAAAGATTTATAAGATGCGGAAAAATGTTAGAATCTACGCCCTACTAAAATTGTTTAAACAATTATATGTTTTTAAATTCAATGAAAAATTAAATCCGTCGTATACTGAAAGCCAATGATTTTATAGCAACAATGTTAAAATTTTTAAAAACGATTCGAATTACATAAAGAGTGGGAGTAAATTCAAGCTTCTGAATATTTATTAGATTTCGAAATTTATCCAGATTATACTATTTTTAAGGAATCCGCGACTAAAAATTTACAACTCTCAAACATTTCAAAGGTAGCAGTTTCTAATATCGAAGTTAGAAATGTAAAAGTGAAACGATTATAAACATATTTGATTTTACATGTGATACTTTTTGTAAAAAAACAATATTTTCAAAGAATGGATTTATGTCATTTGACAAAAAAGAGTTTAATCTTAAAAACTTTAGATTTTAAGTAGTTACTCACTCAGTGCTTTAAACTGTAAGTATTCTGAAACAAATGGAGCATCCAGCGACAGACTGAAAAAAACGACTGAAGATTTTTACAGTGGGTAATAAACATCAATTCTTGTAGTTTTCTTAGACAACACCAAAATTCAATTTGGAAATTTTGAATAAAAACCCCATTGTTGCTTTGTGCGACATATCAAATAAAATTTTAATTGCTTTATTCAAGTAGTAAAACATAGCACAGGATATAATTAAAACCAAAAAAAAAGTTGAGAAATGATGTATACCTTAATTCTAGAATGTTATAAATATTTAGTCGGAGTAAATTTTGTGTTATGTATTGTAAATAATATAGTTATCGAAGGAAAATACTAACAATTTAAAACCTTCGTATTTGTGCTATAACAAATGTGTACAATTAAGTACAAAAACATGTTTTAAAGGTTTAAATGTATTTACAAAATACATATAATAAAAACAAGATTTAAACATTCATTGTTGACCTTTTAATTATTAAACAATGAGATCGGGTAAAAGATTATTTGAAAGAAAGCACCGAGCGTTGAAGTTGCTAATAGTGGTATTAGTCTTTTGTGAAACAAATTTTAGATCTGAATTTTAATACAATTGATTTGTGGAGTAATGCCATGATAACCTCAGCATCATTCGCAAAAGTTAATTTTGATAGATTTGTAAGGATTTAATATGAGATTTTGCGCAACGGCCCCAAACGAGACAGGCGTATGGCATAGTAGACTGGAAAACAGTTTTATACAGCAATACTTTATTTGCCACTGACAAATTTGAACTTCTGTTGATCAAAGGATATGATAATTTGGTAGCAATATTGAATTTGTTTTTAACAAATAAAATGTGATCACGAAATGACATTTTTATCTAGCCAGATAATTGAATCGAAGAACTGGGAAGATTACAAATGCATCTCTTTTAAGTGCAAAAGATAACTTGCGTTTTGCTTGCATTTTTTTCCATTTAAACATAAAGTCGTTGTCTATGTTTAAAGAATTTTGTAAATTTGAAATAATAAGTGTTGGGGAAGAATGCGCTGTATAAATACCAACGTCATCGGCATAAAGAGCATAGTGGCAGTCAACTAATTTAGGAAAATCAGAGCAGTATAAGATGTTGAGAAGAGGACCAATAACAGAACCCTGTGGAATTCCGGCAGAGATTGGCATAGTAGTAAAGAGGGAATTACGAGGTTTGCTATATATATTTCTGGCCTAGGCAACACTAAGGGTTGCCTGGCGCCGTCTGACATTTCCATTAGAAAGTTTGATATTTTTAAGCATAAACGTACTCAGAACGTTTTAACGTACGACCATCATTTGTGTTGTTTAAAGTGACTTGAAAAAATCAATTTGGCCAAAAAATCGAATTAACTCGTGAACATTGTCGTGCGATAATTTTTCACAAATTTCGACGTGGATTATCACGACAAGAGTGCATTGATGAACTTAAATCTTTGTATAAGTAAGATGATGAAGCACCATCCTATAGCACTGTGAAAAACTGGTTTAATAAATTTAAACGTGGCCGACGCTCGCTTAAAGACGAAGGTTGCCCAAAAACGGCCGTTGTGCCAGAGAATATTGATGTCGTGCGTAAACTGATAATGCAAGATCATCATGTGACATACCGTGAGATAGAGGCATCCTTGGGCATTTTTTCCACCAGAATACATTCGATATTGCATGAAGACCTGGCCGTTAAAAAGGTTTGTTCTCGTTGGATCCAGTACAATTTGACAATCGCTCAAAAAAAGGCTCGTGTCGATTCGTGCAAGGACATTTTAAAAAAATATGATAGCGGTGGTTTAAAAGACGTTTAATAGATCGCCACAGGTGACGAATCATGGATCTATGCGCATGAGCCCCGAAACAAAACAGTAATCTACTGTGTGGGTCTTTGAAGACGAGCCAAATCCAACAAAAGTTGTTCGTGGAAGAAGCACCTTGAAGCAAATAGTCGCCTGTTTCTTCGCCAAAGCTGGTCATGTGGCGACTGTCCCGCTTGAGCAACGTAGGAGGTCAATTCTGGGTGGTACACCACAATTTGTTTGCCTGAAGTCTTCGGAGAATTTCGAAAAACGAAGAACGAGAAGAAGAATCATTGTGCACCATGACAATGCGAGCTCTCACACATTGGCGCAAATCAGCCCCTTTTTGACCGGCCAAAACGTCAAATTGATAGGTCATCCGCCGTATAGCCCTGACTTGGCACCCAATGACTTTTTTAATTCCGCACATCAAGATGCTGTTGAAGCGTTCACTGAACAAAATTTTGGTCGAAAACAGCGGATATTCCCGTTTCTCACCGAACGCTCATTTCCATAATACAGTTGCCAACATTTGAAGGTAATTATATTCAAAAAATAAATGCCATCAAATTTCCTATCAAATTAAAACTAAAGATTCCACACTTGATTTGAATTTTTATATATTTTTTTGTTTTGAAAAATTACCTCTAGATGGATCACCCTAAGCTCGTAAACTCAAAATTTCTATAAGTCAGATTATTTGTAAAGCTTATCGTAAGTTAGCTTTAAAACTACAACCATTTGAATAGTGCACTTTCATTTTGTAGTAAAAACGTCCTTTAAGTCGTCATGGTCGAACCGTATATAACCTCCAACGTTGATAAAATTCTCAAAATGGGTATTATTTTCAAAATGGGTATTATTTTTAAGGTCTAATTTTACCCATTTATTATCTCATATCAGCCATCATAGTGCAAACTTCAAACTCCTAGCTGAAACCGTTTAAGCGCTATCATGCTTTTACTAGACACACAAGCGGACTTGGCTAGATTGTTTTAGTATTTTACGAAGATCAATAATATATGTACTTTATAGGGTCCCCGATCAAAATCTCAAGGTGTTGTTACCGAAATGACAAATTTAGCATACAACTGCATTTTATTAGAGATTCCAGGGTACTCGAATTTTGTGTTCTCGCTTACCGGGAATCAAAAGAGCTCAGAAAACATCAAATTTTATCTGAAATTTATATCGCTTGAGGTCAAACTAAATCATCACTCGATATGTACTAAGGCGCATGTGATCAAACTAAAAAAAATTAATAATAATAATTTCATGTTAGTTTATTCGACCTATTCTTAACAAAATCTTTATTTTTTATTTTAATTCAAGCTTTTTTATTTCTTTGTTTCGATATTTTAGTGCAATATTAGATGTTGATTAAATGTGACGTTTGGTTATTGTTACTCCTATTTCCTGAAGATGCTATCAGAAGGATAGCGAAATATCGCAACAAATAAATAAAAATTAAAAAACTTACCTTAAGCTTGAAAAAAATAAAGAAATTTAAATAATATCTATACAGATTTTCATTCCATAGATAAAACATTTTAATATTTCAATCGCGGCTGTGGAGTTTAGCTGAAATTGGATAACTCGGGACTGCGACACCGCACTCTGATGCCTTTCCCCGGCTTATTTGTTAAAAAAAAGAAAAAATCATCAAAAACTTATATTTAAAGTCTATTTTTTTAACAGACTAACACTACTAAAGCGAAAGACAATTGGGTATTTAATTTTGCGCCACCTTGTACGAGGAACAGAATGAAATGTTAGGCGGAGGCACCAGTAACGCCCTGTATAGCGTCGTGCAATCAGTAGGCAATCGACAACAATCTTATCGAAAAAGAAAATGTTCTGATCTCAGGAATGAAGTCGCGTATCTCAAAGGAGAATATCTCATTATTATAAATATGAAATATTATTGCGCAACACAAATTTCTGTAATGCGCCTAAGAAAAGAATGATTTCGGTATTCTGCTTATCTCAAAAAGTATCAGCGCAATTCCCTGCACCCACTTTAGAACCATAAAACAACTTAACGCTGCTCGTAACTTTCAGGAGAATGGCGGAATCTTATAACTCTTTACCTAGAAGTGAGTCAAATTCTACCGTCTGTGAAACGTCCATTAAATCTCTTTTGTGAGTTATTTTATGGTGACTTTTTTTAAGAATCAGCCAAAACGTCAACCGATCTTCAATGGTCATCTTATTATAAAATCTAAAAAAATATCCACAAGTTTTCATAAAAGTTGTTCAGCTGTGTGTGCATGGCACTTAAAAAATCTTTCAACAGTTTGTCTAGAAGAATAGAGCAAATAGAACCAATAAATTCATAAAATGTCTTTAAAATGTTTTTAGTACTTTTATGTTTTTTTAAAACAAAAATACCTGAAAGAAAATTAAATAGTTTTATTTGATCTTGACTTCTGTTTTGGTCGAATTTTACAAACAGTCCAAATTTCTATGATATATTTCATGGTTTATATGCTGCATGAAATAATTTCTAAAATATATCTTTGGTTTAAATAAATGAAAGTAATTTTTTCAGAGCCATTGTCTGTGGTAGGCTGACAATTTATAATATATTCTATTGTCTAACGAATCGTAAGTCAATGCATATATTTCTATGAAACAACTTCGTATCAGACGAGAATGGATTTAACAAATATTGGTTACACCCTTAAATTTTCCAATTTTAAGACATACTCGTACTGTAAATTTTTTCAAATTTGGATATAGAATCCGTGCTGAGCAGACAAAAAAGCATCACCTACAGTACAAGCGTGTCTTTAAGAAATTTATATTATATTTGATTCCTCTTTGAAAATTTATGATCGGTGACTATCACTTGTGCAGGACCAAGTCGAATTACAACGTTGTAGAATAAAGAATTTATTTTGAACACTCAAGAAGTAGAACATACAGATTAGTCTAGACACTTAAAGTAGTCGATTGTCACTAAGTGGGATTGTCGACTCTTGAAGTCGATAATCCAGAGGGGGAAACTATTCTTTAAAAGGGACAAAAATTTCCTCCGAAACGTTGTTTAAGTTTTAACTTTACAAACGTAATAATTTGTTCTAAACAGCGAATTCACGGTGGAGGGTATATAAAATTCGAACTGACCGAATCGGTATAGTGGGTGTTAGTGTACTAGATACTTAGCTGGTACGTTCGAACTAAGACGAGTGAATTGTTTACCTCCAATTACGAGCCCATGCTAAATTCTACAGCTTAAAACCGTAAAAGGTAATCCAGGTTGAAACTGGTGCTGGTCACTTCGGGCCTATTGGTGTTACCGAATCTGAACTTATGCCATTCCCTGGCGCACATCCTTTGAGCAACACCCATTTTGGAAGACTGTACCTGAATACATACAACAGATATTGGTTTAAAATTATAATACTCATAACAAAAGTGACATCCCAACAGAATTATTTTTGAACTGTAACCTTTTTTTGTTTGGTTTTATGGCGTACTTGTGAGAATAGCACAAATGACAAAAATTGTGCAAGTCAGACTGACAATTTGTTCAGCAAGAATGCATTTTTTGGTTATACACATACACGAAGTAACAAAAATGGACTGAAAATATAAAATTAAGTGAAGTGGAACGAAAGTTCATTTCACAGCTAAATTTTAACATTTTTATTGCGCAATAAAGTGAAGCTGACATTCTTTTTTCATAGTTCTTTTGGGATTATTATTTTTCCTTTAATGACCGCGTTGTTAATAATTTTTGTGCTCAATTATATTATAACAAACGGAAATCTATATGGATATATGAAGTTCAATCGTCTCGAGACCTTAATGTCTCTACATTTTAATAGAAGACACAGAAGGTCGTATTACCAGACCTTCTTCCGCATAGCAGAATGGACAATATTTTATTATTGTTGTAAAAATCACTGAAAATTTTTCCTTCTGATAGCAAATTAAACTAAAGTGTTTCCTTACGATATTGTTCCCTTTTTACTAATCCATTTCCAATTGGAACATATGACGTCAACAAAAAAAATTGAGATCCCTAAGAGCAGATTCAATTATCAACAAGTTAAATTGCCTTAAGTTTCGCCGCGTCGTTTTCGATTCAGAGTCCATGCGTTGAAAGTACATTTTAATTTTAAACAGTATCTGACTTTGCTAACATTCTATTCCTTTAAGGGTCCTATCTTTGGCCGCTATTGTGCTTTTACCAGACACACAGACAGACATGGCAACATCGTCTTAGAATTTTAAAAATATATCATAAACTTGCTTTAATTGATAAGGACATTTGTGAAAATAACTGGGTCTAAGTTTTTTTCTAGGGCCCACTTAGAGCTAACTCCGAACCTGACAAATATCCTGCATTCTATCAACGCAGATTTGATAGCTGTGGGAGATTAGAAATCTTCAACGTTTCCTTGAGTGTAAGCACCTAAAAATATGCGCTTGATTTCAGCGTCTACTCTGATTACAGCGAATTTCTCAGAAACAAAGATCTAAGATTTCCAAAATTAGGTCGAAATTTATTCAAATATATATTTATTTAATGTATGTATGTACACTGATCAAACATACATACATATGTATGTACTCACATACATACAAACATGTTCATGGCAATCATTAATTTTTTTGGTTTTTATCACATGCCAACGGACATAAGCAGATGTATTTGATCAAATAAATAAAACAAGAACAAGCACAGACGACATAAATAAATATTGTATTAAATTGAAGTATGGATGGATAGGATGGCCATTTAATGATAATCAGAAGTCAAATTTCAACAAGACACTCGCCCATACGCACTCAGTGAAAATTGACAAAAATTCACAAGCTTCTTGGAATAAGAACAAATGTTATTGAAGTTGTGCACCCGCTTGTACATGGACAGCCGGGGCGGAGCGGCGGAAGGACGGCCGTTTGACTGGCGACCGACAGCGCGGTTTAACGCAACGTGGAGCGGAATTGTTGAGCTATGCGCGTTTTATTTGTTTAAACGTGAAATGGACGACGGCTGTAAACAACATGTTGTTGAACATCAGCACACATACAAACAACAGACCATCCAACCGACTGTCCGTCCCACCGTCCATGACAATCTATACAAACACCAGCTCGAAACCAACGTTTCAAAGGAATACAGCATGAACAGAAAAAAAACAACAACAAATACAACAGAAACAGAGTAGCCCGAGTCAAATCAGCGCTGAAATAGAATAAATTTTTATTGAAGAATAAATTTACACAAAAAAGCGAGAACGAAAAACAAGAACAAAACACAAGAGCTACGATGACGAATTTTAGTTGCTGGCAAATTAAAATAAATGTAACACAAAATCAAAGAGAAATAAACAACGAATTTCCTTAAAAAGCAGTTTTCTTGATTGTTAGGCATAAAAAATTCATCACAGACAACGTCTCCCCCCCCCCCCCCCCCGACGCTCTTACAGGGGCCAGCAAACTGTTGCTCCCGCTAAGCGTTTCTGTAGCCGATTGATATGATTGATAACGGCGGCGGCAGCATCATTCCATCGACAACAAATCGTTCGGAAAGTTGCACAACAACGAAAATTGTCGTTGTAATCATTTATTTAAAGAGAGAGAGAGAAAGAACCTATAGAGAGAAAGCAATAATAAAAAAATCTTTGAGCAAAAAAAAATTGTTAAGAACAAAAGCAGCTGAAGAAAGAAAGCAAATTGAAAAGAAAAGCTTTTTTGCTATCGTGCACCAAAGAATTGTGCAAGAAACGTGCAAAGAACGTGTTTGACATCGAAGGCATACGACAACCGTCGACTACAACAACAACGCGCTAAAGATGTTGTTGCTGCTGTAGTTGGGAGTAAATAACAGTACCGTGTGTACTATAAAAGATACCCGTTCCCGTTCATATTCTCACTGAAGAACGTAGCATCAGGCAGACCTTACCGCCATCCATTCCATCCCAAACCCATGCTGCCTGCCATCCACATCCATCCGTCTTCTTTGTGGCATCCGTATACAACAAGTCTTCTTTGCACACACATACGCGCACACATCCAATGCCAGCTAAATAAAGAAATGTACGAAGCAAAATAAGAGAGAAACGCACAAGAAAAAAATCAACTGAATTTGTTGTCGTATCTCGTAGTGACTTGTTTGTAGTGGGAGACAAATGTCCACATATTGTTGTACGTATCAGCCGAGAGTCGGCCAGAGTTACCAGGAATCCGGAGTTCGGAAAGCGTCATCTTAAAGGATGTTACGGATGTTTAATTTAAAATTTGCCTGCCATTTCGTGCTTTCGGCAGATATTTAAGAGTTTTAAATAAACTACAAGAAGATCTGAAAGCATTTTAAGCAGATGCCCGAAGCACTTTGTCAAACAGCTTTAAATCACAATAGGGAGAACGTTCGACCGATAGAATCTCAAACACCGAAATGTGAAGTATTTGTATAAAAATAATTACATTTGAAAATCATCTTGTGCCTCCATTAATCACACAGAAAAAAAGTATGGTTGTGGTAACATTATTCTATTATACTATTGTTGGTTATATGGGTGTGGCACAACAATATTATGATGAATAGTATGGTTCACACACAACCATACTATGATTCCCATAACAATAATATGGTCCTCACAACAATAGAATTATTTACACACAACCATACTATGATCCTCACAACCATATTATTATTCACATTCAATCATATTATTATTCACATTCAACCATACTATGATTCCCACAACCATCTTATGATCCTCATAACCATAGTATGTTTAACGTATAACCATAGTATGATCCTCACAACCAAACTTTTTTGTAAAGATTGGGTTAATTAACAATAGAGAATTTTATTAAGTAAGTTATGTAATTAAACAGTAAAAAAATATTTATTAAAAATATACTAATTCGTAGTTTGTTTCGAAAAAATTTAATTATAAGATTCGTAAGAATAACATTGTCAAACTAAAAAAATACAATTTTGCCGGTATGATTGCCTAAATCATGTTATTGTTAACATAAAGCCCATGAAAACAATACTTTTGTTCCTCCAACCATATTTATATTTTTGCTACAACCATATTTTCATTTTTAAATTTGGCAACAATACTATTGTTACATTTTAACAATATTTATATTGCCGCAATCATAATGAAATTCAAAAAACAATACTATGGTTGCGACTACGTTACTTTTATTGCAGAGAACATACTATTGTTGCCGTGACCATATAGTAACCATATCTTTTCTCTGCGTGATGTTACTGCTTATGGTTAAATCGAAATTAACCTTTTTTTACCAAAAAATAAAATTGGAGCATATCGGATGTTATTATCAGTTAACCGTCACAGAGCCGATATTTGACTGATTCGTCAACATCGATAAATCTTCTACAGTAGTCACACTGAAATATGCCTTTGCAGGCTGATCGTATTGGCATATTTCTTACCTATCACAAAGTGCACTGTAATGGCTTCAGTCTGGATGCTGAGTCTCCATTTGATAAAACCTAATAGTGAGTTCTATCTATTTGGATGTATTGCAAACATCTCTGGCCAAGCATACTACAAATTTTAAAAAGACTTTAAGAAGCTTTTATTTGCAGAGCTCTTATTACTAAGAACTATATTTTGCAAATATCGGAGTCTAAATTGCCAATATTAAGAGTCAGATTTGGTGCTGGATCACTGACGAAAACCAAGGGTTTCAAAGTGCATCAAAGCATATCTGCTGAAACACAATGGGACCAGATTATTTAAAGATACATATCCCATCAAATCGCGTTGGTAATTTGCCACAACGGATTAATGAAGAAGGAAAAACATTCTGATTTTACAATCCAACACTTTTGGAGACAATTTTTTTTGTTTTAATACTGCCGTTGCCGTCTTTAGGCTTCGGATTATTTGTGTTATTCGTTTCTCGTAACCCAAAGGTATTCACAGACATTGTTCCATACCATATTAGGTGCCCATGCTCGAAAAATAAACTTTATATATGTATGTATATAAGTGTATTTTAACATTTAACCTGGTTTTCGGAAAACAGGATCAGCTAATCCCGGCAAGGCAGTGCCAGTTGTGGGCTTTTTCCTTAACCGTCAATTTAGAAAAATGTCCTGGTACTAATTGAACCGATAAAGCGATGCAGCAATTTAATCGGATTCTGCCCAGTGATATGTATGGCGCACCCTGTTTACTAGGGAACAACGCTGCATGTTGCAATATCACACAAACGTACTGTGTACTCATTTAAATATTTGGATAAAAATATCGATAGCTAATTAGTATCGCGACTTAAGTAGAAGATTCCAAAAGTATCGCTAACGCGTAAGGGAAAATGCCACACCAAATCATAAGCTCTCATTATATGCAAGATACATACACGATTTAAAAAATCGACTTTGCACCAGGTAATTTATCAAGATTAATCTAGCGCTGTCTCAATATGTTAGAAAAAGTGTAGAAGAAAATTATATAATTTTTGCAGTATTGAGGTCGTTGTACTCAATACTAAAATGTCCTGGATAGTAAAATATTAATCAAAAAAGTATACATTGTAACGTATGTAAGTATCAATTGTAACAATGACAAGCGCTCTTAGATTTTCCTGGCGGTTGCCATATTTCTCCTACTTAATGGGTCATATTACATTTTTGATTCCCAGGAGACAAAAATGTACATATCATTTGATATTTCTCAATTTCAGACTAACTCAATTTAAACCATGTAAAGATACACAAGCGAGCAACGCGTTAAAGTTATTAAGGCTTATTATGAAAATTGGCGTTCAAATCAAAATGCACTTTGGGATTTTTTCGGTCAATTTAATCGTACAAATGTGCGTCCTACCGGAAAAATCATGCAAAAATTTAAGCAAACCGGATCTGTACCAGATTTAAAAAAAACACCAGTGCATGCAGAAAATATTTGCTGCTGTTCGCGATAGTGTAGCTGAAGAGCCGCCCACCTCAACTCGTCGTCGTGCCCAACAATTGTACCTCTCACGCTCGTCGTTGATGAACATATTGCATTTACACGCTTACAAGGTGCAATTGACTCAAGAACTAAAGCCTCTTGACCATTCCAAACGTCGTCAATGGTCAGAACGGGGGCAAGAAATGGCCCTTAAAATGTAACCACCCTTTACAAGTAGCAAGCAAAAACCGCAGTTTAAGAGACTGGTGATCGCCAGCGTCGAATTACTTCTAGTTTGAGTTCAACACACTCTGTCTACGTCACCAACAAGATAAAGAGGCTGAAAGGGATTATCGGGAGATCCATCTTCCTCAGACCTATGAGAAATCAGGTGATCCCATTTAACCCCTGTCCCTGCATTTTCATATTGTATGTAAGGCCTTTTTCTTTTCTTTTCCTGGCAACTCTTTTCACAGCAATCCATAAGACGCCATACGCGCCACGCCATGCCACTCAACTCGACTCAAGAACCAAACGACACTAAAAAGAAATTAAAAGTTATTTGAAAGAGGGAAAAAATTCTTATAAAAATGCGAAAAATAAACCAAAAAGAAAACTACACATTGTAAAAGGCCCCCAATGAACAGCGAACAAACAACACCACCCAAAAGAAAGACAAAAAAAAACGAAAACGGGGGGAAAAACCTCACAGACACAAACATATTTAAAAGACACGCACACACACACGCTTCCACAACATGAGGGCTCCTCCTCCTCCCTCCTCATTGCAAAAGCGCGCCAAGTCTTAAGATGAGCCGCCAAACATTCTTGTAAGGCTCGGTTTTTTTATAGCTTCCGTGGTAGATTCACTTCGCCATTGGATGCGATGGATGGATGAGGCTGTCTGTCTGCCGGTGACTGCAAATGTATGTGAGTTTACACAATATACAGTAATACTGGCAACAACAACAAAAAACTAAAGCAACACCCAGCAAGCCAAGGCACGGGGGACGGGTGGGCCAGGCAACAAATATTAACAACCAAAAGAAGTTCAAGTTCAGCATTTATTTGACGACGACGACGACGACGACGATGATGATGATGATGATTGTGGCGCTGTTGTTGTTGCCGTTCGTTGGAGACCCAAAGACAACAACAACACCAGTGTCAAAGATAGCAATGTTCGGATGCGGCCTACCCATGCCCATGCAAAAGCTATGAACGAATATGTTTGATTGTGTATGCTGAGCGGACAAATGGATCCAAGAAGGCGCAGACAAATAAATCGGCATTTAAAGAAAAATACATATCGCTCAATTTGTGCAAGACAGTCGCAACTGAAAATTCGCCTGTTTAAACCCGAGCATTAACAAGTACGCTCCAGGTTGACTTCTTTCAATCGGTGCATTACAAAAAACCCAATTCTCACAAAAACCGACCTTTACGCATTTTTTGATTTGAGTTTTGCATGGCACGCCATACAATATGAAAACTTCAAAGTCTAAAGTTTTAACAACGACGCTCGGGGAGTTAAGATGGTCTTGCGCGCAATGAGTAACATATACTTCTTACATGCATATGGACATTTATGTCATTAAGCTTGTAAACATTCGAATGTAAATAAATAGCCATGTGCTATGTACATACATATGCACATGTATGTACAAATATTCATGACAAATGTGCCTTAAAAGCAGACTTCATTCCTACTCCAAAGCAGTCTGTGCAAACTTCATCCGAATAGTGGGTCCCATTTTGGGATAGTAACGGAAAAAGTTTATTTTTCGGATGTGTAACTTAGATTAAGGTTTCCCACTTTGAAAGTTTGAACCTGGCAAAGTTAAAAATGTACACTTTAATGTGAGACATCACAGATGCCAATCAAAATTCAAATAAAAATGGTTTAAAACATATGTATGTATGTACATTTAAAAAACTCTGTAGAAAATATCATCAGAGATGGGGGACGATGGACCAAAAACTTGTATCGTTTATCAAAAAAAGTGCCATTCACTTCACGTTTATTCCCGTTTTTTCCTTAAAACTCAAAAGATTGGCATTTGTTTTCGATGTAACATGACCAGGATGATCTGTTCGTTCGACATTTTACTACGGGCTAAATGTTTTCCACTTAACAGCCCATTTAATATTTTTTTCTCGTTTTATAAGCTGTAAGAGTATCAATTTAAGACTGATTAAACAGATCTAGCAGTCCTTCTTATCTTATCTGAGTCACAACAATCCTTTCGGAAATAATATCAGTTGGAGCTGTGCTCTATTCGGGACTCATTGTACACTGTTAAAAGTCCTTTCAAGCTAAGCCTATACAGAGGTCAATTAAAAGATACTGACTGGATATTTTCTTAAATTCTTAGAAATCTTGCATTGAGAAATCCAAGAAGCAAGGCAACCCAAATGTTGGTTGGATCTGAAGTCCTCAGATACATGGCAACCTCTCAAGGCAAAAGGACATGGGATTCTATATTTTCTGCAGAGTATTTTTCAGTTCTTTTTGAGCAGTTATATGACGGGTCTCTAAAAAATGCATTTGATAAGATAGAAACCTCATAAGCAAGAATTATACAAACTAAGTATTGAATAGGGATGTCTATGCAAGTATAGGGTGATCCATCCAGAGGTATTTTTCCAGAAAAAAAAATATAAAAATACAAATCAAGTGTGGAATCTTTATTAGTAATTAGAAAGGACATTTTATGGCATTTATTTTTTGAATATAATTTTCTTCAAATGTTGGCAACCGAATTATGGAAATGAGCGTTCGGTGAGAAACGGGAAGAGCCGCTGTTTTCGACCAAAATTTGTTCATTGATGAGGCCCATTTCTGGCTCAACGACAAAGTCAAGAAACTAAATTGCCGCATTTGGGCTGAAGATAAGGGCCTTTGCTTCATAGCAGTGAACGCTAGGTCCACAAGAGGCAAACGTCAAGACCTACGTGATGCAGCAGTTTGAACACGAGGCAACACAGCTACACACGAAGCAACGTCGGCTTCAACATGGCTGTATTGCTGCAACGGTAGCCTCGTGCGTACCAAGCATGAAGTCGGATTTTCAGATTTAAAACGGCACAGATATGTTTACACTCGCGAAGAAAATATTAGAGGTTATGTTGATAATAATCGGCTTCCTTGTCTTGGGTCTTTCTCTTTCAGCCAGATAACATCTCTCTTCCAAATTGTCCATGCCAAAGAACTTTTAATCTCATGTGGTCATTCTTGTGCCCTTGGCAACTAACTGCAGATCCATTCAATCAACCGGTGACGAGCCTATTTAAGATTATGTCGATCAGATATTGAAACAACAGCTTAGTTAATCGATCATGAAAAATTGGCCCGGAGAGGTACAACTACTGCCAATTGTGATAAAAGGAAGCAAGAAAGTATTTTATATACGATAACACGGTCAATGTCAACGAACATCCCAGTCGGAAACTTTTTGAATACATAATTGATGACGTGTTTATGAATTTGAAGATCTGAGTACTTACGACATTGCTTGTTTTGCACTTTTTTGGATATGAAGAAGTATGTGCGATTGCTTACCTCTTTATATAAAGTATGTACCTTGTATTTCAAACTATAAAGAAGCCCACTTACTTATTAGTTTATTTTGATATGGAACAGTAAACCCTCTCTCTTAGATATTTGATTATAATGAAATGGAACATGAGTTTTACAACTCTACATACTTTTGATGCAAAAACGAAAGTGAAGTCTCTTACTTACGTACTATTATAAGTAAGATTGCCTACGCTCGCTTTTTCTAAAAATTCTTTTGTAGTACATAACCTACTTTTCATAAGCCAACTACTCGTAAATAATGTGCATGTAGGAATGATTGTTTTTATTATTGAAAACAAATATTGATAAGGGGTGGTTAAATTTTAAGGGCCGATGTTGACTTTTCGCGCAAAAGAGCTATTGTTTCCTTAGCTGTGTGGCAAGTGTCACCGTTCTGTAAAAAACATATCGTCTACATCCATATCTTCCAATTCGGGCTATACAAATTTCGTTATCATCTCACCATAACTGCCTTAACGGCCTCATTTTGGAAAAAAAAATACGTCCCAATGATGCCGCCAGCCTATAAACCGCACCAAACAGTCACTCTTTATGAATGCATAGCTTTTTCAACAATCACTCTTGGATTATCATTCGCCCAAATGAGGCAATTCTGCTTATTGACGAATCCACTTAGGTGAAAATGTGCCTCATCACTGAAAATGATTTTCTTCGAAAATTGATTATCCAGTGTCGCCCATTTTAATAATAAGCCTGAATAACTTTAACGCGTTGCTCGCTTGTGTATCTGTCCCTGGTTCAAATTGAGTTCCTTTGAAGTTGAGAAATATTAAATGAAATGCAGAAAAAAACTCGACTTTTAGGTGTGGTTCACATTCAACATCGGCCCTTAGACTTTAACTACCCTTTAGTTTTCTTCTTTAGGTCGTCCTTTTGTTTTCTCCCTCCTGATTTTTATCTGGAGTCTGTGTAAACACATCCGATTTATACAAATAAGAACTTACCATAAATTTCATAGTACAAGCACATTTGCTCGTACATTCTTAAAAACGGAGTTTCAATTTTAACTTTTGAAACTTAAAACTGACAACTATTTTCTGATCAAAAATATAGGAACTTCAAAGCTTCAACGATTCTTTGTCTTTTAACGAACAGAAACAGAATTTTTTGTACAAAAATAAATTTGTGTTCATATCCTACATTGTAAGCAAAATAATAAGTTAGCTGAATTTAATTTTTTTATTGCTAACTGTCAATATTTAAAACTTTTATAAGTCAGTTTTTAAGCAGCTGAAATATTTTTATTAGAATGAAAGTTTCTTTCATTTGCTTACTTTGCAAGGTGTCGGTAATAGATGAGATAATAGACTATTATGCAATGTATGATTATTTTAATACTCCGTTGAATTCCGACTGTGACATTGGCTCAAATGTGACAGCGGTTACTTGAAAAATGCGGAACTGTGCGAAGCTAGTAACGGCTATAAAAGTATTATCAAATTTTGACAGAGAATGGGTCGATCACATTTAGTAGCCTAAGTGGATCAGGTTAAAAGATGCTGCTTTTAACCCAACCGGCTGTATGGATTAAAAGCGGGATTCAAGAAGAAAATTGTTAGTTCGTTCTTGATTACTTTATTTAAAAGAAAGTGCTGTGACAGACGCTTACCTGATGAGTTTGACCTGCTAGATTGCAGTGTTGCCATTTTTTTCGCCATTGCACTGTGCTCAGTTGCCGTATGGGTCCAGTGAAACTTAACGCCGCTTTTACCGGTGATACACACATGGAGGAGGGTATACGATATTCGCTGTTACTTGAACAGTATTTTTTATTATCATCATCACCATCATTACCACTGAAGGCGAAGAATAAAGAACAAAAAAACAACATTTCAAACGGAAGATATGAATTTTACACAATTTACGCGTGTGTGTGTACGATTTCATTTTTTGTAGGAAATTTTACACTTTTATTTTCATCACACGATAAGTACGAGCGAGTAGTACTTGTTGTAATACATTTTTTTGTGCTGCTTCCTCAAGAAGCCCTGGTGGGCCATGGCGCTCTATTATGTTGTGTGTGCTTGCTATCATGGTCGTCGCCATCGTCGTTGCCGTAGTTCTTTCTTCCCTCGCCATCCATACTTGACATGGCCTGGACAGCCAGCCAAGCTATTTCTGCCATGTTTTCCATGCCTATGGATTTTTTCACTCTCATGTTGCCACTCTTGTGCACTTAGCAACTGTATGTCTGTAACTATGTATGTGCGTGCACGCTCGCTCAGCCAGTCAGTCGTTCGGTGGCTTGTATGTGTGATATTTATGCTTGCATCGTCTGAGCGTGTGTGATAAATATGTATGTGGCTTGGTTTTTTGTTGTTCCTGTAGTTTTCTGTTTTTGCAATTGCCTGTGTGTACGTGTGGTGGTGTTCGCACATGTTGTTGTTGTTGGATGGGGTGACGGCGAGGGACGGGCATTTATTGCCATATGAAATGGGCGCAAGAAAAAAATGCTTGGCTATTTTTAACCTTCATACCCCCAATGAATTGGAAAGTGTGTGCAACATCATCATCGCCTCAGTAGTCGTCATCGTCATCACCACGACGTCGTCAGCAAGTGCAGCAAAGACGACAATGCTAGTGCACGCGCTTCGTCCAATATCTTCATGCAGAAAATGTACAAAAATAGTTCTACCATTTAACGATATATGCAGTTTTATTGCATTAGGGTTGCCAGGTTGTAGCTTCAACATAGTCAGCTGAGACACTTACATATTTTAGCTCATAAAATTCTATTGCAGATATTTTTGACATTGCATGTTAAAATATCATTGAGAATATAATCCTTAAATGTACATTAGGTAAATTCGTTCCTGAAATTTTAGAATCTCAAGTTGGTGTCAATAATGATTTTCAAAATAAGCCCAGGGTAATACTCGCACTGAAATCCCCCAAAATTTCATTAAGGAACAAACGTAAAACTTATCTAAGAGCACTAAACTCAGGCTCTGAACGGATACTTCATCGTCAAAAGGAAGCCTTGAAATGTCTTATTAGATGTGCTAGGTCGTGAAAACCGTAGTCATATTATATGACTCATTGATTTAATTTTTGCATAATCAGTTCTAAAGAAAGCAAACAGGTTTGGCTAGGCCGAAATTTATATCCAATGCACCTTCAATTCGCTTTTTAAGTGGCCCGTTTTTTGGCTCTTTCGGCCCATGAGTCTGACCTTGTAAAATGAAAGAATTTGTACTATTTTTATTGTTTATTTTAAGCTGTTTTGCATTGTACAATAAAAACGCAAAATAAAAACGTCGACATATAAAAAATAACTGAGACCTACGACCCTACGATCTACGACCCAGTCCCTTTGGGGACTTACTATACTCACCTATGTCTTTTATTTACCAAAGGAATCATCGACGCCCCCCCCCCACAAAAAAAGTGTTGAACTATGTTATTTAACGTCGATAACTAATATACATTTATATACTTTATAGGATATCTGTTCTAAGTTTCAAGTTGTTGCAAACAAAAACTTTAAGAAAATAATCACAAAAAAGATGCCTCATCGGCGAATTTGTATTTGGACCATCTGCTTGAGTAAGTGAAACTAAAACTAATTTCACACTCTTAATTTAAAAACATTTTAACAAAACAAAGGTGTAGTAATTACTTGATCTATTATATTTATTTAATGATTTCATTACAATTTATGGCACTTTCATTTTCTGCTTTAACGAATTCGACGCTGGGCCTTGCTTAATTCTCTTTCGTGTATTAAAAGAGAAACAATGTTGTCATTATACTTTAACTTTTTTCAATTCTGAACGAATAGCATATTGTAAAGTAATTAGATAACTAAGCAAGTGACCTCAAAGGAACACGGCTATTAATTATTTGTGTAGTATGCATAGAATTAAGCTTTTGTATAAGCGGGCTAAGCAATTAAAGCAGAGGTTAAACAGAGGTAATGAACCAACTCGCAATAACTGAATTTATCTGGTTTTGGATGCTCGATTAGGTAATCAGGTTGTTGAAACCAAATGAACATAATATATCTTACATTTTTCGATTCCGCGTGCTTAGTTGAATATAGAAAAAGATGGATGCCGAATTTGCTCTGAATAATAAGGAATCTTGCTGATTTAGTCTACGATTGGATAGCTTTATTTTAGCTACTATACGAAGAAAATAAGGTTGGGGAGAAAATATTCGAAGAGCACTATTGTGTAGAATATGGTTGTGGCGGAAGAATACTATAATGCTCACAACAATATAAGTAGTATGATTCAAACACAAACTTACTGTGAAACCCGCAATCATATTTTGATTTGCAAGCAACCATGTTAAGATCCCTACAACCCTTTAATAATCCTCAATATTATTTATTATAAGTACAATAAATTCAAATAAAATATATTAAAAAAGTAGGATTGATTTATTTAAAAATAAAAAGAAAATAGGTTTAAAACACGTAAGTGTTTCATTTATTAAAAATATTTCAGTTATACAAATCCAAAGAATATTTTTTGAAAACTTTAAATTTACATATACGTACATATTACATTTTTGGTCGCCGTAGCGTCTCTCATGAAGTTTTAATTTTAATAGAAGTTGTACTTTCTCTTTTTAACCATATTAATGACGGATTTTGAATTTCAAATTTAATCTTCATTTAATGGTAAAAGACAATTTGATGTAAAACATGTCAAGGAGCTCTTGTTAATAGAAATTATTTAGGAAATCGTCAGGAATATAATATTAAACAATGTGTTTTCAATAAATCTATAGAAATAAACTAGATCTGCACGAAATTCTGTTAATTTCTGCATATTCTGCATCTCTAGAAGGAACCTCTTGTTTTACTTCTCGCATATTAATGAAAGAAATTGTGTTAACTCCTTATACTTTCGACATTTCCTTTAAACTACTCATCGAATTTCATTCTTGAGTATCTACCCAATTCGCTGAAAGGGGTTCTATCACTAATTCGGCCAGTTCGTCCATAACCTGTTTTGGTTGTGTATATCAATCGGCTTTTCCAACTGCAGGCAATGCTACTGTTCATATGCATACAAATTGCAAACGTTTCCCTTCCTGTGGCTCCACTTAATGTGATTACATTTTATAGGGTTTTATTTAAGAATTGGGTATTTAAAGCGACACCCATGTGCAATGTTCCGTAATATTTTTCACCAGATGCATTCATTTGTTTTGAGCTACTTTTTGTTTTTGTAATGTTTCACAGACCAAATAGAATGGGATGTGTGCTAAATATCCTTTATGTGCATGTATGTATGCCACAGGATATTTAGCACACATCACCATTTTATAAATGCCAAGCGCACACACACACACACAAATGCATACACAGAGATATGCGATTGCAGCCTAGCATACAGTGGCTCTGGCACATGTACACGATGATGATGGTGAAGTGCATTAAAACAGAAGTGAAATAAATGCAAAATGCATTCAAAACAAAAACGAAGGGGAACGAGAGCTGCTATCTGTGTGTGTTTGTGTGCGCGCATACGTTCAACGAATGGTTGCAAGGTCTGTTGTTCGATGGACTCTGCTGTGTGTTATCCTATGTTGTTGGGCAAAATGAATCCTTATGACAGTACCATACTGACACGATGCACCACTCAGGCGCATTTTACACATTTCTACTGCCTTAGTAAGGAGACTACAACAACATCATCGCCATCGTCATCATCATCAGCATATCGCACACTGACAGTTGCACTCGCTCACGTATCCCTCAGATACACAGCACATAAACCTATTAAAACGACCAGGAATCGTACAGAGCTGATGCACATAATAAAGGGACACACACAGGACTCCCCATATGTACACACATCTAAATACATTTACTCTGCCTGCATATGTGTGTGTGTGAACTCGGTTCGGTTTGTAAGCCGATGCGATGCGTTCCTGTACTTGACAATTTTTTTGCGATGTTCGCAAAAAAAATAAACGTAAAATACAAAAAGGGTAATACACGCTTGAGTGGTTGTATTATTATGTCGCAGCAAAACTCGTAATACATTCTTTAAAATGGAAATTATGTATGTATTTGCAACATATCTATCCGTATCTGCAGCAGCTCTCCTACCTACTCCTATGTATGCTTTGGTACATTAGACTGGTTACTGTACATAAAAAGAAAAAAATAGTTGCAAGTGGCTTCGAGCTGTGACAATCGCCGGCTGTTCAAAGTATTGATTGGTATTCGATGAGTTAAAAGGTATTACCATATTACTGTAGACATAAACGATAACTACTAGAGTATGTGCTCCTGTTGTATGGGTGATACATCTAGAGGTATTTTTTCAGAACAAAAAAATATAAAAATTCAAATCAAGTGTGGAATCTTTCTTGGTACTTTGATAGGGCATTTTATGGCATTTATTTTTTGAATATAGTTTCCTTCAAATGTTGGCAACTGTATTATGGAAATGAGCGTTCAATGAGAAACGGGAAGATCCGCTGTTTCGACCAAAATTTTGTACAAGTATGCCCTGGTTTATATGCAGGTAAGAATATTTTACAAATTCTGGCGACTTCAACTTCTACATAATGCATTTGCTGTTAAGAGCTGGCATTAAGCCGGTGACATTTCATCACATAAGGCGAGGTGGAGCATTGCCATTAACTACAGCATGCAAACATTCTATTATATAATATCAATTTTTGAACTTCACGAAGACAAAAGTATAATTGGTTGGGGTGACAATATTCAAAGAGTATCGTACTATTTTTGGGTATATGATTGAGGAACAAAAATAAAATGACCCTCACAATAATAATATGACTTACACGCAACCAAACTATATTCCCTACAACAATATTTTAACCCACACAACAATAGTATGATTCACACACATCCATTCTATGAGCCCTATAATCATATTATGATTAACTCTCAACCATACCATGATCCCCTCAACTATATTATGATACTCACAACCATAGCATGTTTCACATACAACCATGGTATGATCCTCACAACCATGGTATGACACGCAACCATGTTATGATCCCTACAATCCTAGTATAAGCCCTATTGCCAAAATCGTACTGATGTCAAAATAAAATTCAAAAAACAATGCTATGTTTGTGACGAAAATACTATTATTAAAGAGAACATATTATTGTTGCCGTAATAATACAGTACAAATATATTTTTTCTCCGTGTAAGTGCCTTTAAACAAATAAGCTAACTTCAACCAGTGCAATGGAACCTAAAAGTTAAATGAATTTAAAGCAAACCAAAAAAAAAGATTTTTGAACTTTCTCATCACGTTGTATATAAATCGCACCAGTAGGACTCTAAATGAAAAATGCGTACTCCAATGTAGAGCGAACAAATGAGCTGAAAAGAACTTGTACTCGTTTACAAGTTTTACTCGACCAAAAAAAGGGAGTTAAATTTCTACGGTTAAGGTGAATTACTGAATAAGCCTAAGGAAACTTTGTGGTAAAATGTATCATACCTAAATCTAATTCTTTAGATATAGTATTCAAAACATGATTTGAAATCGCGTGTTGTGCAGTAAGTTTAAAACGACGTCTATAACATTTGATCTAAATAGGTGTATATATCATAATATTATCACTGATATTGTCTTATGTTTTGGTAAATCGATTTTACATCAAAATAACTTCGGAATTGCGGAATATTGATAGTATGCATCGATCATCATAGGAAAAAAGAAAAAGTATGTCAGCGAAGTTAAAGCAAACACATCACCGTTTGGGAGACGCACGTTTCGCCATTGATGGGGGCGGCTTTTCTATACCATTATGTATGCTGCCGACAAGGTTTCTAGTCATTTAACGATTTATATATACGTACGAGACATTGGTTAATTTTGCATATGCGATGTATTATTGTGGAAGACTGAGGACACAAGCGACAGACTCTCCGACTGGCGTAAATTGGGTCAAAATAAAATTTTGCGAGATTTTTTCAGATAACAGTCCATTTTGAATCGAAAGACTAAAAATGAACTAACCAACAAAAATCGTTATAAACTATTATACTTTCAAATACATCCTTTGTATGACTATTTTATTTCGATTTTTTATCACACACAAACATAGATTCCGTTTGTGGAATGTATGTAGGGCTAAATGGCTTTATTTAGACCCATGGCTTTATTTTTCTCAAAATCAAAATCTCCCAATTGTAAGCGGTGGTTAAATTTTAAGGGCCGATGCCATATCTTGCCACCATTCCGGCCATTGATGACGTTTGGAATGGTCAAAAGGCTTTAGTTCTTGAGTCAGTTGCACCTTGTAAGCCTGTAAACGCAAGTCTTTATGCATCATGTTCATCCACGACGAGCGTGAGAGGTGCAATTGTTGGACATGACGACGAGTTGAGGTGGACGGCTCTTCAGCCACACTATCGTAAACAGTAGCAATATTTTTTTGCAGTACGAGCTGTGCTTTCATCCGCTGGTGCTTTCACAACTCCTACAGAACCGGTTTGCTCAAATTTTTGCACGATTTTTTCGATTGTACGCACATTTGGACGATTAAGTTGACCGAAAAAATCACAAGGTGCACGATATTTATCATAATAAGCCTGAATAACTTTAACGCGTTCCTCGCTCGTATATCTTTCAATGGTTCAAATTGAATTAGTCTACAATTGAGAAATATCAAATGAAATGCAGAAAAAAACTTAACGTTTAGGTGTGGTTCACATTCAACATCGGCCCTTAAAATTTAACCACCCTTTATAATAATCATTGAGCCACAAAAAAAAATCGTTTGGACGAAGCTTCGTAACTTAAAATTTGATTCAACCGGCACTGGCCACACTATGAGTATATTCGGTTTATGTAGCTGTTGGTTAGGCCTTACACAGCTTCCTAAAAAAGCTAAATACTTGTATCTTTAGATGAGGGCCAAGGCAAAGTTGAATCCACGCTCTAGAAAATATTCCTCCAAACGTTTTTTCATAAATTTATGTACTTACAAAATTAAGCCACTCTAATGTACGCTAGCATGTGAGGTGTGCACAGTCGAATCCGAGCACGTTTGTGTGTCGTGCACACACACTCCACCAACACGAGTAATGAGTACAATTTATTTGCAAATGAGTAAATGCATTTTTATTGCGTCTCAATGGCGGTGTGCGGGAACTTCCACCCTTCCAACGGTCGACCAGCCCGATGGCCCACCTTCGTGTGTCGTTTGTATGTTAATTTGTTGGTGTTGACTTAAATTGTTCCGGGTATTCGGTACAAGGCTTTTGCATGTGTTACACCCCAAATTTGTGTATTTTGCCATTAATTGGGTCTTATTTCACGATAATATACAACCAATAATTTCCGCACTCTCAAGTGCGAGAGCAAAATCTCTTTTATTGTGTCACGTTCGTTCGAAAGAACACAAGAGGATGGACGAGAACGCACAAGAGCACCCAAGATTTGTAAGCTCGTACTCCTCCCATGCTTGACATTTATTATGTCCTTTGGAAGAAATGTTGACTGAACTTTCTAAAAAGCCCCCCGCCCCAATTGAACGCCCAGGCCCGGGCAAGCCAAGCGAGGCAGCAACAATGTGAGACCCACTCCATGGCGACAACAACACGCACCGAAAATAATTTACTTGCGACAAGAAGGACCAGTTAGCAGCGATTGCTTCGTTAGGCCGGCTGTTGCTGTTGCCTCTGTTGGCGTGCTCGTATTTCACCTTCACCTTGTAACATACATTCTCCATTTGTGTGTCTGTAGGTGTGTGCGTGTGTGTGATTGTTGTAAACAATGTAAAATTTTATGAATGAAATCGCTTCTGCTGTAAACAATTGCGTGTCACCCGAAATCACACACAACCCCACTCACCGCCGTCATCCCGTACTTCCGGTAATAACGTCATTTTGGGGAAGGCGAAATATTGAAATGTCGGCAAATGCTGCCACTAACTACGTGTGGTTTTAATTTACTTGTCAGTCCGTGACTGCGACGACATTAAAAGACAGTCGCGTCTTACAGGCAGATGCGTCTACTATAGATGTCACTTGGTGAAACGACTGAAGAATTTTGGCGAAGCACATCGTCGTGACTGCCAAGGAAACTCCTTTTAAGGCTAAAATACTGGATTTTAAAAATTGATCGCATTTGAATCAAATGTTCTTATTAGACTCAATAAATGCTTGGCAGTCTATTTTTCTAGAATGTGCTGTAAGTAATGCAAATGCTCGTTTTGACAAATTGCCGGGCTACCTTTTGGCCATACCCTGTAATTGCAGATTTGCCCATGCACTATAGGAGTGTTCACACTTTTGGATGACTTTGCAGTGTGTGTGTGTGTGTGAGTGTGCTAGTATCTGATAAGTTTGTGTGATCTGATAAAGTCTTTTTTATCTAACTGATTATATGGCATTCAAAGGTTATTGATTAGATAAAACCGAGTATTATTTCATACGCACATAATAATTCAATAATGTATTTTGAATATTAGACAAATTAAATTTATATAAAAACTTCAGCCAAACAAACAAATTCCCCTCCAATCTGTTAGAGTTCGAACAACGACATTCATTGTTTAAATGGACATTTTATGGATTCTTCGACAATGAAACCTTGAGAAAGAATCAGTTATTTAAAATATAAACCATCAAACATTTATGTCTTTTACCCCTGTTCGCAATATCGCAAATATATGTAAACATTAGGGTGGCCTCTATTTGTGCAATATAAATCCTCGGCAACTAAGGCTTACCAATGGTTCCTCCAATTTTAGTGTAATGCCAAGTTTCAATACTTACTGACTTACTTAAGTCCCTCAACATCCCAGCATGAAACATGCGGAACTTCTTTGAAATCAGTAAGCTGTGAACGATATAATGGTGTGCTAGATACACTAGAGGCTACCGTTGCAGCAACTCAGCCACATGTGTTGTGAACAAATAAAACACGTTGCTTCGATGGTTGCCTCATGTTTCTAGAACGTCGGACTTATTACCAGTTTTTGTTATGTTTGCCCTTATTATGCTTGCATAAAGTTATCAATAACACATTTGGCATCCCAATAATTCTCGGCATACTTTCGTTACTTTACAAATTTAATTTATGTAAAGGAATATTTATCGTAAAACCTACCAAAACCTAGCCTAACATGAAAAACCTACCACATTTGGTAGGAAAAGCTCAAAACGGCAACATTTTTTGTGGTGCAGCTATTAAATCTACCGCAAGTAATCATTCAGAAATTGTAAACTCGGTTCGGAAAGGAATTCCCTGTTATACACGCTGTACATTTATTGAACATAAGTAAATACTTTCATACTTTTACTTATAATACCTGTACAAGTGTGTACCTAGTACCTGGATATGTACATTATGCGTCTGCTCATGCTGATGAGTACATACGAGTACTTCTAAACAAAATGAAGAGCAGTACAGTATGCGTTTTTTGTTTCTCACATTCAAAGTTTTAGTTTAGGTGAACTTTTATTTTTTGTTTTATTTTTTTAGCCTCTACTTAACTGTAGGCATTGTCTAAAATAGTATAAATCTAGAGTTTGACAGTTTCAATGATTTCAGTTTTTTGACTGAAAGTGAGTAAATCTGCCTGAAAGAAACATAACACTGGAGCCCGTTAATAATACTGAGGATACACCGAATGGATTTCCCTTAGAAAGAAGGTGCCCTACGTGTTAGTGTCGTACCTCTTCGCAATTAAGAATCATTTTCCATAATATTTGTTTTGTAAAATTGTAGTTTTAAACTAACGTTGTTGAGGCTACGCCTAGCTTCGCCACTTAACTTAAATGCCACTCAAACTATAAAAGGTAAACTAAAAGATTTCTCACTTTATGTTTAGGATTTGTGCATCAAAGATTGGAACCTTCTCCCATCTCTGTGGAGCTTTGTAAGACCGAGCTCACAGTGGAACCTACGGAACCAAGCCTGCGACGCAGGGTATCACGAATTCGTTCTCACCAAATTTAAAGCCTTTTTTACTTGTTTTTAGTTAATTTCGTTACACAATTCACAAGAGGAAACACTAATTGCACGTGTATAGCTAAAATGCATATATGTAGGTACATACACATACACACACACACATATACGTACATACGAGTATGTGCTCATACAATGCAAGAATATAAGAGATGGATGGTTGGATAGCTGGTTGTTTGGATAGATGGATGGATGGATGGTTGAATAGATGAGTGTTGAGCGATACATTTTTCGGGGGCTGCTTAAAAGTGCTCATAATATACGGTTATTTGGTTGGCTCTCATCTGCTGCATTCTCTGCATTTGCTTCCCTCCCCTACTGGCCCTGCCAGCCAACTGCATATTCAGCGTCTGCTTGTTGACCTAATTTCGCGGCAAGAATCACGAAACGAAAAAAAAACACAAAATCATAATAAAATACCCCCATACTCTTGAGCAGACTCATGTATATAAATTTATGTATTCATTCATATACCTACCTACATACATATGTATATGTATGTAGTATAAGTATATACTTGTTCATACGATGTGCTTTATAAACGAGGGTACGTCCGTAAGTCATGAACAATTTGAATGGTAGAGTTGATCACAAGGTCAGCTTTAAAATGTATCTGACAATTTTTGTTGATCGCTTCTAAAATCTCTCACATTGGCCGTGTTTGATAAGCAATTCGTTTAAGGTGTTAAGAAGTCACCACTTCAAATGGATGTCAAAAAATTAAAAAAAAGTATGATCTACGGAAAAGAATATCACATACATAAATACTCGTATATGTAAAACTGTAAAACGAACTTCATCGGAAAACTAGGCTGCATTAATCGAATTAAAACTGACCGTTTAAAGGTTTTTCTACAGATGATTTCCAATTTAGAGCATTAGTAGACAACATTATGTTGAGTCATATTTTTCTTAGGTATTGCTTTATGGAAAACGTTGCCAAGATTTCGGTTGAAGATCTCCACGGTAATTTTTCTAAAAGAACTTGCGTTCTATTACAAAATATAAGTACGAGGCTTTCAGCCGGTAATAATCTGAAGACAAGTGCAACCACGAAGTTACACATGCCATCTCTCACTGTGTCACCTGTGCGATCAATGCGACAGACCTCTTAGTGATGTAAGAATGATTTTGCTATTGTCTATGTTTGGAAGTAATTATGAATGGAAAAAGAGCAACCCTGTCACATCACAGCATCCCAACGTAGAAATACTTTTCGGCGATTCTTCTAGATTTCGCCATAATTTGTCTCTCTCTTTTATGGAGATTTTCTAAAGACGACGACCTAATCCTCCTATGGTTTACACTGTCATTGGGCCCATTGTTTTATCATTTGCATTGTCCAAGGTTATGTGATCAGCAAGCCACAGAACTTTCGTATAATGGAATAAGGTCCAACTAGGTGGCGGGATTCGGCTAAGATTACAAATAGTTTGCCTTTTTATATACATATATGCGTCTCTAAATGACTACGAGTACTTTTCCCAGCTCTACTTTAACTACTGGCTATTCGTAGGAAAGCCTTTCTATGTATCGACGTTTGTTTAAGACCAGGCTTATGTAAAAGCTAGCCCAAGTACGCACAGTAGTTTGAAAAAAAAAATTGGAAATAAGTCTCTCTTTTTGTTGCGTTTGCCGCCATAGATCCAGTGCAGTACTTTAGGTAAGGTGCATTCGAGTTAACAGAAATATTTTTAATCCTCAAGCCTGAATAGATGTCGTGTAGCAGGACTCCAAAGTTGTCAGGTTTTATCTGATTTGGACGCTATTTTCCTATTTTGGAAAGCGCTAGTCACAGAAACGCGTCAACATATTATTATCTCCTATAGTTTAAGCGTTATGAACGCTTTTCCTCGATCATTATTTAATATTTCTCATGTAAAGTCTAAGCAGATCTCTAACTAATCTCATTCGATTTGTAGGAGAATTTTACAAACAACTCGTCCAAAGGTAGAGTAAAAATATTATTCCAGTCAAAAGTTATAATTGCTCGAATTTAAAATTTGAAAAAAATTAAACGTAATAATCGTAGTGTTCCTATCAAAAATATGTAAAGACACGTTATTTCTTCTGTACGGTAAGAGAACAGAGTTAAATGTAAAAGGAGCATCCCTAAATTACTACAATATTTCAATTGCCCGGAGCATTAGAAAATAATAAAAATAACGCAAAACTGTGGTTGAAAAATTAGAAACTGTTTGCATACTGATTTGGCTGCAAAAAGCCTTAACTGGGCGTTTCGCAGTAATTTGTCTCAAAAATCCTATTTCCCCATATTGGGAATTCTGGGAATTTTTCTAAGATATATCTCAAAACTGTTTTCCTTTATGCCTTACAGATACCTTACGCTAGGTTGGATTTTATGACTTCTTGACGAGAAAACTACAATCAGTGCATTGAGAGATAAGAGCTGTAAGGTCATTAAAGTAAGGTTGCATCAGTGTGGCGATCTCTGGTGGATAAAGACTGACTTTCTGTACTATAGCCGTGTCATGTTTACCCCGTTGGGGAAACACCTTTTAGCACACCAAACTACGGCTTTACGAGTATAGATTGCATTTTCTTGGCAAACTTAGTTTTGGCCACATTCAAGTTAAGAAATATTTGGGACTCATCATTTGTCCTATTTATATAAGAAAGTCGTAAAAAGTTACGGCATCAAATTATTTTTTTTTTATGATATACACAGAATTATTCGTCTAAAGATAAGAGAATGCAATAGCTTTTTGTATTTCGTATTTTAGTTGCAACCGATTTATCATACAGACCTCGTACTGTAAGTGCAGAGATATCATACATCAGTTAACATTTTGTTACTTTCTTACTCTGTTTCCGCAGATTTTCGTTCATTTTTTTCGGAATTGTGTGTGAGAGTCTTTAGTTTTTTTTTTAGTTTTTGGGGGTAATTTTTGGAACCCCTTTTTCTGGCGTTTTAATGCAACCATGTGCAAAAAGTTTGCACACAATTCATTAATTAATTTATATGCAGTGTTGTTGTAGTGTTGCCATAGTTGTTGTCGTTTCGAGTGCACTGGCAGTAGGTACTTTACGTGATTGTCGAAATATGTATATGAGCCGGTCCGTCCGCTCGTTCGTCCTCTTACGAGTATGTTGCACGGCATGGCTGGTTGGCTGCATGGATGAGTGGCTGACTGTTGGCTGTTGTTAACTGTAAATACGAATATCATACATTTCGCAGGAGCAGCTGCAATTCAGGGCTGTTAAAAACGTCCATATGTGTCAGTCACTGTGTCGCTATGTCCGTCCGTCCGTCCGTCTGTCTGTCACGTACTTGGTACTTGTTCCCTGGACTGTTGTATGCCATTCGTTGCTTTTTGCTCGCTTCTCAAGTGCGAGCCTATACTGCCAAAACAAATGGTCTCCAATTATTGCGATTTTCGAGATTTGGTGCGATTTGAAAGTCGCAAAAACAACAACATCAACAACACACACACGCCAGCAATAAGAAGAAAGTTTAATTGATTTTGGGGAAAATGATGCACACCATCCAACCAAAAGGAAAAACATTTTTCGGCTTTGTCATTTCCGTACAATTTATAATGTCAGAGTTAACGATTTTCATCTGACAGCTTCGTTTGCAGTTATTTTTGGTGTGTTGCTCTCCTTTGGCCTTCTTTCCACCACTACCCCGCCCCTGAAGTCAAACTTCCTTCCTCTCTGGCGAATTGTGCCGAATGGTGGTTCAGTGTCAGAGGGGCCGTGTGTGTATCTACAACTTTTGGTTTTGTTCGGTTCTGTTAATATTCACGTAAAGCCCAATTATTTCCCGTAAGCCCTATAAGTACCTACTACGAAAACTTTAAACACAAATTGTTTGGAACTGCTGAGGGTGCGTGCGTGTATGTGCATGTCTTCGCATCGCCGCCCGAGGAAGACACGGCGGAGCGGGAAGAAAAAGAAACAAGTTCAGTTTGTGTATTGTTGTTGTTTTCACGTTCTTAGCGTAATTTAGCGGCAATGACTTCTTGAAACCATACAAGGATAGGCATTTGCACACCTGTGACTTTGAGTTTCCCTTATTTATCGCAAGCTGGTGTATATGGGCGAGTATGCACACTGGCGAGGAAGGGGGGCAAGGGAGTGTGTTCCATACTTCCCCATACACTCTTAAATTTACAACATGTTCAATTTAACTTCATTTTACATAAACACGTAGCTGACACATTTCTATATGGACGAACACATTCACACATACATATGCATATGTGTGTATGTACAAACCCAAACATAAATTTATGTTTTCGTACACCTACTTATGTTTCGCATTTAATGCTACGTCAAGTGATGATGCACCTCGTTTGCTTAATAGTCCAAGTTAAAAAAGATGCATTTTCAGACAACAAAGGACCTGTTAATAGAGACACTAGATCATATAGCTCCAAAAACTATCCCCATTTTATATATATCAATGCGTCTCCTCCAACGAATCCAAAATTGCCCAAGGTTCGACCGCAAATAATAGAGAAATGTTGAGAAAATAGGCAAAAGAGTACTTTTTTTCCGAGGTACTCTTAGTCCCTTAAAGGGAAACTTTTTCCCTCCGAGCTGATTGCTTCCATTGCCAATATCAAGCGCCCAATGGCCATAAGCCAAAATCGTGCAAAAAACCAGGGTACCTTTTGTTTGACCTCTATTGTAATTTCAACAGACACATGGACGAACATGGCTTAAACGGGAAACTGCTTCATTGCTGCAACCCATGTTACGTCAGGTGCAGATGGACCTCTGCACTATCTTTGGTAGTCCCAAGTACAATCCCTCATGATCATTCCTTTAATTTAGTAATACCAACTACAATTTGGAACACATTCGATAATGAAAACATGTAGATTTTGCGAGTATAATATCCTACTAACAAAAGAATATTTACTATACTTTATATGTGGCAGCGCATAGAGAAAGGTAACTAAGGGTAAAAAAATCAATTTTCATTTTTTTTTTTTTGATTGGACAACATCTGAGCATCGAATGAGACCGATCCCATGCCCCAAAAGTGTTCCCTCCCAGAGATATGCGCGTTTTATGAAAGTGAAGTCGACGATTCTAAGCGCAAAAAGAAAGGGACCTAATCATTAAAATGGCTCTTTTAAACAAAACTGGTTTTTAACCAGAGGGTTAAAAATAGCGATTAAACGACATATCGACATCTTGTTGAAATAATTAAAAAAAAATCGTGATCGACTTTTGTGTGCGATCAAAATCGATTAATATTATAATATATATATTAATTAGTTAGTTTTATGGCAAATATTTATTATATAAGTATACCCACCTTTAACTGTTCTGATCGACTCAGAATCATAAGCCGATCGAGTTCTGTTGACAAAGTCGGACGTTAATAAAATACAAGCAAATTGGTTCAGATAAAGATATAACTCCCACACTTTGTAACTTTAGGCCTTAAAGCCACATAAACGGACAATAACGATAGATTAGTCACCAGCTCAGATAAAAATATGATATATCAATCCACGTTTTGATATACTTATAGCCCCAGTACTAAAGTTCCTTCCTATATTGCCTTAGAATACCATTTTTAATTGGACCAATTTGAAATTAAATGCAGTCCTCATATAAATGGTTTGAAGCCCGAATAAACGGTGTACCCACCCTCCAGGGTGGGTATTAAAAAACAGACTTATTTTCGAAATTTGGCTTAATTCAAGAAATTAACACAATACAAATAAAAACGTCGTTAAGTTCGTAAAGGCAGTACCTTATATACCCCACTTTTACTTCGACCCTAAAGCGTAAAAAACGCCAGTTGTTTGGACACCATCGGTCTATGTCCTATTCAAATAAATAATTATTTCAATTCGTATTTGCTTTAATTTGGGTACCCGTATTTGGCTCACAGGATCCGAATCGTGCAGCAACCATGACCTTTTTTAAGGTATTAACAGAGCCCATTTTATCTAATGTCCGTTCACCAAAAATTTGATATGTTCAGCAAATACTCATGAAGCCTTTTTTCCACATGGTTCCTTAAAGAGAAACTCTCCCCCATTTGATTTCGCCTAAGCAGCGTATGACCATTATTATGGAAATGTTTAGGGTTCTAAGTTAATTCGTTTGACCGCTATCGTGCTTTTAACAGACATGTTCAATAATACTCGCATAACACTTTCTAGCATCCCGTGCTGTTGCGATCGCACTATAGTATACCTAATCATCTACCATTAGAGTATACAAATCGGGTAAAAATTGCTAATATCTCCAGTAAGAAAACGTCGGAAAAAAACTCGATTAACCGTTTTATTTTCGCCACTTAGTCGGATATTGAATTTTATTAATTTTTTTTTTTTTTTAAAAAAAAATTCGGTTGTCTACTTTTGGCCACGACTGTATAAACCTAGTTAATAAAATAATTTCGGACTTTCTCTTGGGAGTGGGTGATTCATTCGTGAAATGGACGACTTAGGTGAGTATATTACTTATAAATACGCATTTATATTTTATGGTCCGGGGAAGTTTTTAGTTTGCAATGCAATACCGTATGAAATAAGATACAAAATAGTATATATTCCTTCTTTTACTATAAGAGAAATCGTAATCGTTTTTTGTGAACCATTTTGACATCGAATGTCTTAGTATGGCGTTAGTAGTTAAGAAAAGTTCTAAAACGATTATTTAACGAATTTTTATGTTCTACAAAAATGTTACCCAGTTATTTTCTGTAGGGTCACTGATATTAGCCTGTCCTCTTGGTACTTAAAAAAAAATAATAAATGTGGGTTACTTTGGTCGTTTTTTGGTTGAACTGTTTATATAAAGTACTTTTTTATTATTTCAGTAAAGGCCGTGTAAAAAAATCGGGATCCTTTTCGTAATTTTTTAAAAATAAGTTTTAAATTTTTAATTATAATTTGAAAAAATTCCGCGACACTTCCTTTCCTTTTGGGGATTTGCTATATTCACCTAAGTCTTTTATTTCCTGAAACAATCAAAAAAGTGTTGAACGGCGTAATTTATTGTAGCAATGAACTCGCGGAAACTAACAACTTAGCTGGGACAATAATTTTCGAGAATGTTTAAAATTAAATTGAAAACACATTGTCATCTCGTTCAAGTAACCATTGTTCGGTTATAAAAACTCTTTTTATTACAAGAAACACTTTGTTTTCGGAACCATTGTGGTGTAAGATATTTGATAGTGAGAGAAAAAATATAATGTTATTGCAATGAAATATCCATAAGCAGAACTGATTTCAAACTAATCGTTTCCTCTGAGTTAATCGCCTTAGAATCTTAGAATCGACGATGATGTGTTATCTTTTGAGGGACTGTCGCCTATTTCGGTTGGCTAGAACGGTGCTCATTAATAGTGGATGTACCTACGACCCCGTTTAAATTATATAATCCTACTTTCCACAGTGGTCTTCGCTCACTGGCCGCCTAATGATTTTCCAACAAATCGAGTCCGTAAAAATGTGAAATGTTGTTAATCGTATTTAAATGTGTACCGGTATCTATGTTCGCCTAGCTAACAACTTTGTATACCTCAAAAATGATTTATCTATTTTTTGGCAACGTGAATGAGATTTTGAAAAGCAACAAAATTTATAAATTGCGAATTAAAATTGGTTCCTGACTCAAAAAATGATCGTGTTGTGAATCTATGTCGAAATTGCACAAATCTCAACTGTAGTGGCCTTTTCAATTATTGCTGACCTTTATTTAGTGTCTGCCACCTTCAGATCGTGGCTTCAAAATTTTGATCAACTTTATTCGTCTACCTTTAATTCGGCATTTAGGTCATTGCCTACCACTTTCTTATTTGTTGATATCATCGAGCGCCTTTCGGCATTTCTGATTTTACAACCACCCAAGATTGAACGACATAAACCGTACAGGTAGAAAAAGTCTATTGTAAAGTGTGTAATTTTGGTTTGTTGGCACTGTTGACAATTTAGCCTTTTCCCGGCTAGATTAAGCGTTTTTATTAATTTACCCATTTGAAAATGGCAAAGGTTTTCGGTTTAGCATTTTCTCAAAAGTGTTTTTTTAGTTCGATCGAAAAATTCTCCATAATATGAAGGACATAAATGATCCGTTAAAGGCTGTATGCAAATATGTAATTCATGTGTTTAATACAGTGGAAATTGTTGCGCACAACGCTACGAAAAAACATAAAGAAAAATCTTTTATATTTGCGTCGGCTGTACGGTCAATACATGCTTCTCAAGACTTTCAGAAAAAACTTCAGGATGTGGCCACGTATAAGTTTATTTGTTAGCATGTGCCAATACTAACTATTGATGACCCCACAAGATCATGTTAGCATTGTCTGAAGGACATCCTTATCAAAAAGCTTCGTAGAAAACAGTGCACCAATGTTTTCAGAAACGTTTTATGTTCGCAATTTAAATTAGAGTTCAAAAATACAGCCTTTTCAATGAAGGGTAAACTGACATTTCTGTCACAAAATATTTAGGTAATCTGTATATTTGTACATAATAGTATACATATATAAACGTATAATTGTATGCATTGAATAAAATAGCGAAATATAGAGTGCATGGCGAAAATTTGGACAACATTTTGGACAAGGTTCTGCGGGCAATAATTGCTTTGTAAACAATTTTCGCCATTCAACTTCTATACTTATATATTTATGAACTTGATGTTGTACGTCATTTTGGATATTTAGTTTTTTTTGCCATTTTAATTTGCAAAATTTAGCTATTTTTTAATTCTAGGAGTTGACAACACTGTTTGTAGGTAGAGGGATTTGCACTCTAACACCTGTTGACTAGCACAGGCCTTCTCTGTATTGGTCTTATTAACGACGATTCACAGGTAGATAAATCTGTGCAGTACCTCGAAGTGGTGACAACCTCAGCATGCTATCCTTGTCACCGCTGCCCAATCTTTAGTTTTGTTTTGTCCGCGTTAAATGTCAGACCTACGTACGTCGTATCTTTTTAAGTGCGTATTTAAGAAATGTTGAACGTATTTAATAAATCTAATAACAAAAACGAATAGTATCCCAAAATCTGACAAAATTGCGTGCTTTTTGTTCTATAGTGACAGTTGCGTAATACGATTTAAGTAACAGCCTTGTAAGCGAACTTTACCTGTAACGCTCTTGCAGCAATTTTCGGTTACTACAACCAATGTCGCGGTTGCACTTTAAGGTCCTATGCTCAATAAAAAATCCAAATTAATTTTAAAATAAAATTTTCTTTTGGACCCGTTATTTGCCAAACTGCTTTCCAATTTATCTAAGTTGTACCTGATTAAATTATCAATTGTATTTATAACTTTTTCTTTTATTAATATGGACTGGACATTAATAATGAAATCTGTTCAATGTTTTTAATAATATTCTTGATAATGTGTTTGTATTCTGGCTAGCAGAACACTACGATTAGTAGGTATTTAAGTATGCATATTTTTAGAAAATCCTGTAACCTGTGTGCCTACTCTTAGCCTAGCACTTTTAATTTCAAACTCCAATCAGTTAATCAATGCTAACATTTCTTTTTTCGTTCGTTTTCAGATACCAACACTTAATAATTGATTAAAGAAATCAAAACGGAATAAATTTTTAAAAGAAAAAACTAAAATCAATTAAATATAAATCAGAAATTCAATACGAAAACAAAAATAAAAATGAAAAACACCATATGAAAGGCAATTAATTGATGCGTGCATTATTTGACAACAAAATCCCAACATAATGCAGTGAGTGAAAAGAGTTTAACTAAACCAAAATACCCACTAATCTTAAGAGAATCTTGCTAAACAACATCAACGGTTAATTTAAATTGATTTAAATTAAAATTAACTAAAACAACATACATACAAATATTTAATAAATCAAAAATTAATTAATTAAGCGGCATAAATAAATATTAAGCAAAACAAACAAACCCAAGGAAGACGCGTAATGTTTCAAAACAAAATTTAAGCAATATTATTAACAAAAAACAAAACAAATAACCACAACAACAACAACAACAAACAAATGCCACAAATTTAATACAAAACAAAAGTAAAGAAAATTACAAATTTACAACCAAAAGCAAAACAAAAATCAAGAAAAACTAACAACAACAATTAATTGTTTAACTAAGATTTTACCTAATAATCATAAAATATATATACTTCTATATTAACGTATATATTTAAATATATATATATTTTTATAATTAATAGAAGGCAAAACAAAACCAGCTAAACACAAAATAATTACTAAAACAAAAGTACAAAATACAATTTCAAACAAAACTTATTTAGCAACGCAATAGTTTAAAACAAATTTTTTTAAAAACATAAAAACAAAAATAAAAAAGTCTGATTAATAATAAAAGCAACAAAAAGATAATTGAAATACGATTTGATGCAAAACCAACCCTATACAAATTTTTGAAAATCAAACAAACGAAAGTTGCCGCTCTTTTTCCAATTTCCAAAAATATTTTTAAAATATTAAAAACAACAACAAAGGAAACAAAAAGAACACAAGTAAAGCAGTTAAAGTACAAACAAACGTTTTTTTTCTAAATAAAACTTACAAAACCAACAAACAAAATATTTAATCAATTTTGAAGCATTATTAGGATTTAACGAAGAACATAAAGGATATAAACCAAAAACAAAACATAACAAAATATAGTCTGCACTAACAAAATACAAATTTTTCCAATCATTATCAAACAAACAAAGCAAAAAATAATCAATTAAACAATTAATCGCAAAGAGTGTTAAAACATAATCAATACTTCGTCGTATAATCATAAAAATAACAAAAATCAACAACAACAATTAACGAAATACGTACAACATCCAACAACAAATTTTTAAAACAAACCACAAATATTAAACCTAGTGTTGTAGTGCTTCTTCTTATTTTTCCGCATTGCAAATTGAATTTGAAACTTAGAACAAACAAACGAACAAACATCAAAGTCCCAATTCCAGTGATTTTGAATATAAACGTTAAACATAAACCGACATTAAACAAAAACAAAATACAAACATTTTTTGAAAAACTACCTCAAAAGTGTAAAAACAAGTGTACAAATATTTTATAAACAAACAAAACAAAGAGAATAACAAAATTTTCGCCCCCTTGCCCAAACAAAACTAAAGCACAAAAATTAAGGTACAAATTTCATACAGACACGAATAAACAATAAAACAAAAAACAAACAAAAATAAAAGCAAAAAAAGTTTTGAGTTTTTCTTTGGTTTAATAAATTAAGCGCCCCCGAACAAAAAAGTGAACAACCTTAACGAAGGATACACACACATAGACAGACACCGCCATATTGTACTGAGTGCTCAACTCAATCAACCACACACAGACACACTTCCTTCTACGGCCGATCCTGTAAAGGTGCTTGAGAATCGGCCATGCAACTGGACATACTTAAATGGCGTCTTCAATAGTGGCACAATCAAGCGGCGGCCCACAAGAAACGTCTGCACACTCTCTGCACCATCAGCAGCACTCAGCGCAACAGCAACAACATTCGCATCCGCACTCACATACGCATTCGACTCAACAGCAACAGCAGCAACATCAATTGTCGTCAACGACTGCTACGTCGACAACATCGCCCAACTTGCACAACACACATCTGCAACATTTGAGCAGCCTAAGTCACCACTATACGCACGCCTATCAGTCACCGGTGGTGCCCCATCACCACCACCAGCAGTATCAGCACTACTCGGTCCAGACGCAACAACAGCAGCAACAGCAACACTCGACGCAGCAACACCAGCACCACCAACAGCTGTACCAGCAACATCAACAGCAACAGCAGCAACATTGGGATTATTATGCGAGACAGCCCCCGCCTGCTCAGCAACAGCACAACACATCGGCCGCTATTACCACCACCACCCCACAACCGCTGCAATCGTCTACGCCCACAAGTACCACGACCAGCTCGAACAGCAACAGAAACAACGGCAACAACAATAGTAACGCCAACGGCAGCAACAATGCCGCTGCAGCACCAAATGGTACAACTGCAACGAGTGATAATAACGGTTCAAATGCCAACAACAACAACGGTGCGACCAGCAATAACAATACCAATGATTCTGTAAGCTCGCAAACGAACGGATCGAACAACTATACACGACCTTGGGAAATGGAGTCCAAAGACTCGAACTCAAACTCCAATTCCAATCCCACGCAACAACCAAAGAGTGGCTTTGAGCCATTTTCGAAACTGCCCTCCTTCTCCAGCCAGTTCCATGGCTTCAACGAACTAATGGCCGATGGTACACCTATGCCGCCATCGGCTGCAGCAGCAGCGGCTGCCGCCGCCGCAACGGCGGGTCTTAATCCATCGCTGAACTCGCTGCAGACTGTTGCCATGTCGCCAGCCAGCATTTCGGTGAGTTCGCCCGGCATGGTGAGCGTCGGCTCGCCACTGACACAATTGACTAGCTTGCAAACGAGCATAACGCCACCCTCCAGTGGGTTTGCACCGTTGGGGGCACCACCTCCTCCCGTGCCGCCCAATGTCTTTCATCCACACCATAGGGCTCCGTACCCTCTGGTGCCGGCTGCCTTGCCGATAACCACCTTGCCTAGCGCTGCTGTGGCCAGTGGCGGCTATGCGGATCCATTGCTGTACCAACCCTTGACACCGTCTTATGCTCCTCCCACGCCCAACTCGTTGGTGCCGCCGTCACTGCAGTCGTCGTCCTCCTTGACGCTGGGCAAAAAGGATAGTTCCATGTCAGCATTCGATCTCAATACCAATTCAAATGGTTCACTGCTCAGTGTGCCCACTTCGAATACACCAAATAATGCAGCCACGCCCATGGGCATGCATACGCCCACGCCATCGTACGATGGTGCCAGCAGCTCCTCAATGATGGACATCTCGAACCATGGGGTGGGCGGCAGTAATGTCGGCTACCATACGCCCCATTCAACTCACACCAGTACTGGATCTCATACTCCGCACACAACGCAACCACATACGCCCACGCCCTCCACCACCACGCCCATAAAGACGGAAAAGGTTCTGAACTCGCCGGTGGCTCGGGTGGATGCGCGCAAAAAAGAGCGTCGGAAAAATCGGGCCAACTCGCTGGAGTCCAGTGCCGAATCCGAGGCCAGCGCCATGGATGTGGACCCCAGCAATCCCGGCCAAGTTGATGCTGTCTCTAGTACCGCAAATTTCAAGAGTCCCATCAGTGGTCTGGGCATTAGCGACAGCAACGATGGTCCCGGGGAGAAACAGGTCAGTTAAGAAGGCTCAAGTTGACTTTACAATTGGAGGAAGGGGAAATGAACGAACGAATGAATGAATGGATACGTGTGACGGCTCCACTTTTCAATGTCGCCTCCCATTCATTTCCCATTCCTGTCAATTGCTAACATCAAACCAATGTCCAATGATCATAATACGATCAAAATTCTTATAGATGTCTTCTAACATTTTCCAGTCGAAAAAGAAACGCAAACGTTGCGGCGAATGTATCGGTTGTCAGCGCAAAGACAACTGCGGCGAATGCGCGCCCTGTCGCAACGACAAGAGTCATCAAATCTGCAAACAACGGCGGTGTGAGAAACTCACCGAGAAAAAGGTAAGTGGCAAAATCAAAAAATTCATTCATGAATCCCACCACATCTTCCCCCTAAAGATGGCCGAAATAAACGGTCATCACAAATCAACCTGTACAACAAACCAGTTACGCTTTGCACGGGAATCTGCCCGGTGCATATTTCCATTATGTAGGTACATGTCTTAAGGTTCGTCCAGTGGTCGGTCCTCTGGCCAAGCAACCCTGGCTGATATGAGTGCGAGTTGTTTTTTTTTTCTCTCTCTAAAGGATTTATGTCAATTTCATGTGAATCGTGCGTATAAAAACGCGTTTTTCGACAATTTCCGCGGCGAATGAATGACTGACTGGTACGATTTAGTTCCACTCACTGGTCATTCCAAACAACAGATGTTTTTCTTCAATGCCCTGTCCGTCCGTCCGTCCGGCCGTCTGTCCATCTATCTGTGCAACATCTTTGAAGATTGCTTATTGTGTTGTTCTTCTCCTTTGTTTCGTATTCATTTTGGTTTCGCTGATTTAATGGATGTCTTCTTTGCCGCGCGGCGTCGAGGTCTGCCTTTACAGATTCTTCGCTCGATTTTGTTGCGGATGGTGCGTTGCGCGTCGCTCGGCCAAGGAAGAAGGAACATGTGTTGCATGTTTGGCATACACATGCTTTCATTACATTAAACACGTTTTTAGCCCGTTGAATAACCTAAATAATGCCTGTGTAAATTACAGCAGCTCCTTCGTTGCGACAACTGCAACTACAACATCAACGGCAACAAAAAAATAAATACGTTACGAAAAAAAAGTACAGCTGATGTTAAGCAATTAGTAGCTGGCGAAAAGCCACACAAGGAAAACAAACCCAGACGAGTACTTACTTGCTAGCATCCTTTTGGTAAATCTTTAAATTGCAGTTGGCAAAAGGAATGATGGCAAGAAAAAAAACAAGCGCTCAAACTGAAGATTGTTGCCTGGTGGTGCCTTGCAGGCGTCAGGAGGACAGTGGGGCGGAATACTCTTAATACTCGTAGGCAGGATCATAGGTCGATTCAGCAAATCATTGCTGAACATGCCATGACTTGAAGGTAATTAGCCAAGAAAAAATACTGGGTGGAAGGGCCACGGGTCAGGACAAAAAGAAAAATATTGTAGACCAAACAGGGATTATAGGTAGGAATTATCTTGCCATTATACTCGGAGTGCTTAAAAATGTTCAGGAGAGTTTCTGTTAAAAGACCTTATTAACGTTCCTGCTTACCGTTCAGCAGGATTGTTCGCGAGAAAATCAAGAGTCACGTTTTGTGGCAATATTGATGGATTTTCGTATGGCTTTGACTTCATCGCTGTCTTTAATATTCTACAAATTATTTTCGGCATTTTCTCCCATGCAACGTGTTGAAATGGGTGTAAGTCGTAAGCGATAAACTAATTTAATGATTTTCTTGTAAACAAACTGCTTAGACGGAAAACTTGTTATGTGAGAGTAGAATATGGAAAGTATCTAACCAAAATTGTTTAGCTTTTCGGAATATCAACGATCGTTTAAGAACCAAGAAGCGAGTTATCTTGCTTTGAATTCGTAGAGTAGTCAATTCTTTTCTAGGAATACATGAGGATACAAAGTTTTCTAGAAATACAAAATTCTAGTTGTATCAGGTCCCATTTCACTACCAGGCTATTTACACCTTTCGCTTAATAACTCTCATAGTATCCATTACTATATTTCATTTCATCTTCATGTTTTTGTCCGATAATTTTACTTTTGGAACACTTCATAGCCTTGCCCCACTGTATTGAGCTTAGCTTTCGTAGTTTTTTGCGTCTCATGCAGGGCTCTTTTTTATGATGATATGGCCGTATTTCCGTTTGTAATTTGTTTAAGCAAGTGACATTAATTATAATTGTCAGCATCAGATGAAAGAAAAGGAAGAGAAGGAGGAAAAAACATCGCATACAACATCTACAATAAACGTCGAATTAAACTGTACAGGATAGTACTGGCAGAAGATACCAACAACGGGTAGAAGAAACTCAAGATCATGTTACGTTTCTTGTTGTGTTGGCAGGCCAGAGTCCTAAAACTAGTTTTAGATTGGTAGAAACAGGAAGACGGCCATATAATTTTACTTTTCATCTAGTTTGAAATTGAAAGTTTGTATGCAATTTATATTTATGACCTTGTTTTTTTATAACCCAACGTGCAGTTGTAAAAAGTTGTAGAGGGCCAAAGTTGGAAGCTGTGGGTAAAACGTACGTATTTTGTCTCGACTTTCCATCAAGGAACAAACGGGAAACATTTCTCAAATCTGTGAGCGGTGCTCAATACATTTAAAGGCTCTTACATTGCTCTGAAAATGATGGATTCGACTAAAACTCATCAAGTCACTGTGCAACAGAAATACAATTCCAGTCGCATCGCGGTTTTTCTTAGCAATCAATTGCTCGTATAAGCTAAATGCTTTCGAAATTTCTTTAAACGCGCCTCCGGGTCTGTAGCGTGCTCGTGTGTCTGTTGGAAGTACGTAGGGGTCAAACTAATTAACATAGGACCCTGAAGTTATACATGAGCAGTTTGGGAATGTAAATGGGCAAAATCGACTGGGGGTGAAAAAAGTTTCTCTTTAAGGGATTAAAAGTACTTTGGCACAAAGGATTTGCGCAGCAAATCATTATTATATGTGGACATACAACGGTTTGAATGGCGAGTGTTAGTAGAGACGTTTAAATATTTCAAAATGGGACAGTGTTGCTGGACGGCTAATGGGGCCCAAAAAAAAAACGTCCCGTGGTCAAAACAGGCGATTAAATTGATATGTGAAATTAAACTTAAGCGAAATTTGTTACAATTCCAAATATAGATTTATATTAATGATTTGACCGAATAAGGGTCGGAGTACTTACTTTATTCCCGCATCGGTCTAACAAATGGCCCCAACGGGAGCAAAAAACATAAGGGTTATGGTAAAAAGGTCCCTCTTTTTACAATAAGGGACGTTTGTGGATTTGAAGGATTTGGACATATGGGTACTTAAATCAAAGTAAATTTTACTACAAATCCATAAATAGACTTAGTGTTGGCTGAGATTAAGGTCGGGATCATGCACTGAAAGGGGCCCCAAAAACGGCTTTTATGGCAAAAAGACTACCGTTAAATATGGTTATATGGGTACTCAAATTAAATGTTTTACTATGAATCCAAATATGGATATATTGTGCAAATTTAGCAAAGTTTGGGACTCCGACTAACGGAACCAAGGGGCCCAAAAAATTAACCCAAATATGAAACATGTTGACCTTTGTCAACTTTTGCTCGCAACTGCCATATATTTCGGCCCTAACAGAACCGTAACTTTGATAGTGGATCGACATGGTCTACATCCATTCCGAGAAATGTGCGCTATGTGAGTTAAACGCTATTGTTTGGAATTCTTTTGAAGCGAACGAAATGAATGTGAAAAGAGTGGACACAAGAAACGAAACGCATGCAAAGGCAACAACTATAGATAACGAACCACAGATAGAGAGAGAAAAGAATGCCCATATAAAATATTATAATGTACACTCAGTCACACACTCAGGCAGGCGGCATACAGTCAGACGGACAGACACAGGGGCAAAAGGAAATCGTTGAGCAGATGTTCAGCCAAAAACAAACTTCAAAACGAAATGTGCGATCGTCAGCGACCAGCGACGACGACCTCAAAGAACAGGAACGAACAACAAAACAAGCACAGGGAAAAGTACACATTCAACGTTCAAATGGAAAACGGAAAGAACAGACATTTCGTACTCGAGGACAGACAACAAATATCATCACACATACACAGTAACACACACAGCCACAAATGTAGTATCTCTGAAGTGATATTGAAAACAGGAGACAGCAGCTGTATGGATAGACTTAAAGCCAGGCAAGGAACTACAATGAAAACATAGGCATTATCAGAGACAACAACAACGCAGAAGCAGCAAAAAAAGTCACATACTTTAAAAACGTCTGTGTGTAGGTACTACTTATTAAGATGTCTGTTTGTCAGTCGGTCTGGTCTGCCGCCTGTATTTTTTATTCATACTTTTGTGACACACTAAATACACGTATTCTCATTTATCTACTAAACATTTGATAAGTACATGGAGCATACAAACATACATTTATGACATTAGACGACACATACATATGTATCTGCACATATAAATCAGTCGTATGTAGCCAGTCAATATAGTGAAAACATTAGGGTGCCTTCCCCCCAAAGCAAAAGGTAAGCAAGTTCTTACTAAAGCTTGCAAATTTATTGCTTTTATACTTGTATAAACAAAATAAAGTTCGCTATATTTGGAAGCCTAAATATCTAAACATACATTGTCAGTACTCCGAAAAGTTTTCCGAAAATAGTAGTGGAAAATATACTCGTATGTGATACACGCAGCGGACTAAATTTTTTGATGATTGATAAAATGTCCTATAAGTTTTACATTTTAGCTCGTATTTGAATATTCCATCACTAGGACTCCCCTTCTTTGAAATATGCGGATATTTGCTACAAATAACACCTTTTGAAAGACACTTAATACGACTGTGTATAGGTATGTATATGAAAAGCACGCAGTCGAATAAATTCTAGGTGCTCTTTTATGAATTTTAACCTTAGTTTTTAGATCTTCTAGCAGCGCACACTAAACATGACGTCACGGGGGACCACTTAATACGAGAAAACTTAATATTCCCTTTTTTAGGGCCATACAGGAATTTAAAAATACCAACTGAGGCGTAGGATAACATTGTCGATTCAATTCTAATAAAACTGACCGTCTGGAGTAACAGTTCCTAAGTAGGGTTAACAATACGCCGTGCTTGTTTAAAACCCGGGAAGGTTTTACAGAAAATTAAATTATTTTAAGAAACCGGTTGTCGTATTTAATTTTCTTTTAAAACCGGTTAAACCGGGTTTTTCCATACAACAAACACATGCTGCTAAAGGAAAACAGAAAATTAATACTAATGTATTTACATTTTGAGTTATTATTATTTTTTTTTTAAATTAGTAATTCCAATTGATTTTCAACATGGCGGTGGCTTAAAAGTTTGCATACAAATAAAAAATATTATGTGTTTATGTGGGAAAAACAATGGAAACATTGAGAATGAGAATTGATAGGTTTAAGAGTGTTTTGAAATTTATTTGAAACATCATTAAAAATCAGTCAATAATATTCCCGATTCTTGAGATACGACATACTTATACTTTTGATTAAATAAATGGCTTGGACTTTGCACTGAAATAAACATTTCTCATAATTTTTATTTTAATACTGAAATTATAGTATTTAATAAAAACTATCCAACGGTACCCGAAAAAAATAAATATGAGATTTATATCAATTTTTTTGAAATTTATTATAAAATTTTATTAAAATGTATTATTTAAAAAATTGTATAAAAATGTGTTTAACTTGAAAAGGGATTATCCGGCTTAAGAGCTCTTGTATCTATATATAAATAGAAGACTAGTTTTTAACAAAACGCCAAAGTGACATTTTCGTGTCTAGCTCACGGATGCTGCTAGTTAGAGACAAATAAATGTACTGAGTGCTCCCATGTGAAGTGACTGAACGTAAACGTGTGCATATTGTGTTTAGTGGGCAATTGCTTGAAGAAAGAAACCTCAGGCTAACAACAATAAATTTGGTGAGAACCTGGTCTTTAAGAGCTAAGTTTTCTCTTCAACAATTTCATTAAAGTATCTTTCTGATTAAGGTCGTCAACTAACCGAAATTGCGATAAAAGCAGCCACGGTAACACATGCCGCTTTGTCTGTTTTTAAAATATAGATGCAAGAGGCCTTTTTAACTTGTTAAGTCAAAATATTTTGTGATTCGCTTTAAAATATGTATATCAATCTTAATTAATTTAGGTGTACATTTGTATCACATTGGCACACTTCAAGCCACTCCAGTGTATATAGTTTAATGCAGGAGTTGATATTTAAAGGGTGATCCATCTAAAGGTATTTTTTCAGAACAAAAAAAATATAAAATTTCAAATCAAGTGTGGAATCTTTATTGGTAATTTGAAAGGACATACTATGGCATTTATTTTTTGAAAATAATTACCTTCAAATGGTGGCAACTGTATTATGAAAATGAGCGTTCGGTAAGAAACGGAAAGATCCGCTGTTTTCGACCAAAATTTAGCTCAGTGATGAGGCCTATTTCTGACTAAACGGCATTTGGGCTAAGAGCAACAAGAAGAGTTCAAGATGTTTGGTTTGGTGCGTTATATAAGCTAGTGGAATCATCAGTGCATATTTTTTTAAAAATGATGTTTGCCGGAACGTAACCGTGTATGGTGCTCTCTATCGCGCCATGATATCGATCTTTATGCTACCTGAAATTGAAGCCCGTAATCTTGACGACACTTGGTTTCAACAGGACGATGTCACTTGCCATACAGCTGCTCAAACAATGAATCTATTGAGAGGTCATTTCAAAAAGCAGCTAGTTTCACGTTTTGGACAGGTGGGTTGGCCGCCTAGATCGAGTGACATCACACCTTTAGACATTTTTCTTTGGGGTTACGTAAAGTCCAAAGTCTATGCTGACAAACCAGCTACGATACAGGTTTTAAAAGCCAACATCACGCGTTTCATTAAAGCCACACCGGTCGAAATGCTCGAACGAGTCATCCAATTTTGGACCCTCAGAATGGAACCCTGAGGCGTAGGTGCGGCCAACATTTCAAGGAAATTAAATTCAAGAAATAAATGCCATAAAATGTCCATTAAAGTTACCAATGAAGTTTCCACACTTGATTTGAATTTTTATATTTTTTTGTTCTGAAAAAATACCTTTAGATGGATTACCTTATATTTATAATATATCTAACCACCAATTCAATATATATAAGAATTTGAAAACCCGGTTGTTCTTATAATGGGAAAATGGAAATTTTTAATAAAGCGAAGGTTTAGAAAAACTGAACTGATCACCCTTTGTTAAGGGACACGTGCAATTTCTGTTACGTATCATCACAATACAAACACATATCTGGAGATATGAAAAGTAACGACGAAAAAAAGAACAATACAGGGAGCATGTTCAAGCTCCCTGTATTGTTCTTTTTTCATCTTTTCCCTAAAAAGCGTCTTTAGTTTTCTATCTTATTTTTCTTTTGCCTATAATCAGTGAAAATTATAATTTACGACAATATTGGCAATTTTATAGTTCCCTTTTATTGCTGCTGCTCGCTTAATGTCATCCTTTACGGATCATTGAACGCCAATTTTTCGTTGCTGGGTTCGTTGTCGCTTCACTTCGCTGTTTATCGTTTTTAGTTTCTTTTTTCTTCTTATTTACGGCCTTTACGGCGATCGTTATTCAATATAATACGCCGTATCGTTGTTGCTGGCAAACAAAAGGGTTTTTTGTCTTCTTTTTCCCGTTTTTCCTTTTCGTCTTTTGTTGGCTTTTATGCTTGTATTGTTTTTTTTTTATTATTTAAACTTTAGTTAAGATTGCAGATGTTTTATATATTTTTTTCGTTATTCATTTCTTGTGTGAATGTTCGTTTTTTTTACCAATAAACAGAAAAAACGGTTTTAAATTCAGGTTAGCCAAGAAGAAGGTTAATGACGTCTGAGCAATATGACTGGTTGAAATGAGAAGGAGAAAATATTTCAATTAGGGTCAAGGGACTAGAGTCGTCTTGGTCACCAACCTTTCCAGGTGTTGGCCAAGTTTGGATAATTACGAGGAGGGACGTAATCACAGCAGGATCCTTTATTATACAAGGGAAGTAAATTGTGTGTCGAATTATTTTGACATTTGCAGTTCTGGCTTTGAAACAAGATGAACTCGTAGCAGGTTTACAAACCACATAATAAAGGTTTTAATAAAATGTAATGTAATGAAAATGTAAAAGGCAATATACAAAAAGTGATTGAGAAATCTGCAGATAGGCTACAATTCGGATGGGGGCTTTAATTTTAAAGTGTGAGGTTACAAAGGACCTTACCTTAAGCTGTACATCACGGTTAGGAGAGAAAAGGCAGAGCGATAATGCATCTGATCTCAGAGACCAAAAGAATCGGCTGTATGCTACTTAAATAAATTTAGAATATGATAGTTAAAGTTTGTCAATAAGGTCTCGAACTAGATATAATAATATGTCATAATAATGATGAAAGACCGAATAAATATGAACAAAAAGAAAAAGCTGTTTGTCAAATAATTTTAGAAAATTAGGCGGAAGTAAAAGCAATCAGATAGAACACATAAATAAAAGAGAATTGCGGGTGATTTAGGTTCGTTGAATTTAGTTTGTGCCATTGTTGTGTTTTGTACTTATACTGTACATCCTTTCGTTTAGACATCAGAAATCACTAATAATATTTATGGCGCCTTAAATTCAGATTTTTTAGATATAACCCTATTTTGAATATTTTTGCGGTCCTCGTTCTGATCGAACAGTGAATCGTGATAACTTCTGTTAGAAATATGTGACTAATTTTATCTTAGAAGTGCATTTGCTGTTTTGATATCTAAACTGGACCAAATGGTATGCGGTACATTGCAACCTTATCTAGCCTTTATCTAGTCTTTTAAAGCCTTCAATGTCCTGATCAACAGTTAACCTAAACTAGCTAGCTTATCTGCGGCCTTGCTAGCTGTTAACGTCCAAGTTACTTGACATCCATGACATCTGCTTGAGATAAGAGTGTCCATAAACCGGGGTTTTCAGAAAACCGGCATTAACAGACATTTGCCTAAGGATTACTAATTTTTTTCCAATCAGAAGTGCATGCATTAAAATCAAAAAATTTGTTTATTTTCGTGTTGGTTTATTCGACCTGTTTTTAACAAACTCTTTATTATTTATTTTTATTCAAGCTTAAAGTCAGTTTCTTTAATTTTTATTTATTTCTTTCGATTTTTCGCTATCCTTCGAACGTTAAGCTTGAATAAAAATAAAAAAATAAATAAAAAATAACTTGAAAAAAGAAAAAGTCGAGTGTGGACTCTATTTTATACCCTACACTTCGGATGTGCTTTTAAAAGCAGGTTTTTGGACCCCTTAAACAGGGTTTTTTTTGGCACTTTGGGAACATTTTATAGTCGTTTGATAAGTTCCCATATGTCCGTATATATTTGAAAACGTTTTTTTTGGGTTCTCTGTATGGTCCAAATTGTTTAAAAATTGATACTTTTCCATCTTAATACCCTATACCAAATTTAATCGCAATCGGAGTTTAGGTGTTCTTGAGCGGTTATACTCGTATTTAGAATCGGAAGGGCACTTTGTACTGGGACTATATTCAATAGTGGATCTGTATGACCCATTTTCATCTGATCTGGTATTGATCAATCGTTACGCACTGTGCTAAGTTTCAACCAGATTACATGTTTAACATTTTTCTAGAACTGAAGACATAAAATCGGTGGAAGATATGTGTAGGTTTCAAAAACGTCCGTCCTTGGTCAAAAAAAAAATAAAACTGTGCAAATTTTACCAATATTGGGTGTAACACGTGGCTTCTATAGCTCAAGACATACATTCGGTTGAACATATGTGTCGGAGCTATATCTAAATTTCAACCGATTTTCAACAATATCAACATTCCTGTCCAAAAAAACTTACTTCTGCCAAATTTCATACAGATGTGTAGCAATTGCGACCTGTGGTCAGATTTAACCTTTAGATGGTCAGCAGGCGGAGGAGGAATGGACAGACAAACATCGTTTAATCGAATCATCTGGTGATTCTGAGTCGATCCATACACATAAAGGATTACTTAGAGAAAGTTGCATGGATTCGCTTCCACAGCCCATAAACTATTTTTTGTCTAAAAGGCGGTTCGAAAACTTCTTACCCTAGCACAAAAAGCGCGGTATAAACAGAAAAAAGTTAAGTGTTTTGGAAACTTCCATCTTTGCTATGAACACATGTTAAATTTTGTTTCGATCTGGCAACTCCTTCATATCGAAACAGACGCATCCGCGATATTTTTACAATGGAAAAATTTGAAATGCGTGGTGTCATTAAATATTTACATAAAAAAGGTTTATCGGGACAAGAAATTCATAATAATATGGTGAATGTGTTAGGAGAAAGTGCTCCTTCATATGCAACAGTAAAAAATTGGGTTGCTGAATTTAAACGTGGTCGTACAAGCAATGAAGATGAATCACGTAGTGGGTCCAAAAACAGCAACAACAACAGAAATTGTAGCCAAAGTGCATGATATGGTATTAAATGATCGACGAATAAAAGTGCGTGAAATAGCTAATATCATGGGCATCTCAAATGATCGAGTCCATTTAATTTTGCATGAAGAACTACAGATGAAAAAGGTTTCTGCAAGATGGGTGCCGGACTTGTTAACAGTCGACCTAAAACGCATAAGAATGAACATTTCTCAACCTTGTTTGGATCGTTTTCAGCGAAATAAAATGGATTTTAAGCGTCGTTTCATAACTGTTGATGAGACATGGATCCACCACTATACTCTAGAGACAAAAGAACAATGCAAACAATGGACTGAAGCTGGAGGAAGTGCCCCGAAGAAGGCAAAAACAATTCAATCGGCTGGTAAGGTTATGACAACGGTTTTTTGGGACTTCAAAGGTATTTTATTGATTGACTATCTGCAAAAGGGTAAAACAATAAATTCAGGGTACTATTGCAACCTTTTAGACCAATTAAATGTACAAATTCGAGAAAAACGTCCTGGCTTACAACACAAAAAAATAATTTGTCCTCAAGACAACGCACCAGCGCACAAAAGTGTTTTAACAATGGCTAAAATCAACGAATTAAAGTACGAGGTGCTTGACCACCCACCTTATTCTCCTGATTTAGCTCCCAGTGACTTTTACCTGTTCCCAAATCTAAAAAAAATCCTTGCTGGCAAGCGTTTTACCTCAAATGAAGATGCAATTACAGTTGTAAACCACTATTTTGAAGACCTTGAGGAAAACTATTTTAATCAAGGAATAGAATTGCTAGATAAGCGTTGGACTAAGTGTATTGAAGTTTCAGGAGATTATATTGAAAAATAAAAATATTTTTGAAAAACTAACTATTCTCTTTCATTGATAGGCTAAGAACTTTCCGAACCGCCCTCGTAGTGGACAATTTCAAATATCTTTTTATGTCTTTGTGTTAATGTAAATTCCTGGCCCTGCCACTACATTAACCAAAAAAACATCTGTACAGCATTCCATATGCCATCTCCATGAATATTATATTAAGAAAATAGATAAGTCTGTGGACTAGCAGAACAATTTCGTTGGTCTTGACACAATTAAGATGATTAATATTCACCCAGTATGGACACCAGGACAAAGGAACGGTTTTGGTATGAATCATCGTTTAAGATGGCCAGAAATCAGATAACCATAGCTGTTCGACCCGATATGAAAGAATTTGGCAAATTTCTACATATAAACTCAATTTAGGGATAACAACTGTAATTTGGACGAACGATATCTTCAAATGATTCATAAGTACATGCTAGCTTACCACTCTCATTTGGTCAAGTGATAAATCGTTCCAAATCTATAGAATTCCTGAACTTATTTCTCAAGTGGTAATGAATGGTATATCTAATAAATAGCCTACAAGTTAATGTTCTAATTTTAAGATCTTTTCTTTCTCTAATAGCCACTCGTATCTGATTATAAACTGTTAGTGTTAGGCTATGCGTACTAGAAGATTATCTTTTGATTTTGAGTGAAGTTCCTAACCTGCTTTTATAAGGATCTTGTAATTATTCAGAAAATGATCTCAAAAAATTTTTGTATCGCAACTTTTGTTTTTAAGAGGCTAGCCAAAAAGAAAGCTGAGTCCTCGACTACTGTAGTAAAGAATCTATTTGATTAACTTTGTTTTCCCAGATTCTGTAGTAAATATCATGTCAGCCACTGTTATACAAACAAAAACAATAATGACTATGATATGTTAATTTATTTGAAAAAATCTTTCCATTGCAGTGCAAACCGTATTTGTTTTTAAGCTTTCGAGGACAAATGCATTTCGTTGTTAAATCCATTCGGCCGAAAACAACAATTTCCATTTTATTGAATTTAAATACACATTCGTGTAGTTTGAAAAACAAAAACTGCCTTAAGCCTACAATCGTTGTTGTAAATGTAAAATGTATTTATTTTACAAAAAAAATCCACATTTCATATTAAAATAATTGCCATCAATATGAATTATATGCACTTCGCCTATAAAACGTGATCAACACACATTTCAAAAGATTAAATCTATCGGGCATATCTGGCAAATATTGTACGCACGAAAACCCAATGCATCGACATGCGAGCTCTGTACATTTGCCAATGCGCAAGGCATTGTGTACATTGCGGATGTATCCTTTTGGCAAACAATAGAAGTGCGAGCCAGCATTACAGGCTACCTCATGTAGCGGGAAATGCCATGCATTTCGGAAAATCTCAATTGTACCTGTGCAATCAATCATGTCAAACACATTTCACTCTGACCTGGACCACCCAAATTTTATTATTACCCCTTCTATGAATATATATGGGGCCTTTGAACGAAGGGTTCTTTCTGGTCGACCAAGCCTTGTTAAATCAATTTTACAATTTATTGCATTAATGTTTTGCACACATATACACGCACTCGCACACAATTGATGTTTTATTTAAATGTTCAAATGTAATTAAAAATTAATTGACACAGGTGAGAATGCCAAACAAACAAAGTAGAAAAAAAGCCACGAACACTGTAAAACAACCGCGTAAAAAAGACGCATACCTATTTTGCATGTCGAATGGTGCACAACTCGCTGGTCCACATACCACCTATAGGGCCATGCCAAGTGAATATTACTTAAACCATTACCAGGCACTCATCTCCCTCTAGCCATTTGGTTGTGAGGGGTATAAGGCTCCACGGACAATGCATAAAATTATAGTGGGCTACAGCGACGGAAAGAGGGGGGTAGCTGCAACGCAACAAGGAATAACACGCGATTGTCATATGTACGTGCAGCACATATGCAGCAGATTCAGGGCTACGTCCAAATGCAGATGCAAAATGTCGAGAGATGTAAAATACGCGATAACCGAATAATAAATCCTGACAAATGAAAAACTAAAAAAGATTTTCGCGCGCTCTTTCTCTCGTTATGCCATTCGAGCATGGCTTAAATGCTGCATTCAAGCATCAACGGCAGATGCAAAATGTAATAAAAACCTGCCAAATGAATATCTCTGGCCGTCGTCCCACCTGTCCGTCCGTGGGCCTGAAAACTCTGAAACCCGGTGTGTGTATATGAGTGTATGTGTGTGTAAGTGAGGATAATAACGTTTAAAAGCAAATGGAGAAAACTCTTATATAGCACATCCACACCAGGCTCTTTGTGCACCGGCAAAATTAAAACCTTGCACTGCCAAAAAGGATGCAGGAAATCCCAGCTATGTGCCAATGTCTACCTGCCTGGGTGTCTGTGTGTGTGTCTGAGTGTTCGCCCGCCTGTGATCCTTTTGTCGGCCTGATGTTGGGCGTTTTCCTCTGTGTGTTTGTGAGCTTGTATTTTGTGCAATCATAAAAGGATCAAAAGTATGCTAAACTAACTGCAGTTATTTTGCTTTCCTTTGAATTGGAAACGAACAAAAAGGAAACAACAACAAACATCAAACATAAAGAGAAAAGTGGAAAAGAGGAAAATGTTGTCTGGCAAAGCATTGGAAATAATTAAATCACTTAATAGTTGCAATTTTGAATTTCTCTTTAGGGCTTAGTTGTCTGACATTTAAGGTCGAAGTTTAGTATTTTGAGGTGGACGACATTTAGCTGAGCATTCGGGAGCCACGTTTAAAGGTCCGACTCAAAGAGGTTGGTTTTCGTCGTTCTGAAAAGGACACACAATTTTGCATATGGAACGCGAGGTTGGAATTTCGTTTAAAGTTAAGCTTCTGGGTTCACACAACTAACCAAAAAAAAATGCTTTCTATATTAACTGATCCAGTGAGTGCGTAAACTAAGAGGTACGGGTACTCAATCGAAAGATAGTACTGAATCGAATTTGTTTGAGTAGTTTGTTTTTTATAAATTGAGGAATTGAACCAAAATATCTGTGAAATGTCTAAAGTCCCTAGATTATAACTGTTCATAGTTAAACTCTTTAAAAAAGTCAAAAGTCAAGAACATGGAGAATTTATTTTTGGACAAACAAGGATCTTTGAGGCCGTCCGTATATGGTTTTCCATAAGTTGGGCGTAAATACCATTTGGTGGCAGACGTCTGACCGATTACTGCGCAGAATGTTTTTTCTATTTAGTTCTTCTTCATCCAACCCCAAAATAAGGTATATTAAAGTATTGTCTCCATCTCTCCGATCCAGGTTGCCAATTAAAATAAATATTATAATTCACCCTGATTTACGACTAAAGCGTTTTGTATGGGGGGCTGGGGCTGGCTTTCAGCGTTACTTCAACAAAATAATACTTAGTAGTAACAGAAATCCCTTGAAGGTTTAAAAATAGCATCCGTAGAAAAATTTGTTCAAATTCGTGCTGGTTTTACAAAAAATGAAATTAAACTCGTATGATTTTCATGCATTTTTACGAATATTTTCTTAGCTCATCTATGGAAATATGTATATTCAATTAAACTAATCAGATCGACAGTCCAGCATGTTCTTAACATAAAGTTGCCTTTAAATTAAATAAAATGTTACGAGTATGACATTCTAAAACCAATTAACTTTTTTTTTATTTGTCGAAGGTTAAAATTCTTTAATAAAAGTTTCTTTATAAGTTTTAACGAATTTAAATGCAGAACAAATTGTTGTCATTAGAAAAAACGAAGAGTTTTTGCAAAACTTTTCTTAAATTGAAGTATTTTAAGGATATTTTAATTTTAAATTAATTCGTATGCAAAGTGTACGAAGTTTATTTACTTTGCTCGATGTAGTAAAAGAATTTTCTAGCGCTTTGATTTATATCCCTTTGATCCAGATTGAGTACGAGTATCCAACCCAGCCAAAACGGTCTATTCAGTTTGTGAAACGCCAAAAAGGATTTTCGGTACACGCTTCTAAAATGCCCTGTTCGAATTGTGCGAAAAGTTAAATGCATCTACTCAAAATGGCTAAAAATTACTCTAGAACAACTCTATATGTTTTTTTTTTGTATGAAAGAATAATTTTTAAGGTAAATACAAATTACCTCTGCGTGCTGCATTTTTTACATAAAACCGAAAATGGAAAACTTTATTTAGTACCCTTTAGTTAAAAAGTGCGATATTTAAGTAAGTTTACGTTTTTAATGGTTTTAATTTTTTGTATACCTAGTCCATAGTCAGAGACCTTGCTTCTATTAAACATATCCATAGTAATTCAAAAAGTCTGCTAAACTTTGTTGCAAGCAGGGATGACTGCAGTTTCGGTGATCGTTACTTCACCATCATCAGACCTGAGGCAACGTCGTGTTGTACAATTCAATAGTAAACGATGCAAAATATAATTTTTGCCTTTCAATTTAACTAGAAATATGTGATTTTCTAGTTATTTTGTTTACAGCTTTTTTTAGAGGGTTTTAAACTTTTTTAGGTAAAATTTAGGTTTTTTTCGTCATCGCGTTCTGACAAAACTGTTCCGACCCAGAGGTTTTTTTAACTTTTTTTCTGTTCCGGCCCACAAAGATATATGCTCGTATGTATTCTTTTTTATTTGAGTACCATAACATCCAAGTATGGACGATTTTTTTTAAACATAATTCACCTGTTCAACAATAGGGAAGTTACTCGAAATTTTGAAATCCTTTGTAGAGAAACAAAAACCTGCAGTAATCTGAAACGATTACTGCAGCTTTTTTAAAAAATACTTTTGTTTGTTGATAAATGACAAATTAAATTAGCAATTTGGCCCGCCGTGATGAACTAGATTGTTTATGGTGACTGTCACACAAGTCCAGGTACATGTGGGATCAGCTGACATTGTTCAGCAGCAGTAGCGCAACATAAGAATTTCGTATTATTTACACATATGTGAGTAGTTACTAGGCCATGTAAAAAGCTTCCCTATAAAATACAGTTTCCTCTCGGACCTGGGTTAGTAAGTACAAGACCTATATTGTGCTCTGAACATTGAGGCATAATCATTGTCAAGCTATGTCAACAACATGCCACACTTGCGTCATTTAGATTCGATTGCAGTTGACAATTTCAATTTGTTTCAGTGCATAAAATTATGCTGTTGTGATGCAATACATCCTTTTCTCCAGCATGAAATAACAATTTCACCACAGCAACAACAACAGCAGCGACAACGGCAGCAACAGCAACAATCTTTAATAAACAAAAACAAAAATCATAACATACTCCTGGTTTTCTTTTCGTTTTTTTCCTTTTTCCCTTTCTGTTTCTGTTATCGTTTCTGGTTGTTGTTTCTCTTTCTTTTTTCTTCTTATTTTGTGTGATTTTATACTTCTTCATAAGGATGTTGATTGTGAAGAACTGGAGGAGAGTGCAGTATGTCACGAACGACATTTTGAAGGAGCAATGCACTTAATATTCCTTCGCATGCACCCAGCATCCATCGTACGGGAGAATCACACACACACATACATACGTACACTCGCATACTGCCAACATGAGTACTCCACATAATATGAAGAGAACAAGTATTTGCGCTGTGAGAGTGTGTGTGTGTATAATGCCTTACCTCCATCCTGGCCATATGAATACTGACAGTAAACATCATCAGGATGTTTTTTTTTTTATTTTTTTCTTTCTTTTTTCTCTGTGTGTATGGGTCTATGGGTGTAACGTTGTGTGTGCGGAGCATGATGCTGAGATGAAGTGAAGTGTTTGTATAGTAGTAAGTACGTACGAACGTACGTACGTACGTCCGTTCACGAAGTCGTAACGCAAGATGGTAAAATACATGTGCGATGCCTACACTGAACGCAATATGTAAAAGATACAACTTTGAATCTTGATTTGAAATTTATGTAAAATTTCATTGATGCAATGAAATTTGCACTTTATTATTGGTTTTATACATTAAATAAGCCTAAATGATATGCAGCTCCAGAATAGGTATTTACGTACAATTTACAAATGCAATAATGAACAAGTGGGCAATGTGCTTTGTTCAGCCGTCTCGAATATTGCATACACTTCATTTCTTCAAGACATTAGGTGTGATTGGGTTTGATTCGGAAGAAAATTCACTTTTTCTGTGCCTAATGGGCTAGTTTGTGGTTCACTTTGATTTCATTGCTTTAATCCCTCCATCTTTAGAAAGTTCTTAAGAACGAATATTTGAATATTGTCAATAAATGTGCTTTAATTCGACTTTTTACAGTCTAATGTCCATTGATATTATTGGTCATTGGCTTCGACAATAGGGAAGGTTTCTTAGAGTCCTATGGTGCATAAGTTCAAGTACTAATTTGAGATAGGCCTTAAAGAATACACTCCTTCAATTGAAGTTACCTTTGGTTATATTTAAAACGGACTGGTGGAAACAAAGTCCTAAGGGTGTCATGGATTTGACTCAGGGCTGTGGAGTAGAAGTCGGAGTATCGAAAATTTGCCCAGGGTCGGAGCAGGAGTTAGAAAAAAACGTTCTCGACTCCGACTTTGGATAAAGATTGAAATTTTATTAAACGAACAAATTTAATTTTGAAGACTTACGAGTATTGTAGACATAAGGTTAAGTACAAATTTATTTATCCTACTTAAGATTAAAATAAAAATCTGTGCAACCAGACTCACGTATCCCCAATAGTCTATTATTATACCATGAAAACTTATGCCTGGATTTAACAATACCACGCGTTCCTGCAGGAAATGGAATATCAGGCATGTTTTAGATTACACAGTCACATTTTTTGATAATTATTAAAGCTTGAGATGACGCCTGCCTTTTTACGATATATAAAATCATAATGAAATTTAATTCTTCGACTTAGGAGTGAATACTCCAAAGCAAGCTAAATTAATAGTTTTTGTTGTTTGTCAAATTTACCATAGACATCACCACTTGGGTAGAATTGTATTCAATTTCAATTCCTATGAGTTCACAGCAGTTGCTCGATGCAGTTTGCTAGGCTTTTACTTTCAGTGTACTCTCACATGTGCTTTTGTTCGTATTCATAATACATCGTACTTGCCCGCTGCACATGGCCATAATTCCGTAGTAGTAGTACCAATAGTATGTAGTAAAACAGATTCTGCTCCTGTTCCTGGTGTTCTCCAGCCCCTTCTCTTTACCGCTGTTACCACCATTGGACATGTGGAGAAAATGAAGAAGGCTTTTTATTATCCTGCTGTTGGTAGAGTATATGTATACGTATTTGTTTGTACTATACTGCATACCATCACAACTATAAGTATAAGCCAACAGGAGCACAATATACGAGCGAGTACTTGTGGTGCATCGCCACAGCTCACATCATGATATGAGCTTGTATGGGGGAAACAACGCCAAGCATGCGAGTGTGGTACGTGGAAATGCTTCAAAATCGTATTGAGTTATCAACTCTAAGTATGACTATGAGTTGCGGTGGCTGCTGCACGAGATGTTGCAAGAGCAAAATATGAAATAAATATCAACACATAAGTTTGCCAGATTGTGTGGCACATGAATACGCTAGCGTAACATCATAACTGTCGGAGGTTGTGGTGTTTTCTTTAAAACCGATGTGGCTTATGTACACGAGGGTGGTTACAGAATATTTAAAAATGGGTGAACATTTTTTGATTAAAAATAACTTGTTTTAAAAAACTCAAAGACAGAGCTAAATTCTACTTCAAGTGAGTCTGATTACAGCACTAGAGCTCTTGTTGGAGGAATTCAAATGAGGCAAGTACGAACTGTCCACAATACTCAGCTTATAGAGTTGGCCATACCCGAAATCACGAAAAAGCCATTACATCATATTGGGAACTCTCTTAAATCAGTGCCAGAATACCTAACGATTTTTTCAGATAGTTTTCTGCCTGTTTTTAGATATAAGTACCTCCTTGGTGTGATGGTAAGTGGGCATGGCTGTTTAACAAGTAAGCCCTGGTAAAAATCAGGATAGGAATATCTAACATTTTTTCGGTGGTCGTTTTCCGGCGACTTTAAGAGGATGAAATTAAACTACGTACAAGCAATGTAAAAACTGATCTCTAAAACTCATCAGCCGTTTGGATCCGAAATTAAACAGAAGTTTCAAGCCGAATTATATCGAGTGAAGTGCTCATTTGCTCCGTGCAAGAAGGATAAGGGCAAAATATATCTCTTACGATTTTTGACAAGACGACACCGCCACTGTCTGATTCGTCTGCGCAGGTTTTTTATATCCGTATTACCATCCAGACCACAAGTGCCTGATAGGCGAGCTTTGCGTAACGTGATAGTATGACATATTAAGGTTTAATATTTTTCTTTCTTGCGCTTTTGTTTCTTAACTTTTAACAACAAATACTTTTACATAGTTTGACTTCAAAAGATTGCACTCAAACTTAGTTATTGTTTCCGAATAATAGAACTTTTTCAATGATTCCAGCATAAAAAAGTAAATTTTTGTCTACCTTAACTTAAATGTAAAAATACTTAAAATTAATTCACATTTTAAGTAATTATATATTTATTTACCTATATTTCTTTTTTTTTATAAATATAACTTCAAAGTCACCTTTAACAGCGGCCAAACCTCAATTGATTTTGAAAAATTGTGAAAATATACACAGTTTCGATATATTGTTTCAGTTGATATTAACTTATTTTAAGTTTCTTGATTTTGCTATTGTGACTTTAAAAAGTCATCTGTGGTGTTTGATTGAGTCAAGAAATGATAAGCAATTATATTATGTTGAACCTTGCTTAATTTGAGTTTATTTAAAATAATTTTAATGTTTTCTGTGCGCATTTTTGAAAGTCATCTCAAACAGTTCATAGGGAGTATTTATTTAGAAAAATAATGTTAAAATAATTCAAGGCTGTGGGGATAGACTGAAATGGGTTTACTCCACTTTGACTACACCTTCGGCACTTTGAACGACTTCCGACTCAAAGTACCGACTACTGCCTCCAATGTCAAGTCCGGAGAACTGTTGTTCTGGCCTGGCTATCAGGTGCGGCCCTTCAGGGAGTATCGTGGTGGCTGTGGTTTAAAACCATCTCGCGGGGAGAGCTTCGGCTCGGTGTGGAGTTGAATTGCAACCGGGTGCTGTGACCCATAGAACAGCAGAGGTGTTAGGTAGGCCTCGGAAGTTGTGTCCATATAGCACGCTTCGAATTGGTACGGCGCTGGCCGTCGCTTGGTAATGGCTCCGGTTGCGATGGCGCACCATGGTTGAAGCTATCACAGCGAGAATCATGTCAAACACTCGGACGCTGCCCCCGATGTCAGACCCTGACCTTTTTAACACTGGTAAAAAATATCCAATATCCTAAAGTTGGTTTTCATCAGACTAACTTTAATGCATGTTGTCACGTGTGTTATGAACAAACCGAACACGTCGCTGCAACACGTTGCTTTGACGGTTGCATCGTATACATCTAGCATTATCGGTTGTCCCCTACATAAGCGGTACCATAGTTTTGTAAAGAGATGAGTGGTTATATTGAAGAATAAAATAATGTTTACTCACTACCTTAAAATTTGTTCAATGATATCGCCTGGGTACACTTAAAAAGAATATAGTGTGGGTTTATATATTGAAAAACAGTATGTGTCTCCTTCTGCTGACTATAAGTAGCAATTCTCTTCAATCTTATTATGAAATCTAAAAATGTTTAGCTCGTTTGTTTTATTTCGGTCTGTTGCTTTTACACATTGAACAGGGATTAAACCGGCTCACGACCTCTTGCTTCTATATTTAGCAAGGCAGCAAGGCTTTCTGAAGAGGGTTGTCACGGACCCGAAATCATGATAAGAGTAGTGTGCAGCCACGAAATTCAATGCCACTTTGCCATTTTTGTTAAAAACTTGTATTCTAGAGGTCTTGAGCCGGTTTAATCCCCGTTCAATGTGAAATCTAAAAAATTTTACAATCTTATAATACTTATAAGATCTCTAGCGACTTAATCGAGAAGTAAATTTGATGCGCCAAAAGGAACTATTTTGTGTAAATCTAATATAGAAGGAATGGAAAAAATAGTATCGACACTTTCTGGCAATTTCTTAGTCACTTATGTATTTATTAAATAAAAATAATTGCTTCATTTACTGAAATTTAACTTTTGGTTTAACTTCGGAGCCTGGCACATTTTTATGACTCCGACTCCGGTCAAATTCCCCAAACTCCGATTCAAACTCTACAGCTCCGAATAATTAAAGCCTAATTGTCCCATTTGGTTAGTTATCTTTGCGATATGTAGAAAATTTCCAGTGCAATGCCACATAACACTTTCAAACCAGTATTATTATTTTTATTAAATTAAATATGAAAACATTTGTATATTTTTTAAACTCTTCTGTTTTTTTCTTCTTTGCCCAAATTTTATTAATTTTTATTGTTTCTATTTTATTTTGTTATCTTTGCAGGAACCTAAAGCCAAACAAGTACGTATTAAATTTATTTTCTTCAAGTTTTCTCTGTTGTTTTCGGTTTCTTTTTTGATATTAAATCTTATGAAGAAGAACAAATGAGAAACCAGAAGACGAGTGGGTACGAAAATCCAGAATAACAACAAAACCAATTAAAAACATGACATTTCATTGTATGGTTGGCAGTGTTCAGCTGAACTTAACTCACACAGGCACACTCAGGCAAACACATCGAATTACGAATGTACATGTGCGAGGTAACCCTGGTTGTATGTGTATGGGGCAGGTGCATTTTTTCTTCTTTTTTTTGAGTTGTTGATGTGTTTTGTTTTCATTACTCTATGGATTCAGAAGAACTTTAGGTTTACATTTTGTTCGTTATGGTAAACTTGAAATCTCACATGAGCGAAGAAGGGCAAAGAAGGGGGGACTGCAAACATCTTCAGAATGGAAAGTTCAATAACCCCGTTCTCACTTAGTGTTTGTTGTTTTCCTTTTTTGTCCTTATGATGACAAAATAGAACCAATTGTATCTATTCAGAGTGGAGCCAACAAAGCTGTGCAGGATATTCACAGAGACTTTTAATTTGAATTGAAAACATGTGCTGCTTGAGTTCTTACAAAAAAGGATCGTCTTCGTAAGGAAACAACTGGCATTGTTACGAGTATTTCAAAAACATCCAATCCAAACTGAGAAATTCAAAATGATTGCCATTGCCATGCCACATACATTGTTGCCGGCTGGCTGGCTGACTGGCTGAAGATGTATCAGCAGTAAATAGAAATATTATCGCAACAATGCTCGTACATTACCGTAAATTAAATAATAAACGAAATCTCTCGAGTCTGCACAAATTGTACGTGTTTTGTATAATGCATGAGCATTTCGATGCTGAGAATGATGGTGGTACATATTGGTAAACCGCAACGACATGCCTCGAACAATGCGTAATGGCATAAATACAAATATGTTTCTCAATTGAAGTGGAAAAAATGTACTTAATAAAGTCTAAAATTTGCCCAATTGTACTTAAATTTAGTATTTTTCTAAAACGTGAGTTAATGATGAATTTTACCAACAAACTGTTGATCGAGGACGAATGCAGTTGCTTAATTAATAGCATACCCTAAATTAGTTCAAAATTTGTGTTGTCCACGCCCTTTACGAGAGATGGACATTGATAGAGAAGGTGCTCAATCGTTTCGATGTCCTCCTCCTCCCATGTTTAATATCGGGTAATCAACCTAGCGATATTTTTTCTAAGTAAAAAAAATAAAAATTTCAATCAAGTGTAAACTCTTTATTGCTCATTCGAAAAGACATTTTGTGCTACTTATTTTTTGATTATAATTTCCTTTAAACGCTAGCCGCAACTACGACACTCCATTTTGAGTGTCCATTTTTGTATGACTCGTTCAAGCATTTCAACCGGTATGACTAAATGCTCGAAAACCGCGGTTTTCGGGGTGTAAGTCTGTCCATGATGACATGGCAAACAATAATGAAAGTTTAATCTGTGAAAACCCTCAATTGAAAAAAATACCTCTAGCTATTTTGCTATTTTTTATGCTTTCACTACAGTCTCCCTAAAGTGTTGGCGATTTTACGCCCTTTTTGCCGTTTCATTGCGTTTTAGGCCCATCATTTGGGAGATTGTCAGTTCTGACACTACCTCCTTGTTTGCTGGGTCGACACATCTTCGCTCTTACCCGTGTTAGCCTTGTCGCTGGCTGGTTGGATAACATCTGTTACGATAGTTACGTTGCCAATTTTTATGTAGACGGCGGTTGTGATGAAAAACATATTTCGTTCTGTAAGCAAGGCTGGTGAGATTGAAGCTCGGTCGAGGCCAACCACGAAAAAGTACCGTCTTGGCACTCCTTTCTACGGAAGACCTATCAATTGCCCACTGCCGGAGGTTTTTCTGCATGCCAAGCATTTTCAGCACGTATTCCGTCGCGTTTTAGCTGACCCAAGCTTTGTCTTCTTTCTTCACTAGGCCGAGCTTAGCTTTTGTCCAGGGACTCGGAAGACGTTAACCTGGTACTTCGAGGCGCTGACGCAGTTATCTGAGGCTAGTTGTTGCTTCGATAACCTACGGAAAGCACGCAGCTGTTGATTTCGATCGCTGGCTCATTCTCTTCAGATGACATTATGTACTCCGCGATCTTGTTGTTGACCAGGTCCTTCACAGTCTTCCTTTTTTTGCCAGAGGAGCAGTTTGTGTCAATTACTGCAAAGCACAAATCTCCCCTTCATATTTTTCTTTGCAACATTGGCGTAGAAGGGTAAGCCATTCCCTTTTTTCCCATCCAGCTTCCTCTTTCTCGAAGACATAGATGACAGAATTGCCATCTTTGTCCTTGTGGAAAATTTATGAGCCTTGTCCGTGTGGAAATGTTTAAAGCTGGTCTTTCTTTTGAGTAAGGTTTATCTTATTGATATGTTTGTTTTGCTTATGGATACATTTTGAAATTCGTTTGAAGTAGTTCATAAAGTAAGATTGAGTTGTGAAAAGCTTTATACTGTTATACTTTAGTTTATTTTAAGGTTGCGTTTTTCTATATGTTCTTTCCTACAATCGCCTGAAACAGTTCCTGAATTGGTGTGGAGCGAAAATACAAATTCAGATACCAACTAAATACAAATTCTGAAACGCATTTGGAAAATCTCTAAACTCGGATTGATCCAAGTAGTAGTTGAGAAGTACGAGTATGAAAAGCTATGCTCTTTTATATTTGATGTAAAATGCAACAGTCTTCTTAGTTTGATATTTTATCAATCGACATTTCCATTTCGCCGAGACCAATGCGAGTTACTAACGTTGTAGACTAGATAAAGGATTCAACACCTAATCGTATTGGTTTGTGCGGAGCTTTCACTTTTAGGGAAATTGAAAATTAAAAAAAATGCCATGGTACAAGTAAACAGAATGAGGAATGCGATTCCTTAATCGCGAAGGTTTTTATTCGTTATCGATGGCTGCATTCTACGAGTGCTGCTTGTACAATTCAGGGCATAATTTGTATTTGGTGTAATACAGCTTCCGATGTTGAATCTGCTGCTGCTGCAGCTGATGATGATGATGGTATAAATGATGATTATAGAATTCATTTAGACAAGCAGCTATAAAAGCAGTTCATAACTGCCAGTTATTTAAACAAAATGGATGAAAGAATATATGAATGATTGAGTGAATGGATGGTGGCATGGTTGGCGTGTCTGCACATTTTGTCCAAATTGTAGTTCATTCCATGACATGCTTGCATCGACAAACGAACTGTAACTGATTGTTATGCGTTGTTAAACGATCATAATTTGTGACATCCTTTTTAAACAAAAAAAAACGAATGTTTTTGATTGAAAGTGTTAAATTGATAAAATACAGGCATTCATACAGACAGACAGACGGACAAACAAACAGACATGCATGCATTTTCGTTTGTATGAACAATTTACTACGTTTGGTCATACAAACACACCGACAGCCGTAACTATTTACAATCAATCTCCCGAAGACCGTTTACATTGAATGGGAAAATATTACGAAAATTTTAAATCATTACCAGCAGCCGACGGGCCTAATGAGGACTATAATTTGCCAATTGAGTAAAGAAACATTGTAGCAGGCAGCTATTATTAGTGTCACTCCATTTCAAGCGGGGAGACTGGAGACTAATAGACCGTCAGCAGTGCAACTCATACTTCCGTTTCCACCAAGAAGTGCTAGAATATTGCAGGGACTCTGTGAAGTTGCTGATACCCCTGTCTGTCATTCCCTTGTGTCTTAGTTGCAAATTTGCAATTTTCCAACAAGTTTGCAGTATTTTTCTTTTTATGTGTACATACGAGTATATCCTAGATACGTTTCTTCTATGTCCTGTCATATCCTTCTTGTGTAAGCATCTGCATTATTAGCAAACTGTTTTTTAACTGCTGCTTTCTGGTGTATTTGGATGTGTCTGTAAGCGTGTGTCTTAAACAAGAGGGTTAAATTTCTTACCTTAAGGGCGGAAAAGAAAACTATACACTGAGGAAAATACTACAAAATGTCAAAGATATGGATACAGAACAAACATTATGGGAAGGAATTCTCAAATGGTAGGGTTCTGAAGACAAAACAAAATTTTCTTGTTGGACACATTTAAGTTAGATCCTCTGGCCACAAGGAACTTGAGTTCTGGTAATACTACGAGGAAATTATTATGGCAGTAGAAACTCGAGAACTCCCCACAACACAGCTTTGCTTACATCTTCTATGATATTGTTCTCAAGGTTTCGAGTTAAGAGTATGCTTTCAAGTTCTTGACAATCATTAACTAATGAATAAATCAAGGCTGCCACGATTGTTTTTCATTACAGAATTCTTTCGCTATAGAAGTGTGCACATGATTTTTTTATTAAAGAAATTTCCCCTTACCTTTATTCTTACCGCCCTTAACATTTTAAGCAAAGCTTTTTTTCTCGCAGTGTTTTTAGTTGTTTTTCCCTGCTTTGTTTCTTACACACAAGGTCGTTATTTTCTCGTAAGCTGCGCTTAGCAACAACTACCACAACATATACTTTAGAAGAAAAACAATTAGCAAATGTTACTTTTCTTTTATCGTTTGATGCAAAGAGCGATATGCACATGCATACACTCGCCTGAATAAAACGCTTAACTCAAAGCAAACATGTGAATTTTTGCTGCATTCAATTGTAAGAAATAACAACAACAACACGAGAGAACAGCAGCAACATCAGTTTACAAAGAACAGGTTCAATTTGTATTTCAACCCTTTTTTGCCCTCCCCATTGCCAGCGATGCATGGACAATTGCCAAAGGTGTAACTTTGTCTTTGTAGTCCGCAGCAGGATTTGACCAGCAACTGAAGTGAAGTGGAGAGGTGTGGTGTGATGTCGACTTTAGCGCAAACCATGGCATACTCGTTACAGTCCGCAGTTGAATTGACTCACCATGTTGTTGTTACAAAAAAATGTAGGAAAATTGAAACTGCAGCACATGCAGTACAAAGGGCAAATATTTGAAAAACGAAGGAGAAAAATCGAAATGCATTTTGGCTTATCATCGAATATCGGATGCATGTCATAACAATTCGGTGCCAAAGGACAGTTCAGCTCAACTCAAAGCAATTTCAATTTCATATTTATTTCCATTTTTCCATATCTGTGGTGAACACAAGGCAGGGGTTTTTCCTCTCGTTACACATGCCTGTGTATGCAAATATGTAAAACTCGCTTAATTGAAAGGGGTTTTAGGCTTCATTGAACAATGACAGTTGCTTTCTTTTTTTTAAATATTTTTATATTTATTTATTATATTTTTTTTGTGTGTAGCTCAAATATTGAATATTTTTATTCGTACGAAAAAAAAATATGCAAATTAAAAACAAATAAGTATAAAATAAAATCAACCTTGTAGTGGAGGGTTTAATTGAAAATGGGGTTGTAATTATGCAAATTGTTCCAATACATTAAACAAATGCATGGGAACTTCCTGTAAAGTTTTCATTGACCAAGGTTCCCCTGTCAACAATATTGGAATATTTTCACTGTCCTACTTGTACTTATAATAAATAAAAAATCATATTTATCATATTTGTGAGGCATTTTTAAACTCTACAATACGCTGACATACAAGCGGCTGATGACCCAGAGGTCTGTACAATAAAACTAACATTTGTCAGTTACGGCAACCGATAGAGAATTATTTTATACCCAGAACTATTAACAAGAATAAGATCTAAAATACTAATGGTGCTTTTGTTAAGCCTCGGTACAGCGTGGTCTTTTTCTTAGACAGAATACAAATTTACGCTTTCTGCAAACAAATATTTTACTTATTGGAGTTTTGTTATCCAGTTTTTAATATCAGCGCTAAGCAAAAAAAAACCAGCACTACTGACACCCCATGCTTGGAGTGATGCATATATTTTGGGGGTTTTTCAACGCTTACGACAAGATGTCGAATGGCTGGAGAAAGAATATGTGTTTAATAGCTTTTTCAAGCACACTTATTTGGTAAAATGCCGTCTATAAGCATAATGAAAATGAAACTCGGCAGCATTGTTGTTTCGCAAATGTCATATTAACACCTTAAATAGCATCAAAGTATCATTACTGCATTTTACGGTTTAATTAGTTGCCACGAACTTGGTAGCACTTTTAAGTCCAAGTTCAGTGTTTACAGCATTTTTCTTTTTAAATTGATAGCGTCTATGCCGACTTAACCTGGCAGAAACGAAAACACCGGAATAGTGGAACTGCACTGGGGCACTTCCCATTAAAATCTATCACAGTAAAAATTGAGAATTGTAAACTTAAAGAGTCCACACGGTATCTAGTACAAATATTTCCGTCTTACTCTAGAAAGAATTGTGGTATCAAATTTAAATGTCGTAAACAATTGAATATTTAAAACGCAATAAGTTGACAAATAAACATGGGTGGTGCCAAAGCTGCCATGCTTCCGAAATGAATTGTGTTCTGCCAAGGCGGCATTTTAATTTCCAAATGCCACAATTTGTGCCATTATCATGCACTTCTACACTTTATAACAAATTTTGGCTCAGATCAGAGATTTGTATACTTTTAAAATTCTGTAACGATCCAAAAGTGGCTTTAGCTGGTATGAACCTTTGTTTAAATCGGCGTGACATAGGCCACGATGTGTCTTTCTCCATACCACATCATATGGAATCTCAAGTTTATAAGATTCGGTCTTTCGAATATTAGAGTTGAATGGGCATTGCAGCTCTCTTTGTTTAATTTTAATATAATATAGTTAATATAAATTCCCTATTCATAAATTATATATTTTTAACGGTCTGCCCAATACTTTGACCGACATGACAATTCCTTCAAAGATGGGTGGTAACGCCAATACTGTCTGTCCCAGACCGTTATAACATACCCTGGAACGTTTTAGCCACCTAGCTTCAATATTGTAGTTTCCTGTTACAGATTTTAGTGGCGATTGAGAAAATATGTTTCAGAGGGTCTCCGATCCGTAGTTTACTCCATCCTTTAATGTGGGGGGGGGGCCGTAAACAAAATCATTTTTATATTCATGTGTACTGGTGTGAAGTTATCGCGATAGCGAGTTTCCAATTAGACACGACCAATGTTGCGAATTTTTTGCAACCGAATGTGGCTGGTTGCACGTACTATCCATGTATTCCATCCAGGTACATATCAATTTTCAGTAGAGGGAACTGACACCTTCAGTTGAAGAAATCAAGTATCGGTAATCACAACAGATTACGATGATTATTATAACTAAATTTGTATATGTTTTGGTTGCTGCTTTAGATTGTTGGTTTTAAGTACTTTTTGAAAGAAATAATACATTACTACCTTGCAATAAGCCAATTGAATAAAATAAGTACGTCTTTGGATAGATGCCCCAAGCTGAAAGCAATTAATTAATTTATATAACAATATTTATTGTTAAGCTTTGGTTGGCCGTAACTCGGAAAAAAATGGGTCGTCACCAAATCCACTTATCTACTGCGTCGTGTTCTGATCAATTCTGAGTAATGTCGCTAAATTACAGTAAAGGCTGTTTCTATGCTCTGAAAAATATTTTTTTATTTATAGTTCGTTTATTTATATGGCAGTTTGGAAGCATTAACCTTCTAACCCCAAACACTTAAACTGTCTGACCATTTTTTTTTTGTTTTTATAATTTTTTGGAAATGAACAGGGATTAAACCGGCTCAAGACCTCTTGCTTCTATATTTAAATTGAAGAAAAGTTTTTAACAAAATGGCAAAGTGACATTGACACTACACACTACTTTTATCATGATTTCGGGTCTGTGACAACCTTCTTCAGAAAGCCTTGCTGCAATTGTTGAAAGTAAAACCGAACTCTATAATGCCAGGCTCTCCCCAAACGAATGAGAACTACTGTTGTAAACCTTACTTTTTAAGTTTTATTCACACAATTGCCCACGAAAATACAACTCACTCTTGCCACCTCTAAAGAGACTCCACATCGAGAGCCATCAATAGATTTCTTTTACAACGTGTCTGTGTGTTGTAAAAAGAGTTTTGTTGACTATGTCTACTTGTGTGCCGTGCATGTACGTATGTTTAGCTCGTTTGTTTTATTTCGGTCTGTTGCTTTTACACATTGAACAGGGACTAAACCGGCTCAAGACCTCTTGCTTCTATATTTAAATAGAAATTTCGAAATATGTTTTCGTCGTAAACAATAATTTTGTTATGACAAGAACCGATAAAATATTACAGGGTTTTTATGTTGATGTTGAAATAACCAATATTGTGGTACAACAGAGAACTAAACAGGGTTCGGTCACTACAAGGCACTAATCTGTTGTCACCACCAGTTATTGGTACCAAAGTAACATGTACATTACAATTAGTTGATTGCCATAACCGCTAGTGGTTCGGTTGGCATAACTGTGTTATTGGCTGTTGATGCCGTGATACGGTTGTAGCAATCATCATTTAATATCTCGAACCATCAATACTACGGAATGTTGATTATTGCAACAAAAAGTTTATCTAACCGAATTTTTGTAGTTCGGACCGATTTCTAGCTGATTTTTTCTCTGTGTGTACTCGTACAGTTATTTTTCATTAAATATTGTACATATTTGCGAATTATTTTTAGATTTTGTATGTTTGCCAACAATTAATTGGAATATTTTTACAAAAGTCATTTAGATTTCTGGTTTTTTTTTATTACTTTTTCTTGTTAAATATGTAAGCAAGATAATTTAAGAAAAAGTTGCAAGCATCTGCTTGCAACATCATATTCCTTTCACACGCTGAACCACAGTTCGGCTCTCTATTTATGTTTTGCTGTCCTTAGCCTTTCGGATTGTAAATACCCTAGTTGAAGGATACACACATGTCGGTGTATATTCAATTTACGATTCTATATTTCATTACAAAAATTGCTCTTACAATTCCATTTGCTACATCGATTTCAAGCGCATATTTCGCCGTTGCCGTTGTTTTATTCTATCTTTTTTTTCAAAAAATTCAATTTCATTCATATTTATCTTTTGATGTTTGGTGTTTTATGATGTCGCCAAAAACAAATGTTCGTCTGACAAGATTTCCCCTTTTGCAGCTACAAATTCACTACACTTTATTTTGCACTTTGTATTCCATAGAAAGTGAGAAAAAGACAATAAAATAAAATAAAAATATGATTTAAAACCAAGACCCTTTAAATTGACTACAACATATAGCAACAACAACCATATCAACAACAGATATTGTACTGCATATATATATTCTAGTGGGCCTTCTAAATCCAATTTAAATAAAGTCGAAATGCTACCAACTCATGCTGAATTTAAAGGTTAAATTATAAATTATTTTTCGCCTTTTCCATACAATTTTGCTTGCGCCTGCCTCTATTTGTTTCCCTCCTATATATTCCTTGGGCAAACATGCCAAGCAGGCAAGTCATTGCATTATCATCATCCCTTAAAGTTGTAAATCGAAAAAAAAAACTTATTTCATTTTTTTCCGGGCCCTCGTTGTTGTTGTTGGTGATGGAGTAACAACATCTATAACAACAACAACAACAGCAGAAACAACACATCGTCATCTTCAACAACACCATCATCAGCAGCGAGTCGTAGTCGTATTTTAAGGGTAGTTTCGCCGCCGCCGTGCCATGTTGTATTTCTGTTGTTGTTGCTTTTTGTTCACTGCCAAAACAACATCATCAACTTAAAAATTTATATAGAAAATGCGCAAAAAAAAGTTGAAAAAATATAAAAATTAAACACACGAAATAAACGAACGCAACAGCAACAAAACAAAAAAAAATACAACGAGAGCAAAAAAAAAGATAAAACAAGTGAGAAATGAAAGCAGCAGCAAAAATTGTGACGTGCTACAGTATAGTAGTTGTTGTTGTTGTTGAGTTAACATAAAAACACAGTTTGCTCTTGCTGCCACTGCTGCTGCTGTTCTCGAGGTGCTGGTGCTGGCAATGGCGATGAAGCAAAGCCAAAACCTTCTTACCGCAAGCAGGAAGCTCTGAAATAGGACCTTAACGTAGAAACCCAAAAAAAGAAGAAGAATACTTATATTCCGTCCATTCCAAGCAAGAACAACTCACACCGAAATGTTGTGTGGCGTTGAAACACATGAACTCATGACTCAGAAACAGGACTTTACAACAACCCACATTCTACAGACACACAAACGCTTACACACCAATGCACACACTCTAACACATACAAATGCTCCCGTATAAAACAATCACGAAACTTGTATCCTGCGAATGTTGTAATGATTTCATTTGCAGTGAGTGGTCGGTCGGTCGGTCGCTGGGTTTTGCTTCGAAACTACTGACAAATTGGAGAAATTTTTATTTACCCAAAAAAAGTGGACTACTCGCATACTGATGCCTACACTGCCAGAAACAAGGACATGCAACGCATTACAACTTTATAATGAGTTTTTATTTCTATAAAAAGAACCTCTGAAACATTGCTATGGTCCGTTCTATCTCTTACTTGCTCAATCACTACTTACAAAGGACATTCAATTGTAGTGCCTCGTAAGGATTTCCAGTTACCAAAAAACACAAGTCGTTATATCCGATTTTATTTCGTCTACATAACTTAGACGTGCACCAAGTGCCTGCTTTGCCCCAAAAATATCAGTGAATTTACAAGTAAGAAGTCGTTGTACTAACTGATTTTTAATAAACTACGCGAGACCAGAAAATGATTTATTTCCATTTTAATACCCTTTAACGTAGGATAGGTATTCTTAATTGTATATCACGTTTGCAATGGCTGGACCCTTTGGCTCCCGAGGCTCTCAACTTGATTGGGTGGCCTTAAAAATTATTAACTAATAAACATGGTCTTATCGTCATTCAAAGTTGACATTTTATTTCACTTCGTTATATAAATTGTATATAATCCAAATAAATAGAATAAATAACTTAATAAAGTATTCAAATACATTGCTGTGGCTAATGGCAGTATCTTCAAGATCTTTCTCCCTCGATTTGGCAATGGAAGGGTTAATACGAGTATTTTAAAAAAATAAAACAGCAATCAGTCCAAAATTGAAACTCAACGTGTATATAACAAGAATGACAATTAAAATTTAATTACAAGTGTAATTGTGTCCATTTATATTAAAATATTTTCCCTGTTTTATCCGGATAATTGTTCATTTGCTATCGCCGTTAATTTTTACCATCCACTTGTTTTCCTCAGCGGCATATATTGCACTGCTGAAGGTCCCCTTCCATTACCATTGATGGCTTCAAGTCGCCAGGGAAATGAAGGAACCCTTATCCATTTCAGCAACAACTTAATAATAGTGAAAACTTTGACGAACATATGCAATCAAATGTTAGCAACAAAATAACCCTAGATACTCGTACAGTGCATTAGATAGGGACACATAAGATTCTAGCATTTTGGCGGAGAGCTTCATTTCCCCTATTTCAATTATGTGTTCGTATTTAAACACTTGAAAGACTTTATAGAAAGATGCATACGAGTATATATGCACTATAAAGATACTCGCACATAAATATTTAATTATTTGAAGATACATAAACAAATTGTATATAATCCAAATAAATAGGACAAAGAACTCTTTAAAGTATATTCAAATATCCTTGTTGCGTTTAATGACAGTATCTTTAAGATTTTTCTTTCCCGAATTGGCAATGGAAGGGTTAATACGAGTATTTTAAAAAACTAAAACTGAGCAATAATGTTTTCTATGTTATGAGTAGCTAGAGTCATATATTCGCTATATATGAATCTAGCATATAGCACATAATTTGTGTATAGAATATCCTATTAAGAGTAAACATTTCAAATCGTTATCTTTTATTTTCTTTTAGTTTTTTTTTTCTGATTACAAATGTTGCAACAGATCCCGCCAATATTGCCAGAAACAAGTGCAAGACTGGGAAATAAATATATACAAATTCGTATATATGTATTAGAGCTATATATACGTAAGTATATACGTGTACTTCACTGTGTATATAAAAGTATATGCATAAGTTTGCTAAGTGCATTCGGCAAAATTCTTTGTAACTGAACAATAAGCCATCGCCACCATCACCGGCACTACGCACTTTCTATTCCCTTTGGTTTTTTTCTTTTTCTAGAAATAAAGGTAGACCTCGTAAACATTATAATTAAAGTGAATACACAAAAAAGTGTTCTAGTTCGACTTTAAACTTTGAAAATTTATGACAACTAGTTTTGTTATTGATAGTTCAAGTTAAATAGTTTGCTAAAATATTTTTGAATTTTTGACGGATGTTTGCTTGGACCAAAAGGATGCAAGACCGCTGCAAAAAATATCAATTTTTGCCAATTTTCTGTATTCCATTTATTTCATAAATCAATTTGTATTGGCGAAATAAAGTAATAAATGAATTTCTTCAATGTGAATTTCTTGACTTTTTGTTAAACCAAGGAATATTTAGGACAATGCTACTATTTCAGTGCTGTCAAGTTGCAAGACTAGATTGCCGAAAAAATTGGAAGTGTTTATTCACTCTGTCTTCAAAGAACATTTATTATTGTTTGCCAATTTTACATTGTCATGCCATTTTGACAGCCAATTAGCAGGTATACTTATACAAACTATAATAAATACCTTTGATTTTGTCGGGTTATTTGGTCAAATTATGATGATGAAAATAAACTAATTTATTTCATTTTTCACTCATCGTTTCGTTGGCTTATTTCCAACTTCTTCAGGAGTGGTGTTTTATTAAAAATCTATTAGTTTCACAACCGTCTCATATTACTTATGTCTATTAAAAAACTGGACTTCACAACATAAATGTTAAATAATAAAATAAATAATAATCACAGAATAATTTAAAACTTATATCACAGAACTTTACTTAAAGAATAGCTATGGAGTACTCGACCATCGACCGCAATTCATGATGAAGGGTATACAAGATTCGAACTTAATATGTCTTCTTGTTGTACGTTAAACGTGGTGACATCTAGAGTATACAGATGAAGTAACACTTTGTCAGAGAGGCTAAGCTTGTCTCTGCTAAGATCAACTATTAACTCAGAAATTACAAGTTACATACGTGCGACAACTTCTGAAATTTTCTCGGCGGCAGTTTCCCCTGTCTAGAGTTGGCTGAAAATATATGTCAAAAATTTGCAACGATAATCGGAGTGTATGTGAATATGACAATTTACCAATCATGATGCCAAGTTTTCAGAGTGCCTAGCATTTAACAATGAAAAGCTCTTACAAAGAATTTCTTTAATTTAAAAAGTAAGAACATCTGAAATTTTATTAGCGTCGGTTGTATCAAATTGAAAATATATTCGGTAACCTTCTATAACAAAAAGATACCAATCTACTGGCAATGATGCCAAGTTGACATATAGGATGGCAAGTGTCAAAGCGTTTGAAATTATGGCTGATTTCCTAAACTTATATTTACAATGTATCAACACAGTATTAAAACAGAGTTTATACATTGTGTCGTTACTTTTTTAATACGTTGTAAAATAGTTTTTTGCAACACTGAAATCGTTTAGGAACATTTATATGCATTGTATCATTTATATCAATAAAGTAGAAAAATTCTCTTCCTGCATCGCCATTGTGCTGTGTGTTTTATTCGCTTTGCATCTTTTTTTAATTTGCAGGCCTTTGTTGCTTTTTCTTGCGTATTAACTACAAACGTGTTGCAAAAGGGAACAAAATACATTGCCAAAATTTTCAGGGTTGCGTTTACGAACACTCTTCAATGTATTACTACAAAGCAACATGCGTTTAGGAAATCAGCCTATCTTTTTATTTTGATTGAAAATAGTGGAGGTTAAAACGGACAGTGCTGCCAAGTTCACCATATTATCAACTATGGTTTGCAAATAAGAAAATCTTTAAACACTGCCAGCTCATCCAACTCTTCTTGCGTAAACAAAATAAAATTCCACAATGCTGCCAAGTACATCAAGTCATTTATTTAATTTCACATGTATATGTTAAACTAGAAATGAACCGCGATGGTAATTTTGAATTGTATCTCCGAGTCCTATCCGTACTACTCGTACGGAGTTCAAAGACTATGGGAAACCCCCCTCGGAGTTGCTTAGGTGAATACTAATGCGCATCGTAAAATATTCTGCAGCAACAGAAAGACCCCTGCTGTAATGCAAAATACCTATTGCAATTCGTTTGCACGCAAGGCAACAACAGCAGCAACTACTGAAGGGGAGACAAATTTGTCATAGTCGTTGTTGGTTGGTCGATCGCCGCCGCCGCCTTCGGAGTGCAGTCAAGTGTAGCGCATGCATGTCTTAAGGAATTCAAACAAATATTTGTTAAACATTTTACATTCCTTTTCATTTCTATCAAAGCACTACAATCAGTTGTTACAATTAGTTTCTTTGGCAGTAGCTGTAGCGTCTAGTAGCTACTAGCTGGCCCCTTGTACTGCGTACGCTTTTGATGTGGCACCCTCTCACTCACACACACACACACAAAGCGAGTCACTTAGAGTCGCCTGCTAAGCATGTACCAGCAGCTATTTTGCTGCTGCTACTTTGTGGAATTCGAAACGTACGCGAAACTTTGACTGGCTCGTCCGAGTGCGTCGTTGCAAGTAAAGAAAGTGTACAAGAAGACGCACACATATACACACACGCACACCATCATCACAAAAGGAACACGAAACGGAAATAGGGAAACAGAAAGAAAAGAAAATTACGCACAAACGATGTGGCACAGTCCTTTTGCAGCAAAGCAAAGCGAAGTTGTAAACAACGCACTACACTGTGAAAATACGAAAAGTTTCATGTCGTTTTGCGTTAGTTGCCTGCTTTGTTAAGGCTTTTACTCCACCTCCTCCCGAACAACTGCAATTCCAAACGCCTGCCTTGTTTGCTGGTGGAGTGTGCCTTGAGCAGTAACCTTTTGTCGAGCAAAAATGGCTGATTTTATAAAAGTAGAAATGGTTCTTTACTCGAGATTCCTCCGGTGTTTTTTTTTTTGCTTTCTTCGTCTTCTTCACTTTGATGCGTAATAAAGTTTATGTTTGCCAAGTTTTTTTTTTGTGTTCATGCACGCACTCACTGCTTTACATACACGTTTAGATGAACCACTCTAACGCTCGCTATCTCAGTCCACTGCTCGAACAGCGGCAAGGATTCAAAGAGCCAGCAAGGCACACGCACTTTCTGTCTAGTGCTCCTGCTGTCGTTGTTGTTGTTCTTGTGTGCATTATCATCGTTGTGAAGTTGGCTTTTTGTACGTCCTTTTTCGAATAAAACGTACATACGAGGAGTGCTTATATGTACGCACATATAAGACGCACTTTAATCTCTAGCAGTACGCAAATAGCAAGTGTGGAAGGAGTGGCTGATTTGTCCGACCAGGATATTTTCCGTTTTTTGCTTTGCCTAGCAACTAGAGATGATTTGTAGAGCAAAAATGTGATTGCAAAAGGACAAAGTGAGTTATACTTGAATATGGAGGAGATGCACACAACACCACCGCCAACAATTGTTGGCAGTTTTCTCAAGGTATTCCATCCTTGTCGACATCCAGATGCACATTTGATAACTCTGCCGAAAGCATAGTAGGTCCTTTGCATGTGTACGGAAAGTCAAGAGTTACTTTTCTTTGGCATTTCTCAAATTAATACCTTGTGCGAGTATGTCAAACTTGTCTAATTGAACTAATTTCATAACATTCTATTAGATCAGTAATGCTTCTGTTGTTATGGCTGGCATAAAAGGATGACCAAAAGGACAAAGCTTTTTATATCAATTAGGAAAACAGAGTCGATCTGTTGTAAAAATTAAAGGAAAAAGGAGTTTTTAATTATTTTTATTTGCTTCTATCGTAAATAAAATTCTGCTAAGAGTTGGTATGTCTTGACATATTTAAATCCACAATTTCTAGAATTTTTGGGAACATTTTCTTTAAAGGTAGTTTCTTGCATATCGTTACAACAAAATCTCCAGGGCCTAATCCACATAAAGTTATTTCAGGGTTATGCCTTTGAAATATCTGGTGACGACATATGGGTAAAACACGCAAATATGTGCAACCAACTTCCTCGCTACTAAATATATTAGGGAACATAAATTTTAGGAGGAAAAAATCCTCGTCAACTCATTGTAGGGGTACATATTTGGAGAACAAGGAGAACAAAGACCAATTACATTGCTAAATTGTCATCCTGACTTCAGCTGCTAAATAACCGCTCCCTATTATCGGACTTCACATAACAAACCAAATGGTAGTAATTAAAAAAAAGAAGCGTCATTTAAAAATTTCCGTTCGGTAGGTACGAGTATATCATTAAAATTTGAAGTGAGAAAGCGAACACCAGCGTATATCGTGTAATCAATGGATAAAAAATCGTTCCAAGATGAAATGTATTTTTTTGCATAAGAACGCTAAATAAACCTATTTTAAGCTGGTCAAATATTAAGAAGCTTTTTAGACTGAAGAAATTAGCAGTTTTTGTGCTCGTTTTCTCCAAAAAAAAAACAAACAAAATTGAGTGGTCGAAATTATATGGGATTAAAATTAACTGTTCGGAAATGGTTACTGTTGACGGGAATTATAAGTGCAGAAATGCATTGGGCGCAGTAGCAAACAACCAGTTGATCTGTATGTAATCTCCCAATCTCCATACAAATGAAACCCAATTGTAGTTTTCAGATCAATTAAAAATAGGTCTGAACCTTTAAAAGGGAGTATTCGGAAACCGCTCAAACATTTGCTAAAAATTAGATTAAAAAACTTAAAACTACTCTTATAAAACTGAAAAGCCGTCATCGTTAATACCCCAACAGGCAGTGTGTATTGCATTTTACATGAACATGGGCATACACGAAACCTCGTAACAAGGTGGGTGCCGCGTTTGTTGTCAACTGAACAGAATCGTGCTGTCATTTAAAATCAATGTTTAACTTAATCGTAATGAACTTTTACTTTGATTCATATCCATGGATTCTTAAACAGGAAACACTCAATGAAACTAAAACTTGATTTCGCTAAGTTCCGACGGATCAAATCTTATAAATCTTTCAATTTGAATACGATATCATGCTTGTGGTTTCGAACCTTAATTTCAAACGAATTTTTAAAATAAATAAAAATGCTGTTTCATAAAGTAATTTACTTAAATTTGATTACTGATATTTTCTCTAGGTTGCTTGTCTAGACTCTAAGAGACCCTAAAGCCCGAAGCCCAATTGCACACAAACATAAGTCTTCAATTGGAATAGTAGTATATTTTTTAATTTTTATTTTCTATTACTCTTGCTGGTGCCCTGGACCATGCAACAGAATCCTAGTGAATGATAAAACATAAAAGTATGTGCATATTTCTAATATAAATTTAATTTTATTGACCATATTTCCATGTTTATTAGTGAGCGTTTGTTAGGGCCCTAGGGGGCTCTTTTCTTTTGTTCAACAAATATGTATAGTTTTGGAAGTGCTAAGATCGCCAAAGCCAGCGATTCCAAGTAACGTAAACAGAAGTTGTGCACAATTATAATAATTAATATAATTTAATAATTATTAAAAATATGTTGAGCGAATACTCAAAAAAACATTACTTTTTTCAATAGTATTTTTTGTCCCTTGAGAGAAAACATTTTCAATACTGAGGCGATTTCGTACGTATCACTAGAAGACTTTATCATGCAAAATCTCAAAGTTTTATATTGCTAGACTAAATTATCTTAAAATTTTACGACGATTGAATGAATTGCAAATGGAGTGTTAAATTCAGTAAACACTCCATTCTATCTTACAACAAATAATTGAATGAACACTGGTTACAAGCTAGTGTTATATATAAGCTTACTTACCTACTACATCCGATTATGAAACCAGGAAAAAATTCTCTTTATTAAAAAACTAGTAATTTTGAAAATCTAAAGCTGAGTTCTTCTTCGTATTAGAAAAAATAGCGTTTGTTTTGTGTTTTTAAAAAACAATCTTTAAATTTTACTCTAATATTTTCATTTATTGGCATTCATTGCGTTTTTTCTAAACGTAAAGAATATCACACGTTGGCGTTTTACAAAACGCAATTCTTCAACATTGGTACACCCACGAAGCAGTTCTTCCCTAAGGGTACTATTAGATGGTCCTATATGAATTACCTCGATTGTAATTAAAGCCCCTTGTCCAATACAAACAAATATGTACTTACAGATCTGCTCCTTTACATTTTTTTAAAACAAACTTCAAAGAAAAAAGAGATTATTTGAACACAGCTTTAAGCTTTAAACTACTTTGCTTACCTCCACTTTAATGTTGCCCCACCGAAGGAGCTTAGCAACAAGGAGTAGTCGTAGAAAACTCACATAGAAGAACGTAGAAAACAAAGTACGTACCAGTTGTGGCAAAGTGTTCACAAAGTGGAAAGGAATTCCAAATGCATAAGGAATACTCCACATACTCTGCTGGCATGGCCACTCACACTCACTCTCGCCTGAAACTGCTTGCAATGAGCTGAAAAGGAAGCAATGTGAACCAAAAAAGCAAAACGGGACCCAAGAAGGGAAAGCAAAAATTGTTGCAAATAGAAAAATGAAATTAGAAATGAACAGAGGACGAAGACAAGCTGATGGCTGACATGTCTTAAAGGACGACCAATGAAAGACTTTGAAAATAAAATGAAAGCCAAGTGATAGAAAAAACTCAAAACTTTAAAAGAAAGGGAAAGAAACGGAAATCAGCAAAAAAACGAGGCAACTCCAAATATAATCACCAACTCTTAGTAGTTTAAAAAAAAGAGAAAAAAGAAAAGTACGAGAAAAAAGAGAACAATTACGTTCATACACATGCCAGATAAAAACAGCAACTGAAGCTGGTGCGGGTGGGGAAGGGAAGGGAAGGGAAGGGAAGAAAAAATGATACAAGGAACAGACAAAAAACGGTTCTTCAAGTTTACTGGGGAGAATGTAAGGCGCACTCACGGTGCTGCTGCAGTTCCCTGGTAGGGGGTGGCAGCAGAAACGTTAAGCGGAAAAGAAAGGGCAGCTTTACAACTAGTAGAATTTCCGCTTCACTTCTTTGGAAAGTTTTTTTTCTCCCCAGTTTTCTTATTCTTTTCATTTCATACTTGCTGGCATTGTGTTCGCTGGAAAAAAAAAAGAAAAATGCGGAGGGAGAAAGAGAGGTGGAAAAGCGTTAGCATTGTTGTTAAGACTTGGCCACATACCAATGCCAATGTATCTTTGTATGGGTACATGTGCAATGGTGGCAGGACTAAGTTTAAGTACGTTATACTTGTGATTCTTCGGCGTGCATGTCTTTGTGTGTGTCTGTATGCCAAGTATTATTGTGTTGAGTAAATGTGTGTGACTGTGTAAATGTATTAATACTTCGCTAAAGGGTGATCAGCGAGGAACTATGGTTAGGAAACTACATGTTATTTCAACGTTTCTGATCTTTTGTGCTTTAAGGCAAATGGGTTTTTTGACTTAGCTGCGTTTACTTCGCCGCTTTCTTGTTATCAGTAATTATTCTAGCTTACAAATTAATTACCATTCTGCAGTTTGTATTGCAGATTAAGTTATTTTCATGCATTCAAGGATACTTCATTGGAAAAATGCAAGAATTATTGATTCGCATTCAATTTAATTCCTTTTCAGCAGGTGATTGCGTTATTTTCATAAACAACACGCAAAAAAAACTATGATTACTATATGGTCACCGGAGCAATAGTATGTTCCCTGCAATATAAAACAATAGCATGATTGCGGCAATAATAATATTGTTAAAATGTAAAACATACCATGGTTGTGAAAATCATACTATGGTTGCAGGATTCTTGGTATAGATAAGTGTGATTCATAATATGGTTACAGGGATCATAGTATGGTTGAGTACGAACCATATTATTGCTGTGAGGATCATTATTATGTTGTGCCACAACCATATACCTAATAATATTATGATGCTCTTCGAATATTGTCACCCCAACCAAACGTCTTTTCTTCGTGTAGTAGTCTCGGGGAAAATACGTAAACAAATTTCTTACATACAACTAAATTAAATTTCATCAGGTTGTATTGCACATAGTGATTACATTAACTTCATGTATAAAAACTGAGTTCCACTTCAGCAGGTTGTATTGAACAATCTGCGTATACCATTTTCTCAGTAGGAATTATAAATTCGCATACAACTGCGAAAATGGCATTTGTGGTTGTGGCGGACTGGGTCACACGTTTTACGTCAGCTACATTTGAGGCAGAATTATAGAAAGTCAAACGGGTTGTCGTCTTGCACCGTCCCATTCTATTTGAATTTCTGCCCCAACCAAAAACGGGCTACTATCGTTGACCGAAAAAAACACGCTATGCGCGAAATCCACATCTTAAAGAACGATCTTTTTATAAAATCCGTGAAGCTCTAAGCAAGTAAGCGTCTTAGTGGGAAAGTCCCCAAACTGTTGGTCTATCAGCTTGACGTTGATGGGTTCGATTTCCAGGCTGTCGGGTTCGATTACCAGCCAAATGTCTTTGTCAAACGAGCATAAATAAAAAAATACCAAGCATAAATTTCCTTGGTATTGTAGTTCAGGACGAAATAAAGAAGTATATTTACATAGAGCCCATGTGATAGCCCTTTATGTATGTATGTCTTTTGGCGTTTGCTTTTACTACTCCACTCGCTAGCGTTGTGTGAAGCTGTTGCTCGGTGATGCCTCCGATGATGATGACGTTGACGAGGTGGGAGATGATTATGATGATAATGTGGCATGGACCCTGCTTACATTTCCTTTGGAGGTCCTTTTGCATATTTACATTAATTTCATTTCATTATTATTTGTTGCTGGTGTTGTTGCGTTGAGTTTTTGTTGTTGTCGTCTTATACTGCACTGTTGTTGTTTTTTTCGCCAACTTTTTGCAACATTTTTACTGCTGCTGTTGCTGTGTTAATGCCACTGCTGGTGTTGACGTTGCTGGTGTTTGCTGGTGCAGCAGTTTTTGTTTTTCTTTTCTGCCATTGCCAAAGGACATGCAACATTCAAATACGAGCCAACGAACGAACGTACCCAAGCCCAGGCGCTAGCTGGGCTTGCTGTGTGTGTTGGTAGGTCAACGCACGTACAAAAGCCACTTCTCTACTCGACTCTAGAACAAATTCTCCTGTTAAATAAAAAGTGGAAAAAAAATAAAAGTGGAAAATGTTCGGGAGCAAAAAAAAAGTATCCAACTCAAACAGCAACAGCGAAAAATGTATAATGCGCTGCTGCTAAAGCAAGTCAAGCAGCCAAGCAACAAATGCGGAGCAGAACGAGCAGCCAACGTTGGGTTTGGAACACAGCCCCCAAAACAAAAACTGCATCGAAAGGATGGCAACAACAACAGCAATCAAAACGTTGGCGAGGAAGAGAAGAAGAGGAACAAAGCGAAATAAAAAAAGGTTTTGCCATTTCCGTTGAAGTTTTTTCTTTCAGTTTTTTGTTAATATTTTTTGTTGTTTGTAACGTACAATTCGCTTTTGGCATTGCTCTGAATTCATTCGTACGTTTCATTTCATTTCGCCTTTTTTATACAGTTTTTTCCTTCTTTCACTTGCAGTGGGTTTTTCATTTATTTTTTTCGTTTGTTGTTTTTTTCGCTCTCGCTCTCTGAATTTGTTTATTTCCCCGCAGTAGTTTTACTCTACATACCAAAAAAAAATACGAAAAACACAACAACAAAATATTTCTAGAAACAATCCATGTTTGTGGCTCAGTGCGAAATAAAAAAAACGCGATGAAAATGAAATGAACTTCTTCAGCATTATTTCGTTTGGTTCGCCTTTTTCCCTTTCTTTCTTTCGTTGGTTCCAGCATTATTTCGGTTTATTGCACAGAACTGAGAAAAGCATTAAAAGTTGTTCTTGCAAATGCATGAAAACGAGATGAATTTCGTTCATGTTTTCCGTGTGAAATAAAAAGTTTCCTTCATTTTCGTGCATAACAATAGTTGAGCTTAGGAAACGTGAGAGGGCAACAACAGCAGAAAACAAATTTCGAATATTTTACATTTCCCTTAATGCCGAAAAGTTATTAAATCTCAAAGAAAGCATTTCACCGCTTTGAGAAGTTGCAAGTGGAATTGTAATGCAATTTGAATATGGCTTAGAATATCAAAGGAAAGAGGGCCAAAATTTAATTTTATGCAAACATTTAGAGGATGTCAAGTGCAAACTATTTTTTGCTTTGCGATGCTTTTATACTGCAAATCCGATTTTCTGTCGTACATTATCTGGGGGTACAATAGTATTGTCAACGATCGTCTATATTGCTCTCGTAGAAAACAGTCTACCAAGAATTGCTATTGCATTGTTTATGCACTGAACAAAATGAATACAGCGCCAATCAATCAATCGATTCATGCGACTTCATTAGCGCGAATGTTGTCCAGACCTGTCAGTAATTTAAGATGATCTAAAGGCTTCACCAGGAAGGTCATACCTGATCTCTATGGGGGAAGGCATCCCGCTCATACGAGGGCTGCTATATATATTTCTGGCCTAAAAATGAAAATGCGAATATTTATCATCAAAAATGGTTTTGTTGTTATTTAAGGTATTCTCCAGCATGATTTATACACTTTTGCATGCGCTCAAACCAACTGTCGAAGAACTTTTTCCACTCCGATTGAGACACCTCCAAAACATGGTTTTGAACGCTTCAACAGCATCTTCTGGCGACGAAAATCGTTGACCACGCATTTTTTTCTTGATATGGGGGAATAAAGAGAGATTATCGGGTGCAAAATCAGGGCTGTACGGCGGATGACCCATCAATTCGACGTTTTGGGTAGGCGCTGGTTTGAGCCGATGTGTGAGAGCTCGCATTGTCTTGGTGCACAATGATTCGTCTCCTCTTGTTCGTTTTTCGAAGTTCTCCGAAGACTTCAGGCTAACAAATTGTGGTGTACCACTCAGAATTGATCTCCTACGTTGCTCAAGCGGAACAGTCGCCACATGACCAGTTTTTCTGAAGAAACAGGCGACCATTTGCTTTAAAGTGTTTCTTCCACGCTCGTCTTCGAAGACCTACACGGTCGATTGCTGTTTTTTTTAGGGCTCATACGCATAGATCCATGATTCGTCACCTGTGAAGATCTTATAAACGACGTTTGATTCACCGCGACCGTATTTTTTCAAAATTCCTTTGCACCAATCGACACGAGCGATTGTCAAATTGTGCGGTTGTTAAATTGTGCCCACGAGTACAAACCTTTATTACGGCCAGGTGTTCATGCAATATCGAATGTATGCTGGTGGAAGAAATGCCCAAGGATGCCTCTATCTCACGGTATGTCAAATGAAGATCTTGCATTATCAGTTCACACACGGCATCAATGTTCTCTGGCACAACGGCCCTTTTTGGACGACCTTCACGACCTTTGTCTTTGAGCGAGCGTCGGCCACGATTGAATTTATTAAACCAGTTTTTCACAGTGCTACAGGATGGTGCTTCATCACCATACAAAGATTTAGGTTCATCGATGCACTCTTGCCGTGATAATCCACGTCGATAGTTGTGAAAAATGATCGCAAGAAAATGTTCAAGAGTTAATTTCATTTTTTTTTGCCAAATTAATTTTTCAAGCCACTGTAAACAACACAAATGATGGTCGTACGTTCTGAGTACGTTTATGCTAAAAAATGTCAAACTTTTCAATGGAAATGTCAGACGGCACCAGGCAACACTTAGTGTTGCCATGGCCAGAAATATATATAGCAACCCTCGAAAGATAGTGTTGGGGAGGACAACTGCGAATAAACCCAAGCGGAAACCTGTGGTAGTAAAGCATTATTTTCCGACTGAGAGGTAAACCAGTCATACCCATCTAAACCTTGCCTAGGCGGAAATTGTGAGGGAAGGAAGTTCAAATTAAAGAACTAATCTTGCTTGCCTAGCCATTAGTGGTCCATGGACACACTACATACTCAATGAAGTCTCTTCAACAAAAAAATCAGAATGCTGGAAGTAACACATCTCTAATGTAAAAAAGCAAAAAAAAAGTTTTTGGGTTTTTATAAACCGGGGCTAGTTCACTGGTTTTAATTTAAATAGACGATTGGAATTTATGCTAGTATTAGATTTGTGTATGAATTTAAATATATTGTGGATTTTGGCTCTGACATCAGTTGACATTTCTCTTACTTCCTTAATTCCCACAACACCCCTTTAAGAAACAAGGTTAAACTTCTCTTAAATAAGTATTTTTTGTACGCCGGTAATTACGAGGTGAAAACCCGCTGCGTAGATTTTCTTACCCGGGGTTGTACCTGCACGCAGAAAATAAGTATGGCTAGGATGACAATATTCGAAGAGCATCGTACTATTGTTGGGTATAAGGTTGTGGCACAATAATACTATGATCTTCACAACAATATAATTAGTATGATTCACACACAACCATACTATGATCCGCACAACTCGATTATGATTCACACTCAACCATACCATGTATGTTTTTCATACAACCATAGTATGATTCACACGCAATCAGGATTACTGCAACCATAGTAGGATCCAATAATACAATGATTCCCATTATTATTTATTAGGATTATGTTATGTTGTTATTCAACAATAAATATTTTCATTAAGTTTCGAGTAATTATTTAGACTACATTACAATTAGTTCATAGTCAGATTTGAAACCATTTTATTTAAAGAATCCAAAAGGCAGTCTAAAAAACTTTTAGTTGCGAGCAGGCGTGACTGCAGTTTCGATGAAACCTACTTGACCATCTTCAGACTCCAAGCAACAAATGTGATGAAACCATAATTAATGGCTATACACTTAAGTACAGGCAGATTCTAAATAAACCAAGCACGGTATACACAACATAAATCCCTCGCAGTGCCTTTTAATATCGCATAGATTTGTATCACTAGCCTATGCTGTTGTTGTTGTTTTTATAATGGACAACTACCATGTACTGCCATGCAATGTGTGTTTTTAAAAAAACTTTTATGCTTAGTTCTTAGTCACAATCATACGGTATGATTGCCGTAATCATATTATTGTTAATACAAAAAATAATATTTTTTCGCACTAACCATATATATGGTTGCTACAATTATATTTTTTAATTTCTAAATTTGGCAATACTACTACTGTTGCATTTCAACAATATTTATGTTACCGAAAACATACTATTATCAAAATGAAAGTCGAAAACCATTCTTATGTTGCGACGAACATGCTCTTACTGCAGCGAACATATTATTGTTGGCGTGACCATAAAGGAACCATAACTTTCTTCTGTGTGTGGGTTTACTGGCATGATAGTCGTGTACACTGCCATCACATCAAGGCGGCCCATTTTCTCTTACTTTGCTTATATCAATCTTCTAGTTGTTGCTGGTCGTTTTTATTTTTTTTTTTTTTTTGAATTCTCTCATCTAATCGTTTATATTGCATAGCAAAAATGTCATTTAAAATTTCATTTCTTGACATTTAATTGAGTTGAAATCAAATTAAAAATAATTTTTTTTCCACCCCGGTTATATCTTTTTTCGTTTTTGTTTTGCAAATGCGAAAATCCATGTAAACGTGCGACTGAGTATGTAGCCTTGTCCTTTATCTGTAGTTCGGTATGTGTGTGTGTTTTAAATTTTCTACCTCTCATCTTCAACGTTTTCCTTTTTCCTTAACACTCCACTTTAACGCCATCAGCCACACACACGCACTCACATACAAATTTGCACATACCCTGTTCGCAACTGCCACCACCAGCGTACATAATTCTATTTTCTACTTGCCATTCCTCAGTTTTTTTCTACACACAATTCCTCTTTACGGTGTCCTTTATCAATTGTTGGCAAAAAAAACCCATGCACACAGACACAAAGTGCGTAACTCATCAGAATTGTGGAAAAAAAAATCGAAAAACGCACAATAACGAAGTGAGTGGAATCTGCGACAGAAGAGAAAAAAATTCAACCAAACATGTGCATTCTTTTTTGGAAAACCATGATAGACCACCAGTCAGGATAATGTATCCTGGCTGCTGGTTCCTTTATTTTGTGTGTGTGAGTGTGTTTAAAAGGAATACAAACAAAGGCAACAAAATGAAAAAAAAAATCAGATTTTATTAGAATTAATGCACACGTATGCGAGAGCAAGAACGTACATGTGTGCGTGCATGTACGTGTTATTGAAAATGACTGCAAGGATAAAAGGATATTGTGTGTAATTCTTTTTGTTCTACATGACCGTGCGCGCGTGTATGTGAGTGTTCGTACGTTGCTCATCTTTGTCAATGTTCCACAAGGAGGAGGAGGAGTGCTGTGTGTGTATTGTCTGTTTGCATTGTTGTATTCACACAGATGTTCTCAAATGACTGCAGTTTTTTTTTGTCTTCTTCTCTGTTTCATACGATTGCCGATGAAAGCGAAATAGAACAAAACAAAAGCAACAACAACCAGAATAATCCTCCTGAAAATCCTGTAGAAAAATTGAATTATATCATTGCGTTTCTGACATTCGCTGCTTTGTATTTGTCCTGTCCTGTCCTGTCTGTCCTTTTATCGATTTATATTTCTATGATGCCACACATACATCTGCGACTGGTGTCCTATCCTCTGCGTGCATGACTGCCTGTGTATGAGTGTGCATTAATGACTGTTCCGACCGGGATACACGATTAGGCTTCAGGCAGGAAATGAATTTGTATGCTTATATCCTTTTGCTTGCTGTAGCTGTTGTTCGAATCTAATTGTATTGAAGGCAGTTTGCTGCAGTCAACCAACGCTGTCACTGTGGGTTGACTAATACTCCATGTGTTTGTTTGCACACACAGAGATTTAATTTTCAGTTCAGTTTTTTTTTATTTCGTATTTATTTTAAATTCATTTTGAACCGAGCGTATCTCTCTATTCGGAGGCTTTTTTGGTTGGCTGTTGTAGTCACCAAACAATTGTGCCAAGGATTAACGCCGATAGGTAATTAATGCGGCACATGGTTTCAATGCCACTTTATTTTTCTATTTCGCTGCCAATCATGAAAATGCAATGCGGATGCGTAATGACAAAAGGCTAGGTAGGATTCAAATAGTTGATGCAGTTTCATGTAACGGGTAGAATGCGAAAGGGATTTCAGTTTTTTCAAAAAACAAAACAATTGAAATGGTTGTAGGCTGACTCTGGTATGCAAAAAGCTTGAAATAACAATTATAGATAAATCATGTTCTTTTTTAAACTCTATTGGGGAAAGTAAATATTTATTTTGGGAATATCAGGACCTTTGTAAGGATGATATTTTAAAACAAGGATTAATATGGTCTAATTACTCAAATACTTTGTTAGAGTCCATCATACTATTGATATAAGTATGTACTAAAGGACCTTTTATTGGATTGGATGTTTGCACGGGGCTTTATCTAAATATGAAAACATTTTTTTTTTCATTATTATATAACAAATTGGTGTGTGATAAATTTGAATCATCTGAAGCGTTATGACTATGAATTACTTTTTAAGGCTTTAAGAAATGCACAAATGTGAGCTGGTTATAGGTGGATCAAACGATAATAAAAAGCTTCTTGGACCTTAAATCGAATATTCTAATTTCATCAAGGTTTTTATTGGTCATCGTGCTGAACTTTATCATCAAGAATGGAAATAAAGTGTAGCTTTTAAAATGTCAGCATCTTAGGTAGAGAATTTAATGTGTATGAGAAAAATACATCAATCTGAACCTATTTTCCGTCCAAGTCGAACTCAATTTGAGTCAATCAGTAACTAATGATGGGTGTACCTCAAATAAACATATTTATGTTTTACTAACCTTTCCCATGAAACTATCTTTTTAAACCGTAAAGTAGTTTATAAAAAGGTTAGACATGTTTTTGGCACAAGATTTTAAAAGTTAAATATGTTTTTTCAATCATTCTCAGTTTTATTAGAAAGTTTACTTTTCTGCTATTTAGGGAGAGAAAGCGTTTATTTCACATTTTCATATATTCTTTATATTTAAGTTTCATCTAACATAAAATTGGAAAAAATGCTTTAATTAAGTAATGATGCTAATGCTAATGAGAACTATTTTTTCTATATGATCTTAGAGATCTTTGCGAAACAATCACTGACGTTCGTCGATACATGTACTAAAATCAAATGTTCAACTTAAACTTTTCAGCATTGTAAAATCTCTTTGAACTTAATTGTACAGTTTCTTCATCTCAATTGGATTATGTTTTGGAAGACAATTTCTAATGAACTTTTTCGGAGTATGAGGTCATGGCAGGTAAACCTTAATCTTTTTCCTGAACATCAGTTTATTAAGTTTTGAATTAAGTACAAAAAAAATTATAGAGGACCAGGTAAGCTGAAGACCATTGGCAAGTCTAGTCTTTCTTTCACGGCTTTTTCTGGCAAATAAAATTAAATACTTTCTGCACGTAATTTGTGTTTAATTTGACTATGTTTTGAAATCAGATTTAACCCGTACTTATTGTAGCGTCTTAGCTGAATACTTGCTTAGTGAATTATTGCCTGCGCATGTTCTCCTTTCTTGATAGCCCATACGTGATATCGGAAATTAAAACAGTTTCAACAAAAAATATTCTATAAATACGGGTACAATACGAATTGACAGGGAAAAAGTCTCCGAACTACTTCTATATTTTTAAGACATATTTTGGTTTGTCATTTACTTATATACTCGATATGTCGTCGACAATGCAAGCGAAACGTCACTGCAATCACTCAACTACTTGCGATATAATTCAATAACACTCGCGAGGACCCTAGAGCTTGATAGTTAATATTTCATCATGGAAATTAGTCCTCCTCAAACTACACTTGATGGTGTTGGTACAACTTCTTGATGTCCACTTGGCCGCTGCTGCGTCATCTCATTTTCAAACTTTAAAAACCTGATGCAAATTTGCGTAAAGGAAGGTCGTTAAAAGCAAAGTTGTCTAAGGTCACTTTATAACCATAGATATGACACAACAGCAACCCTGAATTCCCCTATTATTACGTCCAACTTTAACAAAAAACTTCAAGGTTAAGTGGAAAAAGAAATAAACCCCTGTAGCACTTGTTGTTTTTTTCGGGTGTTGGTCTTACTGATAAATATAAACACCATACACTCACAACACACGAGGAAAGAGGGAAATCCACCATTTACAAAAAAAAAATGAACAATTGGATTGATGTCCTTCTGATCTGGTTAAATATGTGGTCGCTAACAGCCCCCTCACTCATACACCCCCAAATGGTCTTTGATGCGTGTAAATGATAAATAACGAATGCGCCAAAGATGCCCGTTGCGTTTTATGTGGCAACTACTGGCACAACGTGGTCCTACACGGACACCATCAGAAAGCCAAAGAAGTGAAGAGAACAGCAGGAGCTACACCCCCGATGAAAACTTAACATGTCCTTGAATGACAATTTTACTAAACAAGTGCACGCTTGATTTTTTTATGTAATTGAGATGTAGTTTCATCAACAAGGGAACAGCGACGAGGAGGAGGCCACATGACTTCCCTGGGATCTGACAACATACATTCATATGAGATGACGTCTGTCTGGGCTGGTTGAATTTTATAGGAAGTGGGTTGGAGGGTGGAAAGTAATACTCGTACTACGAGTACATTCAAAGTGTGGCAAAATGTTGCCACAGGGTGTGAAATTTTACTTACATAGTTACCCTTCAAATTTATTTGAAATAGTCCTCGAACCAGCGTTAATGTTTGGCTCTTAGTTACCCTTATAACCACCCTCCTCCCAGAGTTTGAGGAAAATCCAAATCACCATCGATGTGTTTTCTGTAAACGCAGGGTTAGGGTAGGATATGAATGCGAATACGTCGCTGCAAAGAGCCAGCCCTAAGGAAATTGTAGAATGTAATCAATGTCATCAGGAATCACACACACGCATAAGTGCAGGAACTGGGGCTGCAAAGGGATTGCTATGTTATACTGTCATTATATATTCCTGCGTACTTTCAGTGAAAATATCAAGGTCAAGTTCAAATTTATATTGCCTGTCCTTCTGTCCGTCTTTGCTTTAGCCCCTTTTACTGCTTATCACAAAAGGGGTGTTCATAAAGCAAAAATGCTCTCACATATGACGGAATTTTGGTTTTAATTAAATTTTTATTGAATTTATGAGGTTTTGTTCACGAGCTTCATTTCGGAACAAGGGTAACAAGGACCCCTGCTTCCTAAAGTCCTTCTGGAAGTTGACAATGTTTCCTTAATTTGTTTTGCCTCATTTTCTTCGAGTAAAAATAAAGTGTGCTATTAATTATTAAACAATAATTTAATCCCTAAGCCACAAAAATATTTAAAAATCTAACACAATATTCGACTCGTCAGCAACTTTTGTTTCAATTTTAGCAGGGTTGGTTATAGGTCGCTTGAACATACATCAGTTCATATTTTCCATTGCATTCCAAGAAACAAACGAAGAACTTCTCTCAATTCCTTCAGTTACTGACTGAGAATATATAAAATGTACGAAAAATTCTCTCCTGCTCGAAAGGTTTATCAAATGCTTCTTTATGATCGTATAAAATGCAAGGTTTTTTTAAGGCTAAAAAATTTATAATGCCAAAAAGTGCGTTTTTGAGCTTTACTGTTCTAGTACGAATTAAACGATATGTACGTAATTTGAGTCTTATGAAAGAGAACAATGCGATCTATATTATGAAGTCAACTCGGAATTTATTTAACGTTTTTTTTTTAAATTTGTATTTTGTTTAAAAAAAATTTTGGTTAAGAAAAATGTTACCAAACTTGCTTACAAGTCTAACAAATCCAAAACAATAATTTGTTTTTTGTGACTCGATGTACATTTTCACGATCATTTTCTTTAATAGCTAATTGCGCGTTATTCGTGTGTGCTTTGGAAGCGATTTCGTACAAATCACTTAAAAAGAATTTTTATTTGGACCCATATACTCGTATGAATTGTTGTGCATTGCTTGATTTTTATTTATTTTTTTGTTTTGTATTTGAGGACCTGGCTACAATTATCTCTGGTCCTCTTTATAGTCTACGCCTGATAGCATATAATGGGTGATCCAAGTAAAGATACTTCTTTCAATAGCCTTTTTTTGACATATCACGCGTGAGCCGTGTCATGCTGTCATGTTATTTTTGTTAAGTATTGTTTTGCCTTTCATCATGGAAAGACTTACGCCTGAACAACGTCTACAAATCTTTCGACTTTATTACGAAAATTCACGTTCCGTGAGGAATATGTTTTGTGCGTTTTCGAGCCAAATTTTGTTCAGCGATGAGGCCTATTTCTGGCTCAATGGGTATGCAAACAAGCAAAATTGCCGCATTTGAGACGAAGAGCAAACAGAAAAAGTTCAAGAGCTGCCACTTTATCCAGAAAAAACAACGGTTTGGTGTGGTTTGTGGGCCGGTTTAGTCATCGGTCCATATTTCTTCAAAAATGGTGCCGGTGAGAACGTAACCGTCAATGGCGACCGTTATCGTGCCATAATAACCGACTAATTGATGCCTGAAATTGAAGCTCTTGATCTCGGCAACATTTGCTTTCAACAAGACGGCACCACTTCCCACACATCGCATCAATCAATGGATTTATTGAGAGAACACTTCGGTGATCAGATAATTTCACGTTTTGGGCCGATCCAACAAGATCGTGTGATATCACACCGTTAGACTTTTTCCTGTGGGGATATATAAAGTATAAAGTTTATGCGGACAAGCCCGCTTCGATTCAGGCCTTGGAGCAAAACATCACGAGTGTCATCCGCCAGTTACCAGTCGAAATGCTATGCCTCGGATGGACCATCTGAGACATAGCCGCGGCCAACATTTGATAGACATAACCTTCAAAAAATAAATGCCAAAGAATGTTCTTTCTAATGATAATAAACATCCCCCATTTTCTGTGTTTTTTTTTCTTTAAAAAATTAGGGAACCTCGAAATGAATCACGCGTTATTTGGTCGAACCACCTAAATCATTTCAATTCCTTCTAAGAACTATCCATCAACTATCCAAGGCAACTTTGAAGGCCATCCCTGGATCAATTTAAAAGATACCACTTGTTCCTTCGATAATTAAGTTGAGTTCCTACTCAAGTACTAGTGAGATCTTGTACTTGAAGATGCAGCAAGACTCCTCCTCCAGGACTTCTTGGTTCGTCTGCTCTCTCTATTTTGCGGTGTTGATTTGAGTCTCAGGCAGTCCATGTGTATCTGATAATTCTACTTAACATCAGTAGACAACTGTCATTACAATAGCTGTTCATCAATTTAAATATTTTAACTGTAAATTGCCTATCACAGCCCGTGATGAGCATGCCCCCTACCCACCGCAGGGTTTTTTACGCAGCAACGACACGTCGTTGTTAAGATGCGATTACATACTCGTAATTGTGTCAATTGATAAATGGCCTTAACAAACGCCAAGAAGAAATAGGGGGACCGACGAGACGCACGAAAATGACAGCCATAATAACACTTAATTTGGGTGAACAGAACAGGAGCAGACACAAAAAACCCGACTCAACCACAACAGCATCGATTGACTTGAAGGAATCAACACATTGTTTACATGTGAACTTGTTTGTAGGGTAACCAACAATATTTGCCCCCACCAAGAAAAAAAAGAGAAAACACGCACACACATACAAAAGATGCGAAAAGCAGGCTCAGAGCCAAGAAAGTGTAAATTACGACAACGACCGAAGGAACGAACCCTTTTTTTGTTCCTTTGATTCATTAACAATCGACAACCACAACAGTGGCTATGGCTGGCGGGCACACCCGGTGGTATTACGTATTTCGACGTCCCCGTCCTTATCCTCGTCCTCATCACCAACGGCACATCATCTTTGTCGTTGTCGTCATCATCATCGTCATCGCCCTGAAATGAAATGTACCCTTTTTTGGGTTGTTGTTGCCTGTGCTGTTTGTTGTTTGTTTGTATTGGTGAGCGAGCAACCGAGACAGCCAAGTTTACGCTGGCTTCCATTGAAATGGCTCACTGGTGAAAACCTGACCTATGTTAACCCAAAACGTACTAATGAAGAACCTAAAAAAAAGCGTAAAACAAAAGCAACAACAACAATTGGTATTGCGCACGCAAACCCTATAAAAACAAAGTGATGCTTCTTCTTGTTGTTTCGTTCGTTTCCCTTGCGTTAAGTTGCGTTCATTTTTATGACACATTTTCCTTTTGTTCTCCGCTCTGCTCTGTTGCTGTTGCTGTTTGCCACAAATCTTCGGCGGCGCATACACACTTTTTCTCTGGTGGAGTTAGAACCCTCTTCTACGAGGTGATAAGACGTGACGGTGTCTTTTCCTCGGCGAAAGGGGAAGAACCCATAACCGAGGGGAGATCCACATCATCTGGCCAAGTAGCAATTGCTCTGTTGCTGCTGCTGGTTGCCCGGGTGCACACTCGTATTCTCATGCAAATTGTGTGTTTGCCGAGCGACCTAACATGTTTTGATTGTTTGTTAATGGTCCGGAAAGGGTTTAAGTGTCCTAAAATTTTATTGGGTACGTTCGTAAGGCAACCAGTGGGTAGAGAGAGTATTTCAATTTTAATGATGTCTTGCAGATAATTTCAAATGTTAAGAAATAAAGATTTCAATAACCTGGAAAATGTTCAATTGCAAAGTACCTCATAATTGCTCATTATTAAGTGGAACAAGAAGACGAGAACAAATTTTGTACCCTACACTCGCTTTTGGTTTTAACGATTTTTACGATAACTTGAAATTGTTCTCAATGAATTATGGCATCGGTCATCATTTTTCAAAAGAGGTACGCTATTTGAATTTAACCAGAAAAAAATGCGGACGCCCTAAAAAATACTACTGGCAAAGTACTTGGTGCTGATGCCAAGGGAAAAAAGGCCCTTACATAGATAGCAGTTGTGTTGTTGGGCGGACGGTTCAAGAATAAATACTTTGTCATTACCGGTTTTTCCCAAATGATCAACTGTTTGCGAAATGAAAGAAGACAAAAACAATTTAAACTTTTCGCAAGGACTAACAAAAAGATTTTGGTCCAATACATTATTCCTTTCTTTTCAAATTAGTAGATTATTGTTAAGCCAAATAACTGGTTTTAATTCACAGTTTAATTTTTACATACAGCCAGTTGAGCGTAGAATATTGTTTGAAAGAACTTCCAGTGCTTCCCAGCACTGGGCGGCTTGATGGCCAAGAGAGGATTAATATTGTTATTTCGGGAGCTTTTGACATTAAACCGTCATAATTTTAGGAATTCAAACTAAAAACGAGTTTCTTTTTTGTGTTTACGGTCTGGAGGTGTGGAATCTTCATATTGCATATCGCCATTGGCATCTAAAAGAAACTTTACAACATGCTGAGAGTCCGTTTCCGAAAGAACCCCTGCCTCATATCGTGGGCTGTGGAACATCAAATGGTCTGCCATGTCCTCGTTTTTAAAGCAGCGAGGGCATACTAGAGAGCTATAAAGTCCAAATTTGTACAAATACTTCCTAAAACGCTTGTGATGAGTTTGTAACTGTTACAGGTAGTAAGACGTGGCTTAATAATGTTCCTTCCAGGTATCAAGTGTGGTCAAACGCTTTTCCCTGGCGATTTTTGTAATCCATTTTCCGGTTTCCTGTTATTCATGCTTTTACTCTCACTGGCAAAGAGGTCTATTGGTATATACCTGCGACTACTCCGACCGCCTTATTAAGAACGCGCGAACCCTGCGATAATTCGACGCTTTTCCTGCTTTTCCTGCATTTCGCTTCTGGAGCCCTCACCCGCACCGGGAAAGCATATAGCATCACTGAATGAACATCTTTGTCCAGCATTTTTCGTCGTGCTGGTTTGAGCCCTCCGATATTGCGCAGGATCCTGGCTAGCGAGGCCTGGGTTAATGCCGCCTTTTTGCATTCATAGTCAATGCAATTATCGGCTGATCAATCTAAAGGTATTTTTCAAAATAAATAAAAATTCAAAAATCAAATAAAATGTGGAATATATGTGGTTCTTTCGAAAGGACATTTTATGCCATTTATTTTTGGAACATAATTTTCTTTAAATGTTGGCCACAACTACGCTTCAGGGTGTCTATTCTGGGGGTCCAGTTTTGGATGACTTGTTTCGACTGGTGTGGCTTTAATGACACGCGTAATGTTCGCTTCCAAAACCAGAACCATAGCTGGTTTTCTCTGGGTTAATGTCACCTCTTGGACCTCTTCTTGTTGCTCTTCAGCCCAAATGCGGCAATTATGTTTATTGACGTTGTCGTTAAGCCAGAGATGTGCCTCATCGCTGAACAAAATTGTGGTCAAAACAGTTTCTCACCGAACGCTCATTTCCATTATACAGTTGGACAATTTTAAGACGTTGTTTCGGTGTAAGTCTTTCCATGATGAAGTGGCACACAAAAATGAAAAAAATAAAGTTCAACACAACTCGCGCGAAATTTGTGAAAAAAGGCTCTTGAAAAAAAATACCTCAAGATGGATCACCCGTTATAAAACTTTAATCTGTTGTTGACCACCATTTTAAAATATTTCAGGGACCAAGTTGATCTAATGATTTGGTTTCCCCTCGTAATCAAAACAGCATCTTCTACATTGACTATTGATCGCCCGTTTTGACAGCAACTGGTACCTTTTTAAGGCATTAAAAGCCTCCGAACTTGTTTAGCGAATACTTCTGAAAGTCTACTTTTTTCTGAGGTACCTTTAGTTTCTTAACGGGAAACTGTTTTCGCCGTGGGCCGCTTTCACTCACTTACAATCACAACAGCGTTTGGCCATATGTCATCATCATGCATGTTTAAAGGATCCTAGAATAACAGACTAGAAATATATAAAACGAGAACATATTTTTATTGAGTCTCGGATTAATATTTCAAGGTATTTCCGATGGAATGACAAATTTAGTATCCTTCGGTGGAGGGTATAAACGCACGTGTCAGTTATCAAAAAAGGTTTACTATAAAAACAGTGTGGCCAACTAAAATTTATATATCTCTAAAAAAAACACTAATTATCAGAGGTGGGATACTATCAAGTCTCGGCCGCAATTCTGGCAGGGCCAAATAATATAAAAAGGAATAAACTAGTATATATATTTCAATTCCTTTTGAATCCGTCGTTACTATACACTGCACTCAATTCATCGCTGTAATTAGTGGCAACCGCTTATTAAAATCAAAGGCATTCGTTGCCAAATGAAATATCTTAGACAGCTCTGCCATTACTTTCGATTTTAGCATTATATAGCCTACTACACACAGACCGATATCCAGATCCCATAAGTTAAGTGTGGCAAACTCTCGTTTACTATTCCTGAGGTGTTTGTGGATCTGTACGTATGTATGGCGCCGTATGTACGCGAGTGTATGTCGTTTTGATTGTGCCACGTTGCCGAGAACTTGTTACAATCGTTGCAAAGCATTTGCCGCCATTATTTTCGATTTTGTGTTTATATTCTGTAAATTGTTGAAGCCAAAGCCAACCGAACACCCACTCAACGGCGTCCTACCGCCTCACCTCACTCTCCGCACCAGATGGGCCAGCCCGGCAGGCCATAGTGGGCCATTTGCAATGACTACGAAATAGATGTCGTAGACACACTTTGTATGTCGTCGTCGTCGCCGTCTCCTGGCGCTTTCTCCTCCAAGACATATACATACGCACACATACGTACATACAGGCTCTACAGCACTCATACATATAGAGTATGGCTGTGTATGTGAGTGTGTATTTAAGTAATATAGAATTTCTGCAAATAAATTGTGTTGCTGTTGTTGTTACTTTGACTAAAAATTTTTGTAGGACAATGTCAATGTCCTTTCCTACTGTATGTGTAAATGTTTGTTTTTTGTGTGTATGTGTATGGGGCTCTGTAAATACAAGTGTGCGTATGTATTTTATATGTATGACGTTACAAAACTTCCTAGAGCCTGTTTACATCCTTATTTTCCATTCATTCATTCAAGCTGTTGTTACTGCCTCTGTTGGTGTTACGGCCTGTTTGAGTGTGTTTACACTCACACACTTATATATTTGTTTGCTTGTATAGTTAGGTCTGTGTTTACAATACTTCAGAATGTGGTTGTTGTTGTTACTTTCTCCGTGTGTGTGTGTGCCTGTTTGTGGGTGCGTGTGTGTTGTTTGAAAAATAGGTTCCGTGTCTGGCGTATTCGTGTTCTCCGTATATATGAGAGCGGTGTGTTGCGGTTTGGGTGTACTTCTGTGTGTGTATGTATGTGTGTGTGTGTTTGTGTCTGAGTGGGTGTTATTATGACGTTTAATGTTGTGCCTGATGATGACTTTGAACTTGATACCAAACTTTGAGGCGGAAATAAATACGTTTAGAGATTTGGGAATGAGGACATTCGGGAGATATTTGGGTTAATAAAAGTTCATTGTGCCCATTAACGCGAACACGCACACAGATATACATGTACGCATACAGCCAGACACGTAGTCCCAGCCAGACATATTAAGTAATTTGTAATCTGTTGATGTCTTAGCTGTGCGATGGCATGGTTTGTTTTACTCTTTATTCATTTTGTGGGCATGTGACCTTGGATAATATTTTTTGAGTGAATTCTAATTAAAGGCGAATTTGGAAGACTTTAATTCGGGGCATTGTTTTCTGTTGATTTAAGTACTTTTCAGTAACAGAATTTTAATAGGCTTCGTTTCCCTTTAATATGATCAAATGTGACCATTTTATTAGCGTGTCTTAAAAGTTATGCTTTTCTTATCTGAACATTTGTTTAAAAAAATACAATTTTACTCAATCTGTCATAACTGGAATGCTGAGAAATTGGTGCAAACATGGAAATTATCATATATTAGGAATTACACCTAAGACCTCATTGACAACAGTTTAGCAGATTTTTGAAAAACTCTAAAATATGTTGACGCCTCCCTGGATTCCTCAAATCCATGCGCCACTGAATGAGAAATTAGAAGTATCGACAAAAAGCTCTGATGTTATGGCATGGCCTATGAAGGCAACAGCTGAAAAACAGTATATTGATTTTCTATAGGAAAAATAAAGCTTTCATCACGCCCTAACACCGCAGCTTTTTAATTATATATTTTAATTTCTTAAATAATATAACTTTGCAGGTTATACACTTAAATGGGTTGCAAGGTACCTTAAACATAGAGTTATGAGTAAGCGGTCCTAATTATTTGTAGTTTGACAAAAAGAAAGACAAGCTAATATTATCGATTATTTTTAGGTTAATAAAACTTATTTTGGTATTTTGCATTTTTGACTAAAAAAAATTGAAGTGAACACCATAGGAAACTTTTGAAATAAAGCAAATTAATATTTTTTGAAATTTTCTGAATTTACGAAATTTTCGGTATAAATAAATTAAATATTTTGTCAAATGATACATCGCCAAAAAATACGTAATTAAAATATTTCTTTCAAAACTTTATCACAAATTTAAGGACATTTATTTTAACAATTAAACAGTCTTTTTTACAAAAGCAGAAGCATCTGATATTTTAAAGATTTTTCTAATAATGTTGAGGTAAACATTTCGAAACTTACTAAAAAACAACAAAATTTATTTTTAAGAATCAGAATGAGGCATTCTTTAGCAGAAGTTTTCCTCTTAAAAGCCTTTCGATTATAAAATCTATGTAATTACTACTCTGTAAATGCATTTGTGACCAGAAAGTTCTATTATATAATAGTTGCCCACCAAAAATAAAATTTAAATACTTACCGAGAAATCGTTTTCAACCTGCATCCAATGAAAGCGATTAGACTTATGACACCCAACAGTCGCATTCAAAGTATTAAGCAAAAGTTATCTTTATTCGGCAGGTCTCTGGTTCGAGACCACGTATGAGTATGGGTTTTTATTTTGTTTTATTTTTTTGTAAAATGTGTCCGAGTATTGCAACTAAGCCTGGTTTTGCTTGGAGTTGCCATGTAAAAATTATTAACGCGACTAAGCTGGCCATAACTCATTGCAAATAATGATTTGTTGTTTGTGGCTCGATTGTGATTAGTTGCCAGCACAATGACGCTATATTTTTGTTCTTTTTTCATTAAAGTATGGAAGAAGTTATGAAAAATGACATCTTTTTAAGAAGTAAGGACAAAGTTGTATAAAAGAGATCTTCTATTCTACTACAAACAAGCCAGCGTAAAAATCATTGGTTTCCATCCAATTTGGAAGTACGTTCTGATTATATATTTACGGGTAATATCTCATTAATTTGTTTGTTACCCAAGGGAATATAAAAAAAACTTGTTAAATTGTTATGGCAATGTCCTCGACTTTACAAAATACCAATTGGATTACAAATAATTCCCGAATAATTCGTCTTATATATTCTAGGGAAAACTAAAATATATAATAATTTTATAATAACCAAATAAAAGTGTTGTGATTGCAATAGTACAAGTCGAAAGTAACCCCTTAAGCATTTAAAGACAGAATTGTCTTAGGCCTTGACTATATCAATCTTAGGTTTAAAATAGAATTTTTAATTAATAACCTTAAAAGCGAGATTTTATTTACTTTTTATTTCCCGCATAGTTTTATACCCCATAAACTTCGGACTGTCTTAGGTGCGTAGACTGATATCCATGTTCCTAAAATGAACATTTCGGAAAACATGTCAATTGTATTTTCTAAAAATATCTCACCATAATTTATGTATGGCATCTCCATCGATGCGACTCAATGAACAACTCGCTATTCGACATCTGTTGCTTAATATCCATAAGATCATCTTCATCACATTATCCTCGTGAATGATAGACATAAAACCAATAAAAACCAAAGTGGTTCAAGTACACACTTCCCGGAAAATGTACTCAGCCTTCTGCTCCTCCTACACGACATAAATCATAGGATGATAACATCTGCGTTTGCGTAGAGGTCCGCTTTGCTTTCTAAGACGAAAGAAAAACATTCCCAAGAAGAACTTAGACGAAATTTAAAACCTTAAGGAAACGACGTCAAATTCTTATTGAATGTCATTTAAGAAGCGACACGGCCAAAGAAGACACCCAAAAAAGACATTTCTCAAAGGCAAAGGATGGCAGACGATTTGTGGTGTTTCAAATTGGAAACAGTTGCGCATCGGTGGTGAGACAAGCAAAAGTATCTAGAGATGTGACATTAATTCTGATCTGGGATTCAAATGGTTTGAAAATTGAAACTGTATCGCGTTCTGTACTCAGTGTTCTTACGAAACGAACACACACTTATGCACATGTGTTTTATTTTAAATTTAGATCCGCTTTTGTAAAGGATGACATGGCTGGCATCCAGCCTGTAAAACTTAAATGTCGCTGAATGATGATGTTGCCTGTATGACTGTTCTTGGTTTTTTCTTCTTTAATTTAAATTTAAAAATAAATACCATAAATAAGTAAAGTACATATGTGTTTTGTGTTTGCAGCCATTATATCCAGCAAACACTTTTCGTGCGTGCTTCGCTGGGGTTCTGGAAATATGCCTGCTGCCGTCTGCTCTTCCTGTTTCGTGTTCCATTTTTACAACACCAATCTTCGGGGAAAATGCTTCCTTCCCCTCTCCCCATTTGAGAAGTGTCACTTGGGCTGCGACTTTTGTGCATGTGCATCGAAAAATAAACCGTATGCCGGCGCACTCTAGCCTTCGTCCCGTTTTTCTCTGTCGCTTGCCACGTTCTGCTTATGCTTGATGGGAATCTCCACGTTTTAATGTCATAGTTGACATGTGCTTGCACAATTAAAATGACAGCCATTTTCAAAATGGCAGAACGCAAAATACTCTATGGCTCTCTCCTGCCATACCGCTAACAATGGCAAATATTTTGCACAGAATGCACACGCGTGCGCACTCAGTGCCGCTTTTATTCAGACTCACATGTCAGACAGGCGGAGAAAAATATTCGAAGACGAAACATTTCAGATTTCATATCGAGTTCTCATCGTTCTAAGGACTGATCATAAAATTAAAAGGGGAGAAATGAATTTGTAAAGCGTTTTTAAATTAAGTTTTGCAGTTTATTCTTAGACGCTGTGATAGAAGAAATAAGACTCAAGTTGAACATCAAAAATAGTTTTAGGTGGTAAAGATCTTTGCTCATTCTAAACAGAATAAGTAAATTACTTGAATGGCAGAAAAGTTTAATGACTCTTTACTTATTATAATCTTTAAGATTTTTTCAATGCTTTTTAGAGTATTGCTTGTGCTATTGTAGTTTCTTGAGTTTCGTTAATCACCCTCGAGCCGTACTGCAAAATGAAAACCTAGTTTTTCAGAAATACTCTTAAATTTGAAAATGTTGGTTTTCAAAATTTAAAAACACGATAGAGCTTATACCGCGATTATTGCAAAGTATATTATAAAAATTAGTTTTACCTATAGTAGTACTTTTGGTGCACTACCGACAATTAAAGTTTCAATTGTGAGTGTATTTGGGTAACAGGAAATTCTATTAATTTGGAGTTCGTTCATATGCAGGGAATGATGAATATTGCTACATTAAAAAACTCAAATAACGTGTTTTTCGTTGTATGGAATTTATTTTTCTTTTATTCATGTTAAATCTTATTCAATTTTATTAAATATAGCTAAATTAGTTTTCAAAATAATGGAACTTAATGGAAGTAATAAAAAATGTTTAAAACAAATTTCTTGGCACCCATATTAAATTCTTCGGATTTTGAATCAACGCGGATCCTGAACTTCAAGTTTGTAAATAGCAGATAAAACCTTTTTCAACTGTATAAAGGGAATTTCATTACTAGCCATCGGAACGCATCAGTTCAAAGATTATTTCGAATGAAAAAACTTCGTTTTGAATATGCATTTAGGTTGCATTTTAAAAATTGTTTTTAAATGAAGAATTTTAACTGGACTATACGAAATTTTGGCAAGATCGGATTTAATATGTGGATTCCTCGGTAACTCTGGCTCAAATGCAAAAAACGCAAAGCATTATTTTAAAGTAATCGGAAATAACACCGTACCTCATAGCATTTTCACTACGGTTTGCAACTGTCCTTCATAATTTGAACAAAATCAGCCCCTTATATAGGAATTCATAAAAAAAAACTCACATCGAGGCTATATTAAGACATTGCCAATGGAATTTATCTTTTGTCCAATATAAAATAAAAGTTTTTTTAGATTTTTAAAGATTTTGACAAATGATGAAAATAAAAGGACGGTCTTTTCAAAAAAAATCGCAAAAGGTTATAAAGTGGCACAAAATACAAAAAGTCGCACAAATATAAGTAGTATCACAATGAAAAAGTGGCATTAAAGTATCAAGGCAAAAAAAATGACAACGGTAACACTGGTGCTCCGTGGTGAAACTCAATTACTATTTCCGGTTTCCCATTGCCAGACTTCAATGCTGCCATCAAACAAACGAACTCATTTTAATTCACCACCCACTGTACAAAGATTCCATATGTCAAGGTTGTGAACGTCACTTAAGTGGTAAACTCTGCTACTCACCGTGAATCGTGGTGAAGTTAGCTAAAGGAGAAGTTCCAATTCCTGACGCACGAGGGCCTAGCTAAGACTTGTGCAGCACCTATGCGTAGCGACCTCTGGATATTAACAAAAGAAGAATGTGTAGGTAGTACTGTGCAATAGTCGATAAAAAATCACATGTTTACCGTGCTCACTGCATTATCGATTATTGTTGAGTTGTTAGGGAGTTGGTAACTCGAATTTACTGTCGGTATTTAATTTACAATACCATATTTAATATTTGGTGTCGTTCAATTTACCCATTTACCTTTCGTTGCATGTCTAAATAATGATTTAAAAATCCGTCTATAAATACATCAGTTCAACATAGGACCAACAATATGCTCTGGCTAAAGCGCAGTAATCATTTGAAATTGGTAGTTGAAGATAATACTGGTAAAGGTTCAAGTTTTGACTTTAATTTAAGGTACGACTTTTTTTAATAGCCATTAAAGGCACTGTGGTCACATGCCCGGACATTTGCTTCGATGTGCTTCTTCAACGAACAACTTTTGTTGGATTTGGCTCGTCTTAAACGACCCAAAAGGTAGATTGCTCTTCCGTTTCGGGTTTACAGGCATGGATCCATGATTTGTCATCAGTGACATTGTTAAGCACTGCATTTAAGCTACAGCAGTTGGGTTTTTTCAATCAACACTAGCCTTTTTTTGAGAGTCAAATTATGTGGAATCTAATGAGAACAATTTTTTTCACCGCCAAATGAAAATGCAATATCTTATTGATGCTTGTCATTCTAATTTCCAAGGATGCCTTAATCTCACTATATATCACATGTCGATCTTTTTTTATCAGTTCACTCACATCATTAATGGTTCCAACAAAACGATTGAATTTGGACGTCCTTTACAAATTTCATTCTAGAGCGGACGCCGACTGAACTTTTGGCTCCAGCGATTTACAGTGGTTTTTCATAGTGTTTTCATCATCAAAAGTCGAAACATACTCGTATTCGTTGAGACACTCTTTGTCACGATAATCCACGCTCAAAATCGTAAAAACCAATGTACAAAATTTCCATGGGCTAATTCCATTTCTAGGCCGATATGAATTTTTTAACACACTCTAAATAACACAATTCGCGCTGACAAAACGTTTTGAATAAGTTATGCTAAAAAATGTCAAACTTCCTAATGGAAGTTCCAGTTTGAATCTGGAAAAACCTTGGTCAGACAAAGGTACAGGTCGAGTCCATGGTACAATAAACAAGGTATAGTCAAGAAGCATAACTCTACCTTCTTTATTGTACCATGGTCGAGTGGACAATCAGCTAATTTTATACTTTTTTCATTGTGTTCGTAGGAGAAACTAGAAAAGTTTCCTTTCCCAAACTTAAAATCCAAGCAGCAACATTGACAAATATTGTGCCACACAGAAAATGAAACAATCCAAGTTGTCTGTCCTCTGTCACTGCCTGCTAAAAATATTGGAAACATTTAAATGTATTTTTCAATTTTTTAAATTCCAAAATTTTGTCTAACATAGATTTCACCGCATTATTTTCTTCTAGATTGTTTATGGACCTGACGGAACACCCGTGCGTCCCGATTCGAAGAGGGGTCGAGGAAAAGGAAAAACTGCAGTTGGAAATACAACACCAACAACAGGGGTAAGTTACCATTAACGAATAGTATATATTGCTCACCGATAAGACTTCTCAAGAAGCTAGACAAGAATTTCATAAATTATGAAATCTCATATTGGACTAAGGCTACGCTAAAATATACCCAAAGACATACGCCCACTTAGGACACCTTTGCGCCAAGTACAGTGAGTTCCCAACTGGCGCATACAGACTGAAAACGAAGGACATCCATCATAATTCACAGAACAGGAAACAAATCAATTGGTTCCTTGCTGGTTCTCGTTCGTTGACTGTGAATGTGGAAGGATTTTTGATGGTTTGCCGCCACCGCCCACAGCGAGAGCCGGCAACGGCTGTTGCTTGCCATTGCCGTTGTCGTGGCAATGAATTTGCACGAAAACGCGTCATAAACCACGTCAAAACAAAAGTAAAACGTGCTACACACTTACATATACAATCGTTAGAAATTGCATAATAATATTGCCATAAAAACCATCCATTCATTCAGTCATTCCTTTTCATTGATTTGTGTACTTTTTTTCGCATTGTTACATCATGCCGTCGTTCTGTTGTGTTGTCGTTGACGGAATGTGGAGGAAAAAAGCGTTTCTATGCCTCGTTTGAGGAGAATGTCTGGCAAATGTCTAACGCTGTGTCTGCCGTCGTCTGATGTGTCACAAATTCATCAACGTCATCAGAAAACGAACGCCGGCATGAGAATAAAATGCCTCGACACGATACTTGGAGAAATACTACCACAACTCGCTCGTACTGGCTCAATGGAAGTAGCTTGGCATATCATCTACCTATAGTTCAAATGTCCCGTCCCTCCGTCTGTCTTCCAGTCTGAATCGATAGATGGTAGCCTCCAAAGAAACGCACACAAATAGAAATTAATGACTACACGAGCTGATGATAAATGAAAATATCAAAGCAACAGCATTGCGTGAGCCGTGATAACTTATTCGCATTTGGCTCTTAGTCTGGCTTTCCATTTCAGTTGGTGTTGTTTTTCCCTCTACGTTTTTGGATTGAGACACAATATGGAGTAGATGGACGTGGCATTAAGGAAGTGGTATGAAGGATATGTCATGCTACGGAAGTTGCCTTCTCGTTCAGGTATTGGTGAAATCCAAAGGTTTTCTTTCTTGAATAGATTTCTCAAAAATTGGTTCAGGAAACATAAAATAAAAGGTGGGTAAATTGTAGGTTCCGTCGACAAATTTGGTAAGGGGAACTCTTTCTAGTAGAATCCGCTCGAATCGTTAGCTTATAGTTCGGTAGTGTTTTGTTTTGACGACGTTCTGAAGATTGGGCTTGACTAGAACAGCCAGAGCAGAATGATCAATGTTATCTCACATCCCATCATTAATAAATCGAATCTCACTATGTACTGGGAGATTGCTGATTTCTGAAGTCCAGACGATTACCGCAAGTTAACTAAAATAGACCGATGATTCGAAGGAGTCTATAGCAAAGCCAAGCGAAAGGCTAGACAGTTTTCAAAAGGAGGCAGTTATTTTTACAAGACACAGTGATAACTGTTTCACAAATTCTCGTGTATACCAACTAGGATACAATAAATTATTTAAGACAGTCTTTACAAGTCGCTGCCATTGAAGGCTAGAGATTATTCTATATCGATTTGTATGTGATGTGATATGCGAGACAGAAAATTCATAAGTTTCATCCTGATGGCAACAACAAGTCATAGAAAAACCCCTAAGGAAGTATATATGTATAAGTAATAATAAATTGCATATGTGACGCGCAAAATAGAAAGGGAGCTAACGTTAAAAAACAGTTTCGTTCAGGAGAGCCATTTTTAAGATTACTTTTCATCGTTTCGCGTGAAACGATGAAAAGTTGTACTCTAAAATTCAACAAATTGCTGAGGTTGTCAATAAGTTTTTTTGCATTTTTATGTCAAACGCTAATTTTCTCTAGAGCATATAAAGTAGGGATGTGTCGCCATCTAACGGTCTTAGTCCGCAAACGAACTAAGGTTGTGTGTGTTGAAGGCGTCGCAAAAGTTGTTACCCCATGTTCTTTTAATGTGACACTTTTGTTAATGAAAAACTTCGATTCTGCTCCTGGATTATGTTTATTAGATGTCTTGAATATTTACTATTAGGCCGAGAAAATGACAATGGTTATAAAGTCGTCACCAGAATTGATGACCATAGGGCTAGATTAATGACTGACCTTCCGGCGATTGGTTCCTGCATTCTTGGCAGTTTCTTAGATTCGAGGGCAGTAAAAATCTTAGATTTATAAACATATAAATAGACTAGTGATTTTAAAAGCATGTGTTTAAAAAACAGTGGTTTGTCGGCTTGTTGGTTTTCCGAAATAAAAAACTTTTAACTTCGAAACTGTCACTAACACTCGTAGTGTCTTTCGATCAGTTAATTTGCTCTCTGATTTCGGAAAAATTCCTAAGCGATATTTATTTCTTATGGGATTTTGAGGAAATTCCTGTGACTGCTTATAGCCGACCACGATTGTGATATCACAATGGTCTTCAACTAAGGACTAAGCTTCAAATCTCGTCTATTACACTCGGCATTTTTCAATAGCGGCAAAAGTAAACTAAAACAGATCCCAATCAGTGACTGTAAGTCTGATCCTTACGATTTTCCCGCTATCACTTACCCACCGACTGCTTTTCTTCCCCTCCGAAAACGATCGTTCTACTATGATCTTCGCTAACAGCTGATTTCCAACTAACCACAAACATATAAAATTCAATGTTATCATTCCATAGTGAATTACACGCAAACAAAGGCAACCATTTCCCTAGCTGAACGTACAATTACAATCAATCATGCTCGTCTGGGTGTACGCATGCAGGTACGAGTACGCCTAGCCAGTGGCAACGGCCAAGTTCTCTTTCTTTCCATCATGCTCTCATTAAATGTTCCAAATATGGTATTTAACGACAACACTTGTTGGTCATTTAACATTATAATAATAGACACCACCATAACCATGCCGCGGCGTCTGGCGTCTTCTTCCGGGCCACCACCATAACCACTCCATCATACAAAATGATGACACCAAATGTACAACAACGTGATGATGGGCTGTCGTGTGTGTCAAGCCAAACCGCCGCCAAAGTAAAAAGTCATTCAAATGATTATAAACATATGTATGTATGTGTGAGTGTATAAAAAATGTATGTACGATTATGTATGACGTACCATCACCAGCGCCTATATATGTATGTATGTATGTATACAGCACAGCATTAAAAATGACTTAAATGACCACAGACAGTGCGAGGAGGCACAGTGAGCGCAAAAAAAGCGTCGAAAAGCAGCAGACGTGCCAGACCGACTGGCGCCATTGATGACGGGTTAGTTTGTGAATTAGTGTGTTGGCCGCTTACCGGCAGATCAACCGACCGACCGGCCGACCGTACGGTAAGCCGATGGCGGCCTTTAAACGCAAACGTCACACGTTAAACAAATCTACGTGTACGAGCCGCATATAGGCAGACACTCGAACATACTCTACATCGGCATCTGTAGCGTATGTGCCGACACAGCGTAGTAATGGAGAACGTACAAGACGACGAACCGTTTGTTATGGCATTTACACGAAATACTGTAGCATTCACTCACTCCGAGACCGGCAAGCCGGGTGCGTCCGTCCCATTTGAAAGCACCATTTGGTCTGCATGACTGTGGTGTCGACAGTGAGATCTTTCCCGGAGTGCGGTGGCCGTCTGTCTGGTAGCAGGCAGTGGCAGCCTGGCAACGGCAGCAATGATTGAGGAATTTCTTGGCGTGCGTACTCGTATGCATGATTATTATACGAGGTATAAATTGCTGTGTTTGTCAGATATTATAACGTCACCAGACTTTTAACATTCCCCAGCGGCATTTAGCCCATGTTCGTGTTAATATCACAGACAACGTTCAAGACATTGCGGTTGGCGTACAGCAGCCAACACCGAGAACGGAGAGAGAGAGAAAGGCGGCTGGTAGGCGAACAGAAAGACACATGTACTGGTACTTGGGCATGAACATAAAGCTACGAGGGTAGATCGAAAAATAGTACACCTCAGCAGATTTTCTGACCCTGATTCGTACACTGAGGATCGATCCATTGGACACCATAAGCATGGCAAGAAAAGGGATTGAAGTTAATTCATATACAAAAGTCAGAGCAGTCTCCTAGATAAGTGAATCGATGTGCCTTTTCAAATTGACGGCTGTGTATACATGTTATACCAAGTTTGCACAACAATTTAAAGACCCTTTCAAGTTCTTTCGCATCTGCTTCGCTTACGCGTTAGAGAACTCTTCAACTCAAATAAGTATGCCTGATAGTTAGGCCAAAAGCTTAAAAACATTCTTGTTATCTATTCGAAAAAAAGGTTTTACTTTCTACCATTCTACTTCGTTGCTTCCAATACTTTCCTAAAGAAGCTGAAACTATGCTAGCTAAACTCTGACATCGAGAATTCCGCCACAATTTTAATAAGTCTATATTTCTGCATAATTATACAGTGGCATAGCAGATGTTTTATATTCCGCATCTGCGTCGCAGCAGTTGCAGCTTCAAGATGATGGCAATTTGAACGAGTATGTCAGAGTAATACTTGCTCTTCTGGACAATTGTCCTTCAATAGCAAACTATGTCGACGTTCTTTAAGATAATGAGTTGATCAGCGCAGATCAGATGTTGTGCTGCTTTCTTTTCGTCTAGTTTCTTGAATTGTTGTTTATTTTGAAGTCAGACGCACTTTTACTGGCTGTTTATTCTTCAACGATAATGAACCAAAGTTCCTTTAAATGTTGACATTATTCAACTGTTTTTGCTGTAGTGCTTTGTTACAGGGAGTCCGTCGGGAAGGTATACTACAGGGTGTCCGTTAGAAAGGTATACTACTTTGTTTATAATTTTTGATTAAATGAAAGAGAATGGAGCTTATATTGGTAAATGTTTTATTTAATGTCGGCAATTATGTATTAAATACAATATCAGATACTCGTATATGCCCGCCTCTGTTAGCCTCACAAATGCGAGTCCTTTTGAGCACATTTTTCATTACATTTATCACGGCGTCGAATTGAGGTTGATGGATTGTTTTGAACACTTTCCTGAGCAGTAATGTTTTCAGCCGATCTTGCAGTACGTTGTGGTCCATGCTTGGACCCTCTTCCTTCGAAATCATTAACAACACGATAAATAGTGCGTTTTGTTGGCACGTTGTTTCTCCCAAAATTTCACGTAACTTTCTCATCGTCACAGAAATCGTAATTTTTCCATAATAAATTTTTAATATGAACTGTCAAGATTACTGTTTATTAAAATGGCGGCAAAACAATGTAGTATACCTTCCCCGCGGACACCCTGTACATATATATGATCTTCTCTGGCAGGAAGGTAGTTTCCTGTTGCCAAAACAAAGTATTGCTTTAGTCCTTTTTGAGCGTTATTTAAAGCAACTAGAAACAAGATAGATTAAGTTAGCAGTCCCAATCACGAATTTAAGCTAAGATTTTTAGCTCTAACATGTTAATTTAACAAACATAGAGAATGCCTTTTATGGCTTCGTGATCTAAGTTTAGAATATAGAATAATCTGAGTTGAGAATAGTGAAACCGTTGGGAATACAACGAAGATCTTTTGGGGCGAGCCGGACGAGTACAGAACTAGAACATTGCTGAACTTGAGCAAAACGATCCACGTTGTCCTTACAGGACATATAGCAGGCATGAGATACCGATTCTTAGGGGATGACTTTACCCACAGCAGCAGACTTTACCCAGTGCATATAATGGAAGACACTTAAGGGTTTCGCCAAGAGTTGCTTAAATAATCTCGTAATGATAGCATATAGAAACTGTCTCTGGTGTATGTCCCAGGACTTTATGCGGAACAAATTTTCATAATGTTTTTTAAACTAATTTGAAATTTGCCTCTGTTTTAAATGTTAAACACTAGCCAAATAAAGCTGGACCTTCACGGTTATTGCAAGAAATCCGATTTTTGTCTACTTGAAAGACCGGCTTGAAAAAGGGAAGCACGCAGTTTGCTAAAACAAATTGAAATCGAAAATTAATTGCGATGCAGGGCTTTTCCAACCACCCTCGCACACATAAATGTGTGTCCGTCCACATATGAAAAAAACAGTCAATTCTAAAAGACAGCAAGTGGTTTGTTCTTTGATTATTGGTCTTTATATAAAACAGACATCTTTACACTCATCACCATTACAGCCATCATCATCATCGCCAGCGCCTTGGTCGACATCATTAGCCATGCGCCACCACCATCGCCATTGGACGGACTGCGACAAGCGTGGAGGTTTCCTTTATATGCTGCAAGTGATTTTCAAGTAGTCAAAAGCGCCAGCCAGCCAGCTCTTGTTAAGCTAATCCATAATGCCTGGACTGGCATGAGTTAGTATCCAGTCGCTGATACGTCTGCCTCTTTGTCGTCTGTCCGTATGTGCGACGGTGCTCATGCAACAGCATAACTTGCGTTGGCACGTATCCTCCGTTGAAAAAAAAGAAAGAAACCCCAGCCAGGAGAGATTCAAAATCTTGGTCACACACAATAAACAGTTGGGGGATATGTTGTACACATGATTGCGATTACCAGCGGTAGCAGGAACACCGAACACTGGTTAAGGCCACCATCAATGCCAGGCGACAAACTGCCTCACCGACGATGGCTCACAGTAGGGATGAATGGAATGGACGGGCGGACGGACGAACTGGTTCTTTTCTCTCACACATCACAATGATGATGTCGTCTGGTTATATTTTGTTGTTTTTGTCTGCCGTGGTCGTTCTTTGTTGCTGCCACACATTAGTTGCAATAAGTAGTAGCAATTGCTTGTCTCACGTACCACGGCATTGGAGTAGCAACGGAGCAGCCATTCAAGAGTTCGGTGGCTGCTACTGCACCTCCTTGACCGGTAAGTGTATGTGTGTGTGTACGAGGAGTTCGGAGTTCTTTGTGAAAGAGAGTGTGGTACGCCAAAAGGGTTTTACTGTGTGACGTTTTTGTTTCTTTGAACGTTTCAGCCATTCTTTCCCTCATGCATATCGGCCGACAGAAGCAGAAGACCGTCGTGGTCGTCATATGACCGGGATTCCCAACAGCGTTGATGGTTTACTACATGCTGCTGTTGTGGAGAAGGGCAAAGAGCCGCCGCGTCAAAGACATCAGCCGGCAGCACGTGATATGTTGGTTTAATAAGGCACAGATTACAGCACAAAGCACTGATCCCCTTTCGCTGTTCCTCATCAGCAGTATTAACTTTCATTCGCCAGACGCTCTTGGCCAGCCAGACAAGCGGTCTACTTATGCGCAGCAACAGCAAGTGAAAAAAGATGAACATGAAAGGAGCCACATCATCAACGGGGGAAACTATGCTTAAGTATTAAGTCTGCCAAGTGTTTATTTCAGATGCCATGTGCCACACCACCGCTCCGCTTGTCGCTTGTGCTGATTGCCACAGACTGTGATCCGGCAGCCAGACTTCCTGCTTTGCTTTGAGTTGCACAAAGAACTTTTTGTTCTACTGTGGCGCTCGGAATTCATTACCACCAACGCGCTCAGAGCTGTCTGGCTGGTTGCTAGTTTCTTTTATTTCAACAACCATTGACTTTGACCTGTTGTCGGCTGCTGCATACGTTCATCGCTTTCACTGATGTTGACATTGGCCAAAGAAACGTTCAACGTTCCCCCGTTAGGGGTTCCTTTGGTTGTCGTTCTTTGGTCTTCCTCCATTTACGTTTTACTGCCTTTTTTCAAACACGCCGTCAAGGACGATGTCGTTGAGTTGTTTGCACAGAGCAGCAAGCAGCCGGCCCCGACAGACGAGCGGATGAAAAGGACACTGACTTTTGAACGCAGCGCTAGTAAAAGTTGTTCAAAAGTTATTTCCTTTCATATTCAAGTATGTGCGGTTATGAATATGTTTTCATAATGTTATCGAGATGTTCATTCACATGAGTGTATAGTGACGACGGATGAGGAAAGGGACGCCGCGATGGTGACGGATCAACTGCTGGCAATGATGGTAGTGCTGTCGCTGTTTGTTCATACGCGCGGATTTTCCTAGATGCGCTGAGAAAATAAAGCATTGCTCATGTTGCCTGCCACATGCCGGATGAAGTCATTCCTCGACGTAGATTTTAATGGGTTATAAAATGCTTCAAATGATTACACTTGTTGCTTTGGGCCTTAATGTTGTGGTTGACTTCCGTTTTTCTCTTTAGCGTAAAGTTGTGACATAACCTGACACTCTTTGTTTGCACTGTGGTATGTCAAGAGATAATTGAGAGGTGATAAGGCAAATGTCTTCTTATCTAACCGACTTATCTACTCTTTCGGACATCGGACGACATGTTAAACAAACTTGTAAAAGGCCAATCTCGTAGTTAAAATCGATGGACATAAGATCACCGGCAAATTTTATTAGAAATATCGATAGTATTTTTGTTTAAAAATCGTGTGGCGATGTTCAACTGTCTGTATTGGAGGCGATAGAACAATATTGTTACGGACACTGATTATTAATTGTGAAGTTGAATTCTGCTGCGTCTGTCAAACACACAGAGAGATTAGTAGGAAATCGGCTTGGACTACAAATATATCGTTGCAAAAGAAAAAAATTCCGTTGCAATCACCAAATGTTTACAATCGTAATGTACGAGTATAAGTATATTCGGTTTGACATACCACAAGATGTTAAATATCATCATCGTATTGTACACACAATTAATTGATCGATTATACTAGTAAACGTGGAGAAGGTATTTTTTCCTACAACTGGTGGTTGTGGCAACCAATAAGTTTGCACAAATGTTGATGTTGCAACCAATAGTTGGTGGTGATAAATAAAAGTTTTTTGTTTGAACTATTTAGTTTCAGTTGGTTGATCCGACTTACATATACCCTCACCCTATATGGACTTTTAATTTTCCTTCTCTCCGTCCCCTATTGCTTAAGTGGAAGGTGCTAGTTTGGGGCGTGTCATTATTTTATATGATCATTCGTCAGCTAGTCAACTTTTTCTTCGATTTTCTAATTACTTATTTTTAGCAGAAACGTTTGAATAGTGTTGAAATTATTATGCGTGTACCAAAAGTGGGCAGAATTGTGCATTTGCACGGGATGTAGCAGAATGGGGCGTGTCTTTCAATCTTTCCAAAAACGTGTTCTATATAAACATTTAATGGAGTTCACAATTTAAGCGAATTTCACACACTGGGCGACAAGTTATGTGAGTTCTAATCTGCACTAAACAAAAGTTATTTGTGTGGGAGGTACCAGAAGGGGCTTGGGTAGGAATCCAATTAATGCCACAAAGTTAAGCTCATAACTTTGTTCTTTAGTATTGATTTTGGGTTAGATGGTATGAATAGTAGGGAGGGCCGGACGAAATATTGTGCCATCGATTTTCGATAGCTTTTGGCCTGAGGAAAAAGTTCCACTACGACATATCAAAAAATTCGCACGTGCTAATATGTTATACTTATATATACTCGTAAGTATTATAGTATGTAACTGAAATAATCCATGTGCTCCATTTTCACGCGCTCATATGTTATATGGTATTGTATGTAACTAAATTAATCCATGTTCTTCAGAGGATTATTTTGTTTAAAACCTAGTTAGAATTTGCAGACGCTTTTAAAAAAAAGGCACTGCTTAGCCGCCGGTGGAACAAGTAACCGGTTTACCGGTTTCATGAACGAATGAATGCTTTGTCGCGAATTCAAAGTGATGAAATGTTGGAAGAACAGAATGTAAAGTTCTTTGCTAGCGGTCAAATAAATCGCCGATGCGCACTTGAGTCCTTCCTTTTGCACCTCAGATTTCTTCCCAAGTTATACAAAATAACCTTCGTGTGTCATTTCTCTAATCTCTGAGATACTCGTATGATAATGCCATCGCTCTAACTTATTTAACTTTTTAATTAAAAAAATGTATCTTAATCCTTATACATGGAAAACAAATGTAAGGCTGTAGTAAGCAACTAAAGAATCGATCGGAGGGATGATCGCTGTACGATTAAAATACAGTGACTTGATAATTTATTGAAAGTATCCAAAGGATATTCTGCGCAATATTTTAATTACTAAGGGTTGCTCTAACAAATTTCGCTGGTCTGGACCAGCTTAATATCAATGATTTATAAGCACTTAAGTCTTGGGCGCTCTTCCTTCAGTTAACAATACCAAACATTCGCGCATATCTCTTATGTAGGATCACTTTTAGTGCAATCTTCGTCTTGTAAAAGAGCGCTGTGTACCGGGCCCAAAATAACACCTATTCCGTTCTTTTTGGTTTATGAAGATACAATTTGCCTTTCTTGCATCCCGGCGCCACTCTGTAGGTAGCATCAACGTGGGTATTCTTAGGTGAGAACTTTCATTTTTCATGGTGAATTTTAAAATTCTCACCCCAATCTCCATGTCCTGGGCTTAAACACAATAACATAACCAGGATATGGCGTAGTTCCAACCGTCTTTTTTCTAAAGTGCCAACAAAAACAGTTTCGCTAGTTTGTGGTGAATAGAGAAGAAATTCGAAATGCAAAAGTTTTTGCCACATAAGCGTCAAACTCGTATTGTTCAAAAGGATAAAAAAATACATAATTTCCAACCCGGTGTTTACTTTTCCTGTCACAATCTCGCATTATGTGCTGATTTTTGAAACGAGGTATTTAGACCAAAGGAAAGAAAAGAAAAAAATGCACCAACCATATTCACACATGAGAGGTTGGCTGATATAGTGTCGCCTATATGGCAATAGCCAGGAAAAAAGATCGGATTTGTATTTGGAAAGGAGTGCATGCATGACGCCACGAATGCAACATGTTGTTGGTGGCACGAGTTAACTCAAATGGTGATGGCGATGTTGTTCCTTCTGCTGTGAACTGCGTGTTGTTCATTGGATTTTCATTTGTGTGCTGTTTTTTCTTTCTTTATGGCAACAGAACTGCCACAAAGCTCGGCGACCAAAAAAAACGCAGTACTGCTTGTTGCATGGTGCTGGGAATTGTAACTGTCTCCGGCTATCTGTCTGTCTGTCGGTCTGACTGTTTTTGTTTTTTTTCCGCTTGCATTGGCACATCTGCCTGCATTGGTGGCGCAGCAGACCGACCTGTGGTGGAACAAATAAGTGAATAGTGAACGTGTTATTTTTTGTACGTTGTCTATGACTATGATTATGGTATAGTTCTCACCATGTTCCAGCCATTCATTCCATTTAATGGTGGAGTATGGAGGACGAGTGGTCGGGAGGCATATACAAGTACGTACCGAGATGTGTGGGCCTTGGAATTCCACAAACGTACTATTCTCCGTCTGTCCATGGTGTTGTAGTCGTAGTTCGTTTGTTAGTCTGTGATTTTAGTTTTTTTGGTTGGTTAGTGTTTTTGTTGTGCTGCATGCAATACAAAGTTTTAGTAGACAACAGCAGCAACAACAATCGGCTACACGGAGCATCATGCACTTGCTGAAATAACTTTGCAAAGATTTTTTTTTTCGGTTTTCAGTTGGTTTTTTTGGCTTTTAAATGGTGACGGTAGTGGTGGCACGCTGACGTCCTTACAGCCACCACCAACCAGCCATCCTTTGGTGGCAGAATGCCGGCAATGGTTACGGCGACATGGGATGCAGCAGCGGTTTGTAACTTTGGCATGACATTGAATGTCTGTCGCGTATTCAATTCAATTCACTTCCCTGCCGGTTGAGTTTGCTGACACACTTTGTGTCAGTTGGCTGGCCCTCTCTTCGTATTTCTCTCTTTCTCTTTCGGTGGCTTCTAACAGCTTTGGAAAGTTACAAACAGCAGCTCCAGCTCCAAAGAGCTGAAAAAAAAAGAAGAGCCCCGCCATTTGGCACATGAACAACGCTTTGGCTGTCCCGACTATTCCTTGCAGTCTGTTCTGCATTTTGTGCTGTTGTTGTTGCTGTTTTTTACGGTGAGTGTCTCGTACGAGTTGTTGAATCGTCGCCGTCCTCTTTGGATGCAGTTGATTTTGAAGCTAAAGTTTTTTTTGGTACGTTTGTGCCATGAATTCTCGGTTATTTTTTTGGTTTGCATCCAACCCAGAGTGAAACTGAATAAAGATTCCAAACACTACATGCTGGCATACAATCATGGATATCTGCATTTCGCCCGTACCATGGAGTGGTGATATCAGTGCATCGGTCCGTCGTCCGTATGTTCCTTCATTGTTGGATGATATGCAGCCTGGTCTGGCCCGGCCTGGTCTGGTTATTGTGAAAGTGAAGTTTCCACTTGATCTACATTTTCATGGCAAACGAAAGGTCGCTCTGCCCGTCGGTGCTGCATGGTGTTGGGATGTTATCGCTGCTTTTGTTGTTGTTGTATGCATCAGACACATTGACACAGTTTTCAGCCGTTTTTTATACTTTTGCATAAATTCTAATAGACTGTTTCCCTCTGTCTGCTGTCATGCATTCCCTAGCACCATCCATGCCACAGTGGTGAATTGTTTTTTTTTCTCTGGCGGTTTTATTTCCTATTTTTTGGTGTGTTGCGTCATGTGAAGGTCGCTTGGCACCTAAAAAAAGAGAAGGCGAGGCTCTCTACCACATTCAACAGTTGGTGGCTTTGTCGAAATGGGCCAAATGGTTGGTAACCCTGCCCTTGTGCTTTTGTGTTGGAGTTTAAACATTTCGTGATTTAAAATTTACATCCTGCTGCAGGACATGAGTGTGTGTGTGTGCGAGTGTGTGTCATTATCTGACCCAAGTAAATTGCAGAACCGCTCTACCGCAACAGTCGCACACTGTGTCTGTAGCCTTTGGCTTTTTAACACTGTTTTAATGCGTCGGTTTTAAAAACATTGACCGTTTATGACACTTGATTGCCTTTAACGTTATTAAAAGCAACGCTAGTACTGACATTTGCTGCTGTCAGCGATGATGATGACGTCGAAGGATGTGATGATATTCACGCTGCTGCATTTGCCTAGAGCGTTTAATTCGTTTAACGAAAACGTATTTAAATGAATTGGAAAACATGCTCCTTGTCTTTTGGGAAACAATTTTAAAAAGGCGGAGAAACAGAAAATGGCAAGAGATAAAACACCACCGTTTAATAATTTAAAGATCACCAGTGTTAGTATCATCCTTTATATTTCAATAACTCTCTATGCCAGCCAACGAGAAGGCAATTTCAATTACATACTTCAAAGGTCAATAGTCTAACAAACCATTAAAGCGAAATTATGATAAAAGTCATTGACCTATTAAGGATATTTCATAAGTTGTCTACAACGAAAGAACAAAAAAACAAGCAAAAAAGAAGGAAGGAAAAGCACAGACGTCCAAAATTCTTTGAAGTGAGACCTGTTGCTGCATTACCAACGGCAACTGTCTTCATTACAGCCAAACAAAAAACCTAAGAAGGCCCAAGAAAAGAAGACCGAAGAAAAAGGTCAAACTTTGCCAAACAACCAGATGGCAGTCAACAAGCGAAGAAAGGACTTATGTAAACAATAAAGGATCACATTGATTTCTAAGGAAATCCCCCACACACATACACGCACAGTAACAACGAACAAATCACTTCAGACACTTGGCAGACAGAAAAGCGTTTGAGCATAAAGAAGGGAAACAAAACAAGGATGCTGGAATCTCAAGAAAAAAAGCAGAATATAATATTGTATACGAGAATATAGGGAAAAAGGACAGGACTTTGTTGGGCATCACAGCAAAGGACTGAAAGTGCAAACAAATGAACAGCAGCAACCAGCCATGGGACAGTTCCACAGCCTGAGGGGGATTTACAACCAAATTGACTGGGTTTTTTTACACAAAACTCACGTGTCCTACCCCTTCCTTGGCATTTGCCAGCCTAACTCAATAATAAGGGTTAAGGAAACTAAGCATTTACGAGGTTTTTTTTTGTTGTTGTTGCACACCACATAAACAAACCGAGGACCAACACTTCGAGGAAAAAGGGTCTACTGCTTAAGCATAACTCCGGGGAAGAGGAAGGAAACAAATAAACGTCATAATATGAAAAAAGTATTGTTATATGTAGTGAATTCGCTCTCAATAAACCCCATCCACCGACCACATAATGAAGGCATGAATGAATAAAGGAGTGGGTAAACATTGCAGTGCGTCAAAATTATGGCAGGGATCCTAAGCCCTGACCTTGACAACGAAAAAAGTATCTTTTTTCACCGCTTTTTTGCGAACATTTGCCTCAACGAAAAAAAGGGTCACGAAGATGAACAAAACAAAAACAAAATGAAAAGGATAAGGAACTTAATAAGGGTCGTCTACTGATTTTCAAGGTTGTAAGGGACGGCAGCAAATGTCAACTGGGGGAAAAACGACATGTAATTTAATAACCCGAAAGTATGGAAATCATGACCTTAACCCAGAACTTGAATTGTCAAAACAACCTTCGCAACAGGCCAAAGCAAGTCGCACACAACAACAGCAACAACAACCACACCATAGGCAATAGGCCTAATAGCCTATGAAGGCTAAAGCAAGTTCACACACACACTCACACACAGACACAATGACTCTTGGCAACGCAAAAAACAGAATGGTTACAAATGTTACTACGCCATCGAGGCTAAGTCGACCGTCTATTCACATGTTGCCGTGTTGCTGCTGCCGGCAACAAACAACTCAGCTGTCAATGACAATTGATACGTTGGTTCGGCGGGCCTATACACATACCATGACAGAGGTGCTGTGTGACACACGCACACACACACACTCATGTAGCCGCAAATATAGCAAATCTGTCTTGTACTTTTTGTTGTCTGCCGACACACAGACGTACTCTCGGTAGCAGACAATTTGGCAGACGGGACAGGCCGGGCCAACAGACAGATAGACTCATGCAACAGCCACCTCTCCCCAGCGTCTGCCACGTTGTCTGTTGGCATCTACAAAAAGGGGCTCGGCCAGCGCACAGACACACTGCATGCTCCGAAATAAGTCAAACATGCCTGGTGCCCCCAGAGTCTACCCCGCTCTCTCTCTCCTGCGCTATCCCACTATCTCGAAATGGCTCTAACGCCTTAGGTGTGTAATACGATGACAGCTTATAACGCAAAAGCCAAACAAGCAACAACAATAAGCCGACAGTGGCTGGCAGACTGGCGCAACAACCGTCAATACACGCACCGATAGGTTATTTTTGGTGTTTGTTATGAATTGCAGCAAATGAACGAAAATCCGAACGCGGCCTTCACTGGAGCATAATTTTCAACAATAACCGTTCGCTCATTTATAACAGCAGTAGCAGCAACCAGTCGCCGCCCCACCATCACCAGCAATGGCTGTGAAAAAAAACCGTAGACAAACTCCAACTCGAAGCCATCGGCAACAATTTGGTTTGGTGGCTATGATTGGATTTCAATTTGAACGGTGCGTATCCAAAAATATTTGAAATTACTTTTACGCCCGACTGGCCGCTTAGCCAAACGACCGAACGACCGTCTGTCTGAATGACTGGTGGCCTACTATGCTGGCCGGCTAACTATTTTCGATGTAAGCTCGCATGTGCGTGAAATTAACGCAACTGCACGCACACATTCAATTACCGACCAGAGTTTGTTTTTAGCCAAGTTCTTGTTTTGTTTCATTTTTTTGCTCTTTCAAACTTTGTCGTCATTCGAATGATATTTTTCACGCGCTCCATGTAAACAAAAGTCAATACCACGAGTAGATGGTGTTACGAGTCAATGACCTGACTTGGAACTCGCAGTGGTGTGCTATGACGCTTCATGGCTGGTCTGGACATTCCCACGGTCAGCTACGAGTAAAACAAATAAAGACATACACACACACAATGTCCAATGGTGTTGTTACCACAATGCCATTGGACAAGGTAGTGTGATTGTCTAGCCTTTGTCTTGAATCTCTAATGAGTCACGGCCAATGTGTAATTTTATTTTAATTATTCTCTTGTTGTTGTGCGTAAATTACGATATCTTCTTGTGTTTTTGAGATGAGCTGGGAAACGGGACAATAACACAAATGGCCACAAGGAAATGGTTTAAGGAGGTCAATTAAGTCACGAGGGCGTTGTTGACAGGTGGGGTAACTGACTATAGTTCCGCTGAAAATAATAAGCAGTAAAAGGACACTGGTCCAAACGGATCCAATATTGTTGTCGTGGCTCAAGATGTCGTTGCGATAGCGTCTGGAGTTCTTTCGCATGTTTCCTGCAACATATTCTAATGGCTGTGCTTACTGGGCAGATGACGTGCTTACATCAACTGTCTAGTCAACAAAACGTTATGCTGTCGAGCTGCCAGTAACCTAACATGCTTATGGATAAGGAAATAGCAGGCTGGTTAGAATGAGGACAATAGTCTCGTGAAAATGGCATTTTTGGCACATGGTAGCATTAGGCATTACTTTACATTTGTTGTAGACCTGGCTTTGTGTCTCGCTGTTTTATGATTCTTAGACGGACATGATATAGTATGCGTTCCTACACTTACCTCCTCTCTAGCATGACAGGCATTTCCAGCAGGAACTGTTTGGAACTTAAGCCCCAATTAGTCAAGCCAAAAATTGGACAGTGTAAAGATGTGAAATACCAGCAACGTACCTAAGTTCCTCAACATCTCACACGCAGAAATATAAGGTAGGGGTGACTTTATTCAAAGAGCATCATACTATTGTTGAGTATATGGTTGTCGCAAAACAATATTGTAATCCTTACAACTATAGTATGATTCACAAATAATCATACTATGATCCCTACAACCATATTGTGATTCACTCTCAACTATGCTATGATCCCCAAAACCATAGTATGACACAGCCATACTATGATTTACACTCAACCATTTTATGATCCGTTTAGATCCGTTCCCCCTAAACAATACTATGACCCCCAAAATTGTTTATTAGGATTGTATTATGTTGTCATTCAATAATAGAAATTTATATTGAGTAAATTTAATAGTCTGTTTTGAGATCATATCTGTTGAACATTTTGTTTCTAGAAACCAAAAAGTTATTAAAAGAGCAGTCAAAAGACTTTTAGTTGCAAGCAGGGGTGACAGCAGTTTCGACCAATGTTATTTTACCATCGTCAGACCCCAAGCAAATTATGTAAGTAAACCATGATTAATAGCAATACACTTAAGTACGGGCAGAGTTTACATAAACGAGAGTCAACCAAAAGTAGAGTATTCCACCGAACATAGTAAACACAATAAAAATCCCTCCTACTGCGTTCTGATTTTTCATATGCTTGCATCGCTAGCCGTATGATGTTGTTAGTTTTATAATGGAAAACTCCATGCACTGCGTCATGTGCATGGTATCGTGGTCACTTTTGTCGCACCAACCATATTTATATTATTGTTTAATTTCTAAACTTGGCAATACTACTATTGTTACAATTTTCGAAATGAAATTCAGTAAACAATACTATGGTTGCGACGAACATGCTTCTATTGCAGGGAGCATATTATTGTTGGCGTGACCATAGAGTATCTATTTCTTTCCTCCGCTTGCATAAAGAAACAAACGGTAAACTTCTTTCAAATCAGCGAGCTGAGCTCGATATAATTCTTATACTTACTAACCGCAAACTACGGGTTCATGCTAGCTCCGAACGCCTTATGCATTTTACTAGGTTTAATACCCGCAAATGATTTTTTTATGTTTTCTGGAACTTGGACCTGGGTTAACTTGGTGTATGGCTGCCGCTTTTATAGTTGACAACTTCGAACCTAAGTTGCATATCCTTGAGGTACGGCAATAATGGCGGTATACCTTTGTTTCAATAAATATAAACAAATTTATCGGCTAGTTGGCAAACTAAAGCCTTGATTAAGAAGTAATTAATAACACTTATACGCCTCGATGATACTCGTTTAAGAGCGGAAATTGTAAAAAGTTATATTAATAATGTATTTATAAGTATATATGTTCATATACTTAGTAGGGACATAAATACTGTTACACACGTTTTATGCTGTAAAATAAAAAGTACTGAATGTTTTTGATGTACGAGTATATTGTATCCAAAAAGAATCTACTTATTCGAAATGTCCGCCCTCTGCCTTTACACACGCCTTAAGTCGCACTGGCCAATCGTCAATAGCTGCACGAACCTCGTCCATTGGAAAATTGGCCACAGCTCGAACCAAAGCAGTCTTAAGAGATCCAATATTGGGGTATCTTTTGTGACAAACCTTGTCCTCAAAAACTGTCCACAATTTGGAATCCAATGGGTTCAAATCTGGACTGCCTGAGGGACGGATGAACGCTGGCAAATTGTTTCGCAGCCAGGAATGGGACGTTTTAGCTTTATGAGCCGGCGCAAAATCCTGCTGGAAAGTCCATTGCTGGTTTTGGAACAGGGAATTGTTAAGAGGCTTCACTTTGGACGATGTTTTGACTTCTTGTTCGCAGAAATGCAGGTCAGTGACCCCATCATAAGAGACACCCCACCAAACCATGACTGAAGCTGGGTGATGACCCTTTTCCACCCTTGGTATCAGTTTAGATACCTTAGATAACCGCGCATACACTCTATCATTTTGCTCGTTAAAGTTTTCCTGAACGGTAAAAAATTTTTCATGGGTGAACAAAATTTTTCTGTGCAAGTTATCAGAGTGCTTCACCAGAAGACGTTTGCATTTTTCAATCCTATGTTTTAAAGCTGCAGTCAATAAATGTACGTCGTTTGAAAGCCCCAAGTCCCAAGACTTTGTTAATGATTCGACTTATGGACTTTTGCGTGATATTCATCTCACGGGCCATGATTTTCTGTTTCGGAGCGGATTTCTGTGAATTCTTGATTTAACGGCTTTGATGACATGTGGTGTTCGAACGAAGCGAGGGCGGCCCGACCGGTGGCGGTCTTTTACATCTCCAGTCTCATCAAACAGTTTTATGCATCGGTAGACAAACATGCGGCTAATCCATAGTGGCCGGAGCGTTTTGAAAATATCGTTTTTTTTCATTTCACACTTGAAGAGTGCTATTACAGCGATACGGTCGTCATTATCTGACCACTCCATGATGAAAGTAGAAACAATTTTAAAATCCCGTTACGGACTAACGCTATTGAGGTTAGCTTTCAAAACCCATATGACATTAAGGGGGTATGTTCAGTTCTACTACTGAAATGGGTGTGTTCAATGTTGTAACCGTATTTATGTCCCTACATTAACCAACCTATTTCAAGTTCTACCACTACCGCCTCAAAAGTGTTGTTGGTATAGAATGAGCGATTTCTCTCTCGAATGAAGTTTTGCTCGTAGTTTTAACCAGGACTCAATTTAGATTCTGTTAACACCAGGATTATATTAATGGTGATATAGCCTGGTTTATATTTAGAAGAGCGATGTTTAAACGGATTAACTCGGGGTTTTAAACCTGCTCTGGCTACAAACTTTACCATTCTATGCACAAAACCTCAGAAAAGAAAGGAATGGGGTGACAAACCCGATGTTGCTAATTTACTTTCAACCTTGGTACCTTGTGTAATAGTTGTGTACATTGCCAATGAAGCCACGATTGGCCAAACATACATTGTTTTCTTCTTCTCAAAATCAACTTAAGGATTTAGGAAATAATACTACAAAATACAGGGTAAAACACCACTTGCTTGGCACTGCTGAATACTGCTACAGTGTAATCACTTTTGCAGAAAACACATTTCATTAGAATTCTTAATTAAAAATCATTTGTTATCGTATGAGACTCTTTGTATCCGACAAAGTTTAATTAATTTTTCTTTCGTGAGAGGGCCAAAAGGAAGCAAAAATGTCCCCCGAAACACAACAACAACAAAACCGACTAATTTATAAAAATCATTTTAAAGCTTAAATTCCTTACAACAAATGAATGCCATTAATCACAGTTTTACAGTGAAATCCAAAGCTATAAAAATAACAGCAACTACAAATACAAGAGCTATAAATGCTCACAACTACACATGCAGAGAACGAGAAAAGGAACACACACATACAGCTAAACATACATACATACATTCGTATGCATGTATAGACGAGGAGATTGTATAGCCAAAAGATAGATGAGTCTCTCTCTCTCATATGGCAAAGTATTATTCATAAATAATTGCTTGTACTTGACATGTTCGTCACTATGGAGAAATAAAACACAAATGCACTCACACACACACACAGCCAGAGATAAACTTACAAATACACATACATGGACATGTATGCATGAGTGTGATAAATAATATTCAGACAGAAGGGTTGAATACTGAATGGCGTAGGCACACACACACACACACTCACCAACAAAACCACCATGACCACTAAAGGACCAATTGAGAATGCCTAAAACAGAGGCAGCCAGCTAGCCGAGCCACACAGTGGAGGAGAGAGGTCTTTGAAAAGCCTGCAAAGGCCAGACCATAGGCCTTGTCTCCGCAAACCAAGACAGCACCCAAACTAGCAGAGGAGTAAAAAAATTTAATTGTAAATAAGCCTTTAAAAACATCCAAAATCAAAAAAACTGAAGAGTCTGCAAATAAGATACGTGAAAATCTGTGGGGCGTCATAATATAGGAAATGGAAACGATTTTAAGTCTATTCCATCAAATGCTTAGATATTTTAAAATATCGGTCCTTTTAAATAATCCGTTCTTCAGAAAAGGTGTAAACCTAACCAAATGAAGAGAAATGTTCAGGAATGCTCAGAGACTAGATTTTGTTTGAACGGGACAAGGGATCTTTATCCAATTTTCGGCGGAATAAAAAAATTTTGAGGTAGACTTTTTCCCCGCCTTTTCGAAGCAGAGAATTCGTTCAAGTCTACCGCAGAAGGCCTTTAATCATTCCTCGTATTCCGCCGCTGGCAAAGTCTGGTAAGGCTAGCAAAACGGACAAGTGTGAGGAGCGAGTGTAAATTATTGTCGTTTCTGTTGTTGTTGTAACTGTCTGTGCTTGTTGTTGGCATGTATTCGCTTATAAAAGAAAAGTTTTTGCTTCCGTTTCCGATGAAGACTCTCGTTTTGGATTTGTTCTTTATCTAAATGGAAATGTTCAAAGGTATTTGTTAATTACTCTTCACCAATTATTCAAATTTTTTGCAACTTATCGTTTGTGTAGTATTTTTTATATTTTTTCAATTGAAGCCTAAATTTGATTAGATGAAAATTTTGGATGAAAATGTCATTCAATCAAAAGTAAAACAACTACAGTGCAAATGGCAGTGGATAGAATGATGGCGAAACAATATAAAAGACATTGAACTTTTGGAATTGAAATGAAAACCTGCAAAAATTCCCATTTCGATTCAGGAAAACAACCCTCCAAGGACCCATCGTAAAAACATTTTTAATTTTAGCCAAATAAAAAAAGGAAAAAGGAAAAACAATAAACGAGAATGCCAACAAAAGACTTGTGTATACATACAGATGTATTTACATACACTAGGGTGGGTTCATATGCTTCGTTGTGATAAAGAAAAGGTTTAACAAAGTGGAGGGATTTTCTTTAAGTTGAGTTTCCGTAGAGCTTTCAGTGAGGATCATATAAATCAGCTAAATTTGAATCACTTCTAGTGTGATATATGTTATGTTTTAATAGCAATATGAGAAAAACAAAAATGATGAGGCATTTTTAAGATATGTATTGCTCCCTTCCTTATTTCAGTATATGAAATTTGACAATATCGTTTCACATTTGTACAGTGAAGGCTCGCTAATTTAAAGCAATGTTTATACGAATAGACAGTAATCGGAACTGTAGTTTTAAATGCATTAGGGTTTTATTTGAATTGGTTGCGTTTTTTTTTTACTTTAATTTTGTAAATAAGCCACAAACCATAGTTTACATTGATCTCTACGCATTTGACTTGACAGGCGTTTACTCTTGGTTCTTTCTTATTAAAGCAGTATGTGGTCGTTAAGGCGAAAACTTCAAAACTTTAATAGTGAATTTTTGTATACAAGAACTGATTGGCAGTAAGCATCATAAAACGATTGATGTGTAATTTAAATACAAGTAATTCCAGAAATGTTATAAGCGAGTAATAACTAAGCTCGCTTAAATGAATGAATTCTAGAATGTATTCATATTCTTCACCAGACACTCACTCATATTCTTTTAAATTTTCCTTAAATCTATCCTAACTTGTTCACAATTTTCTTAGCGATGAATTAAATGTTAGTCTTTGTTCGGAAATAGTTCTATACAAAGGTCCATTTCGGAAGGATAGTCGTATACACTTTCAATTATATATACCTCTTTCCTCAATGAAGCGACCCACTCGCATGTACACATGTATATACATATAGTATACATACATAAACATTAACACCGAATTTCGCTTTTGCGAAATGGAATCTTTCGTAACGTTTTCCTTGCCAACCGATCCGACCAACCAACCAACCACCCACCACCACCCCGTTCGCCCACTCTAAAGATGGTGACTGAAGAACGTTTAATTTACTTTCACATCTACAGTACACGTGTATGTATATACACTTATATGTATACAGCCAGCGAAGGTCTGCAAGTGTGTTATGTACGTGTGGACGTGTACATACATAAAATATGTGAAATGTACACCAACACAAGTTCACTTACATTGCACTGCACAGTGGTCCACTGTATTTTCGGGGAATAGTTCTTTTCTTAAAACTAAATAACATTTAATCACAGAACAAAAGGAAAACTGCAATGATGGATCAAAATATTTGTGATTATTAAAAGATTTGTTTGTGGTTCAGGAAGGTGACTTATTAGACCGTTTACAAATCGGATGAACATATACATACATATATGTATGTAGGAGCTTTTTCTACATCTGAATAGATTTTCTTCAATTTCAATAAAATCCTTCCCTGTGTCAAAAAAACTCACATTAGCAAAATCGGATGAACATGTATAGCATTCTTAGTTGGTCCAAACAACTAACGTTTACCAAATTTCATTAGGATTAGATGTAAGATGTGTATTCTGGAGCTAAATGCGAAAAAATCGGGAACTATTTTTTTTAAGAAAAAAATTTCTTTTATTCGAAAAGTCACGGTATTATTGATCTGCCCTCGTATATCTAAATCAGGACCAATTTTCTTCAATTTCAATAGCGTCCGTACTTGGTCCAAAAAACATACTTTCATGAAAATCATAGATTCAGCACGTGATTATGAGTCGATCGGTATACCTAAAGGTGGGTCTAGCTCAAATACTTGTGGTAGTTACAAAGATTTGCCACGAAACTTACTTATAATACCCTGTTCCACAGAGTGGTGCTGACTATAATGATAGGAGCCATTTAAACGATTACAATAACGTTTTTTCGAGCAAAGAACACATATTAAAGAAGTTAAAGTCGGGCGTAGACGACTATGCGATGCCCTACCACACTGCTATTCCGAGGGTTAAGCACCTCTGTCTGGAGCGTCAGCTAGCTCGGACCCAATATGTTAGAGTTAAATTTTGTCTGTTGATGGAATGTTGAATTCGAATAAAAAACAACAAATCAAAGTTAACTTTTGTCGCTTATGAGCGAGATCGCGAATAATACTTTGACCCTATAGTCAATGAGATTTAATTTCAGAAAATATCACAACTGAGGTCGCTGATCCTACTCTACTTCAGCAAATTTTCTTATTACTTCCTTGTTGTTTCTTAAGTGGTGTGCTCGGCAATGAAGAGCAAATACGGCGGCCATCTTGCAAATAGTGTCTTTGTATCCAACTCGTACTGCAAAATCAAAATCTGTGGTATGCCGGTGATCTTTACAGTCTCTAATGGACACCGAACATATCTCAAATTCTATTAAACATTTTCGGTTACTGTACCCTTAGTAGGCCATCTAGAATGTATATCTCCACTACAGCGAATCTCAGTAAACCAATTATTTTGTTATTGAACTAACTGGTACTAAGTCCACGTAGTACTTATAAGATCTTCATAGAGTAAAGTGTTGTTATCTTTAATCAAAATTGTTTTTAAGCTAAAGAAAAATCATGTTACACGCTTTGAATATCCTCTAAACACAGATATAATGACTTAGCTTAGATACATTTTATCAATAAGCTGCTTTCAGTTTTTATTAACCGAGACGGAATTTTAGCAAAACTATAAACTGCAATAAAACAGTTAATGTAATATATAAAATTAATTTATTGCTACATTTTTCTGTTATAAATTTTTTTAAAATATCCTTGAACTCTCCGTTTAAGTTGATTAATATTTTACTTTTATCCCATCTTGTGCATACTTGTATAATTCTTTGTTAGTACAAGTATAGATCTCAAAAATCATGTTTTTAAATTGCAGGGTGTATTATATACAACAGTTTGTTAGAAATAAAAGTCTGGTAACTCATCCTCGTTTGTTAAACGAGAGAAAATAAAAGTCTGGAACACAAATGCTAGTTTAGTAAACTCAAACGAGCATAGCTCATAAGAGGTACTTATCCCACAAGAACCTCCCACTCTCCAATTGTTAGGGCCTTCGTTAGATATCTGAAAATGGACCACTGTAGCGCTGAGACGCTAGCACGGCCATTTAAAAGAGGGGTTTCGGAGGAAAATCTTTTAATTTTATTAATGCCAACGTAAAATGAAGGAAAATGTAACGAAACTGAATTTAAGAGTTTGCTTTTTTTACAAAAATGTTTCCGTCGGCCGAAAGAAAATTAAAGGCGAAATTCATTGAAAATAGCAAAATGAAGGAATCTTCAATATTTTCGGTTGTTTTTTTCTTTCTTTTTAGTTTGGATTTCCTTTTGGAACTTTTAATGCACTCAGTCAGGGATTTCGTACTTTCGCGCTGCTATGTGTGGTGTTCATGTATATGCACATACGTACAAGCTTACATTAAATATTCGTATGTATTTGTGCATGTGTTTGTACGAGTATATGCGGATGTAGATGTACTGATTATTTTTATTTTATTTTTCGAGTAAATGACATGTTTCGAAATTTCGGGGCTGATGGCAAGGAGGAGGTCTAAATTTATGTTCATTTTAAATTGAATTTAAAATTTATTGCCATTGTAATTTGTTGCTGTATTTGTAAAGTGTGTGCGGTTGTTTATGTATATGTAGGTAGACCCCTCTATCTATCTCTGTTTAACCTCACTCTGTATCAGCATGTGAGTACGTCTGTATGGCATTAAGGAAACGGAAACGTATTCTTTTTGCATTAATTCGCTGTTGTGTGTGCGCTTTTTTTTAATCCCGATGTTCTTTTTTTGAACTTGGGTTAAATACAGTATTAAAGACAGTTTAAATTAATTTAAAAAAAAATGTTTTTTTTAAATAAATATTATTTGACAATAGACGTTCACGTCTTTAGTTGCATTTCGTGGAAACGCATTGAATTTAGCGATTAAAATTATAAAATTACATTATAAATATGTTGCCTGTCTCATTTATTATATTACTTATGGTTCTTTTCTTTAATTTCAGGTAAGTTTTTCACAAATTTCTGCGGCGTATGAAATGGTGGGTACACTTAATGTTTAATAAAAATATACCAATCTAAAACTTGGGAAAACTTTTACAATTTTTAAAAAATTGGCGAATTGACATGTATTTTCGTGACTGCCCACTGCTTTTATTGAGATTTCAGGTCCATCAGAACGCTTAGCAGCAATTGGTAAAAAGAAAATTAACCTTTCGAGATTTCTTCAAACAATTGCAATGAGTGGGAAATAACATAAATATATTTTTTTTTTAGTTATGTTAGTGTCATTTGTAGTTTGTCACAATTTTATACTAACTTAACATTTAATATATTTCATAAATAGGTCATATTCTAAGACTACGAAGCCTAAATGTATCTGTTATCAGTCCCTCCCAACGTACCTTTCTTATTTTGTCCTTTTGGAGTGGGTGCTTTACTCTTTACCCAACTTCCGACAATTTTCCATTGCAGCTCTCGTTCTCATGCCTTGCAGTATGCGTTATGGGCAGCAATATTAGCTTTCGTAACTTTTGTACAGACTTCGTCGTTTCGTAGGAAAGCCGTTGGCAGTAAAATAGCAAAAGTTTCTGCTACGAACTTTAGAAATTCTGATGCCAATAAAATGCCTCGAATAAAGATAAAGAAAGCCTTCAGCTACTTTTATTCCTTATGCCGTCCATTGTCCAATTTTTCCATGTAATCTATTTGCCCTTATTTAATTTAGCCATTGTCAGTTCTAGTTCTTCCATAAATATTATAGTTTCTTTGTTCTTGGCAAAGATTTCATTTATTAACATTAATTGCCATAGAGGGGTCAATCAACCTCATTTCCCCAGCAAACGGAGATTATGTGCCACATGCGGGTACACGCATACATACAAACCTTTGCCAATATGCAAAGTTTACATGCAAAGAATTTTGTATGTACACTTGCATATACATAAGTGAATGTAGGAGAATATTACATGATTTTTCATTAATGAAAACTCATTACAACTTGAACAACAGCAGCAGCAATAGCGACGACAGTAAGGGCAACAGCAACGGCAACATCAAGACCAGCAACAAAATAACATGAAATATTTAAAGCACTTAAAATTCAAATAATGTTTTTAATAAGAAAATTTAAAATTAATTGCCAGACACAAAAGCAAAAGCTATTATTTCACCAGCACACACATACACTCGCACACATGCTTTAATACATGTACATTTACTGTCACACATACTTTCATGCATACATGCAAACCAACGTTGCATATACGGACATTTTTCATTTGCTGTAATATATGAACAACAAAAACTGTAAACATATTATGCAGAGTATTTTATGTAAAAGTGTATGTGTGTGTATGTGTATACAAAAGGATATGCAAGTGTATGTGTGTGTGTAAAAAGTCCAACAATATGAACTGATGATAGGAGAAGGGATAAAGACTACTCAAATACACGCTGGCAAATAATTGGCATAAACATCACATTCAAATATAAAATTTTCTCTTACATTACCAAATAATAACAGCTCATTACACTCTGCATTATTTCAAATGATAAAATAATGGCTTGCTTCTAAATTCCTTTAGCCGCACTTTTAAAATACTCGCATAGAAAAAAGGGTTATATAAAAATAAAAGGCTGCACAGACTTGTTATACATTTCATCATAGGATGGATGAATCCAGTTCATGAATCATAAATTTAAAATGAATAAATTCAGTAATACATTTTTTAAATTACGGCTGTTACGAAGATCGATGTTTTCTGTGAAAATGATAATAAATAAAATTATGTGAACTCACTGCTGAAAATTGAATTAAAAAAAGTGTGTTTGGCTATATCGCATATTTCATGTTGAATAATATACATAACCATTGATCCGCATGGAACAATTTTCAAAACGGTTGTTATCAAATAATTTTAATAAAATAATCTGAAAAGAGAACACAAGAATGGAAACTAGGAACAATAAAATGAATGAGAAAACAAAAAAATCAAGTTGTTTTCCGTGATGACAACAGTATCTTACTTTCAGGCAAATTCGGGTCAAATAAAGGCAATGAAAACCAAAAAACTTAGTCGCCAACTCTTATGTGGTCAAGCAGTTGCGGAATGAAAAAATTATTCTTGCTTAATATTTTCTCGTAAAAGAACTAGCCTTAAGCCTTAACAAATAAACTACTTTTTAAATATATTTTATATATTGAACAGGAATTAACCGCCTCAAGACCTCTTGCATCTATATTTAAATAGAAGACAATACATTTTATAATTTAAAAAAAAGTCCTTTTTAATTAGTAAATTTTATATATTCAATTATGTCATTTGATTTTATACTAAAAAATGTCTAAACATTTTAGAAATAGACTTCCGTCAAGGACTTTTTAAATCGTGTCTAAGCTAAATGAATTAATTATTTCTAAAATTATGTTTTAATAATATATAATTTTTCTCTACCGAAGCGAAATGCACTGTTGCCAGTTAAATTACTGGTCGAATTTCTTAGAGTGTAGGAAAATGTATTTCCAGAAGTGGGGCGGTTGTGTTGGCTGAGTGTGAATATTGAATGATTCGCAGTTACTTTAACTGCAGCAACTACGAGGCAAGTGGTATTGGTGCGGTGTGTAAACATATATTTTTACAGATACCAGCACACACACACACACACACAAGCACAATGTGCTAAAATGTTATATGGCGTATATGGGCAAAACCGAGTAAAATGCTGAAAATTAAATTTAATAATTCATATTAAACATACTCATATTACAAACGTAACTACTTAAATACCCACACATACCTACATACTACACGAGTATGTATATGCCAAGTATGTATGTATGTACATATATATCTTCATATTCATTACAACAACCTACACTTTTAAGCTCATATTACATCAACGATTTTCATAGTTTGTTACGTATGGGCTAAAGCTTTCATTATTGATAGCAATTCCGAAAATTGCTTCAAAGACTATAAAGGAAAATGGACGGAGGAAATCGTTTTTCCTTTGTGGGCAGCGAAATGATTAAAGTTGCAAATAACGCTATATGCGTTATTAATAACACAAAGTTATGGTAAAGTTGTTAGTTTCCAATTAATATGTGAGGTTTGGAAATTTCGTCAGAGTAAGGCATTTTACTCGTATTGAATGAACTTTTCACAGCATCCCATTGAGCAACAAACGGTGAACTTCTCTCTAAAAAATGTAGTTTATTATGTGACTTGAGGAATTTAAAGATTTAAAAAATATGATTTCAAATGATTAATATACTTTTCACCTTCGGCGGACCAATAATATTATTATAAGCGCCAGCATCAAGAAATTTTAAAAATACTTAATTTTGTGAAAAGTTGTCAGTGTCGCTTTAAAAAGAAAAATAGTCTAGAGTTTTAAAATACTTTTACTTTAAAAAAAAACATATTGCAATGACGTACAAGGAAATTATAAACATAAAATATATCAAAAAATTTAGCACGTATTATCCACGTATTCCATTGCTGCAACCGAATGTTGATTGGATTCACGACAATTTTCAGTAGAAGCAACTGACCCTATCGGTTGAGTAGGCAAAGTATCGGTAACCCTAACCAGTTAAGGTGATTACTGGAACTGATTTTAACATGTATTGGTTGTTGTTACAAATGGTTGGTTAGAAGTATTCTGCGAATTCTGTTGCCATAACCACGTACGTTTGTTTACTGGACCAACAAATGGTCAAATTTTATGAGTTTTGTTCATATGAACGAAATAATAAACCTAAATGAGTTTGTATGTACAAGTGGACAAATTTGAATAGTGGGTCATAAAGTGAAATTTCGGTATTACAGTAGACATTTGAAGAAAAAGCTCTTTATGATATTGGATTAAAATACCTTAGTAAGTTGGAAGTTTTGACAAATACTTTCCCTATTAAAAATGCTTATAATTATTCTTAAGTGTTTTAATCATTTCCATTAAGCATCAAATCGACCCAGTTGTTTTCAACCACATGAAAATTCGTTTAACTGTTTAGAATCGAGTTTTCTTTAATTCCTTTAGTAGGGAGTATTTAGAAAAATCGGTAAAATAGTTTTTCAAGTTAAATTTTCAGAACATAAATATTTTGCTTCATTAGAGCTAACTCTACAAAATCTGCAGTAATAAAATGATTTTATAGATTCGCAAAAACCAAGTATTGAATTCATTCCTAAATTATCAGCACCTTTTACGCATGAATCTAACTTTATAATTTTTCCACTACAAAAAAATCTAGCATTCTGTAAAATATTTTATTTGTCAACAAATTTTTCCAAAATTCGGTCTTCGGAAAAAATAACTGGTCCGGTAGAGCTACAATTGTATTTTTTTAATTTCCGGTTGTCTCAAAACCATTGAAATATATCTTAAAAACTTTCAAAAAGTTCATGCTATTGCAGTGTTTGCGTAGAAAAGACTCTTTAGGTTAGCATACAGCAAGACTGGTTGCAGTCTTATTCGAAAATCTGAAATCTTACCCATTGCCATTCTACACCCTTAAGGACATATTTAATTTCCACACAAGCTTTTTAATTGCACGGACTCGGCAGTAACGACAAAGTCAAGTCGATATTAAAAATGAAACGAAAACATTGAAAGGCATTGGCAATTATGACATGTAGCAAATAATAACGTCAATAATGTGGCTGACATCGATGTCAACGACGACGACGGTGATGGCGATGACGATGTTAATCATATATCACGGGCATGACAAAAACAATAAAGTAAAAACACCCATAATAATTACGAAAATAAGTACAAACAGAAACAAAACAAGAAAGGAAACAACAACAAAAAACAAATAAAAGGATATGCGCATAAATTTCGCATACATTAGTGACATATCCGCAAAGTCGTCAAGCATACGGACCAGTGTGCTCGCTCTCTCTCTCTCTCATATACGGGTTTGGCACATAGACACACCGCTACACAGTGAGAAATATTGGACAGTTTGTGAAAATATTTCAGGTACTTTTAAATGGCAGATCCGATATTTATGAAAGTTTAAAGAAATTCAAGTGATTCCATTGTTTAGAAAAGTTAAAGATTTATTCGACTACTTTCTCAGTGTTGCAATTGCAGTTGCCAGTTTTGTCTCTTGTTTACCTATAGAGGTCTATCCTATACTCGAAAATACCTTCTTAATTCTTGAAAGAGCTGCTTTTCTATAATTTTGTTAATACCGCCCGCATACATACTTGAAGCGTTTGTGGATTACTTTATTTACTTCGTATATTTTATGAATTTTTCGTGTTCAATATCAAGCTGGACGGCATGGATATACGTACCTCGGAGAATATTACACAAGTTGCAACGATAAAGAAGTGAATGACTCAGTAAAATGTGTGTTGTGAAACTGTCGTAGTCTACAGGAACAATGGCTCATCTGTCTAGGTAGCACATTCCTTAAAGACAACATTAGCCATTTTAATTTCAAGATCTACCAGAATACGCGCTCACACCATATCTTCTAACGTTTTCTCCACCTCTGTAAAATCTCTTCCCACTCTTCTGCTTTTAAAGTAACTTAATAGGCCTAATCATGGCTTTCGAGTAAAACTGCTTTTATAAGCTGGTGACCCATTCAACCTTTTTTTTAACAATTTTCCTGAGTGTTGTTGAAAATTGTTGACTCGGGTTTCCACCTCATTGAGCACGTCGGTATTTTGAAGTTTCATTGACATTGAATAAGCTACTTAAGAAGTCCACCATTAGTTTCCCCAAAGAAAATATCCAAATTCCCCCACTGTTGCACAAGTTTATTTTTTTTGGGTAATTGTCCGCCTGCCTGCCAGCCTGTCTGTCTGGCTCTTGTTGACAATTTGGATAATGATTTGTATGTTATTGTGACTTTTTGCGTTGTTGTCTCTTCTTCCTTTTTGTTATTATCATTTTCAATTTTTTTTATTACTCATATTATTGCAGTCATACACCAGCACAGGCATTTAGTTATGCGTTTGTATGTGTAGGCGCACACACACCCATACACCTTTATACTTATTATATGAAACATCAAAATTTCACGTAATCTTGAACTAAAGTTCATTATTTATATTTTTGTTTATTTTTTTCAAATTTGGAATTTGTGCCTTTGAATTCTTTGCCGTTTTTTTGTATTGGCTGGTGATGCCAGAGATGCGTCTTGGGATAGATATTTTTATAATATCGTCGCAGTTTGAAACTTGGCAATAACTTTGTTTTATTTTCGCCACCGCTTGTTGGCCACATCGAAGAGAGGGGTTATACTCGGAGCCTACACACATACAAACGAACAAATAAGTATCCTCAACATTGCCAAGATGTTGTTGTTTTTTCTGCTGTCGGTTTATGTTCTTGGCTGTTCCGGGCCATAATAACATGATAGAGGAGCCTTTAAGAAAACTCGAAGATCGCAAACGCAGGCACACATACTAAGGCAAACGTATGCAATGGTGCATCGCAATATGTTGTATTTAAAATAAAAAAACCTTACCTATAGCAGCAGAGATGAGTGTTTAGTTTGTAATAAAGTATGCAACGCGTAGAGAGCTGTCTACGGAAGATCCTGACAAATATACTTACGCCTTAGCCTCTTAGCCGAGCTTGATATAATTCTGAGCTTCTCAGAATGAAATCTTTAAATAAAATAATATTAAAATAAATAAAATAAGATAAATTCTTGTCTAGATTTTAGCAATTAATCTGTAACCATAAAGTTGTCTGTATTTCAAAACCGGCGATAACTACTCGTATGTCGTGTGGCTTACACGGATTTCCAACTCCAAATAAAGTAAAAAACATTTTCAAGACAAAAGTGTATTTTTTAAACTTACGAAAAAAAATAAACAAAGCATTTCCCACCGACCAATGGGCTTTCGTGATTTTGATGATCTTTGTTTATATGTTCTTATGCATTTTTGTTTGCGAGTAAAATTTATGCGACACTTTAGTTTTTAAGCTTTAATTACTTATAATAATCTCTTTCAAAAAGTTAAAGGGTAGGCCTCACCATTCAACTTTTTGAAAGAGATCAATGTAGGTTAAGATATATCGAAGATAATATTTGGCTACACTTGGAAGCACCAGCAGCTGCAAACGGCTCATGTCAGCTCAAATATTTTCTTGGTCGCCCTCTGCGGTTTTCGCGGTTTCTGGTCAGTGGTTTATTATTATTGGAATTACTTTATACGCTTTAAGACAGACACACAACGAAGAAATAGAAACTCACATTCTGGTTCTGACTCTTCAAGTAACCTTCAAATCGAACGTAAGCCAAATCACCACTGACAGAGGAATTACGTTATGGCAAGCTTGTAACTTGTATCTTATGACGTGGCACATAAATTTACCCATCGCATAGCAATTGCCATTTGTGAGTTGTTGGTTCTGCCATAACACCAGAGCTTTACCTTTCCCTGTAGTTTAATTTTTCAGTCATTGCCACCTCTAGATTTACAGCATCTGTACACAATACTTTGCAGCAAAAACAACTTTCAGAGAGAATTCCCATTTAAAAGCTCTAATTTAATGACGTGGCGCATAGAGCTAAATCCGGTGTTTTGTACATAGCTTTGGCTACACAGAGCAGAGATTTTTAATGAACTCCCTCTTTCTATAGTATATCTTCTCTGTAATTACCACCATTGAATTAAAAGCAATCTGTAGACAATACTGTTAAAACAGAAAAAACTTTTAGAAAGAAGGTTCATTAACAAGCTCTAATATTATGGTGTAGGACATAAAGCTAAATCCTGGGGCCATCTACAGAAAACATGTGGAAACCGAGAGAGCTTTAATTAATCACCAGACGACCTTAGTCAATTTTGTGAAGAATTGGTACGGCTATCACCACCAGTTCTAATTATGTATTATCAGAGAAGTTTTATTTTGAAGAGCAGTACCATTAAAAAAGCTCTGGTCATATGGTGGGGCGTATAACGGCAAACACTTTTTTCTTCCTATAGTTAGAACTGCAACTAAAATAAAAGCTTCGTTTGTAGATAAAATTACCTCTGTCCTGGTTAAGTCGTCTGCACTTTGGATTATCTTTGGTTTGCTGCCGAAACACCTTAGCGCATGATTGTTGATATATGATAATAATAATCATACGCCATGTTGTATTAAAAAATAACATAGTACAAAAAACTAAATTTATAAGCTTTAAACTAGCTTAATATAATAACATAAGTACGATTATTTGTCCAGAGATTTTATTCCAATTTCGCTAGGTGCAAAAGGCCCCTATGGAAGATATGGTTTATACTTTTCGTCCACCTAGAAACTAATTAGTCGCCCTTCTTGAACTGTAAATTCAGCTATGAAAGTAAAAGAAATTTCAACAGAAATAAAATATGGTTTTAAAAATATGTTAAAGGCAAAAATTTAAATCCGAAAATTTCCATTTGGAAATTACAAAATATTGATCTCCTAAATTCAATCTAGGGGTGGAACTCTTGAAGGGTTGTATCGCAGTTACCTGTATACAACTTAAAACACTGTAAAGGGCATCAAATATTCGACCTGTTCAAGCTTGAAATCATTTTTACTTAATTTTATTTAGTTTCTTTTTGTAATGGTACCGTCTCGAGTTGTTTTCAGCAGATATTACGTGCAGCGTGTTGCATTCGCACAAACTCGCACACATGCCCGCATACAGACGGTCGGATGGACGGACGGACAGACTGACGTAGGTCGTACATCAACATCCCATTCGTGCAACAACGTCGAACTTTAATTGCATAATTATGTGCAGTTTGCAATTTATCATTTTACATTATTATTTATGGGTTTTTATGTTTTATCCTGTGTGCGCCGTTCACATTGTTGTTGCTGCTCTTGTAGTAGTTATGGCCGTTTTTTTTCTTTTTTATCTGTCTCCGATGTTATTGGTTTCGTTGTATTTATTTTCCTAGTTGTTCGTTCGTTCGGTTGGCCTTTTCTTCTTTACTTTTTTTTGTTCTCTTTAAAGTTTCCACGTTGTGAGAAATGAAAATGAAAACTGACAAGACGAAGCAGAGTCAGTGTGTACGCCCTTTTCTTTTTTAAATTTTAGATTTTCGCCATAAATGTCGGGGCGATAAATTAATGAAATGTAACATATGGATTTGTAGCTCTGACAAACCATGGCATAGATCCCGGCAGTGTGATGTTCTCCCTCACACATCAATAGATAATTTATTATGAAAGATGTTAAGAGTCGAGCTTCAAATTTGTTTTGTCTACGATTATTTATGACTCAGGAGAAAAACTTTAGTTTTGTGCACAAAACTGGTGGTAATTCTTAATAATTCTGTAAAAATTAATACAAGTCCTAAGATTACTTTCTGCTGGGAAAAGAAAACATTCCCGCTGGCCTTTTGATGGAAGTTCATTTTAGAACTAGAATGGCATTTCCCAAGACTAAATCTGTTTTTGAAAATCAAGAGTACCACAGAATGGACCAACAGAGAAGCATTAGTTGTATGTGATATGGTACCATTCAAGTGAAACCAATAATCTAGTTCGTGTCTTTAATTCAATATCCTAATTACAATTTGGACAATTCTAACTCTGTTGCACTCTCCCTTCTTCGATATGGCATTTCAGCAGCATTTTCAAAAAACAATAAAGACCAAGCATGCTGCAACTTTAAAATTCGCTGGAAACTTAGATTTGAATTACTGAATTATTTTGAAAGCGTATATGAATTTTCTCATGGATCAACTTAGGTTGTGAACCGAAATAAAAAATGTTTTTTTTGCTTAATTTGAAATGTGATTGAGGTAGCTGTGAGCCTTAAATTGATAGCTTATATTAAGTAAGTTGAAAGTAGTTTGTCGTCCATGGCATTGTAGGAAAATAAACAGAGTTTTTCGTCTAAAACTCGCATTGAGGTTATGTCTCAGATGTTGACTTTGAAGATCAGACGTTGTTGCTTGACCAAAGTCGCTCACTTTCGTCCTTGGGCCACATTCTGTGGGGGCGAGGTACTAAGTTTTGAATAACAATGTTTCAATCTTAACGTTGTATTTTTAGTTGTCCCATTATGGAAAGAATCTAAAATTTTGGCTTCTTATAAAAACATTTGTTTAGGTGGCAACTTCCCAGCACAAGTCGGTCACACTCGACAACCTATTTTTGGCTTATCATCCCTCCCTTGTGCTCCATTTATAGATGTCATATTTGCATGCAAGCAATAGAAAACAACCAGATTCAGTATTGTTTTTTTTGGGTTGTGTTTCAGAAGACCTTTTCCGGGCCCTAGACAATATAAAGACAATAAAGGTATGTTGCCTAGTGGTTAATCCGGCTTTGGCGTAGGGGACAATTAGTGTTGCCAGCCAATTATACGAATTTTTTATAGTCCTGAGAGTTCTTCACTTCGGTCAAATCTTCTCTTCAATGACCGCAACGGCGCCATTAAAAATAATTCGTCAATGTTAAGACTTCTTATTTCTCCATGATAAGAAACTTGATGGCTGTTAATATTTTGAGCCAAAAAAGCTGAAAGTAACATGTAACTCCTAATGATACCTGTTCTTAAACATCTTCGGGTCATCCTTAGATTTTTTGCGAGTTCAGTGTTAATCTTTACATAGCCTTTGACTACAAGACCTGACAGGATATTAAGGTCAGATATAAATGTAGCTTAAAAACTTCCAACACTATAGATCAGGTCCAATTAGCGGGAAAAACTATCCTTTACCACAGCGGCTGCTCTATATTCACAAAACACGAGAAGAATTGCATCCCGGTTTGGAATCACATCGCAATAGATCAGATCAGAGGTGGTAAATTAAGCCCAACACTTTACCAAGAGAGATGGTAAAATGAAAAACGGATTGTAGAACTATAATGAGTCCTAAAATAGGTTTTGGCGAAAGAAAAATATTATTGCAGGACCTGAGTATGCACTTATTCTAGGGAAGTCGGTCCTACTCACATACCTGGGTTCATCCATGTATAGCTTAACGAACACCAAAACAGACCTAGATAAAAAAAACTCAACCTGTTACGGAAATATCCTTTCCGTATTCTACCACAAATAACAAAATGCGATAAATATGTTTGGCAAAACTCATAGAATTCCATACTATGTCGATATACTCCAAGCAGGCGCCTTTACAAATCTCCTGGCAAATGTGTGCCGTGCCGGTAACATTAGAAATCATCATACATTGTCATTCGTCGGGTACATTGCGATGACATCACTAATTTAATTATTGACTTGAGTGAAAAAAATTGGTATTTATTTTGCCAAACGACTGATGTTAATGGCAAAAATCAAGCGTATGCAACCGAATTATTTTCAATAAACTCCAAATAATACCACCATTGGTACACACACACGCAAGCAGACAGGATGATATAAACTTTCATTAGGTAGGTTCACACACACATATACAAATATATTTCGATAGCAGACAGACCATACTATGTATGCATATGTGTGTGTGTGTATTCCTTTAATACTTAAATGATGATAATGGCTTTTATCACTCATACAAATACGCAAATACAAACACATTAAATAAACACACACACATGACTGCGTACAAACGGGGGATGCCATACACACACACACGTATCTGTGTGTGTCTGTCTGTCCGTCTCTCCGTCGTCTATGTAATGGGGATTTTATATTTCAAATTAAATTGACGTCACTCATAATAATAAAATATCTCTCAAGTCCATCAAAATTAATTGCTTGCCAAACATAACATTTTCCATATAATCAACGTGTCTACTCCTCTTGCTTTGGGCCTCCCTCACACAGACACATATGCCCGAGTACTTTACTACTAGTGAGCCTGTATGTATGTGTCTATGAGAGCTTGGTAGTGTTTGTGTATGTTTATGTTGGCTTAAAAGATGGGAAGGACAACAAGCCCAATAGAAGTAGTAGTAGGTTAGTATAAGGAAATATGTTTAAACAAAACGAAAACCAAAATAGAATAATGTCTATCTGTGTGTATGTGTATTAATTTAACTACACCTATTTGTCTATGTATGTGTGCTTTGATTTGTTTTTTTGCTATTGCTGTTTGTTCGTACCCGTTTGTCTGTCGGTATGTCGGCATAAACGTGCAATATATATAAGTATCTTAGTAGTGCTGTCATATACTTGATGATATAAATATTGTGCTATTTGCATAAAATTCTAATTTAACTGCTGCTGCTGCTACACGTTGATGTTGACGCTGCCTTTGCTGCTGTCGTTGCCACTGACGTTGTTTCCTGCGCCTGGCTGCCACTGGCATTGCCGCCGCCACTTCCTCAACTCAACTGCTAGTTGAGTGACTAGCGTTACCTTCAACTCAGTTCTGTTGGGTTCGGTAGGTTCTTCGTCATTCCTCTCGTTGTTCATTGTCTCTACTGTATTCGTCTTCTTCGTTAAATATCCTTCACCCTAGGAGGGGTATCTAATAAGTTGGTCCATATGTATGCACGGTAATTATTTTATATTCTTTGTAAGCGTATTCGTTGGTACATTTTTTAAAGGGCCAATTTTCGCCCCATGGGTCCGGGTTCCAAATTTAGGTTTTTATAAAACGAAAAGATCTGCGAGGAAATGAAATGTCTGTAGACGAAAGGAAAATAACTTTGGATTTTTGTAAATCACATGATTTTGTTCGTCATCATTTACAAAATAACTATTCAAAAAGTAAAAGTTTGAAAGCTCTAAACGTGTTACACAAAGCAAAATCGGCGAAAATGCAATTTTCTTCGGGTTCACCCAATTTTAAAATATAACTCTTATTCATTTTGCTTTCGAGTATCTATGCATACAGGGGTCCTGTTTTTCTGCTTTATTGCCAGTTTCTGCCTAAATATGCCACGATCCGTCATTATTTCCACAAAAAACATTGGTACAAAATGAAAAGTGAATCCGTAGAGCAGTTGTCTTGGTACATCTTCCACTAAGACTTACTTGCCAGACTCAATACGAAACTTTAAAATTTTTAATTTGGCTCAATCTGTTGTTAAGCTTAATACGGACTAAAATTAGAGAATGCGACCCTTGCCAGAGAAGTCGTATTATAGAGAGAAGTAACAATAAACCGCTCTGGTATTATTGAGCGACAAATTCAGGCAAAAGCTTTATTTTTCCCATAACAAACTAATGGATAGTTTTTCCTTTTTCTGCCACGGCATAATATCGATACCATGCGTAATAACTATAGCTTTTTACTGTTGGCAAAATTCACATTTGATACAGGCCAGCTTCCCTTTTGATTTCTAAGATCGCCTCCGGAACAAATGATCGTACATCTGGTGGTGTTAGCGTTATTTGCTCTAGTACCGAACAAAAACTTTGAACTAAAGCTTTTGTATTATAAGCAATACAGGCCCCAAGTAATACTCGTGGTGCCTGCCTTCCCACCCCACACTGCCGTTTAAATGTGGGGTCGAGCCTGGGCCAACGCGTTGGCCGTGCCATCGCTCCCCTGCCAATGTACGTCGCTTTTGGCTGCTGTTGTTGTTACTGCTCGTACAACATTGATTTTTCTTTATTGTGCAATTTATTTTATTTTCCAACAAATTTCTTTTATTTTCAACATATCGCAGACAGCAGCACTAGTACGAGTGTGTGTGTGAGTGTGCACATTCCCTCTCTCCCCCACCAGCACCACGGATTCTTACATGCCACATATTCTACATGGAGTACCACTGCCCCACCGTTCGTGTCTGTGCCATCACTCCTACTGCTGCTGCGGCTGTTACTGGTGCCGGAGCTGTGCTTCAACTTGGGCGATTTTTTCTGCTTTTTGTAGTTGGCTCGTTTGCCGTATATAGCAACGTGTGCGCGCAATCAATTTTCTTCTTTTTCTTGCAGCTGTTGTTGTTGTTTTTGTTGCTTTAGGAAGTGCTTTTTTGTTGTTCTCGCTCAGCAATATTTATTTAGCATTTTTCTTGTTCGCTGTTGTTCTTGTTGTTGGCATTTCTACTCTTTAAAGCAAAGAAAACGCTGCTATTCTGTTTTTCCATTCTTGCAATTTTCTGTGAGTGTGTGCGTGTGGTGGGGTTTTTTTTTAATGGGTACACATTATTTATATTTATACGTTATTTTTTATAGTTTATTCATGCAAATTACAATAAGAATATAAATTATATAAAACAAAATATACATTTATATATACGTTTATATAATAACACATAGGTACATACAAAGTAGTTACATACCACATAGACTGTGCATCACGATTTGAAGGAACTGCGAAATGTGCATGGATGATTTGATGTTCCTCCTACCTTTAGGGCTATTCTGGTGGAAACTTTTACTCATCTTTAAGATTTCGTTCCATAAACTTTGAAACCACTGATTGCTAGCACTGGCCAAACATATATTGAAAATGCGATAGCGTTTACGTACACATAAATACATTTTCATTTATTATTCCCACACATATTTTTTCATCGGCTATACAAAAAAACTTTTGTAATTAATATGAAATATATGAAATTCTGCATGAATCTCATCCAACCATATCTAATGCTGCTTTCTTCAACTTTCTTCAATTCAAACACAATTGAAAATGTTCTTTCAATTCGATTATTTTCTTCTATGCTGTAGACAAAGCTACATAAAACATTTGACAAAAACCTTTTAGGCATTGGCCCACCTTTAAATTTACACGATTTGTGTTTAAAATTTATTTTAATTAAAAAAACCTTCTAAGCCATAACAATTTGGCCAAAGAACGTGTTTTCTTTTTAATTTAGCCTAAATACGATTTTTTATCTGTCCTTTTTAAAATTCCTCCCGCCCGGATTGTCGCAAGTTTATGTTCGCCTTTTATAAGAGTTCGTTCCTTAGCATTTTTCTCGTTTCAACAAACATATTTTTTTCCAGATTTGTTGTTGTGTCTGTTGTCTTTTTGCTTTGTGGCAACAACATCGTTTTTGTGTTTTTGGTTTTCTCTAACAACACGTTAAGATGTTGTTTCCCTCTTATGTAGTAGACACACACAGTCTTTGGAGATGTGGTGGCCAGGTGTGTGAAACTATTTCGAATTGCGTTGTTTTGTTTAAACATTTTTAATTTGTACAATTTAACGAAGACACCTTATATAAATATTGTATTTTCTTCTTCAATATCTCTTATATTCCGACTTGTACTTATATATTCGATTCTAATATACATGAATGTAATATGGAAGCATCGCTTTCCATAAAGCTCAAAATTTCACTGTCAAAGTCTACTTTACTATAAAAGTAAATGGTACTTTCAAGTACCAACCGCATATGTGACACTTGTTGTCACTATATTACGATTGTAAAGTTTGGTTTCTGACAATTCTAAAAATCACAGGTCATAATCCCAAAAAATAACTAAACTAACTTTTAATCAGAGAATTTTAATTGAAGGGAGAAGGTGTATTAAAAAGCTCTGATGTTATAGTGTGACCGACAAGGCTAAATCTTAAACCATAATCGGAGAAGTAATATTTTTTGAGTGGAAAGTAAGGGAGTTCAGGTGGGAAAGAGGGGGTAATGTTTGTTGACAATTGACTTGAAGTTCTGGATGTCGTAATTGGTGGGAAATACATTCGCCGGAAGTCGATTCCACATACAGACAGTACGGGCGAAAACGAATTTAATTTGCATTGTATAGTGCGGTCAACCGGCCAATCGATAATAAATGGGTGTGATTCCTGTCGTGTGTCCCTGCCGAACATCCTTACGTCAGGAATAAGACGACGAATGTCTAAAGAACACACCATGAAAGTAACGATAGAACAGCGACACACAACCCACATTCCAACGATGTTCGAAGGAGACAATAGAGTTTGATACCCTACTATTACCTACCAACACCATCGCCCTCCTTTAAACACGATCAAGTAGCTCCAAGGGTGTATTTGGAGCACCTGTCCATATATGGGAGTTGTATTCCATCTTTGACCGGATGACGATTGTATAGATATCGAAGAGATCAGAAGGAGTGAAATATTTCTTGCATCGCTTTAGGAAGCCTTTACACTTGAGTGCTTCTTTCGACACTTCATGCCTCGCCCAACGAGAGTCACATTGTATTTTCACGCCCAGAACATCAAGAGTATCCAATTGTTCGATATCCTTACCATCGATAGATAATGACGACACTGATGGGTTAATGAGTCGCTTGTAAGACAACAAGCAGCACTCTGTTTCCATAGCAACCAAGGCCTTCTTAGAGGTATGTCGCTGTTAAGACTTAAAAATAGGCAGAATAAAGCTTTTTCGGAGATTTTTAATGGCGCTGCACTTCTCTTCTGTAAAGAATTTTAATAGATAGATGTATCTTTAGAAAGGCCTCGTGTTATAGCGTGGTTTATGAGGGAAAAAAACATTTAGGGACCAATTGGTACCTAAATGTTCAAACAATGCACTATTACTCCCGGCCTTTTAAATTGTACTTTTCTTCATAATTTTACATATCAGAACAGAAATAACAATGTCATAACAAAATCTAGTGTTCTGGCATATGCACACAAAGCTTTATTTACTCGTATAAATGGCAACCCCATTGCAATTTTTGAGCCCAAAAACCGGAGCTTTTTAGTAGTACCTTACTCTATAACATCACTTTTTCGCATCTACTATTTAAAAAACACAAGTATAAGTAATATAGCTATTTCTAAAATGCACCATTAAAGCTTGCGCTATTTTCCATGTAAATTGTTTTTGTAACAACTAAAATGAGTTCAGAAAATAATGCGAGATTTTACGTTTTGTACGATAAGGCGGAAAATAATTGGTTAAGCTTTTCTGTTGCGTTTTACCAAACAAAGCGAAGCTTGCGCTCTTTTTTGTACATAATGTTGTTTTTAGAAAAATTAAACTGGAGTTTTTGAATCCTGCGATGAACTTTTACGCAAAGAATTTTTTAGTTTGTCTGTTCCTTCGAAATTCTGAAAGTTCTTCCATAGTCTGGCCTCCTCAAATGTGAATTTTGTTGACTTCGCATGTAGTTCGACGTTGTGGAGCTGTTGTGTTTTATTCCTTACGAAAACCAATATCAGTTTTAAGCATAAATTCTTTTTTTTTATTCTTCTGGTCGTTTGTAGCCGCGTTTTTTATTTGTCTCTCTTCTTTTGTTTATTTTAGGATTCAATATTTCAGTGTTTTGTTTTTGCTCTCACTGAAGGTCTGTTGGATAGCACACCATACATACATACGAAATGTATGTATGTTTAGATCTTATTATGTTCCTTTTGAGCTTAACGAAAACAAAAAGAAGAAGAAAAAAACACAAACGTCTAAGGAATGATGACGGTGTTGGAATTGTTGGAGTTGTTGGAGGAAAACAAAGAAACAGCGACGCTATACAGGCACAAATGGCCAGTGAGCCAGCCAGACTTGGACGGACGGTGGGTCGGACTATCGGCCGGTCAGGCGAACAAACAAATGAACTTATAAAACAGGCAGACTTGTTTAGACCACATTTTTGCATTTTACTTGTTGCTGATATAGTTTTTAGTTTTCTTGCTTCAATGTTAAGTCTTGACTTTTGCAACGTTTTTGCCTTTTTTAGTTTTTTGCTCCAGTGCTGTGAGAATGTGTTGTATACGCCTGCATGCATGTGTCTGTGTTATTTTATAATTTTTATCAAGAAATTGCCTTTTTTGCTTTCGTTCATTTTAACGTCAACATAGATTTTTAATTAAGTTGGGTATGCGGCAACAACGACGTCAACAACGAGCAACAAACTACACACTCACACTGGCACAGGCACCGGTACCGACAACGTCAACAACATCGTCTTGAGCTGATATCGACATATTTGCACGACTTGTGTATCTATGCCACAATTAAAATTGCAATTTGGGGTTGCCTTGTTTTTCTTTTTTCTTGCCATTTTTCCGTTGGCCTCGTGGCCGGGCTTTCTCAAAGCATGTGCCACTTTTATTAGACTTTTCACTAGCGGCCAGCAGTGAGCGGCATTCTTACCGGAATGGAAGGAGGCCACTTTGCGTTTGATATTAATTATCTATTTGTAAAATATTTAAATTTGATTTGCATTATTTAGTTTTATGTTCCATAGTTTGTTTTGTTTCTTGTTTTTCTTTTATAAAACTCCCTTAGCTGGCCTGTACAACACTGAATGTGAATGTTCTTCTTTTGCCTGTCCAAAATGCTAAATAATATTATCGTAAAAATTTAATTAGTTTTCCTAGGTACTATATTCGAAAATTGCTATTTTTGTTTAAAGTAAAATGCAAACAAAGTAAACTGTACATCCACTCACCCAACCGGCATTCCCAGCATACCGACTTTGAGTCCAAATTCAACGTATCCAACACACCATAGCAGCATACATTCATCCAAGGCTACACCAGCCATCCAGCCAGCCAACCTACAACCTTCCAATCATAGCAACATTTCCTAGGTCTCTACACTCGGTGGTAAATGCTAGTAAAATATGTGGTGTATTTTAATACGTATTTAGAGGATCTAAAATAGTTTTTCTGTATGTCTCAGTCGCTACACTAAGTTTTTTGCGGTGCTAATTTCTATCAATTGAAGCAAAATATTTTTTTTTAAAAAAAAACCAAACTCACACGCTATTCATTATTTTCTCAAACAGCATTTCACATATAGATGTCACTATTGGCCTCCAAGAGCAATGATTGTGATCCTTAAGACCTAGCGTGGCATGAGAAAACCTGACACAATGGCAAAAACTATGATATTTTTTTAAAGACTAGTTAAATTGTTGAGCACATTTGCATATTTCAAATGTCCATCTTTTGATTCAACAAATTGAACAGGGATTAATTCCTACTCTAGACCTTTTACATCGGGAATTGCGATAACTTATGCCACTTTTTTATTTTTTGAAAAAAATTGCCTTTTTTTAATACGAGTATATAGATGCAAGTGGTCTTGCCATAGTTTTTTATTAATATTGACAACATGTGTCGTTTTTAGATTTCGAGCGATTGATGGTTAAACATACTATTTTACAACTATATCCTTTGCTAGCTAGCGATATGTGACATCTAGAGTTTGTGACATTAAAAGCACATAGGATGTCTGTATAATTTTCACTGTCTTTGATCGATCATTAAAGACCATTAAATTAGTGTATACCCGTACAAGCTATGCCATCGAGCGTATATGACACATGATATTCTACAAAGCATTTTATGAGCTTTACTATGCGAGAAAAAATATCACTAGTGTCATCTAGAACTTGCAGTTGCTGTAATACACATGCAGAATATCTTACTATGTTCAAGTAATAACCCATTGCTATGTATCGCAGCTGTTCAACAAAGGGCTATACAATTTGAAATGCTCAATGCTTAATGGTCAGTGAAGTAAGATACTGATTTCTTCGACTAGCTATTGTTGTAAAATTTGAACTTCTACCAGTGACAAGCTTAAATCCACTGGAAACTAATGTAGGGTACAATGCTACGATATTTTCATTTATCTATGCTGACGTGTGCTACATGTTTTTTAGGAAGCTGCCATTGAGTTATGGAAAACCGTTTTCAAAATTCAACCAATCCACCAACTCCTCCAGATCTTCAAGAAAGCACTTTCGTTCTATTTATATATCCTCCTCAGACAGTATTCGGCTCTGCATATACTTATATTTGCCATAACATTGAATTTTCCGCCAGGACACCTAGGATCAACCTAGCAACAATCTTGTTATTTTCCGGCAGGATTTTGGTTCTGTTCATGTCTAGTTTCGGTCACAGAGCCCTTGCAACCTAAGGTTTGTCAGACGTAGACAATGCTTGTCTAACATTGGTAAACAACCATGCTTCTAACAGATGCACCATACCTTTATACGAGGGCTGCTATATATATATATTTCTAGCCTACCGTGGATGACCCATCAATTCGTCATGGTGCACAATGATTCGTCTTCTCTTGTTCGTTTTTCGAATTTCTCCGAAGACTTCAGGCAAACAACTTGTGGTGTACCACTCAGTCGCCACATGACCAGCTTTGCCGAAGAAACGGGCGACCATTTGCTTCGAAGTGCTTTTCCCATGAACAACTTTTGTTGGATTTGGCTCGTCTTCGAAGACCCACACGGTCGATTGCTGTTATGTTTCGGGCTCATACGCATAGATCCATGATTCGTCACCTGTGACGACCTTATAAACGTCTTTTGAAGCACCGCGATCGTATTTTTTCAAAATTTCTTTGCACCATTCGACACGAGCCTTTTTTGAGCGATGCACTCTTGGGCGGAATAATCCAGGTCGAAAGTTGTGAAAAATGATCGCACAAAAATATTCACGAGTTAATTCCATTTTTTTTCCAAATTAACTTTCTTAAATCACTGTAAACAACACAATGATGGTCTACGTCAAAACGTTCTGTGATGTCAGATGGCGCCAGAAAAATATAAAGCAACCCTCGTAGGACATATATTAAAAAAAATAACCATCGTTACTTGGTGTTTAAGTCTTTAGGAAGTCCATGGTGTGTCAATTGACATGCTTTAGCAAAAAAAAAACAATCAAAGAAGTTCAGTTGTTCCGAACAATAGATTTAATCTGGTGATGAAAATATTCGATACTGGCTTGTGGTATGAGGCCGAATACCGAATGTTATTGAAAACTTAAGATCCCATCAAATTATATTTGTTCTCGTTTTGGGTATACTCTAAAGGTCCTGATTCTTTAGTTCATCGAGTTTGAATATCTTCCCCGAAAATGGCTAAAGAGCTCAAAGCATGAAATCGACATTTTCTTATATTCGACATGTTTTATTGAACACTCGAATAAAATGCGCTTCCATGCTAAGGCTACAACTTTAAATGCTTATTAAAAAACCTACAAGTTTTCTATTCACTAAGCATATGTTGAATATATGAGTCAAAACCCGAATTAAATTCAACAAAATATCAATTTTCTTGAACAAAATTTTACTTAAATTTATAGTTTTTAAGACAACCATGAAAATCTACTATATTTTCATCAAATAAAACACTTTAACTTCCAAATTTTTATAAACTCATACCATTGGTGTCCCTTAGAGCTTTTCATAATTTCAACTAATATCCTTTAAGTTGTTTAAAGCTTATTAATTTTCGAGTGTACCTATTCAATTCTCCTTCCTGCCTGCTCTCTGGGCACCTTCCGTCTCCTATCGCCAAGTGCTAAGAGACGACTCTCCTAGATTTCCATCGTCCAAAGTCTGTGCTTGTACGTATGTCGGCTATTTTGTGCTGTAGTGAACAGTGTACAGACACACACATACTCATATAGAATACATAGTCATAGTGTTAAAAGGCACTAGGTGTAATTGTATTTTTAATGAAATTTTCAAAATGAGTTTTTACATCATGATTGCTGTGGGCTGCACTCCCTCCAATGCCATCACCACCATCACGGCGGCGTGCACTTAAAACGCCTCCGATCACGATCCCTTCCCCCACACCATCACTCCACTGGAGTCTACTGCATGCAATATTGGAAGGATTCCATATATATCTATATATAGAATATTGAAAGCTTTTACTTTTCTCTATTGTTATTATTATTACGGCTATTGTTATGGGTTTTATTTGTTTCGTTTTTTAAATTAAAATAAATTAAAATGTTTTTTTTCTGAAAACTTTGAGGACCAAAATAGAATGGCACACAACCAAATTGTTATGGCCTTTGCAAAAGCAATTTCTTGGTAATTACGCCAGCTGTTCGTGGAAATTCTCGTTAATAAACATTGACGAAAACAAGGCAATAAAAGCCTACAAATATGCCACATAAAAATGTTAACAACAACATTTTGCAACCTGTTAAAGCAAGCGAAAGCAAATTTTTTAATTAAAATCGCAGCACTTTTCAACAGAAATGCAAATTTATTTCGAGTACGAAATGTTCGCCAAACAAAGTTTACAGTGCCGGCAAAATTCTCTCACACTCGCACAGCGACAGACACATATTCACGTTGGGCCATGGGACGTAACCAGGCTCGGAACATCAGAACATGGTCATATTTAATGAAGTTACGCCCCCCTTGTGGGTTGGCTGGTTGTGCATGTGAGTGTGTGAATAGGGGGGTTCGCGGCAAAATGTTAATGTCGTGATTTTGAGATTAGTTTTTTTCTTTTTCCTCTTTTTTGCCATTTATTTTCTTCCGCCAGCGATGGTGCAGCAGTCAGATGCTTTGGTTTATTAACTTTGACTTGACATATGTACATAACACTAGCTAAACTGCAAAAGAACATAAGAACATAACATAGTCCAAAGTTTAGCCAGGATTTATATACGATCCAACGTCCATCCTCTTGGCCCACGCGTAAGTACCTAATCTCTATATTTGGATTTGTAAAAAAATTTTCATTTACTTGAGAATCCATGTGATTTTTAATCGCCCGTTTTGCCCATGCGAGACTTTTTTAGTCCACATAAGCCAAAACATTTAGCAACTATTCTCTGTTTTGAGGTATTTAGTGCATTCCGATTCAGGAGATGATTTTACATAAGGATCGGTTGGTTTCGTCCATTGGCCGTTTGTCAATACCATAGGGAACGTATTTTGGGCTTCAATGGTGAATAACGTTTATCTTGTCTAAGCTAAAACATTAATTTTATTCTAGTAATAAATAAATCGATACTTGTACAGGGTGGACCTAGTGATGTTAAACACGTATATCTCTAGTAAATGATTTATTTTTATATGTTAAATACATTTTATGGAAATTTAACGTGAATATGTGTGAAATATGACATCAAATGACCACCATTTTGCTCGATACAGGCATTGGCTCTTTTTAGCGCCAAGCTGCTGCACAGCTTCCACGTTCTCTTCAGTACGAATATTTCGATGAGCACCTCTTCCTCGACGCTCGGCAACTGAACCCAGTTCCTCAAAACGGCGAACTAAATTTGTAATCATGGAAGATGTGGGCGCTGATCTTACGTTAAAAAAACGTCGATAATTTCGCTGCGTCAGAACAATTGATCGTTGCGAAGAATAATAAAAATCGATAATTTTAATGCGTTGTTGTGGTCTGTACGAATTCATTTTAAATTTCCAAGAGTTCCGTTATAATCTGCAAAAAGAAAAATAAATTATGTTAAAAAATAAAAAAAGTTATTTGTGTTTCACATCAGCTGGTCTTATTTGGGTCACCCGTTATATGTATTGCCAAAATACTAAATGAAAATTTTGAGGGATATTTAAATTTTCTAGATTAAATTGTTTTACAATTTTGGAGGCCCTGGAAAAAATATGTTGTGCGTATTCTAAGATCAGTTCTGCCAACGTAAAAACAAAATTTGTTTATACTCCATCATATGCTGGAACATAAAATCTAGCCCAGTTCAAAAAGTTGGTGAGACAACTTAGAATATGACCGTAATATTTTGCTTAAAGTATAACAAAGAATGTATTAAATTAAAAAAAGTGAAGATGTTTTCAATGGTTAAGTCTTTATTGATCTGGCGTCTCAGGTGGCAACACTGGCGGACTTAGAGATTCGTGTATGGTATTAAGAAGCCTTATATAATTGAGCACTTAAAAGCGCTTCGAAACTTATTCGTTTTTTGTGCGGCAATCTTTTTGAGTACCACCAAATATTGAAGTTCTAACTGATCGATCGAAAATGGATCATTTGGTCAAGTAAGAATATGGCGATCTAAACACCCGATAACATTAGCCGTTTAGAGACCCCAACTTAGTGGATTTTACGATAAAACTTGAACTTGTCAAATCTAATTTGCTAAGTGGGCCGGAGGCGGTATAAAACTGATACAATTTGTTCAAAAAATCACGATTTATGCGATTTTATGCAAATGAAGGATATAAATCTCATATGAAGGACATTAATCTCAACACCAAGTGGTTCCTGCAAATCGTTGCAAATTTGCAACGATTGTTTTTAAAAAAAATACTCGTATATAGAGCACGTTATTAGAGGAGTGGTGGAGAAGTAGCGTTACAGAAGCTTTTTTCTCAAAAATTTTCTTATATGTAATTGTTAATTTTTAACCAAGGTTTTTCCTGTCGGCGGAGGTCACTTGCTGAGGTTTTTGCAAAACAGAAAGGGGTTTTTTTATTCACGCAAATAGTGATAAATTCAGTTGCCCGATCTACAAAAAATTCGTTGAAGGAGCGGTCATTCAGTTCCAATTAACAAATGTTAAATGTAATAACTCAAATTTGGTTCGACTTATCAAGAGATAACAGCTAAGCTTCTATTATAGAATGGGCAGCCAACTATTTGGTTTCACTTCAGAAATAATGTCCAACTTTGTGGTTGTCAGAACTGTCTGTTGTGACATTTTAACGCTTTGTATAAATTTGTTCCTCGGTGCCTAGTCTTGAAAAAAACCGGCTAGTTTATTGGTACTTCTTGGTATTGTTTATCCAAACATAACGTGAGGAACTTTAATTAAAAATTTTCCTATTTTGCTTTATGACCAATTTGGATATTTACCTAAAATATTTGATTTGATCGGGCTATTTGGTCAAATTGTGATGAACTTATTTATTTCATTTTTACTCAACGTATCGATAGTTTCTTTCCAGCTTCTTCAGAAGTGGTGTTTTTATTGAAATATATGTTAAAATAATCACATAATGCCGAAAAGGCACAGAATAAATTTAAACTAAAATCACAAAACTTTACTTGAAGAACTGCTAAGGAGTAGAATTTTCCTGAAAAGCGGACCCGAAAAAGTAGAGCAATCTTATCTTGAAATTGAACAATTTCAGTTTGATCTCGAAGCTTTACAAACAAAATGTCTAATATGACTTCACTATATTGAGTCCTTAAGCGAAGTCAAAATTTAATAATAGATTATATTTTGACGTTCCATCTACTTAAAGTTACAGTACCCAATCTAACAATTCTTATATATCTACCTCCGGTGTTGTAGGTAAGCCGCGTTGTTTCATTTATTTTTAACACAATTAAAAAATGATTTTTTTAAAGTATGGTTTATTTTATTATTTCCAAAAAATCATTGAGGCTAATTTTCCACAAAACTGTACAGGAGAACAGCTTTTGAGCACAGGTTCTAAGGATGTTTATTAAAGAAACGGGAATGCAGGGGGGACTCACAATCGAAATTTTGTTGTTATCTGGAGCTGCATTTCAGCTGGCAAGATGTATGTTTGCCTGTAATCACATTAAAGAATATCAGATTTTCTTTTTTGCTAATTTTATTCATATTTTTTGTCGATTTTTTTTCTTAAAGAAATTTTTCATATTCAATCGCGCACCCATTTGTAAAACCATCAGTTCAGACAAACACAAAAATCGCTAATGCAAGAACGCTTACGATATACTTTGTATACAAATTGTATATTTTAAACGCTCTCTCTCACACACACACACACGTGCACATTATTGAAATATGCTTCGAAAATGAACACAAAAAAACAAACGAACGAATCTAAAGAAGAAGAAAGAAATAAAAGCGATTTTAATTAAATGATATGAAAATCAACACACAGAAAAACAAAACACAAAAAAAGTAAATATAATTAAATGTTTTGCCTGGTGGGCGTTTGTAGGCGAATTTACTATGTACACACATATACACATACATACATTGTTATAAACATGTGTATGTTCCTGTGTGTATGTATGTCGTTGTGTCTGCAAGTTCCTCTTTGGTTTGGTGCCGCTTAAAAGCTTAGCGCATTAAACCCGCTGCACACGGGGAGGAAGGAAGTGAATGAGATACACATAGCACAAACAGCAAGTACTCGGTATTTGTGTGAGTGAGTGTTTGTGATTAGTGTATCGAAAGTACAGTGTATAAATGGTTAATCGAGTAATCGATTTTTTTCTTTAAAATATATTATATTTTGTATGTCAAAAAATAGCAAAGGAATGTTTTTAAGACAATAAAATTATTTTGTTATATACGCACACTAATTTTTTTAACACAAAGTTAAATCAATACAATTGTTTCAAAAAAAAACTTGAGTATAACTCTTAAAATCTAGAGCGTAAAATCAATTTCCGAAATAATTTGTATGCAATGACCAAATACTAGCTCCCTTATATAGGGTGGAGCGCGGTAATTGGCTTTTTTGCTCTGCAGGCTGTGGCGGCACTGTTGGTATTCGTCTGTCATTCAGTTGCCATCATGCATTGGCCACTTAAGGAGAGATCATTTTGTGTTGAAGCGAATTTTTTAAATGCGCACTCGATCGTTGCAGTGTAGCGTGCTTTTCGTTTATGATTCGCTGTTCCTCCACGCGGACGTGTTGCTGGACGGCAATCAATTGTAAATTGAGTAACTACAGCAGGGAATGTGTCATGTGTACGAAGGGAACCTGCGAGAAGGATTACAACACCACAAAACATCGAGAGAGTTAGAGTACTGCAATCTCCGAAACGCTCTGCTCGGAAGCAATCACTTGCTTTTGGCATTTGCAGACCTAATTGCATTGCCGGCTCTGAGGCAATGCAATTAGAGGATACATGGTTCCAACAGGATGGTGCCACTGAACACACAGCGAGAGTTACCATGAATTGTTTGAGGCAAATGTTTCGTGGACGGCTTATCTCTTTGAGTTGTGATGTGAACTAGCCGACACGCTCACCAGACTTTGTGGAATTTATTTTTGTTCAATCTTCATTTTTGGAGGGTGGTATTTGAAATTTTTTTGAGCTTCAGCAAGTCGAGGCCAAAATACGTATATTGTATTTCTCTTCACATCCCATAAAAGAATAATCGGGAAACTTCTCTTAAATCAGTGAGGTGTGCACTATATAATTCTTGCACTCACTGCCCGGAACCAATGTTTACGAACGGCTAATGTAGTTTAAAGAGAAGCATATTTACAAGGCTTACAAATTAATGTCATACTTGTGTAGTGGCCGGCATTTACGAGGCGGTAACCCGCCGCAGGAAAATGTTCATATGTTCTTATCCTTGGTTTACCTGGGATAGTCCGATACACTATCACTCCACTACGAACCACAATATACGTATTTTGGCTTTATTAAAATTTTGTAAATCAAAAAATCGTCGATGGAACTACTTTTTCCAAATAAATACCCACATTCACAAGAAATCCGATGGCACATCACTAGTATTTAGATATTCAATCCAAGGGTAAACAATGAGAATCATTTAATGTACACGCGCTGCGCGGTATGCTGGTGGCGGTGGTGTTGGTGGCATGAACGGATGACTGAATGCGCACCCATTTAACTCCCTTGAAATAGGGATAGGCCCACAAGGGCTTTCTTCTTCGACGATGTCTTGACATTAAGAAAACCATAGTTGGTGTATTGGACAAAACAGAAATAAATGTCGAAATTGAAAAAGTTCTTTAAACACACGCACACCAACAACACATCACATGCACACACACCCACCCATACAGAGCAGCAGTTAAATCCTACATATTTTGATAATTGAAATTTCCGAATCAGAAGAATGTGATAATTAAATACAATCGAAATGCCAAAATCCTGCCAATGGAATGCTGCAAATAATAATATTTTGGTAGCAATTAGATTTATGTTAAATTATAAACAGCATTGGAAAGATGTTTAAATCTGAGAGTAAGTGAAGATAGAAAGTCGTTTTTGAACTTTTAAAGCTTAGATTTTTGGTGGTTTTCATTTATTCAGTCTTCGAAATAACTGATGAGAATTAATTGAATTGATTAACCAAATATTAAAAATCTTTTTGGAAATTTGGCTCGACATACCAACTCTTCGCTTGGTCTTATCCAATTGAGTTCAAAATTTGTTTATCAGAACAGTTTGTTGTGGCTACTTATAGTTTTGTTTTGAATTTTTGGTTGATACTGAAAACAAATAATTTCCGTCTTATCTTAGTATTGCCTCTTTATACGAGTAATTAAGCGGAATGGAAAACTAATCATCCGAACTACAAAATTAAAATGCATTACATTTATGTTATTAATAGTTGTGGAGAGCGGTAGTTTTTTAGGAAATCTGCAAATCTTGTATTAGTGACAATTATTGATAGTGACAACCAACCAAAATAATTTTTAAAATTCGAATTAAATCATTTGGCCTTTGACTTTTAATAATGCACGTTTAAAGTCAATAATGCCAATTCAGAATTTGTGGAGTTAAACTGATTTGATAACACCAACTAAAGATATGTTAGGTACGAAAACGGAATAGAAATAGGCCATTAAATTATCTGAAAATCTATGAGTCAGTTGAGCTAGTGGCAGATAGAGTAACTACAATATTGGGATTTGGTGCAAGACACTTCAAGACTGTCCAGAATAATAGAGGCTACCAAACTGATAAAAAATAAATAAACGGTTATCCAGTAAGTGCGAGTCTATATCAAAAACTGATTTTTTTTTCTTAAGGTTAATGTAACATCGTTGCCCCCTATTGTCGAACGGATCTGAGAGCTTCACTTTAAATAACGATAGTGGCATAAATAACGAATACTTTATGGGCAGCTTGTTGGCACAGACCTGCTTCAGGAAATACCTACAAGAAATCATTCGTTTGGGGAGAACCTGGTTCGGTTTTACTTTCAACAATTGCAGCAAAGCTTTCTGAAGAGGGTTGTCACGGACACGAAATCATTATAAAAGCAGTGTGCAGCCACGAAAATCAATGTCACTTTGCCATTTTGTTAAAAAAAATTCTGCTATTTAAATATGGATGCAAGAGGTCTTGAGCTAGTTAATCCCTGTTCAATGTGAAAAAGTTTATCAGTTGGATGAACTTAGTTGCCAATTTATGTCACGAGTTTTGAAGGTGGTGAATCAAAGTTGTCGTACGCTGTTTGGCGCATTGCAGCGTTCGGCCGAAACCAATTGTCAACGCTTATGTCTTTCAATTCCACTACTTTTTATCTTACATGTGTCATTTTCAAAAAAGTCCGAAGCAATGAAAAAGTCCGAAACTTTAAATCAAAATCAACTCTCAACTTCTTGCGGTTGCATTCATACTCCAAATGCGTTGGTAACATCACACAATTGTCAATTATGACTCTAAAGATAGCCTTCTGTCCCAAAATGATCACTAATAATAAATATGTCTATAAAGTTTGACATCTGTCGCTAAATAAAAGACAATAGATTTGACATACGCTGTCAAAAGAACTTGACATTAATCGATCAGTCCAAATTGAAAAATCCTTTTCACACTGAGAGAAAAAATAGTTTGGACATTTTTTCAAACTACACAAATTCACATATACAGAAAAACACTCTTTATAAGAGTGCCAAATATTCGGTTCGGCATAACATATAACGATCCAATCCTTTGGTAATGCTGTTGATATATAGTTATAAAATTTTGGTTGTCAGAACTGTTGTGGCAACTAAAACAAATAAAAACTAGCACCATTTGGTAATGACAACAAAAAACTTGTTTCCAAGTATAAAAACAATGTTAGCATAAATTCGCTTAAATTATTTTCGTTCTAAAAGGAAATGTTTTTTCTTTCAAAATTCCATTTCATGAAGAATCCCAGATTTAACATCTGTTAAGGCTTTGATTAAAGAAATTTTTTTTTTGATAAGGAAACCCAATATTTCGTATTCTTAAAATGCACTACACCTACTGTGATTTACTGATTGAACACTTGGAGTACATGGAAGCATTCGGTTGGCGTTCAAATGCGGTTGTGACAGTGAATCTATTACCCCAATGCCTAGGCTAGATATGTAAACTTAATTTCCATCATTCTACGTTAACCTTGCCATTCTTTTCAAACTACAGCTTCATTGAGAATGATCAAACAACACTTTACATTCGGTTTTGCTAATTGACCTATAGAAAGGCATTTGTATTTAGAAAGAACAAAAGCAGATGGAAATAATTCAAATTTAATTATGTCAACCAATATATGCTGTGTGCTAAGAACACGATTTTTGTTTCGATATAAGAAATGACTGGACTGGGCGGGATGGACGCAATATCAAAGCAGAAAGCCAAATATATATCACTGATTACAAACACACCTCATTCGAACTTGTTTTGCTCTGTTATGTTTTTTTATTGCAATCGTTTTCCGTTGAAGCGCAAACTCTGTTATTTAATCGATACAATGTAGAGGCAATATTCTTCGCAAATTGCAAGTAATACCCGCACTCCATCGATTCCATTGAACTCGATTGAATGGCTGGCGAAAAGAAAAAGTGCAATGAACGAGCGCTACGCTTTGGTCAAGTTTAAAGTCAACAACACTTTGTGGAAACAATTTAAGCCGTTGCACAATGTTAAGAAAGGCAACATTGTTGTTCTTGTCGTTTTTGTTTTTTTGTATTCTTTCATTCCAGAAAGCAGCACAAAATTCAAATAAACACCAACTAAAAGCAGTAATCAAATATAATTTCTGTGGAAAACAACACTCCAATGGCAGAGCAATAGCAATTTTGAAATCCAACCATTCATCCATCCATCCAACCAAGCAAGCAACCGAGCAACACCAAGCATTACCAGCCAAGTACCGAGAGTATTTAAGGCAAACAACAACAACAACAACAAAGAGTAGAATGAACCCACAAAATGGTCATTAAGGCAAAAGGAGAGCCTTCGACTGATTCTTTTGCTTCGACCAAGAAAGGAAAAAAAATAGCAGAAGAAGGCAACCAACCAAGCCGGCCTAGCCGTCGTAGAACAACACCAGCACTTGTGTGCCTAGGCTTAATGATAATTATAATGATGCAAATGACGTGTGCTCCATATGGGACCGGACAGGACCCGAGAGTGCTGAAGTGTCTGTCTGCTGGTATTTGGCGTAAGTCGCTTGGTGTTCCTCTTCTTCCATTGATGACTGCCACATTTTGTGGCTGTCAACAGTTATGTTTACCAATGATTTCCGAAAGCCGAATTTGAAACGAACAACTGAAAAGTGATTTTGAAAAACCCTTCATCAAAGTTGAAATATGAAAAGCTGTTGTCTGCTGCAGCAGCAGTCATCGCCAGTTGCTTGGTTCGTGACTGCAAACGTTTACAAAATTTAAAGCCAGCACAATTAACACAAGGCTTGAGCACATACCCTAGTATGCACAGCCTTTTGGCGGAAGACAGGTCTTTGGCTAACATCATCTGAGTCTCGGAGATGAGCTCTTGTGCATTGTGCATTCTAATCTTATTCATACTGCGTTAGAGTAGCATTTTTATCTGAAAGCCATAAATCTTGGCCTAAGATGTCCCCGATGATTCATAAAAAAGAGAAACGAGAAATGTCGAACATCAATGAATTGTTTTGTGGTCTTTCTTTCGACAAAATTTGCATTTAATTAAGGACCTACACATACTCGTACACAACGACATACATTCTGAGTTGACAATCATAAATATCAAAAGCAGCAACAGAACAACAACAGCAGCAACAGAAATACCCCGTTTCCTAAGCGGGGTCTTGTAAGAAAGACGACACCAACAACAAGAAACACAACTTGAAATAAAATATGGTTTATCGGAAAAAATAAAGCATAAACTTTAAATCATTATGCAGTCTGAAGACAGCAATATATATATAAAAGGAAACGTAAAAATGCCAACAACAACTTTATTTTTCCCAAAAGTCTCTACTTTGGCCAGCGTGCAGCAGATCGAAAATAAAACTCTCTCGAAAAAAAACATACACCAACAACAGCTTAACTTCAATGATTTATCGCTTCTTCGTACATTTAATGGCTTTAGTTTCGAGCGAAAAAAGAAGCAGCAGACGGGGCAACAAAAAAGAAAACGACCACGAAAAAGGCACAAACACAAATTCAATTCAGTTCAGGAAATATGGTTGGGAAAACAGAGCTATAATTTTTATAGCGCAACAAAATATTTTGAAAACGAAAAAAGCAACATTTTCGAAAAAAACAACTTAAAGTTAAGTTAAAGTTTTACCAAAATGCAAAAACAAGGAAAAACTAAAAAATATTAAATAATTTAAAATCATCACCCTAATTAAACGCTCCCTTATAGAGGGGGAAGGGAATTCTGCTTTTATTTTTTGTCTAAGGTGCTTTGCTAACCTGGCCTTATCTAACCTTATATGGCATATGGTCCATTCTAAACCCATGCCTGTTACCCTTTACGCTGAGGCTGTTTCTAACGACAACAAAAATCGGTAAAGCACAAAAACGTAATAAAAAATAAGCTCAAGTCCAGACATTAACCTCCATATGACCATACAAACACGCGAGAATATGCATAGTTATAAACAAAAGAAAAACAAAGTATGCAAAAAGGTGCTCTTAAAACTCTACACTGAACGAAAGTTCATTGAAGAAAAGGCAACAAAAATTCAAGTTAAAACAAATCACAGGCTAAGGGGATTTTATAAAGAATTCGCTGCAAACTCAATTTTATGTAGCATTTGCCGTCGCACAATTTCTAAAGCAGGAACAAAAGTTATAGCATTTGCGTCAATAACTAGCAAATGCTGCAATTTTTGTGTTGCATAAAAAATTGCATTAGATTTGTGCTTAAAAAAACTTTACCCGGTTTTTCTTATGGCACCCCAAAAGTATGCAATCATTTTACACGAAAAAAAGTTGAACTCTGGAAGAAAGACAATTTAAATTACTAAGGACAACCAGTCATCTGTGTAGACTTTGCACACGTGTTCAGAGTCCCGAGCCGAACCAAAACTATAGGTGACGGCGGCGACTTAGCGAAGCATCATCAGCGGCGTCCGATTCGTGGACTGCCGTCTCAGAATGAAAATTCGTTATGTTAAAATAAACTTATTTCTTAAGGATTTCATGGTGATTTTTTTTCTAGAGTAAAAATTATACTTATCTCATCCAGGATTTTCAGATGCGTTAATAAGTCAGTGCATAATATGCGTGTTTTATTTAAAAAGTAGATGATAACCCCACAAAGCTCCCCATTACGCAAAAATTTAAAATTGTTATCAAACACCAAAAGTTTCTCGATTAACGGGTCTCAATCTATACGGTTTGAAATTTTTAAGTTTTAAGAAGGTATTTAGGAAAAAGAATTGTCGTTAATTCTACGAGCTTTAAAAAACTACATTTTGTTTGAACAAAGAACGTCAACATCTATTTTGCTAATTTTTTCATTGACCTCAAGCCAAACTATCCAAAAAATAAAATTTCAAATCTTCAACATAAACGTATAAATGAAATAAATGGAATATTGGAAATATTTAGAGATTTTAAATTATCCGCATAGTGGGGTTTTAGACAAACGTTTTCGCTGGTTAAACAAAAACACGCTTAATATAGGCCGAGCGTGCTAAGTCTCAAATCGTTGATATTTCAATAGTCAGTACGCCAAATAAAGCTCTTGAACTCTACGCAATTTTTTGGCTAGAGAGACATTTTTAGAGAGACATCTAGCATTTCATATTAACGAAATCAGTTTGGATGCCTTTAGTCATTTTTAGTGTCTTTGGTAAAGTCAATCGGAAGTTTAAATTAAAACTAACTTTTGTGTGATAGCTGCCATTGCTGGGTAAATTTCTTCCAGCCTGCTCCTTAAACTAATATTAAGGAACACATTGTACGACTTCAATATTGAGACTGAAAAATAAGTTTTCTGTGGATAAACGTACACTTATTGTGAGAAAACTATGATTTTCAGTCTAGGAATGAAAACTTTATTTTTTATTTGTTATATGCTAATTGTTTGTTGCCTCATGTTGCCGTGCATGCACAGATTTGGCAAAGCGATTTTTTAAATTTATTCTATGTAAAAACCATTCAGCATGAAAATTGCTGTGATCTTTTACAGACGATCAGCATTGCCGCTATTTCTTTTTTGGTTAGAGATTTTTTAGCTAGTCTTAAATAAGAATAATAATTGTCAACGCAAATAATGAGCAAAAATTCGTTTATTTAAAAAAAAATACTTAATAAAAAATTAAATAAAGCCAAAAAGTATGCAATGATTTTACGTTTTACAAAACCCTACAAATATGCAAATATAACGTTGCTTTCTCTCAGTTCTGTACGAAATGTTTAAACTATAACTGCATTTTTGCATATTTTATCCTATAAAGTGCAATTTTTAATAAAAATCCCATTAATTGCTTTTGGAGCGGAAATAATTGGGCTTACAAAAGAATTTTTTAAATTTTCCCAGATAGTTTCTTTTTTTCGATGTAAAATACACAGACACTGCACCAATACATGCAGAGTTTAAAGTCTGTATGCATGCATGTTTCTGTATTTACCGCCCACTCCGCCCAAGCTTACATACATACATTGGCAAGGCGTATAAATATATGTGAGCCCATAAACATAAAGGAATGAAGCACGATATAGGATAAAGTTGGATGGAAAACAAAACAACAACTACAGCAAAAGGAAAGACTCTCATTTAAGTTTTCCTTGTCTGCTGGTGCTGCTGTTGTTATTGCTGTAAAAAAATGCCCTTTTTGACTTGTAGAGAAACGAGAAGAAGCCAGAACAATAATAATAACAATAAAAAGACAAAGACAAAGGGCTCATAAATTTGTGTATCCCTTTTTTGCATTTATTCGCTTGTGTCGTTGTTGTTATTGTGTCGGTGCTGCTGCTATTGTCTTGTGTTATTGATATTGCTAATGATGATTAAGGACACGTATATATATACATTTAGTCGTATAATATTTATATAACAAGATAGGAATATGTATATAAGCCCATATGATCTGTCTTCAGCTGTTAATGCTGACTGAAAACTATAGATATCACTGGAGTTGATATCAAGTTTGGTAATGTACATTTTGTTCGTGCGTTGTACTTTACGTTATCAACGATAAAACAGGTATGTAATGCGGACAACTTTGACGGTCCCCATCGCTTTAAGGTGCGCTCAGCCGCGAGCGTGCAACTGAGTGTTGAAACTATGACTCATCAATGATCGCTACATTGAAAGCTCCATATATTTCAAAACTACCTCGCATTTTTCGATTTCAAAAATTCACAACAAAAAAAGGCACGGAACCATTCGCTTCGTCATCACTTTTTTGTTTGACCCTTTGAGCAGTTTGAAATGGGCTACGATTTTTCTCGAAAATTTACCTTTTCTGATGAACCGCTTTTTTGAACACCCCATCTTTTATAGTGCATATAATTGCATTTCGGCTTTTGTGTAATTTGTCCTATTGTACTTGCACGTCTTCTCCTTTTTTCCACTAAATGTCTTTGTTTTTGCTACACTTTTTTTTTATTAGTTTTACGTGCCCTTATAGTTATTTTTTGTTCTAGGACATATACCCGACTTTTTCTGTTTTTTGTTGCACATACGCAAATATATATAAATCTGTATATATAAGTACTTAATGTATGTACGTCGCTATGTACATAAAGTTTAATTACATTTTGCATTCACATTTTGTTAATGCGTGCGTTTGTTATGGCGTAGTAGAGAATTTTTGTTTTTTATATGTATGTGTGTACGTCTCTTGCTTTTATGGTGATATATGCACTTTTTTAATTAAATTTGACATTAAAAAGGATTAACGTTCAAAAATTAAAATAGCTACTTTGCGCTGCTCTTGTTGTGCAGGGAGACACGCACAATACTTGCTTACATAATAAGCACTTTGAGAAATCATGGCTTGCAGGCTTGGTTATATTTTCGAAAATGTTGCCTACTTTTGGGAGGTTTCGCATACGACCGGCAAAAACTACCTAAAAATTTAATCTTCAATGAGATTTTTGGAAAACCTTACGTAGGAGAACAAGCATTTCGTAGAAGACATTCAAAACTAAAAAGTCTCTTCTTCTTCTTTAACCAAATGGGTATTTCTTTTATTTGTTTATGTCGTTTTTGGCTGGGCTGATTGGTCAGTATTCCTTCATGAATTAAATAAAACTAATTTATTCCGTGTTTTCTCGTTTTCCAGCAATATTCAAAGTAAAGTTAACATATAATAGGGTTTCCCAATATTTACTTTGTAGAGCTCTGGTAAGAAATACCAAATTTTGAACTGTGATATTCCTTCATACAGGACTGCAGAGTCGGAGTTTTGAAAATTTGCGCGAAGTTGGTTTCAAAAAATATGATCGACTCCGACTGCAGATTAAGGCTGAAATTTAATCAAACGAAACAATTTACTTTTGAGATTTCTTTAGACAAACTTAAGTACAAATTAACCTATCCTAGGTTAGGTTAAATGAAAAATCTGTGCTAGCAGACTAAACTAAGTCTCAACATTCCTACGAAAACTAGCAAAACTTATGAAATAAGCTTCAAAGTCTTTTCTTTTAACTTGAATAAGAAAGAGAACATGATCAATATAAAAGGAAAGCCCAAGAAGTATTCAGTATTTTCTCTTAAACCATTTGAAGCTCCGTATATAGATCCTTAGATGTCCAATATCGATATCTGCAAGGGCGGCTATCTTCCCGCCGGTTTGTTAGAAAACGATACGTAAAAAAAGAAATGTTTCGCTCTAAAATTTGGGCTTTGAATCAGTAGCTGAGCCGGAAACCTCTAACTTCTGTGTACAAACTGTAACGACACAGGAGAAATAGAATTACCGGAACATCTGATTTTTTAGTGTCTAAAATTGCAGAATTGTGGGCTCACAAATGTTTCCTTGGTTTCCAGAATACTTAAACATCCTTATTAACTATGCCTTCCCTTTCTGACCACGCTGACAGCTTTTATCCTCCTCTTACTCTTTCTATGAAATGATATCACAATGGACCTGAGCTGAGAGCTACTTTCTCAAGCTAATGTCTAAGAATATTAATAAAAAAAAAACTTTAATGAGACTTGGGCGAACTCTATATAACTTTTTCTTCGTATATTGGAAAATATATATGCAGGAACAGCTTAATTGTGTAGCTCTAGGAATTCGCACAGTCCTAAAGCTAAAGTTCAAGTGATTTAATAAATATTTTAGGCAATTGTACTAGTAGAATATATTTTGCTTAAGCCCTACAGCTAATACATTTTTATTATAGCTTGTTTTTATGGTTTCAAAAAGTTACAGCCTTTAATCTGTGATAAATGCGGACATTTCCCCTAATTGATTCTCATTTCATTTTATTTCGTATTTTCATAAAAATCATAAAGGCACCAACAAAAAAAACCCATTTACATTTTTTAATGAACAATTCGTTGGAGACCAGCACAGAGAGGAATGAAAAAAGCCCAGAAACACGATGTACGACGGAGAGTATTCCAGTCCCAACCTATTTGTGTACATGTCTGGCCGAGTGGTCGGCCGTCCGGCTGGCCGACTCTGTTCAGTTCAAACTTAATTTTTCAATGTCATCATTTAACATATAAATTCACTTTCATTTGTGTTACTCCGGACTGAGAGTGCGATGGAGCTGCCACAACTGGTTTCCTCCCAATTAATGGCTTAAAGGTATACAACAACAACAACAGAAGCAGCAACAAAATCTAAAAAAATGCACTGAGCTCATGGCAACGATGAGGCTAATACGCGTCCACCGCGGACATCTCCAAAGAGAGAGAGAGACAGAGGCTCGACTTGGTATCCACCATCATCAGGCACTATCGTGCTGGCTGGCTGCCACTCAATGCTGTGGGGCACATCGCATAACGAAAAATGGAATAAACGAAACGGCTCAGCAGAATTAAAATAAAACCGCCACGAAATGCTGAAACAAATAAACAACATCAGAAGCGCAGCAACAAAAAAAAACAACAAGAACTCGTAAAAATATTGTATGCCACAATATGAACATGAAAAATTCATTATTTTTCACTTAATTAAAAAAATGTCGAACGTAGAAAATAAACATAAAATTTACTCGCTCTCGTATAATGAAATAATAACGTGCCAAACATTTCGACGGCACGAACAGCACAGCACCCAATGTGAGAGAGAAACGCCGCGACGGCATCCATTTGTCTGCACAACACCGGCGTGAATGTCCGTCCCTCCGAGTCCAACTATATCTATGTGGAGAGATACGGTCGAGATTCTCTGGTTCGCGCCATACTTACATTTATGACTTTTTTTTTGGTGAAGTAAAAACAGCCATGGAGCAGGGCGAAAAAAAGAAGAGTGCATCATTTATGGCTATGCAGTCACCAACATCGACATCGCCGCCATTCCCAGACTCTCATCCTTCATTATCGTCATCGTGATCATGATTCCCATAGAGTTGCCTTTTAGAAGTTGTAAAAGATCTTGGCATTTATTGGGTTTAATGTTTTTTTCGCTTTTACGAGGGCGATGAGGGAAAAGGTACTTTGAAAGTGTTGCCTATATTCGCCTACTATGATGAGCTGGAGATCACTTCTGTAGTCCTCAGAAACAGCCAATGAAAAAAGTGCAATAGTTAAATTGAACCAATTTTGAAATGTCCCAATAGTATCAAATTAAAAACAGTTGATCAACCAGGCAAGTTTAACAAGACACTGCAGAAAAGAAAATTTCGGGTAGAGAGTTCATTGTAAAGCTCTAATCTTAAATCCTGGTACTTAATAGCAACTGATTTTACCAACATATATAGCTTTTAATATTATAATAGCACGCTATTAGTATTGACGCAGGAGCTTTAACAAAAAACGTCCTCTCCATGATTTGACTTTTTATAAAGCAGAACGTCCATTCGCATTGTTAGTAGAAAAATTATTGCTTATGAGTGTCACGGTAAAGCTTTTTGTAAATTGTTTTGGTAACAACAGCCTCTTAATTGTCCTTTTCTCTTCGTACGTACATTTATTGCTTGACAATACAGTGAAAGATATAATTGGGTTGAACGGGATCTAGACAAAGAAACTGCATATGGACTTAGATGACAATATTATTAGTTTTTTATATCCACTTAACAAGAAGCTCTTTTTGGTGATGGAAGTTTGATGGGACCGTGTGCTCTTTCAATTCGGAAGGTCTTCGATTTAAGCCCAAGTAGGGGCCTACATACTTTTTTGTAGGTATGCCATTTCTATTTTTTTAAATGTTTTAAAAAAAAATAATAAAAATATGTTTATTTGAAAAAGTACTAATGTTGTTGGTGCATCTACAAGTATGTTGTGCGTTGTGTGGTGTTGTCATATCAAAATTCTTTATGTGATTTAGCTGGCCATGCTAGGAAAATCATAGACAGCAAAGACGTTGGTATACAAAACTTGTGTTCATGTTTCGTCTCATTTTAGCGACGATGGTATTTTTATTTTTTAAGTTAAGAAAAAGTTATAAAGCCATAACCAAACCATACGTCCTACGACAAGCTTGTATTAAAATCATTGGCTCCGAAGTTGGAAGTTATCCTCGATCATACCTTTCCCATTTTTTGTTCACATCTTTCTTTAGATGGTATGTTTCTGCTGGGTCATCATACTTCTAAATATGGAACCATAACGTATGATTGTCGTAATCATATTGTAGTTAATATTTAATCAATGGTTAATATTTAGCCAACGGTATTTAAACAACGGTTTTATCGAGCCCAACAAATATACATTGTTCTATCTCGTTACTGCCGATGACTTTTCGTGTAGAGAGATTAATCTCTTAGCCGTGAGAAATGCTTCTCTGTTAAATCAGAGTACTTATACGACTGCTGCTATATTTATTTCTGGCCTAATAACGAAAATGCGAATATTTATCATCAAAAATGGTTTTATTGTTTTTCAAAGTATTCTCCAACACGATTTATCCCCCCTGGATGCGCTCAAATCAATTGTCGAAGCACGTTTTCCACTCCGATTGAGACACCTCCAAAGCATGCTTCTTAAACGCTTCAACAGCATCTTCTGGCGACGAAAATCGTCGACCACGCATTTTTTCTTGATGTGCGGAAATAAAAAGAAGTCATTGGGTGCCAAGTCAGGGCAGTACGGCGGATGACCCATCAATTCGACGTTTTGGCCGATCAAAAAGGCGCTGGTTTGAGCCGATGTGTGAGAGCTCGCATTGTCATGGAGCACAATGATTCTTCTTCTCTTGTTCGTTTTTCGAATTTCTCCGAAGACTAGGCAAACAAATTGTAGCGCACCACTAAGAATTGACCCTCCTACTTCGAAATCGAACAACTTTCGTTGGATTTGGCTCGTCTTCGAAGACCCACACGGACGATTGCTGTTTTGTTTTGGGCACATACACATGGTCCATGATTCGTCACCTGTAACGAGCTTATAAACTTCCTTTGAAGCACCGCGATTGTATTTTTCAATTTTCTTTGCACCAATCGACACGACCTTTTTTTGAGCGATTGTCAAATTGTGCAGGATCCAACGAGAACAAACCTTTTTTACGGCCAGGTGTTCATGCAATATCGAATGTATGCTGGTGCAAGAAATGCCCAAGGATGCCTCTATCTCACGGTATGTCACTTGACGATCTAGGACAGAAATATATATAGCAACCGTTGTAGCATAAAGAGGAGTGTCATTCAAAGGTTAAATGCTCAAAAATAGCAATTTTTGTCTTTAAACAACACGAAAATACCAGAGCTTTTTAATGAAGCTCCCACTAAGGTGCTAGTCAGTGAATTTAAGAATTACATCATGCGTAGCTCATAGCTAAAACAGAGAAGAGATCCTTAATGAAATGTTGGGACCAATTTGTAAATTATATGTAAGGGCTTTTTTGTAAGCTATCTCTATTAATGCCGCTACTTTTCGATCAGCCCTCCTAAATTTATGCTTTTATTACAGAACATAGAACCCAGTATATGTGCATATGTATAGATGTAACCATGTATTAATATGTAGCTATGCATTCTTTTTTTTGCATTATCGCAAAAACAGCATCAGCCATGTTTTGTCTGGTTGTTTTTCAAAAAGAAAAAAAAAAACGGAAACCGATACTAGTTATATTATTTACATTTGTACAAGAGTCAGACAGACAGACGGGCATGCATGTGCCGATTGTTTAAAACCACACATACTTACACATGGCTACACACACACACACAGATACTCATATTTACGAGTACACTGCAAGTAGTAAAAATCCTTTCGCTTTCAAGCATCCAAACGTCATGTTATGCTGTTAAAAAACCTACCGATTTTTTTATGGCTCTAACAAACATCCCCGGCAAATCGAGTTTCAAAAAAGAAAAACACACACATACAAACGGGACAAAAAAAAATTACTGCAAAACAGTTTTGAATGGCGCGCAGTTCATGTTGCGTGTAACTATTTATGTACAAAAATGTTATGTACATTGTACGAGTACATAAATATGTATATGAGTTACGAGTAAATATGCAAGCATATATGAGGCAATAGTAAAATCATATTCCAATAGTTTGTTTTCGGTTTCATAGCGAAACCGGCAACATCAGCGCCACCGCAACAAACGAATCACATCGGTTTTGCAAATCCAACAATGTACTCGAATTCCGAACTCCAAGAGTGTGGGGCGGGGGCTGAAGGCAAATGTTTATGTTGAACTTGTACGCCGGCAATAATTGCTCAATATTATTATCATAGGAGATCAGGGAGATTGTGAGGCAAACAAACAGTTGCTGGCCAGTGGCCAGTGCGTCTGTGTGGCATAAAATTTAGAGTCATCCTGGGAGAACGAGTACAACGAGTGACAGTAATAATTTTTATTGAATGATAGTTTTGTGGTGACCGACAAAGGTCATGCTGCTGGCGATGATGCCGTATGTTGTGGCAAATGAAAGTAAAAGCGTTTTTTCTCCACCCTCTCCTTGTCCAATGATGCTTACAAAAACATAAAAAATATGTATACGAGTGTGTATGCAAATCGTTTGGTTATTTCATTGAAAATCAACACATGTTTTTTGTATGTCCGTTTATGTATACATATGTATGTATACACCGGCATATAACAACAACAACAGCAACAAAAAATGGAAACTATAGTTTAAATACCTTTGCGTATAGAATATAATAACAAAAAAATATATATTTATTTCTCTGCACCAGCTGTTGAAAAGTGAAATTTCCACGTGCATATACAGTATTTTCGTCTTCTCTCTACCTTTCGCTCCCTCAGTTATTCACAAACAGTTGAAAATAGTTTGGGAAAACCTTGAAAGTATGCAACACAATTCCAGTTTAGCCATTCCTAAAAGTATGCAAAACATTAACTGAAAGCACAACAGCAAAACAAAAACACTTGAAAGTTATACGTTGCAGTTATTGTTGTTCTTTTTTTATTATTGTTAAATTAAACTAATTTTTAATTAACATCAACTAATTTCGGTTAGGGGGCAAATAACACCACGAAGAAAACTTTTTTCAGGTGCTAGAAAAAAAACTGTGTGAGGATTTAATGCGAAATACTTAATACCAGAAAAATGTTTCAAAGTTTAATAGAGCGTACGTTAAAGCAGTTTTTGCTTTTAAAAAAAAATCTTACCAACACAGTTGGTTTTATCAAGCAAGAACAAATTCAACTTTAAACAAATAAGTGCAAAAACTGGATAAGAAGTAGAATACCGACTAGTGAATATTTTAAAAATTCCCATAATAAAGAAAAGAAATTTGTATGTCAACATCTTCAACGAATTGATTGCACTCTAACATAGAGAGCTACAGTTATTTTACTGAACATGTAATGCATTATAATATGAAGTCGAAAAATCAAAACTGATATTTTCTCCCCTAAACTTTAAAAAACTTTTTCAATATTACAACAACTTATCTTACGCCAGCGAGTCGTTGTGTGTGTGTACAATATATATGCTCCGATCCAGCACTATAGTGGCGCAACATTGATTTTTCATAAATTTTAATGCACCATTAAACGTAAACAAAACTTATTTACAACATAAATAATAACATCAGCAGCAACAATATCAGCAACCAACGGTAGCAATAATAATAATAACAACGCTGATGCTGATAAAGAGCCGTCGAAGGGAGCAGCAGGCGAAGGCGCAGGGGAAATCGTGCAGAATATCACATAAAACCTTCATAACATAAGCGCTTATATAAGTTTTGTAATAATTTTTACGAAATAAAGCCTAAAAGTATACAACGAAAAAAACGTATAAAGCACACACACATTGGCGGCATGTCTGTGTGTTGGTGCGTGCGTGTGTGTGAGTCCACATTTTTAAAGCTATAAAAATAAGAAACGAACGCTGGCATACCCACGGCGCTCGAAACTAAGCGAAAAAACAAAATCTGTATATAAATAACGAATTTTCGTCGAGGGAACATTTTATGTAGCGTAAGTATTTTATGGCTTGTAAAGAGTACAAGTGGCAGCAACTACAGTCGTACCTCGTTAAATGGCAGCTCAAAGGTGTATTGAACTGGTTGCATTTACGAAGTCTGCCACATTGAAGATTGTGACCTAGTTAACGAAAGTTAAGATGGACCAGTGCTAGACATGTAGTTCGCACATGTAGTTCGCACTCCACCTACTTTAAACAACAAATGAAAAACAATATAAGGCAAGCGATGCGAGTCTATGAAAACCAGAAAGCAGAGCGAAGGGATTTTTATTGTTGACTTTCTTTGGTGGGAAATCATCTGCCAGCTTAACTGAACAAAAGCGCGGATTTTGGAAAGCATCCTAGCTTAGACCTATCGTTTAGGCTTTTCAAACAAATCTTAATTAACCATGACCTTCAGAGAAGTTCATCAATGGCCAGAGTAGAAAGCTATAACTCACATTAGCATTTACTCTAAAAACGTGAAGGCGATTAATTCTCTGCTATATGTACTTTTAAATTCAAGATTCAACTACAATTAGCTTGCATTTATTAAAGAGGTTAAATTAAATTTGAGAATTTCTATGAAAAAAGTTTTAATTGTAATTTTAAGTTTCGTCAGCCCGGACCGGCCTTACACAGTTTGAACAATTTTGGATTATTTAAATTATGGCCACTTGTATATATATATTTTTTATTTTGCTTTTGTATCAGCGACCAGTAAAAACATTCAGGTTCCACTGTAACATTGTGCTTTTGTGTGTAAGAGACGAGAGAGCAAGAGCGACCTGATCTATGGTGGTATGAATAAAACAGTCGCTTGTTTATCATAATTATAAAATATAGTATACTTTTAGGGGTACTAAAGCTTGTTTTTGTTCCACTTCTGCCCTGTTGTTCGGCCCTTAGCATGCTTTTTCCCATTTCATGAAGCGATTATTTTCGTTGTTGTTTTTTTTCGGTACTGTTCCATTTTGCTGCCCTTGTTTTTGTTGTTATTGCTTCTTGTAAACAAATTACAACATTAATTTTCATTTTACGAGGAAGGAAAACGGTAATATTTTAAAACAATACAAATCACCACGTGCAGCCAGACCGGCAATTCGGTCAGCGTGGCAAAAAAAAAAACAAACACAGAAACGCACGCAGCAAAAAACGTATCAGCGTCATTATGAAGCGTCCATATACAGCCGGAACAACATACAATAGCGCGAATCGGAAGGAATTCTTGCAAAGCAACAGAAATAACAACAACAACAAAATTCGGTGTGGAATATATGTATATACATATATCGTATGTATATATGTACTTATATGTTGAAATATTTTTGTCTGACATTGAAAAATGGCCGGTCACGTTTTATGGCCTTTTTTTTGAGTTAAAGTTTCATTTCAGTTTTATTGCTCTTTATGTTTGTTGTTGTGGGCAGACTTGCTTGCTGTATGCAACATGGACCTTTTAGCGAAACAAACAATCCAAGAGCTACAAAAACAACGCTGACTTTAGGTATTCACACAAACAATCGCAAATACATATTGCAACTCGCCATAAAATGTGAACTGAACATTTGACACAGACCAATCGTGGCCCCAACGATCTAGCTGGCGGCTAGCGAACGTAAAGTCCACTCTAAGCCAGGTCCCCCAAGCTCACAAATGTTGTTCTTACCAACAGGCAGCATCAACAACGACAACAACGTACAACTCGCTTTTAACCTCGACAACAGCAGAACGTTGCTATGGCGTTGGGATGACGACGATGATGACGCTGCTGCTTGATGCTGTTGTTGCAATATCCTCGTTGTATAAAACCTGTGCTGCTTCAGCGGACGTCAAACATTTTTGTTTTCGTTTTTTTTGAACATTTATTTTATTTTCGTTTTGTGTTTATGTCTCGTTTTGTTGTGTAAGCTGCGAATTGTTGTGCTCCTCAGCCGCCGTTTCTGCTCCTTTTCGTGCTCCCTTCAATTCATTTCAATTTTGTTTTCGTTTATATCCTGTTTTTACGCGAAATTGAAATCGGAGTGTATACAGACTGCCAACGCTGCTGTATCGTGTGTATGTCTGTGTGTGCATAATGGGTTGGATTTTATTTATTTTTATGTTTTCGTTGCATAAACGTAAACCATTCCATTCGACTTTATATTTGGTTAGCCATTATTGGCATTGTTGTTGTTGTAGTTGGTGGTGTTGTAGTTGGTGCTGTTGTTTTGTTACTCTCGTGTTGCTCCATGTTGCCAACCTTAATAAATTTCTTGTGTTTTTGCGGTATACAAAAGCACACTTACCCCTACATACACCATCTGTTTTTGTTGCTTTTCTCTACCAAATTGGTGTTTATTTTGTAACCTTCCTCCTCCAGCCACCGCCCCCGCAACCGCCCATCTCGATCAACATTGCATATTGGTCATGGCTATTTGCTATTCTTTGCAGCCATTAAAACACCGCCAACCAACCTGAAATAGCTGCAACGGGAGTAGCCAGAAACAACAAAACAAAATAATGCCAACTTTACAATAAAAGTGTTTAAAATGCAGAAAATAAAATATATGCTTCATCATATAAATTAAATATAGAAACGTTACATTATCATACCTGTCCACACTGCCACCAACACGGACACAACTACACTACCACCACCAAATATCAACCAACCGAATTGTATTTTCAATCCTCTGCCATGCTCCTTTTCAAAATTCATAACCCAGAAAACGTTACCAATCTAAGGGTGCTGTGCAGGAGTATTTGGACGAAGTACTCGTACTATAAGTCACATTATCCAAACTGAACTATAGTTTCTTCTCCAATATGCTGTGATTTGAAAATTACTACCGAGAAAATTTGAAAAACTCAATGTCACTAAGCAAATATGATAATATGGTAATGGCAATCATACTGTATGATTGTAATTTTTCTTCATTTAAATATGCTTTTAAGAAAATTAAACAAGCTGCTTTGGCTTTGTTTAACTGAAATTTTTAATAAAAACGCTTACGTTTATTTAAACTTATTTTTTCTACTGTGAAACAAATCATTCCTATTATTTTGAATTTAATGTTTTTTTTGAATAATTTTCTAATTCAAATCTATTGTCGACAACTTGGACAAGTTCTAATAAATTATATTAGAGATCTTAGTATAATTGTGTGTGATCATACTATGGTTGTAGGGATAATAACATGGTTGCGTGTGAATCATACTATGGTTTGAGGATCATACTATGGTTGTATGTGAAACATAATATGGTTGTAAGGATCATAATATGGTTGTGGAGATCATAGTATGGATATGTGTGAATCATACTATTGTTGTGAGGATCATAGTATGGTTGTATTTGAATCATACTATTGTTGTGAGGATCATAATATTGTTGTACCACAACCATATACCCAACAATAGTATTATCCTCTTCGAATATTGTCACCACACCCATACTATTTTTCTGCGTGTGGACTAAACCAGATGTGGCGTCTCTGCTATGATTTTCGGTTCCATTGGTACACTTAAGACGGGTCTTCTCTTCTGCGATCAATCTGACTAAATCAGTGAAGGCTTTTGTTTTAAGAGTCGCTGTGTAGAGTCCTATTAGCTCAGTTTGTAGTGGTGCACTTTAGTAACCGCTCTGACCAAATCAGCAGTGATTTTTCTTCTGAAATGTACTGCGAAAGATTCATTTGGTCCACTATCAGTAGTGCGATTATGTTCACGGCTCCGCTACGGCCTTCTTGTTCACTATGAGTAAGGAAATTATTTTGCTTCCAAGAAATACTCCGCAAAATCTCTGAAGATACATTAGTTGTATTTTATCGTAATACTGCCAAGGCCAACTGCCCAACTTCAGCAGGTTTGGAAACACAGCTAAGGTGCCTCTCCGAAAAAGTAATCCACATGGCCTTCTTTGCTAAAACTGGTACTAAATAGCTGAAATCCCTTGCATTGCTTCGCAGTAACTATTAAATATAACTTCCGGTTAAAAATGTACAATAAGTTAAAGGTACTGCAGTACAGGAATAGAAATGCCATGCAGCAATTGTATGTTGTGGAAATTTATTTCTATGCCTTTTAGACTACTGGAAGTTGAAATATACGCAGCGTAAGAAAAAAATGCAGTTCATCCGAGTCTCAAGCTTCTGCGTATGTGTGTCGACAGTGACTTAGACGATGTGGTAATCGGCGGTGTGTTGTCTAGAGCGTGCGACGAAAGTGTCTCAGATATAAGTCCCAAAATCGGATCAATGTAAAATTGCATTCCATATATAGGGTGATCCATCTAGAAGTAATTTTTTCCATAGGGGTTAATTCAGAGTTTACGCGTGAGTTGCGTTAAACATTATTTTTTTCCTTTTCAGTATTGTTTGCCATTTTATCATAGAAAGACTAACACCGCAACAACGTCTACAAATTGTGCAACTGAATTATGGAAATGAGAAACGAGAAGATCCGCTGTTTTCGAACAACGGTTTATTCAGTGATGTGGCCCCTTTCTGGCTCAACGGCAACGCCAATAAATAAAATATCCGCATTTGGGCTGAAGAGCAACCAGAAGAGGTTCAAGAGCTGTCATTATACCCAGAGAAAACAATGCTTCGGGTTGGTGGAATCATCGCAATGGAAATGATGATGGCCGGACGTAACCGTGAATGGTGCTCGCTATCGCGCCTTGATATCGGACTTTTTGCTACCTGAAATTGAAGCCCGTAATCTTGACGGTATTTGGTTTTAACAGAACGGTGCCACTTGCCATACAGCTGCTCAAACAATGGATTTATTGAGAGGACATTTCAAAGAGCAGCTAATTTCACGTATTTGACAGGTGAGTTGGCCGCCTAGATCGTGTGATATCATGAGTTTAGACTTTTTCTTTGGGACCACTTAAAGTCCAAAGTCTTCTCTGACAAACCATCTAAGATTCAGGTTTCGAAGCCAACATTACGCATGTCATGAACGCCATACCGGTCGAAATGCTCGAACGAGTCATCCAAAATTGGACCTTCCGAATAGACACGCTGAGACTTAGTCGCGGTTAACATTTGAAGGAAATTATATTTAAAAAATAAATGGCATAAAATGCCATTTCGAATCAACAACAAAGATTCCACACTTGATTTGAATTTTTTGTTTTTTTTTGTTTTGAAAAAATACCTCTAGACTGATCCACCCGATATAAATAATAAAATTACATAAAATGTTTGTTATTACTAATGAAATGTTGTGCTGGGTTAAAAACACACAGTAATTTACACTCACTCGGACACACACACACATATTCAACACACAAAATAATATAGGAGTGGTATCCAGGCAATAAAATACGATATATCAATAAAGGAAGGGTTTTTTCTTGCTGTTGTTGCTGTAATGCCATTAATATTAATAATAGTAATAATTTATATTGATATTTTGCATGTAGTGGCGTCCCCCTAGACGGACACTTGGCTAGGGCTAAACTCATATTTATATTTATTTAAAATAAAGATTACATTTTAATTTATTATAAAAGTCATTATTTGCCTTTATTGACCAACACACATACACAAACGGGCATATAATTTATCTATTCTATGAACTCGAAATATGAAAATACTCGTACGTTTAGAGTTTTACAAAATTTCAATTCTTTGAAAGAACAACAAACACATGTGCAAATGTATTCGTGTCTAATCAATTTACTAATTAAAATTTGCATCTCTTTTCGTTTTAGGTAAGCTTCTTGATTTGTCAATAATACTTTATGTCCAACGAATTAAACTGTAAGTATGTAAACATGTCGTAGTATAAGTACAATCAATGAAATTGTAAAATCTTCAAAGAAAAGTAGAGATTCATTTATGCAAATCACTTTGAAGCATTGACAGGGAGATTGAAATAGAGAGAAAGGCAATTTCCGATTTTTTTTTTAATTTTCCTAGTGGTAAATTTTTTTTAGGTGAATATCCTTATTAAGTCAATTTCAATCTTTGGTAAACTGCAGATTTTTATAAAAGTGTAAACGATTAATTCAGTTGGCGAGGTGTAACAAAAGTTTGGCAAGAAAATTGCGTCATATCATGAATGACCGTATATTTGGAGAAACACTTTGAATTTTTCTTAACTTCTAAGCAGCCAAACAGAGCTGCTTTGCCTTTTAGCAATCCTTCTTTCAAATCCTTGTTGCAAATGTTCATAGGGAGAATATGCTTGTGCAGGTCGCCCTACAAAAGAAGACCACCTAGGAGAAGAAACGCTAGCTCTGAGTTGTATTGCACAAGCAAGCGTGTCTTAAGGATCCATTTGAATGTCAGTGGAATGACTCTTTCTAAGCAGCTTTTATAAAGCGAACTCGGAATGTGTATCAAATTTTTAGCCAGTTGAAGTAGAGCTGCTTTTTATAGGGCAATTTAAGATTTTAAACTTGAATCTACTGTAAATAAAAAAATTCTATTAATTTTTTCAAATTTCTGGGTTTTTATTGGAAAACATCTGATGCCTTTGAGAGTCACCCAATGAGCTGAAGATTGTTTGGTAATTGAAGGTAATTTTCATCTCGGTGGCTGTGTCAATAAACAAAATTGCTGCATATGGAATTCAGAGAACCCACACGTTACTATTGAGAAGCCGAAGCATCCACATCGAGTCACTGTTTGGCGTGGATTTTGGGCTGGCGGTATCATTGGGCGGTTTTTTTGGAAAATGAAGAAGGAGCTGCCGTTACCGTCCAAAAATTCAAAAGAATGACATGGACTACATTTGGTTTCAACAAGACTCGGCCACATGTCACAAATTCAACGCAACCATCGATACACACTGTTTTTGAAAACCGAAATTGTGATGTCAATTGGCCGCCTCGGAGCTGTGATTTAAGCCCTTTGGATTATTTTCTGTGGGGAGCTATTAAGGTTATATGCTACGCAAAGCTTTCAGAGACAATTGAAGAGTTGAAACATAAAACCAAAGTTGCGATTGAAGAAATTCGACTTAAAACAATTGAAAACGTACAGAAAAATTGCGTTGATCTAATGAGGAACTGTCGGGCCAGTTGTGGTAGTCATATGAATGACATTGTGTTCCATTAGAAAATGACAAATTGCAACCTTTCCAAAAACTCCGAAATTTGAAAAAAGTACTATTTTTAAGGGCGCATTCAAATTTAAAATGTTAAATCGCCCACCCTGTAGTAGTAGGCGTAATTAAATATCTGTTAAATGCCTTGCAATGCCTATTCGCATATCTCTTAAATGATGGCTTCTAAATTTCCTCTACTCGGTTGTCATTAAAAGGGAAATATGATAATTCAGAGTTAGAGCTTAATCTCTAAGTCATGTTAAAGCTATTTTTTAAAACCAGCCGTTCGGAGCCTCCTTAAAACTGTAGGCCCTGAATAGAAAATACAATAATTATATCGTGTATAGCTCACTAAGAGAGCCAATAAATTAAGACTTCTTTGCATGCGTGCCATAGACCGTAGAGTCCCAGAGACCTAATTTTGTCTCTTATCTTCTGATACGTCATTCCCTTTGTCCGAAAACACAACAGAGTTTAACAACCCGTTTGTGCGTAGAAAAGCCGATTTAAAAATCCTTTCTGATGGTGGATCAATAACTCAGTATGTTTTCTCGTAATCCTTTACACATTAAATAGTTCTTTATTTAGTGTGTAAACCATGGACCTTTTCAAAAGTAGAAAAATGTTAAATTAGAAAACTTAACAAAATCCGGAACATCCCTTTACTCTAAACAAAACAATTAAAAAATTAAAGTCAGACATGAAAGAATATGAGATACTTAACACCACTCCTGCTATTCAGAGGATAAAGCACCCCTGTCTGGAGCTTGAGCAAGCTCGAATTTAATATGTTTAAGTTAATTATTTGTCGCACATACAAAATTTGAGGGTAATCGGGTATTATATGTGGTTTCTCGAGCTGCAGGACCTCTGCATCGGGAGGGACTTTTGTGTGGGGGCTATTTTAAAACATGGACCGTTGTGAGCCAAGGTAACAGAGCATGGATAACGCTCCATGTGAAGTTGGATAGAAATAAGAAAATGTGGCTTCTAAAGCTGCAGATTCTGAAATCAGAAGGTACCTTTTTGTGGGGACTCTTCGAAAAAATGAAACTATGTGGTCCAGTTTCTCTACAGGTACTTTAAGGTAGTTCCTAACGAACCCTGTAAAATTTGGTCGTGGTCAAGTGCTGCAGTATCTCAAATCTGGAGGGACCTTTGTATGAGAGCTATTAGAAAAAACTTATCCAGAGATGGGTGTTGGCCAATTGTAATGCTGAGTGTAAAATTGTATGTGATAATATGTGGCTTTTAGAGCAGTAGGTTCTGAAATCAAGAAGGTCCATTGTAAGTGGCCATACGAAAATATAGTCCAATGTGGTCCAGTTTCATCATAGTTAATTAACGATCGCTCATAACTTAGCTAAATATTTTGGGTGTGATCGGGTGTAATTTTGGCTACTAGAGTTACAAAACCTGAAATTAGGAGGGACCTTTCAGTGTGAAAAATTGGACGATATGATCAAATTTTACCAGATATTAACGTTGGTCACTCGTAATGCTCTCTACGAAATTTTAGAACTGTAGGTTCTTCTATCAGGAAAAACTTATAAATGATTTTAAAATACTCGTATGAGCCGATGTGTGTTATTTCAATATTGTTCTTTCCTGCCCAAATTTGAAGAATGTACCAAGTATCACCGAAATCGATTTTTAATTGCGACCTGTAAAATGGAACGAAGGGAAGGACATAGTTAAGCAGCTTACTTGACAAAGGGTCTATTTCCATTCCTTTAAGGTTTTGAAAGCATTATCCCCAAGTCGTAATATAATAGGCTTTCCTAAGTTTTGTCAAGGCGTCAAAACACGAACAATGTTTAAAATTTATGATTCCCGATAGACGACTAAAAGTATGCCACATTGTGGAGACCAGAGGCATATAATATGGCTCACTAGGCTAGCTGGAAAATGTCAGATATTCTAGATGCACTACATTCTTCACCAACGCCAGATCAGAGGAGTCCAAAATACTGCCTAGGTCTTGGACAAATCTCGGAACAAATACCGACTGGCATTCCAACTCAGCACACATCCAAAGTTACCCTACTGTATGAGTATTCAGTGTAATTACACTTAGCAGATTTTGCGATATCTGCAACATTAGACAACAACGACATGCAAGAAACTGCAGCCCTAAGCGACGTTGGGAAGAATACCGTACAAGATCAAATTAACACCCACTTTTGGCCAATTTATGGATCCCTCGTTCCCCCTCAATGCCGCCACCACCGCCTAAAAGATATTTTCCGCGAAATTGCTACAGAATGCAATTTGCAATCAATTGCAATCGCTGCGCAGGCAATCGCTGTGAGATGAGAATACTTAATTTTTAATTATAACACAAACAAATTAAGGACATTCGAATGAAGAGAAATCGCGCAGCAAGCAGAAGGTAACATTAACTTTAATAAAATCGAAAAGGGCGAAATGCAAGTAAGGCAAAGGGCAAGTATAAACAAATAATATTTAATTTAAATTTATAAAAACAACGACAAAAAATGCACCGGAACGAAAATAGAAAACAAGAGGTAAAAGCAATAAAACAATGCGGATATAATGAGAAAAGTATACTCCACGCACACACACAAGAGATCCATTGTGGTGTGCAGCCACAAATTTCAATTACATGCAGGAAAAGGACGAGGTGGTTGGAGCAAGAAGCAGGAGCTACACGAGATGAAGGGTGGTGGTGCTGAGTGGTGGCATGAGTGGGTAGAAGCATCAGCAGCAGCAGCAGCACATAAAGTGACTAAAATAAATAATAATAATGGTGAAACATTCACACGAAAATAAATGCCAAAAGAGAAGAAACGATAATAATAAAAAGCACTACACGCCAACCCCCACCCACAATGCGCCCCATTACTGTGAACAGCAACAACAACAAAAGCAGCAGCAGCAGCAACAAAACACACACAGTCAGCAGCAGCAGCCGCCGTCGCAGCAGGGGTGAGGTCAAATGCGAACGTTTGTGTGAGAGACAGGGGGTTTTGGGGTTTACGTTGGGGGAGGTAGTATTTATGTATAATCAAACCTTAAAGTGGTGGACAGACTAAAAGAAAAGCTCAGGAAATACTTTCTGAAAATTCTTAAATTTTGAAAATTTTTAATTAAAATTTCCAATGGATGGCCGCTTCTAAACAATGAAATTAGAATGCCATTATGCGGCAGTAACAGCCTTTGAAAACTTGTTCGGCTGCTAGACAAGAAATCAATGATGAGCATGACTATTGCTAAAGGGTGCAGAAAAGCTTACACACAGTACAACAAATTCCACAAGATTCAAGGAAAGCACCAGTACAACCGACAGACGATCGAAGGGAAAGGGCAGTTAGACTTACCCACACCGACGTTCATTCATCAACTACAGGCTGCTCATAGTATGAGACGAACCCTGTCCACCCACATTGTGGTGAAGCAAGGAGGTGTTGTGGGAAAACTCAGCCACTTGCCCTGTACCGTAAGCCATTTTCCATTTGGCCTCCCCCTTTCAATTACGGCAAAATCAATAAAGACGCGCAAAAGAGAAGAGCAGAGAGTGGCTGTGCCTGTCTGTGTGACAATGACAAGTCGGAGCAAGAGAAAGTGCAGGCAAGAATTTTGCAAGAAAATTGCATCGATGTACAAGACAAAAGAGATAACCCCCCCCCCCCCCATTACACAGACACATACAAAATACAAGGTGGCTCAAATATATATATGTATATATGTGTGTGTATGTGTGTAAAACATAAGCCATGTGGTGGCAGCCGTTGTCAGCTTGCACAGGACTCGCACCAAGTTCCAGCAGACAAAAGGAATAGGAATCTGGTGAACGAGAACTTGACTATTCGCTGCCTTTGACGAGATGACGGCGAAAAGAAATGCACGCACACCAACAAAAGTCGCGTAGTAGCTGCAAAAATGAAGCATACACACACGCACACACAGACAGCCTCAGACATTGTTGTTGACAACACAGCCAACGAAGCATTTCTGCATATGAGACGATGACGCTGACGACGACGACCAAGGGAAATGGCAAACGTTTCCAAAAACAAGACAAAGAGCAGTGCGGCAAAGACGTAGAGTGCCGAAGTAGAAGAAGCGTCACAAAGTGAAACAGGCAAAAGAATAGCAACAGCAACAACACAGCAACGAACGAACAGAGCAAAATACGAAGAACACAAAGCGGAAATGCTATTGAAAATGTATGCATATTTCTCACACACACACAGGGGGAGACGACGACTCTCATATATTCACACATAAACACACACAGGCACTGGAAAACTTTAGTACTTTTACCCTTGATGCGGTTTCTGTGCTGTATGCGGAAAATACAGCAAATGTATGTATGTGTGCGTGCGTGTGTGTAGGACTACAGCAAACACAACACAAGCAGCAGGAAAGAGTGAGGAATTTTTGTCTGAGAATTATTGATTTTTGTCAGAGCTCTGCGTATGTGTTTGTGCCGAGTGCGCAGTAAAACTGCTAACCATACTCTGGCCCTGTACATGTCCACGTTCACCCGTATCTGTATGTGTGTATGTGTACGTCTGTGCGTTGTTGGCTATGTGTGTACTGGTGCTCGTTTCTCGTTTCTATTCATTGCTTCCTTTACTTGTCTGTGCTCTTACTAGCGCTGCCTTCGCCAAATCGGCCACTGCCGCCACCAACACCACTACCAGTGTCGCATATTTCCACCACTACTGCCTTTTCCTTTGGCTTTGGCTTTGCCTTTGTCTCTGTCCCTGTTTATGTTTTTGTTGTCGTCCTGGCTGGCCGTCGCCGTTGTCGTGGTGTATATTCTCGTGCTTCTGCTGCTGGCTACGTGTGTGTTGATTGTTTTAGAGTTTCACGTCTAAAGTTTCGGTTTTCTTGCTTTTCGCTTTGTATGTAAATGTATAAGTGTGTGTGTTTGGGAGAGAGTGTGAGTGTGTTTTGTGTTGCAAATACTGTATGCGCGCATTGAGTATTTTGACATTGTCTCTTGAAATTCTAGAGACATCTGGGTTCGAGTGTACAAGATGGCCATAGTAACTAAAAGTAAAAATACTTTACAACAGTGGACGTTGTTCGCCACTATGCGGCGTTTGTCTTGGTGCGAGCGAGGTGTGTTCTATTTATATGGGAGTGTGTGTGTGTGTTTGTGTCCACCGTCTACCGGGACCGAATATCAGTTTTAGCCGTTTTCTGTTGCTGACCACGAACAACCGACCGAGGAAGTAAGATGGCAGTTTCTTAGGAAATCCTTATCGCTGGTATCAGCGCCAACGGTGGAGGAGGAGTGAAGGAAAGCTAAAGCGAAATGTCCGAATGTTGAAAAAGGCGTTGGTATTTCGGGGTAATGGCAGCGTCAGCAAAAGCTGCAGCAGCAGCCACAACAATAACAGCAACAACGACTGAAATATCGATTGAAAATTAAAGTAAAACTTATCTCAGCAACTTTGAAAAGTAGGCAAAAAAAAAACTTAATGGCGAATAAGGAAAATAATTGAAAAATAACAGATGAATGGAATCGGTAAAAAAAACTAAGATTGCAATTGAAAGGATTTTGTAACCTAGTCGCAAGAAGTAAAAAAATAGCGTAGAATATTTATTTTATTTTTAAACTCATTCACTATTACGAACAAAAGCTTTAAAAGGCCATAAAGTTTTGTTTTCTGGTATTTGAGTAATGAAAATCCACAACAAAAGCAACTAAAAAGAGTTGTTAAAAGCAATTTAAAAAGTAATATGCACAAATATTTGTTTACTGTTGCTTTAAAAATATAATTTAAATTATAAATATTTGCAATTTAACGTAAAAAAATAACTTACAACGTCGGAGAAGCTGATATTTTATTGCCAAAATATATACACCAGGTTTGTCTGTTTAAAAGTAATATTTTGTAGAATATCCTTGAGTATCAATGACTGCTTGAATATCAATGACGGCTTGAGTATCAAAATCATTTCAGCATATTTCAATCTTCGAAATAAAATATCACATCTAGTTCATTTCTCGCGACATATTCTTTGAGTGGCAGTTACTCAAAGATTCCCGATGGAATTTAGATCCAGTCATTGTGGTGGCAATTTCATTGCAAAAGTTCTTTTTGAGCTTATAACGCTTCAACAATTTTTGAACAGCGCTTGGGTCATTGTCAAGCTGAAATACCAATCGCAATGGCATCTCATTCTTCTCATCTTAAAGCATTACTCGTTCCAAAATGTCTTCATATTTAAATATATCTATTGTACTATGGACCACCCCACACAGTTCATGCCCCTTTTTTACATGGTTTACGGCAGGAGTTGCTATATATTTATGAATATCTGAAGTTGCTAGGAAAAAAATATGACTCCAAAGTGCATTGAATTTGGGAAGACTTTGAGAAACCGGATATTCGACATTAGAGCCCTGGATTATTCGAAAACAGAAAATGGAAATTTTTAAGAAACCGACGGTTTTTCAATTCAAAAGAAACAGAACCGCCGGTTTTTGAAAGCCAAACAGATCACCTCTAATATCACGTGCCATTTTAAAAATTAGTATATCAATTATATATATGTGACGCGCAAAATAGAAAGGGACCTTTAAAGCCATTTTAAAGATTAGGTCCCTTTCTTTTTGCGTTTAGAATCGTCGAAAAATGAAAATTGATTTTTTTACCCTTAGGTCCCTTTCTCTATGCGCTGTCACATATATTTATTTTTATGAAACGTAATGGTTTCAATTGCAAATATTCTACTATTATATGCATTTGGGCACTCTAAATATAGCAAAAATAAGTAACAGATGCCGCAATCAAAAACAAATTAATAAAGCTGGATTTGTTTTGTCCGGGCCGATATTTAATTAATTGCTTAAAAATAACTATAAATGTATGGCATCATTAAAAAACGATTTTTAATAAATATATCATACCTAAGAATATTTTTTTGGGAACACGTGCCTAAATTACAGATCATTCCTACCTTTGCGAATTGCGGTTGTATTTGTTTTGGCCTCCGCTGTATATAAGCCCCCTACATTCCATTCTAAGATCTAAAAAAGGGGGGCTCTTACCTTACAGAAGAGAAATTTGTTAATTTTATCTAAAGATTTAAAATGTCTGGGACTTTTCAAAACAAGGAATTCAACAAACCACAGCTCATGTTACAGACAATTTGATGCATTACATTATTTCTCCGATTTGAGAAAAGTTTTCCGTATTTAAAAACCACCTGAAATTTACGACGGCTGTATCTGCAGTATTACTAACAAGGAATTACTTACAAGGTCTGAGAAAATTGAATTGATATTATGGACTGCCTTAATACTGTTCAAAGCAGCAACATAAACTTAATCGTTTTCCAGAAATAAACCCCGAAACTCATACTATTCTTACCTATACATTTTCCCATTTCTAAATGTTGCACGTGGCCTCATTTAAGTCGTATTTTTTCCTTGCAACATTCCATCTACAGTTACAAGCTTCATCGTTAGAGACTGACCAAATTCAGCCAATGTTTTCTCGATTGCCGTAAAACAGTTGTAATACAGGCTGTCCACCGGGTAGGTATACTACTTTGTTTTGCCGCCATTTTGGTTAACATTTGTCTTGACAGTTTATATTTGTCAGTCATGAAGTAGGGATGTGTCAAATTTATTATGGGAAAATATTAGATAAATCGTTAAACATTTTATCAAATTCAATCATCGATTACTGTGACGATGAGAAAGTTACGTGAAATTTTTGGGAGAAACAACGTGACAACCAAACCCACTATTTATCGTGTAGTGACTGATTTCGAAGAAAGAGGGTATGTAGCTGATAGGCCCAAGCATGGACCACAACGTACTGCAAGATCGACGGAAAACATTACTGCTGCTTAAGAATGTGTTAAAAACAACCCATCAACCTCAATTCGACGTCGTGCTGACTGCAATGCAAAATGTGCTCAAAAGATAACGCATTTGTGAGACTAACAGAGGCGGACATTTATCTGCTATTATATTCCATACATAATTGCTGACATTTAATAAAACATTAGATCCATTCTCTTTCATATAATCAAAAATTATAAACAAACAAAGTAGTATACCTTCCCGAGGGACACTATGTATTTTGCTCTCCTTTCCCAAAAATTCCAACGATAATCTACATTGATTATATTGAACGTGTCCATAAAATTAAATTTTTGTGAGAATTTTCGCCTACTGCTTAGTCTTAGCGGGCGGCTCGAACAGAAACAAACTGACACAAAGGTTTTCACAGAAGCTCTGCAAATATAAACTTCCGATAAACTGTCAAGCTTTTGTAGTCAAAAAAGGTTGATCGCTGTGCACAACTAGCAAAAGGAGACTTAGCCTTCTAACAAAAGGAATCTGTAGGATAGACTAGGCAGTTGACTCAGCAGGTTAGACAAGACAACTGGTGTGGCAGCTAAAATAACGCATAGTAAATAAGCGAATTTTCTGATGTTCAAGTCTATTAGAACGTCGACTCACATACATATCTTGGAAGCAGGTTCCACGATGACCTCAAACAGGTTACTAATGTCTGCTGAATTTTTAGCGAGATAAAGTGACTGTACCAAATGGTTTCTATTTCAATTACTTTACATATGAAAACTTTGATATAGCCTTTGTTTCACAATATTTGGCTTAATGACCAAATGTGCTTAGAACTGTGTGTTACTAGCAGTCCAAGTGGAAAATCGAATGAGGTTATCCTGCATCTTCAACGGAAGTGTGATGTTTTTTTGGCGCAGGAATATCAGAAGAGCCACCAGCTTTAAAGTGGAGTAGAAAGATAAACAACTTTCAGTGTCGGGGTTTTTCCACGTCGTTATTGGTGGTATTATTTCAAAACTAAGGGTATTTACACCAAAGGGGAAAATTTAATTCGTCCAGGTTGACGTATGCGTAATAACTATGTTTTGTTTTTAAATCTAACTCCCACAAAGCAAATCTAGCAATTAATTCTTAAAACTCTTTAAGAAGGCCTTATATCCAGATTTCTTAATTAATTATTTTTTAAATTAATTTTTCAAAAAGTATTTAAGGCTTTATTTATTGTGTTGATGCTGCACACAATAATATGTCGTTTCCAGCAAAGGCTTTTTCAGCGGCCACAGATTGGGCCACCGTGGCGTATGAGTGATGTAAGAAATATTCTCTTGGCTTATTCCTCCCACATTATTTGATGACGAATACTGGCGAGATAGCCTAACTTAACCTAGACTATCCCTTTATTGGATTGAATTGAAAGTATTCTGTTTATTAGACACTAATGATTTTTCTATTGCATGTACGAGTGGAGTGAGGAGTCACATTTTCAAAAAACCACCCACTAAGTACATCGTATTCCTTGCAACCCCAATCGATACGAAGTGTTTTGAACCCATCCGACAAAAGTAACCCAAAACAAAGAAAAAACCTCAAGTTTCTTGACCTCAATCTTAAGTTTTGATTGAACCGAAAAAATATGTAATCCTTAATCTATATTTATGCCACACACAAACACATACAGACACAAGAAGGATGAATATTTATTGCAAAGGACGAACAACAAATGGGATCTAAAGGATATGGAGAGAATATAAAGAAAATGAATTTGTGTTTTTTGTTAAGAAATTGAAAAACTTTCTATTTTTATCTTTTGTGAGTGTGACATGCCATGGCAAGGCATTCATTCATTCATTTATTACTGACTTTGGTTACGAAGGAGAGAACAACTCAAACAGGTATTTAAGATTTTTGCCTTATTTTCATGGTCTTTTTCATTTTTTTATATATATATATGTTTTTTTTTGTTTGCCTGTCCTGTTGAACTTGGGAATTCCCAATGCCAGATGTTAGACGGATTCGAATTCTAAGGATATGACTGCGAAGCAGATGGCATAGAAGGAGCGGTGGCACAAGGCAGTCTCTTATATTCGTACGAATGTGTAAATGAATGTTGCTTTGCAAAAGTATCACTTCCGTTACGGGCCAGACATTGACTTTTTTTTGGCCAACCAGACGTACACTCAGACATACACACGCACACAAACACCTACAGAACGCCTTTTTGTCAATTGTTGAGCAAGACAACAACAACCAACAGAGCAAAAATGTTGTAGTCGGCGGAGAAAAGGGAGGAGGGGCAGCAAAAGTTGCGTAGCAATAATATGCCAAATCATAGGGAAAATATCAAACCGAACAAGCAAAAACAAACGGCAAAAGTCGGGGCAACAGAAGGCCAAGTCGGTCGGTATGGGAGCCTGAGTGTGTTCGCCCGAGTCCCCCTTGTATGCGTCAAAGTGTTTTCCGCAGAATAAAAAGAAAATGTATACAAATATAACGTGAACACACGCACACCAATGGCAGCGCCGGCAACACCAGCACGCCAGCAACCTCCAGCATTCATTCATCTGTCTGCTGCTGTTATTGTAAGCATGATACAGCAAACAACCTACAACATGTTGTTTTTCTGGTTCTGGTTTTCCTCCTTTCCGTGCCTTGCCTTTTTCACTTTAAGTGTTTGTGAGTGTGTGTGCGTGTACGTTTGAATGTGAATGCCAGTAGCCGTAAAAAGAAAACTTTTCGCTTTTTTTTGCTCCCGCTTCTCGCATTCAATTTGTTTTGTCTCTGACGTTCTTTGTGAGAAATGTTTTTTTCCTCCTTTTCTGAGTTCCTTTCCGTTTCCAACGTTTAAGGATTCCAACTGCTCTTCAGACATCATGATGAGGACTGGCAAAGAAAATAAGCTGTAGTTTTATGTGAAAGCGCTCCCAACAACGAGAAAAAAGAATGAAAGATGAAGGCAAGCAACTTAACGCAACGCAACATTACAAAAGGAATGCCTCAACGGGACTGTTGACATCATGAACTTGAAAAACAAACCCATCGAGAGCACGGATGTACCCACTGTTGCTTCTTCGTGTCTCGTCTTTTCTTTGGGTTTTCCCCGGCTGGCACAGCGCAGGAGGTGAAGGAATATTTCAACAGCCATACTCGTAAATAAAAACACAACAATACTTAAAGTTTTGCACTCAGTGTGCGACAGACAGCATCATCTTGTCGAGTTTATGATTTTAGGAGCTCTATGGAGGAAAACCCCCCGTTGAAACGTGAGAACGAAAAACACTTCCTTCTTCCTTTCCTTCTGCATGTTTTCATGACGTTTTCTAGCGTAACCGTAGAACACTTTCGTTGTTGGGAAAAATCCGCCAAAAAAGACTTGGTAGCGGCAAAAAAAATTAAACGTATCCAGACATTTGTTACGTTTTGCAAACGGTAAAGCATTCTGGAGGCAAAATAATTGTTGAGCTGTGTCTGAGGGAAGCTTCATATTCACAAACACATACATATGAAGATTTAACATACACAATAATATTTTACCACATGGTAAATAGTGAATATGACATTGCATAATGCATTAGCTGGCAGCAGAGAGTAACAACGACACAGAGAGAGAGAGAGAGAGAGAGAGAGAGAGAGAGAGAGAGAGAGAGAGAGAGAGAGAGAGAGAGAGAGAGAGAGAGAGAGAGAGAGAGAGAGAGAGAGAGAGAGAGAGAGAGAGAGAGAGAAATTGGGGACATCCCAACCAGAACCAAACTATAGAAGGCACATTACGCGCAATATTGTCACCAAAATGCGCACGGGTAAAGACTAGGGATGTAACGAAAGTGGATTAAGCGAAAGAGATAATTGAAAAATATTTGTTGCGAAAGCGAACATTAAAATAAACATTTTTAGGAATAAGAATGCAAAGTTTAATATTTTTTTTTTGATTTTAAAGATTACATTGCAAGAAATAATAGAGATAAACATAATTTTCAAGGGAAATTAAAAACAAACTTGACGTTTATTTTTATGTGCCAGAAACATTTATTACAAGGCTTACGGAAAAATAAACATTTTTGAAAATTAATTCACAAAAAATTTAGTTCTGAGGTTACTATATACTTAACTGAAATATTTAGTTTGAGAATGCGAATATTCTTTACAACCCTAGTGTAGACAGTGTTGATATTAGTAAGGTAAAGAGGAAATATACATTACAAGAGATCGTATGCGCTTTTGTCGTAGAAGTTAACATTTCTTTGGCTTTCAGTTTTAAGGAAGATCTGGAAGATTTTCCATTTGGAACACACATATTTCAGCCGAACGCATATAGATTACAACAGTTTCCGGGGAGAAAAGAGTATGCGCTTGTGAGCCTAACTTTAAATTTCAGGAAAAGGTTAAGCAGATCTTTCTTTTGGTTTTTTTCGACATCTCTTTTGCAACATTTCTAGAAGAAAATACTACTAAGCTGGTTAGATTTTACTTTACTTTTCTCTAACTGTTGTTGCCTTGTTCAATTGTCAATGCCATTAGCAGTATTACTGCCTACGTAAAGTGTACTAGTTCTATCTCAAGATTCTTCTTACAATAAGCATAGTTACTGTGTAATCCGGAAAACCTTGCCCCTTTTATTATCTTATGAAGCGACATTCCGAAAGTCTTCTACAATCGGTCCTGATTTTGGCTCATTAAATAAACGCGAAAGTATTTTTAAAACTTCTTTTGAAAGTCCCTTTTTCTCAAGATTGTTTCAGCATCTTTTTAGGTTCTAATGAGAGGTTTATTGCGTAAATGCCTTATGTAAGACCTTTTTAAAAAACATGCTTCTGGGTTTAAACTGGGATTGACACAATCGTACTTGTACTTGCAGCTTTTCCTTTCTCAATGCACTGATAGAAATGTGTCTGAAATGTTCTCATCTGAAAATCACACAAGAGATCTAATTTCTATGCAGGAATCTAGATCAAATATTATGTTCAGTGTGATGTGTTAAGCGTATCATGTGACAACACCACCTCATCGTCTGTTTTTGTTCAATGTGTGACCTTATATACGAACCGACCTCTATATAAAGAATCGACCATGGGCGCCCTTTTGTCGATCCCTGGCATAAAATCCACTTTGGAAACCTCAGTGTTAAATCGTTTTACAAACAATTTTTATAAGAGCCCCTTACTTATATTCTGCATAAATTTTCTAGGACATCATTGTACATACTATGGAAAGTCTTGCTGTCGTTGGCTGCTTTCTTTTGTATTTCCTTCAGAAACGCCTATTGAATGCCGCCATACCGTCATTCTTTCTTTTTTAAAGTATGGCTGGCTATAAAAACTTTCTGTGGAAACTCCTCTAAATTGATTTTTTATATATGCAGCACATTTTTTATTACCTTGTCATACCCTTTGCATAAAGGAGTTGTTGCCTTCAGAAACCCACTTTAAAGTAATTGATAAACTCTTTGAGATCTTGTTGTTAACAGCTTTCCCTGGAAGGTGTTTTTGGATAAGTTTTTTTAAGACATACGAATACAAAATCAGTCTTGAAGCTATATTCATCATTTCTTTAATCAATCCTTTTGTTCTACGATTAAAGATTTCTCCGGAAAACCGTTCAAGCCAGTTGACGTTAAAGGGATTTTTTAGAAAACATTCTTAGGCAGATCTGCTTAAAATAATCTTCTTTGGTGCCATCCTTCTTCTTTCGGGGTATTCTCTTTTGCTTTTTTTAACTTCTGTTTCGGTGAAATACCTCTGGAACCCTTTGGAGGAGCTACCTTCAATGGTGTCGATAGACTGCTTTGCCTGTTTTTTGTTTCTTTTTAGCTTGAATCAATTCCTGTACAGGAAGACCTTTCAAGCCTCATCTTTAAAGTACTGCATAAAGGATTTCGCGGAATTCTCTAGATATATTTCTGCGTTTAATTAAAATATTTCGTTTTTTTTAAGAAAAGCCCTTTAAAGAAACTGTATTCTTTTCAGAGATATGCTTTAAGGCTATCGCTTGACTTGTGTGGTGGTAGTTTCTTTGGTAAAAACTTTCACAGAAAAACTATCCATTCACATTCCTTCTTTTTTATTCTTAAGCTCTTTTTTTACTTCGGTCTTATGATTCAACAAAATGATTAAATCAGTGCGTAGCCTCGAAAATACATGTCACTTTGTCATTATGTAAAAAATGTCTCTTCTATTTAAACATAGATGTAAAAGGTCTTGAGCTGAAAAGAATGCCTGCTTAATTTGTTAAAAGATCTACTGAAATAAATAATCGATTTTGTAGTTTTTGAAAGTGTTTGCCTGGAAGTTATTATTCTATTTTTATAGGAAAATCTTTTCTTGTCTTTGCAAATTCGTCTTGGTAGTAATTTTTTATGCTGCTCTAAGAAAATTTAATTTCTTCTTAGGAAGAGACTCTTTGTATAAAAGACTTACTTAGACTTTTTTTTAAGGCTCAAAGCCTTTCGCTAGAAGTTTTCTCTAAACACCCTCCTTTGGAAGTCTCTCTAAAAGACTTGCAAGTTTAAGATTATTTATTCGACGTATTATTCAAAATCAATCGTGATTTTCAATCTATTTTTCATATTTTTCATTTGTAGAGCCTTCTTTAACAATTTGTTTCCGAAAGACTGTAGTTTGAATAACTTCGTTGAATGACTTATTGCAAATATTTTTGGTAACTCTTTCTTATAAGATTATTTTAAAGTTTTGTATGAAAAATCATTATATTTTCGTACATATACTTGTATTTAAGAAATGCTCCATTAAGGTTAACGTCACGTTTCTTCAGAAACCTATTTTGTATTTCGAGGCTTTCTTCAAACCGTCTTTACTAGCTTCGATCTTAATCACAAAGCCTTTTTATAGGGCCTTCGACACCTACCTTGCGACACTGGCATAGACATTCCGCAGCAATTCCGAACAAACGTACTCGCGGGACACTGGTTCCGGACTTGTTTGTTTTTTGCAGGAAGCAAGCATAGAAAATATGTGTGAGCACACATGTAGACGCCTTACTTCCGTTCACAACCCCATACATGCTCACAACATGTCTGCAATACTTTGCTATTTTCAAAAGTATTTAACGTTAATGTGTTGCATTTTTCCCCCAATTTCTCTTTTACGATGCCATCACCTTCAAAGAGACGCGACAGTAGAAAAAATGTGCGTGTAGAAATGTCGGCCAAAGAAGCAAGCATTCTGCCACCCACCACCGAACCCGTGTTGCCCGCTATTGTTGAATGTTGTTTGCATGCAGATGGCGGCACGTATTCAAAACTCGCGTAGTTTTCCCAGAATTGAATTCCTAGAACCGTGACAGACACAGCAGCCGCAACTACAGCGTTACTGTGCCACAATTCATATGATCCACACATACACACCTACTCCAAAAAAAAGGGCTTTTGCAAATGCACAAGAAATGCGGCAAAATCAAGGTCAACATTATGAGCAACTTTCTTCTTTTGTGTTGTGGCAAACGGGTGAGCAACATTGAAATTGTAAAACATAATTCATGAGTGGAATCGCAATCAACAAAAAAGTGGCCGAGCCAAGCAGAGTGGAGCAAACAAACAAATGCGAGCACATAAAAACGCGGCGTAAATTTTTCACTTTTCATAGTACTGTATGCATGAATGTGTGGGTGTACATAGTACATGTATATATACGAGTATGTGTGTGTAGGTGCGAATGTCATGTCATTCATGGTGTGCAACAATGCTACAATTACAAATACATTTCCGCATCCGTTTTGAAATGTAAACCGAAACGAAATAAAAAATTAAAAAACACTGTTGTTCACACTCGCTCGTATTTCTCTGTTTTCAATTTGTTTTACGTTTTTGGTTAGCAACACAAAAACACTTTTTGGCATTTGGCGGGCTGTGACAAGTTAATCATACGCCATGTGGTCCCCCACGTTTGCAGTCAACCTATGGCCATCCTGGTTGTAGGCATTCCTTGTTGCCCATGTGAATATCTGGTGTTGCTGCTGGCGCCGATATCATCGCTGGCCACTGACCGGTCATTTGATTTTGCCACGAGTTCGCCACCTCACATGTCATCGGTGCATTTCTGTTGCTGCGTGCATGACGCTTGGAATCCGTGGTGCATGCCAGCCAAGAAGAAAACAACAACACCAACTGCATAGAAATGAACATTCGACACTGCGATGGCATGATCCATGTTTATGACTCTTTTACACGGCGCGCTCCGTGTGTGAAAATCTCGCTGTTCTTTTTTCACTGTTGCCGGTCTTTGGATTCCTAAAATTTCTCTGGGTGTTTAAAGTTTTTTCGGGTCCGGGTTTTGCAATGCAACAGCAGCTGCTGCTGCTGCAGTGGCAGTAGTAATCGCATTCGCATGTTACCGTGGTACATACTCGTGGACTCTTTTTTTTATGGCATACTCTTGTGCTGCTTTGATTTTTTTGTTGCTTTTTTGTTTCTTTGGCTCTGCCAGGAACATTCAAATGTAAACCGTGCTTCTTCGCTGGTGTTTCGTCTGTTTTTTGCATTGCTCGCAATAGAAGTTTTCACATGGCGACCTATATTTTATGAACGACTGCCAGCCAACCAACACATGTACACATGTTGCAGCACAACCGATTGTCTGTCCGTCCATACAGCGTCCGTCCGCCTGTCTGTCTCCTGATGGTGTTGGTAGTAGTGGTGCTGTTTGCTTATATGCGTTATTGTTATCAACAACATCTGTCTATACACACACGCTTACTTCGTTACACATTCTCACATGCTTACTTCGTGCTGCTGCTCCTGCCTCTTGCTGTATGTTGTTGCAGGCTTTATTCACAATGCCAACAACTATTTAATAGGAGCACCCCCACCAACCAGTAACACTTCCACATCATCATCATCATAGTTTTTGTGGAGTTTATTGCCGTCGCCATCTCCGTTGGTGTAGCTGTACGCTTTTCGTACGTAGAACAACCTGTTGTTCAACAGGAACTATTCCACAAACAGCAGGATTTGAATGAAACTTTTTTTCGCAGCAAAATAAAATGAAACAAAAACAATCAGTCACATGATAAAATCGTTATTTATTTTCATACTGTTTTTTTCTCTCGCCTTTTCCCTTTTCAAACTAACAGACATTGTAGGCGCTTTCGTTGTAAAGCATAATTTTGGGGGTATATGGAAATGAGTAGAAATTGCACTGGTTTTTGTGAGAACTTATCTGTAGGCTCAATCTGGCCTAATAAAAGTCTAAAAGCTATTGTCACCTGAAGCCTTTCTTTAAATTATGTAGCTGCAGTCTTCTAGGCTGGGTAGTTGCTAATTTATGTCTATCGCCAACAATGGGCTGCAATCTGCAATGCTTTTCGACATTTTTCATTGACCCTACGAGGATACCTTGAAATCTCAATCATCACCGACTGCTCCAAAAAATAAAGACGTGCACGGTGTCGGTAATATACCCTGAATCCTTAGAACTCAGAATCTCCACCAGACTTCCGGACCAATGTACGGTCTTCTATCATAGCCGGAAGGTAGATTTTGGAACCGTACAGTCCTCCAGCTGAATTCAAAATCTAAGTTGACAGTCGGCCAACTACATAGACTTAGACTGTGGGACCATAAATTCACCTTGCTTCTTGAACTACTTTTCTATTCTTTTGCCAAATACAGGCGGGCGGTATAACTCTCTGCTGAGAACCAGTACATAGCAGCATAAGTGGGTTATGTTGTCAACAATAGAGATTTGAATTACGTAAATTATTTAAAAATATATCAAATTTCAAAAAGTTAGAGTGATTTATTTAACAGTAGAAAAAATCCGTCTAAAAGTTACAGCGTTTCGTTTATTAAAAATATTTGAGTTGACCAAATCCAAAGCAGTTTGTTTGAAAAATTGTAATTTACATATAAAAAGTACTATTATTGCATTAAGAATTTAGTGCAATGCAAATTTAAATTAAGAAAATTTACAATCATACAGTATGATTGGCGTAATCATATTATTGTTAACATAAAAGCCAAAAAACACAATGCCATATTTATATTGTTGCTACAACTTTATTTTCGTTTCTTTATTTGGCAATAATACTATTGTTGCATTTTAGCAATATTAATATTGCCACAATCATTCTATTGTAAAAATGAAACTCAAAAAACAAAACTATGGTTGCGACGTACATACTTTTATTAGAGAGAACATTTTATTGTTGCCGTGACCTCATTGAAACCATATTTTTTATTTGCGTGAAGTGCTTCTCTTAAACCCTCGCCTATTTCAAACTGAAATCTTCCTGATTCATTAAGCAACCGGACTTTTCATAATCTTCTCCTCCTGTTATACCTAGGGAAATCACCTGAATTACTCGTGCCTTCAGAGAAATTAAATTATAGAGAGAAAGTCTTCGGTTATTCGTATAGCGTGGCACATAAAGGCAGAAGCTCAAGAACAAACAATGGACAGAATAAACCGTATGCCTTTAAACTTCTCACATGAAGTAAAAAGGAGAGTTGGGGTGACTATATTCTAAGAGCATCATACTATTGTTGGGTATATGGTTGTGGTACAAGAATATTACGATCCTAACAACAATAGTATAGTATATACTATGATCCCCACAGCCATATTATAATTCTTACCACCGCAGCATGCTGTACATACAACCATAGTATGATCCTAACAACAATAGTATGACTATAAGCCCACTAAACCATAGTATGAAGACCAAAATTAGTTATTATGATTGGGCTGTGTTGTTATTCAACAATAGGGATTTTTGTTAAGTGAATTAGTTAAAAGCACATTAAATTAAAAACAAACTAGGGGTGATTAGAAAAATACGTTTAAAGAAACGCTATTCTTACACTTATTAAAAATGTTTCATTTATACAAATCCAAAGCCTATTGTTTTGATAAATTTTAATTTACAGATAAAAAGTACTATTATTGCGCAAGATTCGTTAAAAATAACATTGTTCCTTAATCTATACTCAAATGTATAAAAAAATAAATAATACGGTTTGATTGTTCATATTATTGTTAACATAAACTCCAAATAATAATACCTTTGTTGCTACATATCATCCATATCATCATTTCTAAATTTGTCATACTACTATTGTTACATTTCAAAAAAAAACAAGTTTGCTGTAATCATACTATTGTCAAGATGTAATCCAAAAAAATAATACTATGGTTGCAACGAACATTTTATTGTAAAATGGATTTTTTCTTTTGTACTTTGCGCTTTTTGAAAATGTACTTTTTCGATATCAAAACAAAGAAAAGTTGTTTGGTTTTCAAAATTAATTTTATAAAATAAAAAAAGTACCGTCTCCATCGAGCGGCGGTTCCCCATCGAGCGGCGATGCCGTAAACCTACCAAAACAGTAGAATTGTATCAACTTTTGCATCTCTGGTATTTATAGACCATCACAATAGATCAGTTTAATTTTGATCTGGAGTCCACCACATAGCCTTGTAAATGTTGAAAAGTGAAATCAATTCCCTACTTAATAATGGGACTTTAAAACACATAGAATTTCGAGATATTACGACATTTACCCTTTTCGGTTTGTATAAGCACAAAACTAAACTTGGTTTCTTATTTCCTTCTTTAAATATAAATAATAAATACATGTTTTCCTCTGCATTTTGTGTAGAGCAATATCGCAGAATTTAAAACTGGATGATAGGCTAGCAAGCTGCATGTCATGATCGGCAATTAATTATTTTCAATTCATGTTACTGGATTTTGTTTTCCTTATTTAGAATCCCATGTTATTTGCAACAGATGGAAAGAAGGACGGACGGATTTTTTATCACTACTTAAAAACTACACTCAATTTAAAAAATAGTATAATTTTTAAAATCAGCAGCATAACCAAAGTTTAAATTAAGTCCAAAATTTTTGGCCGTAGCATTAGGATTCACAGATGATAATGATGAAACTCTTTTCGCTTCGCATTCTGAGTTTATTTTTTATTTAACCAATTAAGATTTTAAGCTGGGTTTCTTCACCTGCCTTCAAGCTTATCTTTGGTTTAGGTTTGAAAAAAAAATTGGGGAAATTTTCATCGAGAACTTAAACTCTTGTAAGACATCAATTTTACAACGAAGGCTCGCTTCGAACGCTTCCTTAGTAAAGTTTCAAATATATACGATGCATTCGAACGTATATAACGGGTAGCCGCCACCCCTCGCCCACTTGCCCTGGCTTTCGTTAAATGGCCATTGCGGTTAAGTACAAAGCATATTTTCTTTACGGGCAGAGGGAGGGTAAATAAATTTCATAAATTTATTTTAAAAATGCAATTAAAATTCTTTTAATAACAAATGACTTTAATTTAATAACACACACGAACAAAAAGAAGAATCACCAGTGAAAAGTATGCACAAAAAGAAATTACAATTCTGCAAAAGGGTGGGCGCACAGACGCAGGGCGGACAGGACGGGGTACATACTTTTAAATTTTTTATCACAAACACACACAGACATTCTTTGGCGAGCGATGATGATGATGATCAAGACTTTGACGACGACGACGATGATGATGACAACAATGATGCTGCTGATGAACAAAAGGACAAAAAATATTTGTGTTATTTAAAAATTCGTTTACTTAACATCAATAGAGAAGCTATGAACGAACGCAAAACGCGATGGATGGAAAAGAAAGCATTAAAATTTATGTTATCTGCCCGAATAAGGGGCGAGCGTTCGGGATGCGGGGGCTGGAACTGCCGCTGTGCAATGGATAAGAGGAGGAGGCAATTTAAAACTAAACGAACACAACGCCGTGTTCCTCCACTAACATTAGCTACCACCCTTGCCAGGCACCTGCCCACACCCAAAACAGCGGACAAACTTAAAGAATCGAACATTAAAGTTACATGAAAATGAATAAATCGTATGGGAGAAACTGTTCCAGCATCCAAAATGTAAGAAGAATAAGCACAAGGAGGCCGCACCAAGAGATGAGAGAGAAAGAAAGAACAAGCGGGGGCGACCAACAGAGATAGGGACATTTTACAACTGATGTTGGGAGGCAAGTTCAAAGTGTGATATGATTCTTGTATGTGCGATGAAATGGATGCTGCTAAAAATGTTGTCGATGATGCTGGTGCTGGGGATGATTACGACCAAGTCGTTGTTGGTGGTGGTGCTGATGATAATGATGATGTTGGGTGAAGGTGATTGCTGGGACATTTTGCTGTAACAAATGATAGCAATTTAATAAGAAAATGCCAGAGGTATGTAAATTTATTGCCGGAAATGTAATTTACACAAAAATGCCTCAAGCAATGGACATACGATGGCAACGCGTTTATTCACTCATTCGCCCGTTCGTTCTTTCGTCTGTACGTTCATTCGTGCAACATGAAGCACACAAACACCATCAGCTTCACCATCAACCAGCATCATCAGCAGGCGCCACACTCTGCAACCGAGCATCTTTATGCCGAGTGTAGATATCGAAAATGATGTTATAAAAGTGACTTTCTATACTGCACGATTCACGAGATGACTGAAAAGACAAATGAAAAACAGAAAACGCTAAAAAAAAGCCACACTGAACGGAATAAATAACGAAACGTTGATGACGTTAATAATCATGTGGCACACCCTGCCTCCGCCAGCACAATAATCCCTGGCCACCTTTGGCACTAACCACCTCTACGTAGAACAGAGAGGAGCATCGCCTCATGCTGTTATAAATGAAAGGCCTGGCATCTCTGGCCTGTCCTGGCATCACACTCTCTCTGTCTCTCTGTCATTTTGTCTTCGTATTTTTGCCTTGATTTAATTACAGTGTTCTTGAATAAATTACATTAATTGCATGAAGATGAAAAGACATTTGATAATTTAATAATATTCTATTGTATCTTTAATGCAATTACCAGGAAGCTTGCCTGATGTTGTCGTAACATTATCGTCAACATCAAATTAAAAGCAATTTTTTAAAATTCGTTACTTTTAAAATTTCGAAATTGTTTAAAACACAAAACGTCTCATGTTTATTCTCGGTACTTTAATCGCTGAAAGACTTTTCGTATTCAGAGAAATTTAAGAGTATGTATGGTCGTAAATTTATACCGCCTTTTTCTTTTCAAAAAAAAGTTTTTCTATTTGATACAAAACAAATTAAGCATTGTCTGTCGTAAAAGCAAATAAGATCTTTTAAGATTTATACTAAAATAAACACTATTTTACCGGTAGTTTCAAGTGTACCATAGTTCAGATGCCTTCTGTACTTTTCAAAAGCAAATACGATTTTTTGATATTGCCCGTCCAAATTTTACGGCTCATTAAAAATATCTATTAAAATTGTAAACATCAATTGCGAAAACAGAGTTTCAGATTAAACAGAATATCTCAGGCTAAACAAAAACCTTACAAAAATGGTTAAAAAACAGGTGTATGAAACGGTTGTCAAGCACTATTATGCAACATTGTTAAAGAAACTAAAAGTATATGAAGTCTTTTATTAAGGCCGGAATGAGAAACAAATTAACGAAATCGGTTTTCAGATCTGTTTAAGTAAATCCTGATTTCAAAACCGATGTACCAAACCGGTCTAGAAAAACTGTTGGGAGCACTAAAAAGGAAGAAAGTTCCATAAAGCGTCTATCAAATGCGGGGTTTGAATCCGGTTATGTAAATTCAGGATTAAAAATTCAATTGGGGAGAACCTAGGATCCTGAAGTTTTGCTTGACGATGGCTTATGCTCATAAGCTGTTAGGGATTGTAAATGGTCGAAATGCTCTTGGGGGGAAAAGGTTTCCCTTAAAAGGACGAAAGGTACCTCGGTAAAAATACACTTTTTCAGTATATGCTTAACAAGTCATAATGTTTTGTGGTCAGACAATGGTTTAAATAAGTACTGTTTGTTAGGAAATATCTTAACAAATGGTATAGTTGCTGGACTTTTTGGCTTATGTGGTCCCGCATGGTCAAAACGGGTAATTAGTATTCAATATGGACATATGGGTACTTAAATTTAAGCAAATTATACTACTAATCCAAATATAGAATATTGTTGAAGTTTTGGGTGAGATAAGGGATAGACGCATACGTCGAAAGGGCCTAAAAACGTATTTTTGGAAGGTATATAATTTCCGTCCAGGCCAAAAATAGCAACGTTTTAACTTATTTTTAATTTGTTTTTCACATTCTATTTAAAAAAAAAACAGAGATGCTTGCCAACTGTACAAAGTGGAATTGGCGATCGGGCTAAACTGTTACCTTTTAAAAAACTACTCGGACTTATTTTTAGAAATGGTGTTTACAGTGTAGGGCTTCTTTTTGAGTCTTATCTTTCGCTTTTCGGTTACAACGATGGAATTTTCCACTCTGTTTTAACAGTTTAAGCAAAGTTAGAGTTATTTATGTAAAATTAGAGTAAGAGTGAAATAAATTTTTCGTTAGGTACACAAAGTGAAATTGCTGAAGAAAGAGGCCTTCTGAATACATACTATAGTATGTATTAAATACATAAACTAGTTTTGTTATAATTTTTCAAAAAGAACTAAAAATAACAGTTAAAGGTAATGCAACTCGATTAAGGAAATTGCTTCACATTTCTTTTTTAAAAAATTGCCCATACTTATCGTCCGCCACTCACATTATATGTTGATGATCAAAATTCCGCATTTTACAAAACTTACCATAACTACTCTTTTTTCTATGGACAGTTCTTGAAATTGTATATAAGGACAGAAGAAGCAGAATCTTCAATAATTGGTTAAATTTCAGTTTAAGTTTTTCGGCAATAGAAAAGAAGGAAGGAAGGGCCACAGTAGCATGGCAACATCTAAGCAAAGATAGGTACTAAATCTCATTTGTACTCCAAATGTTGCCGGTACCAAAGATCGTGATTCCCAATTGTTCGAATGAAACATGAAAAATTAGAATTTTTGTCAAAAATTATGCGAAAATATATCATTGGAATGCAAAAATAAAGTTTGTAGAAATGCTCACTCATACACAAAGTTTTTCTTTCAGCGCAAAAAGTAATGACAACAAAGTAAAAACAAAATGACTGCAAGAACAACAACAGCAATTCCACCACTTTTGCCCTCTAAAATATTCATCATATGGCAAAAACAAAGCAAAAATTACCAACAACAACAAAGCACTCACAATAATACCACCAGCGTATACATCCTCATTCCACCTAAACACCCCGTTCTCCGCTCGGTTCGTGCAGGAGCTCATGCTCTGCGCGCTCCCCTTCGGCGAGCCAGTGTCCTACACCACCTTTTACTCACTGCCTGTACCGCCGCAGCCCCTGCCTTGGCCGATGTAAAATACATTTTACGAAATTTTACACGAAAGCGCACAAAAACAAAACTACGAAACAAAGATGTGGAGTTGCCGACGTGTATCTGTGAGATTTTCAATATTACCTTTGTTACTACAAGTCTTCTCTCACTCTCGTGTGTTGCCCTATACACGCTCTCTCTCATCTCTCAGAGTATGAGAATACATATCATTGCTCTCTGCACTTTGAAATTTATCACAAATGATTACTCTCTCTCGCAGTCGCTTTGTACGTATCTCTGCATGTGTAGCTCTCTTGCGCATTTTATATGCAATTTTCATTATGTTTTGTTGTTTTTATTTTCGCTTCTCCGCTTTAATTTGTCAGAAACATACATTCGTTGATTCAAGCTAGGAGAAATGCAATTTTCTTGTATGCTTCATCATCCTTGTCGTCATCTACGTCGTTGTCCATGGACGATGGTTATTAAAGGATTACGATATGATATGAGTGGATTATAGAAATAATCAACTTTGCCTTTTGCTTATATAGAGAAATGAACTTAATTCTCTGGAAAATGTTGTAAATTTGAAATTAGTTTGTCTCCCTGGGGGGGTCGGAAGATACTTTCGGATAAGAAATTCTGTGACAAGCGTACGCAATGTTTCTTAAATGTCGAGACTAATTGGCGAAATATTGATAAAATTCCACTCAGACTCGCACGTTTTTGACATTTTATTAAATGTTTTTAATACTTAAATGTAGTAATCTACAATTGTATAATACAATTTTTTATTAATTTTGAGTTTACCAAAACAAAAATGCATTATTTTCCAGAGAATTAAGTCGTACTAAATGTTGGCTTTAAAATACTAAAGTAGGGATAAAGTTTAAATTATTAAGCCCAACTGGTCAAATTAAAATGCAAACCCCTTTTTAAAACAAGAATGCCTGCCACAGATTATTAATAGGCTCTATTTTTGGGACAACATTGAGGAATTATTACAAGGATTCTATTTTGATAACTTTGATAAAATGTAAGTCCTTTTTAAAATATCAAAAATTGTATCCAGTAACTCAGATATTAAAGTATTAAAATTCTAGATTTACCAGTGTAATGAATCAACCCCAATACAAATTACATTTAATTAACATCCCTTTTTGGGTTTGCATTTTATTTCTCATTTCCCTGGATACTTCCACGGGATCCAGGGAATTTTGGTTAACCTTTTTGCCGCTAACGACTAAATCCAGGCAAAATAAAAGATAAGGCCTTGTAGTTTTGGCGATTTTTTAAGTTACTTTCACACCTTTGTGGCGTCTTCAGACTAATAAAGGTACTCTAGTAGTGAGATATAATTTATTTTCTTTTTGTTCAATGACTAGAATTAAGATAAAGCCAATGGAAACTCATACTCGCAATTGCAACTACATAACTATTATCATAAAAAATATAGCAATTTATAGCGATGCGTACTAAAAGATTTCAACAGAGAAATGTCGCTACACAGCGCGGCGGAGGTCTGTAAAAAATGCCATTCAAAGGTAAACCCTTCTAAAAAATGGACTAGTGTAAAGAAATCAGTGACCGATCATACTTATACCACTGTCGAACCATGGACTTAGTCATTCTAACTCTCAAAAATGTCTTCTATTGAGTCATTGTTAACAAGAAATTATGAAAGTCCTTGAAAATAAGGTACGAGTATGACTAATTAAAGATAATTACTCAATCCAACAAATTCGAAGGCGGCCGTAGCAACAATTAATCAGGTTTTTGTAATGTTAATCAGCCTTTTATACATATTTCAATGTTAGTATGGAAAATATAAGAAAATTTAAATTAATATTAAGTACTCCACTAAATATTGAGCCAATATCTCTTGAATGTAAATAATTTCGACCACTCGATACTTTTTTCCCAAACAATTGCATTCCAATAAGTCGATAAATGGACTTTCTTTACAAAAGTTCTTTATTGGAATTGAGAAAACTTTATCTGTATACCCTTCACCGAATGGCATACTAAATTTGGATAGTATACTAAATTTGTCGTTCCGTTTATAGTCACCACAAAATATTGATCTGAGTCCTAATAAAGTATATACATTTTTGATCGTTATAATATTCTGTTGGAAGCTCGATGGCGGTGAAACGAATCTAACTAGGATCCTGAAATTGTCCATGACAATGGCTTATGGTCATAAGCTGTTTAGGTGCATAGTTGTTAAGCATTTTGGCTCATGTGGCCCAAAAAGCGTCCCGCATGTTCAAACATGGGCCAATATGGACATATGAGTACCCAAATTAAAGAAAATTTTGATACGAATCCAAATGGATAGTAATTTTGAGGTTTTGGTTGAGATTATTAATGGAACGGCTAAAAAATGGACAATTTTTTGTCTGCTTTATAAGTATTAGTTATTTAAAAAAAATATTTTTTTATTACCTACTAAAAAACCTTAAAAATAAAAGTTGAGAAATAGTCAAAAAAAAATTAAAGTTGGGCTCTTAAATTTTATTTTTTGATATGTCGTAGTGGAACTTTTTTTCCTCATGCCAAAATCTATCGAAAAATCGATGGCACGATGTCGACCAATTTTAGCCCTTACAAGTCGTTCCACCCAAGTATGTATATTTACGTGTCATAAATTACAGTGTGAAAATTTCTCATACCCGGGAACTGAAAATTACTAGAAATTGCAAACCCTAATCCCATTCCCATATTTATTCAAGTTTGGGTAGGTTTTTGTCTCAATAGTTAACCTTTTTACTGAGGGCTATAAAACAGTGCTAGAAGATTAGACAGACCGTTTTCTAGCGACTCAAAAGTCCAGTGTGTCAACTTTTAATTGTAGAAAACAAATTCTCGAGATATAACACAGGCGCACTAATCGCGCCAACATTTCCTTAACTGAAAATCAATGACGTCCTCCAACTACGTTTGCATTATTACATACTGCTGCAAAAAATTATAGGTGGGATGGATGAGCAGGCCACTTTTCACAGGGGATCTTCCCGATTCTCACCAAATGCTCATTACCATAATACAGTTGCCAACATTTGAAGGTAATTATTATCATAAAACAAATGCCATAAAATGTCCTTTGAAATTACCAATAAAAATTCCACACTTGATTTGAATTTTTATATTTTTTTGTTTTGAAATATACCTCTAGATGGATCACCCTATGTTAACGACAAACCGTTGGCCCAGCACCAAGCACGATGCTTTCAAGCAATCAACACATGCTTGCCTGGTTGGGGCAAAGTTGGAAATACAGAATGTAAAGAACTTTGTCAGCGTTCAATTTAAATTTCCAGTTCCAGGGAGCAGTTGCCCATCCATAAGAAAGAACTTTTCTTAACTTGTTCCACCGATATATTAACACGGAGACGCATTTTCTCAATATCTGTTCTTGATAAATATTAAAATAGCTTTTCGTCGTTCCTCTTAAACATTTTTTGTAAATTTTTGATTTTTTTGATCATCTTGATCAGGTTACAGTATTTCGAAGAAAATTGATAGTCGAGATCCGATAAAATTGAAAGCAGTTTTTTTGTTTGCATACTCGTATATGAAGAAGTGTTAAAGAATTCAAATATGGTCTTATGTATTGTTTAAATTTGGCTACAATTGAGTGGGGTAGATAGTGTGGGCTTGTGCTAACAACCTCTTGGCTAACAATTGGGCCGTAAATTACTTTGAATTGAATTGAATTTCATCTGAATTCAAACTAATGGACCATTTTGATTTATACAAAACTACGCCATTGTCAAAACAGTAAACCATTTTTAAACCTACTCCCCTTGTGGAACAGAAGGAGCCATTTTACTTGAGTCCGTAAATATTGTTTACCTTTTTCACCAGCCAGCTCCTTGTTGGAACTTAAAGAGTAGTTACATCTAGTTCAGTGCTTGAACTTGAATTATTTGTTTTTTTTATTTGAATCTTAGTTTCCACGAAAATTCCCTGAAACCACCACTTTTATTAAAATCAATTTACGAGCCTCTAAATCACTGATTGTGCTGCCAAAGAATTTATGGGCTCATCAAATTGTCTCCCGCTAAACAGAAAAATATTGAAACAAAATTTGAATTCCAGTGAAAAAGAAAATATTTGAAAAAAACAAACAAAACTCACACAAAAGAAGTTTTACAGCTTCCAAGAGGCAATTTAAAGACCACGAATGTTGTTGCTTGGCTCAGAATACAGCTGCTGATGTAGTAACTACATGCATACATAGTACAACAACACAAAAGTTAAATTACAACCAAAGAACAGCGACAACAGCAACAACGACAATAAAAAGTAATAAATGGGTTCTCTCATACAAAACCTCGCTCATATCGCCGCCCCCTACAACCTCAAGCCGCCACTACCTCCGCCAACACCACCTCACCGAGTCAACAACAACAGCACGCCAAGAACAACAACTTCTCCATGCAGCAACACACAATGCTATGTGTAGTTACTCGTTGCTGAAACTTGCTGCTGCTGCATGCAGTTCTTGTTGTTGTTGCTGTTTTACTCTGTTTTCCATGTTTGCGCTTCTCCCGTGCTTACTACCATCGAACGACGGAACGAACAAAAGACGAAACAAAGTGCAAGACGTACTGGGGAATAATTGAATTTTATTACATTGTTTGTAGAGAGCTTCATCAGCCTCATCAGCAGCAGCAACACAATGACAACAACAGCAACAACCACATCACGTTAAAAGTAGCTGCAGCCTCATTTGGGGCGCGAGCGCAGATGAGTTGGTGGCGGTCGGTGGCCAAACTGAAAACTGCTAAGGATGGTGGCACCGCTCATATCCGAGTCAGGAGGAGGACGAGGCGGCTGAGAATATGGTGGCGACGATAGCAGTGAGTGGCGGAGGCGGTGGTGTGTGTGTGTGTTTGAGTGCTGGCTGTTATTGATAATGTTGGTGGGGAGACAACCCAACGACGAAAACTCTGTGTACACATTAGCGTCGAAGAGAATAATGACCCCAAGCTTTTGTTGTCGTTGCTTCTGCTGCTGTTGCTGCTTTAATCATTTTGTCTACACTGACATTTATTTTTCTGTGTGTTCGTTTGTATATGTGTGTTTGTTGTTGTCGAAGAAGCCGGCATAAATGAAATGAACAAAATAAACGAAACGAAACCAAAAAAAAAATAATACAAGAGCTCCTCGATGGTGGGTGTTTTTCATAAACGCGCTCGCTTGCTCAGCAATACACTCACACACGCATGCATAAGCAGAGCACATATGCTGCTTGCTCTTGTATGCATGTGTGACTGCGAGTACATTTTGAGTTTTGTTCGCATTATAAGCAAAATTGCAGAAAAAATGAAAGAAAAATAAAAACGAAAGAATTAAAATAACAACAATAACAGAGAATAATAACAAAAAGAGAACGAGAGCAGAAAAATGCAAAAAGCAAAAATGACAACACAAAACAACTGCAACAACACTCGCCAGAAATATCATCAACTATACAAACCAGCTGCAACAACGTTGCTGCCACTGTGAGGATATCGTCGTCGTCGACGTCCTCCGTCATTGTGTGTGTTTTGTTGCTGCGCGTCTTTCCGCAAGAAAATGAATATCAAATCGTGGGTACGCGGCGCGACTCAAATGAAAAAACAACACAATAAAAATAAAATGCTTTGGAAAGAAAATTTAATTCTTTGTTTTCGCTTGAACTTTTTCTCTGCAATAGTCGTCTCAAATCCTATCCTCTTTTTCGTTGTCGTCTTTTCTTGCCAATCAATTACTTGTATACTTTGCGTCAAAATATGTTCTCTTAATTATTTATTTTAATTGGTATGAACCGAACATCACTCAATATGTTTGAATAACAGTTACAATAAAAAACTGTTAGGAGATTTTGAGCGATAATATTTAGGGAAAGGCACATTCGGACCCTAGATCTTCCATATTGTTTTGCAAAACATCAACATTTCTCTCCCAAAAATCAAAATTTTGGCGAGGTTCTATTATGTCAAAAAACTTCTACTCTTTTACCCAAAAATGAACTTGGTTATATGTATTTCGTCAGGGCAAAGCAAGCTCTGAACAGGTAATCCTTTTTATACAGCAACGCTCTTACGTGGCTAAGGTATTAATTTTCATTCCTTCTGTCTCCGACATTACTTAGTACTTAAATTTAAAACCACGTTTGCTGTGTGATATTCGAGCCGGATATCTAGAGTAGATTACGGATATAAGAAAGTCAAGAAAAACCAAAAGCTTTTTCTCAAAAGAGTTTTTTTCTTATAAACAATTAAAAAAAAGTTATAATCAATTGCACGGTGTTTTGCAAAAATTGCTTATATGCGCTTTATTCTTATAAAAGATTGAGCAAAAGCTTTTTGAAAATAGGTTTGTTTAAGCAGTGACTGGAGCTTTTAATTGCGACTTGATAACTGAGTTTGAAATTTTTTATTATTATTGGCAAGTGGTCTTAATAAAGATAACTGGAATTAAATGTTCTCATGAAACGCCTTATAAAATCGTAACAAAGGTGCGATCTTTATTACTTCACAAAAGACCTTGCATTCGTAACGTAATGCAAGATTCTACATTTTAGGATCCTCAAAAATCTAAATACCAGAAATGAAACAACATTAAAATCACAAGATCTGTTATGTATACCAGCTGTGATTCGAATCTGAATGTTTTGTTAGAAAATGTTTCCTCGAACTTCGTTCGTACTAAAACCAAAGTTGCTTTCGGATTAACTTGATCAACAAGGTTTTAGATAAAGGACTGAAACGTGGAGCTGCAATCAAACAATGTTTTGTTTTAATTTAAGTTATTATGTGTTAATTAAATACATAGAAAATATTTTTATTGACTTTTGTGTACTTTATTATTAATTCCTAGTAAATACACATTTAAAATGTATTTTATTTTAAAACCACTTTAAACTTATGTATATTCGACTGCGTTAATGACCATCATCGATTAAAAAAACCGGCCTTTTTTCGTATCATGATCATGCCATTAAGTTCAAACTCTTTTACGAAACCACAACAATGCAGTATTTATCCAGACTATGCCCATAAATGATGATTGATTGTGTGATAATAATTCCATTTTTCTTTTTGTTTTCTTCTTTTCATTCCAGGTAAGTGTATGAGCTATCTAAATAAATCTCCATATCGTAAGTATGTTTGCTTACACTCAGAAAAATCAAGCTTTAAAATGTGGGTAAAATGTATAATTTTTTTAAAACTACTTTCTAGAAATTGAAAGCTTTCAATAGAATACCTAAAATTTTTAAGTCACATAATCAAACATAAATCAAAAACTGAATATTGGGAAAGCAAACTATAAATAACAAGTTTAAAGCCGTTCTTTCTACCCACCTACTTTCTCCTGGATTGCAGCCTCCTCTAGTAGCCCAGTTTTATGCATTTTCTTTTGGATTTATTTCTCCCGCTTACTAAAGAAATAGTCGATAGAAGCAGCTATTCCTATTTATATTCATCTCCTGATAAAACAAGTTTTAAACTAGTCTAGCTATCTTACCTGTAACCTTAATTCTTGCGAATTTCAAAGCAGCCCGACTGCCGTCATAGCGGGTAATAATTTGCCTTTTTCCCACAAAGCTACGTAAAACTTTTCAGTTGCTTAAAATTAAACAATTTTGTTGCATAGTTTAGTATTCAACATTTTCTGCGTGTACCTATAGATAGGCGTGCATGTAAAAAAGGTAAAGGGGTACGTGTTTATGACGATCTTTTGGAACTTATAAAAATGAGCAGCATTATTGTATTTATTCATAATTTATCAATCATTTCTTTGGCGTGCCCTTCAAGGCAACCCTTTTCCCTCTTTATTTCTTTACGAACAATAACGAAACTATTTTCCTTTGTCTTACCACGAATATTTGTACATCTCTTTCTGTTACTCTCGCCCTCTCTCTCTCTCTCTCTCTGTCTTGATGTTTTCGTTCAATTTGCTGTGCTTGGTGTTGTTGTATTCATTCTTATTTTCCAACAAACAACGAGTTTTGATCATTATTTTGTCTCTTCGTATGCTTTTAAAGTAGAGTTGAAAACTGGTAAAGAACTTGTACGGAGGGGAATAAAAAGTAAAAACAAAGAATAATTGTAAAGTGAAAATGTTGATAATAGAGAAGACAGTGTAAAAGAAAATGTAGGCACGTACATACATATGTACATTCAAAAGGAGCAGCACTCCCAAAAACAAAACTCAACAAATGCCAATACTCTTGTAAACACATTCTATGCCATACTTTGTTGTTCTTTCATTATTTTCGCCTTCTCTCTTTCGCTGCGCTACTACTCATTTGAGTTCTTTCGTTGGCCGTTGGTGGCTGTGAAGCGAAAAAAAGCAGCAAAAGACACAAATCAACTTTAAAATAGAGGAAAAGGTAGAAATGTTCGTCTGTCTTCTATGCCAGCAACTATTTCAACACAGGCACATAAACTTCAACTTCGTCGACAAAGAGCGCGGTGCGGTGCTCCTGGATGTACATATGTGTGGCTAGTAATATCGTTGGTTGTGGAGAAGGCGGCCCCCATGAAAAGGAGTACAGCGTGCTTGTGAAGACAAAGGAAACTAACCGCTCACAGTAAATGCGAGTACAATCGTCGTTTTTTCGCCACAACGTGCACAGCAGCCATCCACGAGCTGCGGTGGAAGAAACTTCAAAAACCCTCCATTCACACAGAGAACTTTGAGAGCATTGCCAAATTACCCCCCCCCCCCCTCATGCAGAAGCTCTAAAATGGGGTTGTTGTTTAGTGAGAAATCTCCCATACCCTACCCTTTCACCTTAAGCAGCGATTCTACCTCGTGTGCCTTGGAATTACGTTGAAGGCTGTGACGTCTTTCGCCGCCAACTACTCTAGCCAGCGAACGAGCGGATGTTGCCACTTCGCCGTTAACGTTTTCTTTGTTTTGCAATGCATCTTGGAGATAACAAATATTTAAACTCACACTCTCTAGTTTTTGGTTTTTTTGCTCTCAGAGCACAAGTTCTCTCTGTCTCTATGTGGCAGCGGCGGGTATGCTAGTTGTTGTTGTATGTGTGTGTGTGGAATAATCACAAAATTCGTCTTTGGCTGAGGTAGTGTGGTGTATATCTGGGTATGCGAATGTGTTCGTGTGTGTGTGTGTGTTTGTATCTGTGTTTTGTTGATGTATACGGCTTTGCTCTCTTTTTAATCGAAAGTAACTCTCTAGTCGTCTCATTGTGCTCATTTTTGTGTGAGTTTCTTGATTTTCTTTTTGTTGGCCTTTTTTGCTGTTGTTGCTGCTGGCTGCTTTGTTTGGTTGTGTTGTGCTGCCTGCTGCCTCTACTACGTTGCTTCATTGCCT